>JAWDJE010000003.1:119797500-122638750 GCA_035047345.1 Bradypodion ventrale | reverse complement strand
GTGAACTCTCGACCAGGGGCCCTTTGCCATGTCCCATTCCCTGGTGGGCTACTGAATCTCCTTGGGTCTGGATGATTTGACACTCTCGGCAACGCCCCAACCAATCCTCTATGTCCGAATCAAGCCTGGGCCAGCAGAAATAGCTTCTCGCAAGTGCCTTGGAGCACACAATGCTGAGGTGGGGGTAACAGGCAACTGCTGATAAGCCTGAGCCAAATCGAGTTGGGTGAAACAGTTACCTCCATGAAGTGAAACAAGAAGCTGTCTGAGCACTGGTATAGGATACGAATTCAGGTGAATTGCCTGATTTATGGTACACTTGTAATTCGCACAGATGTGGATGTCCCCATTTGATTTAATTGCAGTAACAATAGGGGTCTCCCACTCAGCGGAGTCCACCGGCTCCAAGTTACCCTGTGCCACCAGCTTATCAAACTCTGCCTCAATACAGTCTTTGATTGCAAAGGGCACCCAGTGGAGTTTCATTCGTATAGGAACAACCTTTGGATCCAACTCAAACTGGACAGAGGGGCCTTTTGTACATATCCAACCCAGAACAGAATATGTCCGGAAACTTCTTACAGATGGACTGGATGGGGTCAGACCCTACTGAATTAATACCCGAAATGGCAGTTCCCATGGGCCCGAACCACTGAATCCCCAGGAGGTTGCTCTTACCAGTCTTGACGACAACCAGGGGAAGGAGGGCAGACATGTTATGGTAGCACACATGAAAGTCACCAACACACATCTCAGAGATGTGTCCACCCTGTACGTCGCTCAGTTTGACCTTCAAGGCCCGCAGCTTAGGACAGGCAGATGGGGGCATGTGGAAAAACTCTTTTTGGGTGATAATGGAGAAGGAAGGAAGTCAATTTCCATGTTGACAGGGCACCCCTGTTTGGTGACATCAATGCTGGAGACTGTCTTGACACAGGAACTGGAATGGTGGCACTCGAAAACCTTGGAAATCGGGTGATTCTTCTCCTGGCAAGGACTGTTCTTGTATGACCCTTTGGAGACCCAGCGGCAAACTTTGGAAATGTGCCCTTTCTTCCCACACTGGTGACACTCAGCTTCTCTAAACAGGCTGTCCATGCAGAGGTGTCGTCTCCTGTATCCTTGGCATGGCACGATGGCATCTGTGCTGAGGCAAAGGTGCCTGTCGCCATCTCCGAACTTGACCAATGTCGTCTTCTCCCTCTGACTTGCTGGAAGATGGTGAAGGGCTCAAGACCCAGTGTTTATGAACAGCCGTGTTCTTCTGTATCAGATTTGCTGGTCTCCACTGTAAAAACTGGACCCCAGCATTGGCAATCTCTGCAGCTTGAGCCTGTTCCAAAGCTGCGGCAAATGTTTGGACATCCCGTTTCATCAGGCTCTGTTGCATGGTCTTATCCCGGATGCCCACCACCAGCCTGTCCCTCAGGGCTATGTCACGATTCTCCCATTGACACAGAATGGTGGCATGTCGGAGTGCAGCAACGTATTCTGCAACGGATTCACCTGCCTTCTGAACACACCTGTAGAAGGCCATTCTAGCTGGAATCACCGCAACCTTTGGTCGGAAGTGGTTTTGAAGGATGGCTAGGATGTCCTTCAGAGGAATATCCTTGAGCAGTCTCGGTAGAAGCTCAAGCGTTGGCAACCCGCAAAATGCAAGGAACGTAGACTTCTTTAAGGCTTGGTCGATTTTCTGAGAAGTACAATAGTTCTCAAACTGGAACTCATACATAGTCCATGACTCCGGATTTGAGATGTTGAAAGGGCCCATTGACACTGGGGTGGCCGCTGCCATTGGGATCTCACCTTCATCACCAATTGTTGTGTCTGAACCCTGGAAGGATTACTCGGACAGAGCTGGCTCAAACAGCAACATGGGTTTATTGCAAATAGCAAAGAACAGGGAACAGATGCAGGGATCACATATTATATACAGAACATAGTTGTTACATTGACCCAAGTCTTCCGGGGAAGCAGGAAAACATTAGCAAATCAGCTTCTTTCAATTTGGCGCCTATTTTGCAAGGCGCGCTTGTGCATAAGCAACTTTAATACACAATACTATGTGTAGCTCTTTTTCTAGCTTTAAAGGAATGAGGTACTAAGGAATGAACCACAAACGTTTATGTAAAAACCAGTAGGAATAAACAAAAAGTAAAGAAAGTAGTTTTAAAAAACCCTCATTTGCTAAAAGTTTTTATGGCTCCTGTTGGAGATACCCCAAGTTTATACTAAAGCAGTTATTGGTGATAGCAGCAAAATATGTGATGCTGGTGATATTTGAAACATTCAAGCAGAAAAAAATTATTTTGAGAAAATCAGATATCTCTTCCTGCATTCTGTCTAGTTGCTAACTCTGAATAATGCCAATGGTACATAGATATGGTAGCTTAGGATGGTTAGCTTCACTGAACTGATACATCTTGATAAAGAACTTTGCAGCATGCAATACAATCCAAGCTAATCTTTAGAACTCAGTCTGAGTCAACATTTTAAAGTTATACTCAAAATTTATCCCTAGATTTTTCTTCTGTTGACACTATTTCTAAGAGGAAATATGTTCTGAAATGGAAAGCATACTTTTTGATTTCCTACTTTGGCATTCCAATCTTCTATGATAATGTGGGTATAATTTCTTGTTGTCTGTTCTATGAGGTGTTGTAGATCCTCATAGAACTGGTCAACTGTGGCTTCATGTGCACCGGTGGTTGGTACGTAGACTTGAATTACTGTGATATTGAATGGTTTTCCTCTGATTCAAACTAAGATCATTCTGTCATTTTTAGATTGTATCCCATTACTGCTTTTTTCACTCTTTTATTATTATCACCATTCAATTTCTTCTAAGATTTTCTTGTCTGCAGTAGTAGATATGATGGCTTCCAGAGCTAAATTTGCCCATCCCTGTCCATTTTAGGGGGTGGGTAGTTTTAACTGTTTTTAACATGTGTTTTTTTTTATTATTATTGTGAACCACCCTGAGTTGGCTTTGGCCAAGTGAGCGGTATATAAATGTGACAATTAAATTAAATTAAATTTGAACTCACTGATTCCCAAGATGGCAATGCCTTTTCTTTCCATTTCATTTTTTACCACTTCCAGCTTGCCTTGATTCATAGATCTTACATTCCATGTTCCTATGCAGTATTGTTCCCTGCAACATCATATTTCTCTTCCCACTATCCTATCCCCTCCCCCATCTTCTGACCTCGTGGGCTCAACCTCCTGTTCCATCTTTTTGCCTTTTTGTTTAGCCTTTTGTCCCTGTCCATTGAGTTCTCTTGGCAAAATTCATGACGTGGTTTGCTGGTTTCTACACCAGTATTTTACACTCATATATATTATCACAATACAAAGTAACACATTCTAAAGTTAATTTGGTTAGTACTGAATATATGAATTAAGTTATATATGTAGTCAAAAGTTAAAAGTATCTCATTAGTCATTTCAAAACTATTCATCAACCTTGATATCAAAAGGAAAACCTTCGTATGAAAAGGAAAGTTCACTATATAAAGGCAACAAAATTTAAAAATTTGATTAAATGGTGATATGGCAAATCAGTTACTTATCTGATGCATGAAGTTAGGAGTCTGTGTTTTGAAACATCATGGAGTCTGTGATGTTCTGGTCCATGCCTGAGCCTGGAGGCACTGGTCTCACTCGCCCGCTCGCTCACTTGTCCTCCTCGGCTCCTCCTTGATCCATCCAGTGGGCCGATGACGCTGCCAGACCTTCTGTGGCTTCTTCCTCCTTCTCACCTCTGGCTTCTCCTTCTGCCTCTGGCCAGGTGGTAATGGCCGAAGGGGCGCTGGGTCAGCAGTGCAGGTCTCTTCTGCTGCCTGACTCATGGCTTCTCCTTCTCCCTCCGGTTAGGTGGTAATGGCCGAAGGGGCGCTGGGTCAGTAGCACGGGTCTCTTCCGCTGCCCGACCCGTGGCTTCTCCTTCACTTTATTTTTACAGAAGACCATAGTGCATTTTGGATTCTGGAAAACTGGAAAATTTGCTTTGAGTACCAGCTGAAACAAAGGACATGAACTGAGGACCTAAGGACAGGCTGTTTGTCTTGTTTGGGAATGGGGGAATATGTTAAACAATGAAAGGGAAAAAAGTACAGTAGTTGAGAGAGATTTTTGGTCTTTTGCTGGTAAGCCTTATGCATCATGTGTGGTGTTATGTAGTTTTTGTCTTTAACACTTTTCCAATTAATATACTATAGCATGGTTTGGAAGTATGCTTACATATTTTAAGTGACTTCAGTTTAGAATACTTTGTAACTAAAAAGTTTCAGTACCTCAGGAGAAATTACAACTCTTCTGAAGCATTGTTTTAAAATCATTTTTAAAGTTAAATCTCCCTCAAGTTATAGAAGACATTATATTATGTACTTTAATAAGTTTTGAAGGCCTGTTTGTTTTATTCTGTTTTATCTACATTTGCTTATGGGCACATGAAGTTTTGTAGTGGAGTTTTGAAATCTAAATCTATAGTATATTAATTGGAAAAGTGTTAAAGACAACACCTGCATAACATCACACATGATGCACTTCAAAATGCTATGCTTTGCCTGGTAAAAATAAATATCAGGAAAGAAAATTCTCTTCTGAACATTCATGTTATTATATTGAAGTCATGCTCAGAATGGGAAACATTTAGAGTTAAAAAGAAACCTCCTGAAGTTTTAAATGACACATACAATTTCTTTTGCAAATTTAATTTTTAATTTACATTAATTAATTTAATTTTTCAACTTGTTTGCCACCCACTCAGGCAAGCCCAACTCAGGGCGGTTTACATAATCTAAAACCCCATACCATAAAAACAGTTTAAAAACCCCACCCACATTAAAAATCCTACCCACCCAGAGAAGCAGAGAGAGGGGCCACAGGTTTCCTGCATCTGTTAGAGTCATTTTATTGAAGAAAATAAATAAATGAGATTTCCTGATGCAAAATTGCTTCTCTAAAATTCAATTTCCCACGGAGAATGAAACCTATTGCAATTTGCTTTATCAAATTATACTATAAGGTATATATTTCTAAGCACAGTACTGTATATAAAGATGTTTTCGTGGCAAGATTAGCTCTTTTTTGGGGGGGGCGGGGTTCACAGAAAGAGCCTCCTCAAATATTGTGGTATTTTTGACCCACAATTGGGCGTAACCCAGGCAATGGCAACCTTGTTCTGCCAGCTAAGCTTTCCCACTCTGGGTCAGGCAAAAGGAGCTGCAGAATAAATTCACAAAATGTTGACTTCATTTTGGCAGTTTAAAGTCTGACATAGACATGAAGGAAGATGAAGAAGAAGCTCTTTCTTAGATAATCTTTAAATTGTTAAAAGGGCTTGGTCTTCAGTTCCACTGTTACAAGGCTCACTTCAGCTGCAGTCCACCGTTACAGTTGTTAATTTAGCTAGGACTTCAGTGAAAGCCAAGGTTGTGACATGGCTTGTTTAATCTTCCAAATTATTACTCTATAGCTTGTATTTGATGTGATTATGGAGGGAGAACATAATGAATGTATAATCTTTCCCTTTGCTATTCTTGTACATTAAGTTAGACATGTGCGCGCGCATGCAAGCGCATAATAGTGCACAACCTTGAGATTGAGACATTTCCATTTATACATTCTGATATCTCTCTGGATCAAATATGTTAAATACCAGTATTTCCAAGCTGCAGTTGTAACTATTCAAATAAGTTTTTCACATAGTTAGCAGTACAGTACTATTAATGTGCATTTATTCTAGGGAAAAATAATAAACCAGTACAACAGGGAAAACACTGTTTTGAAAAGATATATTTAAGATACATAAATATCACTATGATCTTACAAAGATGTGAATGTGAACAAAAATGATAGCCTGACATGTGGATTGTTTGTAAATTTTGGTGACTTTTAGTACAGGAGGTATGGGCTGTTTCTTTTGACTTAGGTTTAATTGATTTAAATTGTACACATCCAGCACAATTAGCAGCTATTCTACTGTTATTCCAGTCTAGCAGTAATACTGTAATTCTTTTTCTGTAGGTAACAAAACATGTACTATGTCAAATTTAATATTGTATTGTATTCTGCAGATGAAAGCTTATACAAGAAAGAAGTTAGAACTTATAAAGTGGCTGTCATGATATTTTCTGTTATTTGCCCTAAATCAACGCTTTTGACAATAACGTTATAATCTTGTCTCTGTTCTTCTACAACAGCACTACTATCTGTAGTATTTTTTTTAGTGGAAATGGTTCAGTAGCTGAATCTGTCCCCTCTTTGAGAAGATTTTTTTACTACTCAAGTAATTGAATTTAGTTAGAATTCAATTTACAGTAAACCCCCGACTTACACATGCCTCAAGTTACATAAAATTCGACTTACATAATGATTTTGTGCTAAAACCATGTCCCGATTTACACGATTTCCTATGGGTTTGCTTTGAGTTACATAAAGATTCATTTCCCTATGGGTTTGCTTTAAGTTACATAATTTGTTTTCCTATGGGTTTGTTTTGAGTTACAAAAAAATGATTTAAGCAAAAGCCTACAGAATGGACTTTTTTTCCCGTAAGTAGAGGTTTTACTGTACTGTATATGTTCTTCTGATCAGTTGTACATACCACTAAATGAGTCACACCTGTCTTGAGAAGTCACATGTTTAGGCCCAGAAAATGATTTAGTTACATGGGTGCAATATTAATTGAAATGAACGAATGAACAGTAGAAGTGCACTTATTATTATTATTATTTTAAAAAAACAGCTGATCAGTGTGGCGCTGGATAAGTAAAAAGGGCAAATTTTTGTTTTCCTTGTAACATCAGTCCAAATCACAGTTTCTTGATTGGCACTTCATGGGAAAATGAAGAAAACATTTTTAACCCTTCTAACGGATGCAGTGCTATAACAATGAGCTAGGACAGGGGTGGGGAACCTTATCCTGTTGGAAGGCTACATGTAATTAATATTTTTAAAAAAACCTTAATTTTAAAATTACTAAAATAAAAGTATAAAAGACCAACAAAATGTATTAATAAAAATAAAAGGATTTGCTCCGTAAAATGTGGATTCAGGCAAAAGGCCACACTTAAGGACCAAGAAGGCCACATGTGGTCAGTTTCCCCGTCCCTGAGCTAGGATAACATAACTACACTTCCCCTTCCCAGAGGAACAGGGGCAGTGTTTAATGGCAGTATCAGATATGTTGAAGGGCTCATTAACCTCTTTGCATATCAGATATTGCAAAGCTCTCATATACACCAGTCTCAGCTTCCAAAGGTGTTGGGAATCATGTATACCAGAGTGCTGCACAGAAAATAGATTCTATAACAGGGGTTCAAAAAAAGAGCACTTGAGGGGAGGCTGGAAAGCTTCAGTACCTGTGATACATGGATGCTGGTGGCATGACCAACTTTTGAGAGCTCTGACAAGTGTCCTAAATGCCCTGTTTGGATTACTTTAAGGCTGCAGATTTGAAACCCATTCATAATAGGAAGAGATTATATCATTGTTGTTACAATGGGCAATCTTATCTTGAACACATTTGTGTATGTCCACAACATTTACTTCTGTAGAGATATAGTGTAGATTGAAATACAACAGTATAAAATCCAATTAATACAATGAGTTTCTATATCATCTTCAGCTTTTATATTGTCCCTTTTAATGCTGCAAGCTGTCTTGGTTCCTTTTATAGGATATCAGCAGTATAAAAATATTTTTGATCAATGAATAAATCTTTTTCTGTCTAGGAGAAATATTGTTCTCCATATAGCTAGTTGGTCTGTCTATGTAAAATATGTGTAACATATGTCTAGAGTGCAATTAAAAAGCAGTGTTCTTTAACATATGGCTCCCTATATATAAGATAAGCGTTTCTTCTATATAAAGAGTGGATTATAAAGAAGGTTCTATAATTATGCAGTGTCTGTGGATCCTTTTTTTCCTTTTACCTTCCCCCGCTATTAAGTTTTGCAAATCTTGGAATCTGGCAGAAGTGAAAGAAGATTTAAATCAAAGAAAGATAAAGACATAGTCATAGAAGAATCAGTAGGTAGATAGATAACTAGTTACAATACCTTCCTCTTAGTTCTTAGAAAGCATTACGAGGGAAACACTGGGTTAGGAGTTCTGTGTTTTCTTTGCAATGTGCAGTTCCACTCATAAAGGGTGAGCATTTTGAATTCTATCTGAAATTTTACAATATATTGTGATAGGTTTTGCTGCTATTTTGGGGGAAAAGAGAGAGCAAATATCCCATTACAAACAGAGTAGTAAGTATATTCCCCAGTTGTGAAATATGGTGAAAGTATTTGATAAAGTGAATTAATATTTCTCTTCAAATTAAAGAAACCTGTTAATTATATTCACATTGAAACTAAGTTGTATATTCATCTTTTCCCAAGTTCTGGTTGAATTACACCATTTCTTTTTGTCCAATTTTCTTGAAGGCATTTAATTACTTCAGCAACTAGTGCTAATATTATAAGCAAAAGCTTACGTATCTATTGCATTGTTGCATATGCCAGAATTTTGAGTGTGGAAGATGTGGTTTGCATAGGCATGCAGAATCTTAATTTTGTCATCATTAAAAACATTTCTATAATAAACATTTACCTGCCTTGCTTGTGTTGAGTCAATATTTGCTGCTGTCTGCACTTGTAACTTGCTTTAAACATTTTTATCACATTTTTTCTTAACGGTGTGCCTAATTAGTACATATTGCATACTGTAAGTGCCATTTTTGTTAATGATTTTTTTAAAATTAGGGATGTAGCACATGTCAGAATATGGGGATTCATTAAATTATTCATTAAAACCAAATGCTGAAATACATTAAATACGTAGTAGGAAGTTGATCCACCTTATCAGTTTTACTTATTGGTGAGGATATGTAGACTACAGATGAGTCAAGAGCATTTAAACCATACCTGTCAAGTTTCGGGAAATTTCTGTCAAATAAAGGAAATTTCCCAGCCAAAATGGGAAACTGGACAGCTATGCTAATCCTGTGCTGGCCTCCAGCCTAACTCCAGTCTAATTGCAGTCTAACTAAAACGGGATGACGGCGGGAAAGAGTGTAAAATACGGGGGTTTGACAGAAATTTCCCAAAACTTGACAGGTATGATTTAAACATCCCCCCCCCCCCCCGGTGATCAATTCCCAAATTTACCCATTTCAGTCGGCACGAAACACCTGATCAATATTAAGGAAACACATTAACTTTTGCATATGGAGTGAGGACAGTCTAAGATATTACTATTTGTCATGAAAGAAAAGTATAGTTTGACCCTTGCTAATCATCTTATTTCAGGCTTGATTTAGGTTTTCCCCCCTTCTGACTTGAAGTATTACAGAAAGCTTATAGATGATACATATTTTTAGCCTGAAACACATACCAGATCATATTTTAATGCTCTGTTATTTTGCATTTGTTTAGCAAGCTCAACTTTCAGTTATGCATTGAGTGTTCTTGTAGCTTTTTCATGGCTTGTAGCTTTTTCATGGCTCACACTGATTCTTCTTTTCACAGATGCTGCCCTTTACTGGCTTGCTCTTAATATGTTTGCTGGTATCATAGGAGAGATGCTGTGAAGAGGAGGACTATGAAGTGAATAGAAGTCCTTTAGCGCACATATACAAAGGTGAAACAGCCCTGGATGCAACATCCCATCTCCATCAGAAATTCTTTTGCCATAAAGGAAGTACTGCATAGCCATTGCCACCAGAGAATAAGAAGTGAGTCTAGTTGCTGTCTTTCAACCTTTGATTTGCTAGAGTTTTGTACCTATGGAATATTTCTAGGATGTTTTATTTGCTGAAATTATATGAATGTATGAATACTTTATGCTGTTGTGTAGTTACCAAGCTTTTGTTGTGTAAAGAACCTAAAGTTATAACTGATGTTTTAAAATCACGAGGCTACATGTTTTGGCAGGCTTGGGTTGGCAATCCTAAAACTTTGGTCTCCCAGGCTCACTGTGGTATTTAAAAGAGACAAGTATCTTGTCATTTCTCCTCTGAGTGCCTAGTTAAGGAAAATAGTATAGAATAGGGTGTTTAGTTGTTTGGCTTGATAAATTGATGAGCATCTTCTGACCCCAATTAGAATGTCAGTACCTCATGGGTTATAAAATGGCTCATGTCTAAAGGAAAGTTTGTATGTTCAGAGACATGTCCCACATAAACCAGAAAGAGCCATAAAAACAAAGGATTAAATAAAAGTTAAAAAAACCCACAGATAAAATAAAATAATGCTTCATGTATTATGATATATTTCTTGACCCCAGTGAATTCCACTATCCTTTAAGAATAGAACATACTGTATTTCAGTTTTATTCCTATTTAGCTGAGCTGCTGAGAAGCAGAGGATGCCACATATACTGTTTGGTGAAAAACAGTATGGCCACATTTTTTCTCAGTAGTTTCTCTGGCAAGGATTAAAAGTATTGCAACAACAAAAATTGGTAGATCTATTAGAGTGTTTTTTTAAAAAACATCAGCCAATTTTTTAAATTCTGTATGTAGGAAGTAGCTGAAACATGGAGACATTGATTTTCAAGTCTTGGCACCCAACAGATAATGTTTGCAGAGATCCCTTAACTCATAACAATTCACTTCCAAAAGTTAAGTCTTTTGTAGAACAGAATTTTGTTCCTTGTTAGGAGCTTCATGTGATAAAGTCATGAAATGTTTACACTGTAATATCTAGTGTTGTTTGAATTCTGCAACAAAATGTGACTCTTGGTAACTAAATTTTCCTGACTGACTACATGACAGGATAGTTAAAATGATTGTATACACCTTTTTTATGCAGGATTGGAACAGTATGATTTCATATTACTGTATCTCAGTATACCTTTGTGAAACTGGTTCGTATGTTCAGGTTGTGACATACTGAGCATTAGGGATGTAAACATCTGAATTTGGGCTTCATTGCATGCATTTTAAAATGCTAAAAACTAAAATGTGAAAAGCATGCATTGTTTTTATTGTACTTTGTTCCTTGGAAATATCCTTCAATCAGTGGTAGGCTCCAAAAAAAATTACTACCACACTGTGGGGGTGGCCAGGGAGAAAGCTGTGCGTTGCACCTGAATTAGGACTACTTTATTTCAAAACTTGGATGGGCAGGTCCAGCCAGAATTTCTGCTACCGGTTCTGGCAAACTGGTGCGAACCCGCTGATGCCCACCACTGCCTGTAATCCTGAAAGAACACAGAGAAGTGACAGAGTCTGTGGCATCTCTGGCAAAAGGAAAAAATAATGTAATGTAATGTTATTGATCTACAATCATATGTATATATTGTAGTGTTTAATTGAAAGAAAGCTGACTAGTGGTCTTCAATTTGCTATAAGTGACAGTGTTCACAAGCTTTTTTTTTTAAAGGAGTCAGTTTTATGGTAACATGAATTTTAATTTTGTAAAAAAATTAATCTAAACAATTATCTGAGGAGTACATATCAATTTTTTTATCCTTACTGTAATGTCAATTGTGTGCTATCGTGCCATTTCTGACAGCAACATATGAATTAATGACCTCCCAAAATCCTTTCTTTAACAATCTATTGGACTTGCAATGTAAAGGCTGTGGGTCATTTCTTGGGTCCATCAGTTTCATGTTTAGTCTTCCTCACCCCCCACATTACATTTGAGAAGAATCTCAGAATTGATAGGCCTTAAGGTGAATGAGAGTGTGATGCAATTGCAAAAAAGGCAAATGTCATTTTAGACTGCATTAACAAATATATAGTCTCCAAATTCTATTACCACTGGTTAGGCCTAATCTTGAGTACTGTGTTCAGTTCTGGACACTGCACTTTAAGAAGGATTCATTCAAAATGGAAGAAATTTAGAGGACAGTAACAAGGATGATCTGGAAACCAAGCTCTGTGAAGAAAGGCTATAGGAAAAGGTTGAAACAATGGGCATGTTAATTCTTGAAGAAAGAAGATTGAAGGGAGATAAGATCATACTCTTCAAATGCTCAAAAGATTGTCATACAGAGGGAAAACAGGATCTCTTTTTAATCATTGCAGAGTGCAGGGCACATAATAATGGGCTCAAGTTACAGCAAAACAGAATTTAAAGAAATACCATGAAAACATTTAACTGTTTGGAGAGTACAACAATGGAACCAATTACCTTGGAACGTAGTGAGTGCTCCAACTCTGGAAGTATTCAAGAGAAAATTAGAGGACCATCTGCCAGGTATACTTGGATTGGATTCCTGCATTGAACAAGGGGTTGAACTCGATGGCCATATAGGTCCTTTCCATATCTGTTATTCTATGATTCTATGAAAAGCTATTGTGAGGGATAGGGATGCCTTATGCTTGCCCAAGACATCAACCTGGGAGAATCCAAGTGGCCAAATTAGCATTTCACAGATCAGAGGCTATAGTTCTGAAATAGCTACATAAATATGGTCTTCGTTGCACATTGCTCTGTCTTCTGAAAGATAATTCTGTCTTTGTAGTACCATTCAAATACTAGCTGTAGCATAAGGTGGGTTAAATTTAGTGTAGACAGATTCAGTTGAACATTTTCCATCTTTTCAGTTACTTGACATTCTGAATTGAGTTACTTAAAGACATGTTTCATATTTAGCATTTCTTGATGGTAAAGAAAGTGTAGGTGTAGGAAGAAATCTCATGCAAATTTAAGTAACATATGTGGAGGTTTATTTCCATTTTTACAGGTGCACATGGTACAATACTACTTAATGAATAATTGATGAATATAATTTCTTCAGAAATATGGGTATTTTTATGTGCTTTGACTGGTATATGATTTGAGTATATATAGATTTTTGGTGCAATAATATGCACTTCAGCAAAATGCATCCATAATATTATGGCCAGTACCTGTCAGGAAGACAGCTAAGAAACACTATATTGAATGATGTTGCAAATGCACAGTCAGCTCATCTCAGTGACACATCTAGATCTCCATATTTATTGGTAATGTCACACCCAGAATTAGAGCTGAAAAAACTGAATTGCTTATTTATTAAGTCGAAAAGTACTAAAGCAGATATCTTTGCTTGCAAAACTTGTTGAATAATATGAAGCAAATGGTTATGTGAAATCATTGCAAATGAATAGTATTGCAGACTCTCAAAATTATTGCTAAAAACTGTTTTTCCCTCCCTCCCTCCTTCACATACACAGATAGATAGAAAGCATTGTACATACTTTTGATTGTTGCAGCATGAGATGTGTGCTAAGGACTGCTTTAATTATGTAAAATTACCCTTTGGAATAAGGCAAAAATGAGTCATCTGTGGTTTGGTTCAGAAATACTGTAATGGTAAAATGTTATTTGATGACTTCGTGCTTCACTCTCTCCCTCCATCCCCTCCTTGCATGTTAACTTAATTAACATCCAAACTGACAAACTACAGAGTGGCAAATTTCCCTGGTTTACAACAAAGCAGGGAAAATAGTGCAGCATTTTATGGCACCCCAAGGACTAGTAGTTTAGGACTGAATAGTTTAGTACATTGCAGCACTTAATTGGGGAACTAAGGTTCAAGAGTTGAGACTTCCCACTGTGCCTTGGGCAAGCTGACCCCTACCACTTCTCAGTATTGTATAACAAAAAACCCAAAAACCTTAGAATGGGTGTCCATAAAGTCCAAAGTCTGACTTGTTACAGCATAAAATTGTGATTAAAGGCTAGAATTTGTGTGTGTAAGCTTTCATAGGCTTCAGTAAGGTTATTAAGTGAGGAAGTAGGAGCTGTAACCATGCACCAAGATGTGTAATGGAAAACCAAACTTTTTAATAGAGTGGTTACTGGTAATCCTAGAAGTCAACACTTTGGGTTCAAATTATGATGTTCAGTATTACTTTACTTATGCCATAGTAAACATTTCTTTATTTCCATTGTGGTAAGCTATGACCAGGGGACTGCAGTGATTTAGTGGTTAACCTTGATGACTGGAAGATCAGCAGGTCAGCATTTTGAGGCCCAAGTGGGTGCCCATCAAGGCCCAAGTGGGTGCCCATCGAGGCCCGAATTGATGTCCGTTGAGACACAAATAGGTGCCCATCATCTCTCCCAGCTCCTGCCAACCTAGCAGTTCAAAAGTAAGGAATTGCAAGTAGATAAATAGGCACTGCTTTGGCAGGAAAGGTAACATTATTCTGTGGGCTCAGGCATCGTCATGAAAGGGAAGATTCTTGAGAAGAGAGGTCCTGGTCATAGATGGACTTTGTGGCTAAAGAACCTGAGAAACCGGCATGGTATGTCCTTGGAAGAACTGTACCAAGGAGTTAAGAACAGGAAGACTATCACCATAATGACAGCCAATATTTGGAATGGATACAGCACTTGAAGGAAAAGAATATACTGTATTAATTATGCTTATAATTCCTATGGTGATTTAATCATAATTTTATCTACTTAGGACATAGTGCTTTTTGTTCTATCTTGTATATCTATCTGAAATAAATTACTTTAAAGAAGAGTCTCAACATTTCAGTATTGACTTGTGGATGAGTATAGGTGTGACTGATTATTCTGCCTCATGATTTTCTTTTGTGGGGAGAGGAGCCACTTTATAAGGGGACAGAAAATGCTAGCGGAAGTGTCCAGTTCAATGTGGGAAGTATAGTCATTGAAAAAGTGTCAGTCTTTTGTCTGGAAACTAACCTTTGTGCTGAAACTCCTTTAATCTACAGCATTGATAGTTGCTACAGGGCTTGTTAATAGATGAGTAACTTAATCATAATGTTGATTTGTTTCTCCCATTGGAAGCAACTCTTCGAAAGCAAGATGATGTGTGATAGCTTTTGAAGGGATGCTTTGAAGAAGCTGGCATAACTAATTTCATATTGTACAAGCATTAACATTGTTTCTCATCTCTAAAGCTACAGCTGTGGCAACTTCTTTACTTTGCATAATATCGCCAAAGGAGCTTGAAGTGTTAGTAACCTAGTGACAGATTTTGCACAGAAACCTTTGTAAATCTGTTTGTATGGGGAAAATATCAAGCTCCAGTTGCTTTGATCCTTAAAAATACTTTATGGAAGGTCCAAAATTAAAGAAGAATAAGAATCCTAATGTCAGGAATAAGTGAAAATACTCCAAGTTTATTGGGAGAAGAAAATCACAACATTTTAGTCATTCTAACTGTCCTTGGATAGCTGTAATTCTAAGAACTTTGTCATCTAGTTCTCCTGATTTAATGTAAAGTAGGGTGTCCACTATTGTTTCACTTGGTTGCTGTGGAAAATAACTGGCACAAGATGGGCTGCCCAACCACACACATTAAGAACCTCTTTGCTAGCTTTCTGTTACTCTGTAGGAGAGTATGCTAGTCCCGTGTGGCACAGATCAAAACATGCAAAACAGGTGGATGTGGCCTTAAATGAAATAGTGAGATTGGTCACAGGATGTTTAAAGCCAACTCCAGTACAAAAAGTGCATTACTTATCTGGCATCCATCCACCAAAATTCCACCAAGAAAGTGCTGCTCAGAAAGAGTGGGTCAAAACAAGATCCTTGGAAACACACCTGCTATTTGATCATCAACCACCAAAGCAGAGACGGAAATCAAGGCATAGTTTCCTTAAACGATCTGATCCCGCAAAACAACCAGTCCCCACAGATTGCCTTAGAACTATGGAAGGCAAGCAAGGAGCAGAACAATATGACTTTAAACAGACTGTGTGCAGGGGTAGAAAGATCAAGGGCTAATCTGAGAAAGTGGGGTTACCATGTAGATTACAGCCTATGTAAATGTGGAGAAGAACAAACTATAGTATCTCCCATAAGGTACAATGCACATGATACCCCTCAATGTGCACTGAGGAGGACTTTATGTTGGCAAGAAGAAATGCTGTTGATGTGGCCTGATATTGGGTGGATGTTTTTTCTAGCCTTTTTAATTTTGTTTTAAATGTGTTAATTTTAGCTTTGTATATTATTATATGCTGGTGGTGTGTCTGACACAAATAAAGATTTTTCTTGGGTTTGCATTTGGGGCTTCTGGGCAGAGCTTCTGCATCAGAGAGATTTTGTCTCTCTGATGCAATATAATTCTAACACATAATAGATTAACACATGAGAAATAGAATAATTATTTTGTTTTTTCTCCATAGGAAGGATAAAATAAACCCATATCTGCAGTTTGCGATAGTCCTGGTTTAAGGTCACCAACTGAAAGCTAGGCCTGTGATGACTATATTTATGCTGCAAAGGGTAGTTCCCTCCCATTCCCACACTTATCATGAACATATTCTGTGTGAGAGATGAAGAAATATCACCCACTAAATGTTAACCCACTCTTGGTGTTACTTTAAAGTCAGGAAATGCAATTTATATAGGTTAAATGACCCTCTGAAATCAAGGCAAAAATGCTTTGCCCCAGTTTCCCTTGGAAGGCAATCAAGAAAGAAGCACAAGCATTTGAAACAGCTATTATTTTATTGAAAGAGAAGTCAATACATGAAGCCTTTAACAAATGCCCCTCCTCCAAAGCTGGAGAGGGCCCCTGACCACAGGCAAGACAGGTATTTATACACTTGAGGTGGCACACATAGTAATTTAAACAAAAGTAACATGCTGCTTGAGGCATGTGCAAAACGGATTCTTCTTTTGCCCTCAACCTTTCCCAACATCAAGGATTTCTCTGCCTTGGAGGTGGGTGCAAATGGATTGTTTCCAGTCTTCTGAGGATGGGGGCAAAGGACTGATTCCAACCTTTTAGCAAAGCAATAGCCATGGGCAATGTGTGTGAGCATTGTCATATGCAAACACAGTCATGTAGTTTCCAGCTGCCTTGGCAAAGCAGGACAGGAAGACAAAGCGTGGACCCCTGACTGACAATTAGGATTTAACCATCCTTGAAATCCACTCAAACTATGAAATTGACCACAGAGAGAGAGAGAGAGAGAGAGAAACCCCCATCTTCTTAAATTTCATTCATTCATCTTACATTGGGACTTTTCCTGTACACATTTGACAGATCGCAAAGAGTTTGAAATGGCATGGAAAAGTTTTCAGGAGCAGAATGAAATAATTTATTGGACCATTCTGATCTTTGCACTGAAACTAAGATAGCAAAACCTCTACCCCATCATGTGAAGCTACATTGATTGCTTTCATGCAGATAGATGTTAATGAAAAGGAAACATGAAGAAGCTCTGTTATTATTAGCCTACTTATTAGCCTTTGTGTGAGTATTTTTCCCCACACCCAGTCCATTTACTTCAGCATTGAAAATGTGCAAAAGAAAGGTAAAACAATTTTAAATGTCCTATTTAAATAAAGCAGATGTCCATTAAATTCATTAATCATTAAAATGTTTTGTCTGGTGAACATAATAGAAATGTGGTTTGTGATTTGCATGTTAATATAGAAAATGCGGTATATAGTCAAACTGAATTTGCAACTACTTCAACCATGATTTGCAAGAAGAAAAATAAGTGGCCTGTCGATCAATTGCTGCATCAACATGAGCTTTAAAATCTAGTACAGTATGTGCCATCAGTTCCCACAATCTTGACCACCTCAATTTTAAATCTTCATTGTTTTGTAGCTCCTGTGTTGCAATTATGTGGCTCTCCAAACATTGTCATACTTTGTTGGAGTGGTTCAATTGGTTCATGGGTATTGTACACCCACAATAACTGAATGTTCTAGCCATGATGTATTATTTTAGTAATTTAGGGCTCTGTGCAGGACCAAAGTGGTATAAAAATTGAAGTCTATTTTCAAGTTATAATCTGTGACTAGTAAGTGATAAATTTATTTTAATTAATTCATACAACATTATATTATCCCATTTTAATGAGTATAAGTGTTACCTTAAGGTAAAGTAAACACTGTAAGTGTTACCTGGGCCGAGTAGGGCATGGTATAAATTGAATTATTATTATTATTATTATTATTATTATTATTATTATTATTATTATTATTATTATTATTATTATTATTATTATTATTATTATTATTATTATTATTATTAATAATAATAATAATAATAATAATAATAATAATAATAATAATAATAATAATAATAATAATAATAATAATAATAATAATAAAGGTAAAGATCACCTTTGCTCGAAAGCCAGTCATATCCAACTCTAGGGTTCAGTGTTCATCTCCATTTTGTAGCTGAAGAGCCAGCATTGTCTGCTTCTGCAGAAATTTCTCTGGTCATGTGGCAGGCATGACTAGACTGTTTATCTTCCCACTGAAGTGGTACCTATTTATCTACTTGCAATGTATTGCTTTCAAATTGCTAGGTTGGCAGGAGCTGGGACAAAGATTTGAGCTCATTCTGTCCTGCAGTATTAGGGTATCGAACTCCAACCTTCCAGTCTTCAAGTTTAGCACCTTGGAGCGTGGCCAAGATGGCGAAGGATTAACAGCTACTTTATTAGCTCGCGCTATTAAATGAGGCACTATTAGGGTAGTGAACTGCTGACCTGCCATCTTCCAGTCAGCGTCTCAGCCACTTGAGCCACTGCAGTCCCTTAAGTGTTACCTTACATCAGTGATGGCCAACCTTGGCACTCCAGGTGTTCTTGGACTTCAATTCCAAGAAGCCCAAGTCAGCACACCTGCTGGTCAGGGCTTCTGCAAATTGAAGTCCAAGAACATCTGGAGTGCCAAGGTTAGCCATCACACCTTACATAGATCCATAAATTAGGTATTTACTCTCTAAGGTATCTCTTTTTATCCTTACTTCTTTCCCTCTCACTGAATACTCTTCTGTTCTTCTTTGCTTCCTCTTTTACCCCATTGGTTGTTGAGGGAGATGCAAGGTTCTTGTTCTGGCACTTTTAGAAGCCTCTACAGGCGTTATTTGGAGTTCTTGTAATATTTCTTTGTTGTTATCTCTCCACCTTCCTCTGAGTCTGCCGCATGGTCTTTGTCTTTTTCCACATATCCCTTGTAGAATATGGAATTCCAAGACATTCTGTCCAAATGGGTAAACCACTTATTTGTCTCAGTAAGTAGTGCAAGATTAGTTCCCTTCCAATTCTTTCCCTTATAACCTAACTCCTGATTATATCCCTTCTAGTCACTTCAGGAGTCTTCCTCAGACATCTCGTTTCTGGGGTGACCAACTTTTGTTTATGTTTTGTTGTATGTGTCCATATTTGGCACTGGTAACATAAGGCGGGAGCGAATATGCTTTGTATGAGGTGTTTCTTTGTGTTTATTGGTATTGCCTTGTGTTGTAAGAGCGGAGCTAAGTTTCCCAATATTTGGTGTGCCTTAACTGCACATATGTTAATCTCTTTGCCCATTTTGCCATTTTCAATGAATGTTGTTCTTAGGTATTTGAACTCTGTCACTTATTTTATACTTGCTCCCTCTATCTTGATATCTAGAATATGCTGTTTCCTTCCAATTGCCATTACCTCAGTCTTCTCTTTATTGAGTCTCATTCATTGATATTGTTTCCATTTATGGGCTTAGCTGTTTTGCTTATTCTGTCTATGTAGGTGATGTATAATAGTGGCTCTTCTGTTGATGTGTTTAAATCAAGAAAAAACTCATAGAAACAATAGGTTTTATTGTTTTAACAGTTATATCCCATACACAGAAGTAAGGAAAAAAGTAGCAAATATAACTCTCTTTCAGATACCACAGGAACAAAAGTATACCTTATTAACACTTTATCTAGTTACTGTGTATATTTAAATCTTCAAGTGTAACATGCTTTGCCAGACCCTCTCCCCAATAAAGAGATGGACACCTGTGTTGGATTTAAAATTGGGCCACTTTATTAACTTGCAACTTTACTTAACTATTTTAAGGCAAATGGGCCGGAATAGCACTGGTAAGGACTAGTTGTTATTTCCAGATCTTAATTTGCTACATTGAGTCAATTTGTTTACTTCATTAAAAAAATTGTTGACCCCAGTCAGAAGTGATACTTGTTAACTCCAGCTTCTGACAAACATCCGTCGAAGTCTCAAAAGGTTTTGCAAGTCTCCGTACTTTGCATTACCTTGTGCCTGATCCACACTTGATTGGCCAGTCCAACTTTCCCTCTACCTTGTGCTTCTGTTGGCCAATCAACTGCGCACCTGCCGAATTCCTAGGGGTCATCCGCTTTGCCCTTACCAGTGCTAACTGCCTCACTGGGAGGAGTCTTTTATGACTCACCGCCCCCCCCCCAGACTGCTAACTAGTCACCAGGCCCACTTGCATGGAAGCCAAAAACGATAGTAATGCTCCGAGTAGAGAGGTGCACCCATCTCTGCAAAACAAGCTGTTATCCTCGATCCGTATTGTGGGGTGCTCCACCACTGTCTCCAAAACCATGCTCATAAAAACATCGAGCAACAGCACTATTCACAGACCGCCGGGCCCGGTCAATGCGACAACAGTCGCCTCCTCCCTGGAAAAATGTACATGGAATGATGTAGGACCATATAAACTCCACATCCCAGAGCCTAAGATGCATCCCCAACGTTGATTGCATCCCTAACATTGATTGAAGCAGGACAGCGGGCAGGCCCAAATTGTAACTGTGGACAACGAGCCCCACCCTTGCCGTAACGTCCAGATGATCAGGAGCTGAAATAAACAAAAGCAAAAAACAAGTGCCAGTGAGATGTTCATTGCAACATAGGTCAAACATACAGCAAGAGCGACCAGATCTCGACCTGCCCATTTGTCGGATGTCACAAGGCAGGCAAAGTAATGCCCTGCCACAATGTAAATAAAGCCTTAAAAGCCTGCTGGTACACCTTACTGATTTGGCCTGCAAGAGACATGCCTATTATCCTGCTCACTTTACCTCACCAAATGTCCACATCTCAATCAGAAGTGGAGAGGGAAGCTCCTCAGCCTCAGGCACCAGTGCCCGAAACCGGGCAATCTGCAGGCATGATAAAGCATCGGCAATACTGTTATCAATGCCGGGAACATGCCTAGCTTTGAAAAGAATATTATGATGCAAAGAGCGCAATACAAACTGGCATACAAGAGACATGACCCTGGGAGACCGAGATGTTTGGGCATTTACAATGTGCACCACTGACGCATTGTCACACCAGAAATGTACCACTGAATTCTCCCACATTTTACCCCATAATAACAGTGCACCCAGGATGGGAAAAAATTCTAAAAATGTCAAATCCCTGAGCAATTCTGAATCCTGCCATGCTGCTGGTCACTGTCCACAACACCATCGGCCTTCAAAGTAAATGCCGTATCCCAATGATCCCGAAGCATTGGACTGCACCTGAAATTTAGGTGTGATAGAAAGTTCAGTACGCCAAAAAGACACCCCATTGAAATCGGCCAGGAATGCAAGCCAAACCCGCAGGTCAGCCCGCATACACCTTGTGAGCCGGACCCTGTGGTACTTCCTAGATAAACCAACCATAGCATCGCATAGGCACCTGGCAAATGCCCGGCCACGTATGATCACCCTACAAGCAAAGTTGAGATATCCATGAAGAACCTGCAGGTCATGAAGCGAAACCCTGCACTTGGCCAACATAGACAGAATCGCATCCGAAATGCAGACAATCTTATCCATGGGCAGCTGTGAAGTCTGCACTGTGGTGTCAATTTCTATTTCCAAAAATACAAGCGTGGTAGCAGGGCCTTCAGTCTTCTCGAGAGCCAATGGCACCCCCAGCTCACCCATAAGCTCCTTGAAAGAAACCAACATTTGTTCACATTTCCTAGAGCCATGCCTCCCACCAAACAAAAAATCATCCAAATATTGAACCACATTATGTACCCCAGATCTATGAACAAATGCCCAGTGAAGGAAAGAACTAAAACGTTCAAAATCAGAACAGGATACAGAACAGCCAAAAAGCATGGCCCTGTCCACAAAATACTGGCCTTCAAAGCAAAAATCCAACAATTCAAAATCATCTGGGTGCACCGGTAGTAACCAGAAGGCGGACTTAATATCACACTTGGCCAGCAGTGCCCCGTGACCACCGGAACGGACCATCTGTAATGCTTGATTAAAAGATGCATACCGGACAGAGCAAAGTTCCTCCGGTATTGCATCATTGACAGATGAGCCAGCCGGATAAGATAGGTGATGAATAAGACGGAAATCACCTGAAGCCTTCTTAGGTACCAGGCCAAGTGGGGACACTTTCAGATTAGCATATGAGGGCTCAGTAAAGGGACCAGCAACCTGCCCCCTGCACTTCCTTAAAAATCTTCAACCAGGCCACGTCCTCCCTACCCCACAGAGACTGTAAATTTGGTGCATCCTGTGGAGCATGTGCACCGACGAAAGGGATGTGAAAACCAGAAACAAAACCAGCCAACAAATAGGCCGCATTGACTTACTTGGGGTAAATGTTGAGCCAACATTCCAGCACCTTAATTCAAATTGGGGAGGGGCCTTTTTGCAGCTGTTGCTGCATCTGTGGGTGCATGCCTCAAACCCTGCTGTTCACGTCCCCATCCGTGCAGCCCGCCGGACCGGAAGCAAGTGGTGGCAGAATGAGGTCCAGTGCAGATGGAACACTTGTGCTTAAATTTGCACTGCTTCCAGCTACAGTGACCCATGGATGAGAATTCCCAACACAGCAGGCGGGCTGGAACCCCCTGCCCTGCCTACTGGCGGGGAAACTACTGGGCCGGGTCACTGCACCACATGGTCACAATGATAGCGGTCACCAGAAGCAGGTTGGGATGGTGTAATATACAGCAACCAAAGAAACTGATTGGGCTCATCCCAAGGCATCTCAGGGTGTAAGGCCGCCCACATATGAAATTCTTCGTCATAAGCAAGCCATGATTGACTCGGGAAATCCACACATGCCCTATATATGATGTCCAAATACTGGATCATAGGGATTGCTAGGTCCGGGCGGGCTCTGATAGAAACTGTGGCATAAATCAAGTAGGCCGGCAGCCAATTGGCCCAAGAACGGGGGGGGGGGGTGTACGATGACATGTCAATTCCTTATCCTATTCATCCTCCTTTTCCTTGTCCTCCATGGTCATCTCCCAATTTAAAAGGCTAAATAAATCAACATATTCCCAGCACCAGATCTTATCTCTAGTGGCCGGAAGGAGGTGATCCCCCAATGGCAATGAAAAACCAGCAGTTGGGATGACCGACTGTGGTATGAAATAGTAGGCCGGATTCACCGGTGGGCCATATAGCCAGATAGGATATGGGACATTAAGCCCCGCAGGTCCAACTCCGGGTGGTACTGGGGGATAAGGTGCCTGCCATGAAGCTATATGCGAAGGCGGAAGCATTGGGCCAAGATCCGGAGCTGTCTGGCATGGCCAGGGCCATTGTGCCGGAGGGACAGGGGGCCAAAAGCCTGTGTGTCGTGAGTTTATTTTACTACCATACTCACCAGATGTGCCCACATCAACTGCCCCCACCGGGGTTTCCAGCTGCCACCAAGCTTCAGAACTCACTAACGAAGTAGAGCCCGTCTGTCCGGAAAAAGTTGGCAATGACCTCTCTGGGCCAGAGTAGTCTGCCGAAGGAAAGACAGATGTGCCAACCGATGTGGCCCCCACCACCTCAAGTTGTTCTACTCTCTGAGTGATTAGCGAAGTCAGTTGAGACCAATCAGTGGCAGATGAATTAGCCACTTGTCGGGCCGACTGCCTTGCTGACAGACATGTAGCCAGTACAGCATCTAAACCTGCAGCACTCACAAGTGCTGCTACACAGGCCACCAAGGCTCTAGGATCCAGGGGCAAGGTCTCCAGAATTTGCTGAGACCCAGAACCTAGGGGTCCCACCACCGTGGTTGGGCCAAGATTCACCCCCTGCCCAGGAGGAGCCAAGCCCCTGAAAGCCCTGCCATTCATACATGGCCATCAGCAGTCTTTGACCCAGAAGAAGCCCTGTTGCCAGTCGGCATAGGCCTGAAAGGCCTCAGGCACCTATCCCTTGAGGGCCTGCTCTGAATGCAGCAGGCCCTCTTTTTCGGCACCATAATGGTGCAACCCAACAACCTTGGCTGTGCAAGGTAAAGTCCAAGGGGCTGGCAGTCATACCTCAGCCAGCCCCACCCCCGATCTGTCCTTCCAAGGGCTGCGGTCAAGCGCTGCAGCAGCACAGCTCAAGCAGCTAGTCTCGAGTCAGGCAGCAGCCAACCGCCACTGAACCCCCGCTTGAGCACCAACTGCCCAAGGCCTTCTTCCTCATCTTCAACTCACTCTCCAAGGCCAGCCTTGAGCCAAGCGGCAGCCAACCGCTGCCAAACACCCGCTCGCCGAGCCCCCCCTCAAGAAAAGTACAGCGGGTGCACAAGGCCCAAACCATGTCCCGCTGGAACTCGGAGGCTCGCAAGACAAAAAGCGAGCCTCGGGCAAGAGCAGCAAATGCCGCTGTCCGAAAAGCCGCAACTCCAAAGAGCCAAAGCAGCAGAGAGGGGAAAATCAGCTGAGTGAGGAGCATATGCACCCTGGCCCAGCCGATACAGGAAGGCCCCGATCCAGAAAATGTCTGGCGGGAGCGTGCGGAGCCGCCTTCCAAAGATAGCTCGGCTCCTCTCTTATGCTCAGCCCCTGTCCCTAGCTCGGGGAAGCCTGTCCCCGAATCGCCAAGCTCAGCAGAGCCACCCCGCGAAGCCACAGCTCCAAAGAGCTGAAGTGTCAGAGAGGTGAAAATCGGCTGGCCGAAGAGCAAACACGCCCTGGCCCAGCCAATCCAGGAAAGGCCAGCAGGAGCACGCCAAGCCGCCTTTTATAGGAGGCTCAGTTCCACCCCTCTGCTGGCCCAGGTGCCTCGCTTCAAGGGGCAGGGCTGGCAAAGCGCGCGGCGGCAAGATTCCTCGCCGCCGCACGTTACTTGTTGTGGTTTTCAGGTGAAACTGCAATTTCAGTGTGCCACTTGGGTATACTCCTGGATCCCCCACTCCAAGCTTGATCTCAGAAGTGACCAGGAATGGATTTGTGTATTTAAAACTCGTATACCAACAGAACCCCTTCCTTGAATTTTCAGTTTTGGCTACAATGAGTCAAGCCTTAGTTACATCTTGCTTCAGTTACTACAGCATGCTCAACGTGGAGCTGCCTTTGAAGATGATTCAGAAATTTCAGGGCTTCATTTTGGCAGTTTCACGTCTGGCCTAGACACAGAAGAAGAATCTGGTTTAAAATGCAGCTGCCAGACTGCATTTTGGGGTCAGCTATAGGGAGCATATAATGCCTAACTACGATAACTACACAAGCTACCATAAGTTTTTAAGTCCAATTCAAAGTGCTGGTTATTACTTACAAAGCCTTATATGTTTTGAGTTCAAACTATCAGATGAAAACTGACGCTATATCTTATGGGGTAGCTCTTTTGTTCTGGTTGCTTTTTTGCTGTGGCCTATTACTTGGTTAAAGGTTTTGTGCCCTACTTGTGCCTCAGATATTGTGCTCATTAAAAGGTTGAATAAAGGAGCTCATATTTTAATATCTCTCATTGGAGAACTTTGATACGCCTTCTGTGAAATTTTACTTCATGGCTGATCTTTGGTCATTACAAGGTTTATAAGTGAATGCTAACACCAGTATTTAATGGTGAAATACATAGGCTGCACTGCGGTATTCCTCCATTTCCTATTCCCTTTTTAGTCTTTTTAAGTGGGGTGGGAGTGGGAGGGTTGGTTGTTGGGTGGTCGAGTTAGGGTTTTAATCTGTTTTGTTATATTTAACTGTATTTTATCTGTTTTTACCATTGTGCGCCACCCTGAGTCGAGTTTCCCCGAGTGGGCGGCATAAAAATCTAAGAATAAATAAATAAAATAAATAAACTTAATATTCTAATTACTTCTAATTACTTTAATGATGAACTGCTTACTTTCATTGTTCATTATAAGTTGGCCAAAAGGACTGATAAAACATATTAAGATAATGCTGTTGCCGAATAGAATACAGTAAAAATAAACTAATGAACATCATATAAGATGGAAACTAATCAGTAAACCAGAACTAGAGACTTTGGCCTTTGTGCCCTTATTCAATTATGTTTTAATGGTGTGACTTAATGGTACACTAATACCTCATACAAAGTCCGCTTTGGACAATATCGGATTCATACAACATCGCCTAATTCCTTGAAAAAAGTTGCCTCATACAAAGACTTTGTATGAGGCATTGGGGTTTTTCCCAGGTTGCATTGTGCCTGGGCAGCATAAAAGGCAGGATGCATTAATGCATTGCTCTTGTGGGTTTTGCACGAGGCGAAGAGTGTTTAGGAATGGTTTTGAGCGTGGTTTTGGATTGTTTGGTGTTTACTGCTGTGGTTTTTAAAAACAGATTGCATGCTCCATAATTTCTCTTATGTTGGTCTTTTTTGAGGGGGGCACTATTTGGTGGGCTGGGCAATTGTTTGGTGTTTGCTGCTGTTTGGATGATTAACACTGTGCTGCATGATGGGACATGTTGACATCCATTTTGTCCTTGCTTCCATCCAGTAATTGTTTACAGTAGCTTATAAAAAATGGATGATCGGCCACATGGCTGCAGATTAACACTGTGCTGCATGATGGGACATGTTAACTTTTAAACCTGCACTTCATAAAATTTTCAAAAGTTAAAAAATTATTGTATGGTTTATCCCCTAAAATCAGGGTTGTTGTCAAGTTTTTGTAATGTTTTTAGCCTTTAGACAATGATTTCTTAAAGTTCTGTCAGTTTCCTTCACTTTGCCCTGAAGTCTGTGCTGTTATAGTACAATGTATCTCTATGGAAACGACGTTGTACGAGGCATCGCAGCAAGGATTTGGACGTTGTATGAGGCATTGCGGCTAGGATTTTGCATGTCTAATACAAAGTCCAAATTCGTATAAAGTCCAAACTTGTGGAACCAAGTGTGGACGTTGTATGAGGCATCACTGTAATGCAATTTATAAGTAAAGACAGATAGTGAGACCTAATTGCAGTTTTGGCGCTATGACTGTTAAGTGAACAACTAAGAATACAACCTACATTACATGAGTATATAATGATTGAGTTTGTGTTTTAACTTGATTTGGAGATTATAATATGACTGGTTTTTGTCCAAATCAGCTTTTTCACATTTTATGTAAAGATTTCTCAGTTAGTACAAAGCTAAAACCTCCTCAATCTCAAGACTATCAGAAGCCCACTCCTTATGTACTTTTTGGAGTCACTTTAAGTAAGCCATGTTAAAGGCAAAATGTAATTACTTCATGTTGCATTTAAATATAATTGATCTTTTCTGCCTGCAAATGCCTCCCAGTCTCCAAGCGACACAGATACATAGAACATTTCATTGCCAGCAGCTTATGTTTCTGCCAAAAATCCTTTTCTGCAGAAAGTATAAGGAAATAATCCCATCCTCTTTTTTACCATGTTTAAATCATCTTGATTTATACAGCAAGTGCATATCTTATTGATATATCATTGATGATAATGAAATAAAAGTTGGCCTTAACCAACCATGTTGATTTTATAAAAAAAACTGTTTAATGGAGGTGGGAAGGTTGGAATTTGAACTCAGTATAAGCAGATTCAGATTCTGTAATTATGAAATAGAGAAAGGAAACAATGTAAAGTTGATAAACCAGCAAGAATATGTGATGATAGGGCATGGAAGAGAGAGAGAGAGAAAATTAGCGCTACTCTGAGAAAACTGAATATTGTAATCTAAACAGAATTATTCTACATTTTTGCTGAGTCACATATATGTAGGATATTTTAAACCATTTCTTTGCTGGCAGCAATCAAGAATGGGGAGTACAGATGTACAGGTATTTCTGATAAAGAAAGTGGAGAATCTAGTCTGAATATCTGATAAAGAAAGCGGAGAATCTAGTCTGAATAAGGACTGTATTGTGTACAGTACTTGTGAATAATGATAATAATGATGATGATTTTCACTGCAGCTTATGTATTTCAATGATAGTTTGTTTTTACTGGGGTCAGATATAAAAACAGTTTTCTCCTCCTTCCCACTCTCAGTTCTATGTTTTAATTAAAGTTTCTGGAAGTTTGACCTCTGGCCAAGTCTCCATTTTTCCTTCCTGTTTACATTTTCTTCATTATTTCATTTAAATGCAATATTTTGGATATGTGCTTAAGGGCCGATTAATTCTTAGGACCCATCTTCTCAGACAGGAGTATATTTTTGTCAGAGAGAGAGGCAGAGAAATAAATTGCCTTCCTAGTTGAACATTTTTGTTCATGTTTGTGTGTATGAGAGCCTATCTATGTATGAGAGCAAGTAGAATAAGTGAAAGATATGGTCTTCCAAACTCTGTCTGTGTGAGGATATGTGAACAGATATGTGTGTGATAAACAGGAAGAACATATGTGCAGATGATTCATTTTTGTTGTTTCTCCATAAGATGCTATCCTCTGTCAACATGCACATGTTACACTATAAAACAGAAAGTTCAGACATTTAAACTCACAGTTGTGACAATGGTGGATTTATGTACCCTATTCACATCAAATGGATTCTTGCAGCAATATACTAAACTTCTCTTTGAAGCACTCTTAGTAACCTCTGTTCCCAATTAATCCCAATCTGCTCCTGACATATTTGGTTGTAACGGATCCCCATTTCCAAGAGAGATCTTGGAAAGATGCACTAATTTGCTAGCATTTGTCTGTCTCTGTCTTCATGAGACTATCAGCATATGGTCTAATGCAGGTTTGGCAAACCTTGGCACTCAAGCTGTTCTTGAACTTCAATTCCCAGAATCCCTGATCAGCAGGAGTGCTGATGAGGGCTTCTGGTAATTGAAGTCCAAGAACACCTGGAGTGCTTAGGTGGATAAAGAAAAGCATCCAATTTTAAGATGCTTCACTTCTTCTGGTTCAGGTGTTGAGTCTGCATTTGACATGCTCTACTTCCTTTTCTTGATAAGGGAGAGGAAAAATAGAAAATTTAATCCATACTGTTCAATATGGGAATAAATCTGATCTTTCTGATGTGGCAGGAATGCTGTGTGTATGAAGGATGTTGGGGGTTCTTCTCTAGGAAGGAACCATTACACTCAAACTATATTTTGTATTGGAAGTGGAGTTTAGCCCTGTCTTTATATTGTAAGTATAAGTGACAATGTCAGTCATGGTTTTACCTCCACCTCCATCTGTGGCCCCATTAAAACAATCATTCTCTAGAGCAGTGATGGCAAACCTTTTAGAGACTGAGTGCCCAAGGAGGAGGAGGAGGCACATGAGCAGGCACTGTGTGTGCCCCAACACCACATGTGAGGTCACTGGTGTGCCTCTGGCAAAGTCATGCGGGTGTGTCCCCATGGGTACTCCCCACTCCCATGGGTGCACCACATCCCCCGTGGGTGCATCCAACTCCTAGGAGAGGTGGGCGGGGTGTGTCTTGTCAACTTACCTTGTCCCCACCACTGCTTCCCAGGCTATACCTGTCAACTTTTGGATTTGAAAATAAGCCATGTGACTTGCTGGGCTCTAGTCATGCCTGCCACAAGTCCATGAAAATGTCTGCAAACACAGACAGCACTGGCTCTTTGGCTGTAAATGGAGATGAGCACTGCACCCTAGAGTTGGATACGACTGGCAGATTTTACTTTCTTAACATCAAAGATCTGATGCTTGGGAAACAAGCTATGAGAAACCTGGGGAACATAGTGAAAAGTAGAGGCATCACCTTGCAAACAAAAAATTGCATAGTCAAAGCAATGGTATTCCTGGTGGTAATGTATGGGTGTGAGAGCTGGACCATTAGGAAAGCTGAGCGCAGAAAAATAGATGCCTTTGAAATGTAGTGTTAAAAATAGGTCGATCCTAGAAGAAATCAACCATGACTGCTCATTAAAGGTCAAATAGTAAAAATGACACTAAAGTACTTTGGACATCAAATGAGAAGAGAGGATTCACTTGAGAAAGCCTTGACGCTGGGAAAGGTGGAGGACAAAAGAAGGGGGTGGCCAAAAATAAGATGACTAGATGGTATTGTAGATGCAATGGGCACAAAGCTGTGTGGGCCAAAGAACCCTTTCCCCATTTTCTTGGGGGACTTTTGTTTTGTTTTCTTTCTTGTTTGCTCAGTGGCTTAAGTGACTAAGATGCTGATTGGGAGGCAGAAGGTCAGCAGTTCGATTCCCAAGTACTGCAGGACGGAATGAGCTCCCGTCTTTGTCCCAGTTCCTGCCATCCTAGCAGTTCGAAAGCAAGAAATTTCAAGTAGATAACTAGGGACCACTTTGGTGGGAAGGTAACAGCGCTCCATGCGCTCTGGTGTCTAGTCATGCCTGCCACATGACCATGGAAATGTCTGCAGATGCAGACAACGCTGGCTCTTCGGCTTTGAAACAGAGATGAGCACTGAACCCTAGAGTAGGATATGATTGGCTTTTGAGCAAGGACGACCCTTTACTTTTACCTAACTCAGATCCCCTTACACAACCATGCAAGCACACACACACACACACCTCACAAGTTAACTCTACAACAGAAACGGAACACACACACCCTCTCTCTCTCATATAGTGCAGGAATCTCTGACTGTGATGGTGAACCTTGGCACTCTAGAAATGACTGTCTTTTGAGCAAGGGAAACCTTTACCTTTAGCATATAGTGATCAAGCACTTCCCCCCTGCCCCCACCCCCTCCCAAGTTAACTCTAGAATAGAAACGGAACACACACGCCCTCTCTCTCTCTCATTTAGTGTAGGAATCTCGGACTGTGATGGCGAACCTTGGCACTCTAGAAATGACTGTCTTTTGAGCAAGGGAAACCTTTACCTTTAGCATATAGTGATCAAGCACATCCCCCCAGCCCCCACCCCCTCCCAAGTTAACTCTAGAACAGAAATGGAACACACACACCCTCTCTCTCTCATATAGTGTAGGAATATCTGACTGTGATGGCACTGTCTTTCGAGCAAGGGAAACCTTTACCTTTAGCATATAGTGATCAAGCACTCCCCCCCTCCCAATTTAACTCTAGAACTCTAGAAATGGAATCCTCCAGCCAGGACATAGGCACGGGGCAGAAACAGCTCAATAAAGCATGAGAGTGAGAGAGAAGTCTCTGCTCCCAGACCAAGAGCTGATTTGCCCCTGCATATATGAAATATTTATTTATTTATTTATTTATTTATTTATTTATTTTATTTATTATTTAAATTTATATCCCGCTCCACTCAACCCACGGCCGACTCAGAGCGGCTAACAACATATTAAGATACATACTGTTACAATAAAATTATGCAAAAAAAACAATAATTAATCAGTACAATTACAGAAAAACAATAATCACAATAATACAGTATCAACCCTCCAACCCTCCAATAGCAAGCATCAAGACAAAAGGGAAGGGAAAAAAAACACATCTTTTCAGAAGCCTCACATGTCCAGGTACCACAAGGCCACCACAAAAATAATCAAAGCCAAAAACTACCCGCCCTAGTCAACCTCCAAGAGGAACAAAGGGCCGGGAGGGCACGATGCTTCGCAGCAACGTCCTTCGGAGCCTCCCAGGCCACGGAAGGCTCCCTTTATCTCCCCGCCGGTGGTGGGGGCGGGGAGAGCGCGGCTGCGTCGTCGTCTTCGGAGCCTCCCTGGCCACGGAAGGCTCCCTTTATCTCCCCGCCGGTGGTGGGGGCGGGGAGAGCGCGGCTGTGGCGGCGTCTTCGGAGCCTCCCGAGCCACGGAAGGCTCCCTTTATCTCCCCACCGGTGGTGGGGGCGGGGAGAGCGCGGCTCACCTCTAGAGTAGACTCCCATCCCTAGTCCCAGCATGAAACAAAGCCGCCATCTTGGGCATGTGACTGGCAGGAAAATGAAAGAGAAACTAACTACAGAACGCCCCCCCCACCTTCACTCTCCCCTTCCACAAGCGAAGAGCCACACAGCGACCTCTGGTGGCCGGATAAAAATACTGCAGCTTCGCCTGTGAGGGCTCTGGTCAGGATATTTCTTTTTTAAAAATACGGGAAAATACGGGAAAATCAATTAAATGGGAGGGGCGAGAAGAGGGGTAAAAATAAGGGGTTTTCCCAGGTAAAACTGGATGGTTGACAGGTATGTCCCAGGCAGGATTGCAGCCTCCCCTCTCGCCTCCCCATTGGTGGGGAGGGGTGCTGCCTTTGGTGTCAGCCGACTGGCAGGGCTTCCCTTCGATGGTGTGACAACAGAATGGCCTCTGAGTGCCACCTCTGGCATGTGTGCCATAGGTTCACCACCACTGCCCAAGAGTTTTTATTTAGACTGAAGAAAGAGAACCCACACTTGTTGTTAATGACAGCTTTACTTCTGATACAAATTGGTGAGACCATGGATAGAGGGAGAGGGAATTCACATTTCAGAAGCTTTCTTGGATCCATTTCCTTGCTTTTGTGGATACTGTTTAAAACTAGATAGATAAATAAGTTGTAGACCTAAACTGTACTTTTTACATGCCTTAAATTTCTCAGCTGAGGACTGAACTGCAAAAGAGTGATAAAAGAACAATTGGCTTTGCCTTTTTGTGAGAGAACTTTGTGTTTAAAACCAGTCTAATGGCCTAAAAACTTGCTGTATCTCTTTTCAAAGCTATAACATACAAACTGAATAAATCATTTTAATGTCTGTACCTGTAAGCTGATATATATACTTGCTGTAGAAATGTTCTTGCTTCAGCTCTTTTTGTGCATCTGAAAGGACTAGAAAAATGGTTGTGCTCCATGGTGTAGTGAAAATAGAAGTAAAGGAGTGGGTGTGGACAATGAATATCAGACATCTTGGTTTATCCTTTTTTGTTTGAAATATTGCCAAGAATGCTTATGTAGGAAAGCATATTCAGCTGTGAAAAGAATAATTTAAGAAATTATGGGAAGCTACAAAAATCTATCTGCATTTATTATCCCAGACTTCTTTAAAATTATTATTTTTAGTACGAAGTACCAAATCAGAACACTTTAAATGCCACTGTTTATACAATATTTTCACCCTAAACTTTGATTGTTAGTGTACTGAGCATCTTTCATCTAAATTTCAGTTGGCATGGTAATTTACTTCTATGGTCACTTATTGAATTGCAGTAATTATTGGTTCAGTTTCATTGTTCCTGTGGACTTTATCTCATCGTTCCATTTCACAGCCACTACACATTAGTCTTATGTAGTCTTACTATCTATTTGAAACATTGTTGCAGTTTTTTGGGGAGGGTTTTCTGGGGAAACTATTTGATTTCCATGGAGTCCAAGTTGTTGTGGATAGTGAATAAATGTCCTGCTGTATTTGATTGCAAATATTTCAGATTTTATTCTACAGCTGAGCTACAGGTGAAACTCGGGAAATTAGAATATCGTGCAAATGTTCATTCAGTTCAGTAATGCAACTTTAAAGGTGAAACAAATATATAAGATAGACTCATTACATGCAAAGTGAGAAAGGTCAAGCCTTACTTTGTTATAATATTGATGCTTATGGCTTACACTTTATGAAAAACCCAACCTCCCAATCTCATGTACCCCATAATCATCACATAAACTCATGTACGCTGTACACCATGATCATCACAGTTATAACGAATTAAGGCATGACATATCTCGCTTTGCATGCAGTGAGTTTATCTCATATATTTGGTTCAGCTTTTAAGTGAAATGAATGAACGTTTGCACGATATTCTAATTTTCCGAGTTTTACCTGTATATTCCATTACATTAGAACTTAGATTCTTCATTTCTGTGACCTTAAGCACAGTTGAAAACTGAATGTCTGTATATGCAATGCCACACTTTCAATCTGTGTTTATTAGTTTGCCTTTGCAGGCGCACCCACCCAAAGAAAGACTCAGACACCGGTATTGGATTAAAGGCATCGGGCCACTTTTATTGAATAATGCCCTAGTCCGAATTATCACTTTCAATTGGTGTATCATCCAATTGTAATTCTTTAAGGCAAGCAGGCCACAGTAGCACTGGTAAGGTTCCACCCTAAATGCCAATGGAAATTGGCTACATGTATCAATTTGTATCAATTTGTTTGTTGGCACAAACAAATTGTTGACCGGAGTCAATATACTATCTACTGACCCCACCCTATGACGTGTATCCATTCAAATATCAAGGTGATGCAGGCTGTGAAGCTCCTGACATCACTCCTTTCATAATTCACCCTTGACCGCCAAACCTGTTTCCCCTGTACCTATCTATGTGTTGGCCAGTCAATTGTGAACCTGCCGGATACCTGTGTGTCATAAACCTTTACCTTACCAGTGCTACTCGCCACACGGGGAGGCATCCATGATGACTCACCGCCAGCCCCCCCAGACCGTCAACTCGGTCACCAGGCCTGCTTGCACATCTTCCAGAAAGAGGTTCATACCTCTGGCCGACAGGTGGACCCCATTTCCTGCCTATAGGTCAAATTTTTTTGCAAGCCTATCCTCGGATGTCTACTGGCTGTCCCCAAGCCATTCTCAGCAAGGAACTGGGCAAGAGCCCTGTCCACTGACCGCCGGGGATGGTCCAAACCACGGAGATCCATGTCTCCTCTAAAATGGTGTCTCGGCACGATGTTAGACCATAGCAAACGTGTGTATGGCCATAAATGATGTAAAAACGCCAGGTCACTGCACCTCGACATTTTAAGGAAAGGCCAGTGATCCGTGCAAGATCATCGCCGCCGAGCTGCAGAATAAGAACATCAGGCGGTCCAGCATCCCTGATGGACAACAGGAATGGCAACATGCCGCCCTCTCATGCCACGCATACCATACCACCGCATACATGTGGATGCACGCAGCCCGAGCTGGGGTCCACACTATGTCACCGCAGCATATTCTGGCGCCCAGTGTACATAGCTGCGGCCCACCAGCCCCACTGCCACCGGTGTGTGGAGACACACAGGGTCTGTAAAAGAGGAAAATGAATTAAGGACATAACTAGGTACTCATACAGTGAGGGGATGTACATATAAGGAAAAATGCACAAACCCCCACGTGCCCACACATATCCGCCTCCGAGGACCCAAACGCAGCCGTGGTCAATGCGACGCCTATCCTGAATGAATGGGTGCCATAACGGGCCCCACACTGTGAAGCACGGTACTGGTCACCCTACAGAACTTAAATTTGGTAAGGGGAGACCCATCCTGGTGGCAGAAAAACAGGCCAGGGCGCACAGCAGGCATTGCCAAAATTGCATGTAGGGCACCAACCGGACAGATGTCAGCAAATGTACATCATAGCAGTCTACACCACTGCCTACTCCATGCTGATCGGCCTTTGAGGAACAAATCCTCAACTGAACCCACTCCTGGTTGATAGAGACATCTTCAAGTTCCAGTGCCCTACAAAAATTGTCCTCCTTTGATCATGGGACCAGCTCGCTGACTCGCAGAGCTCCAGAGAAAGCTACAGTGGTAGCTGCATAAAAAGATCCTCTCCCACCTACTGTAACATAGTCTATGCCAACCTCGTGCAAGGTGGGTCAAGATCAGAATACCTGTGAAAACATGGCGACGTGTGTCCGGGCAGCGTCCACGTACATGTGTCCACCCTTCCAATACATGGCGTACGTGGAAAACACTCGCACAGTCAGTAAAGCCCCATGCCTTGGCCATGAATGTCAAGGCGTAAAGCCTGGTGGCTATGGTGCGTGGGGCCAACCCCAGATCATGAGGCGCACCATATATTGTAAATCCTAGGCGACCGGTATCAGGCACATTTCAGGCAACTGCCTTTGCCCACAAAAGACTCTAACGCGAAGGAGTGGACGCTGACACGCCGTACGCATGTGAGGTGCCAAGACAAGCAACTTGTCTGGTTCACGTCTCCTCGCCAAATGTCCATATCTCAGCCAGGAGTGGAGAGGGTAGTTCCCAAGTGTATGGAGCCCATTCACGTAACCGGGAGATCTGCAGGCGGGATAAAGCATCGGCAATATCGTTATAATGCCTGGCACATGTTTAGCCTTAAGGAGCGCCTTAAAGCGCATGGACCCAAGAACAATAGGCGAGCTGAGGCCATGACTCCGGGGGATTTAGACGTTTGGGCATTGACAATGTGCACCACCGCAGCATTGCCACACCAAAAGCGAAGCACAGAATTAGGCCACCTGTCCCCCCCCCCCCAGAGCATAAAGGGTACCCAGAATTGAGAAAAAAATGTAGAAACGTAAGATCGCGTAAGCGATCCGTGCCCTGCCATCCCTGGGGCCAATGACCATAGGCACACTGTCCTAAAATAAATCCCCCCACCCCAGGGAGCCGGAGGCATCCGACCGTACTTGGAACGGGGCTGACCAGAAGCTCATACCTCCAAAAGGAAACAGCATGAAAGTCCTGCAGGAATGTGAGCCAAACAAACAGGTCCACTCGTAAACCCCTAACCAGCTGTACCCTGCGGTGTCATTTATCAAGACCCGCCATAGTGTGTCCCAGACACCAGGCGAAGGTACTGCCTGGTGTTACCACTCTGCAGGCAAAGTTGATGCGGCCATGCATCACCTGCGACTCTCGGAGAGGCACCTTCCACTTGGCAACATTGCCACATTGCAGTAGGGGCCGCTCCACTTGACCGACAATTTGGTCACCTGGCCCTCTTGCACGTTATTCAAAAGAGAGGTGCATCCACTTGTTGACAGGTGAACCCCATCTCAAGAATACAGGCCACATTCCTGTAACCCTACCCCCAGACGACAAATGGCTGTCCCCAAGCCATTCTAGATAAGGAACCAGGCAACAGCCCTGTTCACTGACTGTCGGGCACGGTCCGACCGCTGGGTCAAAGTCTCTCCTATGATATTGCACCGGCATGATGTATGACCATAGCAATCGTGTAAACGGCCATAAATGGCAAAAAGATGCCAGGTCACTGCACTTGGAAGTCTTTAAGTCCGGGCCAGCAATCCGTGCAAGATCACCGCCTCTGAGGTGCAGAATTAAAACATGTGGCGGCGCAGCATCCCCAATGGACATCAGGAATGTCAACAGTTCCTGCCACCTATATGCTATGCACACCATACCACTGCATACGCGCGGTTACGCGTAGCCCGAGATGAGGTCCCCATTCTAACGAAGCAGCATACTGTGCCGCCCCAGTGCACATAATTGTGGCTCACAAGCCACACTACTACCAGTGTGCGGAAACACACAGGGTCTGTAAAATAAGGAGGGAGAATAGAGAGCAGAACAAGGCACTCATTCAGTGAAGGGATGAACAGACAGAAAAAATTGGGCAAATCCCCACATGCCCATGCAACATATGTCAGGCTCCGGGCACCCAAATGCAGCCGCAGTTGATGCGGTGCCTAACCGGATGTAATGGGTACCAATTCTAGTTCAATAAGGGTAGACCCGGCTTGGTAGCAGATGACAGGCCAGGGCGTGAACCACGCGCTGCCACAAACACCTGTAGGGAAGCAACCGGACATATGGCAGCACCAAGCTATTACCCTCTTCCAGCTGACCGGCCCTTGAGGAGCGAAGCCTCCCCAGAGCCCACTCCTGATCGAGCAGCACATAGTCTAGTTCCAGTGCCCTGCAAAACATGTCCCCTGTTGCAACTGGTAGCAGCTAACTTAATCTGAGAGCTCCAGATCAAGGCACAAATGTGGTTGCTCGAAAGTAGACTCTCCGCATGGAGCATAAGCGCTGCCACGTAGGAGTCATATATATTAACTACAAGTGCTAGCAGGGCTCATGGCTGGCATCTCAGGGTGAAGGGCCGCCCTCATCCTAAGGTCTTGACATAGGCTAACCATGACGGGCCAGGAAAAACAACCACGGCCCGGTAATTATTGTCCAAGCACTGGACCATTGGGATGGCCAAATCAGGACAGGCCCTCATATATCCTCCCATGGATGCCCAATAGGCCGGTAACCAATTGGCCCCATAGGGAGGCAGCTTGTGGTGACGGGGCAACTCCTTGTCCCTGTCGTCCTGCCCCTCAATGCCCTCATCAGTGAGTTCACGTTGCAGGAGGGGGAAAATGTGAATATATTCCCCAAGCCACATAGTCTTGCTAATAGCCCTGGACAAATGGTCACCCAATGGTATGGAGTAACCGGCCGTCGGCAGAACCACCGATGGCATGGATTGGAGTGAGTAAACACATAATCGGCCCTTCAGGCCCCAGAGAAATTAAGGAAAAGCATAGGGGCGGTCACCACAGTAAGAACCAGGGTGTAATTGGCCTGTTGCGACCATGGCCACTATACCCCCCAGCGTTATGAGCTAGTGTTATGAGCTAATTTGACCAGGATACTCACTCGGTGCACCCCCACAAGCCGCCCCCACTGGGGGTTCTGGCCAATGGTGGGTGCCGGAGTTCGCTATGGCCATCTAGCTCCGTGTTCCCGTGCGTCCTGGATGGATGGGGAGCCGCAAGGTGCCAGCCTGTGCTGGCCTGATGGCCTCCGGCAGCTCAATTACCGGGCCGTGGTTGTTTTTCCTGGCCCGTCATGGTTAGCCTATGTCAAGACCTTAGGATGAGGGCGGCCCGCTGCGCAGCCATGGCCGGCATGTGGGCTGGAACCGCTGAGTTGGCACGCCCACCATCCGAAGGTGGTGGAGCAATGTCCATTGATGCCTCCAGTGCCGAATTGCGAGCAGGGGAGCATCCACAGCATCTAACCCACCAGGACTAGGTGGGCCGGATGGGCCAGATGGCCCCACCGGATAATTGATGCGGGATAAACCCATGTTGTAATCCCTGGCCAGAATAGGGGCATGCCCAGTAATCCGGCCCATGAGGGGCACGAATGACGGCGGGGCGGAAACCCACACCATGCCCAAGTGGGCCGCTATGCCCCAAGCCGGGCAAAGAAGCAGCGGGGGTATGAACCCCAGTGGAGCAGGCCTGTGCCGCCCACCTCTCGAGCCCTCAGCCTGGGCTCATTGGTGGCAGTGTGTCTTATAACCCCACCACCCACCTGCGGGGGTGCCGTCCGGGCCCTCCGGCCCAGTGGCACTCCCGAAAAGTAGAGGGGGTGGGCTGAGCCCCCCCAGGCACGACCAAGGGGGCCGCCTGAGCAAAGAGTATTCCGTCCTGCAGTACTCAGGATTCGAACTGCTGACCTTCTGCCTCCCAGTCAGCATCTTAGCCACCTGAGCCACTGCAATCCGGTGCTGTTCGGAGGAAGGGAAACCTCTGATCAAGGAATTTTAAAAGAGAGAGACACGTAAATGTTTCTCTCCTGGAAATCCCTAGTAAAAGGAGCAAATCGAGCCTCTTGAAAAGAGGCGAGCAAGGAAGCGACAGAGCAAACTTCTCCACTCCGTCGCTTTGCAAAATGGCAGCCATGCTGCCTCGTGGCCACCTCTTTTATGGAGGAGGTGGCCATGCCCCCTAACTAACCCAGATGTCTGAGTCCAGGTGGGTGGGTGGCCCTCAAAGGGTGAGGTGGCCATTTTGGCGCCGCGCTTGCATTATTTTTGGATTATTCTCTTGTAGCCTCCTGCCTCCTGAGCCACTGATACACTTGTGAAAAGTGGCCATGCACCTCTACTGAGAACTCATAACTTTAAAGACCACGATGCCTTGGCAGTTTCCGCTTTGGCTCCTCCCGCCGGGCTTCCCTCAGCCGTATGGGAGAAAGTCTGAAGACCTCCCTGGAAGGAGGGAGGCAGCAGTGCTTCGGACTTTCTCCCACAGGACCGAGGGAAGCCCAGCGAGAGGAGCCGAAGCTTTAAGTTATGAGTTCTCAGTGGACATATGTGGACGCCTATCCCGATAACTTAGCTCCCCAGAACAGGTTTGCATCAGGGTTGATTTCCTTCAGGTTCGACTGATTTGATCTCATTGCAGTCCAGGGTACTCTCAAAGGTCTTCTCCAGCACCACAGTTCAAAGGCATCTATTCTTCTGCGCTCAGCCTTCCTTATGGTCCAGTTCTCACAGCCATACATTACTACTGGGAATACCATTGCTTTGACTATGTGGACTTTTGTTGGCAGAGTGATGTCTCTACTTTTTATTATGCTGCCTAGGTTTCTCATAGCTTGCCTCCCAAGAAGTAAGCATCTTTTTATTTCATGGCTGCAGTCACCATCTGCAGCCATAAAAGCACATTTTGTTTTCTTTTAAAATGCAGTACTTACTGGAACATGTGCCACAAAGATTCTTTTCTGTTCTTCAAATATACTGGATTTTAAAAGCTTTTCTTAAATAAAAGCAGTAGATAGAACATATTTGGGTACAGTAATTCTATTAGCATTGAATTCCAAAAGAATTGCAAACTTATTTGTTTGCAATATGCAACTCTCAATAATAAAGTAATTTCATAACATCTTTTATATATTATTGCATTACATTCTTCAGATTTCCCCTTTGGACTTACAACAAGAAAAGAAAAGACAATAAGAAAAACAAAAAGACAAAAAACACCAAAAGATTTTAAGATAAAACAGACTTCCTCCACCTTCTCTGAATTTTTTTACATCATATTTTTTTTTGTATATACATTATATAAACTATAGTATTTGATTTCTTGATTTAACTTCAAATTCTAGTATTTGACCTGCATACATTTTTACTACCTTCTGTTTATGACATGTTTTTAGCTTGGATTGTGTTATTCTATTTTGTTGTTGAAAACTGCACGTTAGATTCCTTGTGAGTTCAAGCTGCCTTGACATTACAACATACAGTACCTTGATGAGGAATTTTCAAGCTTCATGTGATTCATTGTTTCTACCAGTAACAATAAGACAAAAAATGCTCCTACCCATCTATAATTTGTGCAAAACATCTGTGCAGAAATCTGTGTGAAATTAACCATTAATTGTTCTTCAGTAAACACACAGTGAGCTCGAGAACAAAAGGACTTGCTCATTCTTAACAAAGAAATCAACCATAGCTTCTCATTCCGTGCAACTGTTCTTGTTCTGCACAAGCTGGGTTAGCTAGCAATTTGCACAGGACATGCACTTTGCCTTCTCACAGTGCAGTGCAAACATTTTTGAAATGTCTAATCTTCACTGGCAAAAACATGTAAGGATTTACACTCTTCTAAGGACTAGTTTCTTGGACTGCGGTGGCTCAAGTGGTTAAGATGCTGAACTTTTTTTTAATTTTTATTAAATTTTCAACCAAATATACAATAAAAAAATTACATACATATAAGAATAAAAGAAAAACAATCAAATTTTAACTGTCTTTGCAAAACCTTATTAGAACTAATTTTATAAAAACAAGCAAAAAAGAATAAAAAATAAAAAAATTAAAAAGAAAGAATACAGCAAAAAAGAAAAACAATATATCAGAGATCATTCGTTTAAAGTATATTTCCACCAATTATATGATACATTTTACAATATAAAAGAAAATATTAAACACCCAGTGCTTTTTACAATGCCCTGGAGAGCACAGAGTATCATTATACGTTAATTCCAAAAACTCCTTTGATCAGGTACAGGTTTATTCCTTCCTTCTACCCCAAGTGAGTAATCCACAAAAATTTGCCAAATGTTCCAAAATCTATTCTCTTTAATATTACCTTTTTTTATTTATCTCTCATGTTAACTTATCATTCAATGCTAAATCCCACGTTTCTTTATACCATTCTTCAATCTTTATATTCACATAATTTTTCCAATTTCTAGCAATACATTGTCTGCCCGTTATCAACATTATTTCTAATAACTCTTTTTTTATCCTTGTTTAAATTTACACTTTCCACATCTGTTAACATAGTGATACTTGGCCCCAGTTTAATTTTCTTGCCCACAATTTCACCGATCTCTTTTTCAATTTTTCCCCAAAATTCTTTTACTACCTTGCAACTCCACCACATATGTTCATATGTCCCCATTGCCTCTTTGCACCGCCAACACAATTTATCTTTCTTATTATCAATCTGATGCAACCTCACTGGGGTCAAATACCACTTCCACAACATTTTATATTTATGTTCCTTTATTCTAACCAACACAGTTCTCATTATTCTTTTCTTCCATTTGTTTTTCCAGCTGTCATCATCTATCTTTATATTCAGATCTTGCTCCCAACTTGTTTTCAATTCTTCCTGGGGATTACCCTCCTTATTCAATAATACATATAGTTTGCTTAAGGTAAAGGTAAAGGTTTCCCTTGCTCGAAAGCCAGTCGTATCCAACTCAAGGGTGCAGTTAATAACAATAATGAGAAATTTGAACTTGAACCAGACATTCTGGAGAGTGAAGTCAGAAAAGCCCTCAAAAGCACTGCAAAAAACAAAGCTAGTGGAAATGATGGTTTCCCAGTTGAGTTTTTCAAAGCCCTAAAAGATGATGGAATCAAACTACTGCATTCAATATGCCAGCAAATTTGGAAAACAAAACAGTGGCCACAGGATTGGAAAAGATCAGTGTACGTTCCAATCCCAAAAAAAGGTAATGCCAAAGAATGCTCAAATTACCGAACAATTGCGCTCATCCCACATGCCAGCAAGGTGATGCTCAAGATAATACAGGATAGACTTCAGCAGCACGTGGAGAGAGAACTACCAGAGGTGCAGGCTGGTTTCAGAAGAGGCAGGGGGATTAGAGACCACATTGCCAACATACGTTGGATCATGGAGAAAAGAAAAGAATACCAGAAACAAGTCTACTTTTGTTTTATCGACTACACCAAGGCTTTTGACTGTGTGGACCACAACAAAATGTGGCAAGTAATTAAAGAGATGGGAATACCAGAACACCTCATATGCCTCATGAGAAATCTGTACATGAACCAAGAAGCAACAGTTAGGACAGAACACGGAATGACAGAGTAGTTTGGAATAGGAAAAGGAGTAAGACAAGGCTGCATTTTATCACCCTTGCTTATTCAATCTATACACAGAGCACATAAGGCACAATGCGGGGATGGAGGAATCACAATATGGGATCAAAATTGCTGGGAGAAACATCAACAATTTGAGATATGCAGATGATACCACCCTAATGGCAGAAAGTGAGGAAGACCTAAAAAACCTTTTGATTGGATTGAAGGAGGAGAGTGCAAAAGCTGGCTTGAGACTCAATATCAAGAAAACCAAGATAATGGCAACAGGTCCGATCAGTCCCTGGAAAATAGATGGGGAAGAAGCTGAAGCAGTGACAGATTTTACTTTCCTGGGATCTAAGATCACTGCAGATGGCGAGTGTAGCCATGAAATAAAAAGATGATTGATTATGGGGAGACAAGCTATGAGAAACCTGGGGAATATAGTGAAAAGCAGAGACATCACCTTGAAAACAAAAATTCGCATAGTCAAAGCAATGGTATTCCCAGTGGTAATGTATGGGTGTGAGAGCTGGACCATTAGAAAGGCTGAGCGCAGAAGAATAGATGCCTTTGAGATGTGGTGTTGGAGGAGAGTCCTGAGAGTCCCTTGGACAGAAAGAGAACAAATATGTCAATACTGGAAGAAATCAATCCTGACTGTTCATTAGAGGGACAAATAGTGAAGATGAAGCTAAAGTACTTTGGACATCAAATGAGAAGGGAGGACTCACTTGAGAAGGCCTTGATGCTGGGAAAGGTTGAGGGCAAGAGAAGAAGGGGGCGTCTAAAGATGAGATGGATAGATGGTATTGTGGACACAATGGGCACAGAGCTTGGTGGGCTGAGGAGAATGGTGGAGGACAGAGGTGCCTGCAGGAAAATGGGCCATGGGGTCGCTTAGGGTCGGAATCGACTGTGCGACTGAACAACAACAACAACACCACCTTCTATTTTTTCATCCTCTCTTATGGCCTTTGCCAACATTTCCATTGCCATGATGAACATAATTGGAGATAATGGACAACCCTGTCTTGTACCGGCTTCTAATTTCACCCCTTCTGTGACCTCATCATTTACTCTAATAGTAGCTATTCCTTGTTGGTATAATTGCTCCATTGTCTTTCTAAATTTATCACCAAATCCATAGCATTTAATTATCTCCTTGATTGACACCCATTGTAAGGAATCAAATGCCTTAAAAATATCCAAAGATAGTAATCCAACTTTTTCTTTTGTTTGTTCCACAGTATCAACTAAATCTACCACTCTTCTTGTCAGATCTGTCATATGTCTCCCTTTCAAAAACCCCACTTGATCTGCATTTATATAGTTGCCCATAAAATTATTGAGCCCATTTGCCAATATAGCTGTAAAGATTTTAGCATCCTGATTTATCAATGAAATTGGTCTGTAAGATTCCACTTTTTCTAGATCCTTTCCAGGTTTAGGCAATAATACAATTATAGTCCTATACCATGAAGTCGGAATTTGCCCACCTACTAATATGTAATTATATAATTTTACCAGTTTTGGCACTACTATATCTTTAAATTCCTTTTAGAACTCAGCAGGTAATCCATCTTCCCCAGGTGCTTTATCATTTTTCAGGCTGGCTATTACCTATTTTATTTCCTTTTCTGTTATTGGTTCTTCCATTCTATTTCTATGCCCCTGTTTTATCTTATTACCAGTTTGTTTCTCCAATTATTCTTTTAACTTCATCATATCTATCTTTTCCCCCGCATACAAAGCCTGATAAAAGTCCTTCACGATTTTGCATTTGTCTCCAGTCTTATTACATCTTACCCCTTCTTTATTAATCAATACACCAATTTCCCTTTTTCCTTCTTTTCTTTAGCAGCTCTTGCTAATAATTTTGAGTTTTTATTACTATATTCAAAATACTCCCTTTTTAAATATACCAAATCTCTTTTAACCTTTTCTATATCCTTTCATATCAATTCAGCCTTTAATCTTTGCATATTATCAAAAACCTTCTTATCTTCTTATCCTTTCTCCTTGCATGTTCCTCCTGTAATTGTTTTATCTCATTTTCAATATTGTCATATGACACCTTAATTTTTTTTTGTATCTTATACTAGCCAACTTAATGCTTTCCCCTCTAAAAACCGACTTCATGGCGTCCCAAACCACATTGAAATTCACTTCATCTGTATCGTTACAGTAGCAACTTTCCTTCCAACTCTCAGTAATTTGCTCTTTACATTTATGGTGTTTAAACAATTTAGGATCATATCTCCAATTCCTTCTTGTTTTCCTCATGCCCTCTATTTTCATTTCTGCCAACATTTTCGCATGATCTGATTCTTTAAAAATTCCTACTTCTACTTCCTCCATTTTCCTAATCAAGGTCTCTGTTACAAATATATAATCTATCCTAGAATATAACTTATGTACCTGTGAGAAATAAGTATATACCCTTTCCGACCCCTTGAGCTCTCTCCATATATCTTTCAATCCTAGAGATACCATCCACTTGTCCAAAATCTGGCCTTTGATACCTTTTCCACATCTTGATATATTTGTACAGTCTAAGTTTGCCCTTACTAAATTAAAATCTCCGGCCACAATCATTTTTGTTGTTTTTTCTTTTGCCAATATAGTATACATTTTTTCTAAAAATTCAGCTTGATGATCGTTTGGGGCATATATGTTCACCGAAGTTACTTCCTCATCATCTATCTTTCCTTTTACTATCAGGTATCTACCCTCCAGATCGGAAATGCTCTTTGTCATTTCAAATCCCAATCTAGTCGAAATCAGTATTGCCACACCTCTAGCCCTTGATGTCCTATATGACTTTTCATAAAATTGCATCCATCCTAGAAAATTTTTGTTCATATCATGTGATTTTTGATGAGTTTCCTGTAAAAAGACTATATCCAACCTGTCTTTCCTCAAAGCTGATTCAATTCTTCTTCTCTTGACCTGGGACCCTGTACCTTTCACGTTCCATATTAACACTTTAATATCTCTCATAATTCAACAACCACCCTCTTCTACCACCTCCGATTTCTCCATTGGGTGTGCTACCTTCTAACCCACAATGACTAAACATATACCTAAAACAAAAAACATTCAAGTCTACCCTCCCACTTTTTTCTCCAAAAAAGTTCCCTTTGTCTCCCAAAGAGGGGAGGGGGGGACATGGAAGATGTACATAATATCTTATGCTCCAGCGCATATTTCTTTACTAATAAATCAATCTATTTATATAAGTCACTTCTCCCTTTTAACAAATCCTAAAATCCTTTCTCCCCACTATATCACTCTCTTCTTACCCCTAATTCACCCTTCATCAGCTACCTTCTGTGTCTCTGAATCCAAATCAGCCCCTCCTGTAGCACCCCCTTCCTCTCCTCCTCCGTATTCTCTTCTAATACCTCCAGACTTCAGTAAAGCCTTCCTTAATGCCAACCACTCTCTTGAGGCCGCCTTGACCATATCATTTAAACACAAGTATTCCAGAGCATCTGTCTCCACATTGATCACATGCATTTTCTTATCATGGAAAAATCTTAATTGTTGTGGAAATCTCCAATTGTATTTTATTCCACATTCCATCAAAAATTTTGTTACTGGTTTCATCTTATACCTCCAACCACGTTCCTTAACGGAAATATTATTGTATACTTCAACATTTTCATCGATTTTTAAAACACCAGATCCAGCTTGTTTTATAAATGCCATCACCTTTAACTTATCCCCCCAATTTTCAAATTTGACCAAAACATTTCTCTGAACACTTTTCCCCTTCCTCACACCTGCTCTATAAGCACTTGCAATATCTTCATTGACAAAATCTTTCCCCATTTTTATGCTGTTTAACCAATCAATTATTCTGTCTTTCAGCCGGTCTGGCATTTTTTCCATTAAATTACGAATTACTATGTTCTGCTTTGTCATCATCTCTTCCACCATATCTATCCTTTTCTTCTGCACATTCACTTTCACCTTAGTTTCCTTCTCCTCCTCATGTATCTCTTTAATATCATTCTGCATCAATTTCATATTACTTTGCATCGATTTAACACTTATATCCATCCTTTGAAAATTGAAGTCAACCTTTTTAGAGAAATCAATAAACATTGTAGCCAATTTATTCTGTTTTCCCATAATTTCATCCCTGTCTTTTACCCTTATTTCCTTAATTTCACGAAATCCTTTCACATTTGCCTCTTCCATCTTCTCAGATTTCTTAAACAATTTTCCCAACTCAACCAAAATTTGTGTTTGATCCCATGATGTTGGTTCCAACGATGGTGTTGGTGAAGACGTTTCTTCAGTTGCTGATTTATCCTTCTTCTTAGACCTCCTCCTCCTTTCCCTTTCCTTTTCCAATTTTATCCATTGTGATGTCAAATAATAATTTCAATGCAGCCACTCCTTTAGTTCCCACAGGTCCAGCTTCCTGATACAGTTCCAGATTCAATAGCTTATATGTCCACTTTCAAAAATTTAATTCCAAACCAAAGAACTTGATTGGAGAATTTATAAACTTTATCACTTTGTAATCAAAACAGGGAACCCAGGTTCTTCGTAGTAATCCAAGTGAGTAAATTGTTTCCAAACCCAAAAACTAAATTGAAAAAAAAACACCTAAATTTCTCTGCAAACTTTAAAACCCAACCAAACCCACTAACTCTTCTGTTGTAATCCAATCGCAATGTTGTATCCAAATATCATGAGTTTAATTAAAAAATCAGCAACAATATGTCCAAATACCAGAGGAGGAGAGGAGAGGAGAGAGGAAAAAGAAAAAAATATCATGCAAGCCACTCAGCACTTTCTCCCGTTCAAATAGTCAGCTTCTTCAGAACAAAGAGGGAGGAGCAATCCAGGGTAAAACTCTCAATAACTCCATACGTAGACAAAAAAAATAGTAGTAATCCACAAAGATGAAGAGTGAAACTAAACAAAAAATATTACTTAAGGGGAAAAGAAAGATATGCACGGTTGACTGTTTATAATGGAAAAAAACCAAAGTCCACAATATCGTTGCAGCCACCAAGAACCTCTGGGACCGATGCCGATCTCACCCTCCTCCTCCTCCTCAGCCCAAACTCACAAAAACCAACTGTCCATCTTCAGATCTTTACACTATCACCTCCCTTCTTTCTCCTTTTTATTTCTTCCTTCTTCAACCTTCTTAACTCCTTCTCTGCTCCTCCCAAACCACTCTCAATTTCTTGATTTCTCCGCCGCCATTACCCATCCTTTGCCTTCTCACACACTCTCTCTCTACTTTCTCCCTCCTTCCACACTTGCCTTTCCACCACCAGCTCTCACCGACTCGGTCCTCAGAGGTCCCACCGCCCACTGCGTCCTTTTCCAACCCATCTTTCCACTTTTTGTGAGTTTTTAAAACTTTTCTGGGGGCCCTCCTCGGATGTCTCGCCTGCCCGCAGCACGGCTGCCTTGGCCATGGCTTCCGCTGCTTGCTTACCAATCGCCTCCACTCCACGAGCTTCGACTCCGGGAAATGGTGACCAAACAAAATCTCCTTAATTAGACAGGTATGGACCTCCTTTTTTGATGGGTTTTTCCAAGTTTTATATGTGATAAATATATATATAAATCTCTTTTAGTGCCTCATTGAATAGCGCGAGCTAATAAAGTAGTTAATCCTTTGCCATCTTGGCCACACCCCAAGATGCTGAACTTGAAGACTGGAAGATTGCAGTTCGATACCTGAGAACTGCATGACAGAATAAGCTCTCATCTCTGTCCCAGCTCCTGCCAACCTAGCAGTTCGAAAGCAAGAAATTGCAAGTAGATAAATAGATACTTCTTCAGTGGGGAGGTAAACAGCATTCTGTACACTCCGGTGTCTAGGCATGTCTGCCACATGTCCACGGAAACATTTGCAGACACAGGTAATGCTGTCTCTTTGGCTATAAACAGAGATGAGCACTGAACCCTAGAATTGGAAACGACTGCCTTTCGAGCAAGGGCGACCTTTATCGTTACCTTTACCTAATGAATAGTTGTCCCATTCCTCACATCACCATCATAGAGGAGTTCTTTCTAAAACATCTTGGGCATAGCCACTTTGAGAATATATATCTTTTTCCTGGCATTGTGCTAAATTGATTTGTTAATCCCAGCTACAGTAGACCTTTTGGATGAATGGACCTTGTTAAATCAACACTTCCGAAGTCCCACTCATTCAGTGGGTAAGTCTTGTTGCAACTACCAATGGAATATAGGACATTGTTTCTGGTCTTTGGATCACATAACTAGTTTTAGCCAGATATACAGTATATTCCCAACAATTTGTATATGTAAAAATGTGATTATATTATTTTAATGCATTCCAATATATAGACTCAGTTATGTGCAATGAATATTATATGCTTTGGGGTTTCCCCCCTGCAGGAACATTAGCTTTTTGTTTGCTTTTTATCTGTTACAATCATTGGGGGAAATAATACTATTCATTTTGAATCAGGGTTAATGAAGGGTGTTGTAATAAAATAAGCACTTCTTTATTCTTGGGTTTATTTGCATTAGTTCTATGGGAATAACCAGTAATGCACTGTTAAAAAAATTTACTACCCTCTTGGTGGGTGTGGCTAATTAAGAGCATGGCTAATTGTGGATGTGTCCTCAACCACCATCACCCCTAGAAAAAATAAAAATAAAATAAAATAAACTTACCTTGAAAGCATAAGCATAAGTGTAAGCGCTGCCGGAAATGCATCCCATTTGCCTCGTCCAGGGTCAAACGTTCAAGGGAAGTGCAGAGACGAAAGCACACCTTTGGCCCTGGGCTAGGCCCATGGGACGCATTGGCGGCAACGCTACTGAGAGGTGAGCGGGGCTTCTGGGAGCACCACCAGCAATGCTGCTGGGAGTGCCACTGGCAACACTGCTGGGAGGTAAGTGGGGCTGCTGGGAGCGCTGCCAACAACTCTGCTGGGAGGTGAGCGGTGCTGTTGGGACGTGAGCGGGTTGGGTTGGTGTCCAGGCACCAGCCTCCCCCTCACAGGGCCTCCAGAAACACATCCCATTTGCCACGCCCAGGGCTGAAAGCACAAGGGAAGTGCAGAATTGAAAGTGCGCCTTTGGCCCTGGGTGAGGCAAATGGGATGCATTTCTGGCAGTGCTGGGAGGGGGAGGCCGAGAGGTGGGCATGGCTAGCCAAGTGGGCATGGCATGGAATTTCAGCTACTGATTCACAAGAACCATTGGGAACTGGCCACAGTACAACACTGGGCATAACAATATTTATAATCATCTTGGAAGCTCCCCTCCCCCACGATTTTGTGAAATTACTAGATCAGGAAGTAGATTGCTAATGTCACTTTTGTCATTTTTGCTCTGCTTGCATTTGGAATGCATAGTTTAGTATAATAAACATACTTTGAGGGAAGATGGATTAGTTAACACAACAGGAGATGATAGTCAAAGGTCCATAACAAATTCATTTATCATGGTTCTGTCATCTCCACCTAATAGTTTAGTTAAAACATTGTCAACATTCTCAAGGGCAACTCTCTTTTCTAGGTAGGATTCTGGATACCCTCCTATTAACAATCAGACACTATTTAAAGTTTTGTAACTTCGTGGAACATATATCTTTAGATGTAGTTAGGACAGTGCATACAAAATAAATGAAAGGCTTGATAATTAGGTGTATGATGAATTTCTTTGCAGAGAACATTTTTCTTTTTCTTTTTAGCAGTACAAGGTGTGATGGTTGGTGATTCCAATTTCAGGTATGTTATGAATCTATTATAGGTTTTAGCCTGAAATGTATTGGAGTAATCCAGGGTGCTGAATCTGTTTTGGAGTAGTATCTGTAAAGTACAGACCAAAATTTGGAATGGATTTACAGCACTCTCAATGTTGAAGACAGTTGTCACCTCTGTGTATACATCTGGTTCACACCTTGGAGGAAGGAGGAGATGTTTTTAACAGTTTATGTTGGCTTAATAGTTGTAGAAAGCAGACCCTGTCACGCCTATATGTAGTTTAGTCATATCTAGTTAGATTACTGGAATGTTTCTGCATAGGGCCGTTTAAACTTCAGCCATCATAAAATGCTTCTGTTATTGTGATCTTGGATAGTTTGTTGTTGTTCAGTCACACAGTCAAATCCAATCCTTTGCAACCCTATGGACCATTGTCCTCTAGGCACCTCTATTCTCCACCATCCTCCTCAGGGCTGCCATCAGAAATTTCTGGGCCCCAGACTGGGCAATCTTATTGTTCCCCCCTCACACACACACACATTTTGATCATGCCTCTCTGTGGGTGTGGCAAAATCTGTGCGTGTGGCAAAATTTGGTTATGTGTCATGGTGCCCCATAAAGGGAAAGGTAACCCTTGCTCGAAAGCCAGTTTTATCCGACTCTAGGGTTCAGTGCTTATCTCTGTTTCAAAACCAAAGAGCCAGTGCTGTCTGCTTCTGCAGACGTTTCCATGGTCATGTGGCAGGCATGACTAGACACCGGAGCTATCCATCCATCTATCTATCTATCCATCTATCTATCTGTCTATCTATCTACATATACATATGCTCTCAAGATAATGAAGTAAATTCATAAAAACAAAAAAGCTTCATTGCTTAACAAAGAGTTGAACATATTATCTTGTGTATCATGAGTGACTTTATCTATCTATCTGTCTATCTGTCTATCTATCTATCTATCTATCTATCTATCTATCTATCTATCTATCTAGATAGATAGATAGATAGATAGATAGATAGAGAGATAGATAGATAGAGAGATAGAGATAGAGATAGAGATAGAGATAGAGATAGAGATAGAGATAGAGATAGAGATAGAGATAGATAGATAGATTAATAATAGTATAGTATATGTATTTTAAAAGAAGGAGAAATCCTTTGTTCAAGGTACAATTGCAGGAAGCTAGAATTTCAGCTAACATATTATCTTGTGTATCATGAGTGACTTTTAAAAATAAAGTAAAAATATATTAATAATAGTATAGCATATGTATTGTAAAAGAAGGAGAAATCCTTTGTTCAAGGTACAATTGCAAGAAGCTAGAATTTCAGCTAACATATTATCTTGTGTATCATGAGTGACTTTTAAAAAATAAAATAAAAATATATTAATAATAGTATAGTATATGTATTGTAAAAGAAGGAGAAATCCTTTGTTCAAGGTACAATTGCAGGAAGCTAGAGTTTCAGCTACAATATAAAAATTAACCTCCATCAAAGTTTGACTAAATACTTTAAAAGGCTTTTAAAAAGAGGTAACTTCACTGCTATGGGGGATTATTCTAACATAACATGTTTGCCTCCTATTGTGAATTGTGAAAATCCCCCTGTATCCAATGTGTTTTGTTTGGATTGAGATGCCATGCAGTTGATGGCTGTGACCTTCGTGGTTGCCCCAAGTCAAAATTAGGAAGTCTAATATATATATTAGCTTACCTTAGTCACAACACATAAAACAGGGGCAAAATATAGATATTTACTGTGATTTAACTCTGTGAGTCAGATATAACCGGTCATTTGAGATTTTCTCAGAAGTGCTGTATATGATTTTGGTCCAATGTAGTATTGTATATTGATGCAGAAAGAGAGAAAAGAAGGCAAAAAAAAGAGAGAAGCAAATGGAAAGGAAAATCTAACATTATTTTTGAAAGAAGCTGCAGTTATAGGTCAATGATTCTGTACCATTGACATGTGCTTTGTATAAACTGATGTATTATACATCAAAACACGTGATATTAGCTGGGGATAAAATTATGTTCTATAGATGTCTTGATTGTCTCTGTGTAAGTGGCTCAAGTGGCTAAGATGCTGACTGGGAGGTGGAAGGTCAGCAGTTCGATTCCCGAGTAGTACTGCAGGACGGTTTGAGTGCCTATCTCTGTCCCAGCTCCTGCCAACCTAGCAGTTCGAAAGCAAGAAATTGCAAGTAGATAAATAGGGTCCACTTTGGTGGAAAGGTAAACAGTGTTCCATGCACTCGTCAGTTTGGGTGGCGGCAGGGGGGGGGTTCTGTGTGCCCGATGAGAGGGGCAAAACCCAGAGAGATGCAGTGAAGGGGGAGACAGGGGGGTAGCCGGGCGTCTGAGCCTTTCTACCTCCCCCACCCCGGGGTACAAACTTGCCGAGTGCAAGGAGAGCAACTTCGATGGAGGTGGCCACGCTAACCATCTTGCTCTGCCGATGGCATGTCTGGGGCCAAAGATGCGGTGGAGCTCAACACTCCTGGCCAAGCCCACCATGCCCTGCTGGGGCCAGGCGGAAAGACCTGATGGCGATGCTCCTTCCGTCCGTCCGTCTCTACCCTGACGGTTCTCAGCGAGAGACACGCTCGGATGCCAAAGCAAGCTTAGAGGAGCCTCAGGTAGGCGCTGTGCTTCCTCTGAGGAGACCCAGCTCACTCGCTCACTCGCTCACCTGCCTGCCTGCCCAGGCCCTCCCTCCGGTCTCACTGGCCTCACTCCCCCACCCAGCATCCTGTTCCAGGTGCACCCAATGGCCAAGTGGGAGGAGGAGAGTGGCCATCCCACTCCGCAGCACCACCTGCAGGCCGGAGGTCACAACTGCAGCCTCTTCGCCTGGTAGAAGGAGGAGGAGGACCTTCCATCCCTTGTGGCCTCTAATGGTGGGCGACAAGGTAAAAAAAAAGCTGAGCTATGGGCCACCCACCACCAGGCCCCCTGCCAGCTCCGGGCCCCAGACAGGAGTCCTGGTTGTCCTCCCCCCCCCTTGATGGAGGCCTTGATCCTCCTCAACCTGCCCAGCTCCGTGCCTACTGTGTCTACAATACCATCTAGCCATCTCATCTTTGGCTGCCTCCTTCTTCTTTTGCCCTCTACCTTTCCCAGCATTAAGGCTTTCTCAAGTGAATCCTCTCTTCTCATTTGATGTCCAAAGTACTTCAGCTTCATCTTTACTATTTGACCTTCTAAGGGTTGATTTCTTCTAAGATTGACCTATTTGTTCTCCTCGCTGTCCAGGGGAATCTCAAAGCTCTCCAGCACCACATTTCAAAGGCATCTATTCTTCTGCGCTCAGCTTTTCTAATGGTCCAGCTCTCACAACCATACATTACTACCAGGAATACCATTGCTTTGACTATATGAATTTTTGTTTGCAATGTGATGTCTCTACTTTTCACTATGTTCCCCAAGTTTCTTATAGCTTGCCTCCCAAGAAGCAGTTTAGCTTGCAGTATTTGCTACATGTCTGGCTAGATAGCTTAATTCATATCAGGTCACACCTTTTGAAGTAAATTAAATCTGCACATTGATTAACAACTTAAGTCAACAATTATAATAATTAATTTAAGTCGAAGAAAATAGAAAGTTGAAGATAAACCAGAATAAAGGAGTTATGCGATAAGAGATAGGGCAAGGTAAGAAGTGCAAAAAAGAACAGCCCTTCCAGATTGCAGTCAGACAGGGTGTAGAAAAAACAGGCCAGAGTATGATGTGCAGGTGCCTACCAGTCAGCAACAGAGAGTCAGGTCTTGATAGGGTGCTAAAATAATTCTACAAGAAAGTAGCATAGTTATAGAAAAAATGTAATATGATATAACACATATCAAGATGCCCAGTTGGGACAGAACATTGTGGATCACAAAACTGATGCACATCAATTCACTCTACCAGTTCCTCTGCATGCTTATTCACTTCTGAGCAAAATGGTAGGCTGTTTTAACCTTTACATTTGTTAGCATTTTGGGAAACACATCTGATCATGAACAGACACTCAGATTGATATCAGAGTTCATGCTTTCTCATCTTGCTGGTAAAATCTAACAATCTAATGTGTACCAGTGATGGAGACATTTCCTTAGCTGCCTCATTATTATGGAATTCTTCTCCCTGCTGGAACCTTATACCAAAAATGAAATAATTGCACTACTAAGAAGGAGAAGAAAGCATGTTCCCCAGCTCACATTTTTCCTTATATAGAACTAGCTGGGGTACCCGCTTCACTGGGTAGTGGATTCTTACCTGCGTTCTGGGCCGCATTGGCATGAGGGGCACTGCGGCTGCCTATGGCAGCCTTGTGTTCCCGGTCATGGGAACAGCCCCACCTCATCTACGGCACCGCCTCACCCGGCCGTGTCCTCAGGCGGAGTGGAAGGAGGCGGCAGGGCAGAGGCTGCGGCTATGGCGGCGCCTCGCCCAGCTGCATTCTCAGGTGGCATAGCTAATGGCAGAAGGGGCAGCAGGGCAGAGACTACGGATATGGCGGCGCCTCAGCCAGCCTCATTTTCAGGCAGCATGGCTGAGAGCAGAAGGGGCAGCAGGGCAGAGGCAGCGCCAGTGGCGCTGCCTCACCCGGCCGGATCCTCAGGTGGTGCGGCTGAGGGCGAAAGGGGCAGCAGGGCAAAGGCAGGGGCTATGGTGGTGACTCGCCTGGATGCATCCTCAGGCGGCGTGGCTGAGGGCAGAAGGGGCGGCAAGGCAGAGGGCTTGGTGAGGTCTCTCAGCCGGGCCCCTCTGTGTCCTATCTTGAAGCACCAGCTGGCATTGTGTGTGTGCATGCCCAGATCTTGCATGTGGGGGCAGTCACTTTTTTGGCAAGCGTCTGTTGGCTCGGTTTTTTTGCGCGAGCGTCGGCCTCTTGGATTGGCTGGCGAGTGGCGCATTGGTCCCTGGGAATTGTAGTTTTCCCTTTTTGGCCAAATTGTGGGGCATAGGCCCCACCCCTGGCCTCTGGACCCTCACGCCCTGCCTCCGGACACAAGGTAGGTGTGTGCCAAGTATTCCGGGATAGGCTACAGGGGTGTGGCCACGCCTGCTCGACACGAACGGTCGTGCCTTTCCTTTATAGTTATAGATGAGCACTTTCTTATTTTCTTGATGATTGTCAAGTTTAATCTAGGCTCAGTCTTCACTTTTGCTTTCAGTGCATGTTCTTTAGAGGATTATATAATAAAATAGTTTTATACTCTGAAGAGTTTATAACAAAATTTGAAAGTGAAGAAACACAATGGAAGGGGGAAAATAATATGCAGTAAGAAAATGCCATGGGAGTCGAGGGGCAGCACCAATGGCTTGATGGAAAAAGTAGTTTACATGAATATGATTAAGCCAGGTTTACTTCTTTAGATGCTTCAAATTGTGTGTGCAATAGTTTGTATGGAGAGAAAACCACCCTTGCCATCAGTATGCTGAGATGGTACAATGGCTTGGTTGAAACTGAGGAGGTAGTGAAATTCTGTTACAGCCGTTGCTAGTGTTCCAATTTTTTTCATACTGTTCAGCCCATCAATTTCTAACCACTGTTATCAAGGTCAATTGACATATGTGTAGCTTTAGTTCATGTATTGAATTTACTACACTATATAGCCAAATGACCACAAATACCTGGAGTCAAATAGGGTCAAATGATAACACAATGGATCTGTAAAATTCAACAAGAATTTCAAAAGATGGGCTATAGAAAAGTTGGTGTTTTTTTAACTCATAGTCTCACATTCTTATTTTCTGTGAAGATATGATCTGTGACACATTCTTGTTACAATGAAAATAATAAGAGTAAGAATGCAGCTAAATATCAAAGTAATGACCATATTTTAAGTTTAAGTGTAATACCAGCTGTATTGCAGTCTTTCTTATTTTCTACAGTATCATTTTGAACATATTTTGCTTATGCAATTCAATGCATTCATTTTGAAAGATTCCAAAGTACAATTGCAGACCTTTTAGAAATGAAAACATACAAATGCTATAATTTCACAAATTCCTGCTACAAATCTTGGCTCAGCAGCAAACTCAATAAGCAGGTCATGTCTCCCTTTTGAGCAGTATGGTAATCACAAAGCTGGGTTCTATGATGCTGATATGTTAATGTGCAAAGAACTTTTAAAATGTGCTGTTTTAAAATGTTCTCTATTCTTGCTCAGTTATTAATGCAGTACAATAATAAATTGGATTGAACAATATAGTCAATAGATATGAGTGAAAATACAATATTTTATTTCTTTAAGGTAACTTTTATTTTATAAACAAGCAGAGAAACTATAACCGTGGGTGCACTTAATTTTGGAGTTGAAAACAGAACTTTGTATAGCAGAGGGAGAAATGTCTTTTTAAAATTCTTGAATTCTTGAAGTTGCATCACTCTTAAACAGATGTCCATGGCATTTTAGCATAAATGGCCAGAATCAGCTTGGAAATTTGCACTTGCATAAATGAAACTGCATAATTTGTGGTATGAAATTGCTGCTAATTAATGACCTGCTGGTTGCATTCCTGGACAACCTTCTGCTCATACAATTGTAACTTAACATGCTTTCATTTAAAGTATTTATCACCAGTTAGATTTTGGTCACATATCACAACATGGTATACAAATATTGGATAAAAACTAATAAATCAGCATAACAAAATGTTTAAATTACTAACATGATACTGTAAAATCATAGAAAGATATCTAGAGTTCCAGTTATAGACTAGTTAGCATAATCAGTTACAGCTGAGAGGATTTTGTTGCATATTCAGACTGACTACTAGAAGATTTTCTAGTATAGCTGTAATTGTAGTTTGTCTTTTAGAAATAAAGAAGCCTGCCTTGTATTGTATTAAATCATACTATTCCCCATTCTAACCAGCATAAGGAACACTGACTGACAATGGCTTTTTATTACCTTTTTTCATCAGCAGGCTTCTGAAACCTTTCGTTTCCCTTTTAGAAAAATGAAGCTACAATTACTCGTTAAAGTTGAATGTGTTTTTTAAAATAGTTTTATTGAATTTTGCAATGTAATACAATGTGTATAAATCAAATAAACTGAAGAAAACAGTAAATTGAAAAATAAAGAAAAAGAGAAAAATAATAATAACCTTCAATATTAAATAAAAAATATGCATTGACTAATTGTTGGGGGCCTACTTGTTTTGTTTTAAACTTCTTATTGTATTCGTATAAAGATCCAACTTACTCAGTTTAAGTTATTTCATTTTTGTATAATATTTTTTCACATCATTATATATTATTTCTCTAGTGCCTTATAAATTCATCTCCACAATCATCTCCACAGTACATTGACCCAAAAAAACTAGTACAGTGATACCTCATACAACGTCCAAACTTAGTTCCAGAAGTTTGGACTTTATATGGATTTGAACTTTGTATGAGGCATGCAAAATCCTAGCCACGATGCCTCATACAATGTCCAAATCCTTGCCGTGATGCCTCATACAACGTCGTTTCCATAGAGATACATTGTACTGTAACAGCGCAGACTTCAGGGCAAAGCCAAGGAAACAGACAGGAAACTGACAGAACTTTAAGAAATCATTGTCTAAAGGCTAAAAACATTACAAAAACATGTCAAACAATCCTGATTGTCCAAGAACCAGTAGAATGCTGCAAAAATGCTCTTTGTGGTTCATCCGTGGGGATCCCAGTGATGCAGTCGAAGTCCTTTCCAGATCTCTGGAGGCTGTTGGGGTCTGGATGGGGGTGAATGGGCTGCAACTGAATCCTAGCAAGACTGAGTGGCTATGGATAGGGGGTCCTGCTCTATTCCGGGAGCTACCATCTTTGGTTTTGGATGGAGCCATTTTGCCCCAGACTGACCGGGTGCGCAACTTGAGGGTCCTCCTGGATTCACAGCTGCTGCTTGAAGAACAGGTGGTGGCTGTGGCCAGGAGGGCCTTCGCCCAACTTCGGATGATTCGCTCATTGCACCCGCTCCTGGACTGGGACTCCTTGCTCATGGTCACTCACGCTCTGGTGACCTCCAGACTAGATTATTGTAATGCACTCTACATGGGGCTGCCCCTGATGACCATTCGGAGGCTGCAGCTGGTCCAGAATGCTGTGGCCCGGGTGGTGATGGGGTGTGGGCATTTTGCCCATGTCTCACCATTGCTTCGGGAGTTGCATTGGTTACCAGTTTGCCTCCGGGTGCAATTCAAGGTGCTGGTTTTGACCTTTAAAGCCCTATATGATAGTGGGCCAGGTTACCTAAGAGACCGCATCGCTCTAAGGACGTCTGTTTATCCAACCAGAGTGGACCGGAGGGGCTCTCTAATTGTGCCATCAGCCAGGGGGGCTCGCCTCTATGGCACAAGGAGGAGTGCCTTCTCTGTGTCCACCCCGGCCCTTTGGAACCTCCTGCCAGTAGAACTGTGCCTCCAGATGGAGTTGTTGCCCTTTAGGAAAGAACTAAAAACCTGGCTGGTGGGCCAAGTTTGGGGTGCAGGTAGAGAGGTGGCTTCTGTTGGGTGGTTGATATAAAGGAGTATGCCTTCCCCCACGGTTCCATCGGTATCTGCACCCCTTTTTAGGGGGTGGGTTTTTAATTCTGTATGTTTTTATCTGTTTTTATCTGTTTTTTCTATGATTGTGAACTGCCCTGAGTCGGCCTTGGTTGAGTGGGTGGTATAGAAATGTAACAAAATAAATAAATAAATAAATGAAAATCCCAGGAATGCTTCTAAAAATTCTAATCAAAAAAATAAAAAAAATCCAAAATCGTGCTCAAAACCACTCTTAACCACTCTTTGCCTCATGCAAAACCCACAAGAGCAATGCACACATGTGTCCTGCCTTTTATACTGCCCAGGCACAATGCAACCTGGGAAAACCCCAATGCCTCATACAAAGTCGCACGACTTTGTATGAGGCAACTTTTTTCAAGGAATTAGGCAATGTTGCATGAATCCGATGTTGTATGAAGCGGACTTTGTATGAGGTATTACTGTATAATATATATCCTCCTGTGATATTTACAATGTGAATGTGTTTTAAATGTTATTTAGTAGATATTGTATATAGTATTTTAGACCATACTGCCAACGACTCAGGCAGCAGTTAACTAACCTGACAACCCTGAGGACTAGCGGCCTTGGCGAAGTCCACAGGGAAGGGTGATGTTCCCCAAGTGGATTAAATCCCACTAGAATCCATCTTGATGGATGGCAGCAGCTTCATCAATACTGGCCTTGGGCTGAGGAGGACTTTGTATGCCAAAAGGGCTCAGGACCAGAAAGCAACTTGTGGTGCTGGATCAGTGGCATGGATGTCATGATGTGATACCAAAGGCAGATGAAAGGCCACGGCATTATATTTGCATGATTGCCAATATTCAGAATCAGATACAGCACAAGAAGAAGATGATAGTAGTTTAGTGTCCTGTGAGTTGCAGATTTGGTATCTTCTAGGATGGAGGAACTATGTGTCCAAGAGATGTGAAAGGTGAACCAGAATGGGACAGCAGGGAGCTCAATACTGATTTATACTTGAATAACCAAACACAAACATGTCTAGTGAATGGAAATTTTAAAGTTGCTAAAGGTGTTGGGGGAAATGATTAGACCAAATGGAAAAAATCTGAAGACACAGATAAGCCCTTTCTATACAAAAAGGTGGACTGAGACAGTAAGAACCAATCATTGTCCACATTTTTGAATAGTTAGTTACAGTTAAGATAGTCCAGTTAGACATAAATGGAGGAGTGGAAGAAGAATAAAAGCTACGTACTGTAAAGTCTAAATGTGTCTTGGAGTGCAGCCCACTGTCTGCTAACAGAATAATTTTAATTTGGTTAGTATAATTAATTCTGTGGTTATAATAAGCCATTATCTCGATAAATCAATAATTCAGGAAGACTGGTTTGAATTTTTGTTCCCAAAACGTTCCCCCTAAATATCCTATACACTAATACCATTGTGGTTCATCCATCTTAGAGATGAAGGTATAGACACTTTTCTCAGGGTGTAAAAGAAACCAACTTTAATGCAGGATTTAGAACCAGTTTGAACTATTCATAATCAGGGTTCACTGATGTTTACTTCACTGTCCTACTTCCCCAAGGTCCTTCACAGGCTCATTAGTGCCACACAACATGCTGGCAACAGTGAGGACATTTAACTGAACATCCCCCAGCTAAATCCCCTTCAAGTAATGGTCTATTAGCCTAACCTATTTATTGGTCCTCCTGAGGCTCCACTTGTCATCTTTCCTAAAGTCCCTTTCCCCTATATGAAGGTTTACATGGTACTGTAACTTCACTTTGGTTTGACACTCTACTTCCTCCAGGGGAACCTTCATTTGTACCCGTTCACCTGTCCATAGGGGTACACAGAAAGAGCCTCCTTGAAGATTGTGGTATTTTTGAAACACAATTGGGTGTACTCTGGTAATGGCAACCTTGTGTTGCCAGCTAATCTTTCTCATACTAGGTCATACAAAAGGATCTGTAGAATAAATTCACCAAAGGGTGCCTTCATTTTGGCAATTTCATGTCTGGCCTAGACATGGAAGAAGAAGACCCATTCACGAGTCCTCCTTAAATGTAAAAGTCCACCCATAGTTAAACTCAAGTCCTTTTGTTCTGTACAACTTCCTTCAGACTTCTCCTTCTCCTTCTCCCATTTATCTCCTCCTCTTCTTCCCACTCTCTTTCCTCCACCAATCCCAGCAGTTCTAACCCTTATTTTATCATCTTTAACTGTTTCCTCTTCTGCTCAGAGACCATGATGCTTATTTCACTGACTTCCTGCCATTCCTCCTCAACCATGACAAAACCCTCAGCCCATTTGAGAATTGTCTTCATCTCAATCCATTGAGGAGCTAAACGTCTCAAAATCTGAAATGTTGTCTGAAGGTTGTGAGAGGCTGCCTCCTCTTCTGGGGTCTCTTCTGCATGCCTCCCCCACTGAGCAGGCATCGTCTTCTTAAATTCTGCACCAAGCTCCCTGTTGAGAAAAATAATCCATATTTCATTTCACTTTTTATTTGTGTACCACATTTTCTCAGCCCAAAGGTGGCTCAAAGCGGTGCAGAAGCAAAAAGTGATACAATGAATGTCAACATAAGAAAAAAATATCAATACAGTTCAGTGAAACAGCATAATCCTTACAATATCAGAAAAATACAAGACAATGAATACAATAAAAAATCAATGCAATGCAATTCAAAAAAACATGTTGGCATGTTGGGTACCCTTTCTGATAGTTCACCTCAAATAAGAAAGGTTTCAAAGCTAAATACTGTACCATCTAGTTGACCTAGGGTTGGTTTCTGGATCAACCATTACAATGGTGCATGATCCAGGAAAGGGACCTTGGTGTCCTGGTGGACAGCTCAATGAAGATGTCAACCCAGTGTGCCTCAGCAGTGAAAAAAGCAAACTCAATGTTAGGGATCATTAGGAAGGGTATAGAAAATAAGTCAGCAAGTGTCATTTTGCCTCTTTATAAATCTATGGTGAGGCCCCATCTGGAATATTGTGTACAGTTCTGGTCGCCATACCTCCAGAAGGATATTATGGAGTTGGAGAAAGTACAGAGGAGGGCAACCAGAATGATTAGGGGACTGGAACACCTTCCTTACCATCTGAGGCTGCAACGGTTTGGCCTTTTCACTCTTGAACGACGGCGTCTAAGAGGTGACCTGATTGAAGTTTATAAAATCATGCATGGTGTGGACAAAGTAGATAAGGAAAAACTGTTTTCCCTATCGCACAACACTAGAACTAGGGGACACTCCATGAAACTTTTGGGTACTAGTTCTCAAACAAATAAGAGAAAGTACTTTTTCACCCAGAGGATTACTGGTCTATGGAACTCCCTGCCAGAAGAAGTGGTGACAGCTGTCAGACTTGACAGCTTTAAGAAAGGATTAGACAAGTTCATGGAGGACAAGGGTATCAATGGCTATAATTATGGATACCTAAGGACAATCTCCGGGTTGGAGAGATAGGCAGGATATCTCTCAATGCCATTTCCAGGGAATCCTAAGCAGGTGAAGGCATCTCCTTGGGAATACCCTGAAGAGCCACTGTGTGAGACAGAATGCTGGACTGGATGGGCTGTGGCCTGTTCCAGCAAGGCTGTTCTTATGTTCTTATCTATTAACAGTGTGAATGCTCTCCCAACTAATACTGAAGTGACCGGATTGCCCACTTAACAGCCAAGCCCTCTTTTAAAATGACTGCCTATTTTTGTTCCATTGGGCTCAATTTCCAACTCAAAAATAGAACAGGATGTTCCCATTATCAAATCTTTGAACTAACATGGCTCCTAATTTCCATTCAGAGGCATTAGTTTGAAGAATAAATATCTTGGCAAAATCTGGAGTTTGATGATGGGGGCTGACCACAGTTTATTATTTAACAGTTTAAAATCTTGTTCCTGATTGGGCCCCATCTTAGCTTCTTTGGGACCCTTTTTCTTATTATATCTTTTAGTGGCACTTCAGTTGTAGCAAAGTTGGGCATGAATTGTCAATAACACCCAGATAGTCCCAAACATTATTTTACTACTTTTTTAGATCTAGATCCAGGGCATTCCAAGACCTTGTAACTTTATCTTCTACTGGTGCCAATTTCATTGCTCCTATCTTAAAACTTAGGTAGTGGACTTGTGGATGGGCTACATTATTTTGGAGTGGGGGGGGGGATTAGCAGTCAACCCTACTTTCTCAGGTGCCTTAACACTGAGTTCAGGTGTTCCAAGTGTTCTTCCATTGCTAAAGATTATTACATCATCAGTATATGTAGCTGCATATTCAGTTACAGGCTGTAACACCACATCCATTGGACTATGAAATGGAAGTGCTTCCCATATAGCTCAAAGGGAATGTGGGTAAAATGGAATAATCATCATGGGATTGTGAATGCATTTTTCCTTATTTACTGGGTCTAAAGCAGTGGTTCCCAACATGGGACCCAGGCCCCACAGGGGGACTTCAATTCTCAGAAGCCTAAATCAGTACATTGGCTGATCAGTGCTTTGGGGAATTGACTTAAGCTTCTGGGAATTGAATTCCAAAACCGAAAGGTTGGGAAACACTGGTCTAAAGGGATAAGACAATACCACTTAGTAACATCTAATAAGGAAAGAGACTTGGCTTTCCTTAACTTTCCCCATAATCCAGTAGGCATCAAATTTGGACACCACATTAAGGTTCCTCAAGTACAGTATATGCAGGAGCAATACTATCATTTGGCTTCAGTACCAAGACTTCTCCAGAGGTTGTGAGAAAGTTCCACCACACCTTTCTATTTGATCCAAAACTTCTTACATTGTTTTCTGCAACTGATTTGTCCACAACCTCGGCTCATAACTCCAGGAGGTGTCTCAATTCTGTGCCGGCTTTTGGGATAACACATCTCCACACTCCTCTGCAATTTCCTGCAACTGCTTCTTTTGTTATGGGTTAAGTCTTTCCTTTTCTTCTAAGTATCATTTGCTGGTTTACCTAATTCTCTGAACTTGGATCCTAGTTTCTCAACCTCAGTATCCCCAAATAAAGCTTTACTGTCATGCCAAGATTTTAACAGATTTACATGAAATATCTAGGCTTTCTTTTGTCTCTCAGTACTAATTTCATGGTCTATTGGCCTCGCCATCTTCAAAACTTCATAGGGACTCTGCCTTTGGGCAAACAATTAGGCTACTGGGAAATGAGAGCAACACCTTGTCTGCCGTTTAGAACTCCCTAGGTTTTGAATCTTTGATGGCTCAACTCGGCCCTTCTCAGATTTTCCTGAGCTATCCTCAAAGTCACCTCAATTGCTCTTGCATATCCATCATTTGCTAAAGCAAAGTTTTCCCCTTATCCTCTCCATTTGTTCCTGTCCTATATCTAATAGTCCCCATGGTTTTTGGCCACATAGCAGTTCAAAAGGCACCTTTCACACTGAGAACATTACTAACTGAATCACTGTCTCCCCATTTTTAAAATCCTTTTGGGTAAATGGGTCCCTGTCTTAATTTAAACCCAGTCCTTCCATTATTAATTAATTAATTAATTAATTAATTACTCACATTTCTACTGCTGCCCCCTCACCAATGTGACTCCAGGTGGCTTACACACAAAACAAAGGCTGATACCCAGATCAGCCATCCCCTTTTCTAGTGTAGGATCTTCCTGTTGCTACTCCCATAACTATTCCTTCTTAATATTCACCACTTCTCCTAAATCAACTACCATTTCACCAACTATACTATCTCCCCTAGGATGACCTATTCTTTGAGACTCCCTGAAGACATAAATTTTTGAAATTTTAATTGCTGAAATGTCCAATAGTGATGATTTATTTCTTTACACTTGAGATACTGTACCTCAAAAAAGTCCACCTTTTCACGTTGCTATTTGAATAATGTGTTGTAATTGCAGGGAAGAATAAAGGGGCTATTCTTAGTAGAGATAAAATGAAAGGAGTTGCAGGAAGACTGAACACCTATAATTAAATGTCTCTATCCAAACCAGGTTTTACAAAAGGCATACATAATTAAAAATGATCCCATATGAACTACTTCTTTTAGCACTTATAATGCAATCTACAGTATTTCTAACTATTTCTATAGATTAAAATATTCACTTGAATTTTCCTTGCTCCACAATAATTTTTTTTAGCTGACTGCATGCCTGCTCAAATGTCCAAAATCTCACAAGTCTTTTATTGGCTTCATTGTACAGAGTTTTTATGTTTATGGTATCTGTTCAAGTCAAAAATGTGGGCATGCTAGTTTGGCCCAATAAACACACTTTATTTGTTTATTTGAAGTAGTGAAGGAGTAAGGTAGACTAATGGCCTGATAATAGAAAACACTTCTTTTAAACACAGCATTCTAATTTAGCTGCTTAGTTCCTGTCCCAAAGGGTTTTTATCCAGAATAAAGTGGTAGTGGATATTGTATTGGTCTACAAGTTATTTTTCTTTTCCTAGTTCAGTGATAACTGAATGAACAAAACAGCATGCTGATACAAGCAGAATGAACAAAATCACATACTGTAATTTATATGCTAAACAAGATTGGACTTCCTATAATGATTAAGAATGGCACACTAATTTTGGCTGCATATTAGAGTATGAAATCAATTTTGGTAAAATAAAACTATTTATCCCTGAGCGTTTTGTCATTATTGTTTTTTGAAGAAAGGTTCCTTTGTTTTGGAAGTATAAATTAATTCTGTTAGTCAGTGTATAGACCAAGTGTGCTCATTTGTCCAAAGATGCCAATAGGCTTATTTGATTAAGAGGGTTAATTGCATATAAAGGCATGCTGGGTTACGCAGAGATCTAACGCCACACATAATACATTCAGTGAGTTTGTGTTTGACAAAAATGAAATTTCTAATTGTCTCAAAGTATTCTGGTCTGTATTTCAAAAGATGATGTGGTGAGATGATCCATGATATAAACAAGGCATAAGATGGGCCAATCAATTTGTATGAAGAAAGGAGGAACCTCAGATATTGCATGTTAAAAACTATGGTACTATATTGCATATTAAAAACTACTATCACATTTTGTATGCCATAGGAATGAAGTACAGTACTTTATCAAATATTCATGCTACACTACCTCTACTTCATATGTATTATTTTTATCATGTCTTTATTTCCCCCAAATATGGATTACATTTTTAATTGAAAAATATATGTACATGGGGTTTCCCTCCCTTTTTACAAGGAGATAACAGACCACATTTAGTATTGATTGAGAGGTTAATGAAAACTCAATTCCCCCAATGAAGGGTGAACATTAAGCATTTCAAAACAAAGTAATACGATATAGCAAACTTCTGAAATCAGGAAAATAAGAATTACATTAGAACTTCAAAAATTAAAAATGAAGAACCCAAAAGTCATTATTTGCCATTACATTTGAAATGTAAGCAGGAATTGCTTTTTAAAAAATTGGGTGTTAGAAGCCATTCGCCTATCATGCAACACATACTTTCCCCTTCTCCCCCTTATCATTACTTACTGACAGCTAAGTGTGAGATGATGATTGAAGAGCTGCACCTGAACAGGGAGTGGCTGTATCTGTTTAGAATTTCTCCCTTAGTCTTGGTCCCCAATTGGCTGAGTAAGATCAGGTAAAGAGAGAATGGATATAAAAGGAGTTGTTAAAATGTGTTAGTTTGGGCTACCCTCAGTGGATGCACTGTGGTCATGTCTGACTCACTGGTCTTTCTGCTGAGAGGTTCTACACATGTTCAGCACCCATGGAGCTTAGGAAAGGTTAGGTTGTTTAGTGGGAAAAGGCTGGCACACTGGTTTTGCTGTCAATCAGCCATAGAGACGTGTAGATTCCATCTGTTTCCCTCCCTCCTTCTTTTCCTTTTTGGCAGATTTAAGAGAACCTTGTAAGTTTTTTTTAATATTCTGATTTTGCTTAATTGGCATTTTTACTTTTCCACAACTGTGTTTGTGGCTATCAGTGTCTTTTGATTTTTTTCCCTGTAACCATTTTTTTCTTTCTATTGTTCCAACTCTTTATTTTACTTCTAAAAAAGTAATGTTTTAAAGGCCAATTGTGATTCATTGGGTTAAGTAAGCACCCTGAAGCATCTAAATACAGATCTTGGTTCCAAGGCTTAGCTGGAGTGTTAGAGAACAAATTAAGGTCAGCTACTGAGAAGGAAAGGCAGGTGCATGCAGGACCTTGTGCAAATGAGCTTTCTTTGAAGCATGTTCCGGCATAAGAGTGGAAGTACAGGTGTAATGGAGAGATAGCCCCATGTCCAAGGTGTGCAGGCAGCCCATGGGCTAGTCCTGGTGCAGGAAGGCATGCAGCTGGGAGACCAGAGTAGACAATCCCCAATACTCCCTTAGACAGTTGAGGGGGCTAGACTGGTTGTCCCCCCACCATTGTGTTTACAACGGCTATGGACTCATTTGCACCCATATATGAGTTTGTGACTGATTCCAGTGGCAGTGGCAGTGGCTGGAGCGAGGGCAGGGGCTTGATTATTTGGCGCAGTGGACCAGATCTAGCCCATGGGCTGTAGTTGCCTACCTCTGCTTTAGCACCTGATTCTGTTAATTGATTATGCCACTTATTGTCATCTTATACTTGGAAGTAAGGTGTCAGATTATAAGTAGAATTTCTTTTTCTTCTTCTTAGTTTCTTCTCATGCTACATGGTGCCCATTTCTTCCCTTACAGTATATTGGGCATAGAGACTACTCATTGTTTCTTCAGCAATAAAGATTTATGAGGTTGGAGTGCTACCCTGAAGCCCAATTCCTCCTCCTTTCATATCCAGGCTTGGAGCGGACAATGATGGAGTTATCAATAGAATTTAGCTCTATAGATAGATAGACAGATAGATAGATTGATAGATAGATAAATCTTTATTGTCATTGTCCTGCACAGAACAACGAGATTGGGGGGGGGAACACTTAACAACCCAACACAACTATACAAAATTATCAACATACTCCCATACCACATATACACATTTAACCCCTAAAAGCTCTAAAACCCTAAAAACCCTAAAAACCCTAAAACCCATATACAGAAGCTCCCTCATAGACTGCATTGCACTGTATTCAAAGCCAGAACTGCTTTTAGGTAGAAACTATTTCTCAAGCGGCTGGTCCTGGTCTTTATGACCCCATACCTTCTTCTAGAAGGGAGAAGCTGAAAGAGATCCTTTCCGGAGTGCGTACTATCTTGCGCAATCTCTACAGCTTTCTTATAACACCTGGTGGCATAGATTTGATCTAGAGTGGGAAGAGTACGCCCGATTACCCCCTCTGCAGTCTTTATGACCCTGGACAGCATTGTTCTTTCCCTAGCTGTACAACTCCCAAACCATGCACACAGACCATAGGTTAACACACTCTCTATGGTACAGTGGCAGAATGCCAACAGCAGGTCCTTTGAAAGATTGTTCTTCCTGAGGATTCTCAAGAAGTATAACCTCTGCTGTGCTCTCTTCATTAGATCTTTGGTGTTTGCTCCCCATGTTAGATCATCCCTCAGCTCCATTCCCAGAAATCGAAACACCGAGACCTGTTCCACACAATTCCCTTCAATAATAAGTGGCTGGATGTTCAATTTGCATTTTCTAAAGTCCACAATGATCTCTTTTGTCTTTTTTACATTGAGGAATAAATTGTTTTCCCTACACCACTCCGTCAGCATCTCAACCTCCTTCCTATAAGCCGACTCTCCCTCCCCAGCAGTAATCAGACCCACCACCATCGTGTCATCTGCAAACTTGATGATCTTGTTGCTGGGGTAACTGGGAACACAATCATATGTGTAAAGCATGTACAGAAGCGGGCTCAGCACACACCCCTGCGGTGTCCCCGTACTTATACTGAGATCCACAGAGACATAAGAACATAAGAACATAAGAACAGCCTTGCTGGAACAGGCCACAGCCCATCCAGTCCAGCATTCTGTCTCACACAGTGGCTCACCATTTGCTTCAGGGTATTCCCAAGGAGATGCCTTCACCTGCTTAGGATTCCCTGGAAATGGCATTGAGAGATATCCTGCCTATCTCTCCAACCCCGAGGACAGGTTGTCCTTAGGTATCCATAATTATAGCCATTGTTACCCTTGTCCTCCATGAACTTGTCTAATCCTTTCTTAAAGCTGTCAAGACTGACAGCTGTCACCACTTCTTCTGGCAGGGAGTTCCATAGACCAGTAATCCTCTGGGTGAAAAAGTACTTTCTCTTATTTGTTTGAGAACTAGTACCCAAAAGTTTCATGGAGTGTCCCCTAGTTCTAGTGTTATGCGATAGGGAAAACAGTTTTTCCTTATCTACTTTGTCCACACCGTGCATGATTTTATAAACTTCAATCAGGTCACCTCTTAGACGTCGTCGTTCAAGAGTGAAGAGGCCCAACCGTTGCAGCCTCAGATGGTAAGGAAAGTGTTCCAGTCCCCTAATCATTCTGGTTGCCCTCCTCTGCACTTTTTCCAGCTCCATAATATCCTTCTGGAGGTATGGCGACCAGAACTGTACACAGTATTCCAGGTGGGGCCTCACCATAGATTTATAAAGAGGCAAAATGACACTTGCTGACTTATTTTCTATACCCTTCCTAATGATCCCTAGCATTGAGTTTGCTTTTTTCACTGCTGAGGCACACTGGGTTGACACTTTCATTGATTTGTCCACCAGGACACCAAGGTCCCTTTCCTGGTTTGTCGCAGAGAGTTCAGACCCCATCAGTTTATAAATGTAATTGGGGTTCTTTGCCCCAACATGCATCACTCTGCACTTACTAATGTTGAAACTCATTTGCCACTGTTTTGCCCACTCCCCCAGTGTCGAGAGATCCCTCTGGAGCTCCTCACAATCTCTCACAGTTTTCACTACCCTGTATAATTTAGTGTCGTCAGCAAATTTGGCTACCTTGCTTTTTACTCCTACCTCTAGATCATTTATGAAGAGTTTGAAAAGCAGGGGTCCCAGTACTGAACCTTGGGGGACCCCACTCTTTACTTCCCTCCACTTGGAGAAGTGTCCATTTAGTGCTACCCTCTGTTTCCTGTCCCTTAGCCAGTTGCTGATCCAGGACAAGACCTGTCCCTTTATTCCATGACTGGTAAGTTTATTCAAGAGCCTTTGGTGTGGGACCTTGTCAAAAGCCTTCTGAAAGTCCAGATAAACAATGTCAACTGGATCCCCCTTATCCACATGCTTGTTGACACTCTCAAAAAATTCCAACAGATTAGTGAGACATGATTTGCCCTTGCAAAAGCCATGTTGGCTCTCCTTTGGCAGCGCCTTCTCTTCTATGTGCCTATTAATTCTATCTTTTAGGATGGTTTCCATCACTTTACCTGGGACACATGTCAAACTGACAGGTCGGTAATTCCCTGGATCACCCCTGGATCCTTTTTTGAAAATTGGTGTTACATTCGCTACCTTCCAGTCATCAGGCACAAAGCCTGATTTGAGGGAAAGATTATATATTTTGGCTAGGAGATCAGCAATTTCATCTTTAAGTTCCCTGAGAACTCGTGGATGGATGCCATCTGGTCCTGGTGATTTGTTAGACATGAGAGCCCATCCTGACCTTTTGGGAACGATCTGATAGAAAAATCTAGTATCCACCTGCATAAGCATGGCGGAAGCCCCAGATCTAATAATTTGGACACCAGTCTATGCGGAAGAATAGTATTAAAAGCAGAACTCTATGCAAATATGTTTTCAGGTTTTAAACCAGAGTGTAAGATTTAGTGACAAAACAAATAAGCAAATATGAACAGAAAGTATTACAAAATTCTTGTTTGGTATTAAGCTAGTCCACTGCTCCCACCCACCTTTACTTTTGTATAAACCTTCATTGAATATGATAAAATAATGTGTTTTCTTCCTTGTTCCCTAGGCTCAGTCTTAAACTCAAAAACAGAATGTACTAAAGAATAGTTATTTTCCAAAGGCAAGGACAAAATAATTATGTATTAGAAATCTAAATATGATTTTAAAGTATGCTTAATAAAATGGAGTTGCCTCAAGTACAAATTTATGGCTAAAAATGCATGCTTGTAGAAATATGTTTTGTTCTTTTATAAAGCAAATAGGGCTTATTGTCACTAAGAAAATCCACCACACACTGAACTCCTCAACCTTCCCCAATTAACTTGTATTTACTGTATTATTAATTGGAACTGTTAGGTGTTTCTGAGGAATTTCTCAAGGCAGTATTATTGTCCACAATATAACAGGACCACATTCTTTAAATACATTCATGTTTGATCTCAAACTGTAAATGTTTCTTTATCTAGAGTGTTAGCAAAGGATATATCAGTTTTGATATCTCTGTGTTAACAACTGTGTTGAAATATAAATCATGTTGTGATACAAATCTTGTTAGGTTACAAATCACCTATATCTTGCTATCTCTTGTATAAAAGGTTGTTGTTGCTGCAATTCTTTTACATTTTTCTAAGTCGATATAGTTCTTGAAAAAGACTTGATAGTGACAGTGAGGAAGAAAAACCAGGACAAAATTTTCCCCTTTTTTGGAACCATATTTGTAAGCAAGAAAATGTGTGTGTTGGGGAGTCATATCCTGCCTCTCTATTTCCTTTTCTTAGGACTGATTTTGATGCAAATAACAGCAGAGTTGGTATCAGTAACTCCTCTGGATGGCCTTGTGGAATAATACCAGGTGGCAATGTAGATTCATTCTGTGAAACAATTTGCAGATATCACACGTTTTCAAAATTTCAAAGATTACACTTATTCTGATCAATCAACAGACTGGGCCCATCACTTTAGGCCAGTGGTTCCAAATGTGGGGCCCATGTCCCACAGGGGGACTTTAATTCCCAGAAGCCTAAACAATTCCCAGCTCTCTTCCCCCGGTCCAGCATTGGCTGTGGGGGAGGGAAGAACACCTGGGCTCCCTACAGTGGAGGACTCAAAAGCCACCACTGCGTGGCCCCACCAGAGCCCTCATCCCTGGTCCGGCATTGGTCACGGGGGAGGGAAGAACACCTGGGCTCCCTACGGTGGAGGACTCAAAAGCCGCCACTGCCGCGGTCCCACCTGAACCCTCTCCCCTGGCCCGGCATTGGCCGCGGGGGTCTCTCTCTTGAAACGACCCTTGGGCTTGCAGCGCCATTCTGTTGCTTTGCCCTGTCGATGCCGCTGAGGACATTGAGTTGGACTCTGACATGGTCATGAGCCAGGTTCTTGTTAAGGCTGGTTTTAGGTTGTTGAGCCTTGGCTCCGACCCTCCTCTAATCTGGATTATTGTATTTTATTTTTTGATATTGTAATTGTATTGTACATTTTCATTGTATTTATGTTATTGTATCTTTATTGCACTTTTGTATTGATGCTATTGCATTTAATATGTTTTATTGTTTTTCCTCTGGATTGGTTATACGATTCTTCCAAGGTGCTTGTTGACCCACGGCACAGGTCGACTATGGCTGCCTTGGATGAAATCGCTCCACTACTGCCTCTCCGAGCCCGTGGAGTTTGATCTTCCCCGTGCTTCACAGAAGAACTACGAGAGCTTAAACGGGCAAAGAGATGCCGAGAGCGCTGCTGGATGAAGACCCAGAGTGATTCCGACTGGACACTGGCTAGGGCTGCTATTAAGACCTACCTGGTGGTGATGGGGGTGGTGAAGCAGCAATACTTCACCACCCTCATTGCCTCCGCAGATAATCGCCCAGCTGCTCTGTTCCAGGTTACCAGGTCTCTCCTTGGTAGGGAGGGGCCGGTGCCCAGTTGGCAGGGTTCGGTTGAGGTTTTTGCAGACTATCTGGTGGAGAAAATCGCTCGGATTCGCTCAGGGTTTAATCCCGGTGTGGATGGGGAGGGTCGGGAGGGGACCAGAGCCCAGTCTAGCTGTGTTATCTGGGATCAGTTTGATCCAGTTGTCCCTGAGGAAGTGGACAGGCTTTTTACAGCTGTTCGCACCACCTCCTGCCCTTTGGATCCCTGTCCCACTTGCTTGGTAAAAGCCTCCAAGGGAGTGACAGGAGGCTGGGTTGGGGTTATAATAAATGCTTCACTATGGGAGGGGGTGTTTCCTGCACCATTAAAACATGCTTTGGTGCACCCCCTCCTGAAGAAACAATCTCTCGATGCAGCAGTTCTAGCTAATTATAGGCCGGTCTCCAACCACCCTTTCTTAGGGAAGGTATTGGAGAAGGTGGTGATGCGGCAGTTGCAGGGGGTTCTGGATGAAGCAGATTATCTGGACCCCTTTCAATCTGGTTTCAGGCCTGTATATGGTACAGAGACTGCATTGGTCGCACTGGTTGATGATCTCTTGCGGGAGGGGGACGTGGGTCATCCATCCGTCCTGGCTCTTTTGGATCTCTCAGCAGCTTTCGATACAGTTGGCCATGGTAGCCTTCTGGAATGGCTCAAAGGTTTGGGGATCCAGGGCACTGTGTTGTCCTGGTTTTCCTCATTTCTGGAGGGCTGTACCCAGTCGGTGTGGTTGGAGAGTGAGAGATTACTGATTACCAGTTTGCCTCCGGGTACAGTACGAGGTGCTGGTTTTGACCTTTAAAGCTCTTCATGTTAGTGGGCCAGGATACCTTAGAGACCGCATTGTCCCAAGAGTGTCCGCCCATACAACCAGAGCAGACCGGAGGGGCTCCCTAATTGTCCCATCTGCCAGAGGGGCTCATCTCTCTGGTACACGAAGGAGGGCCTTTTCCGTGTCCGCACCAGCCTTGTGGAACCTCCTACCAGTAGAGCTGCAGGAGCAGACAGAGCTGCTACCTTTCAGAAAAGACCGAAAAACCTGGTTGGCAGGACAGGTGTGGGGCCCAGATGAAAGGATGGTCACCACCTGTTGGCTTATTAAATAAGCCCCCATTTCTTTTAATTCTAATGCAGCCAGCTTTAACATGGGTAGTCTTTTAAAGATGAATGGGATAGGTGGGTGGGTATGTTGGGTTTTGAATGGTTCAATTGTTTTTTATGTATGTTTTAACTTGTTGTGAGCCACCCAGAGTCAGGTTTACCTGATTGGGCGGCATAAAAATTGAATTTTAAAAAAATAAAAATTGTACTTATTTTTATTGTATTTCTTTTATGCTTTGTATTAATATGATATTATGTTGGAAACTGCTTTGAGTTGTCTTCAGACAAGTAAAGCGGTATATAAATATAATATAATTACCTTGGCTGATCAGTGCTTTGGGAAATTAACTTAGGCTTCTGGGAACTTTTCTATTTCTAACATTGTATTTGATGCTCTGTGATTTTGCTTTTGTAATGCTTTGTTTACTGTGATATTGTTTTTTGATACTTTATTGTGATGTTGTTATGATGATATTGATATGTTGTATTTTTTGTGATATTTTTGTGATATTTTTATACTGTAACTTGTAAATTGTACTTTGTAAAACGCATTGAGTCTCCCATTGGGCAGAGAACTGCGGTATATAAATTTAATAATAATAATAATAATAATAATAATAATAATAATAATAATAATAATAATAATAATAATAATAATAATAATAATAATAATAATAATAATAATAATAATAATAATAACTGAAGTTTAAAAATCAAAGGTTGGGAAACCCTGCCTTAGACAATCTTTATTCTGTTCCCCTCTTTCTGAGTTTTCCTCATTCCTAGCATTTGAGAGACCTGTCATTCTTCCTCCCAACATGCCTTATGCAGTGTTGTTAGGAAAGGCCCATTATGATGTGAATATAGAGACCACCAGTTTAGTACATGAGCTACACAGGCAATACACAAGTACCTACACTGTATTGCATTTGCGCTTATCCCACATGCCAGCAAGGTGATGCTCAAGATAATACAGGATAGACTTCAGCAACACGTGGAGAGAGAACTACCAGAGGTGCAGGCCGGTTTCAGAAGAGGCAGGGGGACTAGAGACCACATTGCCAACATACGTTGGATCTTGGAGAAAACAAAGGAATACCAGAAACAAGCTTACTTCTGCTTCATTGACTACACCAAGGCCTTTGATTGTGTGGACCACAAGAGATGGGAATACCAGAACACCTCATATGCCTCATGAGAAATCTGTACACGAACCAAGAAGCAACAGTTAGGACAGAACACGGAATACAGAGTGGTTTGGAATAGGAAAGGGAGTAAGACAAGGCTGCATTTTATCACCCTGCTTATTCAATCTATACACAGATCACATAATGCACAAGGCAGGGATGGAGGAATCACAATATGGGATAAAAATTGTTGAGAGAAACATCAACAATTTGAGATATGCAGACGATACCACCCTAATGGCAGAAAGTGAGGAAGACCTAAAGAACCTCTTGATTGGATTGAAGGAGGAGAGTGCCAAAGCTGGCTTGAGACTCAATATCAAGAAAACCAAGATAATGGCAACAGGTCCGATCAGTCCCTGGAAAATAGATGGGGAAGAAGTAGAAGCAGTGACAGATTTTACTTTCCTGGAATCTAAGATCACTGCAGATGGCAACTGTAGCCATGAAATAAAAAGATGACTGATTATGGGGAGACAAGCTATGAGAAACCTGGGGGATATAGTCAAAAGCAGAAAACAAAAATTCGCATAGTCAAAGCAATGGTATTCCCAGTGGTAATGTATTGGTGTGAGAGCTGGACCATTAGGAAGGCTGAGCGCAGAAGAATAGATGCCTTTGAAATGTGGTGCTGGAGGAGAGTCCTGTGATTCCCCTGGACAGCAAAGAGAACAAATATGTCAATATTAGAAGAAATCAACCCTGACTGTTCATTGTAGGGACAAATAGTGAAGATGAAGCTAAAGTACTTTGGACATTAATTGAGAAAGGAGGACTCACTTGAGAAGGCCTTGATGCTGGGAAAGGTGGAGGGCAAGAGAAGAAGGTGGAGGCCAAAGATGAGATGGCTAGATGTTGTTGTGGACACAATGGGGCACAGAGCTGGGCGGGCTGAGGAGGATGGTGGAGGACAGAGGCACCTGGAGGAAAATGGTCCATGGGGTCACAAAGAGTCGGAATCGACTGTGCGACTGAACAACAACATATAGGTACTGCCTCAGCACGAAAGGTAACAGTGTTCTGTGCACTCCAGGGTCTAGTCATGCCTGCAACATGACCATGGAAATGTGTGCAGATGCAGACAGTGCTGGCTCTTTGGCTGTAAACAGATATGAGCACCGCATTCCATTCATTTTGGATCTTCTGAATTCATTATGGGAGCAGTCAAGAATGAAGCAGAATATTTTTGGTGCATTGCAACTTAAGGTTGGCCCATGGGAGCTGTAAGTGTATGGGGAGTAGGCAGGCAGGGCTTTAATGTTAGATAAATATTGATTTAGGTTACAGAAGAACATTCATTTATAACACTTATGAAATGACTTCTAAAGTTAATCAAAAGTTGAATGTCTTCTCTTTTGGGTCAAGCCAGATATATCTTTGAAATCATAAAAGCTGACAAGATAATATTCAACAATTTAACCAGCTATTAGTATTATATTAATATAGTTTCATTGTGCAGTCTTACGTAACTTCCATCCCATGTAAAATATTTGCTAATATAATTTTATATTTCATTTTTTTGTATTTTTTAACATTTTGCCCAATTTCACAGTGTGCTGTACATACCTGTCAAGTTTTGGATTTGGAAATAAGGGGAATTTCCCGGCAAATACGGGATACTTGACAGGTATGCTTATCCTGTGTTGCCCTCCAATGGTGGCAATAGGGCATTGAAGTCTAATTAATAAAGAATGACAGCAGGAAAGAGGGTAAAATAAGGGGTTTTCCCGGCCAATAAGGGGTACTTGACAACTATGGTACTGTATTGCACAAAGAAAGAAAGAAAGATGTTTCAGTTTGTTCTTCTTTAAGCAGAAATCAGCTGTGTGGACCCATGAGTAAAATCAAACAAATGCAGGAGGAAGGTGATGTATAGACCAGGTAGAAATGCTTAGGTGTCCCATTTATAGAAAGATGTAATCTGCTGCTTATGTCCCAACTGAACATTTCTACCTGGCATGTCAGCATGCCATGACAATTTTTTTTTTGCCTGATGAAGTAATCTTTGAATTACAAATGCTTGCAACAATGTGTAATTTTTTTAGTGGCCCCATAAAAGGCATCACATTCCTCCTGCATTTGTTTGATTTTACTGATGGGACACACAGCTGATTTCAGCTTAAAGAAGAACAAACTGAAACATTTTGCTTGATCTTCTTCTTTCTATGTTTTTAATTGTACATACGGTATGTACATAGGTATGGTGTTACTTTATATATGCAAAAATTACCATTTAGCAGACTACTACAATCAGTATTTTTTATTTTTATTAAGGATTTATCACAATTTAATCATTAATCAGTAAGGCTAGATTTAAATCATGATTTTCTATTTAAAGACTAATAAAGGCTCATTTTTTTTCATTTTTACTTGCTTCCCTTCCCTCCTCATATTTAGCTTCTTGTGCAGATCTATTCTATTCCCAACAATCTTCTATTAATGGAATTAAAAAACAAAAACAAAAAAACAAAAACAAAAACCTAGTACTAAAGAGGAAATAGGTTGATTCTGTTTACCTGTACATAGATTTGTAAAGAAGGTAGTTTTGTCAACTGTATGGTTATTGTATAACATTTTTGCTGTGAAGAAGAGCCATGTGGTTTCTGCCGACACAAACTCTCAGTCTAGATAGAAAAATTACCAAATAATCTTACAGAAACTACTGGAAGATCATGACATTATGAATGGATTAGTGGAATTAATTTAACAAAAAAATTAAACATTGCATGAATATACAACCACATGCTACATAATTAATCACTAATAATTAATCTTTATTTCATAATGAATATCATTTCAACTATGATAGTCTTAAATAGAAAACTATATTTAGGCAGATTTTTCCACAAAAAACATTTTATTTTAAAAGATTCCAATTTACCATATTTGCTAGCGTATAAGACACATCAGAGTATAAGACACACCCTGTTATAACAAAATAGCCCACTATGTCATACCTGTCAACCATCCTGATTTGGCCGGGAAAACCCCGTAATTTGACGTCCATTGATGTCATAACCCAACACGCGCTGCGAAAACCATGTAATTTGGCAGCGGGGGAAACACTTTCTGCGCATGTACAAAAGTACTACGCCGCTTGCGCAGCCCCTATGCGATGTGCGCAGGTCCCGTTTTTCCGGAGCCGCGGGTTGACAGGTATGCACTATGTACAGGAGAAGACAAACTCTATTTTCCCAATGTCTTTTAAGGGAGGAAAGAGGGTCTTATATGCCAGCAAATGTGGTAATTAAAATCCAATATACATTTTAAAAATCTGATTTTAATTTTTTTAAAAGAACATTGATTTTTATCTTAATGAAAGTATTTACTGTGATTTCAAAGAATATGTCTTATTTACTCTTTCTTTGTAGAGAATAAACATGTTAATATTTACTTTTATCTGTCTAACTTACACAGAGAGACATTTGTCACTGAGGAAGATTGGCCTGCATATGGTCAAGCCACTGAAGTCTTGCACAGAAAGCCCAGACATTGGCTGCTCAAGTTGTTGTCATAATACTGAGAGAGGGGGGAAATGTACTCCTGTTGCTTGAAAACTTGTCACATGACACCCACATAAAATTTCAAAGAATGAAAGTGCGGCGCCAAAATGGCCGCCGCGCTCTTTGCGGGGGCCCCCCCCGGACTCAGACATCCGGGTGAGTTAGGGGGCGTGGCCACCCCTCTATAAAAGGGGTGGCCACAAGGCAGCCGAGCTGCCATTTTAGAATTGCGGCGGAGAGAAGATTTCTCCGTCGCGTTCTCCTTTTAGCCGATTCCCGACTGGGAACAGAAAAAGACCTCCGTTTTAGATTTACCTCTCAGCTACCGTGGTACTTTAATGCAGGAGCTCAATCCCTGGATAGGGATCCTTTGGCGCATATTAATTTAGGGAGGCAAGGCCCCCAAGCGAAAGGCTCCGGCATTGAAGCCGCGGCTGAGGGGAAGGGCTTTTACCGGCCCTTCTTCGGACGGGGGCCAGCCTTTGGGTCGAAGGACCAGGGCTGCGCCCCCACGGCAGAGCAGTGATGGGACCTTGCCCACTGGTACCAGTGGGGTCGGTCAGGCTACCACTTGGCAGCCGGGTGCCAGCTGCAGAGCCGGGCCGGTGCAGGCTGGCCCCTCGGGGGCTTCGGCCCTGAGCGCACCTTTACAGGGCCTGGTACAGGGTGGCCCAGGGGGCCCTGTGCGGGTGTCTGCCCCACAGCTCCTCTGGCCCCCCACTGGCCTGAGTTCTGGGTATGGCCCTATTCTGGCCCTGGCTCCCCTTTTGGGTTGCCATTTCACCAACTGCCTAGTGGGCCGTCCGGCCCACCCGGCCCACCTTATACTGGGGGCTCTGAGGCAGTGGATGCTTTAATGGCACGTATAGCAATGCTGGAGGCATCTTTGGGCATTACCCAGCCACCTTCTGAGAGGGGCGCAACCGCTTCTTCAACGTCGGCCCCTTCGTCGATCCCGGCCGACTCGTCGGCCGTGATGCTTCAGCGGGCGGCCAACCGGGTTGAGCTGCTTGAGATTGTCCAGCCAGCCCCGGCTGGTGCCTCGCAGCTCCCCGTGCGACCTGATGTACAGGCTGGGAGCAGCCAAAGGGGTCCCAGAGCTCGATTCCGGTTGCGAGCTCTGACGACCACTGTGGGCCAGAACCCCTGGTGGGGACGGCTCACGGGGGTGCGACTAGTGAGTATCAGGTTCAATTTAGTGCACCACCATCACTGTCCACTTACACTGGGGGGTTCAGTGGCCCTGGCCGCATCAAGTTGATGTGGGTGGGCAGCCGTTACCACATCGTCCCATTAACCCCTGGTTCCAAAATGGTCCCTCGTTCTGGGCGGGGTGTCCGCCCCTGGGGCCGTGCCGAGCATCGCAGGGGCTGTTCAGGTCCCGCTGCGTATACCCTATATACAAAATGTGCCGTCGATGGCTTTACCGACGGCTGGTTATTCCTTGCCCCTGGGTGATCATTTGTCACAGGTCACGAGGGACAAGATTTGGAGAGGGGAGTACGTTGATATTTTCTCCCTCTTGAACCGTGAGACCACTAAGGAGGAGAGGGAGGGACAGGATGACAGAGACAGGAAGCTGTCCCATCGTCGTAAGCCACCGCGTAACTGGGCCAACTGGTTGCCGGCATACTTTATATATATGGTGGTATGACTCAGGGCCCGGCCTGGTTTGGCCATTCCGATGGTTCAATACCTTGATAATATTTACAGGGCGATGGTTGATTGTAGTTGGCTTACGATGAGGAATTTAGGATGAGGGTGGCCCTACATCCTGAGATGAGGTGGGATGAGCCCTGTCAGCAATTGTGGCTCTTGTACATGACTCCCACGCGACTGGCGACTGGTGATAGGTACCATTGTGGTCATGCTGTGCAGCGGGCTGCTGCAACACAGGTTCCCCAACAACTGGTGGGGCAGGGGGTTCCAGCCCGCCTGCTGTGTTGGACCTTCTCAGCTAGCGACGTGTGTAATAAGCGCCAGTGTCGTTCCCGACACAAGTGTCCCTTTTGCGCTGGCCCCCACACCACCTCCGCGTGCCCGCGGGCTGGTGGGTTACGGGGCAGAGGTAGGGGTGCACATGGGGCAATCAGAGCTCCATCTGATGGAACTAGCCAGGCAAAAGACACCTTCCCCAATTAGTGTACTAATGCTGGAGCAATGGCTGTCAGCTTATCCAAGAAGGGATGATGCGAGGTACCTGCTGGAGGGTTTCCAATGGGGCTTTCGTATTCCATTCAGGGGTGTTAGGGGCCCCAAGATGCTCCTAATTTAGTTCCCTTGAAAGGTAACGAGGAGGTTGCTGCACTGAGCATAGTTAAGGAATTTGGGGCTATGAGAGTAGCGGGCCCCTTCTTGGAACCACCTTTCCCTAATTTGAAGGTCTCCCCTCTGGGGCTAGTACCGAAATAGAACACGGGTGACTGTCGTCTAATCCACCATCTAGCTTACCCTGCAGGTTCTTCGGTCAGTGATGCGATTCCTGATGACCTTGTTCAGTCAGGTACACGTCGTTTGTTCAGGCCCTACGAGTGGTACGCTCATGCAGTCCCGGTGCTTTCCTGGCACAGTGTGATATGAAATCGGCTTTCTGATTACTGCCAGTGCACCCATGGGATTTTGTGCTATTGGGTTTTAGGTTCCAAGGGGAATTTTACTTAGATAAGGCCATGCCTTTTGACTGCTCTATTTCATGTTCGGCATTCGAATGATTCAGTACTTTCCTTCAGTGGGCCTTTGCTCGCAGGTCGGGGTCCTGGTCTCTTGCCCATTACCTCGATGACTTTTGGTTCGGGGGTGAACGGGGCTCGGACACGTGCACGCGTCTCCTCACTACATTTCAGACACTCATGCAGGAACTGGGTGTCCCCTTAGTGCCTGAAAAGACCGAGGGCCCAGCTACTAAGCTCACATTTCTAGGCATTGAAATTGACTCTGTCGCACAGGCATCCGGGTTACCCATGGATAAGGTGGCTCGGATCTCCGCGGTGATTTTGGCATTGATTGCCAAACGTAAAGTGTCCCCTCATGAGCTGCAGCTACTTCATGGCCACCTTAACTTTGCCTGCACGGTGGTGACACCCGGCAGAGCATTGGCCAGGCGCCTGTGTGACGCCAGGGCTGGCCTGTTAAACCGCCACCACAGGGTCCAACTGACCAGGGGCATACGGGCGGACCTTTCGGTCTGGCTCAAACTCCTCCAGGGTTTTAACGGGGTCTCTTCCTGTAGATCAGACCTTATGGTCTGCCCTAGATTTCGAGTACAGTCGGATGCCTCCAGCTCCCTGGGTTATGGGGTTTACTCTGAAGGTAGGTGAACTTACGGCCGAGGGCCTCACGCATGGCTTGGCACGGATCGCCTCCGCAATCTTACCTTCCTTGAGTTTCTTCCCAATTTGGGGAGCACTGATGCTATGGGGCGACGAGTGGGCCAACTCAGTGGTCCATTTTTGGTGTGACAATGCGGCAGTGGTGCACATTGTCAACACCCAGACGTGCAAATCCCCCAGGGTCATGGCATTGGTTTGTCAATTCTTTTTGGGAAGCCTACGCCTAAATATGCTGTTCAGGGCAGACATGTACCAGGTATTAATAACGATATTGCTGATGCTTTATCCCGCCTGCAGATCCCCCGGTTCCATGCCTTGCTCCGGAAGCAGAGGAATTCCCCTCGCCACTCCCGGACGTTTGCCGAGGAGAAGTGAACCGGGCGACCGGCATGTCATTGGCACCTCGCACGCGTAAGGCGTATCAACATGCTTTCATACGATTTAGGACCTTTTGCGAGTAACTACAGTTCCCTCAAGTGTGGTCAATACCAGTGGACCAGGTTTTACAATACATGTTTATCTTCACAGTCAGGGTTTGGCCCCCCGTACTATAGCCTTCAGGCTTTTGGCACTGGCATTTATGGCCAACGTGGGGGTTTTCAATGACTGCGTGAGTTACTTCCGCATGCGTCGTGTTTTGGAGGGGTGGACACATGACCGTGTCCGCTGCCCGGACACACGTCACCCCAGTTCACCGGAGTTTCTGACCCACCTTGCACGAGGCTGGCATAATTTATGTTAGGATAGGTGTGAAGTGGCTCTTGGTCACGCAGCTACCACGGTAGCCTTTTTTGGAGCGCTCCGCATCAGTGAGTTGGTACCAGAGTTGGTACCATTGTGTAAGGCGGATGTGTCTCGTAGGTCACTGGAACTCGACGATGTCTATGTCACGCATGAGTGGGCTCAATTGGGGATACGGTCCTCAAAGGTTGTTCAGCACGGCGTAGGCAGTGGAGTTAGACTGCTACGAGGTTTCATTGGAGACATCTGTCCGGTTGGTGCCACATGAATTTTTGGCAGTGCCTGCTGCGCGCCCCAGCCTGTTTTTCTGCCACCAGGATGGGTCTACCCTTACCAAAGTAAAGTTACGGAGGGTGACCGGTACCGGGCTTCGTGGTGTGGGGCCCGTTTTGGCACCCATTTATTTAGGATAGGCGTCGCATTGACCACGGCTACGTTTGGGGTACTCGGAGGCGGATATACGTGTACGCGTAATTTCTTATATGTACGTCCCCTCACTGTATGAGTACCTAGTTATGTCCTTAACCTCTTCTCCTTTTTTACGGATCCTGTGTGTCTCTGCACACCGGTGGCAGTGGGGCTGGTGGGCCGCAGCTATGTACACTGGGCAGCAGTATATGCTGCGGCGACAGAGTGTGGACCCCGACTTGGGCTGTGTGCATCCGCACGTATGCGATGGTATGGTATGCGTGGCACAAGGGGGCAGGAACTGTTGCCATTCCTGATGTCCATCAGGGATGCTGGACCGCCCGACGTTCTTATTCTGCACCTCGGCGGCAATGATCTTATACGGATCACTGCTATTCCTTAAACTCTCGAGGTGCAGTGACCTGGCATTTTATCTCATGGATGGCTTGCACATGGTCGCTATGGTCTAACATCGTGCCGAGACACCAATTTAGGGGAGACGTGGATCTCCGTGGTGCGGACTGTTCCGGCAGTCAGTGGACAGGGCTGTTGCCCGGTCCCTTGCTGGGCATGGCTGGGAGACAGCCATTGGAAACCTGCAGATAGGCTTACAAAACTTTTTGCTGGTAGGCAGGATATGGGGTCCACCTGTTGGCTGGAGGTATGTACCTCTTTCTGGGCGAGGTGCAAGCAGGCCTGGCGACCGAGCTGACGGTCTGGGGGGGGCGGTGAGTCATCATGGACGCCTCCCTGTGTGGCGGGTAGCACTGGTAAGGTAAAGATTTATGACCCATATGTATCCGGCAAGTTCGCAATTGACTGGCCAACACTTAGACAGGTACAGGGGTAATAGCTTTGGCCGGTCAACGACGAACCAGGCAAGGGGTGATGGCAGGAGCTTAACAGCTTGCATCACCTTGAGATTTAACGGATACACGTCATAGGGTGGGGTCAGTAGATGCCTTTATCCATATACCGGTGTCTGAGTCTTTCTTTGGGGGGTGCGCCTGCAATGAAAGTGCTGCGCCAAAATGGCCACTGCGCTCTTTGCGGGGGGGCCCCCACCCGGACTCAGGCATCCGGGTGAGTTAGGGGGCGTGGCCACCCCTCTATAAAAGGGGTGGCCACGTGGCAGCCGAGCTGCCATTTTAGAATTGCGACGGTGAGGAGAAGTTTTCCCCTCCACCCCCTCCCTAGTGAACAGTGTGATTTTTTGGTCGTTTCGGGGCCGGGTGGGAATTTTTGGCCCGAACCTACAATTGGCACCTTGGTTCTGGCTTTTTTGCCCATCCCACACTGTTGCTAGTGTTTGAGCAAATGGGTTAGTTGACTTTGGTCACTTTGGCGGGTAGCACTTGTAAGGTAAAGATTTATGACCCATAGGTATCCGGCAGGTTCGCAATTGACTGGCCAACACTTAGACAGGTACAGGGGTAATAGCTTTGGCCGGTCAATGATGAACCAGGCAAGGGGTGATGGCAGGAGCTTAACAGCCTGCATCACCTTGAAATTTAACGGATACACATCATAGGGTGGGGTCAGTAGATAGTTTATTGATAGTTTATTGTGTCAACAAACAAATTGATACAAATAGTTACATGTAGCCAATTGCCATTGGCATTTTGGGAGGAACCTTACCAGTGTTACTGCGGCCTGCTTGCCTTAAAGAATTACAATTGGATGATTACATCAATTGAAAGTTATAATTCGGACTAGGGCATTATTCAATAAAAGTGGCCCAATGCCTTTATCCATATACCGGTGTCTGAGTCTTTCTTTCGGGGGTGCACCTGCAAAGCATTTTTAACATGCTATCCCCACCCTTTGCTGCCACCCTATATTTCTTCTGGATTCACATGGCTGTGAATAAGGGGAAAATCAGGATGTATTGGACTGAAAATCATTATTTGAGTAAGTTGCTCTTTTTCATTGGTTGGCAGAAGACTGTTGAAAAAATTTTCTCCAGATTTCCAAAATGAGGCCTTGTAAAGATTAAGCATTGGTTGATGGGTCATAAATGAGTAAAAAGGAAATTGTAGCTCTAATCTGGAATGTCTAGGAACCACACATGTTCACTCGCTCCCTTTCTCTCTCTCTCTCTCTCTCTCTCTCTCTCTCACACACACACACACACACACACACACACACACTTTTCTGTTGGTGACTAACCCTTGTCCATGTCAACTAAACAATTCTTTAGAAGGGTTTCACCCAATTGAACAAGATAGTCTTGGGACTGTGTCCATTTGACAAAGAGAAAATACATATATCTTAAAATACAATCAGACTCACAAGATGCAAAACATTTCACATGGCTTATTTGCAGAGGTGGTTTAGATTGAATTGGGAAATGAGAATTTGGGACTAGTTGTCTCTGTTGCAAATTGAAATCAAAAGAATGCCAGAAAAGGTACTGGAGAATAAGGACAAACTAGACATTCCTGCATATTTCCTCCCATTTTCCCAGTTAAGCTCATGTCTACTTTTCAATGACCAGAGCACACAAAATACAGGATAGTTCAGGAAATACATATGATATGGGGAAAATATATCCCACCACTTGAAGGAGCACCCATCTTCTAATAAATGCTAAGTATATCTGTAGTTCAACCATTAGGGATGAAGGATTAAACCAGGTGGCAAGACATGGAGACAGAAGACAACAGCTCCAGAATTCCACAGAAAGTAATAAAATGCATTAAAACTCTCCCCACATACTTAATCTGGATTCATAAATATAGGTGCCCAGTGGATTTATTTTAAATTGTATTTATATCTACAGTATATATCCAGTGATATTTAAGGAATTTCCTCTGAGAATGTCATAGTGTTTACTCAATTTATTTATTGTATGATGAATCTCTACATTGATGTTGGTATTGTTTACTCAATAACATGAGATTTTGTAGCTCTAAACAAGATGACATTAAAATATATTGTTTCTTGTATGGTGGTAGTGGTTGTTATCACAGCTCTTTTAAGTGTAGGAAGAACAAAGAAAAATAGAATTAAACTAGAACTATGGTTCTATTTTATGGTTCTTTTTAATGTTCTGGCAGCAGGAAGAAAGGGACATAATTTCTTTCAAAGAGATGAATTTTCTATTTAAAATCTGATATGCTGCCAAATTTTCATAAAGCAAAGATAATTATGTTGGAAAGAACAATTTCAAGAGGAATTTAATTCCTTTATAGCAGGACTGTGTGGTCAGCAGAATGATATGAGATACAAGGGATTAACTTTGTTTCTTGTAAGAAAAAAAAATCACTTCTGAAGCTTTCTGAATGAATTCATCCAGAATAAAAGTGGGTAATTATAATGAAAGCTGGCTCGATAGCTCAGTGGTTTAGGTATCTAACTGTAGAGCTAGAGGTTGGGAGTGTAATTTCTCCTATGAGTACAGCCAATGTCTGTGGTTTTGGCCAAGCTGCACAGTCCCTGGGTGGGAACGGGGAATTACTTTCTTTAACTAGAAAACCCTGAAAAGGGTCAGCGTAAGTCAGAATTGACTTGAAGGCACATGATTGTTAGTTATAATTAAATGTCTCCAAAATTGTAGGGGACTTTTGGCTTATACTTCTTGAATTCTTAATGTATATAACATGGTTGTAAATTTATACCAGGCCTTTGAAAGAAATTATTTGGAGGTTCCCTTATGACTTTAGAGAAATATTAACAACAGTAACAATACTCAGATGTGAATGCAGATATACATTTGAAATGAGTCGGCCATTGGCCTTAGAAAGGCGGTATATAAATATTAAAATGAAATGAAAATGAAAAAACGAAAAGAGTGTGTGTGCATACATACTCATATGTAGGTATTATTTACGAATGTACTTAGGATTTTGGCAGATCTTGAACCATAATGTGGGGTAAAAGACTGAGGTTTGGGATGTGTTCAAATCACAATGGGATTCCTCTAAGACAGTGATAGCAAACCATGACACTCCAGGTGTTCTTGGACTTCAATTACCAGAAGCCCAAGTCTGTGCATCCACACGAATGGGTTTACTGCACGTATATAAACCCATTCATGTGCAGTAAACCCATTTGTTTGAATTCACAGAGGCTTGGGTTTCTGGGAATTGAAGTCCAAGAAAACCTGTAGCCATGTGCAGTAAACGCTTTCTTGTGGATTCACAGGGAGTTCTTGGGCATCTGGGAATTGAAGTCCAAGAACAGCTGGAGTGCCAAGGTTTGCCATCATGGCTCTAAGAAGACTGAATCTGAATCATCATAGAAGCTTATTACCTTTTCAGAGGGACTCAGAATATGCATCTGAAAGTAGTAAGATTTCTCTGCAAGTCTTCCATATAATGGAAAACATCAAGGTGAGAAGAGGAGGAAAGGAAGGAATGACTAGTGTGCATTGTAATCACAGTACAGTATATGGTTTGGTCAAAACATGGCGGTCTCAGTCCTTTAGACAGTGAACTAGAAATCCTATGTTTTTTCCCTGTTTTATTATTCATTGCTTTTTGCTAGTTTTCTTTTGCAGCAGCAGAAGCTATCTAAAAGCATTTTGTGTAGTCTATGGAACCCTGGGAGGGTGTAGCTTTTAGCACTCACTTGAAAAATGCTGGATGTACATCCTTCTTATACCTTATGTTCTCAATCAATCACTTATCCCAATCCTATCACATTTCCCCTGGCTTCAGTGCCAACAGAAATGCTCTAAACTGATCTGCATTTACTTTTGCTCTCTACTCTCATCCTTCTTAATTTTCAGCCAATTTTTTTGCCTTTTATCTCATGTATATATAAATTGCCAGAATATGGAAGATAGCAAAAAGGAGAAGCAAATCACAGTCACACATAAATTTGAATGCACATATTGCACAGAAACTGCTCACATATCCTTCTGAATTTTACATATTTCTTCATTTAGACCATCTCTGTGTTTCTATATCATCTTGATATGAGTCCCCCAAAAGTGTAAAATGAGATTATTCACAAAGCTTCTTGGAGTTTTTCATTTAAAGTTAGTAGACCTAATACACCTACTTAGAGGAAACTACCCCTTCAAATGACTCCCAGTTCTGTCAAGAGAGTAAAGGCACATATGCACAAATTACCTTCAAATATCTGATAGGTTAGACCCACTTTGTTAAAAAAAATACTAAGTTTGCTGAAGTCAAGATTCAAGTCATTGTGAACGAACGGATGGGTGGACAGATGGACAAACCAACCAACGAACCAACTAGAAACATAATGCATCTTTTTACTTGTTGTTTATTTATATGAAATGGTGACAGGATGGTAGTCCTTTTTTGACCTTAATAATGAAGTGAAATGGAAATGTGTACTGAAACAAAGGCTCTCTTTTTCTACATTATATGTGTCACAGCCAATGAAGTTGGAAGTGTAGAATGAATTGAGTTGTTTGTTCAAATATTTCTAGAATGACACTGTGAGCAAGACAGCTGACTGCCTATATCCATGTTCTCATTATGAAAATTATAATGTGTAGTTATATGATGGACAGCAGATAACAAATTGCAGGCAGTTTGAACAGTGAGCTACAATTATGTGGTTCTAAAGCTATGACCAGATGGCTTTTTGCTATAACATTAGGCTAGAAGTGAGAAAAATTTCCCAGTTATTGTGGACATGTTATGCCACAGTCAGTATCCTGCTGTAATGTTAAGAAGAAGGTAGGTGTAATCTTTTGATGGTGTGTCCAGATCATATAGATTTTATCTTCATTCCTGATACCTAGAAAAACCAAAATCTTAATTTGAAAGCATCCCAAAAATATTTTACAGCTGAGATTTTTTAAAAAACAAGCAATTGTAACCAACACAAATTATGCAAAATTCAACAAAATTATTCTGGGAGTAAAACTACATACAACCCTCCAAAAAACAAACAAACAAAGGAGAACCAATTATTAATTCACGGCCATGAAATTTCATCTATTAGGTGGAGCCACTGAATGGAAGGGCAGAATAACCTTTCAGCTTCACTTTCTTCCACATTAAAATTTCTGTCACAATATAAAGTAAAGCAGTCACATTTATATACTACCCCATAGGGCTTAGTGTACTTTCTGGGTGGTTCACAAGTTAATTAGCATTTTGCCCCCAGCATGTTGGGCACTCATTTTACCGAACTCTGAAGAATGGAAGGCTGAGTCATCCTTGAGCCCTGGTTGAGGGGAAATATATGTATTTCCCTTCCAATACCAGAGGCTCTGTGCAGTTCTTTCTCATGGCAGAAGGAAAGTGAGGGTGCTCTTATGTTACTTGTAGGATCCTGAGAGGCATCTAGGTAGCAACTATGTGAACAAAAAATAACTTCATGAACTTTTTGTCTCATCCAGCAGGATTCATATCGGTCTAAAGTGGGGGTTCCCATTGTGGGGCACATGCCCCACAGTGGGGGACTTCAATTCCCAGAAGCTGAAGTCAGTACATTGGCTGATCAGTGCTTTGGGGAATTGGCTTAGGCTTCTGAGAATTGAAGTCCAAAAACCAAAGATTGGGAACCACTGGGCTAAAGTACATAGTATATTTTTAAAGGTAAAAATTGTGTTAAGGATCAGAAATTTTGCACACACACACACACACACACACACACACACACCATTTCATGTTTTATTTCAGTCCCGTCAAATTGCCCCAACACATCTCTGGCCGATATATATATTATATATTAGCTGTAGAGCTGGTGGCAAGATGACAACAGCTCAGCAATCCCTTTTGAACCACTACAAAGCTAGGCAATTCGTACTTTGTTATGCTAGTATTCCTTCAGTGTAAAACTAAGAATAATAGGCTGAATTGAACTATAATGAGGTTTTGGAGAATAAGGTGTATTGTATATTGTATATTGTATTAACATAAGAACAGCCTTGCTGGAACAGGCCACAGGAGCCCATCCAGTCCAGCATTCTGTCTCACACAGTGGCTCACCATTTGCTTCAGGATATTATTCCCAAACAGATGCCTTCACCTGCTTAGGATTCCCTGGAAATGGCATTGAGAGATATCCTGCCTATCTCTCCAACCCCGAGGTTGTCCTTAAGTATCCATAATTATAGCCATTGATAACATGACAAGCTGCATATGAATGCTGTTCATAAATAAGCCCATGGTTTCCTTGTGGACTGCCCAAAGGATTAATTTAGATCCTGACTGGGAAGTACAAGTAGATGTGAAATATTCAAGTAACTGTCCCCCAATGAATTCTCAGTTCACTTTTAATTGGGAAGCCTTTTACCTGGCCGTTCCTATTTCTAGTCCTATTCGCCTCCTTCCTATGTGTTTCACCAGTGGTGATGGGAAAGACACAGCCTTTTACATTCTTCCCTCTTTTTTCTCACATTGCTTCTGATGCCTCAGATTTTGATGGCAGCATTTTAGGTGCCAGAATCCTTAATTCTAAATTTGCTTTGCTCTTGATATCTGGAACTCTAAGATGGTAACAGAAAACTCAACTGCTGCAATGGTCACAGAGCAGTAAACATGTGCATGGGCAGAAATAAATAGTTGCCCTTTCAGTTTGAATTATACAGATCAGGAGGCTATAATGGCCATATCCTGTAGAAGGCAACCATTGGTGTTTGACACCTTCATATTTCTAAGCCAGGTATTCTCATCCTGCAGCCCGTGGGCCAGATGTGGCACACAGCACCATTTCATATGGCCCACCACCACTTCCACCACACCAGGAAGTGTCAGGTGGTGGAGGAAGGGCAAAATGGCTATCCAGCCTCCAAAGCTATCTGAGGGAATATGACCCGGCCCCATTAAAAAAGTTGAAAACCTGGCTGGCGGAGCAGGTGTGGTGCCCTGATGGAAATGTGGCCCCCGCCTGCTGGCTTGTATAATCCAGACCCCCCCTTCTCTTTTTATGGATGGGGTGGTTGGGTTTAATTGGGTGGCTTTTCAATCTGTTTTTATTCTTTTTATGTTTTTATCTGCCCATGTTTAGCTTTTATTGTGATTGTATATCTGTGTTTTTAAATTGTGATGTGAGCCACATTGTGATGTGAGCCACCTCAGGTTTTACCTGAGTAGGGTGGCATATAAATCTGAAAATTAAATTAAATTAAATTGAGAACACTTGAAATAACCCTATTTTAATGGGTGTATTTCCTCCTTCTCTTCACTCATCAGCTCAAGGCAGCAGGTCTGACTCTTTCTCCCCTTGAATATATCTGTCTTCTCATCCTTGCAACAGTGTGTGTGTGTGTGAGAGAGAGAGAGAAGGGGGGGAGTGTTTGAGTGAATGAGTGAGTGAGTGAGCCTGTGTTTTTTCTTCTTCCATGTCTGGACCAGACATGAAACTGTAAAAATGTCTGAGGAAGTGGACTTGATCCAGGAAAGCTCACTTTTAAATATGGCAGTGCCGGATTAAGCCAGTGCAGGGACCGTAGCAAATAATGTCAAGGGGCCCTTGCTTAAACACTTTGCATTTCTGTAAATACTTCACACACACCCCCCTTCTGTGTTCTTTGGGGCTTAGGCAAAAGAAACTTCAGGAAATATTACTCAAACACTTGCAGTTTTCTCCAACTCAAACTCACTTTTGCCACAGCCTGGAAGTCATCTCTCCCACCGCTTCCACCTACTGGCCAAATCATGCGATGATTAAGCAAGTTCAGAAGCAACACCTAATCAAAGCCTTCAATCTTCCTCTGAATTTCATGTCAGGATTCGGGCCCATAGCATTTGTTACCCTTGCTATATTGTTAATACGGCACTGAAATATGGGAGTTAGTCTTTCAGGTGCCACCACTTTTTTGTCCTTTGTTTTGCTTTCTCTATTATATTCCAAAAGTGAAGCTACCTTTGGGAAGTTCATTCTGAGGTTCCTTTCACCCAACCTATCATGAGAAAAAGTAGCCGGTAACACAAGGTAGTTGTTACTAGGGTACAAGAGTGTGTGTGCATTGTGTGTGTGTGTGTGTGTGTGTGTGTGTGTGTGTGTGTGTGTGTGTGTGTGTGAGAGAGAGAGAGAGAGAGAGAAAGGGAGCGAGTGAACATGTGTGTGTTCTTCTTTGTCTAGGCCAGACATGAAACTGTAAAAATGTCTGAGGAAGTGGACTCGATCCATGAGAGCACACTTCTAAATATGGGAGTTAGTCTTTCAAGTGCCACAACTTATTTGTCTTTTGTTTTGCTTGCTCTCTGATTTGCCAACATGAAGACACCTTTTGGTGAGTTCATTCTGCAGTTCCTTTTTCCTGACCTAATATGGTTGGGGGGAGGCTCAGGGTGGTTGCCACCGCCAGCAGTGGCGTTGGCAGAACCACCAGTCTGGCCCTTCAACAATCTGAGGGAGCATGAACTGGCCCCTGGCTTAAAAAGTTTGGGCACCCCTGCTGTACTGGAACAAGTATGGGGAGAAACCCCCAAATAATTCTTTGTTTTATTTTTTAATTTATTGACATTATTTATATGTAACCTATCTTCCTTAAAAGACCCACCATGGCTCACAACAATTAAAATCATACAATAAAACATGTTTAAAATAATGTACAAAACTATCTTAAAACTATCTTAAAACAATAATGTACAAAACTATCTTAATTTCCATCTATGTTCCAGCTCTTGCCAACCTAGCAACCAGCCAAAGGGAACTGCAGAATGAACTCACCAAAGGGTGCCTTCATTTTAATAGTTTCACGTCTGGCCTAGACATGGAAGAAGAAGCAAGAAATTGCAAGTAGATAAAGAGGTACCACTTTGATGGGAAGGTAAACAGCATTCTGTGCACTCCGGTGCCACATGTCCACAGAAACATCTGCAAATGCTGGCTCTTCGGCTATAAACAGAAATGAGCATTGAACCCTAAGCACTGAACCCTAGAATCAGATACGACTGGCTTTTGGGCAAGGATGACTTTTACCTTAAAAAAACTCAGACACTTTGATTATTTGTTTTATTTAAATATAATCTTTAAAAGTGAAAAAGTATAGGAAACTGGAAGGAAAGGAAATTGTTTTCAATTTAATTGAAGCTGTCTCTTTCCTTTGTATAGTTGTGCAATAATTGCACTTGCTTTTTTATTTTATGTGGTTTAGAGAGAAATTCACAACTGTAAGTCTCTGCCTACTTAGTTCAGAAGTTCATTATCCACAGATCTTTGATCCACACCACTTTGCAAGGAACTGTTTCCAAATCTGCTCTAGATACCCTCTGCATTAAAAACTATGGCTCTTCCTCATCCACTGCTTTATACTAAAAATAAAAAATGACCACAGCAAACAGTAAGCATTGATGAGGGCCATTATAGGGGGAAAGGAAGCAAGCTTGTGGGTAATGACAACATAGTAAGAAATAAATTGTCCTGCAGGCTAAATATAAACATGTAAGAGAAGGAATGTTTAGACAACAAATATTGTCACTCCTAGGGCATTTTGAGATACATGTATTTTCAAGCATTCTTGCAATTTAATCCCTTTGGATGAGGCAACAGCAGGCATCATGGTCAGGAAATAATGTTGGCATTGCCCTACACTGGTTGCAATTGGATCTGTCTACCATGCAGTCTGGGCCATTTGTATTCTCTAGCTCTTAATGGCTCCCTGCCTAGAACAATTGGCCATCGTACAGGGACTTTGTTTTATCAAAAGGAGAGCTGGGAGATTGGAGAATCTGTGAGATATGTGTTTGCTCAGATGTTGAAAATTCAAGGCTGTCGAGTTCTGATGAGAGCATACTAAACATAATTAATCTACGTGTCAATGCCAGAATTGAGTGAAGTTTGAATGTGCTAATTTTATTTGAAACATATTTAATTTCCCTGTATAATTAGGATAGCACTGGCATTCTAAACAGCTTCCTAACATAATGCTAAGAGATCAGAAAATGGGGCTCTGCTTTCATATCAATTATGTCTAAAATGAGTGCTATTATTGGCACAGATTAATGCGATTCTGCTCAATAAATCAGGAAACTGCTGGAATCAGACTGAGATGTACATGGCATCTGGGGAAAATAAGACTTCTCTGTGTCTGCTTCATTATAGCAGCCACTTCTCTCCCACACAAATGGGTCAAAAGACCTGGCTATAGGAGATTATGGATGTAAATTCTCGCTGTTCCCATCCTCACATGAGAAGACTGGATGTCCCTGGTTCCCAAGTGGGTGAGGTATTTTGGGACATTCGGGATACAAGAGAGGAACAGAATTATTTTTCTTGTACAAAGTAATAAGAACGTTGCGTAACAGAAATAATGCAGATTTCACAAAGACAATTACTTCTATTTTATTGCTTGGGCATTTCAGCATTAGAAAAATTGAAGAGTTTGTTTGCATTTCTCTTTGTTTATCAGGCTGACAGATGTTATCACCTTGCTTTGGCTGTGTGCTCAAAAGGATCTAGTTTTCCACAGAGGTGTTTTATGCAAATTGCAGAGGCCTAAAGAAGAAATAATAGTGGTACTTGTCTCATTCTTGCCTGGAGGCAAGAAATCTTGTGCAGCTTAAAAATTCTTTACTTGTTCATTTCATCCAGCTGAGACACCATAAATCATTAAATACAAAGAATTTAGTGACTAATATTTGCTATTGCAGCTGCTGTTAAGTGCCATCAAATCACTTCCAACTTACAGCAGAGTATTATTTACATACATAACTGGATGGACTGTGGAAGAAGTGGAGATAGAATCTCCCAAAAAAAGCTGGAGGTAGCGTTTATGAGTTGATCTCCATCCTACAGAACCTTACCACATCCGTAGATCTCAGAGAATAAAGTGGGATAATATGTTTACATTATTGTTGATTTGTATGGCTTGCAATTGTGTTTTCCTACCACTTGTATTTTATTAAACATGTGGACCCATTGTATCCTAAGATCTCGAAAGATGTAAAGAGAGCTGCATGAGTGTGGTGATGGGGAGCCACCTATAGATTTCTCCATGCCTAAAGTGATATCCTACATCAGTGGTTCCCAACATTTTCCCCCCTGGGGCCAGACCCACCCCTGACACTTCCCCCCAGGGGCCAGAGGCGTTGTTGCGCTCACTACTTACATTTTTGGCAGTGGCAGTGGTATGTTTTTTTCAGGGTTTTGGGCAGGCTCTGCTGCTTCCCAGGGTGGTGGAAGCGTTTTGGGAACATGGTCACTCCTGTTTGGAATTTTTCTGAGCTTTCTCCACTGTGCTTTGGCAGCTACAGCAGCGCCGTGAGCTACATCCTGGTTTTGTGCAGTCATTCCAGGTGCTGATGTAAGCTCCACCCAGCACCAGAAGTCACCCACGGTCGTGCTCCAGCTAGTGAAGTGCTGTGGGGAAGGGGTGGAAAAATCCCAAACTGAAGCAAAATTGCTCCGAAAAGCCTCCCACCATCCTGGGAAGTGACAGAGCCTGTCCCAAAAGCCAGGAATAGTCACGATCCCCACCACCACTGCTGTGGCGGCAAGTGATGTATCACGACTTCCAGCAGCGTGGGGTGGATCTAGAGGGCCCCCAGTAGCCACCATGGGCTGGATTAATGATATGCAGAGACCAGATTAGGCCCACGGGACAGGGGTTGGCCACCCCTGTCCTACATGGTATGCACACATGACCATGTAGGCTGCAGGAAGGAAGATGAAACATCTGCAGTCACTGCATTTGTATGCATTCTGGGGTTTGTACAAAACCTGTTGGAGAAAAATTGGGATGGGATAAGAATAGGATAGCACACTCGATATTATTTCTGATTTTGAAGATTCAAAATCATTTGGGCAGATGTGAAAATGATTTGTTAAATGGCTTATTCTTTTAAATAAAGTTATAAATCTAGATAACATGATGGTCTCTTATATCTGCATATTGGTTTTTATTCAAAATCCAGTTATAGCCTCAGCACAAGTTCTTGTGCATCTGGAGTGGAATTATTATAATAAAACCTTTCCTCAGGTAAGAAGTGGAATAAGTGAAGAAAACCTGATTAATCCCCACCTAGTATTGACTTGACCAGTTGTCAAGATATTTTATAGTGGGGAAAAGAACCCAAGAGATCATCTGGAACTATTAAAAATCCAAACTGCATTTTGAATCATAATGTCTGTCTATTGCAGTTGTCAAATGTGAACATGGAAACTAGCCCTGAATATTTAAAATATGCGGAAAGTAGTGGCTGCAATTTAATTTCTCTGTGACCATGGAATTAAAACCTGATGCCAGTGTTGCTGCTAAAATTGTTCAAAAAAGCCAATCCATTTTTCATTATCTAATTATCATGCTGAGGATGAGAGGAGGAAGAGACAGAGAGACGTGGAATTAAAATGTGTCTCAACGTTCTGAGAAGCAGTTTCTTTTCTAATATGTTTATAATAAGATTGCATTGATTTACAATCTACGTTTTCAAAATGTATGTTTTTCAATTATTCAGTTGAGATCTTGCACAGTGCTCATGATAATTCTGAAAGGAACAGGTGTTCTCTTTTGTGATCAATTAGGCTTTTCCCTTATTAATATGAAAACTTCAAAGTTTTAGTCAAATTAAACTAGAACAGATATATAAAGCTAAAATGTTCCTGTCCCTCTTCAATCATGTATTATGTTATGTAAATTAACTCGTTACCCATCATAATATATTGTCATAACAATCAACCTCAGGCTACCACTGAAAGGCCAAAATTTTGTATGTTTTTGAGGCATTACTCTTACCTCATATTTTGAAAATTACAAATACCTGTACAGTGAAGTCAAGTGTAATTATATACATTTATGAAAATTTACTATTGCTGATTAATGTGTATATGCAGAGATTTCATTTACCACATAATATAAGAAAGGAGCCCTGGTGGCGCAGTGCTTAAACTGCTGTACTGCAGCCAGAACACTGTGAGTTCAATCCTGACCAGGTATAAAGGTTGACTCAGCCTTCCATCTTTCCAAGGTTGGTAAAATGAGTACCCAACATGTTGGGGACAAAATACTAATTGTAAACCACTCAGAGAGTGCACTAAGCACTATGGGGTGGTATATAAGTGTACTGTAATTGTGATATGAGACTGTTACCTGGAGCAGAAATTTATACCTCCAGTAATATAAAAAATTAAAATGTTAGGTTTTATGAAATATATGGAATATTATATCTTTACCTATAAGGAGGGACGTTAACCGTTGGAATCTGGCAAATGCTCCCACACCCATCCATACTATCCCATACCAAGATGCCTGCACTTTACCTCACCCGACCATCGCCACAAGGGTCCGGCAATTGCCAGTAGGGCAACCGTCCCATGAATGCAAACAAAACAAATCAACTTCAAGTCCAAGTGTCCCCCAAGTCCCAGCATCCTCTGCACCGTGCCACCCCTCAGCCAATCAGGCTGAGAGGCGAGAGCAAGGAGAACGTTGGGAAAGCTGGCGCACACAATATAAAATGAGCCACGGAAAAAAGCCACGGCACGAACGTGAACAAAAGAAAGACAACTTCAAATTCCAGCATCCTCTGTGCTGTGACCACTTCAGCCAATCAGGCTGAAGGGTGCAAGTGCATAGAACATTGAAAAAGCTGGCATGCAAAAAAATAAACAAATAACACCTCACGCAACAGGTGTGCAAGGCCGCCGCAGGTGGACGCAGCACCTCCCACAATGGGAGTGCAATGCCGCTGCAGGCAGATGCAGTGCCTCATTGCCTCGCTAACCCAAACATGCAAAAACCACAGTGAGACAACTGCCGGCCTTCTTTCCCAGAGCAACGGGAAAGTGCCTCCCGCTACCTCACCGAAGACACGGCGAGACCGCCACCACCCTCAAGGTAAGTTGAGGTGGGGGAAAAAAACGGAAGCAGGCACCACTTCGTCAGGGGAAGATTACTCCCTGGCAACTGACTGGTTGCTGTGTTTCTACTACCCACATCACTGTTTCAAAAACTAGCATGAAACAGCGGTGGAGGTAATAGAAAAGCAGCAGCCAGCAATCCGCAAGGAAGAGCACCACTCCTTATGGATCGTTGCCTGCCGATCTTCCGTTAGGAAAGCCAGGGGAAAAGGAGGCCGAGAGGAGAGAACCATTGTGAAGCAGATAGCTCTTCTCTGACCTCCTTCTCCCCTGACTGACCTAACAAACCTTACCAGATGAAGAGCAAGCTGACTGCCGGCTCTTCCTTTTCCCCATCGCTGTATCGAAACCTAATTTCAAAACAGCAATGGGGAAAAGAGGAAAATACCGACAGGCCATTCTTCACCCCACAAAACACAACCACAACAAAACAAAAACAGTTTAAAATAAGGCCAACCATGAAAAATAAAAAAACACAAATAAATAAACAAATCATTCAAATAAACCCAGGAAACAACAAACCAATAAACAATAAACTCAACAAAAAACACCCAAAATACTAAAGGCTAACGAAAAACCATGAAAACTCACTAAAAACACCTATCTACAACACGAAAATACCTAACTCAACAAACAATAACATCACAAATTTTAAAAAATGTGGGGAAAAACAAAAAAATAAATAACAACCAGAAATATCCAAAACAATAAAACACTTCTAAAATCCAGAATAGATACAAAAGAACAAGCAAAAACACTTTTGGGGGGGGGGGGTTAAGTAGAAACTCTCTACTTAAACCCTCCAGCCCAGCACCCCAAAAATCAAAACAAAGTAAAAATAGAATAATAAATCAAGAGCACTTACAAAAGACGTCTTCCCTCCATGCCTCCGCAACAGAACTGAAGAAAGAAAGACAATCACAGTACTCTTAATCACAGCCCCACCTAGAGGCCGGAAGAGTATAAAACAGTCAAAAAATATTTTAAAAATCCAAATAAATAAATAAATAAATAAATAATATAAAAATTCAAATAAATTCAAAAACCACAAATTCAAATCACCACCACCCAAACCACCCCTACCCAAAAACTATCCCAATACCCTTAAAAATAAAAACAAAACTGGTGGGAAATAGTAGAAGTCATAAGGGTACAGATCTATATACAAATGAAAAATTGTATTTCAGAGAGATGACACACTGTTATCTTTAAAAAAAACTGTGCAACCTAGTAGCCTTTTTTGTTTCCACAAATATGACAAATATTGTTTCAAACAATTGAAGCATCCAAACTATAAGTTAAAAACATTGGCATGTAAAAAAACACCTGAAATATAACAGTTCAGATATTTATAGAGACACATTTAATGGCATTTTTTTTGTTCTGCAAAAGATGTACATTGGACTGATGAATAAAAATTAACAAAATTGTAGTGCTGCCCTAGTTTTAATATAACAAATTGCTACTGGCATGAAGCGTCTGTGTTGCATTATTTTAGTCCCCATAATGAGACAGCTATTTTAGATTTGCATTGTTTCTCTGGAACGTGGCATCGGAAAAAGGGCAGAGGATAAAGTATATGAGTGAGGACGGTCAGATGTACTTGTGTATCACTATGTTTTGTGTGCCTACTCAAAACGCAAAATTTACTGTTTCCAGGAGGACTTACTCCCAGCTAAGTACATGTAGAATTGCACCTTTCATCGATTTCTTTCAAGTCACTGGTGATTTGTTTCTCTTTCTATGTTATAATAAAATTCATTGTGTTGTAAAGAATTTGTGCCCCATCCTTCTAGTGGGGAAAAAGCCAATTGCTTTTTGAGACACATCTACAGGTACTTCTGTTTTGGATAATATTATGATACTAAAGTTTCTTTTTAAGCTCCCAAAAGTTTGAACTACTTGTACTTAAGGCAAAATCTTATTGTTCCTCACTGTCTTTTTGCTCTCATCAATGTGTCTTCCTGCACCTGCACAGAACATTCAGGAGAAACTTGTACAGCAAAGCAATAATAGCCTTATGCTATTAACACTGTACACATCTGAATTACTTGTCTCCTTAGTTCCTTTTTGTCTGCCATTGTAGCTTCTAAGACCTCCTGTTCTTCCCTTTCTTCCCTAGTTTCCCTTGTATTTCTATATTTTATCTTCTCTTCTTTTAGTTTTTCGTTTGTCTAAAAAAATGTTTTTGTCTTTTTGTCTTTTGTTGTTGGGTAATTGATATGACTTAACAGATGGCCACTTAAAGAAGCACAGTTATAGGTGAGCAACCCATTCTATTTTGTTTTTCAAAAAACAAAACACTTGTAGCATTTGCTTTTCTCTTTCTGACTCTTCTTAGAACATTTTACTCTTTTGTTCTCTACTCATATTTCACTTTTCTGAAAAAAAGTATGCCCCATTGGAGAGCAAAAGAAGACGACAGAAAATATTAGCAGGAAAGTTCTCAAAATATATAAAGAATGTTTAATAATAATTATTTCATGCTATGAAGTGAGTTGTTTCCAGGGCTTTTTAAATAGAGAACACACAGAAGTTGTTTACCATGCTCTTTTTCTAGAGGCATTCTGGGAATGTACAGCTTGCTCGTGGCTAAAAAACTGGGTTTTCTCCTAGGAAGCACAGTGGGGAATCAAATTTCCAACTTCAAGTTCTGCAGCCAAACACCTAAATTGCTGAGATATTCAGCTAAATTATAGCTCAAAAGCTAAAGGACATTTATTACACCATTGACACACAGTGTTTGAATTAATTATATTAAATTGTCTAGTTCTAGCCCATAAAATTGAACTGGTTCTAATTCCAGAACAGGCAGCCTTTAGACCAGGGGTCCTCAAACTTTTTAAACCGGGGGCCAGTTCACACCCCATCAGACTATTGGCAGGCTAGACTAGTGGTGGTACCACCCCAAGCACACACCACTTCCTCCTACTGGCCGCAGTGGGACCACCCTGAGCCCCCAAAACTCAAACCCAGCATATAGAAAATAGTTTTGAAAGACATGATATAACTGGAGCAGCATTTGTTAACCTTATAATGTTGTGTCATAATATCTCCCATTAACTGCTCAAAAAGTTCTGCCTGCTCATAAACTAATAGAAATGGTCACCGTTCTACTTCAGAACAGAAGATTCTTTGATGAATTTCAAGAGTGGCACAGTCACTAGAGAAATCAAAGGAATAGTCTCCCACAGTGTAGCATCTTAACACATTACTTTTTTAACATTTACACAAATGATCAACCAACACTCACATATGCCAGGAGTTTCATCTATGCCGATGTTCTTGCCTTGAGTGTTCAAGGGGAAGCCTTTCAGACTATCAAATCTCTGCCTTAGAATATCTTTCCTTATATTATAAAATAACCAGCTGAAACCATCCCCTTTGAAAACATAGGTCTGTGTCTTCCACTAAAAGAATAGGGAAGTAGAGAGAAAACTATTGGATAGCTTGGGAGGCAAGATTTTGAAATATTGCCCTAACCCAAAGTATCTGGGTGTCCCTCTGGATCAAATCGTGACCTACAAAAACTTTGTCTAAACACCAAACCGAAAAATGACTACAAAAATTACATACTTAGGAAACTGGATAGTTTAGACTGTGGTGAATACCCACAAACAATTTAAAAATGTTTTTGTCCCTGTGCTGCTTCACAGAAGAATACACTACCGCCATGTGGTGTAAATCAGCACATGCCAAACAGTGGATGTAGGTCTTAATCAATCATGCAGGTTTGTTACTGGGTGCATGAAACATACCCCCACAGGTTGTGTTGGGAGAGGGATGGTAGCAGACAGGTCCCCTGGGCACCATTTGACATTTGCAATCTTGTATTGGTACCATCAGATTCTTGTACACAAAAAGGGATGGCCTTGTAAAGGAGCATTGGCAGATGACCAACCTCAATTCTTAAATTTGGAATTGAGATGGGCCCAAATATGTCTTTCCAGTTTAGGCAGTTGGGACAGGAATGGCCATGTACAGCATGGCTACGGGGCAAGGGACTCACCCAGTATGGGCTGGGGAAGGGCCTGTTTGGTCCAGCTTCTCCTGCTTCCTAGATCTTATGTACCACTTCAGGCCACACTTCATGTTAGGGGTTAAAAAGCTAATAAAATTGTGGTTGACATTTCAAGCCATTTCATATGTCTCACCTCTTTGTTTACTGGTTATGGGGATGGGAGAGTGAATTAACTAGCTTAGTGTTCTCACTTGAAAATGATTTATCATGGAAACAAGGTGGCAGCTTCTAAAGATGAAGAAGACAATTTGTAGCTTTAAATATGCCTTACCCACCCAGTTCCTCTAAAGCAGTGTTTCCCAACCTTTGATATTTGGACTTCAATTCCCAGTACCCTAAGTCAATTCCCTAAAGCACTGATCAGCCAATGGACTGACTTAGGCTTCTGGGAATTGAAGTCCCCCCATAGGACGTGGGCCCCACATTGGGAACCATTGCTCTAAAGTGTAATCTGTGAACTGCTTCTGGTTCTTGTTGACTGTACTTTCCATTTAATATAACAAAAATGATGAGCAATACGATTCTGAACATTCCACAGTTTCAATATTAATTAATTTGTGCTGCCCCCCCCCCCAACAAGCTAATTGAAGCAATTGCCTATTTGAAATATTTGCATCAGAGTAATCGAAAAGTTTCTTATACAGTACTATATAGAAGACTTTTAACCCAGAATTTGCACTGCCACTGTTTCTTTAAATCTACAGAGGTAATTTTTCTACAGCCAAGCTGTAGAGATAGAACCACATTTGTTCTTCTTTCCTTCTCTCTTTAACTTTTTCATTTCAAGTTAAGTATGCAGATAAGAAGATATTTTGCTTCATCTTACACTTTTGTAGTTTCCAAGACCAAAGGTTACTCTCAAGATTGTGAGTTAGCAGCATTATTGGTGTGTGTTGCATATCTGAAAAGAACCTTAGTTTATGTTGATAGATATTATTAGCTTGTATAGACACACAAGGTCAAAATATGCAAAGTTCTCTTACCTCTTTCTGGCACCATAATAATGTTGTACTGTTATTGTACAATGAAATCAAATGTGCATAAATTTACAGATAATTCTGAATCTTACAAAATGAAATGTTTAGCTTTGATTTCAGAGATAAATGTAATATAGAAAAGTTAAGCAGAAAAGAGGATGCAAATTAACTCAGACTGTTGATTCTTAACCAGGAAATTAAAAGATTCCTTTTAAAGATATGACATCCTCTTTCACCCCTTTCACACACAAAATCCCCTAATATACATATGGTGAGAAAGAGAGAGAAAGAAAGGCAATTGGCAGCCAAATAAAAGTGCTTGTGTTAGTTTTCTTCTTCTTATATTTCTCCTTTTAAACTTCATACTGAACAATAACATTGAATTAAAATCTAAATTATTTCTTAATGATGTTACACTTTGTGTTGTCTGTGCTGAAGTCTTTTGTTTGGATGTAGAATTATATTCTTGTAAAAATGAAGACTGAAGTGGCTTACTAAATTATATTTCAAATTTGCCATGAACTAAAAAGTTGACTAATTCTTGGGTAGCAAGCTATGATAAATTTGGGGAACATAGTTAAAAGCAGAGACATCACCTTGCAAACAAAAGTCTGTATAGTCTAAGCAATGGTATTTCTGGTAGTAATGTATGGTTGTGAGAGCTGGATCATAAGGAAGGCTGAGCATAGAAGAATAGATGCCTTTGAGATGTGGTGCTGGAGGAGAATTTTGAGAGTCCCCTGGACAGCAAAGGGAACAAATAGGTTGATCTTAAAAGAAATCAACCATGACTGCTCCTTGGAAGGTCAAATATTGAAGATGAAGTTAAAGTACTTTGGACATCAAATGAGAAGAGAGGATTCACTTGAGAAAGCCTTGATGCTGGGAAAGGTGGAGGGCAAAAGAAGAAGGGGGTGGCAGAGGATAGATGGCTAGATGGCATTGTTGAAGCAATGGGCACAAAGCTGGCCTGGCAGAGGAGGATGGTAGAGGATAGGGGTGCCTGGCGTGCGGTGGTCCATGGGGTCACAAAGGGTCAGAATTGACTGTGCAACTGAACAACAACAAAGCTCTTCCTCTTTTAAAAAATAGGAACAAACAAGGTGGTCAAACTAATTCCATTGTTACTTCTGGTGCTGTAATAAAGTTTAATTCTTCCACCACACTGTTAAATCATACTGTTTTACTTGAGAATACAGACTAAGGTGTACTCAGCTACAGCATGACACTGTGGTGGCAGAATTATGCAGGATTAACTTTGAAGTTCTGACTTGAATGCAGTGTTAACTAGGAAGTCCATTGTTATATAGCTTGTTATGCTTCAGTGGAAATATTTGTCCTTTTCCAAAGTGATGCAATTCAGTAAACACAGCTTTGTTTTTGTTTTTTAACTTCACTAATTATTTATGGTGGATATTATTGGCCAGCTACTTGTTCAGTCAATGTCAATGCAGTACCAGTCCTGGCTACAGCAGAATCATAAATACAAGACAGGCTTTATTGACAAGTTAAAAGTTGACAGAGAAAGGGAGAGATTAAGGGATGTGGAAATAATGCTTCATTACTTCCATATGTTCTATTCTGTAACTCTATTAAAGCGCTGTGGCTTTTAACTATTCTTTTTGGAGAGAGTGTGCTTTACACTCTGCAGGGTACAGGATGCATTTTATAAACAACTTGATTTTTTATAACTTAGCTATTACAATACAGTCATCTTTCAAAATGTTTAATTCCTAAATGAAAATGCATTAGTTTATTTGGTAGCTAGTAACATCGGACCTAGGAACTGTAGTGGCTCAAGTGGCTAAGATGCTGACTGGAAGGCAGCAGGTCAGCAGTTCGATACCTTCCATCTCTGTCCTAGCTCCTGCCAATCTAGCAGTTCAGAAACAAGACATTGCAAGTAGACAAATAGGGACCACTTCAGTGGGAAGTTAAACAGTGTTCCATGCACTCCAGTGTCTAGGCATGCCTGTCACATGTCCACGGAAACGTCTGCAAACGCAGACAGCATGGCTCTTTGGCTGTGAAACAGAGATGAGCACTGATCCCTAGAGTCAGATATGACCGGGTTTTGAGCAAGGGTGACCTTTACCTTTACCTGGCATCAGACCTTAACATTACTGATAAAATTTGAATTTTGCTCTGGAGTATTGGAAAATACCACAGATAAGAATGCAGACAGTACTTCCACGGTGAGAATAAGAATTAAAAACTAAGATACATCTGGGATCATGCAGTGTAGGTAATTTCTTAACTAGTATTGTCCTAGACTTACTTTCACTTATCTTAACTTTTTTGTTCGTTATCATATATATTCAACCTTAGCCCTGTGCAACACACCCCAGTTTTCATAAAACTATTTAAAGTACATTAGGTCCTATACAGAAGTGGGGCCAGCGAGAGTCTCACAAAGAAAAGAGTCCAAGAAATTGGAGGAAAAGAAATAATTTCAGTATCTGAATTAAGGCAAAAAAGATGATTGATTGATCGTAGCACTTATATATACACATTTAGTGACTAACATTACTCTGGGCAGTGAAATAAAATAATAATAAAAGGAGATAATCTTCTCCCAAATCACCTATCCCACATAAACCCAATCCTACCCATCAACAAACCATTATATCAATCCCAACTAACAAACAGCCAAATAGAAATAAATGAAAAAATAAATTAGCAGTGGTTAATAATCTAATTTTAAATCCAAAATTATGCTACTTATAGGAATACATTTTAAAATCAGATGGTATAGCAGGGGTGGGCAACTTACAGGAGTTCTCAACCTTTTAAAGCCAGGGGCTGGGTCACACTCCCTCAGATAGCTTCGGGGGCCGGACAGCCATTTTGCCCTTCCTCCACCCCATGGCACTTCCTGGTGTGGTGGAGGTGGTGGTGGACCACATGAAATGGTGTTGTGGGCTGCATCCAGCCTGCAAGCCGCAGGTTGATAATCCCTGGTTTAGAATAATTGATAAATAAAATATAAAGGGGGTTTGTGTGCACAGTTGGATATGTTAAACTGGGATCCAGATCATACATCCTGCCTAGATCAATCCTTAATCTCTGCCCTGTATCTATCTGCAGCTTTTTCTTTCTCCTGCCTCTTATATTGTGCCTCTCCATGGCTTTACAGTAGGGAGAATGTGGAGAGTGGAGAAGTGGCTTGCAGGAGCAACTTGTTTTGGCCTTAGTGCCATTTTGAAAGAGATCCTAGATCTTACAACACTTCATAATGTGGCATCTCACATCTAACGATTTTTCACAGGAAGGAACCTATAAAAGTCTATCCACGTGTGCTTCTCCATTTTCTGGTAAAAGCTGGCCTTATGACCTACCATTGTATTGCTGCAGTTGAATGTTGGTCATCCGTGAAGATTAGGAAGGAATTTTTACTAGTTAAATGGATGGCTATCTAGTGCTTGATGTGATTTCACCTTCTCTGGGGCAATATCCTGTCAGCTTTTGCTGTGTTATAACCTGTCAAGTCAGTAGAGTTTCCAAGATATGCAAGATATGAGTGGGGTTTTACCAGTGCCATGCTACAGTGAGTTCCTATGACCAAGTAAAGATTTGAAGTAGGTCTCCTGAGTCCTAGTCTCATATTCTATCCACTACACCAGGGGTTCTTAACCTATTGCCCCTGGGCCAAATAATCTGGCCCTCACCCTTGCTTCAATGGAATTGGCCATGGACTCATTTATGGCAGCCGTAAATGGCAGGGGCATACCCAGTCCAGCCCCATCAATGGTTTGAGGGTGTGTGTCCCGGTCCATGATTTGAAAAGTTTGAGAATCCCTGCTCTTTACTATTTTGGTTCTCATACTTATGTGCTGTCAAGTTGATTCTGATTTATAGTGAGCATTCTCAGAGTTTTCTAGTTATTCAGATTAGTGGTTCGCCATTACCTTCTCCTGGGGGGCAGTAATGGCAAAAGGCACAGTGGGGAATCAGCCAGCTGCTCCATGTCACTGAGCTATCTAGCCAGTTAGCCATTATTGCTTCACAATTATTTCCTGCTGTGCACAACATGTGTAAGTTCTGAATGTAATTGTGATTGTTGCTTTATGATGCCATGGTGTTATTCTCTCTTTATGATTAATATCTGGAGAAATTGGACAGGGAAAGGAAGGAGAGACATAAAATCCGATGTTCTGCTGACTCCTAGAAGTCGGTCAGGATTACTACAATGAGTTGATGGCCAGTCTTAGAGCAGTGACTGATTAAACTGAGGGATAAATTTTCTCATGACAATAGATAATGTAACCTATGCTAAGTTCAAGGAAATTCCAATACAGGTTTTCCCATCTCCCATTCCAGTACTTGATTGTTCTCTGTTGACACTTGCAATAAACCTTTTACTCAATAATTAGGCTTTTCTCTCTCTGCCTGTATCACTGTTCTCCCATTTTAGTCCCACACAGTGGTCTCCAACCTTTTGGGACATGGTTTCTGCATTGAAGAAAATAGGTGTAGATGATAAAGATATCAGAATCATCACCAACCTTTATTGGAATCAGGCAACTCAGGTCAGAGTGGAAGAGCAGCTGACAGAGCAGGTTCAAATTCACAGAGGTGTGTGACAAGGCTATGTGTTGGCCCGATACTGTTTAATACAGGGGTTTTCAACCTTTTCCAGCTGCTGGCTGGGTCACACTTCCTCAGACAGCTGAGCAGGCTGGACTGGTGGTTCCCCAAGCCTCAAATATTGCCATAAAATGCATTCACGGCTGTTGAAAAAGGATTTACAACACCTGCAGGCACATTTACAGCTATTGTAAATGTGTTTACGGCAGCCGTAACTGTGGACTTGGCTGTTTCAACCTCTTCTGCTGCTTCTGGTGGCAGCAGCAGTGGAAGTGAAGGCAGCAGGCCACATGAAATGGTGCCACAGGCCAGATCTGGCTCGTGTGCTGTAGGTTGAGAACCCCTGGTTTAATATATATTTGGAGAGTAGCACTATCAGATTTAAACATTGTCATTAAAATTGATGCGGAATACCTGAATAACATCCAATATACTGATGGCACAGTGTTGTTGGTCACAAGCCTTGCAGATCTTCATTTGATGTTGGATTGAGTTAGAACTTCAAGTGTAGTCTCTCTAGCACAAGAAGGAGGGCCTTCTCTGTGTCTGCTCCGGCCCTATGGAACCTCCTGCCAGTGGAACTAAGGTTGCAGACGGAATTGCTGCCCTTCAGGAAAGATCTAAAAACATGGCTGGCAGGCAGGTGTGGGGTCCTGAAGATGTCGTGACCCCCACCTGCTGGTTGGTTTAATATCAAAGTAATTTTCCTCTTTTTAATATGTGTGGGGGTTTTGGTGGGGTAATTTGTTTTAATGGGGTTGTTCTTTTTAAAGGGTTATTAAGATTGTATGCCACCCAGAGTCTTCGTGAGTTGGGCGGCTATAGAAATATGAATATAAAATAAAAAATAAAATATGGTTTGGATCTCAACACCAAGAAGATTAAAGCTCTTGTTATAAGACTAACACCAATTCATGGCAAGCTAATGGCAGGAACAGAACAAATTGAAAGTGTGGATAAAATGGTCTATTTGGGGAGCATGTTAAATGAAAATTGGGATCCTGATGTAGAGATTAAAATACAACAAGAGATCTAACTTGCTACAAAGATACGAATAGTGAGATGTTATGTATTCCCAGTGTTGGTATTGAGTTGAAGCTTGGACATTGACTAAAGCATCTGAAAAGAAAAACAAAGTTTTTTAAAAAAATATTTTTTATTAATTTTATAAGATATAAAGTAAATATATGAAAAGTAACAAGTAAAGTGAAGAAAAATACAAAATATATACAAAAAAGGAAAAATCAACATATATAGAAAAATTGACGTTAGCATAATCATATAAAAAAGTAAAACACTAAGAGCATTAAGATCATACCTGTCAACTATCCCGTTCCCCCCGGGAAAACCCCTTATTTTTACCCCTCTTCCCACCCCCTCCCGTTTTATTAATTTCCCCATATTTCCCCTTATTTTTTTAAAAAAATATCCTGACTGGAGCCCTAACAGGCAAAGCTGCAGTATTTTTTCCGGCCACCAGAGGTCGCTGTGTGGCAGGCTTTTTGCTAGAGGAAAGGAGATGTGTGGCCAAAATTTCCCTTATTTTCAAATCCAAAAGTTGACAGGTATGATTAAGATACAACTACAACTGCACTTGGTTAAGTATAAGCAGTTAAATTTTATCCTCATTCATTTAATTGTTATCAGCCGAGTAAAGAGTTTCTATAATCAAACTAATTTGACTCTTCATGCATGTTAAACTTCTTTTCCTTAATGCAAAAGTACATACTTTCCAAAATGGCCCATTTAACCAATTTCTTACCATAATAAATCACTGTAAAAATCAAGTGCTAGTTCACTCCGAGTGACTGTACATTGCCCTGGAGGATGCGGTGGCACACATATTTTACACTATTTCCAAAAATGGGAATGTTCCGGTACTGGTCTGCTCCCATCACCTTCTTTTAGCAAAATCCACAAATGGTTGCCAAATTTGCCAAAATCTGTTCTCTTTTACTATTCCCCTTTTCTTATTCAGTTCCCATGTTAGTTTATCATTCAGAGCTAACTGCCACATTTCCCTATACCATTCTTCCATCTTTAATGTTAGATCACTTTTCCAATTCCTCACTATACATTGCCTTGCCAGTGTCAAACATACAATTCTTTTTTATCCTTATCTAAATACATGTTTCCTGTGTCTGTCAATAAAGCTGTACATGGCTCCAGCTTAAAGTTCACCCCCAAAATTCTGGTGATTTCTTTTCCTATTTTCTCCCAAAATTCCTTTAATACCCTACAACTCCACCACGTATGCTCATAAGTTCCCAATTTGTTTTTACATCTCCAACACATTTGACTTTTATTTTTATCTATCTGATGCAACCGCACTGGGGTCAAGTACCATCTCCAAAGCATTTTAAAGTTATGTTCTTTTACTCTGACAGACATAGCTCTCATAATTCTTTTATTCCATTTCTTTTTCCAATCCAATTCTGTGATATTGACATTAAGATCTTGCTCCCATATTTTCCTCAATGTTTCTTGTGAATTACTGTCTTTATTTAAAATCCTGTAAATTTTGCTCACCAAGCCCTTTATATCCACTTCTCCTCTTCTAATTTTCAGAAGTATTTCCTCAAAATCTGTCTTATCTCTTTCCAAACTGACTTCCTCCAAGTAAATACTATTCCATTTGTTTGCCTGTATTACTCCTGTAGCCAGTGTAATTTCAACTGTGTATATATCTCTGTTTTTTTCTCCTTTTCTTTACAGACATTTATCCAGTCTTTCAACAGAAAAATATTATGTTTGCCCAAAAATTCTTTAATTCCAACTTTATTGGGATTTTTTTTTAAAATCCTCTATTTCTATGATCGGAGATAAATCAGGGACTAAGTCCTTCTTCACCTTTTTCCATATAGCAAGTGTTGCCTTCATCATTTTATTTTTAACACCTAGTTTACTCCTTTCTTTATCCAGAAATACTGTTTTACCAATCTGATTTAATTCCTTCATCTCAATTTCCTCCCAAATTGGTTTCTCCTTCCTCAAAATTTTTACGATGTTTCTAATTTGAAAAGCTCTATAATAGTTTTTAAGGTTTGGTAGACCCAATCCACCTTCTTTTTGAGATAAATACAACAAACTCCTCCACCCGCCGGTTTACATCCCAGCCCAGCCGAGGCTTGAGGGAGCCAAGGAACACCTGGGGGTGGCTGGCGTGGCTTCAAAATGGCGGATTTTCTCTCCTCCCCTGGCCCCACCCTCCAGGAGGGTTTCAAAGAATGCCAGAGCAACGCAGCTATGCCAAGGCCAGGCTTTCCCTGACTCCACCGAAGACATCTGAGCTATGGGGCTCCGTCACGGTCGTAGAGTATGGGTTCTGTCATGGACATTAGGTGGCCGTGGTCATTGCGGTTTTTATCTTGTTATTTGTTATTTATTTATTTAATTGGTGTTTCATTGCATTATTTGTATTGTATATTTTTGCAGCTATTATATTTGTTTGATATATTGTACCACAGAATTTGTATCTATTTGTAATAGCATTTTGAATATTGTATTTATTACTGTATTTTGAATTTTGTATTTCGTATGTTAACCCCCTTGGGGTTATTTATATGTTGTTAGCCGCCCTGAGTCAGCCATGTGCTGAATAGGGCGGGGTATTAACCGAATTTACATAACATAACATGACATAAACATTATTCTGGATCTTCTTCCTCCATTACAATAGGTATTAAATAAATGTTTGAAAATCCTTAATTTCTTTGTCTTTTAATTGGATCGGCAGAGCATCAAACAGAAAATTTAGTCTTGGAAATAACATCATCTTGCACAATGCAACTCTGCTAAACCAAGACAACTTTAATTTATTATGTTGCAATATTTTTTCTTTAATTTCCTTTTTTTGCTTTCCATAATTAATACTCTTAAGATCATCCCAATTATAGGAAATATTTATCCCCAAATATTTCAAACTCTTTCTAACCTGAATTTTATATTTATCTTTTATTTTCTTTTGATCTTCTTTATCTACATTCCATGTTATCATCTCAGACTTGTCCCAGTTTATCCTCAATCCCATTATTTCCTCAAAATCATTTAAGTGTTCTTGAATCCTATCCAATACCCTCAAAGGATGTTTTAAAGTTACTAGAGTATCATCAGCATAGAGGCTTATCTTTGTATCTGCGACTCCCTCAATATTTCTATCCTGTCTTATGGCATTCGCTAACACCTCCATTGCCATGATAAATAGTATTGGAGATAGGGGGCACCCTTGACGTGTTCCTGCCTCTAATTTTACCTCATCTGTGATAGCGTCATTTACTTTAATCTTAGCAGAACCTCGCTGATATAATTGTTCAATGACTCTCTTAAATCTACCTTCAAACCCGTAGGAATTAATTATCTCATTAATTGTTACCCATTGAAGAGAGTCAAACACCTTAAATATATCCAAAGATAGCATTTCAACTTTTTCTTTCTCTTTTAATGCGACATCTATTAAATCTAAATCCCTCCTTGTCAAGTCCGCCATATGCCTTCCTTTTAGAAAACCTACCTGATCTTTACTTATATAATTATTCATAACATTGTTAAGTCTTTTTGCCAATATCGCTGTAAAAATTTTCACATCTTGATTTATTAGAGAGATGGGTCTGTATGACTCCACTTTTTCTAGATATTTACCCTGTTTTGGTATTAAAACAATTATTAATCTGTACCAGGAAGTCGGGATTGGACCTCCTCCAATATATAATTAAATAATTTTAAATAATCTTGGGACCCCACTGTCTTTAAACTCTTTATAGAATTCTGCTGGCAATCCATCTTCCCCTGGAGATTTACACTTCTTCAAATTATCAATCACATCTTTTATTTCTTTCCCTGATATTAGTTCTTCCATTCTAGATTTGTGCTCTTGAGTTATCTTTTCCCCACTTGTTTTTTTAATCGATCTCTTAGTTTCCCTACAAAGTTTTGAAATAGCGATCTACAGACAGCTGCTAAGGATATCATGGATTGACCATGTGACTAATGTTGAAGTATTGCAGCAAATGGCTAAAGAACAAGAACTGTTTAAGACCATTAAGCAAAGAAAGCTCCAATACCTTGGGCATATCATGAGGAGTGACATGAAATATAGAATACTCCAACTTGCTCTGCATGGAAAGATCCCTGGGAAGAGAGGCCTTGGGTGTAGATGGACTTGAAGGCTGAAGAACATGAGAGACTGGTGTGACATGTCCTCAGAAGAATTGTTCCAAGGTGTTAAGAACAGTAAGACTATCACCATGAAGATAGCCAATATCTGGAACAGATACAGCACCTGAAGAAGAAGAATCTATATCTATAAAACAAAGGTGTGGTCTTGTATGTCCATGATGGGCTCCCACATCCCTGGAACTTGCCACATACCTTCCTTGGCCTAGTGAGATGGCCACTGGGGGGGGGGGGTTTGCAAACCCCATTTGGTGGTTTATGCCCCCTAAAATGGGTCACAAAAGGGACACCCCCACCGGCAAGCCAAAACACGACGAAACAACAGTACTATGCGTGCATAAGCCGAGACTACATTTCCTAGATGCCTTTGCATGGGTGAGTGGGTGGGCAGGACATCCTCCCTGTGTTTTGCACCAGGACTGTGCTTCACTCCGACCTATATGGATAGGTGGGAGGGGGCAGAGGAGCAACCGAAGCACTTAAAGGGTTGGAGGCGGCCGTTAGACCAGCAGAGCGCCCGCAAGAGGCAGTGTATGACCCTCCCAGGGGCTGCGGGCCAGCCCCATCACCTTCTCTCCCTCACCTGCCCAGGTAGGTACTGCTGCTGAGGTAGCTTGCTGCAGTTTGACTTTACAGGAAAAAAACAACCCTGGGCAATGCCGGGTAATCGTCTAGTGCCTTATCAAAACACATTTTAAAATCAATGTGACAAAATTATTAATCTACCAATTTAGCTAAAAAAAACATTCAGAAGTCAATGAAGAAATGTTAACTATCTTTTCCATTCCAAATATCAACCAGGATCTTTACAAGATCACCAAGATACTCCCTAAGAGCTATAAGGAAAGCATTTGAATCACCAGTCTCCAGAATTGGACCATCTTAGTTAGCTCTCCACCCCTGTAGAGGCTCACAAAATCTAAAACCTGCCATGATTTGTCCATGACAATGAATCATGACATGTTTTTTCACATTCAAATTACCAGAATATAACCTTGGGAGAAGAACTGAGTCAAGAGTGCATCCTGTGGCATGAGTGAGGCCAGATATCACTTGGGATGCACCCATGGTTGTTATCGAAGATATGATATCCTGAGCCATTCCTGACAATAATGTTTCAGAATAGGCATTGAAGTCACCTAGCACTACAAGCTGGAAGAACCCCAGAGCCAATGCAGAAACTAACTTAATATAATACACAATAATCTTAGCACTTCAGAGGTGGAAGGGACCCTATGAATCATCAAGTCCAGCCCCTACCAGAGAGGCACAGTGGAGAATCAGATTCCCAACCTCTTACTTTGCAGCTAGATGTCTAACCACTAAGCTACCTGATCTGCTCAGGAACAGGCATTTTTGTGGAGTGGACTGTGCACTCCATCAGCAGAATACCAAATGCTTTCCCAGGCATCTATTTTCATATAGAGGCAAGCAAATCATTTGGGTCTAACACCTAGGGAAGAGAATCGAATGACAGTTGACTGTTCTGACCCCTCAGTCCCCTGCTGTTGCTGCTACAGCAGCATAAATAATGTAGATGGCCAGATTGAAGGGAGATTGATAGCTCCTGCAGTTTCATCCTGCCAAGTAGCAACACATTCATCTAGTAAAAAGTGGGTGGCTATTGTTTTACCATTCACTGACCTCCATTAAGTAGCAATATTTGCAACACAGTTGGCCTGGTTCCAAGGCATTCAGATTGTTTGAACTGAAGATGTCTTGAGGGCAGCCCATGTCCTGTAAACCTCCTCTTTGGCATTGCTCCATGTTTTCTGACACCTTCCATATATCTGTTTTCCTTATATAGTTCCATTCATCACTCTGATTGGTGTTTCCCACCAGGAGGGTGGGATATAAATAAATAAATAAATAAATTACTCTCCTTATGAAAACACATCCTTCTACAGCACGCAAAAATATTAAACTGCAACTATCTCCTAACAAATAGAAGGGGACAGGGAAGAAGGAAGCAACAATAGTTGTATCAATGTAATGTAATAGATAGGGCCACAGTAAGCAATTTAAAGGATGTTTTTGCTTTGTTGAGGTACAGGAAGAAAAAAAACCTCACTGATTCAGTGGGCCTGTAGTAGTTGAAACTTATTAAGCAAAACAACTAGATTTCAGCCACTGTTTTTTTAACAAAAGACACTAGTTCAAATAGATCAAAAAGGTACTTTTTTCTCATGACACTCTTCCATTACATTGGACTGTACTATCTCAGATGATGAACACAGTTTATAAGTGGGTGTTGCAATGGAGCTTGCCCCACATTGGGCAGCCACCTGTTGCAGCTGAGGGCCTCACACCTGAGGCCTGAAACAATCACTCTCACCCATGCATACATACAGTCACCCAAAGACACACAGAGACAGAACAACTTGCTGAAGCCTGCTGGGAGGGAACTTCTGAGACAAAGGGACCCAGATGGTTTTATTAGACATACAATTCTATACAGGAATTGGGCATGGTCTTTGAGGTGATTGGTTAAGCAGGTCATGTGAAATTACATCACAATGGCTACAAAGCAGTGGTCATGAGGAGATTATATAAGCTACAGGTGATCAGAGCTGGTGAGTAACAGGATGTTAGGTGACCTTCTATTTTAGGAGAGATGAGTCATAGGGCTGTGCTTTGGCCAGAACACCCCGGCCCCATCTGTGTAATCCAGTGTGGATCCTTAGGAAGACAGCCAAGAATTCCTACAAGTGGGCAAATATGAAACTGATTCTAATGGAGCTGATATATCTGAAAATGTATTGGAGAGTATATGTTATATAGTGTTATAGTGGTTTTGCTATAGTTAACTGGCATGGCTTCATTCTACAGAATCCTGAGGTTTATAATCTGGTCACTAACTTCTGCCTCAGAACTCTAGACCAGTAAAACACTAGATTCTCATGGGCTGATGCGTAGCTCTGTGCAATATGGGAAGAATGAGAGAACAGTTCACAAGAAGCTCTTCCTCTTAAGACATAGATAAGACATAGATAAATAGGTTTAGGCTTAAAAAGATGAAAATAAGTCCTCTTTACTTTTTTTATTTTCTTTCCCCTTTCCCCATACCTGTCAAGTTTCGGGAAATTTCTGTCAAACCCCCATATTTTACACTATTTCCCGCCATCATCCTTTATTAGTTAGACTGCATTTAGACTGGAGTTAGACTGGAGGCCAACACAGGATAAGCATAGCTGTCCAGTTTCCCATTTTGGATGGGAAATTTCCCTTATTTGACAGGAATTTCCCGAAACATGACAGGTATGCCTCCCCCCCTTTTATCTGCAATGGATGTGTTTTGTCTGATCTCTTTAAAAACATGGGAATTCAGTTGCCATGAGGGAAGAGAATAGTCTGAAAATGGCATGCCTCAGATATAAAAAAATCATGTAAGAGATGATAGAACACAGGTTGTTCTTATTTCAGAATAATGAAAGTTTATCAGATATCATTCTTCCTTAATTGGCACTTAAATCTCTTTGACAAATCATTGTAACAAATGAGAATGTTTTCAGAGACATAAAAAGAAACCATCTCCCATTGAAAATAACCAATTCAATAAAATTGAAATAAACTAACAAATAAATTCCCATAGGGTAAATCTAAAAAATGATCTTTTAAATTATTTTAAATAAAATATACATGGACTATATGTAAATATGAAAAGGTGTACATAATGCAATGCACATGTCTTATTCCTTTAACTCTTCCTCCACTTCCCAGTGGTTGAAATGCCACAGGAATTTTTAATCACAGTCTTCTTGTTCTGGAGCAACAGTCAGATATTCCTCCCTGTCCTAAGAGAGCCCTTTATCATTCTTGTATGAATAACCCAAACTGAACAGATTTGTCTTAAAATTGCCAAACAGCATAGCATCATGTGTCAGGGATGGCTTTAAACCCTGCCATGACTGAGCTTTGCTATGAATGCATCCTCCTTGGTCACTCTTGATTTTAGTCGAAATAACTGAAAAAACCACAAAGCTCTCCTCAGTTGCTTGGCTTGTCTGCTGATAGTTGGGTTTGTTTGCTTTTTTAATTTAGCTCACCATGATAAACTAACTATGGAGTGAACCCCTGTGATTTGTTCAGCTGCATACCCTGCAAGCTGAAGTAGTCAATAAATATTTGTTGATATACTGTTCATTCATATCAATCCAGGATTCTTGTATATCTCTAATAATAATTGCATGCCGTGAAGTAAATTCTGGCTCATGGTGACTCTCCCCAGGGTTTTCTAGCTAGAGAAAACCAAGAAGTGGTTTAAATTTCCCTTCTTTTGGGAGCACCCCAGGACTGTGCAGCTTGTCCAATGGCACACAAGCTGGCTCCTCTCAGGAGGCACAATGGGGAATCAAACTCTCAAACTCTGGCTAATTGACTACGGAAACGTCTGCAGACAGGGACAGCACTGGCACTTTGGGTGTAAATGAAGTTGAGCATCACCCCCTCGAGTCAGACATGACTGGCTTTCATTCAAGGGAGACCTTTACCTTTACTTAATAAATTAATACATTATATAGATATCAGATCCTTGGAATTACACTGTAGAGTGCATAGTTTAAAAGTGGTGGGATTTTTAGCAGATATTTGTCAGAGTTGGAGCAGGAGAATAAATAAATAGAACTGTTGGTTTTGGGATGTTTTAAAACAAGGTGTGATATATCATCCATTGTAGTATAGTACATAGGGATGGACTAGGATTCAGGAGACCTGGGTTTGAATATCTATTTGTCTGAAGAAAAAAACTCACTTGGTAAAACCACGCTGTAAATACCTCACTTAGCCTTGAAAGACCTATTTGGGTCACTATAAGTTAATTCTGACTTTAGGGCACATACTACATGCCTTGCAAGACTATGGGAGGAACAACTGATTAGTCATAGGATGACCTCAGAATTGTAAATGGGTTGAGCTGAAATAAGAGACTATGGCAAAGCTGGATGTCTACTGGGGCAGACAAATGGGGGAAATAATTGATAGCACTCCAGTGAACATAAAAGTGAAGAGCTAGACAAGGCAAGATGCCAGTATGTTTGCAAACATAAGAGCAAAGAGCAATTTAATTTGGTTGTCTTTACACTGAATTAATCACAGACAGGGACAGCAAGTGGCCATGGAGTGTATAAAGAGACGTGGAATGTGTGGAACTACATTATAATTGGTTACATACATTTTCGGGAAAGTTTAGCTGTATTAGTCTAAATCAGTCTGAAGTGAAGTAGAATGTGTTTGATCCCCACTGGGCACATGGCTTGGCAGTAGGAATATGGCGATTACTCACAAAATTTCTTGTTCTCATTGATTTTCTGAATCACACCATGACAAGATGCTCTGCCAAGGATTTCCCTTGCATCAGTGAAGTTTCTTGTTTCCCTGCGCCCTCAGTGTTATTTTCACCCCCAACCATTTTGAAGAATGTCAGGAGAGATGTGGATGAATTGTAGCAATCCTGCAGAACTTGGTGGTCCCTGCCCCCTGCCTTTTCAAGGCGAAGTCTGTGTAGGAAGGATGACATTGTGAGCAGGAATTGTAATAATCCTGCAGAATTTAGTGCTTCTTTTGCCCTTTCCAGATGATTTCTGCATAAGAAAGATGCAATCCTGTGCAATTTAGCATTCCTCCCAAAATAAACTATGGTAACCATAGTTACCATAGTTTGAGAATCCCTGGTCTAAGGTATAAGGATGAAAGTGAGACAGTTGTTACTAGAATGCATAATAACATATCATTGCCGGCTGCTACTCATGTCTGATATACATTTCCCCCAGAAAATCATACAGGGAAAATGCCATTGGTGTGAATTTGTTTAAGGTTTGATCCCAGCTTGCCATGAAGTGACCCACACACTATGATCATAGAACCATCTCCTGTGGCACATATGAAATGAGACATGCAGGATTAAACACCAGAACTGCAATGGACTGCTGCAGCCTTGGGGATATTGACAAGGTGCACCTTCACAGCCAGTCCATCTGTCATGGTCGCTTCCACCTCCATGACCATTGGGAATCAGAATTGTGTAGTGGTTCCTCCTCCACTCATTAACATTCAGTAAACCCCATACTTATGGGGGGGGAGACCATTCCATAAGCTTTTGCTTAAATCGTTTTTTCATGTAACTTGAAGCAAACCCATAGGAAAATATATTTTTTTACGTAACTCGATGCAAAACCATAAGGAAAATGAAATTTTTATGTAACTCGAAGCAAACCCATAGGAAATCGTGTAAATTAGGACATGGTTTTAGCACAAAATCATTATGTAAGTCAATTTTTATGTAACTTGAGGCATATGTAAGTTGGGGTTTTAATGTATACTGATGAAGAAGAACACAGTACATGTAATATTTGTGCTTCCTGATATCAGTAAACCTTGGTCCACAAGCATCCATGTAAGAGTCCAGTTAGCAGCTGGAAGAATTGGAAAGATGTATTTTAAAAGAAATTAAATAATAGGTTTCTTTAACAAACCCACTCAGATTACAATGGCAGCTCTTCCTCCTTTATAAATAGTTGTGAGTTTTTGTAAGAGATCCAAGCAGAACTAGATGGAAGATGCTAGTCTGTTCAGTTTGTACAGTTAGTAAAAGCTGTGTTACATAATAATGAAGGTTTGAAAAGTACTTTATCTCTTAATAAGGCTACATTCTTGTTATCTATCATTAATAATTAAACATATTTACAAAAGGAATGATGCTATCACTTATTAAGTTTTAGTGGTAATGTAATGCAATTATTTTTTTTGCTGCTGGAAAAGTGTATTACATTACAGTAACTACATCTGAATACATGGGCTTTTGTTGTTCAGTAGCACAGTTGAGTCCGACCCTTTACGACCCCATGGACCACTGCATACCAGGCTCCAGGTGTGTGACAACACACCATACTTCAAAGTCTGCCCACATCTACGCCCACTGTGTCAACAATGCTATCTAACCATCTCATCCTTTGCCTCCTCCTCCTTTTGCCTTCAATCTTTCCTAGAATCAGGACTTTCTCCAGTGAGTCCTCTCTTCCCATTTGGTGGCCAAAGCACTTGAGCTTCTTCAGTATTTGTCCTCCAATGAGCAGTCAGGGTTGATTTCCTATAGGATTGACTGATTTGTCCTCCTTGCAGTCCAGGGGACTCTCAAAAGTCTTTTCCAGCAATAGGTGGGTTACTGTCCAGAAAAGCTTAAAGGTAAGGTCACCTTTGTTCGAAAGCCAGGCATATCCATCTCTAGGGTTCAGTGCTCATCTCTGTTTATGCCAAGTTAAAATGTATTAGTCACAAAAGTGCCATAACACTTAAGACCAAAACAACCATCTTTCTGGAAAATATATGTAGCCAATTATAACTTAATTGTCATAGGCAAATATTTATTTTCAAGCTCTGGAATTAAATCTCCTGATGAAGGGCTACATACACTTTGATACATGAATTCCCTTTCTACTGCTTTCCATATTATATCCACATAGCTACAGTACCATCACATGTGTAAGTATGACCCTTCCTCTTTCTCGCATCTCCAACATATCCTTGATGTGCTTTTGTTCATTTGATGTAGCTTTGTTGGGGTCATACACCATCTCCATATGAGTTTGTAATTAAGTTCTTTTTCTTTAATAGAGAGTGAGTTTATTACTCTTTGATTCCATTTTCTTTTCCAACTATTTTTATCTATTTTAATTCTTAAGTCATTTCCCCATATTTGCCTTAATATTTGACATGCCTTCTTTTCTCCATTGAGCTCCTTATATAACTTAATTACTATATTCGCTGATGTGGTGAAACCTTTTCTGATATCTATACCTATAAAATGGTGCATTAACCGTTGGAATGTGACAAAGGATGTTGCACCAGGCCCCACTAGCCCATAATGGGCCTCCGTTCACTCGCCCGAACTCGGTTTCCAGGTAACTGTCGGGTTGAAATTTTCGACCCGGGGGCAGGAGCGCCCCAGTCGCAAACAAAAAAAGGGAACTTCAATTCCCAATGTTCCTTGCACCATGCCACGCCAGAGCCAATCAGGCTGAGCGGCGCGGCAAAAGGAACGTTCGGAAACGCGCCGCGGCCAATCAAAAAAAAGCCGCAGGGAAAAAACCACCACAGTAAGCAAACATGTGCAGGCAAAACTACAAGCCCCAGCATCCTGTGCGCCATTAGCGCGCCGAACGCTGAGGCGGCCTGCATGCAAAAAATAAATTTTAAAAAAAACGCACCCCGCCGCTGCCCTTCTTCCCCACGGGCCAGCCAGCATGGCCCATGGGGAACACGCCCACGCCGCTGCCCTTCTTCCCCATGTGCCAGCCAGCATGGCCCGTGGGGAAAAAAGGGAAGCCCCGCTGCCGCTGCCCTTCTTCCCCATGGGCCAGCCAGCATGGCCCGTGGAGAAGAAAACAAAAAAAGCACCACCCGCACCAATGCCCTTCCTTCCCACGGGCCAGCCAGCATGGCCCGCGGGAAAGAAAGCCACCCCCCCTCAAAAAGTAAACAAAACAAAAACACTCAAAACCACACAAAAAACAGAAAATGAAACACAAAAACAACCAAAAACAAACAAGGAAAAAACCACACAGAACCCCCCCCCCAAAAAAAAAAATCCCAAACACCCCCCCCAAAAAAAAAGCCCCAAGAGAGCTTACCAAAACACGTCTTCCATCCATGAAGACCGGAACTCAAATGAGAAAAAAAAACCAGAAGCGACACCCAGAGGATAGATGAGAACAATTGTAGAGAGGCAGAAAAGCTCACCACCCCCACCCAGAGGCCAAAAGAGAAAAATCATTCAAAAATATTGAAACTAATAAGATTAATTCAAAAATTAATCAAATAAGTTATAAAAACATTCAAAAATAATCACGCTAATCTCAAAAAATACCAAAAATAACAGAAGTCACTTTTCACTAAAAAAAAAACAACAAAAAATGCGTAAAAATAAAGATTTAAAAAAACAAAATTAAATTTTGAACTAAATAATATAAAATAAAATAAAATAAAATAAAATAAAATAAATTAAAATAAAATTTGCATAAACAGAAAACAAAAACCTTCAAAAACCAATTCAAAGAGCCTGGCACTGAGGAAGCCGGCACACAAAAAAAAAAGCAAAAAAAAAAAAGCAGTGGGAGCACAAGTCCACCGCAGCCGGACGCCTCGAAGCCAAAAAATCACAATAACTTATAACACCATTTAAAACAGCCCAGCACCATTGGTTCAAGAAAAAAAAAGAAACCATTTACTATCCAACACAATTTTAAAAAGCCCGGCACCGCTGGGCAAAATATGCTACTTGTATATTATTTCTTCAAACGCAGTTCTGTGTCTCTCTACAGACTCCCATGCTCTAATCCTTTTATCCCATTGCTCCATCTGTAATGTCTGGAGCCAATTTAATCGTCATTTCTCATATATAATATTCCTTAACTGCGTTTCCCTACAATTCTCTACCCAATCTTTTACTAACATCACTTTATTCTGTTGTAAGATATCTTTTATTTGCTCCTTTGTTAGCTGCCCAGAGTCGCATGGTGAGTGGGGCGGCATACAAGTCAAATTATTTATTTATTTATTTAATTTATTTAAAATATTTTTACCCCACTTCCCTCACTCAAGAGTGACCCGAAGTGGCTCAACAGCATAAATTAAAAACAAAAACAATAAAACAATTTAACAGACCCATTTAAAATCCCATTTTAAAACCATCTAAAAAATCCCTACCCTCCCAACACAGTTAAAAAAACGAACAGGACAAAACCCAATATAAGCTAAATAAGCCAGTGGGACTGGGAAGTTCATGCCCCATACCCGCTGGCATAGCTATGTCTTCAGTTGTTTCCTAAATGGGAGCAGCTCCATCTGGAGGCAAAGTTCGAGCGGTAAGAGGTTCCAGAGGGCCAGGGCTGACACAGAGAAGGCCCTCCTGGTTCCTGCAAGATGGGCTTCTTTTGCTGAGGGGACCATAACTGAGCCCCTCCGGTCTGCCCTCAAAGGATGGGTATGACACCTTGGGGTGATGCGGTCTCTAAGGTAACCTGGCCCATTGCCATGAAGGGCTTTAAAGGTCAAAACCAGCACCTTGAATTGCAACCGGAGGCACACTGGCAGCCAGTGCAGCTCCCGAAACAGTGGTGAGGCACGGGCATAACGCCCCCACCCCATCACCACCTGAGCAGCTGCATTCTTCACCAGCTGAAGCCTCCGAATGGTCATCAAGGGCAGCCACATGTAGAGTGCATTACAATATTCCAATCTGGAGGTGAATTGAATTGAATGAAGCCTTAGTAGATTGATACTTATAAGAAAAGAGGGAAATGTGAAATGTGATATAAATGTAAGTAGTCCACTTAGATGGCTCAACAGTGGTCATAAAAGTTTGTTAATTGTACCTGTGTTTGATAGGTAGCTTTCTTAAGATTGACTGACTGACTGACTGATTACACCTATATACTATCACTATTGGCTGAAGCTACTATGGGTGGTTACCATAAAAAATTAAAACAAGTAAAAGTTACAACTTTTAAACGTTGTTCAGAGGTCACTGGTGGATATGTGAGTCCAAGCATAGATAAGAAGATTAACATCTTTAACATACAACATGTAACAGTTGACTATTAGTACAAGCAGATTTGCCTGAATGGCCTGTTTGACATGTATAGCCAAGGGAAGCAGGTTGAACCTGTTGATGTATTCTCCTTAAGGATTTTCCTCTGGACTTTGTATTTTGTAATTTGTATTTCAAATTACTTCATTCAAGAATAGTCTGCCTGAAGTCAGAAATGGAAATGTTCTTCCACTGATGTTTCAGTGCTTTTATTTCTAATATCAATTGGAGTGTAAGGATGTACCTCTTTGTCTTTGTAAAATGTTGTGGGGAAATGCTGGTAAAAGATTATGTCACATCTAAAGAGAAGCAGGTATATGAACTCTGGAAGTGGTAGACTACATTTTTGGCAATGTGAAAATTATTCTAATGTAGCGTTGGGGACTGCAGATGAAAATCCATTATTGTCTGATCCTAGCATATAAAGATGAAATGTCACAAAGTCAATTTTGACTTATGATGACCTCTTTTAATGTTTCCCAAGTGGAGAATAGTCAAAATTATTATCGCAGTCTTCTCCCAGGAGGTGCAGTGGGGGAATTGAACTTCCAACCTCTGGCTCTGCAACCAAATACCTTTCTATCTAGCCAGCTAAGGATGAGGTACCATGAAATTATAAATAGGAAGACATATTTTGAGGAACTCTCGAGAAAAGAGATAAAATTTGACACAAGCTTATGAAAATTAAATAAACCTATTTAAATAATGCTTTGATACAAACACCACTAATGAAAATAACATAAAATTTACAAATGCAAGCGCGGCGCCAAAATGGCCACCGCGCTCTTTGCGGGGGCCCCCACCGGACGAAGGCATCCGGGTAGTTAGGGGGCGTGGCCAGCACCCTTTTAAAAGGGGCGGCCACGAGGCAGCCGAGCTGCCATTTTGCGAAGCGAACGGAGACGAGAAGTTTTTTCCCTTAGCTCCGTCGCTCTTACCTATCGCCGGGAAGCCTCTTTGGCGCAGCGGTTTTTCTTCCTTCTTCTTCGGCTTCCCAGCAAATTGAAGCAATGCCCTCTAAGAAGAAGGCAACGGCGAACGCAGTTCGCGCTGCTCGGAGGCGGCAGCCGGGTCGGAGGACCACGACTGCGCCTCCCCAGCAGCCTCCCTTGCCGGGAGAGCCCACCGGGACCGGTGGGATGGGGTCGATTGCCCCTTGGCCCAAGCCGGGGCGGCCGCGTACTGGCCCAGCAGGGGCCACGGCCCCCGGCCCGCAATCAATGGCCGCTGCCCCTGGCCTGGTTCATACTATGGGGCCTTCTCCCCTTGGTCCGCAGCTTCCTGCGGTGGGCTTCAGCCATGGGGGGTGGTTGGGTCGTCTTCCCTGGCAGGGCATGCCTCCGGCCCCCCAGGGGCAAGGACTGGGCTCATGGCCGTATTCGGGCCCCGCGGCCCAGAGACCTGGACCGGCGCCTGCCACCAGTGGGCCGGCTGGCCCTTTGCCCCCCCTTAGCATTGGGGGCTATGTGAATGTGGATGCCCTTCTGGCCCGCGTAGCGGCCCTCGAGGCATCGCTCGGGATGGTCAACCCCTCAGGGGCGCCTTTTGGATCCCAGGTCGACGCATCGTCTGCCGGGCAGCGGCAGGTGGCAGGACGGGTCGAGCTGCCCGAGGCACGTGGGCCGGCGTCGGCCACTGTCTCACAGCTCCCCATACAACAGGCGCCGCAGCCGGGTGCTGACCAGGCCCCGTCGATGAGCTCAGTTCCGATCGTGAGCTCCGATGCCCACAGTGGGCCGGAACCCCCGGTGGGGGCGGCCCATGGGGGTGCAGCGCGTGAGTATACAGTTCAATCTAGTGCACCCACACCATTAACTACATTGGGGGGAGCATTCCAGTGGCCGTGGCCTCGCACGGGTGGCATGGCGGTTCAGACGCCGCCGGCCCACCCGGCGACTGCACCTCTAACCCAGGGCCCTACTTGGGATGGGGCCTCCTCTTCTGTTGGGAACTTGCTAGAGGTTACGGGGTTGGTTCAGGCTCCTTTTACTATGCCCACCGTTCCCACCGTGCCGGTGTCGGCATTGCCGACAGCAGGGTATTCTTTGCCCCTTGGGGATCATCTGGCCCAGTCTACCAAAGAGAAGATCTGGCGGGGGGAGTATGTGGACATCTTCTCCCTTCTGAACAGAGAGCCCACCAAGGAGGAGAGGGAGGGGCAGGACGAGAAGGATAAGGAACAGGCACGTCGTCGTAAGCCGCCACGCACGTGGGCCAACTGGTTGCCAGCGTACCTCATATACATGGCGGTTTACCTCAGGGCCCGGCCGGATCTGGCCATCCCGATGGTCCAGTATTTGGACAACATCTACCGGGCGATGGTTGACTTCCCGGGCCCGTCGTGGTTGGCTTACGACGAAAAATTCCGTATGCGAGTGCCCCTGCACCCAGAGATGAGGTGGGACGAGCCCTGCCAGAAGCTGTGGCTTCTGTACATGACCCCCACGCGCCCCGCGCCTGGGGAGAGATACCATTGTGGACATGCAGTCCAGCGAGCGGCTCCAGCACAGGCACCCCGCCTGCTGTGCTGGACCTTCTCGTCCAATGGTTCCTGCAGTAGGAAGAATTGCCGGTACAAGCACGAGTGTCCCTCTTGCGCTGGCCCCCATGCCGCCTCCGCCTGTCCCAGGCCGGGGGGAATGCGGGGCCGAGGTAGGGGTGGACAAGGGGCCGGCAAGACTGCCGCAGAGGGAGCTGGTCCAGCGAAAGGCCCCCTCCCCAATTAATGTGGACATGTTGGAGCGTTGGCTCACATTGTACCCGAGGAGGGCAGACGCAGCTTACCTACTTCAAGGTTTTCAAATGGGTTTTCGCATTCCTTTCACGGGGGACAGGTCTCCCCAAGATGCACCCAACCTTTTGTCACTCAGGGGAAGGGAGGAGGTGGCTGCCGTGAGCATTACTAAGGAGGTTGATGCGGGCAGGGTCGCCGGCCCTTTCCCTGCACCCCCGTTCCCCAATCTTAAAGTTTCCCCCTTGGGCTTAGTGCCCAGGAACTCACCGGGCGAGTTTCGCCTAATACATCACTTGTCCTAACCAGCCGGCCGATCGGTCAATGATGCTATCCCTGATGACCTTTGCTCGGTCAGGTATACGACTTTTGACCAGGCGCTGCGCATGGTGCGCTCATGTGGCCCGGGTGCGCTGTTGGCTAAGTACGACATTAAGTCCGCCTTCCGTCTCCTGCCGGTGCACCCGGGCGACTTTGAGTTGCTGGGTTTCAAGTTCCGGGGTGCATATTATTTCGATAAAGCCATGCCTTTTGGTTGTTCCATCTCATGCTCGGCCTTCGAGCGTTTCAGTACCTTCCTACAGTGGGCTTTTGTTCGCAGGTCAGGCTCTCGGTCTGTAGCCCATTACCTGGATGATTTCTTATTCGGGGGTGAACGGGGCTGGGACACGTGCACACGTCTCCTCCACACATTTCAGATGCTAATGGAGGAACTTGGTGTCCCTTTAGCGCCCGAAAAGACCGAGGGTCCATCTACTAAGCTCACATTCTTGGGGGTGGAGATTGACACGGTAGCGCAAGCATCTAGGTTGCCGGGGGATAAGGTGTCACGGATCGTGGCCCTCATATCGGACTTGCTTGCTAAACGCAAGGCGTCCCTTCGTGAGCTGCAGGTGCTGCATGGTCACCTTAATTTCGCTTGCAGGGTGGTCGCACCTGGCAGGGCATTTGCTCGGCGCTTGTGCGACGCCATGACAGGATTGTCCAGACCCCACCATAGGGTTAGACTCACCGGGGGCATTAGAGCAGATATGCTTATCTGGCTCCAGTTCCTGAGAGAGTTCAATGGGGTATCATTTTGGAGGTCCGACCTTCTGGCTTCTCCACGTTTCCAGATACAGTCTGATGCATCTGGGTCCCTGGGTTATGGGATGTACTTCAATGGGAAGTGGGCCTACGGTGGGTGGCCGCCAGCCTGGTCGGGCACAGGTCGCCTGCGCGATCTCACCTATCTGGAATTTTTTCCCATTCTGGGGGCTTTGATGCTATGGGGTGAGGAATGGGCCAATTCGGTGGTACATTTCTGGTGTGACAATGCGGCTGTTGTCCACATTGTCAACTCACAGACGTCTAAATCTCCCAGGGTCATGGACCTGGTGCGCCAGTTCGTTTTGCGCAGCCTGCGCCTCAATGTGCTATTCAGGGCCAGGCATGTCCCAGGTATCAATAATGATATTGCTGACGCTTTGTCCCGCCTGCAGATCTCCCGGTTCCACGCCTTGGCCCCGGATGCGGAGGAATTTCCCTCGCCACTCCCAGACGAGATATGGACGCTTGGCAAGGAGAGGTGAACCGGGCGATCGGCATGTTGCTGGCGCCGCGCACTCGTAAGGCATATCACCACGCATTCATTTCCTTCCAGGCCTTCTGTGCCCAATTTCGGCTACCCGAGACTTGGCCTATCCCAGTTGCCCACGTCCTCCGATTCATGGTTTACCTGCATGCACAGGGCCTTGCACCTCGCACCATAGCATCCAGGCTGTCAGCGCTGGCATTTATGGCCAAAGTGGGCGGTTATGCGGACAGTACTACTGATTTCCGTGTGAGACATGTTATGGAAGGGTGGGCGCGGGAGCGCGGGCATAGCCCGGACGACCGCCACCCAATTTCCCCAGGGGTACTCACCCACCTGGCACGGGGCTGGCATGACCTCTGTTTTGACAGGTATGAGGCAGCCCTGTTTCATGCGGCTACCACGGTGGCCTTTTTTTGAGCGCTCCGCATCAGCGAGCTTGTGATGCTGTCTAAGGCGGATGCAAGTCGTAGGGCACTGGAACTCAACGATGTCTATGTCTGCACTGATTGGGCTCAGTTGAGGATTCGCTCCTCTAAAACGGATCAGCACGGCGTAGGCAGTGGAGTAAGACTGCTACGATGTTCCTTGGCAGACATATGTCCGGTTGGTGCCCTACAGGAATTCCTTGCACTGCGTGGCACGTACCATGGCCCATTTTTCTGCCACCAAGATGGGTCTCCCCTTACTAAGTTTCAATTATGGAAGGTGACCGGTAAGGCATTGGCCAGTGTTGGCCTCCCTGGGGCCCGTTACGGCACCCATTCCTTCAGGATAGGGGCGGCTTCTACTGCGGCTGCCTTTGGGTACTCTGGGGCTGAAATACGCCGTATGGGGAGGTGGGGATCACATTGTTTTCAGTTTTATGTCCGCCCTCTTCCGCCGTGAGTACCAGTTTAGTCACCGCACCTTCTCTCCCCTTTTTCCTTGACAGACCCTGGGTGTCGTTTCACACCGGTGGCAGTATGGCTGGTGGGCCATAGCTACATGCACAGGGCAGCGCGTTACGCTGCGGCAACAGAGTGGGGACCCCGACTGGGACTGGGTGCATACACAAGTCTCACATGGTATGATAAGCCCGGTATGTTCTGGCGGGAACTGTTGCCGTTCCTTTTCTCAGGCAGGAATGCCGACCCGCCTGATATTCTGATCATACACCTTGGGGGCAATGATTTAGGACAGGTCACTGGCCTTTCGCTGAAGCACGCGATTTGCGGTGACCTCGCCTACTTACATTATGTGTGGCCTGCCACGACCATCGTTTGGTCAGACATGGTACCGCGGCACGCTTACAGGGGAGGGTTCGACCTCCAGGCCCTTGACCATGCTCGGCGCATTGTGAACAGGGCTGTCGCCCGGTTTCTTATCGACAAGGGCTGGGGGCGCGTCATTCGGTACCCCACCATCAGTTTGCAAAATTATGAGCTTTATTCAGGGGATGGGGTCAATCTGTCGCAGGGAGGTATGGACCTCCTGTGAGATGATTGGCGAGCAGGCCTGTTGACCGAGCTGACGGTCTGGGGGGGCGTCGAGCCTTTATTGTAGCCTCTCCGTGTGGCGGGTAGCACTGGTAAGGTAAACATTTATGACCTACAGGTATCCGGCAATTGACTGGACAACACTAGACAGGCATAAGTTGGTTAAACGTTGTCCGGTCAACGATGAACCAGGCGATGGGGTGATGGCAAGAGCTAGCCAGCATGCATCACCCCGTGATTTTACGGATACGCGTCAGAGGGTGGGGTCATTAGTTAGATATTGACTATGGTCAACAATTTGTTTGTTGTCAACAAACAAATTGATACAAATAGATACATTGTAACAATTGCCGTTGGCAATTTTGGGTGGTACCTTACCAGTGTTACTTCGGCCTGCTTGCCTTAAGAATTATAATTGGTCAAATACCAATAGAAATTTATAATTCGGACTAGGGCATGAATCAATAAATGTGGCCCAATGCCGTTATCCACTTTTACCAGTGTTATTGGGGGGTGCGCCTGCAATGCAAGCGCGGCGCTAAAATGGCCGCCGTGCTCTTTGCGGGCCCCCCCACCGGACGAAGGCATCCGGGTAGTTAGGGGGCATGGCCAGCACCCTTATAAAAGGGGCGGCCGCGAGGCAGCCGAGCTGCCATTTTGCGAAGCGAACGGAGACGAGAAGTTTTTTCCCCTCCACCCCCTCCCTAGTTAACAGTGTGATATTTGGTCGCTTCGGGGCCGGGTGGGAATTTTTGGTTGGGACTCACAATTGGCTCTTGGTTCCTGGCTTTTTTGCCCACCCCACACTGTTGCTATGGTTTGATATAGGGGTTCTTTCTGCTGCTGTTGACTTTGGTTACATGGGCGGGTAGCACTGGTAAGGTAAACATTTATGACCCACAGGTATCCGGCAGGTTCGCAATTGACTGGACAACAGTAGACAGGCATAAGTTGGTTAAACGTTGTCCGGTCAACGACGAACCAGGCGACGGGGTGATGGCAAGAGCTAGACAGCATGCATCACCCCGTGATTTTACGGATACGCGTCAGAGGGTGGGGTCATTAGTTAGATATTGACTACGGTCAACAATTTGTTTGTTGTCAACAAACAAATTGATACAAATTGATACATTGTAACAATTGCCGTTGGCAATTTTGGGTGGTACCTTACCAGTGTTACTTCGGCCTGCTTGCCTTAAGAATTATAATTGGTCAAATACCAATAGAAATTTATAATTCGGACTAGGGCATGAATCAATAAATGTGGCCCAATGCCCTTATCCACTTTTACCAGTGTCTGAGTCCTTTATTGGGGGGTGCGCCTGCAAAGGATAATGGCTGCTGCTTCGTTGTATCCGTTTAAAGATCAGAAGTGGTATTTACATCTTAACAGTCAGTCGTTCTGTCCTTGCTGTGTCTATCTCAAAAACAAACAAACACTGGCATATTTTCCTATCTCTCACAAAGACAACTACACAAATTATAGAGATCATTGTAAGCAAAGCTGGCACTCCTTTTCTTACTTTTGGCAAGGAAATTCTTGAAAGGAACCTCCTAAGTCTTGAAAATTACTTATCAAAGTGTCTTATGAAGTCAACACAGTATAGATCAACAGGAACAGGTATTATTTACATCCAAAAATGGTTTTTGAGTCTGAACAGAATGTTATTACTTTGTTGTGCCTTCAAGTTGTCTCCGATTTATGGAGAACCTATGAATGAGAGCTCTACAAAGGCAGCACTCATAAATGAGGGCTTGTTGTTTTTTTTGGTTTGCCAAGTTGTTCCAAACTATGTAGCTATGTTTACACATGTATAGTCTCTCTACCCAGGGTTTTTGCAAGAGAAGTGTCATTACTCAGGCTACTGTCCAGGTTAGGCTGTTGCCTGTTGGCAGCACTTTGGAATGGTTTTAGAAATTCTATGCATAGACAAGTCACTATCTTTTGCATAAAACTGCTATGCTTTACTAGGTAAAAATGAAATATTAAATATTCCTTTTGTTTGGTAATAAAATGTTTTCAATTGTGTCTGAAAAAATGGTTTTTGACCCATGAAAGCATACATTGAAACAAACTTATTAAAAATTTTAGCACTGCACTATTTTGTCTTCTTCCTCCATTCTTGTGTTACCCCCTTAATTTTGTAATATATTTTAAATACCTTATTTGTATGGAATATGTACAGAAGATAAATAGGTATGAATAGATTGATACTGAATACAAATGGCCTAAGTTGTGCATGGGCGCCATTTTTCCACCCGCACATTTATGACCAACTTGGAACCTGTTATGTGAAGAGTAAATGATATGAAACATTAGTTGTAAATCACATTCATACGCCTTGTAAAATGTCCAGTTAATGACTGTAAAATCTACTGTTCCAGACTCAATATAATTAATCTCAAGTATGGGCTTGTTGAGAAAAAAATTAAATGAATCCATACTACATGTGAGGTAAAAGACCTTGATATACTGTTAATCACTATCAATGTCTTTCATGAAGATGGAGGCATAATTCACCAGATACAGCTGAAATAACTATCATTTTACTGACAGAGAAAACTAAATAAAGGTGTTAGTCTTCACTCATGAATTTTGCACCAGAAAAATCTTCCGTATGTGTTTTCTTCAAGTGATGGAAATAACTTCTAATCAGGAATGGTCTTATATTAATCTAATATCGGATATAAATTGGTTGCCATATCGAGACTCCAGCATTGTAGTAAAGGTAAAAGTTTCCCTTCCTCAGAAGCCAGTCATATCCTACTCTAGGGTTCAGTGCTCATCTCTGTTTCAAAGCCAAAGAGCTTTGAAAGACATTTCCATGGTCATGTGGCAGGCATACCTAGACACCGGAGCACACAGAATGCTGTTACCTTCCCACTGCTGTGGTCCCTATTTATCTACTTGCAATTTCTTGCTTTCGAACTGCTAGGTTGGCAGGAGCTGGGACAAAGATGGGAGCTCATTCCATCTTGCATGGTAACTGATTATTAATCTTGACCCTATCATCTGAGCAAGGACTGGAGGGAATGGGACAGCTGGACCAAAAGCCTGTGTGAAAGCAAAAAGCTGTTTGATAACTGTTGCAACAAAAAAGGCTTTGATGGAGCTTTGTCCCTTAGGCTGCTCATTAACGGCTCACTGTCCCTTTGCATGTGCACAAATTGAACTGCTGGGATGAGCACTAAATAAAAGCAGTTTTTAAAAAAGGCAAAAGGTAAAGGCCTCGGTCTCAGCTTAGGAGGAAAATAACTGAGGAGAATAAAAAACTTTGTTGATGGGAGAATCACTTGTAAGGTAGAAGTTTTTGTTATATATTGAATCTAGAGTGTAGTGTATGTCATGCATGACAAAATTAAGGAGTGAGCAAAAAAATGAAGTGTTGAGTTTTTAAAAGTTAGTGTCAGTCTCCCAGGGATGAAAAAAGTGGTGGTCTGCCACTTATACATTTATAGCTAGATATGGTTCTTCCCAGATGAGATGTACTATTCCTCATTGATTGGTTCATACTGTTGAAGGACATTTCTGGCAATAAAGAAGTAGATCCATTGCACCTATCATGATGTGTCAAATATCTGTCAGGTTGATGACTTTCTGAACTTTGCTATTGTTCAGAAAACCTTTCTGACCATTAGAAAGTAGAAGTTTGACATTTTCAAGAAGAAAATCAATCTTTATAGCATTATATTTCAGAATCCAGGTTTTTGTGGTGACTGTAAAACAGAGTTAGCATTGGAAATACATGTGAAATAAAAACAGTTCACTATGTTCTTGGATTTTTAGCCTAAAATCAAAGTTCTTTGCTACCATTATAATCAATTATCTATTCCTTCCCATAAACTAAGATTAGCTTATTAGTGTGGGCTTGTTAGGGATGAGCAAAGGAGGAGGTACTTCATACAGAAAGTGGGACACCAAACATCTGTTTAATACTTCAGACATGGGGCTCCTTCTTCTGTTTGAAGCACTTCAGGGAGCATTGCAACATCGGAGGAAAAACTTCTCCTTGCCAAGGACCTGCCACAAAGAGGTGCCTGAACCTAGGGAAAAGCAAAGTGAACCCTTGCATTCTTTCCCTTGAGTGGCCACAAGAGACCAAAGCTTACTTCCTTTAAGCATGCACTTTAATAGCTTGAATCTTTTCCTGCACTTGAAGATGTATGTTAGAACTCCATTGGCCTGTGACTACCTTCCTGAAGGAACAGTGATATCCAATTTTAATCTAAAGAGCTATCAAGCTAGCTCTATTTCTTCATCCAACTGCTTATTTAAAAGAATTGATCTTCTCATAGGAAGTGGCTGGCTTCTGCTAGCCTCCATGTTTTCTGAGGACTACAACATTGCCCTTCCCATTAGCAGCTGGCTCCACCCCAACAGTCTCATGACGGCTTGATCCATTGTAGCAAAATGAGTTGTGGGGTGTAAGATTGTTGGGCTCAGTGCTGTATGCTCACTTATTTATCTTGATAAGGAAACTTGAACATCTGCGTTTTACTGTGCTGGTCATAGAGCGTAATAACGTGATTGATTGATTGATTGATTGTGTACAATCATCCATTGCAAATGGGCAGACATTGTGCAGAATTTGTATCCTTGCGAATGTGGCCGAAAACTGAAAGGGCAAAATAATTATCTTTTTCTTTTTCCCCCCTGCTATTTCGTGTCATTTAATGTACATCTTTCCCTATTTCACTATACTGTATATGATGAATATGAGAAAAATATTAGGGGATATGGTCTCTCTGTTTGTCTTTTAAGAAACCAAAAGCAGTGTCTCCATTGAAAGATGAATGAAAAGAAAGGAAAATTAATAAGAACATGCAAAGTACCTCAAAATTATACATTCTATCCTTCATATCAAGTCTCCAGTGGTCTTCACTCAGATTTGGAGGCTTCTTAGCTTTCTCAGAACAACTCCTGGCACTAGTGGCTTCTCTGGAAGATTCTGAGCATGTTCAGACCAGCTCACATCAGCAGTCCACTTGGGAATTTTTGAACATTTCCAAAAATGCACAGCCTTCTACAGGCAAGACAGCAATGAGAAGAGCCACAGTTGGTACTCTCATGAGTTTTACAAAAAATAAAAATAAAAAAGGGCAACCTCTCCCCAGGGCATGCCATGATTTGATATTAATTAAAGGAATCAAAGAGATTGAGGGGCAGTGGTGTCCTTAGCCAGTGGGCTTCATTAGTATCTTATCTCAGGAGGAAATGATTGGTGCTGCTGGCTTCAGTGTTTATAGAGTGTTGCTTTTCTGTCATCTTTGTTTGCAAGAGAAGCAGCAAGATGGCTGTTTCTGATATTGCTTCCATTTGGAAGGAGGAAATGATTTTTTGTGAAAGAAATAAATAAAGAAAGGGAATGTAACACAAATGTTATTTACAGTAAAAACTTGAGTTACGAACTGCTCAACTTACGCAAAACTTGTGATACAAATGGAAATCTCAGAAAAATTTGCTTCAAGATATGAATATTTGTCATGATGCAAAACATTTTTGGGATCTTCTGACACTTCCCACGGTGGTGGAAGGGTGTTTGGAGCATTTCTGCTCCATTTTTGGAATTTTCCATTGCATTTTGGCACTGCCAGAAGCTCTCCCTGCAACCAGGAAGTGCTGAAATTCCCTCCTCTCTGAAACAGCTGGACATTGGGTACTGAGCCAGCAGTTCCCAGAGCTGGCTACTAGAGGACACTGTTGGAAATGTGCTGAATATGCATTGAAAACCAAAACAATCAGTTCCAGAGCTCAGGAAAAAGCCCAAAAAGTCTTTTATCTGTTCAAATCTCTTTATAAAGTGGCCAAAATGCAGTGAAAAATTCCAAAGTGCACTTTATGAAGAGTTTTGAACAGAACAAACATGTTTTTTGGCTTTTCCCCTGAGCTCCGGAATGGATTATTTGCTTTTCAGTGCATTCCTATGGGAAACCCTGTTTCGAGATACAAATTTCTTGAGATGTGAAAAACCTCAAGGAATGAATTAATTTCATATCTTAAGTTTTTCATGCTATTTTTCTATGATTTCCTCCTGTCACAATAACTCTTTGTGTTTCCAAGTGTTTTTCCAGGAAGCTAGCCATGTGGCAAGTTGGCATTTATATCTGCAGTGGAGTCTGGGTCCTACGTCAGTATCTCTGTTGCAAAGTTTGCTATTGCTGGGTAATCAGGTTGGGAGGTGGTCTGTTGGTGAGTAGAGTCCTTGTCCCACCCTGAGAAGCAAGGGTAGAATCTTTTACTAAAAAGCCCAACCCTTGTAGTCCTCTTCTTCAATTCACTTCTAACCCTTCTGATTTTCTACCCTTTGTGGCTCACTACCCCTATTTAATTCTGGAGGATCCAGAACAAATTGTCAAGTACAGTGTTAATTATACTATTTTTCCCATTTTATATACTTTTGTCCTTCAGGTTCTGATAAGAAGAAGATGGGTAGAAAGTTGGAGACAGTGTCTACTGTGAGACATAACCTCTAGCTAGCCCCTTGTCCAACAATTGTACCTTCTACCTCTACATTTTTCCAGGGCACCAACCATCATTGTCCTGCTCACAGGCAAGCTGATACCAATGGTAAGGTAGTGGCAGGCTAAGGCATAAAAATATATATATATAGATGAGACACACAAATCTAGAATCAGAATCAAGAGGCAAAGCAGAAGTCTAGCACTTCCAGAAAGTAAAGAAAATCAAGTGTGGGAAATCCAAATCTGAAGTTCATGAGCAAATCAGAGTCAAAACTGGCCACAAGTAATTGGGGTGTGTGTATTAATGAGAACCCAAGGAATAGGGTCAAAATAGTTAAAAAGTATTTACACAGTTGGAGTCCTTAGCAAAGATTAGAATGCATAAGAGGCATGGTCTGGAGAAAGAAAATATCTTGTGTTCCACACTTTCCAGAATCAGGCTGAAGGCTAGATAGCTGAGCTGCTGCAACCCTGCCCAGATCTCAGCATTAGGCATTTGGACAAATGAGAAAGATAGCTGTGGCATATTGGCCATTAGTCTCTTTCATGGAGACCATTATTCCTAAGGGTTTCTTATAAGTTTTTGTTTCTTCCCTGGGGCAGGGAAGATGATTGGTATTTAGCTCTTTCCAGTTGAATCTCATGTGTGAAACAGAACTTTCTAGCCAGAAGCTTTCAATAATCACTCCATAAAATAAATAAGTTCTGGAAGGGAAAAGAAACCAGTTCCAGAATAGAAGCACAAGCATGGATGTAGATTTCAATATTTTTTTTCTGTGGAAATGACATACAGTCTGTTAAACATGTGTTTGGAAGAGAAGATAGGTGAATATGTTTGGATGGTGATCCACATTGGGACACATTCCAACACTAAGCAGAATGAAGGATGTGAGTATGTGCAAATGCTTCATCTGGAAGATCTCAGGCATGACAATGTTGGACAAAGGAGTGGTCCCAAACTGTTTTCTACTGATGAGACATCTTGTTGAGATGAAGTGATGTTGTGTAAGAGATAATTTGACAAGATGCTTTTTTTCAGCTCAGTAATTTTGTGTCTATTTTGCTGGTGTTTTGAGAAACTGTTCACTTGTAGACTCATGAAAATATCCCCAGTACTGTTTGTTCATTGCTACTCAGATTTCATGTGCTATATTTAGAAGCTTCTTATAGGATTTTCCCATTAAAGAGGAAATGCCTTTACTTGAACAGGGAATTCATTGTGTAATTCCTGTATCGTGTGTATAAATGGACATATGAAATTGATGTTAAGAAATAGTTTTACTTCACATCTAAACTTGTCAAACATTGGATTTGGGAATATGCACAGTGATAGTAATGGTTTGTCTAGAGTGGGTAGAAGAAGACAATATTCTGTCAATATTCACTTTTTAAGAAGGTTCAATCCTGTAGACATTCTCTGTAGTCTGGGATGCACATTGATTCCAGAACTTTCAGAGTCATGTTGTTCATTGTGTTTTTTGAATATGGATATGATTTGCCATCCAGAGAGGCTCAGGGGGGAGGTGAGTAAAGGATCTTGCCTCTCCCTTCCCATCCAAAGACCTGGGCCTGGAGATGAAGAAAAGGCTTCAGGAAGGCCCAGCTCTACTGCCCATTTGCCATTCAGAGAGGCCCAAGGGGGAGGTGAGTAAAGGATCTTGCCCCTCCCTCCCCATCCAAAGACCTGGGGCCAGAGAGAAGGACACCTCAGGAGACCCCCGACCACCCCCAGGAGATACCATCCACAACCACCATCACAGCGAGGCCCGAGCCGGCGCCTTTGACCAACTCCATGCAGCTGAAGGGAGGCAAGAGCTGCTGCGTGCATGCAAAGGATAAGTAATCGAACTGAAATAATATAGTTGAGTAAACATAGATGGCTTATGGCAACTGACATAGTGACTGTACAAGAAACTGACTTACATAGTGACTTGATATAGTGGACTTTTTCTTCCTTTCTTTCCCTTGCTTTAATTAGTTCAACTTTTACTTTGATACTATGTGATAAACTGTGATATTGTGCATGATAATACTTTGTTTTAAAACTGTTTAAACTGTGATAACATGTGTGATGGGAAAAGACTGGCGTAGAGACTGGCAAGGCACGCCACAAAGTTTGCCAAGAGAACCCTATGGACTAAAACAAGGGATGCTCAGTATAGCAGATCTGAAAAGGGGGAGGGATACGAAAGGGGGAGGAGAAATACAGTGCTTCAGGGAACAATACTGCATAGGGACATGGAATGTGAGGTCTATGAATCAAGGAAAACTGGAAGTAGTTAAAAATTAGATGGAAAGAATAAGCATTTACATCCTGGGCATCAGTGAATTAAAATGGACAGGGATGGGTGAATTCAGCTCTGGAAACCATCATATCTACTACTGTGGGCAAGAAAACCTCAGAAAAAACGGAGTAGCCATAATTGTCAACAAAAGAGTGAGGAAAGCAGTAATGGGATACAACATCAAAAATGATAGAATGATGTCAGTCAGAATCCAAGGCAAACCTTTCAATATCACTGTAATCCAAGTCTATGCACCAACCACTAGTGCAGATGAAGCCACAGTCGACCAGTTCTATGAGGACCTACAACACCTCATAGAACAGACACCAAGAAATGACGTCCACATTATCTTAGGAGATTGGAATGCCAAAGTAGGAAATCAAAAAGTAAATGGAATAACAGGCAAGTTTGGTCTTGGAACACAGAATGAAGCAGGGAAAAGATTGATAGAGTTCTGCCAAGAGAATGCACTAGTCATAGCAAACACCCTCTTCCAGCAACACAAGAGGCGACTTTACACATGGACATCACCAGATGGCCAGCATTGAAATCAGATTGATAAAATACTCTGCAGTCACAGATGGAGAACCTCCATTCAGTCAGCAAAAACAAGACCTGGAGCAGACTGTGGCTCAGATCACAACCTACTGATCGCAAAATTCAGGCTTAGACTAAAGAAAATGGGGAAAACAATTGGACCAGACAGATATGACCTAAACAACATCCCTAAAGAATACACGGTGGAGGTCATGAACAGATTTAATGTCCTGTACCTGATAGACAGAGTACCAGAAGAATTATGGACAGAGACGCGGGACATCATGCAGGAGGCAGCAAGAGAAATGATACCAAAAGAAAAGCAGCGTAAGAAAGCAAAGTGGTTGTCTGATGAGGCTCTTAAAATAGCAGAGGAAAGAAGGAATGCAAAACTCCAAGGAGAAAGGAAAAAATACAACCACCTGAATACAGAATTTCAAAGAAAAGCAAGGAGAGATAAGGAAAAATACATGAATGAACAGTGCAAAGAAATGGAGGAAAACAACAAAAGAGGAAGGACTAGAGATCTTTTCAAAAAAATTGGGGAAATCAAGGGAACATTTAAAGCAAAAATGAACATGATAAGGGAAAAGATGGAAAAGAGTTAGCTGAAGCAGAAGAGATCAAAAAAAGATGGCAAGAGTACACAGAGGAACTCTACAAAAAGGACCTCAACACTCCTGATAATAACAATAATGAGAAATTTGAACTTGAACCAGACATCCTAGAGAGTGAAGTCAGAAAGGCCCTAAAAAGCACTGCAAACAATAAAGCTAGTGGAAATGATGGTATCCCAATTGAATTTTTCAAAGCCCTAAAAGATGATGGAATCAAACTACTGCATTCAATATGCCAGCAAATTTGGAAAACAAAACAGTGGCCACAGGATTGGAAAAGATCAGTGTACGTTCCAATCCCCAAAAAAGGCAATGCCAAAGAATGCTCAAATTACCAAACAATTACGCTCATCCCACATGCCAGCAAGGTGATGCTCAAGATAATACAGGATAGACTTCAACAACATTTGGAGAGAGAACTACCAGAGGCCAGTTTCAGAAGAGGCAGGGGGACTAGAGACCACATTGCCAACATACGTTGGATCATGGAGAAAACAAAAGAATACCAGAAACAAGTCTACTTTTGTTTTATTGACTACACCAAGGCTTTTGACTATGTGGACCACAACAAAATGTGGCAAGTAATTAAAGAGATGGGAATACCAGAACACCTCATATGCCTCATGAGAAATCTGTACAAGAACCAAGAAGCAACAGTTAGGACAGAACAGTGAATGACAGAGTGGTTTGGAATAGGAAAGGGAGTAAGACAAGGCTGCATTTTATCATCCTGCTTATTCAACTTATACACAGAGCACATAATGCGCAAGGCAGGGATGGAGGAATCATAATATGGGATCAAAATTGCTGGGAGAAAGATCAACAATTTGAGATATGCAGACAATACCACCCTAATGGCAGAAAGTGAGGAAGACCTAAAGAACCTCTTGATTGGATTGAAGGAGGAGAGTGCAAAAGCTGGCTTGAGACTCAATATCAAGAAAACCAAGATAATGGCAACAGGTCCGATCAGTCCCTGGAAAATAGATGGGGAAGAAGTAGAAGCAGTGACAGATTTTACTTTCCTGGAATCTAAGATCACTGCAGATGGCGACTGTAGCCATGAAATAAAAAGACGACTGATTATGGGGAGACAAGCAATGAGAAACCTGTGGAATATAGTGAAAAGCAGAGACATCACCTTGAAAACAAAAATTCGCATAGTCAAAGTAATGGTATTCCCAGTGGTAATGTATGGGTGTGAGAGCTGGACCATTAGGAAGGCTGAGCGCAGAAGAATAGATGCCTTTGAGATGTGGTGTTGGAGGAGAGTCCTGAGAGTCCCTTGGACAGCAAAGAGAACAAATAGGTCAATACTGGAAGAAATCAACCCTGACTGTTCATTGGAGGGACAAATAGTGAAGATGAAGCTAAAGTACTTTGGACATCAAATGAGAAGGGAGGACTCACTTGAGAAGGCCTTGATGCTGGCAAAGGTGGAGGGAAAGAGAAGAAGGGGGTGTCCAAAGATGAGATGGATAGATGGTATTGTGGACACAATGGGCACAGAGCTTGGTGGGCTGAGGAGAATGGTGGAGGATAGAGGTGCCTGAAGGAAAATGGTCCATGGGGTCGCAAAGGGTCGGAATCGACTGTGCGACTGAACAACAACAACAATGATAGTCCCAGTTCCAACCAATTTTCCTCACATTCTACTAGTATGCTATAGCAGGGATAACAAAAATGTTTGATTTGCAGTCTCTGAATCTGTAACATGAAAATCATATTTTAAAAGCACATTTTTTAATGAACCACTCACTGAATAATAATCTCTGTGAAATTTAGAAAGCTATGCTGTTAGCCAAGCAATCTGCTAATCATTACACATATGTATGTCTTCTAAAATGAATTTTGATTAGTTGTATGACTTCAATCAACTGCATGCACATTAAAATGAAAATTATATCTTATTGAGCTACTGTGTGTTTAGTTGATATTTAGTTTATACAGATTTTGAATTTATATTTTAATAACAAGCAATCAGGATTCAGTTTTGTTACATCTGGTACCAATTTACTGTTTCTTTAATTTATGATGGAAAAAAACCAAAATTCCTCTAATGAAAGAAGAAAGATATATTCAAACATTTTTAATATGCCTGATTAAGGTTATGATTCTAATTTTGTAATATTATAAGGTCAAAGAAAAACTTTTTCAGGTCATTGCTTCTCTGGCATTATTATCATGCAATGCAAGGACCTATTTCCTCATGTGCTGAAACACATGATTTATAATATTTCTAATGAAATAAAATGGGCAGTCAATTTAATATTGAGATTTCTCCCCACTGTTGATTGAAAATACTATTACTTCATTATGGAAATTTAGCTCAGCATCCTTGAAATAGCTTTTCAGTTTGTGAATAAACTTGTAAAATATTCATACTCTTTCTTTAGGCCAGATTCCTTGGCCTTTAATTGATTAAAATGTACTTTGGCTTTAAATAAATAAAAAAAACACTGCTCTATTCAAATTTCACAATACGATTTGCATTTGTGTGACTTATTGATTCACCATTTTACAATTCACAAACTTCATTGATTTTACCCTTGGGCTTGTAAGAACAATGTGTGAGGAAAATAGCTACTGACTAGTGGCTCAAGTCGCTAAGACGCTGACTGGGAAGCGGAAGGTCAGCAGTTCGATTCCCGAGTACTGCAGGACGGAAATGAGCTCCCGTCTTCATCCCAGCTCCTGCCAACCTAGCAGTTCGAAAGCAAGAAATTGCAAGTAGATAAATAGGGACCACTTCGGTGGGAAGGTAACAGCGTTCCGTGCGCTCCCGTGTCTAGTCATGCCTGCCACATGACCACGGAAACGTCTGCAGAAGCAGACAGCGCTGGCTCTTCGGCTTAGAAACAGAGATGAGCACTGAACCCTAGAGTCGGATACGACTGGCTTTCGAGCAAGGGAAACCTTTACCTTTACCTATGACTTTGTTCATCAATTACGTGTTATCTGGTCTTGGGCCACAAGTATTTCTTCCTTTTACATGCAAACATTTTTATTTTTATTTTTGCTTTCAGCTAGAGTATACTTCCAAGTGGCTAGACATCCAATGTCTGTAGAAAAGCAAAGTAAAATACCTTTCCAGCTGAGGGAAAGAATCCTACTGTATTAGAGAGCTTGTGGTACTTCTAGTACCAGTCTCTATTAAAATCCGTGAGAATTTAGAGTAATTAAAGCTATACAATTTTAATCCTCAGGTTTAGTCCTCAGGTTCATTCCCATAGAGGGAACTGAAGAGGAAATATCTATCAATTAGCAATAACAGTTTTGTTTCTTTTGTTTTAAGACTAATTTTATGTTCTGAAGGCAGTGACAAAATTAATTTAATCATCACCAAAATAAGCAGTAACACATATATATATATATATATATATATATATATATATATATATATATATATATATATATATATATATATATATATATATATATATATATATATATATATATATATATATATATATATATATATATATATATATATATATATATATATAGCTCGATTTCTGATTAGGTTTTGTTTCTTCCTGAGCAGCTCAAATCATATTTTTAAATAACATGCCAAGCAGAATAGCACTTAATTTTATATAAATATTAACTTTATATTGATTATTTGACTTTGTTTAGATTCCATTAGTTCTCTACTTAATATTTTGAACATAAGAAGTTTGGAAAATGGAAAATAAAATGTTTTCCCCTGTAGCTCTGTTTCAAAAGAGTGAAACATTTGAGAAATTTTCAGCACTATGGTGAATAATTTAATTTCCATGCCATTTCATTATCATGCCAAAATAAAGCAATGAATATGTTGAAATATGTTTGCATCCTTGGAAAGAACTGCTGTACTGTAGCGTTTTATTGAATTATACAAAAATTAATGAATATGTTTTGCCTGTTCTGAAAATACCATCAAAAGTGATATTATTCTTACAGCAGCTTATTCACTCTCCTTGTTATAATGCTTACATGCACCTGTCACAAAAGGTAGCATTCAGGTTTACACCATTTTTTTTATTTTTATAAAAGGAAAGAGCCATCGATTTTGTAAGAGCCACCAAGGAATCTCACTTCTAAATACTGCTGGGAAAGCTCCAGCAAGAACCCTTTTGAATCACCTAACACTTGCTGGGTGGCCTTTTGCCAGAAATACAATGTGGTTTCCATAAAGAATGAGGTATTGTTGCAAAAAAAGTGTCAGGAGCATCATGTTAACCTCTTTGTAATATTCAGAGATTTAACTAAAGTTTTTGATACAAATGCAGATAAGGTCTATGAAATATCATGAAGAAATGTTCATGTCTGGAGAAAGTCACAAATATCATTTCAGAATTGCATAATGGTATGCAAGCTCATATCTGTGATAATGGTGCCCTTTCTGACCCCTGTCCTATATCATTGGAATAAAACAAGGTTGTGTTCTTGCTCCACATCTTTTCAAACTTATGTTTTTTGTGATGCTGTGGGATTCTTACAGTGACAATGTATGTTGTATTGTTCTTGTTATGTCCCATCAAGTCATCTCTGACTTATGGTGATCCTATGAATAAAAAGCCTCCAAAATTGCAGATTCAGAATTATGTTGTACAGTATTACATTTTGTAGTGCATATGCTTGTCCAGTTTGTCAGAAAGAGGTCCAAACCTACTTGAAGACATGAGTGGTTGAACCTGGGATTCTCCGTGCTGTATCATTCTGAGCTATAATCTTTCTACTTGCTTTTTCTTGTTAGGGTAATGAGAAAGATATGTATCCCCCTTGGAAACCTGATACATCCAGAGTTACACCTAACTGCTAATGGGAATTGTAGAGCAAAGCAGAATACACCCCAAATATCCACCATCTCAGCACACTTTACCAAAATAAACTCATTCAAATGTCCCTTCACTGAATGACTTTTTGGTAGCATAAATGAAATCATAAAAGGAATGTGACCTTTTGGAAGTTATTCGATTATAATGAAGCACTTGAATTTTAGAAATGTCCATGGGCTGCTGCTTCATTTTGCAATGAAAGTATAATGTGGAAGTAATATAATCTGCATTATTCATGAAGTTTATGTTGCATTTGTTATAGCATTGTTTATTTTATTAGACTATTAACCAGCCATTTTCATTTGTGAGGTTAAAATATTTGGGTGGCACTTTATGAGCATATGTGATTAGTCATTTGTGATTAGTCATTTAACATTGCAAGAGATGTCAATTTGATAGCATTGACTTTAAACATAAACCAGAGAGGATATTGCTTTAAAAAATCAGGTTTAAAGAGAAATCCTTAGTGGATAAGTGGTTAATTTTTTTAACTATGCCCAAAGGGTACTGAGTTTGATTCCCACTTAGGACTTAATTATTTAAAAAATATATTATTATAAATATAATTACAATTATAATAAATAATAATAATACAGTAAAACCTCGCATAAAGAGTGCCTCATTTAGTGACTAACTCGCTTAAAGAGCAGAATTTTCTCTGAATGGTTGCCTAGCTTAACAACTAAAACCAACCAAAAACTTTCTTAACAACTAAATTGGGGTTTGAAATTCCCCTCACCAGAAGTCACAATTGGTCACTTACAATGGTTTTTTGCTTAAAGAGCAAATTCGCCTAAAGAGCAATCCCATGGAATGCATTATGCTCTTTAAGTGAGGTACCACTGTAATAAAATTACTGTTCCTTGTAGCATCCTTTCATAAAACAAAGGGTCTCTCCTGAGGCAGAGTTTGATTCCTATTTAGGGCTTCTATAGCCCAGATTTTAAAAGCAATGAAATCCTCTCTGGGTAAGAACATAAGAACAGCATTGCTGGAACAGGCCACAGCCCATCCAGTCCAGCATTCTGTCTCACACAGTGGCTCACCATTTCCTTCAGGGTATTCCCAAGGAGATGCCTTCACCTGTTTAGGATTCCCTGGAAATGGCATTGAGAGATATCCTGCCTATCTCTCCAACCCCGAGGTTGTCCTTAAGTATCCATAATTATAGCCATTGATACCCTTGTCCTCCATGAACTTGTCTAATCCTTTCTTAAAGCTGTCAAGACTGACAGCTGTCACCACTTCTTCTGGCAGGGAGTTCCATAGACCAGTAATCCTCTGGGTGAAAAAGTACTTTCTCTTATTTGTTTGAGAACTAGTACCCAAAAGTTTGATCGAGTGTCCCCTAGTTCTAGTGTTGTGCGATAGGGAAAACAGTTTTTCCTTATCTACTTTGTCCACACCGTGCATGATTTTATAAACTTCAATCAGGTCACCTCTTAGACGCCGTCGTTCAAGAGTGAAAAGGCCCAACCGTTGCAGCCTCAGATGGTAAGGAAGGTGTTCCAGTCCCCTAATCATTCTGGTTGCCCTCCTCTGTACTTTCTCCAACTCCATAATATCCTTCTGGAGGTATGGCGACCAGTGTAGTGTACACAGTATTCCAGATAGGGCCTCACCATAGATTTAAAAGAGACAAAATTACAGTTGCTGACTTATTTTCTATACCCTTCCTAATGATCCCTAACATTGAGTTTGCTTTTTTTCTCTGCTGAGGCACACTGGGTTGACATCTTCATTGAGCTGTCCACCAGGACACCAAGGTCCCTTTCCTGGTTTGTCGCAGAGAGTTCAGACCCCATCAGTTTATAAATGTAATTGGTTTTTTTTGCCCCAACATGCATCACTCTGCACTTACTAATGTTGAAGCTCATTTGCCACTGTTTTGCCCACTCCCCCAGTGTCAAGAGATCCCTCTGGAGCTCCTCACAATCTCTCACAGTTTTCACTACCCTGTATAATTTAGTGTCGTCAGCAAATTTGGCTACCTTGCTTTTTACTCCTACCTCTAGATCATTTATGAAGAGGTTGAAAAGCAGGGGTCCCAGTACTGAACCTTGGGGGAACCCCACTCTTTACTTCCCTCCACTTGGAGAAGTGTCCATTTAGTGCTACCCTCTGTTTCCTGTCCCTTAGCCAGTTGCTGATCCAGGACAAGACCTGTCCCTTTATTCCATGACTGGTAAGTTTATTCAAGAGCCTTTGGTGTGGGACCTTGTCAAAAGCCTTCTGAAAGTCCAGATAAACAATGTCAACTGGATCCCCCTTATCCACATGCTTGTTGACACTCTCAAAAAATTCCAACAGATTAGTGAGCCATGATTTGCCCTTGTAAAAGCCATGTTGGCTCTCCTTTAGCAGCGCATTCTCTTCTATGTGCCTATTAATTCTATCTTTTAGGATGGTTTCCATCACTTTACCTGGGACACATGTCAAACTGACAGGTCGGTAATTTCCTGGATCACCCCTGGATCCTTTTTTGAAAATTGGTGTTACATTCGCTACCTTCCAGTCATCAGGCACAAAGCCTGATTTGAGGGAAAGATTATATATTTTGGCTAGGAGATCAGCAATTTCATCTTTAAGTTCCCTGAGAACTCGTGGATGGATGCCATCTGGTCCTAGTGATTTGTTAGTGTTTAGCTTAACAAGACATGCAAGGACCTCCTCCCTGGTTATTTCTATCTTGCTTAATTCTTCGGTTTCCCTCCCTACGGGGATGTGTTTTGGGCATGTGGTCTCTGTCTTCTTCAGTGAATACTGAAGCAAAGAATTCATTGAGTCTCTCTGCAATCTCTGTTTCCTCTTTAATAACCCCTTGCCTTCCATTGTCATCTAATGATCCAATGGCCTTCCTAGTTGGGTTTTTACTTCTAATATACTTAAAGAAGTCTTTGTTATTTCTCTGAGTATTTTTAGCTATACGCTCCTCAAAGTCTTGCTTTGCTTTCCTGGTTGTTGCCTTGCATTTGTTCTGCCAGAATTTATGTTTCTGCCTGCTGTCCTCATTCGGACAAGCCTTCCATCTTCTAAATGAGCTTTTCTTCCTCTTGATCACTTCCCAAACAGCTCCTGTAAGCCACATCGGAGTCCTCTTGTAACTGGCAGTGCCCTTTTTCCTTTTGGGTATGCATTCCAATTGGGCCTCTGTTATTGTTTTTGTAAACAGCCTCCATGCCTCTTGGAGTGTTTGGACTCTCTCAATTTTCCCTTTCAGCTTCTTTTTTACTAGTCTCCTCATCTTTGGGAAATTTCCTTTTTGAAAATTTAAGGTTTCTGTGTTAGATTTTATCAGTGACTTGCAGTCTATGATCAAGTTAAACATAATTGAGTTGTGGTCACTGTTCCCTATTGGATCAGTCACATTAACATCTTGCACCAGATCCTGAGTATTACTCAGGATCAAGTCAAGGATTCTTGTCCTCTAGTTGGGTCTTCAACCATCTGTCCCAGGGAACAATCATTTAGCATATCTAGGAACTTTATCTCTTTATCATGTGCTGAACAACAGTTTACCCAGTCTATGTGAGGGTAATTGAATTCCCCCATTATAACCAGGCTTCCCTTCTTGGATGCCTCCTTTACAACATTCTCCAACTGCCAGTCTCCCTCAAGAGTTTGGGTCGGAGGCCGATAGTATATGCCTACTGTTAGACCATCCTTGTGGCCTGGTACTCTTACCCACAGAGCTTCTAATGGTGACTCCAAATCACCTAGATATTCCAATTCATACGATTTTATCACTTCTTTGACAAACAAGGCTACACCACCTCCCGTTTGCCCCTTCCTATCCTTCCTGTACAGTTTGTAGCCTGGGATAACTGTATCCCATTGGTTATCATCCGTCCACCAGGTTTCAGTGATACCAATAATACCAATATTCTTATCTATTGCTAAGTATTCCAGCTCCCCTATTTTGTTCCGGAGGCTTCTGGCATTTGTATACAAGCATTTATATATGCTTTCCTGATACAGTCTTTTGAGTCCAGTTGCATTGTTAGACTGCCTCTTGCATCCTTCTGCTAGAGTGCTGGTGACTAGCTCCTCGCTCTGCTCAGTAATTTTTGCATCCTCCTTACTACTCAAGTACACACTTTCCCGAACCGGATGCTGCCCAGCTCCTGTCGGCTTTCCCCCAGTTATCAGTTTAAAAGCTGCTCTGCAGCCTTTTTGATGTTGAGTGCCAGCAATCTGGTCCCATCATGGTTCAAATGCAACCCATCCCTCCTGAACAGATTTGGCTTGTCCCAAAATGTTCTCCAGTTCCTGACAAATCTGAAGCCCTCCTCTCGACACCACCGCCTCATCCACGCATTGAGGCTTCTGAGCTCTGCCTGCCTGGTAGGTCCTGCGCAAGGGACAGGCAGCACTTCTGAAAATGCTACCTTGGAAGTCCGGGACTTCAATCTTCTTCCTAACAACCTAAATTTGGCTTCCAGGACAGACCGCTTGGCCTTCCCAACATCATTGGTACCAACGTGTACCATGACAACTGGCTCGTTCCCAGTTCTCTCTAACAATCTGTCTAGATTTCTTGTGATGTCTGCAACTTTTGCACCTAGCAGGCAAGTCACCATACGGTTATCATGTGCATCACAAATCCATTTCTCTGTATTTCTAATTATTGAATTGCCTAGTACAAGGAGCCTCTCTCCTGCAATCTGTTCATCTACATGCACCTCATCAATCATATTAAGGGAGAGAACCTCAGTTTGTTCCTGTTGTTTATCTTCCTGGATCTCATCAAGTGTGATGAAGGAGAGAGGTGGAACCAGTTGTTCCTCTGTGTGTTCCTCATCAGGTGTGATGAGGGAAAGAGCCTCAAATTTATTCTGTAATTTCAGACTCTCAGAGTGATCCCCTAATCTCCTCCTCCTTTGAATCACATTCCTCCAACCATCTCCCTCCTGAGTTAGTGAAGGGCCTTCTCCCTCAGAACTGTGCCCTGTCTCTTCTTTGTCCAGCATAGCCTGCTCCGCTCTGTCCAAGAACAGCTCAAGCTGCTTTATTTGTTGGTGGTTAGATATGCGGGCCTCTAGCTGCTGGACCTTCTCTTCTAGTAGTGCAACCAGCTTGCACTTGCTGCAAGTGTACTTCTCCATATGGTTTGGCAAGAACACAAACATGGCACAAGTGTTGCAGGTAACTACAGCTGTTCCCTCAGAATCCATTTTAACAAGTGCAATATTCTGGGCCTCAAAAATGTACACATTTACTACCTTTCTACCTAGTAAGACTATATTTTTCCTTTGTTACTAGTTTGCAATCTCGCGCACTGTTAGGCGCGCAGGCCTCTAAAGCAGCTCTACTCCAACTGCAAAACTTACCAGTGCTCACTTCCTTTGTTTGGCTCTCCTCAGCAGCAGCTCTGCTTAAGAGCACATGGAGAGTCAAAAGGGCTGACCCTGAAAGAGCTCAGAGCTTTTAAAGGCTAGTGTGGCTCCGCCCCTATGAGTCACATTTCAGGGAAGGGCCTGGTGTGGCTCTGCCCCCCTGCTTCTGGAAGCTTCAAACTGCTTCCTCTGTTTGAACAGAGGTGGCTCTCAGCAGTCTAAATTATCAATTTAAATTAGTGGAGGCCTCTAAAGCAGCTCTACTCCAACTGAAAAACTTACCAGTGCTCACTTCCTTTGTTTGGCTCTCCTCAGCAGCAGCTCTGCTTAAGTTAAGAGCACATGCAGAGTCAAAAGGGCTGACCCTGAAAGAGCTCAGAGCTTTTAAAGGCTAGTGTGGCTCCGCCCCTATGAGTCACAGTTCAGGGAAGGGCCTGGTGTGGCTCTGCCCCCCTGCTTCTGGAAGCTTCAAACTGCTTCCTCTGTTTGAACAGAGGTGGCTCTCAGCAGTTTAAATTATCAATTTAAATTAGTGGAGGACTCTAAAGCAGCTCTACTCCAACTGAAAAACTTACCATAGAGTTATCTGTTATAAGATTGCCAAAAGCAGTTCCATTGGTTGTGGAGCCGCTGTGGCTTAGAGGTTGAAATTTTGCCTTGTAAGCAGAAGGTTGGGGTTCGATTCCCCAGGAAGGTTGGTGGGAACATGTATAATGTCCAGAGACAAGATGGGAGGAAGGCACACATCTTGCTGGTGTCGCTGCCCCACCCCTGCTTCCCCTGTGCAGTACTTGCTTGGCTTCTCCCTCCTGCCCTTTGGTTAAGAAAAAATAAAGTAAAATTCTGCCTGCAGGGGCGGAGATTGCTGGGGTGGAGTGGGGCATTGTTTGATTGCCCAATACCCCAGCATGCCGCTGCATAGAGGTTGGTTAGGGGTTGGCTTTCCTAAGTGGATCACTGAGAGGTCAGGACTGTCATAATCCCATGACAAAGATGACATTATTTTATGTTATGAATCATTCGGAGTTAGTACACTTAGCCTAAGCAATACCATTTTAGGACAATATTCCACCATTTTCTGGAAGTTTTAATTTACCTGCCTACTGGCCAGTTGTTCAAGGTCATCCCTAGGGAACCAGCCTTGAACATGTTCTTTCTCACACAGATGAAGAACACTGATAAGGAACCATGTGGATCCTTGATCTACGCACTTGCCTTGTCACTTTGACAAGTCAATTAGCCTTGCTTATCTATCTTTTCCCATCAGGAAGGGTATATAAACAGAGGCTTAACTCAATTATCGATCTATCTCTCTACTTAGGGAGAAAGGCACACTTCCACACATTCGGTATGCTTACCTAACCATCGAGGAAGCTATCGAACCCCATCTTTTATGGGGTGCCATGAGTGCCATAGCTAGCTTAAGTAAAAGTACTGCTATGCTCTATTTCTTAACTTTTATTTCTTTTATTTCTGTATTAAGTGCATTTATTTTACGTTTCTATAATAAAATTGTTAAATTGGCTTTTTGAGTCAATCTGAGTTCTTCTTGCTCTCTCAGCCAAGCTGAGAGCAAGATATAGAGAGGGGAGGCTTTTGCATCACAAAAGTCCATTATTGCAGGAAGGTTAGCAACTTTCTCCTATGAGGTTAGCGAGGGGAATTCCTCCAGCTTTCCGAGGGAGGACTCAGCCATCTCGCCTTTCCCAGCCAAGAAGCAGCGAGCCATCTTTGAAGAAGAAGGTAACTGGCAAACCCCTACACACCCACAACACTTCCAAGGCCAGCAAGCTTTCCCCAGAGTTTAGAGATAAGGGTGTCATTCCATGAGAATTGGCATTTACAAACCCAGAGGTCTTTGCAGCCTAATTAGACCTGCAGCATTAATTTGCCATTTGTCATTTTCTCCGGAACAAATGAGCCAGACTATCTGGACCAGCCATTCTCTGCCAAACTAAGCCTGAGCAGAGAGAGTGCACCCTTAGGCCGCACAATCAAATAACGAGCAGCCCCTGCTCTCACTGTGGCTGTGGGTCTGGCAATGCCAGAGCATCCCAAGGCCTACTGGCAAACAGGAAAGTTGTGCCCCCACAAGGACAGCCATCTGAGCCAAGATGCAAAGGAGTTTCCTGGAAGGGTTGTTCAATGGAGTGCAGAAAATAATAATTGTGTTAGTGAAGGAGAAAGACAGATGCAGTAGCCTGGTTAATCAGTCCCTCAAAGTAGTTATGGTTCCACTCTTTTGTTCCCTTCAGAGTTGAGCAGATTTTGTGTGGACTGAAACGTTTGCTTCCAACTTTTATTTGGCTTACAATTTGGGTAACAATTTACTCACCACCCCAGAGTCCATGTTTTGGTGAAGGTCCATCCTAGGGGACCACACTTTATTGCCTTGTTTTTACTTCCCATTTTTAAAAAAGTTTTCTGTGCTAAGCCAAGTTTGGATCTGTAATGTTTTCTGGGACACTAAGAGCAGCTCCTAGTTCTCAGATGCCTGGCAGATGGAAATGGAGAATGGCAATCACTTGGGTGAGCTACTAAAAAGGAAGGGGAGGTATATTCAAGACCATCCTAGACAAATAGTTCTTCCCTTTTGAATGACACATTGCTGGCAAGGAGTGGAAGCAAGTAGGATAGGTAGAGAGCTTTCCCCATGTTCAGAAAACAAGGGCAGCCTGAGAGCAAGCTTGAGTAGTGAAAGTGGCACTGATAGGATCCAGAGAGTGTCTTCCTTGGTACACCTGGGGTCCTTATCTTCACAGTAGGTTTTAAAAGGTTGAGCCAGATCTTACCCACCACTTTCTGTCTTATTACTTCTGGGACCCAACACATCAGGTGTGGTAACTCTTCTTTCCTCTGGTTTTGGAGTTACATTGGTTTTTCTTGAGTGACATTGCATTAGAGACAATAGTTTGCCAGAGTAATCCTCATCTGCATAGTATATTTTCAAAAAATAACCCGGATGCATCTATGTAATATGTATACAGTAAAACCCTGCTTTACGGAATTAATCCATTCCATGGTGTTTTCCTTATAGCGATTTTTCCTTAAAACAAAGTGCCCATAAGAATGCATTGCAGTTTCCAATAGGAATGCATTGGGAAAAATTCACAAAGTGAAGCACAGTTGCCCATAGTAATGCATTAAAAAAGGAAAAAAGTTCCAAAAAAATCAGTGAAGCGGGTCATCATTTCATTTCCTATGGATTTCTTTCCATGTGGCGAGTTTTCCATCAAGCTAGCCATCCATAAAGTGGGGTTTCACCGTATTGCATAAGCAGGCAAGAATGAGTAAGAGAGTTTTATTCCAGATGAGTCAGAGAGAGACAGAGAGAGAGTTGGTAATGAAATATCTTTAAACATAAGAGAATGTTTGCTTTCTAGTAGTCAATTCCTTATAATTTGTGATTTTATAAACTGATTTTTAAAAGGATTCCTAATTTATTGGAGACAACTAGTTTTGGTCTTCTTGTATGCTCACACTCCTAGGATTTCAAGTTTTTCAAATTAAAGGGCTTGACATTTTAGTAAAGCTTCCTGAGGCAAAGGTGTAAACACTAAATCTGTTGTTCCTAGTATTGCCAGAGCTTGTTGACTCAGTGAATGACCAGCCAGCAGTCATAGGAGTTAGTCTCTTACATTTGAGGCTGGAGAAGCTAGTTCTGACTGTTAGGATAAGTATATCCCCATTGCATTGAAAGCAATCAACACTAAGCATCCAGATGAGATTGGGCAACTTGGTTTTAACTGATTTTTGATTCGATTCGATTTTTAATTTGTACCCCTCCCTACTCAGCTTGTAGGCTGACTCAGGGCGGCTTCAAAAATACTTAAAGATACAACAACCAAAATATAATAAACATACAGAATATCAATAAAAATAAATATACAATCGAAACAAAAATGCAAATATGTAAAAAAAAGCATATAAACAGAGCAAACCCTGAGACACAATAACAGAAATAAAGCAATCAGGCAAAAATACATCATAAATACAATAATCAAAGCATGAATACATAAGTCATGAATCAAACAGCAACACAATAATAATACAATACACTAATGAGATCAGAAAAAGAACATAGTCTCAAAAAACACAGCATAAAATATATAATAAAATATACAGTACAATTTCTCTCACTACAAAAATTGCACAATTTAAGAAATCCCCAATAACAAGTACCATGCGGCAAGGTCCACAAGTGACGAAAGCCCTGCTCAACAATTTCGCTGAGGGTCCCCAGCAGCCCACGGTCCATTATCCCTCCCGGTAAGAGTGAGGGAGGGAAAGGCGGAGCCCCTCGCAGCTGTGGCATTGGTCCCGGGCGGTGTCTTTGGCCTGGACCCAGCGGTGGCAAGGGGGGATGATGTGGGCTGGTCTTTATGGCCCCAACCACATCCCCTAGGTGCTCAAACCATACCTGTCAAGTTTTGGATTTGGAAATAAGGGAAATTTTCCGGCAAATAAGGGATACTTGACATCTATGCTTATCCTGTGCTGCCCTCCAATGGCAGCAATAGGGCATTGCAGTCTAATTAATAAGGGATGGTGGTGGGAAAGAGGGTAAAATAAGGGATTTTCCTGGCCAATAAGGGATACTTGTCAGCTCAAACTTCCCTGGCTGGGAAGGAGCTCATGGCATCGGCAAGGGGTGTGTGTGAGGTGGGCCGGTTTTTATGGCCCCAACCGCATCTCCCAGGTACTCAAACTTCCCCAGCTGGGAAGGAGCTCACAGCGTCAGCAAGGGGGGGGTTGAGGTGGGCCGGTCTTTATGGCCCCAACCACATCTCCCGGGTGCTCAAACTTCCCTGGCTGGGAAGGAGCTCGCGGTTTCAGCAGCGGCGGATTTTATGTAAGATACCACTTTAGAATCTCCCTTTCTTTCCAATTCTTCCATTAACTCATCAAGAATAATAACAGTATCATGCCATCAGAAATATGGAGTGGATAGATGAGTTTCCTTCTCCCCCCCCCCTTCCCCTTTCTTCATGTAAAGTTCTTTATCCTGATGAATAGCCAGCCGTGCATGGATAGCCAGCCGTGAGAAAGTCTTATGTCGATCTTAAGCACATTTGCACAGACAGAATTCTACAGAAAGAAATGTGTACAGATGTCATTCTGTTTTATCCTGAAGTGATTTTGTAGAGCAGTAAATGTCAAGCTTCCCTCTTACCTTATCATGAACATCCTAAATAATTTATTTGAATTTGTAGACATAAGCTCACCTTCCTACCTTGCTGCTTTCCCACATAGTGAGGGATTCCAACTCTGGCTATGTTGAACAGATTCTTGAACTTAAAAGAACATCTACAATCTTTTGTACTTTAGGCATGATCTGAGCTTACAACAGACCCAGTGAAACCTATGGTAACTAATGTAAGTCCCACTGAACTTGATGGTGGCATATTTAAACCATTAGTCAATCTGAATTCAAGCCACAAGGTTTTTAATAAAAGAATATAAAAGGTTCCCATCTTTTATGTGCCACAAGAATAGCCTAGTGATCTATTTTCAGTTATGAAGGGCACAAATGGTAATACTTACGAGGGTTGTTTGAGTGATATTAAAGCATAACATGGTTCCCTCAGGAGGTCAGTTTTATGAACCTTTGCTGTTTACTCACAGGGCAAACAATGACAAGAGAGTAAAGAAATTTCACACAAGTGGAGTCTTAATCACTGGAGCAACTGAAAGAGCAGATTATGTGTTTTCTGAAATGTTTACGGTCAATAGAGGTTCAATCAGATTTGTTTGCTGTAACTTTTCCACTGTGTCTTTTGTTTGTTCCTCCCTCTCCCTCCCTCTCCCTCCCTCTCTTAGAAAAGGAGGGAGAATCCAATCTGAAATGCTCTGATCTTATGAAACAATAGGATATTCATGTGAATCTGCCTCAGTGTAAAATGTGCTATCAATAAATAAGAGCATAGGAGAGAAGGATTTTTAAGCTCAATTTAGTAGAAATTCCTTCCTTGATGCTGTGTGAATTGATGTAAAGTATAAACTTTAAAGCTGTTGTTGATGAACACACAAAGGTTACATAGAAATATTTAATAAAGATTTTGATTTCTTACAGGATTCCAATCTTGAATTATCCTATGGTTTAATCTGAAGAGTTCGCCTTCAGCTTTAATTATGTTTTTCATGATTAAGAGGCGCTTCCAGAGATGAATAGTGATAAATCTATCTCTCAATTAAAGAGATTTTTAAAAGTGTGTGATTAGTTACTGGAGTGAGATGCTCTCTCCACTCTAAAACATTTTAGATTTTTTTAGAAATAAATGCAGAATATACTATGGTATTTAGGAATCCACAATGATGTAGTGGGTAGATCCTGGATTTGAACCCCCACTCAGCCGTAGAGGCTCAATGGGGTATGGAACTGCTAAAATAACTCCTTAAATACCTCACTTACCTTGAAAGCCCTGTAAGGATCATACTTCACAGGATTACATGGTACATATATTTCAAAGACATTCATATTCTGTAATCTTCTTTAATATTTCCTAATGATGTGTGAGTACAAAGCATTTATAAAAATCTTCTGGTTCATTATATTTCAAATTTCACACCAGACCACAGTTAGAATTTTTGGAATTAGTGTACAAACAAAGTTATTCTATATGTTATGCAGTTTTAATGTAGAAATAGAAACAGACATTTCTGATAGGATAGATTTGTTATCCCTGGAAACAAATTTTGTGGATATTTATTTCTCTTTCTCTAAGAGAAAGGCAAGTAAAGCCATACAGATTTAGATTTTTGGTCTTCCTTTACCACCATGTTGCTATTTCAGCGAACCACCTAACTGATTTATTTAATGCTTCTTCCAATTGTTCTTATCTTGTGTTGAAACAATGATGGAGCAGGATGGGACTACAATGGCCCCCTTATCGTGCTTGAAGAATGCATGGCTAGGACAATTATCTACACCACATAGGGTAGCCAAGAGCATCCTAGAATTTTTGAAATGCTGTTATAATTTAATAGGCCAGTGATGGTGAACCTTTTAGAGACCGAGTGTCCAAACAGAGGGTCGGGGTGAACTCTGTGCTGGGGAGGAGGAGGAAGCACACCCATTGGGCTGCTGGACAGAGAGGCAGGGTGAACTCTGTGCTGGGTGAGGGAGGAAGCGCTTACATTGGGCTGCTGGGCAGCAGAGCAGAGCGAAATCTGTGCTGGGGCGACGGTGTGTGTTCCCACAGAGAGGGCTGTGAGTGTCATCTCTGGCACACATGCCATAGGTTCACCACCACTGTAATAGGCATTGTCAAGATATCTGAACAATGTTTTGGAAGACTGACATACAACTTAAAGCCAAGAATCTGAACCCATATAACAGTAGTACAGCTAAGACAGTGTACATTGAAATACAAGTACAGCAAAAAACCAAAACCTTACCTCCCTTCTCTCAAAACTCGGATGATTTTGATGAGCCACACACAGTGGTGGGCTCCAAAAAAAATGCTACGACACTGTGGGCATAGTATGGTGGGAGTGGCTAGGGGGGAAGCCCTGCGTTGCACACGAATTAGGACTACTTTATTTCAAAACTTGGTTGGGCAGGGCCAGCCAGAATTTCTGCTACTGGTTCTGGCAAACTGGTGTGAACCTGCTGATGCCCACCACTGGCCACACAACACTTTTTTGCACCGTTTACCCCCGCTACATTTTAATATTATGAATCTTAAATATCAATGTGTGTATTCCTAGTTTCTTTCTTTACTCAGGATCATACTTGGTCAGTTTCTCAGCTCTGCTTCTTTTATCTACATATACAGGGTGCAAAGAGAGAAATCACCTTTGAATACTCACAAGTTTCTTTCAGTTGAAAAAAGCAGTGGCTTCTTTCTCCTATTGCAAAGTTGTGTATTAAATTACATTTGACTTTTCAGTTTATGGGCTTTGACCAAGTGTTGACCACAGAAATATCTTCTAAAACACATAAAGCAATAATCCCACCCTGTACTATTAGGTAATAATAATTTAGTGCCAGAAATTATTCTGGGTTGAAAGGATGTTTGCGGAAGAAACTCCACTCAGGGAACAGCCAAATGAGGCTCCTTTCATGTCCCCAAGAGCTGGGACAAAGACAGGCACTCAATCCATCATGCAGTACCCAGGTCTCGAACTGCTGACTTGCCAGCCATCCAGCTAACAAGATAAGCTTCTTAACCACTGAGCCAACGCAACCCCTTGTACTATTAAGTGCTAAAGCATTGCTTTAAAAATGATATTTTTTTTTTGCATCTCTTTGTTGCTTAGTTCCAGCCTCTTATTCTGGTCAGTTTCAAATTAAGATGTCAAAGTTGATTTTGCTCATGAACTTGGTGAAAAGGGGGAAATGCTTCTGTTTTGCACCCTAGGTGGCAAGGTAGACAGATAACATAATCATATATTTAAAATGCTATGTATTGGGTTGTATTGTAATGATGTAATATGATAAATTTCAAATGCAGAAAGAATCAGGAAAAGAGATCCATGATAGTTCCCTGAATTGGTTTACATCTGCAAAATAAGGATCTTCACAGCTTTTATTGTTTGGTATGCTATTAGTGCCATCTACACAGTGCAGTCAAAAGAACTATAATGTCAACCAAAAAATAATGAACTGATAAAAAAGGTATAACCCTGAGAATCAAGCTTAGTACAGTGGTATCTAATACAATGATTTTAATCCGTTCCACGGGGCTTGTTGTTGTATGAAACAATTGCTATATGATGCATGCATCGTATAGCAATTTTCCCTGTGGGATGCATCGTACAACAATTTTTTTTCTTGCTAAGTTGTTTTTCCCATTGAAAAATTGTTGTACGATTGTTTTCCATAGGGAAAATTGTTTAGTGGGACACCATTTCCCCCCAAAACCTAATTGTTATTGAATTTTGTTGTTATAAGGGGTGATTGTTGTATGATGTTACACTGTATATTAATCAAGTTAAAATATAATTTACTATATCAGGTGCTGATTAAATGTTATTTACTCAACTAGGATGAAAGGGAAAAAAGAGACATTGATAGCCCTGTTTAGCAATAAAATGGTGATGCCAAAGTAGGTGGCACTGTAGACAAATATATGAACTCAGGACCCACAAAGCAGTGATCTGTATCACCCTTAAGGTCTAATCAACTCCTCTATTAAGAGCATTTAGCTCAGGAAACAGCAATGATGAAGTGAAAAATAAAACAGAATTCTAGTATGGTGGTGCCAGTTGTGAGGATTAAAACAGGAATGCTACACAAATGTAGCTGAAAGATAGCTACAGAATTGCTCCTTTCTTCTCTTACCACATTTTACTAAATTCAGAAGGGGTTATTTTGAAGATTCGTATTGTGCTTATGTATTAAAATAACCAGATGGTTTCAGTGGGCTGATCTTCTGTTAAGTGAACTCATTTAAATAATGAGTTTTGCATGTTATTGTACAAAGACATTGTTGTTGAGCAAAAGATGGCAATCCACTAGCTCACTGAATTACTGTATATGAAGTAACAGAAACTGTTTTTCTGTGGCTTAGTATCTAAAATCAGTTCAACCATTTTGATTATCCCATTTTTAATCCATAGCTTGATTTACACTATTGTAACTGCAAATCTAAACAATAATTTATTTAACATATCTGAAGCACACTTTGAATACTCCACAATGTATTTGGGTGGTATCTAGTAGCATGTAGTTAGATGTTTCAGAGATTAAAAGTTTTTTTTAAAAAAACAACAATAAGATTTAAATGTTAGTCATTGTGTAGGTCATACATTGCTAATGTGTTACTTCTTTTATTGATATCATTTTTACAAAAATAGCCAAGGATCAAACAGATGAACCCCACAGAACAAAGTTTTAGGAGTCATGAGTAAATATTATTGATATCAAAAAAGCAATATCAATCAATCAACCAACAACAACAACAATCTGACATGGGGATGGTAAAGAGCAAGAGTTTTGAAGGAGTTATCTTGGCAGCTCAGGAACAAGTTTTGCCAACAAATTGCATAAGACAAAAATACAGCACATATCCAACAATAGCAAATGCTGGCTTTGTAATGAAAAGGATGAAACAGTATATCATCAGATCAGTGAATGCAGCAAAATTTCACAGACTGATTATTTGCAATGCCATAGATAGATATAGATAGATAAATCTTTATTGTCATTGTCCTGCACAGAACGAGATTAGGGGGGGGGGGGACACTTAACAACTCAACAAAACCTAAACAAAATACAACTATACAAAATTATCAACGTACTCCCACCCCACATATACACATTTAACCCCTAAAAGCTCTAGAACTCTAAAAACTCTAAAAGTCTAAAAACTCTAAAACCCTAAAAACTATATACAGAAGCTCCCTCATAAACTGCATTGCACTGTATTCAAAGCCAGAACCACTTTTGGGTAGAAACTATTTCTCAAGCGGCTGGTCCTGGTCTTTATGACTCTATACCTTCTTCTAGAAGGCAGAAGCTGAAAGAGATCATTCTCGGGGTGCATACTATTTTGTGCAATCTCTACAGCTTTCTTATAACACCTGGTGGCATAGATTTGATCTAGAGTGGGAAGAGTATGCCCGATTATCCGCTCCGCAGTCTTTATGACCCTGGACAGCATTGTTCTTTCCCTAGCTGTACAACTCCCAAACCATACACACAGACCATAGGTTAACACACTCTCTATGGTACAGTGGTAGAATGCCAACAGCAGGTCCTTTGAAAGGTTGTTCTTCCTGAGGATTCTCAAGAAGTATAACCTCTGCTGTGCAGTTTTTTTTTACAGGGTTGTAAAAATTATTCATTGGAAACTTTGCCAGAAGTTTGGATCTGAATGCAGTAAAAATCATTGGGGACATCAAGTAAAGAAAGTTTTAGAAAATTTATTTATTTATTTATTTCCTTAGATTTGTTTTGCCTCCCCATTCACTGGGGTGACTCTGGGCAGCTTACAACACATATTACAAACCCAACATAAAAACAACCCCATATAAATAGTCATAAAAAGTAACAGGTTAAAATCACTAAAACCTTAAAAAGTCCTCTACCTCCGGTTCCCCATTAAAGCTAGCTAGAACTAGGGTAAGGAAGCTAAATAAAATAAAAAAAACACCTCAGATGGCCCTTATATCAACCAACCGGGTGTATGTGTGTGTGCTGCCACACCGGCAGCACCCCACACCTGGTGAGCTAGCCATGTTTTTAATCCCTTTCTAAAAGGCAGTAGATCTGTCTGGAGGTGCAACTCGATTGGTAAGAAGTTCCACAGGGCCAGACAGATACGGAGAAGACTCTCCTTCTAGTGCCAGAGAGATGAGCCTCTCTGGCAGATGGAACCCTTAGGGAGCTCCTCTGAACTGCTCTGGTGGGACGGGCTGATGTACTTGGGGCGATGCAATCTCTTAAGTACCCTGGTCCATTACCATGTAGTGCTGTAAAGGTCATTACTACAGAACTGCTCATGGATTAATTTTGTTACCAATGTTTGACTATTTACATTAACTCTGACGTTTAGGACTTGTGTTGGAGTGGTGAAAGTTCTTTCTTTTTTCTTCATGACTAAGACTAAAATGGAAACCTATTGAATGACTGTTTGACTGGGAGGAGCGATTGGGAACTTTTGTGAAATAATTGGATACAGCTGGGCACAGTTGGTTATAGTTGGAAACAGTGTTATTGTCTTTATCCTGGAAATTAGCGCTATAAGGGACTTTTTAAAAGGTTTAAATCTGTTAAATTGTATATGAACTTGAAGTGAATTCAATATAATGAATTGGAGATTTGAAAATTGCTATATTGCAGAGTGGCTTTTAAAGACTATTGATTATATTAAGGTGATAGGAAGAACTGATTATATAGTTTAAAAATTAAGTAAAATATAAGTACAAACCAATCTCTTAATTGTTTGAATATATTGGGAATTACAAATACATGAAGATATATGAATATTTTAACTGATTAGAAGAGGATAATTAGATTGGCATTGGTTTTCGACTATCTGTTTACTATAATAGTCAAAATCTGTTTAAATAGATTAAAGGTGTTTAAAGAGTAGAGAAAAACTTTCTGAATGTATGTTTAAGTTTCTTAGGATAAATGATATTTAAACCATATTATATGAAAACCTCCAAGTGGTGATATCCAACCTAATGGAAACCTTTAACAGTGTTTTTGTGGACCTCAAGAAGGAACAAGAAGATCTTAAGAAAGAGCAGGAGGAAATAAAAAAGAACAAAATGAGATAAAATCAGAACTTTCAGATATGAAGGAAAAAGAGCAAGATAGAAAATTTAAGGAGGAACTGCAAGATAAAAGACTTGATTTGTTGGAGGATGGGATGAGGCATTCCAACATTATCATTAGAAAGATCCCCGAGAGATCCCCAGACCAATTAAAGGATAGAATAATGGAATGGCTAAATGGATTGGACTTAAACATAAATTTTGTCCCCAAAGATATTCTAGGTATACAACGATTGGGTCAAAAAAAAAAAGAAAATTGGAGATAGGAATGTGTTGTTAAAATTTGCTAATTTGGCTGATAAATTACATACGATGGTGTGTATTAAAAAGACAGGACCTACCGCATTAAAGATATTGTTGAAAGAAGTGTTGAAATAGAAATTTATCTTGATATATCAGTAGATGAAAGGATATGGAGGTGGTTGATGAAACCTATAACAAAATGATTAAGTGATAAGCGTATAAAATACAATTTGAAACATTCTAAAAAGTTAGTTTTTTCTACTTGGACAAGCAATATTTGATCGATCAAAGTTATTTTCCATTAGACATCATGGTAAAGGCAAAGCTGCTTGAAAATGGGTCAAAGGACTGGGAGAATTTAAAAGAAGAGCCAGTCATGTCAGGAGGAATGTAATAAATGAAGAATGACTTTAAGGCAATAAAGTGATAATAGACTGTGAATGCAGCTGTAGGGAAACAATATTAATTACTGTATTTTCTGGCGTATAAGACTACTTTTTAACCCCGAAAAATCTGTGCCAAAGTTGGGGGTCATCTTATAGGACAGGTAATTAACTGCAGCTTGTTTCCCCTTGCTTCATATGTCCGGCGCATATGGTGGGGGGTGCCGCGGCCGAGTCCCTGCTCTGTGTGGGGAGTATGAAGCAAGGGGAAGCAAGCTGCACACATCTTCCTGTAACTCGAGGAGGAGAACGTGAGCGTGGATTGGCTCTCCACCAGAACCTGCCCATTCGACTCGGAGGGCTGCACGTCTTCAGGTTGAGTGGGGGTTAATTTTTATTTGGTGTGCATTGGAAGAGAGGTAGTCTTATACGGCAAGTATATTCCAAACTCTATATTTTAACTGGAAAAGTTGGGGGTCGTCTTATATGCCCAGTCGTCTTATACACCGGAAAATACGGTAATTTAAAATGAGTTTTTGAAGCCATCCACAACCCCTCCTTCTGAATTTTTTTTAAATTCAGGCATGCCTACTTTTTTTGTAAAGGGGCAAAGGGGGTGTAACTTATTCTTATTCTAAGTTTTTATTTTATTTTTTTGTGCCATCAAAAAAGATGTGAAAAGAAATTGGAGGTTAAACATATTGTCAGACGATATAGAACATAAGATAATTAAAAATAGAATGAAATATAGAAGAGTAGAAATAATATGTATTAGAATGAAAATAGTCATTTACTGAGAATTGTTTGACAGTGTGTTCTGATTAGGTGGAAGTATAATGGAATCTTATTTATTTTGCTTAGTGTCTTTCTGTGTACTATGTTGTGTTTTTTTATTATATTGGTGATGTTCATTACTAGCACCTTGAATTGCACCCGGAGGCACACTGGCAGCTAATGCAACTCATGCAATAGTGGAGAGGTGCAGTCATAATGCCCACACCCCATCACTATGTGGGCAGCCACATTCTGCACCAGTTGCAGCCTCCGAATGGTCATCAAGGGCAGTGCCATTTAGAGTGCATTACAATAGTCTAGTCTGGATGTGACCAGGGCATGCGTGACCATGAGCAGTGGACATAACTGGCGGATTATGCAAAGTTGAGCAAAAGCCCTCCTGGCCACAACTGCCACTTGCTCATCGAGCAGTAGTCGTGAGTCTAGGAGGACCCCCAATTTACAAAACGGGTCTGTCTGAGGCAAGGAAGCCCCATCCAGAACCAAAGATGGTAACCAAAAGTGAGAGAGTCAAGATCCTGTAGGACTTTTTTTAATAAAGTTTTTCCCCCAATAAAATTCACAACAATACAAAAAAAAACCCACTGTAACATAACATAAAAAAAAACATAACAACACAAATAGGACCATTAGGACCCTTTCACATTCCTACTTATCTACAAACATTTCTATAATGGTTGCACTTATTCTAATTGTTTTATTTTTAAGAGTTCTACTTTACTTTATACAACAATATCAGTGTCCATTCATACAAGCCTACCATCCCCACCCAATACCCACCCCGTGCTGTACATTAGTTTGATAAGATTCTCTTTAAACTGCTATTGTAGTTCTGTGTAAATACTTCTCCTCCCAAAATTTGTATTCTTCCTGACTTGGATTAAGACCTTCTCTATCTGTCATTGCAAATATTACAAAGGGCCTCCAGATTGCCCAGAAATTACTCTTTTTTTATTATTCCTTTTCTTATCCTTAATTTGGTTGTTAATTTGTCATTCAGTGTCAGGCGCCATACTTGTTTATACCAACTTTCTTTACTAATATCAAATTTATTTTTCCAATCTAAGGCTATCAATTGCCTGGCTACTGTTAATAACATTAACAAAAGCTCCTTCTTACCTTTATCCAGGTTTATCTCCACCTCCCCTATCAGATCTACTTTCGGGCTTTAACTGACCTCATTCCCTAGAATTTTCCTTAACTCTTCCTCAATAGTATCCCAAAACTTCCTTGCATATATACACTCACACCACATGTGTAGGTAAGTTCCGTTTAAATTTTTACATCTCCAGCAATTTTCTGATGTTCCACCTTTCATTTGGGCTAACCGTGTTGTAGTCATATACCATCTCCACATTAATTTGCTCACATGCTCCCTTTCCTTAATAGAAAGGGAGTTCATTAAATGTTTCCATTTCAAGTTCCAATTTTCCTCCTTGATTATTATCCCCAAGTCCTTTTCCCAAGTTTCTCTCAGTATTTTTTGTGGTACATCATTCTTATTTATGATCTGATATAATTTACTCACCAAACCCTTGTTCTCCAGAAGCCCCCTCCTTAATTTATATATTATTTCCTCAAATTGGGTAGGTGCTTTATCTAAGGATGTTCCCTTTCTTACTTTATTATCCCACTTCTCCATCTGGATCTTTTAGAACCAATTCAATACAGGAACACCACAGGGATGTGTGCTTAGCCTGCTCCTTTATATTCTCTATACATTTGACTGTGTCTCTGTCCACCCTAGCAATAGGATTGTCAAATTTGCAGATGACACAACTGTGATCGGGCTCATCTCTGATAAGGAGGGCGAGACGGCCTATAGAGATGAGGTGGAGCGGTTGACAAAGTGGTGTAGAACCAATAATCTGCTCCTCAACATAAAGAAAACAAATGAGCTTGTGGTGGATTTTAGGAGGCAGAGAACTGATGTCCAGCCACTTTTGATTGACAGAACCTGTGTGGACAGGGTAGCAACTTTCAGATTTCTGGGCATTGAGATACAGGAGGATCTGTCCTGGACTACCAATACAAGGGGGCTTGCGAAGAAGGCGCAGCAGAGACTGTATTTTTTGAGAACTCTTCCACAAAAGCTGCTGCTTGCCTTCTATCGCTGCGCTATTGAGAGCATGCTCACTTATGGCTTATGTGTGTGGTTTGGGAGTAGTACTCATCGGGATAGGATAATGTTGCACAGAATTATTAAAACAGCGGAGAGTATCATCAGCTGACCACTCCCCACTTTAGAACAAATTTACACCATCAGGTGCCACAGAAAAGCATTAGATATAGTAGGAGACCCATCACATCCTGGCCACTGCATCTTTGAGCTTCTGCCATCAGGATGGAGATATAGAACAATGAAGGTAAAAACTGGCCGTCTCAAGAACAGTTTCTTCTCCCAAGCAATTTTGGCCTTAAATGGAAATGCTGGACTCTGAAGTCATCTTATCTTATTTTAAAATCTTAATTATTTTAGATTTTTAATTTTTAGGATTTTAGAATTTTGAAATTTTAAAATTTTTGAAAATTTGAAATTTTTAAAGTTTTGAAGTTTTTAAATTGTACTGTATGATGCTATCTTAATTGGTGTTTCTGTAGCTGTTTTAAATTAAGGGGTATGCCTTATTCGAGTTGATATATAGCAACCGAGAAATTTCATTGTTCCTGCAAGGGGACAATGACAATAAAGATTTATCTTATCTTATTTTAAACTCTGGTAAATTTTCTCCCTTTTTTGACACTCTTTACCTTCTTCCAACCATTGTCTAATATTATTTTGTTTTCTATTAACAATTGTTTCAGTTCTTTACTAATCCTTAGTGGGAATTTCTGCATATCAGGCCCTTCCAGGTTCAGGGAAACACCTGGGGCGAGTTTACTTTTTATCCCCTTCCAAAATTCATATAGGTTTTGTAGGGTTTTATTTTCCATTTTCATTTTTGTAGTTTGATTTAATAAAAAAACCACCCTTTAATTTCCTGTATTCTCTTATATCTGTTTCCTCACTCTCATTATTTTCCTGTACTAATTTATTCATAACCCTTACTGCCTGAAATGCCTTGTAATAATTAACTACATTAGGGATCCCCAGACCCCCTTCCTTTTGTTTTATGTACCTCATCGATTTTGCAATCTTCGACAACCTCCCTCCATTACAATATCTATCTAATAATTTTTGCCACTCCTTCAATTCTTTTTCATTTATTTTGATTGGTAGATTTCCCAATATAAACATTATTTTTGGCATTACTTTCATTCTGCATATATTAGCCCTACCTAACCATGACAGATTCAACTTATTCAAATTTCTGATTGAGATTTTAATTTCCTTTTTAAAAACGTTTTCAAAATTTAACTTCTGGAACTCTTTCAATTCTTCAGATCCTGTGGGACTTTAAAATTCAAACAGATAGACATCTGCCTCACAACACATCTGATATAATTGTTGTGAAAAAGAAGAAATACTATAGTTTATTGACATTGTGATACCAGGACTGAAGAAAATCACAAACTATTGTACAGTGGAACCCTGTTTTACGGACGGCTCGCTTAACAGAAAACTCGCTATATGGAAAGAAATCCTGAGAAAATGGTGCCTCACTTACTGGGGAAAAATCACTATATGGAAAGTTATTTTGGGTGTGTGTGTGGAAGGGTTTCCAAAGCTTCCCACAACAGTGGGAGGGTGTTTAGAGCATATCCACTCCATTTTTGAATTTTTCATCACTTTTTTGGCACCTCTAGAAGCGTTCCCCGCAACTAGGAAGTGCTGACATTCCCCCATCCCCTCATCAGCTGTTTGGCACCCATAATTTCCTGCAATTAGCAGGGCTGGCCACTAGATGGCACTGTCGGAAATGTGCCGAATATGCATTGCAAACCAAAATAATAGGTTCCCAAGCTCAGAAAAAAAGCCAAATTATCATATTTTATCTGTTCAAAAGTGCACTTGGGGATTTTTCACTGTTTTCACCACTTTAGAAGGAATTTTGAACTGAAATTTTTTTTTTGCTTTTTTCTAAATTCCGGAATGGAAATATTGGTTTTTGATGCATTCCTATGGGAAATCGTGCTTCACTTTAAGGAAAAATCACTACAAGGAAAACCCTGCAAAATGGATTAATTCCATTAAGTGAGGGTTCACTGTATTTGCAAATTGAAGTTAAGCATCTATGGAGGAAGAAATCTTTTGTTGTTCCCATAATGATCGGAGCCCTTGGAACAATACCTAAAGGACTCCCTAGATATTTGGAAATTTTTGACTAATTGGACTTGAACATCCTAACTCTCCAAAAAACAGCTCCACTAGGAACTGCATATATACTCAGACATTACCTTAACAGTTCTTAGGTCCGCAGTTAGAGCTTGAACTGTTAATTTTATTCCAGTCCTCAACTGTGAATCAAACGGTAGATTTGTACCCAATAATAATAAAAAAGCAACATCATCAGTACTTATGTTGCTTCACAAAAATAGTGCCTTTGTTATGTCAAAAATAAATGTCAAAAATTACAGGGTTTCACATTGCTCATTACCTTCAAACTCTTGAGTCTCCCTCTTTTCTTAAAGAAAAGTTCAGCTGTCACCTGAAAAGGCAAAAGTAGCAAGTGAGAGTCAAAATTCTAACATTGTAATTTACTGTTTCTTTGTAGTGCTTTTGCATAGGGAAGTTGTCAAGTATTCTGAACCTGTGTAGTCCAGGAATAAACACATGTGATAAACCGACTGAGCAAATATACCCTTGAAGATTTTCTAGCCATTATTAGGGAAAGCTGAAATTACTTCTCGCTATATCTCCTGTACATGAAAAAAACCCTCTGCTGGGATGCTTGTAGCTGGGTTACTACATCTATGTGTTTAAAACCCTAGCATTTTACAAATCTCAAATAAAAAGCCACTGATAGTACACTTGGTCTCTGTAGACTATTTTTGCTGGTTTCAGCACACTAAGAAGAATAGAACAAAATCATAATGAATGGTATTTCCTAAAAGTCCTACAAATAAGCATGCTAGCTGCAGTCAACCTATTTGCAATTAGATTACTCTAGGGAAGAAGATAATTTTAATTTTCATGTGATTCCCAGATTAACTTGAAAAGATATTTAATTGTTTAATTGCTTATTAATCATAGTGGTATGAGCTGACCAGATAGCTCATGAGTCTCTGTGGCACAGTGGTTAAGATGCAGTATTCTACTCACAATATGAATTTGATCCCAATAGACTCAAGAATGACTCAGCCTTCCTTCTCACAAGATTGGTAAAATGCGTTCCCAGCTTGTTGGGAGGAAATTGTTATTTGCATATGCACCTTATAAACCACCCAAACAGTGTTTTAGCACTATGGCACAGTACATAAGCAGATGCATTTCCCTTTTTCTTTTCTTTTTTTTTTGCGTTTGAGTTAAGCATCTGGCTTCAGAGCCAGAGGTTGTGAGTTCAGTTTTCCTCTGTACATCCCAGAGCACCAGTGTATGTGGCCTTAGACAAAGTTGCATAGTCCCAAGGTTCCCCTAGAACAGGAGTTCCCAACCTTTTTACCCAGTGGGCCTGACCATGCCCCTGGACAGCTGAGCGGGCCTGACCACGCAAATTGCACATACATACAAAAGGAGTACAAAAAGACTAGCTGGATATTTAAAAGATGCAAAGAGCCCATCAAGCACTGCAGGCTTTTAAAAGTTCATTAAATAAATCATCAATTATCTCAGTCTTAGGTAACGTGTGTTTTGAAGTGTTTAACTTAATTTAATAACATTAGATATATCTTGCTCATTTGCAGAAGAAATGTTTAAAAACTTCTGGTCTTTGTCTTTGCCCGCAATGGTATACAACACACATGTACACTTAAAAATTCACATTACATGATGCTGTTTACTCATGGTTCTGCTTTTGAGCATAGGCTAGTGAAACTTAACACCGTATGTGATAAGAGATAAACATTTTAAATGTAGCTCTACCACAAAATGTTAAGAATTTCTTGGATTGAAAAATAAACCAATAATAAAGTAGTAAGGTAAATGAATGAAGGCCAAGACCAGTATCTTGGTGCTTTACTGCAAATAGGAGGGACATGGTGTGACGGACTGGAGTATACCCTGTGCTTTTTCATATCTTGTTCTTTAACCTCTGCAAAATGGCGATTTCAAATCTGTGGGAGTTAGAAAGAATGTAAACATTCTTTGCCTCATGGTGGAGAAGAAATGGAACCTAATGTGTGATTGATATATCTTGCTGTAAGATCATTGGTTGGAATCCCTGAGGGGTAGGGCCAAAGTTGGACCCTGGGGGAGGAGCTATCACACAGATATACACACTCAGAGACTCTCTGGAATGCCTGCTTTGCAAGCAGCCAAGATGTATGGGCTTGAGCGAAAGGGGGGCCAGCTGGCTTTTCCTCAACCAAGCAGCCTGCTTTATCTATTTGCTTCTTGATCTTTTGATGGACTGTATCCTGAATCTTGCTATGTTTTTAATCTATACCTATAAGAAGTAGGATGTGTGGTGAGTGTCTGGCATTAGCGCCTACATCTGGCCCAACCATCCTGTACTGAGCCGCCCACACTTACCTTGAAACCAAACTCACAATGCCACAAAGGTCCGGATGCCGAGAGTGGGGCAACTGACCCACAAACATGAACAAAAAAACCTACAAGGCCCAGCATCCTCCACACCATGCCACCCCTCAGCCAATCAAGTTGAAGGGCGTGAGCACGGAGGAGGCATGGCAAGCGGCACACATGTTAAACAAAAAATGACTGCCCAACACACAAACAATTTCCCTCCAGGCAGGCAGGTGGGCACGCATGTCGGTTGCCGGCTGGGCAGCCTGCTTTTGATGCCTCCCGCCCAACCGGCAAAGGCCTTGGTGCTGGCGGGGACAGAGGACAGGCTGCACCACGGAGGCAAGAAGGTAAGCGGCGTAGCCCACAAGGAAACATGTAAGTGGGGTGGAGGACACGGACTGAGGGGGGAAGGCCTGGGGACCACGCCGCCCGCCCTGGTCTGGGAGGAGAAAGGGGGAACACAAACCCACCCTCCTGCCCATTCCCCCTTCAGTCCCTGTCCCCCTCCCCACTTACCTGTTGCCGGCTTGGCAGTTCGCACTATGCGCCTCCCCGGTGCGGCCATTTGTGTGTGGCCTCGCCAAGGCTTCAGGGAGGAGGGGGATCCCCTCCTCTTCCCACACAGCTTCGGCATGTGTGTGTATTATGTGTGTGTATGGAGGGGCTCACTGAGGCTTCGGGGGGAGGAAAGGGAGCCCCTCCTCTCCCCGTGCAGCTTCGGCATGTGAGTGTGTGGGGAGGGCTCGCTGAGGCTTCAGGGGGAGGAAGGGGAGCCCCTCCTCTCCCTGTGCAGCTTCTGCATGTGTGGTTTTGTGTGTGGTTATGTTGTGTGTGTCTGTGTGGTTGTGTGTGTCTGTGTGGTTGTGTTGTGTGTGTGTGTGTTGTTTGTGTGTGTGTGTGTTGTGTGTGGTTGCATTGTGTGTGTCTGTATTGTGTGTGGTTGTGTGTGTGGTTGTTTCGTGTGTGTGCACGCATTCCCCACAACCACCCCTACCACCAACACCAAAAAAAAAAAAACCTGCCCAGCAGTGCCAGGCAAAAAATACTGGTCTATACCTATAAGAAAGGAGTTGTGTGGTACGTGTCTGGCATACATGGCCACACCCGGCCCAACCATCCTGTACTGATCCAGCCACACTTACCTTAATACCCTGTGAGCATCGCCACAAGGGTCCGGATGCCGAGAGTTGGGCACCTGCCCCACAAACATGAACAAAAATACCCTACATTTCCCAGCAGCCAATGAGGCTCAGGTACTCGAGCACGGGGGAGGCCGGGAAAGTGGCGTGCATGTAAGAAATGTCCGACCAATGCACAAACCACTTCCCTCTGGGAGACACTTCGTCTCCCGGAGGGAAGCCATCCCCAGCTCACCACAGGGTCCAAATCAGCGGTAGTGAAAGGGGGCCGGCACACCATGTGAGCGCCAATCAATGTTGCCAAGCTATATGGTAATTACTGTGGCGTACGGTAATTCAGCCCTCCTTATGGTTACCATACAGAAAAGTATGGTAATTTGACCTCCCTACAACACCTGGGCATGCTCCTGATGAGGTGGCGGATGGTCTCCTGAGAGATCTCCTCCCACACCTGGATTTAAGCAACCCCCAACTCCTGGACAGTCTGTGGTGCAATGTGGCGTCGGTGGATGGAGCGAGACATGATGTCCCAGATGTGCTCAATCGGATTGACGCCTGGGGAATGGGCGGGCCAGTCCATAGCATCAATGCCTCTGTCTTGCAGGAACTGCTGACACACTCCAGCCACATGAGGTCTAGCATTGTCGTGCATTAGGAGGAACTCAAGGCCAACCACACCAGCATATGGTCTCGCAAGGGGTCTGAGGATCTCATCTCGGTACCTAATGGCAGTCAGGCAACCTCCAGCAAGCACATGGAGGGCTGTGCGGCCCTCCAGGGAAATGCCACCCCATACCATTACTGACCCACCTCCAAACCGGTCATGCTGGAGGGTGTTGCAGGCAGCATAACATTCTCCATGGTGTCTCCAGACCCTGACATGTCTGTCACATGTACTCAGTGTGAACCTGCTTCCATCTGTGAACAGCACAGGGCACCAGTGGCGAACCTGCCAATCTTGGTGTTCTATGGCAAATGTCAAATTTCTTGCACGGTGTTGAGCTGTGAGCACAACCCCCACCTGTGGTCGTCGGGCCCTCATACAACCCTCATGGAGTCTGTTCCTGACCATTTGAGCAGACACATGCACATTGGTGACCCGCTAGAGGTCATTTTGCAGGTCTCTGGCAGTGCTCCACCTGTTCCTCCTTGCACAAAGGTGGAGGTAGCGGTCCTGCTGCTGGGTTGTTACCCTCCTACGGCCTCCTCCACGTCTCCTGGTGTACTGGCCTGTCTCCTGGTAGCACCTCCATGCTCTGGACAAAATGCTGGCAGACACAGCAAACCTTCATGCCACAGCTCGCATTGATGTGCCATCCTGGATGAGCTGCTCTATCTGAGCCACTTATGTGGGTTGTAGGTTCTGTCTCATGCTACCACTAGAGTGAAGGCACTGCCAGCGTTCAACAGTGACCAAACCATCAGCCAGAAAGCAAAGGAATTGAGAAGTGGTCTGTGGTCACCTCCTGCTGAACCACACCTTTATTGGTGATGCCTTGCTAACTGCCTCTGATGTCCACCTGTTGTCTCTTCCATTTGCACAACATGCATGTGGAATTGAATGTCAATCGGTGTTGCTACCAGGGTGGACAGTTTGATTTCACAGAAGTGTGATTGACTTGGGGTTACATTGTGATGTTTAGGTGTTCCCTTTAATTTTTTGAGCAGCATATTATAAGACAGAGCAACACAGACCTCTCTGTATTTCTTTCTCCTTAGATATTCATTAGTTCATCTCAGGTAGTGGCATCTTCTTGGTTTTCTAACATCACTGTATTCAGTTATGGTGAATCTTTCAGGAGAATTCTCAACAAGTAATTTTGCATATGTTCACTTGAATATTTTACACATGTTCCCAATTTGCCATCTTGAGCTCTTAAAAACATAATGCATTTTTATATCCTTTCGAAAGAAACCTATACAGTTCCTAAATACTACGTAGATGAGCTTTCCTCCTCAGCACCCTCCAATCAACTAAATGTGTGGAACATGAATTGAGGCATTCACTGATCGTCAGAAATATTCTGGAAGTGATTTCTGCCCCCCTCCCCAGGCATCTGCATAGAATTCAGCATGTATCTGTAACATTGAATAGTGTTCAAAAACAGTAACATCAAGTCTTACAAAATTGCCAGTTGGGAAAAACGTTTCCTCCTGATTTTAGAACCAAATAAGAAAGTCACTGGAAATTACTACCTACACAACATTAATGCATGCAAAAGGGGCACCAGAGATGCCAAGCCACATGTCTGTCTCATCAATTTCAAAAGTGTAATTGTACAAAAGACATTTGACTCAGCATCACATTCTGTTTCAGCAGAGTTTGTTGATCTCTAAAGACAAGGGGAAATTGCTTCTTGTCTCCAGTAATAAGTAACCGAGTCAAAGTTATGTATTTCTGTCCTGCACCATTCAGCATTACTGAATTTTAAAGAATGGATCATAGCAAGGACAAATAGACTTGCATTTTCCCATTGCAAAGCATGGTAGTTTAAATTCTTTACCTGATAGCTACAAAACTGCTAAACACATTGGGCAAAAGCTTTGTAAGAAAAATTTGGCAAAGTTTGTACAAATGTTTGACAAGTCATTTTGCTGTCTCTATAGGACTACATGCTGGAAATCTAGTTTGATCTATCATATAAAAATTTGTGCAGCATTTTAAGCAGGTTAACAAATGTGCCGTGTCATAGAACTTTGATCTGGGAAGTCTCACTTTACTTCTGCATTTTTCATAACTGATTTCTTTTGGAATATTGGGATTATTAAAAGAAAGTGAATGCAGGAAGAAAACCAAAGTATGTTTCTCTATGCCTAACTGAATATTTGTTCTCCACACGGCAAGATGAAAATGTATATACACACTAGATCACTGGTGCCCAAACTTTTTTCCATGGGCTGGTCCTGTGCCTGACATGTAGTTGCGGGGGGCTGGAGACTGGCTGTTCCCACTGCTGACCATTTTGACATCAGAAGCGGTGGCGGCGGCGATCAGGCTTTGCTCCTGCTGGTCCCAGCAACCTCTCCTTGGTCCTAGCACTTCAGAAGCCTTTAGCAATGTGGATTGCCACATTGAAAAAAATTTCCGAGCCTTCTCCATTTCAAAATCCATAGTGCTGGAAGAGTGAACCTAGCACGCTGTGCTGATGTCAGCCTTGGCACACCAGGTTTACCCTTCCAGCGTCACAGATTTTGAAACAGAGAAGGCTCGGAATTTTTTTTCAATGCAGCGATCTGTGTTTCTAAAGGCTTCTGAAGCACTTGGACCGGGCGGAGGCTTCTCGGATCAGCAGGAGTGAAGTCCAATCACTGCTGCCACCACCACTGCAGGTGACATATTGCTATGTCAGGCAGTGGGGGCAGGTGGGGGGTGGTCCAGATAGGGTTCAGGTTCTCAGTCCGGGCCGGATGAGTGATATGTGTGGGCCTAATATCTATCTGCACTAGATATTCTCTTTCTTTTGGAGAGGGGTATTAGCAATCAACAAAGACCAAATGGACATATAATAATTTAATTTGTTGTAAAACCTCGTGTAACAAGGGAAGAATGGGAACAGCTCCATCCTCAAACCTGCTCTTGGTGAATCTTTCAGGAAAATCCTCAAATTGGGGAGGTGAGTGTAGTACCCCATACATGCCTTCATATGGATGGAAAGACTATGTCTGGTAGCAAGAAATCTTTTGTATATTGTCACAGTGAGCTGTTCTAAGTGTAACCAAAACAAAATGAATATGCTCAACTTACAAATGAGAAGAATATATATAAGTTAGAAATAGAAATAACTTGAGATCTAAACGATTCTACTGCAGGAACAAGTAAAATTAGCAGGGTTTCCCAGATTGTATCAGTAATAGGTAATAGAAACTCTAATTACTTAATTCCATAAACTGTCATATGAGAAAATGATGAGACTTATTTCATAGAAGAAATAGATTTTCCAGTACCCTGGGTCAGTGATGGTGTACCTTGGCATTCCAGGTGCTATGGACTGCAATTACCAGAAGCCCAAATCCGCACTCCTGTTGATCAGGGCTTCTGGGATTTGAAGTTCCAGAACACTTGGAGTGCCAAGGTTCACCATTATTGCCCTAGGTAATGTTAGAGCTTAGTAAGAACAACAGTAGGAAAAACTAGAAATCAGAATAATTAGTGGACCAAGGAAGAGGGAGCTAAGGTAAGGTTATGTAGAAGAATTATAATATTCTTTGGCCAAAATCCTGTTGCTTACTATTGTAAATCATACTACAGTCAGCCATATAAAGCAATGGAATTTTGGTGAGTCAACTCCTCCACAGCAAGTTGCAGTGAGAATAGACCAATGTGAGTCAATGGAACTGATTCAGTGCAGTGGCTCTAGTATGATTCACTATGCTAAGTAACAAGAGCTTGGTCACCGAGAGGTAAATGAATAGTGTCTGAAAGATAGCCATGGTACGTAGCTAGGTTAAGTAGAAAAACCCCTTTGCAGGCGCACCCCCCAAAGAAAGACTCAGACACCAGTATATGGATAAAGGCATTGGGCCACTTTTATTGAATAATGCCCTAGTCCGAATTATAACTTTCAATTGGTACTCATCCAATTATAATTCTTAAGGCAAGCAGGCCGCAGTAACACTGGTAAGGTTCCTCCCAAAATTGCCAATGGCAATTGGCTACAATGTATCCATTTGTATCAATTTGTTTGTTGACACAAACAAATTGTTGACCGTAGTCAATAAACTATCTACTGACCCCACCCTCTGACGTGTATCCATCGAATCACGGGGTGATGCATGCTGAAAAGTTCCTGCCATCACCCCTTGCCTGGTTCGTCGTTGACCGGTCAACGTTATTACACCTGTACCTGTCTAAGTGTTGGCCAGTCAATTGCGAATCTGCCGGATACCTATGGGTCATAAATATTTACCTTACCAGTGCTACCCGCCTAAGTGACCAAAGTCAAGAGCAAGAAAACCCCTATGTCAAACCTCAGCAACAGTGTGGGATGGGCAAAAAAGCCAGAACCCAAGGGCCAATTGTGGGTTCCGGCCAAAAATTCCCACCCGGCCCCGAAGCGACCAAAATATCACACTGTTCACTAGGGAGGGGGTGGAGGGAAAACTTTTCCTCTCCGTCGCTATTTTAAAATGGCAGCTCGGCTGCCTCGTGGCCACCCCTTTTATAGAGGGGTGGCCACACCCCCTAACTCACCCAGATGTCTGAGTCCGGGTGGGGGGGGGCCCGCAAAGAGCGCGGCGGCCATTTTGGCGCCGCACTTTCATTGCAGACGCACCCCCCAAAGAAAGACTCAGACACCGGTATATGGATAAAGGCATTGTGCCACTTTTATTGACTAATGCCCTAGTCCGAATTATAACTTTCAATTGGTACTCATCCAATTATAATTCTTAAGGCAAGCAGGCTGCAGTAACACTAGTAAGGTTCCTCCCAAAATTGCCAATGGCAATTGGCAACAATGTATCCATTTGTATCAATTTGTTTGTTGACACAAACAAATTGTTGACCGTAGTCAATAAACTATCTACTGACCCCACCCTCTGACATGTATCCGTCAAATCACGGGGTGATGCATGCTGAAAAGCTCCTGCCATCACCCCTTGCCTGGTTCGTCATTATCTGGTCAACGTTATTACACCTGTACCTGTCTAAGTGTTGGCCAGTCAATTGCGAACCTGCTGGATACCTATGGGTCATAAATATTTACCTTGCCAGTGCTACCCGCCACACGGGGAGGCGTCCATGATGACTCAACCCCCCCCCCCCCAAGACCGTCAGCTCAGTTGCCAGGCCTGCTTGCACCACACCCAGACGAGGTACATACCTCCAGCCGACAGGTGGACCCCTTCCCCTGCCTACCGGCAAAATTTTTGTAAGCCTATCCTCAGGTGTCCAATGGCTGTCTCCCAGCCATGCTCAGCAAGGGACTGAGCAACAGCCCTGTCCACTGACTGCCGGAACAGTCCGAACCACGGAGATCCACGTCTCCCCTAAATTGGTGTCTCGGCACGATGTTAGACCATAGCGACCGTGTGTAAGCCATACGTGATATAAAACGCCAGGTCGCAGCCCCTCAACAGTTTAGTAACAGCAGTGATCCGTATAAGATCGTTGCCGCTGAGGTGCCTATTAAGAACATCGGGTGGTCCAGCAGCCCCAATGGACATCAGGAATGACAACAGTTCCCGCCCCCTTGTGCCGCGCATACCATACCATCGCATACGTGCGGATGCACACAGCCCAAGTCGGGGTCCACTCTCTGTCGCCGCAGCATATACTGCTGCCCAGTGTACATAGCTGCGGCCCACCAGCCCCACTGCCACCGGTGTGTAGAGACACACAGGATCTGTAAAAGAGGAGAAGAGGTTAAGGACATAACTAGGTACTCGTACAGTGAGGGCACGTACATATAAGAAATTGTGCGTACACGCATGTCCGCCTCCGAGTACTCCAAACGTAGCCGCGATCAACGCGACGCCTATCCTAAATAAATGGGTGCCAAAACGGGCCCCCACACCGCGAAGCGCGGCACCGGTCACCCTCAGTAACATTACTTCGGCAAGGGTAGACCTATCCTGGTGGCAGAAAAACAGGCTGGGGCGTGCAGCAGGCACTGTCGAAAATTCATGTAGGGCACCAACCGGACAGATGTCTCCAATAAAACTTCGTAGCAGTCTGACTCCACTGCCTACGCCGTGCTGAACAACCTGTGAGGACCATATCCCCACTTGAGCCCACTCATGTGTGACAGAGACATCATCGAGTTCCAGTGCCCTTCAAGACACATCCGCCTTACACAGATGGTACCAACTCTGGCACCCACTCACTGATGCAGAGCGCTCCAAAAAGGCTACCATGGTAGCTGCGTGACCAAGAGCCACTTCACACCTATCCGAACATAAGTAATGCCAGCCTCGTGCGAGGTGGGTCAGAAACTCTGGGAACTGGGGTGACGCGTGTCCGGGTGGCAGACACGTTCCTGTGTCCACCCCTCCAAAACACGACGCATGAACGCAGTAGTGATACGCCTTACGCGTGCGAGGTGCCAATGACATGCCCAGTTCACCTCTCCTCGCCAATCGTCCAAATATCGGCCGGGAGTGGTGAGTGGAATTCATCTGCTTCCGGAGTAAGGCACAGAACCGGGGGATCTACAGGCGGGATAAAGCAGCAGCAATGTCAGTATTAATACCTGGAACATGTCTGGCCCATAACAGCACATTTAGGCGTAGGCTTCTCAAAAAGAATAGACAAACTAATGTCATGACCCTGGGGGATTTGCATGTCTGGGTGTTGACAATGTGCACCACTCCACATTATCACACCACAAATAGACCACTGAGTAGGCCCACTCATCGCCCCATAGCATCAGTGCTCCCCAAAATGGGAATTAACTCAAGGAAGGTAAGATCGCGGAGGCGATCCGTGCCAAGCCATGGGTGCTGCCATCGGCCGTAAGTCCCCCTACCCTCAGAGTAAACCCCCATAAGTCCGGGAGCTGGAGGCATCCGACCGTACTTGAAATCCAGGGCAGACCATCAGGTCTGATCTCCAGGAAGAGACCCCGTTAAAACCCAGGAGTAATTTGAGCCAGACCGGAAGGTCCACCCGTATGCACCTGATCAGCCGGACCCTGTGTTGACGTTTTAACAGGCCAACCATGGTGTCACACAGGCGCCTGGCCAATGCTCTGCCGGGTGGAACCACCCTGCAGGCAAAATTAAGGTGGCCCTGAAGTAAGGGCAGGTCACAAGGGAACACTTTATGTTTGGCAATCAATGCCAAAATCGCCGCTGAGATCCGAGCCACCTTATTCATGGGTAACCCGGATGCCCGTGCGACAGAGTCGATTTAGAAATGTGAGCTTAGTAGCTGGGCCCTCGGTCTTTTCAGGCGCCAAGGGGACACCCAGTTCCCACCTGAGTGTCTGAAATGTAGTGAGGAGACGCGTGCACATGTCCGAGCCCCGTTCATCCCCGAACCAAAAGTCGTCGAGGTAATGGGCTAGAGACCGAGACCCCGACCTGCGAGCAAAGGCCCACTGAATGAAAGTCCCGAATCGTTCGAATGCTAAACATGAATTAACTCAGTCAGCAGGGGTTGGACTTATCTAAGTAAAATTCACCTTGGAACCTAAAAACCCAATAGCTCTAAATCCATTGGGTGCACTGGCAGTAATCTGAAAGCCGAGTGCATAGCACACTGTGCCAGGAAAGCACCGGGACTGCATGAGTGAGCCACCCATAGGGGCTGAACCAACTACGAGTACCTGACTGAACAAGGTCATCAGGAATGGCATCCCTAACCGGATAACCGACAGGGTGAGCTAAATGGAGGATTAAATGACATTCACCCTGGTTCTACCTCGGTACTAGCCTCATAGGGGAGACGTTCAACTTAGGAAAGGTGGTTCCAAGAAGGGACCCGCTACTCTCATAACCCCAACTCCCATAGCTGTGCACAGTGGAGCAACCTCTTCGTTACCTTTCAAGGTAACCATATTAGTAGCATCCTGGGACCCCTAACACCCCCAAATGGAATACAAAAGCCCCATTGAAAACCCTCCAGCAGGTACCCCGCATCATCCCTTCTTGGATGAGCTGAATGCCATCGCTCCAGCCTGAGTACACTAATTGGGGAGGGGGGGCTTTGACAAGGCTAGTTCTTTCAGACGGAGCTCTGATGGCCCCTGTGCACCCCTACCTCTGCCTCGTAACCAACCAACCCGCTGGCACGTGGGCACGCAGGCACACGGAGGCGGCGTAAGGGCCAGCGCAAAAGGGGACACCAAGTCGGTAACGACACTGGCACTTAGTACACCCGTCACCAGCTGAGCAGGTCGGACACGGCGGGCGGGCTGGAACCCCCTGCCCGACCAGTTAGCGTGGAGCCTGTGTCTGAGCAGCCCGCTGCACAGCATGACCACCATGGTACCTATCACCAGGCGCCAGTCACGTGGGAGTCATGTACACGAGCACAAGTGCTGACAGGGCTCATCCAACCTCCTCTCAGGGTGAAGGGCCACCCTAATCCACATTCCTCGACGTAAGCCAACTGCGATGGGCCCATCAAATCAACCATCGCCCTGTAATATTAGCAATAGATGGAACCATCGGGATGGCCCAACCAGGCCGGGCCCTGTGGCATACCACCATATATATAAGGTATGCCGACCACCAGTTGGCCCCAGGTGCGCGGTGGCTTACGACGATGGGACAGCTCTTTGTCTCTGTCGTCCTGTCCCTCTCTCTCCTCCTCAGTGGGCTCACAGTTCAATATGGAGAATATCTGCATATCCCCCTCCAGACCTTACCCCTCGTGACCTGCGGCAAATGATCACCCAGGGGCAAGGAATAACCAGCTGTCGGCAAAGCCATCGACGGCACGTTCAGTATCAAGGGCATACGCAGGAGGACACGGACAGCCCCTGTGATGCTCGGCACTGCCCCAGGGGCGGACACCCCCGCCCTTATCGAGGGACTATTTAGCACTATTGGATACTGGGATAAGATGGTAACTGATGCCCGCTCGCATCAACTGTACTCCCCCCCGCCAAACCTTTTCCCTCGAGACCTGGGACAAATGATCACCAAGGGGCAAGGAATAACCAGCTGTCGGCAAGGCCGTCACCGGCACATTAGTTACACAGGGCATATGCAGCGGAACCTGGACAGTCCCTGCGATGCCCGGCCCTGCCCCGGGGGCGGAAACCCCCACCCCCAACGCTGTGCCAGTATGGAACCAAGGGGCACTGGGACAGGCTGGCAACTGATGCCCACTCGCCTCGACTTGACGAGGCCATGGCCACTGAACCCCACCATTGGAAGTGGACTGTGATGTGGGTGCATTAACTTGAACCTGATACTCACTAGGTGCACCCCCGTGAGCCGCCCCCACTGGGGGTTCCGGCCCACGGCGGGCATCGGAGCTCGCGACCGGAATCGAGCTCTGGGGCCACACCTGACCACTCTCCTGCTGTAGCTCTGGACGAACAGGGAGCTGCGAGACACCGGCAGGCGCAGGCCGGAGCGTCTCAAGCAGCTCAACCCGGCTGGCCGCTTGTTGCAGTGTGGCAGCTGTCGAGGTAGCCGGTGGACACGAAGGGCCCCCCGCAGAGAGTGAAGGGCCACCTGACATGGGGTTGTGTGCAATCCCCAAGGATGCCTCAAGCACAGCTAAACACGTTAGCAATGCATCAACTGCCACAGATCCCCCAGTATAAAGTGGGCCAGGTGGGCCGGACGGCCCACCAGGCATTTGACCAGGAACCCCAAAATGAGAGCCTGGGCCCGAATAGGGCCATGCCCAAAACTCCGGCCCATGAGGGGCCGGAGGGGGAACGTGCTGTGCACCAGCACCGCCCCCCCCCGCTGACCAGACCCATGGCCGGCAACTGCAGGCCGAGGGCCGAAGCCCCAGAAGGGCCGGTTGAAGCCTGGCTAGCCAAGGGCCAAGTAGCCTGCATCACCCCACCGGTATCGGTGGAGGTAGTGGCCTGCCGCGTGGGCGCAGCCCTGGTCCTCCGACCTGAGGGCTGCACCCCGCATTGCGCAGGGTCAGCAAAAGTCCTCCCCATTGGCCGCGGTTTCGTCACCGGGGCCTTTCGTTTCGGAGGCATATCTATAGCAATAGTAGGATCCCTGTCCAGGGATCAACCGATGCCAAAAAAACACAGAGCGAGCAAGCCAAAGGCTCTGTGCAACTCCTTCCTTCCCCGCCGGGAAAGCCAAGGGCTAAAGAGCCGAAGAATCGAAGGAACAGCGACGGAGAAAACTTCTCCTCTCCGTCGCTATTTTAAAATGGCAGCTCGGCTGCCTCGTGGCCACCCCTTTTATAGAGGGGTGGCCATGCCCCCTAACTCACCCGGATGTCTGAGTCCGGGTGGGGGGCCCCGCAAAGAGCGCAGTGGCCATTTTGGCGCCGCGCTTTCATTATATTCCCACCATTTCAATTAATAACCATTTAGCAGCTTTCAGCCTTCTATTTAGAGAAAATGGGGAAATATTAATTATTTTTCCAGATGTGAAAAGGATTTAAGCCTGTTGAAGAATATCTTTTTCTGCCATTGTTTGCTTCATGGTGATAGATTTTGATGTTGATTTTCAATAAAAGAGAGGAAATGTCTCCAGAATGTCAATGCATTTCTGCTACACATTTATCTGTTTTGGCCTTGTGAGAAGAGCAAAGAGGACTAAACATTGAGAAAAGAAAAGTGTGATGAAAGGAGCAGATAGAAAAACTACACTTGTTACCAAAGGCAGGAAAGGCATGATGGCACTAATAGGGAGAACAATTGAAAGCTAAGATTGCTGGATGAACTGGGTAGTTAGGTAAAGGTAAAACCACCAAACTAACAGGCTTAAAGAGATTAAGATGCTGAAAAGAGACCAAGAAGATAGCACAGTTGCAGAAATGTCCTGTCTAGAAGAAGAAGAAAGATTGTGAGTTCTTGGCATGATGTGGTTGCTCTGGAATGAATTTTGGGAACATGGAAAGTATGATAGGAAGACCAGGAGCCATAGTTTTATTGAGCTCATATCCTGGAAATGTTACAACATTTGAATATTTAAAGGCTAGAATCCCATATGGAATGGAAGTCCAAAAGTAGATATTCTGTGGATTCTTTCCACAGTTGATTGTGGAAATTTCATCATCACCGATTTCTAGTACTGATACATGACTGGCTGCAAAGTAAATGTCCCACCCAATAAGGTAAAGTACAGTGGTACCTTGCTTAAAAAAGTATAATGCGTTCCACGGGATTGCTCTTTAAGCAAGTTTGTTCTATAAGCAAAACACCACTGTAAGTGACCAATTGTGATAAGGAGTTATGCGCCCCCCCCCAATCACTCACTGAATTTTCCCAAAACCAGCTAGTGCTGGCCTAAGAATTTTGCATACATGAAAATTTGTCATGACTTTAGGAAGAAAAGTAATGTCGGGGGGAAAGTGTGACCACTGTCATGTTGGAACTGAAGGTAAGGTAGATCATGTTTGAGTGCCCCAAGTTTCCTGGTGCCGCATGCCAAAATTATACCCACAAGGAAAACAGTTTTACAAGTGAGAAGGTGAAGGCCTGCAGTGGTTAATGGTCCAAACACTTAAGGGAGAATCCATTGAGATAGTGGCAATTTAATGTCAGGGTAGATAATCTGTAAACAGTTGTGTTGGTGAAAAAGTGGCTGGCTCTTAGTGATTAGCTACAATGACTAAACGGCTGATTTTTAGGGATGAATGCATTAGGCCATTTTCCTTCAGATGAAGAAGAAAATGGAGTGACAGTATTAAGTGAAGGCGGACCATAGCTCCTACCAAGGATGGATGGTAAAAAAGGAGACAAATTTACACCATTTATAAAACTAAGTTCTTTTTATTTGGCATCACTTTAATGGAACAGGCTTATGTGGACAGCAAAATATAGGCACTGGAGATCTCAGTTTCTGGGACAATGGATGGCATTTCTTCCAATGAAGAAAAAAGGAGTGCTGCTATTAGGTTTGAGGAGGAAGAGCCATCTTTCTAGTTGTTGACCTGGTTTTCATGAGATGATCCATAATATCATCAGTTTTTGAATTAAACAGATCTTCCCCATCAAAGGGAAGCTCTTCTATTTCAGATCAGTGTTGTCTGTGGTGCATAATAGCACAAAGCCAGGCATGGCAGCATAAAGCAACAAATGCAAGCGCGGCGCCAAAATGGCCGCCGCGCCCTTTGCGGGCCCCCCCCACAGGACAGAGAATCCGGGTAGTTAGGGGCGTGGCCAGCTCCCTTATAAAAGGGCTGGCCACGAGGCAGCCGAGCTGCCATTTTACCTCAGCGACGGAGCGGAGAAGTTTTTTCCCCTGTGTCTCCGTCGCTCGTTAGCTTACCGGGAAGCCTTTTGGTAGCGATTTTGCCTTGCCGGCTTCCCTTTTTTGCTTCGGTGGAGATGCCTTCGAAGAAGAAGGCAGCTTCGAGTTCAGCTCGCGCTGTTAGGAGGCGCAACCCAGGTCGGAGGACCGTGGTGCCGCCTCCTCAGCAGCCACCTTTGCCAGCCCCGACCGGGGCCGGCGGAATGGGGTCTATTGCCCCTTGGCCCGCTGTGGGCGAGCAGAGTGTGGGCGCGGATGGCGCTCCGGCCCGCGGCCCACGAGCGGTGGACACCGCTCCTCCTCCTGCCCACTCCGTCGGGCCTATTCCTTTTGGGCCGCAGCCTCTCCCTGGGCCCTCTAGCCTTGGGGGGTGGGGTGGCCCCCTGCCTTGGCAGGTTTCTCCACCAGCTCTGCCGGGCTTCGGTGCTGGCCAATGGCCATATACGGGCCCCGGGGTGCAGGGACCTGTACCCGTGCCTGGATCAGGCGGGCCGGCCGGCCCTTTGCCCATGGTCAACGTGGACACCTTACTGGCCCGCATTGCGGCCCTGGAGGCGTCTTTGGCCCGGGCCAGTCAGGCGGGCGCCCCCTTCGGGGTTCCTTTTGAGGTGCTGTCGGCAGCAGGACAACAGCCGGCGGGGAGGGTCGAGCTGCTGCAGGCGGGTGGCGCGGCTTCGGCCACTGCCTCGCAGCTCCCCAGCCAGCAACCTGGTGCGGGTCAAGCCCCGGTGATGAGCTCTAGGTCGGTCGTGAGCTCCGACGCCCCCAGTGGGCCGGAACCCCCGGTGGGGGCGGCCCGCGGGGGTGCAGCATGTGAGTATACGGTGCAAGCAAGTACATCCACACACATTCCCAATATAGGGGGGGCCTTTCAATGGCCTTGGCCTCGCGCGGGTGGTGCGGGGGCCACGCTGTCTACGGCCCACCCGGCGACAACAACTGCCACCTTGGGCAATGGGGTGGGCATTGGTCCTTACACTGCGGGGAATGTTCTGGGGGTGGCTGGGTTAGCTCAGGCCCCTTTTACTAGGCCGGCTGTCCCCTTTTCGGCTTTGCCGACGGCAGGGTATTCCTTGCCATTGGGTGATCACTTGGCACAGGCTACTAGAGAAAAGATATGGCGAGGGGAGTACGTAGATATCTTCTCACTCCTGAACAGAGAGCCCACCAAGGAGGAAAGGGAGGGTCAGGATGAGAAGGATAAGGAGCAGGCACGCCGCCGTAAGCCGCCGCGTACCTGGGCCAACTGGCTTCCCGCTTATTTAATATACATGGCGGTATATTTGAGGGCGCGGCCGGATTTAGCTATCCCCATGGTCCAATATTTGGACAACATATATAGGGCAATGGTTGATTTCCCGGGCCCCTCATGGCTAGCATATGATGAGGAATTCCGTATGAGGATTCCTCTCCACCCCGAGATGAGATGGGATGAGCCGTGCCAGAGACTGTGGCTCTTGTACATGACACCCACACGCCCTGCCCCGGGGGATAGATACCATTGTGGACATTCGGTCCAGCGAGCGGCTCCAGCGCAGGTTACCCGCCAACCGGCGGGGCAGGGGGTTCCAGCCCGCCTGCTGTACTGGACTTTCTCGTCAAATGGTTCCTGCAATCGGAAGAATTGCAGGTATAAGCATGAGTGTCCCACATGTTCTGGCCCCCACGCAGCCTCTGCTTGTCCCAGGCCTGGGGGGGCACGAGGCAGAGGGAGGGGTGGACAGTGGGCTGGCAAAGCTGCCGCGGATGGAGCTAGTCCTCCAAAAGGCCCCCTCCCCAATTAAGGTGGACATGCTGGAGCGCTGGCTCGCATCGTACCCAAAGGGGGAGGAAGGGGAGTATCTACTTCAAGGTTTTAAGCAGGGATTTCATATCCCTTTTATGGGTGATAGGTCCCCTCAGGATGCTCCCAACCTTTTATCCCTCAGAGGAAGGGAGGAGGTGGCTGCGGCCAGCATTAAAAAGGAGTTAGACGCGGGCAGGGTCGCTGGACCTTTCCCCGCACCCCCGTTTCCCAATCTTAAGGTTTCACCACTGGGTTTGGTGCCCAAAAAGTCCCCAGGTGAGTTTCGTCTTATTCATCATTTGTCCTACCCAGCCGGCCGATCGGTCAACGATGCTATCCCTGATGACCTTTGTTCAGTCTGGTATACATCGTTTGACCAGGCGCTGCGCATGGTGCGCGCGTGTGGCCCGGGTGCCCTGCTGGCCAAGTGTGACATTAAGTCGGCTTTTCACCTCTTGCCGGTGCACCCGGGCGACTTTGAATTGCTGGGTTTTAAATTTAAGGGGGAATATTATTTCGATAAGGCCATGCCTTTTGGCTGCTCCATATCATGCTCGGCTTTCGAGCGTTTTAGTACCTTCCTAGAGTGGGCCTTCGTCCGCAGGTCAGGGTCCCAGTCTGTAGCCCATTACCTGGATGACTTTTTATTCGGGGGTGAACGGGGCTGGGACACGTGTGCACGTCTCCTTAACACATTTCAGACGCTAATGCAGGAACTTGGTGTCCCTTTAGCGCCCGAAAAGACCGAGGGCCCATCGACCAAGCTAGTATTCCTGGGAGTTGAGATTGACACAGTAGTGCAGGCTTCTAGGTTGCCGGGTGATAAGGTGTCCAGGATAGTGACCCTTATCTCGGAATTGCTGGCCAAGCGTAAGGCATCCCTGAGGGAACTGCAGGTGCTCCATGGGCACCTTAATTTTGCCTGCAGGGTGGTCGCTCCGGGCAGGGCTTTTGCCCGGCGCTTATGTGACGCCATGGCAGGGTTATCCAGGCCCCACCACAGAGTCAGGCTTACCCGGGGTATCAGGGCAGACATGTTCGTCTGGTTGCAATTCCTGAGGGAGTTTAATGGGGTCTCATTTTGGAGGTCTGACCTCCTGGCATCCCCCAATTTCCAGATCCAGTCTGATGCCTCAGGATCCCTGGGTTATGGGATGTACTTCAATGGGAAGTGGGCCTATGGTGGGTGGCCACCGGCATGGGCAGGCACAGGTCGCCTGCGGGATCTCACATACCTGGAATTTTTTCCCATTCTGGGGGCTTTGATGCTATGGGGCGAACAGTGGGCAAATTCGGTGGTGCATTTCTTGTACACATTGTCAATGCACAGACTTCCAAATCGCCCAGGGTTATGGATCTAGTGCGCCATTTTGTGCTGCGCTGCCTGCGCCTCAACATCTTGTTCAGGGCCAGGCATGTCCCAGGGATTAATAATGATATTGCTGACGCTTTGTCCCGCCTGCAGATCTCCCGGTTCCGCGCCTTGGCCCCGGATGCGGAGGAATTTCCCTCGCCACTCCCGGACGAGATGTGGACTATTGGCAAGGAGAGGTGAACCGGGCGATTGGCCTGTCACTAGCGCCACGCACGCGTAAGGCGTATCAACAAGCGTTCAATTCATATAGGGCATTTGCTACTCAATTTCACTTGCCAGAGACCTGGCCAATTCCGGTGGACCATGTTCTGCGGTTCATGGTTCACCTGCATGCACAGGGCCTCGCACCTCGCACCATAGCATCCAAGCTTTCAGCGTTGGCTTTTATGGCCAAAGTGGGGGGTCACGTGGATACCGCCTCTGACTTCCGTGTGAGACATGTTTTGGAGGGGTGGGTGCGCGAGCGCGGGCGTTGCCCGGACGACCGGCACCCTATTTCCCCAGGGGTTCTTACCCAGTTGGCCCGGGGCTGGCCAGGCCTCTGTTTTGATCATTATGAGGCAGCCCTTTTTCATGCAGCCACAACGGTGGCATTTTTTGGAGCGCTCCGCGTCAGCGAACTCGTGATGCTGTCTAAGGCGGATGCAAGTGGTAGGGCACTGGAACTCGAAGATGTCTATGTTGCCAAAGACTGGGCCCAGTTGAGGATACGCTCCTCTAAAACAGATCAGCATGGCGTAGGCAGTGGAGTACGACTGCTACGGTGTTCTTTGGCAGACATCTGTCCGGTTGGTGCCCTACAGGAATTCCTGGCACTGCGTGGCATGCACCACGGCCCGTTTTTTTGTCACCAAGATGGGTCTCCCCTTACTAAATTTCAGTTTTGGAAGGTGACAGCCAGAGCCCTCACCAGGGTGGGCCTACCAGGTGCCCGTTATGGCACACATTCATTCCGTATTGGTGCAGCCTCTACAGCAGCTGCTTTTGGGTACTCTGGGGCTGACATACGCAGCATGGGGAGGTGGGGCTCGCAATGTTTTCAGTTTTATGTGCGCCCACTCCCGCCATGAGTACCAATCCAGTCACCTTACCGCCTTTTTTCTCAATTTTCTTACAGACCCTGGGTGTCGTATTACACCGGTGACAGTATGGCTGGTGGGCCACAGCTATGTGCACAGGGCAGCGCGTTACGCTGCGGCGACAGAGTGGGGACCCCGACTGGGACTGGGTGACCACGCCAGTCTCGCATGGCATGGTAAGCCTGGGATGTTATGGCGGGAGCTGCGGCCTTTCCTTTTTTCTGGCCTGGGTGCTGACCCGCCTGACATTCTAATCATCCACCTGGGGGGCAATGATTTGGGCCAGGTCACCGGCTTATCGCTCAAACATGCGATTTGCGAGGAACTCGCCTACTTGCATTATGTCTGGCCTGCCACAACCCTGGTTTGGTCGGACATTGTTCCGCGCCATTCTTACAGAGGGGGCGTTAACCTCCTGGCTCTTGACCGCGCTAGGCGCGCGGTCAATAAGGCAGTGGCGCGGTTTCTTGCCACCAGGGCTTGGGGACGGGTTAGTCATCACCCCGATATTAGCCTACAAAATTATGACCTGTATGCAGGGGATGGGGTCCACCTGTCGCGAGGAGGTATGGACCTCCTGTTGGGTGATTGGCGAGCAGGCCTGTTGACCGAGCTGACGGTCTGGGGGGGGGGGCGTCAGGTCTTCTTTGAAGCCCCTCCGTGTGGCAGGTAGCACTGGTAAGGTAAACAGTATGACCCACAAGTATCCGGCAGGTTCGCAATTGACTGGACAACACTAGACAGGAATAAAGTAGTTAAACGTTGTCCGGTCAACGACGAACCAGGCGTGATGACGATTGCTAACCAGCATGCATCACCCCTGTGATTTCACGGATACGCGTCAGAGGGTGGGGTCATGAGTTAGTTATTGACTACGGTCAACAATTTGTTTGTTGTCAACAAACAAATTGATACAAATTGATACATTGTAACCAATTGCCGTTGGCAATTTTGGGGTGGTACCTTACCAGTGTTACTTCGGCCTGCTTGCCTTAGGAATTATGATTGGTCGTTTTACCAATACAAATTTATAATTCGGACTAGGGCATTGAATCAATAAATGTGGCCCTATGCTGTTATCCACTTTCAATGTTGTCTGTGTCCGTTATTGGGGGGGTGCGCCTGCAATGCAAGCGCGGCGCCAAAATGGCCGCCGCGCCCTTTGCGGGCCCCCCCCCCACAGGACAGAGAATCCGGGTAGTTAGGGGCGTGGCCAGCTCCCTTATAAAAGGGCTGGCCACGAGGCAGCCAAGCTGCCATTTTACCTCAGCGACGGAGCGGAGAAGTTTTTTCCCCTCCACCCCCTCCCTAGTTAACAGTGTGATATTATGGTCGCTTCGGGGCCGGGTGGGAATTTTTGGTTGGGACCCATATTGGCTCCGGGTCCTGGCTTTTTTGCCCATCCCACACTGTTGCTATGGTTTGATATAGGGGTTTTTTCTGTGTTCCTACTGTTGACTTTGGTCACATTGGCGGGTAGCACTGGTAAGGTAAACAGTATGACCCACAAGTATCCGGCAGGTTCGCAATTGACTGGACAACACTAGACAGGAATAAAGTAGTTAAACGTTGTCCGGTCAACGACGAACCAGGCGATGGGGTGATGACGATTGCTAACCAGCATGCATCACCCCTGTGATTTCACGGATACGCGTCAGAGGGTGGGGTCATGAGTTAGTTATTGACTACGGTCAACAATTTGTTTGTTGTCAACAAACAAATTGATACAAATTGATACATTGTAACCAATTGCCGTTGGGAATTTTGGGGTGGTACCTTACCAGTGTTACTTCGGCCTGCTTGCCTTAGGAATTATGATTGGTCATTTTACCAATACAAATTTATAATTCGGACTAGGGCATTGAATCAATAAATGTGGCCCTATGCTGTTATCCACTTTCAATGTTGTCTGTGTCCGTTATTGGGGGGGTGCGCCTGCAAAGCTGGGTGCTAACTTTGAAGCACAATTGGCAACATGCAAAATTTATCTAATAAGAGCAGTGGTACCTCGCTTAAAGAGCATAATGCGTTCCATGGGGTTGCTCTTTAAATGAGTTTGCTCTTTAAGCGAAACACCATTGTTAGTGACCAATTGTGACTTCTGGTGGGGGGGGGGGATTGTGAACCCTGATTTAGTTGTTAAGCAAGTTTTTGGTTGGTTTTAGTTGTTAAACGAGATGCCCATTCAGAGAAAATTCTGCTCTTTAAACTAGTTAGTCTCTAAGCAAGGTGCTCTTTGTGTGAGTGTTTACTGTACTTGCAAAATTACATTCCATATGTGACTTTTATATATGCCAGCAGATTTGGAAAACAAAACAGTGGCCACAGGACTGGAAAAGATCAGTATATGTTCCAATCCCAAAAAAGGGCAATGCCAAAGAATGCTCAAATTATCGAACAATTGCGCTCATCCCACACGCCAGCAAGGTGATGCTCAAGATAATACAGGATAGACTTCAGCAGCATGTGGAAAGAGAATTACCAGAGGTGCAGGCTGGTTTCAGAAGAGGCAGGGGGACTAGAGACCACATTGCCAACATACGTTGGATCATGGAGAAAACAAAGGAATACCAGAAACAAGTATACTTTTGCTTTATTGACTACACTAAGGCATTTGATTGTGTGGATCACAACAAGATGTGGCAAGTGATTAAAGAGATGGGAATACCAGAGCATCTCATATGCCTCCTGAGAAATCTGTACAGGAACCAAGAAGCAACAGTTAGGACAGAACACGGAATGACAGAGTGGTTTGGAATAGGAAAAGGAGTAAGACAAGGCTGCATTTTGTCACCCTGCTTATTCAACTTATACACAGAGCACATCATGCGCAACGCAGGGATGGAGGAATCACAATATGGGATCAAAATTGCTGGGAGAAACATCAACAATCTGAGATATGCAGACGACACCACCCTAATGGCAGAAAGTGAGGAAGACCTAAAGAATCTCTTGATCGGTTTGAAGGAAGAGAGTGCAAAAGCGGGCTTGAGACTCAATATCAAGAAAACCAAGATAATGGCAACAGGCCCGATCAGTTCCTGGAAAATAGACGGGGAAGAAGTAGAAGCAGTGACAGATTTTACGTTCTTAGGATCTAAGATCACTGCAGATGGGGATTGCAGCCATGAAATAAAAAGGCGACTGATTCTTGGGAGACAAGCCATGAGAAACCTGGTGAACATAGTGAAAAGCAGAGACATCACATTGCAAACAAAAATTAGAATAGTCAAAGCAATGGTTTTCCCAGTAGTAATGTATGGATGTGAGAGCTGGACAATTAGGAAAGCTGAACGCAGAAGAATAGACGCCTTTGAAATGTGGTGCTGGAGAAGAGTTTTGAGGGTACCCTGGACAGCGAGGAGAACAAATAGGTCAATCTTGGAGGAAATCAACACTGACTGCTCATTGGAAGGTCAAATAGTAAAGATGAGGCTAAAGTACTTTGGGCATCAAATGAGAAGGGAGGATTCACTTGAGAAGGCAGTGATGTTGGGAAAGGTGGAGGGCAAAAGAAGAAGGGGGAGGCCAAGGATGAGATGGATAGATGGTGTTGTAGACACAGTGGGCACAGAACTGGGAGGACTGAGGGGGATGGTGGAGGACAGAGGTGCCTGGAGAGCGATGGTCCATGGGGTCGCAAAGGGTCGGAATCGACTGTGCGACTGAACAACAACAAATGTGACTTTTCCAAAAGGTTTCTTTATTTCAGGTTTAAACAGTGAAATCTTATAACCCAAAATAAACAACAAAGTCCAAAGGCAATGGGAACATAAGTTTGGAGGCTTTGGCTGCACTCTTCTTGTTCATATTCTAAAGCTATAAAATATGCATATTTAAAGCTAACCCACTTAGCATCTTGAATCTGTTACACTTGGACACTCAAGGGGATTGAAGTCTTGTGGCTTACCAATTAAATTTTGGCTCTTTTTCCATACACCATCATATATCATGTACAGCTTAGTTTGAGGTTTGCACAGAAATGAGCAAGTGCTTGGAATGACAACAGAACGATTAAGTATCAACATATTGTTTGTCCATTACACAACAGTATTGGAACTATGAATTGAGGAGATCAAAATAAATAGATGAAGTCAAAGTATTTTATATATTTGAAAATTCATAAATGCTGAGAGAACATTGTCAGCAGTGGATGCTGTCTGAGATCCTGAACTGCAGCCAGGCTGCGATAATGGACTGGATGAGAGCTAACAGGTTGAAACAATTTAAACAAGATGGAGACCATGTTCATGGAAGGCTCTCCTAACCAGTTAGACTTATCTGGATGATCAGCCCTTCTTCTTCCCTTGAAGGATCAGATTCATCACTTTTGGACCCAGCCCTCTCTCTGGAGAATCAAATATTGGCTGTGGCCAGGTCTGTTTTTCCCCATCTTAGGTCAGCAGTTCAATTCCCGAGTACTGCAGGATGGATTGAGCTCCCGTCTTTGTCGCAGCTCCTGCCAACCTAGCAGTTCGAAAGCAAGTAATTGCAACTAGATAAATAGGGACCACTTCTATGGGAAGGTAAACAGCATTCTGTGTGCTCCGGTGTCTAGTCATGCCTGCCACATGACCACAGAAACGTCTGCAGAAGCAGACAGTGCTGACTCTTCGGCTTTGAAACAGAGATGAGCACTGAACCCTAGAGTCAGATACGACTGGCTTGAGCAAGGGAAACCTTTACCTAGGCAGATCACCCATTTACACCCTTCTTTGAAATGGAAGTCTCTGACAACACATGTTCATGCATTGATAATCTCAAGAGTTGATTATTGCAGTGTTGTCTATGTGGGGACACTCTTGAATGGGGTCCTCAACTTTTTAAAGCTGGGGGCCAGTTCACACACCCCTGAGTGTTGAGGGGGCCAGATTTGTAGTCCCACTGCTGCTCCCGGTGGCAGCTGTAGGGGAGAGTGGGGGAGCTCGGGGTGCTTCCTGAGCCCCTGCCTGCCACTCCCCCCCACTACCACCACTGGCAGGACCATGAGCACTGGCAGGACCACACCGAGCCATACTCCACTCCCCCCACACTGCTTAACTGATTACTAGCCTGGAGGAGCTGCATGGCATGGGTGAAGGAGGGGTCCAGGCTGTCCTTCTTGGCCGCATTTGGCCAGAGCGGTCCCTGGGAAAAATGTGGGCAACCGTGTACGTCCACCGCTTCTGCCACCTCAATCCTTGTCCCTTCCACTTGGCTTGGCATGTCCCTAACAGTGCTCCGTAGTAGAGTGGATTTTGTAAGCATGGGCCAGATGATTTGGTGACATGGGCCATATCTGGTCCATGGGCCATATATTGAGATTCCCTGCTCTTGAAGATGGCCTGGAATCTGTGGCAAATAAAAATGCATGGAGGTTTGATGACATTTCTCTAATTCTGGTTCTCTTGCCTTGGCTTCTTGTAGGCTACTGTGCCAAATTCAAAATGTTAGTAATGAGATATAAAGCCCTGTATGGTTTGGGGCCTCAATACCTTTTGGAGCATTTTTCCAGGATAAATGCTGACCAAGCCACCCAGTCCCTATGAGACTTTGGGTTATGTATTGCCATCCCAAGTTAGGTTCAGAAAATTGCTATAAGCAACTGAGCCTTCCCAGCTGTGGACTCTTCAATGTTAAATTGTTTCCCATCATATGTTCACCTAGAACTGTCAAATTTTATCAGAATTGGTTAAATCTAAACTATGCAGAGAGGCTTTCAGCATCTTGCCCCTTCAGTGATTTCTTTTTTATGACCTTTGGTTAGTTTTAATTTTTGGTTTTGCTTTCATGTTTGTTTGTTGTTGTTCTTTTAAGGTAGAAGATCTAGTTGTTTTGGGGGTGTTTTATTTGTTATTGCGAACCATCTAGAGTAGTGTTTTCACTAGATCTTTACCTATAAGGAAGGGATGTGGCCGTGCGTGTGCGGAATGCGTTTCCACACCTGTCCAGCCTATCACATAATGCACCATGCACACATACCTTGCCCAACTGAGACCATAGCCGCAAGTATCCAGAGGCCACTGGTGGGTCCTCTGCCCCACATATAGAACAAAATGGGAAAACTACACTTCCCAGTGCCCCCGTGCCATGCCCCTTCCAATTCGAGAGGCCAGGGTGCATGCGAAAGAGGTGGGGCAATGACTGTGTTACAGAAAAACAAATGGTCACTGAAGAACTCAAACGCCAATGTCACCAGGCTGCGCCAAAGCGCAGTGGCACCTCGCCAGGAACGGGGAGAACTGCCTTGGGGACCCACCCTCATGCCACCCCAGCCTGGTCTGGGAGAAGAGGGGGTGAGTGCAAACACACACCCCCCAGCTTGACATACATTCCCTGGGCCGGTCTCACTCTCCCGCCTCCTCCACAAGCCTCCGTTCTTTAGCGGAGACTTGCAGCAGTGGAGGCGGCATGCAGGTACGTTGGGTGGGGGTGGGTTCACAATCATCCCCTCTTCTCCTAGACCAGGCATGGGCACCTTCCATGCAAGGAGGAGGGGGAGGCAAAATCATCACCCTCTCCCTGTGGATAAGGGACCCCACGCTAACCCAGGAGCTACCATCTTTGGTTCTGGATAGGACTATTTTGCCCCAGACAGATCCGGTGCACAACTTGGGGGTCCTCCTGGACTCGTGGCTACTGCTAGAAGAACAGGTGGCAGCCGTGGCCAGGAGGGCTTTCACCCAACTTTGGGTGATTCGCCAGTTGCATCCACTCCTGGACCGGGACTCTTTGCTCAGGGTCAACCATGCTCTGGTGACCTCCAGACTAGATTACTGTAATGCGCTCTACATGGGGCTGCCCTTGGCGACCATTCCGAGGCTGCAGCTGGTCCAGAATGTGGCTGCCCGGGTGGTGATGGGGTGTGAACATTATGCCCACACCTCGCTGCTACTACGGGAGCTGCACTTGTTACGAGTTTGCCTCTGGGTGCAATTCAAGGTGCTCTTTTTTGACCTTTAAAACTGTATATGGTAATGGGTCAGGATACCTAAGAGACTACATTGCCCCAAGAGTGTCTGCCTGCCCAACCAGAGCAGACCAGAGAAGCTCTCTATTTGTACCATCAGCTAGAGGGGCCCATCTCTCTAGCACTCAAAGGAGGGCCTTCTCTGTGGCCATACCAGCCCTCTGGAACCTCCTGCCAACAGAAATTAGATTACAGTCAGAACTTCTGCCCTTTAGAAAAGGCTTGAAAACCTGGCTGGCAGGACAGGTGTGGGGCCCTAATGGGAATATGGCCCCCGGCTGCTGGCTCACACCAAGATAAAAATCCGGAGCCTTTCTCTTCCTCATTTAGGTATAGGGTGGAATGGGTGGGTGTGATTGTGGGGTTTTATGTGTTTTTAAAGATGATGTAAGCCACCCTGAGTCGGGTTCGCCTGAGTGGGCAGTGTAAAAAATTCAAAAATGAAATGAAATTAAAAATTAAATTAAAAATACACAAACAGAGTACATTTCATAATAAAGGACATACCTTCCCTCACCTAAAAACAAAAGCAATACCCCCAGCAAGGCCGGGCAATCAGCTAGTAGGCAATAAAGATATGAAGATGGATGGATGGACGGATGTGGGGCATGGCTGCTGTTTAGTTCTAATGGATACTGAACTAAAAGTTAAAAATTGGAAATACCTGCATCTCCCTGAATTGGGTGGTGGTTAAACAAGGCACATATATATCCCCCACCCCACTGCTGAGAGTAAAAGTTAGCCTTGTCAGATAACTTCTCTTAACCAAATGATTAGCATCAATTCTACAGAATAACAGCAACTTTAATGGAATTCTATATAGAATCAGCACAAAGTGTTAATTTAGTAGATGAGAGCACTGTTTACATAGAAGGGCATAATGCAGATCTTTTCCAGACACCTTTCTTTTATGAAATGTATTGTAAGAAACTATTAGCCATCAAATAAATAAGTAGCAAATAAAAATGGAGGCACAAGTACAATAAAGAATCAGATGATTAAATATACAGGTGAAACTCAGAAAATTAAAATTTTGTGCAAATGTCCATTCATTTCACTTAAGAGGTGAAACAAATATATGCAATATACTCACTACTTGCAATGCAAGATATGCCATACTTTAATTCATTACAATTGTGATGATCATGGCGTACAGTGTACATGAGATTATGTGATGATTATGGGGTACATGAGATTGGGGGTTGGGGTTTTCATAAATTGTAAGCCATAAGTTTCATTACTGAACAGAATGAACATTTGCACAATATTCTAATTTTCTGAGTTTCACCTATATAGGAAAAAGGTTTTCAAAAGAATGGTAAACTTAACAACACCAGGAATGGGATAATAACAATCAATATAGATTTTTTTAAATAAAAAAATTAGTTTCAGTGAGCTGAAATATCATTGTTTGAAATCATATTTCAAATGCAAATAGTATGAAAACTTCAATGTGGTATCTGTTGGTTTCTGTTAATAATCAATAGAAAAGAAAAACCTTAGTTTTTATAAAAGTGATCTAAAAAGTATAGGAGAAATGAAATTTTAAAGCACTTAACTCTATTGAGATTTTAAAGCAGGAATCTTATTAAAGGATATAAAGATACATATACTGTATTAATATTATGAAAGTGCATCTATTCATATTATATATTGTCAAACATGACATACAGTCTGAAAATATTACATTCCTTTTTGAATCTCCACTTACAACATGTCATATATTTTACAGATGCAACATTTAAACATATTGTACTCAAATGTGTTTAATCAAAAACCTAATGTGTTATGTGCCATACAGTACTTTGCTAGTCTGTGTCTTGGTAGCACATTTATCAGGAGCTGGTGTAATGAAAAGACAGTGTCACCTAGTGGACAGACATTATTTTCTGAGGGTTTTTTGTCTTACAACTTTTCTGTTTCTAGATTTACATCTTATTCATGACACATGTATAGTGCAATGGACTTTAAAATAGGTATGTTCTATAATTAAGGATGTTTATTTTAGAAGTACTCATTGACATGTTATTTTACGGTATTATTTGTTTAACAAAGCGAAAACCAAAACACAGTAGTTTCTTTCTGTGAGAAACAATGAATTTTATACCATGCATTTTATTTAATTATTTTTACTTTGTGAAGATTAAGCTCTGCAGAGGAACAAATGCCTAATTTTGCAAAGTTAAATTATTTGGCAATTGTAAACAATAGAACATTGTTCTAAATTGTTTTAATTTCCACCTTTGCCAGACCCATCCCCCAATAAGAGACGGACACCTGTGTTGGATTTAAAATTGGGCCACTTTATTTAGCTTAACTGTTGTTAAGACAAATGGGCCTAAATAGCACTGGTAAGGACTAATTGTTATTTATGATCTTAATTAAATACAATGTATCAATTTGTTTACTTAATTAAACAAATTGTTGTTGACCCCAGTCAGAAGCGCTACTTGTTAACTCCTGCTTCTGACGTACATCCAGTGAACTCAAGGTTTTGCAAGCTGTCTAGAGCATCGCATCGCCTTGTTCCTGGTCCACACCTGATTGGCCATCCCAACTTTCTCTTTACCTTGTCCTTCTGGTGACCAACCCAGTGCGTACCTGCCAGATTCCTATGGGTCATCCAGTTTAGCCTTACCAGTGCTAGCCGCCAAAGTGACCTGTAGGATAACATGACAAAAGGACCCCATAACTCAACCATCAGCAGCAGTGTGGGATGGGCGAAAACAACAAGAACCAAATGGCCAATGCAGGTTCAAGCAAAAATTCCCATCCGGCCCCTCAGTAGCCAATTGGCCTCCCAGCTCAGCCATAAGCAATTGAAAAGAAACCAACAGTTGGGCCATGTCCCCGAGCTGTGCCACCCACCGAATAAAATCTGTCCAAAGAATGAGCCAAATTGTGTACGCTAGGCCTGTGAACAAATGTCCCATGTAGGAAGGAACTAAAGCGTTCCAAGGCCGAGCAGGGTACAGAACAGCCAAAAAGGCATGGCCCTATCAACAGAATATTGGTTTTGAAATGGAATCCCCGCAATATGAAGTCTAATACCCCGATTCACTTAAGGATATAGGTGGGAATACTCTTTATATCTCATAGTAACAAGGGAAAAGGCATAAAACCAAACTGGTCTGAAGCCTTTGGCAGGGAAAAGAACTCAATAGCCTCCCTCAAATGGAAATCCTTTTCCTAATTTTCATATGAATGAAGCATCTTTCTGCGTACGCTGGTGAGGCGAAGACAATTCCTGCATGTATTACAGAGCTTTTTTCCAGTAAATATGCAAAAGTGTGTAGGAGGCCGAGCCATTGCGTTTGATTCAGAAATGTATTGGCAGATATCATTAGCCTCACCCATCCCATAGCAAATAACTCCATTGCACTACCATGCAGATAATGTAGGCTCTATAGTAAATAATGCAAGACTGCTCCGAAGCAAAGTCCTTGCCAAACTCGAAACATTCGTCATCAATGACAAACAATACACACCCGGAGACTAATCCCACATACATGTACATAAGATGGAAACAGAAAGAGATAGTCACAGTTTATTGGCCTCTCCTCCCGGTACCAAACTAACTGGATACTTTCAACGTGACCCGCAGTAAAGCCAAATAGCGGTTCTCCCTTAATGGGGGGAACTGCGGTGGGCAATATGTTCCCCATAAATGTCCAAGCCCAGGATCATAGGGATAGCTAGACCCGAGTGAGCTATGGTGGATACTGCGGCATAAAACAGATAGGCCGGCAGCCAGTTGGGCCAGGTGCGTGGGGGGCTTACGATGATGGGCCAATTCCTATCATGGTTGTCTCCCCTCTCCCATCTTCCTTGGTCGTTTTGTGAGCAATAGACTGAAGGAGTTAACACCCAGCGGCTGGAAGGGGTGGTGATCCCCAAATAACAATGTAAAACCAGCCATAGGGATGGACGGCCATGGGACAGAATGGGATGTCAGATTCACTGGGGGCCCCTCGTAGGGCCAGATAGGATACGGAGCATTGTTTTGAAATGAGGCTCCTTCCATTTCATCCATCATGCATCTCTTGGGAATCGAACCCATCTTCCCAGTCTCCAAGCCTAGACCTTTGACCCTAAGCCACCAGAGGGGCTGGCCCTGCAGGGGCGGCACCAGGCAGTTCGCCGGGTGCACCCCCGGCCAGTGAGCCACGGGAGCCGTGAGCCAACAAGATGTGTGTCATGCACTCAGTTGACAACCATACTCACCAGATGCACTTGCCGCAACTGCCCCCACCGGGAGTTCCAGCTGCCACCAAGCGTCGGGGCTACCGACTGGATTAGAACCCGTCGGACCGGAAAAAGGTGGTGATGGCGTATCCAGGAAAGAAGGCGACTGGGCAGCTCCAAGTAGTTCTACCCCCCCCCCCCCCCAAATGAAGGAAGTCAGTTGAGCAATCAGTGACAGATGAAAAGACCCCAGTCAGGCCTGCAGCCCGGCTGGCTGACGTGTAGTCGATGCAGCCTCCATCCCCGCGGCACGCTGGATAGCCGCCGCATGGACCTCAAAAGCCCGGGATCATGGGGTGATGCCTCATGGGTGGGCGGAGATGCGTACCTTGGCAAAGCCAGCACGTTTGTACCCTACTGCCCCATCACACACTCTCTGGGCGATTCACAAGTTAATTAGCATTTCGTCCCAAACATGCGGGGTACTCATCTTTTTTTAAAAAACAACAACCAGGAGGATGGAAGGCTGAACCGGCCATGAGCCCTGGCCATGCTCGAACCCACAACCTCCGATTGTGGTACAGCAAACTTCACCACTGTGCCAATGGAGCCCCTCTGTGACATTAAGCCCAGAAGAGGCCCTGCAGCTCGGAGGCGAGGGCTGAAAAGGCTTCAGGCCCTGCTCCCTTGAGGGCCTGCTCCGGGTATGGCAGGCCCTCCTTCAGGGTCCAGGGGAAAGAGCCCCTGATTATATCAAATAGCCCAGGACTCGCCTAGGTTTTGGCTGGCCTCCTTTCCTAGCCCTAACTGGAGATGCAAGGATCTGAACCTGCCATCTTCTGCATTAAGGGCAGGGCTCCTTCCACTGAGCTACAGACCCTCTCGGGGCCGAAACCCATGCCGCCCGGATCCTTCCACCATCAATCAATCAATCAATCAATCAATCAATTTAATTTGTACCCCGCCCTACTCAGCACAAGGCTGACTCAGGGTGGCCTCACAACATATCACAAAAATTAAACATTTTCAAAATTACAAATTACAGAACACAATTCAGAAAATATAACATACAATTAAGCAAAGTTCATACCAAAAACAAAGTTAAACCCACAACCCCAAACACAGCCAGGGCTCCATGTCCAAAATGTACTCCAAAGAAAACAACATTGTCCTATTTTGGGGGAGCCATGCACCAGCCTCGCATCTCCGGGGCCGATGGAGTAGGTCCCGGAGCAGGCAATGCGGCGGGGGCAGCTTTGGCATCTGCTCCTCTCCCCCCGGCAACAAGCACGGGAGGGCGAGGGCGACACAGCTGTCCCGCATCTCCGGGGCCGATGGAGTGGATCCTGGAGCAGGCAACATAGTGGCGGCAGCAGCTTCGGCATCTGCTCCTCTTACCCCCTCCCCAGCAACAAGCACGCTCAGGACCTAGAGATGTAGGGGGCGGCGCCTCCTTGGGGAAGAGGGGGCAGCAGTCACCCCGTGCCCCACAGAGGCTGCATTCCTTGAGGGCCCTGCCAGTTGAGCAGGGCCCTGGGCATCGCTGGGCCCATAGAGGCCCAGCTATGCAGTGCTGCAGGCCTTGAAGGCCTAGGGCGGCACTCTCATGAGGGCCTGCTCAGAGTTGCACAGGCCCTCTCCTTCGGCGCCATTCTGGCGGCAATCAAGTCACCGCTCGGAAAGGGAAGCCTCGAGGGGGTCGCTGAGCATTGGCGGCCACTGGACGAGGCCACGGGGAATGCAGATGCTGCCCCAATTGTGCCCCAGGGGACCGCAGCGAGCATCACTCGAGCGGTGGCTCCCAGGCCACGCCGGGAAAAGCCATGGCAAATCGCCACGATCAGTGCCCTAAGTGGCACTAAGAGCGGCAGCCAAGCACCACAGCTCAGCCGCTTGGGCACAATTTCAGATTGGCCAGGCCGGGAAGCCAAACGTTTCCTCACCCAGCCCATCTCTGAAATGCCGACGGGGCTTCGCTGAGTCTCCCCCTTTAAAGGGGAGCTCAGCCCCGCTCCTCCATCGGCAAGTGCCCATCTCTAGGGGGCGGGGGCAGCAAAGCGCGCTGCAGCCTAATTGCACCGCCACGCGTCCCTTCTTATTCATTGGAAGGCTTATTCCAGTGTGATCATTTTTATGCACAAAGGAGCTCGCTGAATGACCTATGGAAAGTTTATAGGAATGGGGGAGATCATATATTAGAAATGAAAATCTACTTTTGTTCTCCAGAGCACAGACATGAAGAGAACCTAAAGTTCATATTAAGAACTAATAGCTATGCAATTTTAAATCTGTCCCTTTCACAAATATTCCATCATTTCTTCCACTGACTCAGATTTGCAGTACTGTACTCTGATTTTCAGGATTTTTCATATGGCTGATTAAGAATATTATTATTTTGTCAAGTGCATAATATGTAGGCAGAAATTCTGAGTCCTTGATAAGTTAATTAAAATATCACCTTGACTAATAGGTGAGAATTAGATGTGTGTTGTTTGTAGATGAATGGTCAAACATTAGGTGTATTTGTTTGATTCTTGAGCAACTGAAGGTCAGAGCAAAGAGCCGTGGTTGATGGTTAAAATGGAGCAATACACACAAACCCTCTCTGATTCTTTTGGCATTCATAGGATTAGGAAATGGTTTGCAATTAAAACTGCAATTAGAGGAAATACTATATTTGTTGGTGTATAAGACCCACTTTTCACCCTTAAAATAAACTTGGAAAATGGAGTGCATCTTTTACTGTATATAGTGGCCTCTAGTGAACTATTTTGGCAAAAATGGGGTGCATTTTATACTCCGATGCATTTTATATGCTTGCAAATATGGTAATTATCAGCATACTGAGTTGCCTATGCCAGTAGTGATGAACCTATGGCATGAATGCCAGAGTGGGCACTCAGAACTATTTCTGTGGGCATTCACATCATTGCTCCGGCACAGAGTTTGCCTTGCCCCTCTGCCTAGCAGCCCAAAGGAAGCACTTCCATTTGGTTCACCTCACCCCTCTGCAGCATGGACAGCAGCTGGCCATTGCTGGCCTATGCTGAAGGAGATGAGTGAAAGTTGAGTTCCTAGTGAAGGCCAAAATTTTCTTTTCTGTTTTTTTAAAATAAATTTTTATTAATTCATTTTCAAGAAAAAAACATTACAAACATACAAATCATATAACAAAACAAGAATACATAAACCTCATAGAAAATATCCACATAAATGATAGTTGAACTATTATCCGTTATAGTATGCATATTATTAAATATCCACTTTGAGGATTAATAGTATAACTATAGCTTTCATAAAAGCTTTCTATAATACAATTGTTTATCAACAACTATCAAGCTCCAAATTTTCAGTTTACAAATCACCCAGTGTGTATTTACATTGCCCTGGAAAGTTTGGTCTCTATATTATCTCCAAAAACTACTTTGAGATGGTACAGGTCTAAAACATTCCATACCCATAAGGGAGTGATCAACAAAAGGCTTCCAAATATTCCAAAATCTATTTTCCTTCAATTTACTTTTATCTCCCATGTCAATTTATCATTCAATGCTAGATTCCACATTTCTTTATACCATTCTCCCGTCTGTATAATTATATCATTTTTCCAATTTCTAGCAATACATTGTCTACCCGTAGTTAACATTATTTCTAATAACTCTTTTTCCTCCTTATTTAAACACATACCTTCCACATCTGTTAGCATAATGGTACCTGACGCCAGCTTGATTTTTTTACCCATTATTTCCCCTATCTCTCTTTCTATTCTTCTCCAAAAATCATTTATCATTTTACAACTCCACCACATGTGCTCATAAGTTCCAACAGTGTCTTTACATCTCCAACATAAATTATCCCTTTTATTGTCAATCTGATGTAACCTCAGTGGTGTCAGGTACCATTGTCACAACATTTTATAGTTATGTTCCTTAATTCTTACTGACATAGTTGTCATTATCCTCTTTTTCCACTTATTTCTCCATTCATCATGTTCCCACTTCAGTTTCAGATCTTCCTGTGGATCACTACCCTTATTTATTAAAGCATAGAGTTTGCTTACTAGACCCTTAATGCTTTTATCTCCTTTTCGAATTTTCAAAACCAGTTCCTTGAATTCAGTCTTTTCTCTATCTGTGCATAATTCTCTTCTATATTTTTTTATTCCAGTTGTCAATCTTCATTATCTGAAACCAATCCAATTTTAACTGTTCAAACAGTTTTTTCTTCTTAATTTCATCTCCACAAATTCTTAACCATTCTTTCACCAAAGAAACTTCATTTTTATCCAATATTTCCTTTATTTTTTTAATCTATTTTTATCGGAAAACACGCCATATCTGCCAATTCCAAAATTGGAGAGACATCTGGGACCAAATCCTTCTTTTATCTTTTCCATACCTTCATGAGTCCCCTCATCATAATGTTGCTTGTGCCTATCGTTTTAGCCTTAGCTCCCAAAAAAATCACTTTACCAATATTCCTATAATCTTTCATCTCCAATTCCTCCCAAATTACTTTTCCTCTTGCCAAGATCTTCACAACATTCTTAATTTGAAATGCTCGATAATACGCTAACAGATTTGGCATTCCCAAACCCCCTTCTTTCTGAGGCAGATACCAAAATTTCTTTGGCAGCCAAGATTTTTTACCTCCGTTGCAAAAATTATTAAACATCTTTTGAAACTCATTAATTTCCTTTTCCTTCATTTGGATTGCAAGTGCATCAAATAGGAAGTTAATCCTCGGCAACAACATCATTTTGCAAATTGCAATCCTCCCAAACCATTACAACTTCAACTTCTGAAGACTTTGTATTCTAATCTTAAATTCTGCTTTCAAGCTGTCATAGTTCAATTTTTTAAGTTCTTCCAATTTATTTGAAATAATTATCCCCAAATATTTCAGCTTATCTTTAATTTGTATATTAGATAACCCCACCATCTTTTCCTTCTCCTCTTCCCCCATATTACACAACATCATTTCCGATTTATCCCAATTTATCATCAATCCTGTTATATCCTCAAAATCCTCTATTTGTGCTTTGATCCTATCCATTGCCCCCACTGGGTGTTTCACCATTAACAGCGTATCATCTGAATACATACTCACTTTATTACCCTTTATCCCTTCTATACTTGAGTCCTCCCTTATATTTTTTGCCAAAATTTCCATTGCCATAATAAACAAAATAGGGGACAAAGGACAACCCTGCCTAGTGCCTGCCTCAAGCTTTACCTCATCTGTAACCTCTTCATTTACTCTAATACTGGCAGTCCCTTTTTGATATAATAAATCAATTACCCTTCTAAATCTATCCCCAAATCCATAACTTTCAACTATTTCCTTAATTGAAGACCATTGTAACGAATCAAATGCCTTAAAAATATCCAAAGATATTCACCCCACCTTTTCCTTCGTTTGATTAACATTATCAATTAAGTCTAACACCCTCCTGGTCAAATCGGCCATATGCCTTCCTTTTAAAAAACCTACTTGATCGACATTTATATATTCTCCCATAAATTTATTTAGCTGATTAGCCAATATTGCTGTGAAGATCTTGGCATCCTGGTTTATAAGAGAGATTGGTCTATATGATTCCACTTTTTCCAAATTCTTTCCCATTTTTGGCAGCAGAACAATTATGGTCCTATACCATGAAGTCGGAATTTGTCCACCATCTAGAATATAATTATATAACTTTACCAACTTTGGTACCACAACATCTTTAAATTCCTTATAAAACTCCGTCGATAGTCCATCATCTCCCGGGGCTTTCCCCAGCTTCAAACCACTAATTACCTCTTTTACCTCTTTCTCAGAGACCTGTTCTTCCATTTTATCCCGGTGTTCCTGCTTTATTACATTCTATAAATAAGCTGGTTTGGAGGGGAAAGAAGGCCTCTGAAGTCATGGGTAATAAATGATCTTAGTTTGGAAGTATCCTTAGTAAATCACATGGGATAGTCCTTTCTGATCAAGAAGAATAATTAATTTTAGAACTATAAGAATATTTTTGAAAGATTCTGGCTCAAACAGTGAATGAGGTCTTGTGGGATATGATGGATGTTCATTCTAAGTAATATCGGTCACCAGATGCCACATTTTATTTTTGTAAACTCAATATGCAAACATAATTAAATATATAGGTTCCTTTATTTATTTTGAGTGTTAAATGAATATTTTAACAATACCTTTACACAGTTCTCAGGTTTTAGATAACTGATGGCACCAATATGGAACAAATGCTGCACTTTTTAATTGTTTTATTTAAAAGCTACTTTTCAATTTGTTGTTGCCTTTTATTGGTGGTCATTTAAGCTGTGTTTTAATATTACAATTTCTTGCATTTTAATTTTTATCTCTTTTTAATCACATTTGGAATCACCTTGAGTCTTAGCATGAATAGCCTTGGGGAAGATGCATGCTCTCAAGGTGTCTCCACTAGAAAAGAATGACAAAATGCTTGAGAGTACTTCATATATATATATATATATATATATAAACCTCTGGAAAAGGTCATTGTAAGTCAGCATCAACTTGATGGCACAAAAGTAAACTTTTAATAAATTAAATTGTTGAAAAATAAATGTTAGCTGGCGTGGGGTAAGGCATAAGTAGCCATACCTGTGCTTAGTCTTGGAGGGTATCTTTTTTCCCCTGGTTGGTGAAAACTGATTCCTGAAATGCAGAAAGCAGTGACTTTCAAGAAAGTTCAGAAGACCTGGTTTGTGATGCTTAAACTGCCCTTTCCAGTCCAGAGACTTCACCCAGCCTAACAACTGATGTATCCAACATGCAGTCATGTGCCTTGACTTTCTAAAGCCATCCAGTTAGGTCCGCTAAGGTTGCCAAATGCAGCTGCCTAGCTATGAAAGTAGTGCCTGCTTCTGCTTTCTAGACACTGCTCTCTTGAATTCAAGCAAATCATGGCTCCTGAACTCAGCCATGGATCTTCTTCTAGGGAGAGGGAAAGCTGTCCCTAGACCCATGCTGGTCATGATGGCAACCATCATTTCTTGATAATGGCCAGAAAGCAAGGTAATCAACATCATTTTATTTCAACAAGCTTTTTCAGGGCCAACTGTTAATGCCACTTATGCTATTTAATCACAGATTTGTTATTTGTGTGGATCTTTGTTTGTGTTATATCCAGCAACCTTCAAAAGTAAGGTTGAATAATACTTTTCTTGAACCACTAAAATGCCCTCACCCCACCTTCTCAAACTCTGCAACGTCTAGGTTGATAAAAAGTCCTGGGGACTCAAAAGTTTAAGTGGGGGAAATCAAGAAAAAGGCACTACACTCGGGATTTCATTTATGAAATACATGTCTGTTTCTTCCTTTTCCTTTGCTTTTTAATGGATCTGACATTAGGTAAGCAGGGTTCCTCTCCTTCTTTGTCTCTTGCACCCTCATGCATGGTCCCCAGTTTTCTCCAAAGAGACCCCAATCTCACAAACTGGATGGGAGACAATGAGAGCTGCAGAAGTCACTGGAAATCCATTCTGTCCAACAGTTTCAATTCAGCTGGCAAATTGTGTCCTTATTTATTTTAATATTTGTATACTACCCAATTTAGTGCAGACTCTACTCAGGATGATCTTCTTCCCTTCTAAATTTTTCATCCTGCTTTGCATTGTTCTTCAATTTTCCCATTTGAAGACACTGAATATATGTTTTGGGGCACATACACACTAAATATTTAAGAAAAAAGTTTAGCTTTAAGTCTTCATTGCTTAAGATATGCCATCTAATCTGTCAAATACAGAGGTGTTATAAGAGGCAATATTTTAAAGAATTTTTGAATAGTTTTTAAGGTAGCCCTGATATCAGTAGTAACATTGGGTGAAATTGTGTCAGTTCTGTTTATTCTCTAATCATAAAAAACATATCTTATATGTATTTGTAAGCAGTGAGGCAAAGTAAATGTTACCCATGATAAAATGCATACCTGTCAAGTATCCCTGATTGGCCAAGATTTCCCGTATTTCCGCGCTGCTTCCTCCACTTTCCCACCTCCATCCCATAATTTGACCGGCAGGAAAAGTAGTTACTGCACATGCACACAGAAACGCAGAACCCTTCTGCGCATACGCAGAAGGGTTTTGCGCAGGTCCCATATTTTCTGGAGCCATGCCTGACGGGTATGATAAAATGAAAGATACGTATAAGAAAGATAAGCCAGCCGAAGCTCTTCAAAATGGACTGCAGTGGCTTAGTGGTTAAGATGCTGAACTTGATGACTGGAAGGTCAGCAGTTCAGGAGTTCAAGGCCCGAGTGCTGCACAATGGAGTGAGATCCAGTTTCTGTCCCACCTTCTGCCAACCTAGCAATTTGAAAGCAAGAAATTGAAAGTAGATAAATAGGCACCACTTCAGTGGGAAGCTAACAGTGTTCCGTGTGCTCTGGCATCTAGTCATGCCTGTGACCACGGAAACATCTGCAGTTGCAGAAAGTGCTTATTCTTTGAATTTATAGAACCTTTCTTTTTGCTTGTGCATCATCACAGCATTTGAAAACATGAATGTAGAAAACAGAACTGGTGTGAACAGCAACCCCCCCCACACACACACACACACACATTTGTAAATAGCTTTTTCTAGCTATCAAAGCAGATTTTAGATGTTCCTTTTTATTTTTTTATAGTGCATTAGAAATATAATGTGTTTAGGATTCTGCAAATGACCCCCTAGTTGCATATTTAATCTGCTGCATTGATTCACCTTCAGGCATGCCTCAAGGGTTCTTTGTGCTGTATGTATTTATTAAAACAATCAGACGTTAGTGCTTGTCAAAATCTGGGATGTAAAAGTGTTGTTGGGTCATGTTTTGAACCCAAGCCCTTTCGATGTCTCTCAGGGAAACGTGGAGCATTTGCTTTTGGATTATTTTTAGTGCTCTGACTTCCCTCCCAGCCACTCTCAGTGGAAGTACCAACCATTCTCTTCATGCCTGCATGCTTCAGTAAAGTCAGATTAATGTTCACCTTGATAGCATGGACAAGCCAACTGACCTTTGCTAACTTGTTTGTATCAAGGATAAGTTCTAACTGCAAGGCATGTTGAGGGGCCCTGCCATGTGTATTTTCCTAGTAACCAGAAGAACAGTAGCTTAAAAATGATCTGATGGCATTAAAATATTGAATTAGTGCAATGGTAGGGAAATGTGTGTCATATTCTTTTATTAACAGATCAAACAATTGTGATCACTTTCAAACAACTAGCCATGCCAGTCTATTTTATGATACATAACTAAAATCAGAGCTAAAACACTAAACGTTAACAGATTTCAATGCATGATAAGGCAGAATAGTTCCCTTCTTGTGAAACTTATCTCAACAATGGAAAAAGGAACACATGGATATAGGTCTCTTTGGCATTCCCAACTAGAGTAAATCCATTACTTGTAATCCTATTGGTGGAGCTTCATATTGTAAAAACTGTCATCATCATCATCATCTTTATATTCAATTTATATTCATCATCATCATCATCATCATCTTTATATTCAATTTAAAACTTCCTATCCTCCCCATCATTAGTGATTGTCTGATATTACAGACTTCCCCCATACTCATCCTAAGGCTCCCAAAGGCACCACCAGGTCAAAAGGGATCCATAGTGAACCTTGGATCTTTAATGGCCAGGTGTGTGTGGGGGATAATGAATTTTAAAATAAGTGATATTCACTGTGTTTCCAAGGACTTAAATTACTTATTTCTGCTACATTCACTTTGCTAAGAGATTTGATACTGAATTCGTTTAGAAGACAAAGTAAACCTTTGCTTCAGTAACTCTCCATCATACATAAGTGAACCACTTTAGTGAGACCAAATGTACTTAAAATTCAATAGGTGACCATTTTAGTTATAATGGAAGTTTGAGGTTAAAAATGGATTAGATTAATTGCATGCTCAACATATTCTCTTGTGGTTTTGGATGATTATCAACACTAAAACAGAATTACAGTATAATCCTATGCCCAGTAATTTGGGAGTAAGGACATAATTAAGTGGGACTCCCTTTCCAATTGATATAGCAACACTGCTTTATTGATCTTAATTTGTTGGCTGCAACTTGTATCCAAGAATGCATTTTTTCCTGAAGCAGGAAAAGTGCCATTGGTGTGAATTTGTTTAAGGTGGATCCCAGCTTGCCATAAAGTGACCCACACACTATGATCACGGAGCCATGTCCTGCATCTCATATGAAATGAGACATGCAGGATTTAACACTGGGACTACAATGGACTGCCACAGCCTTCAGGATATGGACAGGGTGCATCTTCACAGTCAGTCCATCTGGCATGGCCTCTTCCACTTCCATGACTATTGGGAAACAGAGTTCTTCCTCCACTCATTTTGCCATTGGGCCCAATATGATGATTTACAGTGGCATTTTCTCCACTGAGGGGACCATCATCCCACCTAAAGAGGCTCACCCATCCGTAGCCATTGGTCGCTTTAGAGAGTCAGGCTATTTAATTAATATAGGATTAATCTATTGCAAATTAGATCATTTGCTAAATTGAGGTTGTTCTTAACCAATCAATTCTTGTTTTTATTTTTATTTTTGTAGTAAGCCATCCTTTAACAAAAAGCATTATATGAGATTTCATAAAGGTAGTAAATGTTTCCAATGAAGGATAGGAAAGGCAGCTGAATTACAATGGGAAAGGATGTTATATGTTATCAGTTCACTTATGATTTAAGCCATCCCTATGAATTAGGGGAGAGCCAGTATGGTGAAATGGATAGAGTGACATTCTGGGACTCAGGGAATGCTGGATTCAAATCCCTGCCCAGCCATGGAAACTCACTGGAAAGATGGTACTGGCAAAACCACTCCTTAAATATTTTGCTGTCTTGAAAACCCCCATAACATAGATGTGACTTAAGGGCATGTAACAAACATGAATGAGTGGTCTTCAAAAGGTCCTGACATTTATAGCTCTGCTCATATTTTGTAAATTCAAAGCCTTTCCTTTATTGGCTCAATCCATTCAATTTTTTTTACTTCCTTTTCCTTTATCTAAGGAAAAGTCCCATTGCATTCACTTATTTTCTCCCCACACACACACACACACATTAATAAAACAGCACTTGTATGCACTGATACAAGCTTAACCTTCTGTCATGGAAAGACTTGAAAAACAACAACCACATTTTACTGATATGTAGAATTATGTATTATTAAAACAGTTTTTATAAAGCCACATTTGCTGTGTAATTATACAGTGGTTGCCTCAAAATTATCCTCCTTTGGTATTCTAGCAGGAAGCAGGAGAGAAGATCTGCTAGTTAAACTGTATTGCATAAAAATGCAGCACAGACCTAATTGATAGGGCAAGGATAGAGTGGAATGGGAAACTGACAACACTCCAATTCTATATTCTTTCAGGGAAATTTATTTTCCCTGAGAAATTTCAAGGTGATCTGTAAGAAACACATCCAATATTTTTGTTTACATTAAGGGCTGGGATATGGAAATATGCCAGTGAATATGTATGTACACTGTTGGAACTTTGGCAAAGATTACATTCAGTGTTCTGACATGATATGTGGGATTATTCATTCATTCATTCATTTTTATCAGGATAATTTTTGTGTTGTGCATGTAAATACTGTTGGTGTTCTTCTCTTTTCTGAAACTAATGTTAGAAAATGTATATACTGTTCTGAATTACATACTTTTTATGTCATTGTGTGAATCTGATGCAGAACTCCTGTATTGGGAAATCTCAGATAAAAGAAGTTGTAGATAAAATTATGTGTGTACTCTCTAATACATATATTTAAATTTTGTGCACATTCAATACAATCTTGGTAGTAATAATGCAGTAAAGTTAATATATTTATCCCTCTGGCTAGTAATGTATTCATGCTCCATTATTTCAGTGATATATCTTATGTATTTGTAGCCTGCACAATCTCATGTTAAATTAACGTAAGTATTTTGGTAAAGTAGGGAACAAATTGACTAAGAATTTTATAAATCCCCAATGCAGAACAATTCATTTGGGGAGTTCTTTAGAGCATGCATATGGTATGTTTTGACTTACAGCCATTGGTCAGAAACCCAAGCACACTGGTTCCTTGAAGATATGAAATTACCCTTCCCCCATTATCTGGAACTTCCAGCTTTCATTCAATTCATCCTTTCAGGGGGAAACACAATTAATGTTCTCTCCCTCTTTTTTAAAAATGTTTTCTGATAATCTTCTATTAAAGCAAAGGTGTGGGTGGCATGTCCGGAATGGGCTGGTGCTCCCCTTGACCAAACCCCGTGAATTTTGGCACACACGTACCTTGTGCAAGTGAGCAGGTCACTGTCAGGGTCCAGAAGCCCATGGGGGTTATGCCCCCCAAATCGATCCTTTAGTCCTCAACCAATCACGAGGGCTGACCAAGTCTGGGCCTTTGTGATGTTATGCCCTTTATGCTCTCTTGCCCAGACCTGGTCAGCCCTTGGGAGTGGTCAGACAATGTGACATCACAGGGCCCCACCCCTTAGCCTGGAAGGTCAGCTGGCAGGGCGGGGCAGCAGTCCAGTGGATAGAAGTCAACCCAGGAGAAGGAGCACCCAGACAATGCAACCCCAGGAGGTAGGACAGCAGCCCCCCCCCCCAAACCTGACCCGGGCAAAGCCAGGCATCCCTGCTAGTATAGGAAATAAAATTAGGAATGTATTAAACTACCTGATACCAATCAGAAAAAATATAGGTTGTGGGTAGGAGAAACAAAAACACATCCCAGCAATTACACACTGCAGAACAGGAGAAAGAGCTGCTAGACTTAAAATCTAGGTATAGTTTTCTTTAAAACTGAAATTAAGAATAGTGTCATAAATACCATATGTACTTTTGGGGCTTGTAGTTTGTCTTGTATTATCCAGGTCTAATGTGGTAAAAGTGAGACACAATTTTTATTTAGTATTTTTGATACTGAATCTAGGGTGAGGTTGTATTTTTTTCCATTCCAGGGTCTCTTTTATGTTATGTTATGTTATGTTATGTTATGTTATGTTATGTTATGTTATGTTATGTTATGTTATGTTATGTTATGTTATGTTATGTTATGAACACACAAAATAAAGTTTAAGTTCTCCTGGGGAAAAAATCAACTGAATTCATGTGCTTGTGAGTCACATGTTGAGAAAAAAGCATTTTTATCTTACAGTGAATGAAGATCCATGATATAGTATAGTACAGTGATAGTGAACCTTTTAGAAGCTGAGTGCCCAAACTGCAACCCCAAACCCACTTATTTATCACAAAGTGCCAACACAGCAACAGTGAAGGGAGGAAATACTCTCATTGGGCTGCTGAGCAGAGAGGTGGGGTGGACTCTGTGCTGGGAAATGGGAGGAAGTGCTCCCATTGGGCTGCTGGGCAGAAGGGTGGGACAAACTATGTGCTGGGGTGACCGCACAGGTGCCCTCAGAGAGGGCTCTGGGTGCCACCTCTGGCATGCATGGATTAGGCCATGACCAGCAGCCATTCAAGATATTTTAGTTGTCATGTGAAGAGAGTGTGCTTAGAGCAAAGACTGCACTTCTTTGCTGTGTGGGTGCGGGTTGTGATGTTAAATCCTGAAAGCATAAAATCTTGAACTGCTCATTAAGCCATATGTCATTAGCCTTCCTTCTCATACTGAGCTTCAAGAAGTGCCAAAAATGCAGTTATTAATCAAATTAAGTTGATCAGTACAAAACAGCCAGATCAGAATAGCATTGGTATTTGATGCCAGTGAGCCCAATTGCATGTGACAAAAATGAATTTGAAAGTGAAATGTAGTGAAAGCTGAGTTTTAACAGGGGGACTACCTGCTCTCACATGCAGTAAAACAGGTGGAAAAAGGTACACAATTGGACATATTTTTTAAAAAAATAATAATTATTATATAAGTTCGAAACCTAGGCAAATGTACCAACTCATGTGACACAAGAAGAGAGGTAAGATGGTGCATTGTTGCCTTGAATTGTCTTCAAGATCTGTCTATACTGGGTGTGTGTGTGTGTGTGGGGGAATGGTAGCCCTCTCACATGAAAAAGCGTTTTCTGATCATGCATATTTTTCAGAAATTCACACACACAAAAAACCCAACCTCTTGAACATACCTGTCAACTATCCCGTTTAACCCGGGGAAACCCCTTATTTCTGCCCCTCTTCCCGCCCCCTCCCGTTTTATTAATTTCCCCGTATTTTCCCTTATTTCCCTCCATCCGGAGCCGGGCGGGGGCCGCTCGGACTGGAGACCACCCCCCCCCAGCCGGGGGTGAGGAGGAGGAGCAGCTGAGCGGCGGGAAGGCCAGCTACTGCCACCGCTGCAAGGCCTCCGTCCAGAGCTGGGCAGGGGCCACTCGAACCAGAGACCACCACCCCCAGCCGGGGGTGAGGAGGAGGAGGAGGAGCAGCTGAGCGGCAGGAAGGCCAGTTATTGCTGCCACCACGAGGCCTCCATCCGGAGCCAGGTGGGGGCCGCCCGGACCAGACACCATCACCCCCAGCCGGGGGTGAGGAGGAGGAGGAGCGGCAGCTGAGTGGTGGGAAGGCCAGCTACCACTGCCACCGCAAGGCCTCCATCCAGAGCTGGGCAGGGGCTGCCCGGACCGGAGACCACCACCCCCAGCCGGGGGTGAGGAAGAGGAGGAGCAGCAGCTGAGTGGTGGGAAGGCCAGTTACCACCACGAGGCCTCCGTCCGGAGCCGGGCGGGGGCTGCACGGACCGGAGACCACCACCCCCAGCCGGGGGTGAGGAGGAGGAGTAGCAGCAGCTGAGCGGTGGGAAGGCCAGTTACTGCCGCCACCACGAGGCCTCCATCCAGAGCTGGGCGGGGGCCACCCAGACCGGAGACCACCATCCCCAGCCAGGGGTAAGGAGGAGGAGGAGCAGCAGCTGAGCGGTGGGAAGGCCAGCTACTGCCACTGCAGGGCCTCCGGAGTGGGGGCCCGCTCAGCTGGTCCTCCTCCTCCTCACCCCTGGCTGGGGGTGGTGGTCTCCGGTTCGGGCAGCCCCCGCCTAGCTCTGGACGGAGGCCTCGTGGTGGCGGTAGCTAGCCTTCCCGCCACTCAGGCTCCTCCTCCTCCTCCTCACCCCCGGCTGGGGGTGGTGGTTTCCGGTCTGGGCGGCCCCCGCCCGGCTACGGAGTTGTCCCCCCCAACCATCCCGGACCCACGGGACCCAGGAGAATGGATCAAATCCATCCCACTCCCTGATATTAAAAGGGAAAACCCGATCGGGGTTTCCCCTTTAATATCAGTGGGTGGGGGTTGCAATCCCCCTCTCCGGCAATAGCAATCAGATTTCTATACCGCCCCATGGACAGAGCTTAGCGCACTCTCGGGGGCCGGGCGGTTCACAAGTTAATTCGCCCCCCCCAACATACTGGGTACTCAAGGCGGCCAAAGGTTGTTTGTTGCCAGTGGTAGAGCAGCCACTTTCGGGGCATTGGCCGTGGGAGAAGCCAGGCTGGCCTTCTGGTGGCCATGAGGTAGTCACGGAACGATTCTTGCTTTGGCTTTACCCACTGAGCTTACCCGGGCGAGAAAAGGAAGTAGTAGCTCTGGTGGTTTGGTGGTTAAACTGCAGTAAAGGTAAAACGTTTCCCTTGCTCGATAGCCAGTCATATCCAACTCTAGGGTTCAGTGCTCACCTCTGTTTCAAAGCCAAAGAGCCAGCGCTAGACATTTCTGTGGTCATGTGGCAGGCATGACTAGACACCAGAGCGCATGGAGCGCTGGTTTACCTTCCCCACAGAAGTGGTCCCTATTGATCTACTTGCAATGTCTTGCTTTCGAACTGCTAGGTTGGCAGGAGCTGCGACAAAGACGGGAACTCATTCTGTCCTGCAGTACTCGGGAATCGAACTGCTGACCTCCCGAGTCCCACCTCCCAGTCAGCATCTTAGCCACTTGAGCCATTGCAGTAGAGCAACCTAAATGTTCTGAGTTCAATCCTGACCAGGACTCGAGGTGGACTCAGCCTTCCCTCCTTCCAAAGTAGGTAAAATGAGCACCCAACATGTTGAGGGCAAAATGCTAATTACCTTGCAAAATGACCAGAGAGTGGTATAGAAGTGTGATTGCTTTAGCTCTCCCCCCATCAAATTCCCAAGTCTCAGACCCCAGAGCCCATGGACGAGATTGGCAAATCCCACCCTGTTGTGCCTGCAAGACCTATTTCGGGCTCTTCTTCCCTTCTCTGAGCAGTTCAGCATCGTCAAAAGGAAAGGGTCGTTGGGGATGTTTGCTCATTTGAAGGAAAAGTGGGGTCCCGTAGCTTCCTCCCTGCCTCTTCCAACCAATCCTCCGGAGGAAATAGAGATCCTTACCAACCTAGCAGTTCAAAAACAAGAAATTGCATGTAGATAAATAGGGACCACTTCGGTGGGAAGGTAACAGCGTTCCCCTTTTGTCCCCACAACCCCCTGAACCCAGGGAACCCAGGAGAGAGGATTGATTCCATCCCCCCCCCCAACACTCAGTTTTTAAAGAGAAGAAACCACTTGGTTTCTTCTCTTTAATAACGGGGTATCCTGTGGGGGGATCCCCTCTCGTGCTGGTTCCCATAGCTCAGGAAGGGTTGTGGGGATTTGGCCATGCCCACCGATTTGGCCATGCCCACTTATTTGGCCATGCCCACCGATTTGGCCATGCCCACCGATTTGGCCACACCCACAAAATTTCGCTTATTTTCAAAGCCAAAAGTTGACAGGTATGCTCTTGAATATATGCAGATATCTTTGAGACTATCATCAAAAACAAAATACTTGACATCTCAATGTGGTAAGAATGTGTTTGTATTGGCCATGCCCACTTATTTGGCCATGCCCACCGATTTGGCCATGCCCACCGATTTGGCCACACCCACAAAATTTCGCTTATTTTCAAAGCCAAAAGTTGACAGGTATGCTCTTGAATATATGCAGATATCTTTGAGACTATCATCAAAAACAAAATACTTGACATCTCAATGTGGTAAGAATGTGTTTGTATTTTGCTAGTTGCCATGTAAGAACAAACCAAATCAGGATTACATCTTAATGTCAAATGTTAAAATTAGATCTCTTGATGCTTCTACATATCATAGAACATACCTCTGCACCACTATTGTTTATACAGACCTGGATTAGAAAAAGGTCCCCATTTGGTAGAGTTAGCCCTTGCACACAAAATATATCTTAGCAAACAATGTTGATAGTCTTACAAGCCCTTGTGCATATTTTGAATAAAACCTGCTCTTATATATGTCCAAAAATGTTGTGTAGTACTAAAGGAAACTTGATATCATTTGTAAAATTATTGATTTCATATTTTCAGATTTAATCAACAGGTTTTTAACAATGGAAAGAAAACCTGCAGCATTCCATCTGATCGTAAATCTCAACTCAGAATCATGACTCCTGATTGCTGGTGAGGACAAATTTCAAAAGCTTGATAATAGATGTTTATATTAAGGCTGGATGGTTATCTTGTGCTTTGTATGGAGATTTGACAGAAGAATATTCAGTCACACATATGTAAAAGAAATCTATTTGTCTTTATATATCTTTGGATATATTTATTTATTTTTAAAGTATAACAGCAGACAACTAAACTCTGCAAGCAGAAATACTATTTCCTCTTATACAGGTCGCCCTTCCATAATCACAGGTTCTACAGTTTCAGTTAGCATGGGCCTAAAATATTAAATTTAAAGATCCCTGTATATATGTAATTATATGGTTCATTATAACTAAAGGCCACTGTCTGCAATGTAAAGTTTACAAGGAATGGTGATAGACATTTTGGTACCTCTCATGTGGAATGGCAGAGGCATTTGAAACTCTTCCTCTGCTTCTATGACTTAGGTATATTTATTAAATATAGGGTTCACTGTTATTCATGGTTTCAGGTACAGGTATCTGAAATGTTTCATAGCTCTTGTGGATACAGGGGAAGACTAGTATGTGAAAATAAACAGTAGGATCACTGGGAGAGAGGTTTGGCTTAGCACTTATGATAGTTATGTTCCTGAATAGATAGCTTATATTTTTTTATTGCATCACTGAATGTTTGTCACACATTCCTATGTAGAATTTAGTGCTATATTTGGAGACCACTGATCATGTATAGAGCCACCATTGACAGAGATTCCAACAGGACTAGGACAATTGCAAAATTGTGAGAGAATAATAATGTGTATCCATCCCTTCTATGTACACAGTGCAAAGGTGCTACACATATCTTAGTTGAAAGGGAATTCTTCTTTTACTTTCTCAGAGCCTAGAGGTCATGTTTCTCTAGAAGGAACAGGTGTCAGCATCTAGTTCAACTCACTGCTGAAGAGAATTTCTTCATTACTGATAGGAGAAGAAACACATATATTAGTTTAGAAAGGCAGCAAACCTTCTTTCACATGTTAAACCTGATGTGTATTTAGGTAGTAAAGTATACAAAAGCACATTCCTGTTTCTATCACACAAACATGTGGCAAAGAAACTGACCATATGGTTAGAATATGTTAATATAAAGGTAAAGCTGACCTAATAGAATTGGATCCATTTTTATTTTCTTTTTACTAATTTGAGTGGCACAGTAGGTAAGAATCCCCTCTGCCTGCCAATACTTCAAAACACTAGACATTTTGGAAGTTATTTCAGAAATCTGATTATATTGATTGACTTGTAAAATATAGCAAGAGAAGCAAATAAGAAATACTGCTTGCATATTATGGGCAAATAAGATTTTCTAAATTTCTCAAATGTGCATTTTGCAGAACATAGCTCTTCTTAATTGAGAGGACCATGTTCTACCTGCCTGCTAGTCACTCTTGCTTCTGAGGAGCATCTCAGGGCTAAATTATGCATGACAAATAATCAATCATTTAAACTAAACCAGGATATATGTGCAAGTCTGATTTCTCAGGAACATATCCTGGTATTATGATTCAGCTATAGTGTGGTGTCCAGTTTCACCCTGAGAAGAAAAGGAGGACAACTCTAATTCAATACACACCACAGTTTAAAATCAGAAATTTCAGGGTTAACCACTTTAAAAGTTAGGCCTGGATGGATAAATCTGTCATTGTTTATTTCTCCTACAGTTTAATTGCATTTTCTTTCCATTCTGAAGATGAAGAAATTAGCACAATTTGGCAAATTCTTATTAAAAAATAACTGGAAAAAATCTCTCCCAGCCCTTGTTTTATTTACTTTTTACTGAGTGATAGATAAATTGATTCCCAGCACATCTGTAAATCCAGATGATGAAACTCAAGTGTGAACACCAAAGATGTCTATGTCTTGAACAGGTACTAAAACCAGCCTAATGCTCATCTTTATTACCAATCTTTTAATAAATAAGAAATACCTAGGCTACTCCTCTCACAAGAAGCCCCTCTTTTTGACATTCTTTACAGAATGTCAATTCCCAGAAGTCCTGATCAGGAGGAGTGCTGACTTACGCTTCTGGGAATTTGAGTGTAAGAACACCTGGACTGCCAAGATTCACCATCACTGCTTTACAGCATATTAAACACATTTACCTTGTCAGGGGTCAACATTGCGCTGTTGAACATCTATCATCTTAAAGTCAGGAAGAGTGTTCCAAATACATGCAGTTTGTTTGATCAATTCCATGATATATGATATATCATAAGTTCTGTTTTTGTCACTCTAACAGAAAAATGTTTTAGGAGTTCCATCATTGGGTGCAAATTTAACACAATGTTTCAGTGGTGCTCTAAAAATGCCAGTGTAATTTATAAGGTGACCTGTCGGTGTGGAAGGCAGTATTTAGACAAAGCTTCAAGCAGTTTGAGAAAATGTTTCAATTTTGCACTTGTTCAACCAGAACAAAAGACGTCTGGATGCCTGCCTGCTCCAAGATTGTTTCTAACAGCCTGCTTCTATAGATTGGCTTCAGTTGACATGATGCAAATAGAGGCTCTCTCTGCTTCAGCTAAAGTGCAAGCCTAAACCTTCAAATGGAAATAAATATACTATTAAATATGAACAGCTTTACAATAGCCTGAGCAACTCCAATGAAAGGACCAAAGACTGGACTGTATAATCTACACATTGAGAAATAGAATTATGTGACAAGTTGATTCAAATCTGCAGATTTTAAGTAGCATATTAATTTGCATAATTCATTCCACTTTGGTTAATCATTCAGGCTGGCAAGACGTCACACAGAACACTGAAATCCACTTTAATCCTCTTCAGGTTTTTGTTTGTTAGGAATTGAGTTTACGGTAACCAAAATAATGGATGGTGAATCCTTGTGGCACAGTTTCAAATAACATGTGAGCAGTCAGTGTTTGGGATACACTTGAACAGAAGCAGAAGCACAACTATTCATTGTCATGGCTGTGATACACTAAGGCACCCACCCCTGCCTATCTCTGTTGTTTTCTCCAAAAAGAAAATGCAATCTCCTGGCAAGATGTTTTTCAAACCTAGAGGTTGACTACATGGTGCTTAGGCTGTTGTTTGATCAGTTAAAGAAATAGACTGGATTTCACGCTTAAATGACAAAAACAACACAATATAAGTAGAAGGCACTTAAAAATGCACCTAACCTTCCTACTGGTGGTGATCTTAACCTATAAAACCAAGGGTTAACCGTTGGAACTTAGTATAGGTTCCTAAGCCCTGCCCTAATAACCCACAACCACCCTTCGTGCACACGGACGAACTGGGTCCGCAGGTCAATGAAGGATTGAGAAAAGCGGCAGTGGGGCAAGAGCCCCACAAACATGAAGAAAAGGAAACAACTTCATCTCCCAACGTTCTTTGTGCCACGCCACGCCACAGCCAATCAGGCTGAGAGACACGACCACAAAGAACGTGGAGAAACGCGGCGCAGCCAATCAAAAATAAGCTTCAGAAAAAAAACCTGCAGCATGAACTATGAATCCCAGAGTCCTCTGTGCTGCACAACCCCTCAGCCATTCAGGCTGAGGAACGCGAGCACAGAGGAGGCTGGCAAAGCGTGGCACGCCAAAGTTAAAAAATAAACTGCCGGGAGGGAAAGACTTTTAAAGACCCAGCGGGACTCAGGAGGTAAGCGTGGTAGCACCGATTAGGGAGTGGGGGGAGGCACGGCCCTGGTAACCACGCTGCCACACACACCCCGCCCCACCACCTAGCCCACCCTTCCTAACCCCCACCGACCACGCTTACCTCCTGGCTCCGACTGGGTGTTTAAAGGTTTCCCTCCTGGTGTTGCCTTCTACGTCTCGCCCTCACTTCTCTCTGGGCTGCCTGGAAAGGAAACTCCTTTCCAAGCAAACCCAGAAAAATGCAAACCCCCTCCCTGCTGGGGATTTCTTCTCCCCAGGAGGCAAAGGTGTCTTTGCCTCCCGAAGAGAAAGAATCGCTTCTCTCTGGGCTGCCTGGAAAGGAAGCTCCTTTCCAAGCAAACCCAGAAAGAAGCAAACCCCCTCCCTGCTGGGGATTTCTTCTCTCCAGGAGCCAAAGGTCTTTGCCTCCCGAAGAGAAAGAATCGCTTCTCTCTGGGCTGCCTGGAAAGGAAACTCCTTTCCAAGCTAACCCAGAAAGAAGCAAACCCCTTCCCTGGTGGGGATTTCTTCTCCCCAGGAGCCAAAGGTGTCTTTGCCTCCCGAAGAGAAAGAATCCTGTGCTGAGTTTTAACTCAAATTAAAACCCAAAACATCTAAACACATTTTAAAAACATTGAATGTAAAAAACATTTACTTTCACATTATTTAAATTATTACCTATGGTACAACTATTTTAAAAAATTCCAAAAACTAAAACATTATTCAGTTACATAAAACAATTTGAAAAAATTATATCATACTTTGTTCTTTTATTAATCCTAAAAACAAAAACAAAAAAGCAGATCAGTTTATAACAGCCAAGCCAATTTTTTTTACATAAATAAACATTGTAAAAATTAAAATTACAGACTAAGCAATATTTAAAAAACATTAACACAATTTAACATTCCAACACAATTTAAAACAGCCTAGCAACGCCAGGCAACCTCTGCTAGTATAATATAAATTAAAATTAATTTATAAACTATCAAATGAACGGAGCCCTGACACCTCAGACAACACAGCCAAACACAGTCAGTCAGGACTACAAATAAATAAATAAATAAACTCTAAGATGCTTTTAGTGGTCCTTTGTTTGGTACTTCCACAATCATTCAATTGCTTTTGCCCAGACTGATGGACCACTGAGCAAGAAAACAAGGCACAGTGTCAAAGGAGTAGAGGAGGAGAGAAAGTGACACCAACTTGTTGCAATTTGTCTCTTACATTCACTAGAGGCCCTTCCAGAGTTGGGGTATCTGCCTTTTAAAAAAATTACCTCTGATACAGGGCTACCCAAAATCAACCTGTTGACAGGAATCAATGGGTGACAGGATTAAGGTGAATCCTCCTCCATACTGCCTCATGTACAAGCTATCTCCTCCCAGTTTTCTCCAATTACAACTCCTGATCTCATAAGCCATTCATCAGTATCCTCTAAAGAGCCACAGAAGAGCACAATGGGTAACGGGTAGAAGATTCTCACTGCAGAGCATGGTTGTACTGATCCAGGATACAACAATTCAGACACAGTGGTTAAACTGCTGTACTGCTGCCAAAACTGCTGGCTTTGTAAATTCAATCCTGACAGGGCTCAAGGCTGACTCAGCCTTAAGTCCCAGTGTCCCTATTCTGCAGAAATCTTTGTGGATGGTGTTATTTTTTTTCACTGTCAGAAGGTTTGGCAAATTCTGCCAGAGGAAAAGAATAACTAAAATTTTTTTTATAATACTTCTATCCTTCCAAGGTCAGTAAAATGAGAACACAAAATGTTGGCAGCAAAATGCTAATTACTTTGTGGACCGCCCAAAGAGTTGAGTAATTGCTATGGAGTGGTATACAGTGGTACCTCAGATAAAGTCCAATTTGGATAAAGTCTGATTCGGATAAAGTTGTGGTTTTCATGCACACGTGACGCATCACATAAAATCCCAAACCGCTTAAATTGGATACTATCCGAGGTATTTGGTATAGGAACCTCAGATAAAGTCAATTTTTGGACGTTATCCAATGCATCACCTATTTGATTCAGATAAAGCCCAAAATTGGATAAAGTCCAAACTTGTGGAACGGAGTTTGGACTTTATCCGAGGTTCTACTGTATACAGTAAGTGTAATTTCTATTGTTTTATACTGTTGACTTCTGTAAATCCTGTTTTGTTTTATCTCCTAAGAGCCAAACAAAATTGTGACCAAACCAACCCCTTTTTTGTATTCATATCAAGACAGTGGAACCAATTATCTCTGAAGGTGATAAGCATTCCGACACTCAAGGAATTGATTTAGATTCCTGCATAAAGCAGGGGGTTGGATCTGATGACCTCACAGAACCACTCCAACTCAGTTATTCTATGATTCAATCTTCTCCTTTTGACATTTATTGATAAGCTTTTCATTCTTATTCCAATTCTAACATTCTGCAGAAGATCTTAGGAAGACACTCATCAATACGGCAACTTCTTACACCTTACATTGGAAAATCATTAAGCTATCTCAGCCTTAGAAATCATGTTTCTAGAGCAATTGTTCTCCTGTGCGACTGAGACTCTTTCTCTTGGTAACTGTGGTTCTCTCTCTCTCTCTTAAAGATTTTGGTGTAATGATATACAATGTTATTGGTACGACTGACCTAGCTTTCAAATCCCAGCAGATATCATTTGTTTTCTTAAGAAACTGAAATAAGCCTGTGGTTTCAAAACATACAGTTGCAACATTCACTGTGCATAATATGGTAGGTAGGCTATGAAAATATATTATCTCAAAATTTTGAAAAGCTGCTTTTGCAAGAATGAAATACACAGACATTCTGCCTCTCACAGTTGAAAGATGTGTGTTATTTTCAAATATAGTTAGATGCTGGAACTACCGGCGGAACAGTGTGGGGATGCAATGTATGGCGTTGAAATAAAGCACACATGCTTATACCTGTGAAATGTAGTAGAAGAAATAAGAGAATACTTGAGTGAATGAGCATAGCAAGTATTTCTATTCACATCATTGTAATGTGTCTGGAAGGTGGGCAGGTTTATACAACAATGGCTCTTCAATTTCAAAGCACAATTAGGCTTTTAAAAGACATAATACATTCAAACCACATTTTTTTGCTTTGGAATTACAATGCCAATAAAAACTTGATTTGGGAGATGCAATCTTTTACACATTTATCTGACAGTAAATCTCATCGAACTCTGAGTCCCAGTAGATACGTATAAAAATGCTTTGTCAATTCAGCTTAGGAGTCAACTATTGACTTTAAATTTGTTCCTCTGTACTGACATTAAAGTCTAAATGTATTGAAATAGGAACACAATATTACAATTTTAAAGTTGTTTTTGATGATTCAATAAAACAACATTACTGTGACCAAAATTTGTTTTTCTTGAAATACATTGGCAATTGAGCTTTTGATAAGTTTTTCATTCATTTTTGCAACCATTTCAACCCTTTCTTCTTTCCTTGGTATCTTTTAAATGCAAGCAAGCAACAAGCTGTGATCTTCAATCATGACTTTTATGTAGATAAAAAAATACAGCTTCAAGGTTTGATGTCAAAGGTAAACTGACAGTTTAAAAAAACAGGGAATCTCCACTGAATCAAGCTTTGGGACAGAAAAAAAGAGAGGAGGGGAGAAGTGCTTGATATTATTCATGGCCTTATTCATGGCCTTATAACTTTTGCTTTGCTTTCTTTATTCATGTCAGAGGCACCACCAGCATATAATAACATGCAAAGCTAAAATTAACATATCTAAAACAAAAAGGAATTAAAAGGGCTAGATGGCATCTACTCAGTATCAGGCCACATCAACAGCATTTCCTCTTGCCAACATAAGGTCCTCCTAAGTGTATGTCAAGGTTCTTCATGTGCTTTGATAATAAAGCATTATCATTATCCATATCCCTGCTCTGTCATGGAGCCATGTATAAATATGAAAGCCATATAGTTTCAATCTTATTTCTGAGAAAGTGAATTTGATCTTTGAAAGGTCACATTAAAATATAGCTGTTAATTTTTAAGGTGCCACAATGTTTTAGCTCTTGTTTTTTCTGCCTGATTACTCCCCAAAACTGATTTAGAGGATATGTACACAGCCATAATTTGAACCATATATTTGTCTGCAAATAAATGACAATTTTATCCATAAATTTGGTAGGTGCTAATAACATTTGGTAGGGATCCAACCCTATGGTAAGAACTTCCATGCAAAAACATATGAATTAATCAAGTTATATTCACAGAAGGAAATAAAACGAGAAGAATTGAAAGAATATTTGGGAAGGAAGAAAGGAGGTAAAATAAGTCAAGAACATAGGGATAGAATGGAAGTTTCAATAACAGAGAAGGAAATTAAAGAGGTTATACAGAAATATAAAAGCCCCAAAGAAAGCCACAATGGTGGCCGCGTGGAAAAGCACAGCTTCATACTGGTCAGAACAAAGGGACGACCAAGCCTGAGCCAGGCGGGAAAGAAGAGCTGGAGAAACTGGCTGGCGAGTATCTGGGTGATGACCCCGCTTTCGGGCCCAACCCTCCAGGACCCTACGCACCCTGAAATCAGCAGTGGCATCCCCAAAACCCCGGTCCTTAGCTGCAAAGGCCAAGGCTGAAAGGCCGCTGGCTATAGTGTGCGGCGCCAGCCCCATGTCGTGCAGAAGAACCATAAATTGCAGGAGATGAGCCACTGGGATGGGCCACACGTCCGGGAGGGACATGCTCTGGCAAAACACCCAGAAGGACTGGAAAGCACTAGCATATGCCCTGCAAGTACGATTGGACAGAGACAGGCCTATCGCCCGGGATACTTCAAGTCGCTAAACATCCACAGCTCACCGGGCAATGGGGAGGGAAGTTCGTCGGGCCCCGGTGCGGGCGCCCGGAATCGGGGTATCTGTAAGTGGGACAAAGCATCAGCTATACTATTGTCAAGACCCGGGATGTGCTCGGCCCTGAAAATAATGTTATAGCGCAAGGAGCATAAGACAAACTGACGCACAAGGGACATCACCCGGGGAGATCGGGACATCTGGGCATTAACAATGTGGACCACGGCTGCATTGTCACACCAAAAGCGGACCACTGAATCCCTCCATAAGTGTCCCCAGAGGACCAGGGCCCCCAGGATAGGGAAGAACTCCAGGAAGGTCAAGTCGTGGAGGATGTCCATACCCTGCCAAGTGTCCGGCCAACGGCCGCAGCACCAGTGGCCATCAAAATAGATGCCATAACCCAGGGTCCCCGAAGCATCGGAGTGGACCTGAAAGCCGGGGGCAAGAGTAAGCTCCCGGCACCAGAAGGAAACCCCATTGAAGTTGGACAAAAAGTCGAGCCAGACCTGGAGGTTGGCCCGGATGTCAGATGTCACCCACCCCATGTGCTGCTTCCGGGATAGACTAACCATAGCATCACACAGGTGCCTAGCAAAGGCCCTGCTGGGTGCCACGACCCTGCAGGCAAAGTTGAGGTATCCATGAAGCACCTGGAGGTCATGCAGGGATGCCTTGCGCCTAGACAACATGGCCTAAATCGCCTCAGATATGCGGGCGACCTTATCCATAGGGTGGCTGGACGTCTGCCTAACCATGTCGATCCAAATGCCCAGTAAGGTCAGGGCAGTGGCCGGGCCCTCTGTTTTTTCTGGGGCCAAAGGTACACTCAGCTCAACTTCTTAGGGCCAGGCCCAGGGGGGAAACCTTCAAGTTCGGGAAAGGGGGGTCGGCAAAGGGGCCGGCAACCCACCCCTCGCAAACCTCCTTAAATATCTTATCCCTAGCCAAATCCTCTTTGCCCCGCAGGGAGAGTAAGTTAGGCACATCCTGCGGCACATGTAAGCCCACGAATGGTATGTGGAAACCCTCAGAAAAAAACCGCCCAAAGGTAGGCGGCATCCTCCCGCCTGGGGTAAACCGGGAGCCAACGTTCAAGTGCCAAGAGATTAATTGGGGAGGGGCCCTTTTGGAGGTGGAGGAAGGGGCAGTCCGGACCTCTCCTTTTAAGGAATGTCTGGCCCCCGCCCCTTCCTGCCCTCTGGGAAGGGCGGTCCAGACCTCTCTCTTCCAGGAAGGCCCGGCCCCCACCGCTTCCGGCCCCGTGCCATCTCCAATGGGGCGGGGCCGGCAAAGCGTGTGGCAGCGGAGCCGTGCCGCCTCGCGTCCCTTGGATCTGTTCCAAAACATGTAATCTGAACCAACACAAGCCTTCTCTTTGAATTTGCCAACATTGTAAAGTGGCTTAATAAGTGAACCATTTCAGAATACTGACAGATTAATCTTTTCTTCTACTCCTCAGCAGAGGGACAAAAGAAGTCATTTTTTTTTACTGTGTAGCAGACTGTCACTTGTGCTCTGCATCACCTGTAATTTTATTTTCTTTGCCTTGTTTTAAAGGGCAGATTGAGTAACTGCCTGCAGTTGAAATCATGGCAGTGGCTGCTGATACAGGCAGTTTATTAAGCCACCCTTTAAGAATAAGCAATGAAAATGTTGAGAGTAGGATTTTTCTCTCCAGAATATAAATAAATTATATAGACCATGTATTTTGTCTAAATGTAGTATAGAGCACTTGTAGTCACTTGCTGTTTTGTTATAGTATGAAGAAGCAGATTTCAGATTCGGAGAATGCAGTATACTTAAAACCAATAACAAAATATTGCGATGTCCCAATGTTTTTGTTAAATTTGCATACCCAAAATACAAATATTTTCATTGGAATCTTGAGATCTTTTTAGAAGAAAAAAAAGTTCTACATTACATAAACAATTTCACATATGCTATTTCACTTTAAAACTTAACAAGGCTGAAAGTTAAAACACTGCCTATATTCCGGTTGTTTGTTGTTTTCAGCCATGACTGACATCCTTTTGACCTTTCTCTTTTAGAATTTGATTTACATCATAAGAGGCCTGTTTAATTATTATGTTTGCCTTCTATGCCAAAAGTTATTGAGCTAAGAATTTATTATGAATGGTTGCCCTTTCTTCCACTTTTAGGATTATTGCGACTCTCTTTTGAATTTTTGCAATTTTGTTAAGAACAACCTTTCATTATTTAACTGAAAGCTTTCTCATTTGGAACAAAACATCTAAAGTTCAAGTTATCTAGGAGAACTTAAATATTCAGTGACTTTAATTTGCTCTGAGCATTACTCTCTCCTTTGCTGCTTAACATCTAATTACAATTGTAATATTTTCCTCTTTCTGAGTTAGTATTTTTCAGATAGTGATGCTTGCTTAGAGATTGCTTTTTCAGACATCTGGAAGAGATTCAAAACAGAGTTTTGTTCACAAGAGGATAACTACAGAGACAAAATGCCATCTTATGATGGGTGTGAGTTCCCTGATTTAGTATGGATGGCAATTATCTCTGAATCCAAATCATAATTTGGATTTCTGATGCTCTATGACTCCCAGTCATTTTCATGGGACAACTCAAAGAGCTATAATGTTTTGGACTTTTTATAAATAATCATGAGATGTGATGACATGGCCTAGATGGAAAAGATAAACTATTCCAAATTGCAGATAAGCAATTGTAAATGTTTGTGTTAGGCACATTTAAACTTTTTTTTCCATTCTATTCCTTCTGCATTTGATTGTCAAATCTTGCAAATTCAGGAACAGGCTTTTTTAAATTAGAGGTTCATTTTGGGAAGGTCTCTGTATATTCTGCAGAAGATAGAAAGGACTGAAGGCAAAGAGATTATGTATAGTTAGAGGAAGAATCCATGCTCTACTTTTACGATCTTTTACTGAAGAGGCAATTTGCTGTTGCAGCTGAGAAGGATATCAGCAGCAGCAGCAAATTGCCACTGATTAAAAGCCTTTTTTTTGGTGTTTTTGACTGCATGCAGCTTTCATTTCTGTATAACATATATGGAATCAGTCTTTCCATTAAGATGAAGATATACAAAGCTGCTGTTTAATCCTCTCTACTTCATGGAAATGGAAAAGACATTGTTATCAATGGAATTTGCTAATTTGGATTAATAATATTGGCATGATCATATCCTTCATGGAGCAGAGACGTGAACTATCAATCAACACCACACAAGAAAGCTCAATTACTTTCATCTTATCTGTCTTTAGGTAATTCTCAATACTGAAGTTCTGTAGCACAGATGACAAGCATTTTTAACATTTTTGAAACAATGTTAACTTCAGCAGACTGACTATGTCATCAGGATATCAAACGATTGCCTCCCAAAGCAATCTTCTGTGGGGAGCTTGCTTCATGTGCTCGATTGCACGATGGACAAAAGAAATTATTCAAGGACACACTGAAGACCACTTTGAAAGTATTAAATATTGACTATTTCACCTGGGAAGCTATCATTCTTGACCAAAATGTCTGACAGAAAGCTGTCAGAAAGGGAGATGAAGAATACTGCTGCTGTCATTCCTTATGATATTGCTTCCCCAGATAGGTTTCCTCTTGTATTCTAAGATGAGGTAGTGGTGTTTGTGTATAATAATAATAATAATAATAATAATAATAATAATAATAATAATAATAATAATAATAATAATAATAATAATAATAATAATAATAATAATAATAATAATAATGTTTATTTATACCCCACCCTCCTGGTGCAAGCACCACTCAAGGCAGCTTACAATACAAAGGAAAAAAATTAACAGTATATAATACCCAATAAATACAAAAGAAAAAATGCAATAACTCACAATTTCACAAAATACAATAATAACACGATTCACAGAGCCTGGGCTCGACAGCACAGATGGAACCCAGGGCTCAACCTCACAGACTAAGTCCAGACAAAACACAAGGCACACCTCCCTGGGCTGATGGAATGGCTCTGGGGAGAGACAGAGAAGTCTTCCGGCGCGGCAGCGGCTTTTCAGCCCTTCAAGCAGGTGAGGCTCGAAGGGCAGTGGCGGGCGCACCTGCCTCCCATCCACGAGTGATGGAATGGCTTCGGGAAGAGGTGGGGAAATCCTCCGTTGTGGTGGCGGTAGCAGCTTTTTTTAGTATAATGTGTATTAGCCAGGCTGACATGGAACTCTTTGTAACCCACCCACCCCTGCTTCTGCAGTGAGGTACTAGTATTTAGTAGTGCAACATAGACAACAAGCATGTGATTGAGCAGGAAAGAAGGTTTACATTTTTATGATAAAAAAATCCGCCATGTGATCCATACACAAAACAAATTTAGAAGGAGAAGGTGATACCTTTATTGGATCACTAAACACAAAAAATATCATTGTGAGCTTTCCTGATTCAAGGTCACTTCTTCAGACATTCTTGTGGGAAAGGCAGGGAAATTATCAATGAAACTCCAAATATTCATGGCATGATGATCTGTTTGCCAGGCTCCATTCTTAAAAATGAATTTGAAGCAGCAGTCCATTTGATTTCCTGTGTTCGTCAAATGGGGGAAGAGTATCAATGACGCTTGTGCTTCTAATGGATAGGAGTCTTCTTATTTATTTATTTATTTTATTTTATTTACCAGATGGTGATGACCGAGTTGTTCTGAGGGAGAGACCCTCTGACAGACAATAAGGTCCCAAACTGTATTAGACCTAATATGATAATACCAACACCTTGTATCTGACCTGGTAGGGAAAAGGATGCCAGTGCAAGCCTGCTAAGGCTGGGGAAATAAAGTCAAATTTTGTCCTGGTATTCTTTGAGAATAGAGCATGATATGCTCTCCAAGACAGTATGAGCAGTAAGGATGTGATGGATGAGCAGGCAGAAAAGGCAGAAATTGTTGAATTGTTGTTGTTCAGTCACACCATCGATTTCGACCCTTTGCAATGCCATGGACTATTGTCCTCCAGGCATCTCTGTCATACACCATCCTCCTCAGCCCGCCCAGCTCTGTGCCCCTTTGGTCTACAATACCATCTAGCAATCTCATATTTGGCTGCCCCCTTCTTCTTTTGTACTCTACCTTTCCCAGCATCAACATTTTCTCAAGTGAATCCTCTCTTCTTATTTGATGTCCAAAGTACTTTAGCTTCATCTTTACTATTTGACCTTCTAAGGAGCAGTCAGAATTGATTTCTTCTAAGATCGACCTATTTGTTCTCCTTGCTGTCCAGGGGACTCTCAAAACTCTCCTCCAACACAACATCTCAAAGGCATCTATTCTTCTGCACTCAGCTTTCCTAATGGTCCATTTCTCACAAGCATACATTGTCACAGGGAATACCATTGCTTTGACTATGCAAATGTCACCTTTTTATTTCATGGCTGCAATCATCATCTGCAGGGATCTTTGAACCTAAGAAAGTAAAATCTGTCACTGCTTCTTCTTCTTCCCCATCTATTTTCCAGGGACTGATATGGCCTGTTGCCATTATCTTGGTTTTCTTGATGTTGAGTCTCAAGCCAGTTTTTGCACTCTCTTCTTTTAACCTAATCAGGAGCTTCTTTAGGTCTTCCTCTTTGGGCAGAAATACTCGTATGATTTGTGATGTGGAAGGAACTTTGTTGACAATGATATTTGCTATTCAGGATTCACTAATATTGGAGTGGACTAATCATAATTCTTTTGTACTGGGAAGGTGTGCATATAAACTACAAATATTTTATTTCTGCTTTTTATTCTTAGTTTAATAGAACACTTGGAAAAACTACCAGTTAATGCAAACGATCTTGAGCTGGGCAATATTCCATGACAGAACCACTTAATATTACATAGCTCTCTCGAAGGATCCATCTTTTAACCACTGAAATTTAAAATGCATTTTTTTTTTTTACAAAATCATGCAGACTACACTAAAATTAAAATATAGTCTCTCTTGTAAAACTATGTCACTAAAATTCCATCCACCCAGAGAACCTCAGCTGTTCAAATTGCCTGTTTATGCTGAATATCCATTACTGCTTTTAAGTACATGATGAAAATATTAAAAATCCACAAATATTATCTCAGTCTGAGAGATCAGGGCATTTTATGTGGAACTTGTCAGGAGACTGGAGAAGAGAGAATGAGTCACCAGAAAATAATTGAAATTTAGTTTCCCATAACGCTGAAGTTTTTTTTATGAATATTTAATTAAGTATTCCAAGGGGCAGCTTAAAAGGTATTGCCTTCGTTATCCTTAATCAACTGTGGTGATTCTTGAAATCTCCAAATAATCTATGACACATTTCCTTCTTGTGAATGATGTTAAGCTTCTGTGATATTTTCATTAATGCTCAGAAGTCGTGAATACATTTCTGACCTAAAAGTGGGGTAATAAGAAAAGTGATGCAGGTAACAAGAGGCCACTGACTATAGTGTGGATCAGTGTACTTAAATAAATGCTTGGGGCTCTTGTTGACCATCCACTAGGAGTCCCAACACTAGAATGAAGGGGAGGAGACACCACAGGAAGGTCAGAAATCTGGGAGAAATCTGGCAGTTTAAACCTGCAAACGTGCAAAAAATTAGTTCATATTTTAATGTGAGATTATCTAATTTATATTTCCAAAAGTATGACCTATAGGAAAAGGAAAAAAGTTGTCCTTGCTTGAATGGCAGTCATATCCGACTCTAGGGGGTGGTGCTCATCTCTGTTTACAGCCAAAGAGCCAGCATTTCACTTTTCTTGCCCCTAGTGCATACTGGATTCAGCTGGTCAAATTACAGAGAGTAAATTAGTACTGTGTGTCAAGGTCCAGGCAGTCCAGATACAACTTAAATTGGTGGCCAATATAGAAAGGTTGACTTTCTGTTGCATACTTATGGTATATGTCGGGTCTATGAAAATTTGGTTACTTTATGGAGGTGGTCAACTACGGAGGTTTTATTGTGTATGTGTGTGGTGTGTATGACCTATATATAGGACCTATACTTGAATGCAATTACCATTTAATTTCTTTAATTCTCCAAATAGTGTGATACAATTCCATGATTTAAAAATGCTAAAATGGCAGAAATCCAGCAGTAAGTTGCAATAAAGTAGTCCCATTGAATCAATGGAACTCACAGTGTGGTTGACTCAGTAAATCTCCACTTATTCAGTGGGCCTACTTTAGATATGTCTAACTAATGACTGTCAGCCATAAATTCATTGATATTTGTAAATTGGGAAAACTGTATATAAAAAGCATGTATAGGGGGAAATTGTTGCAGAAAATGTGTTTTAACATTTGTGAATACAAAAAAGGAGCATGGATAATGAATTATAAAAAAGGTGGACTTATCGAAACTAAAACAGGAAAATGATTTGGGAAAGGAAGAGGGGGATGTATTTGCGCATGAAAAATGCAGACATTACAGAAAGCAAAACAGGCAGATTTAGCCATAAAGCATGCTTTTAGTCTTCCTTCTCTTCATTTGGGAGTGTAGTATCATTTGTTAACTCTCCCTATCATATCAGTCTTGATTAGTAACTCCATAATTGACCCTTCCATACCAGTGGTGGGCTCCAAAAATATTTACTACCACACTGTGGGCATGGTATGGTGAGCATGGCCAGTAGGAAAGCACTGCGTTGCACCTCAATTAGGACTACTTTACTTCAAAACTTGGATGGGCGGGGACAGCCAGAATTTCTGCTACCGGTTCTGGTGAACTGGTGCGAACCTGCTGATGCCCACCACTGTTCCATACACGATTTCAGTTGGAATAGAGTGAAGGCCTGAAAGGAGGGGAAAGAGAAACCGATAAGCTAAGAAAAATGGGAATTTAAACGCCAAGGACATTATCTCACTAGCCAAACCAATGCCAAACTGTAGCTAGTTTCAATGGGTAGCTTCCATAACATCTACCATTCTACAGGCAAGTACAATGGAATAAATAGTAGAAAGAAAAAAGGTGGCATCTTCTATACGCAATAAACTGGATTGGAGAGTTTCATAGAAAGACTTTCATCGAAGATTGTGGTATTTTTGAACCACAATCGGGTGCACCTTGGGCAACAATCACCGTGCCAGCTAATCTTTCTCACACTAGGTCAGGCGAAAGGAACTGCAGAATGAGATCACCAAAAAGTGGCTTCATTTTGGTACTTTCATGTCTGGCCTAGACACAGAAGAAGAAGAACTGGATTGTAATGGTATCTCATAAAACTAGACTGTGTGGCAGGAAAGTAATTATTTCCCATTTAACATGACATATAGTTACAATATACCCTTAAGAAAACTTACAGTTTGTTTACAGATAGAATTCTCACATGTGACAGGGCAGTGGTGGGATTCAACAGGTTTGCACCAGTTTGCTAGAACCGGTAGCAGAAATTCTGGCTGGCCCCGTCCAACCAAGTTTTGAAATAAAGTAGTCCTAATTCGGCTGCAATGCAGGGCTTTCTCCCTGGCCACGCCCACTTTACCACACCCACAGAGTAGGTAGTAAAAAAATTTGAATCCTTCCACTGTGACCAGGACAATCCTATTGTAAAATGTATTCTCCCCTCCCTTCTTTGGAAACAAATTCATGTAAAAGTAATAGTGAATCTAAAGATTAAAAAACTGTAAATCAAGAAATGTGACAAATTGGAGTTCCCCAAAAAGCTCTAGGCCTAAATAAGTCAATTGTAAATTTTGGGGACTTATACTTTAGTGTTCAAGCATATACAATACGTCCAAGGCCTTTGGGGAAAAGTTAATGCTTAGGTAGGGTTAGTCAGTCACATTCTGATTTACTGGGCAACAAAATTGGACATAAAACTAACTAGCTTTTACAATGCTCTTGAGACCAAAGGATATACTTGTCACATTGAGCAATAACATCACGATACTATCAAGATGCTCAATCATCTCACAGTTTTCATATGGGTAAAACCAGATACAAGGCTTTTAATACATAGAAACCAGGACATATTATTCTGGTATTAGAGCACCTGGCAAGATAAATGATCTTCTCATCTAATGCCTCAGTCAGGAGACACAGGAGACTAGAAGGGAGCCATCTGGTCATATGTATCTTATGATGCAAAATTTTCAAGGAGTCTTATACAGAAAGAGTTATATCTGCCATCTGTGTACCAAAAAACTTATATCTGATGATTGATTTTTTTATCCTACCCCACTTAGTGTAAAACACTACTGGGTGTGGGTGGGTGTCTGCCTAAAATAAGCTAATATTATAATTATAATTATAATTTTAATTTGTACCCCGCCCCTCTCAGCACATGGCCGACTCTGGGCGGCATTACAACATAATCAAAAACACAATATACAGTCAAAATATAAACAAAACCAACAGTAAGTACAATACAGGTAATACAAATAAATTACACTAGAATTCTCTACAAAATGGCAATTTCTACAATGTTAACAATACAACATTACCGCGTTTAATACAGAACCAAACATAAACACGATCCCTCAACTACTAATGTCCCCAAAACATAACCCCATAGCTCATACGTCCCTAACAAAGCCAAAGAAGAGGACGATCCGGTCCCAAACAAATAGTAAAGATACAATGTAAACCCAGAAACACAAATAAATTACAGGTACAATAGAAATTTCCACAAAGTGGCAATTCTCAGTTACAAAATACAATAATACAAAACCACAATATAGGCAATATAAAGTGTGATGCACTACAGCCACACTAACAACATCAACTGTCACACACACTCAATCCTACCCCCCCCCCAGCAGATAAAAATACAAAAATGAAAGTTCTAGTGTCTCACACAGCCTTTTTAAAGTCCTGGCCGGAGGCGAGTGATGAAAGGTGGGCCCGAGGTGCAGCGGTGGCGATGTTTGGCATCTTCACTGCGGGCCCCGCCTGAAGATGTAGAGTAATTGCTCCATTATTTAAATACTTTTTAAAAGTTCTCCAGATTCTTATACAAAACTGATGTCTTATTTATTTTTAAATCATATGCTGTCCAAACTACATATGCTGTGAGACATAAACTGACACTTGTCATTTTATTTTATGACCAATGTGCATTTATTCTACATTAAAGCTGGATAAATGGAAAGTATAAACAACAGAGTCATAAATCTCTAAAGTATAATCAGTTATCTTACTGTCTTGATTATTATGATAATGATAATAATTTCGTGTCAGATATTACTCTGGGTTGAAAGGATTTTTGCTGGAGAAAGTCTGCTCCAGGGAAACCCAAATGAGGCTCCTTTCATGTCCCCAAGTGCATCCCTCAGGAATCGAAACCCAACCTTCCAGTCTTCAAGCTCTGCATCTTAACCACTAAACCATCGAGATTGTTGATGATGTGGACAATTTCAGTTAGTTGACATAAGAATAATTCTTCTATCCAAACAAAAAAGTCTCTCATGGTACAAAGATATCAAATTAATATGAATTAATCTTAAGCCTAGTTTAAATCATAGTATAAGATCCAAGCTTGTTTTGGAGCTGATAAACATAGTTTCCAGGCGAACAATGTGTATTCAGAAGAGGAAATTGAGCTCTTTGAAGATTTAATGAAGGGAATACTGTCAACCCTAAAGGGCTTTAATGTCAGCCATAGGAGTGTGGTGGATAGATCATTTAAATCATGGATCGATAAGGAATGTTTTCTGGCAAAAAAATGCTTTAAGATTCAAACACAGGGAGTACTGCTTAAATCTAATGATCAGCTTCAGGGATGAACTGTACCAAGCAAAATCCCCATATAAAATGTTAATCAAACATAAAAAGTACGAGGAAACCAACAGGGCCTGGCCTCAGCTGAGTTTGGCTATTGAACCATTCTAAATTTTGGGCTCTAGTGTCCAGCTGTTCAAAAAAAAAAACCATACCCCTCCCATAATTCTCCCAGAAATCTGGGGAAAACACTTTTATGAGTTGTTTTTGGCTTTGGATACTGCTGACACAATCCAAGGATATACTGTCAGTTGTGATAATCTTCCTGTCTGGCCCCCAGTTTTGATTGCCGAAGTAAAATCTCTGATAAGTAAGTTAAAGACCAGGTAAGCTGCTGGTCTTGATTTAATAATGCCAGACCTAATTAAGAACAACCCAGAATGTTGGACTCCAGTCCTTGCAAAATTGTTTACCACCATTGATAACACTGGACGGTTCCCAAGGAGTTGGAAGCTATCAATTATCTGTCCAATCTATAAAAAGGGGAGCCGCAGCAACCCGGCTAACTACAGGCCGATCAGTCTTTTGAGTGTACTCAGTAAGCTTTATGTGTCACACCTAATGGGGGAAATTACAGGATTGGGTAGAAGAGAATAAGCTTGTAGCTGATGAGCAGGGAGGATTTAGGGGCAGTCGGTCTGCACTGGATCAGGGCATAGTCCTTGACCATCTTATAAATAAATATTACTCTAACTCCTCTGTAGCACAATATGCAGCTTTTGTGGATTTGAAATCAGCTTTTGACACTGTTTCAAGGCAACTGTTGTGAGAAAGGTTAGCGAAAGTTTCCATAGATCCACGTCTATTGTATTTGATTCAAGTGCTACATGGTAATAAAAGCATCAGGGTGAACTGCAGTGTGCAAGGCCATTTGTCTAGACGCATCAAATCCAGCCGGGGAGTGAGGCAGGGTTGTGTTCTTGCGCCAATGCTATTTAACACCTACATCAATGATATTGTGGAACACCTACAGCATAGGGACCATCATTTGCCCAAATTGGGTTCTAAACATATCCCTGTACTGCTTTATGCTGACAACACAGTGGTTCTCTCAAGAACGCAAATTGGGCAGCGTAGGGCTCTGTGTGCGTTCGCCAAGTATTGCCTCCAAAACCACGTAGTAGTCAACTATTCTAAAACAAAACATCAGGAAATTGAACAGACCCTCCATTTCAATTACTTAGGGGTAATATTCCAACCAAATGGTGGCAGGAACTCACACATAATGCACTTAGCTGCTAAGGCACAAAAAGTGACAGTGTAATACAGCATTTTTTCTGGAAGAAGGGCGGACATAACATAGTGGCAGCCCTCAGGCTGTTTTCAGCCAAACCTCTTTCACAAATGATGTACGAGGCCCTTTTCAGTATTGGCTCAAATATTAATCCTCTCGAGGTGACTCAAGCCAAATTTTTGAGGACAATTCTACAGACCCCAACCAGCATCTCTAATGCTGCCCTGAGACTTGAAACGAGCATGTATACCATGCAGGCCAGGTTATTAATAGGTGCTGCCATGCATTGGTTAAAATTGCTATTTGCTCCATCTGGCCTACTTGAATTCATATTGTCTGAACCAACAGTGCCTACATGGACAACTGTTCTAGAAAGGATATTAACAACATATGGCTTTTCAAAACTTTACATTCTTTCTATAGGTCTGGCCTGTGCTAGAGAATCAATTAGACAAAGGATCCTTGATAAACACTGACAAACGGATTTAAGCAAATTATACTCACCCTTATTTGATAGGCCACTTTTTTAGTGAAGTTAGGCCCTTATTTTACCTGTCCCTATTGATCATAGATGGTCAACCCAGATAATAGATGGTCATTTACCCTTATTCGTTACAACATGCTTCCCTCCGCTTTTAGGGAGGGTCTCTTCAAGAAGATACCAATCAGAGAGCGTATATGCCCATGTCAAATTAACAAGGTAGAAACCTAAAAACATGTCCTTCTCGAGTGCCCTTTTTATGATAATCTCAGAAGGGAGCTTTTTAACGTATTCCCTAATCTAGTAAACAATAACAATAATGTACTGAGAACTCTTGTCAGATTTAATTTAATATAATAGTCATATTTATATATGCCACCCACTCAGGTAGAACCAGACTCAGGGCAGCATTACAACAAGTTCTAAAAACACATAAAACACTTTAAAAGACCCATATCCCACCCACTTTAAAAGACCCATATCCCACCCACCCATCCCACCCACTATAAAAAAAGAAGAGAGAGTTCTTAATTGTTTACATAGGCCAGCAGGTGGGGACCGTGTTCCCATTAGGGCCTCACACCTGCCCAGATAGATCTAAAGAACTGATGGCTGCTGTGGCTAGATTTTCATGGCGAGCTATAAGCATACACAAAACAAGGTAAAAAATCAGTATACGCAGAAATAAGGTTTCTTTTAACATAGTCGGTAAGTGTAGCTTGGTAATGTTAAGTATTATTAGGACCGGTAATGATTTGCTAAATGCTCCAATGAGAGATTGTGGCAGTGCCATCTGGTTATATTTGCTTATTCTGTGATGACTGTACTGGCCTCTGGCCATAACAATAAAGATTGGATAGTTTCCAGGTTCAATCAAAATTGGAAACTACAGTGATACCTCAGATATAGTCCGATTTGGATAAAGTCTGATTCGGATAAAGTCGCGGTTTCCATGCACACGTGATGCATTGCATAAAATCCAAATCCGCTAAAGATGGATGTTATCTGAAGTATTTAGTATAGGAACCTCGGATAAAGTCCATTTTTGGGATGTTATCCGATGCATCACCCATTTGATTCGGATAAAGTCCAAAATTGGATAAAATCCAAACTTGTGGAATGGAGTTTGAACTTTATCTGAGGTCCTACTGTATAATTAATTGGAGATGTTGATTTTTTCGATATATATAACAAAGGGAGTCATGAAAGAGTTGGCAGAAGACTAGTTCATTAAACTTTGGCTAATTCCATGAACTAATTATTGTCTAAAATAAGTAAATGCTTCTTTATAATACTTGGCGCTCATATGGCAGGACCCTGATACCAACAATTTTCATAATATTGAGCTTTGTGGGTGTGATGAGCAAATGATTTAGGAGATCTCTGACATCCTCTTAACTGTTGGGAGGCAACATTAAGAGAACTAAATAAAATGGAATAAAATAATGATATTGGACTGGAATGAGCTGTCAAAATGATAAGATGCCTTCAGGTTACTGTGAGACTAAGGATATATTTAATCATAGAAATATTATAAGAAAGCAATGGTTTTACCAGCTGTTTATTTGATGAATATATTTGACATATGAAATAATGTTTTTATAAACTTGGCTTGATCTGCAGACTCATAAGCCAATGACATAATTAGAGCACTAAAATGTATCACTTACATGTTTTTCTCCCTTGGAAAAACTCTCTTATGCCTATTAATTATTTTGAAAGATAGTGTTTTAATTTAAATTTCTCTTAACACCATCATCTTGAAATCGTTGTTCACTATAAGCCATTACATTTTCTCCAGAAAAAAATCATTTCAACCTATAATAATATCTGTCACAAAATTATCGTTATCATAATAATCAAGACAGTAAGATAACTTCTGTATTTTCTCCTCTCACTTTTGAATTATCAAAGAACATTTGAAGTAGCTTCTGCTTTTCTTTTTCTGCTCCATTATAATTTTATAGTCTTCTGTTCTCCAAATCATCACCATTACCTATCTTCCAATAAAAGTGCTGCATCAATATTGTCTTTAAAAAGAGATCACCAGAAATAATGCTATTTAACATAAGAAATGATACTCAGAATAAAATTAAGGCTAATCTTAATGTCAACATTAAGAATAATGTGAAATATTTAGGAATAAAAATATCTAATCAACATGACGAACTAAAAAAATTAAACTTTGATAGTTTAGTGAAGGAAATAAAAGAATTGTTGATTCAATATAAAAAACAAAAATTATCATGGTTTGGAAGAATTGCCTTAATCAAAATGAAGATAGTCCCAAAAATAAATTTTATATTTGAAACTTTACCAATACAAATTAAGGATAAGGACTTTAAGAAATTACAAAATTTAAAAAATAATTAAATTGATGGAAAGAAACCGAGAATTTCAAAATCATTATGGTATAAAGATCAAAAAAGTGGAGGATTAGGCCTGCCGGATATTAAGAAATATTATATGGCCCACCAACAAAAAAATATTGTAAAAATTTTAAACTATACTATCATTTCATGGGAAAGCATTGATATGAACGAACTGCATATAACTGGGAAAGTATTATTTTTAGGTAAAGATAAAATTAAAATTAATAAGGATAATAAAATCCTAAAAAATCTTCTACGTACTTGGCACTCGATAAAAGAAAAACTTGCTCCGGGATTTTCGCCCATAACAGAATTAAGCGACATAAAGTAATAACTAGTAAAATCAAAGTTCTACTTTATCATAATAAAATAGTGTTATTAAAATATTGGTTAGAGTTTTGCAAAAATAAGGAAAGGAAATTAAGTTTGTTTACTCAAATGAACTTAAATTGGATCCAAATTGTGGCAATTAATAATTGGAACTCTAATATAGTTACTGAAGCAGACCTTAATAGAAATTTAACAGATTTTGAGAAACTAGTATGCAATGTTAGGTCTGAAAAGATAGAATTAAAAGGATTAATTGGTAAATTGTACAAAATGTTAAAGGATAAGGATCATACTAGAGAAATCATGAGAGAGACTTGGGAAAGTGATTTAAATATTAGTATTAATGAAGTAAGTTGGAGGCAAAAATGGAAAAATAGGGTTATGAAGCGCTTATCAGTTAGATTAAAAGAACATAACTACAAAGTAATTTGGAAATGGTACTTAACCCCAGTAAAACTTAATTTGATGGATAAAACCAAATCTAATTTATGTTGGAGGTGTAAAAAAGAGATTGGGACTTATCTTCATATGTGGTGGAAGTGTGAAAAGTTAAAGGAATTTTGGATGACAGTTGAAAAGGAGGTAAAAAAAATGTTGGATACCAGCATTAATCTGGATGCACCTAGTGTGTTGTTATTTGAATTTAGTAGTTTGAATTTAAATCGCTGCCAGGCAGACTTATTATCTATTTTAATTACAACTATAAGGATTTGTATAGCCGTCAAGTGGAAGGGAGGAAAACAACTAAGGATTGGTGACTGGTATGCTCAAAATTGGACAACTGCATTAAATGATAAACTCACGTGTGAAATAAACATAAAAAAGGTATCACAAGTAAAAATAAATTTTATGAGATTTGGAAGCCCTTTCTTGACCATATTATAGTTCAAGGAAAAGGGAACAAGCCCCCAAGGGAACAATTATCTTTTTGGATTGAGAGTTAGTGATTTGTTTGTACATTGTTTCAGTGAGAGTATAATGTGTTTCTGATGATATGACACTGCCTATAGAAAAAAAAGAATGAGTTACATGTATATATGTATGGGTGCACACATGTGGGTATGTGTATGAATATGTCTTCACTTATTTGTTGTAATCTAGTATTGTCATAACGTACTTTTGTATATCTGGTTGTTTTATATGTATGTTTATGTTGTTGTTGTTCCTTTTTAAATGATAAAATGTATTTTAAAAAAAGAAAAGAGATCACAGGGGCTCAAAAAGCACAATGTTCCGCATTTGCCCAGACAGTCTTCGGATGCACAATCAGTTACCAAATTCTCCCTTCATGAGCAGCATTAAAAGAGCAACCCCTCATTTTGTGCATATCTTCAAACAGGATACTGGTGATATTTTATTAACAATTCAATCTTGTACATGTTAATCACATTTTCCCCATAGGAAAAACTGTCCATTTTTGGTTTGGACTTTTTTTTTTCTTGCATTTTGATTTACAGTAAATAACTGTTCAATTTTTACCTTCTTTAAGAAACCAGATCTATGCAATTAGTTTTAAAACGCAAAGGTAGGAACAAGTTCAATCTTTAATAATAAAACTAGAATAATTTATAAAATTTTAACAGTATTTTAATCTTTTTCCATTAGAAAAGAGGATAAGATGGAACACCTTAAAAACGAAGATATAAAAATTGTGTGGGGCTTCTTTCATTTTTTTTTCCTTTTTAAAAAAACTGGTCTCTGATGAAAGTGAGTAGATCAGAAAAACAAACATTTGGCATCTTAATACCTCATTATATTTTTATGGGCTCACAATTTTGTTTTCACAGTTTTATTGGATTTTTGTTTAGCAGACAATCATATTAGTAAAGCTATTAGACATGGAATCATTCTCATTATACCACAAAATAGTAGCAAGGAATATGTAACTAGCCATAAAGAGACATAATAATTTTCTTAATAGTTATTACAGATAGGAAAAGTTACTGTATATATTCTACAGAATACAAATTACATGAGAGAGAAGAGGATGTTTAAATAAGAACACTGCCAGGTGCTTCTCTTATACACTTGGCATATCTTCCTCCATAAAAAGATAACTTTTAAAAGTACAGTTATGCAGAGTTGGGCCTTTCTATCATCTAAAAATGGCAATTTTTTACCCTCAAACCCAGAGTCTCCAAGTTTGATGCCCAGGAAAGATGACAAATATACAATTATTTCTGTTGTTAAAAGGTCAGTGGAAACATTCTCAGCCCAGTACTCTTGATATCCATAATTAAGTCAAATAAATACAGAAATACATATTGGGGCAAAGTCCTGTTGTCAGTTCAAACTAGAGTAAACCCACTGAATTAATGGGAGTTATATATGTTTTGACTTAACAAACCTAATTCATATAATGGGTTTGCTTTAATTAGGAGTGGTAATTTTACCCCTTTGTGTAAAAGATACCTCCCAAAATATGTGATATCTAGGATCATCTCATCTACCACAGTGACCAAGGCAGTTTCAATAACCAAACAAGGCCTAAACCACAATTTAAATGGAATTAGAAAATAAATTTCATAACTGACTGTCTGAATTTTTAGGCCACCTTGTCTGGAAAGGGAATGTTTTATGGTCTATATGTGCAGTTTCACGTGGAGTCTGCCACCTTGAAATTGTAAACTCAGGCATAATAAAAATTTGTAAATAAAATTACCCTATCAACTGCAAAATGCAATACTGGTAAAGTGGTCTCTGCCATTATCCTACTAAGATAACAGCCTTAGGAGGCTTATACTGGAAAGTAAAGTTATACCTGTCTTACATTCCCTAAACTACCCTTATGCCTTCAGGTTCAGCATATAATGTTATTCTTTTATTGAAGTAGTTCAATTGCCAATCTTTTGAGTTTAGGGACATGAAATAGAAGTAGAGTACACCCAGTGGCGGGCTCCAATTTTTTTTTACTACCACACTGTATTTTGGGTGTGGCCAGGGGGAAAGCCCTGCATTGCACCCAAATTAGGACTACTTTATTTCAAAACTTGCATGGGCGCAGCCAACCAGAATTTCTGCTACTGGTTCTGGTGAACTGGTCGAACCTGCTGATGCCCACCACTGAGTATACCATCTTGTGTTAAGTCTGGCCAGGTTATCCTGCTAGGGTAATAGAGTAGACCAAACTTCCAGTGACTCAACGCCGAGTGTCAGGTAGCAGTTAACTAACCTGACAACCCTGATGACGAATGGCCTTGGGTGCCGAAGTCCACTGGGAAGGGTGATCGTCCCCAAGTCAGTTAAATCCCACTTGAATCCATCTTGATGGAGGGTAGCAGCTTCATCAATACTGGCCTGGGGCTGATGAAGACTTTGCGTGCCAAAAAGGGCTCAGCACCAGAAAGTGACTTGTGGAACTGGATCATTTGTAAGGGGGTCATGCTGAAATGTAGAAGGCACATGAAAGGCTACTGCATTATATTTTTAGGACAGTCTTAATGGCTGATTGCCATGATGATCTATATTCAAATTCGGTTATGGAAGAAGAAGAAGACACCATCTAGTTCCTTATTTCAATAAAATGTCTTGGACTGTCCCCCAAAACTAGATGAACTAATGATCCTGACTAATGTTCACCATGAAATTCCCTCCTATTAATCAATTTAGTATATTTTATAAATAATATACAGCAAAAAAAATCTAGCAATACTTTCAGACATTTTTCAGTGCTTGTGGTTGGCGAGGCATGTATTTTTAAAGCCAGGCCCTCTTGTGAAACCAGAATATCAATTACAAATATTTAGTGTTTAATTTCCCACTGCTAAGCCCAGTAGTAATTACTTACTCCATGTCTAATATGAACATTTAATTTATATAATCTGACTTATAGCACATACTTATTAAGGTGAGAGGCAGCTTGGAGAATAATGTCTTGTGACTTGGTTGTTATACTTCATAATCAACTGACAGTTCTTTCCACATTTATGTTTCTGCAATAAATAAGTTATAAAATAAAATTTTACCTCAGTGGAATCTTGCTGTAAAGTCAATCTTCTAAAGAGAAGTGTAAAAACAAATGCATCATCCACAGAGACCACCATCAATGGATGTGCTAATAGAATTGCATGATTTTTGATAGAATTCCAGTCTGATATTGACAGGTGATCTGGTATATTGGGGCATATACAGCCATAGGCTTTTGTAATCATTGTAAAATTCTGCTTCTTGACACTCAGCCTGTTGCTTCCTTAGACAGTAGTTTACCTTGGAGAGAGCATCTCAGAAACAAAGTATTTTGTCTAAATCTTATACTTATGAACAGTATCTCACAGCTGCTAAAACTAACAGAAGCATTAATTTGAGATTAATTTTCCTTTTTCCTTCCTCCTTGTTCTTGGACAACATGGTAATTATTTGAATAGTGATGAACTAAGCTTATCTCCACTAGCTTTGTGATATCTGTTTAATATGAAGGCAGGTTAGGAAGATTTCTGTAAAATCAGAGTGTATGTGTTAAGGCATTTATGAGGTAATTTCATGGGGTGTGTGAGATTATTTATAATTATTTATTTATTCAAATTTGTATTGCCGTCCCACTCTTGAGCGACTCTGGGTGGCTTACAGATGACAGAGTTCATGATGGTATGTACTCCCATCTCTGTCTCAGCTCCTTCCAACTTAGCAGTTTGAAAGCAAGAAATTGCAAGTAGATAAATAGGTACCACTTTGGCAGGAAAGGTAACAGCGTTCCATGTGCTTCAGTGTCTAGTCATGGTTGCCACATGACCACAGAAACATCTGCAGACAACACTGTATGAATTAAGCTCTAGCTCTTTGGCTGAAAACAGAGATGAGCACTGTCCCTTAGAGTTGGACACAACTGGCTTTCGAACAAGGAAGATCATTTAATTGCACATTATTGCCAACTTCTTATCCTAAATCATATAATCTTCATTGTTAACATTGTTAAATAATAACCCCATTAATAATTTAGAGAGATTAATTGCATCCTGTTGTTGGACATAATGTCTTTATGATTAAGTATAATAGTCTTAGATATAAGGCAGTCATTAGCATTGATTAAACAATGTTGATGTAAATAATTGTCAGATCTATACTAGCCTCTAAAGCAGCAATTGTTGTTTCCAAACTACTTTCAGCAAGACTTAACTAAAACATTAATGAAAGTAGATTACATTTTAAAATGATGGGGTGTGGGAGAGAGATAAAAAAAATTTCCTTTATCTTATCCCAGTGTATGTTTTAACTGCTGTACTGCATGTGTCAGATTAATTCAGTCATTCTATGTTGAACTTGAAGTGGGGAGAAGAGTCAGAGATGGTATTAGAGTTAATGTATCCATTTATTAATCTAAACCAACTAAACTGTCTAGTCTCTCATACTCAAACAACATGGGCAAAACTTCACTATCATATCTGATATGGACCTCTCTAGCATTTTAACTTATTTGATGAATGATAGATGTCCGTTAAAATACTGTGTATTTTTTTTTCCTATGACCAACCTATTAAATTGTCATGAGACATATAGCTTTATGGAGCAGTGGGAAATGTTAGTTCTTCATTTAAATTTGATGAGGGCCAGAGTCTATTCTATTTCGTCCTTTCAGTAGGCTCTTACCACATTTAGCATTTATTCTTTCTGGGGTTCTTCCACTCTGTTCCCCAGAGTCACCTACTAAAGAGGCTCAAGTCCTCTAATTTCTTATGTAACATGGTTCTCTTATTCATTTTTCTATTCTTTTTATTCCCTACAAAAGTTTTGTTTTGTTGTTGTTCAGTCGCACAATCAATTCCGATGCTTTGCGACCCCATGGATCATTTTCCTCCAGGCACCTCTGTCCTCCACCACCCTCCTCAGCCCACCCAGGTCTGTGCCCAATGCGTCCAAAATACCATCTATCCATCTCATCTTTGAATGTCCACTTCTTCTCTTGCCCTCCACCTTTCCCAGCATCAAGGCCTTCTCATTTGATGTCCAAAGTTCTCCCTTCTCATTTGATGTCCAAAGTACTTTAGCTTCATCTTCACTATTTGTCTCTCCAATGAACAGTCAGGGTTGATTTCTTCTAATATTAACCTGTTTGTTCTGTTTGCTGTCCAGGGGACTCTCAGGACTCTCCTCCAACACCACATTTCGAAGGCATCTATTCTTCTGCGCTCAGCTTTCCTAATGGTCCAGCTCTCACACCCATACATTACCACTGGGAATACAATTGCTTTGACTATGCGAATTTTTGTTTTCTGCTTTTGACTATATTCCCCAGGTTTCTCATAGCTTGTCTCCCCATAATCAGTCATCTTTTTATTTCATGGCGACAGTCGCCATCTGCAGTGATCTTAGATCCCAGGAAAGTAAAATCTGTCACTGCTTCTACTTCTTCCCCATCTATTTTCCAGGACTGATCAGACCTGTTGCCATTGCAGGCACCCCCCCCCCCAAAGAAAGACTCAGACACCGGTATATGGATAAAGGCATTGGGCCACTTTTATTGAATAATGCCCTAGTCTGAATTATAACTTTCAATTGGTACTCATCCAATTATAATTCTTAAGGCAAGCAGGCCGCAGTAACACTGATAAGGTTCCTCCCAAAATTGCCAATGGCAATTGGCTACAATGTATCCATTTGTATCAATTTGTTTGTTGACACAAACAAATTGTTGACTGTAGTCAATAAACTATCTAGTGACCCCACCCTCTGACGTGTATCCGTCAAATCACAGGGTGATGCATGCTGAAAAGCTCCTGCCATCACCCCTTGCCTGGTTCGTCATTGACCGGTCAACGTTATTACACCTGTACCTGTCTAAGTGTTGGCCGGTCAATTGCGAACCTGCCGGATACCTATGGGTCATAAATCTTTACCTTACCAGTGCTACCCATCACACGGGGAGGCATCCATGATGACTCACCGCCCCCCCCCAAGACCGTCAGCTCAGTCGCCAGACCTGCTTGCACCACACCCAGAATGAGGTACATACCTCCAGCCGACAGGTGGACCCCTTCACCTGCCTACTGGCAAAATTTTTTGTAAGCCTATCCTCAGGTGTCCAATGGCTGTCTCCCAGCCATACCCAGCAAGGGACTGAGCAACAGCCCTGTCCACTGACTGCACGGAGATCCACGTCCCCTCTAAATTGGTGTCTCGGCACGATGTTAGACCATAGCGATCGTGTGTAAGCCATACGTGATATAAAAAGCCAGGTCACAGCCCCTCGACAGTTTAGTAACAGCAGTGATCCGTATAAGATCGTTGCCGCCGAGGTGCCTATTAAGAACATCGGGTGGTCCAGCATCCCCGACGGACATCAGGAATGGCAACAGTTCCTGCCCCCATGTGCCGCGCATACCATACCATCGCATACGTGAGGATGCACACGGCCCAAGTCGGGGTCCACTCTCTGTTACCGCAGCATAAACTGCTGCCCAGTGTACATAGCTACGGCCCACCAGCCCCTCTGCCACCGGTGTGTAGAGACACACAGGATCTGTAAAAGAGGAGAAGAGGTTAAGGACATAACTAGGTACTCGTACAGTGAGGGCACGTACATATAAGAAATTGCGCGTACACGCATGTCCGCCTCTGAGTACTCCAAACGTAGCCGCGATCAACGCGATGCCTATCCTAAATAAATGGGTGCCAAAATGGGCCCCCCACACCGCGAAGCGCGGCACCGGTCACCCTCAGTAACATTACTTCGGCAAGGGTAGACCTATCCTGGTGGCAGCAGGCACTGTCGAAAATTCATGTAGGGCACCAACCGGACAGATGTCTCCAATAAAACTTCGTAGCAGTCTGACTCCACTGCCTACGCCGTGCTGAACAACCTGTGAGGACCGTATCCCCACTTGAGCCCACTCATGTGTGACAGAGACATCGTTGAGTTCCAGTGCCCTACGAGACACATCCGCCTTACACAGATGGTACCAACTCTGGCACCCACTCACTGATGTGGAGCACTCCAAAAAGGCTACTGTGGTAGCTGCGTGACCAAGAGCCACTTCACACCTATCCGAACATAAGTAATGCCAGCCTCGTGCAAGGTGGGTCAGAAACTCTGGGAACTGGGGTGACGCGTGTCCGGGCAGCGGACACGTTCCCGTGTCCACCCCTCCAAAACACGACGCATGAACGCAGTAGTGATACGCCTTACGCGTGCGAGGTGCCAATGACATGCCCGGTTCTCCTCTCCTCGCCAATCGTCCAAATATCGGCCGGGAGTGGTGAGTGGAATTCATCTGCTTCCAGAGTACGGCACGGAACCGGGGGATCTGCAGGCGGGATAAAGCAGCAATGTCGTTATTAATACCTGGAACATGTCTGGCCCATAACAGCACATTTAGGTGTAGGCTTCTCAAAAGAATAGACAAACTAATGTCATGACCCTGGGGGATTTGCATGTCTGGGTGTTGACAATGTGCACCACTGCCGCATTATCACACCAAAAATGGACCACTGAGTAGGCCCACTCATCGCCCCATAGCATCAGTGCTCCCCAAAATGGGAAGAAACCCAAGGAAGGTAAGATCGCGGAGGCGATCCGTGCCAAACCATGGGTGCTGCCATCGGCCGTAAGTCCCCCTACCCTCAGAGTAACCCCCATAAGTCCGGGAGCCGGAGGGATCCGACCGTACCTGAAATCCAGGGCAGACCATCAAGTCTGATCTCCAGGAAGTGACACGGTTAAAACCCAGGAACACTTTATGTTTGGCAATCAATGCCAAAATCGCCGCGGAGATCTGAGCCACCTTAGTCATGGGTAACCCAGATGCCCGTGCAACAGAGTCGATTTAGAAATGTGAGCTTAGTAGCTGGGCCCTCGGTCTTTTCAGGCGCCAAGGGGACACCCAGTTCCCACCTGAGTGTCTGAAATGTAGTGAGGAGTGCACGTGTCCGAGCCCCGTTCATCCCCGAACCAAAAGTCGTCGAGGTAATGTGCTAGAGACCGAGACCCAAACCTGCGAGCAAAGGCCCCCTGAATGAAAGTCCTGAATCGTTTGAATACTGAACATGAATTAACTCAGTCAGCAGGGGTTGGACTTATCTAAGTAAATTCACCTTGGAACCTAAAAACCCAATAGGTCTAAATCCATTGGGTGCACTGGCAGTAATCTGAAAGCCGAGTGCATAGCACACTGTGCCAGGAAAGCACCGGGACTGCATGAGCAAGCCACCCATAGGGGCTGAACCAACTATGAGTACCTGACTGAACAAGGTCATCAGGAATGGCATCCCTAACCGGATAACCCACAGGGTGAGCGAAATGGAGGATTAAATGACATTCACCCTGGTTCTACCTCGGTACTAGCCTCATAGGGGAGACGTTCAACTTAGGAAAGGTGGTTCCAAGAAGGGACCCGCTACTCTCATAGCCCCAACTCCCTTAGCTGTGCACAGTGGAGCAACCTGTTCGTTACCTTTCAAGGTAACCAAATTAGTAGCATCCTGGGACCCCTAACACCCCCGAATGGAGTACAAAAGCCCCATTGAAAACCCTCCAGCAGGTACCCCGCATCATCCCTTCTTGGATGAGCTGAGTGCCATCGCTCCAGCCTGAGTACACTAATTGGGGAGGGGGGGCTTTGACAAGGCTAGTTCTTTCAGACGGAGCTCTGATCGCCCCCTGTGCACCCCTACCTCTGCCCCGTAACCCACCAACCCGCGGGCACGCGGAGGCGGCGTAAGGGCCAGCGCAAAAGGGGACAGCAAGTCAGTAATGACACTGGCGCTTAGTACACCCGTCGCCAGCTGAGCAGGTCGAACACGGCAGGTGGGCTGGAACCCCCTGCCCGACCAGTTAGCGTGGAGCCTGTGTCTGAGCAGCCCGGCGCACAGCATGCCACCATGGTACCTATCACCAGGCGCCAGTCACGTGGGAGTCATGTACACGAGGACAAGTGCTGACAGGGCTCATCCAACCTCCTCTCAGGGTGTAGGGCCACCCTCATCCACATTCCTCGTCGTAAGCCAACTGCGATGGGCCCATCAAATCAACCTGTAATATTAGCAATGGATGGAACCATCGGGATGGCCCAACCAGGCCGGGCCCTGCGGCATACCACCATATATATAAGGTATGCTGACCACCAGTTGGCCCCAGGTGCGCAGTGGCTTACGACGATGGGATAGCTCTTTTTCTCTGTCATCCTGTCCCTCTCACTCCTCCTCAGTAGGCTCACAGTTCAATATGGAGAATATCCACATATCCCCCTCCAGACCTTACCCCTCCTGACCTGCGGCAAATGATCACCCAGGGGCAAGGAATAACCAGCCGTCAGCAAAGCCATCGACGGCACGTTCTGTATCAAGGGCATACGCAGCAGGACCCGGACAGCCCCTGCGATGCTCGGCACTGCCCCGGGGGCGGACACCCCCGCCCTTAACGAGGGACCATTTAGCACCATGGGATACTGGGATAAGATGGTAACTGATGCCCACTCGCATCAACTGTACTCCCCCCACCAAATCTTTTCCCTCGTGACCTGGGACAAATGATCACCAAGGGGCAACGAATAACCAGGCGTCGGCAAGGCCATCACCAGCACATTAGGTACACGGGGCATACGCAGCAGAACCTGGACAGTCCCTGCGATGCCTGGCACTGCCCCGGGGGCGGAAACCCCCACCCCCAATGCTGTACCAGTATGGAACGAAGGGGCACTGGGATAGGCTGGCAACTGATGCCCACTCACCTCGACTTGACGAGGCCATGGCCACTGCAACCCCACCATTGGAAGTGGACTGTGATGTGGGTGCATTAACTTGAACCTGATACTCACTAGGTGCACCCCTGTGAGCCGCCCCCACTGGGGGTTCCGGCCCAAGGCGGGCGTCGGAGCTTGCGACCGGAATCGAGCTCTGGGGCCACACCTGACCACTCTCCTGCTGTAGCTCTGGACGAACAGGGAGCTGCGAGACACCGGCAAGAGCAGGCCAGAGCGTCTCAAGCAGCTGAACCCGGCTGGCCGCTTGTTGCAATGTGGCGGCCGTCGAGATAGGCGGTGAACACGAAGGGCCCCCGGCAGAGAGTGAAGGGCCCCCTGACATGGGGTTGTGTGCAATCCCCAAGGATGCCTCAAGCACAGCTAAACGCGTTAGCAATGCATCCACTGCCACAGATCCCCCAGTATGAAGTGGGCTGGGTGGGCCGGACTTTGCGGCCCACCAGGCATTTGACCAGGAACCCCAAAATGAGAACCTGGGCCCGAATAGGGCCATGCCCAAAACTCTGGCCCATAAGGGGCCGGAGGGGGAACGTGCTGTGCACCAGCACCGCCCCCCCCCCCCCCCCCCCCGCTGACTGGACCCATGGCCGGCAACTGCGGGCCGAGGGCCGAAGCCCCAGAAGGGCCGGTTGAAGGCTGGCCAGCCGAGGGCCAAGCAGCCTGCATCGCACCACCGGTATCGGTGGAGGTAGTGCCCTGCCGCATGGGCGCAGCCCTGGTCCTCCGACCTGAGGGCTGCCCCCGCGTTGCGCAGGGAGCAAAAGTCCTCCCCGTTGGGAGGCATATCTGAGAAACAGAGCAGGATCCCTTTCCAGGGATCAACCTAACACCAAAACACAGAGCAGCCAGCAAGCCAAAGACTCTGTGCAAGATCCTTCCTTCCCATCCGGGAAAGAGTAAGGGCTAAAGAGCCGAAGAATCAAAGGAACAGCGACGGAGAAAACTTCTCCTCTCCGTCGCTATTTTAAAATGGCAGCTCGGCTGCCTCGTGGCCACCCCTTTTATAGAGGGGTGGCCACGCCCCCTAACTCACCCGGATGTCTGAGTCCGGGTGGGGGGCCCCCACAAAGAGCGTGGCGGCCATTTTGGCGCCGCGCTTTCATTATCTTGGTTTTCTTGATATTAAGTCTCAAGCCAGCTTTTGCACTCTCCTCCTTCAATTCAATCAAGAGGTTCTTTAGGTCTTCCTCACTTTCTGCCATTAGAGTGGTATCGTCTGCATATCTCAAATTGTTGATGTTTCTCTCAGCAATTTTGATCCCATATTGTGATTCCTCCATCCCTGCCTTGTGCATTATGTGCTCTGTGTATAGATTGAATAAGCAGGGTGATAAAATGCAGCCTTGTCTTACTCCCTTTCCTATTCCAAACCACTCTGTCATTCCATGTTCTGTCCTAACTGTTGCTTCTTGGTTCATGTACAGATTTCTCATGAGGCATATGAGGTGTTCTGGTATTCCCATCTCTTTAATTACTTGCCACATTTTGTTGTGGTCCACACAGTCAAAAGCCTTGGTGTAGTCAATAAAACAAAAGTAGACTTGTTTCTTGTATTCCTTTGTTTTCTCCATGATTCAACTTAAGTTGGCAATGTGGTCTCTAGTCCCCCTGCCTCTTCTGAAACCGGCCTGCACCTCTGGGAGTTCTCTCTCCAAATGTTGTTGAAGTCTATCCTGTATTATCTTGAGCATCACCTTGTTGGCATGTGGGATGAGTGCAATTGTTCGATAATTTGAGCATTCTTTGGCATTACCTTTTTTTGGGACTGGAACGTACACTGATCTTTTCCAATCCTGTGGCCACTGTTTTGTTTTCCAGATTTGCTGGCATATTGAATGCAGTAGTTTGATTCCATCATCTTTTAGGGCTTTGAAAAATTCAACTGGGATACCATCATTCCCACTAGCTTTATTGTTTGCAGTGCTTTTTAGGGCCTTTCTGACTTCACTCTCCAGAATGTCTGGTTCAAGTTCAAATTTCTCATTATTGTTATTATCAGGAGTGTTGAGCTCCTTTTTGTAGAGTTCCTCTGTGTACTCTTGCCATCTTTGTTTGATCTCTTCCGCTTCAGCTAACTCCTTTCCATCTTTGTCCCTTATCATGGTCATTTTTGCTTTAAATGTTCCCTTGATTTCCCCAATTTTTGCACTCAATAACACAGATTACAAAAACACTATGGTATAGTAAAATGGTATACAGCAGTATTGTATATGGTTCAGGTGATCTTCAAATACACTATTTAAATATATTTTGGGTAGACACAATATCACAGGGGGAATGGCTCTTGGGCCTAAAGCATTTTGTGGTGTATGTCACTGTTCTTAAATTCACTTTTTACTAGCATGCTACTTGTGTTTTAAGCTAACATGGCTTTCAGTTTGTAATTTATGAACTGTTGCCAAAGATCTTTCGGTTCTTCCTTCAAAAATATTATTTATATAGTAAAAAAATTGTATGTTGTCAAATCAATTCTGACTTATGGCAACACTTCGGAGTTCTCTAGGTAAAGAATACTCAGAAGTAGTTTACCATACCCTTCTTCTGGGGTCACTCTGGGAATGTGCAGCTTGCTCAGTACTACACAGGCTGGTTCTTCTTGAATTCAGGGTAAGGAACTGCATTCCCTATCTCTGGCACTGCAAACAGAGACCTAACTTTGTAAGCTTAATAGTTTCCAAACAGGGACCAAAATCCTCTTACCTATGTAAATGGAATTACTTTTGGAGGAAAGTTGCCCCAAGTTAAGAAGCCACCATAGATATGATCACTTGCACACTAAGTCATACAAATCAATATACAAATGACAGTGTCCGCAGTGATTCTCAATTTGGAACAATTCATCTCTAAATGTTAATTTGAGTTATACAGACACAGCCATGCAACATATTTGGGCCAATGTTACTTCATTGTTCAATTATTTTCTTCCATATCCAATTTTTGCATGAGTTCTATGTTTGTTTTCCTTATTTCAGGTTCTGTGCCCTCAGAAAATTAAGCAGTATTTGGATTTTTGCAACTAAAATGGACCAAAGGGTTCTTCAAAGCCTCATCAGATCATCTGTTTCTTTTGGTAACTACAGCAGAATAGAAAAATGGGAGTAAACTCAAGGTAATCTTGATTGTCCTTGTTTTCTTTTCTGGCTTGTATAATAGCAAGTCATTGCCAAACAGATCAAGCAAAATGAGAGCAAAATGTGGTGAATTACAACATTGCAGGCGCACCCCCCCAATAACGGACTCAGACAACATTGAAAGTGGATAACAGCATAGGGCCACATTTATTGATTCAATGCCCTAATCCGAATTATAAATTTGTATTGGTAAAACGACCAATCATAATTCTTAAGGCAAGCAGGCCGAAGTAACACTGGTAAGGTACCACCCCAAAATTGCCAACGGCAATTGGTTACAATGTATCAATTTGTATCAATTTGTTTGTTGACAACAAACAAATTGTTGACCGTAGTCAATATATAACTCATGACCCCACCCTCTGACTCGTATCCGTAAAATCACGGGGTGATGCATGCTGGCTAGCTATCGCCATCACCCCGTCGCCTGGTTCGTCGTTGACCGGACAACGTTTAACTAATTTGTTCCTGTCTAGTGTTGTCCAGTCAATTGCGAACCTGCCGGATACCTGTGGGTCATACTGTTTACCTTACCAGTGCTACCCGCCACACGGAGGGTCTTCAAAGAAGGCCTGACGCCCCCCCCCCAGACCGTCAGCTCGGTCAACAGGCCTGCTCGCCAATCACCCAACAGGAGGTCCATACCTCCTCGCGACAGATGGACCCCATCCCCTGCATACAAGTCATAATTTCGTAGGCTAATAGCGGGGTGACGACTGACCCGTCCCCAAGCCTTGTCGGCAAGGAACCGCGCCACCGCCCCGTTGACCACGCGCCTAGCGCGGTCAAGGGCCAGGAGGTCAATGCCCCCTCTGTAAGAATGGCGCGGGATCATGTCCGACCAAACCAGGGTTGTGGCAGGCCAGACGTAGTGCAAGTAAGCAAGGTCCCCGCAAATCGCATGCTTGAGCGATAAGCCGGTGACCTGACCCAAATCATTGCCCCCAAGGTGTATGATGAGAATGTCAGGCGGGTCAGCACTCCTGCTTGAAAACAGGAAAGGCAGCAGCTCCCGCCACAACATCCCAGGCTTACCATGCCATGTGAGACTGGCGTGTTCACCCAGTCCCAGTCGGGGTCCCCACTCTGTCGCCGCAGCGTAACGCGCTGCCCTGTGCACATAGCTGTGGCCCACCAGCCATACTGTCACCGGTGTAACACGACACCCAGGGTCTGTAAGAAAAATTAAGAAAAAAGGAAGGTAAGGTGATTGGATTGGTACTCACGGTGGAAGTGGGCGCACATAAAACTGAAAACATTGCGAGCCCCACCTCCCCATGCTGCGTATGTCAGCCCCGGAGTACCCAAAAGCAGCTGCTGTAGAGGCTGCCCCAATACGAAATGAATGTGTGCCATAACGGGCACCTGGTAGGCCCACCCTGGCGAGGGCTCTGCCTGTCACCTTCCAAAACTGAAATTTAGTAAGGGGAGACCCATCTTGGTGACAGAAAAACGGGCCATGGTGCATGCCACGCAGTGCCAGGAACTCCTGTAGGGCACCAACCGGACAGATGTCTGCCAAAGAACACCGTAGCAGTCTTACACCACTGCCTACGCCATGCTGATCTGACTTGGAGGAACGTATCCTCAACTGGGCCCAGTCTTTGGCAACATAGACATCCTCGAGTTCCAGTGCCCTATAACTTGCATCCGCCTTAAACAGCATCACAAGTTCGCTGATGCGGAGCGCTCCAAAAAATGCCACCGTTGTGGCTGCATGAAAAAGGGCTGCCTCATAATGATCAAAACAGAGGCTTGGCCAGCCCCGGGCCAACTGGGTAAGAACCCCTGGGGAAATAGGGTGCCGATCGTCCGGGCAACGCCCGCGCTCGCGCACCCACCCCTTCAAAACATGTCTCACACGGAAGTCAGAGGTGCTGTCCACATGACCCCCTACTTTGGCCATAAAAGCCAGCGCCGAGAGCTTGGATGCTATGGTGCGAGGTGCGAGGCCGAGAGCATGCAGGTGGACCATGAACCGCAGAACATGGTCAACCGGGATAGGCCAGGTCTCTGGCAGGTGAAATTGAGCAGCAAATGCCCTGTAAGAATTAAATGCTTGTTGATACGCCTTACGCGTGCGTGGCGCTAGTGACAGGCCAATCGCCCGGTTCACCTCTCCTTGCCAATGGTCCATATCTCGTCCGGGAGTGGCGAGGGAAATTCCTCCGCATCGGGGGCCAAGGCACGGAACCGGGAGATCTGCAGGCGGGACAAAGCGTCAGCAATATCATTATTAATCCCTGGGACATGCCTGGCTCTGAACAAAATGTTGAGGCGCAGGCAGCGCAGCACAAAATGGCGCACTAGGTCCATAACCCTGGGCGATTTGGAAGTCTGCGCATTAACAATGTGGACAACAGCAGCGTTGTCACACCAGAAATGCACGACCGAGTTGGCCCATTCCTCGCCCCATAGCATCAAAGCCCCTAGTATAGGAAAAAATTCAAGGTATGTGAGATCACGCAGGCGATCAGTGCCTGCCCAGGCCGGTGGCCACCCACCATAGGCCCACTTCCCATTGAAGTACATCCCATAACCCAGGGATCCTGAGGCATCAGACTGGATCTGAAAATTGGGGGATGCCAGGAGGTCAGACCTCCAAAATGAGACCCCATTAAACTCCCTCAGGAACTGTAACCAGACAAACATGTCTGCCCTGATACCCCGGGTAAGTCTAACTCTGTGGTGAGGCCTGGTTAACCCTGCCATGGCGTCGCATAAGCGTCGAGCAAAAGCCCTGCCCGGAGCGACCACCCTGCAAGCGAAATTTAGGTGACCATGTAGCACCTGCAGTTCCCTCAGTGATGCCTTGCGCTTGGCCATCAACTCCGAGATAAGGGCCACTATCCTGGACACCTTATCCTCCGGTAACCTAGAAGCCTGCGCTAACGTGTCAATCTCCACCCCCAGGAATACTAACTTGGTAGATGGGCCCTCGGTCTTTTCGGGCGCTAAAGGGACACCGAGTTCCTCCATTAGCGTCTGAAATGTGTTGAGGAGACGTGTGCACGTGTCCCAGCCCCGTTCACCCCCGAATAAAAAGTCATCCAGGTAATGGGCTACAGACCGGGACCCTGACCTGCGGACGAAAGCCCACTCTAAGAAGGTACTAAAACGCTCAAAGGCCGAGCATGATATGGAACAGCCAAAAGGCATGGCCTTATCAAAATAATATTCACCCCGAAATTTGAAACCCAGCAACTCAAAGTCACCCGGATGCACCGGCAGGAGGCGAAAGGCCGACTTAATGTCGCACTTGGCCAGCAGGGCACCCGGGCCACACGAGCGCACCATGCGCAGCGCGTGGTCAAAAGACGTATACCTGACTGAACAAAGGTCATCAGAGATAGCATCATTGACCGACCGGCCGGCTGGGTAGGATAAATGATGAATAAGGCGAAACTCGCCTTGAGACTTTTTGGGAACCAAGCCTAGGGGCGACACCTTAAGGTTGGGAAACGGGGGTGAAGGGAAAGGGCCAGCGACCCTGCCTGCATCTAACTCCTTCCTAATACTGGCAGCAGCCACCTCCTCCCTCCCCTTGAGGGACAAAAGATTGGGGGCATCCTGAGGGGACCTATCACCCATGAAAGGGATGCGGAACCCGTACTTAAAGCCATGAAGGAGATACTCCCCATCCTCTCCCTTCGGTACACTGTGAGCCAACGCTCCAACATGTCCACCTTAATTGGGGAGGGGGCCTTTCGGTGAACCAGCTCCATCTGTGGCAGCCTTGCCAGCCCACTGTCCGCCCCTTCCTCTGCCCCGTGTCCCCCCAGGCCTGGGACAGGCGGAGGCTGCGTGGGGGCCCGAACAGGTGGGACACTCATGCCTGTATTTGCAATTCTTCTTATTGCAGGAACCATTGGACGAGAAAGCCCAGCACAGCAGGCGGGCTGGAACCCCCTGCCCCGCCACTTGGCGGGTAACCTGTGCTGGGACAGCTCGCTGGACCGCATGTCCGCAATGGTATCTGTCCCCTGGCGCGGGGCGCGTGGGCGTCATGTACAGAAGCCAAAGCCTCTGGCACGGCTCGTCCGACCTCATCTCCGGGTGGAGGGGAATCCGCATACGGAATTCCTCGTCATAAGCAAGCCACGAAGGGCCCGGGAAATCAACCATTGCCCTGTATATGTTGTCCAAATATTGGACCATCGGAATAGCCAACTCCGGCCGCGCCCTCAGATACACTGCCATGTAAATTAAATAAGCCGGCAGCCAGTTGGCCCAGGTACGTGGCGGCTTACGACGACGCGCCTGCTCCTTATCCTTCTCATCCTGTCCCTCCCTTTCCTCCTTGGTGGGCTCTCTGTTCAGGAGTGAGAAGATATCTACATACTCCCCCCGCCAAATCTTTTCTTTGGTGACCTGTGCCAAGTGGTCACCCAGTGGTAAGGAGTACCCCGCAGTTGGTAAGGCCGAAAAAGGCACCACAGACACCGGGAAAGGGGCCTGAGCTAACCCAGCCACCCCCAGTACATTCCCCGCAGTGTGAGAAAAACTACCCACCCCGGTGCCCTGGGTGGCAGTTACCGTCGCCGAGTGGAATGCCGGCTGCTGTGCCACCGCACCACCCGAGCGAGGCCAAGGCCATTGAAAAGCTCCCCCCATAGAAGGAATGTGTGTAGGTGTACTGGCTTGGACCGCATACTCACATGCTGCACCCCCGTGGGCCGCCCCCACCAGGGATTCCGGCCCACTGGGGGCGTTGGAGCTCACGACCGACGTAGAGCTCGTCATCGGGGCCTGACCTGCACTCGTCTGCTGGCTGGGGAGCTGCGGGGCAGTGGCCGAAGCCACGCCACCCGCCTGAGGCAGCTCAACCCTGCCCGCCGCCTGTTGTCCTCCCGCCGACGGCGCCGCAAAAGGGACGCCAAAGGGAGCCCCAGCCTGGCTGGCCCGAGCTAAAGACGCTTCGAGGGCCGCAAGGCGGGCCAGTAAGGCCTGCACGTCGATCTGGGGCCAAGGGCCGGCCGGCCCGCCAAGTCCAGGCGCGGGTACAGGTCCCTGTACCCCAGGACCCGAATAGGGCCATTGCCCAACACCGAAGCCCGGTAGGGTCGGTGCAGGAACCTGCCAAGGTAGGGGACCACACCACCCGCCCAGGCTAGAAGGCCCAGGAGGAAGAGAGGCAGGCCCAACAGGATGGGCAGAGAGAGTAGCGGTGTCCACCGCTCGCGGGCCGCGGGCCGGAGCCCCTGCCGCACCCGCATTCCGATCCCCCGCGTCCGGCCAAGGGGCGATGGACCCCATTCCGCCGGGCCCAGCGGGGGCCTGGACAGGCGGCTGCTGGGGAGGCGCAACCGTGGTCCTCCGACCCGGGTTGCGCCTCCTCACAGCTCGAGCCGCACTCGAAGCTGCCTTCTTCTTCGAAGGCATCTCAACCGCAGGAGAGGGAAGCCGAAAAGAAGATTCGCCGCCAAAAGGCTTCCCGCAAGGTAAGGAGCGACGGAGACACAGGGGGAAAAACTTCTCCGCTCCGTCGCTTTAGCTAAAATGGCAGCGCGGCTGCCTCGTGGCCACCCCTTTTATAAGGGAGCTGGCCACGCCCTAAACTACCCGGATTCTTCGTCCTGGGGGGGGCCCGCAAAGAGCGTGGCGGCCATTTTGGCGCCGCGCTTGCATTTGCTCTCTGTATATGTGGGATAGGGTATATTAGTGGGATTTGTAAGTAATCATCATGTACTTGAGACTGAAACATTCAAAATGAAATGACACATTAATTAATCTTTATTAAATAAAACAAAATTAATCTTATGCAGTACTAGGTAGGTTATATTACTTATATATCAAATTGCTTTATCAGACAAACCTCAAGTGGGAAACAATCAATTCCTTATGAACTTAAATTCTGGAACTGTTTTAGTCCTGCTAAAACCTTTTTGGGTGCTTGTTTATTATATATAAACAGTTAACATTTTGCCGTTCTATATGACATACATGTATTGTGGAACTGCTACCAGGCTAGTTCTTCATGTGGTCATCCAGACACATATCCCAAAGCTACATTAATTTGTCAACCGCCTGAGAAACATTTCTGTATACTCTAACATGTCTGAAGAATATTATATTGTTTGATCCCCCCTCAAAATTATTGATGTATTGATTTTTAAAGATCCAATGCATCCAAGCATATTCTCAAAATGCCACTAAAAGAAAATATTCATTGGGCTGCTTCTATTAAGTGGTTATTGTCATGTCCAAGATTGATTTTTAAAAGGCTTTTTAAAAAATATTAGAATTATCGCTTGTAGCAGAAGAGTGGCTCGAACCTCTGTAATCTTCGATGAAAGTGTCTCAATAGCCAAATGCTGTCTTTTTCCCCTTCCCTTTGTGTTCCATCCTTGGGTTATTCTTTTCCAAGTCAAATTTTAATTTTAGGTTGTCTTTTTGTATTACTCTAGTTCTATTTCTGTCTTGATCTCAAAATATATCAGTGACAAAACATGTCTATTATTTGTAGATCAAATACAGTAATATTATTATATATTTCCATAGACATAGTAAAGTGATGTCTGACATCAGATGGCCAAATAAAATAATTGTGTTAGGATATTGACTGGATGGAGTTTTGTTTCTCTGGAATGATTATGTTTTGTTAGTTAAATGCATCAATATTTTCCTAGCTCTAATAGGTTTGCTATTTCAAGAGAAAGTGTTCTTTAGGGCTTTGCAAACCTCAGATGGATTGTGTCCACTGAATCCGATGAAGCAATGATTTTTTTATATAGTTACTATACTGCCATAGTGGGTGGCAGGTAATTACATATCATCAAGAAGGAGGTTGCTAAAGGTTCGTGTATCCTATAATTCTTCACTATCTTTTCCATGCAGACATTAGCTCTAGAGGATACTGAGAATTTTATAGTGTTTCCTCTGTAAAGATTCAACCACTGCAAATGAGTTATGGGCTCATTTCTGCAAAGAAGAATGAACAACACTAATGTGATTTTGGATGGCAGATTCATTCTCAGAATGATGATGATGTGCCTTTATCTCTCAGAAGTTCCTTCTGTGCAAATCTGAAGCAGATGAGAAATCATGCAAACTGTAGTTCAGAATTTAACTTTGAAACAAATGTTGTCTGTAATATAACAGCATTTGAACACATTCAAATGGCCATCTCCTTTGCATGTGCTGAGGCCTACAGATGAACTTCTTTTAATTCCCACCTCCAGCTTCTGAAGTATGAATTGAAATAGGAATGTTTGAAAAGAATCATTATTTAATTTGAAGAATGCACAACCACTTAAATCAGGTGATCACAACCTACGGCTTGCAGGCCAGACCCAGCCCACAACAGCAAATCATCTGTCCCATGGCGACAAACCTGGAAGTGGAAGCGGACACATTTATGACAGCCATAAATGCACTTGTGCATGCACAAACATGCCTGCCATGGTTTACAACAGCATTTATCATGGGGGGAAACCACATGTCCAGCCCACTCAGCTGTCTGAGAGGGAGTGGTATTGCCCATGGCATGGAAAGTTGAGAACCCGTGACTTAAATCAACCACACACTGTTGCCTTTACTATAGTCCCATAGCCAGGAAATCATATTAAATAATGTTAATGATGTAGAAGGCCAAGTTGTGAAACTTTTCATGCAGCACATTTGGAACAAACCACTGGAACTGTAATTGAGTTGTAGGAGTTTCCCCCAACAACTTCTTCCTTATCCATTTTTAAAAGGCAGCATTCTTCTAGAATAGCACTTTTAAAGACAAGTGAAGGTAATTTCCTTTCTGCTGTTGAGATTTACTTGAATATGAATACAATATATATATATTGTGTGTGTGTGTGTGTGTGTGTGTGTGTGTGTGTGTGTGTGTTAGGGCACTGAAATATATTTGTTAAATAATGTGATGTATTTTCCCATGGGCCATATCACTCACCGTCACACAACTGAGTGGGCCAGACAAATGGTTTTCCCCATCGTAAATGCCACCGTAAATGGCAGTGGGCATATTTGCGCATGTACATGCATGTTTGCACATGTATGGGTGCATTTATGGCTGTTATAAATGTGGCTATTTCCACTTCTGGGTGTCATCGCCATGGGCTGAATGGAATGGCATCAGAGGTGCGTCTGGCCAATGGGACGTATATTGTAAACCCCAGCTGTAGAGCATATAATGCTGTGTAGCAGGACAGATGATGAGTGAAATCACAAATAAATCATCATTTATTTATTTATTTAAAATATTTTATCCCGCTTCCCTCACTCAAGAGTGACCCAAAGCGGCTAACAACATAACAAAAACAAGAAATAAAACAGATTAACAAACCCCATTTAAAAACTTCATATTAAAAAACATCCAAAAGTCCCCACCCACCCATACAGATAAAACTGTCATGACAGAAAACCCGTATAGGCTAAATGAGCCACGGGGACTGGGCAGTCAATGCATCCAAGCCCCATACCAGCTGGCATAGCCATGTTTTCAGTTGTCTTCTAAAGGGGAGCATCTCCGTCTGGGTGCATAGTTTGAGAGGCAAGAGGTTCCAGAGGGCTGGGGCTGACACGGATAAGGCCCTCCTCCAGGACCCTGCAAGGTGGGCTTCTTTTGCTGAAGGGACCATAACCAAGCCCCTCCAATCAGCCATTGCAGGACGGTTATTACACCTAGGGGTAATGCCATGGAGGGCTTTAAAGGTCAAAACCAGCACCTTGAATTGCACCCGGAGGCACACCAGCAGCCAGTGTAGCTCCTGGAGCAGTGGTGAGGCATGAGCATAATGCCCCCACCCCATCACAACCTGGCCAGCTGCTTTCTGGACTAGCTGAAGCCTCCAAATGGTCAACAAGGGCAGCCCCATGTAGAGCGCATTACAATAATCCAATCTGGAGATGACCAGGGTGTGAGTGACCATGAGCAGGGAGTGGGCATAATTGGAAGATGACATGAAGCTGTGCAAAGGCCCTCCTAGCTGCGGCTGCCATCTGCTCTTCGAGCAGTAGCCGCGAGTCCAGGAGGACCCCCAAATCAAGCACCAGGTTTGTCTGAGGCAAAACCGCCCCATCCAGAACCAAAGCTGGCAACTCCAAGGATAACATGGGACCCCAGACCCACAGCCACTCAGTCTTGCCAGGATTCAGTTGAAGCCCATTGTCCCCCATCCAGACCCGAACAGCCTCCAGACACCTGGTTAGGACTTTGACTGCATTAGTCAGATCCCCATGGGCCGAGATATATAGCTGGGTATCATCAGCATACTGATGAAACCTTACCCCGTGGGAACAAATGATCGCACCAACGGTTTCATGTAGATATTGAACAATAGAGGCAAGAGTGCTGAGCCCTGAGGCACCCCACACAGGAGCTGCCTAGGACTGGACAACCCACTCTCTAAAGACACCGACTGGGTCCGGCCCATCAGAAATGAGGAAAACCAGGACAACACAGTGCCCTGGGCCCCCAATCCTCGGAGCTGGCCCAGAAGGATACCATGGTCGACTGTATCGAATGCCGCCGAGAGGTCCAGAAGAGCAAGGATGGAGGGGTTGCCTCCGTCCCGCTTCCGCCAGAGATAATCTAGGAGTGCGACCAATGCAGTCTCGGTACCATAACTGGGCCTGAATCCTGACTGAAATGGGTCCAGATAATCCCTATCATCCAGAACCCCCTGGAGCTGCCATGCCACTGCTTTCCCCAACACCTTCCCCACGAAGGGAAGGTTGGAAATTGGTCTAAAATTAGAAATAATGGTAGGGTCGAGCGATGGCTTTTTCAGGAGAGGGCTGACCAGCGCATGCTTGAAAGCTGCTGGAAACACCCCCCTCCTGCAGAGAGGCATTCACCATCGCACCGAACCAACTGCCCGTTGTGGTCTTGGCTGCTCTAACCAGCCAGACAGGGCAGTGATCTAATAAGCAAGTGGTATCACGCACAGTATATATGTGTGGTGGTATGTGAGCAAAGTTTGACTTTGGAGATTTTGCAAAATCATTTGACAATACACTTTGACAATTCCACCAGATGAACTCATTACACTAATTAGTTTAAAGATTGAAAATCAATCAAAATGGAAAAGGTGGAAATTGAAGCAGAAATCCACTGGAGCTTCTTCATAATTTTTTATTATATATCTGAATTATGATGTAAATTTTATAAATTATGTATCATGTCTTCTCTCATTATCTAGTACAGCAATTGGCATGTTCTGCTAGGCATTTATGCAGTAAGACCCATGAGGAACATGGGCAATTCATTATACAGATTTATGTGATACAAACCATTAAACCTTAGAGACCGCATCGTCCCAAGAGTGTCTTCCCGTCCAACCAGAGCAGACTGGAGGGGCTCTCTGATGGTGCCATCAACTAGGGGTGCACATCTATCCAGCACCCGAACGAGGGCCTTCTCTGTGTCCACACAAACCCTCTGGAACCTCCTGCCAACAGAACTAAGACTTGAAAGAGAATTGCTGCCCTTCAGGAAAGGATTGAAGACCTGGCTGGCGGGGCAGGTGTGGGGCCCAAATGGGTAGGGTCAGGGGGGAGCCAGTGCACAGTCTTGCTGTGTTATCTGGGATCAGTTTGATCCTGTTGCCCCAGATGAAGTGGACAGGCTCCTTGCGGCGGTCTGCGCCACTAATTGTCCATTGGATCCCTGTCCCGCCTGGCTGGTAAAAGCCTCCAAGACAGTGACAGGTGGCTGGGTCGGGGCTATAATTAATGCGTCTTTTCGGGAGGTGATATTTCCTGCACTGTTGAAACATGCTTTCGTGCGGCCCCTCTTGAAGAAGCCAGCCCTTGATCCAGCAGTCATAACCAACTACAGACCTGTTTCCAACCTCCCCTTTTTGGGGAAAGTATTGGAAAGGGCAGTAGCGTGTCAGTTGCAGGGGGTACTGGATGAAGCGGAATATCTGGACCCCTTCCAGTCAGGATTCAGACCTGGATATGGTACTGAGACTGCATTGGTCACGCTGATGGATGATCTCTGGCGAGAGTGGGATGGCGGTCATCTGTCTGTCCTTGCTCTTCTTGACCTCTCAGCGGCTTTTGATACCGTCGACCACGGTATCCTTCTGGAACGGCTCCAAGGATTGGGGATCCAGGGCACTGTGTGGTCCTGGTTTTCCTCATTTCTGAGGGGGCGGACCCAGTCGGTGTGGTTGGGGAGTGAGAAGTCCAGTCCTAGGTCCCTAAAATATGGGGTGCCTCAATGTTCGGTACTCTCTCCTCTCCTATTTAACATCTACATGAAGCCGCTGGGTGAGATCACCATTCTCACGGGGTGCGGTACCATCAGTACGCGGATGATACACAATTGTACATCTCGGCCCGTGGGGACCCCAGTGATGCAGTCAAAGTCCTTTCCAGTTGTCTGGAGGTGGTTGGGGTCTGGATGGGGGCAAATGGGTTACAGCTGAATCCTCGTAAGACTGAGTGGCTGTGGATAGGGGGTCCTGTGTTATCCTGGGAGCTACCATCTTTGGTTTTGGATGGGGCTATTTTTTCCCAGACCGACCCGGTGCGCAACTTGGGGGTCCTCCTGGATTTGCTGCTCCTGCTAGAAGAACAGGTGGCGGCTGTGGCCAGGAGGGCCTTCGCCCAACTTCGGGTGATTCACCAGTTGCGCATGCTCCTGGACCAGGACTCTTTGCTCATGGTCACTCATGCTCTGGTGACCTCCAGACTAGATTATTGTAATGCACTCTACATGGGGCTGCCCTTGATGACCATTTGGAGGCTGCAGCTGGTCTAGTATGTGGCGGCCTGGGTGGTGATGGGGTGTGGACGTTATGCCCATGCCTCACCACTGCTGCGGGAGCTGCATTGGTTACCCGTTTGCCTCCTGGTGCAATTCAAGGTGCTGGTTTTGACCTTTAAAGCCCTATATGGTAGTGGGCCAGGTTACCTTAGAGACCGCATTGCCCTAAGGACGTCTGTCCGTGCAACCAGAGTGGACCGGAGGGGCTCTCTAATAGTGCCATTGGCCAGGGGGGCTCACCTCTCTGGCACAAGGAGGAGAGCCTTCTCTGTGTCTGCACCTGCCCTTTGGAACCTCCTGCCTGTGGAACTGCATCTCCAGACGGAGTTGTTGCCCTTTAGAAAAGAACTAAAAACCTGGCTGGCGGGCCAAGTTTGGGGTGCAGGTGGAGGGGTGGCTTCCGTTGGGTGGTTAATATAGGGGAGGATTCCTGCCCCACGATTTCTTCAGTTCCTGCACCCCTCTCTTTTTATGAGTGGGTTCTTATTGCTGGTTTTTATCTGTTTTAGTTGTTTTTATCTGTTTTTACCCACTGTTGTGAACCGCCCGGAGTCGGCTTTGGCTGAGTGGGCAGTATAAAAATTCAACAATAAATAAATAAATAAATAAATAAATAAATAAATAATCCAATTATTTTACAGCCATACACAGATTCTCATAGTATTTGAAAGGACATTGAACTGGGGTTTCAACACTAGTAAGTGCTGAGTGATGCACGTTGGAGCAAAAAACCCCAATTACATTTATAAACTGATGGGGTCTGAACTCTCTGTGACAAACCCGGAAAGGGACCTTGGTGTCCTGGTGGACAGCTCAATGAAGGTGTCAACCCAGTGTGCCACAGCAGTGAACAAAGCAAACTCAATGCTAGGCATCATTAGGAAGGGTATAGAAAATAAGTCAGCAAATGTCATTATGCCTCTTTATAAATCTATGGTGAGGCCCCATCTGGAATACTGTGTGCAGTTCTGGTCACCATACCTCCAGAAGGATATTATGGAGCTGGAAAAAGTGCAGAGGAGGGCAACCAGAATGATTAGGGGACTGGAACACCTTCCTTACCATCTGAGGCTGCAACGGTTGGGCCTCTTCACTCTTGAACGACGACGTCTAAGAGGTGACCTGATTGAAGTTTATAAAATCATGCACGGTGTGGACAAAGTAGATAAGGAAAAACTATTTTCCCTATCGCATAACAATAGAACTAGGGAGCAGTCCATGAAACTTTTGGGTACTAGTTCACAAACAAATAAGAGAAAGTACTTTTTCACCCAGAGGATCACTGGTCTATGGAACTCCTTGCCAGAAGAAGTGGTGACAGCTGTCAGTCTTGACAGCTTCAAGAAAGGATTAGACAAGTTCATGGAGGACAAGGGTATCAATGGCTATAATTATGGATACCTAAGGACAACCTCCAGGTTGGAGAGATAGGCAGGATATCTCTCAATGCCATTTCCAGGGAATCCTAAGCAGGTGAAGGCATCTCCTTGGGAATACCCTGAAGCAAATGGTGAGCCACTGTGTGAGACAGAATGCTGGACTGGATGGGCTGTGGCCTGTTCCAGCATGGCTGTTCTTATGTTCTTATGGGGTTCATCTATTATGATTGAATTATTATGATCGTAACCTATGAAGGCTACATAAAGGGAGTTATAGAAGATATCAAAATGGAAGCTTTTGATATAATCTGTGTATGAATGCCAAAGAGGAAGTACTGGAATAATGGCTAGAATACCTGGAATGACCATTGCATATACATCATTTGCACAAATGATGTACAAATGTATTTGACTAGAGAGGCAGCAGGGTTGTTTCACTTTCTCACCCTTTCATCTGTTATCTATACGTGAACATGGATGCCAGCAGTGGAGAAACTTGTATGCAGTGACATCTGTGGCAAATGAAACTACATGTTTCAGGGTCCAGCTTTCATGGAAACCTAAGGACATAAAACCCCTCATGTCGACAGCGATACAGATATCAGAGATGAAGCTAGGGAAGCTGTGATGTGTTGAAAGAGTGCCCAAATTATCACCTCAGGCCACTTTAATTCTCCATAAAGATCTAGGAGAAGTAGCATTGTGGATCAGCTAAGAGTAGCATAAAGTTTAGGTAGAAGGAGAAATCCTATGGATCACATGTTGTGAAAATCTCAAATTATTCTTGCAGAATTGTGCAATAAAAGAGCTTTAAAGACATTAAGATAGAATTTATTATGACTTACTTATTATGTCTAGTTTTCAGTCAACAATTATTTAAGTCTGAGGGGTTGAGTATTATCACTGGAGAAGTATATTCTAACATAACCTAGTTGTCCTTTACACCTTCAATTAACAGAAAGTTCATGGAAATAATTTTAAGTAATTTCTATTGTCAGTGAGGCTGTTCTGAAGAAATAGCTGTAGCAAGCTTTGTAATAAACAAGGTTTCATTCAGTGCCTGGTATGAGCAACTCTGTTTTTCCATCCTGTCTTACATATTTAGCAAGGAGAAAAGAGTCAACTCACTTCATGCTATAATACTGTATAATTTTCTGGATGTATCAATTCAAAACTGGGAACACAGCCTGTGTTAGCAGGTCTAGCAGTCAATCTTGGTATGGTGTTTTGACAGGCTTGATAAAGTAAGTGTGATTCTGTGGTATTCTTAGTATACTCAACAGTGTTTGATATAGTGGAACATTTGGACATTCTTTTTTGTTTTACTCATATCATACCTGTCAACCATCACGATTTGGCCGGGAAAACCCCGTAATTCGACGTCGATTGACGTCATAACCCGCCCCGCACTGCCAAAACCCCGTAATTTGGTGCCGGGGGAAAACACTTTCTGTGCATGCGCGGAAGTGCTACACCGCTTGCGCAGCCCCTACGCATGCGGCGTAGCACTTCCACACATGCATGGAAGTGTTTTATCCCTTCCACGCGTGCACGGAAGTGCTACACCGCTTGCGTAGGGGCTGTGCAAGTGGCATAGCACTTCCGCGCATGCATGGAAGGGGTAAAACCCTTCCACGCATGTGTGGAAAGTGACCTGCACACAAGCAACGTGCGCAGGTCCCGTTTTTCCAGAGCCACGGGTTGACAGGTATGACTCATATCTGAGTGAAAGGTGATAATGGATAATATCAGGTAAACTAATGCTCATTCACATCACAAATATTCTGAAAGGTGTGTATGGAAGATATCCCAAATTTTTATGTGTGTATATTTTAGAGGTGGGGCAGCAATCAATTCCTTGAATCTGTGCTTGAATGCTGTCAGAGTCTAAAAAGCAGAGGTATTAGGGCTGGATCATGACAAGGTAGAGCTGTTTATGTACAATAGATATAGAAATCTAGGTTTGGGGTTGGGGTTATCGTGTCAGAAGCACACAAAGGTGCTTTCTGGTTTGAAAGGATCTTTGCTGGAGGAACTCCACTCAGGGGACACCTGACTGAATCTTTTTTCATGTCCCCAAGATCTTTTCCCACCGAAGGGGTCCTTATTTATCTACTTGCAATTTCTAGCTTTTGAACTGCTAGGTTGGCAGGAGCTGGGTCTTTTATTTATTTATTTGTTTTTTTAAAAAAAATTGTATCGCTGCCCCCTAGCCTGGGGCGACTCTGGGCAGCTCACAACCAGATATAAAACATAAAAACATTCAGACAAAAAAACATTTTTAAAAACCCCATTAAAAACATGTTAAAACCCATTAAAAACCCACCCACCCCATCTGCAAAGAGGGAAAGTTCAAATAAGCCAGCGGGCAGGTGCCACCTCCCCAGCAGCACCCCACACCTGCCCAGCCAGCCAGGATTTGAGTTCTTTCCTAAATGGCAGCAATTCTGTCTCCAACCGCAACTCTGTCAGCAGGAGGTTCCATAGGGACATGGAGAAGTCACTCCTCCTTGTGCTAGAGAGGTTAGCCCCTCTAGCCGATGGTACAATTTGAGAGCCCTTCTGATGTGCTCTAGTTGGATGGGCAGCCACTCTTGGGGCGATGCGATCTCTTAGTATCCTGGCCCACTACCATGTAGGGCTTTAAAGGTCATCACCAGCACCTTGAATTGCACCCTGAGACAAATTGGTAACCAGTGCAGCTCCCAGAGCAATGGTGAGGCACAGGCATAATGCCCGCACAGCATCACCACCCGGGTCATAAGTAGTAGCAGTGGTCTGATTAGCTAGAAGTGACTTTTCATTTTGGAACATGTCTGGCTTGCATCTATAGGCTAGAACCCTGGCTTGGTGGGAGTAATGTTATCATATCATGTGACTCATATGTAGTCACATTTACCCAACAACTGGAAAAATAACTCTTTAATATAGGGGTTCCCAACCTACGGCCCACAGACTAGACCCAGCCTGAAACAACATTCCATCCAGCCCATCACTGATTCCCCTGCACCCAGATTGATTGGCTGTGGCTCATTTCCGAACGTTCCTTTTGCCGCGCCGCTCAGCCTGATTGGCTCTGGCGCGGTGCGGCGCAAGGAACATTGGGAATTGAAGTTCCCTTTTTTTGTTTGCGACTGGGGGGCTCCTGCCCTCAGGTCGAAAATTTCAACCCAACAGTTACCTGCGAACCGGGTTCGGGCGAGTGAACGGAGGCCAATTACGGGCTAGTGGGGCCTGGTGCAACATCCTTTGTCACATTCCAATGGTTAACGCACCATTTGATAGTTATAGATCTAATTCCTAGGATTCATATGTGAATGTGTGTTTTCACACATGTCCTAGAATAGTCATGGGAACTGTGCTAATTCATATTCCAAATTGAATTTCTAATTCAGCAAATTACATTGCCATTATTGAATGTATTGTGGGTGGGACAAGAAATCATACGACTTGATGGTATTGTGCCTATTAAATTGTAAACGATTGCAGGCATCTACAACAGTATGGAAATGTTCTACTGCATTATTTATATATAACGATCTAGCACACATCAATCCTTATCATGCACAATGGTTGTACATCTATGTCCCTTAATGTGAAGTAATCAACATTTTCACAATGAATTGAAGAATTTATAATGTTTACAAGCTAAAGATAATAGTTAAGAAGCAAGAAATTTAACATTTTGTGTTTTCCAATGTCCTTCTCCTTGAAGGGCATTCAAATTTAAACTAATGAGGATAAAGTTTAGTTTTATAAACTAAAGTTCACTATACACATACTGTACTATTATATATAATAGTAAACTTTAGTTAACTTTAGTTAACTATTTGTTGTTGTTTTGAGAAAAGGCTTATCTGCTATATTACCATTCTTTCCTCATCACTCAAAGAGGTAAAAGAGGAAGTAAAGAAGAAGATTGCCATTCAGAATTTGTTGCAGGAAGGACTATATTTCACCTATTATATATGTTTCTGAAGCATTGTAACTTACTTTTGTTGTAAGGTAACCTACTTCAGAGCAAATTTTGTAAGACTGAGCTGCACAAATGTAATACTGGCACTTGTCTTTATTGCATTATTAAAGCAAAATTGTATGTTGAAAGTTGATGAGTATTGTAATCTTGAATAAATAGAGAATACCAGGTACAGTAGTTGTAATGTATATGAACTTTTGAAAAATTCTCAGGAAAGGAAACATAATTCATGTGGGCTCTTTGTTATACATGTTGATAAATAAAACAGGGAAGAAAGGGGTGTTACAATCAATAATGGATACAAGAGAGCAATCAAAAAGAAACCTGTTTTATTTTAAACAGTGATACAAAGAAGTAGAAGTGCAGAACAAACCTGACAGTAAAGAATGATAAATGAGATTGTGTTCCTTGCAAAACTCAATTTTCTTCATATCTCTTCTGATTTGCATAATGTAAATGTTGTAGAAATAATCAAAATCAAACATCATTTTTAACTTGACCTGTTTTTCTGTACATTCCATAGGCAAACTGTATAAAACTAGTGTGTGATACAAGAAACAGAGATAATGTAACATACTGGGACTTTGAAGTTTGCAAGCTAGCTGAGCCTTGTTCAGCAGGAAAAGAAATAAGTCTAGGATGCTGATAAAAGTTAACTTGCAGATTCTAAATTAATTAATAGTTCCTTTCGTTCATTAAATGTAAAGGTAGACACTTTTGTGATCTGTTTTATAGATTGACAGTGCCCACAAAATCAATAAGGGTAGTAAAGGTAAAGGAAAAGGTCACCCTTGCTCGAAAGCCAGCCATATCTGACTCTTGGGGTCAGTGCTCATCTCTGTTTATAGCCAAAGAGCCAGCTCTGTCTGTATTTGAAGACATTTCTTTAGACATGTGGCAGGTATGCCTAGACACTGAAGTGCATGGAACCGAAGTGGTTCCTATTTATCTACTTGCAATATCTTGCTTTCAAACTGCAGTCCTCAATAAGGGTATGCTCAATAACGGTATGCTTATATTAGCAAGCAAAAGGCAAATGTTGCCTGTGCAACATCCTGGCTAATGAACAGGTGAACAAATCATTTAAATTGTTTTGAATTAGAATCTTTAAGACAATCATATCTCTGACAGACATTTCAGAAATGTGCTGCTTTGTTGTATGGAGACCCTAGAATTATGTACAGAAAATAATGCAGATAACGGAAGAATGGACTTTATGTTGCTTTGCTTATTGTAATATTTACTTAAGATACCCTAGTTTTTCCTATTCAAAGAATTATGGAGTCATTTAATATATATATATTTAATGTTCAAAACCTTGCAACACAATCCCACCTGTGCTACAGGAATAATATCCTCATTAGTAGCAACTTGCTACTCTTTAAATGTGTCCCTTTCCATTTCAGGATGCACATGGCTTGCACACAATGAGAAGTTACATGCAGCACAAAATTGGGAAAAAAACACAAAATCTTTAATCCATGACCTTTTACCTCCAAGATTGGCTTCATTCCCATTGCACAGGTGCAATCTTATCCTACAGGATTTTCTGCATTTTCATTCAGGGCCATCTCTGTTTTACAGAGGTACTGGGGCAAATGCCCTTAATTTGCAGCTCCCATAGGTCTACCTTTACTGTCTTCCTTCACATACACTGGCCTTTTTTTAGCTTTACTGATTAGGGTACTGGGATTGCCCAACAAGATTAGTAAAATCACTAGCTCTGTGTAACTAAGCTTGTCCCTGCTATTATTTTGTTTTACCCATCATGTGATGCCATTAACACATCATTGCATTCTTGACAAATCACAGAGACAGGTGTTCAGCTTCATTAGGTTAATTAAGAAAGAGTGCCCCCACAACTCAAAAGCTTGAACTCTTTGTAGCTTTCCTGTGATTTAAAAAATATTTCCTCTAACCTATAACTTTGTTTCTCAGGATGGATTACACAACTATTTTTCCTCCTTTTCTTGTTGGAAGTAGTATGAGTAAGCCAACTGAGACAAATTCTACTGCAAGAAGAACATGCCTTCATATGAGAGAGCACTCCAGTGCAGATTTCATCTCATCTAAATTGGCTTTGCTACCAAATGGCTTTAACTGAACAATTCACCTACAATGCAATCAGAAATAGAAATACAGTAGCTCATAGTATGGACTGCTTGTGGCACAGTCTGGTGCAAGCTTTCATTGTTTTAATGTGCGTTCTGAACTAAGATTGTTTCATTTGCTTAATTAATCTGTTACTTGCTGTTGCTACAATATGTATATTTTTGAAAGACAACAAGTTGACTGGAGTGGTTTAATTTCCTATGCACTACCTTACCTACAACCTAGATTTAGATCAGGATACATGAGAGGGAAAGCTTAAAATCCAGGATTCAGGTGCGGACCCAACTATGCGTAGACTAAGTTTCTACTCATGAATAATGGGATCATTACAATGACTAGACATGGAACGCTGTTTACCTTCCCACCAAAGTGGTACCTATTTATCTACTTGCATTTTTTTAACTGCTTGGTTGGAAGGAGCTGGAACAGAGATGAGAGCTCATTCTATCAAGCAGCATTCAGGTCTCGAACTGCTGACCTGACAACCTTACAGCTGTAAAGTTCAGTGTCTCAACCACTAAGACACCACAGTCCCTCTAGAGGAACACCTACATTTAATACCTTGTTTTCTTGACCTTAACAGAGCAACATGTTCCATGCATTTCTGTCCAAGCCAAAAAAAAAAGAACATTACTCTCATCCAGGGCAAATGGTTAGATCCACAAGAAGTCCATAAAAATATGCCTTAACACAACTTTCTCAACTGATACCACAAGACCCATTTTGCCTTGCCAGCTGTCTTCACTCAAGAACAATGTATTTAAACTCTGGCCCAATTTTTTGGGCTGTTTACTTTCTCCATTACCTCTTTTTCTATCTTGTTTTCCAGATTAGTTCTACTGGAACTGTGTAGTGTTTTGGTTATTTGATAAAGGTATTACCTAAATAGTAATCATACTAAGAATCTGTAAGCATTCTTCTTAGGTGCAGATTTTAAGAGGTAGCATGGTTATCAGGCAGAGTGTGGTAAAATCAGACATCTTTTAAAAAGTAAGTAGCATGCCCTTTTAGATGAATCTGACCACTGATTACCAGGTGATTAGTTTCATTTGTTTCATAGCCTAAATAACAACTTGGTTTATTTTTGATGTGGTACAAGAGAAAGCACCAACTCAAATCAAATCAAATGTTATTAATATGGTTGATGACCATATTAATACAAATAACACAATAAACATTAAACTAATATCATTGAGGGTCAGTCTTACCTTAAAAGCAAGGTATAGTAATCTAAAACAGACTATTGTTTCTACTAGATCCGATCCACAAGGAGACACCCTCTCATACATGGAGATCTTATATCTAAGGGGAGGAGAAAGCACCGTGATGATTCTCTTTGAATCAAGAATGTAAAAATTTTGAGATGGTGTAAACGTGGAGAGGATTTTGTGTATTTCAAATTCTGTTTTTAGAAAGCCTATAAAATGTGTATTACCAGAAAGCGTTGTAAGTATTGTCTTATTTAATGAACTACTAAACATTGTAGCTTGGGTTGGATTGCATGTGTGTGTCTTTTTGATCACTCAACTTGCCCTTTAATGGTTGTTGTGCATATGTATTTAGGAAAAATATACTAGTTTTATGATGCCACAATTTGTACAAAATTTAAAAAATAATAATTAAAAAGTTAGTGATGAAAAAATATTCACTAAATTCTTCATTAATGGTTGGAGGGTTCATTTGGATGAAGCCCCTGGCTGCAGAGCCAGAGATCAAGAGTTTGATTTCTCACAGTACCAGCCTGTGTGATCTTGAGCAATCTATGCAGACTCAGAGCATGTGCATGCACACACACACATTTCTGAATGCTTTAAGCCTGGAAAATCCTGAAAAAGTTGACATAAGTCAGATTGACTTGGTGGCACATATTTATTATTTTAAAATTTTTATTTTCAATGAGATGAAGCATTATTTGATTCCAGCCAAGTGCAAGATGATATTTTGTCTTCAAAATGGGTCCTTTTCATTCCTGTCAAGTATCCCATTTTCCCCAAGAAAACCCCTTATTTTTACCCCTCTTCCCACCCCTCCCATTTTATTAATTCCCCCTTAATATCCCTTATTTTTTAAAAAAACATCCTGACCGGAGCCCTCACAGGCGAAGCTGCATTATGTTTTTCCTGCCACCAGAGGCTGCTGCGCTGTGGCTTTTCACTTGTGGAAGGGGAGAGAGAAGGTGGTGGGAGCACCATCTCTTTTATTTCCCTGCCACATGGTCATGGAGACTTCGGTTTTGCTGCTGCTGGTCGGAGCCACCATGGGACAGGAGTCTACTCTAGGTGAGCAATATTTCATATATGCAGGGGCAAATCAGCTCTTGGTCTGGGGCAGAGACTTCTATCTCACTCTCATGGTTTATTGAGCTGTTTCTGCCCTGCATCCTGGAGGCTTTTGTTTCTGTTTTAGAGTTAACTTGGGAGGGGGGATGTTGCTTGATCACTATATGAGAGAGAGAGAGAGAGTGAGAGAGAGAGAGCTGAGGTTTATTTTGCTTGCAGTTGCCTGGCTGGGTTCCTTTTACAGTAGGAAAAGCTGCTGCCGAAGGTTTCCCCGCCCTGCCCAACAGGTACCCCACCTTCTAACAAACCATCTGGAGGGAGATTAACTCCTCAGGTGCTGGGAGGCTTGGAAACTACAGACGTTGCTTTTTACTTTACTAATTCCCTTAAGCTGAATCCGACATTCTCAGGTGATGGTGCTTCAATCGGTTGCAGTGAGGAACAAATAGATTGGTTAATTTGGGGGAATTAATCCTTTGCTCCTCCACCCATTTGTGTGTGTGTGTCTAGCCATGTGCAGGGCTAGTTAATTAAAGCCAAGCTGCTTACAAGCAGTTGGTAACCCTAGGGGGCTGGTTTACTATTCCTCACTTTTCTTCCCAGTTAATTTTTTAAATTAAAAATGAGTAAACAAGAAAGAAAACAAAACAAAAGTCCCCCAAGAAGATGGGAAAAGGGTTCTTTGGCCCACACAGCTTTGTGCCCATTGCATCTACAATACCATCTAGCCATCTTATTTTTGACCTTCCCCTTCTTTTGTCCTCCACCTTTCCCAGCATCAAGGCTTTCTCAAGTGAATCCTCTCTTCTCATTTGATGTCCAAAGTACTTTAGCATCATCTTTACTATTTGACCTTTAATGAGCAGTCATGGTTGATTTCTTCTAAGATCGACCTATTTCTAACACCACATTTCAAAGGGATCTATTTTTCTGCACTCAGCTTTCCTAATGGTCCAGCTCTCACACCCATACATTACCACTGGGAATATCATTGCTTTGACTATGCAATTTTTTGCAAGGTGATGTCTCTACTTTTAACTATGTTCCCCAGGTTTCTCATAGCTTGTTTCCCAAGCATCAGTCGCCATTTTATTTCATGGCTGCAATCACCATCTGCAGCAATCTTTGATCCTAAGAAAGTAAAATCTGCCAGTCGCATCCAACTCTAGGATGCAGTGCTCATCTCCATTTACAGCCAAAGAGCCAGTGCTGTCTATGTTTGCAGACATTTTCATGACCATGTGGCAGGCGGCATGACTAGAGCCCAGCAAGTCACATGGCTATATTTTGCCATGCCCATAGATTTGGCCACACCCATAGAGGGTGTGGCCAAAGTTTCCCTTATTTTCAAATCCAAAACTTGACAGGTATGGTCCTTTTGTGTGCAAAATTGCACAATTAATATGACTGCACACATTGCGTGAGTTGCTCAAACCTAGAAAGGTTGCTGCTTTGTTTCAGAATTTGAAAAATTCCTCTAACAACACAAGGCAGAGAATTCAGTTTTGTGTGACACCTTCTGATAAAGAAATGGCCCCTTTTGTACTATTGAAAATACATTTGATATTTAAGGGACTTAATAGAATGATGTTGCATACGCGTCTTTATATTAGTTGCTGTTTAGCCTCACATAAAACAAATGCTGACGAATTTGCCTACAAGCCATCACAATAATTACATAAGGCATTTTTTTGACAAGACAACCTGATGTTCTATTACTGATCTAATTTCATTGTACCATGTGTTGCTTTTCTGAATGTTGTTCCGGGGTTCCTTTAGAGTTCAGTTCCTAAGTTATAGCCGTTTTGTTATTAATTAACATTATATTAATCTGAAATAAATGTTTTAATTTGTTACTGCACTGAAAGCTACTAAAAGTTAATGGCTGATATAAAGAATAACCAAACCGGCAGTAATAGGAGTGATTACAAAGTTGAAGAATTATAAAGTCTAAGTTAATAATAGAAATAAGAATAGATATTTTCTTTTTCCAAAGACTCCAACTACCATACTAAAAGTTATCTAGAAAGATGATTTGCTGGGTGCTTTGAAATTGCCAGTGGCTATATTTACAAATGAAAGGTATTTATATTTAAGAATCCAAGAAACAAACTGAGTTAACATGTTTGTGGTTTATCAATGGAAACAGAAATCTAATTCCAAAGTCTTTGTTACTTTCCCTTAAGGATAATTTAGCTAATCAATTAAATTGTAAAAGCAAATTTCTTATTTAAAACATGATTTGCATTACATCACCTATAATAGTGATGGCAGACCTTGGCACTCCAGGTGTTCTTGAACTTCAATTCCCAGAAGCCCTGATCAGCAGTAGTGCTGACTTGGGCTTCTGGTAATTGAAGACCAAGAACATCTGGAGTGCTGAGGTTTGCCATCACTTACCTATAAGGTCATGTGAAACCATTGAGAACAGAAAATGCTTGACTTCAATGAGATGTAACAACATCCAGAGCGACCCAATCACTGTATGATGACACTAGGCACGCGTGCAAATTACAGGGCTTGTCGATTAATAGATAAAAGAGATATTTAAAAAGCTAGTGCTCAAAGTAAAAACTGCTATGATTAAATTATTTATTTATTTATTTTGTCCACTTTATATAGCTGCCCAACTCAAAACGCCTCTGGGCAGCTCACAAAGTTAAAATCAACAACAGAGTCTAAAACTTAAAATGCATAAAAACCCAATTAAAAGTACTACAAAAATTACCCAACAGCTAAAAGAGCGAGGGAGTAATATTGCTAAATCAGCCAGCAGATGGGAGCCACTGCATCCCCAGTGCCCCACACCTGTTTTGCCAGCCAGGTGTTTAGCTCTTTCCTGAAGGGCAGCAACTCCGTCTGGAATCATAACTCGATTGGCATGAGGTTCCATAGGGCCAGAGCAGACACAGAGAAGGCCCTTCTGGAAAATTTAAAATGTGCTCTTTTGGATATAAGAATTTAGAAACATGAACACTGGGGAAAAACATTTCCCCTTTCTCTTTGCCAAAAAGGTTTGCCCCTTCTGAGATTAAGTTTGCTATAAAGGCACTAAAGTCACCTAAAAACAAAAACATAGCTTTTATTATGGAATTATAGTTTTACTCATATGCAAATGTTTATAGAAACATAATAAATCAACTTTAATTCATCAATACAAATTGATGTTTTTAAGTACCCTTTAAAATGGAGCAGAAAAGGGGCTTTGCAATTACAACCACTGAAAGTAGTAAACCTGGGTCAGTTCCTTCATAATACATTTAATGATTGTAGTTTGAAAATCTTTTCAGAAGAAGAAATCAGCCAAGATAAATATTCTTTTCCTACAGAGAGTACCAGTTTGGTCAAAACAGCTGCTTCTTTGGAAGACAAAATGTCTGACACCTTAAAAATTAACAAGCTACAATTGTACTCTATTTTAATCTAGTAAAATCAAAGAACAATCAGGAAAGCATAGGTGTTTCTCTGATGAAAAACACTTCAGCCTGGAAGGTCCTAGTTTACTTTGAAAGAATGTCTATGTTTACAGATAACAAAATGATGAATACGTATTTTCAAGATTCGCAACAACTTAATTTTTATTTCAAAAAAAGAAAAGTCTAGTATAATAGTTTGTTTTTTGCTGAAACCAGCAATAGCACCTAAGCTGTATATATGCAAACATCTATATTTGTACAACATTAAGAAAAAAAGTTAGGAAAAATTACTAGCATTAACTACAAAGTGTTGCATTGTAAAACCAATTTCAAAATCGGCTTTATATATCAAATTATAGACATGCATTCAATAAATAGCAAATTTTAGTTTGTTCAGACAGTTCCCTTTTTGTAATTCAGTATTGATTTATCATTAAACAAATGCTTAGGAAAAAATTACTAAGTGTGTAAGTTATTAATGTACTTGTCAGCGACTATGGTTAATTCAATATATCTTCAGTGATGTATATATGAACTTTACTAGAATCATAATGAGACATTAGTCTCGTGAGCTGTTTTGGTCAGCTGATGCTGAACACCTTTTATGTAATATACAAAAAATTTCTGGAATAACAGTTTACATACATTGCTTTATTAAGCGGATGTATTACATGCTTCTATCTAAAATCTTCAGCTATTTATACATCCCCTGCAATAGAGATCTGAAAAGTATTTGTTAAAATTTTCAGTACAAAAAGATATCATTGGCAAGCAATTTCCAATTCTGTCCCGAGTATAAGAACAAAACAATAATATTTTGTTCAAATTGTTCTTCTGCCATTCTGCTCAAAACTAGTACCTTTCTCCCTAGGCATGTGTGCAATGGAAATTTTCATAAATTTTTCTAGTACTTCCAAGTGGTACCTCTTTTGTTTCTGTGTTTTTTATGCACCTGCTTTTCATTTTACTTAAAACAGGATAGATCATTTTGTTTCCTGTTTTTCCATTTATGTTTCCTGGTACCAATCCAAAAGAGCCATAAAGCTCAAGTAAAAACTACTTCAAATGCAGAGGCAAGGCAACAGAAAATCAATCTATTCCAAAAACAGGCAACAGTACATGAAAAATTAAAACTCGTCACATCCATGCAGGCACCCATGTAGCCTAGTGGCACATTAGCACAATCACAAAGTCCAATGTCTGGCCCAAATACCCCACAAAGGGAAACAATATGGTCCACCAACCCTCCCACACCAAAATGTCTGCCTTTGACAATAAATATATAGTAAACTAATTAAATAATATCTTTAAAATATCAATGAATATCTCTCTCTCTCACTCACTCACTCACTCACTCACTCTCTCTCTCTCTCTCTCACACACACACACACACACACACACACACACACACACACACACACACACACACACACCAGAGGAAAAATAGAAAAACACACTCAGCTCCTGCCCCAAATGTATCAAATCAACTATAATACAAAACTTTTAATGCAGTGCTCAGAACAGGTTTTAACTATTTACAGTCACTGTTGGCCAACTTCGCCAACCCACATTTCCCCAGTCCATCACAATCCTTTCAATGCCATATGATGTGCTGGTTGCTGTGAGGGCACCTGGCAGGGCATGCCTCGGTTGCATTCCCTTTCCTGCTATTGTTCACTGACCTTACTCACCAATTGGGCCTCTCTCTCAATGCTCCCCCCCCCCCCGATCGGAGGGTTTATGAAGTATCTTTGCCCTGGCTTGGTGCTCTGCTTCCTCCAAGGGAACTTTCATTTGGACCAGCTCTCCAGTCAATGAACACTTTTTAAATATAATGGTTCACTCCACAAGTAGCCTCAAATCCTCTTGCTCTGGATGCCTTCTCTTGGGCTTCTCCCCTTCTTTCTTGGCTTCTGCCTCTTTTATCTTGTCTCCTTTTTTTCTCCACTAATCCCAGCCATTCCATCTCTTCTTCCACACCTGTTAATTCCTTCTTTTACTCTTCCATCACTACTATCTTTACTCCCACCTCCTCTTCCCAGATCTCTTCCATAATCACAAAAAAACCCTGAGTCATCCTATTCCCCATTCACTGGCAGCTAGAGAGCTCAAACTCTGGATCAGTGTCTGCAGTGGGTGATGGACTGCCTTGTTCTCTGGGGTCTCCTCCATAGAGATATACAGTGCCTACATAGCAGCAGCCGCTGTCAAAGAGATAGGATAAAGATTACTCAAAAAATCACGAGGAAAAACCAAAAATGGAAAAAGATTCAGGATGGTGACACAGAGGCAGGAAACTATCCTGAACAGTCCAAGTAGCACTTTCTACTAGGTTCCAACCAATACAGGCACTTTTACAAATTCAAAACTCCCCTTCCCTTCCTGGATGATCTGTCAGCAGGCTGATAACAGACTTCACAATGCTAGTGGATGAAACATTTCCTGGGTGATTTGGCTGATGAAGAGTAAAAGGGGGTGGGCGACTGAATCATTTGTATACCCTTTTTCTTAATATGAATCATTTCTAATAATTAATGAAAATACACAAAAAATGAAAAAGGTAAATTATTTCATCAACTTCTTTACCATATTCAGTTAGTAGGAGTTAGGTTCCACTACATAATATCTGTGAAACAAGGAATGTGATATGCAATACTGATTATGTTATTTGCAATCAGATGCCAGAAAGATGGTGTGATTCATTGGCCTGTACTGTATATAAATTGAAAGAACGGCGCCAAAATGGCCGCCGCGTTCTTTGCGGGGGCCCCACCCCCACCCGGACTCAGACATCAGGGTGAGTTAGGGGGCGTGGCCACCCTCTATAAAAGGGGTGGCCACGAGGCAGACGAGCTGCCATTTTAGAAAGAGCGACGGAGAGGAGAAGTTTTCTCCGTCGCTGTTCGTTCTCTAGCCTGCGGCATTTTGCCTCGATCCTTTCCCGGCTGGAACAGGAGGATTGATATAGGCAGAGCCTCAGTTTGCTTGGCTACTGTGTGTTTTTGCCGCTAGGTTTGCGATTCCTGGAAAGGGATCCTAATTTTCTCTGGAGATATGCCTCCCAAACGGAAGGCACCGGTGATGAAACCGTGGCCAAAGGGGAGGACTTTTCTTGGCCCTGCGCAGGACGGGGGACAGCCATCGGGTCGGAGGACCAGGGCTGCGCCCCCGCGGCAGGGCACTACACTTGCCCACCGATACCGGTGGGGAGATTCAGGCTAGCACTTGGCAGCCGGGCTCCAGCTCGGTGGCTGGCCAGCTACAGGCCGGCCCCTCAGGGGCTTCGGCCCCCAGCCCGCCGTTACCGGCCATGGGTCAGGGCAGCGTGGGAGGGCCTGGTGTGGGCATACAACCCATTCCCCCTCCGGCCCCCCATGGGCCAGAGTTTTGGGCATGGCCCTATTCTGGCCCTGGCTCGCCATTTTGGGTTACCTTTCCAACTGCCTAGTGGGCCGTCTGGCTGGGGGCCCTGTGGCAGTGGATACTCTGTCAGCACGTTTAGCAGTGCTGGAAGCATCCTTGGGCATTGGACAGCCCCCTGGGGAGCGGGGGCGCTTCTCTTTTTTCACCAGGGTCCCCTTCATCGACCCGGCTACCTTGCCGGCCGCTATGCTTCAGTGGGCGGCCAACCGGGTCGAGCTGCATGAGACGGTCCGGCCGGCCCAGCTGGTGTCTCGCAGCTCCCTGTTCTACCTGATGTCCAGGCTGGGAGCAGTCGGGGGTGATCCCAGAGCTCGATTCCGGTCGCGAGCTCCGACAACCACCGTGGGCCAGAACCCCCGATGGGGGCGGCTCACGGGGGTGCACCTAGTGAGTATCAGGTTCAATTTAAGTGCACCAACACCACAGCCCACTTACGGTGGTGGGGTTCAGTGGCCCTGGCCTCATCAAGTTGATGCGAGCAGGCATCAGTTACCATCTTATCCCAGTATCCCATGGTTGCTAAATGGTCCCTCGTTAAGGGCGGGGGTGTCCGCCCCTGGGGCAGTGCCGAGCATCGCAGGGGCTGTCCAGGTCCTGCTGCGTATGCCCTTTATACAGAATGTGCTGTCGATGGCTTTGCCGACGGCTGGTTATTCCTTGCCCCTTGGTGATCATTTGTCGCAGATCACGAGGGATAAGATCTGGTGGGGAAAAGGGAAATTCTCCCTATTGAACTGTGAGCCCACTGAGGAGGAGAGAGAGGGACAGGACGACAGAGACAAAGAGCTGTCACGTTGTCGTAAGCCACTGTGCACCTGGGCCAACTGGTTGCCGGCATACCTTATATATATGGTGGTATGCCTCAGGGACCGGCCTGATTGGGCCATCCCGATGGTTCAATCCTTTGATAATATTTACAGGGCGATGGTTGATTTGATGGGCCCATCGCAGTTGGCTTACGATGAGGAATTTGGATGAGGGTGGCCCTACACCCTGAGAGGAGGTGGGATGAGCCCTGTCAGCAATTGTGCTCGTGTACATGACTCCCACGTGACTGGCGCCATTGTGGTCATGCTGTGCAGTGGGCTGCTCAGACACAGACTCCACGCTAACTGGTCGGGCAGGGGGTTCCAGCCCGCCTGCTGTGTTCGACCTGCTCAGCTAGCGACGTGTGTAATAAGCACCAGTGTCGTTACCGACTTGGGTGCCCCTTTTTGCGCTGGCCCCTACGCCGCCTCCGCGTGCCCGTGGGTTGGTGGGTTACGGGGCAGAGGTACAGGTGCACAGGGGGCGATCAGAGCCCTGTCTGAAGGAACTAGCCTTGTCAAAGCCCCCCCTCCCCAATTAGTGTACTCATGCTGGAGCGATGGCACTCAGCTCATCCAAGAAGGGATGATGCGGGGTACCTGCTGGAGGGTTTCCAATGGGGCTTTTGTATTCCATTCGGGGGTGTTAGGGGCCCCAAGATGCTACTAATCCAGTTCCCTTGAAAGGTAACAAAGAGGTTGCTCCACTGAGCACAGCTAAGGGAGTTGAGGCTATGAGAGTAGCGGGCCCCTTCTTGGAACCACCTTTCCTAATTTGAAAGTCTCCCCTATGAGACTAGTACCGAGGTAGAACCAGGGTGAATGTCATTTAATCCTCCATTTAGCTTACCCTGTGGGTTCTCCGGTCAGGGATGCCATTCCCGATGACCTTGTTCAGTCAGGTAGACGTAGTTTGTTCAGCCCTTATGGGTGGTACGCTCATGCGGTCACGGTGCTTTCTTGGCACAGTGTGATATGCACTCGGCTTTCCGATTACTGCCAGTGCACCCAATGGATTTTGAGCTATTGGGTTTTTTAGGTTCCAAGGGGAATTTTACTTAGATAAGGCCAACCCCTTCTGACTGAGTTATTTCATGTTCGGCATTCGAACGATTGGGTACTTTCATTCAGTGGGCCTTTGCTCGCAGGTCGGGGTCTCGGTCTCTAGCCCATTACCTTGACGACTTTTGGTTCGAGGGTGAACGGGGCTCGGACACGTGCACACGTCTCCTCACTACATTTCAGACACTCAGGTGGGAACTGGGTGTCCCCTTGGCGCCTGAAAAGACCGAGGGCCCAGCTACTAAGCTCACATTTCTAAATTGACTCTGTCGCACAGGCATCCGGGTTAACCATGAATAAGGTGGCTCGGATCTCTGCGGCGATTTTGGCATTGATTGCCAAACATAAAGTGTTCCCTCGTGAGCTGCAGTTACTTCATGGCCACCTTAACTTTGCCTGCAGGGTGGTTCCACCCGGCAGAGCATTGGCCAGGTGCCTGTGTGACGCCATGGCTGGCCTGTTAAAACGTCACCACAGGTTCCGGCTGATCAGGGGCATACGGGTGGACCTTCCGGTCTGGCTCAAATTACTCCTGAGTTTTAATGGGGTCTCTTCCTGGAGATCAGACCTTATGGTCTGCCCTAGATTTCAAGTACGGTCGGATGCCTCCGGCTCCCTGACTTATGGGGGTTTACTCTGAGGGTAGGTGGACTTACGGCCAATGGCATCACGCATGGCTTAGCACGGATCGCCTCCGCAATCTTACCTTCCTTGAGTTTCTTCCCAATTTGGGGAGCACTGATGCTATGGGGCGATGAGTGGGCCTACTCAGTGGTCCATTTTTGGTGTGATAATGCGGCAGTGGTGCACATTGTCAACACCCAGACATGCAAATCCCCCAGGGTCATGACATTAGTTTGTCTAGTCTTTTTGAGAAGCCTACGTCTAAATGTGATGTTCAGGGCCAGAAATGTTCCAGGTATTAATAACGACATTGCTGCTGCTTTATCCCGCCTGCAGATCCCCCGGTTCCGTGCCTTACTCCGGAAGCAGATGAATTCCACTCGCCACTCCCGGCCGATATTTGGATGTTTGGCGAGGAGAGGTGAACCGGGCATGTCATTGGTACCTCGTACGCGTAAGGCGTATCACCATGCGTTCATGCTATTTAGAACTTTTTGCGAGTAACTACAGTTACCTCAAGTGTGGTCAATATCTGTGGACCAGATTTTACAATGCATGTTTATCTTCGCAGTCAGGGTTTGGCCCCCCGTACTCTAGCCTTCAGGCTTTCGGCACCGGCATTTATGGCCAATGTGGGGGGGCTCAATGACTGCGTGAGTTACTTCCGCATGCGTCGTGTTTTGGAGGGGTGGACACGTGAACGCGTCAGCCGCCTGGACACGTGTCACACCAGTTCGCCAGAGTTTCTGACCCACCTTGCACGAGGCTGGCATGACTTATGTTCGGATAGGTGTGAAGTGACTCTTGGTCACGCAGCTACCACGGTAGCCTTTTTGGAGCGCTCCGCATTAGTGAGTGGGTGCCAGAGTTGGTACCATCTGTGTAAGGCGGATGTGTCTCGTAGGGCACAGGAACTCGACGATGTCTATGTCACACATGAGTGGGCTCAATTGGGGATATGGTCCTCAAAGGTTGTTCAGCACGGCGTAGGCAGTGGAGTCAGACTGCTACGAAGTTTCATTGGAGACATCTGTCCGGTTGGTGCCCTACATGATTTTTCGGCAGTGCCTGCTGCGCGCCCCAGCCTGTTTTTCTGCCACCGGGATGGGTCTACCCTTACCAAAGTACAGTTACTGAGGGTGACCGGTGCCGTGCTTCGCAGTGTGGGGCCCGTTTTGGCACCCATTTATTTAGGATAGGCGTTGCGTTGATCGCGGCTACGTTTGGGGTACTCGGAGGCAGATATGTGTGTACGCGTATTTTCTTATATGTACATCCCCTCACTGTATGAGTACCTAGTTATGTCCTTAACCTCTTCTCCTCTTTTATAGATCCTGTGTGTCTCTGCACACCGGTGGCAGTGGGGCTGGTGGGCCGCAGCTATGTACACTGGGCAGCAGTATATGCTGCGGCGACAGAGAGTGGACCCCGACTTGGGCTGTGTGCATCCGCACGTATGCGATGGTATGGTATGCGCGGCACAAGGGGGCGGGAACTGTGGCCATTCCTGATGTCCGTCAGGGATGCTGGACCGCCCGATGTTCTTAATAGGCACCTCGGCGGCAACGATCTTATACGGATCACTGCTGTTCCTAAACTGTCGAGGGGCTGTGACCTGGCGTTTTATATCATGTATGGCTTACACACGGTCGCTATGGTCTAACATCGTGCCGAGACACCAATTTAGGGGGGACATGGATGTCCATGGTTCGGACTGTTCCGGCAGTCAGTGGACAGGGCTGTTGCTCGGTCCCTTGCTGAGCATGGCTGGGAGACAGCCATTGGACACCTGAGGATAGGCTTACAAAAATTGTGCTGGTAGGCAGGAGAAGGGGTCCACCTGTCGGCTGGAGGTATGTACCTCTTTCTGGGTGTGTTGCAAGCAGGCCTGGTGACCGAGCTGACTGTCTGGGGGTGGGGCGGTGAGTCATCATGGACGCCTCCCCGTGTGGCGGGTAGCACTGGTAAGGTAAAGATTTATGACCCAGAGGTGGGAATTTTTGGCTGGAACCTACAATTGGCCCTTGGGTTCTGGCTTTTTTGCCCATCCCACACTGTTGCTGAGGTTTGACATAGGGGTTTTCTTGCTCTTGACTTTGGTCACTTAGGCGGGTAGCACTGGTAAGGTAAATATTTATGACCCATAGGTATCCGGCAGATTCGCAATTGACTGGCCAACACTTAGACAGGTACAGGTGTAATAACGTTGACTGGTCAACGACGAACCAGGCAAGGGGTGATGGCAGGAGCTTTTCAGCATGCATCACCCCATGATTTGATGGATACACGTCAGAGGGTGTGGTCAGTAGATAGTTTATTGACTACGGTCAACAATTTGTTTGTGTCAACAAACAAATGGATACAAATGGATACATTGTAGCCAATTGCCATTGGCAATTTTGGGAGGAACCTTACCAGTGTTACTGCAGCCTGCTTGCCTTAAGAATTACAATTGGATGCATACACCAATTGAAAGTTATAATTCGGACTAGGGCATTATTCAATAAAAGTGGCCCAATGCCTTTATCCATATACCGGTGTCTGAGTCTTTCTTTGGGGGGTGCGCCTGCAAAGGAGGTTTCTCTGCATGTCACAATTACAGATACCACCCCACATATGCACACACTGTATCAGGCTTGGAGGGGCAAACTCCTGTGATTGCCCCTCTGAGAGAGCTGTCTTTTCGTGGCTTGACTCTAAATCAGGAATAGGGCATGATTTTTCTTGAGACTGTTGCAGATTGTGCCTTTGGGGTGTGCTAAGGTCTGAAAAAAAATTGTAGCAACTGAATTTGTTTAAAAAAAACCCTGAAATGATTGGAAGTAAAATAATTAGTGTCACATGCAGCAGCTAACTTCTAAACTAAGGTAAAGGTTTCCCTTGCTAGAAAGCCAGTTGTATCTGACTCTAGGGTTCAGTGCTCATCTCTGTTTCAAAGCCGAAGAGCCAGCGTTGTCTGCTTCTGCAGACGTTTCCATGGTCATGTGGCAGGCCAACAAAATATTTCATTTTTAGGTTGTGGTTTTTCTGTGACTGACCTCAACATAATGCATCTTTTAGACCAGGGGTGGCCAAAATTGTCACACCACAAGCGTGACCACGCCCCCTGGACAGCTGATCAGACTAGTCACGTGGTTCCTCCCACCTGAAGTAGAAGTGAAACACAGCTTCGCATGCAAAACACTGCTGTAAAATGTGTCTGTGGCTGTCATAAACACATTTATGACAGCCACGGGTACAATTACAGTGGCATTTGTCCATGGGTGGATGTGTTTGCCCACGTGCAGGTGCTCATCCCTATCTCCCCATTAATTTTAATGAAAGTTTATGCAAATGTCTTTGAAACAAATGAGCAAGCCACACTGGCAGGAATATATGATTTTTAGAAATCATTTAACTATTAACTAATAACTATTTTTACCCTTTCTTACACCATACTTTTTTCAATATATTTTTCCATCAGAGTTGCTGCCAGATCTTCTTCTTCATCCTAAATATTATCTTGCCGTACAAATCAGGGCACTGGAACAGACTGTGTTATTGAACAAAACTTCATGCAGTTGGTAGGAATGTACTGTAAATCTATACTTCAGAATAATGAACCACAACCTCACTTATAAGCAGGCAAAAATATGTAATGCTGCTTTCAAATAAAAATTTCACACATATAAGAATTATTTTTGCACTATGATACAACAATGCAAATTGTACAAGTTACACAAAATTATAGTTACTTCAAGAAAGGGAGCCATGAAGAAGAAAGTCCTCGTCCATATGCTGCTTCTTTTTCTTCCATGTCTAGGCCAGACGTAGAACTGCCAAAACAAAGGAACTTTTTAGCATATCTGTCACATTTCGGGAAATTTCTGTCAAAGCCCCATATTTTACACACTTTCCCGCTGTCATCCCATATTAGTTAGACTGCAATTAGACTGGAAATAGACTGGAGACCAGCACAGGATAAGCATAGCTGTCCAGTTTCCTGTTTTGGCTTGGAAATTTCCCTTATTTGACAGAAATTTCCCGAAACTTGACAGGTATGCTTTTTAGTGAGTTCATTCTGCAGTTCCTTTCCCCTGACCTAGTCTGAGAAAGATTAGCTGGCAACACAAACTTGCTATTACCATGGTACGCTCGATTGTGGTTCAAAAATACTACAATCATTGAGGAGGCTCTTTGTAGGAGCATGAGCTGACTTTAGCAAATTCAAAAATTGATTCCACAATGGAAGAAATGGAAGAAATGGTCACAATATGTTTCTTACCTGCACATTGCCAACTTGCCAAGTCATATTTTGATTGTATTTAAAGATGGCAAGTTGTTTTTAGTTTGCTATCAAGGGATATGGGATTTATCAGTCCTAGATTAAAGGGAGGCTGTTAAATCTTTTCTTCTTCCATCTAACTGTTTTATATTTCTCTGTTTCTTTCTTCCAAAATATGATACATTTCATTTCTATGAATACTTTTTCTTTTATAGTTGCAGTGAGAACTTATTTCAGGGTTGTCAGTTCAAATTCTGGAAAAAATATCTCAGGGGTAACAAAAATATATGGAGCATGCACAACTTTAGAGGAGAGAGTTTTCCCACTCATTTCCTGTAAGATGCCTTCAGTGATACTGAAACTAATATTTTTATTATCTTTTCTACCTCTAATATTGATGATACTGTAGGTAAACTGAAAGTTCTCTAATGACGAATTGCTTGCTCATATGCTATTGTCAGTTCCATCCTGGAGAACATGATGTTGTGCTTTGCAGGCGCACCCACCCAAATAAAGAATCAGACACCAGTACTAGACTAAAGGCATTGGGCCACTTTTATTGAATAATGCCCTAGTCCGAATTATAACTTTCGATTGGTGTATCATCCAATTGTAATTCTTTAAGGCAAGCAGGCCGCAGTAACACTGGTAAGGTTCCACCCAAATTGCCAATGGCAATTGGCTATTATGTATCCATTTGTATCAATTTGTTTGTTGTCAGAAACAAATTGTTGACCTAAGTCAATATACTATCTATTGACCCCACCCTCTAACGTGTATCCGTAAAAATATCAAGGTGATGCAGGCTGTGAAGCTCCTAGCATCACCCCATTCATGGTTCACCCTTGACTGGCCAAGCCTGTTTCCCCTGTACCTATCTACGTGTTGGTCAATCAATTGCGAACCTGCCGGATACCTATGGGTCATAAATTTTACCTTACCAGTGCGACCCACCACACGGGGAGGCGTCCATGATGACTCACCGCCCCCCCCTGACCAACAGCTCGGTCACCAGGCCCGCTTGCACGTCCTCCAAAAATAGGTCCATACCTCTAGCCAACAGGTGGACCCCATCTCCTGCATACAGGCTAAAATCCTGCAACCCTATCCCCGGGTATCGAATGGCTGTTCCCAAGCCATTCTCAATAAGGAACCGGGCAACAGCCCTGTTCACTGACCGCCGGGCACGGTCCAAACCACGGAGGTCAATGCCTCCCCTATAATGGTGTCTCGGCACGATATCTGACCATAGCAACCGTGTGTACGGCCACAAATGGTGGAGGAATGCCAGGTCACTGCACACTGACATCTTTAAGGCAAGGCCAGTGATCTGTGCGAGATCATTGCCGCTGAGGTGCAGAATGAAAACATCAGGCGGTCCAGCATCCCTGATGGACATCAGGAATGGCAACAGTTCCCGCCACCTCATGCCGCGCACACCATACCACTGCATACGTGCGGATGCACATAGCCTGAGATGGGGTCCCCACTCCGACGCAGCAGCGTACTGTGCCGCCCAGTGCACATAACTGTGGCCCATCAGCCACACTGCCACCGGCGTGCGGAAACACACAGGGTCTGTAAAAGAAGGAGAGAGAATTGAGGGCATAACGAGGCACTCATGCAGTAAGGGGACATACATACAAATAAAAACACGCTGATCCCTACCTGCCCATCCGACGTATATCAGCCTCTGAGTACCCAAATGCAGCCGCCGTTGACGCGGCGCCTATCCTAAATGAATGGGTACCATAACGAGCTCCAGGGATGCCCACACTGTGAAGTGCCGTTCCGGTAACCCTCCAAAATTGGAATTTGGTAAGGGGAGACCCATCCTGGTGGCAGAACAACAGGCCAGGGTGTGAACCACGCACTGCCAAAAATGCATGTAGGGCACCAACCGGACAGATGTCAGCAAACGTGCATCTTAGAAGCGTCACGCTACTACCCTTCCCTTGCGGATCGGCCTTTGAGGAACGAATCCTCAACTGAGCCCATTCCTGGTTGAGAGACACATCTTCCAGTTCCAGTGCCCTTTGGGACATGTCCCCTCTTAAAAGTGGGACCAGCTCACTGATTCTCAGAGCTCCAAAGAAAGCTATGGTGGTAGTTGCATGAAAAAGAGACTCCTCATACCTATCATAACACAGGCTATGCCAGCCACAAGCAAGTTGTGTGAGAAGACACAGTGAAATACGCTGACATGTGTCCGGGTGGCGACCGTGTTCACGTGTCCAGCCTTCCAACACATGGCGTATACGAAAATCACCCATGCAATCAGGAAAGCCCTGTGCCTTAGCCATGAATGCCAAGGCCGAAAGCCTGGTGGCAATGGTGCATGGGGCCAAACCTAGAGCATGAAGGTGCACCATGTACTGCAGAACATGGTCAACCGGGATCGGCCACATGTCAGGCAGCTGCCTTTCCCTACAAAAAGTCCTAAACTGAAGGAGCATGTGTTGATATGCCTTACGCGTGCGAGGTGCCAAAGACATGCCAATCACCCGGTTCACTTCTCCTCACCAAAGGTCCACATCTCGACCAGAAGAGGAGAGGGAAGTTCCTCTGCATCTGGAGCCAAGGCATGGAACCGGGAGATCTGCAGGCAGGATAAAGCATCAGCAATATCATTATTAATGCCTGGCACATGTCTGGCCCTAAAAAGCACATTAAGGCGCAAGGACCGAAGAACAAATTGTCGAACCAAGGCCATGACTCTGGGAGACTTAGATGTTTGGGCATTAACAATATGCACCACGGCAGCATTGTCACACCAAAAGTGAACTACGGAATTAGCCCACATGTCCCCCAAGATAATAAGTGTACCTAAAATTGGAAAAAACTCAAGGAACGTAAGATCGCGTAAGCGATCTGTGCCTTGCCATTCCTGGGGCCATTTACCATAGGCCCATCTACCCTCAAAATAAATCCCATACCCAAGGAACCTGAGGCGTCCGACTGGACCTGGAACGGAGGGGTGACCATACGCTCGGCCCTCCAAAAGGAGACGCCATTAAAGCCATGTAAGAACATGAGCCAAACCGACAGGTCAGCCTGCAAACCCCTAGTCAGCCGGACCCTGTGGTGCTTTTTAGAAAGACCCACCATAGCATCACAAAGATGCCTGGAGAAGGCCCTACCTGGTGTTACCACCCTGCATGCGAAGTTGAGGTGGCCGTGGAGCACCTGCAACTCCCGTAGAGACACCTTACGCCTGGCGAGCATTGCCAAAATTGTATCCGAAATCCAAGTCACCTTTTCCATGGGTAACCTGGATGTCTGGGCAACAGTATCAATGTATATACCAAGAAAGGTGAGGGTGGTGGCTGGGCCCTCTGTCTTTTCAGGTGCCAGAGGAACACCAAGTTCCTCCATGAGCCCCTGAAACATGTTAAGCAGGCGTCCACATGTGCCTGTGTTGTGTCCACCCCCGAACAAAAAATCGTCGAGGTAGTGTGCCATGGACCAGGATCCCGACCTCCGGACGAAAGCCCAATGAAGAAAGGTGCTAAAGCATTCGAAGGCCGAGCACGAAATGGAGCAGCCAAAAGGCATAGCCTTATCCACATAAAACTTGCCCCGAAAACAAAAACCTAAAAGCTCAAAGTCATCAGTGTGCACTGGCAACAATCGGAATGCCGAATTGATATTGCACTTTGCCAGTAGCGCCCCGCGACTGCATGAGCGTACCATCTGCAAGGCCTGGTCAAAGGACGTATACCAGACCGAGCAAAGGTCATCCGGTATAGCGTCATTGACCGAGGAACCCGAAGGGTAAGAAAGGTGGTGAATCAGACAAAATTCACCCGATGACTTTTTCGGCACTAAGCCCAGAGGGGATATTTTTAAATTTGGATACGGGAGCATATCAAATGGTCTAGCAACCCTACCCTCTCTAACCTCTTTGGCTATCTTCTCCGCCGCCACGTCCTCATTACCCCAAAGAGACAGCAAATTCGGAGCATCCTGAGGTGCGCAAACACCCCTGAAGGGGATGCGGAAGCCAAAAGTAAAACCTTCTAGCAGATAGAGCGCATCATCTTGTCTAGGATATACGCATAGCCATCGTTTAAGCACGCTGATTAATTGGGGAGGGGGCCTTTTGAATGGGTAGTGGCGTCAGAGGGAGCTCTGGCCGACCCCTGGTATCCCTTTCCCCTACCACGGGACGCACCGGCCTGCGGGCACAAGGAGGCAGCATGAGGGCCAGAACAGGAAGGGCACTCATGCCTAAATTTACATTGGCGCCTGTTGAACACTCCATTGGTGGAGTAGCTCCAACACAGCAGGCGGGCTGGAACCCCCTGCCCCGCCGGCTGGCATGGAACCTGTGTAGTGGCAGACCCCTGCACGGCATGGCTGCAGTGGTACCGGTCACCTGGCGCCGGTCGTGTAGGCGTCATATACAGGAGCCATAGTTGCTGGCAGAGCTCATCCCACCGCATCTGCGGGTGAAGGGCCGCCCACATCCTAAATTCCTCATCATAGGCCAACCATGATGGGCCAGGGAAATCAACGATGGCCTGATAAATATTGTCCAGATACTGGACCATCGGAATGGCCAAATCAGGACGAGCCCTAAGATATACTGCCATTTATATTAAATAGGCCAGTTACCAGTTGGCCCTCGTACGAGGGGGCTTACGACGACGGGACAATTCCTTGTCCCTGTTGTCCTGCCCCTCCTTCTCCTCCTTGGTAGGTTCACGCTTAAGGAGGGAGAAAATGTCAACATATTCCCCCCGCCATATCTTTTCCCTAGTGGCCTGGGATAAATGTTCACCCAGGGGAAGGGAGTAGCCGGCTGTCGGCATGGCCGTAGTTGGCACAGAGTAAAGTGGAGGAACATATAATGGGCCGTGTCGCCCCCCCCCCCCAGGGACTTGCGCTGGAACCGGTGGGGCGGTAATCCCTGGCAAAACCTGGGCATAGTTAGGAGCCCCGAAGGTCAGAGGGTATTGCACAGTGAACTGGCCACCTGTAGCAGACTGGTGAGGCCAGGGCCACTGCACCCCACCAGTAGCATGTGTAAGTGTCAATGGTGTGCTGACTTGACCAGCATACTCACTTGTTGCATCCCCCTGGGCCACCCCCACTGGGGGTTCCGGCCCTTGGCGGGCATCAGAGCTCGCGATGGAAATCGAGCTCTGAGCCGCTGGACGTCCAGGCCAAGTTGGACTGGTCAATTACGGGGGCGGCTGGATGGGGAGCTGTGGAACGCCAGCAGGCATCGGCCTGGCGGCCTCCAGCAGCTCAACCTGGCTGATGGCCTGCTGATATGCCGGAATAGGCCTATGGGCCGCGGCCAAAGGATAGCCGAACAAACAGTCCAATGATGATGGGGCGATCCCCATGGATGCCTCGAGGCCTGCTATGCGGGCAAGCAACGTATCCGCAGCGTCTGACCCACCATGATAAGGTGGGCCGGGTGGGCCAGATGCCCCACCATGCAATGGTTGATGAGGCAGAAGGGAAAATGGCCAGGCCAGTTAATCTGGCCCATGGGGTGCTGGTGCACTGACAGGGCACGGTGCCATGCCGTGCCCGACTGTGCCACCATGCCCCACACCGGACAAGTCAACGGGGGCAGAAACCCCTGGGGAGCAGGCCCGCACAGCCCCCGCCCAAGTCCTACAACTGGGCAGGGGGGCAGGGGCCTGGTCTCCAACATTGGTGGCAGTGTTCAAAGGAACCCTGCCGCCCCCTCTTGGCACCCTCGCAGGAGCCCTCCGGCTCGATGGTAGTTAGGTGGTCAAGGGGGTAGGGCGAACCCTTCCCCTTGCACATGGCCGCGGGGCTGAGGGAGCCTTTCGTTTGGGCGCAATGGCCACCCAAACCCTGAGCACTAATCAGAGAAACAAAATCTCCGATCAAAAGATTCAAGTTTCCAATTAGCAATAATCGCGCCTTGGAGTCAAAAAAGCAGCGTCGGAGCAAACTTCTCCGCTCCGTCGCTGTTCTAAAATGGCGAAGGGGCCGCCTCGTGGCCACCCCTTTTATAAGGGGTTAGCCACGCCCCCTAACTACCCAGATGTCTGAGTCCAGGGTGGGCCCCCCCTGTCTGAGTCCGGGGTGCCCCCCCCCCCGCAAAGAGCGCAGTGGCCATTTTGGCACCGCGCTTGCCTTAGGGTGATAAACTATATATTAATGTTTAAAAACAGGAAACCAATATCTACTGAAAGATGAGAGAAAAGAATGAATCAGGAAGGGGCTGTCGGTGTCTAATATGGGGAGAAGGAAGGTTGTTGTTATTGTTGTTGTTTTGAGAGCAACTCATAGGAAGCCCCAGCCATGATGTCCCAGGAGTTGTAGTTAAAAATAAATAAATGTGTTGCTTCAATCCTCACACTTGCTTGCATTTCCTATGGACTTTTGCTTCTATAGCCAGCATCTTCTATTCCACAAAATGCTCTTATGCCTTTCTTTCTGCTTGCATTCAGTCTTACGTTGTAACCAAGACAAAGTCTCCAAATATCTTGAATGACACTGCCATACTCAATGGATATTTGTTGACTTAAACAAATTAGTTTGACTTTAGATCAATTTAGTTAATATTTTTATCATGTGTACTTATAATGTATTGGCTGAAATCCAGTAGTAAGCCTCAACAACAGCAGCAGCAACAACTTCTTCTTCTTCTGCTGCTGCTGCAGCTGCAGCTGCTGCCGTGTCTAGGCCAGACATTAGACATGAAGGTGCCAAAATGATGCCACCTTTTAGTTAATTCCTTTTGTGTAGTTTCTTTTGTCTGAACTAGTGTGAGAAAGATTAGTCAGCTCAAGGTGTCAGTTGCCCAGGGTTCATCTGGTTGTGGTTCAAAAATACCACAATATTCGAGAAGGCTCTTTCTGTGTACCCCTTCTTGTGTATCCTCACCTGAAGTGGGCCCATCAAATCTTGTCAAATATCTACTGATTTAATAGACCTACCCTAGTTGCGACTTTTTAGTGGATTGTAACCATTATTTCTATTTGAAGGGTTTCATAAATGTTCTCCAGCTGTACAAATCCTTCCCAAAGAAAGCCAGTGCTATTTATCATTGCTAAATAATTGAATTTCAAGACCATACCATCACAAATGCACTCAGACATTGGCATTTATTTCTTATTTTCACAAAGCTGAAATTTGCTTAATTAAATTGTCTTTAGTTAATTCATTTATCTGTTGTTTTTGAGTCAATTCAGCTTAAACATATTAAACAAGCCTAATTAAACTATCTAAGCCTAACTTGTCTATGTTCAATTTGTACAGTAAGCTTGTTGTTTTCTTTGCTTCTATTTTGTGTTTTCCTGATTACAGCTTGTTGTTAAGCAAAATACTGGCAAGATACCAAATACAAGCATTTTGTATTTTAAAGGAAAATAAAAGATATTGAAAAGAAACATTATCTATTGTTTGCAAACACAAACATGAAAGCACATATATAAAAAGGTAATTGGAAAAATATTGAAAACATGTTTGTATCTGAAAATAAATTAACCCTTATCCACCAAGTTTTTAAAAATGAAATCAGTGAGCTCTAATGCATGAGATTTCCATTTTATTAATGTTTTGCAGTAAAGCTAAGGTAATGATGTAAGTACATGGACTTACTGATAATTTTGGTGTCTTTCTTATCTGGGCTAAACTACTGACAACGAAGAAATGTCAAATGCACCCTCTGTACATCTGGCTGCTATGCAGCCTGGATGAATGAAGGATTTTATCTCCTTTTTGTTAAGAGGAGCAGAATCAAATTGGGGATGTTCTAGCATCCCCACTTGAAGGTCTGGGGTAGGGCGACATATGAGTTTATATGCCTACCCATTGTCAGACCTCTTTGCTTAATTGTGATGGCTTGACAACCTGCCCATGAGACTAGAATGTTTTGGTTGTTGTTGTTGTTCAGTCGCACAGTTGACTCTGACCCTTTGCGACCCCATGGACCATTTTCCTCCAGGCGCCTCTGTCCTCCACCATCCCCCTCATCCCTCCCAGCTCTGTGCCCATTGTGTTTACAATACCATCTAGCCATCTCATCCTTGGCCTCCCCCTTCTTCTTTTGCCCTCCACCTTTCCCAACATCAATGCCTTCTCAAGTGAATCCTCCCTTCTCATTTGATGTCCAAAGTATTTTAGCTTCATCTTTACTATTTGACCTTCCAATGAGCAGTCAGGGTTAATTTCTTCTAAGATTGACCTATTTGTTCTCCTCGCTGTCCAGGGGACTCTCAAAACCCTCCTCCAACACCACATTTCAAAGGCATCTATTCTTCTGTGTTCAGCCTTCCTAATTGTCCAGCTCTCACATCCATACATTACTACTGGGAAAACCATTGCTTTGACTATTCTAATTTTTGTTTGCAATGTGATATCTCTGCTTTTCACTATGTTCCCCAGGTTTCTCATCACTTGTCTCCCAAGAATCAGTCGCCTTTTTATTTCATGGCTACAATCCCCATCTGCAGTGATCTTTGATCCTAAGAAAGTAAAATCTTTCACTGCTTCTACTTCTTCCCCGTCTATTTTCCAGGAACTGATGGGGCCTGTTGCCATTATCTTGGTTTTCTTGATATTGAGTCTCAAGCCAGCTTTTGCACTCTCCTCCTTCAACCCAATCAAGAGATTCTTTAGGTCTTCCTCACTTTCTGCCATTAGGGTAGTATCGTCTGCATATCTCAGATTATTGATGTTTCTCCCAGCGATTTTAATCCCATATTGTGATTCCTCCATCCCTGCACTGCGTATTATGTGCTCTGTGTATAGGTTGAATAAGCATGGTGACAAAATGCAGCCTTTTCTTACTCCTTTTCCTATTCCAAACCACTCTGTTATTCCATGTTCTGTCCTAACTGTTGCTTCTTGAATTGATGTACAGATTTCTCAGGAGGCATATGAGGTGCTCTGGTATTCCCATCTCTTAAATTACTTGCCACATCTTGTTGTGGTCCACACAGTCAAATGCCTTAGTGTAGTCAATAAAACAAAAGTAAACTTGTTTCTGGTATTCCTTTGTTTTCTCCATGATCCAGTGTATGTTGGCGATGTGGTCTCTAGTCCCCCTGCCTCTTCTGAAACCAGCCTGCAACTCTGGTAATTCTCTCTCCACATGCTGCTGAAGTCTATCCTGTATTATCTTGAGCATCACCTTGCTGGCATGTGGGATGAGCGCGATTGTTCAATAATTTGAACATTCTTTGGCATTGCCCTTTTTTGGGATTGGGACGTATACTGATCTTTTCCAATCCTGTGGCCACTGTTTTGTTTTCCAAATCTGCTGGCATATTGAATGCAGTAATTTGACGCCATCATCTTTTAGCGCTTTGAAAAATTCAACTGGGATACCATCATCTCCACTAGCTTTGTTGTTTGCAGTGCTCTTTAGGGCCTTTATGACTTCGCTCTCCAGGATGTCTGGCTCAAGTTCAATTTCTTCATCATTGTGATTATCAGGAGTGTTGAGGTCCTTTTTGTAAAGTTCCTCTGTGTACTCTTTCCATCTTTTCCTAATTTCTTCTGCATCAGCTAGCTCCTTTTCATCTTTGTCCCTTATCATGGTCATTTTTGCTTTAAATGTTCCCTTGATTTCCCCGATTTTTTTGAAAAGATCTCTGGTTCTGCCTCTTTTGTTGTTTTCCTCCATTTCTCTGCACTGTTCTTTTAGGTAGTTTTCCTTATCTCTCCTTGCTTTTCTTTGAAATTCTGTGTTCAAATGATTGTAGTTTTTCCTTTCTCCTTTGACTTTTGCGTTCCTTCTTTCCTCTGCTATTTTAAGAGCCACTTTGCTTTCTTACTCTTCTTTTCTTTTGGTATGGTTTTCTTTGCTGCTTCCTGCATGATGTCCCTCATCTCCATCCATAATTCTTCTGGTACTCTGTCTACCGAGTCTAAGCCATTAAATCTGTTCATCACCTCCACCGTGTATTCTTTAGGGATGCTGTCTAGGTGATATCTTTCTGGTCTCCGTGTTTTCCCTATTTTCTTTAGTCTGAGCCTGAATTTTGCGATCAGTAGGTTGTGATCTGAGCCACAGTCTGCTCCAGGTCTTGTTTTTGCTGACTGTATGGAGGTTCTCCATCTTTGGCTGCAGAGTATATAGTCAATCTGGTTTTGGTGTTGGCCATCTGGTGATGTCCATGTGTAAAGTCGCCTCTTGTGTTGCTGGAAGAGAGTGTTTGCTATGACCAGTGCGTTCTCTTGGCAGAACTCTATCAATCTTTGCCCTGCTTCATTCTGTGTTCCAAGACCAAATTTGCCTGTTATTCCCTCCACTTTTGATTTCCTACTTTGGCATTCCAGTCTCCTAATATAATTTGGACATCATTTCTTGGTGTCTTTTCTATGAGGTGTTGTAAGTCCTCATAGAACTGGTCCATTGTGGCTTCATCTGCACCAGTGGTTGGTGCGTATATTTGGATCACAGTGACATTGAAAGGTTTGCCTTGAAATCTGACTGACATCATTCTGTCATTTTTGAGATTGTATCCCATTACTGCTTTTCTCACTCTTTTATTGACAATTATGGCTACTTCCATTTCTTCAATGTTTTGGTTGCTGGATAGGAATTTTTTAGCTTTTCTTCCTGATTGGCACATATGGAAAAATGGGTAGTTTTTAACCTATCCCACTCTGGCATATGGGACTTTTGTGGTTTAGGGGCACAGTTATCTAAATAGGTCACATTTAGGTGGGTAGTGCTGGTTAAGGTGGTAGCAGTGAATCCCTCAGGGCATGATTGGATGAGGTGAAACCTAGGTGCCAGGCACAATTTGGGTGAAGCAGTTGGGTAATGAGCCACTTCTGCAGTATGTCCAACATTTGTTCCCAGGAAATAGAGTTGTCAATGCCCACAGAGATGCCTCCCTGACATAGCCAGCCTCGGTAGTAGCTGGCAAGGTATATTACTGCGCAGGGGCAAGGGATTCACATGTCTGGTTTGGAGTGGGGACAAGGAGTTTCCTCCTCTGGTACCAGGAATAGCACTACCAGGTCAGGGGGTTCAATTAAGTTAATAAATATGCCCCAAGCCTTTTTACCACAAATCTGTGATGTGCCTCTTTATTTAACAGGTAGGAGGGGTAGTAATAAGTCTGTTTCTCAGCATTGTGGCTCACCAGCAAAATGGATATCTTTCTTTGCTTGCTTGCTTGCTTGCTTGCTTGCTTGTTTTTGTTTTAGTTCCAATATGTTACACTGGCTGAGGCAAAATTTACACAGGGCAAAAAGCAATAGATATAGACAATTTTTTTGTTGATAGCTTTATTTTGATTTGCCTTGTATTTATGATTTGTTTGTTTTAAAAGGTCTGAACTAGGCCAGAGTATGAAACATGGGGAATTTATTTCAGGTTTCTGTGTCTTGGAATGCCTTCATCTTGTTCTGTATGGATATTCCAACAAACTCTGATTTTGAGGGACCAAAATGTCTCTCTTAGTACATGAAGGTTAGCTTCAGATATCTCAGGATCCAGTCCTAATTCTCATGTTTGAATAGGCCAACTCCAAGCAGTGATGTTGTTCTGTGCCCAAACCAGTCTCCAAGGCTTCTCAGCTAGTAACCTCTTCTTTCTCCTTTCTCCTTTTCTATTTATTTTACCTTTTAACAAAGTGCAAAAGTTCTCTACTTTTAATTGTTGTTATGTGACAGAAGTATTGTAGCTTTCTGCATGTTACATAATTTTTTTATTTCCTTGTATTTATTCAGTCATCTAAGTATTTTATTGGCTACCTTTTTGATCCAAAAACATATATCTTAGCATCATATACTAAACCTTCATTTCACATGCTTCATTTTTTTATAATTAACTAGCAAAGGTTGCACGGTGTTGCCGGGCTGTTTTAAATGGTGTTGGAAAGTTTTTGTTGTTGTTGTTGTTAATATTTGTAAAGAAGAGGTTAGTCTATAATTGAATTTTTTAAAATTTTTATTTATACAAATTTTTTTTGATGGCCTGTTATAAACTGTGATGAGTTTTGTTTGGTGTTTTGGTTTTGTGGATGAAAAAAAGAATAAAGGATGATATACTTTTCCGAAAAACTCTTGGGGCCTTTTGTGTGGGGCTATTGTGTCTTTTTGAATTTTTTTTATTACTATGGGCAGCAAGTGCTGCTGGTAGGGGTTATCTTGTATTTTGACTGTTTTTTTCTCTTGTGGCCTCTGGGTGGAGCTTCTTCCAGTAAGTAGTCTCTTTCTTTATTCATTTCTTTTCCAGTCGTTGTGGTATGAGGTCGTGTGGTGGTGAGTTGGCTGTTTTTCTTTATTTGGGGTGGTGGTGGTGTTTGGATTTTGTGGTGTTTGGCTGGGTGCTGGGTGTGTTTGGAGATGTTTGTTGTTGTTTACTTTTTTGGTGTTATTTTTGTTTGATTTTCTGTATTTTTGAATGTTTTGATTGTTTGTTTTTGTGTTTTTTGGTGTCCTACGGGGGGATCCCCTCTCTGCCATCTCCCCTGGCTCTGGAAGGCTTGGGGGGACAGACCCCTTTTGTCTCCCCAAACCTTCCAGACTCATGGGACCCAGGAGAGGGGATCGAATCCAGGCTACCCTCTGATATTAAAAGGGAAATCTCAATTGGGGTTTCCCCTTTAATATCAGGGAGGGTTGTGATCCCCCTCTCCGCTGGCTTCCTTGGGTTTGGGAGGGTTGGGTTGAGAAAATGGGTCTGTCTCCCCAACCCTTCCGGACCCAGGAGAGCCATCGAGAGGGGGATTCCCCCCCCCCCAACCTCCGTTTTTAAAGAGAAGTAACCGCTTGGTTACTTCTCTTTAATATGGGGTGTGGGGGGGAGGGGAATCCCCTCTCTGCCAGGTCCCCTGGGGTCAGGAGGGTTGGGGAGACAGGCTCCTTTTGTCCCCCCAAACCTTCCAGACTCATGGGACCCAGGAGATGGGATTGAATCCAGGCTATCCTCTGATATTAAAAGGGAAATCTCAATTGGGGATTCCCCTTTAATATCAGTGGGGGGGGGGTTGTGATCCCCCTCTCCGCTGGCTTCCTTGGGTTTGGGAGGGTTGGGTGGACAAAAAGTGTCTGTATCCCCCACCCTTCCGGACCCAGGAGAGCCATCAGAGAGGGGGATCCCCCCCAACTCCATTTTTAAAGAGAAGTAACCGCTTGGTTTCTTCTCTTTAATATGGGGTGTGTGGGGGGGGAGGTGAATCCCCTCTCTGCCAGGTCCCTTGGGGTCAGGAGGGTTGGGGAGACAGGCTCCTTTGGTCCCCCCCAACCCTCTCAACCGCAGGGGAGCCAGTAGAGAGGGGGAGCACAACACTCCCGGCCCCACCCAGTGATATTAAAGGGGAAACTCCGATTAGGAGCTTTAGGCGCTGATGGGGAGGGGGGCTTTGGTTCCCGCGGCTTGTCGGACTTGCTCTCCCGGTGTTTTTGTTTTATTTTTTGGGCACCAGCTTCCTCAGCATTCTGCGTGCTCATGGCGCGCAGGACACTGGGGCTTGTAGTTATGGGTTTGTGCTTTGTGTTTGTGCTGTGTTTTTTTTTTAAAATGGTTTTCTTTTGATTGGCTGCGGCGCATTTCCAAACGTTCCTTGCGCCGGGCCGTGCGAGAGCCTCTCAGCCTGATTGGCTCTGGCGCGGCACGGCACAAGGAATGTTGGGAAAGGAAGTTGTTTCCCTTTTTTCACGTTTGTGGGGCTGTTGCCCCACTGCCAGTTTTCTCAATCCTTTGTTGACCTGCAGACCCAGATCGGCCGTGTGCACGAAGGGTGAGTGCAGGCAAGTAGGGCGAGGCATAGCAACCTATAGCAAGTTCCAATAGTTAACCCTTGGTTTTATAGGTTAAGATTTACATGAAGCCTCTGGGGGAGATCATCCGTTCCCACGGGATGAAGTACCATCAGTATGTTGATGATATTCAGTTGTACTGAGCCTGTCTCTTGATTTGCCTTGTGGTGATCCAAGCATTGCTGTCGAAATCCTATCCAGGTGCCTGAATCCCAGCAAGACTGAGTGGCTGTGGATAAGGTCCCCTGGGTTGTCCAAGGAATTACCGCTTTTGGTACTAGATGGGGCTCTTTTGCTCCAGACAAACCCGGCATATAATCTGGGGGTCCTCCCGGACTCACGACTCCTGCTCCTGGAGCATGTGCCAATCGTGGCCAGAAAGGTTGTTGCTCAAGTTTGAGTGATTTGCCAGTTATGCCCATTCCTGCAAGAAGATAAATAGGAACCACTTTGGTGGGAAGGTAACAGCATTCCATGTGCTCCGGTGTCTAGTCATGCCTGCCACATGACCACGGAAACATCTGCAAAAGCAGACAGCGCTGGCTCTTTGGCTTACAAACAGAGATGAGCACTGCACCCTAGAGTCAGATATGACGGGCTTTCGAGCAAGGGAAACCTTTGCCTTTACCTTTACCTGGACTGGGGAACCTTGCTCATGGTCACAAATGTGCTGGTCACCTCCTGGTTGGATTATTGTAACATGCTCTACATGGGACTGCCCTTGATGACCATTTGGAGGCTGTAACTGGTGCAGAATGCGATGGCCTGCACGATGATGGGGTGTGGTCATTATGCCCATGCCTCAACCCTGTTGTAGGAGATGCATTGGCTACCGGTGTGCCTCCGAGTGCAATTCAAGGTGCTGGTTATTACCTTTAAAGCCCTACATGGTAGTGGACCAGAGTACATATGAGCCTGCATCACCCCAAATATATCTGCCTGTCCCACGAGAGCAGACTGGAGGGGGTCTCTAAAATTACCAATGGCTGGAGAAATTCACCTCTCTAGCATGAGAAGGAAGGCCTTTTCAGTATCTGTTCCAGCCCTGTGGAACCTCCTGCTGACTGATCTCCGATTTCAGCCAGATTTGTTGGTTTTTAGGAAAGGACTGAAGGCATAGCTGGCTCACGAGGTATGGTAGCTGTGGGAGGAGCAGGCCCCCCTGCTGACTTATATGACCATGAGAACGACTGCCATCTTAGATTTTGGATTTTAGATTTTCAGATTTTAGCGTTACGGATGTTTTGATAAGTTTTTTTTTAAAAAATGGGTCCTTATTTCTTTAGTGTAATGGTTTTTAATGATAGAAGACTATTTTATTGTGATTGTGGGTTATGAACTGTGAGCCGCCCAGAGTCGGTACGGCGATAGGTATGACCATATAAATCTAAATGAATAAATAAATATTTCTCTATCCTCAACTGCATGTTTTGTTGCCAGTACAGGTTGCAAATATCTTTTGCATCAAAATTTTTGCTGAACAACAACCCCATCAACTAGCCCTAAGAATTGTTAAACCCAGCCCCTGTAAAATGTTCTACAGTAATCCCACAGACTAGTGTATCTCTCACTTTTTAGTTGTTCGTGGTGACTTAAAAATTGACTTGATCTTTTCAGAGGATCCAGAGACACAGCATGTGTCCTAAATTGAACAGTTTCCCCCAAGCTTTTCAGTTATTTATGTATTTATGTATGACATTAGTGCAGACACTACTAAGGGCAATTTCCCCTAAGATAATTAGCTGTACATAAAATCATATGAAAAAAAAATATTACAAACAGTGCAAACCTAGCCAATCATCATTAGCAAATAATCACAAATGCAAATAAACCAACAAAGTAAAGACACAGGACAGAATACATCAAATAATAAGAGAAATGGGCCTAAAATTATACCCCTCTACTGGGGAGAATGTTTGCAAAGACCTGTTTTTTTTATAAGAAATACTTTCAGTTGTTTTCTGAAAACCAAGAGAGAGGGGACCTGGCAAAGACTTGGGAAATTGTTCCAAAGTGAGGAGTTATTATTTTCTCATTAACAGCTCTAACTGCAAAGTGGAGCAAATGGGTTTACAATGGTTTTCAAATCCCTGTGGGGTAATAAGGGAGAATGAAGTAATATAGAGTTGGTTCAGTCTTCACTGGGATTTGCTAGTACTCCCCACCACCAACCCTGTTCCCCAAGAATAGGAATGCTAAGTTTGTTTGTTGGATACTGTGAGGTTTGGGACAATATAACATGAGTGCTTGCTTAGAAAATGCAGAATATTCAAGTCCTTCTGCCTGTCATTTTTTCCTTCACATCTATTATCCATCCTCATCCATGGGTACCACATGAGCAGAAAAGAGAAAAAGTGTTTATGAATAACTATGATATTAGCTATTCTGCCAAGATACTTTTGTAAATAAATCCTCTCCTCTCTCTCTGAGACTGCATATAGAATATGTTAGTGATAAGACTGTGTTTGTTCATAAAACATTAAACTCCTATGAATAGAAACATAACAAGTCAGAGACAGGAGTGCACTAGAATTTGTCACTTGACATTTATTTTTAGTAATCTTATTCTCACCTTCAAATCACATCTCCTGTAACTGGGAGTTGATTAAATCTACTAGATTCTCTCATGCCTTCTGCATTTTTAGCTGAAAGATTCAGTAAATGGTGGTAAATAAAATAAACAATAATGTATGCAGACTTTTTAGTGACTCAGAGTTCCTATACCAACTCATGAGTAGAACTCTGTCAATTTCACTATTGACTATGAGGACACTGTAATTATTAAACATTTTGTATACCTTGGTTCAACGATTAATATTAATGGACAGTGCAACCAAGAAATCAGAAGAAGACTGAGATTTGGAATGGCATCTACTAGAAATGACCCTGACATGTAAGTTTGGGTTGACCAAGACTAGGTTCATCTATTCTATAATCTATACCTATAAAAGAAAGGCACAACCATACGTGTCCAGCAGGCGTGCCCACATCCCTGAAACCTATCCCGCTATGCTTCATGCACACATACCTAATGCTACTGAGATCAGCCCCGTGAGGTGACCGAGAGTGGGGCCTCTGCCCCACAAAATGGGGAAAAGAATGGGAACTACAACTCCCAAGCTCCCTTGAGAGAAAAAACGGCAGTTTAACAACAAGGCCTGGAAATAGAATGTTGGAAGGAGCTGATTTGCATGTTGGACTGTGATTGGTTTAACAGCAAGGCCTGGAAATAGAATTTTGGAGAGAGCTGATATGCATATTGCGTGCCTCTGCCCTGCCACCACTTCTGCTCTCAGCCGTGCTGCCTGAGGATGCAGCCAGGTAAGGCGCAGCCGTAGGCACTGCCTCTGCCCTGCCACCCCTCCCACCCTCAGCCGCACCACCTGAGGATGTGGTCGGGTAAGGCACCACGGTAGGTGCTGCCTTTGCCCTGCCACCCCTGCCACCCTCAGCCATGCCGCCTGAGGTTGCAGCCAGTTGAGGTGCCACTGTAGGTACTGTCTCTGCCCTGCCTCTGCCCTGCCACCCCTCCTGCCCTCAGCCGTACCGCCTGAGGATGTGGTTGGGCGAGGCGCCACCATAGGCGCTGCCTCTGCCCTGCTTCTGCTCTGCCACCCGTCCCACCCTCAGCTTGAGGATGCGGCCAGGCAAGACACCACTGTAGGCCCTGCCCTGCCGCCCCTTCCGTGCTACCCGAGGACACAGCCGGATGAGGCAGCACTGTAGGCGCTCCCTTTGCCCTGCCACCCCTCCTGCCCCTGAGCCTCCACCTCCACCTCGCCATGACTGGGAATGCAAGGCCACCAGAGGCGGCCGCAGCACCCCTCATGCCAATGCAGCCCAGAGCACACATAAAGATCCACTACCCAGCAAAGCAGGTACCCCAGCTAGTACAGTTTATGCAATTATTGCCTATGAATGTGAAAGCTGGGGAAAATACTCATTCAAAACTTGATGCTAACAGAGAGCTTTACACATACAGTGGACTATCAGAAAAATAAATAAATGGATTCTAGAGATAATCAAGACTGAATTCACATGTGTTATGAGAAGACAAAATTCAATGGAAAAGATGACGATGCCAGGATAAGCTGGGAATAGTATAAAAAGAGAAAAGCAAAACATGAAAATGGACTGACAGTAAAGGAAGTCATGCCCTTTAGTTTGCAAGGCCCAAATTGGGTCAACTATGAATAAGACCTTTTGCAGGTCATCAATTCATAGGTTGCTGTAAATTGGAAGCAACTTGAGAGCACATAAAAACAACAGATCTATGTTCAGACCTTCTGCCAAATGTGTGATAGTGAGAGTTGGAGCCAGTGGGAGCAGTTCTGCTTCTTATGAATTCCCATGAATGCCTCTCAAATGTGAATGCACCTTAAATGCTCACTTTAAAAATGCTGTGATGATAGGCTTATCTGTTCTATCAGCATCAGTGGTGGGATTCAACTTTTTTTGCTACCTACTCTGTGGGCATAGTATGGTGGGAGTGGCCAGGGGGAAAGCCTTGCTTTTTTTCCCAAACTTGGATGAGCGGGGCCAGCCAGAATTTATGGTACCGGTTCTGGAGAACTGAGGCAAACTTACTGGATTGCACCACTGATCAGCATACAGTATAGTAATTTGGAGATTGTGTAGGATTAGGAATGCTATAATAGTAAAGGTAAAAGTCTCCCTTACTGGAAAGCCAGTCATGTCTGTCTCTAGGGGATGGTGCTCATCTCTGTTTATAGCCAAAGTGCCAGCACTGTCTGCATCTGCAGAAGTTTCCATGAACATGTGGCAGGCATGACTCAAACTGCTGACCTTTCAGTCATCATGTTTAGCGTCTTAACCACTGAGCCACCACAGTCCCTATAATATGTGACAGTAAAAAGACTGTGGATAAGAACTACCCAATTTTATCCCACTTATCTGACAGAGGATGTTGCTCTTGCTTTTGCTGCAGGACAGACATCAATACAGGCTAGATTTATCAAATCATAAATGTTTCAAGTTGACACATATGTTACATACAGCATAGGGATGCTGCTGGAGATAGCATCCTCACAGGAAATGATCCCACAGTGACATAGCTGAGTCACCACTCTTCTACTTGGAATTGTCCCTCTTTGCTTGTTGCTCCCAATAATTTCCAGTAGTTTTAAGGTTCTAGACTTTAGAGATTTGTAATGAATCATTGTAGTAAAGCATAGGGTGGTGAAGTTGTGTGATATACATACTGTCCCTCAAATGACAGTGAGAATTGGTCTACACTTATCATTCAGTGATTTTTAGACACATTAAAATTGTCCAGGTGAAATGTCTCCATTAGCAAGCTTTGTGGAGGAAACAATGTCTGATGCAAGGCCGCGATGTTAAAAAAAGTCACTCATTAACCTTAATTTGTATAATTATGCACTCCAAAGACATCTCCTGAATGATGTTGACAAAAGCCATTTTATATCAAACACTGGAAGCTGAATTCTTGCATCTCTTGAAATACAGTATGTTTCAGGCAAAACAGTTCACATATTTATCAAACAAGCACACTTCCAAATATGAACCAATCCTAAATTCCACCAAAACATAAGTTTATTATTGGCCCCAATGTCATTGATTTTCCTTGCTTTTAATATTTCAAGTTCATTTTGTATTGAGATGAAGGGAGAAACAAATACAGTCTAGATCTAATTTCCTTTTCTTTAATAGTGCTAAAAATATTGTAGAAGTACAAATATATGAATTGCAGACATGGACAAATTTTGTCCCTTGAGATTTGTGACATTTGTAAGATTTGGAGAAATGAAGTTGTATCTGGATTTTACTCATGTCGTATACATTCTTGTGTCTGATGCATTAATTCTGCATTAGTTGTCTGGATTCTTAATTGATATGTGCTTTCTTAAAATAGGCAAACTCTCTGAAGGAACATTTCCAGCTTCATCTCATTACATGTCTTATTAAACCATCCACTATCAGGTTGTAAAATATCTGCTAAGATTTTTAACTAGAGTTCCTTTCCTTCACAGCACAACCAACCATGCCCCTTGGGGATGCAATAAAAGTTGATTGTAATAAACTATAAACAGTGGGTGGTAATAAGCAGATTTATGTCTGTGTATTAAGTTGGTACATAAAATATATAAAAAAGACTTAAGAACACATGTATTTTTTTCAGGCCATCAAATTAAAGTGGTGTACAAAGCACTGATGAAGAGATGCAAATAAGGTACAATTTATTTTATTTTCTTGTAAAAAGGCTACAGGCAAAGTCAACTCCATAGTCTGCTTGCTCCACTTCCTACACTATTAATGACTTTAATTTTCCAAATGAATGTCAAATATGGCAGTTTCTATTGTCTCATGTGTATATTTTGATTGTTTGATTTATTCTAGCCCATTTCCTACATATATTTCTCTGTTTATATTTCACATTTTACTTCAAAAATGTACATAAATATGACTGTTGAACATGACACTTCAGATGAACAATAAAAGCTATGTTATTTCAGCCTAGAATATTTCAATAAAGTATTGTTGACAGGTGAGATAATGTCTAAACAAGTCAGGAAAATTGTTTACTAGATAAAATGATATAGAAATCTCAGAAGAATAATCGGTCTGATCATTCTAACACATACCTTTTATCACTCTAAAGACTTTTTAGTACGAACTGTTTTGTGGCATGAAACATCTATGATGATGGAAGTTTTCAAAAGGTGAATTTAATCATATTTTATATAGTTAGTTTTATATAGAACTGTAAAATTTTCTTTTCCATATCAAAATAAATGTGCATGATTATACAATTCAGAGGAGAGGATTGTAACTGTAAATATCTTCACCTATCCTGGAAATCCTGCTAAGATGATCAAATATAATAATTGATTTGACAGCACACAACACAGAGATGATAATTAAATTTATTTCCCCATATTTTAAATATTCCCACTCATAAACAGAGGCTTTTTTGATTCTATGAATGTATTTCTTAAATTTAAAAGGCATACTAATCCTCTGTCTGTTTTTTTTTCCTCTTCAGTTTAGTATCATGAATCTGTAAAACAAGGAATAATTATTTGGCTGCTTTTTGAAATTCAGGCTTGTTAGCTGGTGCCTGGGACAAGTAGACCAGGAGATGGGGACAAAAATGGCCTTTTACTTAGGAGGCCATACCATCTGTGCTTCATTACCCTGAGGGAGGAATCTGCAAGGTTAGAACTCATTTTCTGGTACTGAGCTAATTAAGCAAAGAGTGATCTCAGCTGAAGAGAAGGTGGGGAAGAGGAGTTACTTTTGAGAAGTTACTCTTCTTTGAGAATGTTCAGGGCACTTTGACATTTCAACAGTATATCCCCTTGAAGGGTCTAGATTAAGTGGAGTGAAGAGTATGAAAATGGAGAGGTTCAGCTAAATATTGCTCAGGATACTGCCATGCTCTCTTTCTGCTCTTGTATTCTGCACATGGTCTGGAACCAAGCTAAACTTCTGCTCTATTGTATTAGTTTAAAAAAACACTACTTTTCATTATTTTCTTGAAGGAACTGTTCTGGAACAGTTTTGCCTGAAGCCTTATTGAATGCTTAGTTACAGATTTTTTTTAAAATTCTTTCTGTAATTTTTTTGAAATTGTTTGGAAATTTATTCTTTTTGAAACTTTTCACCAACTTTAATCAAATTTAGCAGCTGTTGTTGTTGTTGTTTGGGGGGGGGGTGAGAAAGAGGGTTGTAGGCAATAAATCCAACTTAGCCTGAGTTATTTATTGAGTTTGAATGATTGAGGGTGTTTTGAGATTCCTGTTTGCAGGGTTGGCATGTCAAAATGAATTTTTGGTAACTCTTTGGTACACTGGAAATTCAGAAGGACTAGAATATTGGGAGAGGTATCAGATTTCCCCAGCCATCAGTACTTTTGATCCCGTGGAGCGTACCCACATCAGAAAGAACTGGGCGGCCAAATATGACCACCTCTGTCCCAGCCATAATCTAGACATTAAGACTGAAGCTTAACCACATGTTTTATTTGGTACTCTCAGTCTCTAATTTCCTCCATGTTGAAAAAAATGAAAGAGGCAAGATGGAAAGAATGGGGGGGAGGCAAAATATTCAAGCACTTCTAAGACTTAACAGGTTTATTTTTGTGTGAGTTTTCATGGATTAAGAGCCACTTCTTCAGACATACAGATTGCAAATACATATTTATTCTCATGTTGAGAATCATGTCGTGGTGAGGATAGAAACAATAAACAAAGTAACATGGTTCACTAAGACAGGAATGAGACTACCAAACTGTCGATTAGCAGATATTAGTCTCAATGTTAAATGCATATCAGGTAGACGTAATTGTCACTGGAATGCTAAGAGCTGTTTATGAAATAGAGAACAGAGTCTGTCAAGGGTGACTATTTTATGCTCATAACATATTACAAAAAGCCTGCTTGAGGTCTCTAACAGTTTCCTATGAAGCTGAAGTATAATGACACTGTTTTTTCTTTGTTGCCATTCCTCATGGCAGTTTTGTGTCCACTTTTCCCTCTGCATAGAGATTGTCCTGTTTGTCCTATGTAATTTAATTTAATTTAATTCTTAAATTTTTATGCCGCCCACTCAGGCAAACCCAACTCAGGGATTAAAAACATATAAAAACAGGTTAAAAACCCTAAGTCACCCACCCAGCTACCCACCCTCTTACCCCCACCCCATTTAAAAAGACTAAAAGGGAATAGGAGGAATACAGCAATACAGAAGGAGGGAGACTAACTAGACTCTAGCTTGAGATGAGCCAACAGGCTGGGGCCATATTCCCATTAGGGCCCCATACCTGCCCTGCCAGCCAGGTTTTCAAACCTTTCCTGAAAGGCAGCAATTCTGTCTGTAACCTCACTTCTGTTGGCAGGAGGTTCCAGAGGGCTGGTGCGGACAAGAAGAAGTCCCTTCTTCATGTGCCAGAGAGGTGAGCCCCTCTAGCTGAAGGCACAACTAGGGAGCCCCTCCAGTCCGGTAGGAAAAAATGGGACAATGATGGCAGAATTTGACATAAATCACATTTTAGAGAATGAAGTAACTAAGCCTCTAATATTGCCATTGTCTTTGCTGGGGCCCTTGATAATACTGCCAGTGTAGACACAGGTGGGAAATGGCACCTAGGTTTATGACACAGTATTGCTGTCTCTATAGTGCATTGTTTATAATGTGTTAGTAGTTGTTCAAGGTTGGGTATCACGTGTAGGCAAGTATGGGCTAATCCTAGCAGAAGAGAGTAAACTAATATTATCCAGAATGGTCTGCAGGTCAGTGATGATAAATCTCAATGGTCTTGTTTGCATTTTTGTTGATTTGGTTTTGTAGCAGGTTGTTCATAGGTATCATTATGGCTCTGTCAATTTGTCCCCCCCCCTCTTTGTTGAGTAAGCTTTGCAATTTAAGAAATGCTTTCTCTAGCTCCATGAGTTTTGTATCTCTTTCATGTGGTCCTGAACAAATCTAGTTCTATCAGAGAGCTTGGCTGTCCATGATAGGCTTGGTGGTGTGTTTTGGGCGGAAGTTGGAGGTCTGTAAATATGTGTAAAGTTCAGTAAGTTCCCCATATAATGTAGTGCTGATAGGTTCCTTGTGTCAGATGCACTGTGATACACTTCAGAAAAATTTACTTGTGTGGATTGATCCAGACTTCGGCTGAGCTTAATTTGCAAGTCTGTTTGCCAAGACACATAAAGTACTATACAAAAGTCTTAGGTCACCTCCATGCTGGTTTAGGGATAACTCAATATGTGATGGGGGGCATAATCAGCCCCAGAACAACCTAGATATAGCAAAAGTGGAAATAGTATTCTACTGATTCTCCACTCAACCCTCTGTTTGGTGACATTTAGAGTTGGGGTGTCCAAGTTATGGTCAAAACCCACCCCCACCCCCCCAATCACTCACTGGATTTTCCCCAAACCAACTGGTAGTGACCTAAGACTTTTGCACAGTACTGTATCTCTGAGGAAATCTTGCTATGGGGTGGTAAAAGATTCATTTTGGGGTAGATGCATGTCCAATTCAACCTTTACATTTGATTCACTAATGAACTTCATGGCTTTGGACCCATTGCAATCTCTTAGCAAAAGTTTGAAAAGATTATGGACTAAGCTCCCAAGCCGCTATCTTATCAAGCTTTTACTGAGTGGGATGTTGCAATAATTTAGTAACATAGAACCATGCAGCATACATAAGCATTGGCATTGCAAATAGAGGAAAGGTTTTCTTTACAGAGAGTGAGATTGAGCAGGTGATAAGTAGCTCACATTATAATGCAGGCAATATTTTTTTGCTCAGTGGAAATTCGGTGGGATACAAGCCCCCAGAAATCCCCCGCTAGTACAAAAATGAAAGAAAACAAAATAGAAAGATTTGTTTATGTAGTCAAAGCTCCAAGTTAAAAAAGGAAACTTGTTCAAGTTGTGTCCAAGAGTTATTCCTAATAACCGCTCAATAGCACAGTAAAGTCTACGGCAGGATTATGCGCATTTTGCAAAGGCGCCAGTTTCAAACCACTGTCAAAATAGCTGATTTGTCAGTACAAACTTTCCCACTTCTCCGGAAGCCTGACAAAATGTATCAACCTGTGTAACTGCCATTCTCACGGTATATAAGTTGACCACCTTGTACACGTTCCCCAGCCTGATATTATGAGCTGATTAATAAATCACTGTGTTTGACCCGATCCTGCTGGTCAGAATACTTCTTTAGTGCTGGACTTAACACTAACCCTATGTCACAAGATGACTATCAAGACTAAAACCATTAAAGAGATTTAAATATAGGGCTGAAATATGAAGGTTGAAAGGAAAGTGAAAAAGAGATAGATGATGCCAGTACTGAATGCAATGCCCTTTAAAGGTTGGCACTTATAAACAACACTTTGTATAAATCAATTTAACAATACATTACTCAACCCCATAAATAAACACACTTATAAGTCCATTGAAACTGGAAGGGAAGCATTTATGTAAACCTTACTAAGTAAGAATTAAAGTAATCCAGTGTTTTGGGTATTTTAAAATCTAATGTTGCAAATTCAGTAAGTGCCTCATTGCAGGCGCACCCCCCCAAAAGGACTCAGACACCGGTATATGTGGATAACGGCATTGGGCCACATTTATTGATTCATGCCCTAGTCCGAATTATAAATTTCCATTGGTACTCATCCAATTATAATTCTTAAGGCAAGCAGGCCGCAGTAACACTGGTAAGGTTCCTCCCAAAATTGCCAATGGCAATTGGCTACAATGTATCCATTTGTATCAATTTGTTTGTTTGCAACAAACAAATTGTTGACCTTAGTCAATAAACTATCTACTGACCCCACCCTCTGACATGTATCCGTAAAATCACGGGGTGATGCATGCTGAATAGCTCCTGCCATCACCCCATTGCCTGGTTCGTCGTTGACCGGTCAACGTTAACAAACTTGTACCTATCTAGTGTTGGCCAGTCAATTGCGAACCTGCCGGATACCTGTGGGTCATAAATATTTACCTTACCAGTGCTATCCGCCACAAGGGGAGGCTTAATAAAGACTCACCGCCCCCACCCACCCCCAGACCGTCAGCTCGGTCAACAGGCCTGCTTGCAAATCTTCCAAAAAGAGGTTCATACCTCTGGGTGACAGATGGACCCCATCCCCTGTGTAAAGATCATAATTTTGGAGACTAATGGTGGGGTGTCGGATGACCCGCCCCAAACCCTTGTCAGCAAAGAACCAGGCCACTGCCCTGTTCACCGAGCGACGAGCGCGGTCAAGGGCCTGGAGGTTGATACCCCCCTGTAAGCGTGACGCGGTATGATGTCCGACCATAGCAGCGTTGTGGAAGGCCACACATAATGCAAATAAGCTAGGTCACTGCAGATCGTATGTTTTAAAAAAAGGCCAGTGACCTGGCCCAAGTCATTGCCCCCGAGGTGCAGCACCAGGACATCAGGTGGTTCAGCATCCCTGATGGAAAAAAGGAATGGCAACAGTTCCCGCCATAACATTCCGCGCTTACCATACCACCTGATACATGCGGATGCATGTAGTCCAAGCTGGGGTCCCCACTCTGTCGCCGCAGCATACTGCGCTGCCCAGTGCACACAGCTGTGGCCCACCAGCCATACTGCCACCGGTGTGCGGGGACACACAGGGTCTGTAAGATAAAAAAGAGACAGGACAGTGACTTATCTGGTACTCATACTTGAAGGGGGCGAACATATAATTCAAAACACTTCGATCCCCACCTCCCCATATGGCATATATCAGCCTCAGAGTACCCAAATGCAGCCGCAGTAGAAGCAGCTCCTATTCTAAAAGAATGGGTGCTGTAACGAGCCCCGGGGAGGCCAACACTGGACAGTGCCTTACCGGTCACCTTCCAAAATTGAAATTTAGTAAGGGGAGACCCATCTTGGTGGCAGAAAAACGGGCCAGGGTGCGTACCACGCATTGCAAGGAACTCTTGTAGGGCACCAACCGGACAGATGTCTGCAATGGAACATCGTAGCAGTCTAACACCACTGCCTACACCGTGCTGATCAACCTTTGAGGAACGTATCCTCAACTGAGCCCACTCATTGGAGACATAGACATCTTCGAGTTCCAGTGCCCTACGAGCCGCATCCGCCTTAGACAGTAGCACCAGCTCATTGATGCGGAGCGCTCCAAAAAAGGCCACCGTGGTAGCCGCATGAAACAGAGCTGCCTCATACCTGTCAAAACACAGGTCATGCCAGCCTCGTGCAAGGTGGGTAAGAACCCCTGGAGAAATAGGGTGGCGATTGTCTGGGCGGCGTCCACGTTCCCGTGTCCACCCCTCCAAAACATGTCGTATACGGAAATCATTCGTGTTGTCAGCAGAGCCCCTCACTTTGGCCATGAATGCCAGTGCTGACAGCCTGGATGCTATGGTGTGGGGAGCTGGGCCCTGACTGTGTAGGTAGACCATAAATTGGAGAACGTGTGTAACTGGAATGGGCCACACCTCGGGCAACCGGAGTTGCGCACAAAAAGTTTTAAATCGACTGAATGCATGGTGATTCGCCTTACGCGTGCGGGGCGCCAGCGACATGCCGATCGCCCTGTTCACCTGTCCTTGTCAAACGTCCAAATCTCATCCGGGAGCGGCGAGGGGAATTCCTCTGCGTCCGGAGCCAAGGCGCGGAACCAGGGGATCTGCAGGCGGGATAAAGCATCAGCAATATCGTTATTAATACCTGGTACATGTCTGGCCCTGAAGAGCACATTGAGGCGTAGGCTGCGCAACACAAAGTGGCGAACTAACTCCATGACCTTGGGTGATTTAGATGTCTGGGAATTGACAATGTGCACTACCACAGCATTGTCACACCATAAATGAACCACTGAATTGGCCCACTCCTCGCCCCATAGCATCAAAGCTCCCAGTATCGGGAAGAACTCAAGGAATGTAAGATCGCGTAGACGATCCGTGCCCCTCCAGGCTGGAGGCCATCGGCCGTAGGCCCACCTCCCCTCAAAGTAAATAACATATCCCAGGGACCCCGAGGCATCCGACTGAACCTGGAACCTAGGGGAAACCAAAAGGTCAGATCTCCAAAATGACACCCCGTTGAAGTCCCTCAGGAACTTAAGCCAAACCAACATGTCAGCCCTCATGCCCTTGTTCAGTTGGACCCTATGATAGCGCCTGGATAGGCCAGTCATGGCATCACATGAGCGTCGAGCAAAAGCTCTGCCAGGTGCGACCACCCTGCAGGCAAAGTTAAGGTGACCATGGAGAACCTGGAGCTCACGAAGTGACACCTTGCGTTTGGCCAGTAAGGCCAAAATCAACGCAGTGATCCGGGTAACCTTATCCATGGGTAACCTCGATGCCTGCGAGACCGTGTCAATTTCGATACCCAGAAATGTGAGCTTAGTTGATGGGCCCTCGGTCTTTTCGGGTGCTAAAGGGACACCGAGTTCCTGCATTAGCGTCTGAAATGTATTGAGGAGACGCGTACACGTGTCCCAGCCCCGTTCACCCCCGAACAAGAAATCATCGAGATAGTGGGCTACAGACCGGGACCCAGACCTGCGAACAAAGGCCCAATGAAGGAAAGTGCTAAAACGTTCAAATGCTGAACAGGAAATAGAGCAGCCAAAAGGCATGGCTTTATCAACATAATTTTTTTCTTGGAATTTAAAACCCAATAACTCAAAGTCACCCGGGTGCACAGGCAACAAACGGAATGCCGACTTAATGTCACATTTTGCCAGAAGTGCACCCGGGCCACAAGAGCGCACCATGCGCAGGGCATGGTCAAATGATGTATACCTGACCGAACAAAGGTCATCAGGAATGGCATCATTGACTGAATGGCCCGCCGGGTATGACAGATGGTGAATTAAACGAAACTCCCCAGGGGTCTTTTTGGGAACCAACCCTAAAGGGGAAACCTTCAGATTGGGAAAGGGTGGCATAGGAAAGGGGCCAGCAACCCTACCTGCATTAACCTCCTTAGCAATACTTAGGGCGGCCACCTCCTCCCTACCCTTCAGGGAAAGTAAATTAGGGGCATCTTGGGGGCACTGCTCCCCTTTGAATGGGATGTGAAAGCCCCGCTGGAAACCCTCGAGGAGATACCTAGCATCCTCCCTCCTCGGGTAAGTCGAGAGCCACCGCTCCAACATGGCTACGTTAACCGGGGAGGGCGCCTTTTGAGTGACCAGCTCCATCAGCGGCAGGTCTGCCCGCTCCCTGTCCACCTCTACCTCTGCCCCATGACCCACCGGCTCGCGGACATGCAGCGGCGGCGTGGGGGCCAGCGCAAGAGGGACACTCATGTTTGTATCGGCACTGTTTTCTATTGCATACACCATTGGCCGAGAAACTCCAACACAGCAAGCGGGCTGGAACCCCCTGCCCCGCCAGCTGGCGGCGAGCCTGTGTTGGAGCAGCTCGCTGGACCGCATGGCCACAATGGTACCTCTCCCCAGGCACCGGGCGCGTGGGGGTCATGCATAAAAGCCACAGTTTTTGACATGGCTCATCCCACCTCATCTCCGGGTGTAAGGGCACTCTCATTCTAAATTCCTCATCGTAAGCCAACCACGATGGGCCAGGAAAATCCACCATTGCCCTGTAAATATTGTCCAAATATTGGACCATAGGAATGGCCAGGTCAGGCCGAGCCCTGAGATACACCGCCATATAGATGAGATATGCGGGTAACCAGTTGGCCCAGGTGCGTGGTGGCTTGCGACGGCGAGACAGCTCTTTGTCCTTCTCATCCTGCCCCTCTTTCTCTTCCTTGGTGGGTTCCCTGTTCAATAGGGAGAAAATATCGACATACTCCCCCCGCCAAATCTTTTCCCTAGTGGCCTGGGCCAAATGATCCCCAAGGGGCAAGGAATACCCGGCCGTCAGCAATGCCGACACCGGCACCGTATTAACAAGGGGTATCAGGAGAGGAGCCTGGACCGGCCCTGCGACACCCGGTGCAGCCCCGGGGGCGGAAACCCCCCCCCCAGCCCAATGTTATGCCAGTATGGGACCAAACTGCACCCGGGTAAGCCGAAAACTGATGCCCACCCGCCCCGACATTACGAGGCCATGGCCACTGAAACCTATCCCCAGAAGTGGAGTGTGATGTGGGCACATTAGCTTGAACCTGATACTCACTGGGTGCACTCCCGTGAGCCGCCCCCACTGGGGGTTCCAGCCCACGGCGGGCGTCGGAGCTCGCGACCGAAATCGAGCTCTGAGTACACATCCGACCACTACCTGTCTGCAGTTCCTGATGTACGGGGAGCTGCGAGACCGCGGCAGGCACAGGCCTGCACGCCTCAAGCAACTCAACCCGACTGGCCGCCTGCTGGAGAGTGGCGGCTGTCGTGGTAGCAGGCTGGCAAAAGGGGCCCCCAGATGGCAATGAAGCCCCCCCAATGGGGTTATTGGTGATCCCTAGGGATGCCTCTAGCGCCGCTACACGGGCCAGCAATGCATCCACCGTCGCAGATCCCCCTGCATAAAGGGGGCCAGGTGGGCCGGACGGCCCACTGGGCAATGGTCCAGGGCCCTCTACTTGAGAGCCAGGCCCCAAATAGGGCCATGCCCAAAACTCCAGCCCATGAGGGGCCGGGGGTAAGCCCTGCTGTGCAACCGCACCAGGCCCTCCCCCATGCTCAAAGCCCATGGCCGGCAATTGCGGGCCGGGGGCCGAAGCCCCTGTAGGGCCAGTCTGAGGCTGGAGAGCCGCGGGCCATGGCCTAAGCTGCCCCATCCCACCGGTCCCGGTGGGTGCCTCCAGTAAGGAGTCCTGTTGGGGGGGCACAGTCGCGGTCCTCCGACCCGACTGCTGCCTCCTGTTTGGGCGATCCTGAGTCGCCATAGCCTTCTTCTTAGGAGGCATAATGAAAGCACGATCCCTTTCCAGGGATCAGAAACCCGATGGCTGGAAAGCCGAAGATTAAGAAGCAAAGATCCCGCTAAGGCTCTGCAGCCAAGGACGGCTCTCTAAAAGAGACGAAGAGCGACGGAGAAATCTTCTCCTCTCCGTCGCTTTTCCAAAATGGCAGCTCGGCTGCCTCGTGGCCACCCCTTTTATAGAGGGGTGGCCATGCCCCCTAACTCACCCGGATGTCTGAGTCCGGGTGGGGGGGCCCGCAAAGAGCGCGGCAGCCATTTTGGAGCCGCGCTTTCATTCTTCATTTCTCAAAATTCCTCCTCTAAGAACTGCATCCTACTTTAATAATAATGCATACAATTGTTTTCCAACAAATTTTAATTTTATTGTCACTGAAAAAAGGAGAGGACTTTGGAGACTTATCTCCTCTTCAAAATGGCTATAGCCCAAATCATTAGTGCAGGTTATAAGTGCATAATAAGAAAAATCCACTTAAAAAGATTAATCCCATAAGATGTTAAACCAAGTGTTAATAAAATATTTCAGTCTTTTCCAGATGAGTTCATTTTTAGCCACATATTTTAGAGGTTCATGATAATCTTCCGTCTCATTCACTTAGTTTAATGCCAAAGCTGCTGATTTAAGATTGCCATATTTTGGAAAGAAGAAGAGTTAAAAATTATGTTTCTGGTATTAGCATAATCCACACTTCAGACAGCAAACCTCACATACACCTTCTGGCCTGCACTTGGAGCTTCTGAAAATGTGGAGACTAGTGTGAAAGCTCAACATGTTGCTATTTTCTTGAAGCTACTGTCGAGTTTTGGCACCCTTATTGTGATGTCCTGTTTGGCCTTGGTGCAAGTTTTGCATTTGTGATATCATGTTAAAGGCATGGCAGTTGGAACAGCCTCCTTCTGAGGTGTCTTTTAAACAGCAGTTCTGCTGAGGACATGATCTATTATATGTCAATACTCCATAATTAAGAAATGATAGATAAGGATCACAACTGAATATTCATACTCATGTTCAACTATTTTGTGTCCTTCCTAAGCTCTCATATTGCTTTATGTACTTTGTTTATCTCTTGCCCAGACATTGTGTTTTACACCAAGTGCTCAGTGTTCTCTTCCAAGACTGAACAGTTCATTTAGAAGGCTCAATATATTTGTTCCTTTAAAAGCACTGAAAGAAAAAGTGCCCTTTCCTCATGTAAATTATGATGCCAAGCCAAGCAGGTAATTTGGGGAAAATCCCCCAGACCCTAACAATTCTTTGTAGTTCTCAGCAAAAAAATGTTTATGTGGGTACTGTTAGTGAAAAAGAATGAGAGAGTGGACTGAATCACACTGGTAATAGTGGTTATAATGAACTCAAACCCCACCCCCTAAGTATGCCCTATATATGGCCCAGAAACTGGGCCAACCAAGGCTTCTGCTGAATTGTACCATTTTTCCAGTAAAAGTTTGCCATTGTATCCTGCCCTTTATCATTATGTCAGAATAGGATTTAGTTCTTCAATTCACTTTATTTTTTTACATGAAACTTTCAAAAATACACTATTCTTATCAACCTGCCGTTATATGTTACTACACATTTTATACCTATAAATGCCGGAACATTTGTTCAAGTACATTGCTAATTATGAATCAGCATGTGAAAAATAAAGACTGACCTGTAAGTGTATTTAAAATAACCTGTGGTGTAAAAAAATTACTATGTGCATAGATTAAAATGATAAAGGCATTTCTAAGTGTAAATGTTTTGGTTTGGTACCATTCCATTTTTCTGTTAAAACTTTTTTTGTATGGTTTTATTTTATTTTGTACATGTCTTGGTAAATTTTGCAGTCTAAACATTTCATAAATAGTGACAAATAAATAAATAATACATAATATAAGTGGAAACTACAATATATAATTTAATAGAATATAATAGAATTGTAAATTTGAAGGAATGCTGTCCATCAAAGATTAATTAAAAAGATAATAATAATTTCATATCAAAAATTATTCTGGGTTGAAAGGATTTTTGTGAAAGAAACTCTGCTCAGAGAATGCCCAAATGAGGCTCCTTTCATGTCCCGAAGAGCTGGGACAGAGACTGGCGCTCAATCTGTCATGCAGTACCCGGGTCTTGAACTGCTGACTTCCCAGTCTTCCAGCTAACAAGGTGAGCTTCTTAACCACTGAGCCACTGAAGCCCCTAAAAAAATTAATTAGAAATATTTCTAAAAATCACAAAGCACAATGTGCTAAGAACACAATATAACATGTTTACTAGTAAGGTTTGAGTAGAATAAGTAGTTAGTAGCCCCTAAAAAGATGAATTAGAAATCTTCCCAAATATCACAAAGCACAATAGTGCTAAGAACACAATATAACATGTTTACTACTAGGGTTTTAGTAGAATAAGTAGTTACTATCGTCTTCTGGAGATTGCCGGTATGTAGGGGAGCTTTATATAATTATATCATTATGAAATTACATACTATGAATAAATCTCTAATTTTATAGGGGGCACTTAGGTGAAATCATGACATTATTATCTACCAGGTAGTCAGTAGATGTAAATTCTTGCAACAAATGAATTTTGAATGAATCCATTACCACAGATAAATCAACACATAAACACAGGAATTGTGGGAATTGTGCATTTGGGGGGGGGGGGAATGAATAAAGAGTGGTTCCTTCCTTTCAATGAAACTGAACAACCAATTAACAAGCATCAGATTATTCATACAGCATAAGAAGTTTACAAATTGCCTAGTTTGAAAAGAACAAACTCAGTTCATAAAAGACATGGATAGCTGTTTTTGTTTACAACTCTTTTAAATATTCTGTTTATGGCTTCCTAAATGGCACAAAATAAGCCTTGGAGTACGATAACAAACTTGATGATTACAAGTTCTTTGACATTTTACCTCTCAAAAAATGAACATTAACTCATATTACTAATAAAATATTGATAACCTCCAATAGTATGAAATTGAAATTGCACAAGGATATTTTAATTTGTTTTACTGGTAGGCTTGCCTCACAAAATTACTTCAGCCTTCACCAGAGTTCTGATTGACCTCTGCCTTGTAACTTATGAAATCTCTAAGAAGTATGTGAAATAAAAATATTATTACACTACAAACTTAAAAATATGAGTTAATTATTTATTTCAGTGACCATACTGTGTCAGGAGAAGGGGTTGAACTAGACACTGTCAGTTTGTGAGAAACATTTTTAATTAATGCAGTTCAATCTGAATTGACATAACCACAAGTAATTAGCTTATGCTAAACAGCTGTAGGCTAATGTACAGCTTAAACATTTCTGAACATAACTTAGACATTCGTCTTTGAAGTATTGAGGCAATGTATTCTTGTTATGTTGCTTTCATGTTTGTTTTGAATTTCATAGGCTAAGCATATTCGTTATGAAAATGCAGAAGAGGAAACATTGGCAGAATGTCTTACAGATTTCCCCAGAGGATAAACCACTATAGAACTATTTTAACACTGTTAAATGTGTTTAAAGATACACCATTTCTAGCAGAGAGAATCATTACAATACATTGTACATTCCATTACTTATTTTATTTATATACTAGCATAGTTTGCCCGGTGTTGCCAGGCTTTTAAAAATTGTGTTGGATACTAAAGGGTTTGGTTTTTTTCTTGAACTAATGGTGATGGGCTGTTTTAAATGGTGGTGTAAGGTTTTGTGTTTTTGTGGCTTCCAGTAAATATTTTTTGTATTTTTTTATTGTTTATTGAAAAAAATTTAAATTTAATTTAATCTAATTTAATGTAATATTATTTAGTTTAAAATTTAATTTTTTTAAAAAAAATTTTTTTAATTTTTATTGTTTTGGGTTTTCAGAGTGAAAAGGGGTTTTGTTTTGGTAATTTTTGAGATTAGTGTGTTGTTTTGAATGTTTGTATAATTTATTTGATTAAATTTAGAATTATTCTTATTAGTTCAATAATTTTGATTGTTGTTTCTGTTTTGGCCACTGGGTGGGGGTGGTGAGCTTTTGTGCCTCTCATTACATTTGTTACCTTCTGTCCTCTTGGTGTCGCTTCTGGTAAGTTTCCTCTTTCTCATTTGAGTTCCGGTTCTCAGAGAAGGAAGACTTTTTTTGGGGGGTTTTTGGGGGGGGTTGGGGGTGGTTTTTTTTGGGAGGGTGTATGTGTGTGTTTTTCTTGTTTATTTTTGGCTGTGTGTGTGTTTATTTTTTGGGTTTTGGTGTGTTTTTGAATGTTTTTTCAAGTGTGTGTGTGGGGGGGTGGCTTTCTTTCTCGCTGGCCATGCTGGATGGCCCGTGGGAAGGAAGGCCAATTGCGGGGAGGCTTTTTCCCCCATGGGCCATGCTGGCTGGCCCGTTGGGAAGAAGGCCAGTTGCGGGGGGTTGGTGGGTGGGTGGGTTGCTTTAATTTTTGTCTCTCCGGCTGGCCCATCGAACAGAAGGGCAGCGGCGGCCGGGGTTTTTTTTTTAACTCGTATTTTTCGCGCGCCGGCTGGCCCTTCAAACGGAAGGGCCATGTTAGGGGGGGGGGTTTCCCCCACGGGCCTTGCTGTGTCGCCCATGGGGAACAATGGCTGCGGCGGTGGGCTTTTTTTAACTTTTATTTTTTGTGCGCCGGGCGCCTCACTTGTTTTTCGCGCACCGCTGACCTTTCGAACAGAAGAGTAGCGGCGGCGGGTTTTTTTATTTTCTTCCCCCATGGGCCATGCTGGCTCGCCCGTGGTTTTGAATGGTTGCAGCATCGGCTTTTTCTTATTTTTGTTTTCGCGCGCCGGCTGCCTCATCGTTCTGCTCGCTCATTGCGCGCAGGACGCTGGGGCTTGTAGTAAAGTGTTGGTGCTTTGTGTTTGTGCTGCGTTTTTTTGAAATGCTTTTCTTTTGATTGGCTGCGGCGCGTGTCCGAACGCTGCTCCATGCGAGAGCCACTCAGCCTGATTGGCTCTGGCGCGGCGCGGCGCAAGGACTTTCGGGAAGTGATGTTCTTTGCGTTTCTTGCCGTTAGTGGGGCTGAGGCCCCCATGCCAGATTTTTAAATCCTTCGTTGACCTGCGTAGGCAATTCGGCCGTGCTCTCGAAGGGAGGGTGCGGGTCAGTAGGGCGACGCATAGCAACGTATAGCCAATTCCAACGGTGAACACTTGGTTTTATAGGTTAAGATTGTTCCATTGGCAAACTGGAGTTCTCGACTCTGGGCGATAAACAACAGCTGAAACAGTAGCAACAAACAATAAATAAAATACATCAGAAGATAAAACCATAAAAAACTAAAAAACATCATAACAAAACATCTGATAATGTAGCTGGTACTTTGTAGTTCTCCCCTCTGTAACTGCTCCATCATGATTTTATCAATGCTAATTGGACTCACATGTATTTCAACCCTTTTGGGAGATCTCATTGTTCCTATTTGAAGATGGTAAGAACATAAGAACATAAGAAAAGCCTTGCTGGAACAGGCCACAGCCCATCCAGTCCAGCATTCTGTCTCACACAGTGGCTCACCATTTCCTTCAGGGTATTCCCAAGCAGATGCCTGTTTAGGATTCCCTGGAAATGATATTGAGAGATATCCTGCCTATCTCTCCAACCCAGAGGTTGTCCTTAAGTATCCATAATTATAGCCATTGATACTCTTGTCCTCCATGAACTTGTCTAATCCTTTCTTAAAGCTGTCAAGACTGACAGCTGTCACCACTTCTTCTGGCAGGGTATTCCATAATCCTTGCACAGATTCCAATGTAACCTTGCTGTAACTTGGTTATGGTGTTCTTTGTAGTCAACCTGTGCAATTTTATGACATCCACTGATAATGTAATCCACTGTTTCACCCATTCCTTTACAAAGCCTATGCTTACTATCATTTTCAGTTTCTTCAAGTTTTGCTTTAATTATCTTGGTTCTTAGTGCTTATTCTTGGGCAGATAAATACAACTCCTTTTGTTTCCTTTTTAGGATACCAGATTTTAGCCATACCCAATTATTCATCCTATCAACTTTACCTTTAATATATTGAATATGTAATGGTGTAATACCAAGCATTTATTCTATTCCTTAGCATCTCTTCCCTTTATTCATCTCTTTGATTCAGCAGTTTTAATGATGCCTTCCCTAGAAATTTCATTCAACATCCTCTCATTACTGCTATGAACATATTCACCAAGAGACCTTTCCCCCTCTTCCACTTGGCACCTTTCTTGTCCTCCTTCCTCACATGGCAGATATAATCACTTTGCAGATGAAGAACATTATTTGCAGTAATCAACTTCCTTATTCTCCAGTAAAAAGCATCCAACTCAATCATGGTCCAATCTACAATACCAGCACTATATCTTATCACTTTTACCACCCACATAACTTTTTGCTCAATTTTAGGATTTTTCTTACTCTCCTCAAATACTTATTGCATGGTTTATGTAATTTGCTGGTAAAATTCCCAAATACAGTTTTCATCATGTCCAAGATTTTGTATGCTTCTTTCCTCTGCCAGCTGAATTCCTTCTGACACAACAAATTTCCATTTCCTTACTTCTAAAGGGACTGCAGTGGCTCATGTGGCTAAGACGCTGACTGGAAGATGGCAGGTCAGCAGTTCGATACCTGAATACTGCAGGACGGAATGGGCTCCTGTCTTTGTCCCAGGCAGCTCCTGCCAACCTAGCAGTTCGAAAGCAAAAAATTGCAAGTAGATAAATTGGGACCACTTTGGTGGGAAGGTAAACAGCATTTCGTGCACTCTGGTATCTAGTCATGCCTGCCACATGACCACGGAAATGTCTGCAGAAGTAGACAGCTGGCTGTTTGGCTATGAAACAGAGATGAGCACTGAAACTGAGAGTCAGATACAACTGGCTTTCGAGCAAGGGTTACCTTTACCTAAAGTTGGACATGTTTCTGTTCTAAAATAGTGAAAGCAATAGCAATTACACTTATATACCACTCCATAGCACTTAGTCCACTCTCTGGGTGGTTTACATGTAATTTACATTTTGCCCCCAACATACTGGGCACTCATTTTACTGATATTGGAAGGAGGGAAGGTTGAGTCATCCTTGATCCCCATCAGGATCAAACTTGCAATGTTTTGGCTGCAGTACAGCAGTTTAACAACTGCGCTACCAGGGTTCATTCTAAATCCCATTGCAGGTTGTGTTCAAGCTTCTTATCAGTTTGGATTGTAAAGTCACACAAAATCTTAAACATCTTATCCACATTCTCAACCACTTTTCCAGGTTTGTGTTCCCACCAGTACTTCATAGATGGTATTCCATAATTCTTGCACAGATTCCAAAGTAACACTGCTACAGCTCGGTTATGGTATCCTTTGTAGTCAATTTGGGTAATCAATTAGTGCACCTACTGATAAGAACAATGCCTATGTGTTTTAACAAGCATGGTTAAGTTTACACTATTGACATGAATCTTGCAGTCTCTTGCCTTTCAAAAGAAATCAAGGAAAATGACTATTTTCTAATTGCAGTAATATTTCTCTGCAGAAGTATTTTTTCCCCTGAAGAAATGTCACCGGATTTCTCAGAAGTCTCATGCTCATTTTTCATGCTCATTTATTACAATTCCTCTGCAGGATTTGCCTAAAAAGGGAAGAAAAGACATCAAGTAGTGCAGAATTGTTACAGTTCCTGCACATTTTCACAGAGAACATTCACTAGCAAAGACAGTTCACACACAAAACAGGAGGTGAAAAGGAAAGGAGAAATAAGGGCTGGTGGTTATTTTTGCAGAAAGTGAAGAAATCTTACTAATGGAGGGGATTGTCTGAGCAGACAAGTCGATCATGGTGAGACCTAGAAAATTAACAACAGCAAGAAAATTTTCAAGTGCTTGTCATCTCAGCATCAAAAATAATTTTCCCTAAGATAAATTAATAACATATCTCCAGAGAAATTTTTGAAGTGGTAGCTATGTTAGTCTGTGCAAGCATATCAGAGAATAAACAAACAAGACAAGAAAACACACACACAAAAAGACAAAAAACATTGTGGCACCTTAAAAACTAACTCATGTATTTCAGTGTTTACATAGATCAAGTCCAATTTGCAGACATAAGAGTGAGACTTCATAGCCACACTTATCTCCATCCACCGCCATCGCGAGGCTGCCCAGTGCCAGGGGCAGCCATGAGACCACCCCAACCGGGGGTGAGGAGGACCAGGCAGGAGCCGGGAAAAGCCTCCATCCATGACTGCCACTGCTGCTGGGAGGCTGCCTGAGGACACCCCTGCCGGGGGTGAGGAGGAACAGGCGGGCAGCAAGAAAAGCCTCCATCAACCGCCTCTGGTCGCCAGCCGAGTGCCGGAGGAGAAAACCACGTGACAGAAGGGAAGAAATCAGTGGAGGAAAGCCAAGGGGTGAGAGTCCCATGCAAAGAATAAGTAACTGATATACAATAATGTAGCTGACCTAATATAGCAACTGACATAGAGACTTTACACTGACTTAATATAGAAACTGACATAAAGACTATGTTTTAAATTGTGATAATATGCATGATAATACTTTGTTTAAACTGTTTAAACTGTGTTTTTTTCAACTGTGATAACATGTATGATGGGAGGAAAATGGCATCGAAATCAACAAACTATGCCACAAAGCTTGCCAAGAGAACCCTGTTGACCAAAACAAAAGGCAAAACAAAGGAGCAGTCTAGATGATACAGGATGCTTAGCACAACAGAGTGGAGGAAGCGGAGGGACAGGAAAGGGGGAGGAGAAATACAGTGTTGCAAGGAACAATACTGTGTAGGGACATGGAATGTGAGAACTATGAATCAAGGAAAGCTGGAAGTGGTTAAAAATGAGATGGAAAGAATAAGCATTGACATCTTGGGAATGAGTGAGCTAAAATGGACCGGGATGGGCAAGTTCAGCTCTGGAAACCATCATATCTACTACTGTGGACAAGAAAACCTTAGAAGAAATGGAGTAGCCATAATTGTCAACAAAAGAGTGGGAAAAGCAGTAATGGGATACAATCTCAAAAATGACAGAATGATGTCAGTCAGAATTCAAGGCAAACCTTTCAATGTCACTGTGATCCAAATATACGGACTAACCACTGGTGCAGATGAAGCCACAGTGGACCAGTTCTGTGATGACCTACAACACCTCATAGAACAGACACCAAGAAATGATGTCCAAATTATTTTAGGAGATTGGAATGCCAAAGTAGGAAATCAAAAAGTGGAGGGAATAACAGGCAAGTTTGGTCTTGGTACACAGAACGAAACATGGCAAAGAGTGATAGAGTTCTGCCAAGAGAACTCACTGGTCATAGCAAACATTCTCTTCCAGCAACACAAGAGGCAACTTTACACATGGACATCACCAGATGGCCAACACTGAAACCTCATTGACTACATACTCTGCAGCCAAGGTTGGAGAACCTTCATACAGTCAGCAAAAACAAGACCTGGAGCAGACTGTGGCTCAGATCACAACTTACTGATCACAAAATTCAGGCTTAGACTAACGAAAATAGGGAAATCAAGTAGACCAGACAGATATCACCTAGACAACATCCCTAAAGAATACACGGTAGAGGTGATGAACAGATTTAATGGCTTAGACTCGATAGACAGAGTGCCAGAAGAATTATGGACAGAGATGAGGAAGCAGGAAGCAGCAAGGAAAACCATACCAAAAGAAAAGAAGCATAAGAAAGCAAAGTGGTTGTCTGATGAGGCTCTTAAAATAGCAGAGGAAAGAAGGAATGCAAAAGTCAAAGGAGAAAGGAAAAAATATAACCATTTGAACACAGAATTTCAAAGAAGAGCAAGGAGAGATAAGGAAAACTACCTAAAAGAACAGTGCAAAGAAATGGAGGAAAACAACAAAAGAGACAGAACTAGAGTTCTTTTTTTAAAAAATTGGGAAATCAAGGGAACATATAAAGCAAAAATGACCGGAAAGGAGATAGCTGATACAGAAGAGATTAAGAAAAGATGGCAAGAGTAAACAGAGGACCTCAACACTCCTGATAATTACAATGATGAGGAAATTGAACTTGAGCCAGACATCCTGGAGAGTGAAGTCAGAAAGGCCCAAAAGAGCACTGCAAACAACAAAGCTAGTGGAGATGATGGTATCCCAGTTGAATTTTTCAAAGCGCTAAAAGATGATGGCGTCAAATTACTGCATTCAATATGCCAGCAGATTTGGAAAACAAAACAGTGGCCACAGGATTGGAAAAGATCAGTATACGTCCCAATCCCAAAAAAGGGCAATGCCAAAGAATGTTCAAATTATCAAACAATTGCGCTCATTCTACACGCCAGCAAGGTGATGCTCAAGACAATACAGGATAGACTTCAGCAGCATGTGGAGAGAGAATTGCCAGAGGTGCAGGCTGGTTTCAGAAGAGGCAGGGGGACTAAAGCCCACATTGCCAACATACGTTGGATCATGGAGAAAACAAAGGAATACCAAAAACAAGTTTACTTTTGTTTTATTGACTACACTAAGGCTTTTGACTATGTGGACCACAACAAGATGTGGCAAGTAATTAAAGAGATTGGAATACCAGAGCACCTCATATGCCTCCTGAGAAAAATGTACATGAATCAAGAAGCAACAGTTAGGACAGAACATGGAATGACAGAGTGGTTTGGAATAGGAAAAGTAGTAGGACAAGGCTGTATTTTATCACCCTTCTTATTCAAATTATACACAGAGCACATAATACGCAATGCAGGAATGGAGGAATCACAATATGGGATTAAAATTGCTGGGAGAAACACCAACAATCTGAGATATGCAGACGATACCACCCTAATGGCAGAAAGCTGGCTTGAGACTCAATATCAAGAAAACCAAGATGATGGCACCAGTCGTAATCTGTTCCTGGAAAATAGATGGGGAAGAAGTAGAAGCAGTGACAGATTTTACATTCTTAGGATCAAAGATCACTGCAGATGGGGATTGCAGCCATGAAATAAAAAGGTGACTGGTTCTTGGAGACAAGCTATGAGAAACCTGGAGAACATAGTGAAAAGCAGAGACATCACATTGCAAACAAAAAATCGAATAGTCAATGCAATGGTATTCCCGGTGGTAATGTATGGTTGTGAGAGCTGGAGGACAATGGTCCATGGGGTCGCATAGGGTCGGAATCGACTGCGACTGAACAAGAACAAAAAAATACACTGATTTGCAAACTTATCTGTTATGACAGGGGAGGCCAACCTTTTTATGCCACAGGCCTGACCATATCCCCGGTTTCGTGTTGAGGGAATGAAGAAGCAGGCGAGTGAAGTAGTGAAATTCAGTTCTTTATTAGTGGGGTTTGAACACTGTTTGTATGGGGCAAAACTTGGACTCATATACACTATAAACAGTAATAGTAACAATAATACAACAAGCCCATTGGCTAACAGAGTGTGCACATTTTCGATCCACTTATTTGCATAAGAATATATACATAAGAAAAGATACATTCCGCTCTTGTCAGAAAACACAGTTAACATACATAACACCCGGACAGTTGAACAGGCTGGACCATGGCCCCAGAAGTGGAAGGGGGTGCATTTACGGCTGTCATAAATGTGCCCACTTCTGCATTTACGACAGCCGTGGGTGCATTTGTGCATGTGTGGGTGCATTTTATGGCTGACCTAAATTTGCCTGTTTCCACTTCTGGGTATGGCGGAGGTGGCAATGGGTCAGATGGAATGGCATTGTGGGCCAGGTCTGGCCCACAGGCCGTAGGTTGGGAACCCATGTGTTAAACCATTGTATACCTCTGTGCCTGATACGTATAAATTGATGTCATGAAGTCATAAGAACAGCCTTGCTGGAACAGGCCACAGCCCATCCAGTCCAGCATTCTGTCTCACACAGTGGCTCACCATTTCCTTCAGGGTATTCCCAAGCAGATGCCTTCACCTGCTTAGGATTCCCTGGAAATAGCATTGAGAGATATCCTGCCAATCTCTCCAACCCGGAGGTTGTCCTTAGGTATCCATAATTATAGCCATTGATACCCTTGTCCTCCATGAACTTGTCTAATCCTTTCTTAAAGCTGTCAAAGACTGACAGCTGTCACCACTTCTTCTGGCAGGGAGTTCCATAACCCAGTGGAAGCAGTAGCCCTTTGAAAGCTAATTGAAGCAGCAACATCTTAATCATTTCCCAGCCAATTTCTTCACAAAGTACTGTTTAAGCTACACCATTGCTTTCATTATTGTGGTTTTTGCAGCTGATTAAAGATTTGGGAACATCTTTTCAAACTCTCCCCCAACATCTTATTCACATACATTTTCTGTATGTTTTATCCCTGGTTAATCTGACTGATTTACTTATGCAGAAAATTCAAAGAAAGAGGAAGCCTAGCTCAGTCCAGTGAATAATTTTGTCATTTTAAAAATGCTGGAAGCCGCAAAAAAAAATAAAGTCTGTTAACAGTGAAAAAAATTAGATTTCCATATATACTTGATGCACAAACTTAGATTTTAAATGAATGCTGAATCCCTTGGTTTATTATTATTATGACTTCAATCCCACTGCCAGTAAATATCCAAAGATATATTGATTCTTATTCTCTTTGACTGTGTAGGACAGGAGACAATCCAGATAAAGGGGGAAATGGGTGAAAGCAAATGCTATATCCATTTCAAAAACACATGTGTTGTTCCCTCCTATCCAAAGAACAATATTTTATCATCACACAAAAGTCACCAGAGGTTTAGGTTAAATATGAAATATTGCATTTGAACAACATATTGTTCATAGGAAAGAAAATAGAAGTCATCTGTGCTGATTCATATGGCTTATCAAGTATGCTTTAGAAACCGATTCCTATGTGCAGCAGAAAGGATCATTTTAACCCTTTATTATGTCCTATAACTGTGATCTATGACAGAAATCCTGTTCCTCAACATAACAGGTCACAAATAGAATAGGCCCATTGAATCAATGGGACATAAAGAGGAGTTGATTCACCCAGTTAAGAACATAAGAACAGGCCACAACCCATCCAGTCCAGCATTCTGTCTCACACAGTGGCTCACCATTTGCTTCAGTGTATTCCCAAGCAGATGCCTTCACCTGCTTAGGTTTCCCTGGAAATGTCATTGAGAGATATCCTGCCTATCTCTCCAACCCGGAGGTTGTCCTTAGGTATCCATAATTATAGCCATTGATACCCTTGTCCTCCATGAACTTGTCTAATCCTTTCTTAAAGCTGTCAAGACTGACAGCTGTCACCACGTCTTCTGGCAGGGAGTTCCATAGACCAGTGATCCTCTGGGTGAAGAGGTACTTTCTCTTATTTGTTTGAGAACTAGTACCCAGAGGTTTCATGGAGTGCTCCCTACTTCTAGTGTTGTGTGATAGGGAAAACAGTTTTCCCTTATCTACTTTGTCCACACCGTGCATGATTTTATAAACTTCAATCAGGTCATCTCTTAGACGCCGTCATTCAAGAGTGAAGAGGCTCAACCGTTGCAGCCTCAGATGGTAAGGAAGGTGTTCCAGTCCCCTAATCATTCTGGTTGCCCTCCTCTGCACTTTTTCCAGCTCCATAATATCCTTCTGGAGGTATGGCGACCAGAACTGTACACAGTATTCCAAAAGCTAACATTAAAATACACAAAAGCTAACATTAAAATGCAGGACTTGATTCACAAAAGCTAACATTATAGTACAAGAGTTAGTCTTTAAGGTGCCACAACATTTTTTTGCCTTGTTTTGTTTTCTCTCTGATATATCTCCAGATAAGTTCCTGCTGATGAAAAAAAAAAGCCCGCATGAGCAAAAGCCAGGGAAGATCAGGGTTTTTGCTTGTGTCGAAAGCCTACATATGACCAGATACATTGTCTCTGCAGTCATGTCACTCCCCATGTACAGAAAGCATCACCAGATGGTCTCCCTTGGTCATGTGTTGGAGAGAATTAGGGAGGTAAAGTCTTAGAAGGGCTTTTCATTCAACAAAAGCAGAAACCAACAAATATACAAGAAGATTATAAAAAGAAGGGAGATTGTATGAAAAAGTCCATCATCTGTTAAATAGCCTCATGAAAAGAACTTAATACAAAATGTCAGTGTATTGAAAATAACCCAGTCAGAATAAAGACAGTTCCAGGAAATCATGACATTCACAGCTGGCTAGGAAAAGACAGGCAGTGCAGATGAGGTGACATACCAGCTCAGCCCAGACAACCTTTCAATCAAAACAGAGCTAATATCGGAATATAAATTTGTTTTATTTAGTTTGAAAATGAGAACAATTAAAAATCAAGTGATGCTTAAATTCCCATGAGTTAAATTAGAGTATCTTTGCTTCTGGTGTTATTTTTGTGAATTCATGATGGTTGCTGTTAATGAGAATAAAAGATTGAGAGCATGAACTATGCATGGTTTCAAGATTTTCCCCAAAGCATGCTGGTTTGAAAATGTTTTAGTATTCTCATTAACTTCACAGTTATGTTGGTGGCTTTTTGAAAGCTTCCAGAGTACTGGTGATTGCACATTGTTCTTTAAAACTGTGATCAGCTCTGTTGGCATTCGACTGGCAGTGCAAAAACAAAATAGAAATTTAACTGGTAGGGCCGATCTTCTTTCTGACCTAGATTAGGTAAAGTGACTGAATCCACATCACATTTTACATTTTAATTTAATTTAATCTAATTTAATAGATTTATATACCGGCCTATCTAAAGGACTCTGTTCTGAATTCCCCTCCCTATTACTTTCCCCACTGGGGAAACACTCACAGCACGGTATATCAAAGAGAAGTCCAAGTTCCATCCAAAAATCCAGTCCAGAATTTCAATAAACCGAGGAGACAAGCAAACAGGAGCAGGGACAGGGAAGCTCAAACTTTGTCCGTCATGGAGCCACACCCGGCGTTCTGGCTCATTATATCCCCCCGTGGGGTGAGGCCCGATGCTTCCTAATTACCTCCTGGCCCTCCTCTTTCTCTGCCTCTGCTGGAGATGCTTTGCCTTGCTTCGATGTCTGGTGTCAAGCCACACCTCATCACCATAGCTGTCTGTGAGCTACGGCTGCTGTTGAGAAGCATTCTCACCGTCAGACTGCTGCTGGAGTTCCAACAGAGGCTGAAGCACTGTCGGGGGCATTCCTGGGGAGGGGGGTCCTGCCAGCTCCTCCCCCTCATCCTCAGAGTCCTCATACCCAAGGTGGGCCAGAGCTGGGCCGGGGGTCGGACTCACAACACTATCCCCCGCCACAGGACCCTTTCCCCAGGGCTGATGGTCAGGACGAGGCCATGAGGGAAACTGAGCATGGAAAGAGCAGATGAGGTCAGGGGCATGGACGTCAACAGCATCCACCCAGGTGAAGTCCTCAGGCCCGTACCTCTGCCACTCGATCAAATATTGGAAACTGCCCTTGATCCAATGAGAGTCACAGATGCTGGTGACCTCGCACTCCTCTGTGCCATCCCCGTCAGGCATGGGTGGCGAGGCAGGGGCGCCTGGACACCGGAGGGAACATGCCGGGGCTTCTGGTACCAGAAGGGATCAGTGGAAGACCGGGTGGACATGCAATGAACGGAGCAGAGCGAGGCGGTAGGCAACAGGATTGATGATGGCCGTGACCGGAAACGGCCTGATGAATCTATGGTCCGGCTTCTTGGTGGGATGGTCAGTTGGGAGGTGTTTTGTGGAGAGCCAAACCCGATCCCCAACTGCCAGCAGCGGCGACGCCCAGCACGAGCGGTCGGCAACGTTCTTGTAATCTTCCTCAGCCTGGGTCAGCTGGCACCTCACTAGTTGGTGGACTGCCTGCAGCTCCTCCAGGAAGTCCCGAGTCTCAGGAACAGGGGAATCGGAGGGAGTCAAAGGGAAGAGGCATGGGTGGTACCCAGGTTTGCGTAGAACGGGGTCATCCAGGTGGAGGTGTGCTGGGAATTGTTGATGATGAACTCCGCAAGGGGGAGGTATTCGGCCCAGTCGCTTTGCTGGTGGTTCACGAAGCAGCGCAGGTATTGCTCCAGGATGCCGATCACCTTTTCCATGCCCCCGTCGGTCTCCTGATGGTGAGCCAACAAAGGCATTCCTGCACGTCCAGCACAGCCATCAGGCTTTTCCAAAAACGTGCCGTGAACTGCGTGCCCCGATCTGAGACGACCCTTTCCGGCAAGCTGGAATACATGTTGCAGGAACAGGCGGGTGGTCGTACGGGCTGATGGCAGCCCCTGACAGGGGATGAAATGCACCATCTTCATCAACATGTCAACTACCGCCAAGATGGTCGTGTACCCTGACACCGGCGGCAAGTCCATCAAGAAGTCCATGGAGATGGCACCCCATGGCCCATCCGGCTTCAGCAAGGATTGGAAGAGGCCGGGCAGCGCACTGGTGGCAGCTTTCGCCTGGCAGCACGGCACGTAGGAGGTCATGTAAGCATAGACATCATGCTGTACCCGAGGCCACCAGAAAGTCCGTAACACCAAATTGAGGGTCTTGAGGAACCCAAAATGTCCTGCCACGGGATTGTCATGGCATTGAGTCAAGACGAGAGTTTGGAGCAGGCCCACGGGCACATACAGCCACCCCCGGTGTCTTAGTAGTCATTCTTCATAAGTCCATGGGGATGTGGGGCCTACCTCTGCTTTCCATTGTTGAGCCCAGGTGTCCAAACCCTGCAAATCTCGCACTTGTGCTTGCAAGTCCACCGGCTCGTGGACCGCAGCCAAGGAGACCGTGGGCAGAACCGTCCGTGTGGGCAGTGGGTCCTTGTTATGGAAGTACTCCGGTTTGTGGGAAAGAGTGTCCGGACGTTGGTTGGCGCTGCTGGCAATGTAGGTCACATGGAAGTTGAATCGGCTGAATAATAGGGACCATCGGACATGTCACTGGTTTAGCTGCCTGGCCATCATCAGATGCTCGAGGTTCCGGTGGTCCGTCCAAACCTCCACCTGATGCTGAGCCCCTTCAAGATGATGCCGCCAAGCCTTGAATGTGGCCTTGATTTATTTATTTATTTATTTTTCATGCTTATATACCGCCCACTCAGGTACAACCCAACTCAGGGCGGTTTACATAGCGGACAGTAAATACATAAAAGACACATGATAAAAAAGTTTAAAGTTTAAAAAAACCCCACCCCTAAAAGGTGTGCAAGAACCGAAGGGACCTTGGGGGAAGGCACACTTCTCTATACCAACCACCCAACGGTACCCCCATCCCCACCCGCACCCCATACTTGGCCCGCCAGCCAGGTCTTTAGTTCCTTCCTAAAGGGCAACAACTCCGTCTGGAGACGCAGTTCCACAGGCAGGAGGTTCCAAAGGGCTGGTGCAGACACGGAGAAGGCCCTCCTCCTTGTGCCAGAGAGGTAGGCCCCCCTGGCTGATGGCACAATTAGAGAGCCCCTCCGGTCTGCTCTGGTTGGACGGACAGACGTCCTTAGGGCGATGCAGTCTCTAAGATACCCTGGCCCACTACCATGTAGGGCTTTAAAGGTCAAAACCAGCACCTTGAATTGCACCTGGAGACAAACTGGTAACCAGTGCAGCCCCCGAAGCAGTGGTGAGGCATGGGCATAACGTCCACACCCCATCACCACCCGGGCCGCAGCATTCTGGACCAGCTGCAGCCTCCGAATGGTCATCAAGGGCAGCCCCATGTAGAGCGCATTACAGTAGTCTAGTCTGGAGGTCACCAGAGCGTGAGTGACCATGAGCAAAGAGTCCCGGTCCAGGAGTGGGCGCAACTGGCAAATCACCCGAAGTTGGGCAAAGGCCCTCCTGGCCACAGCCGCCACCTGTTCTTCTAGCAGCAGCCGCGAATCCAGGAGGACCCCCAAGTTGCGCACCGGGTTGGTCTGGGGCAAAACAGCCCCATCCAACACCAAAGATGGTAGATCCCGGGATAACGCAGGGCCCCCTATCCATAGCCACTCAGTCTTGCTAGGATTCAGCTGTAGCCCATTTGCCCCCATCCAGAACCCAACAGCCTCCAGACAGCTGGAAAGGACTTTGACTGCATCACTGGGGTCCCCACGGGCCGAGATGTACAACTGTGTGTCATCCGCGTACTGGTGGTACCGCACCCCGTGGAACGGATGATCTCACCCAGCGGCTTCATGTAGATGTTAAATAGGAGAGGAGAGAGTACTGAGCCCTGAGGCACCCCATATTTTAGGGGCCTAGGACTCGACCTCTCATTCTCCAACCACACCGACTGGGTCCGGCCCCTCAGAAATGAGGAAAACCAGGACCACACCGTACCCTGGATCCCCAATCCTTGGAGCCGTTCCAGAAGGATACCGTGGTCAACAGTATCGAAGGCCGCTGAGAGGTCAAGAAGAGCAAGGACGGACGGATGACTGCCATCCCGCTCTCGCCAGAGATCATCCATCAGCACGACCAATGCAGTCTCAGAACCATATCCAGGTCTGAATCCTGACTGGAATGGGTCCAGATATTCCGCTTCATCCAGTACCCCCTGCAGCTGACGTGCCACTGCCTTCTCCAGAACCTTCCCCAAAAAAGGAAGGTTGGATACTGGTCTGCAGTTGGTTAGGATTGATGGATTGAGGGATGGCTTCTTCAGGAGGGGGCGCACAAGAGCATGTTTCAGCAGTGCAGGAAATATCCCCTCTCGAAAAGATGCGTTAATTATAGCCCCGACCCAGCCACCTGTCATCGTCTTAGAGGCTTTTACCAGCCAGGCGGGACAGGGATCCAATGGACAATTAGTGGCACGGATCGCTACAAGGAGCCTGTCCACTTCATCCGGGGCAACAGGATCAAACCGATCCCAGGTAACACCGCAAGACTGCGCACTGGCTCCTCCCGGACCCTCCCCGTCCATGCCAAGTTTGAACCCCGAGCAGATCTGATCGATTTTCTCCACCAGATGGTCAGCAAAGTCCTCAGCTGACTAGGCACAGGCCCCGCCCTACCCAGGAGGGACCTGGTCACCCGAAACAGGGTGGCTGGGCGATTATCAGTGGAGGCAATAAGGGAGGTGAAGTACTGCCTCCTCACCACCCCCATCACCACTAGGTAGGCCCTAATAGCGGCTCTAGCTAGTGTCCAATCGGAATCGCTCTGGGTCTTCACCCAGCGGCGCTCAAGGCGTCTCTTTGCCCGTTTGAGCTCCCGTAGTTCTTCAGTGAACCACGGGGATGACCTAGCTCCACGGGCTCTGAGAGGCCGTAGTGGAGCGATTACATCCAAGGCAGATGTCGTCGACCCGTACCACAGGTCAACAATTGCCTCAGGTGAATCATGTCACCGATCCAGAGGAAATTCCGCCAGTTCCCTCTGGAATCCATCCGGATCCATCAGTTGCCGGGGGCGGGCCACTTTAATCGACCCTGCCTCCTTACGATGAAGTGTCACCCCCAGAAAGTCTAGAGCCACCAGATAGTGATCTGACCATGGCACAGGTGTTATGTCTAGCTTCTGTAAACTCAGATCACTCTGCCACCGCCCCGACAAAAAGACTAAATCTGGCGTGTGGCCATTGCACCTGGTTGGGCCCTGAATTACCTGAGCCAGGTCCATAGCTGCCATGGAAGCTATGAACTCCTGTGCCACCTCGGAACCAGACCCCAGCGAAGGCAAATTGAAATCCCCCAAAACCATAAGTCTAGGGAACTCCAAAGCCAATGCCGAGATGGCTTCAAGGAGCCCAGGCAGGGAGTCCCTTACCCTGCAAGGAGGCAGGTACAGGAGTAGGACCCCCAACTGACCATTAGGGCCCAACCGCAGGAGCAGAGCCTCACAACCCGAAATTTGTGGAGCGGTGGCCCTGGCGACTCCCAATGACTCCCTGGCTATAATGGCAACACCACCGCCCTTACCCACATCCCTAGGCTGGTGCCAAACACCGAACCTGGCCGGACACATCTCTGATAGAGGCACCCCATCCTCAGGTCTCAGCCAGGTCTCAGTGATGCATGCCAGGTTGGCCCGCTCCCCCAAAATAGAGTCTTGTATTAGGGGAGCCTTATTACAGACTGACCTGGCATTCATCAGCAGCAGCCTAAGGGCGAGGTCACCCTGGATCAGCTGCTCAGGACCTAGAGGTGAAACCGGGAGGCCAGAACGTGGGACAGAACGTGGCCAGCAACTCCTTTTCCCAGATGGTATAGTTGCATTTAGACAGGGTGAGCTTCTGGGAGTAATAGGCGCAGGGAAAAAGTTCCACTATCCTCCAAAGCTTGCAACAATACTGCTCCGATCACCACGTTGGATACGTCTGCCTGCACCACGAAGGGCCGGGTGGAGTCTGCATGGTGCAGAATGGGCTCGGTGATGAAGACTTGCTTGAGGGCCTTGCATGCCTGCTGCTGTGGGGGACCCCACCGGAATGGAACCTTCTTTCGTAGGAGCTGGGTGAGGGGTAGCGTCATTGAAGCATAACCAGGGATGAACATGCGGTAGTAGTTGGTAAACCCCAAAAAACGTTGGACGTCCTTCACTCGACAGGAGGGGGTGTGCCCAAGAACACAGGGCCTCTATCTTGTGTGGGTCCATGGCGATACCCCCAGGAGAAATGACATGGCCAAGGTATTCGATGGAAGTCCGGAAGAAGAAGCATTTCTCCAGCTTGGCATAGATCTGGTGTTCCCGCAGGCGCTGTAGGACGAGGCGGACCTGCCGAACATGCTCCACCCAGGATCCGGAGTAGACCAGGATGTCGTCCAGGTCGATCACCATAAAACGGTCAAGCACATCCTGGAATACGTCGTTCATGAAGTGCTGGAAAACCTTGGGGGCATTGGTTAAACCAAACAGCATCATGGTGTACTCGAAATGACCGTAGCGGGTGCCGAAGGCCATCTTCCATTCGTCTCCCACCCAAAACCACACCAGGTTGTAGGCCCCTCACATGTCAAGCTTGGTGAATATGGTGGCCTCCTGCAGCCTCTCCATGAGTTCCAAGATGAGTGGTAGGGGGTGCCGGTTCCGCACCATAATGGCATTGAGCCTGTGGTAGCCACAGCACAAATGCAGGTCCCCCGCCTTCTTCTTGATGAAGAGCACCAGGGCTGAGAGGGGGGAGGATGAGGGCCGGATAAACCCTTGGGCCAGGTTTTTGTCCAGGAAGTCCCGCAAGGTGGCCAGCTTGGGTCCTGACATAGGGTACAAGAGCCCCACCAGCAGTGGTGCGTCGGGCTTGTGGTCCACAGGACAGTCATAGGGCCGGTGCGGGGGCAAACAGTCTGCCTCACGTTCGCTGAACACATCTGCAAAGTCGGACAGCTCGGGGGGCAAAGGAGACTGCAGGGGAGGAGACCTCCTGGCCGGTGCAAGTGTGGCGGATGTGGTCAATGCACTGCAGGGCTGGGAAGGCGATGGAATTCCATGACCACGCTACCATGCCTAGGACCAGAGGGAAATGGAGGTCCGCAGTTATGTAAAACTGGATTGCTTCTTCATGTGCCCCAATGGCCAGGTGCAAAGGTTGGGAGGCCATCTTGATGGGGCCCAACACGAGTTCCTGCCCATCAATAGTTTCTACCTGCAATAGCGGGTTGACTGGGGCTAGGGAAATCCCAAAGTGGGCTGCAAAAGCCCGGTCCATAAAGTTGGTCGTGGTCCCCGAATCCACCAGCACATGTACCGGAATCCCCTCGGGCCAGCCAGAAACAAGGATCCAAGTGTCCAACACCAGGTGCCAGGGGGGCTGGGTCTGTGTCGGCGGACTCTGGTGAGGGCGTGGTATGTGCCCGGCTGAAGGTTTCCCCAAGGCCGGGCCAACCCCATTTCCTGGCTGGCCAGGCCAAGAACCAGAGCCTGACATGGGCACCCCACCCCACCCTTCTGGAGGCAGGAGGCAGCAAAGTGTCCGAGTTCCCCACAATACAGACACAGACCCTCTTGGCGGTGGTGCACTTGCTCCTGGGCCATCAGATGGGGCCAGGCCGCCCCAAGCTCCATCGGCTCCTCAGCCATCACCACAAACCATGGGGCAGGGCATGGTGTCACTGGCACTGACTGTGGGGGCACGGGCATGGCAGACGGCTCCCGGGCAGTGAGCTGCATCCATCGGCGCTGAAGGCGTGCATCAATGTGAAGGCATTGGACCACCATGGCATCGAGGGTCAGGGGGACCTCCACCCAGACCAACTCATCCTGTAGTTCCTCAGACAGCCCGTCCTGGAAGGCGTCCATCAGTGCTGCGTCATTCCATGCTGAGTCCTGGCACAAAAGCCGAAACTCAGTGATGTATTCCTGCAGGGGGTGCTTCCCTTGCTGGAGGTCTTTGATGCGCCTGGCTGCCGTCTGGGCCCGGATGGGGTCCTCATACATGTGGCCCAGGTAGTGCCAGAAGCCCTGGTAGTCCGTCAGCAGCGGGCTGTTCTGGGTCAGCAAAGGTGAGGCCCACTGGGCGGCTGGGCCAGACAGAAGGCTGATCACAAACCCCATCCTGGCCTGGTCGTCAGGGAAATCCTCGGGCCGTGTGGCCATAAACAATTGACATTGTCCCATGAACACTGGAAACATCCCCGGTTGGCCAGAAAATTTATCAGGCATGGCTACTGGGCATTTCCAACGAGGAGGAGGGGCTTCAGGGGTGGCCAGTGTAGCAATTTAGCCAGTCAGGTGTGCCACTTGCTGCTGAAGTTGTTGGTTCACTGCCTGCAGATGTTGCAGCTCCTCCATCGTGCCAGCAATGTTGCCCATTTGAGGTGACGGACAAGATGTTCTGTCTCCCCCTCCCTCTTACTTTCCCCACTGGGGAAACACTCACAGCACAGTATATCCAAGAGAAGTCCAAGTTCCATCCAAAAATCCAGTCCAGAGTTTCAATAAGCTGAGGAGACAAGCAAGCAGGAGCAGGGACAGGGAAGCTCAAACTTTGTCCATCACGGAGCCACACCCGGCATTCTGGATCCTTATATCCCCCCCCCCCTGGGGTGTGGCCCAATGCATCCTAATTACCTCCTGGCCCTCCTCTCTCTCTGTCTCTGCTGGAGACACTTTGCCTTGCTCCGATGTGTGGCGTCAAGCCACGCCTCGTCACCAGAGCTGTTTGTGAGCTGCGGCTCCTGAGGAGCATTCTCACTGTCAGAATGCTGCTGGAGTTCCAACGGAGGCTGAGGCAATGTCGGGGGGGCACTCCTGAGGAGGGGGTTCCTGCCAGCTCCTCCCCCTCATCTTCAGAGTCCTTATACCCAAGGTGGGCCGGAGCTGGGCCGGGGGCTGGACTCACAACAGACTCTGGGTGGTGTACCCTAAGACCAATATAGAGGTAGAACAATTTAAAAAAAAACATAAAAACATAACAATATTACCCCCCCCCCCCCCGCCGTGATATCTATTATCTAAAAACAAATCTAAAATCTAAAAAACTTTTAAAAACAATTATAGGAGGGGGAAGCCTCAGTCAAGCCAAAAAGGGGAGCTTGTTGACAATCCCGGCCCCCAGACCCATTTTGCCAACCACGTCTTCAGTTCTTTCCTAAATGGTAGCAACTGGGTCTGGAAGCATAGTTCTACTAGTAGGAGGTTCCATAGTGTGAGGGCTATGACTGAGAAGTCCCTTTTCCTTGTACTAGAGAGGCGAGCCTCCCCAACAGATGGCACCTGAAGGGTGCCCTCTCAGTTTGCTCTTGTGGGATGGGTCGGTATCCTAGGGATGACACAGTCCCTGAGGTATCCTGGTCCATTATCATGAAGGGCTTTAAAGGTGACCTGGGGCATGGTAAGAAATACAAGAGGCAATTCATTAACTAGCAGCCATTTGATGTTGCAATGTATACCTTCACAGTTACAACAATGTAAAATAATTTCATGTCAGAAATTATTCATGTCAGTTCCCCTGGCTCAGTGGTTAAGATGCTGAACTTGGAGACTGGAAGGTTGGGTTTTGATACCTAAGGGCTGCATGGGGACATGAAAGGAGTCTCATTTGGGCATCCCCTGAGTGGAGTTTCTCCAGCAAAATCCTTTCAACCCAGAGTAAACTCTGCCATGAAATTTTATTACTGTGTAAAATAGCTAAAATAACCAGTTAGATTCTGAGCAATCAGCAGTGTGTGGAGAATGTCTCAAATATTAGCAGTATAGGATCTCTACATAATTGATAGCCTCAAACTCCCACATCCACCCCTAGGCATGCATGTGGACTGTAGGTCAGCAGATGGTGATATTGAGTTACACAAAGTACATGTACTACCCAAGTTTGTGTTCTTTCTAACTCTCGCACATTCTCTCTTTCTCCCTCTGTATTTAGAATTGCACCGTTTCCAAAATCATATGTCAATTTATACAGCTGGTAAGAAAGTACAGGTAATCTAATGTATTGAAGGCTTCACATACTGTGCTTCTGTTTTATGTGTGCAATTAAATTATAATGGCCAATAACATCTTGCAGACCTCTACCTGCATAGCAGGAATGATGCTGCCATCAAGTGCAAGTTGTTACTAATTAAATAGAGGTGAAACTCGGAAAATTAGAATATTGTGCAAATGTTCGTTCAGTTCAGTAATGCAACTTAAAAGGTGAAACAAATATATGAGAGACTCATTACATGCAAAGCGAGATAGTTCAAGCCTTACTTTGTTATAATAATGATGTTTATGGCTTACAGTTTATGAAAACCCCAACCCCCCAATCTCATGTACCCCATAATCATCACATAATATCATGTATGCTGTACGCCATGATCATCACAATTATAATGACTTAAGGCATGACATCTCTTGCTTTGCATGTAGTGAGTCTATCTCATATATTTGTTTCACCTTTTAAGTGAAATGAATGAACATTTGCATGATATTCTAATTATCTGAGTTTCACATGTAGTTCATTTTATCATTTTGGGGTGTGCATTACTTGTGTGCAATAAGACAAATGTGTGCACCCTTCAAATTGAGAAAGAAACTCTTTAATTTGCAGCAATATGCCCCTGCCAATGATGTAATTCCTTTGGCACAGGAAAGCTCTGTGTCAAATGATCTTATGACATATTATTTAATCACATTTTAGGCCTACCAACAGATCATCATGTTTTCATGGTACTGCTGTAGTTTTAGATAAATACAGCAGCAAGAATTGCATTGCAGGCGCACCCCCCCCCCCCCCCAATGATGGACTCAGACACAAATGAAAGTGGATAACGGCATGGGCCACATTTATTGATTCAAGCCCTAGTCCGAATTATAAATTTCTATTGGTAAAACGATAAATCATAATTCTTAAGGCAAGCAGGCCGAAGTAACACTGGTAAGGTACCACCCAAAATTGCCAACGGCAATTGTTACAATGTATCTATTTGTATCAATTTGTTTGTTGACAACAAACAAATTGTTGACCGTAGTCAATATCTAACTAATGACCCCACCCTCTGACGTGTATCCGTAAAATCAGGGGGTGATTCCAGCTGTCTAGTGGTAACCATCACCCCCTTGCCTGGTTCGTCGTTGACCGGACAACGTTTAAACAACTTATGCCTATCTAGTGTTGTCCAGTCAATTGCGAACCTGCCGGATACCTGTGGGTCATAAATGTTTACCTTACCAGTGCTACCCGCCACCCGGAGAGGCTTCAATAAAGGCTCGACGCCACCCCAAGACCGTCAGCTCGGTCGACAGGCCTGCTCGCCAATCACCCAGCAGGAGGTCCATACCTCCTCGCGACAGATGGACCCCATCCCCAGAATAAAGCCCAAAATTTTGCAAACTAATGGCGGGATGATGACTGACCCGCCCCCAGCCCTTGGTCGAAAGAAATCGAGCCACCGCCCTGTTTACCATGTGCCGAGCGCGGTCCAGGGCCTGGAGGTCGAAGCCTCCCCGATAAGCGTGCCGTGGGACCATATCTGACCAAAAAAGGGTTGTGGTGGGCCATACGTAATGTAAGTAGGCAAGGTCCGCGCAAATCACATGCTTCAGCGATAAGCCAGTGACCTGACCCAAGTCATTACCCCCAAGGTGTATAATCAGAATGTCGGGCAGGTCGGCACTCCTCGATGAAAAGAGGAATGGCAAAAGCTCCCGCCACAACATACCGGGCTTACCGTGCCATGTGAAATGTGCGTATGCACCCAGTCCCAGTGGGGGTCCCCAATCTGTCACCGCAGCGTAACGCGCTGCCCTGTGCACGTAACTGTGGCCCACCAGCCATACTGTCACCGGTGTGATACGACACCCAGGGTCTGTCAAGGGAAAAAAAAAACAGGGAAGGAAAGATACATGGTGACTCAGAAGGTACTCACGGTGGGAGTGGGCGAACATAAAACTGGAAACAGTGTGAGTCCCACCTCCCCATGCTGTGTATGTCAGCCCCGGAGTACCCATAAGCAGCCGCAGTAGAGGCCGCCCCAATTCTAAATGAATGGGTGCCGTAACGGGCCCCAGGGAGGCCAACTCTGGCCAGTGCCTTCCCTGTTACCTTCCAAAACTGAAATTTAGTGAGGGGAGACCCATCTTGGTGACAGAAAAACGGGCCATGGTGCGTGCCACGCAGTGCAAGGAACTCCTGTAGGGCACCAACCGGACAGATGTCTGCCAATGAACATCGTAGCAGTCTTATCCCACTGCCTACGCCATGCTGATCTGTTTTAGAGGAGCGTATCCTCAACTGAGCCCAATCATTGCAAACATAGACATCTTCGAGTTCCAGTGCCCTACGACTTGCATCCGCCTTAGACAGCATCACAAGCTCGCTGATGCGGAGCGCTCCAAAAAAGGCCACCGTTGTAGCCGCACGAAACAGGGCTGCCTCATACCTATCGAAACATAGGTCATGCCAGCCTCGTGCCAGTTGGGTAAGTACCCCAGGGGAAATTGGGTGATGGTCGTCCAGGCAACGCCCACATTCCCGCACCCACCCCTCCAAAACATGTCTCACACGGAAATCAGCGGTGCTGTCCGCATGACCTCCCACCTTGGCCATAAAGGCCAGCGCTGATAGCCTAGATGCTATGGTGCGTGGTGCCAGGCCCTGGGCGTGCAGGTAAACCATAAAACGGAGGATGTGGGCCACTGGGATCGGCCAGGTATCTGGCAAGCAATATTGGGAACAAAAAGTCCGAAATGAAACCAACGCGTGGTGATACGCCTTACGCGTGCGTGGCGCCAGTGACATGCCTATCGCCCGGTTCACCTCTCCTTGCCAATGGTCCATATCTCCTGCGGTAGTGGCGAGGGAAATTCCTCCGCATCCGGAGCCAAGGCACGGAACCGGGAGATCTGCAGGCGGGACAAAGCGTCAGCAATATCATTATTCACCCCCGGGACATGCCTGGCTCTGAACAGTACATTGAGGCGCAGGCTGCGCAATACAAACTGGAGCACAAGATCCATGACCCTGGGAGATTTAGAGGTCTGTGAGTTAACAATGTGGACAACAGCCGCATTGTCGCACCAGAAATGCACCACAGAGTTGGCCCACTCCTCACCCCATAGCATCAAGGCCCCCAGTATGGGAAAAAATTCCAAATATGTGAGATCCCTCAGGCGACCCGTGCCTGACCAGGCTGGTGGCCATCCACCATATGCCCACTTCCCATTGAAGTACATCCCATAACCCAGGGATCCCGAGGCATCAGACTGAATTTGAAATTGGGGCGAAGCCAGGAGGTCAGACCTCCAAAATGAGACCCCATTGAACTCCCTCAAGAACTGGAGCCATACGTGCAGACCTGCCCTGATGCCCCGTGTCAGCCTCACCCTATCATGGGGCCTGGACAAGCCTGCCATGGCGTCGCACAAGCGCCGAGCAAAGGCCCTGCCAGGTGCGACCACCCTGCAAGCGAAATTGAGGTGGCCATGTAGCACCTGCAATTCCCGAAGGGATGCCTTGCGCTTAGCCAGTAAATCCGATATAAGGGCAACTATCCTTGCCACTTTGTCTGCGGGCAACCTAGAAGCCTGCGCTATCGTGTCAATTTCCACCCCCAGGAATATTAACTTATCAGACGGGCCTTCGGTCTTTTCGGGCGCTAAAGGGACACCGAGTTCCTCCATTAGCGTCTGAAATGTGTTGAGGAGACATGTACACGTGTCCCAGCCCCGTTCACCCCCGAATAAAAAATCATCCAGGTAATGGGCTACAGACCGGGACCCTGACCTAAGGACAAATGCCCACTGCAGGAAGGTACTGAAACGCTCGAAAGCCGAGCAGGATATGGAACAGCCGAATGGCATGGCCTTATCAAAATAATATTCACCCCGGAATTTGAAACCCAGCAACTCGAAGTCACCCGGGTGCACAGGCAAGAGGCGAAACGCCGACTTAATGTCACACTTAGCCAACAATGCACCCGGGCCACACGAGCGCACCATGCGCAATGCCTGGTCAAAGGATGTATACCTGACAGAAGAAAGGTCATCAGGGATAGCATCATTGACCGAGTGGCCGGCTGGGTAGGACAAATGGTGAATCAGGCGAAACTCGCCCGGGGACTTCTTGGGCACTAGTCCTAGCGGAGACACTTTAAGGTTGGGGAACGGGGGTGCGGGGAAAGGGCCGGCGACCCTGCCCGCAGCAATCTCCTTATTAATGCTGGCTGCAGCCACCTCCTCCCTTCCCCTAAGCGACAAAAGGTTAGGTGCATCCTGCGGTGACCTATCCCCCGTGAAAGGAATACGAAAACCCAGTTGGAAACCCTGAAGGAGGTACACAGCGTCTGCCCTCCTCGGGTACGATGCGAGCCAACGCTCAAGCATGTTGACATTAATTGGGGAGGGGGCCTTTTGGTGAACCCGCTCCTTCCATGGCAGTCTTGCCTGACCCTTGTCCGCCCCTACCCCTGCCCCTGTATCCTCCCGGCCTGGGACAGGCGGAGGCAGCATGGGGGCCAGAACAAGATGGGCACTCATGCTTGTACTTGCAATTTTTCCTGTTGCAAGAACCATTGGACGAGAAGGTCCAGCACAGCAGGCGGGCTGGAACCCCCTGCCCCGCCACTTGGCGGGGTACCTGTACTGGGGCCGCTCGTTGGACCGCATGTCCACAATGGTATCTCTCCCCAGGCGCCGGGCGCGTGGGGGTCATATACAGAAGCCACAGCTTCTGGCAGGGCTCATCCCACCTCATCTCTGGGTGCAGCGGAATTCTCATGCGGAACTCTTCATCGTAAGCCAGCCATGACGGGCCCGGGAAGTCAACCATAGCCCGGTAAATATTGTCCAGATATTGGACCATGGGAATAGCCAAATCCGGCCTGGCCCTGAGATAAACGGCCATGTAAATCAGGTACGCTGGCAGCCAATTTGCCCACGTGCGTGGCGGCTTACGACGACGTGCCTGCTCCTTATCCTTCTCGTCCAACCCTTCCCTCTCCTCCTTGGTCGGCTCCCTATTTAAAAGTGAGAAGATATCTACGTACTCGCCCCTCCAAATCTTTTCCTTGGTAGACTGGGTCAAATGGTCCCCCAAGGGCAAGGAATACCCTGCTGTTGGCAAAGCCGACACCGGCACCGAGGGAACTACGGGTGAGGTAAATTGAGCCTGAGCCAGCCCGGGGATCCCCAACACATTTCCCAGCACATTGGGGGCACCACCCCGTCCCAAGCCCTGTGTCGTGGGCAAAGTCGCTAGGTGGGCCGGGGGCCATTGGGCCGCCGTGCCACCCGAGCGAGGCCAAGGCCATTGAACCACACCCCCCCCCCGATGAAGTCAGTTGTGTGGGTGCATTAACTTGGACTGCATACTCACCCGCTGCACCCCCGCGGGCCGCCCCCACCGGGGGTTCCGGCCCGCTGGGGGCGTCGGAGCTCACGACCGAAGCTGAGCTCGACGACGGAGCCAGACCAGCACCAGACTGCTGCACCTGTGGGGTGGGGAGCTGCGAGGCAGTGGCCGCCAACGGCCCACACGCCTCAGGCGGCTCAACCCGACCCGTCACCGGCCGTTGTTCGGCGGCCAAAGGGGGAAACTGGAAACCTAGAGGTACCCCTACTTGGTTGGCCCTCGCCAAGGACGCTTCAAGGGCCGCAACCCGGGCAAGAAGGGCCTCCACGTCGACATAGGGCCCGGCCCCGACAGGGGGCAACTGTGCCACCGGCCCCAAATTTACGGGTACCTGACCAGGTCCCTGAGCCCCAGGGGCCAGATAAGGCCAAGAGCCCATGCTCAGCCCCTGGGAAGTCGTAGGAACGCCCTGCAAGGGCAGGGAACCCAACCACCCTCCGTGGCTCGCACCCCCCATGGGGAACTGTGCACCCGGGCAAGAAGGCCCTACCGGACGAACCATGGCAGGGGCCGTGGTCGTCGTTTGCAGGCCAAGGGCCGAGGCCCCGTCCGGGGCTGCTGGTGTGCTCCGCGCATCAGGCCAAGGAGCTACTGATCCCATCCCACCGTTCCCGGTGGGATCCGCTAGAGGTGGCTGCGGAACAGGCGCAGTCGCGGTCCTCCGACCCGGCTGACGCCTCCGCGCCGATCGAGCCACGTTCGCGGCTGTCTTCTTCTTCGAGGGCATGGCCAATGTAGCTAAGAAGTCTAAAGAAAAGAGAAAGCTGCCCGAAAAGGCTTCCCTCAAGAAGACACGATCGACGGAGGTAAGGAGGAAAAACTTCTCCGCTCCGTCGGTTCGCCAAAATGGCAGCACGGCTGCCTCGTGGCCAGCCCTTTTATTAGGGTGCTGGCCCCGCCCCTAACTACCCGGATGGTTTCGTCCGGTGGGGGGGCCCGCAAAGAGCGCGGCGGCCATTTTGGCTCCGCGCTTCCAATATTGTGATACACTTTTGCTGTGCACTATGTCTGCTTTCTCTGCAGCTATGCTCCGCAACAATATGAACCTATATTTTGAGGATGGCTGCTCAGATATTTTCTTTTTGTTGGCATTAATGACCTTTGCAGCCATGATATCTGCATAGAGGAGGCTTGTTATAACTGTTTGTCAGAGAAGAGAAATAAGGAAAGTATCCCAAGAATAGGAGCTTTTTCAAGTGAGTGAGAATATTATACATAAACAATTTTCACTGTGTATAATAGTTGTTGCCAATTCATCTTTGGTTAGCTCAAGAATAGAGACAATGCTCAGCTGTATCTTCAAATATGGGAGAGATGTGTACGCATGAGCTCTGGGCTTTTCAGGAATGCAACAAGAAGCAACTAACACCTTCTCTTCTTGGACTTTATGTGACTTCTTGAGAGCATGTGTTCCACACAGAGATTCCTGAGCATGTTCACCTCCCACCTTATCCATCAAAGGCCATGACAGTACTTGTAAAATGGGGTAAAGAGTGTGGAAGTTTTATTTCTGGTCCACTTCCCAAGAGTTAAAATGGGCACCAGGATTCACCTCTTCAGTGCTCTGACCCAGTGTTTCTACTCCCATCCTTCCCATCATTTTGAGCTTCTGTTTGCAATAAGAATTGTGATGTTGTGGCTAAGGGTTATGTAAAATCTAAAATAATTACATGTGGACAATGAGTAAAGCAGGAATATAAGAAATAAAGGTTGAAGATGAGAAGGGCTATGGGCAGCTGCTTGCTTGCCCCCCCCCCATGTCCGGGAAGAAGACTATACTTTAATTAATGCTTATTCTCCAAATGATAATCAAGTTGTGTTTGTTTAAGGAAGTGTTTAAAGAATTAGAATAAATACAGAAGGGGATTGCAAGAAAGGCAGGAGACTTTAATATGGTAATTGATAAAGAGAAACATAAATCATATCCTGCTAGGGGTGAGAAAAATAATAATGTTATGGTTTATTTGAATAGAATGATAAGGGCAACTTATATGAGAGATATTTGGAGAGTTGTGAAAGAAGATAATTTTTTTTGTATTATTTAGTTCACAAAAGTTTTCCTAGAATAGATTATATATTTGTATCTCAAATTTTGATTGTGAGAGCGATTAATACAGATATGGATATTTATAATGCTATAAATAAATAAAATATTACATATGATGGAGATAGATGGAGAGCCTTATTTGTGACACTGCACAACCCTCTGGACCTGATTGTTTGATGATGGTGGCGATAGATAGATAGATAGATAGATAGATAGATAGATAGATAGATAGATAGATAGATAGATAGATAGATAGATAGATAGATAGATAGATAGATCTTAACCTATAAAATCGAGGGTTAACCGTTGGAACTTTGCATAGGCTCCTTAGCCAGGCCCTACTAGCCTGCACTCACCATTCATGCACACGCCCAAACTGGGTACGCAGGTAAACGCTAGATTGAGAAATGCGCCAGTGGGGCAAGAGCCCCACAAATGCAAAAAAGGGAAACTTTATTTCCCAATGTTCTTTGTGCCGCGCCGCACCACAGCCAATCAGGCTGAGAGGCATGACCACAAAGAACATTTAAAAACGCGCTGCGGCCAATCAAAATCGAGCCGCAGGAAAAAAAAACACCACAACCACAAATCACAAACCCATAACTACAAGATCCAGAGTCCTGCGCGACATAAGCGCGCAGAATGCTGAGGAAACCGGCGCCCGAAAAATTAAAAAGAAAAACAACTCACCACCTCACAGCCAAGCAAACACCAGCCGGCTTTCTTTCCCTCACCAACGGCACCTGAAGGTCCCGACTGGAGTTTCCCCTTTAATATCAGTGGGTGGGGGGTTGCGATCCCCCTCTCCGCTGGCTACCCTAGGGTTGGGAGGTTTGTGGGGACAAAAGGGGTATGCCCCCCCAACCCTTCTGGACCCAGGAGACCAGGGAGAGTGGATCGATTCCCCCCTCCTAAAAAAACTGCCTTTAAAGAGAAGAAACCAAGCGTTTTCTTCTCTTTAAAAACAGAGTTGTTTTAAGGAGGAGGGGGAAACCACAAGGCTGAATTCAATCAATGCATGTAGAAAAGAGGTCAGACTCTCAGTACTGTATTAGATTTTTAGGGAGAACGGAACTACTTGTCTCTTTTTTCTTTAATTTCTTTCAGGGCTTCAGTTCATTCATCTAATCTTGCCAGATTACACTGGACAACTATTATTCTATCAGTTTCCTCTCCGGCTCTTTTTCTTTGGCCTCAAACATAGAAACAAACAGTATCAAAGAGGGAGCAGAGGTGACTGGAAGCAAGTCACTCTCGGGTGCTGAATTCAGGTCTTGCTGGAAGCATTTATAAACATAGCCTTTTTTCCTTATTTTACACAAAACTACAAAGTTCTCCCTGGTGGCATTTCTCCAGGAATACGAAGAAGTTTTGAAACTGCGGGTAGCTCTGTAAGGTAATGTGTAGTGTGAAATGTGTATCATTCTTCAGTTGAGATAGCTAGTCTGTTTCAAAATAAATAAATAAACAGATTTACTTTTGGCAGGAGATGTGCATCATATTTTCCCATGAAACTAGCTTAAACAATGCTGCTTCAAGAGTATATTTCTCAGTGGCTGTCCATTAATATTTCATATCAGTAGGTTTTATCTGCAGAATATACTTTGAACTTGTGGATTCCTCTCCACATTTCATTTCATTTTCACCACCACTGTTACTCAAGTCAGTTTCATGTCCCTCTTTTCATAAGAAGTGTAAATCAGCCTTCACAGAGTTAGTTTGTTGCAGAGATGAAAGTACTGCTTCTTCCTAAGGATCTTCTAATTTCTACTAATGTAGAAGGCCTGAAGAAATATTATGAAAACAGAAGGGAGTTTGGCTACTAGGTTCACAACTGCCAAAGCCCAGCCTCTTTTAAAGCATGTTTCTTTTCTATAAGCCCAAACTAACCTGTTGCTATTCAAAAATAAAGATTTCATTCAGTTGATCCTAATTTAGTCCAGCTCTTCTGGCTGCATACTTGTGTTAAATTCTGTTGCTGTCAAAACATAGATGGTGGGGTGAATTAAAGGGAGCAAAGGGAAGGAACAATAGCAATAGAAAAATTTGGTCAACAAGATTGAGAAAGATTTTATGAATGATTTTACAGAGCTCAAGATCATCCTGGTCAATTTGCTTTAAGGGCAAATTAGCATAGATTATGTCGCTATATCCACATCATTTGGCTAGAACAGAAGTTCTCAACCTTTTAAAGCCAGGGGCTGGGTTATGCTCCCTCAGACAGTTTCGGGGGCTGGACAGCCATTTTGCCCTTCCTCCACCACATGGCACTTCCTGGTGTGGTAAAGGGCCACATGAAATGGTACCGTGGGCCGCATTCAGCCCATAGGCCACTGGTTGAGAATCCGTGGGCTAGAGTTTGTGATGGTTCAAAGGCTTAATCTGCCTAATATACTTTAAGGTCTAAATTCAAGATAGTCTGCTGTCTTGGTTTTCTAAAAACAAGACAACAGTATGACTAGTACTGAGATGTCTGAAGACAGAACTAAAAAAAAACCAATTGTTTTTGCTGTATATTACGCATTGTTACATTTCAACACTTAAGGGCTGTGGTGGCTCAGTGGTTAAGAAGCTCGCCTTGTTAGCTGGAAGACTGGCAAGTTGGCAGTTTGAGTCCCGGGTACTGCATGACAGTCTGAGCGCCCGTCTCTGTCCTACCTCCTGCCAACCTAGCTGTTCGAAAGCAAGAAGTTGCAAGTAGATAAATAGGGACCACTTCAGTGAGAAAAGATCTTGGGGACATGAAAGGAACCTCATTTGGGCATCCCCTGAACAGAATTTCTCCAGCAAAAACCCTTTCAACGCATAATAATTTTTGACATGAAATTATTATTGTTATCACTTACAGGGTTGCCAGGTCTCAGAGCACTGGCTGAATTCCCAGAGAACTGCTACACTTCTCCAGTTCTCCAGGCAAGGAAACAAATGACAGGACAAGTACAGTAACAGTGGAGGAGAAAGTTTGGTTTTTGTGTGAGAGGTGGCTTTAAAGCTTAGCCATTCATTTTATTTCCAATTGGTACATAATCGTCACTGGTTCAGTACTAAGAGTCTGTACATGTTGCTTTCCTCCACTTTCAAATCTTGTCTGTCACATATTTGTGCAATCACAAGTCCTTGCCCTGGTAGGTTTGGCTCTAAAATCTCAGGGAATAAATACTGTTAACCCATAGGTGTCAAGTATCCCGTATTGCCCAGGAAAACCCTGGAATTTAGCCCCTCTTTCTGCCATCACATTTTAAAAATAATCTCCTATATTTTTTATAAAAAAAACAGGGGGCATGTAATTCTCCCATATATTATTGTATCTTTATTCATGGGGTGTGTGCCTCATATGAGCCAGAGAAGAGAGGTGTTGGGCTCCCCCTGGTGGAAGAAAAACTGCCCCTAGACACTCCCCTTAGCATGACTGCTTCCCCTCACGGGGAAGAAGGTAGCCAGCAAGCCAGGCTTATTGTAATAATTCTATGTATTTTAAATTTCCCCCTATTCTCTGCTGACTGCATTTAATGTTACCGTGATCTTTCATGGAACTTTTTTACACTTTAATCACTTAATTGTCTGCTGTCTTAGCCTCAATTTCATTTTTTAAAACTCTGTGTTTAAGAGAAAACCTGTTTATGTTGTATGCAAATATATTTGAAGCCAATTGCCTCATTGTCTTCCCTTTAACATCCTTTTTCCCAGGAGAGAGAGGGCTTCAAGTATAGTTGCATACAACATAAACAGCATACTTCCATGGTTTTCTCTTAAACACAGAGTTTCTAAAAATGAAAGCCCTGAAAAGGACTTCCATAAGTCCCAGCTGATTGGATACCACACAATTATTATAATATGGAATATTAGCTCACATGTAAAAGAGTATAATTTGTTGCAGTGTGAATTTTTCAAAGAATGTAGCAAAGCAGAATGAAAGAGAAATATATTCTGGGAGGTCTATTTTTATCATGCCTTTTGACCTTGTAAATAAAGCCTGAAGACTACAATCCCTCCATTCTGAATTGATTTAATATTTCAGATATCAGAATTTTCTTTACCTGTTTTGGATAGCATAGCATGTGATTGCAAAGCAAAGACTCTCCAGGTACCTCTACCAAAAATAACAAATTCCTCTGCCTTACTGGGGAAGATCATTTTTGAAGACCATTCAGTTTGAAGACCGCATAATCTTGTTTTCCAGTTATCACTGTTTGAATGGAGTTTATTTCTTGTGCTATTTGGGGACAGAATGTTTCACACCTAATGATGATCTTTGCAGAAAAATGAGAAGTTATCAACTGCTTTTATTATAGAACTCTGTATGCTTTCCATGGATATGTCAAGGAACGTTTGTGTCAAGATTTTGAAAAGTTCATTAAACATTTGTGCATGTTTATTATTTGAGCAGGACTGCCTGATGATTTCAGATGGTTAATATGAACCATATTAGCTACTGATTCATCAGTATAGAAAACAAGGTGTGATTCATATATTTCTTGCTTATTTGCTGCCATTATATTTCACTAATTAGGTAATATGGAGTGGTTGAAATCATTACAGATACATGAAACACACAAAAGGGTTCTTCACTTAATGATGTCTACTATACCATAATCCCAAGTGGAGGTTAAAGCATTAATGTGAACATATAAATCTAAAGATATAACTGTTTTGTTCCATAGCTCTTGCTCTCTTGTGGTTCCCTGTCTTTTACTTTACAGGGGATTAATTTTGGTACAAATTTCTCAACCAGTACACTTATTTTAACTTAATTTAATTGTCAAAATTATATACTGCCCACTCAGCCAAAGCCGACTCAGGGCGGTTCACAATCACAATTTAAAAACATGTTAAAAACAGTTAAAACTACCCACCCCCTAAAACAAGGGGTGCAGGATCCAAAGGCACCATGGGGAGGAGTTCTTCTACACCAGCCACCCAATGGAGGTTACCCTTCCACCTGCACCCTGCACTTGACCCGCCAGCCAGGTTTTAAGTCCTTTTCTATTATTCATTAATAACATAAACATTTTGCGGACATTTATTTCTCACTGCTCCCTCACACTAACATCAGCCTAGTTTTTCCCATTTTGAATATTACCAAGAAAGTGCTTTAATCCTTCCCAATGGAAAGAAGAAAATATTTTAACAAGCCCTTTACATTATCCCATCATTGTTCATACCCACCCCCACCCCCCGTCACCTATAGCTAAAGTTTCTTTTTGATGTGGTTTGGACCACATTATAAACATATGCACTTTGATTCAGATTTATCTGGAAGATACCAGATTGATCCCCATAGGGTGTCTGGTACATTTGCCACTTGTGATTAAACAATTAGATCTAGTGTTCTGAATTTTTATGTTTGTTTTAAAAATAGGCATAGCAGAAATAGGACAGAATGGAATTATAATGACTACACTGAAAACTGGCATGAACCAGATACAGACTGATCCCTCTGTCTGTAGATGTTACATTATTATGTGCCATCAAGTCAGAACCAACTTATAGAAAACCTAATAGGACTTCAAAGGTAATTGGAGTATTTAAGAAGTGGTATTACCTATTGCATTACCACAGTGGGGTTCCAGGGTTCTTCCCTAGTCTGTCACTCTGTCCACTACACCACACTGTGGATTACAAACCCATGTTTTTACATACACCACACTATGATACTGTATGGGGCCATGGTGTCTTAGTGGTTAAGACACTGAGCTTGACGATCAGCAGGTCAGCAGGTCAAGACACAAGTGCTGCATTGCAAAATGAGCTCTCGTCATCTGTCCTAGCTCCTGCCAACCTAGCAGTTTGAAAGCAAGAAATTGCAAGTAGATAAATAAGTACCATTTCAGCAGAAAAAGTAACAGCATTTTGTGCACTCTGGCATCTAGTCCTGTCTGCCACATGACCACAGAAACATCTGTAAACAGAGATGAACACACACCAGAGTCAGATATGACTGGCTTTCAAGCAAGGGATTATCTATGATGCCTTAATGAACAAGTGTTGTGTCCGAACGCAGGAAGGACTCTGACCAGCTTGAACAGTTCAAAACATAAGTGATTTATTAACAGCTCATAACTAGGGTAGTTCGGACCAAAGAATAAGGGTGAGGTGACTTGTTTATATACACAGAACAGTAGTGGGAGACCTAGATACATTTACCTGTCTTCTCAGGAAGGGTGGAAACCAATCAGAACATGATGAAAACAACATACAGTTTGCACCTTGCAAAAAGGACGTGATTTTGCAGCAAAGACTTGATTGCAAAACCAACAGCAATTAAACTCAAGGACATAACAACAAGGCAAACAACCTTTCCTACATTTGTATGCCTTAAAGGTTTCAGGGTTTCCCAATCTCCAGTCCTCACTCTGTTTTTGTTTCAGTCTGTCAACAGCAGCTACTACTTACAGCAGCCATGTGCTTTGACAATCCCCCCATTCTCCAGTGCAGTTATGAAGACACAGTGACACCACAAGCATATGATCTCAGGGCAATCATCTGAAGCCCTGTAGCTTGCAATGAATGAGGCATGCCCCTGCTTGAAGCACCTGTTGTTGTGTTATCTCCACCCTCGATGCTGGACTGAACTTAGGGTGGTCCACAGTCTGTTCTGATTTCTCTGCAGAGCTTCTGTATCTTCAAAGCAGAAGGAAAGCAGGCTTCAGTGCTAAGAAGCAATTATGCTGAAATGTTTCTTGGCAGAGCCATGTGTTCAAGGAGAAGGCTGTTCTTTCTTGCTTCTTGTTAGGCTGAAACAGATGGAAGGGGCAATGGCCAGGAACAGGGCTCAACATACTGAAAACGATCTTAAATTTGTTGTTTTAGAAACCGTCCATCAGCATTTGAAGATCTGTTATGGAAAGTTAGAAAAGGAGAAACAGGAGTGAAGGGTATGGTGAGTAAGATTTATAAATTATTAAATTCTGAATGTGATCCACAAGATAAATTAAGGATAAAATGGGAGCAAGATATAAACACGAAAATCTTAGATACAAATTGAAAATTAATATGGAAAAGAAGGATTATGAAAACAATGTCTGTTAAAATTAAGGAACACAACTATAAGGTGTTGTGGAGGTGGTACCTGACCCCGGTGAGATGGAATCAAATTGATAAAACTAAGAATAATTTATGTTGGAGATGTATGAAAAGTGTAGGGACTTATTTACATATGTGGTGGTATTGTGAGGTAATAAAGGGGTTTTGGGATGATATTGAAAAATAAATGGTGGGAATAATTGGAGAGGAAATTAAGTTGAGATTGGGTACCATCATGCTGATAAATTTGGAGAAAATTAAATTGGATAAAGATAAAAAGGACTTGTTATCAAATATGATGACAACAGGGAGGTTGTGTATAGCTAGGAAGTGGGAAAATGATGAGAGTATTAGACTGGAGGAATGGTATAGGGAAATGTGGCAATTGGCTTTGAATGATAAATTAACATGGGAATTGAAGGAAAATAAAGGGTTAATTAAAGAGAATAGATTTTGGAAAATTTGGAAATTGTTTGTGGAGTATGCACTTAGAAAAGGAGGAGGTTGCCATCCAGTACCAGATCAAAGGAAGTTTTGGATGCAATAAAGTATGGTTGAGATACGCCGTATTCCCCTAGGGCTTTGTATATAACACAGGGTGGAGTTAATTATGATGTTATGTTTTGATATAAAAGATGTATACTTCAAATATTTTAGATATATTGTTATAAGTTTCAGAATATATTATCTAAAAGTTGGAAAGTTAATATAGCGAGGTTGATTGGTAATATATTAGAATTCTTTTTTCTTTTCCTAATAAGAATAAATATAGCAATACCATAAGTGGTTAATAATCGTTTGGATGAGATTTTATATATATATATATATATATATATATATATATATATATATATATATATATATATATATATATATATATATATATATATATATATATATATATAAGAAACCGTCCATTCCGCTAAGTATTCCAGCATAGATGTCGAGAGGAAATTACTACAGCGGGAAGTGTTTTTCATGCACAGATTTGACATGATACACCCATGAGGGCTTAATATGGAGAATGATTTATCATGTTTCCTTTAAGGAATACATGCAGGCGGGGCTCCTCCTGCGGGTTGTAGCATAAACCTCTCTTTCTTCGGCATTTTCATTGACGTCCATGAGCATGAAAGAGGAACGCATAGAGGCTCATGACGCAAAATTACATTTGAAAATTTGAGAATTACACTTGAAAATTATAATTATATTTCACTTCATTAACAGGTACCCAGTGTGTTCCTTGTTTCATTACTCTGTTGTTGACTATAATTGGATTGTATTATTGTACATTTTACTACTCTAGGTATCATTTTTTATTCTAATAGATCCCTGATGAAATTTATGTGAAAAACCAGAAATTATCCGGAAGGGTTTTGGATTATAGATACATTCATAAGAATGTTTGATACATATTGGATTATTACCATTTTTATACGGAACAAGTTTTCTTCTCCATAAACTGTGTTTATGTTTTGAACATGAATTAATGATATTTCATTTTTGAGTTTCCATGAACATGAATTAATGAAAATTTTGTTGGAGTTTTTGAATAAATAGAGACTTTGCAATTCACTTGAACGGTTGCTACCTCATTTTCTCACCTTGCTCTTTCAACCAGCTTTGCTGCTGCTGCCCTAGGTTGGCAGCTTCTGCCAGAAGGGAGGGAATTGTTAGCTGGAGGGGATTAGGAAGGGCAGGAGGTAAGGCCACATGTGTCACATAGGCTGAAGCTTTTCGAACAACTGGTCCTCAGATCTCCAGTTATCAGAAGGCACCTGCAAAGTGGCCCTTGAGATTGCCAAAAAGCTCTGATATGTTGCTTTGGCTTTCAAAGATAGTGTGAGTGAGTCCTGTAGACTGCATGTTCTCAGGGCAGCAATTATAATCTGGTAATAAGGATACCTCTAAACTGCTAGAGGGTATGAAAGTTATCTCCTCCCTTGAGTTGGCTTCAGGGAGAGCATGAGAACTGGTGTTTTTTCCCTCCATTCCAGACAAAATGTGTTATTTAAACATTTAAAACCATTTTCTGTTCAAGAGGACTTTGTTTGTACTTGCTACAGATCTGCATTGCACTCCACGTCATTTGTTAAGACATTGGCAATGAAAAATGTAGCTTCCTTTTTATTTCCAGAATAATCATGCTGATCTTCCTGCATACACATTCCACAATAATTCTAATAATATAGCATTCTGAGGGTAATTGTATAGATTCAACTATAATGACATGGTAAAACCTTAACCTCTTAGTCCCCATCTAATCCTTCACAGCCAGGCACTCGATCCAGAACCTCTACAGCTTCCTCTGCCAAAGATGAAAAGGAGATAATGAGTTGCACATAATCACATATTGCTGATATGGCATTCCAAACTTCCTAGTAACCTCATCCAACTTAATATAAATGTTAAACAACATAGGTTAGATGACAAACCCTCACAGTACATCCTATTGTGCCCATGGAGCCAAAATCAATAAGTGAAAATTGTGAAAGATTGTGAGGAGCTCCAGAGGGATCTCTTGACACTGGGGGAGTGGGCAAAACAGTGGCAAATGAGCTTCGTCACTAGTAAGTGCAGAGTGATGCATGTTGGGGCAAAAAAAAAACAGTTACATTTATAAACTGATGGGGTCTGAACTCTCTACGACAAACCAGGAAAGTGACCTTGGTGTCCTGGTGGACAGCTCAATGAAGGTGTCAACCCAGTGTGCCTCAGCAGTGAAAAAAAGCAAACTCAATGCTAGGGATCATTAGGAAGGGTATAGAAAATAAGTCAGCAAGTGTCATTTTGCCTCTTTATAAATCTATGGTGAGGCTCCATCTGGAATACTGTGTACAGTTCTGGTCGCCATACCTCCAGAAGGATATTATGGAGCTGGAAAAAGTGCAGAGGAGGGCAACCAGAATGATTAGAGGACTGGAACACCTTCCTTACCATCTGAGGTTGCAACGGTTGGGCCTTTTCACTCTTGAACGACGGCGTCTAAGAGGTGACCTGATTGAAGTTTATAAAATCATGCACAGGGTGGACAAAGTAGATAAGGGGAAACTGTTTTCCCTATCACACAACACTAGAAGTAGGGGGCACTCCATGAAACTTTTGGGTACTAGTTCTCAAACAAATGAGAGAAAGTACCTTTTCACCCGGAGGATCACTGGTCTATGGATCTCCCTGCCAGAAGAAGTGGTGACAGCTGTCAGTCTTGACAGCTTTAAGAAAGGATTAGACAAGTTCATTGAGGAGAAGGGTATTAATGGCTATAATTATGGATACCTAAGGATAACCTTCTCCGTGTCCGCTCCAGCCCTCTGGAACCTCCTGCCAACAGAATTGAGGCTACAGACAGAATTGCTGCCTTTCAGGAAAGGTTTGACGACCTGGCTGGCGGGGCAGGTGTGGGGCCCTAATGGGAATATGGACCCGGCCTGCTGGCTCATCCCCAACTAGCCCAGTTGTGTCCTCCTTCTGTCTCTTTGCATCCCCCCCTACTTCTTAGCTTTTAGTTTGGTTTTCAATGGGGTGGGAGTAATGAGGGTGGATGAATGGGAGGATGAGGGTGTTTTAACATGATTTTATATGTTTTTAACTGTTGTACGCTGCCCTGAGTCAGGTTTTACCTGAGTGGGAGGCATAAAAATTTAAAAAATAAAATAAAATAAAAACCTCTGGGTTGGAGAGATAGGCAGGATATCTCTCAATGCCATTTCCAGGGAATCCTAAGCAGGTGAAGGCATCTGCTTGGGAATACCCTGAAGCCAGTGGTGGGCACCCAAAAAAATTACTACCACACTGTGGGCGTGGTATGGTGGGCATGGCCAGGGGAAAAGCCCTGCGTTGCACCCGAATTGTTGTTGTTCAGTCGCACAGTTGACTCCGACCCTTTGCGACCCCATGGACCATTTTCCTCCAGGCGCCTCTGTCCTCCACCATCCCCATCAGCCCTCCCAGCTCTGTGCCCATTGTGTCTACAATACCATCTAGCCATCTCATCCTTGGCCTCCCCCTTCTTCTTTTGCCCTCCACCTTTCCCAACATCAATGCCTTCTCAAGTGAATCCTCCCTTCTCATTTGATGTCCAAAGTATTTTAGCTTCATCTTTACTATTTGACCTTCCAATGAGCAGTCAGGGTTAATTTCTTCTAAGATTGACCTATTTGTTCTCCTCGCTGTCCAGGGGACTCTCAAAACCCTCCTACAACACCACATTTCAAAGGCATCTATTCTTCTGTGTTCAGCCTTCCTAATTGTCCAGCTCTCACATCCATACATTACTACTGGGAAAACCATTGCTTTGACTATTCTAATTTTTGTTTGCAATGTGATGTCTCTGCTTTTCACTATGTTCCCCAGGTTTCTCACCGCTTGTCTCCCAAGAATCAGTCGCCTTTTTATTTCATGGCTACAATCCCCATCTGCAGTAATCTTTGATCCTAAGAAAGTAAAATCTGTCACTGCTTCTACTTCTTCCCTGTCTATTTTCCAGGAACTGATTGGGCCTGTTGCCATTATCTTGGTTTTCTTGATATTGAGTCTCAAGCCAGCTTTTGCACTCTCCTCCTTCAGCCCAATCAAGAGATTCTTTAGGTCTTCCTCACTTTCTGCCATTAGGGTGGTATCGTCTGCATATCTCAGATTGTTGATGTTTCTCCCAGCGATTTTAATCCCATATTGTGATTCCTCCATCCCTGCACTGCGCATTATGTGCTCTGTGTATAGGTTGAATAAGCATGGTGACAAAATGCAGCCTTGTCTTACTCCTTTTCCTATTCCAAACCACTCTGTTATTCCATGTTCTGTCCTAACTGTTGCTTCTTGGTTCATGTACAGATTTCTCAGGAGGCATATGAGGTGCTCTGGTATTCCCATCTCTTAAATTACTTGCCACATCTTGTTGTGGTCCACACAGTCAAATGCCTTAGTGTATTCAATAAAACAAAAGTAAACTTGTTTCTGGTATTCCTTTGTTTTCTCCATGATCCAACGTATGTTGGCGATGTGGTCTCTAGTCCCCCTGCCTCTTCTGATACCAGCCTGCACCTCTGGTAATTCTCTCTCCACATGCTGCTGAAGTCTATCCTGTATTATCTTGAGCATCACCTTGCTGGCATGTGGGATGAGCGCGATTGTTCGATAATTTGAACATTCTTTGGCATTGCCCTTTTTTGGGATTGTGACGTATACTGATCTTTTCCAATCCTGTCGCCACTGTTTTGTTTTCCAAATCTGCTGGCATATTGAATGCAGTAATTTGACGCCATCATCTTTTAGCGCTTTGAAAAATTCAACTGGGATACCATCATCTCCACTAGCTTTGTTGTTTGCAGTGCTCTTTAGGGCCTTTATGACTTCGCTCTCCAGGATGTCTGGCTCAAGTTCAATTTCTTCAGCATTGTGATTATCAGTAGTGTTGAGGTCTTTTTGTAAAGTTCCTCTGTGTACTCTTTCCATCTTTTCTTAATTTCTTCTGCATCAGCTAGCTCCTTTCCGTCTTTGTCCCTTATCATGGTCATTTTTGCTTTAAATGTTCCCTTGATTTCCCCGATTTTTTTGAAAAGATCTCTGGTTCTGCCTCTTTTGTTGTTTTCCTCCATTTCTCTGCACTGTTCTTTTAGGTAGTTTTCCTTATCTCTCCTTGCTTTTCTTTGAAATTCTGTGTTCAAATGATTGTAGTTTTTCCCTTCTCCTTTGACTTTTGCGTTCCTTCTTTCCTCTGCTATTTTAAGAGCCTCATCAGACAACCACTTTGCTTTTTTACTCTTCTTTTCTTTTGGTATGGTTTTCTTTGCTGCTTCCTGCATGATGTCCCTCATATCCGTCCATAATTCTTCTGGTACTCTGTCTACAGAGTCTAAGCCATTAAATCTGTTCATCACCTCCACCGTGTATTCTTTAGGGATGCTGTCTAGGTGATATCTTTCTGGTCTCCATGTTTTCCCTATTTTCTTTAGTCTAAGCCTGAATTTTGCGATCAGTAGGTTGTGATCTGAGCCACAGTCTGCTCCAGGTCTTGTTTTTGCTGACTGTATGGAGGTTCTCCATCTTTGGCTGCAGAGTATGTAGTCAATCTGGTTTCAGTGTTGGCCATCTGGTGATGTCCATGTGTAAAGTCGCCTCTTGTGTTGCTGGAAGAGAGGGTTTGCTATGACCAGTGCGTTCTCTTGGCAGAACTCTATCAATCTTTGCCCTGCTTCATTCTGTGTTCCAAGACCAAATTTGCCTGTTATTCCCTCCACCCGAATTAGGACTACTTTATTTCAAAACTTGGATGGGTGGGGCCAGCCAGAATTTCTGCTACCGGTTCTGGCTGAAGCAAATGGTGCCTGAAGCAAATGGTGAGCCACTGTGTGAGACAGAATGCTGGACTGGATGGACTGTGGCCTGTTCCAGCAAGGCTGTTCTTATGTTCTTAAGTGGGTGAATCAACTCCTCTTTAAGTCCCATTGATTCAATGGGCCTATTCTATTTGTGACCTGTTATGCTAAGGAACAGGATTTATGTCATAGATCACAGTTATAGGGCATAATAAAGGGTTAAAATGATCCTTTGTGCTGCACATAGGACTCAGTTTCTAAAGCATCCTGGTTTAGCCATATGAATCAGCACAGATGACTTCTATTTTCTTTCCTATGAACAATATGTTGTTCAAATGCAATATTTCATATTTAACCTAAACCTCTGGTGACTTTTGTGTGATGATAAAATATTCTTCTTTGGATAGGAGGGAGCAACAAATGTGTTTTGGAAATGGATATAGCATTTGCTTTCACCCATTTCCCCCTTTATCTAGATTGTCTCCTGTCCTACCCGGTCAAAGAGAATAAGAATCACTATATCTTTGGATTTGTTGTTAGTTGTATTTACTGGCAGTGGGATTGAAGTCATAATAATAATAAACTAAGGGATTCAGCATTCATTTAAAATCTAAGTTTGTGATTCAAGTATATATGGAAATCTAATTTTTTTCACTGTTAACAGACTTTCTTTTTTTGCGGCTTCCAGCATTTTTAAAATGACAAAATTATTCACTGGACTGAGCTAGGCTTCCTCTTTCTTTGAATTTTCTGCATAAGTAAATCAGTCAGATTAACCAGGGATAAAACATACAGAAAATGTATGTGAATAAGATGTTGGGGGAGAGTTTGAAAAGATGTTCCCAAATCTTTAATCAGCTGCAAAAACCACAATAATGAAAGCAATGGTGTAGCTTAAACAGTACTTTGTGAAGAAATTGGCTGGGAAATGATTAAGATGTTGCTGCTTCAATTAGCTTTCAAAGGGCTACTGCTTCCACTTACTGGAAAAGCAGATGCAAAAAAGCAGTTGCAAAAATAGTCAATAATTATCGGAACATCTGAATCTTTCTTTCTGATTAATCAGTAACATAAGACAATTAGTTATTCCAAATGCCATTTTTATCACTTTTGTACTTAATATTTACTAAAAGAAGAGTATTTCATATACGATAAGTTATCAACAATATATCATCATAAGCTTCCCCATTTATTTACCAGATATTCTACCTTAGTGTTGTGTATTCAACTATAATTGCAGGTTGTGCATGTAACACTTGCAAAGACAAAATGGCAATTTCCCACCATCAGAATTAAGTGCAAGATTTGGCGTGTATTCTCCCCTCCAGGCATATCTGTCAACCGCGGCTCCGGCTAATGCGGGACCTGCATGGACCGGGTTTGCGCAGGTCGCATTGTACGCATGCGTGTGGAGGGCTACGCTGCTTGCATAGCCTTCTACACACACGGCATAGCCTTCTGCGCATGCGTGGAAGGGAGCTATGGAAGTGTAGAGCCCTTCCACACATGCGTGCAACGCAACCTGCACAGATGGGCTGTGCAGTGCCTCCTTTCCCTCGCTGCCGAAATCTGGGGTTTCGGCAGCGCGGAGCGGGAAAGGGCAAAAATCAACACCGGAAACCGGGAAATCCCGGCCAATCCGGGAAGGTTGACAGGTATGCCTCCAGGATGTGCCCTGTATGTTAATCTGGAGTCTGTGGTTGGGTGCAACTTTGGATCCTCATCCTGATTGGTTAAAACTGTTGGTATCTTGTTATGATTGGTTAGTTAAAGCCTATCCGGTGGGTTGCTACTTTGTATAAGGAATAACCACCCCCGAGATAGTATATAAGGGTCACAGGTAAACAAGGCAGATCTATACTTCCCTACTCTGATACAGGTAGTCCTCACAAAGTTAGCCTTGGTCATCTCTAGCAAGCACACACACAGGATACCTTTGTAAGATTGCCTGCAAAGACTTTACAATAAACCATTCTTCGTTGTTCTGTTCATCGTTTGCTGGACTATTCTTTACAAAGGCCTGGGCATGACACTTAGTGAGTGGCAACATCTGGCCCTAAAGCCAGTGGGTTGGGAGTTCAGTTCCTCACTGAGGCTCTCATGAAATGAGCCAGTGTGCAGTGACAAGCAAATTGCACTGTTCCAGAGTGCTACCCAAAGAAGGGCTAAATATTCGATGCCTAGAAAAACCTTGAGACAGAATCAGCTTAAAGCCATTAATTAGTCAATTAATTAATAACATAAAGCATGCCTGTCATTAGCTGCTTTGAAATAAAAAGATGCCAGCTTTCAAGTGAACAGAGGAAAATCACACAATGCTATTTGACTTGTTCTCCAGTCTTTGCTGTACCTTCACTCCCCAGTCCGCCCCATTTCCTGTGGATGCAATACCATTGGTATTTGCAAGCACCAGTCATCAGCATTCTACTGTGGATATCCACTTGTAATGTTTGTACTTACACAGATTATTCACTCTATTGGCTTCCTAAATAGATAAAATAAAGGCTGTGGGACTGATAAAGACAGCTGGTTTGTGATGCATTGAATCAATCATGATTTGAGTTCCAAGTGAAGATGGTGTCAGCAAAATATTTGCTATTTTGAAATGTAAAACCAAAACAAATTATCTCTCACTTTCTACTACTCTGGAAATCACTATTGTAACCAGTATTGTGTTGAGTTGCATTTTATTTTAATCATATTGTGCACTGTCCTTGTACTTGCGAACTTAAAAAATGTTATATAAATATTATTTATTTATTTATATGTTAATTAATTTTATTTATTTAGTGTATGGCACTTGTACTCATTGAGTCAGCATATAACAAGAAAGCATCTATATATAAATTACAGTGGTACCTCGCTTAAAGAGCATAATGCGTTCCACGGGATTGCTCTTTAAGCTAGTTGCTCTTTAAGCAAAACACTTGGAAAAGTGCCACTGCCGACATTGTAAGTGACCAATTGTGACTTCTGGCAGGGGGATTTCCAACACCGATTAAGTTGTTAAGTGAAGTTTTGGTTGTATTTAGTTGTTCAGAGAAAATCCTGCTCTTTAACCAAGTTTGTCTCTAAGCAAGGTGCTCTTTATGCGAGGTTTCATAACTGTATATAAAACTAAGCATTGATTTATAAACAAACATCTAAACAATTTATATATTTGAGTGCACCCTTAGGGAAGGGTGGTGGCAAGCCTATGGCTGCTGCGCTCTTTGCTGGCCCCGCCCCCATAGAGCCGGGCACTGGAGCCATGCGAGGGGCGGAGCCGAGTTCCCCTTTAAAAGGGGCTGGCTCCGCACAGCCTCACTGCCATTTTTTGAGATTGGCTGGGTGAAGCGCCCGTTTGCCCTCCACCCCCTCCCTAAGTAACAGTGTGGCATGTTTGTGGTCGCTTCGGGGCCGGATGGGAATTTTTGCTTGAACCTGCATTGGCCCTTGGTTCTTCTTGTTTTCACCCATCCCACACTGTTGCTGATGGTTGATCTACAGGGTGATATGTTCTCTGCTTATTACAGGTCACTTCGGTGGGTGGCACTGGTACGGAGAAAGGGGATTACCCCTAGGAATCCGGCAGGGACACAGTTGATTGGCCACCAGATAGGACAAGGTACAGTGAGATTTGGGCTGGCCAATCAAAGGTGGACCACAAACAAGGTGATGCTATGATCTATGCAGTCTGCAACACCTTGAAATTTGCCGGATATACATCAGACGCTGGAGTCAACAAGTAGCATTTGATCAGGGTAAACAATTTGTTTCATTGGTAAACAAATGGATACAATATGGCCAAATATGATTGGCATAACAATTGGATACAATGTTGCCAAATATGATTGGCAAACAAATGGATACAATGTTGTCAAATTATGATTGGCAATTAGGTTTACTCTTTACCAGCACCATTGCGGCCCGTTTGCCGCAACACAGTTTATGAATTAATAAAGTGGCCCAATTTAAATCCATCGCAAATGTCTGTCTCGTTATTGGGGAGTGGGTCCAGCAAATAAATCTTCTCTATTGCCCACATATGTTCTAAGGCTACATTGTTGTCCAATATGTTGCACAGTCTATCGTGGTGCCACACACTCACATGTTGGTGATGGTAGTTTTCCCCATTTATGCAAAAAGTCTGCACATCTCCCATGCCCTGTAAATATTCTATTAAGGCTAGTCCATATTTTGCGAGATTGATCAAAACCAGGTAGTGTTTCAGTTATACACTGAAAATTCTGGTACTGTTATAGAAAATTTTTCCAACCATCCTCTTCTCCATGCGTCCTGCAGGTTGAACTCTTCATTGCCTCCAATACTGGCACTGGATAAAGGTGGATGTCTTGAGCAGAGTCTGTTAATATTCAGGTCTAATATGTCAGAATTTACTGGTAGTTCTGGATTGTGTACTATTTCGTGGTACTCTCTTAAAAGAGAATTTTCCTGCAGAGTTCTGATGGAGGAATGTTATTTAGTGCTGTTTAAATGTTGTTGTAAATGACTGGATAAATAGTGAAATAATTATTAGTCTCACCTGATCTCCCTGTCACTTGATACACTATATTTAGTTGTTGAGAATGAAATATAATATCTTCGGAATTACATTTAAATGTTTAATTATCATGTGCCATCAAGTCAATCCCGATTTATTGCAATCCTTATCAAAGTTTTCTAGGTAGCGAGTACACAGAAATAGTTTGCCGTTCCCTCCTTCTGGGATTATTCTGGGACTCTTCAGCTTGTGCATGGCCACACAGTCTACTTTTTCTCCCTTGAATTCATTGTTGATTCTTCCTTGATGCACAATGGAGAAAATACGTAAATACCTGAGCTATCCAGTCAGCTAAAAATTTTAATAGGCATTTACGAAATAAAAATCTTATTGGAAGCACCATTGTTTTCTATCCCCATTAGTTCTGTTTATATGCATGCAGTTTATGCTTCACCATGTGTACAAAAGAAAATCTAGGAAGTGGCCGAAATAGTGCCATGGAAGTAGTCTACTTCTGTTGTTGTTGTTTTTTAAAAAAGAGTCCAATTATATAATGTGGGTTGCCCAGGCCACTGATTGGACAGCAACTTTTCCCGATAGGTTCGTTCGGTGAGAACACCACCACGAAGACCAACCGAGCTTTACCGGAAAGGAAATTGTGTATGGGCTAATAGTAATAGGTAGCAGTAGTAACTCCATGTTTCCTTGGCTGGGGGCACTGAGAGGAGTAGGACAGATGTAATGAGGAAAGAGACACAAGGTCTCGTAAACAGCATACGGTATCTGGCTCACGTCCGCGTAAAGGGCTGAGCAGACACCAACCGCAGCTAGACCAAATAGCTATGCATAGGTGCACAGATTCTTGTAGGACTTAGATAACACGAGAACAATGAGTCTCACCACAATCCGCTGATTAGTCTACCTATGGGCAACCTGGGCACAGAGGCTGGTAAGTGTAACCCAACCAGCCGAGTGCCACATAGCAAGCCTTCTGTCACGGGGGTCTCACGCGGGCTGTGCGTGATGACTCCCAAAGTAGTCAATAAATACAGACCACCCGAGGATTCGGGACTGGCTTTTTCCACCACAACTCGTCTCTCGCACCTTCCTTGAGTTCAGCACCTCGACTCCCACGAACCATTACAACAATATAATACTCTGGTATGAATAAAGAAAGTTCCATTGGAGATAGTAGCAGAGAAACTTTCACTTCTTTTTCTCATTAATTCCTTGGATTTAATTCAGTTTTGCTTTTCACTTATACATAAAAGTCTCCCCTTGCTTGAAAGGCAGTTGTATCCAACTCTAAAGTGCAATGCTCACCTCCATTTACAGTGAAAGAGCCAGCACTGTCTGCCTCTGCAGAAGTTTCCATAGTATTGTGGCCAGCATGACTAGATGCCGAAGTGCATGGAACACTGTTACCTTTCCCACCAAAGTGTTACCTATTTCTTTCCTTACAATTTCTTGCTTTCAAACTGCTGGCCCTGGGGGGAGGGGAGGGGGAGCTGACATCACACGCCACCCAGAGGAGCTCACCTGCCCGTCCCAGGCACCCCCGCCACTGCTCCTTGCCTCCTTCTAGCAGCAGGAGCACAACCTTCATGATGCCTGGAGCTAGTCCTGCAGGAAGAGAACTTCCATCCTGCAGGATGTCTGTGGGCATTGTGAGAGGTGTCCAGGCAGCATGATGGCGCAAGCAGGGCAACTCTCGCAATGCCCAGAGTCAGACAGACATCCTGCAGGAAATTCTCTTCCTTCAGGACTAGCTCCAGGCATCGCGAAAGTTGTGCTGCTGCTGCTGCTGCTAGAAGGAGGCAAGGGGAGCAGCGGTGGGGGCAGCCGGGGAGGGCGTCCGAGCTGCTTTGGGTGGCGTGACATCAGCTCCCCCTCCCTTTCACCCAGGCATGCACACGCCGCCACCTCCACCACCACCCAAGCGGCACTCGCGCCTATTAAGGAGGCAGCAGCAGCTGCTCTGGTGGAGATTGGAGAAGGAAGAGCCATCGTCGCTTTCCTGGGAGGAGGTGGGCAGGATCAGGAAGCAGCAACATGGCTGGACTCACTGGTCCTGGAGGACTAAAGGAGGAGGGAAAGTCAAAGCCCTCATGTGAGCACTCCTTCCTCACCCCCGTGTGTCTTTTTGTTTTGTTTACTTCCCCGTGTGTGTGTGTGGGGGGGAGCAGAGGCTAAAGGGATTTCCCAGGGGGGGTGGTGTGGCAGTGAGTCTTTAAGGTGCCACAACATTTTTGTGTTTTTGTTTTGTTTACCTCCTGATCTGCTTGCACAGATAAAACTTTAAAATTTGTGCCATTTTATTCTGTGCAAGCATATCAGAGAGTAAAGAAAAAAATGTTGTGGCACCTTAAAGACTCACTGCTGCTTCGAGGTAGACTGCAGCTGGCCCAGGGCACTCCACAGTAAAACAGAGATGACCACTGAACCCTAGAGTTGGATATGACTGGCTTTCAAGCAAGGGATACTTTTACCTTGCTTGAAAGCTAGTCGTATCCCATGCTAGGGTTCAGGTTGCTCATCTCTGTTTCAAAGCCAAAGAACCAGCGCTGTCTGCTTTTGCAGACGTTTCCATGGTCATGTGGCAGGCATGGCTAGAAACCGGAGTGCACGGAATGCTGTTTACCTTCTTGCTTTCAAACTGCTAGGTTGGCAGGAACTGGGACAGAGACAGGAGCTCACTCCAACATCCAGCACTTGGGTCTCCAACTGCTGACTTGCCACCTTCCAGTCAGAGCCTTAGCCACTTGAGCTCAGTGGTTAAGAAGCTTGCCTTAGCTGGAAGGTCAACATGACCGTTTGAGCTCCCGTCTCTGTCCCAGCTCCTGGCAACCGCAAGTTGATAAATAGGAACCACTTCGGTGGGAAAGGTAACAACATTCTGGTGTCTAGTCATGTCTGCCACATGTCCACAGAAGCATCTACAAACAGACAGTGCTGACTCTTTGGCTATAAATAGATGAGCACTGAACCCTAGAGTCAGATACAACTGTCAGCTTTGGATCTAAATATAGGTAAAGGTAAAGGTTGTCCTTGCTCAAAAGCCAGTCATATCTGACTCTAGGGTGCAGTGCTCATCTCCATTTACAGCCAAAGAGTCAGTGCTGTCTGTGTTTGCAGATGTTTTCATGGGCTTTGTGGCAGGCATAACTGGATTGGCCCCCCATTCACATGCCCACCGATTAGGCCACACCCACCAGTTAGGCCACACCCACCAGTTAGGCCACGTTCACGGTGTGGTAGTAAAAAAATTCAGTGCCCATCACTGGGGAGAACCTCTTTTCTCCACAAACCCTGTGAAAAGCTTCCCTCAGGGAAATGGAGACCCAGAACGGCACTCCATTCTCAGGCCTCCATCTCCCAGAGAGAAACTTTTATGCTTCCCTGCAGGAGATGGAGGCTGAGAATGGAGCACCGTTCTCAGCCTCCGTTTCCCTGAGGGAAGCGGTTCGTCTTCCTAGGAGGATGGAGGCCGAAAGCTTTGGCCCCTGTCTTCCGAGGAAGATGAACCGCTTAAAAACAAGAGATGGTGGCCAAGCACAGAGCACTGTTCTCGGCCTCCATCTCCTTTAGGGAAGTGGTTCATCTTCCTAGGAGGATGGAAGCTGAAAACTTCGCCCCCCATCTTCCAAGGAAAATGAACCACTGCTTCCCTCCTGCCCCCCCCCCCCCCAACCCAGGCTTTGGCAAGGCAACAGTAGAATTTTTTTTTCTCTGCAGCCTCGGAGACCAGCGTAAGCCTCCCCCTAGCTTGGGGGGGGGAAGGATACCCTCCTGTTCCCCCTGACCAAAGCTTTGGTGAGGCAGCGGGGTGGGGGATTTTATCCCCACATGCTCGGAGGCTGGCACAAGGCTCCCCATAGCTTGGGGAGAAGAGACTCTCCCCTTCCCCACCCCACCCAGGCTTTGGCAAGGCAGCGGGGAGACACAATCCGTATTCACCCGGGGCGGATGCAGGGCTGAAGGACCCGGCCACTGCCTCCTCACTGGGTGGCAGGGAATGCAAGGACGCTGAAGGCGCCCACTGCACACTCCTCATTCACCTGGAGAGGATGCTGTGGCCAGGTCCTTTGGCCCTGCATCCTCCCCAGGCGCCAGCCAAACTGCCCTTCCATGGAGGGCAGAGGCTGAAAATTTTGGCCCCTGTCTTCCAAGGAAGACCAACCTCTCTCTCTCTCTCTCTCTCTCTCTCTCTCTCTCTCACACACACACACACACACACACACACACACACACACACACACACACACACACACACACACACACACACACACACACACACACACACAAACCTACCTACTGTGCTGCAAATTTCAAACCAGCCCAGCGTGTGTGTGTGTGTTTACACGTGTGCACACATACCAAAACCACCCCTAACCACCAACACACACATTAAAAATGCCCGGCACTGCCAGGCAAATTATGCTAGTTAAAAATATACAGATGAGCATTTATTGATATTTTTAAAAAGAAATTTTGTTTGGGTCTGTGCAGCTGAAAATTAAGAGAAGCATAAACAAACCTCTCACAACCTCCCTAAAAGAAAGAAAAATCCTGTTTCTAAAGACCTCAGAGAGTATTGAAGACCATTTTTGTCCCCCTGAGAGGCATGTAATGGCCAGGAAAAATGTCCCTACATGCTGCAAATAACTGACAGGCTTCACTTTGCCTATCCCCGTTGAGCTTAAAACATCCCAGCCCATCATGCTTTATGTTTGTTTTGAATATTAACATGGAGATGGGGATCAGCTTTTAACAAACATAGTCTTTCCCCTTTTTTAATCTAAATGGCTAATCAACTGGTTAAATGTTTCTTCCCTCCAAAAATAACTGCTTTCCACCTTGAATATATAACATGACCTTTGTACAGGGGTGTTGTATTTGTAATTTAGTTCAGACTGTTCTTTATATTGTTCAGTCTCTTTCTGACACAAAATGTGTTAGTCTCAGAAAAGTAGTAATTTTTGCAACTATAATTTGCTTGAGAAATTTTTCTTCTTACTTTTTGTGAGTAAGATGAACTGAACTCCTATATATTTTGTCATCTGCCTCACATTTGAATACAAGCCATATAACTAAACATTTGTTTTTCTCTTCTGCTAAAGCTGTGTATAGCAATTTGTTCAATAGTTGAACTAAGAGAAAATAAAAGTGGAACTGAAAAGGGCCTGTGTTTCAAAATATTCAGCCTTAATCCTTGGCTACATGCTAGCTGCACTATCCTGCAAAGAATATGCAGCAATCCCTGTAACAATCCCATTACTCATGAGTTGAACTTTCTAATATACACGTAGGTGTAATTGCACCTGAATCCAGAATTTTAAGGTTGCCTGCTCATGCCTCCTGACCTAAATCTAGGCTGTAAGTAAGGTAGCACATAGCCAAGTAAACACTTCCGTCATCATCTTGTCTTTAAAAACTATATTGTAGTCAAAATAAGTTACAGAACAAAGTTTTAGGAAGCAAATAATTCTTAGTATCAAAAGTTCAGAAAGCACATTAAAACAATGAAGGCCTATCTACCGGGGGAAGGCCTAGGCCCCCGTCTTAGCTTACAATCCCCTACATGACTTACTTAGTGTTGAGCACTGGACCAAGAGAAAGTTCTGCCCCTTCCCTCTGGGTTTTATCTCCTCACACATATTTCATCCTCTTGCCATTCCCCTAAAGGAATCTAGCCAATGACCATACAGTATCACATGCCTATCAAACTTTAAGTTTCCTTTGTTCCAAGCAACCAGGATAGGATGTTTTAACTATAAATCCTTCTCTGGAATGCACCCTAGCTCCCCCAACACTTAGAAATCTCCATTACAGACTCAAAATGCATGTTCAGGCCCCATTCTAACCATCACAATACTTGCCTTCAATTGAGAAAAGATAAGGTAAATTCTAAATATATGGGTCTATTTCACATCTGATAAAATCTCTACTATGCAAGCCACCTTCCTTCTAAAAATACTTTAAACAAGCAGACATTTGAAGAATATACTTTCCTTAGTTCCTATACTTAGAGAAATCATCTCATTCACAAGCCTTTTTCCATCTAAAGAACAGAAACAATTAAACATACTGTAGTAATCTTCCAGGTTTGACTTCTGACATTGACATTTTAAACATGTGGTGGATCTCATATATTCTTGAACAATTCATCTCTGATTTTAATTATAAGCTAATTAATTGTAAGCTATTTTATTTAATTCAAAATTATGGCAACCTCTATGGGGTATTCTAGGTATAAAGTACTCAGAAAGTAGCTTAACAGTTTTCCCTTCTGGTGGTACTCTGAGATCAGGCAGTTTTCTCATGGCTTGGTCAGGTGCACTTGTGGGGGGGATCTCATTTGGGTGATCCTCTCCTGACAATCATCATGTTGATCCAAGGTTCTGGATTTTCAGCAAACACTCTAATCCACTGGATTTCCAATTGAATGTCCACTGGAAAACCAATTATTAGTGTATTTGCTACATGTGGAAAATGATGTGCATTTGCATTATATACAGATAAGCCTGTTAGATATAATAGGATAGATAGCATTCCACAAAGATATGCACATATTTTTGAATGTGAAGAGCAGTGCTGAGAATCTATGTCCCCAGAGATACCAGAGAAGATTACAGAAGTTCAGCAGGAATTACATTAGCATTGCATTTTAAATAATTTTACCTTTTCAGCAAAAGTTCTATTTGCTTCTCAAGGATTCCATTTTATCTTTGTTGTTTGCAACTAGACTACACAGTTTATGGCATCATTTTTAAGAATGAAAAATTACACACAAACTCTCTCGACAATAGAGTGGCAAAGCTGTTATAGTTCTCTGTCTAGAACAGGAGTGCCCAAACTATGGGCCAGGGGACGGATCCAGCCCATGATGCCAATTCATCCAACCCACAAAGCTCTAATCACTCTTGTGCCCATATGGACACATTTTATTTCCACTTCCAAGAGCGGCAAGGGCTTCGCAGGCCAGATGAATTGGTGTCGGGGGCTCGATCCGGCCCCCAGGCCATAGTGACCAGCTCCCTGAACCACATGACTGCCCCGTGACCCGAAAAGTTTGTGCACCCCTGATCTAGAAGATGTTCAACTGATTCATTCCTTCACAGTAAATCTGAACTTGATGTTCAAAGTCATCAATTTCAGTTCTGCTCATTGCTGGTAATGTTTTTTTTTCTTTGGTAAGGATTAGTAAAACTATCTGTGAATATTTTAGGACTAGAGGTTAAATGAAGAATCCACTGCATAGGCAGCCTCAGGAAAAACCAGTTTGCTTTGTGGAGAGAGAAAATATTGCCTTGGTAATAGTTGACAGAGTCCACACATCTGGGATATTTTGTGGGGTTTCCATAAATATCTGACACACTTGCTGGAGTTTCTGTGGCTGTGGAACAATTAAAACATGTCGAAAATAAAGGACAAGTTAACACACATCCTTATGAGTGCTTATAGTTTAAGAGTGAATTCCATTCCACATGTTTACATGGTGTTGTGTTCTATGACTGTACCTTTTACAATGTATCCATTCACGTGTATCCAATGTAACCATGCTTGTGTAACATTATAACCAGCAGCTGCTTAACTGTAGCCCTTGCAATAGGACGCGAGCGTTCAAGCTCTCCTGGCCCAGAGTCACCAGCAAACAACAGCACGGGAAGATTCCCGCCATCACCTACACCTGGACAAGAAGGGCGTGACCGTTCGTGACGTCACGCGGACAGTAACCAATAGACTGTCGAGGAGCCACATTCAAATGTATAGCCACTGTATACATTGAGCTACCCATCCGCCATTACCTCATGTTCCCCTGGATCATCATGCAATAAACCTGTGTTAAGCCAACCTTTCGGCTGTTCATTGTCTTTGGTCCCATACACTAAATTGGCGATGAAGGTGGGATATGGCTGCCCACGGGACCAAGACATGCGCCGGTTTCGAAATCAGGAGACCGGCAGACTGGGACATCTTCGAGATGGACTTCCAGGGAGCCCTGGTGGAATCCGAAGTCTCGGATGAGGCAAAGAAACGGGCCATCTTCACCCGGATGCTGGAGCCAGACACCAAGAGGGTCTTGGTGGACCTGATCGCGCCGAGGAGGGCGAGTGAATTCAAGGTGAAAGACCTCATGCACATGCTGCATGAGTACTTCCGGCCCTCGACGGCGATGTTCCCCGCTCGGAGCGCGTTTTGGAGGCGAGTCCAAGCGCCCGGGGAGACGGTCGCCGACTTCGCAGCGGCCCTGCGACTGGCGGCCGGCCCATGCAAATGGGAGAACGTAGAGATCACACTAAGAGACTGCGTGCTGTGCGGCCTGAGCGATGCCGAAACTCAGCGCACATTGATGAACCGCGAGCCACCCCCCACATTGCAGGAGGTTCTGAAGGAGGCACAAGCCGCGGAAGCTACGAAGGCCGGGGTCCAGGAGCTCCAGGACTGGAGGCCAAAGACGGGCAAGGCAGAGACTTCGGTGCACGTTTCGGTGCACGCGGCCCGGCGAGCTTCGAAGTCGTCCGCGGAGAGCAGCGACGACGAGGACGTCCGGAAGGTCCGGAAAGAAGGCCGGCGTTGCGACGGCTGCGGAGCGAACCATGACCGCGCCAAATGCCCCTTCAGAAAGGCCGAGTGTCACAACTGCGGCCGCCGCGGGCACATCGGCAAGGTCTGCAGGAAAAGGCGCGAGGCCCGGAAGAGCTCGAGAGACCGTGCGACGAGACCCAAGGATGGCACCCAGGCCACGAGGAAGCGAGACGGCGTGGGCCGCATCGCCGACGACAGCGAGGATGACGCACCGGTGTTCAGCGTGTCCGCGGGACACCCCCGTTATTTTGTTGAGGTACTAGTACAAGGGGCCCCCATTAGGATGGAAATTGACTCGGGTTCCTCATATTCCATCATTCCCCAGAAGGAGTTCCTGAAAATTGCCCCCCACGTGCGGCCCAAACTCAAAGCTTTGAGGTCCACGCTACGGGACGTGCAAGGGAACTGCATTCCGGTGTTGGGGGTTGGGAATTTTCGGGTCCAATTTAAGAAACACGCCGCGACTCTCCCCCTAGTTGTTCTCAAAGGGGGGAATTGCAGCCTCCTCGGGACTCAATGGTTCCAGCCCCTGGGTTTGTTCATTGGGGGGGGGGGTGCACGCCGTTGCCGTTGGGACTGACCCGATACAGGAGGTGTGCGACGCGCACCCCGAAGTCTTCAAAAAGGGACTTGGGAAATATAAGGGACCCCCAGTAGCCTTCGACCTAGACCCTGAGGTCCGCCCAATAAGACTCAAACCGCGCCGGGTGCCATTCGCGCTCAAGGACAAAATAGAGGCGGAACTGGACAAATTGGTGGGCCAGGGGATTCTTGTTCCTGTTGATTCTGCGGAGTGGGAAACTCCAATTGTAACAGCACTAAAGGCCAACAGGGAGGTGTGCATATGCGCTGATTACAAGTGCACCATCAACAAGGCCATTCGCCCTAATGCGTATCCGGTGCCGGTAGTCAGCCATTTGCTGGCCAGGTTACATGGGGGAAAGTGTTTCGCTAAGCTCGACTTAGCACAAGCCTACCAGCAGCTATCGGTGACCCCAGCTGCCGCTGCTGCACAAACTATAGTCACCCATAAGGGGGCGTTCCAGGTGACGCACCTTCAATTCGGCGTAAACTCGGCGCCTGGAATTTTCCAGTCACTCGTGGAACGCCTCCTGAAGGGGCTCGAGGGGGTGTTGCCTTATTTTGATGACGTGTTGATAACGGGGGGGAGTCAGGCCGAATTGGCAAAGAGGTTGGGCAAGGTCCTGGCGATATTCGAAAAGGCGGGGTTGAGACTGCGAAAAGACAAATGCGTCTTCTTCGCGACCGAGGTCGAATTCCTAGGGTTCCGTGTCACTCCTGAGGGAATAAGGCCGTCCAAGTCTAAGGTAGCCGCCATTAAGGAAGCCCCTCGCCCCACCTCCAAGCCCGAGTTGCAGTCATTCCTAGGGCTGCTGAACTTTTATCACTCCTTCCTTCCCCGGAAAGCAGCTGTGGCCGAGCCGTTGCACAGGCTGCTTAAAAAGGACGAGGCATGGAAGTGGGGTGACCAGCAAGAGAGGGCGTTTAGTGAGCTAAAGCAGCTTCTGGCGTCTGACGCCATCCTCACCCATTTCAACCCCAAGAGGCCAGTGGTCCTCATCTGTGATGCATCCCCGGTGGGGGTGGGGGCGGTGCTGTGCCACGTGCTGGAAAATGGGAGGGAGGCCCCGATAGCGTTTTACTCCAGGTCCCTGTCCCAAGCGGAGAGAAACTACGCCCAGACAGACAGGGAAGCATTAGCGATAATTGCGGGAACAAAAAAGTTCCACGACTTCCTGTATGGCCGCCCCTTCACAATAGTAACCGATCACAAGCCCCTGCTAGGCATCTTTACCGCAGATAAGCCCACGCCACAGATCCTGTCCCCTAGGATGCTTAGGTGGGCCATTTTTCTCAACGCGTATCAGCACGCGTTAGTGTACAGGCCCGGGAGGGAGATCAGCCATGCGGACGCTCTATCGAGGTCCCCCCTTCCCCAAGAGAACAGCCACGTGGGCGGGGAGGAGCCAGACCATCAGGTGCTGATGATAGAAGTCCTCGACTCGCCCCCAATACTGCCCGCCGACATCGCCAAGGCGACCGGCAAGGACAACATTTTAGCAAGGGTTAGCTCCTGGGTGCAGAAAGGGTGGCCAGCGTCCTCCCCGGCAGCGGAGTTCGACCCATTTTTCCGAAAAAAGTTAGAGTTGTCCCTTGAGAGGGGGTGCCTTCTGTGGGGCCAGAGAATAGTGATCCCGGTGTCCTTACAGCCGAGGGTACTCAAACTCCTGCACGTCAGTCACCCTGGGATTGTGCGCTCCAAAGCCCTGGCACGGAGCTATTTCTGGTGGCCCCAGCTAGACGCCGACATCGAGCACATGGTCGGCACTTGTGAGCCCTGCCAAAGTTCCAGGCCAGAAGAAGCCCGCCTGCCTCACAGGGAGTGGGACGCGGCGAAGGGGCCGTGGTCCCGAGTTCATGTAGACTTTGCTGGCCCGTTCCGTGGGACGCTGTTTCTCCTTGTGGTGGATGCCTTCTCCAAGTGGTTGGAGGTCATTCCGGTTACAAGCACGTCCACGGCCACAACCATAAAGCATTTGCGGAGGGTCTTTTCAACGTTCGGTTTACCCGACACCCTCGTAAGCGACAACGCAAGTTGTTTCACGTCCTCCGAGTTCAGGGCATTCACAGAAATCAACGCCATTCGGCACATCACCTCCGCTCCTTTTCACCCTGCCACAAACGGCCAAGTAGAGCGCCTTGTGCGCACCACCAAGGACGCGCTGCGGCGCATGGGGCCCGGGGACCTAAACCATCAAGTGTGCCAGTTTCTGCTAGGCTACCAAGTGACTCCCCTATCGTCAGGATACTCCCCCGCAGAGCTGCTGATGCGCAGGAAGCTGACCACCATACTAACTAGGCTAGACCCCATGAGAGTAGAGGAAAAGGGGAGGAACATTGGGATAGAGGACAAAAAGAGTTTCGACGTGGGTGCCCCCGTGTATTGCAGGAATTATGCCAGCGCGGGTCCGGCCTGTGTACCGGGCGTCATCCTAGAGCGGACCGGCCCCGTCTCGTACCGCGTCGAGACCGGCACAGGTCTACTCTGGAGGCGGCACGCAGACCAGCTCCAGCGCAGGATCCCCGGCGAACAGGGCACGGACCGCGGGACACAAGACTCAGCGTTAGGGTTCTCCCCCACCCGTTCAGCCCAAGGGGGAGGAAAGGGTTGCCATGGGTCCCCACCAAGGGGGGAGGAAAGGGAATCTGTCCTCGTAGATATCTTGCGGGATCGGTCAGCAGAGAGAAGGGAAGCCGATCTCATAGATATCCCGCGGGATCTCCCCACTAATACGGATACCCAAACAGAGTTAGATTTTGATTTTCAGGACCGGGGAAGTTTTGCGGAGTGGTCCCCCACCCGTCCAAGCGAGAAGAGGGGTTTTTCGTTAGCCCCGAGTGTCTCCGGTCTGCCCACAATGGAGTTTTTCCCTTCCCCCAAAACCGCCAAACCACGGCAAGCCTCTAACAAGTCTCCCTCTCCCGTTTCAGGACAAGGGACCAGGGAACGAGGAAGCAGTAGCGCCCCTGGGGCGGGTCACCCCACATCGCGGCCCAAACGCGTTTGCAATAAGCCATCTTGGCTGAGGGACTTCGTCCCATCCTAGGGGGGAGGGATGTTGTGTTCTATGACTGTACCTTTTACAATGTATCCATTCACGTGTATCCAATGTAACCATGCTTGTGTAACATTATAACCAGCAGCTGCTTAACTGTAGCCCTTGCAATAGGACGCGAGCTAAGGACCACCTGGTGGCAATAGCAAGCGTTCAAGCTCTCCTGGCCCAGACTCACCAGCAAACAACAGCGCAGGAAGATTCCCGCCATCACCTACACCTGGACAAGAAGGGCGTGACCGTTCGTGACGTCACGCGGACAGTAACCAATAGACTGTCGAGGAGCCACATTCAAATGTATAGCCACTGTATATATTGAGCTACCCATCCGCCATTACCTCATGTTCCCCTGGATCATCATGCAATAAACCTGTGTTAAGCCAACCTTTCGGCTGTTCATTGTCTTTGGTCCCATACACTAAACATGGATGTTTTATATTTCTGGTTTAACAGATATCTTGGTGACAGGTAGGATTGGGGAGTCAGTTTGAGGTGCACTGGTATCTGATTTTCCCTTGGGAGAAGTAGAAACAACTATCTGTCATTATAGGCAAAAAAACCTTGCAGGCACACTGTCTGTATTTGGTCAAAAGGCATGGCTTCTTTTTGGAGCAGAAGCCAGATATCATTGCCATGCCTATATCAACAAAGATGGATGATAAACATAGGGGGAACACTGGTCATCAGTTAGGCCAAATCACAAGCATTATCCAGTTTTGGAAGATAATGGAATCTCCCATATATTACAATCCCTCTTGAGTCCATATTGGGGGTAACTTGCTTTCTAAGATGTTGTTGTCACATATTTTCTCTCTGATATTGATGTGAAACCTTCCATTGTCACTTGACTATTGAAGTAATGGAATTTTAAAATCACCACAGGAATAAAAAAAAATTTAAAAACTAATCTTCACTTACTTCCTCTTTCACCATCACCAACCTCTAGCTGAACTTACATGTGTGTATATTCAACCTGATACTCAGGCCCTTATCCACATAGCCAGGCCAGAGGTATTGAACTCAGCACTCCTCAGTTTGAATAGCATAAACAAGGTATTGTATGTTAAAGTCAAAGTGTTTAAAATAGTATTGCTTATTCCTAGTCTTTAAATTCATTCAGTGTGATCCTTTGTTGTCTCTTCTCATCTTCAGCCTCTCTCTCAAGTCTCCAAAGTCATTATTTCCCTTATCTCTGACCACCAGATTGCTTCACATAAAACTCAAGGCTCTGCTCTGCTCAGATTATACTCCCTGACACTCACACTCTTCCTGCCCCTATCCAGTTTTATTCCTAGCCAATCGGAACTATTCTTATTAACCTTCCATGCTCTTCATGGTTCATTTTGCCCTTCCTTCACCTCATCGCACTTCCTGGTGTGGTGGAGGCACACATGAAATGGTACCAAGGGCTACATCTGGCCCACGGGCGACAAGTTGAGATTCCCTGCCTTACACTAATACTCATGGGTATAAATGTTCATGAGCATCAGCCCACTTCTTTCAACATATCAAGGTATCTACCTGTAATGTAGTGAGCTATGGTCTGTAAAAACATATGCCAAGTAAAACTAGCTGGACATTAAAGCGACACAAGGTTTTTTGTTGCTTTTTTCTTGCAGCAAACTGGCATGGCTATCCCCCAGGAATGTCTGCATTGCAGAACTGAATTGTGTTTTTCCCCCAACAACAATTCCCAGAACCCTCCAGCCAGCATTTCCAGTGGCTGGGGCAACTGGGGAATTCTAGTCTTGAAACCTATCTTTTAAAAGCTCTAAGTCAGACATCTCAGAACTGCTAGCAGCGTCAGTGTCAGTCTGCAACAGATCACAAATTTCCAGATGAGCTTAAGAAAACAAGTAAATTAGGAGAACAGAAAATACAGAAGATATCTTTGCAAGATATTGAGTAAAATGTTAGCATGCCCTCTACATACTGAACGAATCTATATTTATTTGAGCAAGCTGCACAGTGGTGCATGCAGACCTGAAAGATGAGAAAGATAAAAGTTAAAAGGATTGTGCTGACTGCAAAGGAAATTAGGTTTTACACGTTTGATTTGGAAAGTATGAATATTAATGTAGAAGATATATGGTATATAAATCAGGGATATTTAATGGTGTTTGAAGTTTTTTTTAATTGGGGCACACATTGTTAGTACAGTATTTGGGAGTGATCGAATCTCAGTAACAAGGATGGCACATACTTTGCATGCATCTCCTTGGCATCCGCAGATTAAGTTGAGGAAGATTTCTGTTTGAAAGCCTAAAGAGCCACAGTCCTTGGTTGCAAAACTGAGCTAGATGCCACCATCGTGGTTGTCCACCTGTCAGCAGGCCTTGCTCCCCCCGTTAGAGGTGCAGTGGGCTGCAGCACAGGCAGAGCCCCATACTGGCTAGCTGGCGGTAAGGGTGGCATCCTCTATGCTTGACAGAGAAAGACTTTTGTCCAGATAGTCTGGCGCATAGGTTCATAGAGAAATAGTGATCTGGGACTAACTACACAGGGGAAATTGAGCTGCAAAGACCCCTGGGATGGAATCACCATTTTCCCATACGAAAATCACCCTTATCTTGCTTCTGGGGAACTTCTGGCCTTGGCTATGTTGAAGGTGCGTGGGAGTAACTCTGTTACCTTTGTAGTAGCAACTTACTGATCCCGGGATGCGGAGCAAAGTTTCTTCTTCTGGATGACAGTCCCCTTGAAGTTGGTAAAACCAAGACACAGTCCTTTCCTTCAATAAAGGCCCAATTGTTATAGTTCCCCCTCCTCAATTTGCTCAGTTGGCAGTGGGAGCAAAAAGGAGTACGCTTGTCAAAACAAAGTCTGTTTTGTCAATTTATTGGAAAACTTATAAAAGTCCAATATATGCAGAATATAAGAAAACTAATTCTAACTAAACTAAGACATTACTGCCCTAAGAAATAAATAAAAATACTTAAGCTATCACTTATCTAAGAAGAAGCGGTGGTCCCAGCCACCCTATACTAGATGGTACGGATTGAGGCCCATCAAGATGACAAACGATACAGGTCCTCATATCATTGGAGAATGGGCTTCCCTCTTAAGAAATTGGGTTGGTTTTTATACCTTTTCCCCATGGGAAATTGTCCTGGAGTAGTGCTAATTGACTTCTCAAAGTGACAGTTTCATATGTAGATCAAAGATAGCATGAGAGAAGTCCACCTCTTGGGTTGCTTCCCAGACCTCGGCCTTGAGAAAAGTACAAGATATGATTTTCCATTGTCTTAGGAAAATGGTGGAGTATGTTTTTTTTAAAATGGCTTCACTTGGGCTAAGTGGAATAAATCGTAGAAAGAAAATAAAAGCAGTGCTAGCATTTCTAGGCAAAATCCTACTAATCTAACAGGTAATTAAAATAAAATGATGTCATCTCACATGGAATCTCGACAACCACAATGGTCAAAATTGAAAAAGCAGCTGTCATGCTCAGAAGGTCCGGTTACATGCACTTTGCCATGCTAGCCCCTTGCTTTCTGAATATGTGTAAGACCCAAGTGTCCTAAAGGCTACAGAATCTGCCTGAAAACTGAGCTGCTTACTATGATTCAGCTGTGCTCTCCAGTAAACTAAAAATCCATAAAGCCACTCACTTTTCCTAGCATACCAGCCCTTCAAGGTAGCTTTGCCACCACACACAGTTTAAACCAGAATTGAAGAATCTAGGTTGGGTTTAAAACCATAGTCACCAGTTCAACAGCCAGCCATTGATATGGAAAAGAGTTGGTAGACAACAAAAAAGTGGGTGGTATATAAATGTAACAAATGAATGAATGAATGTTATTTATATTTATTCATCATCGTCGGCTGTTACTCGTATCCGAGCACACATTTTTCCTGGAGGTCATTTAGTCAGCTGGTGAATATGTCTCTGGTGACTCCACAAACCAATCCTGGCATGGAACATGCGACCACACACAGTACAATGAACAGATGGTGGAGGAAAAGGTTGGGTTTGATGAAGCTTCCATGCTTGTCGCTTAGCCTCTTCGTGTCTGTGGCATTCCCATTTGAAGTCATTGGTAGCAGCAGAGATGGTATGGCACCAAAGTGGGCGATCTTCAGCTGTTGTCTCCCAAGTTTGTGAGTTTATAATTGACACCTTCATGTGGGCGTAATCCAGCCTGTGCATATCATTAATCCAGCCCACGGTGGCCACCCGGACACCTGTAGACCTGCCCCCACCACCAGAAGTCATGACACATCACTTACCGCAGTGGCAGTGGTGGCAGAATTTTTTTAATGGGTTTTTGGACAGGCTTCACCACTTCCCAGGGTACTGGGAGCCTTTTCAGAGCAATTATGATCCAGTTTGGGATTTTTCCATCGCTTCTCGGCTGCACTTCGGCAGCAGGAGCATGACCATGGCTGATTTCCAGTGCTGGGCAGAGCTTACATTAATACCTGGGATCCCAGTTCAGAACCAGGAAGTCATCCACGGTTGCACTCCAGCTGCTGAAACGCAGCTGAGAAGCGACAGGAGAAAATCCCAAACAGGAGCAAATATGCTCAAAAAAGGCTCCCACCATGCTGCAAAGCAGTGGAACATGTCCAAGAATGGCACAATTCCCACCACCACCAGTGATAACAAAAACACAAGTAATGTGTACAGCTATACCTCCGGCCCCCACAGCTGAGCGCCGTGGTGAGAATTGGCCCCTAGCGGGAAAACGTTGGGAACCCCTGTTCTAGGAAAACTAATTTAGTAGTAAATTAATTCTCCAAACAGTTTTCTATTACCCTTGATAACACAATCATACCCTCCATTCCCTATTGCTCCATTATGAAAACTAATTACTGGAATAAACCTGATCCTGCACAGCTCATGCTCCACCATGCAAAAGGTGGTCAACTAGTATTGCACACAGACACTTTTGACAAATGTGTAGAAGAAGAAATTTTAGATGATGTAGATTCTGTGACAAACATTTCCCCAGTTTTTTCTGTGGTGTGAACCCTGGTGGTGGGACTGGTTAGAAATGAAAGCAAATGAAAGTAATCATATAGAGCGTATAAGAGCAATTTGAGCTATTAGGCTTAAAGTTCATTGGTAAGTGGAAATATTTTCCCATGCAATCCTGAAATAATAATGTGCACATTTTGTCATAATAAACATGGCATTCAGTATTCAGCACCAAACTTTTAGGTTTGAAAATAAATGGTAATAGTCTGGCCTGGAGATCTGAAAGCAATAGATGGATTTGACTGTTAGGTTTATTCATTAATATATGATGCACTGGTGTTTGTCACACTAGCCATGTACCCTAAAGTCTGAAGCCAATTATTTTCACTGCCAAGCTGTCAGTTGATTCTGTTTGTGCAATTTCCCCTGATGACCATGAAGCCAAATGATGCACAACCAAAGGAAGACATGTTTTATTTACAATTATTATTTCAAGTATTTCTCTCTGAAAATGATTCTCTGTGAAGCTACTAGTATTTCTTTGACTTGTATGTATTTCAGTGGCAAAAAGTTCTGTTGCTTTTCTAATGAAGCATTCTGTTTCCAGGTTGATTGAAGCATTTTTAATTCCTCCTCTTCTTCCTCTTCTACACATTGCTTGATTATAGTTGATTTGGCACACTAGATTTCTGGGTCTTTTGAAGACATAAACCAGTCTTTTGACAGATTTCTGTAGGTAGCAGCCTCCCTAAATGCCTATAGCCATTCAATTTCCTTTACAGACATATTAAGTTATCGCAACAGGAAACTCTGTATGTGTTGCCATTTAATCTTTGAGACCAACATGCCAGCATCTTGTGCTCAGCAACCTATGAAATGAATTTTCCATACTCCCAGGCATCCTAACAGCCCTAGTAGGCAAATATATTTCTCATCACACAGAGTATATTATTATATGCATATTATGGCATATTTTACATAAGGATCCATATGCCATGTTGTTCTTATAGTTCCTGATGAACTTCTTAGGGCAGGGATTCTCAACCTAAGACCCATGGGCCATATGTGGCCCATGGCACCAAATCATCCGACTATATCCTCGCTCTAACTGCCACTGCCAGAAGCGGCCACAGGCACATTCCTGGCTGCTGTGAGGCATCATAAATAAATAAATAAATAATTTCCAGTGGCTGCAGAAGCATTTGTGGTGGCAGCGGATTCTTTTCCAGCAGCCGCAGCTGTTTTCCCAGCAGATGTGGATTTTTTTCCTTCACCCACGCGATGCAGCTTCTCCAGGACGGTAAGCAGGGGAATGGTGGGGGGGAGTAGGGGGCTTTTATGGGTGTGGTGGGCTCGCGGTGGTCGTGGTGGTCATGGTGGCAGCAGCAGCGGTGGGACCCCCAGTCTGGCCCCTCAACTGACTGAGGGAGCGTGACCTGGCGCCCAGCTTAAAATGTTTGAGAACTCCTGTCTTAGGGTGTCAGCAACAATGAAGATTTCATCTTCCTTGAATTGTTACACCCCAGGACTTTGCCAAAGTGCTGAAGATTCACTAAAGTTTTGTCACTGAGACCTCATGACCACAAATATGTATTTGAAGACAAGAAAGGAAACAGTCAGGAGTCAGATAGCAGGGATACTCAGTAGAGCAACCCATGGTGCTTCCTGTATGATGAGGCCTTAGACTGAAGTGGACCAAGTTTAGTTTAGGCCAAACTCATTTGAGCCCAGTTCACTTTTTTGAGATGAGAACATTAGCCCATTTCTTACACTAATGCAATCTGCTACTAGATGGACAACAGTGCACATGTATTTTAACTCTCAGCAGCCTTGGAATGTAGGCCTGGCTGAGGAGAAGACTTGCCCAAGTCCCAACTGTGTGGACTGGAATTCAACTGTTCCCAGCTCAGGAAATTACTTCTTGAAACATTGAGTTCCTTTAACCCACAACCATGGCTCTGACCTGGTGCTAGTAGTAGTTGTTGTTCAGTCACACAGTCGATTCCAACCCTTTGCGACCCTATGGACCATTGACCTTCAAACACCCCTGTCCTCCACCATCCTCCTCAGCCCGCCCAGCTTCATGCCTACTGCGTCCACAATCCCACCCAGCCATCTCATCCTTGGCCACCCTCTTCTTCTCTTGCCCTCCACCTTTCCCAGCATCAATGCTTTCTCAAGTGACTCCTCTCTTCTCATTTGGTGTCCAAAGTACTTAAGCTTCATCTTTACTATTTGCCCTTCCAATGAGCAGCCCGGGTTGATTTCTAAGATTGACCTATTTGTTCTCTTTCATGTCTAGGGTACTCTCAAAACTCTCCTCCAACACCACATCTTGGAAGCATCTATTCTTCTGTGCTCAGCTTTCCTAATGGTCCAACTCTCACACCCATACATTACCACCGGGAATACTATTTCTTTAACTATGCGAATTTTTGTTTTCAAGGTGATGTCTCTACTTTTCATTATGTTCCCAAGATTTCTCATGGCTTCTCTTCCCAGAATCAATCGTCTTGTTATTTCATGGCTGCAGTCACCTTCTGCAGTGATCTTAGATCCTAGGAAAGTAAAATCTGTGACTGCTTCTACCTCTTCCCCATCTATTTTCCATGGACTGATAGGTATACCCCATCTTGAGCAAGTATTTAATGGCATTTTGTACTTTATGATGCATCAGTAACATTCCTGCTTCTTTCCTCATAGTCATTGCCCTAAGGTAAAGGTAAAGGTTTCCCTTGCTCGAAAGCCAGTCATATCCGACTCTAGGGTGCAGTGCTCATCTCTGTTTCTAAGCCGAAGAGCCAGCGCTGTCTGCTTCTGCAGACATTTCCGTGGTCATGTGGCAGGCATGACTAGACACCGGAGCGCACGGAACACTGTTATCTTCCCACCAAAGTGGTCCCTATTTATCTACTTGCAATTTCTTGCTTTTGAACTGCTAGGTTGCCCTAAATCCACTAAATTCAGTTCTTAGTGGATACAGAGAGTGTAAGCACTTGAAATAAGAGTGCTGAGTCTTATAATTTATTGAATTAAGCAGCATGAATTTGTTTATGAAGAGAGAAAGAACTTAGTTTTCTGCCAAGAATAAATTAGTTTTATGTAGAAACAATAATCTTCCACTGAAGCATAAGACTTGTTTATGAGAAAGTTCCTGATCAACATATAACTAATTATTTTATTGATTTCTATGGTTTTCTTTATTTTAGCTGCAAATAGGAAATTAACTTCCCTGGTGTATTACAATCTACAGCAAGGAGAAACCCAGAGTCAAGATCAATTTGTTGATAATGCTTGCTCTCTTGGATAGATAGAATGGTGATGGTGGGGGCTGATTCATAAGAACATATTTTTTTAAAAAAATACTTTTTCTGTGAAATACTTTTCAAATTCAAGCTTATTTGTAATTTATTTTTATAGCAGTTAACTTACAGGGAAGTTAAAAAGATAAGGCTGTCATGACTTATGGAATGGAGTTATACGAGCCACAATATACAGTATAGTAGATTTTTTTTTAAAAAAAAACTGAGTGATTCATAAGTGAATATAAATACTGAAATACAAATCAAATTTGTTTATAGGTTGTACAAATGAGGGAAAATATGGATTTGTACTTTTGTCAATTTGGCCTGGTTCAATTTCATAAACTAATGATGTAAAGAAAAAACACAAATATCACTCTCTTGTCTAATTGCATGCACTATATATTTCATACTACAGATCATAATTTAACCATTTGGCAGGTGACATGAGATGAAGTAATAATTTTCACATTGCAAAAGCAGCAATTCCTGAATATAATGGTAGGACGAAATAAGGATAACTATTTCTCAAGGAACATCCTCTCTGCAAAAACCCTAGCTCCCATATGTATCAATAATCATTCCTCCTGCCTTTTATCCCTTTTTCAGAAAATTTGAGTCATTGCAAGTTTTCCCTTTGGAAATACTTCCCCTTCTTTTGTCCTCTGTGTTAGTTAGCAAAGAAGAGGTTAGCTGCTTATATGGAAATGTAAAATGCAAACCCATCCCAATTCAATATACAATTGTGTCTGTAGAAGACTCTCTTAGATGAACTAAGGAAAAGAGGTAATGTTTGCATTCCTGGAATTAATGAGCAAGGAAACTACATTCCAATTATCTCTTATTTGCGTGTACTGTATTAAAGGTTGAAGAATACAGTTTCTTTTTCTGTTTAGGCACCCTGGGCAGAGGATGCACTGAACAAACAGAGCCATCTTGAGACATTTTGCTAACTGAAGCAAAAGAGCAAAGAATAGTACTCTCTGAAAGTCCTAGAGTGTAGTATCCAAGGTTGGCAAAGTTACTTTGAGGGCTGTCACAGCACCCCATAATACAACACTTCCAATACAATCTCACCTCCCCCTTAACTAACAACTTTTTGCCTGTTCACACAGGATGACTCATTTCTTGACAGAAACATCTGCATCTCTCCTACATGTTAGCGTCAGCTAAGGGAACCAGTATGGAGTATGGATTAGGATATGAAGATCTCTTAGTTTGAATTTAATTTCCTTATCATCAGCAGCATGTTTTGGAATGTTTGGCCTGAATCCAATGTTGCAAGTGCTTGGTCTTTAGTGCTAGAAACCAGGACTCAAACCAGTTTACAGAAAGTTCCAACTTTTGCACATCATTTGGAGAGAGAAATACAAAAAATGATTGAGCACATTTGAGCATATGGTAAATAAATAAAAGTACCACTTCTTTTCTGATAATCTCCAATTTAATTCTAATCCTTTTTTAAAAAATGTAATTTGTGTTTTGTTGTGATGTTCTGCTTTATGGTGAGGTGGATTGAATAGATTTATTTCTCAGTCAATAGAAAGAAAAAAGGAAAGACAAACAAGAAACTTATTTTATAGTGGGAAGAAGTCAGCATCATACCTGTCAACCTTCCTGGATTGGCCGGGATTTCCCGATTTTCGGCGCCAATTTTTGCCATTTCCTGCCCGCAGCTGCCAAAACCCCGGAATTGGCAGCGGGGGAAAAGAGGTACCTCACATCCCTTCTGCACAAGTCGTGTTCTACAAATGCGTAGAAGGCTTATACGCTTGTGTAGAACCCTTCTACACTTGCGTAGAAGGCTACGCAAGCGTAAAAGGGTTCTATGCAAGAGTAAAAGCCCTCTACGCATGCGTAGAACGCGACTTGCACAGAACCATTGTGCGCAGGTCCCGGATTGTCCGGAGCCGTGGTTGACAGTATGGTCAGCATTCATTCTTTCTTCATTACCACTGAATCTTTGATTTGTGAATACATTGGCCCCAAAAAATAGCATTATAGAAGAAAATGTAATGGGTTTCAAGAGGTGAGCAGCAAAGCTATATGCAAAGGTAATCAGCAGTAAGTTATATATTCCTTTCCATAAAAACACAAGCCATACAAGTTTCTGCTTATGCAAGCAGGAACTCATATTTTTGATGTCAGCAGTGATTGCCTTTCCAAAAGAAGGTGCAAAATATTACAGAATTAAACAACACATTTTACGGGTAGTAAGTGTTGTAGATGAGGTTTTCTTCTCTACAGTTACCCTTCATACACAATAAAACTAAGGTTATTAAAAACATCTCAGTACTAAAATGAAGTGAGAGATCTAATATTCAAACTTATGAATGTATCTGCATATATTAAGTTGTAAAAGAGGAAATATTCTCATGTTTTCCTGTTGAATCCTCTTGTGTGAAGATTTCAGTATTGTATTTGGGGTCTCATTACATCAGTGTTAAAAATTATAGGCTCTCTTTACTAAAAAAATGCACAACAGGAACAACTTTACTTTAAAAACAATACTTCAAGTTTCATTATTCATGTCAAAAACATATACAGTAGTATACTTTTACTGTATATAGAATCTGTGCTATACTGGATTAGTAAAGACATACATCACTTAAATAAAATAAAATGATGATGATGATGATGATGATGATAATTGATGATGTTTTATTTATATCCCACTTCCCTCAATCCAATGGACAACTCGAAGCGGTTTACAAGACATTTAGGAATACAATAATAAGATACAAAATTCAAAAATACAGTATAACAGTATAATCAAAACTATAATCTAAAGATACAAAATAACAAAACCAAAAATACATTATAGCAAAAACTAGTAAAGCAATACAACATTTCCAAAATATCACATCAACATAACATCCCAATAGACAAAGTCCTCAGGGTCAATCTCTCCTCCCCTCCACCACTCTCACCAGGTGCAGGGGTCCAGTGAGTCCAACACATCCAGCCACATCCCCAGAGGCTAGCGTCCAGGGCAGCGGCACCGCTTTTCACAGCCCCGGCTGTGCTTTGCTCCCACCTCCCGTGACTGGTGGAGCTACGGGAGGGAGCCGAAAGTGCTGGCATCTGGGGCTGAGCCACTGCTTTTCATGGCCCTGGCCATGATGAGAGACAGCTGGGCTTCACTCCCACCTCCCATGACCAGCGGGAAACATGCAAATGGAAACATGCAAATGGAAAACTCAATATGAGATCTAAACAGTAATTAGGGAATCTCCTATGCTACATTTAATGTCTGTGTAATGCTGTACAATATGGACTCTCATGTTAGTGGGCTGATTCACTGAAAATCATAGGCCAGAGTAATATAAAATATATTTGTATCATAATGATCATTAAAGACTAACACAATCAATGTTGTGGTGTACCATTCCTTCTGGAAATTTTTAGAACTGATGTAAATGTTATAACTGATTGGAATTTTCATAGTGACACCAACCCAACCTAAATTTCACACAGTTATGCACTCCAGTTATATTTTTAGCATACACTGTTGATGTAGCAGAGTGGTATGCAGTGGCCAGCAAGAGGTTCACACCTGGCAAGGTGGTCCCTTGTGAGAAAAATAGGCAGAAAGATCTTGGTGCAGAAGAAAACTCAAAGTAGTTTTACTCAGGAAGTAAAAAGGTGCAAGTATATACAGTTGAACAACTGTTACACAAAACAGATATATTCTCTTGGGCTGCTCAGTTGACCTCACTGAAACAGTTCAGTTGTGCTATATACAAGTCCATACAGTTCAGTAGCCAGTCCAGTTGGGTTAACGCAAGCTGTAATTACAGACAAAGCCAGAGGGTTCTACAGCTTCTGTCCTCCTGGTGGAGGCTTACCCCAAGTAGGCCTTCTTTGTCCAGCAAGCACAGATGGCATATCAGGCAAAAGCCATCATTAGGATCAGTGCAAAGATTCAGTCCTCATAGCAAGTTCTGCAAGGCGCATGAATCTTCATCCAAACTGTCAGCAGAGGAAGGTGAGCATTAGAGCTCAGGCAAGTTGAGCAATGTAGCTGGAAGTCTGCAATCCTGCTCTGATCTAAATACACTGGCCCATGGAGCACACCAGGGAAAACTCCTGTGTGCCCCTGCATTAGGGTCTTAAAGGCATCACAGACACAATATGCCTTGCAACCAGTTAGGGTGTGAGGTGAAGACTTACATCCCCTAACATACACATTGCATGGGTTGGAGCTGTTGTATCTTGTCTTTCTATGTTCTCAACAGGAAATGCTATTGGAGTAGATTGTGTGTATGTAAACCTTTGGTGTGTTGATTGATATCTTATTTCTAGACTGGTTTTAAGATGGGCTCTTCAATGTGATAGATTCAGAAAATGTTGGACCTCAGTGGTCCAAAAACATTCATTTAACAACCATGGCTGGTGCATTAATCACAGCTGTTCTTTTCTGTCTCTTGTGATTCATTCACTGGAAATGTGAGGATAAAACTATTGCCATGATCTCATTTGGAAGCAGCTGTGAGGCATTACACCTTTGTTGAAAGAACTACTCTGGCTATCCATTTGCTACTGAGTTACATTCAAGGTCCCATTGTTAACATGACAAATAACTCAGGGACAAGATTCTTAATAGACCACTCTTTTTACCTAAACCCAACTGGCTTTTGTGATCCCCAGAGCATGTCTTATACTATATGTCCACTGAACTGTCAGTATTTTACATCATGGAAGAAATCTTCTCAATAGCAGTACTTACCTTCTGAAACACATTCCCATGTGCGGTACATGAATAAGGAAATGCTTGTTTTAAAAATCTTGTATTTCAAACAGACGTTTCTTACATGATAATGTTGTTGCTCTTCTTACAGTTTTATTGTAATTCTGTAGTATACAAACATTTTAGCTGCAGTTATAGTATTTTATATGTAAATCCCTTAGAGACTTTATTAAATTCAATAGTATTATAAATTAAAAAATTCTACCAGTGCTGTGTAGTTTGTAACCTGCTGACAGATGTTCTTTAATGAAATGATTGAAGAAAAAATGTGGCTGACATCCCATTGCTTAGTGTAGTAAGCCATCACTAGAGTTTTTGTATCTCATTTGGATTTATGTAGCAGTAGATTATCCATTTATGGCGTGCTAGGCATGTCACAACTTCACCAGAGCCCCTTTGGTCAGATGGTTTTGGGGTGAACCAGGATGGCATTCATGGCTGCTGTAGCATTTCTGTGGCACAAGGCCACACCATATGACATGAATGTGGGGTTGGACTTTGAAAAGAACCACTAGAGTAGGGTCATTTCATCAATGGAATAGAGGAGTTGTGTCGCCAAATCTCCATTGATCCAGTATTCTAGTTGTGGCCAACCAGATTAAGCAACATATTCAATCAATCAATCAAACAATTTCTATACTGCCCATCTAGGTAGAATGCTATGCTAAGTGGTTTAAACAATTAAAATCATAAGCAATATGTTGTTGTTCAATCGCACAGTCGGTTCCGACCCTTTGCGACCCTATGGACCATTGTTCTCCAGGCGCCTCTGTCCTCCACCATCCCCCTCAGCCCTCCCAGCTCTGTGCCCAATGTGTCTGTAATACCATCTAACCATCTCATCCTTGGCCTCCCCCTTCTTCTTTTGCCTTCCACCTTTCCCAACATCAATGCCTTCTCAAGTGAATCCTCCCTTCTCATTTGATGTCCAAAGTATTTTAGCTTCATCTTTACTATTTGACCTTCCAGTGAGCAATCAGGGTTAATTTCTTCTAAGATTGACCTATTTGTTCTCCTCGCTGTCCAGGGTACCCTCAAAACCCTCCTCCAACACCACATTTCAAAGGCATCTATTCTTCTGCGTTCAGCCTTCCTAATTGTCCAGCTCTCACATCCATACATTACTACTGGGAAAACCATTGCTTTGACTATTCTAATTTTTGTTTTCAGTGTGATGTCTCTGCTTTTCACTATGTTCCCCAGGTTTCTCATTGCTTGTCTCCCAAGAATCAGTCGCCTTTTTATTTCATGGCTACAATCCCCATCTGCAGTGATCTTTGATCCCAAGAAAGTGAAATCTGTCACTGCTTCTACTTCTTCCCCATCTATTTTCCAGGAACTGATTGGGCCTGTTGCCATTATCTTGGTTTTCTTGATATTTAGTCTCAAGCCAGCTTTTGCACTCTCCTCCTTCAGCCCAATCAAGAGATTCTTTAGGTCTTCCTCACTTTCTGCCATTAGGGTGGTATCGTCTGCATATCTCAGATTGTTGATGTTTCTCCCAGCGATTTTAATCCCATATTGTGATTCCTCCATCCCTGCACTGCGCATTATGTGCTCTGTGTATAGGTTGAATAGGCATGGTGACAAAATGCAGCCTTGTCTTACTCCTTTTCCTATTCCAAACCACTCTGTCATTCCATGTTCTGTCCTAACTGTTGCTTCTTGGTTCTTGTACAGATTTCTCAGGAGGCATATGAGATGCTCTGGTATTCCCATCTCTTTAATTACTTGCCACATCTTGTTGTGGTCCACACAGTCAAATGCCTTAGTGTAGTCAATAAAACAAAAGTAAACTTGTTTCTGGTATTCCTTTGTTTTCTCCATGATCCAACGTATGTTGGCGATGTGGTCTCTAGTCCCCCTGCCTCTTCTGAAACCTGCCTGCACCTCTGGTAATTCTCTTTCCACATGCTGCTGAAGTCTATCCTGTATTATCTTGAGCATCACTTTACTGGCGTGTGGGATGAGCGCGATTGTTCGATAATTTGAACATTCTTTGGCATTGCCCTTTTTTGGGATTGGGACGTATACTGATCTTTTCCAATCCTGTGGCCATTGTTTTGTTTTCCAAATCTGCTGGCATATTGAATGCAGTAATTTGACGCCGTCGTCTTTTAGCGCTTTGAAAAATTCAACTGGGATACCATCATCTCCACTAGCTTTGTTGTTTGCGGTGCTCTTTAGGGCCTTTATGACTTCGCTCTCCAGGATGTCTGGCTCAAGTTCTATTTCTTCATCAACGTGATTATCAGGGGTGTTGAGGTCCTTTTTGTAGAGTTCCTCTGTGTACTCTTTCCATCTTTTCTTAATCTCTTCTGCATCAGCTAGCTCCTTTCCTTCTTTGTCCCTTATCATGGTCATTTTTGCTTTAAATGTTCCCTTAATTTCCCCGATTTTTTTGAAAAGATCTCTGGTTCTGCCTCTTTTGTTGTTTTCCTCCATTTCTCTGCACTGTTCTTTTAGGTAGTTTTCCTTATCTCTCCTTGCTTTTCTTTGAAATTCTGTGTTCAAATGATTGTAGTTTTTCCTTTCTCCTTTGACTTTTGCTTTCCTTCTTTCCTCTGCTATTTTAAGAGCCTCATCAGACAACCACTTTACTTTCTTACTCTTCTTTTCTTTTGGTATGGTTTTCTTTGCTGCTTCCTGCAATATATCAAACTAAAAAAATATAATAACAACAGGCAGGCAGTGATACAAATAAGAAAAAAACTTGAGAAATTCTCCACAAAGGCTTTTCTAAGAAACAAAGTTTTCATTTACTTCCTAAAGGAAAAGAGGGAAGGAGCCTTGTAGAAAGCCACTGTCTCACTCATATTCATTTCATTAAAGGTTTTACTAAGAAGAGTGAGCAAGAAAATTATACAATATTTGGAAAAATTCTGAGAATTGTACTAGACTTGTGGAAACTATTTTAAAATTCCTTTAAAGTATGTCCCAAACAGGACTTACCCAAATTTACACTAACTATTCATTTCATTTTTTCCAATTTATTATTACAGTCAAAAACCAGAACTGATTATAGATATAATATTTACAACAAAATTGAATATATTGTGGTGCATATGTTGTGGGATTGTAAAATAATTTGGAGAATGGTTCAGCTAAAATTTTAGAAAATAATGTTGGCAAGTTTAAATGGCAACTCTAATTCAGTGCTTGGAGATTTCCTTCATATAGTGTGATTTCACCAGTATTTTCAGACTGAAGGAACAATGAGGAGATTACAGGAGATATTTTGTTTAAACAATGACTTGTTAGTGCTAATCACTGCATGTTCTTGTCCTTATCCTCAACATTTACTATTATTATTATTATTATTATTATTATTATTATTATTATTATTATTATTATTATTATTATTATTATTATTATTATTATTATTATTATTATTATTATTATTATTATTATTATACTCAAACACACATCCAACAAGATAACAATGCTGGATTTTGTATCAAAATCACTAGTAAAACACTTCCCAAGCGTTTAGGACTAAGTGATGTACTGTATCGGTGAATTATGCAAGCAGATCCGAGCAGAGTGGCCTTCTGCAGCTGACTGATGGTGATTTTGCCAAATCCAATTGTTTCTAAGTGCCTACCTAGGTCTTTAGGCACAACACCCAGTGTGCCGATTACCACTGGGACCACCTGTACCGTTTTTTGCCAGAGTCTCTGCATAATAATAATAATAATAATAATAATAATAATAATAATAATAATAATAATAATAATAATAATTTATTATTATTATTATTATTATTATTATTATTATTATTATTATTATTATTATTATTATTATTATTATGGTGGAGGTTCCAGGGGCTCATTTAGAGGTTGTGACGGGCATGGGGCATTATAGCGGGAACTGTGGGGTGGGCCACACTCGGGGAACGCGGGACCGATGCTTAGTATCTGTCCCGCTTTCTGGCCCCCAGGTTTCACCTCTAGGTCCTGAGCAGCTGATCCAGGGTGACCCCACCCTTAGGCTGCTGCTGATGAATGCCAGGTCAGTCTGTAATAAGGCTCCCCTAATACAAGACTCTATTTTGGGGGAGCGGGCCGACCTGGCATGCATCATTGAGACCTGGCTGAGACCTGAGGATGGGGTGCCTCTATCAGAGATGTGTCCGGCCGGGTTCGGTGTTTGGCACCAGCCTAGGGATGTGGGTAAGGGCGGTGGTGTTGCCATTATAGCCAGGGAGTCATTGGGAGTCGCCAGGGCCACCGCTCCACAAATTTTGGGTTGTGAGGCTCTGCTCCTGCGGTTGGGCCCTAACGGTCAGTTGGGGGTCCTACTCCTGTACCTGCCTCCTTGCAGGGTAAGGGACTCCCTGCCTGGGCTCCTTGAAGCCATCTCGGCATTGGCTTTGGAGTTCCCTAGACTTATGGTTTTGGGGGACTTCAATTTGCCTTAGCTGGGGTCTGGTTCCGAGGTGGCACAGGAGTTCATAGCTTCCATGGCAGCTATGGACCTGGCTCAGGTAATTCAGGGCCCGACCAGGTGCAATGGCCACACGCCAGATTTAGTCTTTTTGTCGGGGCGGTGGCAGAATGATCTGAGTTTACAGAAGCTAGACATAACACCTGTGCCATGGTCAGATCACTATCTGGTGGCTCTAGACTTTCTGGGGGCGACACTTCATCGTAAGGAGGCAGGGTCGATTAAAGTGGCCCGCCCCGGCAACTGATGGATCCGGATGGATTCCAGAGGGAACTGGGGGAATTTCCTCTGGATCGGCGACACGATTCACCTGAGGCAATTGTTGACCTGTGGTACGGGTCGATGACATCTGCCTTGGATGTAATCGTTCCACTACGGCCTCTCAGAGCCCGTGGAGCTAGGTCATCCCCGTTGTTCACTGAAGAACTACGGGAGCTCAAACGGGCAAAGAGACGCCTTGAGCGCCGCTGGGTGAAGACCCAGAGCGATTCCGATTGGACACTAGCTAGAGCCGCTACTAGGGCCTACCTAGTGGCGATGGGGGTGGTGAGGAGGCAGTACTTCACCTCCCTTATTGCCTCCACTGATAATCGCCCAGCCACCCTGTTTCGGGTGACCAGGTCCCTCCTGGGTAGGGCGGGGCCTGTGCCTGGTTGGCAGGGATCGGCTGAGGACTTTGCTGACCATCTGGTGGAGAAAATCAATCAGATCCGCTCGGGGTTCAAACTTGGCGTGGACGGGGAGGGTCTGGGGGGGAGCCAGTGCGCAGTCTTGCTGTGTTACCTGGGATCAGTTTGATCCTGTTGCCCCGGATGAAGTGGACAGGCTCCTTGCAGCGGTCCATGCCACTAATTGTCCATTGGATCCCTGTCCCGCCTGGCTGGTAAAAGCCTCTAAGACGGTGACAGGTGGCTGGGTCGGGGCTATAATTAACGTGTGTTTTCGAGAGGGGATATTTCCTGCACTGCTGAAACATGTTCTTGTGCGCCCCCTCCTGAAGAAGCCATCCCTCGATCCAGCAATCCTAACCAACTACAGACCTGTATCCAACCTTGCTTTTTTGGGGAAGGTTCTGGAGAAGGCAGTGGCACGTCAGCTGCAGGGGGTGCTGGATGAAGCGGAATATCTGGACCCATTCCAGTCAGGATTCAGGCCTGGATATGGTACTGAGACTGCATTGGTCGCGCTGATGGATGATCTCTGGCGAGAGCGGGATGGCGGTCATCCGTCCGTCCTTGCTCTTCTTGACCTCTCACCGGACCCAGTCGGTGTGGTTGGAGAGTGAGAGGTCAAGTCCTAGGCCCCTAAAATATGGGGTGCCTCAGGGCTCGGTACTCTCTCCTCTTTAACATCTACATGAAGCCACTGGGTGAGATCATCCGTTCCCATGGGGTGCGGTACCACCAGTACGTGGATGACACACAGTTGTACATCTCGGCCCGTGGGAACCCCAGTGATGCAGTCAAAGTCCTTTGCAGCTGTCTGGAGGCTGTTGGGGTCTGGATGGGGGCAAATGGGCTACAGCTGAATCCTAGCAAGACTGAGTGGCTATGGATAGGCGGTCCTGTGTTATCCCGGGAGCTACCATCTTTGGTTTTGGATGGGGCTGTTTTGCCCCAGACCAACCCGGTGCGCAACTTGGGGGTCCTCCTGGATTCGCGGCTGCTGCTAGAAGAACAGGTGGTGGCTGTGGCCAGGAGGGCCTTCGCCCAACTTCGGGTGATTCGCCAGTTGCGCCCACTCCTGGACCGGGACTCTTTGCTCATGGTCACTCACGCTCTGGTGACCTCCAGACTAGACTACTGTAATGGGCTCTACATTGGGCTGCCCTTGATGACCATTCGGAGGCTGCAGCTGGTCCAGAATGCCGCGGCCCGGGTGGTGATGGGGTGTGGACATTATGCCCATGCCTCACCACTGCTTCGGGGGCTGCACTGGTTATCAGTTTGTCTCCGGGTGCAATTCAAGGTGCTGGTTTTGACCTTTAAAGCCCTACATGGTAGTGGGCCAGGGTATCTTAGAGACCGCATCGCCCTAAGGACGTCTGTCCGTCCAACCAGAGCGGACCGGAGGGGCTCTCTAATTGTGCCATCAGCCAGGGGGGCTTGCCTCTCTGGCACGAGGAGGAGGGCCTTCTCCGTGTCCGCACCAGCCCTTTGGAACCTCCTGCCTGTGGAACTGCGTCTCCAGACAGAGTTGTTGCCCTTTAGGAAGGAACTAAAGACTTGGCTGGCGGGCCAAGATTGGGGTGCGGGTGGGGATGGGGGTACCATTGGGTGGTTGGTATAGAGAAGTGTGCCTTCCCCCAAGGTCCCTTCGGTTCTTGCGCACCTTTTAGGGGTGGTTTTTTTTTTACTTTTTTAAAAACTTTTAACTTTTTTATCATGTGTCTTTTATGTATTTACTGTCCGCTATGTAAACCGCCCTGAGTTGGGTTGTACCTGAGTGGGCGGTATATAAGCGTGAAAAATAAATAATAATAATAATAATAATAATAATAATAATAATAATAATAATAATAATAATAATAATAATAATAATAATAATAATAATAATAATAATTATTATTATTATTATTATTATTATTATTATTATTATTATTATTATGCAGAGACTCTGGCAAAAAACGGTACAGGTGGTCCCAGTGGTAATCGGCACACTGGGTGTTGTGCCTAAAGACCTAGGCAGGCACTTAGAAACAATTGGATTTGGCCCCACTCAATTGCTTGACTCTGGGCAGCTCACAGAACAGGTAGACATCACAAAATCATATAAGTCATAAATACAACATTACAAAATATAATCATAAAAATACAACATTACAAAATATCATAATTGCAAAGAAAAAAGAGAAAAAAGTTCTTCATTTAAAGTCCATACATTTAAATTAACAAGTCTACACCAACAAAGTGTCTCAGCACAGATCATACCACACCACAGGCAGGACCCAATGAACGGCAACAAAGGCTGGAGGGGTGGCGGCGAGGTCCTCCAGCATCAGGGCCACAATGTCCTTTTTATCCCCTACTGAGGCAGGGCTCCAAGGTCGGCGGCCACAGCTGCTTCCCATCTCCAAGCTGGTGACAAGGGCTGGGGTGCAGTGAGGTCCTCCAGCATCGGGGCTGCAACATCCTTTTTATCCCTAGCTGAAGTGGGGCTCCAAGGATGGCGACCACAGCTGCTTCCCATCTCCCGGCCGATGGCAAGGGCGGTGGCAGCGAGGTCCTCCTGCATCAGGGCTGCAACGTACTTTTTATCCCCGACTGAGGTGGGGATCCAAGAACGGCAACCACAGCTGCTTCCCATCTCCCAGCTGGTGGCAAGGGCTGGGGGGCGCAGCGAGGTCCTCCGGCATCGGGGCTGCAAAATCCTTTTTATCCCCAACTGAAGCGGGGCTCCATGGATGGCGACCACAACTGCTTTCCGTCTCCTGGCCGATGGCAAGGGCCGGTGGAGGTGGCAGTGAGGTCCTCTTGCATCGGGGGCCGCAACGTCCTTTTTACCCCCAACCGAGGTGGTGATCCAAGGACAGCGGCCACAGCTGCTTCCTATCTCCTGGCCGGTGGCAAGGGCCAGGGGCAGTGGTGAGGTCCTCCAGCATCGGGGTCACAATGTCCTTTTTATCCCTGACTGAGGCAGGGCTCCAAGGACAGCAGCCACAGCTACTTCCCATCTCCCGGCCGGTAGCAAGGACCAGGGGAAGCAGCAGCGAGGTTCTCTGGCATCAGAGCCACAACGTCTTTTTTTCTAATTTATGTGTACTCTTCAAGAGAGATATGAAAGAAATGTAAGATAAAAGAGTTGCTCATTAGCATATATACTATTGGGGGAAATCCTGTACTATCCCAACAAGACTGTCATGCCTACTATAACTGTTTAACATGAAACATAAGGAAAAAATATATTTCCACCCAATTAAATGCATCTCTTTAATGAATAATGTTTTGTTTTGTACCCACAGGACTTGATTTAACATAAAAATGAAGCTAGGGGATCAGAGATCTTATTTTATATTTGTTTAGTATTAATTTTCAGTCTACTACGTTTTCTCTCCACAGGCTTCAAGCTTCTTGACCCTTTACTAAACTTTTGTGTAATAATGTGTTCCTATAGAATATTTAACTGTTTTGCCTTCTTTAATTTCTCAGAACAAGAAGAAACAATATGCAATCACGTTGGTTACTCTCCCCCATCAAGATTGAGTATAATGCATTACAGAGAAAGTAGTACTTAGAATTGAAATGGACAGTGTAGAGGAAAAGTCAAGTTATTTGTTGACTCGCTGGACAAGAGAAGAAGGATGCGGTCTGCCCTTTTTTAACCTCATGCTAATCTTTAGTCACATGATTTAATCTCTTCTGGGATAGGAAGATAAGTAAGTTTGTGGTCCTTGAGCTACTGATCATTCTGTAGTTTTAAAAGGTATTACATTTTTAAACTATTCTGCTTAGCCCCAGAAAGATCTGATGGAAGTAGCATGCAGTGGTAAACTAAAATGTTTGTGTGCTTGCTTTTTTAAAATACCTGCCCCATTTCAGTTGTTGTTATATTAAACAGATGGAGAAGTCATATTAAACAGATGGAGAAGTCTGAAAGCTATATTGATTTTTCAAAATAGATTTTTCAGCCCCCTAGTCCAGGGGTGCCCAAACTTTTCAGGCCACAGGCCTGTCACGTAGTTCACGAAGCGTTTTACTTCCATTTTTCGTATGGGCACATTTTACTTCCACTTTTATAAGTGACGAGGGCCTTGCGGGCTGGATGAATTGGCATCAGGGGCCACATCCAGCCCCCGGGCCATAGTTAGAGCACCCCTGCCCTTATTCACATTATATTTTTGGCTTTCCTCTTCATCAGAATAATCATTTTTTCCACAAATTTCCCAGCATTCTGAATTCATTCTGTACATGTCAGAGACAACAAAGCAAAATCCAAGATCTAAGTACTATATAAAAATGTTATAACCAATTTCTGCTTTCTGCAGATGTTGACTGTTAGTAAAAAATTGATCCCAAAAATCTGGAAGACAGTTTGCTATATAAACACAGCCACTCATATTACCTATGACACACTGCTGTTAAAATCTATTTTATAGATTTTGTAAAGTTTAAATAAAACTTATTTGCTTAAAATTTGTTTTGGTCTTTTTAAACAAATGTCCTTACACAGTGGCATCCATCAATATATGTTCAACAAATATGGAATAATGTTAAGCGTTGAGAGTTGAAGGACCACAGTTACAATAATATTAGCTAATATCGGTGCTGTGATGATGTTAAAATAGTACTCAGCCCGATAAAATCAAGCAACACACTAAGTGGAGATGATATGTACCTTAGTGTGACAGTGTACAAGTTTTGTTCACAGGCCACTACATAGAAGTTATGTAGGGACATAGGAGGTACAGTGATACCTCATACAACGTCCAAACTTGGTTCCACAAGTTTGGACTTTATACAGATTTGGACTTGTATGAGGCATGCAAAATCCTAGCCACAATGCCTCATACAACGTCCAAATCCTTGCTGCGATGCCTCGTACAACGTCATTTCCATAGAGATACATTGTACTGTAACAGCACAGACTTCAGGGCAAAGTCAAGGAAGCAGTCAGGAAACTGACAACTTTAAGAAATCATTGTCTAAAGGCTAAATACATTACAAAAACATGTCAAACAACCCTGATTTTCCAAGAACCTGAAGAATGCTGCAAAAATCCCAGGAATGCTTCTAAAAATTCTGATGAAAAATTCAAAAGAATCCAAAATCACACTCAAAACCACTCCTGAACACTCTTTGCCTTGTGCAAAACCCACAACAGCAATGTTGTATTAATTAGATGTTGTGTGAAGCGGACTTTGTATGAGGTATTACTGTAATGCTAAATAAAGCCTAGTTTAACATCCGATAGGAACCATTTGCAACATAGAATCCTAAAGAATAACAATGTCAAAAAGAATTACAATTACCTTTACAAGACTAAAATAAAACAACAAGCTCTGGTTGTGCAGTAATGGAGTGATCCATTCTTCTGGTAACCCAGTGAAACAAGTATTCTTGGTTTTTTTATTTATTAAGAACACAGTTTTATGGTATTTGTAAGGCTTTTCAAATCTGGTGCTACAGTGGTGGAAAGAGAGGTTCACATTTGAACCAGGAGATAGAAGATCTTCTAAGCTTAATTAGAGAGGCAAAGAAAAGGTTTCAGGTACTGGAGAGCAAGAAGAAGAGGCATTCTGTGGGTGTAAGTGGAAGACTGTTGTGTCTGGAGCTTGCAATGAAGAGACCAATGAGAGGTGAATCAAACAATGATGTAATGGTTTATTCACTACTCTTGGAAAACAATAACACAGCATAACCGGACATGAGTTGGCTGCACTCGTTCCAGCTATTCTGCTGCCAAGGATCAGATCCGCACATGTGCCATCCAGGAATTAGTCCATGTGTGTCTGTGTGTGTGTCGTGCATGCATGCGAACCAAGAGCCAACGCCCTTTTGCAAGCGGTGCTTATATAGTGTTTGAGCGGCTGTTACACAATGGTACAATTTAGCAATCTTTTTTAGACAACCTTAACTAACCAATCAGTAATGTGATATTTGAGCATCGACAAATCCATGCTAGGATCCTAAATAATAACCAATCAGGTATTACACATTAGCATAAGAGTGCACCTTGAAACTGGGGAAAGGCAACCAAAGTTATCCTTAACTAGAATGGCGTGAATCGCCATTTTAACATACAATGTTAGCAATAATAATAATGCTAGATATTATCTCAATACACAACAGAGGCCCTGTGGATTCTCAAGTCCAAAGCTCTCTTGTGCCCCCAGTATGCCTCAAGAAGTGTGGGGAAAATTGTATCAGCTCTTACATTTGTGTTGTTCATCCCCTTACACTGGGACCAAGGTTAGGAGAAAATAAAAAGAAATAAGTATTCAGATACAAGGAGGGAAAGGTAAGTCTCACCTACCTTAAATCCTACCAACATAAGCTATCAAAGCACTAAAAAAGGCAGTTATTCTGCCTTTAATTCATTCTCTCCCCACCCCCCACCCCATTGCAATATAATTGCATTACATGTTAACAGTAAATGCTTATTAAGGCTGTTGGCCTTTAGGAGCCAGTACTTAAAGCATTCCCCTTTTAATCCTGTGTGATTTTATCTTTGAAAGAGAGGTGACTGACAAGCAGTCAGTTCAGAGTTTGGTTTTGCCATACCTATGTGTGAACAATGGGGCAACCATACTCAAGCCACCCTTACCCAGAGTGGAATTCTGATGAAGATCCTTCCAGTGTTAATGAATGAATTCGCTGTTGGCTGAAGTGCAGCAATTAATCCAGGTTGGAAATAACTAACAATTTACTTTAATGGGGATTGATGTTTTATTTATTTGAGATTTCAAATAAATTTTATACAATGTCTTAAGAAAAGGATAAGGAATTAAAACTTTATGTAAATAGCTTTGGTTGTTTACGGATTAACTTTACTACTAAAATAATAATTCAGCTAGTACTTTTGCTGTTTCTCACACTAAACTGATGGTAATACTTAGATCAGTTTCAAAGAGTTCATTGCTCGTGATGTAAAATCTTGAGTGAAAGCAATAGCCCACAATTTATAAATGTGCTAAATAATATGTTTGACTAAAACATATTACTTTAGACTATGGGAAATATAACATATCTAGAGAGCAACAGACATTATAGATGAGAGCAGTGATTAAGAAAAACAGCATTGATTTCTTGTTGGGGGCAGGGGTTTGCTTCTTTTACCCAATAATCATTTAAGTCTTTATTCATTGCTTTTTGAGATACTAGGTACTCAGGTGACTTAAGATCTACAAATAGCATGTTTAGGCTTTAGCAATTAGGTCACAAGTTCTTTAATTTTGGATTAAGATTGGAATAAATAGAAAGTAGTGTACCAAACATAAGTATGTATAGCAGATTATTTCAGGTGAATGTTTACCTTCGTGTTATAGACAATAAATTGTTGTTATCAGTCAGTTAAATAATATGAATACAATCCAAAAAGAAATGTTAATGCAAATGAATAAGGAGCAAGAAATCATAAAATGCAGAAAGCAAGAATACTTTCGTCACAGAACCCAAAACCAAAAGTACAGTTTGTTGCAGCCGATCATTCTGGGTAAAATAAAGGGCAAACAAAGTGTATAAGAAGATACTGGCTGATCTGTATATAGTAGAACATTGTTTAGAGTTGTCACATTGAAATTCAAGATCAATAAAGCTATGATGATGTACAATATTTGGAAGGAAAGGATCAGTAAGAAAAAGAATACAGTATATCACAGTGATGTTCTTAGCATTTCACAGAATAAAACAAGATGGAAAATTTATAATCTAAAGGCTGACACTAAGGAAACTACACAAGAAATGAGAAATGTGGTAGAAGAAACAGGTAATTTTAGACTTATAAATGAATGCTAATCTTCTTCCTTTCCTTCTACCATTCCACCATTTAACTGTATATACATGATATATTGTTGAGGGGAGGTCTTCCTTGCTAATATTGTGTTAAAATGGGGGGACCCCTTAGAATTCATGCAGTTCCCCTTTTAAAGTTTGCTGTAATATCAAACACTTCATGCCCTGCAGCCACAATGTTAAATTCCTTGTAAATGGACAATCTATAAAATGAAATAAAATTACAAGCATGATGTAACAAAATGAAGTATACCCTGTGCTTTAATCTCATTCAATATGGCCATTTCAGATCAGGGAGATAGAAAATGGTATGTAAACAATATGAGCCTCGTTGTGTAGAAGAAATGAAACCTAATGTGTGATTGACATTTCTTCTGTAAGATCATTGGTTGGGATCCCTAAGGGGGAGGGCCAAAGTGGACCCAGGCAGAGACTCATACTCATACACACATGGAGACACAGAGACTCTCTCTGGAATGCTGTGCTTTTAAGCTGCCAAAATGTAGAACCCTTGGCACTCCAGGTGTTCTTGGACTTCAATTCCCAGAAGCCCAAGTCTCTGTGAATCCAGACAAATGTGTTTATCACTTCTGGGAATTGAAGTTCAAGAGCACCTGGAGTGCCAAGGTTTGCCATCACTGGGAGGCAATATGTTATACTAACAGAGGTCTTGATTATTAGTGGTGAGTAAAGAAGCCAGCTACTCCTTTTAGCACTAGTTTTGTGTTTTCAAAATACTTTTATAATTTTGATTCCCCCCACCCCCCATCACTTCTACAGTGTCTTTTCTGTTTCAAAATTTGTAACAGATTTACCATGCCAGATTTACCATGAGGAAACTGCATTATTGCCACTGGACTCTTCATTCCACCGGTTTGTCACTTTGTAAATATATAAGTACTCTGACTTCAGTCCATATTCCTACATTTGTCCAAACAGAGCACATATCTCTAGTGAAATGTAAAACAGAATTGCATAGGAAGAACTGATAAAATGGTACCAGAAAGATGGCCTGTGGCAGATTGTTTCTTTGATTTCTCCAGTGGTTGTGCCTTCCTCAAAATTCAACAAAGTTGGGGCCTAACTCTACTGTTTGAAGCTTGTGTTCCCTTGTTGAAATCAACCTGATGTTGACCTAGTTTATTGGTCAACAGAGCTTGTCTGTACATCCCTTTAGTATCCCTTTTCAGTTTTTTTTCACCTTTTTGCCCACCCCCACCCCCAAGCAGAGACAAACTAGCTAAATATAATCTGCTTTCAGAACAGTATTACAGCTACAGTATATGTAAAATCTAGGTGACAGTTTTCCTCCATTCAAAGCACTGTGATTTTGTAATGCACAAGAGAGATGTGGCCATAAAAGGTGGTGTATCAATGCCAAATGGTGTTGCAGCACCAAAGATTTATTCTAATAAAATGCTAATACAGTATTCATAATTGTTACAATAATTCTTCCATGAGTACATAATGTTAGGTAAACTCCAGCCTATGTTGCTAACTATCTAAAGTTAAAATTGTAAATGCAATAGAAATTTCAATTTTTTAAATAGCCAATTACCGCTGTCCCCAGATTTGTGAAGATGGGATTTAGATTAAATCCCTCATGGTGAACAGATGGACTGATTGCTCTGGGTAATGCATCCCCCTAGATTCTAAGTTGTAATCAGGTTTCCTTATACTCTGCTTCTCAGCCCCAATAATAATAACTAAAGAAACACCAACAGAGTTCTTTCGTGTTTCTGCCTTTCCATAGTGCCTTTATGTAGATTGGACTTATTTTTCCTTACATACTGTTCTGACAATCATACTGTATGGAGTGGAGCTGAGAGCAATAAGAATTTTTCTGTTTTTGTTGTTTTATGTCCAGAATAAATTTGTGATATTTGTATTAATTCTCAGGCATTACAGTAACTCTGCCATTTTTAAAGTCTCATTTTCCGAGAGATATAAAAAACAGTAAGAATCATCCTAGCCACACACCATTTTATAGTCCAGCCATGCCCAATATTGCACTGTTTAGGTGTTACAGATTACAAACCCCATCTTCCACTCATAATCTCTGCTAGCTAGGAATGGTGGGTTTTGTAGACTAGGCAATACATTGAGGAGGGCTGTTCCATCTATTTCCTGGTTGTTGTAGGATGTGCTATTCACCTCTCACTGGCAAACCCAGTTTCCAAAAAGAATGTGAGGAGAGACATCACATGACCAGATCAGACCTGATAGATCAGGACACATCAAGTTTCTGGCATTGCTCATTTTTGAGAATTTATGACAACATCTGAATTTTACTCAACAGCCATTTCAGTGTGATTTTGGCAATGTTCAGTGTTCCCAAAGAATAAAGGAAAGAACATCATTGGAGACTAGGGTGGACAAATTGAGGATGTACAGATACAAAATATAAGAACAGATGCAACAGTATATATGAGACCTATGTGCATGCTGTACGTGCTGTTGATGGTCAGTCGACAGGGAATAGGCAACTTTAATTTACCTGATTTCCTTCCTGGTCCTTCATTTTTATCTCAGACTTGGGGTGGACGTTCTTTAAAGGGAGAACATCTTCAAAAGAAAGGTATCTGGCTATAATATTGGAGAGTAAACAGTGTGGCTGAGGAAAGCCTTCTGATTCTTAATCTTGGCTTCTCCTATACAGAGCAAGAGAGCAGATCCTGGGGGGGAGGGAAGGAAGGAGGGAAGAGGCTGTTTGGGACTGAGGCCCTTGTTCCTTCTTCCCATCTTCTAGATGGGAGTCAAAGAAAACATGTTGCACCATGCTTGGGGCTTTGCAGAGCAAGAATCCTTTTACCCACCAACCTTGAGTCTGTGAGAAATCACAAGGGAAATAGAGAGAATATTGGAGATATAAGGCAAAGGAATGAGCTGTACTCTTACAAGGAAACATAAAGCCTCTCTGTAGTTAAGGAAGGAGTGCTGGTACTTCACAACTACGTCCACATTGGCCATAATGGTATTCACAAACCGCTGGAACCTGTGGATGACATGAGAGAAGTGAAAGGGGTGTACATAATTTCCAAGAAGCCTCTTGTGCTCTCCAAAGTTGCCATTTTCTAAACCTAAGAAATGTTCAGGACAAGCAGCCATATGGTGGCACCACATAGCCCTTTCCCTTCAGTTCCTCTGTGAGACAACAGCATAGGCAAACACAAGAAGAAAATGCTCCATCTTTCTTCTCTGGAGGACAGCAGCCTCTAGTTCAGCTTTCAAGCATGGCAAGGGACAAATGCTGGCAGCCAGTGACTGTGACAAAAGAGAACATGACCCTTAATGTCTTCCCTCGGCCAGTCCCCAAGCTGCTTTTGACATCTCATAACCGTGTTAAGGTTATTGTGGATGGTAGTGAAACAGCACTGTGCTTTGGTGGGTTGAAAATATTTGGGCTCTCTTCCTCCTAACGTTGGTGAGGATGAGCAGTAGCTGACGCTTAATGTGGATCTCAAAATGGCTGCTAGGACTTAGTGGTTTTTCCAACCTGTACGGCAGGTCTTATTCCTATAAAACAGTTGTCTCTTATCCTATAAATGCCAGATAACCCTTTTAAAATCTTTTTGCAGAAGTGTACAGTATTAGGAGAAATAGCAGTTCTGTCTCGCTGTCCTCCTGAAGATGCAGTTATATTCCCACCCTTCCCTCATGAGGAGACCATGAATTTCAAGGAGAAAAATATTTTACATAATGTAATCTTTAAAATAATAATATTTTTGATGTTCAAAGTGGCTATTTTAGTTTCTGTATTTAGCAGGAATGTTGTTTTACACGTGTAATACTCTAAGAAATACTGTTTTCCTTAAGGTATTACAGACTTTTACTGTACCACCGATGTTTCGCAGATGTTTCTTATTTTACTCTTTTTTCTCTCTGGACAAATGTAAAGTTGTCGTGAGAACTACAGAAAAAAGGCATTTCCCATAGCAAGAATCCTGATTGTACATCTCTATTCTACCAACATCTTCACATATTTTGTTCTCATTTTGGAGAAACAAAAATTAAAACACAACAAATACATACAAAACAAACCTAGCATATGTTTTTCAAATTAATAGAAAATCTAGTGTTGTATCTTTTCTACCATCTTGCATAGAACTAGCCTCAGGCAATACCCACTGATGTTGTATCCCCCGTGCAAAATCATTCAAGCCTGTCTTTGCTGTATTTCTAAGGTCTAGGTTTCTGTCCTTAATACGAGCAGATTATTTTAGTGATCTGAGCTTCTGAGAGCCGCCCAGTACTCAAGGTGATCTTAGAAGCATCAGTGGTCAGTTAATGACCCCTGGGAATGGCATCACTTAATCCCTTGTAAGCCTGCAACCTCTCAGTCACTGCTGAGAAATTAATGTCCACAGTATTTTATCCTGGAGTGACAGTAATGGTGTGAGGTGTTGTATCTTTTGTAGCATACACTGGTCCCTCAAAAGTGGGCTCCACTTACCTCTCTACAGAGGTTTTCCTGTTATCAGAATTCCAGATGTACGTGAATTCTGATTCTTGTAGATAAAGCTTTGTAAGAGTCTTTCCCTAATTAGAGAAGATGCTCCTTTAGATTGATATTAGGCCTATCTTGCCTTTCTCAGAGACTGCTGCTTCACTTTTCATGTAACTCAGGCCACTCCCTCTGAGACAGAGATTTTGAAAGATGCTTTCATGGCACAGTTATGTGATCGATTAGAACAGGGAACATTAGGACACTGATCTGAACTCTTGACACCTGAGCTTTTAATGCTAGGTCATCTACTGGACATCTGCTAGTAAAGCGTTTGTCCTTAGCTGTTCTTTTCAGTCTGAAATTACAGAGCAGTCATGGCTGCTGTATGACTTTGCAGACGCACCCTCCAAAGAAAGACTCAGACACCGGTATATGGATAAAGGCATTGGGCCACTTTTATTGAATAATGCCCTAGTCCGAATTATAACTTTCAATTGGTGTATTCATCCAATTGTAATTCTTAAGGCAAGCAGGCCGCAGTAACACTGGTAAGGTTCCTCCCAAAATTGCCAATGGCAATTGACTACAATGTATCCATTTGTATCAATTTGTTTGTTGATACAAACAAATTGTTGACCGGAGTCAATAAACTATCTACTGACCCCACCCTATGACGTGTATCCGTCAAATCACGGGGTGATGCATGCTGAAAAGCTCCTGCCATCACCCCTTGCCTGGTTCGTCGTTGACCGGTCAAAGCTATTACACCTGTACCTGTCTAAGTGTTGGCCAGTCAATTGCGAACCTGCCGGATACCTATGGGTCATAAATCTTTACCTTACCAGTGCTACCCGCCACACGGGGAGGCGTCCATGATGACTCACCGCCCCCCCAGACCGTCAGCTCGGTCGCCAGGCCTGCTTGCAACACACCCAGAAAGAGGTACATACCTCCAGCCGACAGGTGGACCCCTTCCCCTGCCTACCAGCAAAATTTTTGTAAGCCTATCCTCAGGTGTCCAATGGCTGTCTCCCAGCCATGCTCAGCAAAGGACCGAGCAACAGCCCTGTCCACTGACTGCCGGAACAGTCCGAACTACGGAGATCCATGTCTCCCCTAAATTGGTGTCTCGGCACGATGTTAGACCATAGCGACCGTGTGTAAGCCATACATGATATAAAACACCAGGTCACAGCCCCTCGACAGTTTGGGAACAGCAGTGATCCGTATAAGATCGTTGCCGCCGAGGTGCCTATTAAGAACATCGGGCGGTCCAGCATCCCTGACGGACATCAGGAATGGCCACAGTTCCCGCCCCCTTGTGCCACGCATACCATACCATCGCATACGTGCGGATGCACACAGCCCAAGTTGGGGTCCACTCTCTGTCGCCGCAGCATATACTGTTGCCCAGTGTACATAGCTGCAGCCCACGAGCCCCACTGCCACCGGTGTGCAGAGACGCACAGGATCTGTAAAAGAGGAGAAGAGGTGAAGGACATAACTAGGTACTCATGCAGTGAGGGGACGTACATATAAGAAATTGCGCGTACATGCATGTCCGCCTCCGAGTATCCCAAACGTAGCCACGATCAACGCGACGCCTATCCTAAATAAATGGGTGCCAAAACGGGCCCCACACCGCGAAGCGCGGCACCAGTCACCCTCAGTAACTTTACTTTGGTAAGGGTAGACCTATCCTGGTGGCAGAAAAACAGGCTGGGGCGCGCAGCAGGCACTGCCGAAAATTCATGTAAGGCACCAACCGGACAGATGTCTCCAATAAAACTTCGTAGCAGTCAGACTCCACTGCCTACGCCGTGCTGAACAACCTTTGAGGACCGTATCCGCAATTGAGCCCACTCATGTGTGACAGAGACATCGTCGAGTTCCAGTGCCCTACGAGACACATCCACCTTACACAGATGGTACCAACTCTGGCACCCACTCACTGATGCGGAGCGCTCCAAAAAGGCTACCGTGGTAGCCACCTCACACTTATCCGAACATAAGTAATGCCAGCCTCGTGCAAGGTGGGTCAAAAACTCTGGCGAACTGGGGTGACGCGTGTCCGGGTGGCGGACACGTTCACGTGTCCACCCCTCCAAAACACGACGCATACGGAAGTAACTCACGCAGTCATTGAACCCCCCCACGTTGGCCATAAATGCCAGTGCCAAAAGCCTGAAGGCTATAGTAAGGGGGGGCCAAACCCTGACTGCGAAGATAAACATGCATTGCAACACCTAATCCAGGTATTGACCACACTTGAGGTAACTGTAGTTACTCGCAAAAAGTTCTAAATAGCATGAACGCATGGTGACACGCCTTACGCGTGCGAGGTGCCAATGACATGCCCGGTTCACCTCTCCCCGCCAAATGTTCAAATATCCGGCGGGAGTGGCGAGTGGAAGTCATCTGCTTCCGGAGTAAGGCACGGAACCGGGGGATCTGCAGGCAGGATAAAGCAGCAGCAATGTCGTTATTAATACTTTGAACATGTCTGGCCCTGAACAGCACATTTAGGCATAGGCTTCTCAAAAAGAATAGACAAACTAATGTCACGACCCTGGGGGATTTGCATGTCTGGGTGTTGACAATGTGCACCACTGCCGCATTATCACACCAAAATTGGACCACTGAGTAGGCCCACTCCTCGCCCCATAGCATCAGTGCTCCCCAAATTGGGAAGAAACTCAAGGAAGGTAAGATCGTGGAGGCGATCCATGCCAAGCCATGCATGATGCCATTGGCCGTAAGTCCACCTACCCTCAGAGTAAACCCCCATAAGTCAGGGAGCCGGAGGCATCCGACCGTACTTGAAATCTAGGGCAGACCATAAGGTCTGATCTCCAGGAGGAGACCCCGTTAAAACCCAGGAGTAATTTGAGCCAGACCGGAAGGTCCACCCATATGCCCCTGATCAGCCGGACCCTGTGGTGACGTTTTAACAGGCCAGCCATGGCGTCACACAGGCGCCCGGCCAATGCTCTGCCGGGTGTAACCACCCTGCAGGCAAAGTTAAGGTGGCCATGAAGTAACTGCAGCTCACGAGGGAACACTTTATGTTTGGCAATCAATGCCAAAATCGCCGCGGAGATCCGAGCCACCTTATTCATGGTTAACCCGGGTGCCTGTGCGACAGAGTCAATTTAGAAATGTGAGCTTAGTAGCTGGGCCCTCGGTCTTTTCAGGCGCCAAGGGGACACCCAGTTCCCGCCTGAGTGTCTGAAATGTAGTGAGGAGATGCGTGCACGTGTCCGAGCCCCGTTCAACCCCCGACCAAAAGTCGTCGAGGTAATGGGCTAGAGACCGAGACCCCGACCTGCGAGCAAAGGCCCACTGAATGAAAGTACCGAATTGTTCGAATGCCGAACATGAATTAACTCAGTCAGAAGGGGTTGGCATTATCTAAGTAAAATTCCCCTTGGAACCTAAAAAACCCAATAGCTCAAAATCCATTGGGTGCACTGGCAGTAATCGGAAAGCCAAGTGCATATCACACTGTGCCAGGAAAGCAGCGGGACCGCATAGGGGCTGAACAAACTACGTGTACCTGACTGAACAAGGTCATCAGGAATGGCATCCCTGACCGGAGAACCCACAGGGCAAGCTAAATGGAGGATTAAACGACATTCACCCTGGTTCTACCTCGGTACTAGTCTCATAGGGGAGACTTTCAAATTAGGAAAGGTGGTTCCAAGAAGGGGCCCGCTACTCTCATAGCCTCAACTCCCTTAGCCGTGCTCAGTGGAGCAACCTCTTCGTTACCTTTCAAGGGAACTAGATTAGTAGCATCTAGGGGCCCCTAACACCCCCGAATGGAATACAAAAGCCCCATTGGAAACCCTCCAGCAGGTACCCTGCATCATCCCTTCTTGGATGAGCTGAGTGCCATCGCTCCAGCATGAGTACACTAATTGGTGAGGGGGGAGAGGCTTTGACAAGGCTAGTTCCTTCAGACGGGGCTCTGATCGCCCCCTGCGCACCCCTACCTCTGCCCCATAACCCACCAACCCGCGGGCACGCGGAGGCGGCGTAGGGGCCAGCGCAAAAAGGGGGCACCCTAGTCGGTAACGACACTGGCGCTTACTACACACGTCGCTAGCTGAGCAGGTCGAACACAGCAGGCGGGCTGGAACCCCCTGCCCGACCAGTTAGTGTGGAACCTGTGTCTGAGCACCTCGCTGCACAGCATGACCACAATGGTACCTATCACCAGGCGCCAGTCACGTGGGAGTCATGTACACGAGCCCAATTGCTGACAGGGCTCATCCACCTCCTCTCAGGGTGTAGGGCCACCCTCATCCAAATTCCTCATCGTAAGCCATCTGCGATGGGCCCATCAAATCAACCATCGCCCTAGAAATATTATCAAAGGGTTGAACCATCGGGATGGCCCAATCAGGTCGGGCCCTGAGGTATACCACCATATATATAAGGTATGCCGGCAACCAGTTGGCCCAGGTGCGCAGTGGCTTACGATGACGGGACAGCTCTTTGTCTCTGTCGTCCTGTCCCTCTCTCTCCTCCTCAGTGGGCTCACAGTTCAATAGGGAGAATGTCCACGTATCCCCCTCCAGATCTTATCCCTTGTGACCTGCGACAAATGTTCACCAAGGGGCAAAGAATAACCAGCTGTCGGCAAAGCCGTCACCGGCACATTAGGTAAATGGGGCATACGCAGCAGGACCTGGACAGCCCCTGTGATGCCCGGCACTGCCCTGTTGGCGGAAACCCCCGCCCTCCATGCGTTGCCAGTTTGAAACCAAGGGGCACTGGGATAGACTGGTAACTGATGCCCACTCGCCTCAACTTGACGAGGCCAGGGCCACTGAACCCCCACCACTGGAAGTGGGCTGTGATGTAGATGCACTAATTTGAACCTGATACTCACTAGGTGCACCCCCGTGAGCCGCCCCCACTGGGGGTTCCGGCCCACGGTGGGCGTCAGAGCTCGCGACTGGAATCGAGCTCTGGGGCCACACCTGACTGGTCCCTGTCTGCAGCTTTGGACGAACAGGGAGCTGCGAGACACCGGCAGGCACAGGCCGGAGCATCTCAAGCAGCTCAACCCGGCTGGCCGCCTGGTGCAGTGTGGCAGCCGTCGAGGTAGCCGGTGGACACGAAGGGCCCCTGGCAGAGAGAGAAGGGCCCCCTCCCATAGGAGGCTGTGCAATCCCCAAGGATGCCTCCAGCACTGCTAAACGTGCTAGTAAAGCATCCACTGCCACAGATCCCCCAGCATAGGGTGGGCCGGGTTGGCCGGAAGGCCCACTAGGCATTTGGAAAGGGACACCCAAGTGAGAGCCTAGGCCAGCATAGGGCCATGTCCAAAACTCCGGCCCATGAGGGGCCGGAGGAGGAACGGGTTGCACACCCACACCAGGCCCTCCCCCGCTGTCTCGACCTATGGCCGGCAACTGTGGGCCGAGGGCCGAAGCCCCTGAGGGGCCGGCCTGAGGCTGGCTAGCCAAGGCCTGCTGCCAAGTGCCAGCCTGAATCACCCCACCGGTATCGGTGGGCAAGGCTGGGGTAGTGCCCTGCCGTGGGGATGCAGCCCTGGTCCTCCGACCTGATGGCTACCCCCCGTCCTGCACAGGGCTCGAAAAAGTCCTCCCCTTTGGCCGCGGCTTCATCGCCGGGGCCTTCCGTTTGGGAGGCATATTGTCGAGAAGAAAGAGCAGGATCCCTTGCCAGGGATCAAAAACTTAGTGCCGAAAGCGCGCAGCAGCCAGCAAGCAAAAGGCTCTGCGCGCGCTAATCCTCCCTTCCCAGCCAGGAAGGTATCAAGGGCTAAACAGCCGAAGACTACGATAAACAGCGACAGAGAAAACTTCTCCTCTCCGTCGCTATTTCTAAAATGGCAGCTCATCTGCCTCGTGGCCACCCCTTTTATAGAGGGGTGGCCACTCCCCCTAACTCACCTGGATGTCTGAGTCCAGATGGGGCCCCCCCGCAAAGAGCGCAGCGGCCATTTTGGCACCGCGCTTTCATTCTTACTATTTGTTCCCAAGCATACTCACCAATGAGATAGCCATCCTCTTTGGACCTGACTAAAGGAAGAAAACAACCAAATTGACAAGGATCCTCTTCAGTCAAACTATCTGCACAATAGCCCATGGCACAAGTGATTTGACATTTTCGCTAATTATTTCTATGTAAATGAAATATTTTTCTCCTCAAACTGGCAGTCTCTACTTGTACAACAGCAAGTGGAAAGATCCTGTAATGGTGGGATGTTCCTCCTCATTGCTTCAGTCTTTGGCTTCTTTCCAGGAAAAGAAATCTTCTGATTGCCTATACTGTACTGTAGTTTTCTTTAGGCATTATAATGGTTGGTCACACATAGCTGATTCCACTAAATTTTTAAAAAGTTATACTTATGCCCTACTATTTTGCCTTTGGGGATGGTTGCAAGCAAGCTATCACCTTTCAGCTGCTGCTCCTATTAAGAGGGCTAGCAATTCATCTTAGATGTCATATCAGGACTAACAGTGGAAGAGAGATAGAGAACATACATGGCACTTCCATTTGGCAACTTCATGTGAAATAAAAGCAAATGCTTTATGCAGATCTCATTTTAGCTCCTTTCTTGATGTAGAACTACTGGATCTTATAGAGTGGGGGGGATTTATCCCTTCCTTTCCTTTCTCCTGCCCTATTAACTTTGAATAGTGATATAGAAGCTGGTCCTTTCTTTGAATGGTTTTGATGTCATATGATCCAAAATGGAATGCAAATTTCTATCTTGGTTATGATGGCTGTAAAGAAACAAGACGTCAGACACTTGCATGTCATGTTCTTTCAACAGCCATACCATTTCTTATGTTTACTCAGTAGAACAACATTATAGAATACTCAGCTTCCAAGCCACCTAAACACAGCAAAATTGGAGAGAGTTCTGCTTACTATCATCTCAACCCTCTCAATGTTTGGTGAAGTTACAAGTTAGGATATCTACATTATGCCCCCCAAGTCACTAATTAAATTTTCCTTAAACCAGACTTTGCAGGCGCACCCCCCAAAGAAAGACTCAGACACCGGTATATGGATAAAGGCATTGGGCCACTTTTATTGAATAATGCCCTAGTCCGAATTATAACTTTCAATTGGTACTCATCCAATTATAATTCTTTAAGGCAAGCAGGCCGCAGTAACACTGGTAAGGTTCCTCCCAAAATTGCCAATGGCAATTGGCTACAATGTATCCATTTTGTATCAATTTGTTTGTTGACACAAACAAATTGTTGACCATAGTCAATAAACTATCTACTGACCCCACCCTCTGACATGTATCCGTCAAATCATGGGGTGATGCATGCTGAAAAGCTCGTGCCATCACCCCTTGCCTGGTTCGTCGTTGACCGGTCAACGTTATTACACCTGTACCTGTCTAAGTGTTGGCCAGTCAATTGCGAACCTGCTGGATACCTATGGGTCATAAATCTTTACCTTACCAGTGCTACCCGCCACACGGGGAGGCTTCAATGAAGACTCACCGCCCCCCCCCCCCCCAGACTGTCAGCTCGGTCAACAGGCCTGCTTGCAAATCTTCCAAAAAGAGGTTCATACCTCTATCCGACAGGTGGACCCCATCCCCTGCATACAGATCATAATTTTGTAAACTAATGGTGGGGTGTCGGACGACCATCCCCAAACCCTTGTCTGCCACGAACCGGGCAACTGCCCTGTTCACCGAGCGACGAGCGCGGTCAAGGGCACGGAGGCCAATACCTCCCCTGTAAGCGTGACGTGGTATGATGTCCGACCATAGCAGCCTGGTGAATGGCCACACATAGTGCAAATAAGCTAGGTCTCTGCAAATCGCAAATTTTAAAGAAAGGCCAGTGACCTGGCCTAGGTCATTGCCCCCGAGGTGCAGTACAAGGACATCAGGTGGTTCAGCATCCCTAATGGAGAAAAGGAATGGCAACAGTTCCCGCCATCTCATTCCACGCTTACCGTACCAACGTATGCATGCGGTCGCATGCAGTCCAAGCTGGAGTCCCCACTCTGTCGCCGCAGCATACTGAGCTGCCCAGTGCACATAACTGTGGCCCACCAGCCATACTGCCACCGGTGTGCGGGGACACACAGGGTCTGTAAGAGAAAAAAGAGAACAGTGACTTAAATGGTACTTATGCCTGAAGAGGACGAACATATAATGTAAAACGCATAGATCCCCATCTTCCCATACGGTGTATATCAGCCTCAGAGTACCCAAATGCAGCTGCAGTTGAAGCAGCACCTATTCTAAATGAATGGGTGCCGTGACGAGCCCCAGGGAGGCCAACACTGGAAAGTGCCATACTGGTCACCTTCCAAAATTGAAATTTAGTAAGGGGAGACCCATCCTGGTGGCAGAAAAACGGGCCAGGGTGCGTGCCACGCACTGCCAAGAACTCCTGTAGGGCACCAACCAGACAGATGTCTGCAATGGAACATCGTAGCAGTCTAACTCCACTGCCTACGCCGTGCTGATCAACTTTTGAGGACCGCTGATCAACTGAGCCCACTCATTAGAAACATAGACATCGTCGAGTTCCAGTGCCCTACGAGTCGCATCCGACTTAGACAGTAGTACCAACTCACTGATGCGGAGCACTCCAAAGGAGGCCACCGTGGTAGCCGCATGAAAAAGAGCTGCCTCATACCTGTCAAAACATAGGTTAGGCCAGCCTCGTGCAAGGTGTGTGAGCACCCCTGGGGAAATTGGGTGCCGAGTGTCCGGGCGGTGGCCACGTTCCCGTGTCCACCCCTCCAAAACATGCCGTATGCGAAAATCGTTCATACTGTCAGCAAAACCCCCCCACCTTGGCAATAAATGCCAATGCTGACAGCCTTGATGCTATAGTGCGGGGAGCTAGGCCCTGACTGTGTAAATAAACCATGAATTGTAAAAACCTGTTCCACTGGAATGGGCCACACCTCTGGCAACTGAAGTTGCACACGAAAGCTACTAAATTGAACGAAAGCATGATGATACGCCTTACGCGTGTGGGGCGCCAAGGACATGCCAATCGCCCGGTTCACCTCTCCTTGCCAAATGTCCAAATCTCGGCCGGAAGTGGCGAGGGGAATTCCTCTGCGTCTGGAGCCAAGGCACGGAACCGGGGGATCTGCAGGCGGGATAAAGCATCAGCAATATCATTATCAATGCCTGGTACATGTCTGGCTCTGAAAAGCATGTTGAGGCGTAGGCTACGTAACATGAATTGGCGAACTAAAGCCATCACCCTGGGTGATTTAGATGTCTGAGCATTGACAATGTGCACTACTGCAGCATTGTCACACCAAAAATGGACCACAGAGTCGGCCCACTCCTTACCCCATAGCATCAAAGCTCCCAGGATTGGAAAAAACTCAAGGAATGTAAGATCGTGGAGGCGATCCATGCCCCGCCATGCCGGAGGCCATTGGCCATAAGCCCACCTCCCCTGGAAGTAAATCCCATATCCCAGGGAGCCGGAGGCATCCGACTGGACTTGAAACCTAGGTGAAACTAAAAGGTCGGACCTCCAAAAGGATACCCCGTTGAAGTCCCGCAGGAATGAGAGCCAAACCAAAAGGTCAGCCCGCATGCCCTGGTTAGTCGGACCCTATAATGGCGCCTTGTCAGGCCAGACATGGCATCGCACAGGCGCCAAGCAAATGCCCTGCCAGGCGTAACCACCCTGCAGGCAAAGTTAAGATGGCCATGCAGTAACTGAAGCTCCCTAAGTGACACCTTACGTTTGGCCAGCAAGGCCAAAATCATTGCAGAGATCCGGGTGACCTTGTCAATGGGTAACCGGGATGCCTGTGTGACCGTGTCAATTTCGATACCCAGAAATGTGAGGGTAGTGGATGGGCCCTCGGTCTTTTCGGGCGCTAAAGGGACACCCAGTTCCTGCATTAGCATCTGAAATGTGGTGAGGAGACGCGTGCATGTGTCCAAGCCCCCTTCACCCCCGAACAAAAAGTCATCGAGGTAATGGGCTACAGACCGAGACCCGGACCTGCGAACAAAGGCCCACTGAAGGAAGGTGCTAAAACATTCAAATGCTGAACAGGATATAGGGCAGCCAAAAGGCATGGCCTTATCTACAAAGAACTTCCCTTGGAATCTAAAACCCAATAGCTCAAAGTCCCCCGGGTGCACTGGCAACAATCGGAATGCCGATTTAATGTCACATTTTGCCAGGAGGGCACCCGGACCACAAGAGCGCACCATTCGCAGGGCTTGGTCAAAGGACGTATACCTGACCGAACAAAGGTCATCAGGGATAGCATCATTGACAGAATAACCCGCTGGGTACGATAAATGGTGGATTAAATGAAATTCCCCCGGGGCCTTCTTGGGTACCAACCCCAGAGGGGAGACCTTCAGGTTGGGAAAGGGTGGCACCGAAAAGGGGCCTGCCACCCTCTTGGCCCCAACCCCCTTAGCGATACTCAGGGCAGCCACCTCCTCTCTACCCTTCAGGGACAGTAAATTGGGTGCATCTTGGGGTCCCCGCACTCCTTTGAATGGGATTTGGAAGCCCCACTGGAAACCCTCAAGGAGGTACTTCGCATCCTCTCTCCGTGGATAAGTTGAGAGCCATCACTCCAACATATACACATTAACTGGGGAGGGGGCCTTTTGCCTGGCTAGCTCCCTCAGCAGCCGCTCTGCCCACTCCCTGTCCACCTCTACCTCTGCCCCGTGACCTGCCGGCCCGCAGACACGCGGCAGCAGCGTGGGGGCCAGTGCAAGAGGGACACTCATGTTTGTATCAGCACTGCCGCTTATTGCACACACCGCTGGCCGAGAAGCTCCAACACATCAAGCGGGCTGGAACCCTCTGCCCCGCCAGCTGGCGGGAAGCCTGCGTTGGAGCAGCTCACTGAACGGCATGGCCACAATGGTACCTATCCCCAGGCGCCGGCCCCATGGGGGTCACGTACAATAGCCACAATTTCTGACAGGCCTCATCCCATCTCATCTCCGGGTGCAAGGGCACCCTCATTCTGAATTCCTCATCGTAAGCCAACCACGATGGGCCAGGAAAATCCACCATCGCCCTGTAAATATTGTCCAAATATTGGACCATAGGAATGGCCAGGTCTGGCCGGGCCCTGAGATACACCGCCATATAAATAAGATATGCGGGCAACCAGTCGGCCCAGGTACGTGATGGCTTACGACGGTGGGACAGCTCTTTGTCTTTGTCATCCTGTCCCTCTCTCTCCTCCTTAGTGGGCTCACAGTTCAATAGGGAGAATATATCCACGTACTCCCCCCGCCAAATCTTTTCCCTCGTGACCTGGGACAAATGATCACCAAGGGGCAACGAATAACCAGCCGTCGGCAAAGCCTTCACCGGCACATTAGGTACCCGGGGCATACGCAGCAGAACCTGGACAGTCCCTGCGATGCCCGTCACTGGCCCGGGGGCGGAAACCCCCACCCCCAACGTTGCACCAGTCTGGAACCAAGGGGCACTGAGATAGGGTGGTAACTGATGCCCGCTCGCCTCGACGTTACGAGGCCATGGCCACTGAACCCCACCACTGGAAGTGGACTGTGATGTGGGTGCATTAACTTGAACCTGATACTCACTAGTTGCACCCCCGTGAGCCACCCCCACTGGGGGTTCCGGCCCACGGTGGGCGTCGGTGCTCGCGACCGGAATCGAGCTCTGGGGCCGCACCTGACCACTCTCCTGCAGTAGCTCTGGCCGAACAGGGAGCTGCGAGATACCGGCCGGGGTAGGCCGGAGCGTCTCCAGCAGCTCAACCCGGCTGGCCGCTTGCTGCAGTGTGGCGGCCATTGAGGTAGGCAGAGGACCCAAAGGGCCCCCCGCAGCAAATGAAGGGCCACCAGGCACAGGGTTGTGTGCCATCCCTAAGGATGCCTCAAGCACAGCTAAACGCGTTAGCAATGCATCAACTGCCACAGATCCCCCAGTATAAGGTGGGCCGGGTGGGCCGGATGGCCCACCAGGCATTGGACCAGGAACCCTGGTATGAGAGCCTGGGCCCGAATAGGGCCATGCCCAAAACTCCGGCCCATGAGGGGCCGGAGGTGGAACGTGCTGTGCACCAGCACCGGGCCCTCCCCCACTGCCCGGGCCCATGGCCGGTAGCTGCGGGCCAAGGGCCGAAGCCCCAGAAGGGCCAGACAAAGGCTGACCGGCCGAGGGCCACGCAGCCTGCATCGCCCCACTGGTATCGGTGGGGGTAGAGCCCTGGTGTGTGGGCGCAGCCCTGATCCTCCGACCCGAGGGCTGGCCCCCACGTTGCGCAGGGCCAAAAGTCATCACCGTGGGCCGCGGCTTCGTCACTGAGGCCCTCCGTTTGGGAGGCATATCGGAAGGAGCAGGATTCCTTTCCAGGGATTGAAGAGCGCAAAAAGTCACAGAGGAGCCAGCAAGCCAAAGGCTCCGTGCGAAATCCTTCCTTCCCAGCCGGGAAGGACCAAGGGGGAAACAAACAGCGACGGAGAAATCTTCTCCTCTCCGTCGCTCTTTTAAAATGGCAGCTCGGCTGCCTCGTGGCCACCCCTTTTATAGAGGGGTGGCCACGCCCCCTTACTCACCCGGATGTCTCAGTCCGGGTGGGGTGGGGCCCGCAAAGAGCGCGGCGGCCATTTTGGCACCGCGCTTTCATTTGCACGTTATTGTAGATATAGCGATAGTGAAGATTTTATCAGAAACAGATCTTGCAGGAGAAAATATCAGCCATATTTTTGAAAGACTGACACACATATTGTCTTAAGATCATGGAGGTACATGGTAATCTTCTGCCATGTCTTCTGATAAGGGATAAAATCACCTTTTTGCATAAGTGTAATGATCATAACTCTGTGTTGTAATCTCACTCATATGTTGCCAAGATTCAGTTGCACACATAGACACGTGTTCCATGTGGCTCCTTCTACTGTATTGGGTTGGAAAGACTATAGGTGTGAAAGAGAGAGACCAAATGAATCATTTCTACTTATGTCATTGTCATAAGCAGAGCTAATGTATATAGTCCCAGTGTCTCACCATATGTATATAATTGCTATTTATTAAGAATGAACTATCTCCTTTACTTAGTCTTTACAAAGCCAATAAAATTGAGAATTTAAGAATAACTCAGATGTATGTGTTCAAGGAGAGCTTATTTTTCAATTTATCATAAAACTTAGAATAAGCTAGTTTGCAGTTACTGACAGTGATCTGAAATAGACACTAGGATCAGGAAATAGACACTGTTTGGGGATATAAAAATGTTTGCTGAAATCTTTGATTGTATAAGTTCTGGTTGCTTCAGTTGGATGAAACTCTTTAACGAGAAGTTTTCAAGTTTTGTGGAACTCCTGACACTCAGGTTAGAACAAGTCAAGGCGAAAGTCTCTTCATTGTTGCAATGATTCTAGGCAACATCAGCATGTCTATTTCTACAAGCTTTATTAATCTACATTTCTTCTATGTTCTATAAGAACAAAGCATATCAAAAGTTGTGAAAACTTTCAAAAGTCTTATAGCTATGAAAAATCTGTAGACACAAATGCTTAAAAATATATGAAAACTAAATTTAAGTGATAGGCTAATACTCAGGTCAGAATCTAATTCAAACTACTGGAACATTAAAAGTGTGTGTGTTTTTATGTATATGACACTTTCTGTACATAAGAGTACAACTATGTTCAATATTGTCATGTGCAGAACTTCAATTGCAGAAGCTGCTGCAGTTATCTGGTGATCATTTTTTTGATTGTGCGCATCTAGCACCTCATCATAATAACTCTACATAATAATAATTATGTGCTACCAAGTCAATCCTGACTTATAATCTTATAATGACCCTTTCCAGGGTTTTCTAGTTAGAAAATACTTACTCAGATGTGGTTTATCAATTCCATCTTCTGGAGGCATGCGGGGCAGTGAAGCTTGCCATACAGAATAGCTCTTTTCCTAGGTGGCACAGACAGATATCTAAACCCACTGAGTGATCCTGTGTGTGTGTGTGTGTGTGTGTGTGTGCGCGCGTGTGTGTGTGTGCGTGTGTGATTACATTCTAAAAATGACAGAATTTATAACCTAAAAAGGCACAATGAAAAGCAGAGAGTACATCTCTAACATGTCGGCATTCTTAAAGTAAGAATATATAAAAGAAAATTATTTTGATAGCCTAAAGCAGAGGTTCCTAAACTTTGGCCCACAGGCTGGCCCCAGCCCACGAAACCATCCCATCCAGCCCGTTGCTGCCTTTGCCACACCCAGAAGTGGAAGCGGACACATTAACATCATCTGTAAAATGCTCCCTTGCGTACACAAACATGTCCATGACTGTCGTAAATGTGGGAGTGAGTGCATTTACATCAGCTGTAAATGTGCCCGCTTCTGCTTCAACTGTCAACAATCCCTTTTGCAGGGCCTGTAGATCCAGGGACATGGTGCACCAACGAATTTTTTTTAAAATAGGGATTTCTATTTCCCTTGCATTTTCTGTAACTCTAAGAGCCTATAACTAAGAATCTAGTAAGCTGCCACTATGGTAATAAACAAAGTATTGTATAATCAGAACATTGGAGAATTTGAGTCCTGGAAAGCCAGAAAATTGAAGCTAACTGACAGACAGATCTGCTTTGATTTGGAACAGAGGGTTGGACTTGATGGTTTCATACGTCCCTTCCAACTCATTCTATGATTTGATGAAGATCTCTCTCAAGCCTTTCAGGTTCAAAACTGTATCATTTAAGAATTCTTCTTATTTATTTCAATAGAATAAAAACATGTATTGTAACATAAGGACATGAGACAGTATATAGTTATTTGAGAGATATGAAAATAATCAGCATATATCTATTTTGCACTGTATTGCATATTATTCAAAACACTCCACACACACACACACCCTGAGGTGGCAGTGGGACAAAAGAAAAGAGTTTGCATGCTATCTGTAGTATTATTTCTTTTATAAGAATTTCAGCTCTTTAAAAAATAATAGTCTATCATTTAAGTTATTATAGGAAAACCATTGAGAGATATTGTTTACAATCTTACGTGCAGATTGGTCAGTGAGCATAATCCCAGATGAATTGTCTTCTGTCCACAAATTATTTGAAGCACATCTTAGATAAATAGAAATTGGCAAGCATTATCCCTAAGATTATTAGTCGGAAGTCAGCCATCTAACCTTTCTTTCAACTCTGAAGTGACTGGCTCCTTGCTTCTATAATTTATTTCTATAAAGTCCATTCTTTCTGATCTGTCTTAGAGGAATAACAACACTTTTAGGACTTTTATGAGGGTTATCTACATTGCAGACAAGAAGCTAGCATTAGGACAGAATATGGAGAAACAGAATACAGTAATGTCCCATAGACAAAGGTGTCAGATAAGGGTGCATTTTATCTCCTTATCTGTTCAATCTGTATGCAGAACAAGTACAGAAACCAGAACTGGGTTCTACTTGAAATTTCTTACTTTCGAACTGCTAGGTTGGCAGGAACTGGGACAAAGATGGGAGCTCATACTGTCCTGCAGTACTTGAGATGCCAAGAAAAATGATAAATGAAGTGTGGTGCATAATTTTTCTTTTTACTTTTAGTCTCACAGATAAGTGCTATCATGTAGTATTTATTGAATATTTTTCTGCTATGTAAGTTGTTTTTTTTTTACTGGTTTACATAGTTTGTCAGTAAAGAAATTCTAAATTGATTCCTGATGAAGAAAACATTGTTTTGTTTTGTTTTGAAAAATCTGTTACCGGGTCAGTTTTTGAATGGATAAGAATAAATATTCATAAACTAAAATATTGTTTTTCCAAGAAAGACTGTATTTTTGAAATATACATCCTCTTACAAAATTATTGCTTTCAAGAGGAATTTGACTAAAATTGTTTTGTCCCTTGCTAAATAATTGCATTTAAGATAGCAGTACCTTTACTGCCAGACCCTGGTGGTGCAGCACTGCTGTACTGCAGCCAAAATGTTGTGAGTTCAATCCTGATGACATTCAAGATTGACTTAGTCTTCCATCTTTCTGAGATCAGTAAAATGAGTATCCAGCTTGTCGGGGGGGGGGTACTTAGCTTAGGAACCATCCAGAGAGTGCACTACGCACCATGGGACAGTATATAAGTATAATTGCTATTTATTGATAGTTTAGAAACGACAAACAAGAGACAAGAACTATCTTAAAACTCACACATCTTTTATTGCTTTTTATTTGTTTACCTTTCAGATTTAGCACAGGGTAGACTTAACTGTCCATACTGCTTGCTCTGTGAGCCTTTAATGAGATTATTCCATTCTGGGCAAATGATATGTTGTAAATGAACACAAGCTGCTGCTCTCCTTTGTTACTGATGAAACGGGAGTGAAGGAGATGTGTGTGTGGGGGGGGGAGCAAAGAGCCCCTAGCAAAGGCTGGCTGAAGACCGAGTACATTCAAGGAACTAGCACTGATTATCTCTAGGATATCATTTTGTCTTAGGGTTGGAGCACCTGCTACTAATTGCCGGTGAGAGCTCACTGGTCACTGAAGAGTTTAGCCCACTCAGCTCCCTTTGTCTCTCTTCAGTAGCTACGGAGAGCAGGACACCTAATTGCTATTGCTTTAATGCCCGTGAATCGATGCGCTGAGCTAATAGCGGCAGATAGAGGGCACACAAATTCTTGCTAGGAGTATATGGCTAGTTACTTTTGATGACTAAAGCAGCTGGAGTGCACAGCAGAATGTGGAGAATGGTTTTTGTGGCTTTCTGATCTAACATGAGAAGGTATTTTTTTCCCTATTAAACTGTTTGTTTTTATTTGACCGATGATTATGCTGACTGTTTCTTGTGCAAAGGGATTAATGCAGTTCATTTTACATTGTTTATCTTGAAGCAAAGAGGGGGGAAAAGCCTCACTCTTATGTGTGAGATACAGGCTTAGTGGAGGAAACTTAATGCATAATCTGTATTGGTAAAGCATGAAACTTTCAGCTATTCAGTAAGTTATTCCTCCACACTTTAAATGGAGGTTGATGGTAAACCACCTGAAAAGTGTGGATTCACTCAAAAAGCAAAGTAATGTATCTAGCATATGAATTACCTGCTTTCAGGTTTATCGCTAGAAGCTGGAAAGTAATGAAATGGTAGTAACCATTTATTTCAGAAGATGTTGAAATCTCTCTCACTCTAAAAACTGTCTTCTGAATATTAACTCCTGTAGCATACTTATTTTTGCTTGTCCTGATTTGCTTTTGAAATTCTTGTCTGTTCACAACTACAGTGTAAGACAGTCTATGCTTTCTATTTCATACCGTGGTGTTGGTAAATACTGTATTGCCGTCGTTATATATTTGGCTGCTCTGGGAATATTTTTGTTAGAAGAAAATAGCTGAAAAGACTGTTATCAAGAAAGAAGAGAATGTGTTTTACTTCTTGTCTAATGAGACACTTTTTGATCCATATATTAAGTTGATGGGAATGCTTTGCAAAGAAAACCTATGAGGTTAGTTTATTCGTACAGGAATAAGTAGTTTATAGGAATGCAAAGTATTTTAAATATTTTTGGGGAAGACTTGTGAGTGTCAGACAAAAGTATTATAAACAGTTGCAATTTGTGTCTAAATATAATTTGTGTTGCTGATGTTGTTTTATGTAGTAAAATCTGGATCTCTAATACAGTTGTACTAGTTTTATACTGTCATGCCTTAGAGGTTGAGCTATGTATATATACTTCTCTGGATCTTACAAACAGCTTGCTAATTTTTACAGCCAGCAGGTTAAAATGGTAGGAGGTGAAGTTGATTCTTGTTCCTTTGACAGCAGCCTAATTCATTTACATAGCAGGGTGTTTACATGACCCTATATTGTACTGTGATGAATTTGTCACCAAGGTGAGAAGCAAATTTTACATTTTTATCTTTCCTCAATTACTCAAATCGAATTCCATTTGCCTGTTTTTTTCTTGTGTTTGAAAGGGTCAGCTTATGGCTGTCAATGTGTTATTTGATGCTTCTATCTAGTTGTGGAGTTACTCTAGTTTCAGCAACATAATCCACCTGGTTTAGAGCCAGAGCCCTATGAAATGAGAATGCAGTTTAGTGAGCCTACCTACTTAATGATGAAGTACTGTTCTCTCAACTGATGTGCTTAGACTTGAATTTTAGTTTCAAACACTATGTCTCACAAGTTACTCTTGACTGGTAAGCAGACAGCTGCAGCAAACCCTGACATTTCTTCTCTGCTTTATAGTTACCTAGTTGTCTTAAATCAATGGTTGGAATAATTGCATTGTCGTCTCATGTCATCTTAGCTCAGGTGTAATAGCTTTGCCAACAGAGCAGTCACCTGTAAAAATAGTGGTGACAAAGCCCTTAATATTCTTTGGAAAGCATTATTTTATACTGAGCTATGATTCATGCCTGCCTCTGGTGTCTCTCTAGAAAATATTAGGTAGTGTTTAGTGCTGAATTAGTAGTCTAAGTCAAGCAGTAGTTTTGTGAGCTAAACCATACTGTGCTATGGGAGCCATTTAATTTGCTAATGTGAAATAATGCTGTCACTGTAAGCACATAAAGGCAAGTCCCAAGAAGTGAGCAGAACATCTGTGATTTGGAGGAGAGGAAAATAAGAGTAGTTCTCTTCAGCTTTTGCAGAAAAAACTACAAAGTTTCCAATGACATGATTAAAATCCATGGTTTAGGAATACAGTATCATGATTAGATTCCATGGTTTAGGAAGCAATCTGTGTAGCCTTCTGACACCTGGCTTAGTACCTCACTGATAGTGTGACACTTATGAGTTGGTTTTCCTCAGTAGCAAAATACATTTTCAAACTGTTGTAAACTTAATTTGCCCTTAGGTAAAAAAATGATAATTGCAATTTCACAATTAGCTTTTTAAAAATAATATATGCAACTCGTTGGTCCTCTGACCAGAATCACAAACAGGTTGGAATCTGCCTCAAAGACTTTTCAAGATCATATAAGAAAAGCTAATTAAAATTTAGTGTGATTCATGTAAACTCCCAATTGCAAATTAGTCTTTCAGAGCATGTTTATAGGAGGGACCCTCTACTAGTCCTATCTCACTTTATTGTAGTTCATCCAGTTTAATTAGAATGGCTAATTCATTCATTCTTCCATTTATAACCTACTTTTCATCCAATAATTTTTAAGTCAACTAATAGTTTAAATAGAAAATGTTATAACTATAACAACATACTACAATCTCTGCTCCAGTTTCATCCTGCTTCTTAAATTTGCCACAAGTCTTATTCATGCATTATTACTAAGTTTTTCCAGTAACGAGAGCTCTATAAGCATGTTCAGCTAGACAGGCTTAACAGGTTCCTCTCTAGAACTTTGTATAAATAACACAAAGGTCTAAGTGACTTCAGAGTGGGGATTCTGGTGAAAGAGCTTACGTGCTTTCAGGTGTAACACCAGATAGAGCTAATATCTGGGAGTGCAGTTTCTATGCCAAAATTCTGTGCATAAACTACTGTTCAGATATACTTCTTGCAATCTAACTCTTGCAAAATGATCATCTGAATTTATGAGGAAGCAAAAAAGAAACATTGGGATTGGTAACTCCTTGATAATGCTTACCAGAGAAGCTATTATGAATGCTACACTTTCTACATTGCTTTCTAGCATTCAGCTTTGCGATAAAATCTCTGCACTATCACCAACAAAACTATTACCAAGTACAGTATCAGGAATACTAAGTAGAAAGAAAGTGAACCTTTGTAGCTTTCAAGATCAACCATTTTTCGATCCCACTAAAACAGTCTTCTTCAACCTTGTGCTCACAACTCCCATAATCCCTGATTGTTGTCCATGTTTTCTTAGACTGATGGGAGTTGTAGCTGAATATCTAAAAGGTATATCAGAGAGTTAACAAAAAAATGTTGTGGCACTTTAAAGACTAACTGCTGTATTTTAATGCTAGCTTTCATGGATCAGGACCACTTCATCAGACATGGGGGTGAGACTTCATGGCATAAATGTATACACATCAGGTAGAGAGATGTGAAAGGTCTCAATTGAGATTGTTCAGTTTCTTCCTTCCAGAAGCTGTGAACTATGGACTAGTATCATAATGCACTCTGAAGTTGAAGCACTGGGGGTTGTTATTGCACACTTTTAGCTGAAATCAAATGTGAAAATATTAGTAACATAATGACAGTGCAAACAGATTTGGTTCTGTTTTAGTAGAGAAAGGGCTTTTTTCTGGTATTCTCATAACTCTCCACCAAGATGTTCCAAATTCTCTAATGTTGTTTGAAGCTGGTTTCCAAATAACAGTAAGAGATAAAATGATAACATATCCAACTTTTTTGTCTATGCCTCATCTGTGAATGAGCCATATTTTTTTCTTTTCACAAAGTATAAAGAACTCTGAAATAAGAAACATTCAATGTACACTCGTATTTTTACCACTTTGGTGTAAAGTGGTAAAATTCTGAATAGAATTTTCTTTCAAGCTGAAAATGTCAGGACGTTTGCAGTCATGTCTATCTCCAAAAGAAGATGTAGATTTTAACCTTTACTGTCACCCTTGTACTTTTTATTTCTCATCACTTCATCTCTCATAGGCAGCATAAAATTGGAGGAAGGAAATAGTAAATCAGCTTCTGTTTACAGAAGTCCTAGGTTAAACGAGTTAAATTCTAAGCTACCAGGAGATCCTCCTTTTTGTTCAAGGGTAGGGAAAACCCACGATTACTGCATGACGGAATAAGTGCCCATCTCTGTCCCAGCTCCAGCCAACCTATCAGTTTGAAAGCAAGATATTGCAAGTAGATAAATAGGTACTACTTCAGTGGGAAGGTTAACAGCATTCAATGCACTTTGGTGTCTAGGCATGCCTGCCACATGTCCATGGAAACATCTGCAAACGCAGACAGCACTGGCTCTTCGGCTATAAACAGAGAAGAGCACTGAACCCTAGAGTCGGCTATGACTGGCTTTCAAGCAAGGGTGACCTTTACCTTTACCTAGGCAATTTCTTGGCCTCCAACTGTGGTTTACAATTCCTACCAGTCCTAAAGTTTGCTCATGCATTAAGAATGTATTCTCACCATGGGTAGAAGGCACTAGTCCTGATCCCTTCTTTTCTGGTTTTCACCTTCTTTGTAAAGACAATAAGTTAGAAACAGAGTATCCATGGACACTCTCCACTTTAAATAATACTTTGATTTTCAAGAGTCATGACTCACAGAGGAAAAATATCAATGGATAGCAGATCTCCAGTTGCAGATTTGTTGCCATCTGCATACAAGAAGGTGATGAGCCTGGAAATGAAAAGAGTAGGTCTACAGTTTTTTCCTCTACCCATATGTGTGCACATACTGGATTCATAATAGCCGAATAGATCACCAATCACCATTGAAATTGATGACATATGATGGGCCTCCAACTATGTATTAATAGTCAACCACGGAATGGGGATCCAGGGCACTGTGTAGTCCTGGTTTTCCTCTTTTCTGGAGGGCTGTACCCAGTCGGTGTGGTTGGAGAGTGAGAGGTCCAGCCCTAGGCTTCTCAAGTATGGGGTGCCTCAGGGTTCAGTACTCTCTCCTCTCCTATTTAACATCTACATGAAGCCACTGGTGAGATCATTCATTCCCATGGGGTGCGGTACCATCAGTACACAGATGGCACTCAGTTGTACATCTCGGCCCGGTGGGACCCCAGTGATGCCGTTGAAATCCTATCTGGATGCCTGGAGGCTGTTGGGGTCTGGATGGGGGCCAATGGGCTTCAGCTGAATCCCAGCAAGACAGAGTGGCTATGGATAAGGGGCCCTGAGCTACCATCTTTGGTTCTGGATGGGGCTGTTTTGCCCCAGACAGACCTGGTGTGCAACCTGGGGGTCCTTCTGGACTTGCAGCTGCTGCTAGAAGAAGAGGTAGAGGCTGTGGCCAGGAGGGCTTTTCCCCAACTTTGGGTGATTCGTCAGTTGTGCACACTCCTGGACCGGGACTCCTTGCTTATGGGCACTCACGCTCTGGTCACTTCCCGAATAGATTACTGTAATGCGCTCTACATGGGGCTGTCCTTGATGACCATTCGGAGGCTGCAGCTGGTCCAGAATGCAGCAGCTCGGGTGGTGATGGGGTCCGGAAAATATGCCTGCACCTCACCGCTACTTCGGGAGCTGCACTGGTTACCAATTTGCCTCCGGGTGCAATTCAAGGTGCTGGTTTTGACCTTTAAAGCCCTATATGACAGTGGGCCAGGACACCTTAGAGACCGCATCATCCCAAGAGTGTCTGCCCGTCCAACCAGAGCGGACCGGAGGGGCTCTCTAATAGTGCCATCAACTAGGGGAGCACATCTATCAAGCACCCGAAGGAGGGCCTTCTCCGTGTCCTCACCAACCCTCTGGAACCTCCTGCCAACAGATCTAAGACTTCAAAGAGATTTGCTGCCCTTCAGGAGAGGATTGAAGACCTGGCTGGCAGGGCAAGTGTGGGGCCCAAATGGGAACACGGTCCCCGCCTGCTGGCTTATGTAAACAATTAAGAACTCTCTCTTTTTTATAGTGGATGGGATGGGTGGGTGGGATATGGGTCTTTTAAAGTGGGTGGGATATGGGTCTTTTAAAGTGGGTGGGATATGGGTCTTTTAAAGTGGGTGGGATATGGGTCTTTTAAAGTGTTTTATGTGTTTTTAGAACTTGTTGTAATGCCACCCTGAGTCGGGTTCTACCTGAGTGGGTGGCATATATAAATATGACTATTACATTGAATTAAATTAAATATATACTGGTATGCCAATTAAAATTCAGTTGGAATGCTAGTCGATCAATTAAAATTCAGTTCCAGAAGAACTGATGAAGGCAATCCATAAATCGATTCTACATTTTTGAGTGAAAAAATTATAAAGGCTGTGGTATAAATTGGTATATTATGTTTAGCCAGCTATGAAAATTCTTCATGTATTAAAATGTTATAATCCTAATCTTAAAATAATAGAAAACATGAATAGTTAGTTTAAAAGACTCATTGCTCAATAGCATTATCTAGAGAAAACAAATATATTTTTGTCAAATGCAATATCATTTATTGATTTCCATCTGTTCAGAGTTACTCAAATATAGCTTTAAATTAACATCATCAGTGTAACAACTTCACTAAATTATCAATTTGAACCGTGGTCTTGGTTGGAGGACATTTTTTTCTGGATTAGATATTTACCCCCATACTATAATTTGCACATTGTTAATTTTGGTTACAGATTGCAAAAGGTAAAAATATTATTAAATCGCTCTAGTTTTTGTGAGGAAAATGATCCCTGTGTATTGTGGGGCTCAGTGCATATTAGCCCGCTGATACAGTTCTTTGAACTTGAAATAAATGCAGCAGTCCTTGTTTATGTAGTTTCAAGTGCAGTCTTAGAAAGTATGCTGCACTTGTGGAACTGCATTATTTTTTACATAGCTTTTTTGGTGTAGATCTGTGTTTCACTGTGGGTTGGAGAATGGGATTAATAATGAGATTTAGGTGCTAATCTCCATTCAAAGTAGAATAGAAAAATGTATGCTTCCCTTGAAAGAACAAAGGAATCCCACATATGATTATTTCAGTTCTGTTAAACTGTTTCTTTTCCTTCATCTGCAATGATAAAACATAGAAAAGTTGAATCAGCCATGCTACTGTCATGAGGCTATCTGCAGTGGGTGTTTGATTGTGACTGTGGTTAATTTGAACATGTTTCTTTCTATCTTCACCCACCTGCATATGAATGTTACATGCTAGAGTTGTATATTCTAGAAAGAACCTATTACTGTCTTCTGATTATATTTTTTATGGAGAATGGTACTTAGGGTTATCTCAAGCTTAAGAAAGTATATATGGTTAAAAGAACAGTGTTTATTTGGTATAAAAGAAACACAGTCAGAAAGCAACTGTCACTTAGAGGTGACTTCCCATCTTCACGGGAATATAAATGGTCTTTTTGCTCTGCGATGTGTGATTTCTATTGTTCAGAAGTTTCTTTCATTTCCATATTCAGTGAAAGGAAAGCCTGAGCATGGCCACCAGAATTAACAACAGCTTCCTGTATAAATGAAGAAGACAGCCATGTACTTAATGAAGTGCATCATTCTAATGGCAAGTCCAGCTAATGAATACTTTCCCTGTTGTTTTAGAAAAGGGGCTGGAGTGACATCTCTGTGATTCTGGATCACTGGATCCGTATGGAAGAACAATTTGTTTGTCTGAGAACAGCTTCCTTTAATTTTGCTTTAACGTTCAGGAGGCAAGTTTATTGCTTACTTTATATTTCACATTTGGCAGTGCAGTGAAAGTACTTAAATTTTAGCTGTGATTTTCCCCCTGCTATGGTTCACACTTGATGAGGTCATATTGATTCAAAGCTCAGTGGAGACAAACTATAACTTTTACTAAAGATGTTATGCACTTTAGTAATAAAAGCACCAAAACTGACAAATGTGATTTTTCAATATGTATTCCTTAAGTATTTTCCAAAATGTTCATCAAAACAGCCATTATAAATGTGCTTATCAGTGATAATGAGGACAGAATGGTGCCATTTTGAAATATAACCAAATGAAGTATAGTTTAAGAAAAAGATACTGTACTGTACTAACAAATGCACTTCTTTTTTGTGTCCCGATCAAACCCTGGACTGCCAAAATGAAGCCACTTTCTTGGCTTTGTCATTGTCCAAACTTAGGTCCTCATCAGTGTATGTTTCTGGCAGTAATCGGAAGACCAGTAACTGATCTGTATTCTGTATCTGTCCACATTCACACAGAAAGTTGTTGTCCACCAGCAGCCCTCACTTGACCATGTTGGTCTTACATTTAGTTACTCCAATCCTCAGTCTGTTCAAGGTCCTCCAAGTGACATAATGTTGTTACTTGCCTAGTGATCTCCTTCCTCCATCTTTTAATTTGGTTTTGCTCTTGTGTACCCTCAAGAATATTTGTTCTTGCCATAAAGTTCTTCCTGGATCCATTGAGAGGATGTTGAGAGTCTTTCTCTTGCTTAGTTCTCTCGGTGTCTGCTCCTACTTCTCTCCTGACCTTAGGTGGAGTAATACCATCAAGAGGGTATATTTTCATGATGTAGGCTTGAGGCATCCTGTCACTGTATGCATGGCTTCATTAACAGTGATGTCAACTTGTTTTACGTGTATGGATGCACATAGAAACCTATCAGAAAAAAGGGTTACAGCTGTGGAAAAGACAAATTAACTAAAATTATTAAAACAGAGGTTGCATATGTAAATATTTTGTATCATTTCGCAAATCCATGAATGTGGGGTATTCTGAAGTTCTTAGTGTAATTTTGTAGAAATTGTGAGTGTGGAAAATGTCAACCAAAATAATGAAATGTTGGAATGTCTTTGTCATAAGGTGAAACTGAAGCAAGGGAATTATTTTCCAATGTTTACTAGGGAAAGATTTTAATATCTGAAACTCTCTGCTGCCAGGCTTGTGACACGTAGTAGCAATGATTTTAAGATAATACAGCCATCCCCTTAGTCCAGAGGCTCCTAAAGACTTTCCAGGTTGAAAGGGATCAGCAAGAAACCTTGTAACCAGTCTTGGGGGGGGGGGGGGGGGGTAGAAAAGTTTAAATTGGAGATTAACATCCATGGTTGATGATAATTTTGCTGTCATTTGTGCCTGCATAAATCTGTCAAAAGGATTCTAGTTAATAACTGATACAAATAAAATATATAGAATTAAATATTATTAAAACATTATTTAAAGACAATTATCTGGATAGTTCTTCTATATATTGACAGGTAAACTGTCTAGGTAATCATGAAGATTGTTACATTGGTAATGTGAAAACCAGTCAGTGAAGAATAATTTTGTTGTGGCAAATATGCAGCTGAGATGATGAACCATGCTTTAATAAGGAAGATTAGGACACTCTGGAACTAACCTTTACATTTTCCTACAATCTCTCCTAACCTTTCCACACCACCTCTTTAATGGAGGGTCAAAATACACATTACATTTAAGTTGTATAGAGGTTTTCTTTACCCAAAAATAAGTGTAGGAGCAAGCCAAATAGGAACTATGGTGTATTGAAGGAGAGATTTATTCTTTTCCTTCAAAGCTCCTCTCCCCACCTCTACCTTTCCACACCTTCCTCATATACATATTTTTCCATGAAGATAGTAAAAGTAGTGGGCTAGCCAAGTGCAAGTCATTTGATGCCAATCAGATAAAATATTTCCCTTGCATTAATTATTTCCTTCTTGTATTTGAATGCTCAGTTACAGTTCAGTTTATTTAAGTAGCAGTCTGCAGTTTCAGCCTGTAATGCACATTTCTAATTACACATTCACCCCCTTCTCTTTTGATTTAAAAAATGTTCAGGGTTATTAAAAACACCTTGGCTTTAGATCATCTCAGCAAACTATTCTCAGATTCTTCTTAGCATTCTTTTAAAGTTAAGCATTTTATTCACTTTCTAATTAAGTGAACAATACCTAATCAAAGAGACAAAACTTTTCAGGAGCTGGGGAAGACAAACCATGTTTCTATTTCATCTAGATGCATGCATTAAGGTATGATTATTCACAGTGATCTCCAGCTCTTGATTAATACCTTTGTAATTTTTGGTCACAGATATGTGTGCTTGTTCAGTGACATACATGAAAGTAACTTCTAATGATAACCTGTAGAGTAGAGCTGTAAACCTTACTAGATTAATCTAGGCACAATTTGAATGTTTTCCCCTCAATGGCACAAGACATTGAGATCTACCTTCCTCCAAGAAATTCTCAGTGAAAACTAGTATTGGGAGTGGGTGGGGGCAGTTTTGCACATTCAGTGATTGTTGGGTTTTTCCTCATTCTTTCAAACATTTTTTTAAACTGCAGTTAATTTAGGCCTTTTTGGTGGTTGGAACTGGGCAGCATTGGATGCGTTTTACATATATTGATTTTGAAGGTCATTCTGTGTTAGAAACTTAATTTTAAAAAAGCAGACTATTTTTTCAGGAATAGTTTTTCACTATTTTAATTATAAAGAATAAGTAGGAGAAACATTGTACATTTCTTGTGCTGAAACAAGGTTTTCTTCAGTGGCTCTTGACAAATTCAGTGCAACCTCACTTAAATAACTACATTTAAGACAAAACTGGAATAAATGATATTATTTGACATTGTTATGGTAGGCAATCAACAGAAAGCATGAATCAAAGAAGTCCATTTACTACTCTGCTCAGTAAAGTGAAGAGAGGAGTGGTTTGATGTAGATTTGTAACAAGGTGTGTTATTCTGAGTCTTTTGTTAATCACTGTATTCCTGAAAACTTACCTTCACCTCTTCTTTTCTCCTATATGCTTCCCAGGAGTATTTTGGTGAACTAGATAAGGAAAAGTGGTGTCTTATTCTCATTTCTGGTACCTTCTATACCAGGGGTTCCAACTTATGGCCACGGGCCAGACCTGGCCTGTGGCACCATTTCATGTGGCCTGCGTCACTACTGCCACTGCACCAGAAGTGGAATGGACACATTTACAACAGCCTTAAATGAGCGTGCGGCTGTTGTAAACGGATTTACAACAACCACAGGTATGTTTTACGGCAGTGTTTATGCCAGGGCAAACCACTAGTCAGCCCACTCAGCTATCTGGGGGTAATGGTCTTGCCCGTAGCGTAAAAATGTTGGGAACCCCTGTTCTAATCTCCCATGTTACAGTGCATAATTTATGGCTGGGTTCCAGTCCCATCAAAAGAGTAAAACAATTTTTAGGATTCTTTTAGGTTTATTTTGGTTATCTTGAACGAGTTGACATTTGTATCAATATCTGATTTTTTAAATAAAAAATAGGATATTTGTGTATATATTACAGTTGGAGTTCATTGTAATTTGTAAGCAATATTGTTGTGTTGTGTGATATATGCTTCTTTTTTATTTCATTTCCTTTTTTAAAGTTACCTTTGAACATGTAGTTGTGGAGAGAGGTGAAGGTGATCAACTGCTAACAATAGTGTTGTTTTGTCTATAAAAAGGTTTGAAGTAGATAATATGTTTTGTGAAAAATTTTGTATCCTCAATTCATTTTTCTATAATTTGAAATTAAGACATTTTGTGCTTTTCTTGTTACCTGAAAATTGCACTGGGGACAAATCTTGTTCTTAAACATCTTGTTCTTAAACATTCTTGATTTATTTTTAAACAATATTATAGATATGCTTTGTAGGGAGGAAAGAGAATTACTATTCTTACTCATTTTAAACAACATTTTAATTAAGTTGGCACTTCATTCCCTCAGACACATACTCTAATTTCACAATGATGCAATTAGCACACAAACCATATGCCATAGACGCTAATCCACTGAAATCTAATTGGATTTCCCCCTCATGTCCAACCATATCATATTTACAACCATAACAACAGAGCACAACATGTTTAGAGCCTGATTTGTCAAACTGTGGGAGTCCAGGGAACTGGCATTGCTCCCCCCAACCACTACAGGCAATGTCGACTCCCTAAAAAAAGTGACAAAAAGGTCACTTCTATCTTCATAACCTTCCTTTTTGCATGTGAACCCCCATTTAAAAAAATGTTGACCCTCGAGAAATTCTACTTCTTGGTCAGCAAATGTTTTTTTAGGACAGTTTACAAGTGAACTTTGCAGGTTTTAATACAGACATCAAGCACTAAGTTTCTCTTCTTTTGGCTTCAGTCAGGCAAGAGACTTAGAGTCTCTTTCCTTGTTGGCCAGGTACCAATGCTTTCTTATTACGATTCTATTGCTTCTCAGTAAGAAACAGGGATTCCCCACCACCACTAACAACAACAACAACCATGGTGATTCTTTCTCTCCCCTTCACTTGTCTGCTGCCCAAGTGATCAAAAGTGGTAGCAGACTCAGAGAGAAGGCACTGGATTCAGAGTGTGAGAAGGGTGTTCCAGAGTAGTTCAGGAACAATTGTGTATAGCACCATTACCTTTCAGTCCTAGCTTCCACCACTGGCAATATCACAGGTAAGTAGAAGAGCAGTCTGCCTATCACAAAAACCTGAGCAGAGGATAGTTTGAGGAGGGGTGCTACTAACTGTGGACAGATTAATTAGCACTGCTTTCAATGTGGTGCTTGAAATATTAATTTTCACTCTAACTTGGAACCTGTCCCTTGTAATTTTGAACTATTTCTCCTGCCTGCCTGCCTAATCTATATCTCTCTTTTTGGTTGCAATTTGCAGTATACTCTGGTGTGGGTGTAAGTGTAAAAATACTACTAAGGAGTAGACTCTGCTACTACTCCCCCCCCAAAGTTTTAACCTCTTTCTGTCTGAAGGCTGAGATGCTGTTGAAGCAAACCCCTTTAAATTATACTTGCAATACATCCATTCCTCTTTATCGTGCCTGACGGTATATGTCTGTCGCTATTTGAACTGACCTGTTCTGCTTCTGCTGAGGTTCAAAGGTCCCACTGAATCTTGCTTTTCAACAAGAAGTAGGGAAGCTTAGATTAGATCAATGTTAGCTTGGTTGAATGAAACTTGAATTTAAAAGAAAACTTTGTTATAGAAAGCTTAAAATCCACACTGTTTCAGATATTCCTGAAAAAGTAATTTATTTTGAGTTTGTGGCATTTCAGAGATCACAGATTGTCATTCACTGGAACATCCAGCTGAAGCTGCACAAGAGAAACATGTAAAGAGCTCTTTGATCTAGAATACTGTGAGTTTCTTTCACTTGCTTGTTTTTATATTTTATTGGGCAAAATTGTTCCTCTCGCTGCCCCCATGGAAAAAAACATAGTTTGCTTCTTCAGGTCTTCAATCAATTTCAGTTTAACTCAGAAATCAGTAAATTATAGGGTAACAGGAAAAGTCATACTAGAATACAATCCATAAAAGGGAAAAGATATAATTAAAACATTTTAATCAAGATTCTTATAAGTTTTCTCAATACCTTTTGGACTGCCTCTCTTTGAGAAATCTTGCCCAGTCATCATGCCTTTCCCAGTACCGATAGTGCCCACCTTAAGGGAGGTGTGAAAGACCAAGACAAGAGTGTGGGCTCTTTCTATGGTGGCCATATCTATCTGTTCACATTCAGCAGGCCCCAATACTTTAAGTCTTTCTCAAGCTTTTGAAAACTGAGCTTTTAAAGGAATTATTTCATAATATTTTGTGCATACTTTGATATCCTCCTGTTGGCCTGATTTTCCCTCTTTGGTTGTCATATAGGGGCTTATTTTTTAGGTAATCATAGTTGATAGACTAGTTTTAGGTTTATTTGTAATTTGGATCTGGTATTTGTTATAGTGTTGTGTGAAAGTATTGTTTTCGCCCTCTCCTGAAGAAGCCATCGCTCGACCCCACTGTTATTTCTAATTTCAGACTTATCTCCAACATTCCCTTTGTGGGGAAGGTGTTGGAAAAAGCAGTGGCTCGGTAGCTCCAGGGCGTTCTCGATGATACGGATTATCTGGACCCATTTCAGTCATGATTCAGGCCCGGTTCTGGTACCAAGATGGCATTGGTCGCACTCTTGGATGATCTTTGGTGGGAGCGGGATGGAGGCAACCCCTCTGTCCTTGCTCTTCTTGACCTCTCAGTGGCTTTCAATACCATCAACCATGGTATCCTTCTGGGCCGGCTCCGAGGAATGGAGGCCCAGGGCACTGTGTTGTCCTGCTTTTCCTCATTTCTGACAGGCCGGACTCAGTCGGTGTCTTTAGAGAGTGGGTTGTCCAGCCCTAGGTTGTGCCCATGTGGGGTGCCTCAGGGCTCGGTACTCTCATCTCTCTTGTTTATCTACATGAAACTGCTGGGTGAGATCATTCGTTCCCATGGGGTGAGGTATCATCAGTATGCAGATGATACCCAGCTGTATATCTCGGCTCGTAGGAACCCAAGTGATGCAGTCGAGTTCCTGACCAGGTGTCTGGAGGCTGTTCGGGTCTAGATGGGGGACAACGGGCTTCAGCTGAATCCTGGCAAGACTGAGTGGCTTTTGCTGCGGGGTCCCATGTTATCCCGGGAGCTACCATCTTTGGTTGTGGCAGGGACATATTTGCCACAGTCACATCCGGTGCACAATTTGGGGGTCCTCCTGGACTTGCGGCTCCTGCTCGAAGAGCAGGTGGCAGCCGTGGCTAGGAGGGCCTTTGCACAGCTTTATGTCATTTACCAATTGCGCCCACTCCTGGACTGGGACTCCTTGCTCTTAGTCACTCACGCTCTGGTCACCTCCAGATTGGATTATTGTAATGCGCTCTACATGGGGCTGTCCTTGGTGACCATTCGAAGGCTTTAGCTGGTTCAGAATGCGGCTGCCTGGGTTGTGATGGGGTGCGGGCATTATGCTCACGCCTCACCACTTCTCCGAGAGCTGCACTGGTTGCCGGTGTGCCTCTGGGTGCAATTCAAGGTGCTGGTTTTGACCTTTTAAGCCCTTCATGGCATTGGACCAGACTACTTAAGAGACCATGTCGCCACAGGGAATTCAGCCCATCCTACTAGGGCAGACAGGAGGGGCTCACTGGTGGTCCCATCAGTGAAAGAAGTACATCTTATTGGGACCAGGAAAAGATCTTTTTCCATGTCTGCCCCAGCCCTGTGGAACCTTTTACCACCTGAGTTGCGTCCCCAGATGAAACTACTCCCCTTTCACAAGATGCTGAAGACATGGCTCTTTCAGCTGGTTTGGGGCACGCTTGACTCCACTAGCAAGCCCACTGGCTGATTTAGCCTATGTGAGGGGCTGCCCCCAAGCTTGGTTATTCTGTTTTAATGTGGGGAGGGTTGTTTTTAATGATGATTTGTTTATTTGTTTGTTTTTCAATGCTGGTTTTAGCTGGGGTTGTTAGGTCTTGTTTTAGCTATTGTTGTTGAACTGTTTTATATTCTAATTTGCATTCATTGTATTTTTCCCTCTTCCCTTTCCCTTTTTTTAATAATTTTTTTTATTAATTTTCAAAATATAATTACAAAACATAAATTACGAAATCTAAATAATAAAAAATACAATACAAAAAAATCATATGACAATATACAATACAATACATAACATGCATACAATAATAAACAAAAATAAACAAATAATAAACAATACTAAAAAAATACCTCTACTTAACAAGGTAATACCTCCCATCCTTCACTAAATCTTAATTATTGTAACTCATATAATTATATGCAACTTAAAAGTTACATTGCAATATTTTCTTTTTCTTATAAAATAATCTCCAAATCAAATTTATTTATATATTTCTATAATATTCATATTTACACCTTCTTTTTTTCCACCCAAAACTTATTCGTTAATAGTATTACCATCCTAAAATAATATCATGAAAATACAATAATAAAAACATGTATACAAAATGAAACTACACACCCAGTGTATTTTACAATGCCCTACCTAGAGGATGCAGGATATCACACATTTTTCACTGTTTCCAAAAAGCAAATTGATCAGGTACTGGCCCAACCCCCGCACCTCCAGTGAATTTTGACTCTACAAATAGTTGCCAAATTTCCCAAAATCTATTTTCTTTAATTAAACCCTTTTTTATTCAATTCCCATGTCAATTTATCATTAAGTGCAAGATCCCACATTTCCTTGTACCAATCTTCAATTTTCAAATTTACATTATTTTTCCAATTTCTAGCTAAACATTGTCTACTTGTCAACATTATAGCCAGTAACTTTTTTATCAACATCTAAATTTATATTATCCATATCTGTCAACAAAAGTGGTGCTTGACCCCAGTTTAAATCTCATTTCAAAAATGCTACAAGTTTCCTTCTCAATTCTTTCCCAAAAATCTTTTGCCACATTACAACTCCACCACATATGCACATATGTCCCCATTGTATTCATACATCTCCAAATTTTACTCTTTTTATTATCCATCTGATGTATCCTCACTGGGGTCAATTACCATCTCCACAACATTTTATAATTATGTTCTTTTATTCTGACTGACATAGTTCTCATAATCCCATTTGTTTCTCCATTCCACTTCTGTAATTTTTACATTGAGCTCTTGCTCCCAAAGATTTCTTAATGCATCTTGTGGGTTACCGTCTTTATTTAACATCTTGTAAATCCTACCTATAATGCCCTTAATTCCCATTTCCCCTTTCTTATCTTTAATACCAACTCTTCAAACTCAGTCTTACTCCTTCCCAAACTGGTTTACGTCGAAAATTTACTATTCCACTTGTTTACTAATGCAATCTGAAACCAGTTCATCCTCAATTGCATATATATTTCTACTTTCTTCTCTCTATTATCACAAACCCGTAACCAGTCTTTCAACAAGGAAACAACATTTCTAATAAAAACTTCCTTCACCCTCTCATCTATTTTTATCAGAAAGTTCTTCATATCCTCCATTTCTATAATCGGGGAAATATCTGCGGCTAATTTCTTTTTTACCTTCTTCCATACATCCATTATTGTTTTCACTATTTTATTTTTAAATTTTTTTTGCCTACCTCTTTATCTAAAAATACCACTTTACCAATTTGTGCTAACTCTTTCATCTCAATATCCTCCCATATCACCATTTCCCTCATCAAAACCTTCACAATATTTTTAACCTGAAAAGCTCTGTAATAATTCTTAATATTCTGAATTCCCAGTCCTCTTTCTTTGCAGGCGCACCCCCCCAATGATGGACTCAGACACAAATGAAAGTGGATAACGGCATGGGCCACATTTATTGATTCAAGCCCTAGTCCGAATTATAAATTTCTATTGGTAAAACGACCAATCATAATTCTTAAGGCAAGCAGGCCGAAGTAACACTGGTAAGGTACCACCCAAAATTGCCAACGGCAATTGTTACAATGTATCTATTTGTATCAATTTGTTTGTTGACAACAAACAAATTGTTGACCGTAGTCAATATCTAACTAATGACCCCACCCTCTGACGTGTATCCGTAAAATCAGGGGGTGATTCCAGCTGTCTAGTGGTAACCATCACCCCCTTGCCTGGTTCGTCGTTGACCTGACAACGTTTAAACAACTTATGCCTATCTAGTGTTGTCCAGTCAATTGCGAACCTGCCGGATACCTGTGGGTCATAAATGTTTACCTTACCAGTGCTACCCGCCACCCGGAGAGGCTTCAATAAAGGCTCGACGCCCCCCCCCAAGACCGTCAGCTCGGTCGACAGGCCTGCTCGCCAATCACCCAGCAGGAGGTCCATACCTCCTCGCGACAGATGGACCCCATCCCCTGAATAAAGCCCAAAATTTTGCAAACTAATGGCAGGATGATGACTGACCCGCCCCCAGCCCTTGGTCGAAAGGAATCGGGCGACCGCCCTGTTTACCATGCGCCGAGCGCGGTCCAGGGCCTGGAGGTCAAAGCCTCCCCGATAAGCATGCCGTGGGACCATATCTGACCAAACAAGGGTTGTGGCGGGCCATACGTAATGTAAGTAGGCGAGGTCCGCGCAAATCGCATGCTTCAGCGATAAGCCAGTGACCTGACCCAAGTCATTACCCCCAAGGTGTATGATCAGAATGTCGGGCAGGTCGGCACTCCTCGACGAAAAGAGGAATGGCAAAAGCTCCCGCCACAACATACCGGGCTTACCGTGCCATGTGAAATGTACGTATGCACCCAGTCCCAGTCGGGGTCCCCAATCTGTCGCCGCAGCGTAACGCGCTGCCCTATGCACGTAGCTATGGCCCACCAGCCATACTGTCACCGGTGTGATATGACACCCAGGGTCTGTCAAGGGAAAAAACAGGGAAGGAGAGGTACATGGTGACTCAGAAGGCACTCACGGTGGGAGTGGGCGAACATAAAACTGGAAACAGTGTGAGTCCCACCTCCCCATGCTGCGTATGTCAGCCCCGGAGTACCCATAAGCAGCCGCAGTAGAGGCCGCCCCAATTCTAAATGAATGGGTGCCGTAACGGGCCCCAGGGAGGCCGACTCTGGCCAGTGCCTTCCCTGTCACCTTCCAAAACTGAAATTTAGTGAGGGGAGACCCATCTTGGTGACAGAAAAACGGGCCATGGTGCGTGCCACGCAGTGCAAGGAACTCCTGTAGGGCACCAACCGGACAGATGTCTGCCAATGAACATCGTAGCAGTCTTACTCCACTGCCTACGCCATGCTGATCTGTTTTAGAGGAGCGTATCCTCAACTGAGCCCAATCATTGCAAACATAGACATCTTCGAGTTCCAGTGCCCTACGACTTGGATCCGCCTTAGACAGCATCACAAGCTCGCTGATGCGGAGTGCTCCAAAAAGGGCCACCGTTGTAGCCGCACGAAACAGGGCTGCCTCATACCTATCGAAACATAGGTCATGCCAGCCTCGTGCCAGTTGGGTAAGTACCCCAGGGGAAATTGGGTGACGGTCGTCCAGGCAACGCCCACGTTCCCGCACCCACCCCTCCAAAACATGTCTCACACGGAAATCAGCGGTACTGTCCGCATGACCTCCTACCTTGGCCATAAAAGCCAGCGCTGATAGCCTAGATGCTATGGTGCGTGGTGCCAGGCCCTGGGCGTGCAGGTAAACCATAAAACGGAGGATGTGGGCCACTGGGATCGGCCAGGTATCTGGCAAGCAATATTGGGAACAAAAGGTCCGAAATGAAACCAACGCGTGGTGATACGCCTTACGCGTGCGTGGCGCCAGTGACATGCCTATCGCCCGGTTCACCTCTCCTTGCCAATGGTCCATATCTCCTGCGGTAGTGGCGAGGGAAATTCCTCCGCATCCGGAGCCAAGGCACGGAACCGGGAGATCTGCAGGCGGGACAAAGCGTCAGCAATATCATTATTCACCCCCGGGACATGCCTGGCTCTGAACAGTACATTGAGGCGCAGGCTGCGCAATACAAACTGGCGCACAAGATCCATGACCCTGGGAGATTTAGAGGTCTGTGAGTTGACAATGTGGACAACAGCCGCATTGTCACACCAGAAATGCACCACAGAGTTGGCCCACTCCTCACCCCATAGCATCAAGGCCCCCAGTATGGGAAAAAATTCCAAATATGTGAGATCCCTCAGGCGACCTGTGCCTGACCAGGCTGGTGGCCATCCACCATATGCCCACTTCCCATTGAAGTACATCCCATAACCCAGGGATCCCGAGGCATCAGACTGGATTTGAAATTGGGGCGAAGCCAGGAGGTCAGACCTCCAAAATGAGACCCCATTGAACTCCCTCAAGAACTGGAGCCATACGTGCAGATCTGCCCTGATGCCCCGTGTCAGTCTCACCCTATGATGGGGCCTGGATAAGCCTGTCATGGCGTCGCACAAGCGCCGAGCAAAGGCCCTGACAGGTGCGACCACCCTGCAAGCGAAATTGAGGTGGCCATGTAGCACCTGCAATTCCCGAAGGGATGCCTTGCGCTTAGCCAGTAAGTCCGATATAAGGGCAACTATCCTTGCCACCTTGTCTGCGGGCAACCTAGAAGCCTGCGCTACCGTGTCAATTTCCACCCCCAGGAATATTAACTTATCAGACGGGCCTTCGGTCTTTTCGGGCGCTAAAGGGACACCGAGTTCCTCCATTAGCGTCTGAAATGTGTTGAGGAGACGTGTACACGTGTCCCAGCCCCGTTCACCCCCGAATAAAAAATCATCCAGGTAATGGGCTACAGACCGAGACCCTGACCTACGGACAAATGCCCACTGCAGGAAGGTACTGAAACGCTCGAAAGCCGAGCAGGATATGGAACAGCCGAATGGCATGGCTTTGTCAAAATAATATTCACCCTGGAATTTGAAACCCAGCAACTCGAAGTCACCCGGGTGCACGGGTAAGAGGCGAAACGCCGACTTAATGTCACACTTAGCCAACAGTGCACCCGGGCCACATGAGCGCACCATGCGCAATGCCTGGTCAAAGGATGTATACCTGACAGAACAAAGGTCATCAGGGATAGCATCATTGACCGAGTGGCCGGCTGGGTAGGACAAATGGTGAATCAGGCGGAACTCGCCCGGGGACTTCTTGGGCACTAGTCCTAGCGGAGACACTTTAAGGTTGGGAAATGGGGGTGCGGGGAAAGGGCCGGCGACCCTGCCCGCAGCAATCTCCTTATGGTGACCTATCCCCCGTGAAAGGAATACGAAAACCCAGTTGAAAACCCTGAAGGAGGTACACAGCGTCTGCTCTCCTCGGGTACGATGCGAGCCAACGCTCCAGCATGTCGACATTAATTGGGGAGGGGGCCTTTTGGTGAACCCGCTCCTTCCATGGCAGTCTTGCCTGACCCTTGTCCGCCCCTACCCCTGCCCCTGTATCCTCCCGGCCGGGGACAGGCGGAGGCAGCATGGGGGCCAGAACAAGAGGGGCACTCATGCTTGTACTTGCAATTTTTCCTGTTGCAAGAACCATTGGACGAGAAGGTCCAGCACAGCAGGCGGGCTGGAACCCCCTGCCCCGCCGCTTGGCGGGGTACCTGTACTGGGGCCGCTCGTTGGACCGCATGTCCACAATGGTATCTCTCCCCAGGCGCCGGGCGCGTGGGGGTCATATACAGAAGCCACAGCTTCTGGCAGGGCTCATCCCACCTCATCTCCGGGTGCAACGGAATTCTCATGCGGAACTCTTCGTCGTAAGCCAGCCATGACGGACCCGGGAAGTCAACCATAGCCCGGTAAATGTTGTCCAGATATTGGACCATGGGAATAGCCAAATCCGGCCTAGCCCTGAGGTAAACGGCCATGTAAATCAGGTACGCTGGCAGCCAATTTGCCCACGTGCGTGGCGGCTTACGACGACGTGCCTGCTCCTTATCCTTCTCGTCCAGCCCTTCCCTCTCTTCCTTGGTCGGCTCCCTATTGAGAAGTGAGAAGATATCTACGTACTCGCCCCTCCAAATCTTTTCCTTGGTAGACTGGGCCAAATGGTCCCCCAAGGGCAAGGAATACCCTGCCGTTGGCAAAGCCGACACCGGCACCGAGGGAACTACGGGTAGAGTAAAATGAGCCTGAGTCAGCCCGGGGATCCCCAACACATTTCCCAGCACATTGGGGGCACCACCCCGCCCCAAGCCCTGTGTTATGGGCAAAGTCGCTGGGTGGGCCGGGGGCCATTGGGCCGTCGTGCCACCCGAGCGAGGCCAAGGCCATTGAACAGCCCCCCCAATGAAGTCAGTTGTGTGGGTGCATTAACTTAGACTGCATACTCACCTGCTGCACCCCTGCGGGCCGCCCCCACCGGGGGTTCCGGCCCGCTGGGGGCGTCGGAGCTCACGACCGAAGCTGAGCTCGTCGACGGAGCCAAACCAGCACCAGACTGCTGCACCTGTGGGGTGGGGAGCGGCGAGGCAGTGGCCACGACCGGCCAACACGCCTCGGGCGGCTCAACCCGACCCGTCACCGGCCGTTGTTCGGCGGTCAAAGGGGGTACCTGAAAACCTAGGGATACCCCCGTTTGGTTGGCCCTCGCCAAGGACGCTTCAAGGGCCGCTACACGGGCAAGGAGGGCCTCCACGTCGACATAGGGCCCGGCCCCGACAGGGGGCAATTGGGCAACCGGCCCATAATTCACAGGCACCTGTCCAGGTCCCTGAGCCCCAGGGGCCAAATAAGGCCAAGAGCCCATGCTCAGCCCCTGGGAAGCCGTAGGAACGCCCTGTAAGGGCAGGGAACCCAACCACCCTCCGTGGCTCGCACCCCCCATAGGGAACTGCGCACCCGGGCAAGACGGCCCCACTGCACGAACCATGGCAGGGGCCGTGGTCGTCGTTTGCGGGCCAAGGGCCGAGGCCCCGTCCGGGGCCGCGGGTATGCTCCGCGCATCAGGCCAAGGAGCTACCGATCCCATCCCACCGTTCCCGGTGGAGTCCGCTAGAGGTGGCTGCGGAACGGGCGCAGTCGCGGTCCTCCGACCCGGCTGACGCCTCCGCGCCAATCGAGCCACGTTCGCGGCTGCCTTCTTCTTCGAGGGCATGGCTAAAAGTAGCTAGGAAGCCTAAAACAAAAGAGAAAGCTGCCCGAAAAAGGCTTCCCTCAAGAAGACACGACCGACGGAGGTAAGGAGGAAAAACTTCTCCGCTCCGTCGGTTCGCCAAAATGGCAGCACGGCTGCCTCGTGGCCAGCCCTTTTATTAGGGTGCTGGCCACGCCCCTAACTACCCGGATGGTTTCGTCCGGTGGGGGGGGCCCGCAAAGAGTGCGGCGGCCATTTTGGCACCGCGCTTCCATTCTGAGATAAATACCACAAATTCTTAGTAATTCTAGCTTTTTCCCCACCATTACAATAATTGTTGAATAAATTTTGTAATTCCTTAATTTCTTTTTCCTTAAATTTAATTGGTAAGGCATCAAACAAAAAATTAAGCTTTGGTAATAACATCATTTTGCATAATGCGATCCTACCAAACCAAGATAGCTTTAATTTATTGTGTTGCTGTATATTATCCTTAATTTCCCTTTTTTTCCATAATTTAATCTCTTAAATTCTTCTACCATATTTGAAATATTTACCCCCAGATATTTCAGACTTTCTTTAACTTGTATCTTATACTTGTCTTTTATTTTCTCCTGCTCCTTTTTGCTCACATTACACAATATCATTTCAGATTTATCCCAATTTATCCTTAAACCTGGCATCTCTTCAAATTCCTTCAAATGTATCTGTATCGTTTCCAGTGCCTTCATAGGATTTTTCATAGTCATCAAAGTATCATCAGCATACAAACTTATCTTATTACCTACTATGTCCTCAATACTTTTTCCCTCTCTTATGGCATTCACAAGCAATTCCATTGCCATAACAAATAAAATTGGAGATAACGGGCATCCCTGTCTCGTTCCTGCTTCCAGCTTTATGTCTTCCATAAAAGTATCATTAACTCTAACCATGGCGGACCCCTGCTGATACAATTGTTCTATCACCTTACTAAACTTGTTCCCAAATCCATTACATTTAATTATCTCATTAATTGTTTCCCATTGAAGCAAATCAAATGCCTTGAAAATATCTAATGCTAGTAACCACACTTTCTCCTTGCTTTGTTCTGTAATATCTATCAAGTCTAAAACTCTCCTTGTTAGGTCCACCATATGCCTTTCTTTAAGGAAGCTTGTTTGATCTTTATTGATATAGTTGCCCATAAAGCTGTTTAATCTTCTTGCTAAAATTGCAGTAAAAAATTTTGCATCTTGATTTATTAACAAAATGGTTCTGTATGACTCTATTTTTTCTGGATCTTTCCCAGGTTTTGGCAACAACACAATTATAGATCTGTACCATGAAGTTGGAATCTGTCCTCCATCCAAAATATAATTGAATAACTTCAATAATCTTAATACGACCCTATCCTTAAACTCTTTATAAAATTCAGCCAATAACCCATCTTCTCCTTGGGATTTATCAACTTTTAAATTAGCTATCACTTCTTTTATCTCTTTTTCTGTTATTCGCTCTTCCATCCTATTTACATGATCCTGGTTTATTTTATTTCCAATTTGCTTTTCCAATCAATCCTTTAATTTTCCCAAATCTATATTCTCTCTTGTATACAAATCCTGATAAAATTGTTTAATTATCTTGCTTTTATCTTTAGTCTTATTACATTTCATTCCATTTTTATTATCCAAAATTCCAATTTCCCTCTTAATTCTCTTTTCTTTAGCCGCTCTTGCTAATAATTTAGAATTCCTATTACTAAATTCAAAATACTCCCTCTTTAGGTAAACCAAATCTTTTTTTTACTTTTTCAATCTCTTTCCCCATCAATTCACTTTTTAATCTTTGAATCCTATCAAGTACCCTTCTATTTTTTGTTTTTACATGTTCCACTTGTAACACTTTAATTTCTTTTTCAATTTCCTCTTGTCTACTTTTAACTTGCTTATTTTTAATACTGGCTAACTTTAGACTTTCCCCTCTAAACATCGACTTCATAGTATCCAAAACCACGTTATAACTAACCTCTTCTGTATCATTCCAATCCCAGCTTTCTTCCCATTTTTCCATTATTTGCTGTTTACATTTAGGGTCTCTAAATAATTTAGCATCATATCTCCAATTATTGTTAGCTTTCATTAGACCCGCCACTCTTAATTCCAACAGTACTTTTGCATGACCAAATTCCTTGAATATTCCAACTTCTATTTCCTCTAAATCCTTCATCATATTGTCCGTTACAAATAAATAATCAATTCTAGAATATGTATTATAAACTTGTGAGAAAAATGTATAAACCTTTTCTGATCCTTTACGTTCCCTCCATGTATCTCTCAAACCCAGGGATTTCATCCAATTATCTAAAATTCGCAGATTAAACTCACTTCTACACCTTGCTGTATTTGTACAATCTATATTTGACCTTATTAGATTGAAATCACCTGTCACAATCATTTTTAATCGTTCTTTTTTTAAAATATGATACACCTTGTCTAAAAAATTATCTTGCCGTTCATTTAGAGCATAAATATCCAAGGTTATTTCCTCATCATCAATTGCCCCTTTTATAATTAAATATCTACCTTCAGGGTCAGAAATATTCTTTGTCATTACAAACCCCAATCTGTTTGAAATCAAAATCGCTACTCCTCTTGCCTTTGAAGTGCCAAAAGACTTTTCATAAATCTGAATCCATCCTAAATATCTTATTCACATCACCTGACTTTTGATGAGTTTCCTGTAAAAAGACTATATCCAGTTTATATTTCCTAAGGGCCATTTCTAACCTTCTTCTCCTGACTTGACAGCCAGTACCTTTCACATTTCATGACAATACTTTAATGTCTTTCATTTTTTACTTCTATCTCCACCTCCCATGACCACTGCAACCTCCTTCGGGCGTGTTTTTACCTAATCCCACCACCTTAACTAAAAACCACACAAAAAAACCACAATTATAACTTAACAAATAAACAACAATCTTACCTACCCTCTCCACTCTTCTTCTCAGAAAGCTGCCTCTGCCACCCAAAGAGGGGAGGGGGGGACGTGTAAGATATGCATACTAACCGTTCAAACGCTCTATACCTTACAATACATAAGTAATTAAACATTCTGCTCCTTTCTCATCTCTACTCCATCTAAAATAATTCTCCTCATCCTTCATCTAACTCCAACACCACTACTTCACCACCATTAGCACCTGCATCCGATCCTCCCGTTGCACCCTGCTCTTCATCCTTTCCATCCTCCCTTTCTATACCTTCTGTTTCAATCAATGCCTTTCTCAGTCCTAACCATTCTCCAGAACCTGTTTTGTCCCTTTTTGTTGTTAGCCACTCTGAATAGTGTACCCACCAGGAGGGCGGGATATAAATGTGCAAAAATAAATAATAAATAAATAAATGTTATTACTCTAAACTGCCCAGAGTGGCCATTTGGTTAGGTAAGTGGTACAAAAGTGGAACGAATGAACAAATATCTTCCTTTTCAAATTAGGGAATTATGATTTTAACACTACTTTGTTGTTAGAAAAACAAAGGCTAGTTTTGAGTTAGATATGCTGCCCACAACACACTCTGTTGTGGGGCCACATATTGATCCTCATTTACCCTCTCACCTACCTATGTGCTTTGCTAGCCTCCCCCTTCTTTATCTGGAAAATGCTGTGTTGTGACAGTAGAAGAAAAGCCATTGACAAATTTGAATCTCCTGTTTTGTTTAGTATCAAGGCTTTGATACAGTAACTGTGGGAAAATCAAAGTAGTAGATCCCCAGTTGTTGCAAAATGCAGAGTTCAAGTGTCCAATAAGTAGGTTTGCAAGGTCTCTGGCTTGATTCTCATGGAAATTCTTAAACTACAGTTTTTTCAGGCAGAAGGAAAATCTCAGGACTATAAGAACTGGATGAGAAGAACGTCTAAATTTTGTATATAAAAGGACTTTAAAGCCTAGACATCTATGACACACCCACTGATTGATTGGTTGGTTGGTTGGTTGGTTGATTTATGTACCATCCATTTATCTGAATCTGTTCCTCTAGCAGTTTATAGTAAAACAAGGGTTAAACACAATTTTCTACCTTCAGGTGGGGAGAATAACTCTCTCTCTCTCTCTCTCTCTCTCAATCAATCAATCTCTATCTCTATCTCTCACGTGCGCGCACGCACACACACACACACTCTCTCTCTCTCTCTCTCTCTCTCTCTCTCACACACACACACACACACACAGAGTAAGCTGCCCTGAGTGGTGCTTGTACTAATTCTTGGGAAATAAATAAATAAATAAATAATGCTTGGGAAATAAATAAATGTAGCTTCATAGATGTGGTCAAAAGTTTGCACACCTGATATTAGTCTGGCTTCCACATTCTGAATCTGGTGTAGAGTCTGTATCAACCTCAAGGATATCCCCAAGTAAAGACAATTACAGAAGTCAATCCTTGAGGCCAACAGTGCATGGGCCAAAGTTGTCAGTGATCCAGATAAAGGTGCAGCTAAGTGTTGTAATGGGAGGGCCTCTACAAGCACCCTGAAGATTACTCTCACACAAGCATACACACCACAAACACTGAGACAGAGACACAAGCTGTTTCCTTTCTTGGCTGGAGGGAGGGAAGGGAAGAATCTCAGGACAAAGGATTACCAGCCATTTTATTACTACATAACTGTAAACTAGGAAATGGGAGCGACCCTTAAGGTGATTGGTCAGCATTAGCTCAGTGCATGGCCAGGTTTGGGGCATACCTGTCAACCTTCCCGGATTGGTCAAGATTTCCTGTTTTTCGGCGCAGATTTGCACCATTTCCCGATCAGAACTGCCAAAACCCTGGAATTTGGCAGCGGGGGGGAAAGAGGTACTGCACATCCCTTCTGTGCAAGTCGCCTTCTACACATGTGTAGTAGGCGACTTGCGCAGAACCATTCTGCGCAGGTCCCGGATTGTCCGGCGCCGCGGTTGACAGGTATGGCTTGGGGTAAACAGGAAACGTGAGGTAATACTCATGAGGTGTGCTCGTGATCAAGCTTGCAATAACAGGAAATTAGGTGACCTTCTATTTTAGGGGAGATGAGTCATAGAGCTGATCTTCGGCCAAGTTTTCATGGCCTCATCTTTGTAAGTTACTTCCACCTTTTTGAAGACAGCCAGGGAACCCTATAGCTAAGCAATATCCTGTAGATGGGAAAAGGTGGAGTAGACCACAGCAGCTACCTGTTGTTCTTTAGATACTGTAGTGCTGGGTCCAAAAGTATGCCAAAGCTGTGCCCTTAATTGTTAAATGGAAGTGGAAATCCATCTAATTCTGGATTACCTGTCAGCAAGGAGGTAGATTGATCACCTAACAACAGGATCACCATCTTGGCCAGATTCAGTTCCTATTGGTTTACTTTTGTCCACTCCATTATAATATCCAGGCACATCTCAAAACTTTGGACAACATCCACTGCAAAAGTGCTAAATAAGAAATAGAGCTATGCGTCATCAGCATTTCTGACTCTCCTGGTGATTTCTTCTAGCAGCATCACATAGATGTTAAACAACATTGGGAAAATAATGAACCCTTCCAGGACCCCCGCTATCAAGGACTCATGAGGTAGAGACTATCCCCAAATTAAACTCTGACTGTCAAGGAAGAACTAGAACCTGTGAAGAGCTGAAACCCCCCCCCCCCCAAATGCAGAGCCTCCAATGCAGTTTATTCAGGAGAACACCAGGGTTGGCAGTATCAAAGACATCTGAGAAGTTGAGGAGGACCAACAGAGTCATATTGCAGCAAAACCAGTGCTGTCTCTATGGCATTCATTGGCCTGGAGCGGATAGAAGAATTAGTCTCATCCAAGCATGCCTACGGCTTGTGTGTAGATGTAGATTCTGTGGATCAAATTCCAAATGTACTTTGTACAGAATTATTAAAACTAGAGTTGTGTTTTTGGGCTGTAGCTCCCTGAATTTCCAGGGCAGCATTGATATGCACAACAGAGCCATCACTCCAGAATGAATTGTTTATGTACAAAGCTTTAATTATCAGGGGTGGGGAAGTTAGTACGTATATCACTGGAATGGATCCAGGGAAGTCAATTCCTTGGCCTGACTAGCCAGAGGACTTGTACCACCCTGTATGATGCTACTACCCTTTTAAAGATGCTAGCTAAAACCCTTTGCTGCTTCAGAATGCATAGGACCACTTCCCAGGGCTAGAGAAATCTCTGGCATGATGGGGAGTTTTGTCTCCAAGAGGTCATCTTGAGCCTTGTTGTTGTTGTTGGCTGCTACTCGTATCTGAGTATACATTTTTACTAGAAGTCATTTTCACAGTTGATGCATGTGTCTCTGGTGACTCAATAAACCAATCCTGGCCTGAAACATGTGACCACATATATTACACTGAATAGATAGTGGAGGGCCTGGTTGAGTTTGACAAAGATGCCATGCTTGTTGCTTAGCCTCTTCATGTCTGTGGTGTTCTCCTTTGAAGTGATCTGTAGCAGGAGAGATGGTTTGGTGTCAAAGTGGGCAATCTACAGCTTCTGCCTCCTTCATGGTTTGTTTCAGCTGGTCTTTAAAACACTTCAAAGCAGCTCCACGAGCTCTTGTATCGGAGCTAAGTTCTTGAGCCTTGTATTTCAGTGTTATCAGCAGCTGCAAATTAGAGGTGAAAACAACCAGACATTCCTTCTCACCCTTTTTACAATATTCCAAGATTTACCCCATGGTGGAGGGTAAGCCAAGCCACAACCATTTTAAAAAGTTTAGGCCCTTTTTCACTAGAATTACAATCACCAGAAGAATAGCTGAGTTTTGGTGTCATTCTAAACCAGAAATAAATGAACTTAGTCTCCATCATGAGCTTGTGTGGTAACTTTCCTTCTGCTGTGTAGTAAAGAGGGAAATGTTAGAAACATTTGCTTCCACTTTAACCACTATGTGTTGTCTCAACCAAATTTGGTATGCTTGGCATTGAATCCTTTGCAAGGCAGTTTCCAAAGAGTCATTTACAAAACTGTCTTGGATTAACTATCCATAATTAAGATAATTCATGGGGTTAAGACAACATGACAAGATGTGATGAATCAAAACCAGAAGTTTCCAAACTACAGCCTGCACGACATTCAGTCTCTCCTTGAATCCAATGGATATTGAGCCTTTGTTCCTTCTTTGTTGAACTCTGTAAAATTCCTTTCCACTTCTCAAACATTTTGGGTTTTCCATAATAAAGGAAGAATAACTTATTTGCATGCCTTTTTAATGTTCTATTTTAAGATGAGTTAGTTCTTGCAAATTGCTCTCTGTTCCCCTTGTGGGTTTTTCCCCTTGAAGTGTATACCATTAGGATATTCTTTGCTCAGATCTAGGTATAATATACTATGTTTTAAATGTAGATTTATAATGTCAGTTGCAATTAAACTATGCCAGTTAATCTTGCTATACTGCAGTCAGAATATTAGCATTGCACATAGAGCAGCAAATAGCACAATGGTTGCATTTTAACTTCTTGACTGCAGTTCGTTCATTGTTGGCTGAAACTATTATGTACCACATGTGTGTTTCCCCCATATGCTGCTTTTCAGAATAAATTCAAGCAGAATGCTGGATAATGCATCTGCTGTACTAATATAAACTATTTTGATGACTTGCTGAAGTGTGAGAATTTTACAAGGTGATAGATGGATAAGAAATATGCATGCTTTTGGTCTCATTTAAAAGGTGCAATCAGTTGAAAGAGGGAACAAAATAACAAGTTTCAGGAGAGAAGACTTTCAACTCAGTACTTAATTTTGCACTCCTATAGTAATGAGCTTGCTTGGAAGCAAAATGCTGATTGGTAGCAGCTAATTAATAAATGAATATGTATGGATTGACAGTAAATTATGTGTATGCCCTCCTCTAAAATTAGGCACATAGGCCACAATTCTATTGCATTCTATTCTTGCTTGCCTGTTTATGTGCTAGTCACATATCTGGTATGTATTATACTCATCACCAGCCACCATAATTCATGCAATTCCCTTCTGAACATGGAAGTTTGTGTTTTTTTTTAGAATTTTGCCCACAAAGGGGGGAATCCCAAGAAAGTTAGCGTTCTTGGTGTTTGGTTTATAAATATTATTTCCAAATGTATATGCTATTTTCTTTAAGTGCCCTTTGTTGAAGGAGAAATGACTAGTACACATAGAGTGTGGAAAGAAAGTAGAAATTAAAAGCCAGATGTTGTACATACCTGTAAAGTTTGGGATTTAAAAATAAAGGAAATTTGGCCACACCCCTCTGTGGGTGTGGCCAAATCTGTGGGCATGGCCAAATCTGGCCATGTGACTTGCTGGGCTCTAGTTATGCCTGCCACATGACCATGAAAACGTCTGCAAACACAGACAACACTGGCTCTTTGGCTGTAAATGGAGATGTGCACTGCACCCTAGAGTCAGATACAACTGCCTTTCGAGCAAGGGCAACCTTTGCCTTTACCTATTGTTAGATCCAATGCTGCCTGTCATATCTGACTCTAGGGTTCAATGCTCATTTCTGTTTATAGCCAAAGTGCCAGCACTGCCTGTTTGTAGATGTTTCTGTGGACATGTGGCAGGCATGACTAGACACTAGAATGTTGTTACCTTTCCCACCAAAGTGGTCTCTATTTATCTACTTGTAATTTCTTGCTTTTGAACTGCTCGGTTGCCAGAAGCTGGGACAGAGATGGGAGCTCAAACCGTCATGTCAGCCTTCCAGCTAACAAGGTGAGCTTCTTAACCACTGAGCTGCAGTGGCTCAAGTGGCTAAGGTGCTGACTGGAAGGTGGCAGGTCAGCAGCTCCATACCCGAGTACTGCAAGACGGAGTGAGCTTCTGCCTCTGTCCCAGCTCCTGCCAACCTAGCAGTTCAAAAGCAAGAAAATTTAGAGAAACAAATAGGGTATCTTGATTAGTCCAAGCCCCTTCCCCTCATCTTCCTATTTATTTGAGCTTGAGGCCCACCAACCTATTGGGGCCTCCATCCCACCACCCAGAAGTGGCTCATCTTCTTCTGCCTCTTTCCTCCCATCTAGAGCCTTATTTTTTCACCCTCAGGCGTCTCTTTCTCTAGGGTCTACCTTATGTTTATCAAACCACCACCTCATGATGTCATTATTTGTACTTTCACTGTTATTTTTGCAGTTCTGAAGACATGTTACCTGTATTATATTGAAACTTATCTGTTTGAGTGATGATTAATCTATACAAAATGCATTTAAACCATGTCTCACATTCCACTTTATATAATTGCAAGTAGATAATTAGGGAACACTTTGGTGGGAAGGTAAACAGCATTCGATGTGCTCCTGTAGTCATGCCTGCCACATGACCCACCTAACAACAGTGATTCAAATGGTCTTTTGTTTATTGTGATCATTTGTTTCATTCTATAGAAGAACTAAGATGTGTGACTTGGGTTTTTTGTGGGGGGGGTTTGTGATAACTCAGGGCATTCTGTTTGGGACAGGGGGAACACTCACCCTCACAATCTTTCTCCTTTCAATCAGGTTTCAGGCCTGGATATGGTACAGAGACGCATTGGTCGCACTGGTAGATGATCTCTGGCGGGAGTGGGACGGTGGCCATCCATCCGTCCTTGCCCTTCTTGACCTCTCAGTGGCCTTTGATACTGTCAACCATGGTATCCTTCTGGAACGGCTCAAAGGATTGGGGATCCAGGGTACTGTGTTATCCTGGTTTTCCTCATTTCTGGAGGGCCGGACCCAATCAATGTGGTTGGAGAGTGAGAGGTCCAGCCCTAGGCCCCTGCATCATGGGGTGCCTCAGGGCTTGGTGCTCTCTCCTCTCCTATTCAACATCTACATGAAGCCGCTGGACGAGATTATCCGTCCCCATGGGGTGAGGTATCATCAGTATGCTGATGATACCCAGCTGTACATCTCGGCCCGTGGGGACCCCAGTGATGCGGTCAATGTCCTATCCAGATGTCTGGAAGCTGTTGGGGTCTGGATGGGGGACAACGGGCTACAATTGAATCCCTCCAAGACTGAGTGGCTATGGATAGGGGACCCCATGTTATCCAGAGAGCTTCCAACTTTGGTCTTGGATGGGGCTGCTTTGCCCCAGACAGACCCGGTACACAACTTAGGGGTCCTCCTGGATTTGGGACTGCTACTTGTAGATCAGGTGGCAGCTGTGGCCAGGAGGGCTTTCGCACACCTTCGCATCATCCGTCAATTGTGTTCGCTCCTGGACTGGGACTCCCTGCTCATAATCACACATGCTCTGGTGACCTCCAGGCTAGATTATTGCAATGCGCTCTACATGGGGCTGCCCTTTATGACCATTCGGAGGCTACAGCTGGTGCAGAATGCAGCAACCCAGGTGATGATGGAGTGCGGGTGTTATGGTCGTGCCTCACCATTGCTTCGGGAGCTGCACTGGTTACCAGTTTGTCTCCGGGTGCAATTCAAGGTGCTGGTTTTGACCTTTGAAGCCCTACATGGTAGTGAGCCAGGATACCTAAGAGACCGCATCATCCCAAGAGTGTCTGTCCATCCAACCAGAGCGGGCTGGAGGGGCTCTCTAATTGTTCCATCTGCCAGAGGGGCTCGCCTCTCTGGCACACGAAGGAGGGCCTTTTCTGTGTCCGTACCGGCCTTGTGAAACCTCCTGCCAGTAGAGTTGCAGGAGCAGACGGAGCTGCTGCCTTTCAGAAAAGAATTAAAAACCTGGTTGGCGGGGCAGTGTGGGGCTCAGATGGAAGAGTGGCCCCCGCCTGTTGTCTTATAAAATGAAGCCTCCCCATCTTTTTTAATGCAGGCCATTTTAATATGGTTAGTTTTTAATAGGTAGGTGGGTATGTTGGGGTTTTCATTGTTTTTAATATGTATGTTTTAACCCTGTTGTGAGCCGCCCTGAGTCGGGTTTGCCTGATTGGGCGGCATAGAAATTTGAGCTATAAATAAATAAATATCTGGAAGTAATTTTGCTCATTTTGGAAAACTAGTTATAGAGTCTAGTGCTAGATCACCTTATCATTGCATTACTACATTAGTTGAGGGCTAGATAACCACTGCAGTGACTTAAGAGAGAGAAAAATCAATATAAAATTGAAACAACTTAGATGAACTCTAGCAAGCTACAGTATCTCCATGGTGTGTGCACGTGTGCGTGTGCAGCACATGCACACATGCGCACATGTGTATGTGTGTGCATGTATGGATTGCTTTGTAAACTTATCCTTTTTTTATCACTGTGTGATCTTTTAAACCAGGAGTTCTTGACCTTTTTAAGCCAGGTCCTGGGTCACGCTATCTGAGACAGCTTCGGGGGGCATACGGCCATTTTGCCCTTCCTCCACCACATGCATGGCACTTCCTGGTGTGACGGAGGTGGTTTCACATGAAATGGTGCTGTTGGACACATCCGAATCATGGTCTTCAGGTTGAGAATCCCATATTTAAACAGTTTCAGAGGTTTGACAGCAGACCTTGAAAGGAGAGCCAATAGTTCAGCAGGAAAACAGTATTAAAAAAAAGAGGGGATCAAACCACATCAGATCAAACCACATCAGATTAAAGCAGATGAGCCCAAACTATGGCCAATGGGCCAGATTGCTGCCGACACCGGAAATGACCCGCCACCTCCAGAAGTCATCAAATTGCGCTAAAATTGCACCACACTGAAGTGCTGCAAAAATGCTGTGAAAAATTCCAAAAATGCAGCAAAAATGTGCCACCCTCACTCCCGTTGCCATGGGAAGTGGCAGAGGCAGCAAAAACACCTGAAAACACATGGTGAATTCACACATCACCAGTGTTGGCGCTGCCACCAGGAGGAAACACAGCTCAGCTGTCTGAGGGGGCATGGTCAGGCCCCTGGTGTGAAAAGTTTGGGCACCCCTAGATTAAAGGGTTAGTTTGTACACTGGCACTGAAAAAAAGCCAGCCCTTTTTGTGTGGTCAGCTAAATTGAATGCACTCACAAAAGAGACTGTAAATTAAGCCAATGCAAAGCCCAATTGCTCTGATTCAGCTTCCCAGAATGATTCAGTTTCCTGGTGTAATCAGGCCCTCAGTCGTTCAAACAAGCAAAGTAATCAATTACATGACCAGTTCTTAACATGTAAAGTACTTCCACAGTTTCACTCATAAAGAAATGCATGTGCCATTGCTCTGCTTCACAAAGTGATGAACTCTCCTCATCAGTCTTTATCTGAATAAACCAAACAAACTTTTCCCTCTCAATCCTAGCAATTCACTAAAGATGTTTGAGGCTATTTCTTTCTCTACCACCAGAAATAATTGTTATACCCTCCCTGACTCCCATGTCACTTGATTATGAGCAATATATTATATGCCCATTTGACATGACATAGAAGAGATTAAGATTGATGTTCCTCTAGTAGAGGTCATGCAGTATAGAAAGCCAGGCTCCCCCAGCCAAGCACAATAGCTCACTCAAGGTACATTTGTTCTATGTTGCCATTCATGTCTATACTCTTTTTGATACTAATTAAGTGTCTTGAGATGTGGCAATGTTGTGTTTAGCTGTCAAGATATCCTGCTAAACTGAAACTGTTCTTTCAACTTTCCACTCTGGATATTTGTTGCTAAACATTCTTCTGTTCATGTGAGGGTTCAAGTAAAAGCATAAGTATTATCTCCTGGGCAAAATTCTAGATAAAAGAAGATTTGAAAAGTAGAAGATTGGTGCCAGAGAGAATGAGGTGTTTCAGGCTTTCCTTCTTTCTTTTTTTCCTTTTTAAAGAAAGCCATCCTTTATATAAAAAGGAACCTGTAGCAGATTCAAAGTACTGCTGAGCATCACTCATTCTCAGTCAATTTGAGAGGAGACAATTCAGATAAGTCCTCTCAGGTGAAGAGCAAGATTCTCATGCTTACTTCAGTTACAAGATTGCCAAGAAAAAGATCTCTTCACTTCTTGTTCTTCACTCCACAGGACTTTCTACAGTGATGTGCAAGACAAGAATTAGAGAGAGAGGAAGAAAAACAGTTAATGTTGATCCTGTATCTAAAAGACTGTTGAAAAATGTCTCCTTCCGGTGGTGAAATTCAGTACAAATTTTTCCAGATTTATCTTCCCAGAAGTGCTGTGATGAAGTTTGGAAGATAGTTTATTCAAAGCTATGGATGAGAGGCTGAAATAAATTAGGCTAAACAATGTGTGGATTAGCATCAGGCACTAACCAGAGCTTATGATCCTTTCTTCCCTGAACTTTGTCACATAGTCATGTATGATAATAAGATGAGGCCTTTTGTTGAGACTCTTCTGGGTTTTCTGTGTGAGTGAGATTTGCATAGACCAGAGATGGGCAGTCTTGGCCCTCCAGCTGTTTTTGGACTTCAATTCCCAGAAGCCCAAGTCAACACACCAGCTGGTCAGGGTTTCTGGGAATTGAAGTTCAAGTACAGCTGGAGGGCCAAGACTGCCTATCACTGGCATAGACTCACAAACCTCCTCCTTCAATGTTATAAAACAGGGGTGGCCAAACTTTTTCTTTCATGGGCCTGACCATTCCCCTGGGCACCATTGAGGGCCAGACCACACACACCCAGAAGCAGAAGTGGGTGCATTTACAGTTATTGTAAATGTGCCCACTTCCACATTTACGTTGGCCATGGGCACATTTGTGCATGCACGGGTGTGTTTTACACATGATGTAAACATGCCCACTTCTACTTTTGGGTGTGGCGGAGGCAGTGATGGGCCATATGTGATGGTGTTGGGGGCCGAGGCCATCCTACAGGTGATATGTTGGGAACCCCTGTTATAGAATGTACCCTGCACAGCTGTATAGAGTATCTCTCAGAATTAAAAAAAGAGAAGACTAATTTTCTTTATTTTACTGTGACATTTTATTGATCTAAGAGAGGAATCACCTCTTCATTGCCTTTGGATTGTTTCTAAGAATACACAGCTTTCTTTCATTACGTTGCACTATGAACAAAATTCTTTCTTCGGAGAGGTTTCCACAAGTTTAGGTTGGCCAGGAGCCTATTGCCATCCTAAATGTATTTTGAAAAATTATGTAATAGGTGCCATAATATGAATATAAGTTTATCACACAAGATGTGTTCAGAAAGCAATATTGTTGTTTCCTGTAAGTAATTGGAGACAGAGGTTTTAGATCGATATTAATACCTCAAAACCTAAACTTCCAAGTAGCTACTATGTGGCTTTGTTTGTAGAGTAATAACTGGTTGCATTAAGAAATATTTTCCCTGAATAATCAAATAATAGTTTTGCTTATAGGCAAGAGAATATAATACTACAAATGAGTAGCCTAATCTATGCCTCTTTTTTTTTACTAATGGCTGGACCCTGCTACAATTTAAATGTTATTTGATTGCTAAGTAAAAGCCGTACAATTCTGTTTTACCCCTTTCCTTTCTGTATTATTTTGTTTACTGCAGTGCTTAACAAACTCTAAGAAGTCTTCAAATAGAAAGGGTAAAAATCCTGTCCAGTTATATTGGCAGACTACATAATCATAAGGGGAGGTGGCATCATCTGGAAAAATTAGTTCAGATGAACTATGTTGAAGAGCCAGGCCTCTCATTCAGTTAATCATGCTTACTACCCTGTTTCCTCGAATATAAGACACTTATTTTTTTAAAACTCCAAAATTAGCAAAAGGTCTTATTTTCAGGGGATGTCTTATTTTTCCATTAAGAAGAATACCAGTCTCGATCACGCTTCCCTTGGTTGTGAGTGGGGAAGCGGAATCGAGACTGGCCTCAGCTGTGAGGCGGCCGGCGTGGCCCATAAGAAAGCCTGCCGCAATGGAGTCTCGATTGCCTCCCCTCTCACAACCAAGGGAAGTTTCCCTTGGCGAGAGCGGGATTGAGACTCTGACGCGGCAGGCCTTCTTATGGGCCACGCCGGCCGCCTCACAGCTGAGACCAGTTTCGATTGGGCTTCCCCACTGGCAACTGAGGGACGCTTCCCTTGGTTGCGAGTAGGGAAGCGCGATCGAGACTGCCCACAGCTCAGCTGTGAGGAGAAACTTCCCTTGGTTGTGAGCGGGGAGGCAATTGAGACTCCGACACAGCAGGCTTTCTTATGGGCCACGCCGCCCGCCTTACAGCCGAGACCAGTCTCGATCACGCTTCCCTACTTGCAACCAAGGGAAGCGTCCCTTGGTTGCGAGTGGGGAAGCCTGATCGAGACTCGTCTCAGCTGTGAGGCGGCCGGCGCGGCCCATAAGAAGGCCTGCCGCGTCGGAGTCTCGATTCCGCTCTCGCCAGGGGAAACTTCCCTTGGTTGTGAGCAGGGAGGCAATCGAGACTCTAACGCGGCATGCTTTCTTATGAGATAGAAACCTTCATAGACCATTACTTCTTAGAAAATGTGACTGATTTTTGGTCTTCATTTATCATCCACAGAAACATAAACACAAACAGCTTTATCATGGTTTTGCACACATTGGTAAAACGTTACAAGTCTAATCTTTTCAAAGATGACCTTCTCATGAACTTTCTTGTAGGTGGTCTTTGTTAAGATAAGCTGCCATAGAAGTTACAACTTGATCCTGATTTAACACAAAAAGCTGTTCTGTTACACAGAGAGATTCATTATTCTCTGTTGGTCAAACGTCAGCAAAGGGAAATGATAAGTACTCTCAAATTTACTTTGAGATATCTATTTTAGATGCTACGGGCACTTTAGATGGAAGGTAAGAAAATCCATTACATGATATTCAGGCCTGTGAGGGTACTCTGGGCTTGCTTTAGCCACTCTACCATGCTATCTAACATGTGTGGGACTATGTAAGCACAAAAAGTAACCTCAGTTCCCAGCACAGTCCAGCTTGACTTGACTACCCTTCAAAGAACTCATAAGCCACAAAGATGTGTACTTTATCATGCACAGTATCAAAATTGATACTGCAGCAAAGAAATCAGAAAAACACTGAGACCAGGAAGGATAGTTTTGAGGGAAACAGAAAATATTCTTAAGAACTTTAAGTGTAAGGATATGTGACTGCATCCTGTATTGTTCCTAAATACTATGCATGGATGGGGAAGCTGTACAGTGAATAAACCTGATTACGGGTTGGGGAGTGAATAGTTCAAAATAATGTGTTACTGGGGAATCTACTGTTTCTCTCTAAAGTCGTCATCTTGGTTTATTTCCAGCCTTCATTCAGAAAATTGGTCTTGAATTTGATACCTGGAGTTCAGAGCAAAAGCTGGCAGGGTCTTTTTGAACATAGACTTTGAAGCTTCCTCTTTTGATCAACTGATAGTTTCCTTGTGTTGATTTTTAGCAGATACAGTACATAAATCTTGCTGTAACTGAGGCAAAGAAAGGTAAGCTTCAAAAATATAGTAATAAAGAAAGACAAGAAGTAAAATAAATGGTTTCACAGATACATACACACACACACACAAATGCCTCTGGTTATATGGGAAGAAGATAAGAGGAGAACGAAACCAGTGGGGGACCAGAAAATTATATACACAGTCAAGCTTCTGTAGAGAGAAATGTGACATGCACACAAATATTTTATTTGGAAACTTTAACAGATGTAAGAATTTCAGGAATAGTATGGATCTTGTATTAAAGAATTATAAGTACTGTTGATCTTTGAGAACTTTTGACAACTGCAAACAAAAATAAATTATTTTTCAGAAATAGTATGGATCTTATATTAAAGAAATACAAATACTGTTGATCTTTGAGATATTTTGACAACTGCAAACAAAAATAAATTATTTTTCAGGAATAGTATGGCTCTTGTATTAAAGAAATACAAGTACTGTTGAACTTTGAGATATTTTGACAACTGCAAACAAAAATAAATTATTTTTCTGGCTCAAGTATCAGATGACAATAGCAGTATATAACTTTTATTACAATTCTTCTTCCAGTACTTCTAAGTGTTTCATGTCTTTATTTTAGTGAGATTTCAACAAGCCAGTATTAATATCTCTATATTGTAAACCAGGAATTGAATCTGAAAAAAGAATGGCTTATTCCAAAGAAATTTCCAGGAAGCAGCTTACATTTTTAGCCCAATGCATCAGCTTTTCATAATCTAATTGTATTCCCTTTGCTGCTGTCGTCAGTGAATAATTCTTTGTCCAATAAGTGGGAAAATCAGAGGCTAAGCAAAAAGTGAAGAGCGTAAGATTTCACCATGTGGAGATATAGGTTGTTCATTGTTGTAACTGACCAATGTCCTAGAATGCATCAAGGCAGTTTTAAAGAATAAAGATATCGGAAAGTAAAGAAAACAAAACAAAACAAAAAAAGATTTTAAAGGACCTTAAGGACTAACTCCTGTATTTTAATGTGAGCATGTGTGGATCAAGTCCACTTCATCAGACATAGTTATTTTTTGCTTTATATGCAGAGGTGATCTAATAAGGTGATACAATGAACTAACACTAGACTCATATTTACAAGGGAAAAGATTAAAAACAGGATAAGGACAAAAGCAGGTGACAAAATTGACTTATTTTGTATAGTTTTCATCACTGGAGGACAAGAGACAGCAGTGAGAGAGAAAATGGGCTGGGAAGCCACAGACCCACATATGTTTGCTGAGCAGATACAGACACCTGCACATGGGCAAGCATCACCTTCCCACAGCATCTGCCCACATGTTCATGCTACTTTTCTCCTCATAAACACATATTCCACCTCTCCATGTTGTTGTCCCTCCTTCTCTCTCTCTCCTTCTCTTCTTTTGAAGCTTGCCTTGCTCTTTCTGCTCTTTTCCCTCTTCTCCTCTACAGTCATACAACACCCCGTATCTGCATAGGAAAATGTCATTTCAAATTATTTGACCAGTAAAATAGTTGAAGTCCCCAAGCAGGAGGAGAAAAAGCATATTTGTAGGCAAAAAGCACTGGGTGTATTCAATTTGGCGTTTGCTTCAATTGGGCAGCAAAAACAAAAATAAAAATTCAAATCCACCCATCTTATAAGTAGAACAAAACCCAAATTACAGTGGTACTTCGCTTAAAGAGCATAATGCATTCCACGGGATTGCTCTTTAAGTGAAACACTTGGAAAAAGTGCCGCTAACACCATTGTAAGTGACTGATTGTGACTTCCACCCCGGGGGGGATGGGGAACCTCAATTTAGTTGTTAATCGAGTTTTTGGTTGTATTTAGTTGTTAATTGTGCTCTTTAAGCAAGTTAGTCTCGAAGCGAGGCACTCCTTATGGAAGGTTTTACTGTACTGTATTTGATGATGTACTTAGCCACTTAAAGTATTTTAATGTTGGGTGTTAGTTAAGACAAAGCATTTTAAACATGAATGTATATGTTCCAGAATTCTTCATGTTTTGCAATTTCTGAGGATAACTTTTTAATTTCCTTTTTCAAAATACAAAGCAAGTCTCAGATTATTAGCTTTATGATTCAAACAACACTGTTTGGATAGGTTAAAAAAGAAGAAATGGTGAACGATATGGTTGTAGCAAACATTGGAAATCAAACATTCAGTAAACAAGTGAAGGAAGCTGTTAGCATAATTTAGTGCTGATCTTTGGAAGTCTTGTAAATCACAGACCTGGACATAAACTTTTAAAAAGAATTTCACCAGCTCTATTCTTCTGCCCAGTTCTTGTAACCAGATTTCTGGGGAAAAGGTCACCAAAAAAATAATTACGGTGCTAATAAGGGTTCAGAAACATCTGCCCAATCTTGCACAAATACAATTCTGTGCATGATTCTGTGCAGCCAGAGGTGTATAGCAAAAACAGAATTCCAGCAAGCTTTATCTGCATTTTGTCATTTATCACTGGAAGGCAAATACAGTACAAACTTTATTTGCAAGTTGGATTGCCAGTTGGATCATCCTGCCTCTAAGTAAATTATGTTGTCAGAAAATATGGTAATCACAGGGAACTTGTAATTCTCTTCATATGGTTTGACCCTAAGAACAGCCATTAGAAGAGGTACTTCAATTTACAGTAAATGAAAAAGAAGGTTTACAGTGTTTTTATGTCTATTTGCCAAAGAATGATATTTTGTCCCAAAATCCTAATTAAACTAAAATCAGTACATTTGAGTTAAACTAAAATCAATTGATTGCTCAGGGATTTTCTTTATCTGCCATTTTAATTATTCTAATTTAGTTGTTATACAGTTGGCTGAAGAAAATTTTCTGCCTGGGGCAGAAAATAAATGAGCATTAACAACTTATCCCTACATGTCCCTGCTTAGAAGTTCTATTGAGATCAGTAGGACGTTCCTAAGAGAAAAATACAGAATTGCAACCTGAGTAATAACTATTAAAAGCACAACGCTTGCCCTAAAGATTTTTAACTCAAGCTACCTTAGATAATTTATTTGAAACATAGTCACCCTTAAATGTGTATTGCTTGCTTAAGACATATATTATCCTGGCCAATATTCGCAGTTTCTCTTGTCTTAAAACTGTTATCTATGACAGAACATGTTGCACAAGAATTTCATTTGCTGCAGCTGTTATTAAAAAATAATGCTTTCTTTTCAAGTTCACAATGGTACTCTAGTTCCGATATGGGGGAAGCCACTTGTGATCGTATCAGGAGCATAACTAATCAGAGCCTCTTATTCTGCAAATGCTTTCATTCGTTAAAATTTTAGCTAGCAGATCTAACCGCATAATTAATGGAGACTGTTTTAAGTGGGTAAAAATGTTACTTCATTAAGTTAAACTTTAAGGCCATAATCTTTGAAATTGTTTGTCTGATCAAATAACAAAAATCACACAAGCATTTCCAACATTTTACAGGCCAAACTGGTTGAGTAGTGTGTACAAAACAAGATATACAGCTAACTGGTCTTATGAAGGTCAGCCTGCTGGAGTAGAAAAATCATTGCATACTTGTTCTTACACAAGCAGTTTTTCCTCAGTTACATTTTGGGCACAGTTATTGTTTAATTTTAGGGGACTCTGTCAGAGATAATTGCATTTGTTATTGTGTTTGACACTCTTCCTCAGATGGCTTTTTTTTCTTTACACCTTCAAACTGGCTTTATTTTTTGTGAGCAATAGCAATTACCCTTATATACCACCCTGTAGTGCTTGTGCACTCTTTGGGTGGTTCACAATATAATTAGCATTCTGCCCCCAACATGCTGGGTACTCATTTTACCCTGCAACATTTGCATAACAGGCAAGCCAAATTCTGCACAGGCTTATCCAAAGAATGGGGCTCTTGGCAATATTCCAGAGGTAGAAGACTCCAGTCATTCAGATATTTCCAAAAACACTTGTTCCAGGGATGGGTGTCAGTGAATTATGAATCAGATATATTGTGAGCGTTTCTGAGCTCACACAGAGTATTTTCTATGATACTGAATAGCTGAGCACCTCCCCACCCATTTACAATAAAAGTGCAAATGCAATGTCACTTTTATTGGAGGCAGAGTGGATGTCTTTGGCTGTTGGCAGGACTTTTAATGCTTAGAAAATTAAGGATTTACAACATAATACCAATTGTTTTGGGGCTAATGATTGAATATTGCAACAAACAGACTTCCTCCCTTTGGTGTCTTGCACGGAAGACAAAGAAGGAGCCGCACTAAGGGCTAAAACACAACTTTATTGCATGGTAGTCAGAGTAGTCATGTGAGCTGGATGCTGCTACTGCCACGGGCAGTAGCATCCGTAACAGCTTGCTACAATGTGTCTCTGATTAGTTACAATGGATACAATTGCCAGATACAATCAGTTAAAGAGTACTTGTCACATTCTATTCAGTACATAACATCCCTCCCCCCTAGGTGAGGACAAAGTCCTTTAGACATTGAGGCTTTCCGCACGATCGCTTTGGGCAAGTGGTGGCCGCACTTCGGGCCGGAGTCCCTGCATTGGAGGAGAGTGACTCATTAGCGATTGGCTGCGAGTCGCAAGCCGGGGATTGGGGAGGTCTAGGTGTGGGAGTAAACTCCAGGGATGTGAGACCGGAGGCTCCAGGGACTAAAGAAAAACCCTGCTCTTCACTTGGATAAGTGGGAGACCACTCCGAAAAATCCCCCTGGTCTCCTAACTCAAAATCTAACAACTCCTCGGAATCTCTCTCTTCCAAGTTGTCCCTGTTACCCGGGAGGTCAAAAGGATATGGGTTTGTCTCATTTCCCTCCCCCCTGTGGTCTGTGTCTCCCCCTTGGGATAACACTGACTGCTCCACTTGGTCACTCGCGTCTTGCCTTCCCACTACTCTACCCCTAGTTGGTCGGCGTGCCTCCTCCAGAGGAGTCCTATGCCTGTCTCGACATTGTAGGAGACTGGCCCCATCTGTCTGACCACTATCCCAGGTACCCAAGTAGGGCCGCATAGTTTCAGCAATGCACTGCCTGGCTGATCTCAAAACTCTTGGTGCCCCCCATTTCTATATTTCTACCCGTGTCCTCCACCCTGGTTGGGTCTCATCTTGAGAGGATCGTGGCGGGTTTCCTCCGCATGAGGAGCTCGGCGGGTGAGAGCCCTGACACTAAGGGGGTTACATGGTACCTTAGTAGGAATTGGCAGAGCTGCAAGTTCAATTCCCTGGGGCCCATCCTACGCAGTGTGTCCTTTGTTGTTCGCACCTGGCATTCCGCTTGACCATTTGTAGCGGGGTGAAAAGGGGCCACAGTTATGTGGTGAATTTTGTTAATCTCTATGAATCCCTGGAACTCCGCTGACGTGTAAGTTGTGGCGTTATCACTCACAAGTACGTCAGGTAAACCGAAACAGCTGAATACCTTGCGTAATTGCTTAATCGTTGCAGCTGAGGATGTACTGGCCATCAGAATTACCTCCAACCACTTGGAGTAGGAGTCCACTATTATAAGAAAAAGGGTGCCCCTGAAGGGACCAGCGAAGTCCACGTGTAGCCGTGACCACAGACTCCAGGCCGGGACTCCTCGGGCTGGGTGCTCTGGCAGCTCTCGCAAGTGCCAACCATGTGCTCTATATCTGTGTCCAGTTTGGGCCACCAAACGTAACTCCTAGCTAGCACCTTGGAATGCACAATCCCCGGGTGACTGATATGCAGCATCTTGAGCACCCGGGACCTCAGAACTACCCGCTGCCCTCAGAGTAGTCAGCCCTTTTCTAAGGAGAGCTCATCTCTCTGCCTACCATAAATCCTGAATTCCTCCGTAGGGGAGGTTGCTGGCCAGCCTTTCTGGACCCATGAACTGACTAGGGCCAATGATTTGTCTTTCGCCGTAGCCTTGGCGATCTCAGCCGGCAGAATCGGGGGCACTTCTAGGGCATTGATAGGAGCACCTGGTGGTCCTGTTCAACCTCGCACTCCGGGTCCCCTGCCTGTGGGAGGGGTGACCTGGAAAGGGCATCGGCATGGCTGATCTCCTTCCTGGGGCGGTAGGTCAACGCGTATTGGTACGCGTTGAGGAAAATCGCCCACCGCAGCATCCTTGGGGACAAGATCTGCGGGGTTTGCTTATCTGTGGTCAAGATTCCTAAAAGGGGCTTATGGTCGGTCACGACTTTGAATGGCCTGCCATAGAGAAAATCGTGGAACTTTTTGGTTGCTGCAACAATCGCCAGTGCTTCCCTGTCTGTTTGCGCATAATTGCGCTCTGCCTTGGACAGGGATCTCGAGTAGTATGCCACTGGGGCTTCTCACCCACTCTCTAGCACGTGGCAGAGGACTGCCCCCACCCCCACCGGTGAGGCATCGCAGACCAACACAACGGGTTTCTTTGGGTCGAAGTGGGTCAATAAAGCCTCGGAAGATAGAAGCTGTTTGAGCCCCCGGAATGCCCGTTCCTGGCTGTCCCCCCACCGCCAAGCCACATGCTTTTTGAGTAATCTATGCAGCGGTTCTTCTACTGATGCCTTTCCCGGAAGGAAAGAGTGGTAGAAATTTAGGAGTCCTAGGAAGGACTGCAGTTCAGCCTTGGTGGTGGGGGGAGGAGCATCTTTTACTACTGCTACTTTGGACTCTGCTGGCTTTATACCCTCAGGGGTTATTCGGAAACCCAGAAACTCTACTTCCTCAGCGAAAAACACACACTTGTCCTTTCTCAACCTGAGCCCCACTTTTTCAAACACTGTTAGTACCCGGTCTAGTCTCTTGGCTAATTCTTGTTCCCCTCCCGCTGTTATCAAAATGTCATCAAAATAGGGGGAAACACCTGGGAGCCCTTTCAACAATCTTTCTACAAGGGACTGAAAGATCCCCGGAACTGAATTTACGCTGAATTGGAGGTGCATCACTTTAAAGGCTCCCTTGTGGGTAACAATTGTTTGAGCGGCGGCTGTAGCTGGGGTCACCGTCAATTGCTGGTATGCCTGGGCCAAATCTAGCTTGGCGAAACATCTCCCCCCATGCAAAGTTGCTAGCAGGTGACTTACTACCGGCACCAGATACGCATTTGGGAGAATTGCCTTGCTTGCCTTAAGTTCCGTAACAATGGGGGTTTCCCACTCGGCAGAGTCCACCGGTACCAAAATCCCCTGACCCACAAGTTTGTCCAGTTCAGTCTCAATTTTGTCCTTGAGTGCGAAAGGCACTTTCCTTGGCTTCATCCTGATGTGTCAGATGTCAGGGTCCAATTCGAAAGAAACTGGGGGCCCTTTGAACTTCCCTAACCCCTTCTCAAAGACGGCAGGGTGTGCGTTACACACCTCCGTGATCGGGTCAGCCTGCACGGCGTGTATGCCTCCAATGAAAACCCACAGGGGCCCAAACCACTGTATACCCAGGAGACAGCAGGACCCCTCCTTTAGAACTACTAGCGGCAACTGCACGGAGCGCCTTTTGAACTAAACCTTGAACTCCCCCACCCCCAACACTGGTATGCTCTTGCCCTGAATGTCCCACAAGTTAGTCTTAAGGGCATTCAGTTTGGGGCGTGACTTGGTGGGAATGCGCAAAAATTCCCAGTGGGAGATGATGGACTACGACGACCCCGAGTTGATCTCCATTCTTACCGGGACCCCTTGTACAGTACCTCAACAAAGAATCGGGGGTGCCGCAATGGTACGCTGTGGACCGCCTGGTCACGGTCATCGGGAACCCATCGAGACACACGGTGCTCCTGGGGCTTGTCATCATCGAAAATGTGCCTGACCCCATCTGCCTTTTTTTGGGGCCGATCCGCCTGGCCCTTGCCATCGTCTTGACGACGCGTGCAGACCCTTGCGATGTGCCCACACCGCCCGCAGTTGTGGCACTCTGCCTTCCGGAATGGGCATTGGCTCCGGTTGTGGGATGCCCCGCATCCGTCGCAGCGGCGGTCCTCTCTGGCGTGGTCTCGAACCTCAGGCCTCCTCTGCACCCGCTGCACGTCCTCGTCCTCACTGAAGTCGGAGGTGGACGTGGTGGACTCGGAGGGCCCCTGCTCTCCGTGGGAGGAACAGCTGTGGACTGGGACCACCGGCGGGGACCCCCCAACCATGGCGGTCCTGGCCCGGCACACCCGTTCGCCTTGTTGCACTGACTCGGCGGCTTGGGCGATGTGCAGGACATGCTTGAACGAGATGCTCTCATCCTTGGCCAGTAGTTTTTTCCTGGCCCCCTCATCTCGCAGGCCCAGCAGGAGCCTGTCTTGCAGCGCCTCACTCAGGGACGCTCCCCACTGACAAGGCACAGCAGCCACCCTCAGGGCTGCCACGAAGTCGGCCACAGACTCACCGGCCCGCTGGCACCGCTGCTGAAAGGCCAACCTTGCCGGAAACACCGACACTTTCAGGCGAAAGTGTTTCCTCAGCTCGGCGAGGATCTCGTCTAGGGGTACCTCCCTGAGCGGTCTCGGCGTCAGGAGGTTGGTGGCCAGTTCCAAAGTCTCTAGGCCGCACTGGGCCAGTAGGAATGCCCAGCGCTGGGCTTCCTCCTCGATGCCCTCGAGGTCCATTGCGTAAAGGAACTGCTGCTCGTAGAGTTCCCATTTTTCTGGCTTTGTGGTGTCGAAGGGCGCGATGTTCACTTTTCGGGGCACCATCCCAACTTCGTCACCAATTTGGTGTCTTGCACGGAAGACAAAGAAGGAGCCGCAGTAAGGGCTAAAACACGACTTTATTGTATGGTAGTCAGAGTGAACATGAGGTAATGGTGGACCAAACAGCTCTATTTATAGCACACTGTACATTTTGAACAACCCGGGTGATAGTTCATTGGTTACTGTCCGCGTGACGTCATGGATCGTCACGCCCATCTTCTCCAGGTGTGGTGTGGCGGGAAGGTTTCCCACCCTTCAGGTATTCAGGGGAATCTGTATCATGTGAGCTGGATGCTGCTACTGCCACGGGCAGTAGCATCCGTAACAGCTTGCTACAATGTGTCTCTGATTAGTTACAATGGATACAATTGCCGGATACAATCAGTTAAAGAGTACTTGTCACATTCTATTCACTACATAACACTCCCCTTACCTTTTCCTTGCATCTTCCTTTGTTTTCTTAATAGCCAATCCTATCTGACTCTAGGGTTCAGTGCGCATCTCTGCATCTGCAGATGTTTCCGTAGACATGTAGCAGGCTTGCCTCAATGATAATTACAACAGTTCAAAAACTGGAAATGAAAAAAAAGTTTTGTATAAACGACTTGGTGTGATATAGCCCTATTTCAGGAGTCGAATGAATTGGCAGGTACAAAATGTAATTGTTTCAAATAACAGAGATAATTGATTATACATTTTTCTCAGTTCTTTGGGAACAGCCACCGCAACCTTGCAAGGATAATGTTCCTAGGCCCTGTGAAAGAATTCAAAGATATATCATCAAGATTTACAGCAGTACAAATGATAAATTCTGGGGGAAAGACCTGAACATTTTACTCAAGAATAATATTGGGAGCTCAATTTGCTCAGAACCACCATTTAGCTCATTCTCTTTTAGCAGTAATTAACACCACTGAAGCTTCACTGATCAAACAAGTTTCTGCAAAAAGGCTGGAGAAACTGAAAACATTGCTTCTATGTCCACATATGGTGCTACTTTCTGTAAGTTTTCATGTCCTGACCACTAGTGCTTAAAATAATGGAAGTCATGACAAAACAGCTAGCAGTGCTCTCTTCTGCTCTGTGTCTCCTTGCCCAGTGTATAGACATTAATTCATAATTAAACCATCAACACTTCATAGCACTTTTTGGTCTTGCTGCAACTATCCTAATGGGAAGACACAAATCAATTTATAATAGTATATTTGTTAAATAAATTTGAGCAGATAGCTTTGATGGAAAAGCTTAGAACGCAGGTTAGAACTCTTAGAAATCTCAGCAAATGTAGAAATGTAATTAATATCTAATTGTGTATCTTAAATATTCTTAGATGTAAGAGACAGCTCTGGATATATCACTAGTTGCTTAATAAAGAACTAGCAATTTATCCATTATTTCATTTGGTTTTTTATGTAAATTATAGAGAAATTCCCATTAGTGAGGAAAAGAGAAGAAATTCTTCTTTTCTTTAGCAAGCCTCATATGACATTGACTGAGTTTTGCTTCATGATCTGAAACCACTGAGTTGTACATTAATTAAATTTAAGCACTACAACATCAAAATAGCAAAAATAGCAAAAACTGTACCTGTGTAGGAAGAAGCAGGAGAAGAGCAGGAAAGGCCTAAAGCTTGCTATGGTCAAGCATTTTCTGTTTGGGATGATCCAACAAAAGACTATTAAGGGTTAAGTAGAAAGCATTGTAAGACTGTGGCAGCTCAAGTGGTTAGGACGCTGAACTTGAAGACTGGAAGGTTGGAGTTCAATACCTGAGTACTGCATGATAGAGTGAGCTCCCATCTCTGTCCCAGCTCCTGCCAATCTAGCAGTTCGAAATCAAGAAATTGCAAGTAAACCAAATGCAAGCCACTGAAGTGACACTACCAGTGTCAATAAAGTTTGAAAATAAATTCTCAAAATTTAAATCAGAATTTTGAGGATGTTTACCAGTATCAACATTACTGTAGTTATATTTGATTCGGGAATGTTTCAGTGAACAAAATGTTTGATGGACTCTTCGCATCTGTGCTGTGTGTTACCTTCAAGGAGAAATATATTCCTTTACATGGAAGAAAATGTGTGTGAAGAAATGTTGTGATCTGTTTCCAGTCGAGCTTGATTAGTAGAGAGGAAGAACAAACAAGAAACCCTAAAAAATTTGGCAAGCTGGAATAATTGATTTACTTGGTTGCTTGTTTCATTTGGGCAAGTATAACCATGACTCATTCACACAAAAATCAATCCCATTGTGTTCAGAGACACTTTCATTCAGTTATGTCTGGGGGAAATAATTAATTCCACCTAAAAAAGATAGGGGACCTTTCCATGCCCAGGTGGGCTCCAGACAACCATTCCAACAGCCACATGCCAACAGTGTGCATGGCCAAAGGGGCAGGCCACTCCCTCATGACGTAATCCCAGTTCATCTCTCTGGAGCTAGTACACACCATGTAAACGTACAAACACGCCATTCACATACAATCATTTACTCTTACATACAGACTTTCTTTCATATCTAGTAATTGAGGCTCCACCTGCTCACAGACACATATTCCACTCACCCATTCACTCACTCACATGCTTATTCTCACACAGACACACATTCACATGAAATGATAAGAAGCTTTGTGAAGCACAAGAGCACAGTGATTTGAATGAAAAAGATGAGAAAGGGAGCAATCTACTTCCAAACCTACTGTGATCTGAATGTTGGATGATTTCTTGTCCAAGATACCTGTGCTGCATGGAGCTTTCTCATTGCAAATTTGCTCCTTTTCACAAAGGGAACAAGGTGGGCACGAGAAGTCATGTCTGATCATTTGGGGATTTCTACACACCTCTCTATTTGCTTTCTAGTCAAGAGGGAGAGAAGGTTACGGTGAAATCCCTGTTTTAGCTTGGAATGCAGATCTGATAACTTGCTAATCCTCTATTTTGCTTGTCTTCCAAGGTTAGGGTTCCTCTGCAAGCTTCACATTTAAGCTGCTTGTGGACCAGATTAGTCCTATAAGCCTGATGTTTCTTACTGTATCTATTATAAGTATAAGCAATTACAGTCAGTTGCATTTGAAATGACGGTGAATATTTTTGGCCATCAAAATCATTGCTGCAAATCTTTGAGGACTGAATAAAACGTAATAACAGTCAAATGTGTTTACTTTGACAAAAGATTATTTAACAAGGAGGTGAAAGAAGTGGGGGAAACAATCAGATAATTATACAATTTAAGCAAAACAAAGCAAGACAAAATTAAAGGTAACACACCTCTGAAAATTATTATCCACTAGTGAGCAATTAGTGTTTTACATAGCCTGTGAGTATGAAAAAGAGGATTCTTGGCTGGAATGAATACATTAAATACTTAAGGACAACCTCCGGGTTGGAGAGATAGGCAGGATATCTCTCAATGCCATTTCCAGGGAATCCTAAGCAGGTGAAGGCATCTGCTTGGGAATACCCTGAAGGAAATGGTGAGCCACTGTGTGAGACAGAATGCTGGACTGGATGGGCTGCGGCCTGTTCCAGCAAGGCTGTTCTTATGTTCTTATGTTCTTAAATGGTCTAGTTTTCATAGTTTAAGATTTTAGTGGTAATTCATAACTTCATTAAACAATACATTACTTATGGTTTTTTTTAAAATTCCTGTACACTTACATCTGTAGAAATCATTTGGCTTAAATACAATTGTTTATTTGCTTTCTATCTTATTGGTGTTTTTATATGAGGCCTTTTTCTCAACAAGGAACTCAAGATAGGTCACAAGCAATTGTTGTACATACATAGAGATGAACTCTGAATGTATGCAGACATGTTAAAAACCACTTGAGTCTGTATCCATATAATCAGGAATACACTTTCAATGGACTGCATGTTCTGTTATATGTATATTCATAGCTTTGCCGCACACAACGTAAGCCATTAAGACAGTTGAGATATTCCTCCCCATCCCATACTGCATTCCATAGAAATCCTTTGGAATAAGGGCCCTCAACTATGTGACGATGCACATAGAGTCAAAGAAAGAAAAGAGAGGAAATGCTAACTCCTAGAAGTGATCTTGTAAAAATTGCCTTACTGTCAGTTAGGAACATCTTAGAGCAGGGGTTCTCAACCTACAGCCTTTAGGCTACATCCGGCCCATGGTGCCATTTCATGTGGCCTGCTGCCCTTGCTCCTACCACTCCCACCATCACCGGAAGTGGTGGAAGCGGCGGAAGCGGCTGTAAACACATCCACAGCTCTCGTAAACATGTTTTTACATATTTACAGTTGTCATAAACATGTTTATGCATTTATGACAGCAACAGACATGTTTTACAGCAGCATTTATGGTGGGGGGAACCACCAGTCTGGCCCACTCAACTGTCTGAGGGAGCGTGACCCGGCCTGCAGCTTTAAAAGGTTGAGAACCCCTGTTTTAGTGTTATGGAGCAACTCTTTTACAGAATGAGTTAGCTTAGGTTACAGGGATCACAGACACACAGACACACACACAGGCGCGCGCACATGCTCTCTGTCTGCAGTGGCTCCCCTGGTTGCCAGTCCATTTCAGGGCACAATTCAAAGTGCTGGGTTTAAAGAATAAAGCCCTAAAAGGCCAGGTCGAAAGCTGTCTCAAAGACCACTCCTCCATTTATTAGTCTTCTTGGGTGTTAAGAACTCCAGAGGAAGGGTTTCCCTACCAACCCCAAAATAAAGAGGCAGCACACTGTTACATTTTGGTATAAACTCTGACCACAACTTTATTATAATTTTATTAATCCCTGGCCTATGGAAGGACCTGGAAGTGTGCATCCTGGTACAAAATAAGACAACATTCCTCTTCACTTCTCTAGCTGGTGAATCCCTAGCCCCTGTGCAGTGGTGATCCTTGCTAGCTACTGCACAAGCTGGTTGAGTCAGGGAGACATTGATGTGGCTGTTTCCAACTCTATTCCCAAAAATGGATGTTGGTTGTATCGCAGTGCCATCCCATGGTATCTCCTGCATGTCCCACTGATTCTCCTGAATCATGTTAAGTATACAGCATCCACCTCATCCAAAAATGCCCTGAGGGGTCCCTAATCCCACTCTCCCTGCCAAATGAATGTTATGACCTATTTAAAAGATGGCACCCATAAAGACGGCTCCTAATGTCCCACAGGCTAGAGTGATATAAGTGAAAAATGACTTAATCTGCCAATCAGGAAACCAAGTCCCAGAATTCATATCTGGCCCTTAAAGTGATCCATAAACACTTGAGCCTGCAGAAAAATTGTCAAGAGGCAGGGACTGTTGTGACCACCTGATTATTTGGATCCCAATTAAATAACCAAGCCAGAAGGATTATTTCAGCAACTTTATTAAATGAAATAGGCAGCTGGATTTCCCTCACCCAAACATGAGGGGAAGAAGCCCCAAAAAGAAAAGTCAACCATTAATTATACACTCAGTAGGCATATTACATAACTTGCTCCTGCCATGTTCATATTTGTATTCTGACAGGTGATTTTGTAACATGTTTACCTGACTTTAGGTAAAGGTAAAGCCCTTGCTCAAATCCAGTCATATCCAACTCTAGGGTTCAGTACTCATCTCTGTTTATAGCCAAATAGCCAGTGCTGTCTGTGTCTGCAGACATTTCCATGGACATGTGACAGGCATGACTTGACACCTGAGTGCATGACTAGACACCTTTCCACTGAAGTGGTACCTATCTATTAACTTGCAATTTCTTGCTTCTGAACTGCTAGTTTGGCAGGAGCTAGGACTGAGATGGAAGCTCACTTCATCATGCAGCACTCAGGTTTCGAACACATGAAATGGCTGAAATGTGAAATGGAGTCAGTTTTACCCCAACAGGTAAAATTCACCCTCACCCCTGCCTGTATAGGTTTGGGAGGGTGCATTTTGTCACACCTGCCATTTGATGAGGAAATACAAGAGGGCTTTTCCTGTCACTGCTGCCAGATTCATACAACGTCCAAATCCTTGTCGCAATGCCTCGTACAACGTCGTTTCCATAGAGATACATTGCACTTTGTAACAGCACAGACTTCAGGGCAAAGTCAAGGAAACAGACAGGAAACTGACAGAACTTTAAGAAATCATTGTCTAAGGCTAAATACATTACAAAAACATGTCAAACAACCCGGATTGTCCAAGAACCTGAAGAATGCTGCAAAAATCCCAGGAATGCTTCTAAAAATTCTGATGAAAAAATTCAAAAAAATCCAAAATCACGCTCAAAACCACTTTTAAACACTCTTAGCCTCATGCAAAACCCACAAGAGCAATGCATGCATGTGTCCTGCCTTTTAGACTGCCCAGGCACAATGCAACCTGGAAAAAACCCAATGCCTCATACAAAGTCGAGCGACTTTGTATGAGGTAACTTTTTTCAAGAAAGTAGGCAATGTTGTATGAATTCGATGTTGTATGAAGCGGACTTTGTATGAGGTATTACTATACTGTATCTTCATTTCTTTTCCCCTTGTAGAGCTACTAAACCAGCTGGAATGGCACATTATAAACGCTGCATGCTCTGTTTTGTTACACCTTGTGACAGAAAATGGTATCACGTGCTGCTCTTGGAAAAGTTAACTTACATTGGCAATGTACCTTATTTTGAGTCTCCATCAGGGGCTCAACTAACCTGTCCTGTGTTATTTTAGCCCATCCCAAGCATATGGTGACAGGGTAAAATAGAGTGGGGCTGCAGTACAGAAGATAGGCAATCTGCCATAAAGTTGTTTTTAACCACGTACTCCTGATTATTGGGTGGCCTGGATGAAACAGCCGCTTTACAGCTGACAAACCCCATTACCAACCCATACAGTATTTTGCTCCTTCCCCTGCATTTTGTGCTAAATTGGGTTTTAGAAAGCTGTTCTAAAAGAGAAAATTACAATACAAATACATAAAAAAATCCTAAAACAATATACAATACAAAACATAAACATTCATAATAATGTTAAACAATTAATAAACAATACTAAAAATAACACTATAACAATACCTCTACTTTATCAATGTAATACCTCCCATCCTTCTCAAAATCTTAGATGTTATACCTCAGTCCATTTTATGCAACATAAAAAATACATTTGCAATATTTTCTGTTTCTTGTAACATCAAAGCTCCAGATCATACTCATTTTATATATCTATAATGTTCATATTTACCCTTTTTTCTTTCTACCCATAACTTGTTTATTATTATGGTATTACCATAATTATCCCTAAACATAATAACATAAAAGTACAATAATAAAAAGCATATACACAAAAGCAAACTACACCCCCAGTGTATCAGACAATGCCCTGGAGGATGCAGGATATCACATTTTTCACTATTTCCAGCATGAAAATTGATCAGGTACTTGCCCACCCCCCACCCCCACACCTCCAGCCAATTTTGTCTCTACAAATAATTGCCAAATTTTCCAAAATCTATTTTCTTTAATTAAAACCTTGGAATCTTAAAGGGAAGCTGCCATAATTAACAGAAGAACATGGTGTAGCTCCTGCTCAGCTTGTGGCTGAAGGTGGGGAATGGCAGTTTTGATTTTTAACTCTCATATATACATATACATGCACACAAGTCCAGGGAGATGCAATATGACTATAGGGCAGAAATTAAATGTGTCATTTCTCATCTGCTGGCTGAAATAATACAATCCAGGAAAGCCACACTGTACTTGTGGCTTTCTGGAGCCATCTGCTAGTCTACTGTAGGAAGCAGGATTGAGAAATAGATTGGCTTTAGTTTGGTCCAGCAGGATTCTTGGTGTGTTCTTTCATATTCACACAGTTAGGAATAAAGGAAGAAAACAAAATCAGGAAATAAAATTCCTTACACTTCAGTGGTTTACTTAGAAGAGTACAATAGTGTAACATCATTTGTTATCTATGGGGATATTTACATTGATCATTTGTTGCACAGTTTGTATCAGATCTAGCATGGATAAAATCAAATTAAAAACTGGTGAGTACATGCTGCACAACTAAGCCTGGGAAAGCCTGGCAGGGAATTGCCTGATCCAATACAAAGGAGTGCTTGTTCTATTGTCACCAAGCAGTTATTGAAAAAGTCTTTAAAATTAAGTGCTGAAAAGAATTACCACCAAGCCTATAATAAAAATAAACATTAAAAATAAGTGGAAACTGCCAATTAGCACCTTTTTAGATAAAAGGTGCTGGTGCACAGTGTGAAGGGGACCCACTTTGAAAAACTGTGGATCATAGCAAATCTAAGAGTATTTTCCTTGCTGTGTAGTAAAAAACCAAAGTCCAGAGAACTGTTACCTTCCTTAGTTGAAAAACTATTTTTTCATTTCCACCAAGGACAAAGCACTTTAGCTTGTAGAGGTTTTCAGAATTGTTTCCTTGCCATTCTAGGAGATGGATGATGTGTAAATAAGTGTGAATGTACAAAATGTTCGTACGTAATCTACCATCGTGAGGATGTTGAAAGAAATTCTTCTCTGGATAATGCTCAAACAGAAAACTCATTATTTCTAAAGTGATCAAGTCACTTTTATTATAGAAATGAAGATATCAACAGAAGTGGCAATGGGAATGACTTGAATGATCACCTTCACATTCTAATTTACCACTATACCTGTGTCCTTAACTCTTTACACTTTCATAGTTACTTAAACCCAGGATTTCTAATTGTTAGGTTATTGCTTCATTAACATTTGGTCTCCTTGACACTATAGAACTGATAGAGACATTTCTTTCTTCAAGAACATAGTTTGACAGCCATATGAATTAGATATCTGGGAAGGAACTTGAAAGAGAAGAGAAGAAATCTTGTCTAAGACCATTATATAAATGCCAAAAAAAAAATCAAAACATGAGTGACAGTTTCATCATTTCTATAAGGAGAAAAAAATAGGGCAGACGATTTTCAGTTAATGGCCTTAAAGAACAATGAAGGAACTGAAAGAGTTTCTGTTTGGTTCAAGGAAGTCCTAATGTTTGGGGATGGAATTGTTTTTTAAAGTTAGTAGGACAAATTGGTAATATATTCTCAATCCCAAATTATCCAGAATTCTGTTGTATATTTCCACTGTGATAATATATCATAGTGTATCTTTCAGTAGCAAGCTGTCAGAAGTTAAGAAATCAGAGTTGGCATATTGGATTTATGAATCACATGATTGGTTTACCATAGGAAATTCCTATGTCAGCTTCTTAACTTGAAGTAACTAGTTTGATTCCAGCCATTTTAAAAAAATATATTTTAACTTTTAAAAAAGTAGATTAGATAAAGTATTATAAAATGGCATAAACAAATTAGACATTGAGAAAGCAAAAAGGCTACCCATAGCAATCTTCTAAGCTATGGAGGAGGGAGAGAAGATCCAGTAGGTCTACCCTGTTTTTAACTGTGTTTTAATTAGTTTTCTCTTGCCTAAAACATCTAGGTTTAGATGTTTTTGAAATTTTAGACTTACATGTATATTAGCTTATGGCTTTTAGCTTACAGCGGTTTTCATTACTCCTACCTGTTGCTGCTGGGCCTTGGCTTGGGGTGTTGGCCTTGAGAATTTACACAATCTGGAAGTTTACAAAGTCTGGAAGCTGTTGGAGCTCTATTCAGAGGATTGTTGGTTGCTTACATTCTTTTTTGGTGGTGGCTCCTTTTATTCTGTCTGAGATGGATCTCCCTCGGATGAAGGATGGCAAAGGGGCTGGTAACGTTAATCAGGATGTTAATCAATACTTACTCATGTTAACATCCGAAACAGTGAATTTTATTTTTGAAGATTTAAGGTATCTGAATGCCAGACTGAAGGATTTGCACGTGATGGTGGCTGAGTTACATAAGAATCAGTGCCAGATTCCAGCTCGACCTCATTGGACTCAGCGGCCTCTCAGCTTAAGACACCATCTAATGGGAGACACCTGTCAACTGGTGTGGCAACCCCATAACATCTATTTAACATCTACATGAAACTGCCAGGGGAGATCATCCATTCCCATGGGGTGAGGTATCCTCAGTATGCTGATGATACTCAGCTATACGTCTCGGCCCGTGGTGATCCAAGCGATGCAGTCGGAGTCCAGTCCAGGTGTATGGAGGCTGTGGGGGTCTGGATGGGGGACAATGGGCTACAACTGAATCCTGGCAAGGCTGAGTGGCTATGGGTCGGGGGCCCACATTATTTTGGAAGCTACCATCTTTGGTTCTGGATGGGACTATTTTCCCCCAAACAGACTTGGTGCATAATCTGGGGGTCCTCCTGGACTCGCAACTCCTTCTTGATGAGCAGGTGGCAGTGGTGGCCAGGAGGGTTTTGCACAACTTCGTGTTATACACCAGTTATGCCCACTCCTAGATTGAGATGCCTTGCTCATGGTCACGCACACTCTGGTCACCTCCAGACTTGATTATTGCAATGCACTCTACATGGGGCTGCTCTTGATGACTATTCGGAGGCTGCAACTGGTCTAGAATGCTGCCACCTGGGTGGTGATGGATGTCATGGCTGGAGGGAGGGTGATTGGTGGCCGATGGGGTCTCAAGTTTGAGAATCCCCTTTCACAGAGCTTTACACCTGCTCCCTCCCTCCATCACTCACGTTCCGCCCAGCAAGCAAAACCAGACAGGCAGACAGAGAAGGTGCCTTTTCAATAATTTTTCATTATCCTACATCTACACTTAAAACATATTTCTAATAAAATACAAACATATATAATCAATCTAAGTACTAAGAGAATGGGGCTTCTGAGCCCCCCATATCTAGATGGGCATCCCGAGAGACAAAGTTTCACCCTCTGAAAGATGTTCGCTCCCCTCCTCCTTCTTCTCTCTCTTTCTCCTCTCCCTTATAGGGTTATCCTGGGTAACCATGACAACTAAATGTGTGTCAAAGGTGTGATTGACAGTTAACCATGCACCTCCAATAATATGCCCCCCTTTATGGGAATGAAATCTTGCTGACCTACATGGGGAAGCAATTTTTCTCACTAGTATGAGAAAAGCTAGCATGTAAGTGAACAAACATGCCTTCAGCCTGGGGAACGTACATGTGAGAGACAGACATGCCTCCTTGAAACTCGCATTCCTGTGGTTTAGCAGGTTTGCAGGGCAGAAACCCAGACTGATTTCCCAGGCCCCCTTCCTTCAGGAATCAGGTTACCAGGAGACAGATCTTTATTGTGACTGGCTGAACAAGCTTGGAATGTTCAGATAAGGAAAGTTGCACTATCAGACCTTACTATGGGGAGGTTTGCTCATAGGAATTTGACGTTACTGAATACTGTTAGGCTTTTATAAGTTAAGCCTGCTCATAGAATTTTACAATCAGTGAGGCTACAGATCTTTATGGGGAGATCTGCTTATTGAATTAGGTGACATTAATGCTGTTAGAAGCCCTCATGTGAAGCTTGCCTATTGGATAGCACGATGGCTTCATGAGACATGAACTGACCCCCTTCTAAAAGGACTAGGCCCTAGTGAACATCATGACAATGGGGTGTGGGCAGTATGCCCGTGCCTCACCACTGCTTTGGGAGCTGCACTGGTTGCCTCTGGGTGTAATCCAAGCTGCTGATAATGATCCTTAAAGTCCTACATGGTAGTGGGCCAGGATACTTAAGAGATTGCATCACCCTGAGAACATATGTCCGTCCCACCAGAGCAGACCGGAGAGGCTCTCTCATTGTACCATCTGCTAGAGAGGCACATCTCTCTAGCACCAGAAAGACGGCCTTCTCAGTGTCTGCTCCAGCCCTTTGGAACCTCCTGCCAATTGAGCTGCATCTCCAGATGGAGTTGCTGTCCTTCAGGAAAGGGCTAAAAACCTGGCTGCCAAAGCAGTTGTGGGGCACCAGCGATGTGGTGACCCCTGCCTGCTGGCTGATTTAATAAAAACATTCTCTCCCTCTTTTATTCTGTAGGGGTTGGAGTAATTTTTGGTGGCAGTTTTAATGGTTTTTTTATTGGTTTTTAAAATGTGATTGGTTTTATTTTCTGTGAGCCACCCAAAGTCTTCTGAGTTGGGCGGCAGTATAAATCAGAAAAATAAATAAATAAATAAATAAATAATAGTTTGAAACATATTTTCCTAGAAAAACTCAAATAGTTCCAACCAAACTCATGCCTGCTATTTTCAATAGAAAATATGGAAGCTACTGGCCAAAATCCTCTCATTTAATCTAGTAAATTGCATTACAGTAAGCCCACTGAATCAATGAGGATTTGGTGAATCGCTTCTTTTGTAAGTTCCATTACTTCATATAGGCCTACTCTAACACCAATTTACTTTGCTAAAGCACATTGCAATCCTGTTAACTGCCCAAATATTTAGTGGGGGAATCCTAAAATGGGGTTGTGATTCAGGATTTTAGTTAGAAAGACAAGGATAGCTGGATAGGCAAGAGCTGATATTCCCACTCAAGATTATAAGGCTGTTATATTCTTGGGTTTAAGGTAGGAGAATTTCAATATGTTTGTGCAGCAGGGGCAATGATCTTATGTATTTGTATTTTATTTTAGATAGATAGAACCAGAGACTATTACATACGCCAATATGAATTAATTGAACTTACTGGTGCATGAAGAATTTACATCAATAATTAGAATATTTATGCAAACTATTTATAATATTGGCCCTTGTTTGCTTTCTGGAACTTGGATGGACCAATACTAAAACTTTAATAAATCCTGTAACTTCATTTCCATAATTTTATATCATCATTAACAGCAATAATAAAAAAAACTTTATATTACTCATCAATGCATTAGTAAACAAGAACACACTGGTCCAGTGCAGGGTGAGGTCTATATTTCATTAGTTCTATATGGAGTGAATGGTGCTAATTATGTTATTTCTGTAAAAGAAACAAAAGATGCTCTAGGCTCTGAAGCCTAAGCTTTTATAGAAGAGTCTCTGTCTTCATCAGACTCTGCAAGCTTTTTGCTTGGTAATGAAGCTATAACAATATTGTAATGCATCATTTAAAAGCCACACAATGTGGATGGAGAGGCAGTCTTCCTTTTCTACTTTTGTACATTCATAAAGTACTATCATGTATGTTATTAAATTAGATCAGATCATTAAATCTCTAATTAAGGAATCGATTGCACCATCATTTTCTTTACCACATTTATTGATTTTTTCCCTATGAAATACCATGCTCCAGTGGTTACACTGGGCATTACTAATGTAACAGATGTTTAATTTTGCAACATCTTTTTAAAAATAACCTTTATTCAGGATGTAAAATGTAGGACGTTATGAGAAATTGAGCAGAAACTGAAATTTCAGAGAAAAAACATTAGTAGCAAGTAATGCTTTTGTTTAAAATTCTTGATGCTATTTTAAATATGTCAGTCAATTTGAATTTTATCTTCATATGCCGTATGGCCTATATTACAAATTAGATTCTGACTAAAATATTGTAAGAAAGATAACGTGTGGCTTTGTATTCATTTATTTGTCACATGGATACACACAGAAAGTATAGATCAGGAAGTGAGTTGTGAAGCTCACAAATTAGGAAATATGCTATGAATACATTTCAAATTGCTTATCAGAGCATATGAAGAGAAAGGGAAGTTAAATATTGATTAAAATGAGGATATAATCTAAATTGCAAGCAGTTATAATATCTTATTTAGTGCTAATCGACATACAGTACTTTGAAAGTATCCCCCCATATTCAATGAATAGCTCATATCTGCATAAGGGAAATTCCCAAGAAATTATTGATTTCCCCTCAAAAAATATCAACAAGTTCACAGAGGATGTCTTTTTAAAAAATCTCCATTTGCTTAGAATTCTCAAATGAGCTATTGATCTTGGCTACGTTCGAAAGCAAGAAATTGCAAGTAGATAAATAGGAACCACTTCGATGGGAAGGTAACAGCATTCCGTGCGCTCCGGTGTCTAGTCATGCCTGCCACATGACCACGGAAACATCTGCAGAAGCAGACAGCGCTGGCTCTTCGGCTTAGAAACAGAGATGAGCACTGCACCCTAGAGTCGGATACGACTGGCTTTCGAGCAAGGGAAACCTTTACCTTTACCTACATTCAACCAGAAGCTCCATTATAGTTTTGTAGGTGTGCTGCTTCTTTATTGTCTCAGGACAGAAAGAGATATAGGTCACAACTCATTCAGTATCTGTGGTTTCAGTCATCTGTGGGTCAAATAATATTCATTTTAAAAACCCTTAAAATATATAATGCATATGTGTTTATACAGTGTATTACCAGAGCTGGCCACTAGAGCTACTGTCTACATGTAATGTTAACAAGAAACAGAGGCTCTCTTATAGATAGCAACCTTTGAAGCCCCTCCCCTGCTTCAATGACTAAGCTGTGTGTGTTAAATACAGGGTTCACTGTTATCTGTACTTTTACGTATCCATGGAAAGTCTTAGAACAGAGATTCTCAACCTGTGGCCTGTGGGCTGCCTCCACCACACCAGGAAATACCATTTGGTGGAGGAAGGACAAAATGGCCATCCGGCCTCTGAAGCTGTCTGAGGGAGCGTGACCTGGCCCCCGGCTTAAAAAGGTCGAGAACTCTTGTCTTAGAACATATCCTCTGTGGATAAGGGGTGACCTGTAATCTTTAATTTAAACAGCATTAATTTAACTTGTTCTGTGTTAGATTAAAATTTAGGACTTGAAAATGGGCTTTCTTTGAAGCCTGACTTATTAAACATGAAAGTATGCCTAGATAATGTCTAACACTAATATATGTTCAACTCTTAATTCCCAGGAATGTGAAAGTTTTATGTCAAAAATTGACTAGAACAGTGGGCCAACTAGAGGCATCTGGCAAGGGGGCCCCAAATGGGCAATTGGATCAGGTACTGGAACATTTCACATAAGATGGATGCTTTGTTCCATATGGATGGTGGTGCACCTTTTGGACTAACTATGTTGTTAGGAGATATCAGGTCAGCCATGGCATGTTAATGACAGCTACAGTTCTCTGGGGGAAGCTTGAGTTTTGCGCACTTCTAGTGGTGGTTGTGAGAATTGGGATGAATTCAAGTGGTGAAAGAGCAGCAAGTGGGACCTACATGTATTTATAGTGGAATCCCCTTAAGGGAGACAGTGGAAGGAGTCTGGCCATGTCCCTTGGGTGGAAAGGAGCCACAGAGTGGTGTATGCTCATGTGAGACTTTCATTAATGGGTTGCTGTCCAATTAGCATCTGGAAGAGGGTTGGCATTCGGCAGCATTAGGGTCTCCTGATGAACTGAATCCATTCCTCAGTGCTAAACCAGGGAAGCTGCTGCTGTAACCAGTAAAGCTGTGGCCTTTCCTTTCCCATCAGTGTATCCTGTGTGTTGATCCTGCAGGTGGGCCAGCTAAACCATGGGCCGACAAGAATCTGCTTAGTATTTTCAAAATTCAATTCATGAAAAATTTCCTTTGGTTTATGAATGTGGGATAATATGTTCCTGTATGTGGTGGCTTAGTGGTTAAAATGCAGTTCACGGCCTGAGTACTGCACAATGGAGTGACCTACCATCTCTGCCCAAATTCCTACCAACCTAACAGTTTGAAAGCAAGAAATTGCAAGTAGATAAATAGGTGGGATGGTAAACAGCATTCCATGCACTCCAGTGTCTAGTCATACCTGCTAAAATCAGAGTCACAGAAATGTCTGCAAGAGTCGGATACGACTGGCTTTTGAGCAAGAGTGACCCAATATTTCTGCACATTGTTGTACATGTGTTGCCTGCAGAAAGAAGGGTGCCACAAGGCAGTTGATAACACTGATGTCAGCAGTCAAGATCATTTTAAAAACATATTAATCATTGATCAAAGATTCCTGAGACACTCATTGCTTAAAAGCCTACCTAAAAAGAAAGCCCTTAGAGCCTGATGTTGAAAGGTGACGTGGGAAGGTGCCAACCTGGCTTCTTGGGTAGCACATCCAAAGCCTGGAAGCAACCACTAGGAAAGCCATCATTTGGGTTCTCACCAAATGATCTTGGAAATATGGTAGAATAGAAAAAAGGCCTCCCCCATAAGACATTAAGGCCAAGATATGATCCTTCAAACAGCCTGGACCCAAGCCATAAAGAGAATTATAGGTAATATCTAGTAATGCTCTAAGTCTAATTGAGCATGGAATGCATGGAATTTCTTTGTAGTTTCAGCTTTTAAAATATATCTTTTGGGCCTTACAGCTTAAATAATTTAATACACATGAGCAACAGAATACCTTTCAGAACTTTTAAAAAGCGCCCAGCAGTGTAGTGTTTCTTTTACGTGTGCAATTTATATAAATAAATGCAAATGAACAACACTTTAAAATTTGTCTCTGTTTAGCAAATCACAAGATGGGAAGTCTTGACAAGCTTGTCCAGATCTTATCAACAAAAAGCAAATATTTTGCTTACGTCTTACCGTACCTGCAGGCAAAAAATAAAAATAAAACATTTTTGTTGTTTGTTCCCCTAAAATTGACTTAGCCTGGAGTAGTCTTAGCACAATGGCAACAGGAAATTAATGAAGGTTCTAATCTCTTTTATGCACCTTAAATATCCTTTTCATATTTATCATAAATATATAGGGCGTATCTTGTGGGCATACTGCTGTCTTGTTTCTCCATGCAGTGCAAACTAGGTTGAATAGTAATAACTAAGAGATTAGGTTTATACATATAGATATATAAACTTTGGTTGTTTCTTGATAAGAACTTTGTGTAATAAAATCCCTTCAAAACATGTATCTGATCTCATTAGCTTAAAATAGAATGTGATTCCTGTTGCCCAAAGGTTGGTTTTCTTTCTATTTCAAGATAGCAAATGAGTTTTTGAGATAGTCCTGCAGCAGATTGCTCCACACACAGTTGGGAAGGGGGGGAACCAGCAAGGTGAAAAAGCAATATAAGCTTAAATTTTTGAATCTGACATCTCCCCTAATTCACGCAAAATAATTTACATGTCTTTGTAAATCAGGGGTTCCCAACCTTTTTATGCCACAGGCTGGACCATGCCCCTGGGCAGCTGAGCGGTCTGGACTGGTAGTTTTCCCTACATAAATGTCATAAAATGCATCTATGGCTGTAGTAAATGTGTTTATGACAACTGCTGGTGCATTCCACTTCCACTTCCAGTCTGGTGGCAGTGATGTTGGCCACATAAAACGGTGCCAAGGTCGGCCTGTGGGCCTTAGGTTGGGAACCCCTGTTGTAAATGAATGAGATACAAGACAGCCAATTATTACTCAACTGTTTTTCAAAAAAATCAGCATGACTTGAGGATGGGTTTTGCAAGCCCAAGCAAGACACGGGGTACAACATGGCCACTGTTCCCCACAAGCCATGCAACCAAGCCATCAAAGGGGAATGCACCAAGGGTGTGAAACCATGGGGGAGGGGGAAATCCTTGTTATCTCTTGTAGATAACTGGTGGCAGCTCTCTCAAGCTGGGCATGTCAACCATTGGTCCTCCACCTGATCCACTCCATCCTGTCCCAAGCTTGTTTCTGTCACCACATCCCTTGCAAAAAAAATTGCAGATTGTGATTGGATTACCAGCGGCACTGCACTAGACCTGTCCCCAGGTGCATGTTGCACCTGGGGAAAGGGGACCCAGACAGCTGCCATCCCTGGTGCCTCATCTAGCTGGGCAGCAAACAGGCTTTCCTGGTGAATTGGGGGAAGGGGAGGGAGGCATTCAGCCTAATGGCAAGACACAATGAGAACAGCTTTAGTAGCAGAAAATGTGATAGCTCTTACATTTCCCTTAAGAAATGCATATTTCACTGGTACAATTTAAAGGGATATCAACTTACTTTTTAAATTCTAAAGAGGAAATGTTTACTCAACCACAACAATTTCAGAGAGAAGCAAGCCCAATTGGAAATATTATTACTGCAATACTTTAGTTGTTGTATTAAGATGCAAGCATATTTCAGATTGAAGGCTATGTGGCAGTTAGGTGGGCCTAATGGTTTGGAGAAGATAACATCTACTTGTTTATAAACCACAGGATATTCACCACATTTCAGCCTTAAGAGTTGTTGTGAGCGTGAAATGCAGGTTTTGGATGACTTTGTTCCTTTTGAAATAGGTGGGACTAACTTATCCTATAACTTAAGTCATGACTAACTTATATTGATGGAAAGAGTTGGATTCAACTAATTTAATATGTGAATGATCAATCAGGCTTTGACCATTGAAATACACTGCATTCCATAGCACAAGTCTGACACTATCCCAAAGTGTACAGTGTTTTGCAAAATATTTCCTCCACTCATAGTAAACAGCATTGCTTTATGCAATCATGTGTACAACTTTTCCTTCTCTCTTATGATAAACAAAAAATACATTATTTTAATTTTTTATTTCATTATTTTTGTTTTGTTTCAGAAGAATAATGGTATTTATACTTATATTCTTATTTTTATGCAAGTCTTACAGTGTTAGTAGATCAAAGTGATGTTTTAACTGTACAGTAACATTATATAGTTAAGCTGAGAGAAAATTAGGAGACCTTGTGTGACAATGCCCTTTCCTCTCTGTTTAGGTTGATCACTAAAGTTTTTGGAAGTGTGTACATCACAAAATGCCAAGCATGATTGTAACCAGTTTTTCTCATTTTGAAATCTGATTTCATGAAGTCTGATTTCAAAAACACAGAAAGAGTGCCTCAGTCGTTTCTCTGTAACATTCATGTGCCTTTCAGCTACTATTATGGGCTATTTCTAAAATCTGTTTCTAGCCTAACAACTAAGGTAGTCTCTCTGTGGTTTTAATTCAGACTTCATGAAATCAGACTTCAAAGGAACCTCATGAGTAATGCCTCAAAGCAAGTCATCAAACAAAGCAAACTAACCCTAGAGGTGAGAGAGGTTTGTGATGCTCAGACACACATTAATTAAAAATTCCCTTCTTCTCAGTCAGGAGTTATTTGTATTCCATTTTTGGCCTCCGACAATGACAATTTGTGGCAGCCTTGTGGTTTATTCCATGTATTGGAAGGATTGGTATTCTATGCACCAATATTATGGCCAGAGTAGCTTATAACATAACAGGATGAAACAAACTAAACATACACATTAAAAATTAATAAAAACAAAAACCATCCTAAGGAAGTAACAATTAAAACAGCAAATTATGTTAAGTTGAATCAGATCAAACTGAGCAAAGTAGTTTGAGAAAATAGATTTTGCCTCCTGCTGAAATGATAGAAGAATGGACACCAGGCTACCCTCCCTTTGAAAAGTTATCTCCATTCAATTTGCTAGTGAAGTCACTCCTATTTCTCTCTCTCTCTTACCTGCAATTCATGCCTCAGATTGTGCAAAAGGTAGAAAGTAGAGAAAGATGCTCTGATGGGCATCTTGATGTATGCACAGGATGTATGGAAACAAACTCAAAAAGGCATTTAGAAGTCAAAATTAGTTGCCTTGGTGGTAGAGGATTCTAGAGGTTGATATAAAAATAGTATTTATTATAAGCTTTGGTCAAAACAGTGGTTGCCATGGTGCCCATGAAGTCCTGAACAGCCTTTATCAGATCAGCCTCAGCCCCAGTGTTGAAGTTCTCCAGAAGTAACTACCAAATCATTTGAATGTGGATTTATTTAGCTTGTGTTCTTTTTTTTCTTTAAACAACACAGTCTGCAGGAAGCTCTCTCTGCCCCTAATTAATTCTCACAACAAGCCAATAAAGTAGATTAAACTGAGAGATACTGACTTGCCCAAGCTATGCAACATAGTATGTAGTTCAGGGACTCTCAACCCGCAGCCCGCAGTGCCATTTCATGTACCCCCACTGCCTCCACCGCACTAGAAAGAACCATGTGCCCCCGAAGCTGTCTGAGGGAGCATGACCCAGCCCTTGGCTTTAAAAGGTTGAGAACTCCTGTGTAGTTGATACATACTCTCCCATGCTACTGAATTGCTTTTTTTAAAAATGGTAGTTTGAGGTCCTATTTACACTTGCAATAAAGTCCCTTCTCTCAATAACTGACATACAATGCTTATAAATGTTTAGTGAAGAGTTAAAACTCTTATGGGTTTTTATATTCTTATTCTTATTCTGTTTACACTTGTGTGCCGCCCACTTGAGACATGACTCAGGGCGGCTAACAAAGTATCACATAAACATCAAATACAATAAAGTCCACAAACCACATTGAAAATTCAAGATGCTGGTTTTGACCTTTAAAGCCCTTCATGTTAGTTGGCCAAGATACATAAGAGACTGCATTGCCCCAAGGTTGTTGACCCGTCCTACGAGAGCGGACTGTAGGGGCTCCCAGGTGGTCCCATCAGCTCGAGAGGCATGCCTCACTAGGACCAGGATGAGAGTCTTCTCAGTATCTGCCCCAACCCTCTGGAACCTCCTGCCACCAGAATTGCGCCTCCAGACGGAGTTGCCCCCCTTCAGGAAGGCTTTAAAGACATGGCTTTGCCAGCAGGTGTGGGGTGCATTTAGCACCACAACCCTGCCCTGCTGGCTTATTTAGCCCTGCTGGGGGATTCTCTTCTCTCATGCCTAGCTGCCCCTCTTTTAAAGGAGTTAGGGGGTGGTCACGGGGGTGGGAGCCCTGCCGAGCCCAACTGCGAACTATCTCCGCAGAGCCCTTAAGGGCTGCTGCCATACCCAATGCCAGCGTCTCCATCTCCCCCATGTCCCGGCTGGTCAAGGGGGTGGGAGCCCTGCCGAGCCCAGCCAAGCCTAGCTGCGAACCATCTCCGCAGAGCCCTTAAGGGCTGCCGCACCCGACGCCAGCATCTCTGGCTCCCCCCGTGGCCCAGCTGGGCACGGGGGTGGGAGCCCTGCCGAGCCCAGCTGAGCCCAGCTGTGAACCATCTCTGCAGAGCCCTTGAGGGCTGCCGTCGCATCTGACACCAGCGTCTCCGGCTCCCCCTGTGTCCCAGCTGGTCACGGGGGTAGGAACCCTGCCAAGCCCAGCTGCGAAACATCTCTGCAGAGCACTTAAGGGCTGCTGCCACACCCGATGCCAGCGTCTCCGGCTCCCCCTCCGTCCTTGGTGAGAGCAGGGGTGGGGAGAGAGACAGATAGATGGAGCCCCTTCTCCTGGTTTGGCAAACCGGGAGGAATGGTAGTACCTGCGTCAGCCCCATCAGAGGATAAAAGAGCTCCTTCCCCGGTCCGGCTATGGCCATGGGGAAGTCGAGTTCATATGGGTTCCAGCGGCACGGACTGTAAAATCTGCCGCTATTGCCTTGTCTAGCTCCTTCCCCGGCCCGGCATGTGCCGGGGGGGAAGTTGAGTTCCTTTTTATATATACAGTATTTTATTTTGTTATATGGTACTTTGGACCTTGGAATTGTATTATATTTGTTATGCTATGTTTTTGGATATGGATTGTTTATTTTTATTATTACATTTTTTTTCTTTTCTTAATCGTATATTGTTTCTTTAATATGTTGTAATAACGTCCTGAGTTGGCCTTGCGCTGAGTAGGGCGGGGAATAAATTAAAATTATCATGATTATTTATAAGATGTTTTAAACATTTTAAATAGTTTTAGAGCTTGCTTTGATTGTATGGGGGATGGTTTTTAACCAACGTTGTGAGCCGTCTTGGGTCGCCTAGGCGAGAAAGGCAGCCATATAAATCCAGAAATAAATAAATAAATAGAAAAGTTCATGACAAACTAGGCAATTATATATAAGCAGTTATTTGTTATCACCTGCAAAAAAGCTCATTGTTAGTGATTTTTTTTCTTACAACCCAGCAGTAAAAGAACTAAATTGGTTTAGTAGCTTTTAGGGCATCTCCTATTCTCAGTTTTTCACTGAAATAATACTACTTTCTATTCCTAGGGGAAATATTTCCAATTTTTTCTCCTTGGCTAAGGTCCCCTCTGTAACAGTCTTTGTGTGCTAATCAGGAAATATTTCTAGTAGACATTATTCTCTTGAGAGTAAAATATGTGAGCTTTGACCAACTGTGTTGGAATTCACTTTCCTGTCATAAATCTAAATCGTATTTAGTCTGTTACTATAGTGAATATCTTGACTTTAAATTTTGTAGCTGCTGTTATGAAATCTTTAAAAGTGTCATGCACTCCCCCCCCCCACTTTTACTTGGAGGTAAAGGGTAAAGAGTTAAGTAAATGATTTTTATAAACCAAATTTAAGACAGTTCCTAAAATTGTTTAATATTTTGTAGCAAATTCTGTCAGTGTAATATGAGTTGCACCTGGACTTTGGGCAGGATGCTAGCACAGAATTTACAGTGATGAATCCCATGCTGTGTAAGCATCCATTCAACAGAGATGGATGACAATGTTTACAAAGTGTGCCATAAGGAGAAATTTTGTAGAATGCTCTAGTTAGGCATCCCATTTGAAATGAGAGTTGTATAAAAGTAGGAGTTACACACAGATTCCAAAGTCACCCTGAGGTGCAAGAACAGGTCAAAACTTCATTATCTTAATAGAAATTGTGTCCTGGAGATATTGTGACTACACTGCATGAAGCATGAAACCCTGCCTCAGTGGTGGTGGTGGGGAGTTTCCTCACTGTCTTTCCATTACTTTTGCCAACATTTGTTTGCCTAGGCTTATAGCCCAGAGCTTCATTCCCTGCACTTTCCCATTATCCTTTGACAGCAGAACTCTTTGCTTCTCAGAAGTATTTCTAATAATCACTTTATTCTGATTTTTAAATGGACATGGCTGAACAATTTTATTCCTAAATTCAGCAATCCTGATTTTACCCCTTAATGTACTGTGTAGAAATTGAGAAATTTGGGGAACATGGGATCTATTTAGAAAGTTCAGGGTTTACTTTCAGTACCTGTGAATGTGTCTGCCCAGAAATGAGAAAGGAGTAACACCCACAGCTTATCTCTTATCAGAAAAACCTTCAAAGCCATGTCAGATTTTGCAAGTAGATAAATAGGTACCACTTCAGTGGTAAGGTAAAAAGCATTCTGTGCACTCTATTGTCTAGTCATGCCTGCCACATGTCAATGGAAATGTCTGCAGACGCAATCAGTGTTGGCTCTTTGGCTATAAACAGAGATGAGCACTGAAACCTAGAGCCGGATACCACTTGCTTTCAAGCAAGGGTGACCTTTACCTTTACCACTGTACTAATTGGAACATTCCAACACTTTACTGCTAACGGGAACCAATCTCAGCCTGACCAGCAAGGAAGCCATCCTTCAGAGCTAAGGTTGCCCAGTAGAATGGCCTCTTTTATGCAGACACTGTTACTAAAGACTGATTGGCATACCATTTGGAAGGGTCTGAAAAGGGCTGTTTAGTGTATAAAAGGGGTTCACATGATCCTTTAGTTGGGTTAGTTTCCCTGTCAGACTAACAACCTGTTAGTTGTGGTATATCAAATTTGTAATGTCCTAGAAACACTTAACTAATATTGAGTCTTTTGAGATGGGTGTCTTGCATGTACTTTATCTATGCTCTCTCTCTCTCTCTCTCTGGATCCTTGTCCTGTAATTTTTCTGTTCCAGAATAGCAACTTTCAAGTCTTGTGCAGAGTATCAAGGTAGATTTGAAACAGGTTTCTGTATACAGTCAACCCTCACATAACAACCAGTTCGGATAACATCATTTTTGCTTAACAATGTGTCATTATGCACCATGTGTTCCCCTGCATAACAACATTCTTAGTGTCATTGTCCGGACAAAAACACTGAAATAACCGTCATTATCCGGACAAAAATGTTGTTATGCGGGAAACTCCATAGAAACCCGCATAACAACAAAAATCGCTTAGCAATGCTACTTGGGTAACCAAGTAACATCGTTATGCGAGGGTCTACTGTATTGCCATTCCTGATGTCTGACTTATGTCCATTTTTTGGTTCCATTTGTCCTGTGGAGAGTACAGAAGATCATTGTTGCAAGAGCTGGCACAAATCACATTGAGAGAGGAACAAGTAAAAGAGACCTTTATATTGTGTTTGCCATTGTTGGGTCCTGTAATTTTTTTGCCAGACTAAATGGGTGGAAAAAAGCACAATGAAAAAAACCCGTTTAAGGCAAAGAGATAAGTTTGTAATGTAACTTTACTGTGAAAATTTTTTCCCTCTTTGTTTGCTCTATATAAGAAAGTTCATCCAGTAATTGAACTTTTCAAAGACACTCTTCATCAAGAAATTCACAGTTTCTTAATCAAAAGCACATCCAAACTTTCTTAGGAATGCTAAACAGTAAATATTAATAGTTTCTCTTTCGCTAACTTAGCCCAGAAAGAGAAAATACAAATAGAGGCTTTTGGATGTGAAAGAGAAACTATTAATGTTTACCGTTTAGCATTCCTAAGAAAGTTTGGATATGATTCTGATTAAGAAACTGTGAATTTCCTGATGAAGAGTGACTTTGAAAAGTTCAATTACCAGATGAACAAGGAAAAAAATTCACAGTAAAGTTACATTACAAACTTATCTCTGCCTCAAACGGTTTTTTTCATTGTGTTTTTTGATCTTTTCCGTTTGGCCATTTTTCGTGAGACTAAATGGGTGGGCCAGAAGTGGCATCTGCATTTATATCTGGGTAAGGACTACAGTGACTCAAGTGGCTAAGATGCTGACTGGTAGGCGGAGGGTCAGCAGTTCAATTCACGAGTACTGCAGGATGGAATGAGCTCCTGTCTTTGCCCCAGCTCCTGCCAACCTAGCAGTTCGAAAGCAAGAAATTGCAAGTAGATAAATAGGGACCACTTGGGTGGGAAGGTAACAGCATTCCATGCACTCTAGTGTCTTGTTATGTCTGCCACATGACCACAGAAATGTCTGCAGCAGCAGACAGTGCTGGCTCTTCGGGTTTGAATCAGAGATGAGCACTACAACCTAGAGTCAGATACGCCTGGCTTTCAAGCAAGGGAAACCTTACCTTACTGTTGTGTTCTAAGGGTTTTACCTTCCATATGGATTACAATGTATCTGAACCAATGTAACCTTGCCTATAGCAACAATGTAACCTTCAGCTGTATCATATGAACCCTGCATTAGGACGCGAGCTGATGTCCACCAGCTGGCAGCAGCGAGCGTCCAAGCTCTCTTGGTCCGAACTCATCAAAGGCAACAGCGCGGGAAGCTTTCCCGCCACTACCTACGCCTGGACAAGAAGGGCGTGACTCGCAATGACGTCACGCAGGCAGTAGCCAATGGGCTACCATGGCACCACGTTCAAATGTATTACCACTGTATATAAAGAGCTATCGATCCGCCATTACCTCATGTTCCCTCTGTCCACGATGCAATAAACCTGAGTTAACCCAGCCCGAGGCTGTGTCCTGTGTCTTGGTTTGCATACACCAAATTGGCGACGAAGGTGGGATCATGGATTCCCAAAGCGCCAGGACACAGAGCGGGTTCAATATTACCAAGCCGCAAGACTGGACCATCTTTAACATGGATTTCAAGGCGGCATTGGTGGAACTCAAAGTCAAAGACGACGAGGAAAGGAAGAGGGCCATCCTCACCCGAATGCTGGGTGTAGAGACCAAGCGGACGCTGGTGGGCATGATCGAACCGAAGACGTTGGACGACTTCAAAACCGACGACATACTGAAGTTGCTGCGTGAGCGTTTCCAACCCTCGAAGGCAATGTTTCCCGCTAGGAGTGCGTTTTGGAGGCGAGTCCAAGCGCCGGATGAGTCGGTAGAGGCTTTCGTGGAGGCCCTGAGGGTAGCCGCCGTTCCCTGCAAGTGGGACAACCTGGAGGTGATCATGAGGGACGTCGTGCTGTGTGGCCTGAAGGACAAGGAAGTGCAGCGCCGCCTGATGAACAGGGAGCCGCCACCCACGCTGGCCGAGGTCGTAGAGACCGCGGAATCCGCGGAGTCCACGAATGCGGGAGTGGACGAAATACACGAGTGGCGTGAGTGGCGTCCTAGGGCCAGCAAAGCGGAAAGCTCGGTGCGTGGCAAGTCAGGACAGCCGGTGCACGCGACCCGACGAACCTCGAGATCCTCTACAGACGGCAGCGACGGCGAAGAGGTACAGAAGGTCCGAAAAGGGGGGCGCCGCTGCGATGGTTGTGGGGCGGCCCACGAGCGTGCGAAGTGCCCTTTCAGGAAAGCCGAATGTTACAGCTGTGGCCGGCGCGGGCACATCGCCAGGGCATGCAGAAATCGGAGAGAGGGCCGGAGGCAGTCGAAAGACCGTTCGGCCAGACCGGACCGTCCAGCGAGACCCCAAGATGGCGCCCGAACCACGAGGAAGCAGGACGGCGTGGGCCGCGTCTCGGACGGCAGTGAGGACGACGCCCCCGTGTTCAGCGTGTCCGCGGGACAAAACCATTACTTCATTGAGGTAATAGTACAAGGGGCCCCTGTTAGGATGGAGATTGACTCGGGGTCCTATTATTCCATAATTCCCCAGAAAGAGTTCTTGAAGATCGACCCCCAAGCGCGGCCCAAACTTAAGACTTTGAGGTCCACGCTACGAGACGTACAAGGGAACAGCATTCCAGTGCTGGGGGTCGGGAAATTTCGGGTTCGTTATAAAAGACATTCCGCAGAACTCCCTTTAGTCGTTCTCAAAGGGGGGAATTGTAGCCTCCTAGGGACGCAGTGGTTTCAGCCCTTGGGTTTGTTCATAGGGGGGGTGCATGCCGTGGGCGCGGATCCGATACAAGCGGTGTGTGACGCGCACCCCACCGTGTTTGAAAAAGGACTTGGAAAATTCAAGGGACCCCCTGTAGCCTTCGACCTAGACCCGGAGGTCCGCCCGATAAGACTCAAACCGCGCAGGGTGCCTTTCGCACTAAAGGACAAAATAGAGGCGGAACTGGACAAATTGGTGGGCCAGGGGATTCTTATTCCTGTTGATTCCGCGGAGTGGGAAACTCCAATCGTAACAGCCCTGAAGGCTAACGGGGAGGTGCGCATTTGCGCTGATTATAAGTGTACAATTAACAAGGCGATTCGCCCTAATGCATATCCGGTGCCAGTGGTCAGCCACCTTTTGGCCAGGCTAAATGGGGGAAAGTGTTTCGCTAAGCTCGACCTGGCACAAGCCTATCAACAGCTCCCCGTAACTCCCGCCACGGCCGCGGCACAAACGATAGTCACACATAAAGGAGCGTTCCAGGTGTCGCGTTTACAGTTTGGCGTGAACTCGGCACCCGGCCTTTTTCAGTCGCTTGTGGAACGCCTCCTGAAGGGGCTGGAGGGGGTGTTACCTTATTTTGATGACGTATTGATAACAGGGGGGAGTGAGGCCGAACTGGCAAAGAGATTGGATAAAGTGCTAACTGTGTTCGAGAAAGCGGGGCTGAGACTGAGGAAGGACAAATGTGTTTTTTTCGAAACCGAGGTCGAATTTTTAGGGTTTCGGATCACACCCGAGGGTATTAAGCCGTCCAAATCCAAGTTAGCAGCCATTAAGAAGGCCCCTCGCCCCACATCCAAAACCGAACTTCAGTCATTCCTGGGGCTCCTCAATTTCTACCATACATTCCTTCCGCGGAAAGCCTCCGTGGCCGAACCGCTTCATCGGTTACTTAAGAAGGAGGAGACATGGATGTGGGGTGACGAGCACGAGAAGGCGTTCAACGAACTAAAGCAACTTTTAACATCGGACGCAATCCTTACGCACTTCGACCCCAAACGGCCGGTGGTCTTAGTCTGTGATGCATCACCGGTGGGGGTGGGGGCGGTGCTTTGCCACGTGTTGGATGACGGTCGGGAGGCCCCAGTGGCGTTTTACTCAAGGTCCCTGTCCCAGGCAGAGCGAAATTACGCACAAACCGACAGGGAGGCATTGGCAATAGTAGCGGGGACCAAAAAGTTTCACGATTTTCTGTATGGCCGCCCATTCAAAATCGTGACGGATCACAAGCCCCTGTTAGGGATCTTCACGGCAGGCAAGCCCACGCCGCAGATACTGTCCCCGAGAATGTTGCGATGGGCCATCTTTCTTAACGCATACCAACACGAGTTGGAGTACCGGCCCGGAAAGGAGATCAGCCATGCTGATGCGCTGTCGAGATCCCCTTTGCCATTGTCGGACGACCAAAAAGCCAGAATAGGAAGAGACCGCCAGGTGTTGCTAATCGAGGTTTTAGACGAACCCCCAATAGTACCGGCCGATATAGCCAGGGCGACAGGCAAGGACAGAACGCTGGAGAAAGTCAGCTCATGGGTGCAGAAAGGGTGGCCAGCATCGTCCCCAAGCAAGGAATTCGACCCATTCTTTCGGAAGAAGCTAGAGCTGTCCATAGAAAGGGGGTGCCTATTGTGGGGCCAACGGGTGGTGGTCCCGACACCCATGCGGCCGAGGGTACTCAAACTGCTGCACGTCAGTCACCCGGGCATCGTTCGCTCCAAAGCGCTGGCCCGCAGCTACTTTTGGTGGCCACAGCTGGACGAGGACATTGAGCACATGGTCGGCACTTGTGAGGCCTGCCAGGGGTCCCGACCAGAGGCGGCCCGTCTTCCGCATAGGGAATGGGACACAGCGAGGGGACCATGGTCCAGAGTGCACGTAGATTTCGCTGGCCCTTTTCGAGGAACCATGTTTCTTCTGGTGGTGGATGCATTCTCAAAGTGGCTGGAAGTCATTCCGGTAAAGAGCACGTCCTCCGCCACTACAATTAACCAACTACGGAGAGTCTTTTCAACGTTCGGCTTACCCGACACTTTAGTCAGCGATAACGGGAGTTGCTTCACCTCCTCAGAGTTCGGGGCATTCATGGAGGCGAATGCCATTCGGCATGTCACGTCCGCGCCGTTTCACCCGGCCACGAATGGCCAAGTGGAACGGTTGGTGCGCACAACAAAGGAGGCGCTTCGGCGCATGGGCCCCGGGGACCTAAATCACCAAGTATGCCAGTTCTTATTAGCGTATAGGGTGACCCCCTTAGCGTCAGGTTACTCGCCGGCGGAGCTATTGATGCGGCGAAAACTGACTACGCTCCTGTCCAGGCTAGACCCCACAAGAATTGAGGATAAAGGAAAAAACGTAGGGTTGGCAGTCTCGAAAGGTTTCGCCGCCGGCGACCCTGTTCATTGCAGGAACTATGCCAGCGCGGGGCCAGCCTGGGTGCCGGGGACGGTTGTAGAACAGACGGGGCCAGTGTCATACCGGGTCGAGACCCACACCGGTCTCCTCTGGAGGAGGCACGCAGACCAACTGAGGCACCGAGTAAGTGGGCCTGCCAGTGAGGGTCAGCAACAAGATTCAGCGTTAGGGTTCTCCCCCACCCGCTTAACCCAAGGGGGAGACAGCAGCGGACAACAGTCCCAAGCAAGGGGGGAAGGAAGAAGCAGCGGCCCCGACTCATATCCTTTTGATAAACCAGTTCTATCAGAAGCCAGGGTAGGGGGAGAGGAGTTCGCGACCGCTGCCCCCGAATGGACTTTAGATTTTGATTTAGCGAGCCGGGGGGGTTTTCAGGAGTGTTCCCCCACCCATCCAAGCGAGAAGAGGGGTTTTTCGTTAGCCCCCAGTGCCCCCGGTTCCTCCCTAAGTAAGAGCACACCTCCCAACAACGCCGCAGAGCCGCGGCAAGTCACTAACGAGTCTCCCTCTCAAATTACAGGACAGGAAACCAGGGGACAAAGAGAAGGTAGCAAACCCGGGGAGAGGCAGCCCGCATCGAGACCCCAGCGTGTTCGAAACAAGCCATCTTGGCTGAGAGATTTTGTCTCCTAGGGGGGGGAGTGTCTAGAAGCATGGGCTCGAGACGTTGTCTCGTCCTAGGGGGGAGGGATGTTGTGTTCTAAGGGTTTTACCTTCCATATGGATTACAATGTATCTGAACCAATGTAACCTTGCCTATAGCAACAATGTAACCTTCAGCTGTATCATATGAACCCTGCATTAGGACGCGAGCTGATGTCCACCAGCTGGCAGCAGCGAGCGTCCAAGCTCTCTTGGTCCGAACTCATCAAAGGCAACAGCGCGGGAAGCTTTCCCGCCACTACCTACGCCTGGACAAGAAGGGCGTGACTCGCAATGACGTCACGCAGGCAGTAGCCAATGGGCTACCATGGCACCACGTTCAAATGTATTACCACTGTATATAAAGAGCTATCGATCCGCCATTACCTCATGTTCCCTCTGTCCATGATGCAATAAACCTGAGTTAACCCAGCCCGAGGCTGTGTCCTGTGTCTTGGTTTGCATACACCAAACTTACCTTATAGTTGTTCAAGATTGGGGCTTATTTGTAAGTAGGTCTGTCACCAAGGGATTGGGAGAGTGAAGTATTCTTGTTAAGGATGGGATGGAGATCATTTATTATGCATATGTGTGATCTCAGCTGTAGGCTGAAAGTGATAACCAACAGTATTCAGTCACTTTCTCTTTTTGATCTGTCTGCAGACAGGCAAGTAGGTGTATCAATCAGTGAGTTTTTGATACAGTATGGTACTGGGATGTCCATGTTGAAGCTTCACAGTGTTGTCTAAAAATATACCTGTTGTGTAGACTGATCTATTGCTGTTTGGATGAAAGTAATTGAAATACCAGTGAAATTTCTCTATGGCTTACTTTCCGTGAGTCTAGCTAAAAAAAAAAAGTCATTGTGTACCTCAAATAGAGGAGTGGTTTATAAATACTGCAATTAAGAAATTGTTGCTCTAAATCAGTGATGAATATATTAACATATTTTTGAGCCATGCAAATATGCATGGCAGGTCAGTTGCTCTAGAGTAGTGTTTCCCAAACTTTGTTTTTTGGACTTTAGTTCCCAGAAGCCTAAGTCAATTCCCCAAAGAACTGATCAGTGAATGTACAAACTTAGGCTTCTGGGAATTGACACCCCCCCCCCATGAGATGTGTGCCACATATTGAGAACCACTGCTGTAGAGGTAGGTTCTACTGTCAAAGGTGAAACAGTTGTGAGTGAGCTCAAAGTTGCAGAAGATGGTGACTATGTGGGCTTCATCCTTATTTTGAATGGTATTCCCATTCAAATCCTAGCGGGACTGCAGTGGCTCAAGTAGCTAAGACGCTGACTGGGAGGCAGAAGGTCAGCAGTTCGATTCCTGAGTCCTGCAGGATGGAATGAGCTCCCGTCTTTGTACCAGCTCCTGCCAGCCTAGCAGTTCGAAAGCAAGGAATTGCAAGTAGATAAATAGGGACCACTTTGGTGGGAAGGTAACAGCATTCGGTGCGCTCCGGTGTCTAGTCATGCCTGCCACATGACCACGGAAACATCTGCAGCAGCAGACAGCGCTGGCTCTTCAGCTTTGAAACAGAGATGAGCACTGTACCCTAGAGTCGGATACGACTGGCTTTCGAGCAAAGGAAACCTTTACCTATTCCCAATAGCCTATACTCCACCTTTGTGTGGAATGTTAGTGTAGAGAGCTTCTACATGTACATCCACCATGGATAAGATGTCTGGGAGTTTATATATGGATTGAAGTGTCCTTAGTAAATTTGTTGTATCACTTACATAGCTACATTGTAGCGTTGATGGCATGGTAGATTTGATGACACATTTACTGCTTAAGGAAAATAATCCATTCCATGAGGTTGTTCACTATGCAATTTTTTTTGTTGGGGAAACTCACATAATGATTTTCTTTTGCATAACAAAAATTTCCTATGAGGAAAATTGCATAGCGAAAATACATTCATTATGCGAATTTCCCCTTAGGAATTTTTGTTATGCAATAATTTCCCATAGGAACACTATTTTTGTATAATGAACATTTTCACTATCCAAAGCACTATTTTTCAATTTCCTTTCATTATGCAAGTTTTTCGCTATCAGAGCTCTTCGTTATGTGTGGTTTCGCTGTACATTGATGGAATACAGTTTGAGGATGGAGTCTCAAAAAGTATATGGATGTCTACATATATTGAATCAGTAATATAGATATGGCATCAAGTTGATTCTGTCTTATGGTATATGTATTTGTTGATTTTCCTGGTAAAATAATTGCAGACTCGACTATACAACTGAACAACAATAATAAAGCCATAATGAAGTGGTAGTTATTTTTACTATACAAATCATAAATGGAGATTTCAGGAACAATTCACATGTCTTAACCTGCGTACTTGTCTATTTCTCCTTTTCAATGAAATGTTTAGCCTCCCACTAAAAAGGATAGTATTTTCTCTTGATTACAATGAAAATAAAGAAACAGTAAAAGATCTAAGGAAGAACTTCTAAGTGTTTACGTCATACTTCTGTTTGTAATGTAAATAAGTGATGAAAACAACACTGCAAATGCACAGATAAGAAAAAAACTGACTTCTGCAAATAAAATGATAGTAATAACTTTAATGATTTCAGACTGAAGGCAAAACAGATTGTTTTGATGTTACCTGTTGAGGAAAGAGGGGCATCTTATTCACTCAAAAATAAAAGGAAGCATTGATATTTTTTTGACCATAATACAAAACCATAACTGTGACAGTGAGTAAATCTAATGGATTAGGCGGTTTATAAAATTAACTTTATGTTAACCTTATACCATTGTATTGCTATAAATAATACAATGCATTTCTTTATTAACAATAGTATTCTTCCTATTATTTTTGTGGGATTTTAACTAAATGGAATCTTATAACAACAATGTGAAAGGGAACATTGGTTTTTTGCCTAAATTGGTGAAAGGGATAATCCTGGAGAAAGAATCCCTGTTTACAAATTTAATGCAGGGGCTTGTGAGTGGTTATCATTTGGGTAGCAGTATACACAGCCAAAGAAGGCCATATATGGCCACAACAGAAAGATAAGAATTTGAGATCATGTCCATTGGCTATCAAGATTAGTGAGGAAATTCTTGGAACAGAATTTTGTAACAGAAGTAACAATTAAGTCATAGTAAAGAACAGCATTTTTAATTAAAGTGAGAGAGGGGGAGAGAGTGAAAAATAATATTTCTGAAAATATTTCTGATTAGTCAGAGCTCTACAACTGTATCATATTTCTCATCTCTGAATGTGTGTTGTGAACCTATAAAACAAGAGAACAAGAAATGAATTTTGTAATGGCAGGTTGTTTTCAGTCAAATTTATGTAAGCTAGTTTTTTAAGTGAATATTTTTTTCTTTCTATTCCAGATTTACCTTGACTGAATTGTGACATAAAATGTTACAGCAGCTTGGCTTCTCAAAATGGTTAGCAATAGGGATTGCAGCTTCTGTTGTCTTCATGGATTGTTTGGCCCAGAATGATGATGGTAAGTGTTACAGTAATATATGGCATAATTTTAAAAAGAGTCTCGAAAGAGTGGGAAAATGTTTAGAACAGACACAACTTTCAAAGTGAAATCTACCCATTGACATTGGCTTCCTAACTGGAAAATATTCCCTTCCCACTCCCGTGTAAGCATGCCAAAATTCAGGGGGAGTCTTGAGAATGTAAGATTTTCAAAATAACAGGATATTTGTACAAGCTTCAACTATTTTTAATTTCATGACACAAAATTAATGTAATTTAAAATATATTTTGCATTTATTTTTAATTTGTTTCTTAATTTTTGGAAAGAGATATGGATTTTGTGAAAAGGTTTGAGTACTAGCAAGACACAGTCTGACTACAGTTATCATAAAGTATTGAATTATTAAAAAGGAGGATTTTTTTTGCAAAATGCAAGGCTTTATATTGAATTGTCAGAGAAATAATATGCAGTTTCTTAAATCTGGCATTGCTAATCATCTGAAAAGATTGAATGTTTCTGGCATCTGGTGAATGGGGTCTAAAGGCTTTTTTTTTTAAAAAAAAAATAGCTATGATGTACCCAATTTGTGGAGGGCAAATTTGAGTCCAACATCTTATCATTGAGCATTCTGTCAATTCAAAAAATTCCTTATTCAAAAGCAAGGTAACGACTAGAGCTATCACTTTTTGGCAGGAAATGTGATTGCTTTCCAATTTGTGAATGAATTTCAGGATGTATGGAATAATATAACAGTGTGGTCAAAGGCAGACATAGCAAGATACCAGCCTAAAAAATTACCAACAATGTAAATTCAAAATCCACTTTGAAATTCTGCAATATTAAAAAACTATTCTGTTCCTTATCTGTGTGGATACTTTTCCTTGTTTTCTAAAATATAAAAATTTCTCAAAATATAAGCTTTGGATTTAAGTTTGTGAAATGACTATTAAATATCTGTCTGTATTTCATGTTGACATTGTATATATCTAGATGTAGCTAGTTTTTAACCCAATGTTCTGAACAAATATGTTTCTGTGGTATTTCTGTTTAAGCTAAAAGTGCTAGATTTGATTTGATTTGAAATTTAATTTATATACCTCAATTCTCTGCCCAAGGGGTGACTCAATGCGGTTTACAAGTTACAGGTTCCAGCATAAAAATATCACAATAAATATCATAAAAATACAGTATATCACAGTACATTATAGTAAATTCAATAAGATACAAGATGCAAAATATCAAAAAGAACATACATAATACAGAATATGTAATAAATATGCAATGATACAATATAAGCCGGCACAGGCAATCCAACTCCCCCCAGCAAACAAATACTGGGGGAAGGAGCTCTGTGTCTCGGCTGAGGGCTGAATACAAAATTCAAGATACTAAATATCTAAGTACAATTCATTAAACAGTTACGCCAAAATACAAGGTACAATAACAAATACAAATATAAATTATACAAAATACCATTAAATACAGTACTGAAATCACAATATCAGTTGTATAAACCCTCAGCTCCCTCACGTCCGCAAAAAAAAAACCCTTGGCTCCGAAACATCCTTGCCAGATCCCTATAGCCCCACCCACCGTGGGGAAAAACAGTTCCAGCTGGGCTAGAATAACCTGTTGAAAACACAAACATGGATAAGTCATAGATTTCTTAAGAATTTACATCTTTATCATGTTTGGGTGAATTTCTTCCACTTAATCATTGATTGGAATATATAGGTAAATAGATATTGAGCAACAGTGGGCACATTTTCTGTTTGAAACATCACAAAGATTTTTTAGGCAGCTTCTGTTTCAGTCAGTTTCACTACTAAAAATAAGTCCTACCAGAAGATTGCTTTTGTGAAGATTTTCTTTCTAAGATGCATTACAACCTGTTGTTTATTTTTCTACATAAGATTGTATTGTCCTTATAATGGAGCTGGGGAGGAACAGTTTTTGTAGACCAGTTTTTTTGTGGCATATAACACAATGATGATTTGAAGAGTAAAAGCAGATAGTTGATCATGGTTTCTATCAAAAGAACACTTTTACTGTTCAATATACCTGTTATGTTCATACATGTATATTTAAATACTTCTATATGAGAAGCAAATGTCATCTGTTTTCATCAGGTGAACCTTTTTCCTCCAAGAAGCTGTTCCTAAGATATCGATAAAGGAACTATTTAACTTTTTAAATGTTCTGATAGTCCGACAAGGTAAAATTCTAAATATGAATGCTTGATTTGCTCTTATATCACAGTACAGTGCTGTATTGGATAGCACTGAAGAGTCCATCTTTTTCATGGAAAACAAAATCAAGAATGGCAAAGTAAAGTCTATGGGTCATGTACTGGCCACCAGGAACCAACCCCATTGTGAAGCTCTCTAACTTCCCACACATTAGGAGAAAATTCCCCTCCCCCCAAGCTTCCGGGGGACATTAATTACTATTTTATATAGTTTTATTTTCAAATGTTTTCTTTTATACCAAAAAGTCCCCTTTACACGCACGCACACACGTGCATACACACACTCGCACACACGCACACAAACACACACTAAGCTGGAAGTCATAATGTTGCATTTTTTCCTTCCAAAGCAATAGAGTTTTGGTTTTGGACTCTACAACATCTTCTACCCATTCATACTACATGGCATATAGCTTTTAAATTGAGTAGATGTTAAAAGGAACCCCAAAATAAGGAGCAGAGAAGTCTAGTCAAAGATGGAGGGAGAGAGAACTTCCCGAAGGCATGGTAATTCCTACTTTAGATGTACCTAAAATAGTTCTTTGAATCAGGGCACATAATATGTTATGTCATTCCCTTTTATAAAAACTTTTCTTTATGACAGTCCAGTTAGTCTTTTAACCAATCTTTTTTGTTTTATTTTCCATTGAATTATTTGAGGATATGACATCAGTAAAGAAGCTAAAGAAGCTTAATCCTGTATATACACTGTATGACACAATAACTATTGCATTATGTTCAGGTGTGCTTATGGCATGTTAATATTGGCTAATTATTTGAAGAAGTTAAAAATGATGAAATTGAACGGTTTTTGTATACAATTTTCACGAAGACTTTCAGGATGACAGATGCGAGATATCACCCCATGTGCTAATAATATTCTGCTAACAACATATTACATTTTTTTTGTTTACAATTGGAGGGCTCATAGTCAAGCACCAAAACATTTTCTGAAAAATAGTATTTTCTGATAAAATATAACTATAAAGATGATAATATTAGCATATTTGACAACTGAGAAGTTATCTTGGATTTTCTCTTCTATGACAGTATTAAATATTAAAGCAATTTTGCATAGATTATTTAGGCTTGCAACATCATATGACAAATTATTTAGCAACTGTAGCCAAGGCAAATATATCCTTTATATCTTAACAGAATTTCCCCCTACGTAATGGACATCAATCACTCAGAGATGGATTATTTTATGAGCTTTAATGTTTTTGGTTGATAAATGGGTAATTATTTTTCAGAGAGCAGCCAAAGCAAATAACCTTTGTTATTCTTAAGCGCGGCTTTGACAGTGTGGCTTATACTGGCAGGAAACTGAATCATCAATAGGTACACTAGAATAATGTAGGCAAAGAATAGGCAGGTTAGTTTAAATCAGGAGTTTTCAACCTTTTTAACCCAGAGGTCAAGTCATGCTCCCTCAGACAGCTTCAGGGGCCAGATGGCCATTTTGTCATTCTTCCATCACATGGCACTCCCTGCTGTGGTAGAGGCAGTGTGGGGGCATGTGAAATGGTGCCCACGGGCCACAGGTTGAGAATCCCTGGTTTAAATGAATATGTAATAAAAGCCCCACCACTTCTTCAAGTGCAGGATAATGAATATTGGCTGTCATCATGACGATCATCCATGAAGATTTTCCTGGGAACAATATAATGAAGTGGCCTTCCATTTGCCTTCCACATCACAGCATGACACCCATACCACTGATCCAGTTCTACGAGTTACTTTCTGGTCCTGAGTCCTTTTGGCACACAAAGTCCTCATCCACCCCAGGCCAGTATTGATTAAGCTGCCACACTCCATTAAGATGGATTCAAGTGGGACCATCACCCTTCCCTGTAGACTTCTCCACCCAAGGCCGTTAGTCCTCATGGTTGTCAGGCAGTGGTGAGCTCCAATTTTTTTTACTATCACACTGTGGGTGTGGTATGGTGGGTGTGGCCAGGGGAAAGCCCAGTGTTGCACCCGAATTAAGACTAGTTTATTTCAAAACTTGGATGGGCGGGGCCAGCCAGAATTTCTGCTACTGGTTCTGGTGAACTGGTGTGAACCTGCTGATGCCCACCACTGTTCTCAGGTTAGTTAACTGCTGCCTGATGATCGGCATTGAGTCACTAGCGATATGGTCTACTCTATTACCATAGCAGGATAACCTGGCCAGACTGCCCCACCACTACCATTGGAAATGTGTGCTGTTTTGCATTCTGACACCTCTTTAGGCTTGCAGAGTTACTGTAACAATGGAAATGACAAATTGTTGGATTTTCCTAGAAGGTTCTAGACCAGGAATGGGAGTCTTTGTTTTCTGGCCAGGATTTGGCCTGACTGGTCTCTTTACCTGACATCTTAAGGTCAAGGGTGGTGTTTTGGGACTAAAAATCGCATAACCCGGCATTCTAGGAGTTCTTCCTTACAGTCCCATAACCCCTGAATATGGCTTATCCGACAGGAAGGTCTAAAATGGAAGGCCTGGTTTGGCCCATCTTCAGGTAGCTACCAGTTCAGAAAGCAGTCTTGCAATTTGCACCAGGGCAGGCAGATATCAAAGCATTTGCCAACAGAAGCATACAGAAATATGAATAAATATATTTATTTTACATACTTGTGATTTAAAATGCAAGGACAGTATATATTAAATTACAGTCTATCATATTGTTTTGCTTATAGCTTATCTTCTGTGCAACTGCAATTTTCCTTGGTCATTCAGAACAAATCATTTTTTTTCTACACCAAGGACAGAGGGCCATAATAGTCCCCAGTGTGATGAATTTTGCTCTCCAGGGTCAAGGTAGAAGGTCAGAAAAAAAAATAGGAGAGCTCCTAGGAAAGAAATACTGTAATTTATCTTTCTGCATGGAAATATTCTTTGCAGGCGTACCCACCCAAATAAAGACTCAGTATTGGATTAAAGGCATCGGGCCACTTTTATTGAATAATGCCCTAGTCCAAATTATCACTTTCAATTGGTGTATCATCCAATTGTAATTCTTTAAGGCAAGCAGGCCGCAGAAGCACTGGTAAGGTTCCACCCTAAATGCCAATGGAAATTGGCTACATGCCGCCGCCGGGCAGCCACCCCAGCCGGGGGTGAGCGAGGAGGAGAAGGAGAGCCGGGCGAGCGGCAAAGGGGCCTGCCGCCGCCGGCGGGCAGCCACCCCAGCCGGGGGTGAGCGAGGAAGAGAAGGAGAGCCGGGCGAGCGGCAAGGGGGCCTGCCGCCGCCACCACCGGGCAGCCACCCCAGCCGGGGGTGAGCGAGGAGGAGAAGGAGAGCCGGGCGAGCGGCAAAGGGGCCTGCCGCCGCCACCGCCGGGCAGCCACCCTAGCCGGGGGTGAGCGAGGAGGAGAAGGAGAGCCGGGGCCTGCCACCGCCGCCGGGCAGCCACCCCCAGGGGGGGTGGGGGGGTGAGGAGGAGGAGAAGAGCCAGAGTCCCAGGCAAAGGATAAGTAGCTGACATGCAAATGTAAGAGAACTAATATAGCAACTGACATAGAGACTTTATACTGACTAAACATAGAAACTGACATAGAGACTGTGTTTTAAAGTGTGATAATATGCATGATAATATGTTGTCTTAAATGTTTTAAACTTTTAAAAACTGTGATAAAATGTATGAGGAGAGAAAAATGGCGTAGACACCGGCAAACTACGCCACAAATCTTGCCAAGAGAACCCTATTGACCAAAACAAAAGGCAAAACAAAAGGGCAGGCTAGGTGATACAGGATGCTTAACACCACAGAGGGGAGAAAGGGGAGGGACAGGAAAGGGGGAGGGGAAATGCAATGTTGTAAGGAGCAATACTGCATAGGGACATGGAATGTGAGATCAATGAACCAAGGAAAACTGGAAGTGGTAAAAATGAGATGGAAAGAATAAGCATTGACATCTTGGGCATCAGTGAGCTAAAATGGACAGGGATGGGTGAATTCAGCTCTGGAAACCATCATATCTACTACTGTGGACAAGAAAACCTTAGAAGAAATGGAGTAGCCATAATTGTCAATAAAAGAGTGAGAAAAGCAGTAATGGGATACAATCTCAAAAATGACAGAATGATGTCAGTCAGATTTCAAGGCAAACCTTTCAATGTCACTGTGATCCAAATATACGCACCAACCACTGGTGCAGATGAAGCCACAATGGACCAGTTCTATGAGGACTTACAACACCTCATAGAACAGACACCAAGAAATGATGTCCAAATTATATTAGGAGACTGGAATGCCAAAGTAGGAAATCAAAAAGTGGAGGGAATAACAGGCAAATTTGGTCTTGGAACACAGAATGAAGCAGGGCAAAGATTGATAGAGTTCTGCCAAGAGAATGCACTGGTCATAGCAAACACTCTCTTCCAGCAACACAAGAGGCGACTTTACACATGGACATCACCAGATGGCCAACACCGAAACCAGATTGACTACATACTCTGCAGCCAAAGATGGAGAACCTCCATACAGTCAGCAAAAACAAGACCTGGAGCAGACTGTGGCTCAGATCACAACCTATTGATTGCAAAATTCAGGCTTAGACTAAAGAAAATAGGAAAAACACGGAGACCAGAAAGATATCACCTAGACAGCATCCCTAAATAATACACGGTGGAGGTGATGAACAGATTCAATGGCTTAGACGCAATAGATAGAGTGCCAGAAGAATTATGGACAGAGATGAGGGACATCATGCAGGAAGCAGCAAAGAAAACCATACCAAAAGAAAAGAAGAGTAAGAAAGCAAAGTGGTTGTCTGATGAGGCTCTTAAAATAGCAGAGGAAAGAAGGAACGCAAAAGCCAAAGGAGAAAAGAAAAACTACAATCATTTGAACACAGAATTTCAAAGAAAAGCAAGGAGAGATAAGGAAAACTACCTAAAAGAACAGTGCAGAGAAATGGAGGAAAACAACAAAAGAGGCAGAACCAGAGATCTTTTCAAAAAAATCGGGGAAATTAAGGGAACATTTAAAGCAAAAATGACCATGATAAGGGACAAAGAAGGAAAGGAGCTAGCTGATGCAGAAGAGATTAAGAAAAGATGGAAAGAGTACACAGAGGAACTCTACAAAAAGGACCTCAACACTCCTGGCAATCACAATGATGAAGAAGTAGAACTTGAGCCAGACATCCTGGAGAGCGAAGTCATAAAGGCCCTAAAGAGCACTGCAAACAACAAAGCTAGTGGAGATGATGGTATCCCAGTTGAATTTTTCAAAGCGCTAAAAGATGACGGCATCAAATTACTGCATTCAATATGCCAGCAGATTTGGAAAACAAAACAATGGCCACAGGACTGGAAAAGATCAGTATACGTCCCAATCCCAAAAAAGGGCAATGCCAAAGAATGTTCAAATTATCGAACAATTGCGCTCATCCCACACGCTAGTAAGGTGATGCTCAAGATAATACAGGATAGACTTCAGCAGCATGTGGAAAGAGAATTACCAGAGGTGCAGGCAGGTTTCAGAAGAGGCAGGGGGACTAGAGACCACATTGCCAACATACGCTGGATCATGGAGAAAACAAAGGAATACCAGAAACAAGTTTACTTTTGTTTCATTGACTACACTAAGGCATTTGACTGTGTGGACCACACCAAGATGTGGCAAATAATTAAAGAGATGGGAATACCAGAGCACCTCATATGCCTCCTGAGAAATCTGTACATGAACCAAGAAGCAACAGTTAGGACAGAACATGGAATGACAGAGTGGTTTGGAATAGGAAAAGGAGTAAGACAAGGGTGCATTTTATCACCATGCCTATTCAACCTATACACAGAGCACATAATGCGCAGTGCAGGGATGGAGGAATCACAATATGGGATTAAAATCGCTGGGAGAAACATCAACAATCTGAGATATGCAGACGATACCACCCTAATGGCAGAAAGTGAGGAAGACCTAAAGAATCTCTTGATTGGGCTGAAGGAGGAGAGTGCAAAAGCTGGCTTGAGACTCAATATCAAGAAAACCAAGATAATGACAACAGGCCCAATCAGTTCCTGGAAAATAGATGGGGAAGAAGTAGAAGCAGTGACAGATTTTACTTTCTTGGGATCAAAGATCACTGCAGATGGGGATTGTAGCCATGAAATAAAAAGGCGACTGATTCTTGGGAGACAAGCAATGAGAAACCTGGGGAACATAGTGAAAAGCAGAGACATCACATTGAAAACAAAAATTAGAATAGTCAAAGCAATGGTTTTCCCAGTAGTAATGTACGGATGTGAGAGCTGGACAATTAGGAAGGCTGAACGCAGAAGAATAGATGCCTTTGAAATGTGGTGTTGGAGGAGGGTTTTGAGAGTACCCTGGACAGCGAGGAGAACAAATAGGTCAATCTTAGAAGAAATTAACCCTGACTGCTCATTGGAAGGTCAAATAGTAAAGATGAAGCTAAAATACTTTGGACATCAAATGAGAAGGGAGGATTCACTTGAGAAGGCATTGATGTTGGGAAAGGTGGAGGGCAAAAGAAGAAGGGGGAGGCCAAGGATGAGATGGCTAGATGGCATTGTAGACACAATGGGCACAGAGCTGGGAGGGCTGAGGGGGATGGTGGAGGACAGAGGCGCCTGGAGAACAATGGTCCATGGGGTCGCAAAGGGTCGGAACCAACTGTGCGACTGAACAACAACAACAACAAATCAATTTGTATCAATTTGTTTGTTGACCCAAACAAATTGTTGACCGGAGTCAATATACTATCTACTGACCCCACCCTATGACGTGTATCCATTCAAATATCAAGGTGATGCAGGCCGTGAAGCTCCTGACATTACCCCTTTCATAGTTCGCCCTTGACCGGCCAATCCTGTTTCCCCTGTACCTATCTACGTGTTGGCCAGTCAATTGCGAACCTGCCGGATACCTATGGGTCATAAATCTTTACCTTACCCAGTGCTACCCGCCACACTGGGAGGCGTCCATGATGACTCACCGCCCCCCCCCCCCCAGACCATCAGCTCGGTCACCAGGCCTGTTTGCACATCCTCCAGAAAGAGGTTCATACCTCTAGCCGACAGGTGGACCCCATCTCCTGCATATAGATCAAAATCCTGCAAACCTATCCCCGGATGTCGAATGGCTGTTCCGAACCCATTCTGAACGAGAAACCAGGCAACAGCCCTGTTCACTGACGGCCGGGCACGGTCCAAACCACGGAGGTCCATGCCTCCTCTATAACACTGTCTAGGCATGATGTCAGACCATAGCAACCGTAGTGTAAGGCCATAAATGATGTAAAAACGCCAGGTCGCTGCACACCAACATTTTAAAGGAAAGGCCAGTGATCTGTGTGAGATCATTGCCGCCGAGGTGCAGAATCAGGACATCAGGCGGTCCAGCATCCCTGATGGACATCAGGAATGGCAACAGTTCCTGCCATCTCATGCCGCGCATACCATACCACCACATACGTGCGGATGCACGCAGCCCGAGATGGGGTCCCCACTCTGTCACTGCAGCATATTCTGCCGCCCAGTGCACATAACTGTGGCCCACCAGCCATACTGCCACCGGTGTGCACAGGGTCTGTAAAAGAAGGAAAAGGAAGTAAGGACATAAATGGTACTCATACAGTAAGGGGACGTACAAATACGGAAAAACGCGCGGACCCCCACCTACCCATCCGACATATATCAGCCTCAGAGTACCCGAACGCAGCTGCAGTTGAAGCGGTGCCTATCCTGAATGAATGGGTGCCATAACGATCCCCAGGGAGGCCGACACTGTGAAGTGCCATACCGGTCACCCTCCAGAACTGAAGTTTGGTAAGGGGAGAGCCATCCTGGTGGCAGAAAAACGGGCCAGGGTGCGTGCCACGCACTGCCAAAAATGCATGTAGGGCACCAACCGGACAGATGTCAGCAAATGTACATCGTAGCAGTCTAACACCACTGCCTACTGCTTGCTGATCGGCCTTTGAGGAACGAATCCTCATCTGAGCCCACTCCTGGTTGATAAAGACATCGTCGAGTTCCAGTGCCCTACGAGACACGTCCCCCTTTGACAATGGGACCAGCTCGCTGATTCGGAGAGCTCCAAAGAAAGCTATGGTGGTAGCTGCATGAAAAAGAGCCTCCTCATACCTATCATAACACAGTCTATGCCAACCTCATGCAAGGTGGGTCAGAACACCTGGTGAAACAGGGTGACGTGTGTCCGGGTGGTGGCCACGTTCACGTGTCCACCCTTCCAATACGTGGCGCATGCGGAAGTCATTCACGCAGTCAGTGAAGCCCCGTGCCTTGACCATAAATGCCAAGGCGGAAAGCCTGGTGGCGATGGTGCATGGGGCTAACCCCTGATCATGAAGGTGCACCATATACTGTAAAATCTAGTCGACCGGTATCGGCCACATTTCGGGCAATTGCCTTTGCCCGCAAAAGGTCCTAAATTGGAGGAGTGCATATATATATACGCCTTATGCGTGCGAGGTGCCAAAGACATGCCAATCGCCCGGTTCACCTCTCCTCGCCAAATGTCCAAATCTCGGCCGGGAGTAGAGAGGGAAGTTCCTCTGCGTCTGGAGCCAAGGCACAGAACCGGGAGATCTGCAGGCGGGATAAAGCGTCAGCAATATCGTTATTAATGCCTGGCACATGTCTGGCCCTGAATAGCACATTAAGGTGCAAGGACCTCAAAACAAATTGGCGAACTAAGGCCATGACTCTGGGGGATTTAGATCTTTGGGCGTTGACAATGTGCACCACTGCAGCATTGTCACACCAAAAGTGAACTACCGAATTAGCCCACCTGTCCCCCCAGAGCATTAGGGCCCCTAAAATGGAAAAGAACTCCAGGAACGTAAGATCGAGTAAGCGATCCGTGCCTTGCCATGTCTGAGGCCATTGACCATAGGTCCACCGTCCCTCAAACTAAATCCCATAACCCAGTGAGCCGGAGGCATCCGACTGTACTTGAAAATGAGGGCTGACCATAAGCTCAGATCTCCAAAAGGAGATGCCATTAAAGTCCTGTAGGAATGTGAGCCAAACCGCCAGGTCTGCTCGTAAACACCTGGTCAGCCGTACCCTGTGGTGTCATTTTGAAAGGCCCGCCATGGCGTCACACAGACGCCTGGCAAAGGTTCTCCCTGGTGTCACTACCCTACAGGCGAAGTTGAGGTGACCGTGAAGCACCTTCAACTCTCATAGAGACACCTTACGCTTGGCAAGCATTGCCAAAACCGCGGCAGAGATCTGAGTCACCTTTTCCATAGGCAATCTGGATGTCTGGGCGACGGTGTCGATTTCAATACCTAAAAAGTTAAGAGTGGTGGTTGGGCCCTCAGTCTTTTCAGGTGCTAGGGGGACGCCCAGTTCCCGCATGAGGACCTGAAATGTGGTGAGCAGACGGGCACACGTGCCCGTGCCATGTCCACCCCTGAACAAAAAATCGTCAAGGTAGTGGGCTACCGATCGGGACCCTGACCTACAAACAAAAGCCCAGTGGAGGAAGGTGCTAAATCGTTCAAAGGCTGAACATGAGATTGAACAGCTGAAAGGCATGGCCTTGTCCACATAAAATTTGCCCCCAAAACAAAAACCTAACAGCTCAAAGTCATCAGGGTGCACTGGCAGCAATCGGAATGCCGATTTGATATCACACTTTGCCAATTGCGCCCCGGGACCACACGAGCGTACCATCTGTAAGGCCTGGTCAAAGGACGTATACCTGACAGAGCAAAGGTCGTCCGGTATAGCGTCATTGACCGAGGAGCCTGCAGGGTAAGAAAGGTGGTGAATTAGACGGAATTCACCCGGGGACTTCTTAGGGACTAAACCTAGAGGGGATAACTTCAAGTTAGGATATGGGGGGTCGACGAATGGCCCCGCCACCCTCTGTGCCTTGACCTCCTTAGCTATCTGCTCCACAGCAATTTCCTCTTTACTCCTGAGAGACAGTAGGTTCGGGGCATCGTGAGGCCCACGGACACCTTTAAAGGGTATGCGGAAGCCAAACTGAAAGCCCTCAAGTAGGTATTTCGCATCATCCTGTCTAGGATAAGCGCGCAGCCATCGTTCAAGCACCAGGACATTAATTGGTGAGGGGGCCTTTTGAATGGGTAGCAACATCAGAGGGAGCTCTGGCCACCCCCTGCCCACCCCTTCCTCTGCCTCATGACCCACCGGCCCGTGGGTACGTGGAGGCGGCATGAGGGCCGGAACAAGAAGGGCACTCGTGCCTATATCGACACTGGTGCTTGTTGCACACTCCTTTGGCGGAGAAACTCCAACACAGCAGGCAGGCTGGAACCCCCTGCCCCACCGGCTGGCGGGGAGTCTGTGTCATAGCAGCCCGCTGTACGGCATGGTCACAGTGGTACCGGTCACCAGGCGCTGGCTGCGTGGGGGTTATATACAGCAGCCACAACTGCTGGCAGGGCTCGTCCCACCTCATCTCAGGATGAAGGGCCACCCTCATCCTAAATTCTTCGTCATAGGCCAACCATGATGGGCCAGTAAAATCAACAACGGCCCGGTAAATATTGTCCAGGTACTGGACTATTGGAATGGCTAGATCAGGACGGGCCCTCAGGTATACTGTCATATAAATCAGAGAGGCTGGTAACCAATTAGCCCAAGTGTGCGGTGGCTTACGACGACGGGACAACTCCTTGTCCCTGTCGTCCTGCCCCTCCCTCTCCTCCTTCGTGGGTTCACGGTTCAGGAGGGTGAAAATGTCCACGTATTCCCCCCGCCAAATCTTTTCCTTCGTAGCCTGGGATAAATGGTCACCCAGGGGTAAGGAGTAACCGGCCGTCGGCAGGGCCACCGATGGCATGGATTGAATTGGGGGCGCCTGCAGTGGGCCCTGTAGGACACCCGAGAAATTAGGAATACCCATAGGGGCGGTCACCCCTGCCATAACCGGGTGATAATTGGGTAACCAGGAATTAACCGGATAGTGCGGATTAAACTGTCCTCCCACAGTCACTTGTTGCAGCCATGGCCACTGTACCCTCCCCCCCAGTAGTATTGGCTAGTGTCACTGGTGTACTGACTTGACCAGGATACTCACTCGGCGCACCCCCATGGGCCGCCTCCACTGGGGGTTCCGGCCTGCGGTGGGCGTCGGAGCTCACGATAGGTATCGAGCTCTGCATCCCGATTCGCCCCTGCCAAGTAGGAACCCACTGGGGGTTCTGGCCTGCGGTGGGCGTCGGAGCTCACGATAGGTATCGAGCTCTGCATCCCGATTCGCCCCTGCCAAGTAGGACCGGTAGCCGATGGAAAGCCTTGTTGTACTGGCCTGATGGGGAGCTGCGAGGCGCCATCTTGGGCTGGCTTGACGGCCTCAAGCAGCTCAACCCTGTTGGCGGCCTGCTGCACAGCCGTGGCTGGCGTGTGGGCCGGAACTGGAGAGTTGGCAAGACCACCATCTGAAGGTGGTGGAGCAATGCCCATTGAAGCATCCAGCACCGAAATGCGGGCAAGGAGAGCATCCACAGTCTCAGACCCACCGGGATAAGGTGGGCCGGATGGGCCGGATGGCCCACAGGGCAATTGCTGAGGGATAAACCCATGTGGCAATACCTGGCCAGAATAGGGCCATGTCCAGTAATCCGGCCCATGAGGGGCCGGAAGAATGGTGGGGCAGAAACCCGCACCGTGCCCGAGTGGGCCACTATGCCCCGAGCCGGGCAAAGGCGCAGCAGGGATAGGAACCCCAGGGGAGCAGGCCTGTGCCGCCCCTGCCCGAGTCCTCAGACTGGGCTCATTGGTGGCAGTGGGTATTATAACCCCCCCCCCCTGCGGGTGTGCCATCCGAGCCCTCTGGCCCGGTGGCACCCCTGAAGAAGTCAAGGGGATGGGCTAAGCCCTCCCCCTAGGACGCGACCGAGGGGCCGCCTGGGCCTTGCGCTTGGGTGCCATGGCCACCCAAGCAGGCGCTGGTCAGGGGAAGGGAAAAACCTCCAGTCGAAGATCCAGAAACGAGGTAGCAAGGCGAGCCTGTTTAAACAAAGAGGCGAAGCCAAGGAAAGAACCGTCGGAGCGAACTTCTCCGCTCCGTCACTTCGCAAAATGTCAGCGCGGCTGCCTCATGGCCACCCCTTTTATAGAGGGGTGGCCACGCCCCCTAACTAGCCCAGATGTCTGCGTCTGGGAGGGGCCCCCCCGCAAAGAGCACGGTGGCCATTTTGGCGCCGTGCTTGCATTATCACTAATGAGAGACAACAGAGGCATTGCCTTATACACTACTCATTTGACATGCCTCTATGTTATGTCTGGCACTTGCAAACAGCAATGAACAGAACAACAACAAGTCTTTAATTAACAGTATATTCAAGATGAGCTTACAAGGCATTCAAGACACAGAGATGGCTATACAGTCCCATGGAATCAGTTCCTCCTGACTCTTGCCGTAGCGAGGTAATAAAGTAGCTAGCATAGGAACATAGCAAAATGGAGGAGACCCAGGCTGGCACGTTCCTGGCCACCTGTATGGAGAGGGTAGTATAGATCTGGTCTGGCCCGACCTTTGTTTACTCGTAGGGCTTATATAGTGTCTCCCCGGTAGTGGCTCCTTGTTACAAAGTAGCAATCTGCCAGATAACCATAACTAACCAATCAAACAGGGAATATATGTATTTAACCAATGGAGAACAGGATCCAAAACTGTAGCCAATCACAGGACTTTGATTAGCATAATAAACACACCCTTTGCAGGGGTTTTCCCGCCACTGTGTGTTCCTAAATTGGATGGTGGGAAACTGCCTTTTTCCTCTTGCAAGGCATTGCCCGTGCTACATGCAAATGTGCCTGAATACACAACACTCTACTAGGAAGTTCACATGGGAACCAAACTGTCTGGCAAGTAGTATATGAGTAGGAACTACTAGGAGAAGCCTAGGCGCTTTCTGCCATTAGTAAGCATCTGCTCCAAATGAAAAGGAACTGAGAAAATTGTTAGAATATGACAGAGTGATTAATGAAATGGTTAGAATGTACACACCAGGCAAGTGTAGAAATCTGATGTTCTGCTATTGAATAGTTACATAACTGATTTTACTTCTCATGAAACATGTACAATATTTTGTTTTGAAGCTTATTATGAGCTTTGCAGAAAAGTTTAAATTTATACCTGTGACAAACCAAGTTGTTAAAGCTTACTCTGTAGTGTAAGATATGGCATGATGTTGACTGGTATAATCAATATACAGCTTTTGTTTCAGCTTTTGAAGAATGTAAAGCTAATCACAGATTTCTGCCATTGGCAAATGTTTCCTACCTCCCATTTTGTTCTGGGATTGCTATGAGCAAGTTATGGCTGTTGTACTGCTTGCCATGAAATTGTTCTTAATTTGTAATGGGATTTTGAACTTACAGAATGATTTTCTACCAAATCACAGAAAAAGCATGTCCTAGAAATACTGTGGAATTTTTGCACATACAGTACTGTGAATGGGAAAAAGGAAATATGTATTTAGCAGGGCCATAACCAGAGGGGGGCTGGGGGGGGAGAATTAGCTGTGTTGATCTTTTGTGGTGCTCCAAGCATTATTATTATTATTATTTAGATTTCTATATCACTTTTTCTTCCCCTAAGGGAACTCAAAGCGGTTTACATAATGCAAAATATAATATCTGGAATACAAAAGCAACATACAAAATCTAAATTCCCACAGTATAAAAAATGACAATTATAAAATTATATATAAACATCAATAGCAGCACAAAAGTATACAAGATATAAAATGTCCAAGTACAAATCATCACAGAAAATAACAATATAAAAATATACCCCAACACAGTCCCTTTCAAGTCCTTTCCAGACGGTGGGGTGGGGTGCGAATGCGAGCACAAGTAATAATGCTCCTATTTATTTATTTATTTTTGTTAAATTTCTATACTGCCCACTCGACCAAGGCCGACTCAAGACGGTTCACAATCATAGATAAAAACAGATAAAAACATACAGAATTAAAAACCCACCTCTAAAAAGGGGTGCAGATACCGATGGAACCGTGGGGGAAGGTATACTCCTCTATATCAACCACCCAATGGAAGCCGCCCCTCTACCTGCACCCCAAACTTGGCCCGCCAGCCAGGTTTCCTAAAGGGCAACAACTCCATCTAGAGGCGCAGTTCTACTGGCAGGAGGTTCCAAAGGGCCGGTGCGGACACAGAGAAGGCCTCCTCCTTGTGCCAGAGAGGCGAGCCCCCCTGGCTGATGGCACAATTAGAGAGCCCCTCCAGTCCGCTCTGGTTGGATGGACAGATGTCCTTAGGGCGATGCGGTCTCTAAGGTAACCTGGTCCACTACCATATAGGGCTTTAAAGGTCAAAACCAGCACCTTGAATTGCACCCGGAGGCAAACGGGTAACCAGTGCAGCTCCCGCAGCAGTGGTGAGGCATTGGCATAACGCCCACACCCCATCACCACCTGGGCTGCAGCATTCTGGACCAGCTGCAGCCTCCGAATGGTCATCAGGGGCAGCCCCATGTAGAGTGCATTACATTAATCTAGTCTGGAGGTCACCAGAGTGTGAGTGGACATGAGCAAGGAGTCCCGGTCCAGGAGCAGATGCAACTGGCGAAGTTGGGCGATTGCCCTCCTGGCCACAGCCGCCACCTGTTCTTCAAGCAGCAGCTGTGAATCCAGGAGGACCCCCAAGTTGCGCACCAGGTCAGTCTGGGGCAAAATAGCTCCATCCAAAACCAAAGATGGTAGCTCCCAGAATAGAGCAGGACCCCCTACCCATAGCCACTCAGTCTTGCTAGGATTCAGTTGCAGCCCATTCGCCCCCATCCAGACCCCAACAGCCTCCAGACATCTGGAAAGGACTTCGACTGCATCACCAGGGTCCCCACGGGCCGAGATGTACAACTGTGTGTCATCCACGTACTGGTGGTACCGCACCCCATTGGAATGGATGATCTCACCCAGCGGCTTCATGTAGATGTTAAATAGGAGAAGAGAGAGTGCCGAGCCCTGAGGCACCCCATATTTTAGGAGCCTAGGACTGGATCTCCCACTCTCCAACCACACTGACTGGGTCCGGCCCCTCAGAAATGAGGAAAACCAGGACTACACAGTGCCCTGGATCCCCAGTCCACGGAGCCGTTCCTGAAGGATACTGTGGTCAACAGTATCAAAGGCCGCTGAGAGATCAAGAAGAGCAAGGACGGACGGACGACTGCCATCCCACTCTCACCAGAGATCATCCATCAGCGCAACCAATGCAGTCTCAATACCATATCCAGGTCTGAATCCTGACTGGAAGGGGTCCAGATATTCTGCTTCATCCAGTACCCCCTGCAACTGACGTGCCACTGCCTTCTCCAGCACCTTCCCCAATAAGGGAAGGTTGGAGACAGGTCTGTAGTTAGTTAGGACTGCTGGGTCGAGGGATTGCTTCTTCAGGAGGGGGCGCACCAAAGCATGTTTCAACAGTGGAGGAAACATCCCCTCCTGAAAAGACACATTAATTATAGCCCTGACCCAGCCACCTGTCACCGTCTTAGAGGCTTTTACCAGCCAGGCGGGACAGGGATCTAATGGACAATTAGTGGTGCGAACCACCACAAGGAGCCTGTCCATCTGGGGCAACTGGATCAAAACGATCCCAGATAACACTGCAAGACTGTGCACTGGCTTCCCCCGGACCCTCCCCATCCACGCCAGGATTAAACTAGCCAGCCAGTATCCTCTGGGAGCAGAAGGAAAAGGAAGAAAGAGCGCCCCCCCGGCAGCTGTGGTGATGGTCCTAGGGTGGCAATGTTCTTTGGCCTGGCCCAGTGGCCCATGGCCCTTTATCCCCCTTGCAAGGGACAGGAGAGGAGGGCAGCCCCCCCGACAGCTGCGGTGATGGTCCTGGGGCGGCGGCGGTCTTCGGCCAGGCCTGGCAGCCCACGGCCCTTTATCCCCCCACAAGGGATGGGAGAGGAGGGTGGCCCGTTCCCACAGCTGCGGTAATGGTCCTGGGGTGGCGGCGGTCTTTGGCATGGCCCAGCGGCCCATGGCCCTTTATCCTCCCCCCCCCACAAGGGACAGGAGAGGAGGGTGGGGTCCCCCTGCAGCCGCAGCAATGGTCCTGGGGGGGCGGTGGTCTTCAATCTGGCCTGGCGGCCCACAGCTCTTTATCCCCCCGCAAGGGACGGGAGAGGAGGGTGGGGCCCCCCGGAGCTGCAACGATGGTCCTGGGTGGCGGCTCTTGTTCATTAATTTTTCAACTATTGCAAAATACATAAAATTGTTTTGCTCCTCTCATTTCTGATTATGTAAAATAATAATTTTGCATTTTAGCCACAATCTTCTAAGTTATAGAAGTAGAGTGTATATAGTGTTTACCATTCACTGCCCTTTTTGGATTTTTCAATGTACCAAACTTAGGAAAGAATTAAATAGAAGAGTGCCTGTCTTTCATTCAGTGCCTGCATTTTAATGGATGTCAGTGGTTGTTGTGTGGTAGAATCATAGGATTGCTGCTATTTGAAATTAATTAGTATAAAATAAAAATAAATGATCTTGTAAATACTCAACTTATTTGGAAAACAGACTTTTTTGTTTTCTGAAGGACCTACCGATTGTTGATTCTTACTGCTATTCCTTGCTGTTTTTGCATGCAGTTTTCACTGCTAATGTTCATTGTCCTTATTATTATTATTTTCAACATCAGATACAAATACATTTGCTTCCTGGAATGAAGCTGAAGTGAATTTGAGTAGGCTGCAATCAAGATGTTTTGCTATTTGTTTTGTTTCAAATCATGGGTATCACTGGCATTAAATATACATGTCAGATTATAAGGAGAGAATATGTCTTAAATATTAGACAAGAAGGGGCATAAACATGTAATGAGATTACCATTGATATAACTAAATCTATATGTATAATTTAAATTGCTGAAAACTGTTGCTGTATTCCTGTAATGCACAATCAGATGGATAATTAAATTCTAGATTGCATATTAATTCAGTAGGTCTAGATCAGATTATTCAATGCAAGTGTTCACACTTTTCTTGCTGATACTAGAACAATCTATAGAATCTGTTCCCTGTTTCTATCTATCTCTCTCTTTCTCTCCCCCTGTGTGTGTTTGTGTGCCTAATGAGCTTTAGCACAGGAACAATTAAGAAAACATGATTTAATGGAATGTGGCTCATCAGTGAGCTATGGGAGCTTGCCTCAGGGGTGCTGCAGAAGTAAACTGCTTCTGCAATCAACAATTTTATATGTTATACTAATTGCACTTTTTTGTGTAAAAGGAAAGAACAGTGATTGTTCTCCTCCAGGGACAAAGCATTTTTATTTTATTTTTGGTAATGCTTTCAATGTTTAAGACTTAAAGACTAGGGTTCCCCTTTCACCTCAGTAAGTTTTTTCAACATACCATTTGGATGTTTGATTGTATCTCTTTGCCTCATCTACCACAAAGGAAAAGGAATAGACAAAAATGTCATCTTTCAAAGATCAATTATCCTGTCAGTTTGTAAAACCACTGAGTAGCTGTGTACCATACATATACTTAGAATCGTACCAGGCGATGCAAGCCCTCTTGTCTCTACTCCCCCAACACCAACACCACCATGCCTATGAAGAATGTATACTCTGGGGAATCTTCCTTATGCAAGTAGGTTCATTTCCAATCATTGGGATCCATTTTCTAAAGTTGTGAAGTGTAGAAATCAAGATGGTGCCTCAGTCCAGACGTTCAAGTCCCCCACTCATGGAAGGCTATTAGGATAGCTGATCAATATATGATTGTGGGGCATATGATCATCCTCAGTCTTCCCATTATATAATTTTAATTGATGAGTTGGTCAGAATAGTACTTATGTCAATCCAGAAGTATAGCATAGTGGGACTAGCCAGGAGTTTAGGAGCAAGCATAGGCATACAGAAGAGAAAGAACAAGGGCAGGAACAAGCAGATGCAAGACAAGCAAAAGGAACAGAAATCAGCCTGTAGGTGCAAGGCACAGTCAAACAATAGAAAGAAAAACTTTTAAATGAGTTCATCAGCAACCTTTTCTTGCTATACTTTTATAGAGTGTATTTGACCTTATTTTTTTCTGGTACTTATTGCTTTTAATGAATTGTTAAGGATCAAATATGGTATGGGTTATTTAATTGTGTGATTTTTAATTGTGATTGTTATCATTTTTGTTACCATTTGTTCTCATTTAATAGATCAAACAATTTAGCTGTTTCATTTCGCTCTTCATTAATAGCTGTTTTGAATCCACTATGAGTATCAGATTTGGATATATTTTGAAAGCTATTTTAGGAATAGTTCCTCAGCTTTAAATGGCTCCAAACTTACCTGTGATCATACATTTTCCTGCTTTGGCTGCAAGCCTCAAATACCACCATGTCAAATTTTGTCAAGTTTATTTTTACTACAACTTCAGTTAGTCTTGTCTCATGGCCCATTTTGCTGCATAAGCTTCTTGTCAACTGCAGGATGGAGCAAGGAGGTAGGGGGAAGCACTAGGGTAGTCAAGTACATCTTAGAGTGACATTTTAATATGTATAAAAAGTCCTATCTTATGGACAGATAGGCAGTTGGCTTGGGCATATAGTTCTCTTATCCTTTTAAAGTAACTACTTGCTATAAAATTTATTATCATTCCTTTCTCAAGAAATCCACCTACCTGCTATTTCTTCTTTCCGTTGAAGAGAGGAAACCACACACACATACTTTCCATAAGGCCTACCAGCATATTTGCCTTCATAACATAGTAGTAGCATGTTCTATAATCACATCTAAAACTTTATAATATTTCCACTCCTGTTGTTAAATAAATTACTGTTGGTAATAAATGCAAACTGTTCTTTCAAATTGCTAGTTTAAGCACCAAAGGTAAAGGTAAAGGTCACCCTTGCTTGAAATCCAGTCATATCCTACTCTAGGGTTCAGTGCTCATCTCTGTTTATAGCCAAAGAGTCAGCGCTGTCTGCATCTACAGATGTTTCTGTGGACATGTGGCACGCATGCCTAGACACCGGAGTGCATGGAATGCTGTTTACCTTCCCACCGAAGTGGTCCTTATTTATCTACTTGCAATTTCTTGCTTTCGAACTGCTAGGTTGGCAGGAGCTAGAACAGAGATGGGAGCTCACTCCATCATGTAGCACTCAGGTCTTGAACTGCTGACCTGCCATCCTCACTGCTACCTTATGTGCAAAGGGAAAGCAATGGACCATTATTCTCCTTGGTGATGAGAATGGTGAAGAAATCACCAATGCATTTGATAGAATTCTCACATTGCTAAGAAATATGTTCAGTGCAAAAATTGTCATTGTTTATTGCCAAAAAATCCTAATGTTTGCATAAAATGAAACACGAGTTGTGCAGATTGCTAAAAACTGTGATAATTGCTGCTTTGTTTAAGCATTTGAAGGACTGGGTGGATTAGTTTTGTACTAATCTGCCATTTCTTCTGTGCTTGTTCTTTCTGTGAGCTTTGGTTCTTAGGAAAAATAATTGTTAATCACATTACCCAGAATCCTATTGAAGTTTCAGGGAGATTTGCTTAACTTTGCTCAACTTGCTGTGGCTAACTACAGAAATCTCAATTGTACAATCAGTCACATGACCAGGCAGACGGCTGAGATATGGCTCATTGCCTGCTTGGTTAGTTACAACCTGTCATAGTAGATTATAGAAACCCTATGCAAATACCAGTAGAATTTTGGCTTTTTATAAAATTACAGAAATGTTGAGTAAGAAGAAAGATATTTTTGTATCATTCTCAACTGGAGTTATGGAATTTTAAGTGTACTTAAACTATGTTGTCAGGTATATAAGCGTGATTGGTTTTTTGCTTTATCACATCAAGTGTGTAATCCCGTTGTTTAGGACAGCAAGTTTGTTATGTATGTTAACTGTGTTTTCTGACAGGAGCAGAATGTATCTTTTCTCATGTATCTATTCTTATGCAAATAAGTGGATCAAAAAATGTGCACACTCTGTTAGTCAATGGGCTTGTTGTATTATTGTTACTGTTTATAGTGTATATAAGTCTGAGTTTTGCCCCATCCAAAGTGTGTGTTCAAACTAATAAAGAGCTGAATTTCACTACTTGATTTGTCTGCTTCTTCATTCCTTGAACACTAAACTGGCGATAAAGGTGGGATGGCGTCCCCACATGGCAGCAACATCGGCCCATTCGACCCAGTGCATCCAGAGAAATGGGCAACATACGAACGCCGGTTCCGCCATGCACTGGCCTTGCAGAAGATCACTGATGGAAACCAGAAGCGCTCCTGTTTCCTTGCTCAGTGTGGTTCTGAGATGCTTGAGCTGTCAACCCACCTTGTTCTCCCAAGGGATGTGGATGTGGTGCCGCTCGCAGAAATCATGTCCACACTGAGGAGGCATCTGCAGCCAGAGGCCTCAATCTTCCCAGCCAGGGTGGCCTTCCACAGAAGAGAGCAGCAACCTGGTGAATCCATTGCAGACTATGCTGCCATGCTGCGCATTGCTGCCGCCCCGTGCAATGGGACAACATTGAAGAAGCACTCCGGGACCGTCTGCTGGCTGGCATGAGGAACCAAGATGCTCAATGTCACCTCATGATCAGAAAGACGCTAACCTTCACGGATGTCCTAGAAGAGGAAGTAGTATCTGAGGCCGCACAGTCCAGGATAAAGCTTTTCCGGCATCACCACTCCACCACCAGTGCCACCAATTCAGCTGTGCAAGTTCAGCAAAGTTCACCTTTATCCTCCTCAGCATCGCCTGGTTCCATCTCTTCATTGCGAGATCAAAAGCAACCACCAGGTCCTCATGATTGAGGCATTCGACTCGCCCCTGGTCGTCCCCTCAGATATAGCCAAAGCTACTGCCAAGGATGCAACATTGACTAAAGTAATGTCTTGGGTACAAAAAGGCTGGCCTGTGTCCCCTCTAGCTGAGGAATTCAGAACATTCCACCACTAGCATTTGGAATTGTCAGTGGAACGAGGTTGCCTTCTATGGGGCCAGTGGGTGGTCATTCCTGTCACTCTCCCGAAAAAGGTTTTACATCTACTTCACACAAGTCACCCGGGAATTGTCTGTTCAAAAGCCCTTGCCTGTAGCTACTTTTGGTGGCCTCAACTGGACCAAGACATAGAGCAGATGGTCGACACTTGTGCCAGCTGTCAATCCTCTCGCCAAGAGCAATCCCATTTTCCCTCTTGGGAATGGGATTCTGCTAGGGGCCCATGGTCCAGGTTGCACATAGATTTTGCAGGTCCATTTAGTGGTGCCCTATTTTTGTTGGTTGTAGACTCATTCTCTGTGGCTGGAAATGATTAGAGTGCCTAATACCACTTCAGTCACCACAATAATGTACCTGAGAAGGCTGTTTGCAGCATTTGGACTTCCAGATGTGCTGGTGTCCGACAACGCGTCCACATTCACATCTCCAGAATTCCAATCCTTCATGGAAAGGAATGCAATGAGGCACATCACTGCCACCCCATTCCACCCACCTACCAATGGTCAGGTGGAGTGGCAGGTGTGCACAACTAAAGACACGCTTCGGCATATGGGTGAAGGGGATTTGGAGCTCCAGCTATGCCAGTTTCTTTTCACGTATAGACTCACCCCCCTTGCCTCAGGGCTGTCTTCTGCTGAATTGCTCCAACGAAGGAAACTGTCATCCTTGCTGGACAGATTGGATCCCTCTAGGGTGGAGGACAAAGGCACAAATATAGAAATCCAACACCAGAAGGGTTTTTCTCCGGGAGACCCTGTACATTGCCGCAATTATGCAGCTGGTGGTCCTACATGGGTGCCTGGGTTTGTGATCGATCAGAATCAAAACAGCCACTGGTCTGATCTGGAGGAAGCATGCGGATCAGTTGAGACCCAGAATACTGGACCCACAGGACGAATACAGACACTCAATGTTAGGGTTCGCCCCCACCCATTTAATCCCAGGGGACAGAGGTAATAGTCAGCAGCAAGCTAACTTAGACCCAGAGGTTTGTTCTAGGGACCAATTTCAAGGGGAAATTGTGGAATGCTCTCCTACTCCGGCCAGGTTTACTGCTACACTGTCCCAGCCTAGCACTCTGGATTCCTTTATAGATGATGACCAGTTTTGTTTGGAGTCACCCTCCACTCTTAGTACACACAGGAGTGACCCCGAGCTGTCTTATTCATCCACAGAATTAGATTTTGGTTTTGAGTGATCCCCTGCTTCTCCATCTGACAAATGGGGCTTTAATTTGGGTTTACAATCCTCCCCCTCTAGTCAATCCCTCACTCCAGTCAGGTCACCCATCCTACGAGCCCCTGAGCCGGCTCAGCCAAGTGTCCAACCCAGAAGGGAAACTAGGCCGCCATCCTGGTTAAAGGATTTTGTTTTTACCTGGGGTGGGGGTGGGGGGTGGGGAGAATGTTATGTATGTTAACTGTGTTTTCTGACAGGAGTGGAATGTATCTTTCCTCATGTATCTATTCTTATGCAAATAAGTGGATCAAAAATGTGCACACTCTGTTAGTCAATGTGCTTGTTGAATTATTGTTACTGTTACTGTTTATAGTGTATATAAGTCCGAGTTTTGCCCCATCCGAAGTGTGTTCAAACACCACTAATAAAGAGCTGAATTTCACTACTTGATTCATCTGCTTCTTCATTCCTTGAACACTAAAAAGTCGCACTAGAAAACACCCACTGAATTGTTTGGGACTTGGTGATAAGTGCCTCTGTAACTTCTATTGATTCAAATGGACCTACTCTAGTTACAATGTACTACACTAAAGTATTTTGTAATTTACAATGTACTACACTAAAGTATTTTGTAATTAAAGTAGGCCTATTTTAACCAATGAAATTTAAATAGGATTTGATTCACCAAGATTCAGGTATTGAAATAAATAATGAGTGGATAAACCAATCCATCTTACTCTGACCTGCTCATATGTATACAGGAGGTAAATGATGCAAAGAAATGTACTCCTTCATATATTTAAAAATATGTTCAACAGAGGAAGCTCTGCCATCTTCATAAAAGAAGAGAGATTAATCAACATTACCAAATTTTGGAAGGTGTAAATTAGAATGGAGTAAGATTGACTTTTTAGACGACCTAATGAGATCCAAGACACATTTTCAGCCTAAGTCATTACAAGGGAGAATCTGAATCTATTGAGTTTGGAGATTGAAGTTAAGAATTGGATTGCTATTTGATTGTTCCTAATGCTTCTAACCCCAACATCCATATGTAGGTTGCCTTAGAAATTTGACCATGGACATTTAGAGGTCTTTCAGAACAGTGTTCAGTACCATGCAAGAAGCTATAGTCAGCTGCCACATTTACCAGAGTTCTTTGCAGGCGCACCCCCCCAATAACGGACACAGACAACATTGAAAGTGGATAACAGCATAGGGCCACATTTATTGATTCAATGCCCTAGTCCGAATTATAAATTTGTATTGGTAAAACGACCAATCATAATTCCTAAGGCAAGCAGGCCGAAGTAACACTGGTAAGGTACCACCCCAAAATTGCCAACGGCAATTGGTTACAATGTATCAATTTGTATCAATTTGTTTGTTGACAACAAACAAATTGTTGACCGTAGTCAATAACTAACTTATGACCCCACCCTCTGACGCGTATCCGTGAAATCACAGGGGTGATGCATGCTGGTTAGCAATCGTCATCACCCCATCGCCTGGTTCGTCGTTGACCGGACAACGTTTAACTAATTTATTCCTGTCTAGTGTTGTCCAGTCAATTGCGAACCTGCCAGATACTTGTGGGTCATACTGTTTACCTTACCAGTGCTACCCGCCAATGTGACCAAAGTCAACAGTAGGAACACAGAGGTTAACGCCCCCTCGGTAAGAATGGCGCGGAACAATGTCCGACCAAACCAGGGTTGTGGCAGGCCAGACATAATGCAAGTAGGCGAGTTCCTCGCAAATCGCATGCTTGAGCGATAAGCCGGTGACCTGGCCCAAATCATTGCCCCCCAGGTGGATGATGAGAATGTCAGGCGGGTCAGCCCCCAGGCCAGAAAAAAGGAAAGGCCGCAGCTCCCGCCATAACATCCCAGGCTTACCATGCCATGCGAGACTGGCGTGGTCACCCAGTCCCAGTCGGGGTCCCCACTCTGTCGCCGCAGCGTAACGCGCTGCCCTGTGCACATAGCTGTGGCCCACCAGCCATACTGTCACCGGTGTAATACGACACCCAGGGTCTGTAAGAAAATTGAGAAAAAAGGCGGTAAGGTGACTGGATTGGTACTCATGGCGGGAGTGGGCGCACATAAAACTGAAAACATTGCGAGCCCCACCTCCCCATGCTGCGTATGTCAGCCCCAGAGTACCCAAAAGCAGCTGCTGTAGAGGCTGCACCAATACGGAACGAATGTGTGCCATAACGGGCACCTGGTAGGCCCACCCTGGTGAGGGCTATGGCTGTCACCTTCCAAAACTGAAATTTAGTAAGGGGAGACCCATCTTGGTGACAGAAAAACGGGCCGTGGTGCACGCCACGCAGTGCCAGGAATTCCTGTAGGGCACCAACCGGACAGATGTCTGCCAAAGAACACCGTAGCAGTCTTACACCACTGCCTACGCCATGCTGATCTGTTTTAGAGGAGCGTATCCTCAACTGGGCCCAGTCTTTGGCAACATAGACATCCTCGAGTTCCAGTGCCCTACCACTTGCATCCGCCTTAGACAGCATCACGAGTTCGCTGACGCGGAGCGCTCCAAAAAATGCCACCGTTGTGGCTGCATGAAAAAGGACTGCCTCATAATGATCAAAACAGAGGCCTGGCCAGCCCCGGGCCAACTGGGTAAGAACCCCTGGGGAAATAGGGTGCCGGTCATCCGGGCAACGCCCGCGCTGGCGCACCCACCCCTCCAAAACATGTCTCACCCGGAAGTCAGAGGTGGTATCCACATGACCCCCCACTTTGGCCATAAAAGCCAACGCCGAGAGCTTGGATGCTATGGTGCGAGGTGCGAGGCCCTGTGCATGCAGGTGAACCATGAACCGCAGAACATGGTCCACCGGGATAGGCCAGGTCTCTGGCAAGAGAAATTGAGTAGCAAATGCCCTGTACGAATTGAATGCTTGTTGATACGCCTTACGCATGCGTGGCGCTAGTGACAGGCCAATCGCCCGGTTCACCTCTCCTTGCCAATAGTCCACATCTCGTCCGGGAGTGGCGAGGGAAATTCCTCCGCATCCGGGGCCAAGGCGCGGAACCGGGAGATCTGCAGGCGGGACAAAGCGTCAGCAATATCATTATTAATCCCTGTGACATGCCTGGCCCTGAACAAGACGTTGAGGCGCAGGCAGCGCAGCACAAAATGGCGCACTAGATCCATAACCCTGGGCGATTTGGAAGTCTGTGCATTGACAATGTGTACAACAGCCGCATTGTCACACCAGAAATGCACCACCGAATTAGCCCACTGTTCGCCCCATAGCATCAAAGCCCCCAGAATGGGAAAAAATTCCAGGTATGTGAGATCCCGCAGGCGACCTGTGCCTGCCCATGCCGGTGGCCACCCACCATAGGCCCACTTCCCATTGAAGTACATCCCATAACCCAGGGATCCTGAGGCATCAGACTGGATCTGGAAATTGGGGGATGCCAGGAGGTCAGACCTCCAAAATGAGACCCCATTAAACTCCCTCAGGAATTGCAACCAGACGAACATGTCTGCCCTGATACCCCGGGTGAGCCTGACTCTGTGGTGGGGCCTGGATAACCCTGCCATGGCGTTGCATAAGCGCCGGGCAAAAGCCCTGCCCGGTGCGACCACCCTGCAAGCAAAATTAAGGTGCCCATGTAGCACCTGCAGTTCCCTCAGGGATGCCTTACGCTTGGCCAGCAATTCCGAGATAAGGGCCACTATCCTGGACACCTTATCACCCGGCAACCTAGAAGCCTGCACTACTGTGTCAATCTCAACCCCCAGGAATACTAGCTTGGTCGATGGGCCCTCGGTCTTTTCGGGCGCTAAAGGGACACCAGGTTCCTCCATTAGCGTCTGAAATGTGTTGAGGAGACGTGCGCACGTGTCCCAGCCCCGTTCACCCCCGAATAAAAAGTCATCCAGGTAATGGGCTACAGACCGGGACCCTGACCTGCGGACGAAAGCCCACTCTAGGAAGGTACTAAAACGCTCGAAAGCCGAGCATGATATGGAGCAGCCAAAAGGCATGGCCTTATCAAAATAATATTCCCCCTTAAATTTAAAACCCAGCAACTCAAAGTCACCCGGGTGCACTGGCAAGAGGCGAAAAGCCGACTTAATGTCACACTTGGCCAGCAGGGCACCCGGGCCACACGAGCGCACCATGCGCAGTGCATGGTCAAACGATGTATACCTGACTGAACAAAGGTCATCAGGGATAGCATCATTGACCGATCGGCCGGCTGGGTAGGACAAATGATGAATAAGGCGAAACTCACCTAGGGACTTTTTGGGGACCAAACCCAGTGGCGAGACCTTCAGATTGGGAAACGGGGGTGCGAGGAAAGGTCCAGCGACCCTGCCCGCGTCTAACTCCTTTTTAATGCTGGCCGCAGCCACCTCCTCCCTTCCTCTGAGGGATAAAAGGTTGGGAGCATCCTGAGGGGACCTATCACCCATAAAAGGGATACGAAATCCCTGCTTAAAACCTTGAAGGAGATACTCCCCGTCCTCCCCCTTCGGGTACGATGCGAGCCAGCGCTCCAGCATGTCCACCTTAATTGGGGAGGGGGCCTTTTGGAGAACTAGCTCCATCCGTGGCAGCCTTGCCAGCCCACTGTCCACCCCTCCCTCTGCCTCGCGCCCCCCCAGGCCTGGGACAAGCAGAGGCTGCGTGGGGGCCAGAACATGTGGGACACTCATGCTTATACCTGCAGTTCTTTCGATTGCAGGAACCATTTGACGAGAAAGTCCAGCACAGCAGGCGGGCTGGAACCCCCTGCCCCGCCGCCTGGCGGGTAACCTGCACTGGAGCCGCTCGCTGGACCGCATGTCCGCAATGGTATCTATCCCCCGGGGCAGGGCGTGTGGGTGTCATATACAAAAGCCACAGCCTCTGGCACGGCTCATCCCATCTCATCTCGGGGTGGAGGGGAATCCTCATACGGAATTCCTCATCATATGCTAGCCATGAGGGGCCCGGGAAATCGACCATCGCCCTATATATGTTGTCCAAATATTGGACCATGGGAATAGCTAAATCCGGCCGCGCCCTCAAATATACCACCATGTATATTAAATAAGCGGGGAGCCAGTTGGCCCAGGTACGCGGCGGCTTACGGCGGCGTGCCTGCTCCTTGTCCTTCTCATCCTGACCCTCCCTTTCCTCCTTGGTGGGCTCTCTGTTCAGGAGTGAGAAGATATCTACGTACTCCCCTCGCCATATCTTTTCCCTAGTAGCCTGTGCCAGGTGATCACCCAATGGCAAGGAATACCCTGCCGTCGGCAAAGCCGAAAAGGGGACAGCCGGCCTGGTAAAAGGGGCCTGAGCTAACCCAGCCACCCCCAGAACATTCCCTGCGGTGTAAGGACCAATGCCCACCCCAGTGCCCAAGGTGGCAGTCGTCGTCGCCGGGTGGGTTGCCGACAGCGTGGCCCCCGCACCACCCGCGCGAGGCCAAGGCCATTGAAAGCCCCCCCTAGATTGGGAATGTGTGTGGATGTACTCGCTTGCACCGTATACTCACACGCTGCACCCCCGCGGGCCGCCCCCACCGGGGGTTCCGGCCCACTGGGGGCGTCGGAGCTCACGACCGACGTAGAGCTCATCACCGGGGCTTGACCCGCACCTGGTTGCTGGCTGGGGAGCTGCGAGGCAGTGGCCGAAACCGCGCCACGCGCCTGCAGCAGCTCGACCCTCCCCGCCGGCTGTTGTCCTCCTGCCGACAGCGCCTCAAAAGGAACCCCGAAGGGGGCGCCCGCCTGACTGGCCCGAGCCAACGACGCCTCCAGGGCCGCAATGCGGGCCAGCAAGGTGTCCACGTTGACCATGGGCAAAGGGCCGGCCGGCCCGCCTGGTCCAGGCATGGGTACAGGTCCCTGTACCCCGGGACCCACATATGGCCATTGGCCAGCACCGAAGCCCGGCAGGGTTGGTGGAGAAACTTGCCAAGGCAGGGGGCCGCACCACCCCCCAAGGCTAGAGGGCCCAGGGGGAGGCTGCGGCCCAAGAGGAGTAGGCCCGACAGAGTGGGCAGGAGCAGGAGCAGTGTCCACCGCTCGTGGGCCGCGGGCCGGAACCCCTTCCGCGCCCGCACTCTGATCGCCCACTCCGGGCCAAGGGGCAATAGACCCCATTCCGCTGGCCCCGGCCGGGGCTGGCAAAGGTGGCTGCTGAGGAGGCGGCACCGCGGTCCTCCGACCTGGGTTGCGCCTCCTAACAGCGCGAGCTGAACTCGAAGCTGCCTTCTTCTTCGAAGGCATCTCCACCGAAGCAGAAAAGGGAAGCCGGCAAGGCAGAATCGCTACCAAAAGGCTTCCCGGTAAGCTAACGAGCGACGGAGACACAGGGGAAAAAACTTCTCCGCTCCGTCGCTGAGGTAAAATGGCAGCTCGGCTGCCTCGTGGCCACCCCTTTTATAAGGGAGCTGGCCACGCCCCTAACTACCCGGATTCTCTGTCCTGTGGGGGGGGCCCGCAAAGGGCGCGGCGGCCATTTTGGCGCCGCGCTTGCATTTTATATGCCCAGAAGACTGTCAGAATTTTGCCTTGTGTCACTCCTTATCACTTATCATTTTTTCTTAATTATGTGAACATGTCTATTTTCTATTTTAAAGGGTTGAATTATTGGATCCAATTCCAGTTGCTCACCTGCTCACTACAAATGTGGAAAGTACTATGAAATAATGCTGTGACTCAAATATCCTAGTCTACAGGAGTGGAGTTGTGGGGAGTTTTTAATCCTGTGGTTTGCTTCTCACCCCTGTTGTGAATAAAGGATGTTCACCTTTCATTGGAGAAAGCAAAGGGGTTAATTCATTGAAACCAGGTTTTTTTACATGTCTGTGTATTTATTTTCACCCTGCCAGTATCTCAATGTTGTTATTGATAATAGTTTGCCATAGGAAAGTGCTCATCAGGAAATAAATACCTGCTTATTTATCTGTTTATTTTACTCTAATATGCTGTGACACCAATACATATTAAAGACATGACAACTAGATGTTTTATGCATTTATGACAGTTTTTCCAAATTGTATGAAATACGATTTTAGTCTGTTGTGTTTTTGACAATTGGCAAAAAACATATAATAAAAATTCCATTTTATTGCCAAAGAATAAAACACAACATTCCTTAGGGAGGCAATGATTTACTGACCTTATACCACTTTGTAGTAAGTATGTAATGAATGGTCTTTGCCCTTGGCTTGTTCAAACTATTTAACATGAATTATATATATATATAGAATAAAAGTGCTTTTAAAAAGAGAGAGAAGTGCTGCTCGAGAACTCACAATATTTCATTTAAGCAGTCTAAGAGAATGGATTTGAATTTGTTAATGCTGTCAAAACAAAGAAGCTGTGCATCACTTTAGTTTCTTTCATTTACTCTTTTAGCATTTATTATGCCAAGGGCTCACCCTCTGATTTATTAAAACAAAAGGTACAATTGTTGTCAGAGCTGACAATTTGCATTCAGTAAACTTTGTATAAGAACCTTTTATTTGGTGCCACCTTGGCTTTTGCATCTTTGCATTGCAGTTTTCTGAGTGCTGGTTAATTGACCATCTAATTTGCAGTCTGAACACTTGCTCAGAAACTGAGTGTGGTTTACATGTATACTACAAGTTTGCTAGATGAATACGGTCTAAAGTTCACTGCCATTTCTTCTAGGGACTATACAATAGGCTCTCTCTGCAGGAAGAGCTAGAAATAGACTGAAAGCCCTTCTTTTGCTCTTTTCAACACAGATGAATTATACTACAATTCAGCTAATGTAAAGGGCTATGGCAAGCTGAGTCTAATTTGCACAGCTGTAGTTCTGAATTCACTTGTACAGGAAATAAAAGAAGCTTATTTGCCTTTAACATTGGATTGCTTAGAAACTCAAATGACTTAGATATATGGCTCTTAGCAGCTCATTATTTGGAACTTGTACTGATGCCTGCCACTTTTTTAAAAAGCTCATTTAAATCAAACAGTGAACTGTTTAACCTATGTAAACCTATGTAAATTGACATTAGTAACCGCATAGTCCAAACAAAAATGTCTCCATGTTTCACAGCAAGTAAAAACATGGTTATGTGCTATGTTTATAAGATTATAAGATTCCTTATGGGACAAGGGTTTGCTGGAAACATCTTCAACATGGCTTCAGTATTAGGCTAGCTAGCTGCATTTCAGGGATAATAATGCAAAAATAATAATGAAATAAAATTTACAATAGTTTTGACTGGTAACAATAGGTCCTTTTCTGGGCATTGGAACAGCTTCTTACGGAAATGCATAGGTCCTCCCTTGATTGCCTTTCGAAACATATTTGTCTAACTGTTAGTTTTTATTAATGGCACTGGGAGGAACTGAGACTTATTTGGGTCTGTTCTGCTTCATCATTTTGTGTCAGAGATTACTCTGGGTTGAACTAATTTTTCGGGGATGCCTGGATGAGGCTCCTTTCATGTCCCCAAGTGCAGCTCTCAGGTATCAAAACCCGACCTTCAAGGGTCCAGCTCAGTACCTTCACCACTAAGCCACTGGGGAAGCTGCATCTGTTCTGCTGGAAAGATATCTTATTTTTGTCTTGTTAGAAAATATAATAATTTTGTTATGGATATTGTGGATAGTGAGGGGGAGAACTGGATCTGATTATTTCCCATGGTGCCCCCTGGGAGGATTGTCCGCCTGGACAAGCTGCACAATCCCAGTGCACCCCCTGAAGGAGGGGATGGTAAACCATGTCTGAGAGTTTTATACCTATGACACACTGACAAGTGATACCATAAGTTACAATTGACTTGATGGCACATAATTATTATTTTTAGCCACCATTTTCCTGACTTATCTGGGGCAAAAGAATTAAAAGATTCCTTATGGGACAAGGGTTTGCTGGAAACATCTTCAACATTTGCTCAGATATCTCAAGTGGAGATTAGTTTGTTTGGATTATTGTTTGTTGTTTATATTTGTAAAACTTTTAAATGTTGTACACCGCCCAGAGTGGAAAGCTACCCTGATGGGCAGAATGAATGAATGAGTGAATGAATAAAACAAATTTATTTATTTTTGTTACCAATACTTGCTTATTGAAATGTTATAGCTACATGTTATTCTCTCTTTGCTGCAATATTAAAGTCAATCAGGAGCTTTAAAAACCCAAGAGATTCCAATCCAAACCTAAATTTGAAGGGTGGGGTATCTATGTATAGGAGAAATGTAGGGTAATTCCAAGATATCTACACACAGAATGAAATAAAAGTAATTTAATAAATAGAATAAATGATGAAGATGCATTTCTGTAAGAAGAGGAAGAAATGGTACTAGGAAGAAAAGTTCCACTTGCAAACAACAGCAAATCAAACATTTGAAGAGAGAGAACCTTATTCCTGCAGCCATATCCCAGTGCTTTTCTAAACTGAAAGCTCAGGTGATTTGGAGAGCAGTTTTGATCCCCCATTTCCCCTACCCATTAATGGCTTATGACAAGAGCAGAGAGAATTTGGGGAGAAAAGCCACCCACAGCTTGGACCATGAATCACCCATCTCATCTTCATTGCAGGCGCACCCCCCAATAAAGGACTCAGACACCGGTAAAAGTGGATAACAGCATCGGGCCACATTTATTGATTCATGCCCTAGTCCGAATTATAAATTTCTATTGGTAAAACGACCAATCATAATTCTTAAGGCAAGCAGGCCGAAGTAACACTGGTAAGGTACCACCCCAAAATTGCCAACGGCAATTGGTTACAATGTATCGATTTGTATCAATTTGTTTGTCTACAACAAACAAATTGTTGACCGTAGTCAATATCTAACTAATGACCCCACCCTCTGACGCGTATCCGTGGAATCACGGGGTGATGCATGCTGGCTAGCTATCGCCATCACCCCGTCGCCTAGTTCGTCGTTGACCGGACAACGTTTAACCAACTTATGCCTGTCTATTGTTGTCCAGTCAATTGCGAACCTGCCGGATACCTGTGGGTCATAATGTTTACCTTACCAGTGATACCCGCCCATGTGACCAAGTCAACAGCATCACAGAAACCCCTATATCAAACCATAGCAACAGTGTGGGATGGGCAAAAAAGCCAGGACCCGGAGCCAATTGTGGGTCCCAGCCAAAAATTCCCACCCGGCCCCGAAGCGACCATAATATCACACTGTTAACTAGGGAGGGGGTGGAGGGGAAAAACTTCTCCGCTCCGTCGCTGAGGTAAAATGGCAGCTCGGCTGCCTCATGGCCACCCCTTTTATAAGGGAGCTGGCCACGCCCCTAACTACCCGGATGCCTTCGTCCTATGGGGGGGCCCCGCAAAGGGCGCGACGGCCATTTTGGCGCCGCGCTTGCATTGCAGGCGCACCCCCCAATAAAGGACTCAGACACCGGTAAAAGTGGATAACAGCATCGGGCCACATTTATTGATTCATGCCCTAGTCCGAATTATAAATTTCTATTGGTAAAACGACCAATCATAATTCTTAAGGCAAGCAGGCCGAAGTAACACTGGTAAGGTACCACCCCAAAATTGCCAACGGCAATTGGTTACAATGTATCGATTTGTATCAATTTGTTTGTCTACAACAAACAAATTGTTGACCGTAGTCAATATCTAACTAATGACCCCACCCTCTGACGCGTATCCGTGGAATCACGGGGTGATGCATGCTGGCTAGCTATCGCCATCACCCCGTCGCCTAGTTCGTCGTTGACCGGACAACGTTTAACCAACTTATGCCTGTCTATTGTTGTCCAGTCAATTGCGAACCTGCCGGATACCTGTGGGTCATAATGTTTACCTTACCAGTGATACCCGCCACACGGGGAGGCTTGCAAAGGCTCACCGCCCCCCCCCCAAGACCGTCAGCTCGGTCGACAGGCCTGCTCGCCAGTCCAGTAATCCAGAGGTCCATACCTCCCTGCGACAGATGGGCCCCATCCCCTGAGTAAAGCTCGTAAATTTGCAGACTGATGGCGGGGAGGCTAATGACGCATCCCCCGCCCTTGTCAAGGGAACCAGGCAATAGCCCCGTTCACGGAGCGTCGGCTCAGTCAAGAGCCCCGAGGCCGAACGCCCCCCTGTAAGCGTACCGTGGTATCGTGTCCGACGTGCGGATGCACCCTGTCCCAGTCGGGTACCTACTCTGTCGCCGCAGCATAACGCGCTGCCCCATGCAGCGTAACGCGCTGCCCCGTGCACCTGGCTACAGCCCACCAGGCATACTGTCACCGGTGTAAAACGACACCCAGGGTCTGTCAAGTAAAAAAGGGAAGGGGGGGAGAAACAGTGCAGTGACTAAAACTGGTACTCACAGTTGAGGAGGGCGAAGACAAAACTGAAAACATTGTGATCCCGACCCTCCCATGCGGCGTATTTCAGCCCTGTAGTACCCAAAAAACAACTGCAGCAGAAGCCGCCCCTATGCAGAGCGAACGGGCGCCGCAACGAGCCCATGAGAGGCCAACACTGTCTAGTGCCTTCCCACCACCCTCCAAATTGGGATTTAGGAATAGAAGACCCACCTCGGTGACAGAAAAAACGTGCCATGGTGCGTGCCACAGTGCACGGAAATCCTGTAGGGCACCAACCGGACAGATGTCTGTCGAGGAACATCGTAGCAGTCTATTCCACTGCCTACGCCGTGCTGATTCGTTTAGAGGAGCGTATCCCCAACTGAGCCCAATATTATCCACACAGACATCTTCGAGTTCCAGTGCCCTACGACTTGCATCCGCCTTATACAGCATCTCAAGCTCGCTGACGCGGAGCGCCTCCAAAAAGGCCACCGTAGTAGCCGCATGAAATGGGCTGCCTCATCTATCAAAACAGAGGCCAGGCCAGCCCCGGGCCAATTGGGTAAAAACCCTGGGAAAATCTTGCAACCGCCTTATTCAGCATCTCCAGCTCGCTGATGTGGAGCGCCTCCAAAAAGGCCACCGTAGTAGCCGCATGAAATGGGCTGCCTCATCTATCAAAACAGAGGCCAGGCCAGCCCCGGGCCAATTGGGTAAAAACCCCTGGGTAAATCGGGTGGCGCTCACCCGGGAAACGCCCGCGCACGCACACCCACCCTTCCCAAACATGTCTCACACGGAAGTCATTGGTGCTGTCCACACGACCTCCCGCTTTGGCCATAAAAACCAACCCTGACAGCTGAGATGCTATGGTGCGTGGTGCAAGGCCCTGGGCATACAGGTAAACCATGAACCGCAGAACATGGGATACTGGGATCGGCCAGGTTCCTGGCAGTCAAATTGGGTACATAATGCTCTGAAGGAACTAAATGCGTGGTGATACGCCTTACTCATGCATGGCGCTAGTGACAGGCCAATCGCTCGGGTCACTTCTCCTTGCCAACGTTCCATCTCTCGTCCGGGAGTGGCGAGGGAAAGTCCTCCGCGTCCGGGGCCGAGGCACGGAACCGGGAGATCTGCAGGCGGGACAAAGCAGCAGCAATATCATTATCAACCCTTGGGACATGCCTGGCCCTGAAGAGAACGTTGAGGCACAGGCTGCATAACACAAACTCGCGCACTAGGTCAATAACCCCGGGCGATTTGGAAATCTGTGCATTGACGATGCGGGTAAGAGCCGCATTGTCACGCCAAAATTGCACAACCGAGTTGGCCCACTCCTTGCCCCATAGCATCAAAGCACCCAGGATAGGGAAACATTCCAGATACGTGAGACCATGCAGGCGACCCTTGCCTGCCCAGGATGGTGGCCACCCACCATAGGCCCACTTCCAATTGAAGTACATCCCATAACCCAGGAATCCTGAGGCATCGGACTGCATCTGAAAGCAAGGGGGAGCCAGGAGATCAGACCCCAAAATGACACCCCGTTGAACTACCTCTGGATCTATGGCCAGACAAGCACGTCTGCCCTGATACCCCGGGTAAATCTAAGCCTATGGTGGGGCCTGGATAATCCTGCCATGGCGTCGCACCAGCGCGGAGCAAATGCCCTGCCCGGTGCGACGACCCTGCCAGCGAAATTGGGGTGACCATGTAGCACCAGAAGTTCCCTCAGTGATGCCATGCGCTCGGCCAGCAAGTACGAGATAAGGGCCACTAGCCTTGACACCTTATCCCGCTGCGACCTAGAATCCTGCGCTACCGTGTCACTCTCCACCCCAGGAATACTAGCTGTGCAGATGGGCCCTCGGTCTTTTCGGGCGCTAAAGGGACACCAAGTTCCTCCATTAGCGTCTGAAATGTGTTGAGGAGACGTGTGTACGTGTCCCAGCCCCATTCAGCCCCGAATAAAACCATCCAGGTAATGGGCTACAGACCGGGACCCTGACCTGCGGACAAAGGCCCACTCTAGGAAAGTGGTGAAACGCTCAAATACCGAGCCCCAATGGAATAGCCAAAAGGCATGGCATCATTGAAATAATATGCTCCCCGGGACGGGGGTGCAGGGACAGGGCCAACGACCCTGCCCGCATAGACCCTCTTGTCAAAGCTGGCAGCAGCCACCTCCTCCCTCCCCCCAAGGGATAAAAGATCGGGGGCATCCTGAGGGGACCTGTTACCCATGAAAGGGATCCGGAACCCCTGCCTAGAACCCTGAAGGAGATAACCCGCATCCTCTCCCTTCGGGTACAATGTGAGCTAACGCTCCAACATGCCCACCTTAATTGGGGAGGGAGACCTTCGGTGGACTAGATCCATCTGCGGCAGTCTTGCCAGCCCCCTGTCTGCCCCACCCTCTGCCCCGCATCCCTCTAGGCCTGGGACAGGCAGAGGCCGCATGGGGGCCAACACAGGTGGGACACTCCTGTCTGTATTTGCCATTCTTCCCATTGCAGGAGCCATTGGACAAGAAAGTCCAGCACCGCAGGCGGGCTGGAAACCCCCCGCCCCGCCCCCTGGCCGGTGACCTGTGCTGGGGCCGCCTGCTGGACCCTAATCTCGGGGTGCGGGGAAATCCGCCTACAGCATTCCACGTCACAAGCCAACCACGATGGGCCCGGAAAGTAAACCATCGCCCGGTAGACATTGTCCAAATACTGGACCATCAGAATTGCCAAATCCGGCCGGGCCCTAAGGTACACCACCATGCATATGATGCAGGCCGGCAACCAGTTGGCCCACATACTTGGTGGCTTGCGACGACGTGCCTGCCACTATCCTTCTCATTCTGCCCCTCCCTCTCCTCCTTGGTGGGCTCTCTGTTTAGGAGTGAGAAGATATCCACGTACTCCCCCCGCCAAATTTACTCTCTGTTGGCCCGTGCCAAGTGGTCACTCAGCGGTAAGGAATAGGGGCTTGGACCAACCCGGCCACCCAAAACATTCCCCTCGGGGTAGGGAACACCCCCCACCACGGGGCCCTGGGTGGTAGTTGTCATCGCCGGGTGGGGCGTCAGCGGGTGCACCGCCGCACCACCCATGCGAGGCCAAGGCCATTGGAAAGCCCCCCCCCCAAACGTGGCCACGTGTGTAGGTGCACTAGTTTGGACCGCATACTCACGTGCTGCACCCCCGCGGCCGCCCCCACCGGGGGTTCCGGCCCACTGGGGGCGTCGGAGCTCACGACCGCCGTAGAGCTCGTCACTGGGGGCTGACCCGCACCGGCCTGTTGGTTGGGGAGCTGCGAGGCAGTGGCCGAGGTTGTGCCACGCCTCAAGCAGCTCAACCCGTCCCGTCGCCTGCCGCTGCGCAGCAGACGACACGTCGAAATGAACCCCAAAGGGAGCCCCAGCATGGCTGGCCCGAGCCAAGGACGCCTCAAGGGCCGCAACACGGGCCAGTACGACCTCCACGCTGACATGGGGCCAAGGGCCGGCCGGCCCTCATGCTACAGGCACAGGTACAGGTCCCTGTACCCCGTGACCCTAATAGGGCCATCACCCCACGCCGAGGCCCGGTAGGGCCGATGTAGGTACCTGCCAGGGCAAGGGGCCACACCACCCCCCAAGGCTAGAAGGCCCCGGGGTGAGCTGCGCCCCCGCCGCTGGAGGCCCACGGGATGGGAAGCACCAGGAGCGGCGTCCACCGCTTGCGGGCCGCGGGCCACAGCCCTCACTTGACCCATGCTCGGGTCCCCCGCCTCTGGGCAAGGGGGAATAGACCCCATTCCACCGGTCCCGGTGGTACCAGCAAAGGCGGCTGCTGGGGAGGCGCAACCGCGGTCCTCCGACCCGGATTGCGCCTCCTAACAGCGCGAGCCGCGCTCGCGGCCGCCCTCTTCTTCGCAGGCATCACAAGGAAATCTAAGGGAAGCCAAAAGAGAAAATTCGCCGCCAAAAAGGCTTCCGGTAAGAGCGACGGAGACAAGAGGGGAAAAACTTCTCCGCTCCGTCGCTTCGGAAAATGGCAGCTCGGCTGCCTCATGGCCACCCCTTTTATAAGGGAGCTGGCCACGCCCCTAACTACCCGGATGCCTTCGTCCTATGGGGGGGGCCCGCAAAGGGCGCGGCGGCCATTTTGGCGCCGCGCTTGCATTGTTGGGGGTGGGTGGGTGGAGTCCCCCAAAATGGTTGCAGTTATCCTAATGTTTAATGTTCAGGACTTGGAGAGGACTCTAACTTTTTCAAATTTAGAAAGAAAGACATTCAGAAGATAAAATCTTAGACATCTCCAATGAAGAGATACTTTAAAAAATGATTTGCAAGTTGGAAGGAATTATGCGGCCCCATGTTTTGATACATTTTATATCCCCATCAAAAGCATAATGAGTAGAGTGGATCAAAGGCTGCACGAGTTCAAACATATAGTTTTTAAATTCTGATATATTCTTATGTTCCCATCAGTTTTGGCTATTATTTTTTGCAGTTTTTTATTGGTCTCAGAGAAGCGGGATACAAATAAAGCTATGATGATGATGATGATTATAATTTTATATATTTGTTTCCCCCACCAATTTATAACTGGTCAACTAATATTAAATATGTATTAGTTGCTTCTTGATACTTCTGTCTGGTATTGGAGAAATGTTGCAAAGGTACTATTTCCACCTCCACTAAGAGAATCCTTAATGAGTTTTCCCAGCAGGGAGGCTTCTACACAGCTGGTGAGAATGAAAGACAAGGCAACCTGGAAGTTCAAGATACATCTCCTGCTCTGATCACTAACAAAATCTTTTACCTCATTACATAAGGCAGTCAGCTCATCTGCCCAAGACTATTTCTATTGCCACACATTTTTAAAATATATTTTATGACAATTGCTGGGTCAGTTTTCCCTAAGAGTAACTCTTGGATTCCTTTCTCTTTGGATTTGTGGTGTTTGAATGCTCAGCCTACATTGCATATCAAAAGCCAATGCAAGATTGTTCTGTTCTTATAAGATTTTTACTAAACTGTTTCCACAAATGTCAAATCATTTCTTCCTCTTCTTACAGGTGGGGTATTGTTGTTTCCATAAAATGCTTTTCTGTTTTCTTACACAGTGGGGGGAAAATATCATGGATGAGATGGTACACTTTTCGGTTTTTGCCAGATGGAATGTAATAATGGAGAAAAATGCGCTTCAACTTTAATAGCAACAGAAGACAAATCTCAGTGGAGTTTACTACAGGAGCGTTTCTTTCCCTTCCAGTTACAAAGATCATATTGCTTTGATTGAGAAGGTTTAGTCCTATGAGATCTCCATTACATAGACTTGGAATTACTGTTCGAATGAAAAACTGAGTTCCTCTCTGCTTATCCACCTGACTACGTGGATGCACTGCGAAGGCTGTAGTTCCAACTGTTAGCAATATGATGGAACATCAGCCATACACTAACTTCCTAGCTTTATCTTCTGTAGTTTTGTTGCTAACAGTTAAAAAATTGTAAATACACATGAATTTTTATTCATTTATTGCAAAAAAGCATTTAAAATAAAGATTTTAAAGCCTACGCTTTTCATATTTTATACTTTTCATTTTTCTGTTATTTATGTTATTTTTTTCTTTCTTTGTATCAGATGCACCACCAGCGTATTATGACATACAAAGCTAAAATTACCACATCTAAAAACAAAATAGAATTAAAATGGGCTAGATGACATCTGCCCAATATTGTGCCACTTCAAAAGCATTTCCTCTTGCCAACATAAGGTCTTCCTCAGTGCACGTTGAGGGGCATTGTATCATATGGGAGATAGTTTGTACTTCTCTGCATTCACACAGGCTATCATCTATAAGGAAACCTCACTTTCTCAGATTAGACCTTGATCTTCCTACTCCTATTTAAAGTTTTCCACACAGGTCATGGTTGTTCTTGGCCAGGCGGTAGAGAGTCATGTGATTCTGCCCAGTTATCTGGTAATATTTATGTTTATCTGGTAGTTTATCTGGTATTTATCTGGTAGTATTTATATTTAAGACCATTGATCACAGTGGTGACACATACATGTTCCTTAAACATACAGTAGGTTCAAAGACCTTTCAGGTATCTGTTTGTGTTCTCCAGAAGATACTGCCTTTCTTACAGTTTCCTTTGTTCCTGACAGTAATATTGTGTTACACCTTAATTTGAGGTAGAATGTTAACCTTATTTTGTCTTGTTCTCACATGCAAAAATGAAAAATGTCAAATCATTTTTTCTCTTCACCTGAGAAGTTGAATGGGGGAAGGTTAGGTATGTGAAGAGTGATTTAAAGAAGATTTTGCATATTTTCAACTTTGATTTTTGCATAGTTTCACAAAACTGCAAGAGAGGTTATCTTTTTTGTATGGACAAGTTGAAGCAATACATCTACATCTTTTTCATCAGTCGCTTTTCCCCACTGCTCTATTTGTTAATTTAGATTCACAATAATTTTGTATTTTGCACAAAACAAGAAGGTTATAATGGTAGAAATGCTCGATGTTTTCCTCTTGTGCTAGGGACATGAAATCTCATTTGTGATAACAAATACTTGGCAGATTATTTCAGAAAGAATGAAAAAGGTCACCTATTAAGCCACTTCCTGATATTACTTTTGGCATGGTGGGGCTTGATTAGAATTAGCCATTTGTGTGTGCACTGTGGGATTTGATTAGATCATTTCTAGCTTATTTTATAATTCTAAGGGTATCCAGGATAGTTTGCTCCTCATTGCTGTGATTGTTTAGTTTCCAAATAAATTGTCTTTCACGAGACTAAGAACCTACAGCATGCATGGCTGTTCTCATGGCTTCCAGTGTGAAATAACTTTGTAACTATCCTCGAGATACCAAAAAGTCATTATTATGTTGAGTGTACATCTGTTTTAGGAGCACAAAAACTAAAAATCAGCTGGTCAGTTTTTTGTTGCTATTCTTAAGATGACTCTTTGGAGTTCACCATAGTTCCAATAGAGAGATGGTGATGGTATGTTGGGCAGGTTTGCTTGATGTGCCACAAATGTGAGGATCTCAACTTTCATCAGACCCTTAAAGTGAGCAACTGGAAGATTTTTTTCCATTTAATTGGGTATTCTGATTCAAATATAAATACAAATATGCAGTTTTACATATTTTTCTATGTTTCCTTTTTCTATTTAAAAGAAACAACTGTCATCTTTTCATGATCGTTGTATCATCAGAGCAGCTACTAAAGCAATCAATATACAGTGGTACCTTGGTTAAGGTAATTAATACATTCTCCGGGACATTTCTTACTGTCGCAGACCTCCGATTAACAGTAACAGGCAAAGTGGTCTCTTTATTGTGGGTTTGTTCAGTAGGCTGCTGATTTCTTAATTTCTGGTACGCACATTCCCCCATGCAGCAATGGTTACTGAACCTCACAATGCCTGAAATAGTCCCAGAGCAGAATCAATTCTCCCCCTTTCTCTCTGGGAATATCGATTTCCTTTTATTTGGTAGTGTGGATGGCAGAGAGTCTGGTTGTAACTGGATTAGCCTTTAAACAACTGAGATCCACTCAGACAAAATAGCAGCAAAGTTTTAGTTCAGAAATTCATCTGAAAAAGACAAAGAACACAGGACATACACACAAAGAAATGAAATTAGTTAAAAACTTCTCTTTCCCCTGTCTAACATAATCCTTCACATGACTATGCTCCCATGTTGAGGCACTAGCTAAACACGGGGGTCTAGCTAGCTAAACACAGGGGTCTAGTTAAGCTTGCTATTTAGGTAGGGAGACGACACATATTGAAATCTGGGGTCTCAAGATAAGCTTGCCCATCTCAGAATGGTAAGAAGAGATATTATATACCTTCTCATGGGTGGTGCTAACTTAGGGAATTTCCAAAGGACTGCCCCTTGCTGATTCAGCAACCTGTGAGAGTATGTGGCCCCCTCTTATGGGAAAGGAATTTTGCTTACTAGAGTGGGAAAAACTAGTATGTAGACATGTACTGTATGTGAGAGACAAACATGATTTCTAGCTAACATGTCAGTGAAGAGATACACATGCCCTCTTGGCAGGCTCTGCAAACTAGACATAAGGAAGCTAGCTGACAGAGGTAGAACATTCCTGCCTGGCTGAAACAGGGCAGGTTGATCTGAGTAGAAATATGCAAACAAAGGACTGCTTTCTGGGAACTCCTGCCAAGTGTAGCAGAGCAGAAGTTTTCAAGCAGAATTTTTACCTGGTTCATCAGGTTATCAAAACACTTACAGTGAAAATTACTTTAATCGAATTTCTTATAGGAATACATTAAATGCAATTTCCCAGAGGAACGCACTGAAAACCAAAATACATTAACCAAAACACAGTTTCCCATAGGAAAGCATTGAAAACCAATTAATCCATTCCGGGAAAAATTCCGTAAACCAAGCCACTATTTTCTATGGATTTCCTTTTGTTATGTGATTTTTATGTTAACCAAGCTATTTGTTAACTGAAGTTTCACTTTATAGCTTTGTAAAATGTGGTGGCTCAAGTGGTTAAGATGCTGAACTTGATGACTGGAAGGTCAGCAGGTCAGCAATTCAAGACCCTAATACTGCATGACAGAATGAGCTACCATCTGTCCCAGCTCCTGCCAACCTAGCAGTTCGAAAGCAAGAAATTGCAAGTAGGTAAATAGATACCACTTTGGTAAACAGCATTCCGTGCACTCCTGTGTTCAGGCATGCCTGCCTCATGTCCATGGAAACATCTGCAGACTCAGATAGTGCTGGCTATTTGGCTGTAAACAGAGATGAGTACTGAACCCTAGAGTCAGATATGACTGGCTTTTGAGCAAGGGTGACCTTTACCCTTTAGTAAACAATATATCACATTAGAAACTAATAACTATAAACAACTAGCCATGATCTTATGTTTCAGTCTTCAATCCAGTTGAGTGAGGATTTCAGCTACTCTAGAATACAAAGCTCATATCTGGAAATTGTTGCTTTAAATTTACTTTTTCCACCATTTTAAATGTTTGTCTCATGGTCTATATGTTGTGTTGTGTGAATTCTGAAATATAGTGAAGCTAAGGTATGTTACAGTCCCCTGGACTGCAAGGAGATTAAATCAGTCAATCTTGAAAGAAATCAAACCTGAGTGCCCCTTGGAAGGGCAAATACTGAAGCTGAAACTCACCAAGTGAGAAGAGAGGACTCACTGGAGAAGGCCCTGATGCTAGGATAGATCAGATGCAATAGGAGAAGGGGGTGGCAGAGGTTAGACAGTACAGTTGATGTAGTGGGCATAGTTCTGGACAGACTGGTGGATTACAGAGGAGCCTGATGTGCAGCGTTCCATGGGGTCACAAAGCATCAGACTCGACTGTGCAACAACAACATCAGCACCATGTCACAATGAACTTATCTGTTTATTCAAATTGTTTTACAATCCTTAATCCATGTTTCCACTCTATCCGCTATATATACCACGCATAGCGTAAGACTTTGAAGGTTGTATCACATGTTAATGTAAATGCCCATTTCTCCTCCTTATATTAGTATTCTTCCAAATGCACCCATGCTTTAAAGCTGTGGCCTGAGTCAAAATTCCCCATCATATAGGATAATCCTCGAATTCATCTGGCATAATGTAGCAAAATTCCAAGATAATTTATTGTAGTCATTGAGATAAATTGGATAGTATTTATGTCTTGTCACTCTTAGAATTCTTTAAGGTCTCTCTTGCCATCAAAATGTTCCAGAGCTGTATTTGGTTTGTAAAACAATGCAACACACTGTGTCATTACTTTCCATTTCTATATTCTCATTTATTTTCATGTCAACGTTTCTATTTATTTTTCATTCATTTTAAATTTAAATAAAATACATTTCAAATTAAAATGAATTCCATTTGCAAAAGAAGCACCTAGCATCCCTGGATTGCTGCTCCGGGCTTATCTGCCTTTCTGTACATCAGTTTTTATCTTGTGGTGGGAGGCTACAAGCATTTATTGCTTGATGTGTGTTCCACAGTGCCATAGGACAATGGTATCAGGACAATGCAGGACTCTTTAAAAGGTGCACAGCCTTATCATGGGGCCAACCTAGCGCCAATCCTGGCTAAAAATTTAATTTTAATTTAATTTAATTTTTCGGCTTGTTTGCCGCCCACTCAGGCAAGCCCGACTCAGGGCGGCTTACATAATTTAAAACTCCACATAATAAAAACAGTTAAAATCCCCACCCCCATTAAAATCCCACCCACCCCAAGCAGGAGAGAGAAGGTGCCTCTTATGGAAAAAGCCAATGGGCAGGAGCCACATTGCCCTCAAGGCCCCACACCTGCCCCACCAGCCAGGTCTTAAGTCCTTTCCTGAATGGCAGCAGCTCCGTCTGCAACTGTAGCTCTACTGGCAGGTGGTTCCAAAGGGCCGGTGCAGACATGGAAAAGGCCCTTTTTTCTTGTTCCAGAGAGGTGGCTCCCCCTGGCTGATGGAAAACTAGGGAGCCCCCTCCGGTCCGCTCTGGTTGGACGGACAGATGTTCTTAGGGCGATGCAGTCTCTTAGGTATCCTGGCCAACTACCATGTAGGGCTTTAAAGGTCATAACCAGCACCTTGAATTATTATTTGTTATCATTTTTATTTGTTACTAGCATATTTTGCCCGGCGCTGCTGGGCTTTGTAAAATTGTGTTGGTTAGTAAAGGGTTTCATTTTTTTTCTTGAACCAATGGTGCTCATCTGTTTTAAATTGTGTTGAAAGGTTTTGTGATTTTGTGGCTTTGAGGCGCTGCGTCCGCCTGTGGCGGACTTGCGCTCCCAGTGTGTGTTTTATTTTAATTTTTTGCGTGCCGGCTTCCTCAGTGCCGGGCTCTTTAAATTGTTTTTGGAAGATTTTTGTTTTATGTTTATGCAAATTTTATTTTATTTTAATTTATTTAATGCAAATAATTTTTTTTAATTTTAAATTTAATTTTGGTTTTTAAATCTTTATTTGTACGCATTTTTTATTTTTTGTTTTGGTTTTTTTGAGTGAAAACTGATTTCTGGGTTTTTTGGTATTTTTTTGAGATTAGTGTGAATATTTTTGAATGTTTTGATAATTTTTTGGATTAATTTGGGAATTAATCTTAATAGTTTCAATATTTTTGAATGTTTTTTCTCTTGTGGCCTCTGGGTGGGGGTGGTGACCTTTTCTTCCTCTCTACAATTTTTCTCTTCTGTCCTCTGGGTGTCACTTCCGGTAAGTATACTCTTCATTTTCTCTGTTGAGTTCCGGTCGTCATGGGGTGAAGACATCTCTTGGTAAGCTCCCTGTGTGTTTTTTTTGGGGGGGGGTTGTGTTGGGGGTTTTTTTGGGGGGGGTCTTTGTGATGTTTTTGTGGTAATTTTTTGGATGTTTTTGTGTTTTGTTTTGACTGTTTTTGTGACTATTTTTGACTGTTTTGGTGTGTACTCTTTTTTGGGGGGGGGTCTTTTTTTTCCACGGGCCAGGCTCAATCCTTGGCCCATGGAAAGAAAAGGGTGGGGGGGTCTCTTTTTCTTCATGGGCCAGGCTCGATCCCTGGCCCGTTGAAAGTAAGGGCAGCGGCAGCGGTGTGTGTGTGTGTTATTTTATTTTTCGCGCGCCGGCTGCCTCAGCATTTTGCACGCTAATGGTGCACAGGACGCTGGGGCTTGTAGTTTTGCCTGTGCATGTTTGGTTACTGCAGCGTTTTTTTCCCTGCGGTTTTTTTTATTGGCCGTGGCGTGTTTCTGAACGTTCCTTTTGCTGCGCTGCTCAGCCTGATTGGCTCTGGTGCAGCGCGGCGCAAGGAATGTTGGGAATTGAAGTTCCCTTTTTTTGTTTGCATCCCGGGGGCTCCTGCCCCCCTCCCCCCGGCTGAAAATTTCAACCCGACAGTTACCTGCGAACCGGGTTCGGGTGAGTGAACGGAGGCCCATTACGGGCAAGTGGGGCCTGGTGCAACATCCTTTGTCACATTCCAATGGTTAACGCACCATTTTATAGGTATAGATATTTGTATACCACCTTACTCACACAAGGCGACTCAAGGCAGTTCACATACAGAATAACAAGTACAAGACACAATATTTAGAACTACAATAATAATACAAAAATACAATAATTCATGAGGCAAAATAATGAAAAACAAAATTAGAAAGTTACAAAATACAATTTAAGTACAACACAACATTTTATGAAAGGAGACCGGAACAATGCCGGCTCAGCAATACCCTACTCTTCTCACCCAGCTCCAGGCAAGTCCAAGCTCAGAGCATGGAGACATACAAGGTGGGACAGGTCCTGGGAGAGGCAAGAGAGTCCTCGGGCGGTGCATCAGTGGCATTTTTTCAGAGCCCTCCAGCAACTCGGCGGGAGCGCATCTCCACTGCCCAGCCTCTGCAGCTGTCATCACTTCCTTCTCTCCTCTGGCGATGTTGGGGCCAGAGGCGGCAGTGGGAACTTCTCGGCGTCGGGCTGGGTTTGGCTTTTTATCCCCCTCAGGGCAGGCTGGGCCCAGAGAGGGAGGGTGGGAGCGCATCTCCACCGCCCAGCCTCCGCAGCTGTCACCACTTCCTTCTCCTCTGGAGATGTTGGGGCCAGAGGTGGCGGCGGGAACTTCTCGGCGTCAGGCTGGGTTCGGCTTTTTATCCCCCTCAGGGCAGGCAGGGCCCAGAGAGGGCAGGCGGGAGTGCATCTCCACCGTCCAGCCTCCGCAGCTGTCACTGCTTCCTTCTCTCCTCTGGCATTGTTGGGGCCAGAGGTGGCAGTGGGTAATCTGTTGTCATTCCACTTTTGCATGGATAGTTGCCTCTGAATTTCTTTGAAGTTAACAGAGTTAATCTGGGTTCCAACTGTCATCCCAACGGTCACTTCTCTCCAACTGTCATTCTGGTAGATTGACTGCTCTGATGATGTACCAGTATAAGAATCAGAGTGAGTAGCCTTTTTCTGCTTCTGAGGAAGGCTTGTTTTTCTCTCCTTCCCCTGGTATTGAGAGGGCCCAGCTGGTTGGGTAAAGGAGGAATTGCACTCGGAGGCAAACTGGTGACCAGTGCAGCTCCCGGAGCAGGGGCGAGGCAAAATATTTTTGTAGTTGACTATTAAAATGGATAATAACTTCCTCCATGGGACAATTTTTATATTCTGGTCTTCTGGATCAAGAGACATCTGTGTAGCAATATCAGAGATTTTGAAACTGATATTGTGAGAAAGATCTAATAGTGATGTAACTGCAAGGATGTTTGCTCTAAATGTGGATAGCCTGATTACAAATCCTGTTCAGCCATACAATTCTCAGAGTAAGGCTAGTAAATCACAATGGCAACCCCTGACTTGTGGTAGTCTGGGTTGGTGTATCTTCCCAGTAATTTTTGTCTTGGGGTGGGGGGTTAGGCTTCCCTCTGTTTTATTAATGTGCTTCCCTGACTCTTACCTGTTTCAAAGAAAAGATAAAATAACTCCATACATACCATTCTCAGGTCTTAACAGAAGGGATGGGATACAGATTTGAAAAATAAGTGACAGAAATAAGACAAAATAAATGTTTGAAAAGAAAAAAAGATTTTTCTATATGGATAAATCGCTAGTGGAATGTGTCAGTTAACGCTTTTGAAATGGCTATATTTGTTTCATTCCTAATGTTTCTCCAACACAAGTAAAACACATATTTCAGTGTTCAGCGACTTGTAAAATTTCATTCAGATGGTATGTTTTTTTAGCATACTATATATCTCGAATGAAGTCTTAGGTTTACCCATCAGACTTAGGTTTGTAAGAATGTTTCTTAAAGCTCTATGATAAATACAGACACATGAATTCTTGAATGTATGGCAATGAAAACTGTGACATGTGAATGATGAGTGTAAATCATGGACTGAATTGTTGTAGAGAGAAGCGTAAAATGCTTTTGGGAGCGCAAAGAGGCCATATAACTTAGGATGTGCTTTTTAATCACAATGATTCCTGCTGTTTACTACTCTTTGTTTATATTGATTTTAGCAATGTGCCTTCTGCCTGAGGAAATTGCCTAACTACTCTAAATTAAATATTCCCTAATCATTACTTTGTGGTTCTCCCCCTGCTCTCTTGTATATCGTCTTATTATCTGAGGTTTTGACTTGAAGCTAATAGATGTAGAAGAATAAAAAATCTTGTTAGTAAATAAGATTTAGTGTCAGTGATACTTACAGTCGTTTTGATAATAACCTTTTTTCTGCACTAAATAATTTTGGATGATATAGATGTAACCAATTTGATTAACCCATATAACTTTCTCTTTGTATTTTAAATATAGATGAACTCTTTCCTTGAAGCACTTTTGATTTAGGGCTTGGTTAAATGGCCTCATTGGAGCAGGCTGGATTGAGCTAAATTTCTTGCTTTCTAACTGCTAGGTTGGCAGGGGCTAAATAGGGTCATTTAAAGTTGCATGTAGCTATGGCTTTCTACGTGGTGTAGTCTCTGAGTCCATATGAGTGGCTCAAGTTGCTAAGGCACTGACTGGGAGGCAGAAGGTCAGCAGTTCGAGTCCCAAGTACTGCAGGACAGAATGAGCTCCCGTCTTTGTCCCTACCCCTGCCAACCTAGCAGTTAGAAAGCAAGAAATTGCAAGTAGATAAATAGGGACCACTTTGGTGGGAAGGCAACAGCGTTCCGTGCGCTCCGGTGTCTAGTTATGCCTGCCACATGACCATGGAAATGTCTGCAGAAGCAGACAGTGCTGGCTCTTTGGCTTTGAAACAGAGATGAGCACTGAACCCTAGAGTCAGATACAACTGGCTTTCGAGCAAGGGAAACCTTTACAAGGATTGGGTTGTTTTAGGTCAGGAAATCACACTGCACCACAGTTGACCCCATTTGGCCCATTTCTCTTTAAAAGAAAAGGGAAAAGGAAAGAAGAAATCCTCCTCTTTGTCTCATCCTACCTCTCCTTCTTTCTGGGAAGAAGCTTTCATTTTTTTTTAAAAAAAATGCCTTAATGCATCAGTGCTGCCCTAGTAAAGGTGAAGGTTGCCCTTGCTTGAAAGCTGGTGGTATCTGACTCTAGGGTTCAGTCAGTGGTGGGCTCCAAAAATTTTTACTACCACACTGTGGGTGTGGCATGGTGGCCGAGGCCAGGGGGAAAGCCCTGCGTTGCACCTGAATTAGGACTACTTTATTTCAAAACTTGGATGGGCAGGGCCAGCCAGAATTTCTGCTACTGGTTCTGGCAAACTGGTGCATATCTGCTGATGCCTACCACTGGGTTCAGTGCTTGTCTCTGTTTATAGCCAAAGAGCTAGCACTGTCTACATCTGCAGACATTTCCATGGACATGTGGCAGGCATGCCTCAACACTGAAGTGCATGGAACGTTGTGCTGCCTTACAAGGTTGTTTTTTGTTGCCTTCCATGGAAGAGCAGAGGACATTTTCAGTTTCTCAATATGATTGAGTGACTTAAGCTGTCTACCAAAGCCACTTAACAGTACTGTACAGTAGAACCCCGCATAATGAAAAAACTCCATTGCACGGAGCTCTTCGCTATGCGGTTTTTTTGTAATGTGGTTCCCTATGGGAGATACACCGCATAACGAAAAAAATGTTCGTTAACTTGGGTTTCCATTAAGTGGGTATACCCTGGTTACCAAAAACCCTGCATAATAGAATTTTCCCCCCATTATGCGGGGTTATCACCATTGCATAACGAACGCTTAGTTGTGCGACATTTTCACTATGCAATGCATTTGTTATGCAAGGTACTACTGTATTGGCAAATTGAAAGCGCTCTGCTTAAGCCATCCACTTTGGTTCAATACTGGTGATCTCAAGTGGTGGAACTAAACCAAAATGGAGTGATTTTATCTTCTCATTAAAAAAGTGGTAGCCCCGATAAGAGCCGAAAAGGTACAGGTAGGAAAGTATCAGAGACAGACCAGTTTGTGATGGGATTTACATTGTGTTTTTCCAGGAAAAGGAACAACCCAGTCTGAGCCTAGAGGGGACCATATAGTGAGATAAATCCTCATCTACATGCACCTTTAGGCTGGAATCCTGTATACACATATTAGAGAATATGTTCCCTTGAATTCAGTGAAGCTTATTTCTGAGTAAATATGTACAGGAGAATTTTTTGGAATAGTAGCTGTGTTAGTCTGTGGTTCAGGCATACCAGAAAAATAAATAAATAATAATTCAAAAACACTGCAGCACTTTAAAAACTAACTGTAAGAGAGAATTTGCAGGAAGGTTAGTGAAGGTGGTATAATACACCCAAATATAGTACAGTGGTACCTCACTTAAAAAGCATAATGTGTTCCACAGGATTTCTCTTTAAGCGAGTTTGCTCTTTAAGCAAAACTCATTGTAAGTGACCAATTGTGACTTCTGCCAGCGGGGGGGGGGGGGGAGGATTGTGAGCCCCGATTTAGTTGTTAAACGAGGTTTTGGTTGGTTTTAGTTGTTAAGAAAATTCTGCTCTTTAAGTGAGTTAGTCTCTAAGCAAGGCACTCTTTATGCGAGGTTTTACTGCATATAAAATATCTAGCAGCATATCGCAGCATATACACAGATTGCTATATGCTGCTAGATATTTTATATACTATATTTTGGTGTATAATACCACCTTTCCTAACCTTCCTGCAAATTCTCTCTTACAACATGAGCACAATAGGAAGTAACCAAGTAATAGTAACCAAGTAAGAGGTTAAACCAGAAAGAGGTTAAACTCATTAGCTTTGCTTGGCAACTTCACAATTTTGAGATTGAAAAGGAGACATTTCAAATTAATCTGAATAATCTATTGTTACTGCTAGCTGTAGGAAGCTGTATTAATATGCATGTTTGTCTGTAATTCTGCTTGATTACTCTTTACCTCATTGCTTTGTGATACTTTTGCTTTATGACATCTTAACCCCTGTGCATCTGGTATATATAAATCATGTCTGGAAGCTTTACTCTGAAGAAGTGGACTTGATCCATGAAAGCTAACAGTAAAAATATAGCAGTTAGTCTTTAAAGTGCTGCACTGTTTTTGTTTTTGTTTTGTGATATGTACAGGAGATCATTGATAGAGGAACACTTTAGATTTTCCTTGTTTTTTTTTAATGTGCATCTACATTTATAAATATTAGGTTAGATAGTTCTCTGCAATCCTAGAGAGTACCAGGTACTCCAATGTTCATCTGCAGAGCCTTAATCTGAACGAAATTCACTCACTTCAGTGGAGTGGGAAACTCCAGTGGGTATATCTGTGGGAAGACCGTTCATGTAAGTGAGCAATTATAAGATTAGAGTGAATGAACATTTAATTCATAATGATTGTGGATGGAGCCAGTCTTGAAATATTATTCATGGCAATTACAAAACTTCTCTGGGCTAAATATTTAACTGTCTCAGACTTTGTAATTTGTACTGCTTTATGTGTTTTTGAAAATTTCTCTACAACGTTAAAAAAACCTTACTTATTTTCTTTCATTATTATGCTCTGCTTCCATTGATGACTCTTACCTTCCCTCCAGATTGGCAGTATGAGGGTAAGAAGGCAAACTGTGACTTCTTGAAAATTGCTTCTCTGTTTTGTCCTTTATACTCTACTTAGAACTTTATTGAGATTCTGTTCACTCTCACTAATTAGAGATTTGCGTTGCAATTAAATTTCAATTATGTTTGTTTCCATTGTGAAGCTTTAATTACGATTTATTCATTTTAATCATTCTTTTGTGTTGTTATTTTGGGTTGAATTATCATCACACTATGTCTTTCCGGAAGGTGTTCTTTTCCATAGTGGTTTCTGTGGATCTCTGTTTAGTAAAATATAAGGTTAAAGAGTAGCACGTGAGTTATGTTGTATTGTGATGTGACTTTGTGTTTGTGACTATAACATAAACTTGTTAATTTTAGTAACTAAATCATAGTAAACCAATATAAATAAAGAGTATGATGTTCAAAACATTTTTCTGATAGAGACAGCTGTCAGAAATCCCATTGTGGGATATTTGACCTGTGGCCACACTGTCCCGGCTTGGCTTGGGAAATCCTTATGTTACAAGGAGGTTGACTCACTAAAAACTGGTAAAATCTCATTATTCACTTTGAAAACTGAGGGTACCTACTGTAGATTTTGTTCCAAAGTTTTGTTCACCATACTTTTAAAGAACAATTACATGCAAAATATATTCATCAATATATTTCGTGTTGGCTGCAGTCAGTGTAGTAGCTCTTGATACAAACAACTGAATGCATTGCAAAATGTTGAATTTGAAGTAACTTGTGTTTTTATATTTATAGACTGCAAGTTGGCCAGAGCAGGGCCTCCAGCAACTATAGTTCCAATTGATGAAGAAAGTCGGAATGGTGAGTATGCCTCACATGCTAATAAAACAGTTTGGTTTATTCTTCAGTCTGCACTGAGCACTAAGGAAAATAATGGCTTTACATCAGGGGTGCCCAAACATTTTGGGCTGTGGGCTAATCACGTGGTTCAAGGAGCCAGTCACTAAGGCCTAGAGCCGGATGCGGCCCCTAACACCAATTCATCCAGTCCACAAAGCCCTCATCACTCCTGGAAGCAGAAGTAAAATGTGCCCATACTGGCACATTTTATTTCCGCTTCCAGGAGCAATGAGGGCTTTGTGGGCTGGTTTAATAGGCATTGGGGGCTGCATCTGGCCCCTGGGCCATAGTTTGGGCACCCCTGCTTTACATTCTCTTTTCACTGAACTGCTCATTTTTATTAAGTTCTAGTAATTTAGATCCATTGCAACCATAATTTTTTTTTTTAGGAGTGTCCAATGGCTTGCCAGCTCTCAGGGTCTGAACTGTTTTTTTCACTTGATGTTTTGTCATTTGCACCCTTGATTATTTCAAGCTTCTTCATGAGGTGCTAGGCCAGTGATGGCAAACCTTGTCACTCCAGCTGTTTGGTGACTTCAGTTCCCAGAAGCCATCTGTGTGGAGTCTCTGGGAATTGAAGCAGTGCCGTAGCCAAGGGGTGGCTGGGGGGATAAGCCCCCCCAGCTAACAGCACCCCACCCCGGGCAAAGTTTCAATGGTGTGTGTGTGTGTGTGTGTGTGTGTGTGTGTGTGTGTGTGTGTGTGTGTGTGTGTGTGTGAGAGAGAGAGAGAGAGAGAGAGAGAGAGAGAGAGAGAGAGAGAGAGAGAGAGAGAGAGAGAGAGTGAGTGAGTGAGTGAGTGAGAGACATTGTTGCCCCTCATGAAAAAAATATTTCCCCCTCCATCTAGAATCCTGGCTATGGCCCTGAATTGAAGTCCACAAACAGCTGGAAACCCATTTGTGTGGATTCACAGAGACTTTGGCTTCTGTGAATTGAAATTCAAGAACTGCTGGAGTGCCAAGGTTTGCCAGCACTGCACTAGGTTTTTTCACCAGCTTCTTCTGCCTCGTTCTTCTGAATTTTTGGTGTGAGCTTAAAGAGACTCAGCAAGTCTAACTGAAATCTCTGTATGTTAGCTCTAGCTTGAAGCACAGCTTAAAGTAAGGACATGCACTCAGGTGGTTTGTTACCAACCCTTTATAGGGAGCATTCTTTACTTACTTTCCATGTTTTGCTACATCACATGGTGGGAAATGATATAAGCAACTGAATGGTAAAGTACTTGTTTTAATGGCAGTTATGGACCTCCATGAGATCCAGTATTGTTGTCTGGGGGTGATCACAGTTTGGTTCAGCCATTGTGAACAGGAGGATTTCGACTTGTTTCTTGGTCTGGGCAAGGAGGGGGAGAAATAGGGAGAAGAAAGCCTGGGTATATGTTATTTGGGAGTGGGCCAGGATACCTGAGAGACCGCATCGTCCCAAGAGTGTCTGCCCGTCCAATTAGAGCAGTCCGGAGGAGCTCCCTAGTTGTGCCTTCAGCTAGAAGGGCCGGCCCCTCTGGCACACGAAGAAGGGCCGTGACCGCGCCAGTCCTCTGAATCCTCCTGCCAACAGAATTGAGGTTACAGACATAATTTCTGCCCTTCAGGAAAGGTCTGAAAACCTGGCTGGCAGGGCAGGAATATGGCCCCAGCCTGTTGGCTCATCTCCAGTTAGTGTCCCTCCCTCTGTGTTGTTGTATCCCTCCAATTCCCTTTTATTTATTTTTTAATTGGGGTGGGGGTAGTAGGGTGGGTAGGTGGGTGGGTGATTTGGGATTTTTAATCTGTTTTTATATATTTTTAATTGCTGTACGCCGCCCTGAGTCGGGTTCACCTGAGTGGGTGGCATAAAAATTAAATTAATTTAAAATTAAATTAGATGGCCTGCAGAGGAGCATTTTGGTTGCATTTCTCATCATGGTGGGACTAGAGAGGTAAGCATGAACTGGTTCTCTTGTGGTGGGTGAGGTATGTTACTGGTGAGCTCCAGAGAGCACCATTGGGTATTGAGTTACCTTGTTTTATACTGTAAATTGTGGGATTCAGGACACTGACAGGGATAGCCCTGAGAAGGAGCATCAGGCTATGACAAGACTTAAATCATGGGACTTGGATGGGAAACAGAACCAAGGGTGTCTCCCAAAAAGAGCCAACTGGGATGTACAACAGGGACCATGAACTCTCCTATTCTTAGCAGGAGAGAAACCCAGCTTCTGATCCTGGGTTTATGTACTATCTTAGGACCCAGGGCAGGTTAGGGGAAAGTTAATAAAATTGTGGCCTTTTGAATCCTGCTCTTGTATCTTGCCTCTTTGTTTATTTTTGTGGGGTAAAGCCGCACATTCTTTCTTGTTGTGTTCATTTTCTTTCATGGTTGGATTCTTTAAAAGGTGGATAAGAAGGCAGTGGAATTGAAATGATAGCCTTGTCTTATTATTATTATTTTAAAACTTTCTACCCCGCCTTTCTCTTCCATGGATGACCCAAGGTGGCTTACATGGCAGTTAAAATACATACGGGCTAAAACAACAATGTCCACCCAAACCTCCCTAACCCCTTAAGAAAAAGATACATAGACAAAATTTAAAACTGTTAAAAGAGAATTAAACAACGCCAAAAATAATAAAAAGTTAAAGTACACTAAAAGCATACCTGTCAAGTTTCGGGAAATTTCTGTATTTTACACTCTTTCCTGCCGTCATCCCAAATTAGTTAGACTTCAATTAGACTGGAGTTAGACTGGAGGCCAGCACAGGATAAGCATAGCTGTCCAGTTTCCTGTTTTGGCCAGGAAATTTCCCTTATTTGACAGAAATTTCCTGAAACGTGACAGGTATGCACTAAAAGAGGGAAGGGAAGGGACAAGGGGAAGCAATAAAACAGACAGGTGTAATAAAAACAGATAGGTGTGCTACAGCAGGCCATCATACCAGCCAGTGGGACTGGGCCATTACAGCTGATTGGCCCCATACCTGCTGGCACAGCCAGGTCTTAAGGGCCTTCCTAAAGGGGAGCAGCTCGGTCTGGAGGCACACTTCTGATGATAAGAGGTTCCACAGGGCCGGGGCAAACACCAAAAAGGCTCTTCTTCTAGTACCCGCCATATGTGCCTCTTTGGTAGGTAGGATCACCAAAGAGCCTCTCTGGTCTGCCCTAGTAGGATGGGCGGAAAACCTCAGGGTGACATGGTCCCTTAAGTATCCTGGTCCACTGCCATGTAGAGCTTTAAAGATCAAGACCAGCACCTTGAATTGCACCCGGAGGCACACCAGTAACCAGTGCAACTCCCGGAGCAGCGGTGAGGCATGAGCATAACACCCACGACCCATCACTACCCGGGCAGCCACGTTCTGATAGACAGTCTTGATAGACAGTGGCAGCACCAGAAACATATGCCTACCATAAGAGGCAAGAAACCAATCCTTAGTTTTTCTCACCCAAATATATCCATATATCCATATACCCATTTCCCCCTTGCATATTGTACTGCAGAATAAGCACAGTAAGCAATAATTTTAGTAAGCAGTCAATAGCATTGTATTTGCAGACCAAAATAAATTTGCAGTTTACTATTTCTTGGTTCAGCTTTACAATTTTATCTCCTCTTTTTGTTAATACTTCATAAAAAGAATTTGCCAGAATTATTTTCTATCTGATAAACTCAAATACACAACAAAGTAATGATGAAGCTAGTGTACATAATGTTAGATTTGCAAATAGTGTGGCATATTTTTCTTACTTCAGCTAAGAAGTTGTTGCAATATTTTCTTGTTTACATATCACTCCAATGCATTGTTACTCATTGACAGGTGTTTTGCTTTTTTCTGATGCCACCTCTAACAAAATTCTACTTCTCGCATTTTCTTTAAAAATCAAGAAACAGGTTGGCTTTTGCAAATATGTTGAATGAGAAAATGATTTAAATGTAATTGCTTTTTTAATTTGAGTGACTCATCAATTTCTGCTTCATTAACAGCATGGAAAACAATATGAAAAATACTCATTCACTTTAGAAAAATAATTTCCAATGGGGCTATGCATGCCTGGATTGTGTCGCTAAATATCAAGAAAACCAAGATAATGGCAACAGGCCCAATCAGCTCCTGGAAGATAGATGGGGAAGAAGTAGAAGCAGTGACAGATTTTACTTTCTTAGGATCCAAGATCACTGCAGATGGGGATTGCAGCCATGAAATAAAAAGGAGACTGATTCTTGGGAGACAAGCAATGAGAAACCTGGGGAACATAGTGAAAAGCAGAGACATCACACTGAAAACAAAAATTAGAATAGTCAAAGCAATGGTTTTCCCAGTAGTAATGTATGGATGTGAGAGCTGGACAATTAGGAAGGCTGAACGCAGAAGAATAGATGCCTTTGAAATGTGGTGTTGGAGGAGGGTTTTGAGAGTGCCCTGGACAGCGAGGAGAACAAATAGGTCAATCCTAGAAGAAATTAACCCGGATTGCTCACTGGAAGGTCAAACAGTAAAGATGAAGCTAAAATACTTTGGACATCAAATGAGAAGGGAGGATTCACTTGAGAAGGCACTGATGTTGGGAAAGGTGGAAGGCAAAAGAAGAAGGGGGAGGCCAAGGATGAGATGGCTAGATGGCATTGTGGACACAATGGGCACAGAGCTGGGAGGGCTGAGGGGGATGGTGGAGGACAGAGGCGCCTGGAGAGCAATGGTCCATGGGGTCGCAAAGGGTCGGAACCGACTGTGCGACTGAACAACAAAAAAAAGATTTTATCCATGCCCAGTATATAAAAGTACCTCTAATGGCATTTTCCATGTGTTCTTTTAATGAGAAATAAACGTGATTTTGATTAAAATGGTTCTGATTAGAGATATAGATTTTTTTTCCTTACATACATTGTGTTCCAAGATCATGACAGTGAGCTTACCTAGTTTAGTTTACAATGAATGTTGGGTTTTTTAGCATCTTGAATAATTATCAGGAAAATCTGATTTTTCCAAATACAGGTTCTCACTGTGAGTTATGAGATATGTCATTTTGTATTCATCTTGAGAAGGTTTATCATATGTGGAGGCATTGGAAATCAAAAAGCTTATGTATTCCATGAAGAATACTTGTATATATTGGTATCCAAGCTTTATGCATGTCCTTATCAGCATTGTATACGCCATCCTCCCTCCAGGCCATTTGAAAAGTAAATCTCTTTGGGAAGGGAAGAATTGGCAGAGACCGCATTAAGAATTGGGCCTAAATATGGCATATGGGTTATAATCAGTTTTTAAATACAGTGTAGGTTTCTAAATGCTTGGCATCTTTCTTTGGAAATACAGTAAAACCTCGAGTTATAAATGCCTCTACTTACGAAAAACTTGAGATACAAAAGAAAATTCCAGAAAAATAATGCTTCAAGATACGATTTTTTTTAGATGTGAATTTTTTTTGGGGAGGGTGCTCGGAGCATTGCTGCTTCATTTTTGGAATTTCTTGTCGCATTCTGGCACCATCAGAAGCTTTCCCCGCAACCAAGAAGTGCCAAAAATCCCCCTTCCCCTTAGCAGCTAATGGTCAGGACTGAGCCAGCAATTACCAGAGCTGGCCACTAGAGGGTGCTGTTGGAAATCTGCTGAATATGCATGAAATGCATTGAAAACCTTCTGCAGTTTAGTGGGGGGAAAGTATTTTATTTGTTCAGAATTCTATCTAAAATGTACTTTGGAATTTTTCACCATGTTTTCACCACTTTAGAAAGAGTTTTGAACATAAAAAATACCTTTTTTGTCTTTTTTCTCAGCTTTGAAACACATTATTTGATTTCCAATGCATTCCTATGGGAAATCATTTTTTGAGATATGAATTTTTCAAGGTATGAAAAACCTCAAGGAACAAATCAATTTTGTATCTTGAGGTTCCACTGTAAATATTCAGACTGAACACCAACACCACTGCTAAAGAAATCATTATTCTCTCTTTTTCCAAAGTAAAAAGAGTTCTAGTTGTGGTCCATTCTTGGATATCTTTCAGAATTCTCAGATTTTTGCTGAATAGTTGTTGAATGCTGATAATGCTCTCTATTCTTTACATCTTTTGGCTCTTTGAACTGATCTGTTAAATAATACACAGAAAGAAAAACAATCATGATGGTTCCTCCCCTTTTTTTTTCCTAGTCAGTTTGAAATAAACAATCAAACCTTCAGAAATGTTAGTTGTTTTTTTTAAAATTATAATTTATTACACTAGTTACTAGAAACCGGCAAAGCACGCCAGGGAGTTTGCCAAGAAAACCCTATTGACCAAAGCAAAGGCAAAACAAAGGGACAAATCAGAGGAAACAGGAAGGATGCTCAGCACATTAGATGGACAGAAAGGGATGGGCAGGAAAGGGGGAGGAGAAATACAGTGTTGTAAGGAACAATATTGCATAGGGACATGGAATGTAAGATCTATGAACCAAGGAAAGCTGGAAGTGGTAAAAAAGGAAATGGAAAGAATAAGTATTGACATCTTGGGAATCAGTGAGCTAAAATGGACAGGTATGGGCGAATTCAGCTCTGGAAACCATCATGTCTACTACTGTGGACAAGAAAACCTCAGAAGAAATGGAGTGGCCATAATTGTAAATAAAAGAGTGAGAAAAGCAGTAATGGGATACAATCTCAAAAATGATAGAATGATGTCAGTCAGACTACAAGGCAAACCATTTAATATCACTGTAATCCAAATATATGCACCAACTACCAGTGCAGATCAAGCCACAGTAGACCAGTTCTATGAGGACCTACAACATCTTATAGAACAGACACCAAGAAACGATGTCCACATTATCTTAGGAGACTGGAATGCAAAAGTAGGAAATCAAAAAGTGGACGGAATAACAGGCAAGTTTGGTCTGGGAACACAAAACGAAGCAGGGCAAAGACTGATAGAGTTCTGCCAAGATAACACACTAGTCATAGCAAACACCCTTTTCCAGCAACACAAGAGGAGACTCTACACATGGACATCACCAGATGGCCAACATCGAAACCAAATTGACTACATACTCTGCAGCCAAAGATGGAGAACCTCCATACAGTCAGCAAAAACAAGACCTGGAGCGGACTGTGGCTCAGATCACAATCTACTGATTGCAAAATTCAGGCTCAGACTGAAGAAAATAGGGAAAACTAATAGGCCGGATAGATATGATCTAGACAACATACCCAAGGAATACACGGTGGAGGTGAGGAACAGATTCAATGGTCTGGACCAGACAGACAGAGTACCAGAGGAATTATGGACAGAGATGAGAGACATTATGCAGGAGGCAGCAAGGAAAACTATACCAAAAGAAAAGAAGCAAAAGAAAAGAAGCGCAAAAAAGCAAAGTGGTTGTCAGATGAGGCTCTTAAAATAGCAGAGGAAAGAAGGAACGCAAAAGGCAAAGGAGAAAGGAAAAAATACAATCACTTAAATAAAGAATTTCAAAGAAAAGCAAGGAGAGATAAGGAAAGCTACCTAAATGAACAGTGCAAAGAAATAGAGGAAAACAACACAAGAGGCAGGACTAGAGATCTCTTTAAAAAAATTGGGGAAGTCAAGGGAACGTTCAAAGCAAAAATGATCACGATAAAAGACAAAGATGGCAAAGAGTTAGCGGATGCAGAAGAGATAAAGAAAAGATGGAAAGAGTACACAGAGGAACTTTACAAAAAAGACCTAAACACCGCGGATAATAACAATGAGGGGGAAATTGAACTTGAACCAGACATCCTAGAGAGTGAAGTCAGAAAGGCCCTAAAAAGCACGGCAAATAAAGCCAGTGGATATGATGGTATCCCAGTTGAATTCTTCAAAGCCCTAAAAGATGATGGAATCAAGCTACTACATGCTTTATGCCAGCAGATTTGGAAAACGAAACAGTGGCCACAGGATTGGAAAAGATCAGTATATGTCCCAATCCCAAAAAAGGGCAATGCCAAAGAATGTTCAAATTATCAAACAATTACGCTCATCCCACAAGCCAGCAAAGTGATGCTCAAGATAATGCAGGATAGACTACAGCAGCATGTAGAAAGAGAACTACCAGAGGTGCAGGCTGGATTCAGAAGAGGCAGGGGGACCAGAGATCACATTGCCAACATACGTTGGATCATGGAGAAAACAAAGGAATACCAGAAACAAGCTTACTTCTGTTTCATTGACTACACCAAGGCCTTTGATTGTGTGGACCACAACAAAATGTGGCAAGTAATTAAAGAGATGGGAATACCAGAACACCTCATATGTCTCATGAGAAATCTGTACATGAGTCAAGAAGCAACAGTTAGGACAGAGTATGGAATGACGGAGTGGTTTGGAATAGGAAAAGGAGTAAGACAAGGCTGCATTCTGTCACCCTGCTTATTCAACTTATACACAGAGCACATAATGCGCAATGCAGGGATGGAGGAATCACCATGTGGGATCAAAATTGCTGGGAGAAACATCAACAATTTGAGATATGCAGATGATACCACCCTAATGGCAGAAAGTGAAGAAGACCTAAAGAAGCTCCTGATTAGGTTGAAAGAAGAGAGTGCAAAAGCTGGCCTGAGACTCAATATCAAGAAAACCAAGATAATGGCAACAGGCGCTATAAGTCCTTGGAAAATAGATGGGGAAGAAGTAGAAGCAGTAACAGATTTTACTTTCTTAGGATCCAAGATCTCTGCAGATGGGGATTGCAGCCATGAAATAAAAAGGCGACTGATTCTTGGGAGACAAGCTATGAAAAACCTGGGGAACATAGTGAAAAGTAGAGATATCTCACTGCAAACAAAGGTCCGCATAGTCAAAGCAATGGTATTTCCGGTGGTAATGTATGGCTGTGAGAGCTGGACCATTAGAAAGGCTGAGCGAAGAAAAATAGATGCCTTTGAGATGTGGTGCTGGAGGAGAGTTTTGAGAGTCCCCTGGACAGCGAGGAGAACAAATAGGTCAATATTAGAAGAGATTAGCCCTGAGTGCTCCTTAGAAGGACAAATAACAAAGATGAAGTTGAAGTATTTTTGGACATCAAATGAGAAGAGAGGATTCACTTGAGAAGGCCTTGATGCTGGGGAAGGTGGAGGGCAAAAGAAAAAGGGGACGGCCAAAGATGAGATGGCTAGATGGTATTGTAGACACAATGGGCACGGGGCTGTGTGGACTAAGGAGGATGGTGGAGGACAGAGGTGCCTGGAGAGCGATGGTCCATAGGGTCGCAAAGAGTCGGAATCGACTGTGCGACTGAACAACAACAAAAAAAAACACTAGTTAAGCATGGCCAAGTGAGGCATCTGTCTCTTTCTCTCTTATTTTTCTTGTCAACTATCTAGCAGAACTACCAACTAACTATCAACTAAGAACTATAGCTGCACCTAATTATTCTCCTTTTTGTCTCTCATCCAGAATTTTGCCGCAGGCAAAGACACTTCTCATCAGGCAGGCTTTTTCTCAGTGACTGGCTGCCTAAGAAAGGGTTCTTAAAATCAAGTGAATTTTTCAAAATAGGTCTTTAGAATAGTTTTAAACTGTATCCACTAGTTTTTGATTTACTATCTCTTTAAACATTTTAATGCTATAATAATTCATTTATTTATTTTATCTTTTAATACTGTTTGTTTTAATATATTGAATACAGAAATATTCTAAATTAATCTGGAGGTATATGTGGACATTTTAAATGGCAAGTCCCACATATATTTAAATATACAGGGCATGAAATTTGTTCCCTGATCAGTCAAAATCTCTTTAGGAAAACACACTCTCGCTAATAAAGACATACACTTTATTAGCAGGAATAATGTCCTTTTAAAGTGACTCTTCAATCTGCCATGGAATCCCTCCAGACAATCCCCCAAAAGTAGCAGCCTTACATCCCTGCAGCTTTTGTGTGGATTGGAGTATTGTGATTGATGGGAAACAGATCTTATTAGACATTTCAACAAAAAGTCCCCCCAAAAAATTCTATATATTCCTGCAATTTAAGCCAACACAGAATGTTTAGATCAGGGGGTCGGTTCCCAACCTTTTGCACTGAGGGCCAGACCATGCCCCCCAGGCAGCTGAGTGGGCCAGTCATGTGGTTCCTCCCACTATAAACGCTGTCGTAAAATGCATCCACGTATTTATGACTGCCACAGTTACATTTACAGCAGCATTTACAACAGGCACAGGTGTGTTTATACATACATGGGCATGTTTTACGGCTGTCATAAACACATCCACTTCCGCTTCCAGTAGCGGTGAGGGTAGCAGCGGGCCACAGGAAATGGTGCTGCGGGCTGGCCTGCAGGTCATAGGTTGGCCACCCCAGTTTATATTCTTCTTATAAAATACTCTCCTTCAGGTAGTGATGCTTGCACTGTTCCAGGTAGGCATCTCTAGTAAATTTACTGGATAACATTTAGAAGCTTTGTCATGTGTGAACCACATCTGGCTTTGAACTCTATACTATTCTCCATGGTTTTTAAAAATAGCTTTGCAACTTTACAAGCAATTCTTCTTGAGATAGGAGGTGATGACATTGAATGCCCTTGCTTCTGGAGCACTTCCTTACTAAACCATGGTTGAGTTCACTCAAAATCACTCCGTATGTTTTATTGTCATCTAGATGGTGCATTTGTTTGGGAGAAGGAGAAAAAAAAAAGGTTCTATGATGGTCCATTACATTGTCACTTTGATGATTTGAGAGGAAATAAGTCATCAGAAATAGAACTTTTTTTGCACTCCTCATTGCAGTGAACTAGATTAGCTACTGATATGATATATATGAATTTTTGAACGTTTGATTTATGTTTCATTATTCTTTGCTATGTTTACATTACATTGCCAGGCAATAAAAACAATCTTATACTATATCAGGAAGAATATGTCCAGACAAACTGGTAGCAAAACTAATGAAATTGTACATATATCTAGCTTTGTGAGTCTGTTTCAAAAAATACAGAAAAATAAGATTTTGATCCATTGATAGAAAAATCTCTGAATTAGATCACTTAAAACAGAGGTTCCCAACCTTTTCAAGCTGGGGGCCAGGTCATGCTCTCACAGTCAGCTTTGGGGGCTGGATAACCATTTTGCCCTGCCTATATGATGGGGTGGCCATTTTGTCCCAACAGCTTCAAAGGGACAGCCATTTTGTTTCTTGAATGCCCTTGGAGGGATGGGGGCCACATGAAATGGCATTGCAGGCTGGATCTGGCCCACAGGCCTTAGGTTGGGAACCTGCCTTAAAAAGTTACAAATCGGGTGAATGTTTCAGTTTTCCAGAACTATGTATCGGGAAAAGATTATAAGGAATTTGGGGGTTAAGAGATTCCATAAATTGGTCTGATAGCTGGATGGATAGGTAGATGGGTGGATGGATGGATGGATATACCTCCCCATTACTGTATGCTTTACTTTGGGTTGCATTCAGGTTGAAACTTAAAACCCTACAAACCCCACATAATAACATGCATTCAATCAATATGGCAATATACAGAGTGTCCTCAAAGTATTCACACATATCATATATTGGAACATATATGCCATGAGTGGGATAGAAGACTTTGTGTGTATGGAGAGAGAGATAGCCAATACATAGATAATATTTTGTATGATTTTAAGAAATAAAAATTCTAAAAAGCAAAAATTTTGTAATTTGTAAGATTTTTTAAATGAACATTTTGTCAATCAAGGTACAATTTCCAATTTCTCCTATATTTTGCTGCTTTGGGTACACACTGTACATCTAAAAAGTCCAAAATTCATACCAAAATAAAAGAGAGAAAATTACAAAATTTATGTAGTTACAACTGGCAAAATGGAGTTTTAGATTGAACAAGAGCTAGAGGTGACATGAGACAGAAGTACAAGCTCTGAATCTCACTGAAGACAAAGGCTTGGCTTGCGCGCGTGCACCGTCAAAATGCTACCAATTTTCTTGGGCAAATGCCTTTGAAACATACAAATGTAGAGCTGGTGATCCTTTTACAGAGGGAAGACTCTCTCAGGAGGAAATAATAATACCTAGACTTTGTTGAGACCTCCTTGACCAGGAAAATATTCTCCTGTAGCATGACCAATGGGGCTTTCTTGTTTTTTTAATAATTTTCATTGAAATTTTTTAAAAAAACAAATACAAATATAAAACAATACACATATGAAACAATACATATAAAAATACAAAAATAAACCTACATACAAAATAAACACAGAAAATATCTAAAAAAAGAAAAATACAGCCTATCCTAATACACTTTTTAAGTATCTTTAGATTTCACAAACATAACTGCTAACATTACTAAATCATATACACTTTTATGAAATTCAATACTCTTTGTGCTGCAGCTCCATAACAACAAGAACAACATAATACTTAAATTCACACCCAGTTGATGCCCTGGGGAACTCAGATTGACTCATATGTTATATCCAGAAACTTCTTTGTTCGGATACAGGTCTGTTAGTTTCAATGTCCATAAGTGAGTGATCCACAAAAGGTTTCCAAATATTCCAAAATCTATTCTCTCTCATAATGCCTGTTTTCCCTTTTATTTCCCATGTTAATTCATCATTCAATGCTAAATTCCACATTTCTTTATACCACTCCTCCGTCTGTATAATTATGTCATTTTTCCATTTGCTTGCAATACATTGTCTATCCGTTGTAAGCATTATTTCGAGTAGTTCTTTCTCATCCCTGTTTAAATTAGTACGTTCCACATTTGTTAACATGGTGGTGTCTGACTCCAGTTTGATTTCCCCCCCATTATTTCACTAATCTCTTTTTCAATTCTTATTCAAAAATCCTTTATCACCTTACAACTCCACCACATATGTTCATAAGTTCCTATTGTATCTTTACATCTCCAACATAATTTATCCTTTTTATTATCACTGGTGTCAGATACCACCTCCATAACATTTTATAATTGTGCTCTTTAATTCTAACCGACATAGTTCTCATTATCCTCTTTTTCCATTTATTTTTCCATACATCTTTTTCTATCCTTATATTCAAATCCTGTTCCCATCTTTATTTCAAATCCTCCTGTGGATCACCAATGGGGCTTTCTGTGGCATGAGAGCCATGACGAAGATCAGCTTGGTAAAAGAAATGGCTGAACTGTGTTTCATGATCTGATCCTGGGGTGTGCAATCTTTAAAGCACTGTTTGATTAAAAATCATGACTATGCAGTCATTTTTCTGGTTGGTTGGCAGCTTATGTGTGCATTTTGACTTAACCGAAAGAAGCCTGGAAAATTATTATGAAGCCAGGATTGTGCTACAAATTTTGGAGGCCTAGGGGAGGATACAAATATGTATACTGTATTTATATGTTTTTGGGGAAACCACAATAAAATTACTTGGGAGGCCATACGACTCTGGCAGCTGAAAGTGATGAGGTTATTCATATAAAAGTGTCATGTCCTAAGTAGCTTGTGAAAACCTGCAAACTTGCTGGGAATTTAAGGTTGAAAGAGATAGCAATGAAGTATGTTTCACAGGAAGCTAAAGTATATTGGAATGGAACCAACTTTTAAAATATTTTCCCTAAACTTATACAAGCTGCTGCTTGTTTTGCATTAAAAGTATTTATGAGCTTCAAAGCATGTTCCTTACTCTCTCTATCGAAGGCTATATACTCAAATGCATTATTTATGTCTTCAGTCAGTAGACTTCAGCTGTTTAGATGAAATTGATCATAACGGTATGCGCATGAGAATATAAATAGTTCTGAACAAAAATAAATGCCTGACATGGAATCTACTTTTAGTGCATATCTTGTTTATATCAGATATTTCAGAATTGTGGTATTTCTAGAGAAAAAAGATCCAAGAGAGGTATTTCTACTTGCCTGTGTGCTGGTGAATCAAATGAGGTTAGGAAAAATTGTAATTCTTTAGCAAATATTGCCTTTTTATTTAGAAACTAGCATATTTTGCCCGGTGGTGCCAGGCTTTTTAAAATTGTGTTGGATAGTAAAGGGTTTCATTTTTTTTTCTTGAACCAATGGTGCTGGGCTGTTTAAAATGGTGTTGTAAGGTTTTGCGATTTTTTGGCTGGCCCGTGCCGAAGAAGGGCATTGGCGGCAGGCATTTTTTTAATTTTTATTTTTCGCATGCAGGCCGCCTCAGCGTTCTGCGCGCTAATGGCGCACAGGACGCTGGGGCTTGTAGTTTTGCCTGCGTGTGTTTGCTTACTGTGGCAGTTTTTTCCTCCGGCTTTTTTTTGATTGGCCGCGGCACGTTTCTGAACGTTCCTTTTGCCGCGCCGCTCATCCTGATTGGCTCTGGCGTGGCGTGGCGAAAGGAACATTGGGAATTGAAGTTCCCTTTTTTTGTGTGCGACTGGGGGGCTCCTGCCCCCGGGTCGAAAATTTCAACCCGACAGTTACCTGCGAACCCCGTTCGGGCGAGTGAACGGAGGCTCTGACGGGGCTAGTGGGGCCTGGTGCAACATCCTTTGTCACATTCCAACGGTTAATGCACCATTTTATAGGTATAGATAATATGTAATATAGTTTTTGAAGCAGGGCCTCTAAAGATGTATGCTTCTGATTTATTGCCATTTGATAGGGCAGTTCAGTACAGTTCTCTTTCACTTCCAAACTGTTTTAGCATAAGGAATTAATGCCCAGAATCTCTTACATAATCACCCTGGTGTGATGCTAACAACATAACTTTGAGAGGCAAATTGCATACCTGTCAAGTATCCCGGATTGGCCGGGATTTCCCATAATTCAGCGCTGCAAACTGTACTTTCCCGCCACCATCCGGTAATTTGACGGCATGGGAAAGTAGTTACTGTGCATCCCCTTCTGTGCAGTACCCTTCTACACATGTGTAGAAGCCTTCTATACAGTTGTAGAAGGGTTCTGCGCAGAAGGCTACTACTGCACTTCGGAGCCGCACTTGACAGGTATGAAATTGGCTCATGTTAGTAAGTTCACATTTCATCTGTTTATTACTTTATATATGTATTAATGGATTTGTATTTTAATGGCTTTGCCTTTGTCATGCAAAGGTACAAGGTGTTGAATTGCTACCTTGTCTGGGAAAGCACCAAATGTCTATAGAGGAACACATCCATCTAGCTCCTTTCCCTAAGTTTGTTAGCTAAAGAAGAGTGGTGGAGAGCAAATTGGGAGGGATGTGGAAGTCAGAGACTCTATATGCAAAACCGTGAGCTTTAATCTGAAAAAGAAACACTAACATGTCACCTATGCTTCAGAGCAGTAGTATGAAACCAATTACCAAAAAGTTGCTATGATATCATAGCTCTATAGTTTCTCTGTTTTATTTGCATGCTGAAAAATGTCTTGTTTAGCCTTAGTTATGAATTGTCATTGCTATTATTGACCCATGGAATGGGGGAAAACAATCAGAAGATCTTCGGGGTTTGGCTTTAGAGAAATGGGGTGGAAGTTTGTGCCAAAATGGTCAAAACCATTTTTATTAGCACTAACTCATACAATCTCAACTCTTCCTAATCCAAATCACTACACCTTTCTTGAATTTGACTAATGATTGACTTAAATGGCTGTGATGATGGGATACACTGGAATAGATCTAAAAGAAATACAAGTCTAAGATATGTTACAAGAACTGGTAAATGTAAAAGTAAGATAGTGTAAGCCTTCTCTAGTGAGCTTCTGGTAGTATGATCTCAAATTTCATTTGATATTTAGTTGGGTTTTACCATTGATCAAGTGAACAAAAATAACAAGCTTGTCAATTATGCTCGTGTAATAGACACATGACCATGGAACCGTCTGCAGAAGCAGACAGTGCTGGCTCTTTGGCTTTGAAACAGAGATGAGCTCTGCACCCTAGAGTCGGATACGACTGGCTTTCAAGCAAGGGAAACATTTACCTTTATCTTTACTAATAACTGGAAATGTGGACTACATTTGCTGTTACATTTGCTGTTACATTGGTGGAACTGAGTCATTGTTCTATCGAACCTATCTTCTATAGTGCTGCTAGAATAACTGAGATAATTGTAGTTGTAGTTTATAACTGAGATAATTGTAAGAACTGTTACATATAAGCTGGTGGCCTAGGTTTGTATTTCTCAAATCTCTATTGCGAATACTCTTGCTCCATATGTCTCCATTTTATCTGCCACTGCAGACTTGATATTCCTTGTGCAGTTTTTTATCCACTGCAGCTGCCAATTTGCTGGAGAGCACATTGTCAATAGACTAAAATTTAAAGGAAATTTAGGTTCTGCAGGAGAGATGGCAAAATGTCTGGGCTGTGGCATAGAGGAAACAATTAGAATGGTAGAGACCAGTTGGATCAGGATAAATTAGAATAAACAGTTGAGGAAGTGAGAGAACTAAGTTCAAGTACAGTAACCATTTCTAAGATTATAAGCTTCTGCAAAGATAAGGGTGGGGAAGAAGATCTAAAATGACATGTCTGCTGATGGTATGATCAGAGAAGATTGAATACAGTGGGAAAAGTCAAATGTTTTCTGTCACCAGCTGCTAGTTAATTTAAATCCACTGGCTCAGTCAAAAATAAAAATAAATTCTGTCTAAGATTAGATGTTTTATATTGCACCACATTTCCACATGACAAATAAGAGACTTGGAAAATTTCACTTTAACTATTCAACCTGGAAGTACTTACACAGACCTGATGGGAAATTTGCAAACATAGTAATAAAGCAGCGTTTTTGTAGTTTGCTTTTATGTCTTTGTAGATGGGTTCACTGTTATTTTTAAATACAGCCAAGAGCTCAGGAAGCCTCTCCCGTTGCTTAATGTTACCACTCTGAACTCAAAATCTCCCCTGTAAGGTGGTATATTTTTAATAAGTTGAAGTGAAAGAAGCTATCTTTAGAAATTCTTAGCAATAGGATGACGAGAGAATCAAAGGAGAGGGAAACAAAAAGTTATAGCTTTGGAAAACAGTAGATTTGTGAGTGCTAAGCAGTAGAGACACACAAATCTACTGTTTTCCAAGTGCTAAGCAGTAGACAGGGACTGCAGTGGCTCAAGTGGCTAAGACGCTGACTGGGAGGCAGAAGGTCTGCAGTTCGATTCCCGAGTACTGCAGGACAGAATGCAAGCGTGGCGCCAAAATGGCCACCGCGCTCTTTGCGGCCCGCCCCCCACCGGATGAAGGCATCCGGGTAGTTAGGGGCGTGGCCAGCACCCTAATAAAAGGGCTGGCCACGAGGCAGCCGAGCTGCCATTTTTGCGAAGCGACGGAGCGGAGAAGTTTTTCCCTCTTACCTCCGTCGCTCGTGTCCTTTCAGGGGAAGCCTTTTCCGGTGCAGCTTTCCTTTTCTTCGGCTTCCCAGCTAGACCAGCTATGCCCTCTAAGAAGAAGGCAGCTGCGGACATGGCTCGATCGGCGCGGAGGCGTCAGCCGGGTCGGAGGACCGCGACTGCGCCCGCCCAGCAGCCACCTTTGGCGGAGCCCACCGGGACCGGTGGGATGGGATCGGTGGCCCCTTGGCCCGATGCGCGGTGCGCGCAGGCTGCCCCGGACGGGGCCTCGGCCCTTGGCCCGCAAACGGTGACCACTGCCCCGGCATGGTCCGTGCGGCTGGGCCTTCTTTACTGGGCGCACAGTTCCCCACGGGGGGAGCGAGCCACGGGGGGTGGTTGGGTTCCCTGCCTTGGCAGGGCGTGCCCACGGCCCCTCAAGGGCCGAGCATGGGCTCTTGGCCGCATCTGGCCCCTGGGGCCCAGGGACCTGGACAGGTGCCCGTGACTTGTGGGCCGGCTGCCCCTTTGCCCCCTGTCGGGGCTGGGGGCTATGTTAATGTGGAGACCCTTCTGGCCCGCGTAGCGGCCCTCGAGGCATCCCTGGCAAGGGCCAATCAAGCGGGGGCGTCTTTCGGGTTCCAGGTTGACCCTTTGGCTGCCGGGCAGCGGCAGGCGACGGGTCGGGTAGAGCTGCCTGAGGCGCGCGGGCCGGTGGCGGCCACTGCCTTGCAGCTCCCCACTCAGCAGGCGCAGCAGACTTGTGCTGATCGGGCACCGTCGACGAGCTCAGCTTCGGTCGTGAGCTCCGACGCCCACAGCGGGCCGGAACCCCCGGTGGGGGCGGCCCGTGGGGGTGCATCGGGTGAGTATGCAGTTCAAGCTAGTGCACCCACACAACTGACTTCCCTGGGGGGGGGCTTTTCAGTGGCCATGGCCTTGCACGGGTGGTCCGGCGGTGCAACTGCCCCCGGCCCACCCGGCTACTTCATCCCTGACCCAGGGTCCGGGTTTGGGTGGTGCCCCCTATGCGGTAGGGAATGTGTTGGGGGTGCCCGGGTTGGTACAGGCCCCCTTTGCCTTGCCCGCAGTTCCCTCTGTGCCGGTGTCGGCACTGCCGACAGCAGGGTATTCCTTGCCCCTGGGGGACCATCTGGCACAGACCACCAAGGAAAAGATCTGGAGGGGCGAGTATGTGGACATCTTCTCCCTTCTTAACAGGGAGCCCACCAAGGAAGAGAGGGAAGGGCAGGACGAGAAGGATAAGGAGCAGGCATGTCGTCGTAAGCCGCCACGTACGTGGGCAAATTGGTTGCCAGCGTACCTAATTTACATGGCTGTTTACCTCAGGGCTAGGCCGGATCTGGCCATCCCTATGGTCCAGTATTTGGACAACATTTACCGGGCTATGGTTGACTTCCCGGGTCCGTCGTGGCTGGCTTACGACGAAGAATTCCGCATGAGGATTCCACTGCACCCAGAGATGAGGTGGGATGAGCCCTGCCAGAAGCTGTGGCTTCTGTATATGACCCCCACGCGCTCGGCGCCTGGGGAGAGATACCATTGTGGACATGCGGTCCAACGAGCTGACCCGGTACAGGTTCCCCGCCAAGTGGCGGGGCAGGGGGTTCCAGCCCGCCTGCTGTGCTGGACCTTCTCGTCCAATGGTTCTTGCAACAGAACAAATTGCAAGTACAAGCATGAGTGCCCCTCTTGTTCTGGCCCCCATGCTGCCTCCGCCTGTCCCAGGCCGGGAGGATTCAGGGGCAGGGGTAGGGGTGGACATGGGGCGGGTAGGACTGCCGCTGAGGGAGCGGGTCCACCGAAAGGCCCCCTCCCCAATTAGTGTGGACATGCTGGAGCGTTGGCTCGCATTGTACCCGAGGAGGGCAGACGCAGTGTACCTCCTTCAGGGTTTTCAACTGGGGTTTCGTATTCCTTTCACGGGGGATAGGTCACCGCAAGGCACCCAACCTTTTGTCACTTAGAGGAAGGGAGGAGGTGGCTGCTGCTAGCATTAATAAGGAGATGGATGCGGGCAGGGTCGCTGGCCCTTTTCCCGCGCCCCCGTTCCCCAACCTTAAAGTATCCCCACTAGGACTAGTGCCCAAGAAGTCCCCGGGCGAGTTCCGCCTGATTCGTAACTTGTCCTACCCAGCCGGTCACTCGGTCAATGATGCTATCCCTGATGACCTTTGCTCAGTCAGGTATACATCCTTCGACCAGGCATTGCGCATGGTGCGCTCATGTGGCCCGGGTGCACTGTTGGCTAAGTGTGACATTAAGTCGGCTTTTCGTCTCCTGCCAGTGCACCCGGGTGACTTTGAGTTGCTGGGTTTCAAATTCCGGGGTGAATATTATTTTGACAAAGCCATGCCTTTCGGCTGTTCCATATCCTGCTCGGCCTTCGAGCGTTTCAGTACATTCCTGCAGTGGGCATTTGTCCATAGGTCAGGGTCTCGGTCTGTAGCCCATTACCTGGATGACTTTTTGTTTGGGGGTGAACGGGGCTGGGACACGTGCACACGTCTCCTCAACACATTTCAGACACTAATGGAGGAACTCGGTGTCCCTTTAGCGCCCGAAAAGACCGAAGGCCCATCCACTAAGCTAGTATTCCTGGGGGTGGAGATTGACACGGTAGCGCAGGCGTCTAGGTTGCCGGGGGACAAGGTTTCAAGGATAGTGGCCCTCATATCGGACTTGCTGGCTAAGCGCAAGGCATCCCTTCGGGAACTGCAGGTGCTACATGGTCACCTTAATTTCGCTTGCAGGGTGGTCGCACCTGGCAGGGCATTTGCTCGGCGCTTGTGTGACGCCATGACAGGCTTATCCAGGCCCCATTACAGGGTGAGATTGACACGGGGCATCAGGGCAGATATGCACATATGGCTCCAGTTCCTGAGGGAGTTCAATGGGGTCTCATTTTGGAGGTCTGACCTCCTGGCTTCACCTCACTTTCAGATACAGTCTGATGCCTCGGGATCCCTGGGTTATGGGATGTACTTCAATGGGAAGTGGGCCTATGGTGGATGGCCACCAGCCTGGTCAGGCATGGGTCGCCTGAGGGATCTCACATATTTCGAATTTTTTCCATACTGGGGGCTTTGATGCTGTGGGGTGAGGAGTGGGCCAACTCGGTGGTGCATTTCTGGTGTGACAATGCGGCCGTTGTCCACATTGTCAACTCACAGACTTCTAAATCTCCCAGGGTCATGGAACTAGTGCGCCAGTTTGTATTGCGCAGCCTGCGCCTCAATGTATTGTTCAGGGCCAGGCATGTCCGGGGGGTCAATAACGATATTGCTGACGCTTTGTCCCGCCTGCAGATCTCCCGGTTCCGCGCCTTGGCCCCGGATGCGGAGGAATTTCCCTCGCCACTCCCGGAGGAGATATGGACCTTTGGCAAGGAGAGGTGAACCGGGCGATCGGCATGCCGCTGGTGCCACGCACGTGTAAGGCGTATCACCATGCATCCGTTTCCTTTCAGCCATTTTGTACCCAATTTCGACTGCCAGATACCTGGCCAATCCTGGTGGCCCACATCCTCCGTTTCATGGTTTACCTGCGCGCACAGGGCCTAGCACCCCGCACCATAGCATCCAGGCTGTCAGCGTTGGCTTTTATGACCAAGGTGGGAGCTCATGCGGACAGTACCGCTGATTTCCATGTGAGATACGTTTTGTAGGGGTGGGTGCGGGAACGTGGGCGTAGCCCGGACGACCGTCACCCAATTTCCCCTGGGGTACTTACCCAACTGGCACGGGGCTGGCATGACCTATGTTTTGTAAGGTATAAGGCAGCCCTGTTTCGTGCGGCTACAACGGTGGCCCCTTTTTGGAGCGCTCCGCATCAGCGAGCTTGTGATGCTGTCTAAGGCAGATGCAAGTCGTAGGGCACTGGAACTCGAAGATGTCCATGTTTGCAGTAATTGGGCTCAGTTGAGGATACGCTCCTCTTAACCAGATCAGCACGGCGTAGGCAGTGGAGTAATACTGCTACGATGTTCCTTGGCAGACATCTGTCCGGTTGGTGCCCTACAGGAGTTTCTTGCACTGTGTGGCACGCACCATGGCCTGTTTTTCTGTCACCAGGATGGGTCTCCCCTCAATAAATTTCAGTTTTGGAAGGTGAATGGGAAAGCCCTAGCCAGTGGGGGCCTCCCTGGGGCTTGTTTCGGCGTCCATTCCTTCAGGATAGGGGCGGTTTCTACTGCAGCTGCTTTTGGGTACTCTGGGGCTGAAATGCGCCGCATGGGAAGGTGGGGATCACATTGTTTTCAGTTTTGTGTTCGCCCTCTTCAACCGTGAGTACCAGTTTAGTCACTGCAGTGTTTCTCCCCCCCCCCCTTTTTTTCCTTGACGGACCCTGGGTGTCGTTTTACACCGGTGACAGTATGCCTGGTGGGCCGTTGCCACGTGCACAGGGCAGCATGTTACGTTGCACAGGGCAGCGCGTTACGCTGCAGAGAGCAGCGCGTTACGCTGCGGCGACAGAGTGGGAACCCCGACTGGGACTGGGTGCACCCGCACATCTCAGGTGGTGTGGTAAGCGCGGCATGTTATGGCAGGAACTGTTGCCATTCCTTTTCTTCATCAGGAATGCTGACTCGCCTGATGTCCTGGTTATTCACCTTGGGGGCAATGGTTTCGGACAGGTCACTGGCCTATCGCGGAAGCTTGCGATTTGCAGTCACCTGGCCTACTCACGTTATGTGTGGCCTGCCACACCCCTCATTTGGTCGGACATGATACCGCAGTACGCTTACAGGGGAGCGTTCGGCCTCCAGGCTCTTGACCGAGCTCGACGCTCCAGGGCTATTGCCCGGTTCCTTTTTGACAAGGGTTGGGGACGCGTCATTCGCCTTCCCACCATCAGTCTGCAAAATTATGAGCTTTATTCAGGGGATGGGGCCCATCTGTTGCGGGGAGGTATGGACCTCTTGTTGGTAGGCTGGCGAGCAGGCCTGTTGACCGAGCTGACGGTCTGGGGGGGGGCGGTGAGCCTTTTGGGAAGCCTCCCCGTGTGGCGGGTAGCACTGGTAAGGTAAACATTTATGACCCACAGGTATCCGGCAGGTTCGCAATTGACTGGACAACACTAGATAGGCATAAGTTGTTTAAACGTTGTCCGGTCAACGACGAACCAGGCGATGGGGTGATGGCTACAGCTAGACAGCATGCATCACCCCCTGATTTTACGGATACACATCAGAGGGTGGGGTCATTAGTTAGATATTGACTACGGTCAACAATTTGTTTGTTGTCAACAAACAAATTGATATAAATAGATACATTGTAACAATTGCCGTTGGCAATTTTGGGTGGTACCTTACCAGTGTTACTTCGGCCTGCTTGCCTTAAGAATTATGATTGGTCAATTACCAATAGAAATTTATAATTCGGACTAGGGCATGAATCAATAAATGTGGCCCAATGCCGTTATCCACTTTCATTTGTGTCTGAGTCCTTTTTTGGGGGGTGCGCCTGCAATGCAAGCGTGGCGCCAAAATGGCCACCGTGCTCTTTGCGGGGCCCCCCCCGGACGAAGGCATCCGGGTAGTTAGGGGCATGGCCAGCACCCTAATAAAAGGGGTGGCCACGAGGCAGCCGAGCTGCCATTTTTGCGAAGCGACGGAGCGGAGAAGTTTTTCCCCTCCACCCCCTCCCTAGTTAACAGTGTGATTTCTTGGTCGCTTCGGGGCCGGGTGGGAATTTTTGGCTGGGACTCGCAATTGGCCCTTGAGTCCTGGCTTTTTTGCCCATCCCACACTGTTGCTATGGTTTGATATAGGGGTTTGTTCCGTGCTGCTGTTGACTTTGGTCACATGGGCGGGTAGCACTGGTAAGGTAAACATTTATGACCCACAGGTATCCGGCAGGTTCGCAATTGACTGGACAACACTAGATAGGCATAAGTTGTTTAAACGTTGTCCGGTCAACGACGAACCAGGCGATGGGGTGATGGCTACAGCTAGACAGCATGCATCACCCCCTGATTTTACGGATACACATCAGAGGGTGGGGTCATTAGTTAGATATTGACTACGGTCAACAATTTGTTTGTTGTCAACAAACAAATTGATACAAATAGATACATTGTAACAATTGCCGTTGGCAATTTTGGGTGGTACCTTACCAGTGTTACTTCGGCCTGCTTGCCTTAAGAATTATGATTGGTCAATTACCAATAGAAATTTATAATTCGGACTAGGGCATGAATCAATAAATGTGGCCCAATGCCGTTATCCACTTTCATTTGTGTCTGAGTCCTTTATTGGGGGGTGCGCCTGCAATGAGCTCCTGTCTTTGTCCCAGCTTCTGCCAACCTAGCAGTTTGAAAGCAAGTAATTGCAAGTAGATAAATAGCAACCACTTCGGTGGGAAGGTAGCAGTGTTATGTGCACTCCAGTGTCTAGTCATGCTTGCCACATGACCATGGAAACGTTTGCAGAAGCAGACCGCATTGGCTCTTCAGCTTTGAAACAGATATGAGCACTGAACCCTAGAGTCAGATATGACTGGCTTTCGAGCAAGGGAAATGCTTACCTTTACCTTTAAGCAGTAGACATGTTTTCCCAGGAAAGTACTGTGGAAAAGAACAAGGTAAAAGTCAGAATGGAATGGTACTGGCTGAATGGGTACTTGTTAATAAATGACTTTCTAAAAGATGGTGTCAAAGTGTGTGTAAACATGATGGTACCTTTAGATCAGGGATTCTCTATCCTGCAGCCCATGGGCTGCATGCAGCCCACGGCGCCATTTCATCTGCCCCACCACCACCTCCACAACACCAGGAAGAGCCATGTGGTGGAGGAAGGACAAAATGGCCATCCGGCCCCAAAGCTGTCTGAGGGAGCATGACCCGGTCCCCGGCTTAAAAAAAGTTGAGAACTCCTGCTTTAGATCTCTCAGCAGCTTTCTGTACTATCAAACATGATCTCCTCCTGGCTGTTAGGTTTGTAGCAGCTGTACAACAAAACAGTGCAGGAGCTGTACAACAAAATAGTGCAGGTTTTAGCGTTTCATTGTTTGAAGCAAGTCTCCTTTTTATCCCCTTTTTTATCCCAGCCAATAAACACACTTGGACAAAATGCTTAAGAGAAAGAAAAATAGCACTGACTTGCAAAATGAGGTCAGAAGATACATGTGCTCAGAGGTCTTGGTAGGTGGCATCGGGTCAATAGAGGAGACAGGAAATTCAAGTGAGGTAGTTTTTTAAAAAAAGTTAAGTAAAAAAAAAAAGTAAAAGTTAAGTAAAGATGACGTTACTTCCCAGTTACGAAGATGGAGACACTTCCAAAAGCATCCTCTTATTTCAGAGGCAAACAACAAGAGTGATCAGAACAAAGAAAACATGGTCACAAAACATGGAAATAGGGTCAGGTGACTCTTGGGGTGGGAAGACAGGAACTTTTCTGATTGGCTGCCTAGAGATAAACAATACAAACAGCCCCCTTAGTTCAGACAAGTCTTTCCTGTCTCATTGGTTGATGTGATAGCATTTACTTCCAGTATTTACTGCAAGCTGGGGTTGCCCCAGAATACTCGACACTGGATAAGCTGTTGGAGTTGGGGGTCGTATAAGTACAGCACTTCTCTGGTTCCGGTCCCTACTAGATGGTAATGCCCAGACAGTCCAGCTTCAGGATGTTGTCTCAACCTCTTGGGACCTCTGTTATGTTGATTTTTGCTCCAATTCTGTTTAACATTTATATGAAGCTTTGCAGGCGCACCCCCCAAAGAAAGACTCAGACACCGGTATATGGATAAAGGTATTGGGCCACTTTTATTGAATAATGCCCTCGTCCGAATTATAACTTTCAATTGGTGTATTCATCCAATTGTAATTCTTAAGGCAAGCAGGCCGCAGTAACACTGGTAAGGTTCCTCCCAAAATGCCAATGATAATTGGCTACAGTGTAACTATTTGTATCAATTTGTTTGTTGACACAAACAAATTGTTGACCGTAGTCAATAAACTATCTACTGACCCCACCCTCTGACGTGTATCCGTCAAATCACGGGGTGATGCATGCTGAAAAGCTCATGCCATCACCCCTTGCCTGGTTTGTCGTTGACCGGTCAACGTTATTACACCTGTACCTGTCTAAGTGTTGGCCAGTCAATTGCGAACCTGCCGGATACCTCTGGGTAATAAATCTTTACCTTACCAGTGCTACCCGCCACACGGGGAGGCTTCAATGAAGACTCACCGCCCCCCCCCAGACAGTCAGCTCGGTCAACAGGCCTGCTTGCAAATCTTCCAAAAAGAGGTTCATACCTCTATCCGACAGGTGGAACCCATCCCCTGCATACAGATCGTAATTTTGTAAACTAATGGTGGGGTGTCGGATGACCATCCCCAAACCCTTGTCTGCCACGAACCGGGCAACTGCCCTGTTCACCGAGCGATGAGCACGGTCAAGGGCACGGAGGTCAATACCTCCCCTGTAAGTGTGACGTGGTATGATGTCCGACCATAGCAGCCTGGTGAATGGCCACACATAGTGCAAATAAGCTAGGTCTCTGCAAATCGCGAATTTTAAAGAAAGGCCAGTGACCTGGCCGAGGTCATTGCCCCCGAGGTGCAGTACAAGGACATCAGGCGGTTCAGCATCCCTAATGGAGAAAAGGAATGGCAACAGTTCCCGCCATCTCATTCCGCGCTTACCATACCAACATATACGTGCGGTTGCACATAGTCCAAGCTGGGGTCCCCACTCTGTTGCCGCAGCATACTGCGCTGCCCAGTGCATGTAACTGTGGCCCACCAGCCATACTGCCACCGGTGTGCGGGAACACACAGGGTCTATAAAAGAAGTAAAGAGAATAATGACTTAACCGGTACTCATACCTGGAGTGGGCAAACATACAATGCAAAACGCATGGATCCCCATCTCCCCATCTGGCGTATATCAGCCTCAGAGTACCCAAATGCAGCCGCAGTTGATGCAGCACCTATCCTAAATGAATGGGTGCCCTAACGAGCCCCGGGGAGGCCAACACTGGTTAGTGCCATACCGGTCACCTTCCAAAATTGGAATTTAGTAAGGGGAGACCCATCCTGGTGGCAGAAAAACGGGCCAGGGTGCGCGCCACGCACTGCCAAAAACTCATGTAGGGCACCAACCGGACAGATGTCTGCAATGGAACATCGTAGCAGTCTAACTCCACTGCCTACGCTGTGCTGATCAACCTTTGAGGACCGTATCCTCAACTGAGCCCACTCATTAGTGACATAGACATCGTCGAGTTCCAGTGCCCTACGAGTCGCATCCGCCTTAGACAGTGGTACCAACTCACTGATGCGGAGCGCTCCAAAGAAGGCCACCGTGGTAGCCACGTGAAAAAGAGCCACCTCATACCTATCATAACACAAGTTATGCCAGCCTCGTGCAAGGTGGGTCAGGACCTCTGGTGAAATTGGGTGACGAGTGTCCGGGCGGCGGCCACGTTCCCGTGTCCACCCCTCCAAAACATGACGTATGCAGAAATCATTCACGCAGTCAGCGAAGCCCCTCACTTTGGCCATAAATGCCGTTGCCAACAGCCTGGATGCTATAGTACGAGGAGCCAAACCCTGACTGTGAAGATAAACCATAAATTGTAAAACCTGTTCAACTGGTATGGGCCACACTTCGGGCAACTGTAGTTGCACACAAAAGGTTCTAAATTGTACAAAAGCATGTTGATACGCCTTACGCGTGCGAGGTGCCAAAGACATGCCGATCGCCCGGTTCACCTCTCCTCGCCAAATGTCCAAATCTTGGCTGGGAGTGGCGAGGGGAATTCCTCTGCTTCCGGAGCCAAGGCATGGAACCGGGGGATCTGCAGGCGGGATAAAGCATCAGCAATATCATTATTAATGCCTGGGACATGTCTGGCCTTATCAGCACATTTAGGCGTAGGCTTCTTAACACAAATTGATGAACCAACACCATAATCCTAGGTGATTTAGACGTCTGAGCGTTGACAATGTGCACCACTGCCGCATTGTCACACCAAAAATGGACCACTGAGTTGGCCCACTCCTCGCCCCATAGCATCAAAGCTCCCAGGATGGGAAGGAACTCAAGGAAGGTAAGATCGCGGAGGCGATCTGTGCCAAGCCATGCGTGAGGCCATCGGCCGTAAGCCCACCTCCCCTCAAAATAAATCCCATATCCCAGGGAGCCGGAGGCATCCGACTGTACTTGGAATCTAGGGGAGACCATAAGGTCTGATCTCCAGAAAGAGACCCCGTTAAAATCCCGTAGGAATGTGAGCCGAACAGAAAGGTCAGCCCGCATGCACCTGGTCAGTCGGACCCTATGGTGGCGCTTTAACAGGCCAGTCATGGCATCACATAGGCGCCGGGCAAATGCTCTGCCGGGTGTCACCACCCTGCAGGCAAAGTTAAGATGACCATGAAGTACCTGCAGCTCACGAAGTGACCCTTTACGTTTGGCCATCAATGCCAAAATCATCGCGGAGATCTGGGTGACCTTATCTATGGGTAACCGGGATGCCTGTGCGACCGTGTCAATTTCAATGCCTAGAAATGTGAGCTTAGTAGATGGGCCCTCGGTCTTTTCGAGCGCTAAGGGGACACCCAGTTCCCACATTAACGTCTGAAATGTAGTGAGGAGACGCGTGCACGTGTCCGAGCCCCGTTCACCCCTGAACAAAAAGTCATCGAGGTAATGGGCTACAGACCGAGACCTGGACCTGCAAACAAAGGCCCACTGAAGGAAAGTGCTAAAACATTCGAATGCCGAACATGAAATAGAGCAGCCAAAAGGCATGGCCTTATCCACATAGAACTTCCCTTGGAATCTAAAACCCAATAGCTCAAAGTCCCCTGGGTGCACTGGCAGCAAGCAGAATGCCGATTTAATGTCACATTTTGCCAGGAGGGCACCGGGACCGACATCGCCAGAGGACGAACAGGCATCAGCTGCGGCGGTCGGGCGGTGGAGTTCGGCTCCCGCCCTCCCTTCTCCGGGTCCTGCTTCCCCCGGAGAGGGATAAAAGATCGGCCGCAGCCCCGAAGACGCCGGGACGCGCTGCCTCGACCCTCTGGCCTGACATCGCCAGAGGACGAACGGGCATCAGCTGCGGCGGTTGGGCGGTGGAGTTCGGCTCCCGCCCTCCCTTCTCCGGGTCCTGCTTCCCCCGGAGAGGGATAAAAGACCTGCCGCAGCCCCGAAGACGCCGGGACGCGCTGCCTCGACCCTCTGGCCCCGACATTGCCAGAGGACGAACAGGCTTCAGCTGCGGCGGTCGGGCGGTGGAGTTCAGCTCCCGCCCTCCCTTCTCCGGGTCCTGCTTCACCCGGAGAGGGATAAAAGATCGGCCGCAGCCCCAAAGACGCCGGGACGCGCTGCCTCGACCCTCTGGCCTGACATCGCCAGAGGACGAACGGGCATCAGCTGCGGCGGTCGGGCGGTAGAGTTCGGCTCCCGCCCTCCCTTCTCCGGGTCTTGCTTCCCCCAGAGAGGGACAAAAAACCAGCCGCAGCCCCGAAGACGCCGGGACGCGCTGCCTCGACCCTCTGGCCCCGACATCGCCAGAGGACGAACGGGCATCAGCTGCGGCAGTCGGGCGGTGGAGTTCGGCTCCCGCCCTCCCTTCTCCGGGTCCTGCTTCCCCCGGAGAGGGATAAAAGACCGGCCGCAGCCCCGAAGACGCCGGGACACGCTGCCTCAACCCTCTGGCCCCGACATCGCCAGAGGATGTACTTTGAGTGTTGGTTCATTGGACTGTTTCATTTGATTGTGTCGGCTTATTATCCTAAGTGTTATGTATCTATTTTTTTTGTATCATTCACTTTCCTGCTGCTGGCTGCATTACAGTCAGCATGCACCAATGTTAACCGCTTAGAGTTTGCTTTGGTAAAGTGAAGCGGTATACAAGAATAAAGTGAAATGAAAAAATGAAATGAAAAAAATGAGCGCACCATCCGTAGGGCCTGGTCAAACGACGTATACCTGACCGAACAAAGGTCATCAGGAATAGCATAATTGACAGAAGAACCCGCCGGGTACGATAGATGGTGAATTAAACGAAATTCACCCGGGGTCTTTTTAGGTACTAACCTGAGGGGAGACCTTCAGGTTAGGGAAAGGCGGCTCGGAAAAGGGGCCCGCTACCCTCCTAGCCTCCACTTCTTTAGCAATACTCAGGGCAGCTAACTCCTCCTTGCCCTTCAAGGAAATTAAATTGGGGGCATCTTGGGGTCCCCGAACCCCCTCAAACGGAATACGAAAGCCCCACTGGAAACCCTCCAGAAGGTACCTCGCGTCCTCCCTTCTTGGATAAGTTGAGAGCCATCGCTCCAGCATATACACATTAACTGGGGAGGGGGCCTTTTGAATGGCTAGCTCCTTCTGAGGAAGCCCTGACCGCCCCTGTCCACCTCTACTTCTGCCCCGTGACCCACCAGCCTGCGGGCATGCGGAGGCGGCGTGGGGGCCAGCGCAAGAGGGACACTTATGTTTGAACCGACACTGTCACTTATTGCACACGCCATTAGCTGAGAAGCTCCAACACAGCAAGCGGGCTGGAACCCCCTGCCCCACCGACTGGCGGAGAGCCTGTGTTGGAGTAGCTCGCTGCACAGCATGGCCACAATGGTACCTATCCCCAGGCGCCAGACGCGTGGGGGTCATGTACAAGAGCCACAATTTCTGGCAGGGCTCATCCCACCTCATCTCTGGGTGTAGGGCCACCCTCATTCTAAATTCCTCATCATAAGCCAACCACGACGGGCCAGGGAAATCAACCATTGCCCTGTAAATATTGTCCAAGTATTGGATCATAGGAATGGCCAGATCAGGCCGGGCCCTCAGGTATACCGCCATATAAATAAGATATGCCGGCAACCAGTTGGCCCAAGTGCGCGGTGGCTTACGACGACGGGACAGCTCTTTGTCTCTGTCGTCCTGTTCCTCTCTCTCTTCCTTAGTGGGCTCACGGTTCAATAGGGAGAATATATCCACGTACTCCCCTCGCCAAATCTTATCCCTCGTGACCTGTGACAAATGATCACCCAGGGGCAAGGAAAAACCAGCCGTCGGCAAAGCCATCGTCGGCACATTCTGTATAGAGGGCATACGCAGCAGGACCTGAACAGCCCCTGCGATGCTCAGCACAGCCCCAGGGGCGGACACCCCCGCCCTTAATGAGGGACCATTTTGAAACCATGGGTTACTGGTGTAGGATGGTAACTGCTGCCTACTCGCATCAACTTGACGAGGCCAGGGCCACTGAACCCCCCCAATGTAAGTGGACTGTGGTGGTGGTGCACTAAATTGAACCTGATACTCACTAGTTGCACCCCCATGAGCCGCCCCCACCGGGGGTTCCGACCCACGGCGGGCGTCGGAGCTCGGGACCGGAATCGAGCTCTGGGACCACCCCTGACTGCTCCCAGCCTGGACATCAGGTCAAACGGGGAGCTGCAAGGCACCAGCTGGGGCCGGCTGGACCGTCTCAAGCAGCTCGACCCGGTTGGCCGCCCGCTGAAGTGTTGCAGCCGGCAAGTTAGCCGGGGCCGACGAAGGGGCCCCTGTTGAAGAAAGAGTAGCGCCCCCCTCCGAAGGAGGTTGTGCAATGCCCAAGGATGCTTCCAGCATTGCTATCCGTGCTAACAGAGCATCCACTGCCTCAGAGCCCCCAGTATAAAGTGGGCCGGGTGGGCTGGACGGCCCACCAGGCAGTTGAGGAAAAGGCAACCCAAAAGGAGAGCCAGGGCCATGCCCAAAACTCTGGCCCATGGGGGGCCGGAGGAGCAGTGGGGCGGACACCTGCACCAGGCCCCCCCGGGCCACCCTGTCCCGTGCCCTGCAAAGGTGGGCCGAGGGCCGAAGCCCCAGAGGTGCTGGCCTGTAGCTGACTAGCTACCAAGCTGGGACCCGGCTGCCAAGTGGTAGCCTGACCAGCCCCACTGGTACCAGTGGGCAAGGCTGTAACATTGTCCTGCCGTGGGGGCGCAGCCCTGGTCCTCCGACCCAAAGGCTGGCCCCCATCCGATGCAGGGCCGGTAAAAGTTCTTCCCCTCGGCCGTGGCTTCAGTGCCGGGGCCTTCCGCTTGGGAGCCATGTCTCCCTAGGAGAAGAAAAGTCGCTGAAGGATCCCTATCCAGGGATCGAACTCCTAGCGTGTAAGTACCGCAGTAGCCAAGAAGCCAAGAAGCTCCGGGTACTGTAATCCTCCTTTCCCAGCCGGGAAACGAATGACAAGGCTCTATAGCCGAAGACTAAAGAGAAAAAATCGATGGAGAAAACTTCTCCTCTCCGTCGCTATTCTAAAATGGCAGCTTGGCTGCCTCGTGGCCACCCCTTTTATAGAGAAGTGGCCACACCCCCTAACTCACCCGGATGTCTGAGTCCGGGTGGGGGGGGGCCCTGCAAAGAGCGCGGCGGCCATTTTGGCGCCGCGCTTTCATTTGGGAGAGGTCATCCAGAGATTTGGTGTTTACTGTTTTTAGTATGTTGGTGAACACACAGCTCTATTTCTCTTTTACTTCAGCTGTGGCAGATGCTGTCCAGTCCCTTGAACACTGTCTGATATTGACAATGAACTGGACTAGGACAAATAAGTTGAAGCTGAGTCATGGCAAGACAGAAATTCTGTTGTTGGAAGGTTCTCCAAATCAGTTAGGAGGTAATCTATATAGCCTGCATCTCTTCCTAAAATACCAAGTACACAACTTGGGAGTGCTTTTCAAATTCAGCTCATTCCTTAGAACAGCAGATATCTGCCATAGCCAGAGCAGTGTTTTCCCAGCATCGGAAGATTACCCAATTGTGCCACTATCTGTGCTGCAAATCCCTGATAATGGATTTTCCCTGGAAATGCATACCACAGTGTGGTTTCTGTCGAAGTTCAGAAACTTGTTGCAGTACTCCCATTCAATGATAGTTGACAGGTGAATATGGTTCTTTTGCTTCCTCAATGTTTTAGCCCAGGAAAAGAATAGGCATATGGTTTCTGTGGATGATTTCTGTCAATGTACAATCTACTTGGCAAGTTTCCCTATTTGGAAGTTGCAACTCCAGAGTGCTTTTTGGAATAGAGAATTTTGGCCAAGAAGAGATCAATGGAATGTGGTACCTTTGAATGTTTTATAGCTTGCTGGATGGATTACTTTATAGCTGGCAGATGATTATTGCTTCTCCTGTTCTGAAGTTACGTACTGTTCCAAGTTTTTTTCCTAAATATGGATTTTTGAGACAGAATGGATATTGGTATATGGCTCCTGGTGATAGTTTGATCCCCACTATATTAGTTTCCTCTAGTCACATGTGAGCCATGAATTTGGTTTGTTTATCCTGCTCAGCAGTTGCCATTCCAGGCTGTTTACAACAACATTATTATTTATTTATTTTTGCCCATAACAAGTACTGCAATGTGATTTTTGAAGCTGTTTTGTGGCTTGTTCTCATCTCATTTGATGGAAAGGTGAGTTTTGTTGAGCTGTCATACTATTGCTGTTACAGGATTTTTTGTACAGTACAGATTCCTGTCCAGAAAGGGGGCTGTTTTGTGACTTCTGCACCAGAGTCTTCTAGTCTAATGATACAAGTAGATTTTGTTTGGCTGCTCTAATTTTATACCCTGAACAAGTATTGTAATATGTTTCCCTGCACTATTTTGTGACTTCTTGCTTCAGTCCACTCTTATTTAGTGGTATGGGTGAATTTCATTGCCTGTCCTGCTCAAAGGTTGCCATTCTGAGCTGTTATGCACAATGTGGATTTTCAACCCAGAACTGGTACTGCACTATGATTTATGGGGTTGTTTTATGGCTTGACATATCAAAGTCATGTAGTCATACATGTGTTTTGAATTCAGTTGGCTTATGCTACTTGGAAGTTGCTGTTCTGAGCTTTTGCATTTTGCAAAAGGTAGATTCTCTGTCACCTTGTTCATGGAGATACATTATGGCTTGCTACATCAGTCCCCTATGTTCTAATAGGATCGTTCATTTTGTGTCAGAGATTACTCTGGTTTGATAGAATTTTTTCAGGGGGTTCCCGAATGAGGCTCCTTTCATGTCCCCCATCAATGAGAAGTCACAATTCTGGTCTGTTTCTTGCAATGTTGATTTTCTTCTCAGAATGGGTACCAGAATGTTGTTCCTAAATATTTACTGGCTTGCTGTGGAAAGGATGAAATTTCATTGAGCTGCCCTACTCAGAAATTATCTTTCCAGCCTAATTTGCACAAAACCTATTTTCTGCCCAGCATGGATACTCAAATGTTATTCCTGAGTAGGTTTCAGTGCTTGTTGCATAACTCCCCTCTTGACTAACAGGATGGATGGATTTTGTTGAGCAATCCAATTTGACAGTCATTGTTTTGCACACATTCTTTGCAGCATCAATTTTCTGCTCAGAACAGTTACTGAACTGTTGTCTCTTGGGAATGTTTTCTGGCTTGCTTCATCTGTCTGGTCAGATGGGTGAATACCATTCCAAACTGTTTTGTGCAATATTGGCTTTCTGCCAAGAAAGGGTACTGGAATGGTTCTGGGAATTGTTTGTTGCATCACTCTCATAGAGCTGGGTGTGTATTGTGAATTGCAAAAATGTGTATTGGTTTATCTTGTTTTGATGTTCCTGTTTCAGGCCAGCTGTGTTCTGTTCCAACTGGATTGAGAGCATTAAACAGTTAATGAAAGGTTTAATGGGTTTGATGTCTAAAGTACTGCCACTTCCTGCAACTTTTGGCATCAGTTCTTTTTATTAATAACTGTCCTTTCCAGGCTGTTCCATTCTGGCCTTTGTCTATTGTCTTGTGGGCTCTGAAACTGGACAAAGCAAAGTATAAATACAGTAGATACTGTCTTCATGAATCTCTAAATTTTGGAACTGAATAGCAGTATTGAAAACACTCCTCCATAAGATGTACCATAAAATAATCTGCCTATCTACCTTGCCCTTGTGATGAATTGCAGAGCACAATTTTGCATTGCTTGTGTGGATTTATTGCAAATCCATTTGTTATAACTTCACAAATCCTTAAAGTAATTTGGGATGTGCTGTTTGCTGCTATTTACATTGTAAAAGGTTAATTTGGTTTTCCCATCTTAACTTGGAATACGAATTAATGGAAGAATAGAGAAAAATCTAAAGAGAAAGTTGGCTAATGGGTACCCACTTTCCCTCCATGTTCAATGCCACCTGCTAGCCATTTAGCTGCAGCTAATGTGAAACCATGCTTTTGGCAAGCCTCTTTAGCTTTTTTTCTGGTTTTTTTGTTTTGTTTTTTGCTTAGTTAAAATGAAAAAGTGAACTGTCTGTTGGCTAAAAAATGCAACCCTTTGATTTTTGGTAGGGTAACTGGCACAGCTGTTGATGATGTCTACAACCTGAATAGATAGTAGGCAAATGGATGCCAATAACCATTTAACATCTGATCCTTCTTTCCAGTATTATATTTCCTAAAATAAGGTGCTATATGCTTAACAAGATAGATTTCTATAACTTTATTTTTTTATCTCTTTATTTATTTTATTTAACAATTTAGTTAAGTTTCAGATTGCACTTACTGTTTTGACATTTCTTCCTTTTGTAAGCAGTACCTTTAATGATTTTTCTCTCCCCCACAACACAAGATAATTAAGAAAATTCCTGTGTCTTCTTCATCTCTACACTAAATCTCAGTAATTTCCCTCTTGCACTGGATTTTTAAAATGTACAGTACATAAGGAGACCTACATAAATGGAAGAAATTACCCAGCTGTTTATTAATATTTGATTGATTGTTTCCTAATATTTCATTTTTCTTATTCAGATATTTCAGTCTCAGTTATGATTGGCATATGGTCGAAAGCAGTGGAAAAGCAAAACACCTATGAAAAAAACTTCCTGGGTTTATCTTCCTAGAATTCTCAGGTTTAGTTTCCAGGATCTCCCAGGCAATCCAATCCCCCTCCAACCAATGTACTTGATGCTGGGGCAAGCAGTTGGCTAACATATATTCTTTGAGCATGGCATCCATGAACAAGAAAAAAAAACCTCTCGATTGTACCAACCATAGGAGATCCAACCTGGATCAGCACAACTCTCTCCAAAATTTTAAGGAACTATAGTGGGAGTGGGGGGACATGTCATGTTAATCTGCAGTGACTGCCAACTTCTTTTAGCTGTTGCATAAACAGAAAATTTGGTTCCAGATCAAGAAAGCTAACAGTATTGATATGCCTAAAGGTCAGCAACCTTTTAAAGTTGGGGGCCAGGTCACACTCCCTCAGACAGTTGAGGGGGTCAGACTAATGGTCCCCCCACCATAAATGTTGCCATAAACGCGTCCATGTCTGCTGTAAACACTTCTGCTGCTGCCGTAAATGCATCCATGGCAGCAGTGGTGGTTGGAGCAAGGGCAGGGCCCAGATGATTTGGCGCTCTGGACTGGATTAAGCCCACGGGCCATAGGTTGCTGACCCCTGGTTTAACACATTGAACTTTGTCAAGAAGATGAAAGTGTTAGGTATACTTAGCCTGGCTAAGGGCAGGTTGAGAAGACATATGGTAACCATTCATAGTAGTCTCCTTTCACATGGAAGATGAAGAGGATTTCTCCACTGTTGCTCCAAAAATAAAACCTTAACCAGTGAATTTAAACTGTAGTGCTGATGTCTGAGGGCCATCTGATCCTTCTTTCATTGGTTAATCTCAAATAGGGATTATGTGAAATAAATCAACATTAAGTGATGAGTTACTGTACAAAATAATCATAGTTAATTGTAGTTTTGATTTAGGATGATGTTCTTGCTAACGTTCTTGTGGATAACTGTTCAAGGTCAAGGAACCTCATATATCCTCATCTGGATCCCCATCTGGACCCTAACATTCCCTTGAAAAAGTCTTAGCACTGTTTAGCAAGCTAGTGAGCAATTTTGCTGTGTTTCTGACTCACAATACCCATTTTAAGATTGAAAAATATTTGACATATGTTTGAATTACAATCAAAACTTTGAGCAACATATGTTACACTACAGTTATGTGTTTCAAAACCTCTGGAGGAGTGGACCAAAATTGTGGAATGGGAATGAGGTATGTGACTATGCATTAAAGTATAGAAATAGACACAAGTGCAAACAAATACCCAGATTCTTGCAAGTGTCTTCAAAGTTGGGCGGCAATATAAATCAGAAAAATAAATAAATAATATGTGGATCTTAAGTAAAGACAGAAGAAGGATGCAGGAGGGCTTTGGAAAAATGCAAAAAAAGATTTTAAATAGAGAGATTTTTACATAACATTTTTGAAAATCCCCAATCCAGACAATTTAACTCCCACCAAACTTGCAAATGTTTTACTTGGGTCTGTAGTGTACCATGTAGTTTGTCCTTACCAACCTTTGAGAAGAGATAAGTAACTGTACAGCTACTCTTTTATGTTTGTCATATGCATTATGCATGAACAAGGAAGTGGAAAGTATTAGTTCCATCTGGTTTGAAATACATTGTATTTTAAAATATACCAGTCAAATCAAAGAGATTCCCGATGCCGATACCAAAGAGAAATTCAGGTTTGTGGATATTCTGATGGTTCTGTCACCCCAAACAAAAGTAAATACTGTATATATATAAAAGCAAAGCTAACTCCAAAGGAAAGGCAATTACTTTTGCATAGCTCCTTTTAAAATTTCATTTTAATTAAATTTTTAGGGGATAACAAGTTTTCTGAGCTATAAAACATCAAAACCTCACATTGCTCAGTAAAATAGCTTCAAACTAAACAACTTTAAGAGATTCAATAAGTAAGGATAGTAAAGAAAATCAGCAATAATCTGACGTTTTGAATGTGGTCAAATCTTCAAAACAATCATATCATTTAGCAGTTATACAGAAATGTTTAGAACTCAACTATACTGTCAAATACCCCTGAATTTGTTCCACTTACACAATGGCCGGATTCATTTTTTTAAAATAGTGTCAATGTGATACAAAGGCTGAATTGACTTATGTAGCCTTCTTTGCTTCCAACACAGCTTATTTTTTCTGCTGCTTTTATCAAGTGAGAAGTATTCAAATGGATTTTTTTCCCTCTCATGTGATCATTCTTGTGAAGACATGGAATGTCTTTAGGTGGTGTTTTGGTGACATCGGCCAGTAGTTCACAACCTTTTAAAGCTGGGGGCCGGGTCATGCTCCCTCATAACTTCGGGGGCCAGACAGTCATTTTGCCTTTCCTCCACTACATGGCACTTCCTGTTGTGGTGGAGGCAGTGGGAGGAACATGAAATGGTGTCATGGGCCACATTCAGCCATGAGAATCCCTGACATAGGCAGTTGTGATGTTCACAATCGGGAGGACATGCCCCTTTTTTCTTTTCTCTCCCCTGATCATTTTCCTTTTTTTTTTTTACTTTATTTCTTAAATACAAGAGATTAATACTGGATCACCCTATCTCCTTACCTGTGGGTAATCATTATTAGTCTTCTGTTTATGTACATCCCTGTGTTGTATATATGCATTGCTATTCATTGTTCAGTCGCACAGTCGTGCCCGACTCTTTGCAAGTGGAAATGAATAACCAATAAAAAGAAGTTTCTCTTGCAAAGTATCTCCAGCTCAACCAAATGTCAAGAAAAGGAGACTTAGTTCCACTATGGCCAAGAAGGGAGAAGAGGGAACAAGCTGAACATTTAGCAGTACCTTTGATAAAAAGTTCACATGGAAAGATCATCTTAATTTGAGAGAGATCCAAGGCACTCAGCTTGCAAATAGGGAAAAGGATGGGGAAGGGAACCCAATATATTGTGGAGACTGTGTGTGCCAACTTAGCAGTTTAAAAGTGAGAAATTGTAGGTAGATAAATAGGAATCACTTCGGTGTGAAGGTAAAAAGTGTTCCGTGCACTCCGGTGTCTAGTCATGCCTGCCACATGTTCATAGAAACATCTGCAGATACAGACAGCGCTGGCTCTTTGGGTATAAACAGAGGTGAGCACTGGACCCTAGAGTCAGATACGACTGGCTTACCTATGTGTGCATGGGCATTTCAAAGCACCAATGATTTTTCCTTATTGGGATATTTGCTAATGTTGTGACAAAATTTGGGGGAAATCGGCTTTTTTTGTGTCCTTATCCGGTGCATGCACCAGATATTGCTTTAAAAAGATGCTTTCCCACAAAGCAAGCCCCAGCTTGGTTTGGAGGAAAGCGGGCATGCACCCATTGCCCCTCCAAGAAGGGAAGCAGCCAAGCATGTGGCCCATTCCCTTCCCAGAGGGGCGGGGGTGGATCTGCGTGCACCCGCCGTCATTGCAGGCAAGGAGCCGGTCACTCCTGGAAGCAGAAGGGCATTTTTTACAGCAGCAGTGGGTGTGCGCAGATCCACCCCACCCCAGCTGCTGTCCGGGAGCCGGTCACTCCGTGTTACAGTGGCGGCAGGTAAGTACCATGCAGGTGGGTGCACACAGACTCACCCTGCAGCCCTCCAGGGGGAGAAGTGGCTACGTGCTTGGCTGGTTCTCCCCCCAGAGGGCTGCAGGGTGAGCACAGACCCACCCTGCAGCCCTCCAAGGGGAGAAGCGACCACGCGCTTGGCCGGTTCTCCCCCTGGAGTACCGCAGAGTGAGTGCAGAACCCGCCACCCCTCCTGGCAAGGAACTTGACAGCATCGGATAACGACAAAGTGTCCCTATCCGGTGCACAGCTTTCCCCCAAATTTGGCATCATTATCCAGTTTTGTCTTTATCCGGTGCTGTCATTATCTGGGGTTCCACTGTACCAGATACCTCACCTATCTTCTGAGAAACTTGTATGAGGTCAAGAAACAACTGTTAGGACTGTATGTGGAATGGGTGATTGGTTTAGAATAGGAAAAGGAATAGAATAGGAAAAGGAGTATTGTCACCCTGCTTATCTATACCTATAAGGAAGGAGTGTGGCCGTGCATGTCCCTCAATCATGGCCACACCCCTGGAGAACCATCCCGTGTTGCTTCACACACACCATCCTTTCCTAACAGCAATGGTTTGTGTGAAGGTCTGGAGGTCGAAGGTGGGTCCTGTGCCCCACAAAATGGGAAAAGGAATGGAAACTACAACTCCCATGATGCCATGGGAGAAAAAATGGCAGCTTGACAGCCAGGCCTGGAAACAGAATGTTGGAGAGAGCTGATTTGCATGTTGGACGGTGATTGGTTGAGAGTGAATGACTGATGGAGCAAGGTCCTGATGTGGATGGAACAAACCCATGCCATTTAAGCCTCTGCAGCCCTGAACGAGACACTTTCAATGCACATCATGAGAGAGAGGGGGGGAGGGAGTGTGTGTCTCTGTGTGTGCAAGACAATGCACAAGACAGTGGGTTCCGGATCAGTCGTGTGTGTGTGTCTGAATATGAGAGAGAGAGAGTCCGTGTGTTGGGGTGTATCAGGGTCCAAAAAACCTAAACATACAACAAACACCGCCCGGCCAAGGCCGAGTAATTAGCTCTCATCCTTCCTTCCCTACCTCCAGCCGTTCTTCTCCCCTTCCTTCTTTCCTTCCCTACCTCATTCTTACCCACCCATCTTCCTTTCCTCCTACATTTTCCCCTCAATACCTACTACCCATCCCTCATCATCACACCGGGGTGAGTCTGCCCAGGTTCCTTTACTGAGAGCCAGGGGGCATCACAAATGGTGTGGGGGGAGCCAAAAAGGAAAAAAAATCTCCCTAAGCCACCCCCCACCCCATGGGTTGAGCCCTCCCCCCCAAAAAAAAAACCCATCAAAGATGGGCACCTATGCTAGTTTATCTTATATGCAGAGTACATCATGTATAATGTAGGGCTGGATGAATCACAAGATTGTCAGGAGAAATATCAACAACCTCAGATACCACCCTAATGGCAGAAAGTGAAGAAGATCTAAAGAGCCTCTTGGTGAGAGTGAAAGAGGAGAGTGCAAAAGCTGGCTTGAAACTCAACATCAAAAATACCAAGATCATGGCATCCGGCTCCATCACTCCCTGGAAAATTGAAAGAGAAGAAATGGAAGCAGTGTTAGACTTTGCCTTCTTGGGATCCAAGATTACTGCAGACAGTGAATGCAGCCATGAAATAAAAAGACACTTACTCCTTGGGTGGCAAGCCATGGCAAACCTAGGAAGAAGAATAAGAAGTAGAGACATCACCCTGTCTGCATAATTAAAGCAATAGTCTTCCCAGTACACTAGTAAAATATGGCTATGAGAGCTGGACCATAAGGAAGGCTGATTGCAGAAGAATAGATGCCTTTGAACTGTGGTGCTGGAGAAGAATTTTGAGAGCTCCTTGGAGTACAAGGGGACCATATCAGTCGATCCTGAGGGAAATCAACCCTGACTGCCATGACTTCTTCCAGGATATTTCAGTTACATCCATCTATCATCCTTAGTTTTCTGGGGGAGGTTCACCTTCTTAAAACATGTTGAGCATTCCATGCTCAGGTTTTACTGGGCTGTTTTGATGTCTCTGTTTTTATGATGATGGTGATTGTGGAGGTACTGTTATAATTTGCTTGTCATTTTTGCAACTGTTGCAGTTCATTGAGACATTTCTGCATGGAATAGTGATGTTCAGATATGCATAGGTCTCCATACTCTAATGGCTTGTTTTTAATATATACAGTGTATATACCTTTAACTTCTTTGCATTGTTAAAAAATGTGCTATAGTAATGCAGTTTGTAAATTTTGCCCCCAGACAACCACTAGAGGGAAAGCTTTGTGAAAAGATATAGGACACTGCAATTTTTAGCTACATCAGTATTTCCCAAACTTCTCAAAAATAAGGAACACATTTTCTGAATTAAAATTTGAGACATATGCCATGGTTACAATTACAAAGGGATTATATGAGTGTGTAAGTGTGGCCTCTGGTTACTTTTGGATGAAACTAGTTTTGGGGGTACAGATCTGTCAGACTTCAGACTTCCTATTTAGAAAGAAAAATTGCCTTGATCTTTGCTGGCAGAGAGACACAAGACTGTGATGCTTTTGATCCTCTTGAACCCCTCTGTGGCTTTGAATATCATCAACCATGCTATATTTCCAGGTAGGCTTTTTGATTTGTAATGGGGAAAGCACTGTTACATGTTGGTTCTTTTTCTCCTTGGGGCTCAACTAGACAGGGAACCTGGATCAGGTTGAAAAGCATTGCTTTTTTAGTTGTGATCTGTCTCCTTGGCATTTAAATTGATATTTTTAGTTTCACACAATGACACCTTTTTTCAAGACAAGAAATGACACTGCACCTCATCAGACTGTTGCAGTCCTTATTGCCATGCCAATTCATCCACCCTCCTGTCAGAAACACTACCTTGCTTGCCTCTCTTCTTTCCTGCCTTTCCTTTCATTCCTTGTTGTCAGCTGTCAGCCAGTGTGTTGGCTTTGTGATTCTGTAGTGGAAGGCTAGAATTAAATTTGATGACATACCCCTTTGCTGAAAAATAAGGAAAAATAAGCAAATAATAACAGCAATAGGCCAAAGGCATAAATGTTGTCACCTCCTCCTCAACCAATCAGTCAACCAATCAATTAATCAATCAATCCCTCTTTCTCAGCTGTTTCTTAATTTTTCTATCCTTCTCTGTTCAAGGCAAATGAGTACCTCCCCTTCTCCTAGCAGCAAAGGGATGGGCTCATTTCTGCTAACACCGCTTTTACTACTACTAATTCTTCCTTCTCACCCTCATCTTACAAAGGAGCTGGAGCTCCAGAATGCCTCATTGTGTCTAAAGGCAATAAAACTTGCCCCTAATGTGCAAACAAGAGACCGATGCTTGAATGTCATCTGTTTGGCACATACGCTGAGTCAGCATGGTTAAGATCTAGAGTTGTCAGCAAAGCTTCACTCTGACCTCAGGCTTCCATTTATTAATTTCAGTAGGAGAAGTTTCAGGCTATCTCTCCACCCTCCCAGCTGAACACCAGCAGCAGTTGGAAATATTTGCATCTGGCTGGATCATGTCTTGGATTCTGGCAGTTGCAACGGGGTGTTTTTTTTTTTAATATCAGGAAGGCACCAAGGTGAGAATTAAACATAAGAAGAGCAGCTAAATTCTAAAGTATATGATGAAATGGCAGGGCAGGTGGAGTAACATTAGCAAAACACCAAGGAAAGTCTTCTTACTAAAAGACCTGTCATCACACAGGGAAATCAACAAACCACAAATTTAATGCTGTGGAGTTGTCGTCAAATACTTTTCTTTGGAAAAAAGAATAATGCAAACATAGGAACTAAATGGTTTTAGTATGAAACTGGCAGATGTTTGAATGGCTCCTGAATAAAGGATTATGTGAGACTCAATGCTTCTAATCCCTCCAGCCAGGAGCAGCAGAACTGAGAGTGTCACTTCATTTCCACAGAGATCCACAGTAGCTCAAAAAGGGAGTTGTTTTGCCTGTGCTGACATTAGACTCCAACAGAATGACAGCTGAGGGAGGGGGGTGGACGTGTGATGCCTACAAAAGGACCGGGTGGGTAAAGGAATAGGATGGATGGGCAAACAGAGGGGCAGCAGGAGATGTAATACAGAAACTATCTAGGCATGATGAGTAGCAGGACTGTGGCAAGTGTGAAGAGAAAAGGGGCATCACTCCTCATCCCAGCATTTAGGTAACAGTGCTGAGCTAGGCAAAATAATAAGGAGGGGGGAAATCAGTGGAGCAGAGACAATAGAAGAGGAGGGAATATACCCTCCCAACACTGAACTGAAGAGATGGGATACAGAGAAATTTGGTGTACACTTGGGCCACAACCTCATTGAAATTTGCATTAAAACCCTGGCCTATGGAGGTGCCTTGTAGTAGAGCAGGCAAATTAATCTTCACCTCTGTAGCTCAGACTGGTGAATCCCCAGCCCCTCCACAGTGCTGATCCTTGCCAACTACTGCACAAACTGGCTGAGTCAGGGAGACATAACTGCGATCTTTTCCAACTCGGCTCTAAAGAGCATACAATGGTCATATCGTAGCGTTGACCCATGGTGTCCACTGCATGCCCCACTGATTTGCCTAAATCATGTCTTCACGTACCATCTTCACCTCGTCCAATAACTCCCCGATGGATCCACTTCTACCACACTAGCCGTATGACTGTTGTGATCTATTTAAATATGGCACCCCTGAGAGCCCTCAATGTCCTGCAATGTAAGAATAGGATATGGGACAAATTATCACAAATCATTTCTTAAATCTGCCAATCAGGAAACCAAGCCCAATATTCCTATCTGGCCCTCGAGAGTGACCCCTCAGGATTCAAGCCTGCAAGGCAGGTGGACCATCTGAAATAATTGCAAAGAGACCATACAGATGGTGAGACAGGCTTAAAAAGCCATGTAGCCCTACCCTTGAGCCATCAAGCAGCAACATTAGAGTGTCCCTCTCAATCCTGCCTCCTCATCTGATCTGAGGGAGAGAACCCCCCCCCCTTCCTCCATGCCTCATATTGGAAGGGCCTATTCTGGTTGTACAGTACTGTACCATGTCACACTCCAGTTGAAGATTGTAAACATCACCCTTGGCCCCACACCTCACTTCTGCTTTGATTCAGTTCTGACAATCATACCGTTAAATGCCCAAGATTAAAGTGAAATATTGTGATTCCACTTGTTCCAGAACAGTAGAAGGCCCTGACAACAGTCCACCTAGATGCAAATTAATAGTATTCAGAGCAGAATAATAATCTGTGTTGACATCATTGTGAGGTGAAAGATGTTGTATTATAGAAAGCTGCCTGGTTTCCAGTTATTCTCAATTCTTAGCAAACTTTGAGCTTAATAAAGCAGCCCTCCTTACTTAAAGAATCCTTGGTATCAGATTATAGCACAATGCTTTACATTTTAATTTAGAAATAAGACCCACTGAAATCAATGGGAAACACTACAAGGAACGTTTATAGGACTGCAGACTTAATGATGAGACTCTAAGGTCATAAAATAATGAATCAAACACTATCATCTCATTAGCTGTTAAATTAATACCTAAGGGGAATGACAGTTAAATTAGCTAGAGACAAGTAAAAATTAAATCCCTTAATTAATATCTTGGTCTGTAAATAAAAGTATAGCCAGTATCAGAGCTGGAAAGGTAATGTAGTAAGGTGATATACCTTTCCAGTTGTGTTTCTCATCATGAAAGCAATTATATTAATTAACATGGACTTAAAGCTTGCTATCTAATGACTGTTGCCCTGTGATCCATGCTTAGATTCAGCTGTGGCATCCATTAATATTTTATTGGTTTATAATTTCTATTTGCATTTTTGTTACTTTGATTGATTGCTGCCATTAGTAATGAACCCAGTTGTTACACTCATATATAGAAAAACTGCAAATGCAGTTGCAAAATAACATAATGACACCCTTTTCTTTTTGACCATTGGGAAAAAAAACTATCTATGTGAATGTTCATTTTCACAGAAGTGGCTCTGCAAAATTGTGGCACGGAAGATATGCTTTTGATTATAAAAACATGTTTTGGAAGAAAACCATGCTTCTATCCTTTAGACTTCTTGCATAACAGTTCCACTGTTTGTACTAATGAGTGATATGTGTGCACACAGAGGACAACTACATGCCTTGAGATGGTGATTCTGTGCCACATAAACAACAGCCTAATAGCTCATTAACAGCTCGTGTATTGTGACACTGGGGGCACTCATGCTCCCAAGGCAAAACCTTTGTTGTCATGAACAAGCAGTACAGTAAAACCCCGACTTACAAATGCCTCGAGTTACATAAAATTCAACTTACATAATGATTTTGTGCTAAAACCATGTCCTGATTTACACGATTTCCTATGGGTTTGCTTCGAGTTATGTAAAAATTCATTTCCCTATGGGTTTGCTTCGATTTAGACAAAAAATTCATTTTTCCTAGGGGTTTGCTTCGAGTTACATAAAAAAAATTCCTATGGGTTTGCTTTGAGTTACATAAAAAACCAATTTAAGCAAAAGCCTACAGAATGGACGTTTTTCATAAGTAGGGGTTTTACTGTATACCTCTTCATAGAAGCATAGAATAATTGAAGGTTCCTATGAGGCCATCATGTCCAGTCTTCAGCACAATGATGACATTTCAAATCAAAGCAGATCTTCAGATGGGTTGTCTAATTTTATCTTGAATGACTTCAGTGTTGGAACACTCACCACCTACCAAGGTAATTGGTTCAATTATTGTACTGCTCCAGTGGTGTGATTCAATTTTTTTTACTACCTACTCTGTGGGTGTAGTATGGTGGGCATGGCCAGGGGGAAAGCTCTATGTTGTACCCGAATTACGACTACTGCACGTTTATTTCAAAACTTGGATGGGCGGGGCCAGCCAGAATTTCTGCTACCAGTTGTGGAGAACTGGTGCGAACCTGCTGAAGCCCACCACCGTTCTGCTCTAACACTTTTTCCTTCTTAACAGAAGATATTCAGCCTATATCTGGCTTTCTGTAACTTGTGCCCTCCACTCTGGAATGATTGAGAAAAGGTGCTGCCCCTCTTTCTTTATGATCATATTTCATAAAAGTGCTGTCTCATGCCTGGTTCTTTTAGTTTTCATTCATAAGGCTCCCCCCCCCCCCAGTCCAGTGTGTGCACCAGTTCACCAGAACCAGTAGCAGAAATTCTGGCTGGCCCCGCCCACCCATGCTTAGAAATAAAGTAGTTCTAATTCGGGTAGAGTTGCCATAATTCTATCCCCCCAAACCAGGACTTCCTTGCTCAAAAGCCAGTTGTATCTGACTCTAAGGTTTAGTGCTCATCTCTGTTTCAGAACTGAAGAGCCAGCATTGTCTGCTTCTGCAGATGTTTCCATGGTCATGTGGCAGGCATGACTAGACACCGCAAACTGTAAGACCCTTCCTCTCCCTGAGCAGGTCACCCATACCCTACCCTTCACCTGCCCACCCCCTTAAGTTGGACCCACCTTTAAACACCACACAAGGATCCCTTGGAAGAAAGCTCTAAAAAGTCTGGGATAGAAAAGTATGTAAAAAGCTATGGAGGATTCCTTCAGACTGCAAAGGGTTAAATGCATAGAGTCAGAATTCCTAGAGAGGAAGGGAAGTGAAGAGTTGTCTATCTCACTTCCTATCCATAGTGTTCCCTTCCTCTCTAGGAATGCTGACTCTATGCATTTAACCCTTTGCAGTCTGAAGGAATCCTCCGTAGCTTTTTATATACAGTATTTTTCCTTGAACCAGGATTTTTACATGTTTTCCCTTGAATCGGACGGGACAACATGAATCCGTGAAAATCACGGAAAAATGGGACATATGGCATCCCTAAATTTGGGTGCAATGCAGGGCTTTTCCCCTGGCAATGGCCACCATACCATGCCCACAGTGTGGTAGTACATTTTTTGGGAGCCCATCACTGCCCCAGTCCCCTGATCATCCTTGTTGCCCTCCTCTGAAGTTGTCCTAGTTTGTTGGCATCCTTCTTAAAGTGCAGAGGCCTAACTGGTGCCAAATAGAGGGGGCTAGTACCTCACAGGTTTTGGAGACTAAACTTCTGTTAATGCAGCATAAAATAGCATTTGCCTTTTTAAAGGCACATCTTACTGTTGGCTCATTTACAGTATGTGATTTACAACAATTCCAAGATTCTTCTTGCTCGTAGTATTAATGAGCCAGGTATCGCAAATTTTGTAACTGTGCAATTGGTGTCTCCCACCCCGAGTGTAGAACTTTGCACTTATACCTGTTAAATTTCATTCTTTCCTTTTCCACCCAGTGCTCAAGGCTATCAAGATCTTTTTGAATTTTGCTTCTTGTAATATGTGGGTGCAAGTTCAGATTATGGCTGCTAAGAGTTAGGTACCAACTAGGGGCACAAATTTCTTGTTAAAAGCTTGTGCCATTTGTATCTGGAAATATCTGCCCTTCTAGAGTCATAGACAGACTGAGATTAGTGTAGAAAATGCCATTTCTTACTCTATCAAGATCTTAACTGATCATTCCACATGTACTGTGAGAAGGTTATCAAGGTGGCATTTTAGCATAATGACAAAATCAGACTCGGAGCATCTAGAGAGAAAAATTAAAATACAGAAGGAATGGAAATTTCTTCACATTACAGATTGTATATTCTTACCTTGAATACCTTGAATACTTTGGAGTCGTTATTCAGTGAGGAGTCTGCACATTGGTAGACATCTTCACAATGACATTTTGCACATGCAAATGGACTTGAAAAATCTAGTCCATTTGCATGTGTCTTTTAGCCATTTGGGTATTACATCACCCATTGGCTAGTACAGCCACTTGCTGTTATAAATTGAAAGGTTAAATACTTTTTAGTTAAATAACTGGCTGCCAGGAAAAGGCATGAGAGTATACTTCTCAACTTTTAAAAATGTAGTTCTAAGTTTTAAAATGTTTTTGTTTGGTTTTAGTTTATTTAGCTGTAGTTGTAGTAGTAATAGAGACTAAGCTGGCATCTGTTCTTGAAGAACTAGCTGTCTATTATGACACAATCACCTGACACCTAATCCAGAAAAAAGCACATATATGTGCATTGCGAAATAGGGAGGCAAGAAAGAAGTTGAACATAATCTGGAAAGGGCACAAATTAAACCACTGTGACAATTCAAAATACATGGGGATAAAATTGGACCATGCTTTAAGTTACAAACATCAAGGTCAGGATATTAAGCAGAAAGTATGCACCAGGAATAATCTCATCCACAAATTTACAAATACCACAAGGGGAACACAGCCTAATGTTCTCCATACATCAGCCCTTGCCCTGTGTTTCTATGCTGCAGAGTATGCTGTCCCTGTCTGCAGAAACTCTGCCCATGCTAGCCAAGTTAACATGGCCCTTCATGAGGTGGGTAGTAGTTGCAGGCTGTTTACGATCAACAATTGTTAATAAAATCACCCATGAGTATGATACCTCCAGATGTAAGAAGACAAGTAGTTGCAGAAGTTGGGAAGAAAAAGCAAGAAACAGACCCAAGGCACCCACTGTTTGGACATCAACATCATCCTTCAATCTTGAAGTCAACGAACAGCTTCCTAAAAACAATAGTACCAATTCCATCTACATCTGAGGCTTGTTGAAAAGGCTTATGGAAAAGAATATCACCTGGAAGTTATCGGAAGCATAGGAGAAGCCAGCTTCAAGTAACTATTTCCACTATGGGACATGGGAGACACTGAATAGGCTGAGAACTGGGGTGACATAATGCAAAACAAACCTAAAAAGCTGGGGCTATAATGACAATGGTGAAGAATGTGAATGTGGCGAGAGACTAGACTTTGAATATCTGCTAATCTGCAGCAGTTTGTCTGAACAGTGCGATATTGAGGATTTATTGGAAGCAAATGACAGGGCTATTAAACTGCTGAATGTTGGGAAAGTAGACTGCAAATATATAAATACTGTATATAGTGTATATGTATGCATCCATTTTTAGATGATTAGTGTTTTTATAACATTTTGTTGGTTTTAAATTTTAGTGCTTCGGTCTTGGATAAATAAATAAATAAATAAAGTTGTAGTTCTAATACATAATATGCTTAATTGTCTTTTTATTACTGTGATTCATTGCCTGTTTGCCTGCTTTTCTGTTCTAAGGATTGTGTGATGCACCTTGAATAGCTTTTGTGGAAGAAACAATTATAAACCAAATAAATGAATAGTCATCTCTTGAATTATGTAGAAGGGCAGTGAGATACTTGATAAAATCCAATCTCTTAGTTTAGTTGTCGTGAAACACTCCTCCTTCCCTTTTCCTACCCCAGTTGCAAGGGGCCATTCAACAATTTGTGATCCATGTTTTTGAGAAAAATTGACCCCCGGCCCCTATTTAATCCAACCATAATTTTCGCTTCTAACCTCCCTCCTTTTAAAAGTACGTAATCCAAAAAACCCATGTAATTTTCTGTAATTCAGATGGCAGACCCTCACCCTCCTCAAGGATCACATAATTGTTGATTGGCCCCCAAGTAATTCAAGTACTGTATTGTGGATACCAGGTTTTCTGATAGAATCTTGTGTATGATTTTTTTAAATCAAAGTTGAAATTCTCTTATCTTAAGTGAGGAATGCAAGCAAAATGTTCAGGCTAAAATTAACAAAAATTATTCACCTGTGATTTCTAATTTTTGTGATCTTACTAGCTAGACTTAATAGGCATATCAAAGTTTGTATGTCATCATAAGCTAAGCGAAAAATGCCAGGCGATCACTTTTCTGGGAATGCTGTTTCAAACTGTTGGTAATTTAGGACCTATCAGTTTCTATGACAATGTATAAATATCTCAGCCATACTTGTGAAGCAACAATCACTCTTTGCAGGCGCACCCACCCAAATAAAGACTCAGGCACCGGTATTGGAATAAAGGCATTGGGCCAATTTTTTTGAATAATGCCCCAGTCCAAATTATAACTTTCAATTGGTGTATCATCCAATTGTAATTCTTTAAGGCAAGCAGGCCGCAGTAGCACTGGTAAGGTTCCACCCAAAATGCCAATGGCTATTGGCTATATGTATCAATTTGTTTGTTGTCACAAACAAATTGTTGACTGAAGTCAATATACTATCTACTGACCCCACCCTCTGACGTGTATCCATCCAAATATCAAGGTGATGCAGGCTGTGAAGCTCCTTGCATCAGCCCGTTCATGGTTCGCCCTTGACCGGCCAATCCTGTTTCCCCTGTACCTATCTACGTGTTGGCCAGTCAATTGTGAACCTGCCAGATATCTATGGGTCATAAATTTTTACCTTACCAGTGCTACCCGCCACACGGGGAGGCGTCCATGATGACTCACCGCCCCTCCCCCGACTGACAGAACGGTCACCAGGCCCGCTTGCACATCCTCCAGAAAGCGGTGCATACCTCTGGCTGACAGGTGGACCCCATCTCCTGCATACAGGCTAAAATCCTGCAACCCTATCCCCGGGTGTCGAATGGCTGTCCCCAAGCCATTCTCAACAAGGAACCGGGCAACAGCCCTGTTCACTGACCGCCAGGCACAGTCCAAACAACGGAGATCAACGCCTCCTCTATAACAGTGTCTCGGCACAATGTCAGACCATAGCAACTGTGTGTATGGCCATAAATGGTGTAGAAACACCAGGTCACTGCACACCGACATTTTTAAGAAAAGGCCAGTGATCTGTGTGAGATCATTGCCGCCGAGGTGCAGAATCAAAACATTTGGTGGTCCAGCATGCCTGGTGGACATCAGGAATGGCAACAGTTCCCACCACATACCACCGCATATGTGCAGATGCACGCAGATGCACGCAGCCCGAGATGGGGTCCCCACTCCAACGATGCAGCATACTGTGCCACCCAGTGCACATAACTGTGGCCCACCAGCCACACTGCCACCAGTGTGCGTAGACACACAGGGTCTGTAAAAGAAGAAAAGAATTAAGGACATAGCTAGGTACTCATGCAGTGAGGGGACGTACATATAACGAAAAACGCGCGGATCCCCACCTGCCCATCCAATGTATATCAGCCTCCGAGTACCCAAACGCAGCCGCAGTTGATGCGGCACCTATCCTGAATGAATGGGTGCCATAACGAGCCCCAGGGAGGCCCACACTGTGAAGTGCTGTCCCGGTCACCAGAATTGAAATTTGGTAAGGGGAGACCCATCCCGGTGGCAGAACAACAGGCCAGGGCACGTACCACCCACTGCCAAAAAGACGTGTAGGGCACAAACCGGACAGATGTCAGCAAATGTGCATCGTAGCAGTCTCACACCACTGCCTTCTCCATGCTGATCGGCCTTTGAGGAACGAATCCTCAACTGAACCCACTCCTGGGTGATAGATACATCTTCCAGTTCCAGTGCCCTACAAGACACGTCCCCCTTTGACAATGGGACCATCTCACTGATTCTCAGCGCTCCAAAGAAAGCTACGGTGGTAGCTGCATGAAAAAGAGACTCCTCATACCTATCATAGCACAGTTTATGCCAACCTTGAGTAAGGTGGGACAGAATACACGGCGAAACAGGGTGACGTGTGTCCGGGCGGCGGTCACGTTCACGTGTCCACCCTTCCAAGACATGGCGTATACGGAAGTCACTCATGCAGTCAGTAAAGCCCCGTGCCTTTGCCATGAATGCCAAGGCCGAAAGCCTGGTGGCGATGGTGCATGGGGCCAATCCCTGACCATGAAGGTGTACCATTTACTGTAAAACCTGGTCGACTGGTATTGGCCGCATTTCAGGCAACTGCCTTTCCCTGCAAAAGGTCCAAAATTAAAGGAGTGTATGCTGATACGCCTTACGAGTGTGAGGTGCCAAAGACATGCTGATCGCCCGGTTCACTTCTTCTCGCCAAATGTCCATATCTCGGCCGGGAGTGGAGAGGGAAGTTCCTCTACGTCTGGAGCCAAGACACGGAACCGGGAGATCTGCAGGCGGGATAAAGTGTCAGCAATATCGTTATTAATGCCTGGCACATGTCTGGCCGTGAAGAGCACATTAAGGTGCAATGACCTAAGAACAAATTGGTGAACTAAGTCCATGACTCTGGGGGACTTAGATGTTTGGGCATTGACAATGTGAACCACAGAATTAGCCCACATGTCCCCCCAGAGCATAAGGGCACCCAAAATTGGAAAAAACTCCAGGAATGTAAGATCGCGTAAGCGATCCGTGCCCTGCCATTCCTGGGGCCATTGACCATAGGCCCACTGTCCTTCAAAATAAATCCCATACCCAAGGGAGCCGGAGGCATCTGACTGTACTTGGAACTGAGGGCTGACCATAAGCTCAGATCTCCAAAAGGAGACGCCATTAAAGTCCTGTAGGAAAGTGAGCCAAACCGACAGGTCTGCTCGTAAACCCCTAGTCAGCCAGACCCTGTGGTGTCGTTTAGAAAGGCCCACCATAGCGTCACAAAGACACCTGGCGAAGGCTCTGCCTGGTGTCACCACCCTGCAGGTGAAGTTGAGGTGGCTGTGAAGCACCTGCAACTCCCTGAGAGACACCTTACGCTTGGCAAGCATTGCCAAAATTGCATCAGAGATCCGAGTCACCTTTTCCATAGGCAATCTGGATGTCTGGGCAACGGTGTCGATGTCAATACCCAAAAAGGTAAGGGTGGTGGCTAGGCCCTCTGTCTTTTCAGGTGCTAGGGGGACACCCAGTTCCCCCATAAGCGCCTGAAACATGTTGAGCAGGCGTCCACACATGCCCGAGTCGTGTCCACCCCCGAACAAAAAATTGTCGAGGTAGTGGGCTACCGACCAGGACCCCGACCTACGAACAAAAGCCCAATGGAGGAAGGTGCTAAATCATTCAAAGGCCGAGCACGAAATGGAACAGCCAAAAGGCATGGCCTTGTCCACATAAAACTTGCCCCAGAAACAAAAACCTAACAGCTCAAAATCGTCCGGGTGCACCGGCAACAATCGGAATGCCGATTTGATATCACACTTTGCCATGAGCGCCCCAGGACCACATGAGAGTACCATCTGCAAGGCCTGGTCAAAGGACGTATACCGAACAGAGCAAAGGTCATCTGGTATAGCATCATTGACCGAGGAACCCGCAGGGTAAGAAAGGTGGTGAATCAGACAAAATTCACCTGGGGACTTCTTAGGAACTAAACCCAGAGGGGATACCTTTAAGTTAGGATATGGGGGGTCGTTAAACGGCCCCGCCACCCTCTGCTCTCTAACCTCTTTAGCTATCTTCTCTGCAGCAATGTCCTCATTACCCCTGAGAGACAGTAGGTTCGGGGCATCCTGAGGCCCGCGAACACCCTTGAACGGGATGCGGAAGCCAAACTTAAAACCCTCAAGCAGGTAGATCGCATCATCCTGTCTAGGATAGGCGTGCAGCCATCGCTTAAGCACCGTGAAATTAATTGGTGAGGGGGCCTTTTGTATGGGTAGCCCGCTGGAATCCCCTTCCCCTGCCCCGTGCCCCACCGGCACGCGGGCATGCGGAGGCAGCGTGAGGGCCAGAACAAGAAGGGCACTTGTGCCTAAATCTACACTGGCACCTGGTGCACACTCCGTTGGCGGAGAAACTCCAACACAGCAGGCGGGCTGGAACCCCCTGCCCCGCCTGCTGGCGGGGAGTCTGTGTAGTAGCTGCCCGCTATACAGCATGGCCACAGTGGTACCGGTCACCTGGCGCTGGCCATGTAGGGGTCATATACAGTAGCCACAACTGCTGGCAGGGCTCGTCCCTCTGCATCTCAGGGTGAAGGGCCACCCTCATCCTAAATTCTTCATCATAGGCCAACCATGACGGGCCAGGAAAATCGACAACAGCCCAGTAAATATTGTCCAGGTACTGGACCATTGGGATGGCCAAATCAGGACGGGCCCTGAGATATACCGCCATGTATATCAAATAGGCCGGTAACCAATTGGCCCAAGTGTGAGGCGGCTTACGACGACGGGACAACTCCTTGTCCCTGTCGTCCTGCCCCTCCCTCTCCTCCTTAGTGGGTTCACGGTTAAGGAGGGTGAAAATGTCAATATATTCCCCCCGCTATATCTTCTCCCTAGTAGCCTGGGATAAATGGTCACCCAGGGGTAGGGAGTAACCGGCCATCGGCAGAGCCGACGTTGGCACGGAGTGAAGTGGGGGAACATATAATGGGCCCTGTCAGACCCCAGAGAAGTTAGCCGGAACAGTTGGGGCGGTCACCCCTGTAAGAACCTGGGGGTAATTAGGAGCCCAGGTGGTAACAGGGTAGTGTGCAGTGAACTGCCCTCCCGCAGTAGCCTGTTGCGGCCATGGCCACTGGACACACACACACACACCCCGGTGTTGTGAGTCAGTGGCACCGGTGTGCTGACTTGACCAGGATACTCAGTGCACCCCCACTGTGGGTTCCGGCCCGTGGTGGGCATCGGAGCTCGCAATGGTCATCGAGCTCTGAGCCTCCATGTGTCCCTGCCAAGCAGGACCAGTCCCCGATGGAATGCCCTGCTGGAACGGCTGTATGAGGAGCTGTGAGGCGCCAGCCTGCGCTGGCCTGATGGCCTCCAGCAGCTCAACCCTGTTGGTCGCCCGCTGCGTGGCAGTGGCAGGCATGTGGGCCGCAGCCGAGGAGCTGCCAAGCCCACCCTCCATTGGTGGTGGTGCAATTCCCATGGATGCCTTGAGTGCCGATATGCAGGCAAGGAGAGCATCCACGGTGTCAGACCCACCAGAATAAGGTGGGCTGGGTGGGCCGGATGGCCCACCGGGCAATTGGTGAGCAGGCGGAGGGGGAAAACCGTGTGGCAATCCCAAAACCCCAGGAGAGCAGGCCTGCGACTGGGCGGGTAAGCAGAGGTCTGGTCACCCGCATTGGTGGCATTGGGTAAGGTAACACTGCCACCCCCCCGTGGGGCGCCCGCCCGAGCCCTCTGGCCCAATGGTGGCCCCATAGAGGAGGTCGAGGGGGTAGGCCGAGCCCTCCCCCTTGGACACGGCCTCGGGGCCGCAGGAGCCTTTCGCTTGGGTGCCATGGCCACCCAAGCGCTGAAGCACTGATCGGAGGAAAGATATCCTCCGATCAATAATTAATAAGGAAAACTCGAGAGGAGCACCAGCAGCGTCGGAGTGAACTTCTCCGCTCCGTTGCTGTTCTAAAATGGCAGCGAAGCTGCCTCGTGGCCACCACTTTTATAAAGGGATGGCCACGCCCCCTAACTAACCCGGATGTCTTCATCCGGGATGGGTGGGGGCCCACAAAGAGCGCGGCGGCCATTTTGGCACCGCGCTTGCACTATCTCTTTGCCTTCTTTCTTTCCACCAGTTAGAAACTTGCTTCTGATTAATTTAAACACTGTGCTTTTATTGTCCCTCTTTCTGATAACCTCTTTCAAGCATTTAATAAATATAATATTATATTATTGATTTCATCAGTCATTTTAAATAGATCTACTCATAATTATTGAATATGCCATGTGGCATTTGTTCAACATGTAGATTTCAGTAGTCATTGTTTTAAATAGATCTGCTCAGAATTGTTGAATATGCCATGTAGCATTTATTCAACATATGAATGAAATTGTAATTGCATTTTGAAAAGTTGTTTCGTCTTAAATAATGTTAATACCTGTCTTCATTGTTTTGTTCCAGGTACTATTCTGGTTGACAACATGCTGATTAAAGGTACAGCAGGAGGACCTGATCCCACCATTGAACTAACATTAAAGGACAATGTTGACTACTGGGTAATCTTAGATCCTATCAACCAAAGGCTTTACCTAAACAGTACAGGGCGAATTCTGGACAGAGATGTAAGTTGGCTTCTTTTCCCCACCTTCACCCAACTTGATTAAAAACTGTTTATTGCATCCTTATAATTTCTGTTTACTGAGATGCATCCTCCATACAGCCAGCTCAGTCTTTTTAGGATAACCTAAGGATGGTTTTGAGAAATTGAAGATGATGCAAGAGAGAAAAATGCTGTGATTTTATATTTCCTGGATATTTCCTTTAGCCATGCGATATTGTTAGAACAATATATTTTATATCTGTGTAATATTGTGTATACTCTATTTGCTGGCATGTAAGACCCACTCCCCCCCCTTAAGATACACTGGAAAAATGGTGTGCATCTTGTACTGTATATAGTGGCCTATAGTGAGCTATTTTGGTAATAATGGGGTGCATCCTATACTCTGATGTGTCCTATACACCAGCAAATATGGTATGTCTTTGTACATACACATAAACACACATGCACACACATACAAGCACAATACAAGCTGTGTGCATTTCTTATCTTTTCACTATTACTTAAGTACAGGATGGGAAAAGATGAAAAAATATTTTTAGCTAGTCTTTAACTTTCATTTTAATAACTCCATCAATTGTAAAAATCCTTCAGAACCATCTAAAGGTTAGCCATAGACTTATCAAATTGTCATTTAAAAGTGTGGATTTCTCACATGTTAAAGATAACCTGTAAGCCCTGTACCTTCATTTTCTCTTTAATCATGGAAGTTCAATTTTCTGAACAGAGGAGGTTGCTATATGTGAGAAAGCTCTTCATTTAAGTCACAACCCTGCTTTGGAGGATTGATTTATGTGGATAAGAGCAGGATAGAGCAGTCTCCTCCTTTGAGTATAGAAATAAATGGAGTTGGCATAGTCTTGTCAATGTGAGTGGACTCCACACACCTGAAGAGGGTTCATACCAACCTAAAATGGTTTAGTTTCCAAAAATAATCTATGTAGATAGTTAAAGAGCTGCACATTTTTTAAAATGCAGGCCAGCACATCCTATGAACCACAACAGGAACATTCATTCATTCATAATCGCCTTTAATTTATGATCAAATGATATTTGAAGCACCTATTAACACTATTCTTTTGAACCACCTACCAGTAGGTGATATAAATTTCCTGTACAAACTGACAGATTTGTAGGAGAGATTTTGTAGGTTGAGTAAGAGAGATCAAAGTAACCCCTTCTGATACAAAAGTTGGCTAACACCTCTTCTCTTAGGCAATCAATATAAACTCAGGAGAAAGCTCAGAATAAATAACAGATTTGACATTCACGAATTACTGCATAAGAATAGAAATGAACAAATCAGTACTGAATAATGTGACAAAGAAACAGGAGAATGCTGCTAAATTCAAGGAGCATTTTGGAAGGCATTCTTTCATTTTTAATAAAACGCTTGGATAGCAGGTTAGATCATGGATTCTCAACCTTTGGCTCATGGGCTGGATACATCCCATGGTGCCATTTCATGTTGTTCCCCACTGCCTCCACCACACCTGGAAGTAAAATGTGGTGGAGAAATGGCAAAATAGCCATCCGTACACTGAAGTTGTCTGAGGGAGCATGACCCAGCCCCCAGCTTTAAAAGGTTGAGAATTACAGGGTAAGATATTCATCCTTTTATGAGTTTATACAAGAAATTATGTTTTGGTTACCATACCTTAACTGCAGTTTGGTACAGCTTTGTGGGGACAAATAAAAATTTTTCCAGGAGAATTAAGCTTGCCTTTCTATCTGAAAAATAAAATTATATTTTCTGCATTTCTGAAATGATTCCATGGCCTACACACATGCTTTTCTATTGACATGTGCCCCAAAACATTCCCTCTACTGTTCTTTATGTTTGGTTTCACAACCAGTTTGAAGAAGAATTCTACATTTTTTTATTGACTATCCATTTTGGAAAACTTTGAGAACAAATGCACAAATAAACAAATGTTCAGTTCTATTTATAGCATATCATAATAATGTTTTGTCTGAGGATGTTACCAAGACATTAAGATTCTCTTTAAATTAACTTTTTGTTAATTCTCATGATGGTATTATTCCACCAGTTTTTCTATTCTTCTGTGGTAAAGGGCCATTTTGCTGGAAAACATTTTATAAATTGACCAGTTGCTCTTAAAACTATTCTATTGCAATCCAAAGAGGTTTCTTTCTGAAGAAAACTTCTCTCAGGAGATCACACTCAGGGTGAAACTACATTCCGATTGATCCCATGATATGGATTGGAGTTGGCATGGTTAAAATCCAGCCAGTGGGCCATAGTGACCAGCCCCCTGAACCACATGACCGGTCCACAGCCCAAAAGGTTTTGGCACCCCTGTATTAAGCTGATCAATCACATGGCAGAAAGTGAAGCAAACTAAGACATACACACACACTCAACCCAGAGAACTAAGAAGTCCTACCTGCAGAGCAAAATACTGTACACTGAACATACATGGAAAAGAATGGCATCCATGTGCTTAGCTTTATGTAGCTGCTGATAAATACTTTAAAGCCATTCTTTTCCATGTGTGTTCAGTGTACAGTTTTTTGATCTGCAGGTAGGACTTCCTAGTTCCCACAAAGCCCTTGTCACTCCCGGAAGTAGAACATGCCAGTACAGGCCGTAGTTTGGGCACCCCTGGCTTAATCCAAAAGGACAGTGGAGCTGGGGTGTGTGTCAGGTTCTTGTTGAAGTTGGTTGAAATGGAGCACCAGTACAAAAAAAAAAAGAGGCTTTTCCACAGCTCCTGCTGCTACAACTTCAGTTTCTTCTTTTTCTGTCTCTTCCTCACTAGTGATTTGGCTCCAGTGAATCTTGCTCAGTTTAGTTTATTTCCTCCTCCATGCTCAGCTGTCCCCTCTTCCTCAAGGCTTTTCACACCAAACATCCCCTTTATTTAGTTTTAACACATGGGAAGAGAACGCGTTATTATATGTCAATTTAGTACTATATAACCTGTCAACCTTTTAAAAGAAAAATGTCCATAGATGAAGGGAAGGGGGCAAAGGGATGGGGAGGGCAGTGTTAATTGGGTGGGATGCTATGCTCCAACTAATAATTGCAGCAATACAGGTGGATTCTTGCGAAACAGGTCTCTGAGAATAATTAATCATTTCCTGTGTGAAAGGCAACAGCAATTTTGGTAGTGGAAATATGAGGAGCTTGGGACAGACACTTCTGAATCAGCCCTCATCTGCCTCCATGTGCCTAAAACAAATGGGAGTGGATGAATATGGCTTCTTAGGGCAGAAGATTCCAAAGCCTAGGAACAACCCTGTGAAGGTCCTCTCTTCTGTTCTCAACACACAAGTTTGGGAAGGTGATGGATCCAAGAGAATGGCCTCCCCAGAAGGCTCATACAGGATGATATGATCCTTCAAATAGTCAGAACCCAAGCCATATAGGGCTCTATAAGTAATAAGCAGCGCTTTGAATGGGCCTAAACAGACTGGCAATCAGTGAAGTGGTTATAATAAAGGAGATATATTTTTCCTGTCTGGCTGCAGTAGTTTTGAACTAGCTGAAGTTTCCAAACACTTTTCAAAGGCAGCCCCGCATTGTGTATGTTGTAGTAATTCAAACAGGATGCAACTAAAGCATATGTCACCGTGGCCAGATTGGACATCTCAATAGGTGCAGCTGGCTCATTAGCCTTTACTGCAAGTGCACTCTTGACCAACATTGAAACCTGTGCGTCCAAACTCACAATTGAGTCCAAGGTCCCAGCTTGGGCTTGCTTAATTTTTAGGAGGTGCGTAATCGATTCCAATCTAGGCTGGACCCCTATCCCCAGTAGGGAATAGTAGATGTAGAAGGCACAGGGCTGGGTGGGCTGGGGAGGATGGTGGGAGACAGGGGTGCCTCGAGGACAGTGGTCCACGGGGTCACAAAGAGTTGGAATCGACTGTGCGACTGAACAACAAAATTTTGCCTTTTGATTAACCAGAAACACCTATGTCTTGTCTGGATCATTTTTCTGTTTGTTAGTCCTCATCTAGTCCATTATTGATAGCAGATACTGATCTCAGCACAGAACAGCTTCCTTGGAATCAGATGGAAAGGAGAGATAGAGTTGAGTATTATCAGCCTACTGATGGCACAAAACCTCAAATTCTGGACAACATCTCCCAATCGTTTCATGTAGATGTTGCATAACACTGAGAGTCACTACAAACCAATGGCCAGGGTGTGAAACCAGATTCCCCAATACTACCTTCTGAGTTTGGCCCAGTGTTTAAATCTTGCAACTACTGTCTCATAATCCCAGTGCTGGTTCTGCATTTATAAAAATATGAAATAGACATATGTTAACTTTTCAGGATGGCTATGTAGACTTTTTTTTGGGGGGGGGGATAGTGCTACACACCTCACAACAATATTCCATCTCAATAATCTTCAAAAGAAATTTATTTTATTAACAAAAATGGTAACACCAGAAGCTGCTGACAGTTTATCCTATTAATGTTCTATTGATGTTCTACCCTTGTTTGGAGCATAATAATAATTATTTCATGTCAGAAATTATTCTGGATTGAATCGATATTTGCTGGATAAACTCTGCTCAGGTTATGCCTGAATGAGGCTCCTTTCATGTCCCCAAGATCTTTTCCTACCAAAGTGGTCCCTATATACCTACTTGCAATTTCTTGAGCATAGAGCTGCTTGGAATGGAAAGAGTGGAAAGGCCAGGCATTACTCCCACCTCCTGCAGCTGTCTAGCTAAGTGCCAAGGCAGCAGTTGCTCTATTTTTCTATAGAGAAATCTCTGTGTACAGGCCATATTAATTGTGCTTTCCATTTAGTCCACTGTGCAAGTTTAGGTGCTTTCATGCCTTATCTTCCCCCTCCCTCCACCTCACTAGCTAGACAATTCACAACAGACCCTTTTGAACTGTCTAAAGCTACTGGGAGAGTTTAATTTACGGATGCTTATGAACTCATCTCTTTCAGTGGAAGAACTATTGAAATTCAAAACATCCCCTTTTCTAGTCTTGTCATATGTTATTAAGTGAACAGATAGATTCAGGTGATGTAATCACCTGACAGAGAAGTCGATACAATTGCTTCCTGTGGAAAAGTGGTGGTTATTTGAATGTGCACACCATGTACAGAAAGCCTACTAAGTAAGCCAAGAGGGTTTCTTCCCTCTGGCCAAGCCTGCAGCTTGTTTTTGCTGCCAATCACTTCCTTCATTTCTTCACCCTTTCTTCAGGTGTTGGGGCTCCAGGGCATACACCATATTCTTAGATGCATCTGCTCTGGTGATGCCCCTAAGCATCTCAGTTTTTGAACCAAACAGCCAAACACATGCTCCTTTCTTTTATTAATCCATTTTGAAAAGAACATTCTTGAAGGTTTTAAAAAGACAGGTTTACAAAAATACTCACCATTCTTATTTTATTTTATTTCAAGAGAGAATCCATGCATTTCTATTTGACTTTACCAGGTTGGACTTCTTATTCAGAGACAGAGGCAAGAGTGATCAAACATCTTTGGTAAATTTGAAGAAGCTTTTGTACAGGTTTAGCTGAAGTAGAATAAGGTAATCATATAAGAAAGAAATCTTTGGTCAATAAGTTATTCTACAAATGCCTGCTGTATAAGAGAGTGGTTCCTCTTATGGTTTGGTAAATGCTTGAAGAGTATGAATTAGTGCAGAAATAAATTGATAGTTCTCACAGGGAAAATAAACAGAATTGCCTGCTGATATGTACCAGAAACTGCTTGTAAAAGTCATGACGTCAACAATATACATGTACAGTTTGGCTATGAATGCAAATTATTCTGGATGGTGAAGAGCTCTAAACCTTCTTTTGAACTTAGTGAATGGACAACAAAATGGCAAACAAAATTCAGCATCAGCAAGGTAATACTGGAAATGGCAAAAAATGAAAAATATAAATCTAATAAATCTATACCTATAAATCTGTGTGTTAACCGTTGGAATGTGACAAAGGATGTTTAGCCAGGCCCCACTAGCCCCGTCTGAGCCTCCGTGCACTCACCCGACTGGGGTTCACAGGTAACTGTCAGGTTGAATTTTGTGCCAGTGGGGCAGGAGACCCATGAACGCGAACAAAAAGAATGGACTCCATTTCCCAATGTTCCTTGGGCCGCGCCGCACCACAGCCAATCAGGCTGAGAGGTGCGAGCAAAAGGAACATTCGGAAACGTGCCGCGGCCAATCAAAATTAAGCTGCAGAAAAAAACGCTGCACAAACGGTAAACACAAACACCAAACTACAAGCCCCAGCATCCTGCGCGCAATGAGCGCGCAGAATGCTGAGGAAGCCGTCGTGCGAAAAATAAAAATAAAAAGCGCAGCGCCTCATAGCCACAAAAAGCAAACAATCCCCCCCGCTGCTGCAGTTCCCGTGACCCGGCTAGCAAGGCCAGGCCGCAGGAAAGAACCCCCCCCCCCCCAATGCTGCCAGAAGTGGCGCTGGCCTTCCCACGGCCAGGCCAGCGAAGCTAGGCCACGGGAAGGGAAAAAACCCCGGCACTGGCCTTCCTGCAGCCCGGCCAGCAAGGACAGGCCGCTGGAAGGAAATACCACCTGGCGCTGGCCTTCCCACAGCCCAGCCAGCGAGGCCAGGCCATGGAAAGGAACCCCCTGGCACTGGCCTTCCCGTGGCCCAGCCAGTGAGGCCGGGCCGCAGGAATGAAACCCCACTGGTGCTGGCCATCCCACGGCCCAGACAGCGAGGCCAGGCTGCGAGAAGGAAATACCCCTGGCACTGGCCTTCCCGCAGCCCGGCCAGCAAGGCCAGGCCATGCAAAGGAAACCCCCCCCCAATGGCACCTGAAGCACTGCTGGGGTTCCCGCAACCCGGCCTCGCTGCCCAGGCTGCATGAAGGAAAGCCACCCCCAACGCAAAAACACAAAACACAAAAAAAAATCAAAAACATCCAAAAATACACAAAAACAGTAACAAAACACCAAAGTATAAAACGAAAAAACCACTAATTCAAAAAATAACAAACACAAACACCTCCCACTCCATCACCACCAAAAAAAACCCAGAATAAATAAAACAAGAGAATTCACCAGTGAAAGGAAATGAAAAAAACAGACTACTTACCGGAAGAAGCACCACCCAGAGGCCAGAAGAGAAAAAACATATGCCACAAAAATAAAATAAAAAATATTTCTAAAATCCTGTGTTGAGTTTTTACTCAAATAAAAGCCCAAAACATCTAAACAGAGTTTAAAAACATTCAATGTTAAAAACATGTACTTTCACATTTTAAAAAATAATACCTACCGTAGAACTATTAAAAAGATTACATATTAAAAAATTATTTGGTTAACTAAAAAAATTAGAAAAAATTATATCATCCTTTGTTTTTGTTTTAATCTACAAAAAAACCACCAAACAAAAAATGATCACAGTTTATAACAGCCCAGCAAAAAATGTGTATAAATAAACATTTTAAAAATTTCAAATATAGACTAACCTCTTCTTTACCAACATTAAGAAAAAAAACCTTCCAAAACAATTTAGAACATCCCAGCACTGCCGGCCAAAATCTGCTAGTTCATAATAAAATAATATTCACATATGCACAGCTTGAATTGGAATTTGCTGCAATTAGGGAAATACATTTGTGTATAATTCTGCAGGCTGAGCACGTCTTGTAATTGCAGAAGTCAAACGTGTCTTCTTTTCATCTTTTATTATTTGTATATATTGAGTACAGTAGTACTCAAGTGGCTCAAGTGGCTAAGACGCTGACTGGGAGGTGGAAGGTCAGCAGTTAGATTCCTGAGTACTGCAGGACGGAATGAGCTCCCATCTTTGTCCCAGCTCCTGCCAACCTAGGAGTTCGAAAACAACAAATTGCAAGTAGATAAATAGGGACCAGTTTGGTGGAAGGTAACAGCGTTCTGTGCGCTCCGGTATCTAGTCATGCCTGCCACATTCCTACAGAAACGTCTGCAGAAGCAGACAGCGCTGGCTCTTCGCGTTTGAAACAGAGATGAGCACTGCACCCTAGAGTCATATATGACTGGCTTTCAAGCAAGGGAAACCTTTACCTTTAGTACAGAAGAACCCTGTATAATGGAAAAAACTCCTTTCTTTGGGGCTCTTTGCTATATGGTGTCTTTTGTTATACGAAGCGATATTGGCGATACCAGGCATAATGAAAAAATGTTTGTTATATGGGGTTTCATTAAGCGAGGTATACATCACTTAATGAAAAAAAATGTTATGCAGGGTATCGCCAATAGCGCAAAAGCACTTCATTGTAGGAATTTTTCGTTCTTTGAAGCATTTGTTATACGAGGTTCCACTGTATTACAATTTTTCTACTCCCCCCCCTTTCTCAAAGTGTGTGTACATTTTTGGCACCCTCTGTATACTGAAATTGGTGGCTGTCTCATAACAGAAGAAACAGGAGGGGACAAGGAGATTTTTTATAAATGAAAAAGCATTGTGCCTGGAATCACTGATTTTGCACAGTTCCATCTGCTCTTACATCTCTTTTCACACTGTTCTACATTTCCTTGTAGGCGCGCCCCCCTTCCCATTTTACCAAGCAGTTTAACCAGTTTAAACTCAGACTAAGGTTTCCGTTACCTGCACTCAGCAAGTCAGGAAGCTACACACCATCTGGGAAACCATCTGTCCAGCATCGCCACCCATCTGCATAGAAGATCTGGAGAAGTCCTCTCTTCCTTCACCTACACCCAAGGAACCACAGATTGTAGGTCTCTGCAGAGGCTGGAAGCAAGAGGGGTGTGATATGGCTGTACTTACTCCTGTATCCACTTGTCTGCCTCTCTCCTCCATTTTTCTCCAGCTGAGAAGAACTATCACTACCACTCCACCCCACTTCAGAGGAATGGAACACATGAACATGATCCTGTTTTAGGGTGCATTTTATGGCTTTCTTTTATCCATCTTTTATTTCCCTTTGAAGGGAGAAACAGACTAATACAGTCACTTTATTGGTGGTGTGGTTCCCTGCCCCCAAACCACCCGAATCTTGCATGTAGATGCAAATATTATACCACACATTTGTGCAATCGTAGGTGATCCTATTGAGTCAGACCCAATTTGGCTGTCTAGTTGCACCTAAAAGTAAACAATGTACAAAAAAGTGGGAAAAATAAGTTCTTGTAGTGCTCCTCCTAATACCCACTTTGATGGATATATGCCATGTAGCCTGCTGGAATGGCTTAGCAATAGCTCAGGGTAGGCAGGTCATAAGATATTTATTTTTCTTCTCACTCTACTTTGCAGCTTGCTGGGATTCCATGCAATAGGCTTCCATGCCCATTTTGTTTTGTTAACTTAGGTCAGGAGTTCTCAACCTTTCTAAGCCGGGGGCTGGGTCACACTCCCTCAGACAGTTTTGGGGGCCAGACAGCCATTTAGCCCTTCTTCCACCACATGGCACTTCTTGGTGTGGTGGAGGCAGTGGGGATAAATGAAATGGCACTGTGGGCTGCATCTGGCCAATGGGCCACAGGTTGAGAATCCCTGACTTATGTCATTAACAAGAAATAAAAGAAGATGGTGTAGAATCTCATAAAAACCAATTAGCCCTAAGACTGGAGACTCCCCAAGTTTTCTTTTTTTATTTCTATCTTGGCAATATACCCAGCTGTTCCATTATGTGACACATACAAATTAGCTTTCATATTACAGGATGGCCAGTAAAGGGTTACTATTAATCTATGGTAGTTTGTCAGTAATAACAATACTGCTGCTAGTTGTCCTGAAGGGGGCCCCACACAACTCCAGGCACTCCCTTTGGGTTCTGATGGCCTGCTGACCTCCAGTCCATACCTGTCAAGCGTGGCTCCGGAGAATATGGGACCTGCGCAGAAGCCTTCTGCGCAGAACCATTCTACACATGCATAGAAGGGTTATGTGCAGAAGGGGATATGCAGTAACAACCCCGTCAAATTACGGGATGGCGGCGGGAAAGTAGAGTTTGCAGCGCTGAATTATGGGAAATCCCGGCCAATCCGGGATACTTGACAGGTATGCTCCTGTCTACCTCACAGATGCCACCATTTCCTGAATGGATGGAGGCTTGGCACTGATGGAAAAGATGACAATGCTTCTTTCTTGAAGCTGGGAAATATGGTAGCTCGGCTGAACACAGTCCTTTTAAAACTGCCACTTTTCATTCCATACACAGATGGAGTTTGCCCTGGGAAGCTGCTCTGAAGATAGTTTTTCACCTTCAAAGACTGGGATGCCCCAGCAGATAATATTCCCAGGCTGATGATAGAAGGAAGAGCTACTCCTTTGGTATCTCCATAGAGACCTCATATCTCAAAGTAAATTGTCCCTCTGAGAAATGTTGCATTTCAAGGATGTGCTGGTGTGAAGATGTAGCCACTAGGTTGACCTTATCTTGGCTCCGCTCCACTCCACAAACACTCCCTCTTCTCCTGGTCACAAATGAGGATTTCTTAGTCTTTTCAGGCTTTTATTGAAGAAGCATTTGTATCTATCTATCTATCAATCTCTATCTCTATCTCTATCTATGTATATCTCTATATATCTATATCTATATCTATCTATATATATATCTATATATATATCTATATCTATATCTATATCTATATCTATATCTATATCTATATATCTATATATATATATATATATATATATATATATATATATATATATATATATATATATATATATATATATATATATATATATATATATATATATATATATATCAAAATGTAGATCAAAGCAATCAATCTAACTCTACTTTGAATACTATCTATGCTAAACATAGACCAGAGATAGGACTCCCTATATCTATCCTAACTTAACACAAGCTAAATAAAATAAAGAAACTACTAACTCTTCTAAGTTGGCATTTCTGTCAGAAATTAAGTTCTTTGCCCTAGATTGTTTAGGCAAAGGCTCAGAGACTGCTGCGCTTGACTTTCGCCCCATAGGATTTCTCCTAGGGTTCCATGTTGTTGGTTCAAAAGAACATAGGCTCGCACCTACTCCAAAATATGTGCTCCTGAAATCCCAATTTCTGGGGTTAATATTCTATTTTGCCCACCGCTCAGACCACTGGTTTGTTTGGGTTGAGAATGGGTGTGTGTGCCTACTCTCACCCAAAACAAACCAGCGGGCCGCCTGCCTTGCTTTCTCTGGAAGGCAGACACCGAACGGAGTGCCCGTACGCAGGCTGTCTTTCACCTTCCGGCCCTCTGGGAAGGGAAGTGGCCAGGTGCTTGGCTGCTTCCCTTCCCGGAGGGCCAAACACAGATGCATCGGATAACGCTAAAATAGTGTTATACGATGCAATTTCCCCCCAAAAAATTGCATCGTTATCCGATTTTAACGTTATCCAATGCATTCGTTATCCAAGGTATTACTGTACTTTCTCTTTCCCCAAAGGTGACCTTATCATGTGAAAGTAGTTGTACTAGTAATGTGAGAGGTACTCACAAAATGTCTTGTTCTCAGTGATTTTTGGATTCTCCCTCTCCCAAGACTCCACATTGAGACTTCCAATTGCACCAGTGATACTTTCTAATTCCTTCTGAAATTCCTTGGCCTCATTTTTCCTCTTAAAAAAAACCAACTATTGTTTTGCATGGAAAATTGTCAAATTTCTCATGGTTTAATCCCATTTCCTATGCTGGAAAAATTACAAATTGTGCATGAATTGCAATGTTCCTGCACAGTGAGGCATATATTCCATTTTTAAAATGACCATAAAATGTAGGATGGAAATCCTGATGTATTTTCTGGGAGATTTTTGTAGGGGAAAATAGACTTTTGCATAGAGAAGTCCTCTTGGAAGAAGTAAAAGATGTCCCCTTCAGTTTTTCTCCGGGAGTGAGGAGCTAAAAGAATCACATAACCAAATTCCTCCTCTTTTTAAAAGAGGGAATGCCTGTTGAATCTATAATTTGCCTAGGGCCTTTATTCCTTCTTTTTTCATAAACTTGTGAAAGCTGAGTTACTCAGATAGGTGTTTTTAGTATTATCTTGCATTAGCTGATGCACGCAATGTTTGGTTTTGATTTTTTTGATAAAAATTTTATTTTTAAGTTAGCACTTACATGCCACCCACTCAGGGGGACCCGACTCAGGGCAGCTTACATGATAAATCAACACAATATCATATTAACACAATGTACAATATCAACACAATATCAAATCAGATTGCAATACAAAATTTCAGTTCATAATATCACATCAACACAATGTCGACACAATATAACACATTGTTATTGCCAAGAGGCCACAGTCCTCCATTCTCTTGAGGCCAAGAGCGGCCAAGAGAAGAGTCCAAGGTTGGCAGCACCAGGAGCGGAGGTTTTAAACTGACCGGCCATGTTGCACACAGCTGTCCTCCATTCTCTCAAGGCTGGGAGCAGCCGAGAGAAGAGTCCAAGTTTGGCAGTGCCAGGAGTGGAGTTTTTAAGCTGATTAATTTTATGATCCTATTTTAATTTTTAAAATTATATATTTATGATGTTTTAATGAGGTATGTACACCTCCCTTTGTGTCTTTGGCCAGAATGGTATATAAAGGTAATAAATACATTTTAAAGGAGCAACTAAGGAGGGGAAGTACTCAAGTGCTAAATAAGCAAGTTAGGGAAATTGAGAGGCAGTGTTGAAGGCTAAATCTTACTTAATTACTGCTTCTACTGACAAGTATGGTAAATCGTATCTATTGTTGAGGACATGCAATAAATCATAGAATTTGACTTACTTGTTTCTGGCTACATAAAATTGTTGGCTGTATACTGCAGGCAGCCAAAAAAAAATGTCTATTTTTTTTGGGGGGGGGGGGATTAAACCGCATATATAATTACTTTGTACATGAAAATAGTTCCAACGTACTACAGCGGAGATGATGGAGATGCTAATGAGGTGAATGTTTAAAATGCTTTCTGTTAATGGGGTCAAGTATATATCAACAGGCTGAAGTGTCTAACAGCTGTATATGGCCAGGCTCCATGCCAAGCATCATGTTCTAACAATGCTCTATGAAAGATATGCACTAGTTTATTAGAAGGGTGAGAGAAGATCAATGCTACTTACAACAAAGAAGGGCAGAATGCAACGTCCCAGTATGGCTGCACCTCTTCCCACTGGGTTTTATTGTGGATATTATCCTGAAAAGAATAGGAAGTTTAGGTAAATGCTTCCCTTGACACTGCAGGATTTCTTTATAACACCGTAGCATCTGATTTCTTTTTTGGAGTGGACTGAGGTGAAGCCATAACATTTGGTGAGAGTCTTTCTGTACAGAAGTTCTCTGTTTCTAGTTTCTGACTTCCTGGATGCGCCTGTGGACAATCTTACTCATTTTCATTCTAGGTTCCAGTCTGTAAAATTTGTCCTCCAGGTGCTTCCAAAACAACATAGTATATTCTTTTAAATAAGAGGAAGTTAATTAATAAGGAAAGTAGAAGCCGGCATGAATATTTATGATGATAATATTAGAAACAGCATAGCACTTGATAAAATTAATTGGCATTTTATTAGCTGAACAGGAATTACAGAAGGATATTAAAATTATATTATACCCATTGTTCATAAGTTTAATTTCCATCTAGTTTTAGATTGATCATGTAAAACTGTAGACAGGTGGAGTAGAATGGGATAATGAGTGAATTATCATGTATTTATTAAGCAAAGCTACTGCTGTTCTGTATATCATCTTGTCTGTATTCATTCATATATATATATTAGCCATGGAGGGGGGGATCAGCTTCTTATTGAAAAGTTGCATATTGTTTGTGTATTTATGTGCACATGCACATATGTATTCATGTTATTACTGGCTAAATATCATTGTAGTAATACTGAAAACTGGAATGTAGCTTATATGGCTTTAACTTTGATCAGTTGGTTCTAATTAATGTGATATCACTATGTGGTGGCTAATTAGTCACTATGCCAATGTGGATGATGATAATTTTCTGTGATGTTTAATATCAACATATGTTCTCCAAATAGGCTTGGAATTATTGATTACATTATTGTACAATTTGTAATAGTCTCATGAATTAAATAAATGAATTAAGTAAAATTAAGGTTTTTAGCCACTGTATCTATTGCTATGTCTTCTCCATGGTCTCTCTGACTCATACATGTGGGTAGCGGCAAATATCTATTGCCTAGCATTGCCACACTTGTAGAGCTAACAAAAGGTTCTTTTCTACTGTGATACTACTTTGCCTTCAGTTTACAGTTCTACACTTCAATAACAGGGATATATATATATATATATATATATATATATATCCCTGTTATTGAAGTGTAGAACTGTAAACTGAAGGCAAAGTAGTATCACAGTAGAAAAGAACCTTTTGTTAGCTCTACAAGTGTGGCAATGCTAGGCAATAGATATCTAGCCTTTGACCTTGTATTCAAAATGTATGCCATGTCCGAGGTGCCCTGAGTACAGCTGTGAACACAGCTATTCAGAAAGCACTGCTAGTGACTTCATGGGTGTTATGCCCATGTAAATCTGTTAAGGTTTGCTGCTGACATTACTGTTCTAACAAGCCAAACTAAACCAGTGACTACTCAGCTGATTGTAGGGCTGAAGCAGTGTTGAATTCTGAATTATGTTTGATCAATAAACCAGAATGGTGGAACATCTCGAATGTTGGACGAGGTCTTGCGAGACTTGACTTCAAATTCTTGCTTGGTCATGGAAACTGACTAGGAGGGTAGCCCAAGTGAAAACCACTCCTTAAGTGTCTCTTCTCCCTGCTAGGGCCACCATGATTTTGGATCCAACTTGACAACACATAACACATGCAGACATTCCTGCCCTAATTTTGAGTTAATGTGATGGTTATGTCCCTAGCTTTGAAGCAATTTAAATTTGTCTTAACTCAGATTCTCCCTCCTTCCACCACTTTGCTGCTACTCTTTTTTTATTCTTTTCTGGCAAATCTTAGAAGAGAAATTATATAAGAAAATTCCTCTGTTGGCAGATCTCCAAGATCAGGCAGCAGCTAATGATGTTGCCAACAAATGGGCATTATTGTTAACAGACTAATCTATAGTTGGCATGTGTTTCAGCTGTGATTCCACCTCTCACATGCAATGCCATTTGCACATGCTTAGAGGAGAGCAAGTTCTATTGAGTTCAGTGCAACATATCTCTTAGACCTAAATGTGTATGATTACACTACTAGATAACTGTAAGCAGCAGAAAATGTATTCTGTGTATATAAATACTTTTAGAAAGTAATTACACTTTCATTTTCCTCTTATACAGCCACCAATGTCAATTCAATCCATTGTGGTCCAAGTCCAGTGTATTAACAGAAAAGTAGGAACTGTTATCTATCATGAAGTTCGGATTGTGGTACGGGATAGAAATGATAACTCTCCCCAGTTTCAGCAGGAGAAGTACTACGCGGCAGTAAATGAGGTCAGTTTCATTATTGCTGTTTTTGTTACCAACATGCATTGTTCCATCACTTCTTGCTGCTCATTCTCTGTGGACATAAAATGCCTTGCTTGTCTCTGGGGCATTACCAGTGAGTTTAAGATATATTTTCTTGAAAAGTAGGGGGAAGATAAAGATTCCGTTAATTCTGAATTTCAAGTGTGCTTGCAGAACAGTTTGATGCAAGCGGAATCTATCAGAAAAAACTGTCATTAAATAAGTAAACCAAACTCAACAAGAGAGTTATTTAAAACATGCCTAGAATGATATGGAAGAGTGAATGAGATGCAGAAGTGTAGTGTCATGAGAATACAGTAGAATAGAACTCATAAGGGGTTTGTTTGGCTTCCATTATATGACAAAAATGGAAGAACAAAACTGAAATGAGATCCAAATAGCAACATTAATTTATAGATTTTAAAGAGGTGTCCCTTGGCAAGAAACTTTGTGTTTTTGCAAAATTATTCACAGTTACATTGGCATTTTCAGCAAAAATAATTTCATTGTGTGGACTGTAATTTTGCCTTTTTTAACAATCAGAATTCATTCTGTACTGTATCTGCAACCATTCACATCATTTTTTTGTAGGATTCTTGCTACTAGGAATCATACCTGTCAAGTATCCCAGATTGGCTGGGTAATCCCATATTTTGGCCCTCCTTCCCCCTCTTCCCCGCCATCATCCCATATTGAGGCAGCTGGGGAAGGTGGTTTCTGCGCATGTGCACCCCAGAGGCAGTAGTGAGCAGGTGTGAAGAGGTTTCTGCAAATGTGCAGAAACCCCTTTGCACATGCGTGCCCCAGGTGTACTGGTGCATATGCATGAAGGTGTTTGCGCGAAGGTGTTTCTGCACATGTGTGAAGGCATTTCTGTGCATGCACGAAGGCATTTCTGCGCATGCGTGAAGGCGTTTCTGTGCATGCACACCACACTCGGAGAAGTTCCTGGATTTCTACGGAGACAATTTGACAGGTATGCTGGGAATATATGTTCTGGAGATGATGACAAGGGTGAGGCAACTCAGAATGTGGCCATATTTGTAGATGAATCAGGCTGAAATGCAAAAGAGACTTGGGTTTGAACCACATTTTCAACTAAAAAAATCCCCTCATCTTCAGTTTCAAAATTCACCACCATCCCTATCTAGAATTGGAGACTACCAGTGCAAATTGATTTTCTACATTTCAGATGGCATTTTATCCACCCTCCATGTTTTCATGCTACAGTTGATTCACCCCCCCCCCCCCCACCCCCTAGATTTAGTCATGCCAGGAGGTAAAGGAAGACTTATGACAAATTCTCCAGAATGTCATCCACTGGGAAAAGTGTTGTTCAAATCGTAATGCATGTCATCATCCCAGACATGTTTAAACATTCAGATTTGCTCTTCTGCTAGATTTGTTGATTCCCACCTTTAATGAGTTCTAATAAATGGGGCAGGATAAGCTGTCCCATTCCTCTCATGGGAAGTGAAGCACCACATTCCTCCTGGTAGTCTCCCTGCCTGAAGTGGGATGTGCTCCTATATTGTGTTACCATAGTCAGCTCTCTGCAAAGCTCTACGTACATGGCTCTCAGGACTGATTCTGATGCACTATGAGCAGGAGCTCTCCAGGGTGACAGGATAATTCCCAGGGCAGGGTGAATTGGAGAGTTTGTCATTCCTATCACTCTGCCCAATAGTGAAACTAGCCCTGCTCCTAAGAAGAACTGGCCCCGCTCCTAAGAAGAACTGAATATTTTCCCTAAAAGTGATCAACTATTTTTCCCCCTGCAGGATTCTAATGTGTTGCTCCTTTTGTCTTTAAAAAAATTATCCTATCTTTTTATGCTCAAATCCCAAACACTCCAAAACCTTTTTGAATACTCCTTGTTGTAAAGAACTATTATTTGCAAACATTTATTGCCCATTATCTTTCTTTTCATAAGCTTTATCTTCTATTAAATGGCACTCATGATTGCAAATTCCTGTCTGCTTATCCATATTTCTCTCTAAAGAAATAGTTGTGGGTTATTTATTTTATACTAAAGCTTCATAATTGTGTTAGATTTTATTGTTGATGTTTTAGCTGTAAATACATTTTAATCTGCTTTAAATCCCATTGTGGGGAGATTAAAATCCAGATGTCTAAACATTGACCTACCCCTATAATTGAATTTGTTAAAAGCATGCAATTATATACAGCTGGCTGGATAGCTCAGCAAGTTAGGTTTGCAGGCGCACCCCCCAAAAAAGGACTCAGACACCGGTATAAGTGGATAACGGCATTGGGCCACATTTATTGATTCATGCCCTAGTCCGAATTATAAATTTCAATTGGTACTCAGCCAATTATAGTTCTTAAGGCAAGCAGGCCACAGTAACACTGGTAAGGTTCCTCCCAAAATTGCCAACGGCAATTGGCTACAATGTATCCATTTGTATCAATTTGTTTGTTGACAACAAACAAATTGTTGACCGTAGTCAATCAACTATCTACTGACCCCACCCTCTGACGTGTATCCGTAAAATCACGGGGTGATGCATGCTGAATAGCTCCTGCCATCACCCCATTGCCTGGTTCGTCGTTGACCGGTCAACGTTAACCAACTTGTACCTATCTAGTGTTGATCAGTCAATTGCGAACCTGCCGGATACCTGTGGGTCATAAATATTTACCTTACCAGTGCTACCCGCCCATGTGACCAAAGTCAATAGCAAAGCCCCTATATCAAACCATAGCAACAGTGTGGGATGGGCAAAAAAGCCAGAACCAGGAAGCCAATTGTAGGTTCCAGCCAAAAATTCCCACCCGGCCCCGAAGCGACCAAAATATCACACTGTTCACTAGGGAGGGGGTGGAGGGAAAAACTTCTCCTCTCCGTCGCTTTTACAAAATGGCAGCTCGGCTGCCTCGTGGCCACCCCTTTTATAGAGGGGTGGCCATGCCCCCTAACTACCCGGATGTCTGAGTCCGGGTGGGGGGGCCCGCAAAGAGCGCGGCGGCCATTTTGGCGCCGCGCTTTCATTCTGGTTGTAGAAACTGAGAGTTTGTGCCTCCAGGGAGAAGAGCTAGCCTATGTAGTCAAGGGAAAGTTTGCACATTTCCAGGGCCTCTCCAGAAGAAAGGAATGGTAAACTACTTCTGAGTATTCTTTACCAACAAAACTCTGGTCTCATCTAGTCCCTTATGTTTTTAGTGGATCTTATTGTATCTCTAGAACCTTTTGAAGCTATCTCTTCATCCTGTTATGTTTTATCACGTACTACCTTTGTCAGTTCATCTCATTTTATATGTGTTGCTTTATTGTGTCTTATAAAGAACTTCAAGGCCATCCTGGGAAAAAGAAAGATATGCAATCAAGAAGTAATGCTAGTCGGCCAGTGATGGCAACATGCCCCCATAGACCACTTCCATTCCATTGCATACTTCTAAATAATAGTGCAATGGATAAGGAATATGACTTGAAATTGAATGTTTCCCACATCAAATATCATGAAACATAAATTTGAAGTGTTTTCAAGTCATAAAATCATAGACTTAGAAGAGACCTTGTACTGTAGTCCACATTGTCTAAATTTCTGCTCACTGCAAATATATATATATATATATATATATATATATATATATATATATATATATATATATATATATATATATATATATATATATATATATATATATATATATATATATATATATATATATATATATATATATATATATATATATATATATATATATATATATATATCAAGTCCTGTCTCTTTGGGAAGCTAAATGTTTCCCTCTTATATGTGATCTTCCATCAGCTGCTGGATATATCCTTTCATGGCACACATACGATCTGGTTTTCCTTTAACCAGACTTGTATGATAACAGTTTTTAAAAAATATTTTTCAAAGTACTAGTACCCCTAACCATATATATTACTTTTTAATTTCCTGATTTTGTTGTTCAGTCGCACAGTCGATTCCGACCCTTTGCGACCCTATGGACCATCGTTCTCCAGGCGCCTCTGTCCTCCACCATCCCCCTCAGTCCTCCCAGTTCTGTGCCCATTGTGTCTACAATACCATCTATCCATCTCATCCTTGGCCTCCCCCTTCTTCTTTTGCCCTCCACCTTTCCCAACATCACGGCCTTCTCAAGTGAATCCTCCCTTCTCATTTGATGCCCAAAGTACTTTAGCCTCATCTTTACTATTTGACCTTCCAATGAGCAGTCAGTGTTGATTTCTTCTAAGATTGACCTATTTGTTTTCCTCGCTGTCCAGGGTACCCTCAAAACTCTCCTCCAACACCACATTTCAAAGGCATCTATTCTTCTGCGTTCAGCTTTCCTAATTGTCCAGCTCTCACATCCGTACATTACCACTGGGAATACCATTGCTAATTTTTGTTTTCAAGGTGATGTCTCTGCTTTTCACTATGTTCCCCGGGTTTCTCATGGCTTGTCTCCCTAGAACCAGCCGCCTCTTTATTTCATGGCTGCAATCTCCATCTGCAGTGATCTTAGATCCCAGGAAAGTAAAATCTGTCACTGCTTCTACTTCTTCCCCATCTATTTTCCAGGAACTGATCGGGCCTGTTGCCATTATCTTGGTTTTCTTGATATTGAGTCTCAAGCCAGCTTTTGCACTCTCTTCCTTCAAACCGATCAAGAGATTCTTTAGATCTTCCTCACTTTCTGCCATTAGGGTGGTGTCGTCTGCATATCTCAGATTGTTGATGTTTCTCCCAGCAATTTTGATCCCATATTGTGATTCCTCCATCCCTGCATTGCACATTATGTGCTCTGTGTATAAGTTGAATAAGCAGGGTGACAAAATGCAGCCTTGTCTTACTCCTTTTCCTATTCCAAACCACTCTGTCATTCCGTGTTCTGTCCTAACTGTTGCTTCTTGGTTCATGTACAGATTTCTCAGGAGGCATATGAGGTGCTCTGGTATTCCCATCTCTTTAATCACTTGCCACATCTTGTTGTGATCCACACAATCAAATGCCTTAGTGTAGTCAATAAAGCAAAAGTAAACTTGTTTCTGGTATTCGTTTGTTTTCTCCATGATCCAACGTATGTTGGCAATGTGGTCTCTAGTCCCCCTGCCCCTTCTGAAACCAGCCTGCACCTCTGGTAATTCTCTTTCCACATGCTGCTGAAGTCTATCCTGTATTATCTTGAGCATCACCTTGCTGGCGTGTGGGATGAGCGCAATTGTTTGATAATTTGAGCATTCTTTGGCATTGCCCTTTTTTGGGATTGGAACATATACTGATCTTTTCCAGTCCTGTGGCCACTGTTTTGTTTTCCAAATCTGCTGGCATATTAATCCTGATTAATAACTAATTAATATTAATCCTGATTAATTGTGTGTAAAGGATTCTAACTGAGCAGAGGGGGGGAATAGATACAAGAAGGTGAAAAAGACCTTTTGGATTTTCTGCAGGGATTAGTTGGGCATCATATTGTTTAGTCTATTGATACTATCCATGACATTTTCTTGGCAAGGATACTGGAGTGGGTTGCCAGTTCCTTCTCCAGTTGATCATGTTTAGTCTGAGTTCTCTACTATAGCCTGTCCATCTTATGGGCATTGGCCATAGCCTCATGAAACCACATAAGCAATGATCCTTGATTAGTGCTATCTCAGTTTAGCACTATAATACAATAGTAAATTTAGGGATGCTAAACTAGGACTATATTTTTTAAAAAATACAGATTGAAAAGTAGTTTTGGCCCTTACCAATGCAAGCAGAAAGCTGGCTCCTTTAAGGAGCAGGCATCACTCCTGTTCCCACATTGCATTTTGCTGGGTACACAGAAAGAGCCTCCACAAAGATTGTGGTATTTTTGAACCACAATTGGGCGTACCCTGGTAATGGCTAATCTTTCTCACACTGGGTCAGGTGAAAAGAACTGCAGAAATGAATACACCAAAGGTGGCTTCATTTTGTCAGTTTCACATCTGGCCTAAACACGGAAGAAAAATTACTGCATTTTGCGCATCATTAATGGTGTGATCTGGAAATGCCCAGCAGTTACTCCAAATGACTGATATAAGCAATCACGTAAGCCAAAGACAAGACAAAGCTATGTGATTGGAAACTATGTCAAAAAATACAATCCCATGTAGTGGATTGAATGATGAACTAGGACTCAGGAGGTCTGGGTTTGAAACCCTGCTTAGCCATGGAAACTCTCTTGGGGTGTGAACCTGGCAAAGTTTCCACTCCTCGAATACTCACTTCCCTTCAAAGCCCTGTTAGGATTGCTGTAAGTCAGTTCCAACTTGACAGCACATAACAAACTTAAAGTTATCAGTAATGTTGTACAGTCAGTTGAATTATTAGCAAAAGGAACAGTGAGAAATACCACACAAACAGCAGGACAAATTCCACTGTAATTACTCCCTAAGATGGGGCTTTAAAGAAAGGATGTGTTTCATAAATTTTATGAATGACTTAAGGCTTGATAGGCTTTGAGAGAAATTGAAATAGATAGAACTGATTTACTTTCTCCTACAGTTGATTTCAAGTTCATTTTGTTTATAAAAGTAGTGATATATTACTTTTATTGCAGTGACATACTTCTTTGACATAGGAAAAGGATGGAAAGTAGTACAGTACTGTAGATCTCACCTATTTTTTATGGTACAATAGTTTAACATGGAACTGTAGTAGAAGAACTGAATGTCCAGTTGCAGAACAGTGATTTCTTGGTTTGTTCTCTACCTTGCATTTAACATCCTCCACTTACAAGACTTCTCCCTTCCTTCCTTCCTTCCTTCCATCTATCTATCTATCTGTCTGTCTGTCTGTCTGTCCCAATATATAAACAATGAATATTGTTCTTTTTTATTCCAGGCAATGTAATGTATTGAGACAAAAAAGAGAAAAAAGAATCCACACACCCTTTTTGGTGTATAGTCAAGCAGAAGTGAATTATATTGGTCTTCAGTGGACTGATATAATTTTGATTCAACCCTGGAATTCACACCATATTTAAGAATTGTATATGACTCCCTAGCCCTAATCCTAACCACAGTGCTAATCCTACAGCTGATCCTCATTTAGGGGTCAGAAAATACCTCAGAATTATCATAGTGCATTTTTTAAAAAAAATACTGATACATGAATGTTTTGCTTTGATTATCCTGGTGACCAGAAAAGCAATAGATGAATACTTTTTAATACATTACAAGTAATGATCTGTTCATATCTAGAATACTATTAATGTAAATTAGTATGTTCCTAATGCATACAAGTAATTCCAGCCAGAATACAAATAGTCCATGTGTATGAGACTATATGAGAGTAGCCAAATACTTCAAAGTTACAATTTTTGCTAGGTGCTTAGGATTGGAAAACTAGTAGAATGCCATACAAAGATCCTGCTGTCTATTCAGGTTGGTAGGTGTTGCAGGCCTGCCATTTAAGAATGAACTGTTGCTTCCTCCACTTTCCCGCCACCTTCCCGTAATTTGACAGGCTGGGAAAGTAGTTACTGTGCATGCGCGAATGCACAGAAGGGTTCTGTGCAGGTCCTGTATTTTCTGGAGCTGCACTTGATGGGTATGTAATAAATACATATTCCATATTTCTCCCTTCCTGGACCCAATATGAACTTAAAATAGGATACAGCTAATAAATACACAATAATATATGATATTTAACACAGAAATGATGCCCACAGATAGACCAGTTGGGGATGAAACTGTGGTAGCAAAGAAATGTTGTTCTCGCTCCAACTGATTATTGTTAGTATTTGTGTCCAAAGACATTCCAAGGGCAACCTCACATACAGTGTGTTGCAGTAATCCAGACAGCTTGTGACTAAGGTTTGTATCATGGTGGCCAGGTGAGACTTCTTCAGAAATTGTTGTAGCTAGCTCCATAACTTCAAATATGCAAACACATGCCTGGCTATCATCAAATCTGTACAGCTAGGTTCAGGGCTGAATCCAGGCTGCAAATTTGAGTCTTCAATGAGACCATAATTCTATCCAGCACATCTCTGTTTCCCTGGGCTGCCTTTTGAAGAACATATATCTGGGTTCATATAGAGTCCATTATTGATCATGGAATCAGTTTAGAACCAAAAGAGTTTCCTCAGATTTTGAAGGAAAGAAGAAATAATATTAGCTGTCATCTGCATATTGGTGGCGCTGAACTGAAAAACTCTGTGTAACTTTCCCCACTGGAACATTCATATGCTAAATAGCATGAAGAATAGAACTAAACCTGAGGAACCTGATAGATCAGTGTCCAGAGCATCAGATAGCAGTCCTCTAGTACTGTCTTCTGAGCTCAAAACTTTTGAAGGACTGAAGCTATTGTAAAACAGTACCTCTAAGTCCCATCCCAGTCAGTCAGCTGAGGATTCAGTAGTGTAGGGGTGCCCAAAGTACAGCCCGTGGACCCAATTAGGCCCATGCATATCATTTATCAGGCCTGTGGTGAGAACCTGGGCACGCCTTGGACCACCCCCACCACCTGTCCCCCCACCTGATGTCACAATATGTCACTTACGGTGGTGGCAGCGGTTGCACTTCTTCATTTACAATATGAATATTGAGTCACCCACCGGGCTGAAAAAAGCGGTATATAAATTAAACTATTATTATTATTATTATTATTATTATTATTATTATTATTATTATTATTATTATTATTATTATTATTATTATTATTATTTCTTGCTGGTCAGAGCAGGCTACGTTTGTTCCCAATGCAGCAGAAGCATTTGCCAAGGGGGACTGCCATGTTTTGGAATTTTTTTGATGCTTCTGTGCTTTTGAATCCATGGCCCTGGGAGGGTAAACTTGGTGCACGGCGATGACATCAGCCTTGGTGCACAGCACTGAGGGAATCTGGGAGATATAGTCATCGCCGTACGGCAAGGGACCTCTCCTAACGCCACAGATTCCAAAGTGAAGAAGCATCAGAAAAATTCCAAATGCGGCAGTTCTCCTTGCCAAAAGCTTATGCTGCACTGTGAACAAGTGCAGCCTGCTCAGACCAGCAGAGAAGAAGTGTGATCGCTGCTGCCACTGCCGTGGCTGATGTCAAAATGGTAAACAACAGGAGCAACCCACCTCCAGCCCCCACAGCTGTGTGTCGGGGGTGGGACTAGCCCAACCCCCAAAACAAAGTTTGGGCACCCATGCAATAGTGGATAGCATGAAGAACCACCAGAGGGTCCAGTAGAACTAACAGGAACAATTTACCACGTCCTTGTCTTGGCGTTGATTAGCCAACACTTCCCAGGCTGTCTCCATCCCACATGCAAGCCTGAAGTCAAATTGAAATTGACCTATTCATCCAGATAAAAATAAACTACAAAATATTTATATGTATACAGCAGGAATGCCCAACCTACAGCTCATGGGCTGGACCCGGCCCCCAATGCCATGCCATCAGGCCCATCTCTGCCTCTGCCGCAACTGGAAGTCGAAGTGGGTGCATTTACATCAGCTGTAAAATGTGCATGTGCAAACACGTCTGCAGCTATTGCAAATGCAGAAGTTGGTGCATTTATGATAGCCATAAAGGTGACCACTTCTGCTTCAATGGGGCATGGTCTGGCTCACTCAGCTGTCCGGGGGCATGTCAGGCCTGTGACATATAAAGGTTGGCCATCCCTGGTATACAGAGTAGCCACACCCATCTAGAATAGAAAAGAGTTGAAGGAAAGTAGCAGAGATATAAATAGTTTAGAAACATGTTTTAGGAAGACAAGTTAAAGGCATGTGGTTTGTTTATATTAGGGAAAAAGACTAAGAAGAGACTAGATAGCAAGTAACTTACCTTGATTTGTTCTAAATAGTCTGTTGCATCATTGGCTCTTTTGTCATTGCAAGAATTATATTAATGAACCCATTACCGATTTGTGTGGTCATAAATCTCAATGCCAGCTTTAACACATTATAGGGTATTATTTAATTTAATTTAATTTAATTGTCAAATTTAATTTAATTGCCAAAGCCGACTCAGGGCGGTTCACAATGACAATTTAAAAAACATGTTAAAAACAGTTAAAACTACCCACCCCCTAAAACAAGGGGTGCAGGATCCAAAGGCACCATGGGGGGCGGGGGAGTTCTTCTACACCAGCCACCCAATGGAGGTTACCCTTCCACCTGCACCTCACACTTGACCCGGCAGCCAGGTTTTAAGTTCTTTTCTGAAAGGCAGCAATTCCATGCAGAGACACAGCTCTGTTGGCAAGAGGTTCCATAGGGCTAGTGTGGACACAGAGAAGGCTCTCCTCCTTGTGCCAGAGAGGCGAGCCCCTCTGGCTGATGGAACGATTAGAGAGCACCTCCGGTCCACTCTGGTTGGACGGACAGACATCCTCAGGGCGATGTGGTCTCTTAGGTAACCCGGCCCACTACCATATAGGGGTTTAAAGGTCAAAACCAGCACCTTGAATTGCACCCGGAGACAAACTGGCAACCAGTGCAGCACCCGGAGCAGTGGTGAAGCATGGGCATAATGCCCACACCCCATCACCACCCGGGCTGCCGCATTCTGGACCAGCTGTAGCCTCCGAATGGTCGTCAAGGGCAGCCCCATGTAGAGCGCATTGCGATAATCAAGTCTGGAGGTGACCAGAGCATGAGTGACCATGAGCAAGGAGTCCTGGTCCAGGAGCGTGTGCAACTGGCAAATCACCCGAAGCTGGGCAAAAGCCCTTCTGGTCACAGCTGCCACCTGTTCTTCCAGCAGTAGCCGCGAATCCAGGAGGACCCCCAAGTTGTGCACTGGGTCTGTCTGGGGCAAAATAGCCCCATCCAGAACCAAAGATGGTAGCTTCTGGGATAGCACAGGGCCCCTTATCCATAGCGACTCAGTCTTGCTGGGATTCAGTTGTATCCTGTTAGCCCCCATCCACACCCTAACAGCTTCCAGACACCTGGAAAGGACTTTGACGGCATCACTGGGGTCCCCATGGGCCGAGATGTACAACTGAGTGTCATCTGCGTACTGATGGTACCGCACCCCATGGGAACGAATGATCTCACCCAGTGGCTTCATGTAGATGTTAAATAGGAGAGGAGAGAGCACCGAGCCCTGAGGCACACCCCATTTGAGGGGCCTAGGACTGGACCTCTCACTCTCCAACCACACCGACTGGGTCCAACCCCTCAGAAATGAGGAAAACCAGGACCACACAGTACCCTGGATTCCCAATCCTCGGAGCCGTTCCAGAAGGCTACCGTGGTCAACGGTATCAAAAGCTGCTGAGAGGTCAAGAAGAGCAAGGACGGATGGGTGACCACTGTCCCACTCCCACCAGAGATCATCCATCAGTGCGACCAATGCCGTCTCGGTCCCATATCCAGGCCTGAATCCTGACTGAAAGGATTATATTGTGAATTGTCTTTTTGTTGTGATTATATATATTGCAAAATATTTTTGTAGTCATGTTCTTTTGATAGGAAAAATGCTTAAATTTAGTAAAATTTGAACTACAAGTTGCATCAATTTTAGTAGTAATTACAATTTAAAGTGAGTTTTCTTCACTTTGAGAATTATTCATATTCCCCTTATGATATAAAATAATTAAAAGTTGTACACTGCTCCCCAACCACCTTGGCAATAGTTAGGATGATTTGCATGGACCCTACCATAGAGTTTTCTTGTCAGAAAAGCCTGAAATGTGAATGCCTCTGGGTATAGGAAGGTCTATTCCAGTTCCTTTTTTCCCGCCTTGAGCCTGAGCTTTGAATATTAAAATAATTTTGCAGTCTTCAAGCAGTATTTCTGAACCATAGGTATAAATGACAAATAGGAGTCTAGAAGCAGTACCATGGAGGGAGTGTGTCTGTTAGGAAGCTCATTGCTGTGATCTTAGCTGTGAAGAAGCTGAGATTGTTGGCAATGTTCATTCACATTAGAGTAATGTAATGTTTTCTATAGAAACCTGTGAAAATGGTTAATGTAGTGTCTCCCAAGTTTGGGCTGTAGATTTCAGGAATTACCTATATTGGCTTGGGGTTTTGGGAGCTGTGATCCAAAGGCACCTATTTTCTAAGTGGAAAAATAATTACCTCTAAACTTATTCCATATTAATGAGTGTTTTCTTTTCATGTACAAGAGCTTGCAAACACTAATATCCTCTGCAGAAGGTATACTAATAAATAAATATATGCAATGGCTAAAGTAGAGTTTGTTGTTACTTATGAAATGTTATTTACATAACACTTTATTTCTTAATGACATTTTGTGTTGTTAGGCTAAAAAAGTAGCCAATTAGCCTGCTATTTCCAAGCTCTAATAGTGACATTTTTGTGGAGTTTCATGACAACCAGCTGTGTTTGCTAGACACGGTGTGTGATTATAGATTTTCCTGGCTGCTTTTCTTGAGTTCACTAAACTGATTGTCTTACAAGATGGATACTTTTGAAATAAAAAAGAGAAATCTTTAAGATGTCTCTGTAATTATGATATATATATATCTAGTACATATACTATGGTGTACCTCTGTTTAAGCTTACTTATTTAAATACTGTACATCTTCATGCAATTACATACTGTCAATTTGTATTTTTGAAAATAAAAAGTGTGAATGCTAGAATATCCTTTAGTTTGGTTGATAGTTTGAAGAAAATAAAAAAAAACCTGCATTTTTAATACTCATCCGAGCTACAGATTGTCTCCCTCTCCTTTTCTTTTTAGAGTTAAGAAGAGGAGGCTCTTTTTAATTAGGGGTACCTGGTGGGTGATGGTCCATGGGGTTGCAAAAGGTCTGACATGACTATGCGACTGAACAACAAAAGGCTATAGTCTAGTAGGCTGTCTCTTTCTCCTTCCACCACAACTACTTCCCCCTCCCCTTTTTACACAGCTTTGCCTAATATTCTCTCCCCTGGGGAAAGGGCAATAGTTCACAAGCAATTTTGCAGTACACTGTCAGAAGGAAATTGGTAGAAAGGCAATTTTGTGTGACAAAGGATGTCGTAAGACCATGCTGTATACTTATAGCAATATGTAAGTTTTGGCATCTTGCGACTGATTACTGGAACATAGTGGTTTATTATACAGGTAGTACCATACCTGTCAACCGCGGCTCTGGCGAATCCGGGACCTGCGTGGACCGGGTTTGCGCAGGTCACGTTGTACGCATGCGCGTGGAGGACTACGCCGCTTGTGTAGCCTTCTACGCACGCGGCGTAGCCTTCTGCGTGTGCGTGGAAGGGAGCTACAGAAGTGTAGAGCCCTTCCACTCATGCGTGCAACGCGACCTGCGCAGATGGGCTGCGCAGTGCCTCCTTTCCCCCGCTGCCAAAATCCGGGGTTTCGGCAGCATGGAGTGGGAAAGGGCAAAAATCGACGCCGAAAACCGGGAAATCCCGGCCAATCCAGGAAGGTTGACAGGTATGGGTAGTACCATGTAAAGCATGAAGTAATTTGTACAACATAGTTCCATGTAGTGTAAAAATTATCATTTTTAAGGAGTAGTTGTTAACAATGTAGATTTCAAACAGAACTATCCATTTATAGTAAGATGTTAAAAGATTTCCCATATTACCTGATGTTACATGAATTTGGTTTTCCATTCCTATTTCTGGAAAGCTATTATCTGGAAATGCTTTTGCATTTCATATTATGTCATATAAAATACCTTACTAATAAAATATTATTTGTGTGGTTATTCACTTTTTCATAGTCATAGCGAATAACCCGTGGTCACTAGATATGGAATGTGGAAATATTTCTCAGCTGAAAAGAGAAACATTTCTCTACTTGTGAACTAGGTATATTCTGAGTTCTGAGAAACTAAAAGTAAGCTTTACTTTCTGGAAAGAATTCCCATCATTGATTTGGTGGAGATTTTTTATAATTTTGGATTGAAGTTGTATGGTCTTATCTGATGGAATAGTGTACTTGTTCAGGCAACAAGGCAGCACATCACATTTTCTGGTAATGAACTTTATATAGAAATGCTCAGAATTTCCAAGATAAAGAACAAAAAAGTCACCATTCTCATGGCAAGGAGAATTTTGTTTTGTCTTCTTAATGGCTATGGAAGATTGGATCAAATCTGGCTTTACATTGCTGAGTAAACAAGGTCAATATCAAATAATGCCTCCCCTAACTGATAAAAAGTGGCTCAAACTGTTTATTGGGGGCATGGTATATAAGATGAGACAATATTCTTCCTTTTCTGCAAATTCAGTAGTAGGCAGTAATAATGGCCGCAACATATTAAGATATGCATGTTACAATATAAGTTGTAATTCACTTCTGTTTTTTTGTCCTTAGAATACGTAATGTAGACTCTAAATAAGTGTTAGTGAACTATTAAAACACATAATATAGTCATAGAGAAAATCCATTAACATCTATGCACGTCATAGTCTCTACAAGGATAAGGTATAGAGAAAATATCTTAAGGAACACATCCTTGACCCATGTTTCTAACAGCTGAATAATTAGACTATTGAGAATGAAGGCTGTATGAACCAAAACTAACAAAGTAAATTGCTGTTAGGAATGGGCACTGTCAGCAGTTAATATTTCATTTTAATTAAAACTGATCATTTTAATTGAGAACACAATGTCTCACTGCTGTGTGATTCAACTAGGAATGGAACCCCTGGCATAATCCAACCTATAAACAAAAATACCTCTGAGGTTTTCTCATTTATGGAAGCCACAATAAGAGGCCAGAATCTCTCCACTTGATCTCAAAGGAAGTCTGTGCAATTTCATGATGGGTTTCTGAGCATCCCCATAAAATGTGCAGTAGGGAATATTCTGGTGAATGTTGCCTTACCTTAAAATAGTAGCATGGTTTGTTTGGATCTGGCCTGTTGTACTTGCTCTGTGTTTGTACATATTTTCATTAGGGGGAAGATACTTGTTTTGTGCAGAGACAGATGTTTTGTTCTAAACCTATTTTGTACAAAATAGAAAGCACAATGGGGAAAATGATTCAGCCTCCGGTTGAAGGCAAGCATTAAAGGGAGTTGGAGAATTCTTGGGGTATTCTCTTGCTATACTGAGATAGCAAGTCTCAACTAAAATCTCAGCAATTGTAAGATTTCTTTACATTGCTAGATTCAGCACATTAAAAAGCTCCCTCAATTTTATTAGCTTTTACATTGCTGGGGGCAGTGTTTTCCTTAGGTATCTTGAGAGCAATTCCCCCTTCATACCAATGATGCGATTTTCTAACTGGCAATTGAGAGAGTGCCTTTGTGCGGCTGTAGCTTCTCCACCTGGCAATTTTCACTTTCTTTTGGAGCAAGGATTTATTTATTTATTTATTTATTTATTTATTTACTTATTTATTTATTTATTTATATTTATATTGCCACCCAACTCCGAAGTTTTGGATTATAATGTGTCTCCTGGTCCCTAGGAATATCATAGGCCAGACTGGGAAATTACTACAATGAAAGCTCACCATTCCAGAAACTACATAACTTTCCCATTACTGTCAGCATGATGGCACTAACTGCATCAGGGCCGCCATCAGAAATTTCTGGGCCCCGTACTGAGCAATCCTATTGCCCCGCCCATACACACACACACTTTTCTCTCTCCTCGCATTGGGGCGGCGGCAGTGGGTGGAATATACAATTTCCCAAAAGAAATTGATGGGCAGTTGTATCCAACTTTAGAGTTCAGTGCTCATCTCTGATTGCAGCCAAAGAGCCAGTGGCCTTGATCTACAAAAGCTCACATTAAAATACAGCAGTTAGTCTTTAAGCCTTGCTTGAAAGCCAGTTGTATCTAACTTTAGAGTTCAGTGCTCATCTCTGATTGCAGCCAAAGAGCCAGTGGCCTTGATCCACAAAAGCTCACATTAAAATACAGCAGTTAGTCTTTAAGCCTTGCTTGAAAGCCAGTTGTATCCAACTTTAGAGTTCAGTGCTCATGTCTGATTACAGCCAAAGAGCCAGTGCTGTCTGCATTTGCATATGTTTCCATGGACATGTGGCAGGCATGACTAGACACCAGACCACACAGAACGCTATTTACATTCCTAATGATGCACTCCCGTCATCCATCCCAGTTCTTGCCAACCTAGCAGTTCGAAAGCAATAAATTGCAAGTAGAAAAATAAGGATATCTATGAGCAATTTCTTGCTTTCCAACTGCTAGGTTGGCAATTGCTGGGACTGAGATGGGAGCTCATCATTACACACACACACACACACACACACACACACACACACACACACACACACACACACACACACACACACACACACACACACACACACACACCTCCATTCCCCCCATTTTACACACACACACCCTCCCACCTCTGTTCCCCCATTTTACACACACACACATACACACGAACAAAAGTAAACAAAGGAAAAAGACAGACTTACTCAGAGGAGACAGGCGGCGGAGCACCCAGATGCGTCCCTCTTCCTCTGGGGACCAGGGTGATGGAGAGGCAGGAGGAGCCCATGCCGGGCTCATGAAGAGCCTCGGTTGTCCTCCGGACAAGGAGGAGGAGTCCCTAGCAGCCAGGCTCACCATCATGACGCACTCTCTCACCTCCAAACTTCCCACGTGCCTTCGGGGGGTGGGCGAGGTGCATGGGAAGTGTTGCCCCAACTTGCCCATGCTGCTGGGAAGGGGAGGCCACCAGGCCACTATCCCACCCACCCCTCAGCCCGAAGGCGTGTTGGAAGTGCAGAAGTGAGAGCATGCCAGGACGGTGAGTCCCCTGGCTGCTCTGGGACTCCTCCTCCTTGTGCAGAAGACAACCAAACCGAGGCTCTTCCTGAGCCTGGCAGTTGCCTCTGCCTCCTTCTCCGCAGCAGCAGCAGCAGCCACCGCCACCTCGTCTCTGCTCTGGCAGACCAACGTGCGCCTCCTGGGCTGAAGGCTGAAGCCTTGATCTGGATATCTGGGTCGAGGCGGAGCCGGGAGTCCTCTGGCGGGGCATGTACAGTGGTGCCGCCTGCCAGGCCAACGCACCACGTTTTAAAAAAAGTTTTAAAAATTTTAAAAAGTTATGCACAAATCTGAGCTTTGTGAGGTACCCACCGCTGGGCCCCCTGCCAGTTCCAGGCCCGGGGCGGGAGTCCTGGTTGTCCCCCACTGACAGTGACCTTGAACTGCATAACTCATCACTGCCAAGCCATTCTTTTATTTTTGTTCTAGAAATAGAGAGTGAGAGTAATACAGAACTTTCTTGTCCTAAACATCTAAGATGATGGCAGAAGGCCTGCTTGAAAGCCTGTTTTCTTTATGAAATAAAAGCCTAATACAGTAGACCCTCACATAATGACGTTACTTGGTTCCCCAAGTAGTGTTGCTAAGTGATTTTTGTTGTTATGCGGGTTTCTATGGAGCTTCCTGCATAATGACGTTTTGGTCTGGATAATGACAGTTATTTTAGCATTGTTGTCCAAACAATGACACTAAAAACGTTGTTATGCAGGGGAACACGTGGTGCATAGTGACGTGTTGTTAAGCGGAAATGATGTTATCCAAATGCATTGTTATGTGAGGGTTGGCTGTACCGCAGCCCAAAACCTACAACCATTGTCTTGATGGTGTGGGACTACAGTGGTTTACTTTTTGTTTCGAGATAGAATCTTGGCCAGCTGGTGGGTAAAATGAGCAAGATGAGGGATACAACTAGGACAACTGAGTAAACCCAACTTTGGAGTCTTGACTGGTTACAATCTTGCCCTCATTCTAGGCCTAAGTTTAAATGTAATTATTCAGTCAAGCTTTTGATATTTTGTTACTATGATATGAATTGTTAAATGATGACTTATGGGATGTTGTTTATTGAATTGTTTATAAAACTGTTCCATACAGCACTAATATGTTATTAATTGTATCTGCTGAGAGTTCTTGAAAGACAAGATGGGATATAAATATCCCAGTAAAATAATTAATAAATATAATGATATGTTCAAATTGGGATTACAAACCATGATCTTGTTCATCATATACCTGATAAATCACATTATGATTTCAAACAATAACTTGGCCTTTCCTTCTTTCAAGAGTTTCTAAGCATGCATTTCACTTTGTTGTTGCAGTTAACACCTGTTGGAACCACCATCTTTACAGGATTCTCTGGGAACAACGGTGCTACAGACATAGATGACGGTCCCAATGGCCAGATAGAGTATATCGTCCAGTACAATCCCAGTGATCCAGTATGTGACATCCTTTTTAATAATCATTTGGTGAACAGAAGTAAGATATAAAAGCCATTTTTTTATCTTAAGGCTAGAATCCTGTTACTTAGGGTAGTAAATCACATTAGAACATGGCCATTGAATCAATGGGGATTTAGTGTGTCAACTCCTCCATACATTCAGTTGTTTCAAATGTTCTTAATTTAACTGAAAATTACTTTAGCTTGATAAATTGCAGTCAGAGGAGTTGACTCATTAAATCACCATTGAATCAGTGGTCCTAGTCTATAGCAATTTACTACACTAAGCAACATAACTTTGGCCAATTTGTTGTTATGAATTCATTCTTCAATTTTTTGGGGGAAGTTTAGTGCAACAGAAAGGTGGGTTGTGCTTTAAATGTAATTGGGTCAACTCCCTTTCCAAAAACCAGAACTCACAGAGACAGTGTCCTGTGGAGGAGCAAGGATTGTATTTGCTTGTGGACTATGAAGAACAGAATTTATATTGTATGTGATTTTTAATGAGCACAGTGTTCCTTGCTTGGGAAACCTGAGCTGGTTTTTTTTTTAAGTTATATATACTAAGAGCTGTTCACATTTGGTAAGGCAGAATGTTTTAATGCCAAATACCCAGCTCATGTGTTTATGTAACAAACAAATATTACAAGTGTGTATGCCAAAGTTCTGAGCAGGCTTGTTTCATTCAATTCTGGGTATACCTTAGTTTCATGTATTAAGTGCTTCTTTTAAAATTCCCTCAAATTACTTACCTTATGCACATAATTAGTAAAATTTATAATATAAGATGATAAAATTATCTGCATTTATGTTTTCCCACTCCTGGCTATATGTATAAACATTAATCAGGCTATATGTATAAACAGAACATGAAAAACATTTCATCCTTTTGAATGAATGCATCACAAGTACTATCCTTCTGGGTAGTTCTAAAGTAAGAGAAGAGAACCTCTGCTTCTACTTCCCATAACTGCATTTCTTTCTAATGTTTGAGAACAAGTAGTAAAAGTACAAAAAAATCTATACATAAAAGGCTCAAAACTTATAACCTCTTATTCTGAGTAGAAGAACATGTAAAGCTAAAGATAAAAGTCATCCTTGCTCGAAAGCCAGTCATATCTGACTCAAGGGTTCAGTAAATGCGCCTCTAGTTCAGGGATTCTCAACCTGTGACCCATGGCCCAGATGTGCCCATGGCACCATTTCATGTGCGCCCCCACAGCCTCCACCATACCAGAAAGTGCCATGTGGTGGAGGAATGGCAAAATGCCCATTCCCCCAAAAGCTGTCTGAGGGAGCATTACCTGGCCCCCAGCATAAAAAGGTTGATAACTCCTACTCTAGTTTATATCACATATTTTTGATCAGTTGACCCTTTTATGTTAATGTCCAAAAAGGCTTAAGTAGTTAGCATTTTCTTCATTTTAACTTGTTAAGATGTTTTCAAATAAGCAATGTCAAGTCAAGTCAGATTAAGTTACAGGATAGGATATTTGTCAAGTTGGTATACCATAAATGATCTGCTTTTAAGAGAGATAAAATTAAGAAACCCTATGGTAAAAAAGTATCATAGGTCAAACTGTAAACTATACTCAAGATCACAGCCTATAGAAAACTTTCTGAACAATTCTAGATTTCCTTCACAAGTATTTATATCTAATATTTCATTTTAAACACTCTGAAGTTTTTATGTTCAAGTACTTAATGCTATACCCAAGTATGACTATAATATTAAGGCACATGCTAAAGTACATTTTGAAAGAAAAAAAAGAAAAAAATTATTGTTATAATTTTGGATTGCTTATTGTTCTAAAATAATAACTGTGTTCTGATAGAAATTACGTAGAATCTAAGGTTGAACCAGCTTTTACTCAAAAGTATTGCTGAAACAATGTTTAGAAAAAACTAGTCAAGCAAATGATCATGATATACATTTTTTATTAGTATTATTACATGGCCTCTTAATTTATTTATTATACTCACCTAGACGTGTTCTCTCCCATGAGCAAAAGTATTATATGTTATTCTAAGCAACTTTACTGGTGGCATTGGATAGATGAAGGGACTATTCAGGTCAATGAAAGGGTGGTGGCAGACAAGCTACAGGTGTTCTTGGATGAAACCAACTGCTTGGATTTTATTTATTTATTTTCAATTTCTATACTGCCCACTTGGCCAAGGCCAACTCAGGGCAGTTCACAACATAATAAAAATATAATTAAAAACATAGTTAAAACTGCTTTAAAAAACTACCCACCCACTCACTAACATAGGGTTCAGGGGCTGAGGGTGCTGGGATTTGCTCTACCAGCCACCCTGCGGAAGCATACCTGTCAACTTTTGGATTTGAAAATAAGGGAAATTTTGGGCACACCCCTCTGTGGGTGTGGCCAAATCTGTGAGCATGGCCAAATATAGCCATATGAGTTGCTGGGCTCTAGTCATGCCTGCCACATGGACATGAAAATGTCTGCCAACACAGACAGCACTGGCTCTTTGGCTGTAAATGGAGATGAGCACTGCACCCTAGAGTTGGATACGACTGGCAGATTTTACTTTCTTTGGATCAAAGATCGCTGCAGATGGTGATTGCAGCCATGAAATAAAAAGGCGACTGATGCTTGGGAAACAAGCTATGAGAAACCTGGGGAACATAGTTAAAAGTAGAGGCATCACCTTGCAAACAAAAAATTGCATAGTCAAAGCAATGGTATTCCTGGTGGTAATGTATGGGTGTGATAGCTGAACCATTAGGAAAGCTGAGCGAAGAAAAATAGATGCCTTTGAAATGTGGTGTTAGAAATAGGTCACTCCTAGAAGAAATCAACCATGACTGCTCACTAAAGATCAAATAGTAAAGATGACACTAAAGTACTTTGGACATCAAATGAAAAGAGAGGATTCAGTTGAGAAGGCCTTGATTCTGGGTAAGGTGGAGGACAAAAGAAGGGCCAAAAATAAGATGGCTAGATGGTATTGTAGATGCAATGGGCACAAAGCTGTGTGGGCCAAAGAACCCTTTCCCCACCTTCTTGGGGGACTTTTGTTTGGTTTTCTTTCTTGTTTACTCAGTGGCTTAAGTGACTAAGATGCTGATTGGGAGGTAGAAGGTCAGCAGTTCGATTCCTGAGTACTGCAGGACGGAATGAGCTCCCGTCTTTGTCCCAGCTCCTGCCATCCTAGCAGTTCAAAAGCAAGAAATTGTAAGTAGACAAATAGGGACCACTTTGGTGGGAAGGTAACAGCATTCCGTGTGCTCTGGTGTCTAGTCATGCCTGCCACATGACCACGGAAATGTCTGCAGACGCAGACAATGCTGGCTCTTCGGCTTTGAAACAGATATGAGCACTGAACCCTAGAGTCAGATACGACTGGCTTTCGAGCAAGGGAAACCCCCCCCTCTCTCTCATATAGTGATCAGGCAACACACACACACACAATTAGGGTGGAGGAGCAAGGGATTAATTCTCCCCCCCTCTCTCTCATATAGTAATCAAGCAATACCCCCCTCCCAAGTTAACTCTAGAAATGAAATCCTCCAGCCAGGAGGCAGGGCAGAAACAGCTCAATAAAGCATGAGGTTGCCCCTGCATATATGAAATATATCGCTCACCTAGAGTAGACTCCTGCTCCCAGCAGCCAAAACGAAGCCTCCAGGACCATGTGGCTGGCAGGAAAGAGAAAGGGAAAACTACAGAACACCTTCTCTCTCTTTCCTTCCACAAGCGAAAAGCCTGCCACACAGCGACCTCTGGTGGCTGGAAAAAATACTGCAGCTTCACCTGTGAGGGCTCCGGTCAGGATTTTTTAAAAAAATACGGGAAAATACTGGGAAATTAATAAAATGGGAGGGGGCGGGAAGAGCGGTAAAAATAAGGGGTTTTCCTGGGGGAAATGGGATAGTTGGCAGGTATGGCGGAAGTCACCCCTCCACCTGTACCCCATACTTGGCCTGCCAGCCAGGTTTTAAGTTATTTCCTGAAGGGCAGCAATTCCATCTGGAGACATAACTCTGTCAGTAAGAGGTCCATTTCAGTCAGGCTTTAGGCCTCACCAGGTCACCGAAACCACTCTAGTCATGCTGCATGATGACCTTCTTTGGGAAGCTGATAGGGGGGCTTTGTCTCTCCTGGTGCTCCTGGATCTCTCGGTGGCTTTTGATACCGTCAACCATTTAATGGGACAACTGTTGGGGAAAGGGGTTTGAGGCACTCTTTTACAGTGGTTTCTCTCTTTCCTTGATGGTCGCACCTAGAGAGTCCAGCTTGGGGAGTTTATGCAGGCTCCATGGTCCCTACAGGGGTCAATTATTTCTCCATTATTATTCAAAATTTATTTTAAGCCGCTAGGAAGGGTCATTTGGAGTGCAGTGTCAGCAATATGCAGATGACACCCAACTCTATCTCTCCTTTTCATCTTCTGCAGTTGATGGTGTCTGGTGCCTTGACGATTGTCTGGCTGCAGTAATGGAATGAGCCGAAGCTCATAAGCTGAGACTGAACCCTGACAAGACAGAGGTTCTGGTGCTGGAGGGTCCATCAGTCTGACTAGGTGATCTGGCCCCTAGGATGGATGGGATTGCTCTCACCCCTAGGGACCAGGTATGCAATTTAGAGGTCATATTAAACCCTCATTTGACCTTCAAAGTGCAAATTGCAATGGCGAGCAAAGCCATTTTTTCCAAATGTACCAAATTGCCCAGTGGTGTCCCTACTTGGACAGGTAGTCCCTCACAACATTAGTTGTGGTACTGGATGAAGCGGAATATCTGGACCCCTTCCAGTCAGGATTCAGACCTGGATATGGCACTGAGACTGCATTGGTTGCACTGATGGATGATCTCTGGCGAGAGCGGGATGACAGCCATCCATCCTTCCTTGCTCTTCTTGACCTCTCAGTGGCCTTTGATACTGTTGACCATGGTATCCTTCTGGAACGGCTCCAAGGATTGGGGATCCAGGGCACTGTGTGGTCCTGGTTTTCCTCATTTCTGAGGGGCCGGACCCAGTCGGTGTGGTTGGAGGGTGAGAGGTCCAGTCCTAGGCCCCTAAAATATGGGGTGCCTCAGGGCTCGGTACTCTCTCCTCTCCTATTTAACATCTACACGAAGCCGCTGGGTGAGATCAACCATTCCCACAGGGTGTGGTACCACCAGTACGCGGATGACACACAGTTGTACATCTTGGCCCGTGGGGACCCCAGTGATGCAGTCAAAGTCCTTTCCAGTTGTCTGGAGGCTGTTGGGGTCTGATGGGGCGAATGGGCTACAGCTGAATCCTAGCAAGACTGAGTGGCTATGGATAGGGGGTCCTGTGCTATCTCAGGAGCTACCTTCTTTGGTTTTGGATAGGGCTATTTTGCCCCAGACTGACCCGGTGCGCAACTTTGGGGTCCTCCTGGATTCGCGGCTGCTGCTAGAAGAACAGGTGGTGGCTGTGGCTAGGAGGGCCTTTGCCCAACTTCTGGTGATTCGTGCGATTCACCAGCTGTGCCCGCTCCTGGACCGGGACTCCTTGCTCATGGTCACTCACACTCTGGTGACCTCCAGACTAGATTATTGTAATGTGCTCTACATACAAGGGGCTGCCCTTGATGACCATTCGGAGGCTGCAGCTTGTCCAGAATGCTGCGGCCTGGGTGGTGATGAGGTGTAGACATTATGCCCATGCCTCACCACTGCTTCGGGAGTTGCACTGGTTACCAGTTTGCCTCGGGTGCAATTCAAGGTGCTGGTTTTGACCTTTGAAGCCCTATATGGTAGTGGGCCAGGTTACCTAAGAGACCGCATCGCCCTAAGGACGTCTGTCCGTCCAACCAGAGCGGACAGGAGGGGCTCTCTAATTGTGCCATCGGCCAGGGGGGGCTCACCTCTCTGGCACAAGGAGGAGGGCCTTCTCCGTGTCCGCACTGGCCCTTTGGAACCTCCTGCCAGTAGAACTGTGCCTCCAGATGGAGTTGCTGCCCTTTAGGAAAGAACTAAAAACCTGGCTGGCAGGCCAAGTTTGGGGTGCAGGTGGAGGGGTGGCTTCCATTTGGTGCTTGGTATAGGGGAGCATGCCTTCTCCCACAGTTCCTTCGGTTCCTGCACCCCTTTTTTAGGGGTAGGTTATTAACTCTGTTTTTATCTGTTTTTATCCATGATTGTGAACCACCCTGAGTCGGCTTTGGTCAAGTGGGTGGTATAGAAATTCAATAATTTTTCCCCATATATTTTGTATTGTTCATTATATTTTTGTTATTAAAAAAAATAAAAAAGGGAAAAATTGGTTATCTCATTAGTAATCTCACATATTGATTATTGTAATGCTTTTTACGTGGGGCTTCCCTTGTTCCTGATACAGAGGCTTCAGTAGGTGCAAAATACAGCAGCCAGACTGATCACCGGAGTGAGAAAATTGTATCATATCACCCCAGCCTTGGCAGGGCTGCATTGGCTACCTGTTCCTTTCTGTATCATGTTCAAGGTGTCTGTTCCTTTCTGTATCATGTTCAAGGTGTCAGTTCTAACTTTTAAGGGCCTAGATAGTTTTGGACCTTCCTACCTGGTGGAACATTTTCCCCTCAGCCTGAATCACTTGTTCTTGCCAGATGGTGCAGCTCCAGGTGCTGACTCCAACTTTGTGGAACTCTCTTCCAGTTGAGCTGCACAGCTTCCATCCTGAACCTGTACTTTCAGCACGAACCAGTGGTGGCACTACAGGGGAAATAGGCGGGCAGGCCAATTGCATTAAAGCAGGAAGGGATGCTCTAGGCTAGCCTCTTGTTCTCCCTGAAACCAGGAAGCATTGCTTTCCTCCTCCATTTTAACCAAGTAGCAGGGAAACATGGAGCAGGAACAAAAAAGGTAAATGAAATTCTTTCTTTTTATGCACAGGTTTGGTTTCCTACTTAAATGCATTGGGAAAATACAGACTGAAAAGCTGATTGATATCCAATGCATTTAAATGCATTGGAGCTAGTCACCAGCACTCTAGCAGAAGGATGCAAGAGGCAGTCTAACAATGCAACTGGATTCAAAAGACTGTATCAGGAAAGCATATATAAATGCTTGTATACAAATGCCAGAAGCCTCCGGAACAAAATAGGGGAGCTGGAATACTTAGCAACAGATAAGAATATTGATATTATTGGTATCACTGAAACCTGGTGGACGGATGATAACCAATGCGATACAGTTATCCCAGGCTACAAACTGTACAGGAAGGATAGGAAGGGGCAAACAGGAGGTGGTGTAGCCTTGTATGTCAAAGAAGTGATAAAATCGTATGAATTGGAATATCTAGGTGATTTAGAGTCACCATTAGAAGCTCTGTGGGTAAGAGTACCAGGCCACAAGGATGGTCTAACAGTAGGCATAAAATATCGGCCTCCGACCCAAACTCTTAAGGGAGACTGGCAGTTGGAGAATGTTGTAAAGGAGGCATCCAAGAAGGGAAGCCTGGTTATAATGGGGGACTTCAATTACCCTCACATAGACTGGGTGAACTGTTGTTCAGCACATGATAAAGAGATAAAGTTCCTAGATATGCTAAATGATTGTTCCCTGGGACAGATGGTTGAAGACCCAACTAGAGGTACAAGAATCCTTGACTTGATCCTGAGTAATACTCAGGATCTGGTGCAAGATGTTAATGTGACTGATCCAATAGGGAACAGTGACCACAACTCAATTATGTTTAACTTGATCATAGACTGCAAGTCACTGATAAAATCTAAAACAGAGACCTTAAATTTTCAAAAAGGAAATTTCCCAAAGATGAGGAAACTAGTAAAAAAGAAACTGAAAGGGAAAATTGAGAGAGTCCAAACACTCCAAGAGGCATGGAGGTTGTTTACAAAAACAATAACAGAGGCCCAATTGGAATGCATACCCAAAAGGAAAAAGGGCACTGCCAGGTCCAAGAGGACTCCGATGTGGCTTACAGGAGCTGTTTGGGAAGTGATCAAGAGCAAGAAAAGCTCATTTAGAAGATGGAAGGCTTGTCCAAATGAGGACAGCAGGCAGAAACATAAATTCTGGCAGAACAAATGCAAGGCAACAATCAGGAAAGCAAAGCAAGACTTTGAGGAGCGTATAGCTAAAAATACTCAGAGGAATAACAAAGATTTCTTTAAGTACATTAGAAGTAAGAACCCAACTAGGAAGGCCATTGGACCATTAGATGACAATGGAAGGCAAGGGGTTATTAAAGAGGAAACAGAGATTGCAGAGAGACTCAATGAATTCTTTGCTTCAGTATTCACTGAAGAAGACAGAGACCACATGCCCAAAACAGAGCCTATCTTCGTAGGGAGGGAAACCGAAGAATTAAGCAAGATAGAAATAACCAGGGAGGAGGTCCTTGCATGTCTTGTTAAGTTAAACACTAACAAATCACCAGGACCAGATGGCATCCATCCACGAGTTCTCAGGGAACTTAAAGACGAAATTGCTGATCTCCTAGCCAAAATATATAATCTTTCCCTCAAATCAGGCTTTGTGCCTGATGACTGGAAGGTAGCGAATGTAACACCAATTTTCAAAAAAGGATCCAGGGGTGATCCAGGAAATTACCGACCTGTCAGTTTGACATGTGTCCCAGGTAAAGTGATGGAAACCATCCTAAAAGATAGAATTAATAGGTACATAGAAGAGAAGGCGCTGCTAAAGGAGAGCCAACATGGCTTTTACAAGGGCAAATCATGCCTCACTAATCTGTTTGGAATTTTTTGAGAGTGTCAACAAGCATGTGGATAAGGGGGATCCAGTTGACATTGTTTATCTGGACTTTCAGAAGGCTTTTGACAAGGTCCCACACCAAAGGCTCTTGAATAAACTTACCAGTCATGGAATAAAGGGACAGGTCTTGTCCTGGATCAGCAACTGGCTAAGGGACAGGAAACAGAGGGTAGCACTAAATGGACACTTCTCCAAGTGGAGGGAAGTAAAGAGTGGGGTCCCCCAAGGTTCAGTACTGGGACCCCTGCTTTTCAACCTCTTCATAAATGATCTAGAGGTAGGAGTAAAAAGCAAGGTAGCCAAATTTGCTGACGACACTAAATTATACAGGGTAGTGAAAACTGTGAGAGATTGTGAAGAGCTCCAGAGGGATCTCTTGACACTGGGGGAGTGGGCAAAACAGTGGCAAATGAGCTTCAACATCAGTAAGTGCAGAGTGATGCATGTTGGGGCAAAAAACCCCAATTACCTTTATAAACTGATGGGGTCTGAACTCTCTGCGACAAACCAGGAAAGGGACCTTGGTGTCCTGGTGGACAGCTCAATGAAGATGTCAACCCAGTGTGCCTCAGCAGTGAAAAAAGCAAACTCAATGTTAGGGATCATTAGGAAGGGTATAGAAAATAAGTCAGCAAGTGTCATTTTGCCTCTTTATAAATCTATGGTGAGGCCCCATCTGGAATATTGTGTACAGTTCTGGTCGCCATACCTCCAGAAGGATATTATGGAGTTGGAGAAAGTACAGAGGAGGCCAACCAGAATGATTAGGGGACTGGAACACCTTCCTTACCATCTGAGGCTGCAACGGTTGGGCCTTTTCACTCTTGAACGACGGCGTCTAAGAGGTGACCTGATTGCAGTTTATAAAATCATGCACGGTGTGGACAAAGTAGATAAGGAAAAACTGTTTTCCCTATCACACAACACTAGAACTAGGGGACACTGCATGAAACTTTTGGGTACTAGTTCTCAAACAAATAAGGGAAAGTACTTTTTCACCCAGAGGATTACTGGTCTATGGAACTCCCTGCCAGATGAAGTGGTGACAGCTGTCAGACTTGACAGCTTTAAGAAAGGATTAGACAAGTTCATGGAAGACAAGTGTATCAATGGCTATAATTATGGCTACCTAAGGACAACCTCCGGGTTGGAGAGATAGGCAGGATATCTCTCAATGCCATTTCCAGGGAATCCTAAGCAGGTGAAGGCATCTCCTTGGGAATACCCTGAAGGAAATGGTGAGCCACTGTGTGAGACAGAATGCTGGACTGGATGGGCTGTGGCCTGTTCCAGCAAGGCTGTTCTTATGTTCTTAAATGGGAAATTGTGAGTTTTGCCCACTTGTGGCCACCTGTGGTAAAATATGTTAAAATATGTTCCCCCCCACCACCACCACTTCTTTATTCCACAGCCTGGAACTGCTGAGGGGCGGCGGTGAAGGTCTTTGGCCAGCCGGCCAGCTGGGGCTGTTGTAAAATATCCTTGTACAACAGCCTTACTGGACAGCATTTGGACTATAAAATGCACCCTCATTCCCCCCACACACACTTTTTTTGGGGGGGGGCGAAGTGTGTCTTATGGTCCAAAAAATATGGTATATGTAATTTTTTTAATGTGTGAGTTTTCTGTTGCTAGCTGCCAAGAGTAGGAAAATCTCTGAGATGGGTGGGGTACAAATGTAATAAATAAATAATAATAAATAAGGAACAAAACCTAATCAGTAGGAATTACTTCCTAGTTCTCACATGTCCAAATAAACTTTTGCAATCTCTTCTACTCTTTGCAAAAGCTATATCCACGTAGCCCATACAGATACAGTAAAACCTCTAAGCGCCTTAGAGACTAACTCACTTAAAGAGCAGAATTTTCTCTGGTTGCCTCAATTATCAACTAAACCAACCAAAAACTTGCTTAACAACAAAATCGGGGTTCACAATCCCCACCGCCAGAAGTCACAATTGGTCACTTATAATGGTGTTTTGCTTAAAGAGCAAACTCGCTTAATGAGCAATCCCGTGGAACACATTATGCTCTTTAAGTGAGGTACCACTGTAATTACATTTTGCTTATGGATATCTTTCCATTCTCCATTTCCCCAACATCCTTGGTCACTAAAAACAGGCAAGAGGCCTATGTCACATATTTGCCTACAGAAATACATATATATTTCTACTTCACTGCAAGGAAAACTATTAATAGCATGGGTTTCTATAATAGATCCTTTGGGGTATAGTGTATAGATTGATTGGGACTTTGGACACCTAAGTTCAAATCCTAACTTGCCAAAGTCATGGACTGGAGGGAGGTGGTTGCAATGGCAAAGCCACTCATTAAACATTAAATATATTTTGATACCTTATTGGGTGCACTGAAAGTCATATGGCACATAACATAACAAATCAACCAGTGTAGTTTTTTTGCACAGCTCCATACAAACCTTCTTTTGGTCTTATTGTTGGTGGGAAAATGGTTCAGATGAAATCACTTATATACAGGCCTCTAGAGAGCATGGTTATTTCACACACGGATGTTAAAGATGCAGTGTAAGACAGAAGTTCCTAATCATTGATATGCACATCACCATTGAGACATAAAATAATTCTAGATATCAAGCTTTCATTTCATTTAGTTATTGAATTATTGTGTTCTACAGCAATATTTGCAAAATTATCTTTGTGTTTTTCAGTTACCATAGCTATGACATTTTTGCTCAACCATATTATTACAATTTTCAAGAAGTAGTGAACCTATTATTTTTCTTTGTGTTTACTTCCAGCAGTACTACCAATTTTTATGTATATGACACTTTCTGTACATAAGGGTGTAACTACTGTTCAATATTGTCATGTGCAGAACTTCAATTGCAGAAGCTGCTGCAGTTATCTGGTGATCATTTTTTTGATTGTGCACATCTAGCACCTCATCATAATAACTCTACATAATAATAATTATGTGCTACCAAGTCAATCCTGACTTATAATGACCCTTTCCAGGGTTTTCTAGTCAGATGTGGTTTATCAATTCCATCTTCTGGAGGCATGTGGGGCAGTGAAGCTTGCCATACAGAATAGCTCTTTTCCTAGGTGGCACAGACAGATATCTAAACCCACTGAGTGATCCTCTGTGTGTGTGTGTGTGTGAGAGAGAGAGAGAGAGAGAGAGAGCAAGAGAGAGAGAGAGAAGCAGGATACAGACCAATAAAATAATACCAGTAAACATATAGGTGTTCTTCTCAGAAAGTTATTTAACGTAATTTCCGTTGTGGTGGGGCACTGATTCTTTAATAAAATACTTGGTGGGATATTCGCAAGATATTGGTGAGATGTGAAGTACTGATATAAAGGATGGACATATGTATTTTTCATCTACAGTGCCATAAGTGTTTGAAGCAAAGTTTAATGGTCCTCATGGTGTGATTGTTAAACGCCTATACTGCAGTCAAAACTGCTGACATTGTGAGTTCATTCCTGATGAGAATCCAGCCTTCAATCCTTGGTAAAGTTGGTAAAATAAGTACCCAGCATTGTTGGGAACAAAATGTTAATTACCTTGTAAACCTCCTAGAGAGTGCTATGTGGCAGTATATAATTGTAATTGCTATTGCAATTACACCATGGGAGGCTGCGGTGGCTCAGTGATTAAGAAGCTCGCCTTGTAGCTGGAAGGCTGGCAAGTCAGCAGTTAGAGACCAGGGTACTGCATGATGAATAGAGTGCCCATCTCTGTCCCAGCTCTTGGGGACATGACAGGAGCCTCATTTGGGCATTCCCTGAGTGGAGTTTCTTCTGCAAAAATCCTTTCAACCCAGAATAATTTCTGACATGAAATGATGATGATGATGATTATCATCATCATCATTATCATCATCATCATCATTGATATTGATACTGATATTAATGGCTAAAGGGGACCAAATGATATGGTATGTTTTTAGTTTAACTCTAATGGATTTCAGTCCTCAGAATTATGAATAGCAGATCAGTTAATCATTAGGCAAATTATACACAACATGATGAGCTTCTACTGAGCTTTTTAGACATGACAGAATTGTCATTTTCACAGTGTAATAAAGAGTAGGATAAAGTTATATTTATTTTAATAAGTGTTGTAAAATTAATTTTTAAAGTCTATTGGCTATATAAATATGAATATAAAATAAATAAATAAATAAATATTAGCTTCCCCAACAAATGTAGCCTTATAAAGATGAGTTATGGTGGAACCATTAGACAAAGACTGTTAATTATTTCATTTGTCTAGAAAGGTGTGTTAATTCTTCAAAGGAAAAAAGCCCATAGTGTAAGCCCTTTTCCCATAGGATGGAGCCAAGCTAAAAATGTGTGTGGAGGGGACAAACCATGCATGCTGGGTCGCAACATCTGTATGTTCAAGATTCCATCTATATCTGGCCAAGGACTTTTCAGTTCTTTTGGAGAGAGTTCTCTAAATACAGTACAGTAAAAGCTTCCATAAAGAGCGCCTTGCTTAGAGACTAACTCGCTTAAAGAGCAGAATTTTCTCTGATTGGTCGCCTCGCTTAACAACTAAAACCAACCAAAAACTTGCTTAACAACTAAATCGGGGTTTGCAATCTCCCCCCTCCCCACCCCACCAGAAATCAGAATTGGTCATTTACAATGGCAGCAGTGGCGTTTTTTCCTAGTGTTTCGCTTAAAGAGCAACTCGCTTAAAGCGCAACTACGTGGAACACATTATGCTCTTTAAGTGAGATACTACTGTATCACTGCAAATGCACACACAAAAATAAAAGTAGCTTGTGATGCAATTTCCTTGAACAATTAAGGGACACATGAAGTCACCCTGCACATTGTTATGCCACCTCAAACTTTTAAATTTTAGGTTGCATAGTGGTGAAGTGGATACTGTTTGTGCAAGCCACTTCCCTTGAATTTAGTCCTCACCTGGCACACACATCAGCTCAATTGAGTCATTTAAACATATTCCAAAACCTTATTCAGGTTTTATATCCAGATCTGAATAGATTAGTTTGGACATTAATATGTCTGATATGTTTCTCACCCATCTCAGTCCACCTGGCAGTCAATAAGACTTGTGCGTGTTTACTGCAAAGTGAGTTCAGCAAAAGCTCATTCTAGGGCTCCACTGATCAGGAATTCTGATTCATCATGCTCCCATCACAGATGGTCTATAAATGCCTTCATCTTTATGTTGAGTATACAAAAGTCTAAGAAACTGCTGGCTAGGATAGGGCTCAAGGGGGTGTTGACCTATACATGGTCTCATGTCCATCACTTATTTAGCATTTCATGAATTAAGGAATAATCCCTCTGTATGGCTCATAATTGCCAACATATTTATGATTGGCTAGGGAGCCGGGCACCGATTTGCCATCATATCACTGTGCTACCTTCTTCTTATACCAAACACTTCTTATTTGCTCTAAAGTGCTACCATAGAGAAGCCCCCACCAGATGTTCCCACCTGATGCAGGCCTTACCTCCAGATCAGAAGGACATGAGCTGCCTACTACACAGGAAGTTGCTCTCCAAGTAGATGGGGGTTAAAATTTATAGAGCATTGAGCATCACTTCCAACTTTGAAAAAGAGAAACAACAGAGCACTTTTAGGGTTGGTTTTATGTGGCTGTGGTCTCTGTTCATATCATGTGGCTGTAGTCTCTGTTCATATCCTGGCAACCACATATGTTGCCCATGTAACATCTGGATTATCTTCATGGACAGCCCAATATAATGTGAATTATAATGAACCATCTGAGAAGATAGCAAAATATGGGTCTCATTGGCCTAGCTATCTCTGTCCAAGAATGGCAGTAGGTTGGCAACAGCACTCTATTTTATTGCAGCCACCAGGGCTTGCAGTGACAAAGTTGGATCAAGGGATACTTCCAATTTAAATGTATTCATTCAGAAAGGAAGCAGAAAAGGTTGTTGCTCATGTCTCAGATGTGATAATAGTGCAAAACCTCAGTCTTGTCACAATCCAGTATAAGTTTATTGCCCTCATGTAATCCATTATTGCCTCAAGGTTTTCTTTCGGTATGTGAATTTATTGTTGAAATATATGGTCTGAGTTTGGTTGTTTTGGTGGCTTTTCAGGATAAGTTTTCTTCCACTGGAATGACAAAGTTCTATTTTCTCTAGTCACTTTCCTTTCCTGCTTTTTGAATATATTCTAACACCCTTCTTGTTTTAAATATAACAAAAGATGGATATAGTCAGCAAATTGGATGCACTGAGAAATGTTCATTATTCCCTGTGATTGAAGTTCTTGACTGAGTTGCCATTAGTTGTCATTGAATAATCTTCTTAAATTGATTTCATGAATTTATGATGCTAAATTCCTTTTCCCACTCTACCCCACTTTCTTTCAGGCCTCAAACAGAACTTTTGACATTCCTCTTACTTTATCTGGAGCAGTAGTTTTGCGGGAGAGGTTAAATTATGAAGAAAAGACACGCTATTTTGTCATTATACAAGCAAATGTAAGTATGACTGATGCAAGCATTATAGTAGATTCGATAATGATGACAACGTTAAACAACCATCCAAATCTTTGAAACATTGTATGCATATTTAACACCAACTAGTAACTTTAGTAGTGACAGCCTGGCCAAATTATCCTGCTATAGCAGGTGTTCTCAACCTACAGCCCACGGACTGGATCCAGTCTGTGGCAACATTCCATCCGGCCCATGCCCTTGCTCCTGCCACTGCCACTCTTGTTTCCTCCACTTGGCTTGGCGTATCCATAAGGCTTACAACATCTTCCCTGCTATGGAGCGGCATTATCAACATGACAAGCCAAGCAGAGTCAAGGTATAAGGCGGCGATAGTGGAAGCAGCAGATGCACACAGTCAACTGTGTTTTCCCCAGAGGCCGCTCTGGCCAAGCACAGGAAAGGACAGTCAGGGCTCCTCTGTCACCCACAGCAGGCAGCAGTAGTGTTGGGGGGGGAGTGTTGGTGGGCTGGACTGGTGTTCCCCTGCCACCACCTCCTCCAAAAGCCCACCAACAGTCTGAGAGGGGGTGATCTGGCCCCAGGCTTTAAAAAGTTGAGAACCCCTGTGCTATGGTAGACCATACTGCCAGCGAATGAATTGCCATGTCAGGTGGTGGTTAATTAACCTGACCACGCTGAGGACTAATGGCCTTGTGTGCCAAAGTCCACAGGGAAAGGTGATGGTCCCCAAGTGGATTAGATCCCATGTGAATCCATCTCGATGGAGGGCAGCAGCTTCATCAATCCTGGCCTGGGGCTAATAGGACTTTGCGTGCCAAAAGGTCTCAAGAACAGAAAGTAACTCGCAGAACGGGATCAGTGATACAGATGTCACACTGTGATGTAGAAGGTAGATGACAGTCTACTGCATTATTTTCTCAGGGTAGCCTTCATGGCTGATTGCCATGATGATCGCCTATATTCAGATTTGGATATGGCAGAATAATAAAACAGCATAACAATGATTTTGCTACTGGGAATAACACATGTGATTTACCAAGTGTGCTGATTCCAAATCTGAACTCAGAATTTGCCTAGCACGTACAGATTTTAAGGTGTGCTATAGCTGTTCAAATGGTTGGTAATTGAATAATGTATTTTTTACATGGGAATATTATAACAGTTGCAGTTACCACTATGCCTGCTGCTGCCTCAGCTAAATCACATGCCCTGGTGGCATGCATATTCCAGCAGTGGCTGGGCATGTCTGGGCAAGTCAGTGAGCTGACGTCAGAAATAGGTATATAAGGCAAGATGGATTGAGGGCTTGTCGCTAGTGCAAAACCATCTTATTGGATAGTACAGCTAGGCCATAGTGAGTCTGTTTTGATCTAAAGATGAGTGGGTGCAGCTGTGTTAATAAACCGGACAATTTTTGCTACATTTGTGGCAAATATACCCCACATGATCAATGCAAGAACCTAACCAAGAGGGAGAGATTTGCTAACTTACGATCCTAACACCCTAGGATGAATTGGACTTCAGATTTGGATTCAGCACACTTGATTTAGTATAGGACACATGATTAGACCAAGTAGCAGACAATATTTAATTTTTTGTGATGCAATGTAATAAGAAGTAACCTTAGTGCTAATTTTGTAAATAATTATTATTTGCTGGACATTTCTGTGATTTTTATCTGGTAGACTTTTAAAGCTGTCATTATTGAGGAGTCACCTATAATTTCTCAAGAAAGAATTCACCTATAAATGTTCTTGAATTGACTTTTACAATCTTAGATTTTAGGGATGGCTTTGAATCTAAATGAACTATAATATTATAGATCAGATGCTTTACCAGGGGTCAGCAAACCTGGCTCTCCAGATGTTCTTGAACCTCAATTTCCAGAAGCCCTGATCAGCAGGTGTACTGACTTGGGCTTCTGGTAACTGAGGTCCAAGGACACCTGGGGAACCAAGTTTGTTGACCTTTGCTCTACACAGAGTTTACCTTTTAATGGAAGAAGTTAAACAGATTGGAGAATCATAGGAGATGTCGTATGCTGATGAATATAAAAAATAAGATATCACTTTGGCACCTTGTAACAAATTCTTCTACATGTACTCTAATTATAAAGGTAGTGGTGTTCAGATGCAAAATAGTTTTTTAAGACTAGAAAATGTAAAAGGTGTATTTGTGTGCAACATTCTTATGGCATATGTTAATGCTCTGTGCTCATAAAGAAAATATTATTTATATCTAATATAACTCTTATTTGAGATGCCTTTGTTTGCCCATGGGAATAAGACAAGAGTTTTGTGAAATGGTTTCTTTAATTGGTGCTTTTGCAATAAGTGAGGGTCTGTTGGTGATCTGGTTCTTATGAAATTAACATCTGCTACAAATCTTCATGTCCTCTTTACTTCTTTCAGTCTAATGTCCTTCCATTTAGCTCTTTAATCTTTTGTAGAGGTCTTTGTATATAGAGATCTTTCCTGACAGGGAGTTACTATTTTTGTAACATTTCCCCCCTTGAAAACCCTTCTTCTCTCCATGACATATAAAAACAGCAAAGAGAACACATACATTCTTCTGTCAATAAGCAAAATATAATAAGGACTAAACATTGTATGCTGTCCTGATAAGTGATTCTGTAATTAAAATTGTGCAGCTTTAGATAATATGGAATTAAATTTCTTTGTTATATAAAGAAAGTAATATTTATCAGCTCCAAATTTACAAAATTTCTTTGCCATTATTACAAAAATCCCCTTACTTTCCATAGTAACAGTTCAAACCATAGTTTCTAAAGAAGTAATGATTGTGGATATAATGAATATTCTCTTATCCTTGATGGGGGGAAAAACATGCCTCGACATATTATGACACTGCTCAAATAACTAACAACCACTACAAGATTTTTTGCTGCCACATGTGAGCAAAGTGAACAAGTGACTTTTTCAACAGTCTTGAAAATGTTGCTGGGGGGAAATGCTGTTAGGATTCCATTGTGATGTAGTTTATTGTAGAATAATTGTTCAGTTTCACTGATTCATTTCAATTTGCACAAAAACAAGGTTTTTAATAAGACATTTGGAGCATCATAAAAGATCTGACAGTGTGACATTCATTTAAGAAGTGGCCTATGCTATAAACTTGTATTTTTCACTAAAAACTTTGTATTTTGCACTAAAAGCTTTGTATTTTGCATCAAAAGCCTTGTATATTGTGCAAAACACAAGGTTTTCTGTTGAAAGTCTGGGTCTTTATGCATAAAATACTGTACAAGGTTTCCTGCGCAAAATTAAAAGGTTTTTTTAATCCAAAAAAAGCCAACACTCCCCCCACCCCCTGGAAATGGTCAAAACTGAAGAGAATCTCCCAAAATCATGCGCAATGCCAATATTTTTTTGAAATTTTATGTTCCTGCCTGATGGGATAAAATCAAGGAACATTTAAAATACTCAGTGGTACCTCGGATAATGACAAAACCTGGTTCCCCAAGTAGCGATGTTAACCGTTTTTTGTTGTTATGCGACCCCTGTGGGAGATGCCCTGCATAACGACAAAAAACGTTATCTGGACAATGACAAAAAATGTTGTTATCCAGATAACAACATTTTTGTCATTATGTGGGGCATCACGTGGGGCATGATGGACATGTCATTATGCGGTTTTGATGTTATTCGAACGTGCCATTATCTGAGGTACCACTGTACTAGCAAATGAAAAAGTTAAAAAGTATTTTAAAAGAATAAGAAAAATGTGTCTTGGAATAAAGGAGAAGAGGGAAGAAAAGGATTTTACAAAGATAGAAGGAAGTACAATAGAACCCCCATATAATGAATGCCTCTTACAGCAAAGAAATTGTACAATGAAGAGGATTTGAAAAAAACATTGTGCCCCACATAACAAAAATTTTCGTTATATGATACAATGCATCTCTATGGGAAAAATCATACAATGAAAATCTCTATTGGAAAAATTATACAACGAAAATTCCCATAGAGATTTTTGTTGTACAATTTCTCCCATAGGGATTTTCGTTATGTGACGCATGCATTGTATAACACAAAAAAAAATCATATAATGAAGTGCCTCATAGAATGAATTATTTTCTTTATATGGGGTTCTTCTGTAATAGGAAACTTCAGATAGAAGGAAAGAAAGATATCTTACTGAAAGCAGGTGAAAATGAGTCTAACATACGTTTTCCCCCAAGGTGAAAAAAGGTTAATTTGTCACTTCTATCCATAAACCTTCTGGTTCTTCTGGTTATAACCAGCTCATGTTGGTAACCCAATGTTCATTTAGTTCCTCAGCCTGATTGTCTTATTAATGTGTGAATGAAATCCTTTTGCTTAGTATAGCAAGTTGAACTAGAGCAGGCCTATTAAATCAATGAAGATTTAGCAACCTCTGAAATTTCCATTGATTCAAATAGACCTACAGTAAAACCTCACATAAAGAGTGCCTCACTTAGAGACTAACTTGCTTAAAGTGCAGAATTTTCTCTGAATGGTCGCCTCGCTTAACAACTAAATCTGGGTTTGCAATCCCCCCACCAGAAGTCACAATTGATCACTTACAATAGTGTTTCGCTTAAAGAGCAAACTCGCTTAAAGAGCAATCCTGTGGAACGCATTATGCTCTTTAAGCAAGGTACCACTGTATTATAAATAAGACTTACCCTAAGGTAAGTCACAACTATCCTAGTACAAACTGCTGCACTAAGCAACAGGATTTCAGCTAGTATACCATATGTATATCAAAATAAATCACTTTTATTTGAATGATAGCACATGTTTATTCTGGAAGGTAATATATGTAAATTATACTTCTTCCAAAGGACCGAGCTCAAAATCTTATGGAACGAAGAACAAGTACCACTACACTCACTGTTGATGTCCTCGATGGAGATGATCTTGGGCCAATGTTCCTTCCATGTATATTAGTTTCTAACACCCGGGACTGCCGGCCTCTCACTTACCAAGCTAGTTTGCCAGAGCTCACGAATCCTGTAAGTACAGGCAGAAGTGTTCTCCACCCCTGCCATTAGCCTTCTTAATTTCATTTGTTTTCTACATTCTGGTTGATCACTAACTATGTAGTGAAGGTCTGTACTTAGCCAGCCAAGCACAGAATAAAACAGATAAAGCACATATGACATTGCCTTCATTCCTTTCACACCTTCTCCAAACAGCACCCTTCAAATGTACTTGAGTACAATCATGATTCTTAGACGATGGGGTCAATGGCAATGTGAATTGTGGATGGTGAAAGTTGTACTTCAACACATCTGGAGAGTACCAGGAAAACACTAGATGGAATAGCAATGAATAAATTTTAGCAAATCAAGTACAATTCAGTCAATGAATTACAATGATTGTGGCTGGACAAATCTTAGATCTAACTACTTACTCTTAGCCATTAAAATTAAAAATTGCTAGGCATGTAACTGCAATATAACATGTCTTATGAAGCATTCCAGTTGGTTTGGTAAGAATCCCAATTTTCACACTTTTAAAGTCAGAGTGCCATCATAACTGTCTAAGATAGCCTAATATCAGCTGACAAAACATTAGGTCATCTGAGGTTATCCATTGTGGGAACCACCCTACTGAATTTAAGCAGCAATACTAGTCATTATCACTACAGAGATACAGTAATTGAGAGTTAGTTTCAGTTCATTTTTGATCAGAATTTTCTAAAATTTATAAAAAAATTGAATGTGGGAGAAAGGAAAGGTGGCAGATCTGCCCATTCATATGCTTCAAGCTCTGGCATTTTAAAAATGGAATAATTTTTCTGTAATCTATCTCCAATTATGAGCAAGTATATGATTCACAGCAAAATGCACAGGTTTTGTCATGTAACAATTCCACAATTATCTCTGAATTTGACAACTCAATGTTTTAAATTAAACATTCAAAATCAGTTGTTTCTACCTTGGCTGTCACTAATAATTATCGACATGTTTTCTTACTGAAAAATTCAGTTATGTTTGGTAATCCTCTTGTTCATCAAACATCCCATATGAGGGGTATAAGAACGTCAAAGCAAAAGGGTTTTCCTTTTGTTCACACAGAACGTATATTAATTATGTTTTCTTGAACAGAATATTTGCAAAAATCATTTGGAAAGATTCTGCTTAAGTACCAAAGCAAACAATGAGTTGCTGGCAAATACTTGAGTATGAGTGGAAGTCATGGTATTCAATTTAGAGAATTATGGAAGGAGAGGGAAGAATACTGGATGCTGGGAATTGTATTGTATGTTCCCTGACAAAAATCCTCTGTGCAAGACACAAGTATCAGACATAACAGTCTCAAAAACTTAGCTGAGAGCATTTTCTGTGGCAAATGTCTCAATAAATAACATTTTGATAAAAATACAGACTAGTAAGGGACAAAACAGGTTCTGATAAGTAGAACCAATGACCTTTACCAGAAGAAATCCTTGAACGTGGCTAAGTGTGTACCCCTAAACAAATAAACATCCTTAGCGTTGTAGGGTGACATTTGTCATTCTAGCTATTGCAGTATATGGTTGAGAGAATTCAGTCACACATTCATTGACCTGTTTTCAAAGCAAATAAATACTCCCATTTATGAATGTGGGATATTTTCTGATATCGAGCTTCTGTATCCACAATTCAAAATGTGAAGAACTGACCTTAAAAGGATTAATATCAAGAGTTTGAAAGCCCTAGTAAATTAAGCAGAGGAACTTTGTAGCCTTTGCTCCCTACAGAAATTCTTGTCTATACCGTTCCTCCTTTATCTACCTGCCTTTTACACTGGAGGACAATTCCAGTCATGCCAATGCAAGCGCGGCGCCAAAATGGTCGCCGCGCTCTTTGCGGGCCCCCCCACCGGACTTGGACATCCGGGTAGTTAGGGGGGCATGGCCAGCACCCTTTAAAAGGGGTGGCCACGAGGCAGCCGAGCTGCCATTTTGCGAAAGTGACGGAGAGGAGAAGTTTTTCTCCGTCGCTCTGTCGGACCGCTCGAACTCGCTGCCTGGAGGGTCGGAGTTTGATTCCTGAGCATTGCAAAAGGCTCTCGGTCTCCGGCTGTCCAGTCAGCGGGTGCTGATCCCTGGATAGGGATCGTGCTGTTCTATGCTCCTTGAGTTAACTGGCGAGTGTAAAAAAGCGACGGAGAGGAGAAGTTTTCTCCGTCGCTTTATTCCCTTCTGCCTCTTTGCAAGAGGCTTGAGTTTGCTAGCCTCTGTTCGAGGCTTCCTTTTGGCTTTCTAGCCTATTGGCTTCAGAATGCGACAGAGCGGAGAAGTTTGCTCCGTCGCTCCCTCCTTTTCCTAACTCAGGGGTGCCCAAACTTTAAGTAGGACTGCAGTGTCTCCAGTGCCTCAGAAGTTGACTGGGTTGTTTAAGGTCGGTGTTTCAATTTCTGCGCACGCAGGACAGGATGAGCTCCCATGCCGTTCCGTTTTCACCCTCAGGCCGGCCCTTCGGAGGATGCGGCCCTCGGCCCACGGTTGCTGGCCATGGCCGGGACAATTGGGGGGAGGGCCTGGTGCTGGCTTACAGCATGGTTTTTCCCATTAGGGGCTGGAATTTTGGGGCATGGCTTATTCTGGCACAGGCTCTCAATTCAGGGCCTCTGGCACAATTCCTATCGGGCCATCCGGCCCACCTGGCCCACCTACTGGGGGTTTACTGTGGCAGGGGGTGCCTGGTTAGCACGTTTGGCTGTACTGGAGGCATCCTTAGCAATCCAGTGGGTGGGGGTCCTTTTCCTATCTACCGGGCCCCCTTTGTGTCCGCCGGCTACTTCGACCGCTGCCACTCTGCAACAGGCGGCCGGCCGGGTCGAGCTTATTGAGACAGTCCAGCCTGTGCCTGCCGCTGTCTCGCAGCTCCCTGTTTGTCCAGAACAGCGATTGGAGTGCGTTGGAGGTCGTCCTAGAGCTCGATTTCGGTCGCGAGCTCAGACGCCCACTGTATGCCGGAACCCCCAGTGGGGGCGGCTCACAAGGGTGCAACTAGTGAGTATTGGGTCAAGTTGAATACACCCAAATCACAGTCCACTTGCAGCGGTGTGGTTCAGTGCTCTTCGCCTTGCCAATTAGAGGCTAGTGGGGCATCACTTGCCATCCTATCCCAGTGCCCCTTGGTTGCATTATGGCACACCTTGGGGGTGGGGGTTTCTGCCCCGGGGCAGTACGTGGCATCGCATGGGCTGTCCAGGTCCCGCTGCGTATGCCCGGTGTACATCATGTACCGGCAACGGCCTTGCCGATGATTGGTTATTCATTGCCCCCTGGTGATCATCTGGCCCAGATCAGGAAGGGACAGATTTGGTGGGGGGGGAATGCGTGGATATATTCTCCCTATGAACCGAGACCCAAATAAGGATAGGAGGTATGGACAGGAGGACAGAGACATTGTGTGGTCCCGCCGTAGTAAGCCACCACGCACTGGGGTGTCCGCCCCCGGGACGGTGCTGGGCATCGCAGGGGCTGTCTAGATCCTGCTGCGTAGGCCCCCTTTATACAGAACGTGCCGTCAAGGGCTTTGCCGATGGACGGCTATTACTTGCCCTGGTTGATTATTGGCCGCAGGCCATGAGGGGTAAGAGCAGAAGGGGGACATGTGGATATTCTCCCATTGAACTGTGAGCCCACTGTGAGGGGAGAGAAGGACAGGATGGCTGAGACAAAGAGATGTCCCATCGTCATTAGCCACCGCGCACCTTAGGGCCAACTGGTTGTCGGCATACCTTGTACGTATGGTGGTATGCCGCAGGGCTTGCCCTGTTTGGGCCATCCTGATGTCGATCGGATGGGCCCATGACGGTTGGCTCATGGTGAGGAATGTGGACGAGGGGGGCTCTCTATCCCGAGGGGAGGTGGGATGAGTCCTGTCAGCAAATGTGCTCGTGCACATCATTCCCACGAGACTGGTGCCTGGTGATGGGTACCATGGTGGTCATGCTGATCAGCGGGCTGTTCAGACACTGGCTCCACGCAAACTGGTCGGGCGGGGGGTTCCGGCCCGCCTACTGTGTTCGGCCTGCTCAGCTGACGATGTGTGTACTAAGCACCACGGTCGTTACCGACTTAAAAGGGGGTGCACAGGGGCGAACAGAGCTCCGTCTGAAGCAACTAACTTTGTCATGGCCCCCCCCGCCCCAATTATAGTCAGCCTGGAGGGATGTCACTCAGTTCATCCAAGAAGGGATGGGGCGGGAGACCTGCTGGAGGGTTTTCAATGGGGCTTTTGTCTCCATTCGGGGGTGTTGGGGGCCCCAGGATGCGACTATCTGGTTCCCTTCCTGGGTCACGGAGAGGGGGCTCCGCTGTCCACAGTTATGGAAGTTAGGGGGCTATGAGAGTAGCGGGGGCCCTACTGGGAACCACCTTTCCTTAGTCGAAGGTATCCCCCATGAAGCTCATACTGAGCTAGGAAAAGGGTGAATGTAATATAATCCTCCATTCAGCTTGCCCTGTGGGTGCTCCGTTCAGGGATGACTTTCCTGATGACCTTGTTTGGTCAGGTACTCGTAGTTGCCTCGGCTACCATGGGTGGCGGGCTCACGCAATGCTGGTGCTGTTTTGGCACAGTGTGATATGCACTCGGCTTCCAGTTTTTTGCCAGTGCACCCCAGGGTTTAGACCTATCGGGTTTTTAGGTTTGGAGGGGAATTTTAATTAGATAAGGCCAATCCCTTTCTGAATGCGTTAATTCAGGTTCAGCACCCGACCGAGGTGGGACTTTCATTCAGTGGGCATTTGCTCACGGGTTGGGGTCTCGGTCTCCAGCCCATTACCTCAACAACTTTTGGGTCTGAGGTTAAACGGGGCTTGGACACGTGTACGCGTCTCCTCATCAAGATTCAGACACTCAGGTGGGAACTGGGTGTCCCCTTGGTGCCTGAATAGACCGAGGTCCCATGTTCTAACATCACATTTCTGCCTCGATGCTGTCACGCGGGCATCCAGGTTAACCATTGATACGGTGGCTTGGATGTCCATGGCGATTTTGGCATTGATTGCCAAACATCGAGTGTGACCTTGGGAATTGTAGTTAATTCATTGCCCCCCTTAATTTGTTTGCTCTGGCTCAAATTACTCCTGGGTTTAGAGGGGTCTCTTATGGGAGATCAGACCTAGTGGTCTGCCCTAGATACCTAGTATGGTCAGATATTTCCGGCGCCCGGACTTATGGGTTTACTCCGAGGGTGGGTCCACGGATCGCCCCGCGATCTTACCTTCCTTGCGTTTTTTCCCATTTGGAGAGCACTGATGCTATGGTGCAAGGGGTGGGCCTACTCAGTGGTCCAATTTCGGTGTGACAATGCGGCAGTGGTGAACATTGTCAACACCCAGACATGCAAATCCCCCAAGGTCATGACATTAGTCCATCTATTCTCTTGTGAAGCCTACGCCTAAATGTGCTGTTCTAGGCCAGACATGTTATGGGTATTTATAATAACATTCTGCCGCTCTCCACCACCGCAGATCACCTGGTTCCGTGCCGTACTCTGGAAGCAGAGGGATTCCACTCGCCACTTTTGGCTGAGGTTTGGACGTTTGGCGAGGAGAGGGGAACCGGACATGTCGTTGGCACCTCGCACGCGTAAGGCGTATCACTCTGCATTCAGGCGTCGTGTTTGGGAGGGGCGGACACGGGAACGTGTCCGCCGCCCTTACGCGCGTCACCCTTGTTCCCAGAGTTTCTACCCACCTTGCACGAAGCTGGCATTGCTTATGTTCAGATAGGTGTGAGGTGGCTCTTGGCCACGCAGCTACCACGGTAGCCTTATTGTAGCGCTCCGCATCAGTGAGTGGGTGCCAGAGTTGGTGCCACCGGTGTAAGGCGGATGTGTCTCGTAGGGCACTGGAACTCGAAGATGTCTCTTTCACACATGAGTGGGCTCGAGTGGGGATGCGGTCCTCATGGGTTATTCAGCACGGTGCAGGCAGTGGTGTATACTGCTGCGAAGTTTTTGAGACATCTGTCCGGTTGGTGCCCTACCTGAATTTTCGACAGTGCCTGCTGCGCGCCCCAGCCTATTTTCTGCCACCGGGATGGGTCTACCCTTACCTTAGTACAGTCCCTGAGGGTGACCGGTGCCGCGTTTCGCGGTTTGGTGCCCGTTTTGGCACCATTTCCTTAAGATAGGCGTCGCGTTGATCGCGGCTACGTTTGGGGTACTCGGAGGTGGATATGCGTCTACGCACAATTTCGGATAGGTATGTCCCCTCACTGTACGAGTACCTAGTTATGTCCTTCACCTTTTCTCCTCTTTTGCAGATCCTAGGGGTCTCAGCACACCGGTGGCAGGGGGCTGGTGGGCCGCAGCTAAGTACACTGGGCAGCGTTATATGCTGCAGCGACAGAGAGTGGACCCTGGCTGGGCTGTGTGCGTCCGCACGTATGCTATGGTATGGTATGCGCAGCACATGGGGGCGGGAACTGTGGCCATTCCTGCTGTCTGACAGGGATGCTGGACCGCCCAATGTTTTACAGGCGCCTCGGCGGCAGCGGTCTTATACGGATCACTGCTGTTATTAAACTGTCGAGGGGCTGTGACCTGGCATTTTGTATCACGTATGGCTTACATACGGTCGCTATGGTCTGACATCGTGCTGAGACACCAATTTAGGGAGATGCGGATCTCACTAGTTCGGACTGTTCCGGCAGTCACTGGATGGGGCTGTGGCTACATCCCGTTCTGAGCATGGCTGTGAGACGGCCATTGGAGTCCGGATGATAGGCTTACAGAAAATTTTGCTGGTAGGCAGGAGAAGGGGTCCACCTGTCGGTCAGAGGTATGTACCTCATTCTGGGTGCAATGCAAGCAGACCTGGCGACCGAGCTGATGGTCTGGGGGGGGGCGGTGAGTCTTTATTGAAGCCTCCCCGTGTGGCGGGTAGCACTGGTAAGGTAAATATTTATGACCCACAGGTATCCGGCAGGTTCGCAATTGACTGGCCAACACTAGATAGGCACAAGTTGGTTAACGTTGTCCGGTCAATGACGAACCAGGCAATGGGGTAATGGCACGAGCTAGGCAGCATGCATCACCCCGTTATTTTACGGATACGCGTCAGAGGGTGGGGTCAGTAGTTAGTTTATTGACTACGGTCAACAATTTGTTTGTTGCCAACAAACAAATTGATACAAATGGATACATTGTAACCAATTGCCGTTGGCAATTTTGGGAGGTACCTTACCAGTGTTACTGCGGCCTGCTTGCCTTAAGAATTATAATTGGTTGAGTACCAATCGAAATTTATAATTCGGACTAGGGCATGAATCAATAAATGTGGCCCAATGCCGTTATCCACTTTCACCAGTGTCTGAGTCCTTTTTTGGGGGGTGCGCCTGCAATGCAAGCGCGGCACCAAAATGGCCACCGCGCTCTTTGCGGGCCCCCCCCACCGGACTTGGACATCCGGGTAGTTAGGGGTGTGTGGCCAGCACCCTTTAAAAGGGGTGGCCACGAGGCAGCCGAGCTGCCATTTTGCGAAAGCGACGGAGAGGAGAAGTTTTTCCCTCCACCCCCTCCCTAGTTAACAGTGTGATATTTTGGTCTCTTCGGGGCCGGGTGGGAATTTTTGGCTGGAACCTACAATTGGCTTTTGGGTTCTGGCTTTTTTGCCCATTCCACACTGTTGCTATGGTTTGATACAGGGGTTTATTGCTGTTGACTTTGGTCACATGGGCGGGTAGCACTGGTAAGGTAAATATTTATGACCCACAGGTATCCGGCAGGTTCGCAATTGACTGGCCAACACTAGATAGGCACAAGTTGGTTAACGTTGTCCGGTCAACGACGAACCAGGCAATGGGGTGATGGCACGAGCTAGGCAGCATGCATCACCCCGTTATTTTACGGATACGCGTCAGAGGGTGGGGTCAGTAGTTAGTTTATTGACTACGGTCAACAATTTGTTTGTTGCCAACAAACAAATTGATACAAATGGATACATTGTAACCAATTGCCGTTGGCAATTTTGGGAGGTACCTTACCAGTGTTACTGCGGCCTGCTTGCCTTAAGAATTATAATTGGTTGAGTACCAATCGAAATTTATAATTCGGACTAGGGCATGAATCAATAAATGTGGCCCAATGCCATTATCCACTTTCACCAGTGTCTGTGTCCTTTTTTGGGGGGTGCGCCTGCAATGCCTCAGGTATCAAGGGAACGAATGTTGCTGCTTTCTTCAGAACTGTATGTCTTCCTTGTACATGGGTTGCCCCTGAATTGATGGTGGTAATTAGATTATATTATATTAGAACATCTCCTACTAAACAACTTATTGTAAGCTAATAAATTTTAAAACTAATGGAGTTGGTGCTGCATGCATGCTTATTATCTTGAAATGATATTTAGTCAGTGGTAAAATATCAGACACAATTTACTTCTGTTACTTAGTTTCAGTTGCAAGCAGAAATTTTATTTGTAATACAGTAAAACCCTGGTTAACGTTTGCACCGCACAATGTTAAAACTGGATAAACAAAGGGAAAGGGGTGGGGGGTATTTGCACCATCCAACATTAATTCAACATTGTGCGGTGCATCCATTTCCCCCCAGATTTTCTCCAGAGATCCCTGCCTCAAAACAGCGAGGGCACCACCAGAGATCCAAGCCCCCAAAGCCTGCAAGGCTGGCCTCCACCTGGGAAGGTGGTTCCCAGGCAGAGAGCAGCCCTGCTGGCTTTGGGGCTTGGGTCTCATCTCGCCTGCCTCCTCAGAAAGAGAACCGGGGATTGGACGCTCCAATCCCCGGTTCCCTTTCCGAAGAGGCAGGTGATCAGCTAGGCCTTCCAGGATGGTGTGCGTGTGAGTGCAAACACACCCACAGCTTGTCCTGGAAGGGATTGGGCCAGGTGCATGGCCCCCTCCATTCCTTTTAGGATGGGCTGCGGGTGTGTGTCTGCACACACTCGCAGCACATCCTGGAAGGAAGGGAGGAGGCTGAGCGCTCGGCCCAATCCCTTCCCAGACGAGCTGTGGTTGCGTGTGCACTCACTCACAGCCCATCCTGGAAGGGAGGGGTCCAAGCACTCCAGCCTATCCTGGAAGGTAGGGGGCAGGCAGATCAATCACCGGTTCCCTTTCCTCTTTGGAAAGGGAACCAGGCTTTTTTTTAACGTGTGATAAATGTATCACATAACATTAAAAACCAGATCATGCTAAGACTTGTGGAACCATGTTTTAACATTATCTGAGGTATTACTGTACTATTCTTCACTTTTTGTTTACATATGGATATTTAGAAACAACTAGTCTACTCACAAATGGTCTTTAACTGAACCGCTGCAATTAGACTAAAGAAAACAATCTTACAGAGGTTAATTTTTCACTACAGCTGTTCCAAACTTATAGGGTTATTAGCCTGCAGACTGGAAGTTGATTGCAATCTCAGATATGTACTGTACTGCTAATTGTATAGTAAAACCTCTCATAAAGAGCACCTCGCTTAGAGACTAACTCGCTTAAAGAGCAGAATTTTCTCTGAATGGTCACCTCACTTAACAACTAAAACCAGCCAAAAACTTGCTTAACAACTAAATCAGGGTTTGTAATCTCCATCTCCACCAGAAGTCACAATTGGTCACTTACAATGGTACTGTATTTCACTTAAAGAGCAAACTCGCTTAAAGAGCAATCCAGTGGAACATATTATGCTCTTTAAGTAAGGTACCACTGTATTTTCATTTGTAGATGGCATTTTTATATACTGAATATATACCTGAGTTGTCTGCTGTATTATTATCCTAAAGGTATCACCTTCCTCCTCCATTTATAAAGGTAACAAATTTGCTGAATTGTCCATTGAGGCAGCTGTGTCAGCCCATTGTGTTAGCTAGAAAAACATCAAAGAGTGATTCTAAAATGAAACAGCTGCAGAAGAATTCCTCTCTGTCCTTTTGCTTGAACAGGGACATAGAGGTGTTTTTAAAAAAGCATTACATATGTTAGTGTGCAGGTTTGCCTATATTACTACCCAATAGTCTTTTTATCATTTTATGACAATCGTTTGAATAATGATTTTTCTCTACTTACATTTTCTGCATTTCTGTTCTTTCTGACCTTTCTGATTTTAGCACTTGATCAACTAAGGGTCACAGTGTTTCATTGTAATGGACTTAGAATCTATAAAGGCTCTTCTACACTGTATATGTTTCATTCTGCTTATATATGTGTAATAGATACTTGTTACCTGCCACTGGCTTCACTTCAAGGACTGTAAATGACTACTGAGACTTTTTTCAGCATGTTTCTGGTGCATTGCATCTTCCTTCCCAAGTAGGCTACAATCCATGCATGTTTGTGTCAAATAATACTAATTATCTGTAAAGTGCAACAAGGAATCAGAATCTCATGGCAAATTTATTTATTTATTTATTATTTATTCATTAAATTTGTACAGCTGCCCCAATCGACATGCGACTCTGGGCAGCGTACATAAAATCCCCAATGTTTAAACCATAGAAACCCTTACAATTCCTAAAAACACTGAAAAACTACCTCCCACATGCACCAATTAAAAATCTAGCTCTTAGTTACATCTGTGTAAGGCAAACTGCATAACTCACAGTAACTTCTCCTTGGCAACTAATGAGTCCCTGCCTGGATTTTCAGGTGCACATCTGTTTGGTAGGTTGCCAAGCAATGAAAAATCCAAGTGATAACTGCCAGGGAGAAGCAGCTGCAAGATATGCCATTTGTCATATGCACGTGTAAGTACACAACAAGATTTCAGTCTATGAATTTAACAATTTTAATGTTCTACCAGTTTTAGTTGGTTTTAATATTGTTAGCTTCCTTAAACATTGACTAGAAAGCAAGATTAAAATGCAATGAATAAATGAATATTTAGAAGTACCAAAGCAATCATTACTGGTATGTGAAGCAGCAAAGTGACAGATGATGTCCCAATACTTTGTCATTTATTCTTGCCTAAGACAGGAGGTAAGTGCTCATTTCCTCCCTTTTAACCTGCCCATATTCTATTTTGTACTAAACCTTTCTCCCCTGCTGACTTCAGTGATAGGAAAAGTGAGTACACCACCTCCAGCAAGACATTTTTACTACCTTTGATCCTGATATCTCTTTGGAAGCAAGAAGACTTGGACTCAGTAGATCCAGTGTCCTCAAAAAATGCTAAATTTTTGTGCCTGCTACCAGTGGAAGTACAGTAAAAACCCGACTTACGATGCCTCGGGTTACGAAAAACTCAAGTTACGAATGGTTTTGTTTTTGTTTTGATTTTTGTAAATAGGAGTCCCGATTTATGGGGAAAAACCAAGTTACAAAAAAAAAGTCATAAGAAAATACAGTTTTTTTAGCACTCAAAATGGTGGTGCTGCCATTCTGTGCACTAAAAATCTCTCCCAGGCACTCACCCACACTGCCGGAAGTATAAAAAAAGGGAAACAGCAACAGTCAGAAGGTAGGAAATCTCTCCATTTATTTTATATTTATTTTTTCTATGCATCCCTATGGGGATGCCACGAGTTACAAAAAAATTGAGTTACGAAATAGGCCATGGAACCAATTTTTTTTCGTAAGTCAGGGTTTTGCTGTACCACTATGGTCATCTAAATCCCTTAGAGCAGGGTTTCTCAAACTTGGGTCTCCATGTGTTCTTGGACCAATTGCCAGAAGCCCAAGTCAGCACACCTGCTGATCAGGGCTTCTGAGAATAGAGATTCAAGAACATCTAATCGCCCAAGGTTGAGAAACTCTGCCATGGAGGATTTATAATTAACCTAGAAAGCTCTGGGGTAAACTTCCCATTCTGTTTGCATTGCAGGCCTCTCCTCTATTTGTAGAGGAACATTTCTGTTCCATTTCCCTCACCTGTTTCGAATTGTTATCTAAAAGGACCTGGATAATACCTGTCAAGTATCCCGGATTGGCCGGGATTTCCTATAATTCTTTGCCGCAAACTCTACTTTCCCACAGCGATCCCGTAATTTGACAGCAGGAGAAAAGTAGTTACTGTGCATCCCTTTCTGCACAGAAGGCTTCTACGCATGCGTAGAAGGCTTCTGCGCAGTAGCCTTCTGTGCAGTAGCCTTCTGTGCATGTGTAGAAGGGTTCTGCATAGAAGGCTACTGTGCAGAACCCTTCTATGCATGCGTAGAAGGCTTATGCGCATGCATAGATGGATTCTGCACAGAAGGCTACTGTGCAGGTCCCGTATTCTCTGGAGCCGCACTTGACAGGTATGACCTGGATTAGTTTTACATTGTAAGTCCTTCAGCATTCTGTGCGATTGGAGCCTGTAGAAGCAGCTTCTCCATGAAATACTGGTCTTTACCCTTCAGATTGTCTCTGAATCAGAAAGCAATTCCAAAACTGCACAAGAAACAGTGTTACTGAGAGAAAAGTAATTCCTTGTAATATATTTTAGAAAACTGTTGTTGACTTATTTTCTTATACTTCAAAGAAGATCCTAATTCTTCATATCAGAAACACAGAAGTCATCAGGAAAATGATGATAAATCAGACTGAAGGAGAAAGTTGAGCCTTCAGCAGATTTAGAGCAAAGCAAGCCAGGTAGTAGATATTGCAACTTAATTAAAATTGTCATTTCACATTAATGGCATTTTAATGGGATACATCTTCCAGCATCCTCAAAACAAAAAGGTTTGCTAAGTTCCAGGTTATGTGGTAGTCCAGGTTTAAGGTTTTCTGCACTGCTTAGCTGCTTTTTTATTGATTCTGTCTCTTTCTCTTTTTCAACCTTTTGATAAATTGTCTGTCCCCACCCCCATGTGCAATCTCCTGATAAGTCTCTTTTTAAGAAAATGTCACAAAAAGAAGTGAAGCGAAGGCTAAAAATTATGAAGACATGAATTTACAGATAATTAAGTTTTATATGCATAGGGTTGCACAATGAATGACAAAGCTAATTTTAAAATTGTCACTGATTTTAATATGAAAATACATGAAGCATGGGGGATTGCCTTTTCCTCTTGGCAAATGGAAAAAAATGTTCCCTCTAAAAAATGTTTGGTTTTAGAAAGTTCTGTTCTCTGACTGCATTTCATTTTTCCTACTCAACTTGGCTGGATCTTCTAACATTTGAAACTGAATGAAAACAAAACAACTTGAGATCCACTTACCTTTTCAAAAACTATTGTTACATCAACTTCTTTTTTATGGGCTTTGGTGGCTCAGTGGTTAAGAAGCTCACATTGTTAGCTGGAAGGCCAGCAAGTTGGCACTTTGAGGCCCGGGTACTGCATGACAGTTTGAGTGCCCATCTCTGTCCCAGCTCCTGCCAACCAAGCAGTTTGAAAGCTAGAAATTGCAGGTAGATCAATAGGGACCACTTCAGTGAGAAAAGATCATGGGGACATGAAAGGAACCTCATTCGGGTGTCCCCTGAGTGGAGTTTCTTTAGCAAAAATCCTTTCAACCCAGAATAATTTCTTACACAAAATTATTATTTAATTTTAATTTAATTTAATATTCACACTTATATACCGCCCACTCAGGCGAACCCGACTCAGGGTGGTTTAAATAGCGGACAATAAAAACAAAATAAACACAAAATACAATAACATAACATACAATGCATACAGTAAAAATATTTACCATTACAATTACAAAATCTCTGTCCGCAAAATAATACAACAAAAAAAACTACAATATGCACTACATGTGCACTACAATACAGTTTCAGATCATAAAAAAAATAACAAAACATGCTGGGTGGGCTTCTCCGCCAGTGTTGCTGGAGGCAGCGATGGGAATCCTGCCGCTTCTATGGCCCTTAAGTCCTCCATGGGGTGGGTGGGGTCCCTCATGACGAAAACAAACCACAGGAAGAGTCCAACAGTGGAAAAACCCTGCAGAGGAGTGAGTGAGTGTGTGTGTGTGCGTGTGTGTGTTCTGCATCATCAGTTGGGAGTTCTTTTTGTAACTGCCGCACCAGCCTCGCAGAGCTGCGGCCAGTATCCCCTTTCCGAACCATCCACGGGAGGGAGGGCAAATGTCCAATGTTCTTGCCGGCCTCCCTCCCAAAGGCAAGACTGGCTTAGCGGCAATGGAGACGCGGGGGGGGGGGGGGGTTGAGCCCATCTGGGAGTCCAGGCACTGCCCCGCCTCAGGTGTTCTCGTCCCACCTCAGGTGTTCTCACCGGCCTCCCTCCTGAAGGTGAGACTTAGCAGCAGTGGAGACACCAGGTGGGGGGCTTTTGAGCCTGTCTGGGAGTCCAGGCACTGCCCCGCCTCAGGTGTTCTCGTCCCACCTCAGGTGTTCTCACCGGCCTCCCTCCTGAAGGTGAGACTTAGCAGCAGTGGAGACACCAGGTGGGGGGCTTTTGAGCCTGTCTGGGAGTCCAGGCGCCGCCCCACCTCAGGTGTTCTCGCCCCACCTCAGGTGTTCTCACCGGCCTCCCTCCTGAAGGCGAGACTGGGTCAGCAGCAGCTTTTCCATGGCCCTGCCACGGAGATGATGCTCAGCTGGGCTCCTCTTTCCTCCCCTGACCAGCCGGGCCAGAGGAGGGGGCCGAAGATGGTAAAGGCGGCTCCGGGGCGCTAGTGGTGGGTTTTTCAAGCCCCACTGTGGAGACAAGGCTCAGCTAGGCTCTTCCCTCCCCTGACTGGCCGGGCCAGAGGAAGGGGCCGAAGATGGTGTAGGCCCATCTATTATTAACTTATTTTTAAAAAGTTATATACTGTAAGTTAGATGTTGCAAAAACAATGCATCTATTGAATAAGTCACAGTTAAGAACTCTGAAATCCCATTGTTTTCCATTGAAAAAATATATGCATCAATCTTCCTTCTAAACTAAACTGAGTCCCAGCATGCTAACAGCTGGCAAAAGTAAAACAAAGCTTTTTCCATTTCCTTATGCGAATCCTGAGGAATACACAAGTACAACAAATGTGTTGGGGATCAGAAGGGGAGCTTCATCCAGCAAAGTCTTTAAATAGAGCTGTGAACATATGCAGCCATGCAGAACATTCCAGGCTCACATTGTTCCCTTACCAGATCCTTTGCCAGTTAAAAATTAGGTTTATAAAAATATGCCTCAAAATCATGTTTTGTAACTACTAAGTAGTAAGGCACTGGGAAGGGAATGGAGAAAAAACCAAATCAGTGTGTTCAGTTACTTTGATCTAATGATGTGTAGCTATATTTTTTAATCTGTAGATGCCATTTCCAACTTCTTGAAGTCTTTGAAGTGGCAACCTTTAGATGAGGTAGTTTCACAACGATGCTTTATCATTGTTCTTCACTTCCGAAATATATTTTTATCCTTTTCATACTGCCACTTCTGGAGGAGATAATTACAATTCCAGTTGCCAATTTATCCTGAAAATAGTTCACCAAAGATTGTGAATTGATGCTTCCTTGCTGTATTATTGTCATATTCAGAGCTTGGAATGTGTAATAGGAACTGTGAACCTTCCCAAAATTCATTCGATTTAGACTTGTGGTAAGTACTAAAAATAGATCTGTGGATAACACTAAAGGAAATTATGTTACAGGATCAATCAACAATAACCAAGAAAGGGAAAGTACAAGTGTGCAATTTCTTTCCATTAATACTAAGTACAATTATTAATATGATCTAATAGCAGAGCTGAAATGTTTATCAATAGCAGTGCTACGAATTGATCTTTCATTTCTTTCTGTTTGATATAAAGAGACAGACAGACATGTGTATCATCTTGTATATATTCAAAGCCATGAAGCAAACAGTTGTTATGGAACCACCAGGAGATTTACTTCCATGCATAAATTCACAAAGGTCCCCACCATGCATCTGGACCAGGCTGAGGGTGTAAGCTTACTGTCAGAAGCCTTGAGCAGGAGTTGGAAAAGAGTATCTCAAGGGAGGGATAGTAATTGGGAGAAGCACATACTCTGCTTGATGGGCCAGAGCAGAAAACCAATATCTTTGTAATGATTCAGTTCTTCAAATAGAAGAAAAAAGTAATAATCTGGTTTATGGATGTGGGATACTGCTTCTACGCACCAATGATTCAAAATGCCAGGAAGCAGTCCAGCATCGTCTTGCAATATTGTGTCTGCTGTACGTCAAGGTTGATATAGCTCAGCTTGAATGTTAACAACAAAAGTGCCAACCAGCAAAATCCCCCCTTGTATTCATTACCTTTCACAAGGAGACACCAAGAAAGGAGCTTCCCAGAATGCTGTTTTAATCAGTTAACCACTTCTCAGCCTAATACAAAGAAACTGTCATGGTAATTTTTACAATAAGTTCTCAAAGTATTTAGGTATTCTCTCTGTGTGTCTAGCTCCTCTTTCTCTCCCCCTCTCTCTGTCACTCAATTTTCTGTCCCCAGCATAAAATAAGGAGACAAGGCACAAATAGCTATGGTTAAAGGCTTAGGCCACATTTATTGATTTGTTGAATTGTGGGACCTGTGGAAGTGGAGGTGGTAGGCAGTGTGTAACCTGATGCAAGGGCAAGGGAAGACAGTCTCCCACTCCCCGCACCCAGGCCCCCGCTTATGACTGCAGCAGCTTATGACCAATTTAGGCCTCACATGTGCCATGGCCCAAACCTTTCTGTCATGGTTGATTGACTTTCTTGCTTGTTCAGCAATCTGGTCTCAGCTAGATATGTGAAAGCCTGGGAAAAAAACCGAAAAAATTCGGGGGGGGGGGGGGGATACTGTTTTTCCCATTTTTTCTGAAGCCTTTTTTGTTTTCCCCCGAAAAATTGGAAAAATTGAAAAAATAAAAAATATATTATGGAATGTTTTATTTTAACATGATGAATCAAGTATTTTAAGATAAGGCTGGGTTCAAATATTTTATAAATCATTTCTAAAAAAATATGTATGGTATCAGATTGTTTTCAATATTTCCGAAAATGTCCGTTTCCCCCTGGAAAAAATCGGTTTTTTTTCCAAGCTTCAAAATTTTTGGAAACTTTGCATCTCTAGTCTCATCTTTGCTCTTCAATATGCGTCTTGGGAGAATGGCTGCCCGTATCCAGGTCGTGCCAGGCCAGACCATATAGACAGCAGGTGAGAAAGGTCCCTGCATACAGGCCCTATGGACAGCTCATGAGACAGGTCACTGCATAACATAAGTATAGGAATCTTTATCTTAATCTTCCAAGCACCCTATCACAGTTGTGGCAGGCCATATAGACAGAAGGTGAGAAATGTCACTGCGTACAGTCCGTATGGACCACACATGAGACAGGTCACTCCATACCAGTATGAGCCTCTTGCTCTTAAACTTCCAATCACTACATATAGTAGCATGTGAAAAAGGACACTGTGTATCATCAGTACGGTCACTGCGAACTGGCAATATGGGCAGCGCATGAGTCAGGTCACTATGCACCATCAGTATGAGCCTCTCGCTCTTAAGCTTCCAATCACTATATATAGCCATGAGATAGGACACTGCATACCATCAGCACGAGTCGCTTGCTCTCAAGCTCATCGATGGTGTTGCATACAGGCTGTATAAACACGTGAGACAGGCCACTGTGTGACATCATTACCAGCCTCTTGCCCTTAAGCTTGCCAATGTTGTTTATTTATTTATTTATGAATTTATATCCCGCCCTCCTGATGAAAAACATCACTCAGGGCGGCTAACAACATATATAAAATACAATATGACCACAGATAAAACAACAACCGCTAATAAAAATACCTAACTAACCCACTAAAAACAACATTAAAAACATATAAAACTGATCAGATTATAGCTAAAAAACACCCTCACCCTTCCCCCACCCAGCATAAAATGGCAAAAAACAAACAACTATATTAAAGCGAAAAGCAGGATCTCAAGAGGCTAAATAAGCCAGTGGGCTTGTACAGAAGAGTCACACATGCCCCAAACCCGCTGACAGAGCCAGGTCTTCAACAATTTTCTGAAGGGGAGAAGATCCGATTGGAGACACAATTCTGGTGGTAGAGACAGGTGGGAGATGCTGCGGGTTGTCCTGGTTGGTCCCCTGGGATGCTTCGTTACCATCTTCTTGTTGTTGGCTAGGACTTGGGGCCAGCCGTGGCGGGCGGCTGGACTTGCCATGGTCTGGGCCTCGGTGGAGGCGAGGAGGCTGGTCGGCTTGGAGCTTCAGGACTTGTGCATGCTTTTGTCCCACCCCCCCACCCCCCTTCTGGAAGGACTAAAAGGACTGTGCTGGGTATATTTTTATATTGTTATTTGACGCTTCAAATTTTTTTTTAATAATGTGTACTCTTTGATGTGATTACCTTATTTGATGTATTGTTAGAAACTGTATTGTAGTGCACATGTAGTGCATATTGTACTATATATATATATATATATATATATATATATATATATATATATATATATATATATATATATATATATATATATATATATATATATATATATATATATATATATATATATATATTTCCTGTAATTTTTGCGGACATGGATTTGTAATTGTACTTTTGGTGATTGATTTTTTGCTGTATTTATTGTATGTTATGTTACTGTATTTCGTATTATTGTCCGCTATGTAAACCGCCCTGAGTCCGGTTCACCTGAGTGAGTGGTATATAAGCGCGAAAATTAAATTAAATTAAATTAAATTAAAAAGGTTCCACAGGGCTGGGGCAGACATGGAGAAGGCTCTCTTCCTGGCCCCGGGGTGTACAGCTACATATAGCAGCTCATAAGAAAATTACTGCATACCATCTGTCTTAGCCTCTTGCTCTTAAGCTTGTCAATGTCATTGCCCCCAGGGTCCACCACTACATATAGAAGCATGTGAGAAAGGTCACTGCGTACCAGCCATACTGGTTCCTTGCTCTTAAGTTTGCCAATGTGGTTGGGTGCACATCGTGTGGCACCAGTGTGTATGCCCTTACCAGGACCTCCATGAGGTTTGGCCATCTCATGTAACTCTTTGCCCTCTGATGGCAAGAGGCCTGGCTTCCAAGGCCTAGCTGTTTGTCTAAGCCACTGTTTTAGGCTCTCCAGGCCCAGAACAGGATACCGTCTCAGTAGAGGAGCACAAGCCTCCTTCCGACAGTGGGTGCCACTGCAAGACAAGATGGAAGAAGTGGTACCCCTGCAGGATCAATATATATTCTTTGTAACACTGTAGTTGCCAAACACTGCTTTGTGCTATGCACTTGCCCTGTCACTTTAAGGGTGTAGCTGCCGAAGCTGTTCATATGAGAAAGAATGCACACCAACTCCAAAGCTATTTGTGCTGAAGCTCATCAGCATAAACTGATTATGGGCAAAACTGGTCAAGTGTCCCAATGTTTTAGGACCACTAAGGTCAGCCCTTCTTTTGCTTTGTCTATCCTAATGTTGCTCAGAGGAGCATATGTCCCATATAGGAGGCTCCAACTCCTGCAAGCAGTGATGCACTGCAGCAGGTTCTGCAGAACCGGTAGGGGAAATTTCCCCAGGCCACGGCCACTTGGTTGGCCATGCCCACTTCCATAGTCCATAATGCAGGATGTTTGGCCACGCCCACAGATTTGGCCCTGCCCACAGATTTGGACAGCCCACAGAGTAAATTTTTTTTGCAGTGCATCACTGCCCGCAAGCCTTTGCTTCTGCAAGCCTTCTGTTTGGGCTTCGAGACCCTGGCTGAGAGTATCTGCCGGTTCCAATTTCTGATTAACCTCATCTTTTGGGCCTCTTTCCTGTATGGAAAGGGAGTGATAATATCCCTAGTCCCCCCCCCCCCATGGTTGAGGGCCATGTAACCATGAATCAAAAATGCCCTTCGCATGGTATTTTGTTGCTGCACTTCCCTGGAAATAAGAGTGAGGTTCGAGGTTGTAACCTACATTTCTTATGTGCATGACTTCCAAATGGGTTGTTCTCTTAAACCAGGAGTTCTCAACCTTTTAAAGCTGGGTCCCGGGTCACGCTCCCTCAGACAGCTTTGGAGGTTGGATGGCCATTTTGCCCTTCCTCCACCACATGGCACTTCCTGGTGTGGTGGAGGCAGTGGGGGGCCACATGAAATGGTGCTGCGGGCTGCATCTGGACTACAGGCTGCAGGTTGAGAATCCCTGTCCTAAATGGACAAGCAGAACCATGAACTGAAGAGTCCATGTCCTATATCTCAAGACATTACGGGATGTAGAACCATTTGCAAGTGTGCACACACCCCCACCCCCCACCCCCAATTGCTACAAATTAAGAAAAGGGTGAAATGCTGCTCACATGGTGAGGGAATGAAGAACCATTTGCAAGTGTGCACCCCCCGACTGTTACAAAATTAAAAAATTGGGAAATGCGGTTCACGTGGCACATGGTATAATAACTACGCAAGTGATGAGGGCTGCTACATATCACTAGCTGTGCCTAGTTGGCAGCTGGTTATATAAATGGGTCAGGTTTTTGCTTATCCTAATTATCTGTTGGATCTAAGTCATGCCATATGGCAATTCCAGCGGCTGACAAGGTAAAGTTCAATAAATGTAGGGGTTGTGTGCACTGTTAGGGCCATACCTTTCAAGTATCCTGGATTGGCCGGGATTTCCCGTATTTCCGCACCGATTTTCTCCATTTCCCACCCAGAGCTGCCGCTACCCCGTAATTTGGCAGTGGGGGGGAAAGGAGTTACTGCGCATCCCTTCTGCGCAGGTCCTTTCTACGCATGCGTAGAACCCTTCAACGCATTTGTAGAAAGTTTCTGTGCAGAAGGGGATGCTTAGAAGCCTTCTACGCCTGCGTAAAAGCCTTCTACGCATGTGTAAAAGCCTTCTACGCATGCATAGAAGTGACCTGTACAGTACGTTTCTGCGCAGGTCACTTCTACGCATGTGTAGAAGGATTTTACGCATGGGTAGAATGGACCTGCGCAGAAACGTTCTGCGCAGGTCCCATAATCTCCGGAGCTGCTCTTGACAGGTATGGTTAGGGCAAACAATTCCTGTGGCTGACCAGGTAAATTTCAGGTAAAGTTCAATAAATGTAGGGGTGTTTGTGCTGTTATGGGAAGCTCCAGTGGCTGACCAGGTGCTGGTTGTCTGCTGCAATATTGTGCAGGCAAATTTAGAACCTTATCTTGTTCCCTTCCCTTGGCTTCCAAGTAAACGTGTTTAGGATGACACTCAATTTAAGATGTGGTTTTATCATAACATCTGCACTGCATTTCTCTGTGGCTCAATTTTCTCTCTCTCTCTTCTTTCTCTTTTCACCTCTCCTCTTTCTTTCTTTCTTTCTCTCTCTCCCTCCCACTCACTCTGCAACTCTCCTCTGTTTGAGTTTGTTAAATGATGCTTAATCCTATGGAAAGACTGAAGTCCTAATATGTCCTCTTGTCCAGAAGCAAGGTCCATGGACCTCAAGAAGAATCAGTTTATTCAAGTACTGGCAAGAAGTTTGGGCATTTGCTGTAGAATACTTCAATCAGAATGTCAGGCCAGAGTTGACATAAATGTTACAATGTAAAACAAGGGTCTTCAAGGTTCTGTATATGCTAAATGGCATGACAGAACAACTTCAAAATTTCAAAAGCACAGAGTAGCAGTGATGTTATTTTCAGGAAGCAGTGGCTGGCATTTGAAAAACAATTACTAAACTTGCTATAATCCATGGGGAAAAAATGGTGGCAAAACAAGAGCAAGTGAGGGAGGGGTTTAAGAAACAGAAAATAGAACTTTAATAATACTTTTCCAGCCTTCTTCAAATTTGGTACAGAGTAAGCCCAATCTGCCTAGAATCATTCTGTCAAGTAGGGTCCTGATTCAAGAAGCCTTTCGAAAGTTATAATTTTGTTTTACTGCCCCTTTTCTTTCAGTAATGGCTTATGACAGTGATGACGAACCTTTCAGAGGCTGAGTGCCAAAACTGCAACCAAAAACCCACTCATTTTTTGCAAAGTGCCAACACAGCAACAGGGAAGGAAGGAAACACTCCCATTGGGCTGTTGGGCAAAGGGGTGGAGTGAACTCTGTGCTGGGGGGAGGGAGGAAGCACTCCCATTGGGCTGCTGGACAGAGGGGCAGGGCAAACTCTGTGCTGGGGTGACTGCACAGTTGCCCACAAAAAGGGCTCCGAGTGCCACCTCTGGCACACATGCCATAGGTTTGCCACCACTGGCTTATGATGTGCAGCTTTCACTGGCCATGCCACATTTGAATATCAGACCTAACTATCCAGAGATATTTCCTTTCTGTCTATGTCAGTGACTAAGGGACAAGCTAAATATGACATTTACACAATTCTTTTAATGTGTGCTATTTTCTTTGTTGAAAATTGCTACTATAAAGGCATGCAAGCAAGATCCAACTATAATTGAGAGGGATGCTTAACTGTTGGAGGTTGCAATAACCTCCCTGCAAGTAGTTTTTAGTCCTGGAAGGCAGGCATCATGATCTCTCTCTGAGCTAAGACAATCTCTGTCCTAGTTCTAATATCTCCACCTGCTGAACCACCTGGTTCCTGCTTTTATTATTTGAAACATGCAGGTTAGTTGCTATTACAGAGAAATGTTAACTTTAGTTTCAGCCTAAGTGGCAATTTCTCTGTCTGTGAGGAGAGAATAACATATGCGAAGCAATGACATGCTTACTGCTCTGTAGCATCTTACTGCTCATTATGGATCAAGGGCCTTAGTATTGAATGGAGAAAGAAACCAGAATATGAGGATAAAACATGTACAGTTTGAAGATAACTACATTTTTATTCCATGCTTTATAGGATTTGGTATCATGTCATGTCAATTATTCTGCATCCACCTCAAATATTCCAATCCACTTGAATCTGCAGAAAAGTCATGCTTGGAAATGCAAATTTCTTGTAAAAGGAAAAAAGAATGTCACAGGAAGATGGGTCTCGTGCTATAAGTACTCTGGAGAGTATTATCTACTGGGTAGTACTCTCCAAGCCTAACACTATGATGAATGGTAGGACAGGGATGCCAAGACAAACTAGGGAACATAGTTGCATAAGCTTTGCTAACTGTAAAGCTACAAGCTTTACACTTTCTACTTCATCTGCTAAATCAGAAGTGATTTGTGTTGTCCCTTTTCTTCCTTTATTTATAAACTGATATGTAGGCATTTGAACTTCTAATCATTTGCATGAATAATGAAAGCAAGTCAGTTTCTTATAACCTCCGTTATAATGTCAGTGGCATTTCACAGGGACAATGTTGCGTGGAGAAGGTGACTGTGTGTCTCCATTATTCATTGTTAGCTGAGATGTTAGCCTGCTGTCTTTTAAAATGACGAGGGCATTAATGGGCATCAGGCTTTCTTTACAATTCACTGTTGCACCATGTATGCCAAATATTAAAACTGCAAATCACTCTGTTATTGTGCCGTGTTTATAACATCTTAAACCCCTTTGGTAATGAGATCTCTGTGTTGTTAACACAAGTAATTTTCCTTCTCTTAACATAAGCATGGATTTTCAGCCACAGATCAAGAAGAATATATCTATTGGAATAGCAGAAAGCACAGTGTAATAGCAGGGACAATGTTTGCTTTGTAGCAAAGCCATAGGCGGTGGTTGTTCAATGCAACAGCTTCAAATGTTAATCAAGAGACACACTTGTGTTTTAAAGATAAGCTTCTCCAGCCCAGTTGTCTATATTCTAAAGTTTTCCAGCTCAAATTAAGTATTTTAAAGTACTATTGATTTCAAGAGAATTAAATATTTACTTAGAGCCCTGGTGGTGCAATGGCTAAACAGCTGTACTGCAGCCAAAATATTGTGAGTTCAGTTCTGACCAGGTCAAGGTTCCATGCTTCCAAGGTCTGTAAAATGAGTACCCAGCATATTTGAGGCAAAAAGCTAATTAACTTGTGAACAGCCCAGAGAGTTCAATAAGTGCTAGGGGAAGTATATAAGTGAAATTGCTATTGCTTGTTAATATCTCCTGTATAATTATATTACAACCAGTGAAATTTTAAATCAGCTTTGCCTAGACTCTAGCCTTTCTTTGTGTGTGTGTGTGTGTGTGTGTGTGTGTGTGTATGTGTTGGAAAGAGTAGAGTTTCTAGTTTGCTTATCTGTTTGTTTTCGGGATGAAGGGTCTGTCACATATTATACTGGGTTGCTGATATTTAATCACATGACTTTATATATATATATATATTGTGGTCAATTAATTACAGGTATTAAGGAAACACCATAAATAAGTGAAAAGGGGATCGGTGTAATAGCTGTTTCTTCTATGTGTCATCAAGTTGATATATGGCAACCCTACGATTAGGGAACTCTAAAAATGTGATATTCGTAATAAAGAAACACAAGAGAATGAAAGCGCGGCGCCAAAATGGCCGCCGCGCTCTTTGCGGCCCCCCCCACCTGGACTCAGACATCCGGGTGAGTTAGAGGGCGTGGCCACCCCTCTATAAAAGGGGTGGCCACGAGGCAGCCGAGCTGCCATTTTTAAATAGCGACGGAGAGGAGAAGTTTTCTCCGTCGCTGTTCCTCCGGTTCTTCGGCTCTTTAGCCCTTGACTTCCCGGCTGGGAAGGCAGGAGTTGCACAGAGCTTCTGGCTCTGTCTTTTTGGCATCGGTTGATCCCTGGAAAGGGATCCTGCTATTCGATATGCCTCCCAAACGGAAGGCCCCGGCGACGAAACCGCGGCCAACGGGGAGGACTTTTCCTGGCCCTGCACAACGCGGGGGGCAGCCCTCAGGTCGGAGGACCAGGGCTGAGCCCACGCGGCAGGGCACTACCTCCACCGATACTGGTGGGGCGATGCAGGCTGCTTCGCCCTCGGCTAGCCAGCCTTCAACCGGCCCTTCTGGGGCTTCGGCCCTTGGCCCGCAGTTGCCGGCCATGGGTCCGGTCAGCGGGGGTGGGCCCGGGGCTGGTGCACAGCACGTTCCCCCTCCGGCCCCTAATGGGCCGGAGTTTTGGGCATGGCCCTATTCGGGCCCAGGCTCTCATGTTGGGGTTCCTGGTCAAATGCCTGGTGGGCCGTCCGGCCCACCCAGCCCACTTTATACTGGGGGATCTGTGGCAGTTGATACATTGCTAACGCGTTTAGCTGTGCTTGAGGCATCCTTGGGGATGGCACACAACCCCATGTCAGGTGGCCCTTCACTCTCTGCGGGGGGCCCTTCGGGTTCACCGGCTACCTCGACGGCCGCCACACTGCAACAAGCGGCCAGCCGGGTTGAGCTGCTTGAGACGCTCCGGCCTGCCCCTGCCGGTGTCTCGCAGCTCCCTGTTCGTCCGGAGCTACAGCAGGAGAATGGTCAGGTGTGGCCCCAGAGCTCGATTCCAGTCGCGAGCTCCGACGCCCGCTGTGGGCCGGAACCCCCAGTGGGGGCAGCTCACTGGGGTGCACCTAGTGAGTATCAGGTTCAAGTTAATGCACCCACATCACAGCCCACTTCCAATGGTGGGGTTCAGTGGCCATGGCCTCGTCAAGTCGAGGCGAGTGGGCATCAGTTGCCAGCCTATCCCAGTGCCCCTTGGTTCCATACTGGTGCAGCGTTGGGGGTGGGGGTTTCTGCCCCCGGGGCAGTGCCGGGAATCGCAGGGACTATCCAGGTTCTGCTGCGTATGCCCCGGGTACCTAATGTGCCGGTGACGGCCTTGCCGACGGCTGGTTATTCGTTGCCCCTTGGTGATCATTTTTCCCAGGTCACAAGGGAAAAGATTTGGCGGGGGGAGTACGTGGATATATTCTCCCTATTGAACCGTGAGCCCACTAAGGAGGAGAGAGAGGGACAGGATGACAGAGACAAAGAGCTGTCCCACCGTCGTAAGCCACCACGCACCTGGGCCAACTGGTTGCCCGCATATCTTATTTATATGGCGGTGTAGCTCAGGGCCCGGCCTGACCTGGCCATTCCTATGGTCCAATATTTGGACAATATTTACAGGGCAATGGTGGATTTTCCTGGCCCATCGTGGTTGGCTTACGATGAGGAATTTAGAATGAGGGTGCCCTTGCACCCGGAGATGAGATGGGATGAGCCCTGTCAGAAATTGTGGCTATTGTACATGACCCCCACGTGTCCGGCTCCTGGGGATAGGTACCATTGTGGACATGCCGTTCAGCGAGCTGCTCCAACGCAGGCTTCCCGACAGTCGGCGGGGCAGGGGGTTCCAGCCCGCTTGCTGTGTTGGAGCTTCTCGGCTAGCGGTGTGTGCAATAAGCCGCAGTGCCGATACAAACATGAGTGTCCCTCTTGCGCTGGCCCCCATGCCGCCGCTGTGTGTCCGCGGGCCGGCGGGTCATGGGGCAGAGTTAGAGGTGGACAGGGAGCGGGCAGAGCTTCTGCTGATGGAGCTAGCCAGACAAAAGGCCCCCTCCCCAGTTAATGTGTATATGTTGGAGCGATGGCTCTCAACTTATCCAAGGAGAGAGGACACGAGGTACCTCCTCGAGGGTTTTCAGTGGGGCTTCCAAATCCCATTCAAAGGAGTGTGGGGACCCCAAGATGCACCCAATTTACTGTCCCTGAAGGGTAGAGAAGAGGTGGCTGCCCTGAGTATCGCTAAGGAGGTTGAGGCCAAGAGGGTGGCAGGCCCCTTTTCTGTACCACCCTTTCCCAACCTGAAGGTCTCCGCTCTGGAGTTGGTACCCAAAAAGGCCCCGGGGGAATTTCATTTAATCCACCATTTATCGTACCCGGCGGGTTATTCTGTCAATGACGCTATCCCTGATGACCTTTGTTCGGTCAGGTATACGTCCTTTGACCAAGCCCTGCGAATGGTGCACTCTTGTGGTCCAGGTGCCCTCCTGGCAAAATGTGACATTAAATCGGCATTCCGATTGTTGCCAGTGCACCCGGAGGACTTTGAGCTATTGGGTTTTAGGTTCCAAGGGAAGTTCTTTGTAGATAAGGCCATGCCTTTTGGCTGCTCTAAATCCTGTTCAGCATTTGAACGCTTTAGCACTTTCCTTCAGTGGGCCTTTGTTCGCAGGTCCGGGTCTCGGTATGTAGCCCATTACCTCGATGACTTTTTGTTTGGGGGTGAACGGGGCTTGGCCACATTTCAGACGCTAATGCAGGAACTGGGTGTCCCTTTAGCGCCCGAAAAGACCGAGGGCCCATCCACTACCCTCACATTTCTGGGTATTGAAATTGACACAGTCGCACAGGCATCCCGGTTACCCATCGATAAGGTCACCCGGATCTCCGCGATGGTTTTGGCCTTGCTGGCCAAACATAAAGTGTCACTTCGTGAGCTTCAGATGCTACACGGCCATCTTAACTTTGCCTGCAAGGTGGTTACGCCTGGCAGGGCATTTGCTCGGCGCCTATGCGACGCCATGTCTGGCCTGACAAGGCGCCATTATAGGGTCCGACTAACCAGGGGCATGCGGGCTGACCTTTTAGTTTCACTCTCATTCCTGCGGGACTTCAACGGGGTCTCCTTTTGGAGATCTGACCTTTTAGTTTCCCCTAGGTTTCAAGTACAGTCGGATGCCTCTGGCTCCCTGGGATATGGGATTTACTTCCAGGGGAGGTGGGCTTATGGCCAATGGCCTCCAGCATGGCGGGGCACGGATCGCCTCCGCGATCTTACATTCCTTGAGTTTTTTCCAATCCTGGGAGCTTTGATGCTATGGGGCGAGGAATGGGCCGACTCTGTGGTTCACTTTTGGTGTGACAATGCTGCGGTAGTGCACATTGTCAATGCTCTGACGTCTAAATCACCCAGGGTGATGGCTTTAGTTCGCCAATTCGTGTTGCGCAGCCTACGCCTCAATGTGCTTTTTAGGGCCAGACATGTACCAGGCATTAATAATGATATTGCCAATGCTTTATCCTGCCTGCAGATCCCCCGGTTCCGCGCCTTGGCTCCGGACGCAGAGGAATTCCCCTCGCCACTCCCGGCCAAGATTTGGACATTTGACAAGGAGAGGTGAACCGGGCGATCGGCATGTCCTTAGCGCCCCGCACGCGTAAGGCGTATCATCATGCTTTCGTTCAATTTAAAAAATTTTGTGTGCAACTTCAGTTGCCCGAGGTGTGGCCCATTCCAGTGGAACAAATTTTACAATTCATGGTTTATTTACACAGTCAGGGCCTCGCTCCCCGCAGTATAGCATCCAGGCTGTCAGCACTGGCATTTATTGCCAAGGTGAGGGGTTTTGCTGACAGCATGAACAATTTTCACATACGGCATGTTTTGGAGGGGTGGACACGGGAACGTGGCCGCCGCCCGGACACTCATCACCCAATTTCCCCAGGGGTGCTCATACACCTTGCACGAGGCTGGCCTAACCTATGTTTTGACAGGTATGAGGCAGCTCTTTTCATGCGGCTACCACGGTGGCCTTCTTTGGAGCGCTCCGCATCAGTGAGTTGGTACTACTGTCTAAGGCGGATGCGACTCGTAGGGCACTGGAACTCGACGATGTCTATGTTTCTAATGAGTGGGCTCAGTTGAGGATACGGTCCTCAAAAGTTGATCAGCACGGCGTAGGCAGTGGAGTTAGACTGCTACGATGTTCCATTGCAGACATCTGTCCAGTTGGTGCCCTACAGGAGTTCTTGGCAGTGCGTGGCACACACCCTGGCCCGTTTTTCTGCCACCAGGATGGGTCTCCCCTTACTAAATTTCAATTTTGGAAGGTGACCGGTATGGCACTTTCCAGTGTTGGCCTCCCAGGGGCTCGTTACGGCACCCATTCATTTAGAATAGGTGCTGCTTCAACTGTGGCTGCATTTGGGTACTCTGAGGCTGATATACGCCGTATGGGAAGATGGGGATCTATGCGTTTTGCATTATATGTTCGTCCTCTTCAGGCATGAGTACCAGTTAAGTCACTGTTCTCTTTTTTCTCTTACAGACCCTGTGTGTCCCCGCACACCGGTGGCAGTATGGCTGGTGGGCCACAGTTACGTGCACTGGGCAGCGCAGTATGCTGCGGCAACAGAGTGGGGACCTCAGCTTGGACTGCGTGCAGCCGCATGCATACGTTGGTACGGTAAGCGTGGAATGAGATGGCGGGAACTGTTGCCATTCCTTTTCTCCATTAGGGATGCTGAACCGCCTGATGTCCTTGTACTGCATCTCGGGGGCAATGACCTCGGCCAGGTCACTGGCCTTTCTTTAAAATTCGGATTTGCAGAGACCTAGCTTATTTGCACTATGTGTGGCCGTTCACAAGGCTGCTATGGTCGGACATCATACCACATCACGCTTACAGGGGAGGTATTGACCTCCGTGCCCTTGACCGCGCTCGTCGCTCGGTGAACAGGGCAGTTGCCCGGTTCATGGCAGACAAGGGTTTGCGGATGGTCATCCGACACCCCACCATTAGTTTACAAAATTATGATCTGTATGCAGGGGATGGGGTCCACCTGTCGGCTAGAGGTATGAACCTCTTTCTGGAAGATTTGCAAGCAGGCCTGTTGACCGAGCTGACGGTCTGGGGGGGGGGGGGTTGGTGAGTCTTCATTGAAGCTTCCCCATGTGGTGGGTAGCACTGGTAAGGTAAAGATTTATGACCCATAGGTATCCGGCAGGTTCGCAATTGACTGGCCAACACTTAGACAGGTACAGGTGTAATAACGTTGACCGGTCAACGACGAACCAGGCAAGGGGTGATGGCAGGAGCTTTTCAGCATGCATCACCCCGTGATTTGACGGATACACGTCAGAGGGTGGGGTCAGTAGATAGTTTATTGACTATGGTCAACAATTTGTTTGTGTCAACAAACAAATTGATACAAATGGACACATTGTAGCCAATTGCCGTTGGCAATTTTGGGAGGAACCTTACCAGTGTTACTGTGGCCTGCTTGCCTTAAGAATTATAATTGGATGAGTACCAATTGAAAGTTATAATTCGGACTAGGGCATTATTCAATAAAAGTGGCCCAATGCCTTTATCCATATACCGGTGTCTGAGTGTTTCTTTGGGGGGTGCGCCTGCAAAGCAGCATTTCAGTTCAATATTTGATCCAATAACAAATGCATAATAAAAGAAGCGCAATAGTATCAATTTTAATCTTTGCTTTGCTGTTCGATTTTGAATTCATGCTAAATGCCAATTCTAAAAGGAAATCATGACTAGTGTTTAAAAGGTTACATGTTCCACTATAAAATTTAAGTCTAACTTTGTTGTGACAGGAAGTTGAAATCCGCTAACATATAGCATATGCGTTTCAATGTGGCACCTCCAAATAAACACTTCACAGTTTATCTTCTTGTTATATTATGTGACAAGTAGATATAATGAAACTTGGCAGGGGTGGGGGCACTGCTGTTTAAAATGCTTTGATTTTTCACTCTCCAGGTTTGAAATTTATGGCCCATTTTCATCCATTCTTTGACTAATGCTAACCTATTCTTGCAGGATGGGGAATCTTAAAGTAATTCTTGCAGCTTTATTGCTGCATTTTGACAGTCACCTGTATATATTTTACAGTAGAGCTCCTCTTCCCAACCCCAACATCTCATATCTATTCCTTTGTAGAACATCAAGACTAGGGATGTGATGGCTCAAGTGGTTAAGATGGTGAACGCGTTGACTGGATGGTCGGAGCTTGATTCCCGAGTACTGCACAACGGAGTGAGCTCCCATCTCTGTTCCAGCTCCTGCCAACCTAGCAGTTCGAAAGCAAGAAATTGCAAGTAGATAAATAGGTACCATTTTGGTGGGAAAGTAAACAGCATTCCATGCACTCTGGTGTTGAGGCATGCCTGCCACATGTCCACGGAAACGTCTGTAGATGCAGACAGTACTGGCTCTTCAGCTATAAACAGAGATGAGCACTGAACCCTAGAGTTGGATATAACTGGCTTTTTGAGCCATCTACCCATAGAACATTCTATCCCATAACAGTTACAGTCTCTGAACATATCTTCTTCTAAACAGAAACTTGTGAAGTCTCTACAGATCTCTTCTAAACAGACTTGTATTACTGCTACCCTTGGAATTTCTTAGCACCTAGTTAAGTAGGAACGATGGAGCAATATCATGGCAAAGGTCTTCTGTAGTTCATTTGTCGAAAGGCTGTAATAAAGATACAAGAAGGAAATACTTTAAGAAAAATCAGTTTGTGGAATGCCTGTCTAGTTCTGAACAAATAAGGAAATGTACATTAGTTCTAAAGGATTTGGATTGCTGTAGAAGTGTAGGTGCAATATGTAATTGCATCAGTTTACAGTCAGTATTGAAAAACAATGTGCGTGTACAACTACCACACTTGTGTCTTTAGGTAGGCATTCAGTACACACAATGTAACAATGTAATATTAAGTACAGTAGCACCCACATTGTACCTGCTCCATTGTAATGTTTTTAATTTTCATTACAGGACCATGTGAACCCAATCAATGTCACACCCCCGATACAAGCTATAGATCAGGATCGAAATATCCAGCCTCCTTCTGGTCGGCCAGGGATCCTCTATTCCATCCTTGTTGGTTGGTATTTGATGACCTCACTATCTTTTTCATGAATACTGTTTTATCAGCTGGCAGGCAAAGATAAAATGTGCAGTAGAAACCTAATAACAACTTCACATAGATGGTAACATGACAACCAATAATGTTCTAGGCAAGTGTTTTATCACAGTCTTTCTTACAGTGGTTGCTTATTCCAAATTGTATTGTTGTTGATGATGATGATTTGGCTTTCTTTCAGAGTTTTCTGCCTGACATAATGAAACAAGTGTATGAGAAAATTCCCAAGAAATGCTTACCTACATGTATCCATTATTTTGGTCGGTTGCATTGGACAGTAGTCACAACCAAAATTATAATTGTTTAAGTGGAAAGTTTGTGTTCTCTATGCTCGCAGAGTCTGATTTTGATACAACTTTCATGAAAATCAAAGGGGTACTGTTCGTTAAAATGTATTATTTCATCTTTGGAATACAAGAGCTTGGTGTCTGTCTGTCTGTCTGTCTTTCTTTCTTTGGAGCATCAAATGATAAGTACGTTTTGAGGCTTCTACAGTGCTTTGAGAGGGAGTGTAGATCTGTGTAGGAGCATCTGCTTTGCATGTAGTTGATCCCAAGTTCATATTCTGACAGTTATAAAAGAATCAAGTTGCAGGTGACAGGAAAGGTGCTAGAAATCAATGAACTTTCAGTAAGATCCTGGGCCAACTTTGGCTTTTATCATTATGTCCTAAACAACATGGGACCGGGCTGTCTTAAGGATTGCCTCAAGCTTTATGTCTCTGCTTGGCCATTACAATCCTCAGAAGGAGCCCTGCATGACATGAGGTTCAGCCCTTGAGGAGAGTAGTGGAAATTCAGCATTTAGTCTTGTACATATCACTGTCTGGAATCCTCTTCTGACTGGCATCATGAAGGTGGCATGTGCTGTTCTGCAATTACACCGATGGCCTAACTTTCAGCAGTGAAGTGCAACAGATAATGCCTATGGAGATTTTTCAGTTTGTGTTAGTTCACTGCTAAAAGTTGTGTGTCTTTACTGTAACTACCTAACAGTGGATTCCAACTGTCGAATGTTGACTTCTGGATGTCTCCTAAAGCTCTTTAGGCTTTCCCTGAGGTATAACTAGCCATTGAGCTATGTTTTAGTACCAGGGGAAGGTCAGCCAGCAGAAGATCCAAAAAACAGGCAGAGTGGGGAAGGAATACAGAAGCTGAGTTCTGCCAGATTCAAAACTCACCAAGCCCAGGCTCACAGCTGTCATGCCAGGGTGAGGGTAGTCTTGATTAATTTAGTCATCCTATCTAGTTACGATTCCATCTTTGGTCATCTCCATTTTTCAAGTTGTACAGTATTAAAAGAGAGATATGGATGTTAAGATAAGTGGCATGTTTCCAGAAGGCAAACTTTGTAATAGAGCCCATTCTTTTTGGAAGCATAAGATTCCATAGTAATGTTTTCTACAAGATTCTTTCCCCACCACCACCACCACCACCAGTAGTCCACAGTGCCCTGTGCTTATGGACTCCAATGAATTGGTGACTTCCAAAAAGCTTAATCATAAACAACCCTGCGCAGGTCAAGGCTGTGGCTTCCTTCCTCGAATCAATCCATCTCATGTTCTATTTTCTTTTCCTGCTTCCTAGAGTATAATAACCTCAATGTAGTCATTTTTCTTTTAGAGAGAATTCAGACTTAATTTGACAAGTGATTGCAAGATCATATCAATCCCTCTCCTGCCTCCTTTTAAACCACACACTATTCTGTTCTGGCTTCTTATTCAGCTTGAGGTGAAATATATTAACTTGCTTCTATCTTGGGAGAATGCTTTATTTTCCTATGTTGGTCATGTTGTATAATTCTAAAGTAGATGTGGATGTCCTGATGTTGCATAGAAACAATGGTGTTAACTTTCCTATACTATCTGCTCTTTTTGGGCCTAAACAAACAGCAGGGCTTGAATGGATGATGTAAGAATCCCAACCTCAAAAATGTCCTGTGTGCACTACTCAGTTCTAACCATAATTGCAGAGGGATCAGCCAAGGAAGCTTCCTTATTACACTTAATATGTTCCTTATGCTATTAGTATTGGCAGATGAAAAGCTAGATGGTCTGAATTGCTAGGAGATGTACTCTTCACTGTTGCTTACACTGAAGTAGCATCAGATCAGAAATATTGTTTTAGCCTTCTGCCTTCTTAGAATGTGTACAAACAATCTGGTCTGTGCATCTTTTAGAGAAATGCAGAGGCTTTATACAGTGGCTTTTCATAAAAACAGAAAGTGTGTGTGTGTGTTTGTGTGTCCAAACTCAGACAAGCTACTTACCTTGTAAAAATTAAGTGCATTCAAAAGGTTATTTATAGAAAGTAGGAACCACTGGGAACTATTTTACAGTACACTATGTCCGATCATGCAACTCAGCAAGCTAGGCTATTGATTTGCAACATGAAATATAATCCCTAGTCTGTAATTATGATAATATAATGGTCCATTTAGTTTCAAAATACAGCCATGCAAATAAGTAAGTTTGTATACCTTTTTAAGCTAGGGGCCAGGTCATGCTCCCTCAGACAGCTTTGGGGGCTGGATGGCCATTTTGTCCTTCCTCCACCACATGTCACTTCCTGGTATGGTGGAGATGGTGGGGGCCCACATGAAATGGTGCCGTGGGGCGCATCCAGCCCACAGGCCGCAGGTTGAAAATTCCTGCTATACATGAATATGAGCGCATATACTGAAGAAGTGGAATTCCACCATCCCTGAATGATTTCTCTGCAGGGATCATCTACACAACAGAAGATATAACTGTGAAACTTCTAGGTGCTGTTACAGTACGCCCTCGCATAACGATGTTACTTGGTTCCCCAAGTAGCATTGCTAAGCGATTTTTGTTGTTATGCAGGTTTCTATGGAGTTTCCCACATAACGATGTTTTTAGCGGATAATGACGGTTATTTTAGCATCATTGTCCGGACAACAACGCTAAAAATGTTGTTATGCGGGGGGACACGTGGTGCATAATGATTATTAAGCTAAAATTATGCTATTCGAACGCATTGTTATGTGAGGGTTGATTGTACATTGGGAAAGTTGCATTGGCCGTTGAAAAAGAAGGCTTTTGAGAAAATAGTCCTATAAAGTTGTTCCCTGCATGAAAGAAATGATTGATGATGATGATGATGATGATACTACTACTACTACTACTACTACTACTACTACTACTACTACTACTACTACTAATAATAATAATAATAATAATAATAATAATAATAATAATAATAATAATAATAATAATAATAATAATAATAATAATAATAATATGTTTAAGAAATTATTCTGGGTTGAAAAGATTTTTGCTGGAGAAACTCCGCTCAGGGGATGCCTGAATTAGGCTTCTTTCACATCCTCAAGATCTGTTTCCACCGAAGTGGTCCCTATTTATCTACAGTATTTGCAATTTCTTGCTTTCAATCTGCTAGGTTGGCAGGAGCTGGGACAGAGACAGGCGCTCATTCTGTCATGCAGTACTTGGGTCTCGAACTGTCGACCTGCCAACTTTCCTGCTAACAAGGCAAGTTTCTTAAGCACTGAGCCTACCTTCAATTACATTGCAAAGAAATGCCACCATTGTTAATTTTTATTTGAAAGTTGGTCTCCCCACCCCCCTGAGAATAATCATAGAATAACAGAGTTGGAAGGGGCCTGTGATACCATTGAGTCCAACCCTCTGCCAAATGCAGGAATCCAAATCAAAGCAGATCTGACAGGTGGATGTCTACATTTTTCTTGTATACCACCAAGTAATGTAGGACTTAACATTTCCTGAAGTAATCGGTTACAATTCCATACCATAGTTAGAAGGGTTTTTTTAATAGTTAACTGAAATCATATATTAATTAGTGGCTAGCCTGACTATATGAGATAGGTTCCTATGCTTACTGAGAAAGCTGCTAACAAGGTTTACTCTAGTAATATATTGGCACCCTGACATATCCCAAGCATATTGAAAGTGCTAATCAAGATATGGAAAAAAGACTCATTGCTTGTATGCAGGTATGTGAAGTATGCATCATTCATTTTGTTTTTACCCAGTGGAATTAATTTTATTTCTTCATTGATAAATGAAGTGAATGTATTTATGAATAAAGTTGTGATTCTCCATACTGATTTGTAATCTCAATTATATGCTCAAACCTCACTGTCTTTTTTACAGGGACTCCTGAGGATTATTCACAGTATTTCAGTATGAATGCTACAACTGCTGTACTCAGCCTCCTAAAACCAATAAACAGGGATTTACACCAGAAATTTGATTTGGTTATTAAGGTAATTTCAGCTGAATTCTAATTTCCATGCATTTGATGTTGCTAGATTGTAAAGTTTGTGGACAATGTAATAATTCTCTTCTTAAAGCAAAGAATAAATCTTCTAGGAGAAAATAAACGTTTTAAAAATATTCGGCATAATACTGTATATGATAAATGTAAGGATGCAGTCTAAGTAGATTGTCTTTATTACCATAATGATTGCTTTGATAATAACATGTAACATCAGGTGGCACTGCAGAGGGGTTTCATATTTAGCACTTAAAGAAGTAGAAACAAATAAAAGTTATCTAGGTGGATAGAATCATCCACTCTGTTGAATGCAAAGACATAATCCAATTTTTCCTTGGAGCATGTCTGCATACAATACAAAAATACAGTCTACAGATATTCTAGAATTTGTTTTTCTAAGACTCATAAATTAAGTTGCATGACTAAAGTTTAGGATTTGAAACTGCAATATTTTAAGTAACTAGTTTTGAAAAAAAATATTAAAATGATCAGTAATTTTGCATTTAGACAAGTGATAGAATCTGAGCTGTCATAAATTTCAAGTTTGAACAAAAAAAAACCCACTGGATTTAAGATTCAATTAATCACTTACCCCAGTATATGTTAAATAATATTGATTGCAATTAGCAACTACATTTATATACCACCCCACGGTGGTTAGTGTACTCTCTGGGTTGTTTTGCAAGGTAATTAGCATTTTGCTCCCAACATGCTTGATACTTATTTTAATGACCTCAAACGGATGGAATGCTGAGTCAACCTTGATTCCTATCAGGATAATTGTGGAGGTTTCCCTTGCTCGAAAGCCAGTCGTATCCGACTCTAGGGTGCAGTGCTCATCTCTGTTTCTAAGCCGAAGAGCCAGCGCTGTCTGCTTCTGCAGACGTTTCCGTGGTCATGTGGCAGGCATGACTAGACACGGAACGCTGTTACCTTCCCACCGAAGTGGTCCCTATTTATCTACTTGCAATTTCTTGCTTTCAAACTGCTAGGTTGGCAGGAGCTAGGATGAAGACGGGAGCTCATTTCCGTCCTGCAGTACTCGGGAATCAAACTGCTGACCTTCCGCTTCCCAACTGTATAATATTGATAGTATTACAGTAAAACCCCTACTTACGAAAAAAAGTCCGTTCTGTAGGCTTTTGCTTAAATCAAATTTTTTTTTGTAACTTGAAAAACCATAGGAAAAATTATTTTTTTTACGTAACTCAAAGCAAACCCATAGGAAATCGTTTAAATCGGGACATGGTTTTAGCACTAAATCATTATGTAAGTCAAATTTTATGTAACTCAAGGCATATGTAAGTCCAGATTTTTGTGTAATTGTAAGAGATGTCATTGTTAGATCATACAATTTCATTCCTTGTCTGTTAGAACATTTCTGTCATTTGAACTTGTGTTATGTGCCTGAGTTATAATTAATACACCTGTTTCCACAGCCATAATTTGAGGAATAGATGTAAGGGATTAGATTTGATAGACAGAGTGCCTGAAGAATTATGAATGAACGAAGGTTCATAATATCATACAGGAGGCAGCAATTAGAACAGTACCAAAGGAAAAGAAAAGCAAGAAAGCAAAGTGGTTGTCTAATGAGGCCCTTCAAATAGCTGAAGAAAGAAAGGAAGCAAAAAAAAAGGGGTAAAAGAGAAAGATTCACCCAACTGAATACAGAATTCCAAAGGAAAGCAAGGAGAGATAAGGAGGCTTTCTTAAATGAACAGTGCAAAGTCATAGAGGAAAACAACAGAAGGGGAAGGACTAGAGATCTCTTCAAAAAAAATAATGGGGAAATTAAGGGAACGTTTCAAACAAAATGACTATGATAAGGGATCAAAACCGTAGGGACCTAGCAGATGCAGAAGAGATTAGGAAAATATGGCAAGAATACACAGAAGAACTCTACAAAAATGACCTCAATGTCCCTGCCAACCACAGTGATGAGAACATTGATCTTGAGCTGGACATTCTGGAGTGTGAAGTCAAGAGCGCCCTAGAAAGCGTTGCTAGTGGAGATGATGGTATTCCAGTTGAATTATTCAAAGCCCTAAAAGATGATACAATTAAAGTGTTGCATTCTATATGCCAGCAGATTTGGAAAACACAGTAGTGGCCACAGGATTGGAAAAGGTCAGTATACATTCCAATCCTAAAGAAGGGTAAGTCAAAGAATGCTCAAATTATCAATTAAACAATTGTGCTCATCTCACACACTAAGGTCATGCTCAAGATAATACAGGCTAGGCTTCAGCAGTACGTGGATCGAGAACTTCCAGAAGTGTAGGCTGGGTTTCAAAGAGGCAGGGGAACTAGAAACCAAATTGCCAACATGTGCTGAATTGTGGAGAAAGCAAAGGCGTACCAGAAAAAGTCTACTTCTGTTTCATTGATTACACTAAGGCCTTTTATTGTGTGGACCACAATAAATTGTGACAAGTAATTAAAGAGATGGGAATACCAGACCACCTCATATGCCTTATGAGAAATCTGTACATAAGTCTAGAAGCAACAGTTAGGACAGGCTATGGAACAGCTCATTGGTTTAGAATAGGAAAAGGAGTATGACAAGATTGCATATTGGCACCTGCTTATTTAACTTATAGGCAGAGTACATAATGTGCAATGCAGGGCTGGATGAATCACAAGCTGGAATCAAAATTGCTGGGAGAAACATCAACAACCTGAGATATGCAGATGATACTATCCTAATGGCAGAAAGTGAAGAAGACCTAAAGAACCTCTTGATTAAGGTAAAACAAGAGAGTGCAAAAGTTGGCCTGAAACTCAACATAAAAAAAACCCAAGATAATGGCAACCAGCCCTATCACTTCCTGGCAAAAAGAAGGGGAAGAAATGGAAGCAGTGACAAACTTTACCTTCTTAGGATCCAAGAACACTGCAGATGGGGATTGCAGCCATGAAATAAAAAGACAAATTTTTTGGAAGGCAAGCTATGAGAAACCTAGGGAACATAATAAAAAGTAGAGATATCACCCTGCCAACAAAGGTCTACATAGTCAAAGCAATGGTATTCCCAGTAGTAATGTATGGTTGCAAGAGCTGGACCATAAGGAAGGCTGAGCACAGAAGAATAGACGCCTTTGAAATGTGGTGCTGGAGGAGAATTTTGAGAGTGCCCTGGACAGCAAATAAATCAAATCAGTTGATCCTGAAGGAAATCAACCCTGACTGTTCCTTGGAATTACAAATATTGAAGATGATGCTCAAGTACTTTGGACACCAAAAGAGATGAGAGGACTCAGTCAAGAAGGCTTTTATGCTGGGAAAGATCAAAGGCAAAAGGAGAAGGGGGCAGCAGAGGATGAGATGGCTAGATGACATTGTTGATACAATGGGAGTAGAGCTGAGTGGGCTGAGAAGGATGGTGGAGGATAGGGGTGCCTGGCGTACAGTGGTCCATGGGGTCACAAAGGGTCAGACTTGGCTGTGCAACTGAACAACAACAACTTCAAATTTATACTAGCAAAGATCTGTTAATTTTTACTGCAATATGCTGGTACTAGATTTACCAAGCACAATAAGTTTGTACTAGTTTTAAAAATCAATTACAATTGTTTGTGTCCATATTCTAGTGTGCTAATAACAGGCTGCAATATTAATGGATTTTTACAGGCATTATTAGATTCAAATTACAGTGGCTGGTGTGCAGTTGAGTGTATAATATGCAAGGGTATCAATCTGTAAGAGTAATAATATACTAAATGCTTGAATAGTATCATTTAACACAGTAGCATTGAAAAACCCATTAAACTGGCTAGTTGTGATAAATTTGCTTATTTCAACTTTGTAGTTTATAGACCAACAAAATAGCTATGTTAAAATTTGGGCACATATCTGTCTAGTCAACTTAGAAGAGTCTATTAGAAGCATGCTTTACTAGTTTTAATTAAACTGGCTCAATCTGTATCTGTCCGGGGGGGATTGGGTTCTTTTCTTGATGAAAGTTTCTTTCTTTCACAACTTCCATAGCCAACTGTTTCTTTGTAACTACATTTCTTTGAAATCTTCTGAATATTGTTGGTGTATAATTATCTTAGAGAAAGATGATGATGTCATCAGCTGGCACCAGTAAAATTAAATTAAATTAAATTGAAAGCTGCCCCACCTCCATTTTAGATTCTTATGCTCCCTACGGCTCCCTTTTACCCCAGGGAAGCAATTGTGTGCTGATGGGACAGAGCAGGGAGCCCTTGGTAGCCAACAAAATTGAAGCCATATCACCATTGATGGTCCCAGTCCCACTGGTAGCAATCTGATGACATTTTTTTTACTCTTAAATACTCCTCCTCTCACTCATTATGAGATTTCTATATGCTTCCCCAGGACAAAAAGGATGTGTAGAGAGTCTCAGAACTAAAGTGGAGGGGGTACAAAGTTAGCCATTAGTTTAGACTAAATATTATCAGTGCTTAGACGATGATAGCTTCAGCTTCTGCTGGAATAATTTTGTACAATAGTTTTTTTTTATTAACCTTCATTCTGATGTTCAGTTCACATGTAAACTCCTAGGTGGATGTATATGTAATATGTTTGTAATTTTGTATGTGGGAATCTCAACCATATCTCAAAAGCCATATAACCTAGACATCTGAAACTTGGTGTGCCTGCTAAGAGAATCCTAGAGATGCACATATCAGAGTTACTTAATTTTTAAATGGATTAATTATTTTTATCTAATTAAAAGCTGTAGTTTACAATACTATCTTTATCCACTAGGTGGCAAACATCCCTAGCAATCAGAAAGAAGTCTGTAATCAGTATTAGCTTAGCTCCCCTGGTGGCTTAGTGGTTAAGACACTGAGCTGGAGACTGGACAGTCAAGTTTCGATACCTGAGAGCTGCACTTGGGGACATGAAAGGAGCTTCATTCAGACATCCCCTGAGTGGAGTTTCTCCAGCAAAAATCCTTTCAACCCAGAGTAATCTCTGATACAAAATTGTTATTAGTACAGTATTAGCTTTTCTTTAGATGGACTCTGAGCATGTGTGGGTGAGAGGCATAGCAAGGAAAAACATGGATGAATGTCACTGCTTCCCTTTGAAGAAATCCCCAAATTCAAATAGGTGAGAGAAAAAGATTTAAAAGGTTCTGATGTGAGGAGAAGGAGACTGGTCAGTGGGAAAGGCCAAATGAGAATTACACTTTTGTTGCTATATTTTTAATTTTCTTGTTCTAGTTGTTCTGATGCATGAATGGCCACTCTAGCACAAATATGTCACAAAACGTCTGGAAGGTAAAGTTTGTAGAAAATTAGAATATTCTGTAAATATAAGAAGCTTCACTGAATTGCTGAGGAAACATCACCTTCTTTCCCTAACCGCATTTATATTTTTCACTCCTGAGATGTCTAAATGTATACTATATAATTCACACACACCCCAATAATTATTTAGCTGGATATCAAAATAAGGTGAAGTATTCACAGATAACCGTAGTGAGTTGCATTGGGAAAGCTGATTAGTCACAGCAGGAATTAGTTTAACTGGAGGCATTTGATGCCTCACATGGCAAAGCCATGCTTTTGTGCACATCAAGCTGGGAGCATGGCCCATTTGCTGTATAGCAAAAATAATACCTCACAAACGGAAAAGTTAATATCAAGAACAGTAACAACAATACAGTAATAGCATTTCTGCATCCCCTTTGGGAGGAAAACATTATCAGAGCTGCTTTCAAAGATCAGTAATAAATGTTGCCCTCAGGTTATTTTGGAACTGTACGAGTAGATGGGCAAAAGCATTTACTTCAGGATTACTAATGTGCTCCAGCAATTGTAAAACACATGAATTTCCATTAGAACCCTTGGTTATTTATCTTTTGATGATGTAGACTTCCTAGAAGTGTTATTTTTTGGAAAGAGAAGGGAAATGACAGGGTATTACTTCTAATTCCTTTCCTGCAGTAGACTGTTGATAATTTTCTGGCCTTGGTCCGTAACTGTGTTCCATAGTTAATTGCACAAGTACGTAATGAAGATTTGCCATGGTTGACTGGTGAACAAATTATGCTGGGAATTATGCTCTTAAGCTTAGACTAGTAAGGAACAGATGTAATGGCCATTTTCTCAGACAAGGGCATATTGCATAGTGTGAAGGCTATACAGAGAGATTCACTAGACTGGAAATAATAGTTTGCCATATAGTCTTTGCAGGCGCACCCCCCAAAGAAAGACTCAGACACCGGTATATGGATAAAGGCATTGGGCCACTTTTATTGAATAATGCCCTAGTCCGAATTATAACTTTCAATTGGTATTCATCCAATTATAATTCTTAAGGCAAGCAGGCCGCAGTAACACTGGTAAGGTTCCTCCCAAAATTGCGAATGGCAATTGGCTACAATGTATCCATTTGTATCAATTTGTTTGTTGACACAAACAAATTGTTGGCCGTAGTCAATAAACTATCTACTGACCCCACCCTCTGACGTGTATCCGTCAAATCACGGGGTGATGCATGCTGAAAAGCTCCTGCCATCACCCCTTGCCTGGTTCGTCGTTGACCGGTCAACGTTATTACACCTGTACCTGTCTAAGTGTTGGCCAGTCAATTGCGAACCTGCCGGATACCTATGGGTCATAAATATTTACCTTACCAGTGCTACCCACCACACGGGGAGGCTTCAATGAAGACTCCCCGCCCCCCCCCCCCGACCGTCAGCTCGGTCAACAGGCCTGCTTGCAAATCTTCCAAAAAGAGGTTCATACCTCTAGCCGACAGGTGGACCCCATCCCCTGCATAAAGATCATAATTTTGTAAACTAATGGTGGGGTGTCGGATGACCATCCCCAAACCCTTGTCTGCCAAGAACCAGGCAACAGCCCTGTTCACCGAGCGGCAAGCGCAGTCAAGGGCACGGAGGTCAATACCTCCCATGTAAGCATGACGCGGTATGACGTCCGACCATAGCAGCATTGTGGACGGCCACACATAATGCAAATAAGCTAGGTCACTGCAAATCGTGAATTTTAAAGAAAGGCCAGTGACCTGGGTGAGGTCATTGCCCCCGAGGTGCAGTACAAGGACATCAGGCGGTTCAGCATCTCTGATGGAAAAAAAAGGAATGGCAACAGTTCCCGCCATCTCATTCCGCGCTTACCGTACCAACGTATGCATGCGGCCACACGCAGTCCAAGCTGGGGTCCCCACTCTGTCGCCGCAGCATACTGCGCTGCCCAGTGCACGTAACTGTGGCCCACCAGCCATACTGCCACTGGTGTGCGGGGACACACAGGGTCTGTAAGAGAAAAGGAGAACAGTGACTTAACTGGTACTCATACCTGAAGAGGGCGAACATATAATGCAAAACGCATAGATCCCCATCTTCCCATACGGCGTATATCAGCCTCAGAGTACCCAAATGCAGCCGCAGTTGAAGCAGCACCTATCCTAAACGAATGGGTGCCATAACGAGCCCCAGGGAGGCCAACACTGGATAGTGCCATACCGGTCACCTTCCAAAATTGAAATTTAGTAAGGGGAAACCCATCCTGGTGGCAGAAAAACGGGCCAGCGTGCGTGCCACGCACTGCCAAGAACTCCTGTAGGGCACCAACCGGACAGATGTCTGCAATGGAACATCGTAGCAGTCTAACTCCACTGCCTACGCCGTGCTGATCAACTTTTGAGGACCGTATCCTCAACTGAGCCCACTCATTAGAGGTTCCAGTGCCCTACATCGTCGAGTTCCAGTGCCCTACGAGTTGCATCCGCCTTAGATAGTAGTACCAACTCACTGATGCGGAGCACTCCCAAGAAGGCCACCGTGGTAGCCGCATGAAAAAGAGCCGCCTCACACCTATCAAAACACAGGTTATGCCAGCCTCGTGCAAGGTGGGTAAGCACCCCTGGAGAAATTGGGTGGCGAGTGTCCGGGCGGCGTCCACGTTCCCGTGTTCACCCCTCCAAAACATGTCGTATGCGGAAATCGTTCATGCAGTCAGCAAAACCCCTCACCTTGGCCATAAATGCCAGTGCTGACAGCCTGGATGCTATAGTGTGGGGAGCTAGGCCCTGACTGTGTAGATAAACCATAAATTGTAAAAATTTGTTCCACTGGGATGGGCCACACTTCGGGCAACTGAAGTTGCACGCAAGAATTTATAAAATGAACGAAAGCATGATGATACGCCTTACGCGTGCGGGGCGCCAAAGACATGCCGATCGCCAGGTTCACCTCTCCTTTCCAAATGTCCAAAGCTCGGACGGGAGTGGAGAGGGGAATTCCTCTGCGTCTGGAGCCAAGGCGCGGAACCGGGGGATCTGCAGGTGGGATAAAGCATCAGCAATATCATTATTAATACCTGGTACATGTCTGGCCCTAAAAAGCACATTCAGGCGTAGGCTACGTAACACAAACTGGCGAACCAACGCCATCACCCTGGGTGATTTAGACGTCTGAGCATTAACAATGTGCACTACCGCAGCATTGTCGCACCAAAAATGGACCACTGAGTCGGCCTACTCCTCGCCCCATAGCATCAAAGCTCCCAGGATTGGAAAGAACTCAAGGAATGTAAGATCACGGAGGCGATCCATGCCCCGCCATGCTTGAGGCCATTGGCCATAAGCCCACCTCCCCTCAAAGTAAATCCCATATCCCAGGGAGCCGGAGGCATCCGACTGTACTTGGAACCTAGGGGAAACTAAAAGGTCGGATCTCCAAAAGGAGACCCCATCGAATTCCCGCAGGAATGTGAGCCAAACCAAAAGGTCAGCCCTCATGCCCCTGGTCAGTCGGACCCTATGATGGCGCCTTGACAAGCCAGACATGGCGTCACATAGGCGCCGAGCAAATGCTCTGCCAGGCATGACCACCCTGCAGGCAAAGTTAAGATGGCCATGTAGTACCTGAAGCTCACGAAGTGACACTTTACGTTTGGCCAGCAAGGCCAAAACCATCGCGGAGATCCGGGTGACCTTGTCGATGGGTAACCGGGATGCCTGTGCGACCGTGCCAATTTCAATACCCAGAAATGTGAGCGTAGTTGATGGGCCCTCGGTCTTTTCGGGCACTAAAGGGACACCCAGTTCCTGCATTAGCGTCTGAAATGTGGTGAGGAGATGCGTGCACGTGTCCGAGCCCCGTTCACCCCCGAACAAAAAGTCATCGAGGTAATGGGCTACAGACCGAGACCCGGACCTGCGAACAAAGGCCCACTGAAGGAAAGTGCTAAAATGTTCGAATGCTGAACAGGAAATAGAGCAGCCAAAAGGCATGGCCTTATCTACGTAAAACTTCCCTTGGAATCTGAAACCCAATAGCTCAAAGTCCCCCGGGTACACTGGCAACAAGCGGAATGCCGATTTAATGTCACATTTTGCCAGGAGGGCACCAGGACCACAAGAGCGCACCATCCGCAGGGCTTGGTCAAAAGACGTATACCTGACCGAACAAAGGTAATCAGGAATAGCATCATTGACAGAATAACCCGCCGGGTACGATAGATGGTGGATTAAGCGAAATTCCCCCGGGGCCTTTTTGGGTACCAACCCCAGAGGTGAGACCTTCAGGTTGGGGAAGAGTGGTGCAGAAAAGGGGCCTGCTACCCTCTTGGCCTCTACCTCTTTGGCAATACTCAGGGCAGCCACCTCCTCCCTACCCTTCAGGGACAGTAAATTGGGGGCATCTTGGGGTCCCTGCACTCCTTTGAATGGGATATGGAAGCCCCACTGGAAACCCTCCAGGAGGTACCTCGCGTCCTCTCTCCTTGGATAAGTTGAGAGCCATTGCTCCATCATATACACATTAACTTGGGAGGGGGCCTTTTGTCTGGCTAGCTCCATCAGCAGAAGCTCTGCCCGCTCCCTGTCCACCTGTACCTCTGCCCCGTGACCCACCGGCCCGCGGGCACGCGGCTGCGGCGTGGGGGCCAGCGCAAGAGGGAAACTCATGTTTGTATCGGCACTGCCGCTTATTGCACACGCCATTAGCCGAGAAGCTCCAACACAGCAAGCGGGCTGGAACCCCCTGCCTCACCGGCTGGCGGGGATCCTGTGTTGGAGCAGCTCGCTGCACGGCATGTCCACAATGGTACCTATCCCCAGGCGCCGGACGCGTGGGGGTCATGTACAAAAGCCACAATTTCTGACAGGGCTCATCCCATCTCATCTCCGGGTGCAAGGGCACCCTCATTCTAAATTCCTCATCGTAAGCCAACCACGATGGGCCAGGAAAATCCACCATCGCCCTGTAAATATTGTCCAAATATTGGACCATAGGAATGGCCAGGTCAGGCTGGGCCCTAAGGTACACCGCCATATAAATAAGATATGCGGGCAACCAGTTGGCCCAGGTGCGTGGTGGCTTACGACGGTGGGACAGCTCTTTGTCTCTATCGTCCTGTCCCTCTCTCTCCTCCTTAGTGGGCTCATGGTTCAATAGGGAGAATATATCCACGTACTCCCCCCGCCAAATCTTTTCCCTCGTGGCCTGGGACAAATGATCACCAAGGGGCAAGGAATAACCAGCCGTCGGCAAAGCCGTTACCGGCACATTAAGTACACGGGGCATACGCAGCGGGACCTGGACAGCCCCTGCGATGCCCGGCACTGCCCCGGGGGCGGAAACCCCCACCCCCAATGAGGTGCCATTATGAAACCAAAGGGCACTGGAATAGGCTGGCAACTGATGCCCACTCGCCTCGACTTGACGAGGCCAGGGCCACTGAACCCCACCACTGGAAGTGGACTGTGATGTGGGTGCATTAATTTGAACCTGATACTCACTAGGTGCACCCCCATGAGCCACCCCCACTGGGGGTTCCGGCCCATGGCGGGCGTCGGAGCTCGCGACCAGAATCAAGCTCTGGGGCCACACCTGACTGCTCCCCGGCTGCAGCTCTGGACGAACAGGGAGCTGCGAGACACCGGCAGGCGCAGGCCGGAGCGTCTCAAGCAGCTCAACCCGGCTGGCCGCCTGTTGCAGTGTGGCAGCCGTCGAGGTAGCCGGTGGACATGAAGGGCCCCCAGCAGAGAGAGAAGGGCCCCCTCCCATAGGGTTGTGTGTAATCCCCAAGGATGCCTCTAGCACAGCTAAACGTGTTAGTAACGCATCCACTGCCACAGATCTCCCAGCATAAGGCGGGCCAGGTGGGCCGGAAGGCCCACTAAGCATTTGACAAGGAACACCAAAGAGAGCCTGGGCCAGAATAGAGCCATGCCCAAAACTCTGGCCCATGAGGGGCCAGAGGAGGAACGGGCTGCGCACCCGCACCAGGCCCTCCCTCGCTGTCCTGACCCATGGCCGGCAACTGCAGGCTGAGGGCCGAAGGCCCTGAGGGGCCGGCCGGAGGCCGGCCAGCCGAGGCCGGCTGCCAAGGACCAGCCTGCATCACCCCACCGGTATCGGTGGGTAGAGCTGGGGTAGTGTCCTGCCGCGGGGGCGCAGCCCTGGTCCTCCGACCTGAAGGCTGCCCCCCGTCCTGCGCAGGGCCCGAAAAAGTCCTCCCTTTTGGCCGCGGTTTCATCGCCGGGGCCTTCCGTTTGGGATGCATATCTTGAAGAAGGAGCAGGATCCCTTTCCAGGGATCGAAGAGCGCAAAAAAAGGCACAGAGGAGCCAGCAAGCCAAAGGCTCTGTGCGAAATCCTGCCTTCCCAGCCGGGAAGGACCAAGGGGGAATTGAACAAACAGCGATGGAGAAAACTTCTCCTCTCCGTCGCTATTTCTAAAATGGCAGCTCGGCTGCCTCATGGCCACCCCTTTTATAGAGGGGTGGCCACGCCCCCTAACTCACCCGGATGTCTGAGTCCGGGGGGGGGCTGCAAAGAGCGCAGCGGCCATTTTGCCGCCGCGCTTTCACTCTATTCTCAGTGTTTTAAGGCTTCCAAACATCGTTAATTAGAGTGATTAAATTGAGTTTTCTGGGGATGATGCAAACATACCATTAATGGTCATGCCACGTCACAGAGTACAGGAAGACAGGTGTTATGAGACCCGGAGTGCAGACTGGAGTCTTCCTTTCTAGTCCATCTTCCTGTCTTAAATTATCACACAGCATATTTTTAGCACTTGCTTTGTTGACAGCATTCCCATTTTGATGGTAGCTGTTGGACAGATAGCAGCTCTCAGGTTTACATTCATGGTTCAGGGACAGTTGTACCTGCTTCAACCCAGGTGACAGAGGTAGTAATTAAATGTCTGGGTATCCCATAGCCTGTCATCTCAGAGTATCTCCCAGCAGACTGGCTGTGTGGTGTTTCATCCAGCAAGATCAACTCATCTCTGGAACCATTGTTCAATACCATGCAAAGGTTCTTCAATGTAGTCAATGCAGTTGTGTTTTTTTATGCTCCAAGCATTCAAACAATGTGTGGTATGCCCTTCTTCTTGCCTCCCCTCTTGAACCAACCCATCCTCTCACTGTTAGAGTACCAGGGAAGACAAAAGCAGTAGGTCATATCTCCTGTGTTTGGTGAGGTGGGAAACAAAGCAACCAATGGTGAGTTAACCCTGGAGTGATAGGCATAGTTAAATGTGAAGCACACACAGAGAGGAAACCAAGCCTTTTCCTAAACTTATGTCTGTTATTTTTTGAAAAGAGAAGGCAAATGACAGTATATTGCTTCTATTATACTTAGCTATCCGAGAGTAAATAAAACAGAACAGCAAACAAACAAACAAAAAGACAAAAAATGTTGTGGCACTTAAAGACTAAGTCCTGTATTTAACTGAGCTTTCGTGGACCAAGCCCACTTCATCATACTTAGTTAATATACTTAACTTCATCATACTTAGTTAATATACTTAACTAAGGAGGAGTAAAGTAAATGGGCATAAGCCTAGGTGACATATTCTCTCATTTGCCCTAATGTGAATGATTCCACTGGAAGGCAGTAGTAAACGAGAACAAATAATGCCACCTTGAGTCAGGGTTTCAAAGTCTTCCCTCACAGCAACAGCAAAGCACAGAGAAGGCTACCAGATCTCACTTTTAAACTCCTTTGTTCAGCCTTCTGCTTTCCAGAGAATCATTGATCTATTCATGCTCTGACAGGGTTTGCCACATTAGGGAAAAGCAGAAGACAGCATAAAGGCTCTGGGCACAAAGTTCCCTTTCAACTACATAAAAAGTAATAGAAAAATCATGGAAATTGGCTTCCTTCATTATTTTTTGTTGGGCCTGTTAAGAGGTCAGTCACAGGTATACTTGCCACAGGGCAGACTTAGAAGTGATATAATGGCCATCTTCAAATACTTGAAGGGTTGTAGTGTAGAAGATGGAGGAAACTTGCTTTCTATGGCTCTGAGGGTAGGCCTCTACTTCTGGATTCAAGTGATAAGAAAGGAGGTTAAGGAGCTTTCCCCTATACACAGGAAGGACCTGTTGAGAGTAATAAGCTGCTGAACAACATAATGGACTGCCTTAGGGATGTGGAACTTTCCTTCATTGGAAACTTCTGAATCTGAACAGAAGTTAGAGGATCATTTGTGAAGGATATTTTAGCTGTGGATTTCCTGTTTTGGCAGGGAGTTGGACTTTTTGAACCTTGGGGTCCTTTTCAGCTCAACAGTTTTGTCATTCTGTTATTTCCCCTTCCTTATATGCTCTGAAGGTTTTTATCTACCAACTCTCAGGATTTGTATCCAGTGGAGTCAACTGACTCAAGCTGATGGGTGCTGAGGTCTGACTGGAGGGATTCAGTTTGGGAAAGGTTGCAATAGGACAAGGAGACTATAGTACTGAGTAAAGGCCTTCTTAGAAAATTAGATCTCAAGAGGAGATTATTGAAGCAGAACAATGTTAAAGATATCTGGTGAGAGTTTATAGACTACTAGCTTTTTTTGCCCAGCAAGCCAGGCAGATTTTTTGTGTGTGTGTGTGTTAATGTGTGGGGTTATTTTGGGGAGTGCACACCACACTCAATACAACCACACAAACAACACAACCACACTCACAACACAACTACACACACACAATACACAATACACACACAACACAACCACACACAACCACACACACTACACAACAACACACACAACTCAAACACACACTCAATACACACACAACACAACTACACACAACCACACACACACACAATACACACTGCACACACAACACAACCAAAGACACACTCAATATACACACGCATACACAACATACACACATGAACAACACACACACTCATTACACACACAACACAACCACACACACACACACACACACACATTTGCCGAAGCTGTGCGGGGGAGGAGGGGCTCTCCCTCCTCCCCCAAGCCTCAGCGAGGACACCCAGAGGGTGTGCCAGGGAAAGGCCCAGCAGGCAAAAGGTAAGTGAGGCAGTGGACAGGGACTGAGGGGACGGGGTGGTTGGGTGGCATGGTTGCCGGGCCCGTTCCCCCCCTCAGTTCCTCTCCCCTGCCCCACTTACCTTTTGTCAGGTGGGCCTTTCCCCGTTGCGGCCCTCTGGACGTTCACCGGCCTGTCCTCCATCGCTGCCGGTGTCGAGGCCTTCACCAGTGGGGCGGAGGGCAGCCCAGTGAGTGTCCCAGCACAAAAGGATGTGCCGGAGAAAGATCCAGCAGGCAAAAGGTAAGTGGGGTGGTGGACAGGGACTGAGAGGCAAGGGGCGGGGCGGGTGTGCAGCGTGGTTCCTGGGCACATCCCCCCTGTCCCTCTCCCCCACCCCACTTACCTTTTGTTGGCTGGGCCTTTGCCCGGCGCGGCCTTCTGCGGATGTTCACCAGCCTGTCCTGCGTCCCTGCCGGCGTTGAGGCCTTCGCCAGTGGGGCGGAGGGCACCAATAGCTGACGGCCCAGATGGCAAACAGTGTGGCTGCCCGGCTGCCATGTTGAGGTGGGGGGAGTTGTCAGCACATTGGTGGTGTTTTTTTTACCGTGCACGCCGGTTGCCCCGCCTCCTCCGCGCTCGCGCCCTTCAGCCTCATTGGCTAAGGGGTAGTGTGGCGTGGAGAATGCTGGGCCTTGTAGTTTTTTTCTGGTTGCATTTGTGGGGCAGTTGCCCCACTTGCGACTGGCGGACCCTTGCAGCGACCCTCACAGGATGGTAAGGTAAGTGTACGGTAAAAAAAACACCACCAATGTGCTGACAACTCCGCCCACACCCAGCCAATTCAGATAAATTTATTTGAGCATACAGTGAAGGATGAAATAATTTCCTATGATCAGAAATGGCATCTTGTGTATGTCTTCTTGAAAACACAATGCCTGGGAGGATTGTGCTATATATTTCCATTATTCAAATACTCTTTGGTTATTTTTACTTTTTAGGCAAAATCTGCATGCAGAATGGGGAGAAGTGTAAATGCTGCAGTTCTTTAGGCCACTTTTGTACTTCCAAGGGAAACTCTTCAATGGGGGAAGTATAGTATACATCTAATTTGCTATACGTGGAGAGATCGCTCATGTGTATCTCAAAATTTATACACATGCAGTCAAGTTTAAAATTCTTAACATGGTTATATGATTCAAAATTTATGCAAATAGAATAGCCATATTCTGTTATCTACAGACTCATGTTAGACTTTCTGCACAGAAGATCTGTCCATGCAATTTCTTTTCTTTAAGTAGAGGAACATAAGAACAGCCTTGCTGGAACAGGCCACAGCCCATCCAGTCCAGCATTCTGTCTCACACAGTGGCTCACCATTTCCTTCAGGGTATTCCCAAGGAGATGCCTCCACCTGCTTAGGATTCCCTGGAAATGATATTGAGAGATATCCTGCCTATCTCTCCAACCCGGAGGTTGTCCTTAAGTATCCATAATTATAGCCATTGATACTCTTGTCCTCCATGAACTTGTCTAATCCTTTCTTAAAGCTGTCAAGACTGACAGCTGTCACCACTTCTTCTGGCAGGGAGTTCCATAGACCAGTAATCCTCTGGGTGAAAAAGTACTTTCTCTTATTTGTTTGAGAACTAGTACCCAAAAGTTTCATGGAGTGTCCCCTAGTTCTAGTGTTATGCGATAGGAAAAACAGTTTTTCCTTATCTACTTTGTCCACACCGTGCATGATTTTATAAACTTCAATCAGGTCACCTCTTAGACGTCGTCGTTCAAGAGTGAAGAGGCCCAACCGTTGCAGCCTTAGATGGTAAGGAAGGTGTTCCAGTCCCCTAATCATTCTGGTTGCCCTCCTCTGCACTTTTTCCAGCTCCATAATATCCTTCTGGAGGTATGGCGACCAGAACTGTACACAGTATTCCAGATGGGGCCTCACCATAGATTTATAAAGAGGCAAAATGACACTTGCTGACTTATTTTCTATACCCTTCCTAATGATCCCTAGCATTGAGTTTGCTTTTTTCACTGCTGAGGCACACTGGGTTGACACCTTCATTGAGTTGTCCACCAGGACACCAAGGTCCCTTTCCTGGTTTGTCGCAGAGAGTTCAGACCCCATCAGTTTATAAATGTAATTGGGGTTCTTTGCCCCAACATGCATCACTCTGCACTTACTAATGTTGAAACTCATTTGCCACTGTTTTGCCCACTCCCCCAGTGTCGAGAGATCCCTCTGGAGCTCCTCACAATCTCTCACAGTTTTCACTACCCTGTATAATTTAGTGTCGTCAGCAAATTTGGCTACCTTGCTTTTTACTCCTACCTCTAGATCATTTATGAAGAGGTTGAAAAGCAGGGGTCCCAGTACTGAACCTTGGGGGACCCCACTCTTTACTTCCCTCCACTTGGAGAAGTGTCCATTTAGTGCTACCCTCTGTTTCCTGTCCCTTAGCCAGTTGCTGATCCAGGACAAGACCTGTCCCTTTATTCCATGACTGGTAAGTTTATTCAAGAGCCTTTGGTGTGGGACCTTGTCAAAAGCCTTCTGAAAGTCCAGATAAACAATGTCAACTGGATCCCCCTTATCCACATGCTTGTTGACACTCTCAAAAAATTCCAACAGATTAGTGAGGCATGATTTGCCCTTGCAAAAGCCATGTTGGCTCTTCTTTAGCAGCACCTTCTCTTCTATGTGCCTATTAATTCTATCTTTTAGGATGGTTTCCATCACTTTACCTGGGACACATGTCAAACTGACAGGTCGGTAATTCCCTGGATCACCCCTGGATCCTTTTTTGAAAATTGGTGTTACATTCGCTACCTTCCAGTCATCAGGCACAAAGCCTGATTTGAGGGAAAGATTATATATTTTGGCTAGGATATCAGCAATTTCATCTTTAAGTTCCCTGAGAACTCGTGGATGGATGCCATCTGGTCCTGGTGATTTGTTAGTGTTTAGTTTAACAAGACATGCAAGGACCTCCTCCCTGGTTATTTCTATCTGGCTTAATTCTTCGGTTTCCCTCCCTATGAAGATAGGCTCTGTTTTGGGCATGTGGCCTCTGTCTTCTTCAGTGAATACTGAAGCAAAGAATTCATTGAGTCTCTCTGCAATCTCTGTTTCCTCTTTAATAACCCCTTGCCTTCCATTGTCATCTAATGGTCCAATGGCCTTCCTAGTTGGGTTCTTACTTCTAATGTACTTAAAGAAGTCTTTGTTATTTCTCTGAGTATTTTTAGCTATACGCTCCTCAAAGTCTTGCTTTGCTTTCCTGATTGTTGCCTTGCATTTGTTCTGCCAGAATTTATGTTTTTGCCTGCTGTCCTCATTCGGACAAGCCTTCCATCTTCTAAATGAGCTTCTCTTGCTCTTGATCACTTCCCGAACAGCTCCTGTAAGCCACATTGGAGTCCTCTTGGACCTGGCAGTGCCCTTTTTCCTTTTGGGTATGCATTCCAATTGAGCCTCTGTTATTGTTTTTGTAAACAGCCTCCATGCCTCTTGGAGTGTTTGGACTCTCTCAATTTTCCCTTTCAGCTTCTTTTTTACTAGTTTCCTCAACTTTGGGAAATTTCCTTTTTGAAAATTTAAGGTCTCTGTGTTAGATTTTATCAGTGACTTGCGGTCTATGATCAAGTTAAACGTAGTTGAGTTGTGGTCACTGTTCCCTATTGGATCAGTCACATTAACATCTTGCACCAGATCCTGAGTATTACTCAGGATCAAGTCAAGGATTCTTGTACCTCTAGTTGGGTCTTCAACCATCTGTCCCAGGGAACAATCATTTAGCATATCTAGGAACTTTATCTCTTTATCATGTGCTGAACAACAGTTCACCCAGTCTATGTGAGGGTAATTGAAGTCCCCCATTATAACCAGGCTTCTCTTCTTGGATGCCTCCTTTACAACATTCTCCAACTGCCAGTCTCCCTCAAGAGTTTGGGTCGGAGGCCGATAGTATATGCCTACTGTTAGACCATCCTTGTGGCCTGGTACTCTTACCCACAGAGCTTCTAATGGTGACTCCAAATCACCTAGATATTCCAATTCATACGATTTTATCACTTCTTTGACATACAAGGCCACACCACCTCCCATTTGCCCCTTCCTATCCTTCCTGTACAGTTTGTAGCCTGGGATAACTGTATCCCATTGGTTATCATCCGTCCACCAGGTTTCAGTGATACCAATAATATCAATATTCTTATCTATTGCTAAGTATTCCAGCTCCCCTATTTTGTTCCGGAGGCTTCTGGCATTTGTATACAAGCATTTATATATGCTTTTCTGACAAAGTCTTTTGTGTCCGGTTGCATTGTTAGACTGCCTCTTGCATCCTTCTGCTAGAATGCTAGTGACTAGCTCCTTGCTCTGCTCAGTAAACATCTATTTGATCTTATTAGTAGAGGTAGACTGGTTATAAATTCAGCCAGATGAATATTGACTGAAGACTTTTCTTCCTTGTGAAAGAATAAAATAACAGAACTTACCTCAAGGTCATGTTTGAAGGGCAGTAACTATATTCCAATCTAAACACAAGAGTCAGTTGGGAGATTTACCTTTTGGTCCTATTTAAATTCAGATTCTTTATAAATTGCTTAGGAATAATGCTTAGCATTTTGAAAGTGAATTTTCAGCATACAAAGCAATTTTCCTAGCTTAGAAATCCTCAGCCTGAATCAGGTCACTATGATTGTTTCCATCAACATGGGTGTGACCCTTGGTGATTTGAGGTGAGAAGAAAAAGAAAGTAAAAGAAGAGAAAGAAATGAGGTCATGGAGGTCATGGAGGTCATGAATAAAGCATCCTGGGCTACAAACTGTGCACTCTAGTGATACAGGAAAAGAATTTAAGAAAATGCTACCGTCTGTTGTCTGTTCTAAAGTAGTTTCATCACAGTATGCCTGATTGGGGAAAATAGCAGTTTTAATTAGGGTAAGACGACATTTTCACCATCTACTACATGGTATGCATAATGAGCAAATATTTCACATAATACGTAAAAGTGTTTGATTCAATTTGGAGATCTAGAATACAACAGCCTAAGAAAGGGAGGAAAAGAAAGAGCAAGAAGTACAGATAAGAAAAACAAACAGATGTTTGAGTTTGATGAACTGGGACAGGGATTCTCAAGCTGCAGCCTGTGAGCCAGATGCAACCTACAGCACCATTTCATGTGGGCCCCCACCGCCTTCACTACACCAGGAAGTGCCATGTGGTGGAGGAAGGGCAAAATGGCCATCCAGCCACTGAAGCTGTCTGAGGGAGTGTGACATGGTCCCTGGCTTAAAAAGGTTGAGAACTCCTGAGCTAGGATAACAAACAAAATCTAGAATGGCTTTCTTAATAGGAAAAGCAAAAGAGAAAGGGAAACACTACTGATGGGTAAGAACCCCAGTTTTTAATATGTGATGCCTAGTTTTATGCTCATTTTACTGTATGTCTTCCATTAAATACTTTTTAGCATATTTTAAGGGGCTGTGGTGGCTCAGCGGTTAAGAATTTCACCTTGTTAGCTGGAAGGCCAGCAAGTTGGCAGTTCGAGACCCAGGTACTGCACTATGGTTTGAGCACCATAGCTGTCAAGTATCCTGTATTGACCAGGAAAACCCCGTGATTTAGCCCCTCTTCCCACCGCCACATATTTTTAAATTAATCTCCTGTATTTTTTAAAAAATCCAGTGGGCATGTAAATCTCCTGTATATTATTGTAGCTCTCCCCAGCACTCACACCACCAACGTGGGGATGAAAGTTGCTTCAGCTGTGGGCGCCGTCGCTTCTCTCCCAGCCCCACCTGTCTGAGAGGTAGAAAAGACGCCTGCAGCCACGGAGGACTGCCCCGCTCTCCCCAGCACTCACACCACCAGCGTGGGGATGGAAGTTGCTTCAGCTGTGGGCGCCGTCGCTTCTCTCCCAGCCCCACCTGTCTGAGAGGTAGAAAAGATGCCCGCAGCCACAGAGGACTGCCCCGCTCTCCCCAGTGCTCACACCACCAGCATGGGGATGGAAGTTGCTTCAGCTGTGGGCGCCATCACTTTTCTCCCAGCCCTGCCTGGCTGGGAGGTAGAAAACACACACGTAGCTGGGGCAGTATGAACCGCGGCCCCAAAAGCAGCACCGACATTGACACATGCCTCGCCTTTGCTGGGTCCCGGGTTCCATTGTGGCTTCGTTAGGGACATTGACCCCGGCTCCGTTGTGGACGCTGAGCTTGGGGTCTATTGTGGACATTGAGCCTTGGGCTCCGTCATGGATGGCGAGCCCTGTTGTGTTTGTGTGTTTGATTTTTTTCCCCTCCTGGTGCTGTGTATGATAGATTTGATCCTTTAAAATTTATACATTTGTAATTTGTATATTTTGTATCTTATTTTTATGTTACCTTGTTACATTCTGTATTTATTACTTTACTCCATTGTATTTCTGTATAATTATATTGTATCTTTATTTGAAATGCTGTTAGCTGCCCTGAGTCGGCCTGTGCCGAGTAGGGCGGGATATAAATTATTATTATTATTATTATTATTATTATTATTATTATTATTATTATTATTATTATTATTATTATTATTATTATTATTATTATTATTATTATTATTATTGGTAAAGGTAAAGGTAAAGGTTTCCCTTGCTCGAAAGCCAGTCGTATCCGACTCTAGGGTGCAGTGCTCATCTCTGTTTCTAAGCCGAAGAGCCAGCGCTGTCTGCTTCTGCAGACGTTTCCGTGGTCATGTGGCAGGCATGACTAGACACCGGAGCACACGGAACGCTGTTACCTTCCCATTATTATTATTATTATTATTATTATTATTATTATTATTATTATTATTATTATTATTATTATTATTATTAATGAGGTATGTGCCTCATACCAGAGCCAGAGAGGTGGAGTGTTTGGCTCCCCCTGGTGGAGGAAAAACCACCCCTAGCACTCCCCTTAGCATGACTGCTTCCCCTCATGGGGAACAAGGCAGCAGGCCAGCCATACTGTAATAGTTCTATTTTAAATCTCTTTCCTCATTCTCTGCTGCGACAGCATTTCACAGTATGATGATTTTTCATGGAACTGTTTTTTACACTTATATCACTTAATTGTCTACTGTCTTAGCCTTGTCTACCTCAATTTCATTTTTTAAAACTCTGTGTTTAAGGCAGGACCACGGAAATATCCTCTTTATGTTGTATGCAAATATACTATATTAAAGCCGATTGGCTCATTGTCTCTACCCTTTAACACCCTCTTTCCCAGGACAATGAGCCAATCGGCATCAAGTATATTTGCATACAACATAAAGAGGATATTTCGCTGGTCCTGCCTTAAACACAGAGTTTATAAAAATGAAATTGATGTACACAAGGCTAAGACAGTAGACAATTAAGTGATTAAAGTGTAAAAAACAGTTCCATAAAAAACCACCACAATATGAAATGCTGTCGCAGCAGAGAATGTGGAAAGATTTAAAATAGAATTATTACAGTAAGGCTGGCCTGTAGGAGCTTGCCCGTTGCTTTTTTCCATGCGAGGGACAACAGTGGTGCTAAAGGGAGTGGGGGAGTTCCTAGGGGTTAGTTTTTCCTCCACATGGCAGGGAGCCCAACACTCCTCCCTGGCTCTGGTGGTTCCTCCTCTTCTAGGCTCTTGGATGTGCCTGGATTTTGGGGAGGAGGGGGAATGGCCTCGTGGGTGGGAGCATGGCCTAGTGGAGAGAGGGGCGTGGCAAAAAATTTCCCTTATTTTCATGTCCAAAACTTGAAGGTATGTTGAGCAGCCATCTCTGTCGAAATGTCTTCAGACGCAGACAGTGCTGGCTCTTCGGCTATAAATAGAGATGAGCACTGAACCCTAGAGTCAGATATGACTGGCTTTCGAGCAAGGGTGACCTTTACCTTTACTTTACCTAAATAGGGACCACTTTGGTGGGAAAAGATCTTAGGGACATGAAAGAAGCCTCATTTGGGCATCCCCTGAGCGGAGTTTCTCCAACAAAAATCCTTTCAACCCAAAATAATTTCTGGCGCAAAATTATTATTATTAGCATACTTTTGAAATATATCTATTCTTTTAAGATGTTTTCATAAGTGAAGTGACTTGAGTTCATAGAATTTTGTAAATAAGAAGCTTAAATGCTTCAGGAAATAATGTACGGTACTATCATGATTCTTTTGAAGCACTTTTGCCATTTATTATAAGGGCTAAAGTTTTTCTCATGTTGTATTAGGCACTACAATAAGTATTGTTCTATACTTTAATAGATTTAACAGCCTATTCTCTTTTGTTTATATTTGTCCATAAGTACATGTTTTGTATTCGAGCTTTAGATTTTTGAACTGTATATTCTAATATATGCATCCATATATAATCTTATATGCTGTGCTGCGCTTGCTAAATAAATATTGAAATAGGAACTCTTATTTGTGTATTTAGTCTGTTATGCTAGTATAGAACTCAAGAATAAAGAGATATTCAGAATAAAGTAAATGAATTGAGCTCAAAAGATAAAAGAATATTTCCTGGGGACAGACTGCTATTTAAAATATTGTCAGCTTTGAGAGGTCTACCTGTGTAGGACTCCTGTGAGAAACATTCACAACATCCTTCAAGGATTCTGCCAAACCTGAGGTGTTGAGTAAGGTTGTGAGGTGGGGGTGGGGGCTGAAAAATACTGGAGATGAGAAGACCATTGAGAAAGAAGTCAGACCTTTGGACACAATGCAAAAATATGAAAAGGAGCTTATATGTATGCTTGACTGAATTTACCTTCAAAGGTCATGTGCGTAATGGCCTTCTAGTCAGTAGAGGGTTGGCAACCAAGTGAAAGAGGAAAGAGAGGGTGAAAGTTACATTGGTAATGGACTTTCATAATGAGAGTGACGTTGTAAGAAAGCATATTGGCCTTTTTTAACCTTTAATTCCTATATCGTTAGATGTTTCTTTTGAAGGAAGGCCATGTTGTCATTTTTGGATAATGTTTGTGAGATGTCAGTCAGAAACCCTGGTTTCAGATAATTTATGTGACTCTCTTAAAAAATGTCTAGGTCTTATCAAAGTGATTTATTGCATCTACTGATTATTTCTTGTTAGCTGTGGGACTGAATGCAATCAGTGGATTTGTTGTATGTTTTTCAGTTAAATGTAGAGTTAGGAGAAAGAGGAAAGAATCCAAATGTGGAATTTCAGTGAATTCTATCTCATACAAAGCTAGGGATTTGATGTGTAGGATTAATGGGTATTATTTAAAATTAAATGGGATATTATTACATAAATATGAATGTGCAGCTCTCATGGTTGGTATTATTTCTTTATCTCTATCAGGATACAGTAGACCCTCACATAATGACATTACTTGGTTCCTCAAGTAGCATTGCTCAGCGGTTTTTTGTTGTTATGCGGGTTACTATGGAGTTTCCCGCATAATGACATTTTGTCTGGATAATGACGATTTGGGTAATGTAGTATTTACAGTCAGCATTCAGGTGTTAACCTAGCTATCTGGTAAGATGGGCTCTAGAAAGGATTTGCCTGTGCTTGTAAGTATTAGTTACCTCTAACTATTTTATCTGGGGGTAATGAGAGTATAATGAAGGCACATAATTAAAGTAACAGTGACAATTAGGAACAAATCTGCTTTATTAGTGTGATGGGCATCTTTTTCTGGGTAAAAAAAAAGATGATGCATGTTGATGGTGCAGAGTGATGCATGTTGGGGCAAAGAACCCCAATTACATTTATAAACTGATGGGGTCTGAACTCTCTGCGACAAACCAGGAAAGGGACCTTGGTGTCCTGGTGGACAACTCAATGAAGGTGTCAACCCAGTGTGCCTCGGCAGTGAAAAAAGCAAACTCAATGCTAGGGATCATTATGAAGGGTATAGAAAATAAGTCAGCAAGTGTCATTTTGCCTCTTCATACATCTATGGTGAGGCCCCATCTGGAATACTGTGTACAGTTCTGGTCGCCATACCTCCAGAAGGATATTATGGAGCTGGAAAAAGTGCAGAGGAGGGCAACCAGAATGATTAGGGGACTGGAACACCTTCCTTACCATCTGAGGCTGCAACGGTTGGGCCTCTTCACTCTTGAACAACGACGTCTAAGAGGTGACCTGATTGAAGTTTATAAAATCATGCACGGTGTGGACAAAGTAGATAAGGAAAAACTGTTTTCCCTATCGCATAACACTAGAACTAGGGGACACTCCATGAAACTTTTGGGTACTAGTTCTCAAACAAATAAGAGAAAGTACTTTTTCACCCAGAGGATTACTGGTCTATGGAACTCCCTGCCAGAAGAAGTGGTGACAGCTGTCAGTCTTGACAGCTGTAAGAAAGGATTAGACAAGTTCATGGAGGACAAGGGTATCAATGGCTATAATTATGGATACTTAAGGACAACCTCCGGGTTGGAGAGATAGGCAGGATATCTCTCAATGCCATTTCCAGGGAATCCTAAGCAGGTGAAGGCATCTCCTTGGGAATACCCTGAAGGAAATGGTGAGTACTGTGTGAGACAGAATGCTGGACTGGATGGGCTGTGGCCTGTTCCAGCAAGGCTGTTCTTATGTTCTTATGTTCTTAAAACTTGGTCCTTATCAAAAAGCATTTTTAGAGGCATTTTGACAGAATTTTACAAATGTTATGCTAATAGAAAAGAATAAAAATAGTACCAAACAGCATAATAACAAACAACATACTGTAATGAGTTTCTTTTTCAATACTATAATAAATAATGGCAAAGCCTTTCTGTCCAAACACTAATGAGTAACAGGAATGAATTTCTTTTTAAAAGTAATTTCCCTTGCTTTTGGACATGGTGCAGTTCCTGGGGTTATGTTCCACTTTGTCTCAGACCCTGTTTAGTTGATGAATTATTTGCCAAATGAGTGAAGGGCATTTAGCAAATTATTTTGGGTTTTCTTAGGTAAAGGTAAAGTTCACCCTTGCTCAAAAGCCAGTTATATCTGACTATAGGTTTTAATACTCATCTCCATTTATAGCCAAAGAGTTAGCACTGTCTGCGTCTGCAGACATTTCCGTAGACATGTTGCAGGCATGACTAGACACCGTAGTGTATGGAATACTGTTTACCTTCCCACCGGAGTATTTATCTACTTGCAATTTTTTGCTTTCAAACTGGTAGGTTGGCAGGAGCTGGAACAAAGACGGGGGCTCACTCCGTCATGCAGCAATTGGGTCTCAAACTGCTGAACTGCCCCTTCCAATTGTCAAATTTAGTGCCTTAATCACTAAGCCACTACAGTCCCATTTGGATTTTCTTATTTCCATTTTCTTATTTTCAAGTTCATAGAACTTGATACAAAATTACATCCTTCATACCAATGAAAAAAGAAACAAACATATTTTTTTCTGTCTTTGACTTGTAGAAACAATACCACGTTTCCCCACCCATTTCAAGTCTAACCCTCTACTAACACTGTCTATGGGTAAAATCCTTTCTTTTCCCTCTGTTGGAGTTAGTAACAATTTAATGGGAGTCAAAACGTGCCCCTGTGTTTGATGACTGCAGCCATTGAGAAGCCAGTCTTAACTTCAGAGGATGTAGTCAGAGTTATGCTTTTATTTTCCATTGTACAGTACCTAAAAGTGGCAGAGTGTTAAAATACTGGGTTGTTGTTGTTGTTCAGTCGCACAGTCGGTTCCGACCCTTTGCGACCCTATGGACCATTGTTCTCCAGGCACCTCTGTCCTCCACCATCCCCCTCAGCACTCCCAGTTCTGTGCCCGTTGTGTCTACAATACCATCTAGCCATCTCATCTTTGGCCTCCCCCTTCTTCTTTTGCCCTCCACCTTTCCCAACATCAGGGCCTTCTCAAGTGAATCCTCCCTTCTCATTTGATGTCCAAAATACTTTAGCTTCGTCTTTACTATTAGCCCTTCCAATGAGCAGTCAGTGTTGATTTCTTCTAAGATTGACCTATTTGTTCTCCTCGCTGTCCAGGGTACTCTCAAAACTCTCCTCCAACACCACATTTCAAAGGCATCTATTCTTCTGCGTTCAGCTTTCCTAATTGTCCAGCTCTCACATCCGTACATTACCACTGGGAATACCATTGCTTTGACTATTCTAATTTTTGTTTGCAATGTGATGTCTCTGCTTTTCACTATGTTCCCCAGGTTTCTCATGGCTTGTCTCCCAAGAATCAGTCGCCTTTTTATTTCATGGCTGCAATCCCCATCTGCCGTGATCTTTGATCCCAGGAAAGTAAAATCTGTCACTGCTTCTACTTCTTCCCCATCTATTTTCCAGGAACTGATTGGGCCTGTTGCCATTACCTTGGTTTTCTTGATATTGAGTCTCAAACCAGCTTTTGCACTCTCCTCCTTCAGCCCAATCAAGAGGTTCTTTAGGTCTTCCTCACTTTCTGCCATTAGGGTGGTATCGTCTGCATATCTCAGATTGTTTATGTTTCTCCCAGCAATTTTAATCCCATATTGTGATTCCTCCATCCCTGCATTTCGCATTATGTGCTCTGTGTATAGATTGAATAAGCAGGGTGATAAAATGCAGCCTTGTCTTACTCCTTTTCCTATTCCAAACCACTCTGTCATTCCATGTTCTGTCCTAACTGTTGCTTCTTGGCTCATGTACAGATTTCTCAGGAGGCATATGATGTGCTCTGGTATTCCCATCTCTTTAATTACTTGCCACATCTTGTTGTGGTCCACACAGTCAAATGCCTTAGTGTAATCAATGAAACAAAAGTAAACTTGTTTCTGGTATTCCTTTGTTTTCTCCATGATCCAACGTATGTTGGCAATGTGGTCTCTAGTCCCCCTGCCTCTTCTGAAACCGGCCTGCACCTCTGGTAGTTCTCTCTCCACATGCTGCTGAAGTCTGTCCTGTATTATCTTGAGCATCACCTTGCTGGCGTGTGGGATGAGTGCAATTGTTCGGTAATTTGAGCATTCTTTGGCGTTGCCCTTTTTTGGGATTGGGACGTATACTGATCTTTTCCAATCCTGTGGCCACTGTTTTGTTTTCCAGATTTGCTGGCATATTGAGTGTAGTAATTTGACGCCATCATCTTTTAGCGCTTTGAAAAATTCGACTGGGATACCATCATATCCACTAGCTTTGTTGTTTGCAGTGCTCTTTAGGGCCTTTATAACTTCGCTCTCCAGGATGTCTGGCTCGAGTTCAGTTTTTTCATCATTGTGGGTTGTACACAGAGCAATATTATGCTAAGGAGGAATTCAAAGGATAGTTTTGTAACCATAAAGAAGCATAAATGGAACAGCAAAGTGTAGCTCTGTTGTAACACATTCCAGCATGCTTTCAAAACTCCAATCAACTGATGATAATCGCTGAGGCATATATGAGTGCCCATTGACGGAACCCAAGCTGTGGAGCATGCTTCTTCACCAAGTAATTCAAGAGGTGGAAAGTGTGTGCTTTGTAAAAGAAAATTTATGTAATCAGAACTTCCAAGTTAGAAAGAATATGTTCCCTTGCTCATTACATGTATTGTTCTTGATATGTTTTTAAATCTTTTTTAAAAATCCATTGTTTTAAAACTGCTTTTTCCCTATTTATTTATGTGGTATTGTGTGTTTTTTTGTTGTAGTTGCTTAACTATTTTGTTTCAATATTATGTAAGTACCAGAAATAATAAGTAAATGCTAAATATGGCAGAGGGAAGTGTAACAAATTCACATTTTGCTTTTATAGGCGGAACAAGACAATGGCCATCCCCTTCCTGCCTTTGCCAATCTGCATATTGAAGTTCTAGATGAAAACAATCAGAAACCTTACTTCACTGAATCAACCTATGAAGGATTTATTTTAGAGTCTTCCCCTGTGGGTACAACTATCTCACATAATCAGAATTTGACATCTCCACTGCAGATCATAGCTTTGGATAATGATGTAGAAGAGGTTTGTGTTGTTTTGTGTTGCTAAATGTGACATTTGTCCACAAAGAATAGTTTCATAAATAGATATAAGAAGTGTTTATAAAGAATGGAATAATGAGATTTGGGAAGTTTTCAAAAAGAGTGATGAACAATGTGCCCTCACACTACACCTCACACTACAGTACTAAAAGACTGTTTCCAGGCTCTAAATGTTTGCTTCTATGATCTATTTCAGGAGCAATGAAAGATTTTCCCAAATCACTTTTGCAACTGAAGTGTTTTGAGTCTGGGCCTGGATTGAAATAATGGAATGACAGTAGATCTAAAACAATCTCATTCTGATTTGTTCAGATGACTAGACAAATTCACGAAGGGACCATTTGAAGGTTTTGGAAACTGGTTTGGATGGAGAAAACCATCATTATTTGAAGTCCCTGCATCCAAAATCAGAATAGTTATACTGACATCCAGCCTCTAGTAGGAAAATGGAAGGGGGGGGGGGGAATTTAGGAGACAACAAAGGGAGTTTGGGAACCACATCTGTGCAAGCCATTTTTTACCACCTATTAACTAGTGTTCACATAATTTACACTGTATAGGGGGCATGCCAGTATTTCTATCTGTAAAGTCTTAACAATGATTGTGTTGTTGATAAATTTAGTCTAATAGTTACTTACAAACACATATGTATCTTATCACAAAATATCATCCTATCAGATATGCTAAGTAGTGTTTTGCTTCACATGCCAATACAAAACATTGATCACTCACATCGTGAATTATGTCATCTTCACCCTTCTCTTCCCTAATAATGCATAGGATTTATATTGTTCTTTAGAGTACACAAAGGACTTTACATGCAACACCTCACTGCCTATTAGTCCTGTATCATATGTTGGTGTTATTAATGCCGATACTGCAAATGAGAACACTAGGTAGAGGCTGAGTTCACAGGAGAGTCAAGGTTGGAACCAGAAATATTCCTAATATTTTACTAAATATATGGCTTCTGTCCTCTACTGGTAGATGCAGGTAGGTGAGACAGAACCATGAGTATCAGTAGATGAAAGATATTTCCTATGAATGCCTCAGAAAAACTTGTGTGAGTTAAGGCAGAACGTGACACTGCAGATCTATAGTACTGCTCCTCTCGAGACTCCTTATATACTAGTCAGATTCTGTTCTTCCAGCCAACTTTTTACTGGCTTGGGAACTTACCCTTTCTGCCTTTCACTTTCTTCCCAATGTCCTTCTGAGAGATAGGTGTTAGTGTTAATTTGGCCTGGATGCTGTTTTGGCCAACAACTCAGAACTTATTCAAGTTTTCTAATGGTATGTAACTCACATGAACTTGTGGTTCCCCATTTATCAACAGATTATTTTTTAAACAACTTGGTGTCATTGTGCTAGGACACTGGGGAGGCCATAGGAAAAAATAAGCAAGGAATCATCAGAGAGCAAGGAGGAACTAGCCAATGAGTAGTCTTTTGCACTTTCTAAATCCAGCTAACCAGAGGTTAGATAAAAATTTACCTCAATCAGGAAGAGACTTCGGCAACTTGGTAGTGCTCCTTTTCAAAGAACAGAAAGCTTACTGAAGACTCCTTCTCTCTCTGGAATTCACTCTCCCTGATAAAGACCTGATTTATGGGTCTCCCTTCTGGTTTCTGTAAGCTGGATTTTAAACCTTCTCCTCTTTAAAGTGTGAGGAGAATAAAAATACGCTACTACAATTCTTCAAATATAGTAGCTTTTTATTAATACAAAATTAGGATAAAATAATATACGGATAAAGGCAAATTAAACAGAAAACATAAAACAATCAGAATGGCTAAGCTAGCTAAATAAAATAAAAGATGGGCTACTGATAGCCCCCATCAATATCAGATTTGAGATCTGACATTCATGGCATATTGAAAAAGAAATCGGGCAGAGCCACCCCCTAAATTAGGATGTCTGCCACTGAGATGCAAAAAGTCTCAATTTTTATACCTTTTTCTCACTCACACCTCCCTTCTTGAAACATGGGAAAATTCCCAAAATATGACATAAGACAAATTGGTTGGACATCTGGACATCCAGCTGAAGGTTAGACACCTGCACTTTACCTGAGGCTCTTATCAGAGATCTCATCTTTGTGTGAAAGATGGGACAGTTAGATTCCCAGGCTAAGATATCCTTGGGACTGCTTTCTATAAGAATGAGTGAGAAAAGTGTACTAACTAGTACATGGGCATTTAACAATTTTCATAATTGGCAATAACTCATAAAGCACTATAAAGCATTATATGGCTAAACAATTTCTACTTCATACAGAAATAATGAAAATTAATGGCTTACTTTGAATTCCCCCTGACACTGAAAATCTAGGTGGTCATAACAGAGCTACCTTAATAAGCTGCAAACAAGGCTGATTTTCCTTCTTTCTCTCTGTTGTCTTGTGTGGATAGTTAGAGAAAATTCATCCAAAGAAACACAAGTTGTGGCATGTGACTTCACAGTGGATCCATTCACATTTTCCCCAATGTATTGTCACACCCTAAGTTAATATTTGGAATATCCTGCTGGTGATATTTTCTGATAGTCTGCTAATACCTTGATTTAACATTGCTTATTTTGACTGATAAATCATATGAGGAATCCAGGCGTAATATAGGCTGCTGGTTTTCACTTATTTTGTTTTTATTTGTTTTTGTTTTTTAGATTCTACCAGGTGCCAGTCCTGTAGGTATTTTTAGGAGTTCATCTTCATGCATTAACTCCTTCTTGAGTTCACTTTTATTCCTATGTTCATCCTGTGTGAATTCAAGTCTCAAAACATATGAGAACATTTAATTGCTCTTTCCGGAAATATATAAAAGATTAAAGTTAAACACAAAACTATTGCTTGCCAAATGGCATTATGTTATCCAATAAGCATTACCCAAACTATGTAGGTATAGTTGCTTACTTCTAAAACTACCTCTTACAAGCTGCTGTAATGTAAATTTTATAATTTTATGCACTTATGTGTGTAATTAAATGTTATAATCTGTCATTGCCCTCCATGGTGAATTAAAAATGATTAAACTTGGGCTATAGTTGTAGCACACATCATTTTATTAGAATTTAATCACACATAAAATTATGCTCTAATAAACACAGTAAGATAAACAACTAAGACATATTCGAGTGATCACACCTATTTTTTCCCTTCTTTTCCTCTTTGTGTGCTAAATCCAATGATTTGTCCTCATTTAAGAAGACTTATTAAATCGCATGAGTGATGATTTATAATAATAATTTTGTGTCAGAAATTATTCTGGGTTGAAAGGATTTTTTAATGGAGAAACTCCGCTCAGGGGATGCCTGAATGAGGTTTATTTCATGTCCTCAAGATCTAACAAGACACATTTGTTCACTGGGTCTGCACAAGTTGGGACTAACTATTGGGTTTAGCTCAGTGAATGCATTTGGCTATGAGACAAAGAGGAAGCGTGAACAAACAATTTCCTTTATACTTTTGTGTGGCTCCTTTTTCATCTTCAATCTGAAGCCCAGACATGGTCATACCTCTGACAAAGAGTCATGAGCCACTCAGGCTTTCTGTCTGCATCACTTTTTCAAAAGTCATCTATGGGTTTTTGCATATTCCACAACTTTTAGTGTCTGTTGTACTTCCTGTTTTCTAATTGCAGTGTTTCCCTCAGCACATAACATTGTGCTGAATGTGAAAGAGAACCAGTGAAAAACCGTGCGGCATCATTAGCAGAAAAATAGCTGCACTGTCCCCCTGGTTGGCTCTTTCCATTCAAAACTATTGTAGTGGTATTATTATGCCCGGTAGAGCATGTGTGACTGCAGCCTTTTTGTACTAAAATACCTCTGTCCTCTTCCTCCACCCTCCCCAATGATTTAAACAGTTTTTAAAATACTTTTTATTACACATGGGTGGAAATTGTGTAGAAAATGAATGTAATTACTTGAAGGGGCAGGAAAACATGTTAATGCATTTGGAAGGGAGAGGTCATGATACTAAAGTCTTCTGTTTGGCAATTGGTTTTGTAGAAATATTTTAAAAACCATTGCAGTAGGCTTGCTGCTGGATTTCAGATACCAGAAAATGCTTTGATATGGCTTTGTAGGAAAAAATAGTTCAACATAGCTTGAATTTTGGACTAGCAAAGAGACCCCTCCCACACACCGCACACAAGCAGATTGGTAGTTATCTACTTGCCAATTTCTCCACCTGATATCTTTGATCATGGTACTGAACAGTTTAATGGGAGAGTATATTACAATTGAGAAAATCTGCTTGGTTCTTCTTTTGTGTCCCCATCAAATCATGGACTGCCAAAACGAAGCCACATTCTTGGCTTTCTCGTTGGCCAAACTTAAAGACCTCATTGGTGAATGTTTCTGGCAGTAATCTGCAAACCAGTAGATGAGCTGGATTCTGTATCTCTCCACGTTCATAGTGTGTTGTCGTCTGCCAACAGGCCCCACTTGAGCATGTTTGGTCTTATATTTAGGGACTCTAACACTCAGCCTATTCAGAGTCCTCCAAGTGACTTAGAGGCGGTTGCAGTGGTGGGCATCAGCAAGTTTGCACCAGTTCGCCAGGACCGGTAGCAGAAATTCTGGCTGGCCCCACCCATCCAAGTTTTGAACAAAGTAGCCCTAATTCAGGTGCAACGCAGGGCTTTTCCCCCAGCCATGCTCACCATAGCACGCCCACAGTGTGTTAGTAATTTTTTTGGGAGCCCACCACTGGGCGGTTGGATTCCCCAGCTATATCCACCTTTAATGCTATTCCTTGTACAGTGAGCTCCTTCCACCATCTTCAAATTTGGTTTTGCTCTTGCATACACTCAAGAATATTTGTTCTGCCATAAAGCTCTTCCTGGATCTGAGCCAGCGGACTTGATGCTCATATCCGTTCAGAGGATGCCGAGGGTCATTCTTTTGCTTAGTTCCTTTGGTGTCCCCTGCTACAGATCAGATCTGCTTGTTTATGAGTCTTTTCAGCATTTTTAGTTCTACAACTCTTGTTAATATATGAGAATTAAAGTATAAAGTATGATTTGAGAAAGATATTTTTTAAGAAAAATGTCAAAGTAATGCTCTGCCTCCAGGTGAAAAGGCTCTTTTTCTGATGGGAAAAAACCCAAAAGCTCCATTGTTTTGCATCTTGGTGAATGATATGTTCTGTGGCACAAAAGGAGATGCTTCAGTCCTTTGTTTTATAGAGCATAAGCAACAGTCCCACATCAGTTGCCAACACATCAGAGCTATTGTGCATCCCTTCTGCATTGAGCATACTGGCAGCTTTTTCGAGACCTTCAGTGTGACAGCAGATGCTTTGAATACTAAATTACCATCTTTCCATTGGTTCATTACAACCCATATTGTAAGAGCTATCTTTGTAGCAAATATGTTATCAGCAAACAATATAATTATTTTGCCATAGGGTTTTTTGTTGTCCTGGCAGGTGGCTGGAGTCTTTGCCCATGTATTGCTTTTAAAGTTTGCTGCTAAAATAATTGCAAAAAAAAATCTTGTTGCCAAAAGACAGTTATGATTATTATTATTTTTTGGGGGGAGGGGTAGTTATAGCATTTCTGTTTAAAAGGAAACTATGAGATGGGAATCAGGCCCAAATCTTTAGCAACTCATTCCATCAATTGCATTTTTTTAAAGCAATTTCATTGTCAATTCAGATAACATACCTCTGTATTGTTACTATTAGCTATGAAAATGTAACCCCCTTCTTTGTTTTTCTTAAAGACAAAGGATCCCCTGCTCCATCTTTTTCTAAACGACTACAATACATTTTTCAGTGTAACTCAGACAGGCATAATCCGCTACCTCACATTACTTCAACCAGTTGACAGGGAGCTTCAGCATTTGTACACCTTCGCGGTAAGCAATATGTTGTTGGGATTTATTTGATTTTAGTATAAGAGGGGTATTTATTTCAAATGTTATAGTATTTTAACTGTTGAAGGTTAAATATATTTTAAATTAAGATTCTGTATCAGGAAATATTTTCAGAAAGCTGTTTTATGGAATTAGATTTGAAAGAAGCACTGTTAGCCTCTTCAGAACTAAAGGGTTTCCTTAAAAGGGTGGCTGTTCACTGTTTGCTTCACCATCACTGCTATTGCATGCTTCTAATATGGGGAACCCTAGGTATAAATGATCAGACAGTTACTGGGAAATGGTCACACATTGAATTGATTATTAATAAATTTTAAACTAACTTAACTATGTTTACATTGCAAAAGGACTTCAGAAATATTTATGTTCATTTTAAATTGGGATTTAAATCTAGATTAGTTGCTACCCTATATGAAGATACTAGCAAGGTTACCCGGCATTGCCCGGGTCAGGGACCCAACCCGGGGCATAAGTTTCACCTAGACACATTACACATGACACAACACCAACCCACACATGGCACACCCACACAATACAACCCACACCCACACAATACACAACACACACACATGACACACACACCTGTCACCCAAGCCACAGCCACCACAGCCACACACATCACACATGACACAACACACTCACACAGCACACACAACACACAACACCTCCACCACACCCAGATGCACGACACAGCACACCCACACAATACCCACACACACACACACACACACAATACTCCCCACACACAATACACACACACACAACACACACACACAACACACAAGCCACCACATAACACACAACATGACACACTTGCACAACACACACAACACTCTCATACAACAACCCCCCCCATTACCCAGCCTTGCCGCCATAGCGCCGTTTCGTCCCACGAGGCATGAGGCAAGCCAGCACTTCAGCAGGCATGCATGGCAGTGACTCGAGAGCAGATGGGCCCAGTGACGACACCTTGAGTTATTGCTCCCCCAACGTACACAAAGCCCTTGGGAGTGCTGGCCATGGGGAACGCGCTGCTGAAATGTTGGGGCTCTGGGCGCCGAGGCCGCACCAGCAACCTGGCCTGACTACGGGCAGCGGTGGCACCCTCCCCAGCGACTACAGTTGGTGGGCAGCGAACGCAGCCCGGCTCTTCCGCCCTCCAGTGGGTCGCCTCAGGTGGAAGGGAGGCTCCATTTGGGCGGGCAGGAGGGTGGTCCAGTACCGTAGGCTAGAGAAGCTGGGCTGCGTTCACAGCCCACCAACTGTAGTCGCTGAGTAAGGTGGCGCTGCTGCCCATAGTCAGGCCAGGTTGCTGGTGCGGCCTCAGAGGCCAGAGCCGTGAAATCTCAGTGGGGCATTCTACATGGCTGGCGCTACCAGAGGAGTGGGTCCACCTGTGTTGTTGTCACTGCCTTGCACGCTGGCTGAATGGCTGGCATGCCTCATGTGCTCCGGCCACAACCCCGGATATCTACTTTGGGGTAGAGCCTTGTGGGTGGGCATGCACAGTCCAGGCTGCCCTGCCTGGCGGACATGCCCAGTCTGATTTGTCCTTCCAGTGGCTGCAACCTTGGTGGCATGTCTCGGGACCGGCGCTGCTCCACGGGGCTGACTGTCTCGGGGCCGGAAACAGATAGATAGATCTAATGTGTTATAATGGACAAGATGATGGTCTAAGGAGACCTGGATTTAAATCCCCACTTAGCCATGGGAACTCATAGGGGTGCGGGTTGCACTGGTAAAACTACTGACAGTTTGGTTGCAATCTCATGGTGCCACTTTGAGTTAACTGGTTCACTTTTAAAAGTTGTATTACTGCTTAAAAGTTTTGGCTAGCATCTATAGTACTGCCCTATCAGGATTACATCTAGCCTTACCCTCTGGAAAGCAGAGATTAACAGTGAAATCAAAAATGGAAGTGTCAGGAAATTGATAGGTTAATCTTTTGTTCAGTCGAAAACACCCCATTAATGCACAGGAAATATGTGAGAGATGACACACATAAAGAAGCATTTCACACCTTTGCAAAAAACTATTTTTGGAATTTTTGATAATATCTGAGAGAGCCTGAGTGTGAACAATTGATATATACTGTATATACTGTATAAACTCTAATCAGTCTGTCAGGTCATTCCCATCTTTTTATTTGATGCCTCACTTAATGGAAAATACACTATATGGAAGGAAATCCAGAGAAAATGATGCTTCAGCTTACGAGGTTTTTCCATGCCATATGAAAAGTGTTTTTGGGTCTTCTGATGCTTCCCATGGTGGTGGGAGGGTGTTTGGAGCACATCCACTCCATTTTTGCAATTTTCATCATGTTTTGGTACCACCAGAAGCACTCCCTGCAACCAGGAAGTGCGGGGAATTCCCCTGTCCCCTCAATAGCTGATTGGTGGAGACTTTTCCTGCAATTACCAAAGGTTGCCACTAGTTGGCAATGTTGGAAATGTGCTGCATATGCATTGAACACCATTGTAAGCCATGCATTGGCCTTGGAATGGATTCTTTTGGTTTCCAATGCATTCCTATGGGAAACGCCATCACTCCAGGGATGGGAGCCACCTGTGCCTGCCACTGCTGCTGCCCTCTCCGAGCCACGCCTGGCTGGAAGGGGAGAAAAGTCACTGCCAATGCCCACGCTCTCCCCAGAGCCACACCATCGCTCTGGGGATGGGAGCCACCTGTGCCTGCCGCCGCCACCCCTTCCGAGCCATGCCTGGCTGGAAGGGGAGAAAAGCCGACACCACTGCACGAGTGGTCCTGCACTCTCCCTGGAGCCATGCCATCGCTCCAGAAATGGGATGGGATGGGGGCCACCTGTGCCTGCCGCTGCCACCACCCCCTTCCAAGCCATGCCTGGTTGGAAGGGGAGAAAAGCTGACTGCTGCATGAGGGGTCCTGCGCTCTCCCCTGAGCCATGCCATAGCTCCGAGGCTGGGAGCCACCTGTGCCCGCCACCGCCCCACCTCCGAGCCATGCCTAGCTGAAAGGGGAGAAATGCTGCCACATGAGGGGTCCAACACTCTCCCTGGAGCCATGCCATAGCTCTGGGGATGGGAGCCACCTGTGCCTGCTGCCACCCCCTTCTGAGCCATGCCCCTTCCGAGCCACCCCCTTCCAAGCCATGCCTGGCTTGAAAGGGAGAGAAGCCGCCGCTGCCACACGAGGGGCCCCCACACTCTCCCCAGAGCCACACCATCTCTCTGGGGATGGGAGCCACCTCTGCCTGCCGCTGCCCCCTTCCGAGCCACGCCTTGCTGGAAGGGGAGAAAAGCTGCCATCACACGTGGCATCCCGCGCTCTCCCCAGAGCCGTGCCATCATTCCGGAGATGGGAGTCGCCTGTGCCTGCCACTTGTTGCTGCTCTAGTGGACTCTGTCTATCTGGACTCTGTTTTTGACATAAGCACAGGCTGTAATTGTTTAATTTTGTATCTGGGCCTTTGACTATGTTGTATTTCTGAATATTGTATTTTTACTTGATTATGTTGTTTTGCTGTATTGTGTATTATGTACTTGACTTTCTATATTTTTACTATTGTATCTCTTTTGCTTTCCTGCTGCTGTCTGTTGTGCAGACAGCATGCATTACTGTAAACCGCTTTGAGTCACCTTCGGGCTGAAGTGAAATGAAATGAAATGAAACTGTGCTTTACTTTAAGTAATTTTCACTATAAGAAAAACTCTGTGGAACAGATTAATTCCATAAAGCGGGGTTTCACTCTGAGTGTATGTGTGTGTGTGAGTTGTGTGTGAGTGTGTGCGTGCGTGCGTGCACGCGCATGCGTGCATGCATGCGTGTGCATGTGTGTTGACATCAAAGAAGAAGACGGAAATGGGAAAATGACCTGATAGACTGATTAGTGTTTATTCCTTCGGGGCCATGTTTTTCTGGAAGAGATACATCAAAGGGAGATTACATTTCATTTGAGTTGAAAGATCCATTTACAGATTAAAAGGGTTAACATAGATAGAGAGACAAACTGTCACTCTCCTGACCCTCCGAGGACAGGGAGAAGTCCATTCTCATTGGCCAAAGGGCAGAGGCAGGGACAGGACTTTTCTCTTTCTTCTGCATTATTCTAAACTAGGCTTACACCAAAGAACCAAAAAGATAGTTCTCTAATAAAAGATCTCCCTTTCGGTTTTCTTGGATGCAATTCAGATGAGAAGAACTTTGAAAAAAGGTTTAGGCATGGGATTTAAATATTTTTTTGGCTGTAGCTTCCAGAAATCACCAGGAAACCATAGCCAACAGAATTATGGTATCTGTAGCCAACAATATCCACATTCTCGAAGTAGTTTGAGTACTCAGATTTTCACCTCAGCAAGTTTGTGTCTCAAGCTACCTGTTGCCTGAAGTGGAACAGAAATACGTGGGAATGGTTAACTTCTTGGAGCCACAAGGAATTGGGAGACAAGTAGATCTTTTGAGAGGTATCCTTTACAGTGCCTAATGAATGGAGATCCCTTTTGGCTCTCATGGAGCTTAGCCACTGTTCTGTTTTCTAACTCTTGTAAAGTAGCTAAATCAATGATCTACTGTAGTTTGTTCCTGTTTGATGTGTTTATTTGTCTGCATATGAGGGAAAGAGCGAGAACATTGGGATATAGAAATATTTGAATCTTTTTTGAATTAATGTCTTCATCACATTTCATTTCCCACAACAATTTATTTCCGTTGTCTTTTTATTTTGAAGATGACAGCTTCTGATGGTGTACAAGAAAGCCTGCCAGTTACAGTCAATATTGTTGTGATTGATGCAAATGATAACTCCCCAACTTTCTCCAACATATCATATAATGTCAAGATTTACACAGACATGAGGCCTGGAGAAAGTGTTATCAAGGTAATCAAATGGTTTATTGCAGCTGTTTGTTCATCATGTGTTTCAGTGAAAGCTATAACAGGATGTGTTCAAATAAAAATTGAGCTGGACAAATGAAACACATCTTTTGGATCCTAATATTTGACTCACATTAGGTTGTTTATCTTCTGAAATGTAGAGCAACTGATAGGAAGATAAGTAGCCTGGTCAGTTGATATGTGTGCCAGCTAAACTCACATTTCATTGACTCTTTCCCAGACTAGCTATAATTTTCCTCCTATCCAGTTTGACTAATCAGCTGCACCTTGAGAAAGTCATGCAGTACTAAATGTAGTAAATGGCTATGAGTCAAGTATCTAGATAGTCTTCCTCATTTGATTATGCATTTAAATAGATGGGTGTTCACTACATCAGGAATTCTTAGGGTGTTTAACCCTCAGATACTAGGATTGGACAATATTGTCCTGAGAAGTCATATGTTATTGCAGAATCCATGCAGAACCTGTCCTATAGTGTAGGTATTCTGTAATATTGTGTCAAAAGAGTTGGGGGAAGTGTTACTACTATTTAGACATTTGCTTATAGTTGTTTTGTTGTTGTTAATGTACACATACAGGCAAAAAACAGGAAAAAATATTCCAACAATGATGAGAGCTTCAAATGGTATATAAGAGGATAACTTCTCATAGTGTTTGGGATTTTGCTGCTTTATCCCAACGAGTGTAATGGATTCCAACACAAATGTCCCATTTTGTAATAAGATGAACCATGACATCAAGAACCAGATGTCACCAGTACATTCTACTCTGCTGTCAGTAGCTTAGAAGGGGCTTTAGGATTTTCAGAAGGTTTAGTAAATATAAGAAATTTACATTATATTTTACTCACCACCTTAAACTTACTATTAACCCTCAATGCACTGAAAATCTCATTAAAGAAAGAGTATTTGTATTGAACGCTATCAATGCAAATGATTTTTATGCTAGTAGACATCATCATCGTCAATAACAATTACTTCTTCATCTCCATTATTTCTTCTTCTGATTCCAGTTTCTGACTGATGACAGTTGAGGTATTATCATTCTAACAGTACTGTACTAGAACCATCACTTAATTTGTAGCCAGGGATCATTTCTGCACTTTATGAAAAATTCTCTTTTTATATTCAGAACCACTGCATTTTGCACTGCAACATCATGTTGAGACAGACAAAAACATTGAATTTGAAGTATCTATGAAATGTCAGATCGTGATATGCATTATGTACTTTTCAGATTTCTAAAATTCACTTGAATCCTTTTCCTTTTCCTCTGTCATTGTAACCAAGTATAGATAAAATTTATCTTGTTCATTTTCCGTATTCATAGTTTTAATGAACAGCCAAATTCTATGCACATTTATTATTAAATAAACATTATTGTGTTCATTAGACTGCACTCTAAAATAACTGTGGCTAGGATGGCACTACCAGGGTTTCAGAAGAGGTTTCTCTTGTGTAATCACCATGCCACAAATATTGAGCTCAATATATATTCCATTTATAACTTTCTTTTGTGTCTCAACTGCTTTCTCCATTTATTTTACTGACCACCAAAAATGGAGAGGAGAGGAGAGGAGAATCTGTTAAAGAGGGGAAGATAAAATAGTGGCAAAATGCCTTTTTACTGGTAAAGTTGGGAACAATATTTCTCAAAATACCCTCATCTTCAGTACCTAGCTTCTTTGTGGAAAGAAATGGGGAGCAGATTCCTTGCAAACTTCAATTACAGTTATAAGTTCTGTTTGTTTTAGAGGGACTTGATTCAATATTTCCTGAATATTAGTAGTAATCCAACTTTATTCACCAGTAGAACCTCCCACCAAGCTAAGATACAATTGAGTTTCAGTAATGTGAAAGTACAGTGGAACCTCATACAACAATCACCCCGTATAGCAACAAAATCGCACAACAATTAGGTTTTGGGGGGAAATGTGTCCCACATAACAATTTTCCCTATGGAAAAATCGTACAACAATTTTTCAATGCGAAAAACCACTTAGCAAAAAAAAAATCGTTGTACAATGCATCCCATAGGGAAAATCGCTATATGATGCATGCATTGTATAGCAATTATTTCATACAACAGCGAACCCCGTGGAACAGATTAAAATCATTGTATGAGGTACCACTGTACCTTAATTCAAATATAAGATTTGAAACTTACCAGTCATGGAATAAAGGGACAGGTCTTGTCCTGGATCAGCAACTGGCTAAGGGACAGGAAACAGAGGGTAGCACTAAATGGACACTTCTCCAAGTGGAGGGAAGTAAAGAGTGGGGTCCCCCAAGGTTCAGTACTGGGACCCCTGCTTTTCAACCTCTTCATAAATGATTTAGAGGTAGGAGTAAAAAGCAAGGTAGCCAAATTTGCTGATGACACTAAATTATACAGGGTAGTGAAAACTGTGAGAGATTGTGAGGAGCTCCAGAGGGATCTCTCGACACTGGGGGAGTGGGCAAAACAGTGGCAAATGAGTTTCAACATTAGTAAGTGCAGAGTGATGCATGTTGGGGCAAAGAACCCCAAATACATTTATAAACTGATGGGGTCTGAACTCTCTGCGACAAACCAGGAAAGGGACCTTGGTGTCCTGGTGGACAACTCAATGAAGGTGTCAACCCAGTGTGCCTCAGCAGTGAAAAAAGCAAACTCAATGCTAGGGATCATTAGGAAGGGTATAGAAAATAAGTCAGCAAGTGTCATTTTGCCTCTTTATAAATCTATGGTGAGGCCCCATCTGGAATACTGTGTACAATTCTGGTCGCCATACCTCCAGAAGGATATTATGGAGCTGGAAAAAGTGCAGAGGAGGGCAACCAGAATGATTAGGGGACTGGAACACCTTCCTTACCATCTGAGGCTGCAACGGTTGGGCCTCTTCACTCTTGAACGACGACGTCTAAGAGGTGACCTGATTGAAGTTTATAAAATCATGCACGGTGTGGACAAAGTAGATAAGGAAAAACTGTTTTCCCTATCGCATAACACTAGAACTAGGGGACACTCCATGAAACTTTTGGGTACTAGTTCTCAAACAAATAAGAGAAAGTACTTTTTCACCCAGAGGATTATTGGTCTATGGAACTCCCTGCCAGAAGAAGTGGTGACAGCTGTTAGTCTTGACAGCTTTAAGAAAGGATTAGACAAGTTCATGGAGGACAAGAGTATCAATGGCTATAATTATGGATACTTAAGGACAACCTCCGGGTTGGAGAGATAGGCAGGATATCTCTCAATATCATTTCCAGGGAATCCTAAGAAGGCATCTGCTTGGGAATACCCTGAAGGAAATGGTGAGCCACTGTGTGAGACAGAATGCTGGACAGGATGGGCTGTGGCCTGTTCCAGCAAGGCTGTTCTTATGTTCTTATGTTCTTATGTTAAGATGCATTACAGTATTATCTTACTAAATATTAAACCAGGAGAAGTTAAGCGTCTGCTGTACTCTTGGATCCAAAGAAAGTAAAATCTGTCACTGCTTCCATTTTCCCCCTTCTATTTTTCAGAGAGTGATGCCATGATCTTGGTTTTTGTAAATCTTGGGTTCCAATCCAACTTTTGTACTCTCCTCTTTCACTTTCACCAAGAAGCTCTTTAGGTTGTCTTAATTTTCTGCCATTAGAGTGGTGTCATCTGCATATTTGAGGTTGTCAGTATTTTTCCTGGCAATCTTAAATTCGGTTTGTAATTCATCTAATCCTTATGCATGATGTACTCTGCATATAAGTTAAATAAGCAAGGTGATAATATATGGCCTTGTTAATTTGTTTACACTTAGCCAATGCAATAATCTCTTGCTTCTGGAAGTTATGCAAATTTAAGAGAAATTAAAGGACTGATTGGGGAAAACTGGCATTACCCATGATAGCATCTTTTTTTGAATAGAACTCTTCCTCCTCTTTATGTTCAGAATTGTCACACCTCTATCTTTGTTTTCTAGTCATGAAAAGAGGGAAATGTTCATGAAGTGGAGCTTCTCAAAGTTATTCATACAATCTGGCCATTAGAAATTCAGACGCTCTTCAATCCTAATCATGACAGCAATTCCTATGCTGCGAAAGTCAGACATTTCTCTCTAGTCTAATGTCTGGCATTTCTTTGACAGTTTTAAGAATTGTTGTTCTAAGTCTTTTACAACAACATCTCCAAACTTCAAACTTGGCTATTATGAATATTGTAATCTTTTATATAATGCATTCTTATGTTCTATAAAGTGGGGCACTCATTTTCAATAAATCAGGTGAACTATGTTGTAAGAGGAAGTTGTTTTCTTGCTCTTGTTTCTGACACTGCTGATGGCCTCTCTAGGGAGAAAAATCAGTATGTAACAATTTCAAGAGTCTGTATTAAATATCATTTACGATTTTAAAAAAAAGGATTTACAGTAGCATTTTGCACTGTGACACTTTTTGTTGAGATTTGGACATTGAAAACAAGTTAATTCTACTCTCTTCAGAAATACATATATTTTACATAAGTAGTTCCTTAATGTCTTTCCCCCAATAAGTCATAGGTCCTTTTACCATTGCTTACAAAATCATGCATTTATATAAACACACAAATTCAGACTGGCAATTTTATTGTCTTGTGAGTGGATATCTGATTCTTTGATACTAACAGTTCTGTGTCCTTCTTATATGATTGCTGTTGTTCTCATTGGTCACAAAGTTGTTATCAAAGACTGGATTATTTTGTTATTGCTATCATTCACATCACTTGAATTGTATCCACTGATACTAGAGCAAAACCTATTCTAGTTGTGATTCTAAATGATGGTTCAAAGACATTGACTTAGGTAATAAAAGTTGGTGTCATACAGAGAGAGAGGGGGGGGGGAGAGACTTGAAGGACTCTGACAGAACAATCTTATGCTTACCTAAGCAGAAATGAATTTAATGAGACTTTTTATAAAAGGTAAATTTGTATATGATTGCAGCCTAGGCCCCACATACTTTCTTCTACTGCTCTCTGTAGCACTGTTCTTTTAGAAAGGTAAACTACTGGACAGTGAAAGTATACAATGGAGGAAGCTTTCAGAACAGATGTCTGCTCAGGCTCTGGGGGCTGCTGGAGGAATTTTGTCCCCTGCTGTGCTGTAGGTATAAAAACAGGAATAATATCACAAACTTCTGCTCTTACTATGCATCCTGATTGTCTAGAGCAGTGATGGTGAACCTTTTAGAGACTGAGTACCCAAACTGCAACCAAAACCCCACTTATTTATCGTCAAATGCCAATACATTGGGGTGAACTTTGTGCTGAGGAGGGAGGAAGTGCTCCCATTGGGCTGCTGGACAGAGGTGAACTCTGTGCTGGGGCAACAGTGCATGTGCCAACAGAGAGGGCTCTGTGTGCCCCCTTTGGCACCACCACTGTTCTAGAGTAAAGTCTGTTGTGCATAAAATAAAATACTACAGAGTACATCCAACATCCATTCATGGGAATATTGTTGGAAATGCCCACAGAGTTGCCTCCTCAATTTAGCTGACCTGGGCAGTAGTTGTTGAAGGTATAGCACTGCCTGGGGGCAAGGGATTCACCCATCTAGTACGGAGAGGGGACAAGGTGTCTCCTGCTCTAGTATCAAGTTAGCACAACCAGCCCCTTGCAGGCCAGGGGTTAATTCAATTAATAATGTAGCCCAATGTCTTTTATACTAAATGGATCATTATAGTTTTATTATTAGGGAGGGATTTGTACCTCAGATATAATCATCCAGATCCTTAAATACATTTGTTGAAAGTTGTGCAGTCCTGTTCTGCTGCTTTGCCTGCTAGTAACTTTAGAATATTTCAAGGACACTTGTCTCCTTTGAGATGATAATCAGCTAGGATAACGTCAAAAGGAAAATGATCCAGGTCACTCATGATTAGCTTGTGAAACTAGATATTCCAATCAAAAGAAGTAGGTTAGAAAAAGAGCACTGACCTCAGTGCATTGGTGCAGTTAAACAATAATTCATGATGAGAGCCCCCTTCTATTAGCTAATTGGGTTGCATTATCAAGATAATAAAACATTTAATTTATGTAACATTTAGGTTTGTTGCCTCCCCCCAAAAATGACAGTTTCTGTTTCAATAAATTATCTGTAACACTTATATGATGTGCCAAACCACATGTTCCTAAAGATTTATGAGATAAAATCTTAGGAATAGTTTGGATTATAGTTTGGTTGGGCTAACTACAGCACTTCGGGAATTCTAGGGCAGTGTACATATGTCCCTTTAATCTGGAAGAAGTAATTTCTCTAGACTGAATTCTTGTAGATTTCCTCTACCTATCTATGAGTTGCCATTGGAGGGAAAAGAGAGGTAGTGAGTCCTTTGTTTATTTTGGGGTCTCTATGAATACCTTCCCTTGGGGTTAACCAAAGACAAGATGAATCCCAGGTTCCATATGCTTAGAGTTTTAGGTGTTTTTTTTAATGACACAGGCTTTATTCATTTGAACACATTTCAAATCTGTGATGTATAATTTACATTTATGATTATATCACTGATTTACAAGATGCTACATTTTGCACACATGGTACTAAATGTGCCAAATGTTAGTTTACACTGAACTAGAACACTGAATCAACAGAACTTGATTGGGTGCCATTGACTGAATAAGAGTGTGAGTTGGAACTAACAATAGCATATAGGTCATAAGTCTGATTATGCATGGTTTTACACATCACACGTACACTGTTGATTGACAGGATACCTCCAACATACAAAACCCTGCTCTTCTCCTGCTGTCCACCTAAATCAGAGCTGTGAGCTCTATGAGTGCAACTGAACTAATTATATTGTTTATTTTGTTTTTCCGTAGATAACTAAATGAACAATCCATAGTACATCCCCTGCAGCCAATCTCCTGGGCATTTCACAACCACGGGTTATAGTCTGTCTTAGTTATTTTTTCCTGCATTTTGGAAAAATATGCAAGTATAATCAAAAGGGAAGCAGAGGGGGAGGAGGCAGGGTTTGATTTACTCACTGATTGATGGGTTACAGAAGTTTGATTGCTAGGTCTTTCCCTCTCTCCTTGTTATCTTCACAGTAATCTATAGACCTTCATTTTTTGAATTCAGTAGTCTTAAGTCTTCTTTTATGCCTCTTCCTAATAGACAAACTCTTCAAGATACTGAGATTATTCCTTTAACCATACCTTGTACATGACCTCTGCCATGGAAAGGAGTTAAAATGGATTCATCTTTCTGAAAGATAGTATATTAAGAAAAAATCCTAAATTCTGAGCCACATCGCTCATCTCTTATTTCCTGTATTATATGTTCTTCCCTGCTGCTTCATGCACCCTTGGATATACCTGATTTTCACAACTCTTCTGTCATTTCCCCTTCATGCCTCCTTTTCACTTTTCATTTACTTTTTAAATGAAATGAAAGAGCAAGTCAGACTTCATTGAGATAAAATCCTGGGTCAAACTACTGAATTCTTTAGAAAGAACATTTTTTAAGCCTGAAGTCTTGTTCACCATGGCATTCAGCCTTGTTGATCTTCTAGATTAATTGGTCAACAAGTCAAAAAGGCAGGTAAAGGATGTGGGGATGGTTATTTCCATTTAAATCAATCTGTAATTCACTTTCTCATTCAGGATTGTACTCCCAAAATCTCCCTTTCTTTCTTTCTTTCTATCTATCTATCTATCTATCTATCTATCTATCTATCTATCTATCTATCTATCTATCTGTCTGTCTGTCTGTCTGTCTGTCTGTCTGTCTGTCTTCTGCTGCCATATCCAAATCCAAATATTGACTATCATCATGGCAATCAGCCATGAAGATTGTCCTGAGAATATAATGCAGTGGCCTTTCATCTTCCTTCCACATCACAGCATGACCCCAGTACCACTGATCCAGTTCCGTGAGTCACTTTCTGGTCCTGAGTCTTTTTGACATGCAGAGTTCTCATCAGCCCCAGGCCAGTATGGATGAGGTTGCTGCACTCCATCAAGATTAATTCAAGTAGATTTAATCCATTTGGGGACCATCACCCTTTCCTGTGGACTTCGGTACCCAACGTCATTAGTCCTCAGGGTTGTTAACCACTACCTGACATGGCATTGAGTCTCTCACAGTATGGTCTATTCTACTACTATAGCAGAATAACCTGGGCAGTTTGGTTATCCCAATTATTATTTTTTTCTTTCAGGATCACCCCACAAAAATTCTCACCAACAAAACCCATTAGGCTATTTCATAGTCTAGTTGAATTTCTCCACCACCACCACCTCCTACTCCTCCCATTTTACTGAGCAATCCCTAGCCCTCACACAATTGTCCTCCTGTCATCCCCAAGTGCCCCACCTTACTAAGCAATGGGACTGCCTATTTTATCCCCACCCTGATGGCTGGGGGTCATTTGAAGCAAAGTCTGACCTTTACCTTCCACCTTTCATCCTTGAGGGGTAAAGCTGGCAAATGGCTACAGGCTAGCACATCACTTTTAACAACTCCTAACTATAGCAAAATAAAAATACAAAATAAAAAAGACTTGAAAAGTAAAAATAAATTAAGATTAGCCATCTGCAGATACAGAGGAAGATTTGTACAGTCAGCACATTGTGATGCCATGTCTTCCATATGTATATTTCACCCCAGAGATGAGACTTTCAGCAATGGATAGGACATGGACATTAGTGCCATGAGAGAAATATGTCCTTAGCAGAAATTATTTGCATCCACAAAACTTTTTTGGAAGGAGCCATTGATGGCCAATACTCATTCTGGTTTTTTAAGTAGAAAGTATATTGGTTTAGTAGTGAGTAGAGCCAGAGACTACAGGTAGAATGAGAGAAAAAACAGGGATTTGCATATATGTGCATCTACAGTCATTCATGTATGCAGAGGCATATTCACACATACATGCACATGCATGCACACAGATATTCAGACACTCCTTTGCCTCCTAGGCAATGTGCTGGTTCACATTCATTCTCTCACACACATGCAGACACACAGAAATGTCTGACAAAATGGACTTGATCCACAAAAGCTCACATTTATATGCAGGAGTTAGTCTTTAAGGTGCTACAACTTTATTGTATTTTTGTTGTTTTGTTTACTCTCTGATATGCTTGCACAGACTAACATGGCTACCACTTCAAAAGTTAAAATCCTGTGCATTTATGGGATTGCTTTCATAGAGCTTCAAGTGCTAAGTTTGTAAAATTTTGCTTATATCATCCATACACATGAGGGTGAGAAATGTTGACAAAAATAATATATAATAACAATGGTTGCTGTTTTATTGTGTGAACATCTAGGTCAGGGGTGCCCAAACTTTTCAGGCCTTGGGCCAGTCATGTGGTTTAGCAGACCGGTCATGTGATTCAGCAGGCAGTTACGTGGTTCCCCCCACCAGAAGTGGAAGTAAAACGCACCTTGTAATCTGTTTTGCAACAGAATGAGATAGATTTTAAGGTGCAATTTTCTCTGCTTAAACCAGGGGTGCCCAAACTATGGTCCATGGGCCTCCAACATTACTTCTTCCAGCCCATGCTGCCCTTGTCGCTCCTAGGAGTGGAAGTAAAACACACCCGTATGAGCATATTTTACTTCTGCTTCCGGGAGCAATGAGGGCAGCATGGACCGAATGAAGTGATGTCAGGGGCTGGATCTGGCCCACAGGCTATATTTTGGGCACCCCTATTCTAGGATTTAGAAGTATTGGAGAGATCATCTGGATCCTTTTTAACTATCTGTTCATTGTTCTCTGCTTTTGTGTGTGTTTGTGTGCGCGCGTGAGTGTGTACTTTGCTTTGTCTCCCAAAAGAAAGTTCATATTTTTGGGTAGAAATAGTTTGCACACATTGTGAATCCCCTGAAAAGAAAAAATAAATAAAAGAAAGAAGAATCTTACATGGCTTGAAAAATCTTTGTTGGGGTGTCTCGTCAAATAGAGGCAGCCTAAATTGATGCGAATGAAAGTTTAGCAAGTATTCTTTACATTCCATCAAGTACAGTACTTTTAAGAAAATATGCCCGTTGGAAATAATGTGTTGCTTTAACTCAGTGTTTTAAAACGGTAGCCAGATTTGAAGTGATGGAGCTTTTCTCATTAGCTTTTCTAATTCTGACTAGAGCAGGAGTTCTCAACCTTTTTAAACCGGGAGTCAGGTGACGCTCCCTCAGACAGCTTCGGGGGCCGGATGGCTATTTTGCCTTTCCTCCACCACATGGCAATTCCTGGTGTGGTGGAGGAGGTGGTGGTGGGCCACATGAAATGGTGTTGTTGGCCATATCCAGCCCACAGACCACAGGTTGAGTATCCCTGCACTAGAGCCTGACAGTCTGTTAGTGAACCTTTTAATACTGCCCGTGGATTGGGGTAAAGAATATTTCCTCCTGTATGTACCTTTTCATACATTAAGGCCATCTTCTCATGCCCTTCTTCACACACACACAAACACACACACACACACACACACACACACACACACACACACACACACACACACACACACACACACACACACACACACTGTGGTGATAAACCCAAGAACAAATGAAGAACTCATGTCTCATAGCTGCCTGAGTTTCATTATGGCAGAGCCCAACATCTTAATAATCCAATGTGCCAGCTGTAACCACCATATTTTAATTTTTGTAGTGCTACCTGAGTAGCTAAAACAAATGTTTACTAATTGTGTATGACTTGAGGGAACCAGATATGTTCGCATGAAACAGTTGTTCCAAGTGTGGTAATGGGAAGCCCATTTGGCACAAAACAACTGCAGATTTCAGTTTAGATCAACGGGAAGTAATCATGTTAGGCATTTGGGAATCAGACCAATTTGCCTCAACTTTGTAGTTCATGACGGATCTGGAACTACTAGAGTCAGGATGTCTTATTAACTTTTCCACACATTGACAGAAAACAACTCTAGTAAAAAGGGCTCTGTCCAGCTGAACTAAAAACGATGGCTGCAAATTGGAAATGGCATCCCGCTAAAGGGCATGGGATTGTTAAGACCAGATGCTGTAGAGGTTTCTTACAGCTTCTCGTTTGCATAATGCAAATCAGGTCTTTGCCTGAGCAGTAACAACATATTTATCATTGTCAAGTTGTTAGAGTTGCTCATTTTTAATGAGTAAAATTACTGCTACTGCATGAAGAAGATATACAGGGAAAACAGAATGGATTCTTTTTTCAGCCTCTTATAGATAGATGTTCAGGTACCTGTATTTCCAATTTGTGCTGTCTATCAGCCAAAGACATCTGCATTTGGAATTCTTAGAATCATAAAATGCTCTGACAGTTCTAAAACTTCGATCTTCCTCTCAGGCATTTTCCACCTCCATAATGTTATTTAGATGACTTAGCATTTCCAAGTACCTTCATTTGCAAATTTAATTAACCTTGTTAATTTATCTATTTGTGTATTCTAACACATTCCCTGTTCATGTTGTCATGTGATTAAATGTTTAGGGCTTAAATCTTCCACCTCTTTACTGCTGATTTAAAGAATGCTATTGTAACATCTCTTTTTAAAAATGTCACCAGCCATTAATAGTAACATTTATTTAATAGGTCTAGTGTTCACAAGATAGTTTGGGAGAAACTTCAGCCATCAAAATGACAAATGACAAATAAAAGTTAATAGTAAAGCAAAGCAAATTAATGACACTTATATACTGTCACGTAGTGCTTAGTGCACTATCTGGGTGGTTCACAAGGTTTGGTTTTCAGTAATAAGCAGCAGCCAGCATAACGGGGCCAAACTCAACTTTTATTTGGGTACTGACACACAGAACATGGGCGCAACGGCACCTTATTTACAGGCTGGGGAAGGATACAATTAGGCAGGAAACAACAGAATTGGAGGGGGAACAAGTGGGGTGATCTTAAACTGGGAGCGCTTTCGCACTTCTTGTAGGAAAAAGGCATGAACCAATTCTCGCGATATGTTGTTAAAGGAGGCTCAAAATGAAGGATCAGCTATTTACACAAAGCATTACATATAATTACATACACAACACAAGGTAATTAGAATTTTGCCCCTGTTGTGTTCTATGACTGTACCTTTTACAATGTATCCATTCACGTGTATCCAATGTAACCATGCTTGTGTAACATTATAACCAGCAGCTGCTTAACTGTAGCCATTGCAATAGGACGCGAGCTAATGACCACCTGGTGGCAATAGCGAGCGTTCAAGCTCTCCTGGCCCAGACTCACCAGCAAACAACAGCGCGGGAAGATTCCCGCCATCACCTACACCTGGACAAGAAGGGCGTGACCGTCCGTGACGTCACGCGGACAGTAACCAATAGACTGTCGAGGAGCCACATTCAAATGTATAGCCACTGTATATATTGAGCTACCCATCCGCCATTACCTCATGTTCCCCTGGATCATCATGCAATAAACCTGTGTTAAGCCAACCTTTCGGCTGTTCATTGTCTTTGGTCCCATATACTAAATTGGCGACGAAGGTGGGATATGGCTGCCCACGGGACCAAGACATGCGCCGGTTTCGAAATCAGGAGACCGGCAGACTGGGACATCTTCGAGATGGACTTCCAGGGAGCCCTGGTGGAATCCGAAGTCACGGATGAGGCCAAGAAACGGGCCATCTTCACCCGGATGCTGGGGCCAGACACCAAGAGGGTCTTGGTGGACCTGATCGCGCCGAGGAGGGCGAGTGAATTCAAGGTGAAAGAGCTCATGCACATGCTGCGTGAGTACTTCCGGCCCTCGACGGCAATGTTCCCCGCTCGGAGCACGTTTTGAAGGCGAGTCCAAGCGCCCGGGGAGACGGTCGCCGACTTCGCAGCGGCCCTGCGACTGGCGGCCGGCCCATGCAAATGGGAGAACGTAGAGATCACGCTAAGAGACTGCGTGCTGTGCGGCCTGAGCGATGCCGAAACTCAGCGCACATTGATGAACCGCGAGCCACCCCCCACATTGCAGGAGGTTTTGAAGGAGGCACAAGCCGCGGAAGCTACGAAGGCCGGGGTCCAGGAGCTCCAGGACTGGCGGCCAAAGACGGGCAAGGCAGAGACTTCGGTGCACGTTTCGGTGCACGCGGCCCGGCGAGTTTCGAAGTCGTCCGCGGAGAGCAGCGATGACGAGGACGTCCGGAAGGTCCGGAAAGAAGGCCGGCGTTGCGACGGCTGCGGAGCGAACCACGACCGCACCAAATGCCCCTTCAGAAAGGCCGAGTGTCACAACTGCGGCCGCCGCAGGCGCATCGCCAAGGTCTGCAGGAAAAGGCGCGAGGCCCGGAAGAGCTCGAGAGACCGCGCGACGAGACCCAAGGATGGCACCCAGGCCACGAGGAAGCGAGACGGCGTGGGCCGCATCGCCGACGACAGCGAGGATGACGCACCGGTGTTCAGCGTGTCCGCGGGACACCCCCGTTATTTTGTTGAGGTACTAGTACAAGGGGCCCCCATTAGGATGGAAATTGACTCGGGTTCCTCATATTCCATCATTCCCCAGAAGGAGTTCCTGAAAATTGCCCCCCACGTGCGGCCCAAACTCAAAGCTTTGAGGTCCACGCTACGGGACGTGCAAGGGAACTGCATTCCGGTGTTGGGGGTTGGGAATTTTCGGGTCCAATTTAAGAAACACGCCGCGACTCTCCCCCTAGTTGTTCTTAAAGGGGGGAATTGCAGCCTCCTCGGGACTCAATGGTTCCAGCCCCTGGGTTTGTTCATTGGGGGGGTGCACGCCATTGCCGTTGGGACTGACCCGATACAGGAGGTGTGCGACGCGCACCCTGAAGTCTTCAAAAAGGGACTTGGAAAATATAAGGGACCCCCAGTAGCATTCGACCTAGACCCTGAGGTCCACCCAATAAGACTCAAACCGCGCCGGGTGCCATTCGCGCTCAAGGACAAAATAGAGGCGGAACTGGACAAATTGGTGGGCCAGGGGATTCTTGTTCCTGTTGATTCTGCGGAGTGGGAAACTCCAATTGTAACAGCACTAAAGGCCAACGGGGAGGTGCGCATATGCGCTGATTACAAGTGCACCATCAACAAGGCCATTCGCCCTAATGAGTATCCGGTGCCGGTAGTCAGCCATTTGCTGGCCAGGTTACATGGGGGAAAGTGTTTCGCTAAGCTCGACTTAGCACAAGCTTACCAGCAGCTCTCGGTGACCCCAGCTGCCGCTGCTGCACAAACTATAGTCACCCATAAGGGGGCGTTCCAGGTGACGCGCCTTCAATTCGGCGTAAACTCGGCGCCTGGAATTTTCCAGTCACTCGTGGAACGCCTCCTGAAGGGGCTCGAGGGGGTGTTGCCTTATTTTGATGACGTATTGATAACGGGGGGAAGTCAGGCCGAATTGGCAAAGAGGTTGGGTAAGGTCCTGGCGATATTCGAAAAGGCGGGGTTGAGACTGCGAAAAGACAAATGCGTCTTCTTCGCGACCGAGGTCGAATTCCTAGGGTTCCGTGTCACTCCTGAGGGAATAAGGCCGTCCAAGTCTAAGGTAGCCGCCATTAAGCAAGCCCCTCGCCCCACCTCCAAGCCCGAGTTGCAGTCGTTCCTAGGGCTGCTGAACTTTTATCACTCCTTCCTTCCCCGGAAAGCAGCCGTGGCCGAGCCGTTGCACAGGCTGCTTAAAAAGGACGAGGCATGGAAGTGGGGCGACCAGCAAGAGAGGGCATTTAGTGAGCTAAAGCAGCTTCTGGCGTCCGACGCCATCCTCACCCATTTCAACCCCAAGCGGCCAGTGGTCCTCATCTGTGATGCATCCCCGGTGGGGGTGGGGGCGGTGCTGTGCCACGCGCTGGAAAACGGGAGGGAGGCCCCGATAGCGTTCTACTCCAGGTCCCTGTCCCAAGCGGAGAGAAACTACGCCCAGACAGACAGGGAAGCATTAGCGATAATTGCGGGAACAAAAAAGTTCCACGACTTCCTGTATGGCTGCCCCTTCACAATAGTAACCGATCAGAAGCCCCTGCTAGGCATGTTTACCGCAGATAAGCCAACGCCACAGATCCTGTCCCCTAGGATGCTTAGGTGGGCCATTTTTCTCAACGCGTATCAGCACGCGTTAGTGTACAGGCCCGGGAGGGAGATCAGCCATGCGGACGCTCTATCGAGGTCCCCCCTTCCCCAAGAGAACAGCCACGTGGGCGGGGCGGAGCCAGACCATCAGGTGCTGATGATAGAAGTCCTCGACTCGCCCCCAATACTGCCCGCCGACATCGCCAAGGCGACCGGCAAGGACAACATTTTAGCAAGGGTTAGCTCCTGGGTGCAGAAAGGGTGGCCAGCGTCCTCCCCGGCAGCGGAGTTCGACCCATTTTTCCGAAAGAAGTTAGAGTTGTCCCTTAAGAGGGGGTGCCTTCTGTGGGGCCAGCGAGTAGTGATCCCGGCGTCCTTACGGCCGAGGGTACTCAAACTCCTGCACGTCAGTCACCCTGGGATTGTGCGCTCCAAAGCCCTGGCACGGAGCTATTTCTGGTGGCCCCAGCTAGACGCCGACATCGAGCACATGGTCGGCACTTGTGAGCCCTGCCAAAGTTCCAGGCCAGAAGAAGCCCGCCTGCCTCACAGGGAGTGGGACACGGCGAAGGGGCCGTGGTCCCGAGTTCATGTAGACTTTGCTGGCCCGTTCCGTGGGACGCTGTTTCTCCTTGTGGTGGATGCCTTCTCCAAGTGGTTGGAGGTCATTCCGGTTACAAGCACGTCCACGGCCACAACCATAAAGCATTTGCGGAGGGTCTTTTCAACGTTCGGTTTACCCGACACCCTCGTAAGCGACAACGCAAGTTGTTTCACGTCCTCTGAGTTCAGGGCATTCACAGAAATCAACGCCATTCGGCACATCACCTCCGCTCCTTTTCACCCTGCCACAAACGGCCAAGTAGAGTGCCTTGTGCGCACCACCAAGGACGCGCTGCGGCGCATGGGGCCCGGGGACCTAAACCATCAAGTGTGCCAGTTTCTGCTAGGTTACTGAGTGACTCCCCTAGCGTCAGGATACTCCCCCGCAGAGCTGCTGATGCGCAGGAAGCTGACCACCATACTAACTAGGCTAGACCCCATGAGAGTAGAGGAAAAGGGGAGGAACATTGGGATAGAGGACACAAAGAGTTTTGACGTGGGTGCCCCCGTGTATTGCAGGAATTATGCCAGCGCGGGTCCGGCCTGGGTACCGGGCGTCATCCTAGAGCGGACCGGCCCCGTCTCGTACCGCGTCGAGACCGGCACAGGTCTACTCTGGAGGCGGCACGCAGACCAGCTCCGGCGCAGGATCCCCGGCGAACAGGGCATGGACCGCGGGACACAAGACTCAGCGTTAGGGTTCTCCCCCACCCGTTCAGCCCAAGGGGGAGGAAAGGGGGGCCATGGGTCCCCACCAAGGGGGGAGGAAAGGGAATCTGTCCTCGTAGATATCTTGCGGGATCGGTCAGCAGAGAGAAGGGAAGCCGATCTCATAGATATCCCACGGGATCTCCCCACTAATACGGATACCCCAACAGAGTTAGATTTTGATTTTCAGGACCGGGGAAGTTTTGCAGAATGGTCCCCCACCCGTCCAAGCGAGAAGAGGGGTTTTTCGTTAGCCCCGAGTGTCTCCGGTCTGCCCACAATGGAGTTTTTCCCTTCCCCCAAAACCGCCAAACCACGGCAAGCCTCTAACAAGTCTCCCTCTCCCGTTTCAGGACAAGGGACCAGGGAACGAGGAAGCAGTAGCGCCCCTGGGGCGGGTCAGCCCACATCGCGGCCCAAACGCGTTTGCAATAAGCCATCTTGGCTGAGGGACTTCGTCCCATCCTAGGGGGGAGGGATGTTGTGTTCTATGACTGTACCTTTTACAATGTATCCATTCACGTGTATCCAATGTAACCATGCTTGTGTAACATTATAACCAGCAGCTGCTTAACTGTAGCCATTGCAATAGGACGCGAGCTAATGACCACCTGGTGGCAATAGCGAGCGTTCAAGCTCTCCTGGCCCAGACTCACCAGCAAACAACAGCGCGGGAAGATTCCCGCCATCACCTACACCTGGACAAGAAGGGCGTGACCGTCCGTGACGTCACGCGGACAGTAACCAATAGACTGTCGAGGAGCCACATTCAAATGTATAGCCACTGTATATATTGAGCTACCCATCCGCCATTACCTCATGTTCCCCTGCATCAGCATGCAATAAACCTGTGTTAAGCCAACCTTTCGGCTGTTCATTGTCTTTGGTCCCATATACTAAAGCCCCCAACATGCTGGGTACTCGTTTTACCAACCTCAGAATGATAGAAGGCTGAGTCGACCTGGGCCCCTGTGAGGATCAAAATCACAACATCAGCAGTTTTGGCTGGAGTACAGCAGTTTAACCACTGCACCAGCAGGGCTCTCTGAATTCAATCTCTACGTTCATTCCTCACTAATGCAATGCAACACCAACAGCCCACCAAGCAGTGACATGGAGAAAAATCAAGTGCACATCAAGCAGCAGAGGTACTTGCAATGGGATGTTCAGACTGTCCGAGAAGACTGTATATTATCCATAGACTGCCCATGCAATAACTGGATCAGATTTATTTTAAAGTCAAAACCAGGTGCATTTGTTCATCACTAGATTCGTACTTGTGATGGAGATTTTCCCTCAGAAAACATGGTTATTCTCTTTATGCTATAACTGATTATATGTGGAAAATTTCCTTAACGAAGCAGCTGTTTCTTGAGTTTGCAAGTTTATTTTTGACCATTTTTGTTGTTGTTACAATGTCACCTGTTTCTAAGAGCTATATGTGTCTGTATCATAATGTTATATGCAAATTTTTAAAAATATAAATGTTTACAAAGCTCCTCTCATCACCTTGAGCAGTTCATCAACCAGGAAAATGGCCCCCAGACTCCATAGAGATTATCCTAGTTTTAAGACACACATTTTCACTCAATAATTATAACGTATCTTATCCCTATGCTACATTTATTCTAATCTAGTGGAAAGCACTTATATCTAGGCAAGTCAGAGTACACAATTTGTGCTGTCCCCAAAATCCACTTTATCCTCCCCTCCATTTGTAAAATGTGGATCCTTAGGATTAGGAGATAGTTCAGAAAAGGATTTTTCCTCAGAAAACATCGTTATTCTCTTTATGCTATAACTGATTATATGGAATACATGTTACTTTGTCGTGATTAGACAGTTGCATAGCTGGCAACATTATTGACCGAAACACACAACAAATGAATTGGCTTTTTGTTAATGCACACAAAGGAGAAGGTTGAGCTACCTTTATCTGTGTACAATCTTGGAACTCAACACTATAAATTCCATATTTTATGAACTTAAAGGCAACAGTGAAACAAAAAACACAAGATAGAGTAGATCTCTGCAAACCCACCTATGTTTTGACAGGATCTCTCCATATCATCTCTGAGGCAGAAGAGGAAGCTCCTGTTGTTGTTGTTGTTGTTCAGTCGCACAGTCGATTCCGACCCTTTGCGACCCTATGGACCATTGATCTCCAGGTTCCCTCTGTCCTCCACCATCCTCCTCAGCCCGCTCAGCTCAGTGCCCGCTGCGTCCACAATGCCATTCAGCCATCCTTGGCCGTCCCCTTTTTCTTTTGCCCTCCACCTTTCCCAGCATCAAGGCTTTCTCAAGTGAATCCTCTCTTCTCATTTGGCGTCCAAAGTACTTCAGCTTCATCTTTACTATTTGACCTTCTAAGGAGCAGTCAAGACTGATTTCTTTCAAGATTGACTTATTTTTTCTTCTTGCTGTCCAGGGTACTCTCAAAACTCTCCTCCAACACCACATCTCAAAGGCATCTATTCTTTTGCGCTCAGCCTTCCTAATGATCCAGCTCTCGCATCCATACATTACCACCGGGAATACCATTGCTTTGACTATATGGATTTTTGTTTGCAAGATGATGTCTCTACTTTTCACTATGTTCTCCAGGTTTCTCATGGCTTGTCTCCCTAGAATCAGTCGCCTCTTTATTTCATGGCTGCAGTCACCATCTGCAGTGATCCTAGATCCCAAGAAAGTAAAATCCGTCACTGCTTCTACTTCTTCCCCATCTACTTTCCAGGTGCTGATAGGGCCTGTTGCCATTATCTTGGTTTTCTTGATGTTAAGTCTCAGGCCAGCTTTTGCACTCTCTTCTTTCAACCTAATCAGTAGTTTCTTTAAATCTTCCTCACTTTCTGCCATTAGGGGGTATCGTCTGCATATCTCAAATTGTTGATGTTTCTCCCAGCAATTTTTATCCCATATTGTGATTCCTCCATCCCTGCATTGCACATTATGTGCTCTGTGTATAGGTTGAAAAGGTAGGGTGATAAAATGCAGCCTTGTCTTACTCCTTTTCCTATTCCAAACCATTCTGTCATTCCGTGTTCTCTCCTAACTTTTGCTTCTTGACTCTTGTACAGATTTCTCATGAGGCATATGAGGTGTTCTGGTATTCCCATTTCTTTAAGTACTTGCCACATTTTATTGTGGTCCACACAGTCAAAGGCCTTGGTGTAGTCAATAAAGCAGAGGTATACTTGTTTCTGATATTCTTTTGTTTTCTCCATGATCCACCGTATATTAGCAATGTGGTCTCTAGTCCTCCTGCCTCTTCTGAAACCCACCTACACCTCTGGCAATTCTCTCTCCACGTGCTGCTGAAGTCTATCCTGTATTATCTTGAGCATCACCTCACTAGCGTGTGGGATGAGCGCAATTGTTCGATAATTTGAACACTCTTTGGCACTACCCTTCTTTGGGATTGGAACGTATACTGATCTTTTCCAATCCTGTGGCCACTGTTTTGATTTCCAGATCTGTTGGCATATCGAATGCAGTAATTTGATTCCGTCATCTTTTAGAGCTTTGAAAAATTCAACTGGGATACCATCATCTCCACTAGCTTTGTTGTTTGCAGTGCTTTTTAGGGCCTTTCTGACTTCACTCTCTGGGATGTCTGGCTCAAGTTCAATGTTCTCATCATTGTGATTATCAGTGGTGTTGAGGTCATTTTTGTAAAGTTCCTCTGTGTATTCTTTCCATCTTTTCTTAATCTCTTCTGCATCAGCTAACTCCTTGCCGTCTTTGTCCCTTATCATGGTCATTTTTGCTTTGAATGTTCCCTTGATTTCCCCAATTTTTTTGAAAAGATCTCTAGTCCGGCCCCTTGTGTTGCTTTCCTCTGTTTCTTTGCACTGTTCATTTAAATAGATTCCCTTGTCTCTTCTTGCTTTTCTTTGAAATTCTGTGTTCAAGTGACTGTATTTTCTCTTTTCTCCTTTGCCTTTTGCATTCTTCTTTCCTCTGCTATTTTAAGAGTCTCATCAGACAACCACTTTGCTTTCTTATGCTTCTTTTCTTTTGGTATGGTTTTCCTTGCTGCCTCCTGCATGATGTCCCGCACATCTGTCCATAATTCTTCTGGCACTCTGTCTATCAATTCCAAATGATTAAATCTGTTCCTCACCTCCACCGTGTATTCCTTAGGGATGTTGTCTAGGTCATATCTGTCTGGCCTGATTCTTTTCCCTATTTTCTTTAGTCTAAGTCTAAATTTTGCTATTAGTAGGTTGTGATCTGAGCCACAGTCTGCTCCAGGTCTTGTTTTTGCAGACTGTATGGAGGTTCTCCATCTTTGGCTGCAGAGTATGTAATCAATCTGGTTTCGATGTTGGCCATCTGGTGATGTCCATGTGTAAAGTCGCGTCTTGTGTTGCTGGAAGAGGGTGTTTGCTATGACCAGTGTGTTATCTTGACAGAACTCTATCAATCTTAGCCCTGCTTCATTCTGTGTTCCAAGACCAAACTTGCCTGTTATTCCATTTACTTTTTGATTTCCTACTTTGGCATTCCAATCTCCCAAGATAATGTGGATATCATTTCTTGGTGTCTGTTCTATGAGGTCTTGTAGGTCCTCATAGAACTGGTCCACTGTTGCTTCATCTGCGCCCGTGGTTGGTGCGTATATTTGGATTACAGTGATATTAAAAGGTTTTCCTTGTATTCTGACTGACATCATTCTATCATTTTTGAGATTGTATCCCATTACGGCTTTTCTTACTCTTTTGTTGACAATTATGGTTACTCCATTTTTTCAGAAGTTTTCTTGACCACAGTAGTAGATGTGATGGTTTCCCGAGTTGAATTCACCCATCCCTGTCCATTTTAGCTCGCTGATTCCCAAGATGTCAATGTTTATTCTTTCCATCTCATTTTTCACCACTTCCAGTTTTTCTTGGTTCATCGACCTGACATTCCATGTTCCTATGCAATATTCTTCTTTGCAACACTGTATTTCTCCTCCCCCTCTCCCATCTCTCCCCTTCTTTTGAACTGTGTTAAGCATCCTGTTTCATCTAACTTGCCTCTTTTTTTTTGCCTTTTGTTCTGGTTCATAGGGTTCTCTTGGCAGAAATTTCTGGCGTGGTTTGCCGGGTCCTACACCAGTATCCTCACATCATACATATTGTTACAGTTCAAAACAAAGTATTATCATGCATATTATCAGTTTAAAATAAAAAACAACACAGTTCTACTTCATTTGTTACGAAAGTAAAAATAAAAACTTAGTATGAAGGAAAAGCCCACTATATCAAGACTCTACATTGCTATAGTTGCAGACTACATAGTTTTAGCTAAGTTACTTGCATGCTTCTTTGATTATGGCTGGTGGTGGGCAGCCTGCCGGGTCCTCCCTCCTCCACCTCCCTCACCTCTGCTGCCCAGGGTGCGAGCGGAGGTAGCGGCAGGCAATGGTGGGTCTGTTCCTGCAGGCGATGGAATAGTCCTCCTACCCAAAGTGGCTTCTGCCAGGCCTTTCTTCCCTGGATGCTTCCTCCCTCTGGGGTGGGGATGGGGCCTTTGGAATAGGCCTCTTACCCTCAGTGGTTTCCGCCAGGCCTTTCTACCCTGGATGCTTCCTCCCTCTGGGGTGGGGATGGGGCCTTTGGAATAGGCCTCTTACCCTCAATGGTTTCTGCCAGGCTTTTCTTCCCTGGATGCTTCCTCCCTCTGGGGTGGGGATGTGGCCTTTGGAATAGGCCTCTTACCCTCAATGGTTTCTGCCAGGCCTTTCTTCCCTGGATGCTTCCTCCCTCTGGGGTGGGGATGTGGCCTTTGGAATAGGCCTCTTACCCTCAATGGTTTCTCCCAGGCCTTTCTTCCCTGGATGCTTCCTCCCTCTGGGGTGGGGATGTGGCCTTTGGAATAGGCCTCTTACCCTCAATAGTTTCTGCCAGGCTTTTCTTCCCTGGATGATTCCTCCCTCTGTGGTGGGGGTGTGGCCTTTGGAATAGGCCTCTTACCCTCAGTGGTTTCTGCCAGGCTTTTCTTCCCTGGATGCTTCCTCCCTCTGGGGTGGGGATGTGGCCTTTGGAATAGGCCTCTTACCCTCAATGGTTTCTGCCAGGCCTTTCTTCCCTGGATGCTTCCTCCCTCTGGGGTGGGGATGTGGCCTTTGGAATAGGCCTCTTACCCTCAGTGGTTTCTGCCAGGCTTTTCTTCCCTGGATGCTTCCTCCCTCTGAGGTGGGGATGTGGCCTTTGGAATAGAACTCTTACCCTCAGTGGTTTCTGCCAGGCCTTTCTACCCTGGATGCTTCCTCCCTCTGAGGTGTGGATGTGGCCTTTGGAATAGGCCTCTTACCCTCAATGGTTTCTGCCAGGCCTTTCTACCCTGGATGCTTCCTCCCTCTGAGGTGTGGATGTGGCCTTTGGAATAGGCCTCTTACCCTCAATGGTTTCTGCCTGGCCTTTCTTCCCTGGATGCTTCCTCCCTCTGGGGTGGGGATGTGGCCTTTGGAATAGGCCTCTTACCCTCAATGGTTTCTGCCAGGCTTTTCTTCCCTGGATGCTTCCTCCCTCTGGGGTGGGTGTGTGGCCTTTGGAATAGGCCTTTTACCCTCAGTGGTTTCTGCCAGGCTTTTCTTCCCTGGATGCTTCCTCCCTCTGGGGTGGTGATGTGGCCTTTGGAATAGGCCTCTTACCCTCAATGGTTTCTGCCTGGCCTTTCTTCCCTGGATGCTTCCTCCCTCTGGGGTGGGTGTGTGGCCTTTGGAATAGGCCTTTTACCCTCAGTGGTTTCTGCCAGGCTTTTCTTCCTGGATGCTTCCTCCCTCTGGGGTGGGGGTGTGGCCTTTGGAATAGGCCTCTTACCCTCAGTGGTTTCTGCCTGGCCTTTCTTCCCTGGATGCTTCCTCCCTCTGGGGTGGGTGTGTGGCCTTTGGAATAGGCCTCTTACCCTCAGTGGTTTCTGCCAGGCCTTTCTTCCCTGGATGCTTCCTCCCTCTGTGGTGGGGTTGTGGCCTTTGGTATAGGCCTCTTACCTTCAGTGGTTTCTGCCAGGCCTTTCTTCCCTGGATGCTTCCTCCCTCTGGGGTGGGGATGGGGCCTTTGGAATAGGCCTCTTACCCTCAGTGATTTCTGCCAGGCTTTTCTTCCCTGGATGGTTCCTCCCTCTGGGGTGGGGATGGGGCCTTTGGAATAGGCCTCTTACCCTCAATGGTTTCTCCCAGGCTTTTCTTCCCTGAATGCTTCCTCCCTCTGGGGTGGGGATGGGGCCTTTGTAATAGGCCTCTTACCCTCAATGGTTTCTGCCAGGCCTTTCTTCCCTGGATGCTTCCTCCCTCTGGGGTGGTGATGTGGCCTTTGGAATAGGCCTCTTACCCTCAATGGTTTCTGCCAGGCTTTTCTTCCCTGGATGCTTCCTCCCTCTGGGGTGGGGATGTGGCCTTTGGAATAGGCCTCTTACCCTCAATGGTTTCTGCCAGGCCTTTCTTCCCTGGATGCTTCCTCCCTCTGAGGTGTGGATGTGGCCTTTGGAATAGGCCTCTTACCCTCAATGGTTTCTGCCTGGCCTTTCTTCCCTGGATGCTTCCTCCCTCTGGGGTGGGGATGTGGCCTTTGGAATAGGCCTCTTACCCTCAGTGGTTTCTGCCAGGCTTTTCTTCCCTGGATGCTTCCTCCCTCTGAGGTGGGGATGTGGCCTTTGGAATAGGCCTCTTACCCTCAATGGTTTCTGCCTGGCCTTTCTTCCCTGGATGCTTCCTCCCTCTGGGGTGGGGATGTGGCCTTTGGAATAGGGCTCTTACCCTCAATGGTTTCTGCCTGGCCTTTCTTCCCTGGATGCTTCCTCCCTCTGGGGTGGGGGTGTGGCCTTTGGAATAGGCCTCTTACCCTCAATGGTTTCTGCCAGGCTTTTCTTCCCTGGATGCTTCCTCCCTCTGGGGTGGGTGTGTGGCCTTTGGAATAGGCCTCTTACCCTCAGTGGTTTCTGCCTGGCCTTCCTTCCCTGGATGCTTCCTCCCTCTGGGGTGGGTGTGTGGCCTTTGGAATAGGCCTCTTACCCTCAGTGGTTTCTGCCAGGCTTTTCTTCCCTGGATGCTTCCTCCCTCTGGGGTTGGTGTGTGGCCTTTGGAATAGGCCTCTTACCTTCAGTGGTTTCTGCCAGGCCTTTCTTCCCTGGATGCTTCCTCCCTCTGTGGTGGGGTTGTGGCCTTTGGAATAGGCCTCTTACCTTCAGTGGTTTCTGCCAGGCCTTTCTTCCCTGGATGCTTCCTCCCTCTGTGGTGGGGTTGTGGCCTTTGGAATTGGCCTCTTACCTTCAGTGGTTTCTGCCAGGCCTTTCTTCCCTGGATGCTTCCTCCCTCTGGGGTGGGGATGGGGCCTTTGGAATAGGCCTCTTACCCTCAGTGGTTTCTGCCAGGCCTTTCTTCCCTGGATGTTTCCTCCCTCTGTGGTGGGGTTGTGGCCTTTGGAATAGGCCTCTTACCTTCAGTGGTTTCTGCCAGGCCTTTCTTCCCTGGATGCTTCCTCCCTCTGGGGTGGGTGTGTGGCCTTTGGAATAGGCCTCTTATCTTCAGTGGTTTCTGCCAGGCCTTTCTTCCCTGGATGCTTCCTCCCTCTGTGGTGGGGTTGTGGCCTTTGGAATAGGCCTCTTACCTTCAGTGGTTTCTGCCAGGCCTTTCTTCCCTGGATGCTTCCTCCCTCTGGGGTGGGTGTGTGGCCTTTGGAATAGGCCTCTTACCCTCAGTGGTTTCTGCCAGGCTTTTCTTCCCTGGATGCTTCCTCCCTCTGGGGTGGGTGTGTGGCCTTTGGAATAGGCCACTTACCTTCAGTGGTTTCTGCCAGGCCTTTCTTCCCTGGATGCTTCCTCCCTCTGGTGGGGTTGTGGCCTTTGGAATAGGCCTCTTACCTTCAGTGGTTTCTGCCAGGCCTTTCTTCCCTGGATGCTTCCTCCCTCTGTGGTGGGGTTGTGGCCTTTGGAATAGGCCTCTTACCCTCAGTGGTTTCTGCCAGGCCTTTCTTCCCTGGATGCTTCCTCCCTCTGTGGTGGGGTTGTGGCCTTTGGAATAGGCCTCTTACCTTCAGTGGTTTCTGCCAGGCCTTTCTTCCCTGGATGCTTCCTCCCTCTGGGGTGGGGTTGTGGCCTTTGGAATAGGCCTCTTACCTTCAGTGGTTTCTGCCAGGCCTTTCTTCCCTGGATGCTTCCTCCCTCTGGGGTGGGTGTGTGGCCTTTGGAATAGGCCTCTTACCCTCAGTGGTTTCTGCCAGGCTTTTCTTCCCTGGATGCTTCCTCCCTCTGGGGTGGGTGTGTGGCCTTTGGAATAGGCCTCTTACCTTCAGTGGTTTCTGCCAGGCCTTTCTTCCCTGGATGCTTCCTCCCTCTGTGGTGGGGTTGTGGCCTTTGGAATAGGCCTCTTACCTTCAGTGGTTTCTGCCAGGCCTTTCTTCCCTGGATGCTTCCTCCCTCTGTGGTGGGGTTGTGGCCTTTGGAATAGGCCTCTTACCTTCAGTGGTTTCTGCCAGGCCTTTCTTCCCTGGATGCTTCCTCCCTAGTAAGTTCCTAGTCTGAGTCATTTATTTATTTTTGTTTGAGAAAGTGGGATGAGGAGGTAACAAAGGAACTCAACCTTCTGTCCATACTCATTATGCATTTTCTGCCACTTTGTGAGGACTCAAAATTAGCTATAGGAATTCAGTTTGATATAAACAGGGGGTGGGGGTGGGGCAGGGGGATGGACGTTATAAAGTCAGGAGTCTCACATTACACAAGCAGAAGTACTTATGGCTAAAGCAAAACCACCATCATACTCAACCCAGTAATCACAATATTATGTTAATGAAATTAACTTGTCTGTATTTGTTCACCTTCTAGTTTTAGGATATCCATAGGTAAAGGTAAAGCCAGTCATATCCAACTCTAGGGTTCAGTGCTCATCTCCATTTATAGCTAAAGAACCAGTGCTGTCTGCATCTGCAGTTATTTCCATGGACATGACTAGACACTGGAGTGCACGGAACACTGTTTACCTTCCCACTGAAGTGGTACCTATTTATGTACTTGTAATTTCTTGCTTTTGAACTACTAGGTTGGCATGAGCTGGGACAGAGATGGGAGCTCACTCTGTCATGCAGCACTCAGGTTTCAAACTGCTGAACTGCTGACCTTCTAGTCATTAAGTTCAGTGTCTTAACCACTTCAGCCTCTGCAGTCACCATACTCAACACTTTATGCCTAATTTCACTTGCTCAGTAGCATTTTAAATTGTGTAATTTCAGTGACTTGGTATCATTTTAACTTGGGTCTATCCCCAGAGTGGGATACCACCCAAATCGTCAGTATAGAAATGTAATAAATAAATAAATACATCTTTCCAATTAAAGCAATATAAAGTGAAGACTTTATGTTCTGTTTTATCTTTTGCAGCTCACTGCTATGGATGCAGATGAAGGTCCAAATGGGCAGATTATATATGAAATCCTGGCTGGGGGTCAAGGGGACTTTTTAATCAATGATGAGACAGGCCTCATCACCATTGCTCCAGAAACTGTATTGTCAGTAGGCCATTCTTATGCCCTCACTGTCAGAGCATCTGACAGTGCACCACTTCCACAGAGAAGGTAATTGTTACAGTGAAATGTTTCCCCCCCCCCTCAGTTTGTCAGTTCTTGGTTCCATGTGATCATTCACAGAGGTGTAAAAGGACTGAGAATATCACAAACTCTCTGCTCTAATTATTTGGTTTCTTTCAAAGAGGTATAGTGGTTGATTCTTTTCCTGATATGAGCACCATACATATATCTGGCAGAATAACTGAGTGTATTTAGGGGTCACCGCTGCTCCAGGAGCTGCACTGGTTACCAGTTTGCCTCCGGGTGCAATTCAAGGTGCTGGTAATGACCTTTAAAGTCCTACATGGTAGTGGGCCAGGATACCTAAGAGACCGCCTCTCCCCAAGAACGTCTGTCCGTCCAACCAGAACGGACCGGAGGGGTTCTCTAATTGTAATTGGAATTGCTGCCCTTTAGGAAAGAACTTAAAACCAGGCTGACAGGGCAGGTGTGGGGCACCAATGGAGGAGTGACCCACACCTGCTGGATTGTTTATGGATGGGGTTGGTGGTTGTTTTTTTTAATGGGATGGTTTTTAAATGATTTTATTGTGATATTCTTTGTATCTGTTTTTTATGTGTCAGCCACCTGGAGTCGCCTTGGTGAGGGGGCGGTGATACAAATGTGAAAATTAAATTAAATTAATTCTGGCTGTGGAGCAAGAGGTTGCAAATTCAATCCCCCATGTGCCTGGCAGGAGAAAAGCCAGCCTTTGTACTCATGGGCAAGCTACACAGCCTCAGACGAAGGGAATTATAAAATTCTTCTGAGTATTTTCTACCTAGAACCCCTTGGAAAGAGCCACTATAAGTCAGAATTGACTTGATGGTGCATGGTTATTATTATTGATATTTACAATATTTACTTACTTTTTGTGCTAGCATGGGATATAAATGAAATAAAACATATACAGAGTATAACATTTTTGTACAGTGATGATAGTGTATTACAATAGATCACTCTGGACCTTAGTTTTGAATAAAACAAAATCCTTCTTTATTAAGTTGATTTGTCCATCTTTGTGAGCTTGTGTTTGTTTAAGAGGGTGGGAGGGTGTGAGAGGAAGAGAGAAAACTAAGCAATCAAGGCAACACAGCTGTTTATTCTGTCAATTATCATGTAAATGTAGTACTGTATCTCTTAATACCCAGGAAGTTAAAAGATGATTGAGCTGGAGATAGGCTTTCATCCATATGGTACAATCTCATAGCATGCTTTAGCTCAATTTAGAACACAAATTGCAAATACTGGACTGGCAGTGAAATACATTCCACAGAACTTTGTGTTTGCATAGCCATTCTATTCTCTCTGCAGAAACAGTACTGTTAGGCTAGTGGGAAGGGATTGCTACTGAAGGCTATGGAAGTCATTTTCCAAGCCTCATTTCAGCAGCAGTAGGGGCAGATGTGTATGCATGGGGCTTTTTTTTTTTGCATTGTTTTTGGAAGTGTGTTTTTGTATATTTTTCTTGCTTTCATGACATGCTAACCATAAGTTCTGATTTGACTCTGCCTTCAAGAAGGATGTTCATGGAGAAGGCCTTGATTAGATGCCACAAATATAGCATATGCAAGTAACTGCTGGACTGGGACTTCTGCATGCCTAAATCTTGTCAAGTACTTATTATTTTAACACCTCCAGTTGAGTGAGAAAACTGTGTTGTGTTGGGGGAGTGGTTTTTCACTGAATGTGTTTGTTTATTTCATGTCACTGCAGGAGTTCTATTACTACGGTTTACATTGAAGTCCTTCCTCCAAACAATCAAAGTCCACCCCGCTTCCCTCAGCAGATGTACAGCCTTGAACTCAGTGAGGCTATGAGAATCGGTGCCATTTTGCTAAATTTGCAGGTACAGAATGCTTCAATGTAAGCATTGACAGAGCTCTTTCTGCTTATGAATGTGGTGATTTTGATCCTAAGCTACTGTTGGTGTTTCTAGACAAATGTTTCTCTGAATCACGTTTTCTGCCATCAACGATCCTTTCATTATTGGACTGTCTTCCTAGAAACCAGAGCACAACAGTGGTAGACAATCACCTTTTCTAAAAGAATATGGTGATATTCTTACTGAACTAAGCTTCTGGGGCCCAATTTTAAAACTACTGCTTTATTTTGCCTTATGCAATTTCTGCTCCAGTTTATTCAGCGTGCTGGCTCAGTGCACCGTGCATTTCACTCCTTCCATGTAGGAGGCTTTAGAGCTTAAGCCCCCATAAGCTAAATGGACTGGATTTATAAGCCACCCTGGCATATAGGCTAGTTGTTCTTCACACTTTTAAAAGTAAGCTAGTGAATCTTGAGTTTAGAGCAGTGGTTTCCAATGTTTTGGCCTCGCCTTATAGGGAGCCTTCAATTCCCAGAAGCCTAAGTCAGCACATCTCTCCAGGTGGCTGTAAGTCTTTGACCAGTGGAGAGAAAAATATGTTTTCCTTTTCAGTGGAGGCTCTGTGTTGTCAGACAACTTTTAGAAGACACAGTTAAGCAGGAGTCTTGCTACATCCTTATTTCTTAATTGAAAGAAAGAAAGAACATCCAAAGCATTTCAGACATTCATTCTTATCAGCTTGGCTTGCTACATAAACAAGGAAAGAAGACTGACAGGACAGCTCTGTGGCCAGTCCTACCTTCAATTCAGCATGAAGCTAATGCATCTGACAACTAGAAGCAAAAACATTTTTAAATAGGAATTTGGCGTTTTAAAGAGAGAAAGTATCCTGATTACTTCCTTAAGCAACATCTACCCAGTTTTACGGGTAAAATACTGTTATAACAAAGCAAATTGTATCCTAAGAGTACACTGCAGAAGCTGCCTCTCTGTGTAGAAGATAGAACAGCTGGACCGCATCAGGCTACATACTCTTTCCATGATAAGATTGTTTGGATGAAGTTCCGGACTGAATTTTCAGTATGTGGTGGGCTGGAAGATTCTGGCAGGCCACAGCAAGTTCTGATGAAAACATTTAGCCTTAAATAGTCTAGAAGGGTGACGGTGATGTCTTCTTTTATTTTTTTACATGAGTGGGGATGGGCAATTATGCTCAAGCCAGCATATAAGAGTACTTTATTTATTTTACTTTTCAAGAAGAGAGAGGAGGAATATCCCTCATGAGAGGCCAGAAGTGGCCTCCTGCGAGCCACAAAAGACCTGTCTTTCTATATTTAAGCCTTGCTTGAAAGTAATCAAATTTTAATTTAGGGCCAATCATTTGCTTTTTTGAATTGGGTGTCCTATCAGACCAATTGATGAAAAGTAAGACAAGACAGAATTGTGTGCTGTATTTTTAAGACTGATACATTTTCTCCCCTCCTCACATTTACAGGCTGCATGATTATCTTTAATTAATAGCATTATCTTATAGTCACTTAATTCTTTTCTAACGGATTAATGTTCACTATTGTTTTTTACTGTGTAATTTTACAAATCGGCCAAATGCATGCAATATTTGAGAACAAAATCATGTTTAAGAATACAGTGAGAAATAATATCTACTGAATTATTCCGGAGAATATACTGCCTGCTGAAAGCCCCTTTATTAGTTCTCCTTCTGTCAATCAGTGCTGGTTAAAGCTTAAGTATGCAAAATAGTCTGATTATCATGCTTATGAAGGCACACTCTCCATGCAGCCTAAATGCAAGCATTCTCTAGAGGCAACAAACACATATAATCAGTTGATCCTAGAGTTAAAGCTGTCACATATTTAATTGTAATGAATGAGTTGATTAGCATTTAAAATGTGTTGTCTCTTCACTACTGATTTTTTTAAAAAAAAAACCTGATAAAAAAAGACAACAATATAGTACAGCCTGTAATGTACCTCTCAATTTGTATTGTTCTTCTAAAGGCAACTGATCGAGAAGGTGACCCTATAACGTACGTCATCCAGAATGGAGATCCCCAGCATGTATTTAACCTTTCCCGAATGTAAGTCCTTTATGACTCATAATGCAGTCATACATGCCTACTAAGAAGTAACTCCCACTGTGTGCAGCTACAGTTGTTCCCAATTAGATATAGGATTGCATCCAGAATTCATGACTTCACAATTATATATATAGATGATGTGCAAATAAAATTCTTCTAATCAGAGGTATTTGAAACTGAATTCTCACACACTAATAAGAACTCTGTGTATGGTACTGAAGCTTGAAAGCATGCATGGTAAACCATTTAGTTGGTTTAAATGTCTGACTTCATAAGTAAAACCCACTGAGATGGAAACTTCCATTATAAGAGTGAGCTGGAATTATTTAGAAGCTTTTAGACATACCAGGTTTCTGCTAATGAGAGTGACTTTAAAAAAAAAATTGCTGTTGTCTTGAAAATGAAATGTGCTTTTTAAAAAAGGAAGACCTTTTGAGACTATTGTTTGATTTCAGTGCTATAAAATTCAGGCATTACCAACTGAGAAAGCTTTTAGCTTTCTTCCTAAATTGATGCTTCCTCAAATTAATGTAAAGAAAAGCCATGGCACACTGAAAGCATATATATTCAAAATAGTGGAAACCTCTAAAAACAGTCATTTGCAAAGCTGTTACTCTTTTGAATATTAATTATAATAAAAGAGAGCCAGGGATACATTCAGGGGGCTTTTAAAAAAAAATAGAAAAGAGAAAGTAGGGAGCTATCATTATGTTCTGAAAAACTTAAAGGTTTGTGCTAAAAAAAACCTGAACAAATTGGACTCTGTTGTAAATGTTGATCTAAGCAAAACTGATATTAAAAACTAAGTATGCCATGGTAACCTAACAGCTTTTCCAGTGCTGGTATTGTAGTTCTGCTTTAGCAGATAACTATTTCTAAAGTAGCTTTATGTCCATTGCTACAGATGTCCTGTGTCAGATGTAAAATACTATTAGAGGCTTGACATGGAAACACTTCCATAATATACATTTGCTTATGAACATATATTTAGGGACGCAACTGTGGTGACCAGCTCACATATTTTGAGGAATATCCTTGTGAAAATAATTGTCAATTATTTTAAATGGAAATTGGGTTTATTCCTACAGTCTCTAAAAGCAAGGACAGCTGAAATATCCTGTACATTCTCAAGATGTTCGGGCTACGAAACAGAAAAAATCAAATAAATAATGTTTCATGGAAACCTATGGAACTTAGTCAATATTATTTTTTGATAGATCCTCCCAGCTAAGAAAACCAGGGTGTTCCATTTTTGATGCAAATTAACATAGTCATATATTGTAACTCACTAATGAATTATTTGCTAATTAAAGCTGCACAAAGCAAACTGAAATAAAGCAAATGTAAAAATAAAAAACAGTGATGTTCTCCTCAGTGCATGGCTACGTGACATATGAGCTGGAATCTTACTGGTGATTTTAACTTGCATAAGGAGAATCATGTAAGTTTTTGCGGCAAATGACCATTCTTGTTGACTGCATTTTTAGCCACTTGCCCAGAGATATAACCAGCACTTCATTTCTTGAGAAGCCATTTGCCACCAAAATTTGTGATATTTCACTCATGTTAGTTTAGATCAGCAACACGATTTTGGTCATACACTGGAACCTCATACAACATTTGCTTCATATGGCAACAATTAGGTTTTTTGGGGGAAATGGTGTCCTGCATAACAATTTTCTCTATGGAAAAAATCGTACAACAATTTTTCAATGGGAAAAACCACTTAGAAATAAATAAATCATTGTACGATGCATCCCATAGGGAAAATTGCTATACGATGTATGTATCATATAGCAATTGTTTCATACAACAATGAGCCACGTGTAACAGATTAAGATCATTGTATGAGGTAGCACTGTACTATCAAGGAAAGGGATGTAAATCTTTGCTTGCTTTGTTGTTGTACAAAAGTATGAGACGCTGAGAATTATTCTCTTTGTGATTGAGCAAGTAAAATGTTTCATGATGCTTTAATATATGTCAATGTAAGTAATCCAAACAGCTCAAAATAATGATTGCAATTTGTTACAAGAACTCTGAAGAATCAAAGTAATAGGAAGGGTTATATACCATATTTTCTGCCATATAAGACACACTCCCCCTCCTTAAAATACACCAAAAAAATGGAGTGTCTTATACATCGGTAATCAAAATTATGTTGATCAGCAGCAGCTGGAGCCTCCAAAAAGCAGGGTGGGAGGGGGGAGGTGGTTGAGCAGTCCCGGGTTGACTCTGGAGGAGGTGGTGGAGGAGGGATAGGAGAAAGAATCTTCATGTCACCATCTGGGAGCCCCAAGGGATTCTGCCACCATTTGCTCGTTTTCTCGCTTATTCCTCCTCCACTCTTCTCTCCACAAAGGCATACTCTTTGCCCCAGTTTCTTTCTACCAGGCCCAAAGCACAGATGGACAGAGCCTGCCCGGCCTTAGGTTGGGCAGCAGAGGTGGAGGAGGGGGGAGACATCCGGCTTGACCAGAAGGGAGCCGACGAGGGGAGGAGGGAGGGAGGGACAGTGGTCACAGTTATGACCGGAGGCAGCAGGGCTGGTTCTTTCTTTCTCTCCCAGATGGTGCCATGAAGAGCCTTCCTCCTGTCCCTCCTCCTCCTCCAGAGTCAACCTGGGACTGCTTAATCTCCTTGCCCCTCCTGCCCTGCTTTTTGGAGGCATGCACCTACACCCTACACCTTACCCGATCTGGCAGGAGCTGGGCTGACCAGTAGCACTCCTCTCTCCTGCTAAGGATGCCCACTACCCCCTTCCTACATTTGAGAAAGATGGAGAGGACTCCCCCCCACCCCTGTCACTTTCTTCTCTACTTCACGTAAAAGCACCTGTGGTACCCGTTGAGGGCTGTGTGTGTGTGTGGGAGGGGGGCTTCACTGGTGGAAGCCACCACTGATTGTCAAGAGCTGGGTGAAGGGGCTTTCAAAAGAGCTCTCTTCTCCCACCGAAATTCATGAAAAATCTAGAAAAATGTCTTGTTGGACATTTCTGTTCTTGCTGCCTGTGCATGCTTTGCTTGTAAATGGTAAAGGGTAACATTTTTGTGCAACGGTAGTTTGCTGAAACCAAAGACATGAACAAGAAAAATAGCCATCCTTGTCTTACCTTCACCTATCGGCAAGGGATTGCTTGAGACTTGGAGATACTTCATTGGCTTGTCTCATCTGGTTGTGACAGCCTAAATGTACTGTATGAGAACAAAGAATTTAGCAAGTATTCTTTGCAACACTAGTCAAGAAAATGTAATCAGTTTACATTGTAGAACAAAAAGTTTTGAAAATAACACATTCATATTTTGGCTAATGGCACCTTTAGGACATGAAATCTGTCCCAATGGTAAAGTTGCAGGGTTTAATCCGCAGCAGAGGAACCCACCCTGCAGTTCCACTATGTGGCCTACTCCATCCTCAGTATTGCTGGGAAGACGTAGGAGGAACAAAGTATGTACTCCACAAGATCTTCCATTGTAGTTTCATCAGAGAAAAGGCACATAAAATCCTTTCTCACACTAGTTCAGGCGAAAAGAACTATGGAATGACCACCAAAGGTGACTTCATTCTGGCAGTTTCACGTCTTACCTAGTCACGGAAAAAGAGGTTTAGCAGATAAACTTGTTCTCTTTGTGCTAATTGTAAAAATACTGTTGTAAAAGTTGACGAGTAAAGGTCAGTAGCAGGGGATAGGTTATTTGTGATCAATCTTCTTGTTCTTGTGGGAAAGTGTGTGCATATATGCTCAGCTTCACAAAGGGAACATTTTATTTTGTACACAGATAGTTTTTCTCAAAGTAAAATTTGCATAGATTTTGGAAATCGCAAGCATGGGAGAAAGTGGCATTTTGTCCTTGAGGTGGATGGAAGAGTGCTGTTTTACTTTCCTGAAAAGGACAATCTTATCCAGATTTCTACTAGTGTTATGACTTGTTTTTCCATATCCCTATCTTATTTACATCTATCGCTGTCCCTGGCAAAAGGGTTGAGTGAAATGGTAACAGAGACTTTAGATATATACAGCCATGATACATACAGCTGCATGGGGAAATGTTTACTATTCAGTCATACTGCCACTTGGAACATTGCAACACAGAGAAAGGAAATATTTTACTTCTTATGTGTTTGTGAAATCATTATCTGAACAGTTGCTCATGGATTCATATTGCTAGCATATCAGGCAATGTGTTAAATCTACAGTTGTTATTATGAAGCTAAACTAGGTAAACTGTGAGGAAATCACAGTTTACTGATAACTGTGTAATAGAAAAGTCTCTGCTTTGACAGTCATGATTTTCCATAGTACTTGCCTTGCAACTTTCTATGGAAAAGTAATTTTAGTCTACTCTCAGGACCTTTTTTTTCTTTCTTCACAAAGCAATCCGGGAAGTACTTTTCTGAAACTCCTACAGAAGAACTCCTAGAGGTGTTGCTATTTTGTATACTATAAATTATTTAAAAGAACACAATTTGCTTCTAATATTTTCTGATATGATTTTTTAAAAAAATAAACAGTTGTGTAACCAAAAAACAAAATGCATGACATACAGTGATGAGAGTGATATTTCTTTTAGGTTTCCCTTGCTCAAAAGCCAGTCATATCAGACTCTAGGGTTCAGTGCTCATCCCTGTTTCAAAGCCGAAGAGCCAGCGCTGTCTGCTTCTGCAAATATTTCTTTGGTCATGTGGCAGGCATGACTAGACACCGGAGTGCACGGAGTGCTGTTTACCTTCCCACCAAAGTAGTTCCTATTTATCTACTTGCAATTTCTTGTTTTCAAACTGCTAAGTTGGCAGGAGCTGGGACAAAGATGGGAGCTCACATTGTCCTGCAGTACTCGGGAATCGAACTGCTGACCTGCCACTTTCTAGTCAGCATCTTAGCCACTTGAGCCACTGCAGTCCCTTCGACACTGCATTAATGGGAAATATTGTGGAGGTTTTTCTTCTTCCGTGCCTACGCCAGACATGAAGCTGCCAAAATGAAGGCACTTTTGGTGAGTTCATTCTACAGGTCCTTTTGCCTAACCTAGTGTGAGAAAGAGTAGCTGGCAACACAAGGTGGTCGCTATCAGGGTATGCCCGATTGTGGTTTAAAAATACCACAATCTTTGAGGAGGCACTTTCTGTGTATCCCATCATGAAGGTAATGCTAATGAAAAGACAAAAATAAAATACTAATGAAAAGACAAAAATAAAATACTTTCTCTAAATTAACTCTGAAACAAAATTTAAAGCTTCACTGATAGACGTGAAGATGTGATATGTTCATTTTCTTGATATGACCACAGAATCAGTGAAACTCTAAACCAGCTCTGTAACTGGTAGGCTTAGTTTCCTCTCTGATGCAAAAGATGGAAGAAAGGAGAACTACTTCCTGTCTTTACCAAAGTAAAGCAACAGAGCAATGAAACAGTGGTTGTTACACACAGAGATCTTTCCATGTTGTCTCTAAGATATGGAATTGCTCTACTTGGCAACAAATACAATGGGGTAAATCTCTTTAAACATAGTAAGACACACATTTTAGTAAACACACTCCGTATTTGAGGATACAGAAACAGTGGCAACATCTGTTAATAGCCATTTCTGTACTGTACTGTTTTCCTTACAGAAAGAAGTTATTATTTCATCATATATCGCCTTTCTGCTCTGGTATTACAATATTTGCATGAGTAGACCCCCTATAGATGTGATTAATCATTGTAGGAGAAGAGCCAGTCTGCATGGTCCCAGACAAGAAGAGAATGATTCAACATTTCTGAGTACAGTATTCTATACCTAGCAAACCCTGTAAAGGATAACCATAGATTTTAATTGACTTGAAGGTGGAGTATTGTTGTTATTACATTAGGAATGAAAATGCTTGCTTGCCTCACTCTCACAGAAACAAAGAAATCCAACATTCATCTCCTTTATAGCAAAAATATCGAGGCGTTTCCTGCTCCTCTCAGTAGCCTTCTCACATGAATGAGAACAATGTGCAGATTTCCCCAGTTTAGCACCTGTATCACTGAACTGCCAGTTTTCTGCACAAAATCTTGCAATTTGGGCAGTTTGATGAATTATCCCAAACTGGCATGATTGGTGCTTTGTTTAAAAATTTGAAGTATTCAAGAACCATATGAGTTCTTCTCATCTGCAAGTTCTTCTGTGACTACTGTGTATATGCATACATACCCATGCCCATCTGCTTCCACACTCTGCTTCTCAAAGGAAAATTATGCCAGAGACTTCTTATGCAAACGGTAGAGACCAGGGGGTGGAGGTGGTTCTTTTAATTTTCATTGCAGCAGGCAGAAATCTTACAGAGCTCTGAAATTTATGATAGCTAGGTAGGTAGGTAGGTAGGTAGGTAGAGACAGACACAGACAGATAGACAGAGGCACACATGCATGCACACACACACCTACCAACATCACTTTAGGCTGGATGATGATGCTTTATGCCCCGTCTGCCAATGACAGTTGTCTCTGGAAGACATCATCGGCGAGATGTTGAGCAGGGAGACTACCTGGGTCGCGATGTCCAATTATGCAACCGGGGTCTTCTTGGAACTTAGACGTGTTCAGAGACTGAGAAGAGGGCAGCCAGAGGCATAGAGAAGGTGGGCGAGTAGCCAAGTTGGAGGAGGGTTTTTAACAACCAGTCTGTCCCCCACAAAGTAATGCCTGACGGTGGTTCCTCGGGGTGGCGCGGCATAATGGCAGGTGGTTTTAGTGGGTAAAAATCCCACACACTGTGAAGCAAGATATGTCTCCACAGTGTCTTTTGAAGATTTCCACCTGCCCTAAACACACACACACATGCACACACATATTTTGTAATATAATGTCCTGTCATGTTAAATTGACCTATATCAACAAGAGTGAGGAATTTATCAAGTATTCTTTCCATATGAAATTGATCAGGATCAGCTTTCAACATTGAGTCCAACTTTCCCACACTATTTTGTAGTATGCTGTGACAAATAAAATTAATAATAACTATTAGCCAATGATTGGTGTGGATCACTCGAACTGAAACTAGCTCTCTAGGACAAAGTAAAGAGGGAATCAAGATTACAGTTACATTTGTTTCAGTAATCCTTTATTTTATTTATTTATTTGTTTGTTTTTATATGCCACCCTCTCATCCTAGGGCGACTCAGTGTTATACAAATACCCTTTAAAAATTCATTAAAACTGTTTAAAACCATCCAAATTAAAAAGAGACCCACCCCACCCCACCTACCTTTGTGTGTGTGTGTGTCTGTGTTACTTCCACTTATCACCACTAAAAGTTTGGTTCCCTCTTCCTTTTTTGGTGTATTACAGTAGCCACAGAGAGATCCTTTCTTTAATCTTTCTTTGGCAGTCACAGAGCATATCCAGATGAGTGCTCTCTGAACTCTGGAGCTAGTCCAGGCTTTATGCACTTCAGCACCTCCCACAAGTGTTTATTTTTGAACTCCCATCAGGGGATTATACTTTTTTTTTGCCTACACTGAAATAAACACCATTCCCAATATATCCTGATGCTGAGAATGGCAAATGAAGGGAGGCTTGCAGGTAAAAGGCTGCTTCCAATGACAAAATCCAGTATGTTGTCCAAGCCCCATCTGCATATTGGATGTTGCAGTTAAACAGTTCCCCTGATTCCCTGTAGAGGTGCATAGGAACTATTTAATTATTTCCCTCCTAGCTGATCACTGTAGTGCTGGATCAGATAGGAGAGTTAAAAAAAAAACAACTTTTCCCTCTCTCCATGAGTTCCTTCTATTTCAGTTCTATTTAACTAGAATATCTCAGAAATTTCGTTCCAGAACTTGGTGGGTACAAAATGCTGCCCTTAACTCTTATCTACCTTATTTTCTTTCCTGCAATTGACTGTAGCAATGCTCTGTATGGGTAAATAAAATGTTAGCACCAACAGAAATAAGTTCCTCTGGCTGCCATCCCTGAAGTGGGATGCTCACGCAGTATTTATTTCAGAACAAATAAAAATTGAACCAAATGGGGCTCATCAACTTCATTTTTTCCAGTTGTTCTCAAGTGAACATATGAAATGATATTTGTGTAAATAGCTTCAGTACTTTGCTATAAAACTACCATGCTGTAGTGAATAGAGTTACAGACTAGGACTCCAGAAACCTGGGTTCAAGTCCCAGCTTATTTGGGTGGTGATGGCATTGGCAAAATAAGTCCTGGAATATCTTGTATACCTTGAGCACCAAATGAGGGTCACCGTAAGTGGGATGCAACTTGCAGCACACAACAACAAGAAGTTTGGCAAAATGTTCACACATCAGAGCTTAGGTCAATGATGGCTAACCTTGGCACTGGGTGTTCTTGAACTTCAATTCCCAGAAGCCATGATCAACAAGAGTGCTGACTTGGGCTTCTGGTAATTGAAATCCAAGAACACCTTGAGTACCCAAGTTAGCCATGACTGATTTAGTGTATCTATCGAAACCATTCCACCCAACAAATTAGCTTTTATACTTTTGTAAATGCATTACATGACTTTTGTGGGTTAAGTCATCTGACTACCAGCTCAAGCGAATCAAAGGATTGTATTCAACTATCTACAATCTCCAAATCATTCCTCTTTTTCTAAATCTTAAATAAATGGAGCTGTAAAACCTTACAAACAGACCTTCTTGCTGAACAGAAGATGTACATCTTAAAAGAAAAGGGTTGTGTTTACAAAAGAGAAAGAATTTGCTGCTGTGCCCTGTAGCATCTAAGTATACTTGTTAATTTTTAGGAGCCGTGTATTGATGTAACATACATTTTTGTTTTATTGCTAGATCCGGGCTGCTAGCCTTAGGAAAGCCTTTAGACAGAGAAAGCACTGATCGCTACATTTTGATTGTTACAGCCTCAGATGGCCGACCAGATGGGGTAAGTCTCTTGTGGAAATGTAAAAGTGTGTTCAAGTCCAAGAGAGAGAGAAAAGGAAGCAAAGAACAGTTCAGTCTTATAACCTTTTTGATGGAAGTCTTTCCTTGATCTGTCAATAACCTACAGCATTTTTATGTCAGAAAACTTTGTGCAGATGCCAACACTGAACTCCTTTTCAAGTACAACATATAGCTGCAACTGAAATTATTTTTGTCACATCCTGGGATATCCCAGTGTCCTATTATGGCCATTACAGAGACTATACACTATGAGAGCATCATACAGTATTATTCTTGCAACTCTCTGGGACCTGCTTAATGCCCATTCTAACCATCATTTTTGCACGAGGTTTTTGAACATCCTTCCCTGTGCTTTGTGGAGCCATGTCTAGAGAGACTTGTACTGGCCTATAGAAATCTTTCTCCAGAATCTCTGTTGAGAACCTGCAATTGCCAGATATAAAGTTCCATTATTTTTAAAATCTCCATGACATTGGGGAAACCATTTTTGTGACAAACCTAAAGAACAACAATACCAAATTTTTTCCTCCATTTACTAAGATCTAAAGAATATGCTTACAAATTAGTTTAGTTTCTGAAATTGGAGACAGATTTGTCTTATTACTCGCTGTATTTCTTACCAGTAGCCAAAAAATCCATTCAGATAAGAAGGTGATCTTTTCTATTACCTTTGGGTAATCTTTCTTTTATTGTCTAATATTATGTTTCCTATTAATGTTGTCAGTTTATCTTTTGAATCATGGCAGGCCCAGATAAGCCTTTAAATTGTGACTATTAATTCAGTCACCAGTGTAAATAAAAAATGGAGCTGTTGCCTATCAGATTTCAGTAGCTTTATACTGATAGAATTAAGTAACTAAAACATCTATGAATAATGAGTTGTCATCAGTTTTTCTTTTGTGTTCTTGATAAATCAAGAACATATTATTCTACAGAGTCCATGTGTCTTGTTAATATATAAGACTGCATAAGGAGAGATTGCCAGAGAGGAAATATTTGATGTGAATTACATGGGCATGCCACTAGAAATGGCCTCCCCAGGTGTCTTCAATATCTAGGAATATTCTCTAAGGGCTGCGCCTAGTATAGGATGGTGGTTATATCATCCTCCATTAGATTATTTTATTTTAGGATATATTTATTTGGTTGGTTTATTGTTTTATTTGGTGTGTGTTTTATTATGTTATTTTGATATTTGTATGTACACACCCAGAGTGCAAAATTTCCCAAACGGTATAACAGTGTATGCCAGTGTATATATACAGTGTATGTAACAGTCCGGCGGCTCTGGACTGTTACAGTGTATGCAATAGTCTCTCCTAGGGCTCACGCCATTGGTCCCGGGATGGAAGACAGCTGTAGCCACCGACGCCACTCTCCCTGGCCCCTCCCGGCCAGAGTGTAAAAGAGCCACCAGAGCTGCTGGACGAAGGACTTTGCCCTGTCTCTCCCGGGGCCTATGCCATCGATTCTGGGATGGGAGTTGGCTGTGGCCACCGATGCCACTCCCCCTGGCCTCGCCCGGCTAAAGGGTAAAAGAGCCACCAGAGCCGCCGGACGGAGGACTTAGCCCTGTCTCTCTCGGGACCCACACCATCGGTCCCGGGATGGGAGACGGCTGCAGGCACCAGCACCCTCCCCATTACCCCACCTGGCCAGAGGGTATAAGAGACACTGGAGCCGCCGGTCGTGGACATTGAGCCTCAGGCTCCATTGGAAGAGCTGAGCGGGAAGGACCTTGTAATTGACTTTTTAGTATTGACTGTGTTTATTGTATGTTATCATGTGGTATTTTGTACTTTATTGTTTTACTGTATTGCACCTTTGTTTGATATGCTGTGAGCCGCCCTGAGTGAGCGGCATACAAATCAAATGAATGAATGAATGAATGAATGAATGAATGAATGGTGAAAGCCAAGTCTTGGTAAGGTAAACTAATTTTTAAAAAGAGCGTAGGACTGACATAGGCCTGTCTCTTCCTAATGTCTTTACCAGTTCTCCCCACAACAAATGAGCTTCCTTCCTTTGGAGTATCAGGGCCTGTTCACAGGGACGTAAGCATCACTTTATTTACACATGATACATGATAGTTGTAGAGGAAACAGTAGGGAAGCCTTTACATGGTGTTAGAGCTGTGATGAATGTTAGCAGAGCAAGCAGCACTAAGAAGCAGCTAAGTGAACTAGTAGATTTAGCCTCTGAAAACTAGTACAGTCAGCAGAGAACATATCCCCCCTTGAAAAGAACTCAGAAGCACACTTAATGTTCTGTGAAAATAAGAAAGCTAGAAAAATGAGAACGCAAAACTCGTGAGAATCTAGTTTTAACTAACAGACTGTCTAAACTTATACATATCCCATTTGTTCTGCTGTTCCTGATAGTTTGGTGCAACTCAAATTTCAGAGTCCCCATGTGGGAATGCATTGGGTCAGGATATTTTACCCCTGTCTGTTCTTTTTTGAAAGTTCTACTATTTTTAGCACTCTAATTGGGCTACACAGAAAGAGCCTCCTTGAAGATTATGGCATTTTTGAACCACGATCAGATGTACACTGGTAACGGAACCCTTGTATTGCCAGCTAATCTTTTTTACACTAGATCAGGCAAAAGGAACTGCAGAAAGAAGTCACCAAAAGGTGCCTTTATTTTGACATGTTAGTCTATGTTTTAAATATATCAGAATGTAAACAAAAAATAACTTTGTGGCACTTTAAAGACTAACTGCTTCATTTTAATGTTAGCTTTTATGGATTAAGTCCACTTCTCTCTTTATGTAGTCTTCCCTATACAAAGACATAGATCGCATTTAGGTCCAGTAACAATGAAGATTATTTAAATATTTGCTTGGTGTAGGATTATGAGGTGGCAACTCATGGTTTCTTGTACTTATAGATGAACGAGGCTGAAGCAAACCTCTTTGGTTTACAAATGGTAGAATTTTTTGTCTAAAATTTCAAAACCTCTTTGTAAAATGTTCTATTCAAGTGTTTTATAAGAAATTTTATTTATACTTTCCACTTCTGAGTGACACTGTTGGCTAGCTAGGGTGAAATCTAATACTACTACATGTAGCTAGGACCTATATCTTTGTCTACAGCAATCATCCTCCATTATATACTTAAACAAGATGTGGAATGAGCATGGGACTTTGGGAATTTGTGGACTACAGCCCCAGAAATCTGCAGGAATTTCCGCAGGTTTTTCAGCTGACATTTTCAAGTCTTCAAGCTATTAAAACAAGCCATTATTTTCTTTCTGTGGGAATGACAGGATGAATGGTGACAGAGCTAAGCTACAAGGCATTATGGGTCTAGTAATTTTTGAGAGGCTTCCTATGCAGAGCCTAATAGACAAGAGGCTACCATGTCCACAATCTTTTGCAACTGTGATAGAACTTAGTCCCACCCACCTGTATTCCCTATCTTCTCCGTAGGATGAAAATTGCTGCTGGAGTCCAAATTCATTAGCTTTCGAATTTGAAATAACTTGTTAGGACTTGGAGTTTTTGATTAGGTCCCAATGAAGTCTACCTGAGGGAATTTCTGCATACTTCTGGAGGCTGTAGTCCATGATTTCTAAACATCTCATGCCTAATGCAGACAACAAGAATGTAAGAGTCAGACTTTTGCCACTGCCACCACCTCCTCCTTACCTCTTTACTTTTACTGTTTTGCCTGATGAAGAGGCATTATTCTCAAAAATGTTCTGCCTTTGCCTTATGGAGGCATTGAGCACCCTTGAAATGTCAGTGTAGACTTTGCATGTTTATTTGATTATTTCCATGAGCAAGCTTTGTTCTGTAAAAGAAAAATATTAAATCAAAAAGACAACAGTAAACATGCCATGCCTGTGTCTTGTACTTTATTTTCAAGTTATTTTTACGTTATGCCTTTACTCAAGGATAGAATCTGCCTAAAGCACCACTTCCTATATATTGGCTCTTGCATTTTAGTTATTTTACCTTTATTTCATTGTACAAAGAATGTTTTGTGAGTAGAAAAAAGAATAATTTATAGAACTTGTATTTATTGGGGCATCAGCAAGAATGTAATGATCTACAGAATGGGAATTCCTGCCTTGCCTGCTTAATTGTCACCATAACTATAACTTTTCAGTGGAAAGGTCATATTTGCATTTTTGTTTCTAATTATCACACTCTATTTTCAGCCTTTGTCTCCAATATGAAAAGTAAAAAAGGAATGAATATAATTTTTTTTTATTCACACATGCATCTCACAGTTCAGAGTCTTTTCTTTCTGGCAGTCCTTTGTTTTCTAGCTCTTAATTAACATCTTCCTCTCTTTAGAAATTCCATTCTTCAGAATTCATGGATGAGAATGAGCAAAAACTAGGACAGGTTGATAAAATACAATGACACTACTGTATACAATGTATACTGTATACAATGACACTACTGTGGGCAACTAGCTGCTGCAGTAGCTAGGCTAAGACTCTAGGAGTTAATCCATACTCCTGTATTTCTCTAAAGATGCACCCCATAAGTTCATTGGCATCCTAATAGGCATAGGGATGGGAACAGAGATTTAGTGTCAGACAGATACTGGTGGAGGAATGTTTATGTAGAATGATCTTCCCTGGCTGATGGTTTGATTTATATACAGCAACCAATGTAGGAGAACATCAGCCCTCTTGATTCATAGCTTCCCTTCAACTCATATATTAGAGGCTTTACCAGCAATCTGTAGAACTTATATAGTACAGTTATTTCTTATTTAATATTTTGGACTAGCAATTTTGAGGGTACAATGGCAAAAATAAAACAAAATAACAGATAATACACAAGCCATGAATTCAGGATCATTTCTTTGGTTTTACAATTTTTACGTTTTGAAATTAAAAATGTAAAATAAAAGGGGGCTATTCTTTTCTGTGTCTCATTTTTCATTTAAATCCATGCAATAGGTTAGCAACAGAGCTGAAACTATTTCCATTCCAGTTACTAAGTACTGTATCCATCCTTTTCAGTTTTGATTTCTGAAGCAAGATGCATATTATAAAAGTATGGACCTCATTTCTTATCCAACTGGCCCACCTTATTTGAGATGATTTATCCAATCAAAATTAAGCTAAGGTTCACATTTTACTTAATATCATAATTAGGGTTGTGAAAGCATTCTTTATCTTCCTTGTTCAGTGTAGGCCATTTTGACATGAAAAAATTTCTCAGGAAGGAATTTTCAGGTTCTGTGAAGCTTCTTGCCTTCAGGTCAAGAATGACTTGTGCCCTTTTCTCCTCTAAACAAAACACATAACTCATTATTGTATTTTACAAACCTTTGGAATTTGCACAAAAAAAAGTATTAATGCAAAATTAGTGTATTTTTCCTTTGTGGAGCTAAGCACACCAACATACACAACATACACAGAAGAACTAGCTGACTGATCAAAAAGAAGCAAAAAAGGCCAATATTTTTGGTTTTTATATGTCCATGCAACAGGCATGGATTATTTTTAGTTCCTCCTCTCCTGATAAATTATTGTTGCAAATGCAAAATTGGAGTCAAGACTGACAGAAAATCCCAAAAGTGAGAATGAAAAAAGAGGGTTCTCCCTGTTGTGTGCAAGAACTAAACAAGTGACAGTTTATAAGAATAAAAAATAAGAGTAGGAATACTGCAACAGCAGAATTGGAATAGACCCTATGGATCATTAAGTCCAGCACCTTTCTAGGATCCACAGTGGGGGAATCAAACTCCAAGCATCAGGCTGAGCTGTTCAGCAGTTCTGCATAAATGTTTGTAGCTGATTTTTGTTGAAGCATACTAAAATGTCCACCTACCCTTGCAAAAAGTATTTAATAAAGAGCGGGTCCAAAACAGCACACTGAGTTAAGATTTTAACAATTCCTTCACTGTTTAATTTAGTATCCCTGCTGAAGTAATCAAGAAATGTTAAACTGGCTTTCAGACTGATATGAGTTGTATACCCTTGTATAGTATCAGAATAATTGTGCATCTTTAATTAAGCAGCCTGTATATAAAGGCAAAGAAATATTAACCTTTCCAATATGAATATTTTAGAGTGGTTTTAAAGGTGGTAAATCTTTGCAGTATATAATTTAAATTAAGAACAAATGGAGTTGGTTGTCAGGGTGAGTAATTATGGATGGTAATACAACATTATTAATACTTACAGATACACCTCTACCTTACACCAGTCAACAGGGAGTGAAAATGCAGGTGCAAGTTGAGTGTACTGAAAAAAATAAATGCATTTCAAAAAACAATAGATTTTCCCAAAAATTTCATCCTTTTTATTCCTTTTGATTTTTTTTTTCAGATAGTAGTTCCCAAAATCATTCCACGGCTTATGTTACAAAATTAGGTTTATATATACCATTAATTAAGTAAAAATATCTCTTTTACTAACAAAAAATACAAAAATCAATTTAACTGAACTAATGGAATAATTATTAGCTGGAAATTTTAGACTAACAAAATTCAGTGAGTAAGTAGAAGATAACAAAGTAATGAGGGTTTTTTTTACATTTACTTTACGTTCCCAAAAATTTCTGCAATTTTAATTACTTCAACTATCATCAGATGAGTCAAAACTTGCACTATCTTCAGCACCAGTTGCAATGGCACTACAATATTCTATTGAACACCCACCACTTTTCTTTTCCTCCAGAAGCAGGTGAGAATGGATAGCCACTAATTTATTGACTCTTGTATTCGTCAAACGATTTTGAGCCGTAGTGTGTGTTTTCCCATTGGCAGACCAGATGTGTTCAGAAAACACTGACGTTGGGTTAATGGATAACAATTTTATGGCCACACCACTAAGGATCTGACTTTTGCAGAGCCCCTTCCACCATACAAGTGGTGAAATGTGCTCTATACTTTCCCACAGGGGAAGGGTGAACCCACAGCCGGGGGGCAGGCGGACATGTCCCAATCATGTTCAATTTCTTCTGAATTATTTGCTACAAATTCCCTTGCCCTGGAGACCTCATCATCTGATAAGTGTTTTCCTTGGAAATGTGGATCAACTAGATTTGTAGCAAAATGAATATCTCCTCAACAAAAGTTCTTTTTCCCCTTATTATTTCCAAAAAAATCTCTGCTCTTCATTCTTTAGTCTGGGTGTTTTTATTAACAGTCCTTCAGGTCCTGTTATTCTCCTTGTTATTTCAGAAAACATTTCAGGTACCTGAGATAAACATGCATTATCAGATTCTACTAGCAGAGGACCCGGCATTGCCCAGGGGTACCCTACCCAGGCCAAGGAGAGACCTGGGCCCACCCCCTCCCACCCCCACCCCAGCTGCCTTACCTTTTTGTCTGCAGTCATCACGGCCGCTCTCTCCGCTCCGCTGTGAGGCATCATCTCCGTCTGACTCTGGCCACCACCGCCAGCCTCCCCAGAGACTACAGTCAGTGGGTAGCCATCACACCCCAGCTCCTCCGTCCTCCCATGGGTTATGTCAAGCAGAAGGGAGGCTCCATTTGGGTGGGTGGGCAGAGGACCCAATTGGGGGTAGGCAGAGGCCTGTGGAACATGGCGGCCCAGTCCAGTCCTCCACCCACTCCCCAACTGTGGGTTCTCCTTTCCCCTGAGGCATGTCTCAGGAGTGCAGAAGAGCCATGTCGTGGTGGCCGCCCATCAACAGTAGTCGCTGTTCTGGTGGCTAGGCCATGTGCCACCTGGAATGCCGGGCAAAATTTGGCACATGCATGGAACTTTGCGCATGCACCACAGCCTGGAACACCAGGCAAGATTAGGCACATGCATGGTTTCTCGTGCATGTGCAGTCACCTCCCCTGGTCATTTCTACTGGCTGGTGGGTGGGTGTTGCAGCCCCTTTTCAGGGGCAAGGACCCCGAGGCGGGCTGCTGGTTACCCATGCCGACACCCCAGATGTTGAAGGTAGGCGTGCACTCAGTTTCCAGTGCAATCAGTACAGGGGTGTCAGTTTGTATTAGGGAGCCCTGTGATGTCACAGAGCCCCAGATCTGGTCAGCTGAGTCAGGTCTACCTGAGCGGGCGGCATATACAAATTTGACTAATAAATAAATAAAATAAATAAATTGGTTAAGCTGTGGCGATGACATCACAATCCCCCCCAGGTTGGCTTTTCCCCCCTTGCTTTTTCCCCTGTCAGGGGGGCATCACCTTTGTGGATTGATTAAGGGGGCATACCCCTATCCATGGGGCTTGTCACCCCCGCTGTGACATCTCTTCGGCCCAAGGTATGTGTGTGTCGAGTTTCAGCGTGATCGGTGCATGGGTGTGGATTTGTATAAGGAACATACAGCGCCGGACCTTGATTTTAGTTATATAGATTCTTGCTATAGCAGTAGTTATGGGTTTCAGAAGAGCAGCTGTAGATCCTACACGAGCCCAGAATACATTATTGTCCAAAACAAACTTCCTTATTTGTTTATCGAGTGGTAAACCATCTTGAATAAAAGTTGCTTGTAGAGCTTCCTTTCCATCCAGGAGACATTCCAGCATTATCATTATTCCTCCGCATCTGGTAACAGATGGCAGCTTCAGTGTTCTTGCAGAATTCTCCTGAGACTCATTACTTTTCTCCTTTGGAATGCTCATGAATGTTTGTTGAACAATGTGATGTTTCTTAACAAATTTGATAATTTTCTTGGCATCTGACTGAAGATCTTCCATTGCCTTTAACTTCATTATGTCATGCAAATTTAAACCATGTGCTGCACAACCAAATGTTTTCACTTGTGGAAATTTTTCGTGAATGATGTTCCATGCACATTTCATGGCTCCTAATAGTATATTTTAGTTTCTTATATATGAAAAACTCATTTTATTACATATTAATCTTTACCAAATGTGCATTTCTTGTTCTGTGTATACACATAAAATAAAAAAAATATAAATGTAACTTGCAGAAATTACAAAGAAATAGTATTTTCCCAATTTTCTGGGTTTCTCCCCCAATATTCCCGGATTTTTCTCCTTCCTTCAAAATTCCTGGGAATTTTACATCTCTAGGTGCAAATAAAAAAGGGGATAAGGTAATTACATTTATTTTAGATTAAAAGAAGTTTGGAGGTTGGAAAAATATGTTAGCAGTTCCTAATCTGCTGACAAAAAAGTCTCTGGTATCTGCACAGGTTGAGTTGGTACTTTAAAAATCATAACTTTAAAGCTATTTCACCAAATGTTTCCAAATTTATAGAGAACAACAAATGTGACACAGGACTATCTATTCCTACTGTGTCAAATTTGGTGCTGATCCAAAGCCTGGTTTAAAGTTACAAGGTTTTTGTTTGTTTGGTATGTCCCCATTTTTAGAATTGTCTTGTAGAATGTGGTTTTGCTCTACCACACAGAAGGGCAGTGATACTGTAGAACAGAAAGAGGTGACAAAACATTAAAAATCACCTCACAGAAGCAGACTGATGTTAGAAGATAAAGTCAGCACAAGATTGACCTCTTGCCCTATATTTCTTTTCAAAATAAAATAAATATATACTGCATGGTTAGATATTAATGTATATCCGGTAAAATATCAAGGTGATGCAGGCTGTCTAGATCATAGCATCACCCTGTTCATGGTTCACCCTTTACTGGCCAGCCCCAATTTCCCTGTACCTTTTCCTTGGGTTGGCCAATCAACTGCGCACCTGCCGGATACCTATGGGTCATCTACTTTACCTTACCAGTGCTACCCACCAAAGTGACCATGAAGAAGAACAATACCCCGTATCTCAACCATCGGCAACAGTGTGGGATGGGCGAAAATGCCAAGAACCAAGGGGCCAATGCAGGTTCAAGCAAAAATTCCCATCCGGCCCCGAAGCAACCAAAAAAATCACACTGCTACTTAGGGAGGGGGTGGAGAGCAAACTTCTTCGCCCAGCCGATCTTTCCAAAATGGCGGCGGGCTGCCACGTGGCCACCCCTTTTATGCTGAGGGTGGCTATGCCCCGCCGTGGCCCGGATGCCCGTCTCCTGGGGGTGGGGCCCGGCAAAGAGCACAGCGGCCATATTGTGCCACCGTGCTTCCCTTTGGCAAATAAAACACAGCTGAGACCCAAAAGATTACAGGAAATCATTTGCTTTTGATCTTTGGAGTACTTTTTAAATTCCAACTAGTGTAATATATAGTGTGACAGGAAACTTACCCTGTGATTGGCAATGCAATGAACTGAGTTTCACCTGTATTTTACAAAATGTTTATTTCATGGGGGGGTGTAGAACTACATCTGTGTATTCTCTACCTAGAGACCCCTGGAAAGGGTCTCTGTAACTCAGAGTTGATTTAACATCATGGGATTATTATTTATATATGAAGAAATGTTGAATTAGACAGACCAGACCTAAAAGTTGGGTTTAGGTGGAAGGGTGATAATCTTGTCATAGATTATTGTGATGTCAAACATTAGACTGGAAGTTTTCTCTGTCACCAAATGCTCTGGTCACCCTATACCTCAAAAATTTATATGTTATCTCTCCAGAGGAAACAAATGGTAGAGTCTGCCTCTTCTGTCCACCCGTAGAACACTAGAACAAACATCTATCACTCAATACAGCTTTAATTCTACCTCTCATTTATATCACCTCCTAAATGATTTAAGTCTCTGCTTGTGGCTTTCTTCTAAATGAATAGGTAGCATTTATTGGGAGATTACTGTGGGCTAACTTCTGTAAAACACAATTGTCTCTGCCTAGACCAGTGATGGCCAACCTTGGCTCTCCAGATGTTCTTGGACATCAATTCCCAGAAGCCCCGATCAGCAGGAATGTTGACTTGGGTTTCTGGTAATTTAAGTCCAAGAACACATGGAGCACCAAGGTTGGCCATTGCTGGCCTAGGGTAAGATATTGAGTAGCACACACTAATAATAATTTTATGTCAATGATTATGCTGGGTTGAAAGGATTTTTAGGGGATGCCTGGATGTCCTTTCATGTCCCCAAGTGCAGCTCTCAGGGATCAAAACCTGAACTTCCAGGCTCCAGCTCAGTGCCTTAACCACTAAGCCACCAGGGAAAGATTAACACCTTGAGAAACGGTGCAGTTTTCAGGTTTCTTGAACTATACATTCCATAATTCTCAATTTTGACAGCTAGCTAGGCTGTGTTTCACTTAGCTTCTTGTTCAGAAAGAAAGCTCCCAGTTGGCACTGAGGCAGCAACAGGAAGCTTTTAATGGCCCGTTCCTTTATTTGCTGAGGTTTCTAACAACCAGTTAAGGAGCATTGCTATGCGATGTTCACCCCATCAATCTGAGGATAAGATCTCCTCTATTTTGTCTAAAAACATTGGCCCACCAAAAGACCAAATAGAAAATGCCTCACTCAAGTTAATTAATTTTATCTTGTCAGTTCTTTTATTTATATCTTACCTTTCTCCCCATCATTCAGGTATGCCTTCATCTAAGCCAGAAGCAAAATCTGGGACAGCAAACAGTCTGTTTCTAGTGCAGGAGCTTCTGTATAAAACCAGGCCCACTTTAATAAATTCATTGTTTCGGTCTTTCAAAAGCGCCAACAGGTTCTGTTCTTCCTGCAACAGAATAGCTCCTCTACAAACATATTTAGGAAAGGAATAGTGCATATAATCCTTACTTCACCTTCCATAGAGACTACCAGTTTTATTCCAAATGTGGTTCTGTAATATCAGTTCCAAAATTATCCGTGGGAGATTGAAGCCAATATTTTTTGTTTCAGTTTTGAGACTTGTTTAACTCATTGATACCATAGGAATTGGCCCTTGTGACTTGAGTTGCCATGCAAGATAGAAGGGTGTGAAAGAAAGCTGTAATCAGGAATAAAAATCAAAGCAGCTTATGAAGTTATGGGAATGAAGGGTAAAGAGAAGTGATTGAAGAGATAAATGACTCTGTAGGGAGTCAATGTTCCTAGTGATGTACTGTATTGCTGTTTCTTTCTTGGGAGTTGAGAAATTGAGAAGGTGAGTAATAGAGGTTGTTTTGCCCACTGTTTGGACTACTATAGGGCTAGGCATGTTCACTCCCAAATATTATTATGAGAAAATATCTTTGTTGGAGTGGATAAGCCTACCCCCAGAACAATCTTATCTGCCTTTTCCTGAACCACTGTATCACTTATACAGTAATTTTTTAAAATTGTAGAGCTAGTTGAGAAACTGCCTGCAGCCAAATCAGAGACTATAAATTCCAATTTCCCCAACCAACAATTTAATTAATGTATTTGATTCCTTGACTGATTATCAAGGAATAAGTTCCTGCTGGTTGCAACTTGTTTTCCATTTGTTTTGCTGCTGTGCTCTTCTTCTCCATGTTTGACCAAAAATTGTAACAATTGGATCTTCCCATCTTTTGGGGGGCCTGCCAAGGGGTCTTTTTACTCCTCTGGGATACCACTCGGTGACTGCTATTGTCCAACACCCATCTGTCATTTGACAGTTGTGTCTATCCCAGAGCAATTTCCATTTGTGTACTAATAATAATTAAATTAGTCAAACATATGACATTTTATATGTTTATACTAATGAATTAATATTCCAATTTCTAATATCTGACACTAGCAAATTAATTTTTAGATCTAACATTCTAAACTCTGCTTTTATGGCAATATTTATAGGGAATTATATACTGTATTGGATGAAATCTTTATGCTTAGCATAATAAATTGCAACTTTTTGTTGTTGTTCAGTCGCACAGTCGATTCCGACCCTTTGCGACCCTATGGACCATCGTTCTCCAGGCGCCTCTGTCCTCCACCATCCCCCTCAGTCCTCCCAGTTCTGTGCCCATTGTGTCTACAATACCATCTATCCATCTCATCCTTGGCCTCCCCCTTCTTCTTTTGCCCTCCACCTTTCCCAACATCACGGCCTTCTCAAGTGAATCCTCCCTTCTCATTTGATGCCCAAAGTACTTTAGCCTCATCTTTACTATTTGACCTTCCAATGAGCAGTCAGTGTTGATTTCTTCTAAGATTGACCTATTTGTTCTCCTCGCTGTCCAGGGTACCCTCAAAACTCTCCTCCAGCACCACATTTCAAAGGCATCTATTCTTCTGCGTTCAGCTTTCCTAATTGTCCAGCTCTCACATCCGTACATTACCACTGGGAATACCATTGCTTTGACTATTCTAATTTTTGTTTTCAAGGTGATGTCTCTGCTTTTCACTATGTTCCCCAGGTTTCTCATGGCTTGTCTCCCAAGAATCAGTCGCCTTTTTATTTCATGGCTGCAATCTCCATCTGCAGTGATCTTAGATCCTAAGAATGTAAAATCTGTCACTGCTTCTACTTCTTCCCCATCTATTTTCCAGGAACTGATCGGGCCTGTTGCCATTATCTTGGTTTTCTTGATAATTGCAACTAGAATGGGCAAATTAAATCAGGGGGAATCTAGTGATCACCCGGTCTGTAACTTCCATTGATTCAGTGGATATTCTCTTGTTGCAACTGATGACATTAAACAGAATATCTGCCACTCTCTTAGAAAACTTAATGAATAGAGTGATACCTCATACAACGTCCAAACTTGGTTCCACAAGTTTGGACTTTATATGGATTTACATAAGAACAGCCTTGCTGCAACAGGCCACAGCCCATCCAGTCCAGCATTCTGTCTCACACAGTGGCTCACCATTTGCTTCAGGGTATTATTCCCAAGCAGATGCCTTCACCTGCTTAGGATTCCCTGGAAATGGCATTGAGAGATATCCTGCCTATCTCTCCAACCCGGAGGTTGTCCTTAGGTATCCATAATCATAGCCATTGATACCCTTGTCCTCCATGAACTTGTCTAATCCTTTCTTGGAGCTGCCAAGACTGTCAGCTGTCACCACTACTTCTGGCAGGGAGTTCCATAGACCAGTGATCCTCTGGGTGAAAAAGTACTTTCTCTTATTTGTTTGAGAACTAGCACCCAAAGGTTTCATGGAGTGCCCCCTAGTTCTAGTGTTATGCGATAGGGAAAATAGTTTTTCCTTATCTACTTTGTCCACACCGTGCATGATTTTATAAACTTCAATCAGGTCACCTCAGATGCCGTCATTTGGACTTTGTATGAGGCATGCAAAATCCTAGCCTCGATGCCTCATACAATGTCCAAATCCTTGCCACGGTGCCTCATACAACGTCGTTTCCATAGAGATACATTGTACTGTAACAGCACAGACTTCAGGGCAAAGTCAAGGAAACTGACAGGAAACTGACAGAACTTTAAGAAATCATTGTCTAAAGGCTAAATACATTACAAAAACATGTCAAACAACCCTGATTTTAGTAGACAAACCATACAACAAGTTTTTAACTTTTGAAAACTTTATGAAGTGCAGGTTTAAAAGTTAACATGTCCCATCATGCAACACAGTGTTAATCTGCAGCCATGCGGCCGATCATCCATTTTGTACAAGGTACTGTAAACAATTACTGGATGGAAGCAAGGACAAAATGGATGCCAACATGTCCCATCATGCAGCACAGTGTTAATCATTCAAACAGCAGCAAACACCAAACAATTGCTCACCCTACCAAACAGTGCCCCCCCAAAAGACCAACATAAGAAAAATTATGGAGCATGCAATCTGTTTTTAAAAACCACAGCAGCAAACAACAAATAATTGCCCTCTCCCATCCACCTCCCCACCCCAAGCCAATCGGAAACGGAAAACCTCATTTACCTACCTTTCCACTGTGCCAAAGAATGGTCCAAGAACCTGAAGAATATTCTTTGCCTCGTGCAAAACCCACAAGAGCAATGCACACATGTGTCCTGCCTTTTATACTGCCCAGGAACAATGCAACCTGGGAAATACCCCAATGCCTCATACAAAGTCGCAGCAACTTTTTATGAGGCAACTTTTTCTATGGAATTAGGCGATGTTGTATGAATTTGATGTTGTATGAAGCGGACTTTGTATGAGGTATTACTGTACCTGAATTGCCTTTCTCATTTATTTCTGTTCATTGCTTTGAATTTGGAAAACCATAATTATAATGCAAGAAGCAAATTCAATTTTAAAACGTACTGCATTATACAAGATGGCAGATTCATAATTAGAAACAACGCTTCTTTAAGAGGTAAAGGATGTTTATTGTCTTCCAGCACCAGGATGCTATGCAGGATGCAAATCAGCTGGCTTTTATCTGGTGATTTTTCATCCAAAAGTAACAATGGACTTTATTTTCAAGTTGACTTAATATGCATAATTTATCAGAAAATTGCTCTCTCCCAAACATGCTTCTTACGTCAGATTCACACACAACATTTATTTATTTTATGTTGGATACTTATGTCCAGTTTCCTGGGAATATGCCTTAGTAAACTGAAGGAAATTACTTCTTAGCAGACATGTATTCTTTTTGATGTAAAAAAGGGTTTGTGTCTTTTTCACAGGCTGTAACCCTATTGCTGATTTATACGGACACAGTCGGTGTCTTTAGAGAGTGGGTTGTCCAGCCCTAGGTTGCTCCAATGTGGGATGCCTCAGGGTTCAGTACTCTCACCTCTATTGTTTAATATCTACATGAAACCGTTGGGCGACATCATTCGTTCCCACGGGTTGAGGTATCATCAATATGCAGATGATACCCAGCTGTACATCTCGGCTCGTGGGGACCCGAGTGGTGCTGTCAAAGTCCTAACTATGTGTCTGGAGGCTGTCCGGGTCTGGATGGAGGACAACGGGCTTCAGTTGAATCCTGGCAAGACTGAGTGCCTTTGGGTGCTGGGCCCCGTATTATCCCATGAACTACCATCTTTGGTCCTGGCTGGGGCATCTTTGCCACAGTCAGATCCAGTGCATAATTTGGGGGTCTTCCTAGACTCGTGGCTACTGCTCAAAGAGCAGGTGGCAGCCATGGCTAGGAGGGCCTTTGCACAGCTTCATGTAATCTACCAATTGCGCCCATTCCTGGACCAGGACTCTTTGCTCACGGTCACTCATGCTCTGGTCACCTCCAGATTGGATTATTGTAACGCGCTCTACATGGGGCTGCCCTTGGCAGACTTCAGCTGGTCCAGAATGTGGCTGCCCGGGTAGTGATGGGGCACGGGCGTTATGCCCGTGCCTCACCACTGCTCTAGGAGCTGCAGTGGTTGCCGGCGTGTCTCCAGATGCAATTCAAGGTGCTGGTTTTGACCTTTAAAGCCCTACATGGTATTGGACCAGGCTACCTAAGAGACTGCATTATCACAAGAAATTCAGCAAGTCCTACCAGGGCAGACTGGAGGGGCTCAGTGGTGGCCCCATCAATGAGAGAGGTAAATCTGATTGGGGCCAGGAAGAGAGCCTTCTCTGTGTCTACCCCAGCCCTGTAGCACCTCCTTCCACCTGAGGTGTGCCTCCAGACAGAACTACTCCCCTTTAGCAAGATGCTGAAGACATGGTTGTTTCAGCATGGGTGGGCCATGAGTGCCCCCACCTCTCAGGCCCGCTGGCTTGTCTAGTCAGGGAGACGGACCTATCCTGTCTTGGATCTCAGTTTTAATTGTGGGTGGTGGGTGGTGAGGGTTATTTTTTTAAAATGTTTACATAGGTTTTTTGTGTTGTTTTTTTAGTTTTTTTTATTAATTTTCAAAATATAATTACAAAACCTAAATTACAAAATCTAAATAATAAAAAATACAATACAATACAAAAAATCATATGACAATATACAATATAATACATAAAATTCATACAATAATAAACAAAAATAAACAGATAATAAACAATACTAAAAATACCACTATAACAATACCGCTACTTATCAAGGTAATACCTCCCATCCTTCACTAAATCTTAATTATTGTAACTCATATAATTATATGCAACTTAAAAGTTACATTTGCAATATTTTCTTTTTCTTGTAAAATAATCTCCAAATCAAACTTATTTATATATTTCTATAATATTCATATTTACACCATCTTCTTTTTCCCCCACCCAAAACTTATTAGTTAATAGTATTACCATCCTAAAATAATATCATGAAAATGCAATAATAAAAACATGTATACAAAATCAAACTACACACCCAGTGTATCTTACAATGCCCTAGAGGATACAGAATATCATACATTCTTCACTGTTTCCAAAAACTAAATTGATCAGGTATTGGCCCAACCCCCGCACCTCCAGCAAATTTTGACTCTACACATAGGTTTTATGTGTTTTAATATGGATTTTAGCTGGTTTTTTTTACCTGTGAATGTTTTTAATTGTTTTATATTGTATTCTATTTTTTCCCCTTTTTCCTCTTTCCTCTTTTGTTGTTAACCGCCCTGAGTGGTGTTTCCCACCAGGAGGGCGGGATATAAATTACATAAATAAATAAATAAATACATTCTTAAGGGAAGTGACATAAATTACATAATCAAATTACTGCTAATGAAGAATGAGTAGACGGCATTCTTAGCTAGGGCATGAAATTAGCAATAGTTCATTGCTGCAACATACTGTACATATTTTCACTTATGAATGTGTGAATCATCAAGAAGATTGTAGCCACTATTAAATGCCTGCATATTGAATCATAACCACTTGTACTGCATGTAATAAAGTTTGCAGTCTGTTCAATTTTAATGGTTCTTATGAAATCCCTAGAAGGTAAAGACTCACAGTTAGAAGAATGTTTACCTTTGGGAAAATTTGAGTAGGGGCTATTCTACTAAATTCAAGGTTTTTGACTTGGTATACAACAGGTTCATTATAGGTCTTCTGTTTTAGATTGCTAGATGGGCTGTGAAGCCATTAGTTCTATAAAATATTTTTGGAAAAAACAATAATGGATGATGTGAGCGTCATATACCAACTGAGAACTGAAATACCAAAATACCACTCATCCCAGTCTTAGCATGATGTAATTGTGGAGTAAAAATTTTGTATTAATCATTATGTTCACTTATTCTGTTTCCTACAGACATCAACTGCTACAGTGAATGTGGTTGTAACAGATGTAAACGACAATGGGCCAGTCTTTGACCCTTTTCTTCCTAAAAATCTTACAGTCCAAGAAGAGGAAGCCAATGCATTTGTTGGTCAAGTGAGGGTAGGTCACTCTCATGTCTGCTGGTATGGAAGTTGATTGTAATGGATACATTCATTATAAAAAGTCCTAGATTTTCCAGTATACAACTTCAAATATAAAATTCTGCTTTCTGATAGTGTCTGATATTTCTTTTTTAATTTTTTAATGTAAAAAAATACAGAGAAATTGAACATTTTAAAACATTTGATCATGTAATCATCATCATGATCATTATCTCTCCATATATCTATCTCTGTGACTTAACCTTCTCTTAACCTTTGCATTATATTTGAGTTTACCATTAATTGCTATATCCTGGGCTTCTCCATACCATTAACTTAACACAATATTATGAATTATTCTGTGGAAACATTTTCTAACAATAATCAATCTCACCACTTTTAGCAAAATAGAAACGAGTTCTTTAATTGTCCAGTTATATACTGCATTTTCAGATATTGAAAAATCATAAATATTTTTTTGATTTACTGCTAAATTGAAATTGCTTATTTCATTTATTTCTTTAGAATCAATTTGCCAAATATATTCTCACATCCCAAAAACATATGAAAATAAATTTCTATTTCCTGGCACCTTCTCCTTCATGTTTTAGAATATTATTTACTAATCACTTAATCACTTAATTATGTAATCATATATTATTTGATTAAGTATCACTGTAGTTAAGTACCATTTCCACACTAGCTTATAAAAATTCTCTTTTATCCTTATTGACATAAATTCTAGACTGATTCAGCACTTATTTGTTCAATTTTGCTCTCTCCTATCACCATTGTTGTTCATCCATCAAGCCCATTCTATTCTTGGAGAGAATTTAAGCATTGTTTTAATTATGTCACCAAATATATTTTAGCAGCATAGAAAACTCTCAGGAAAACTGGGTATCCCCACAGTCGTCGGCTGCTACTCATGTCCGAGTATACATTTTTGCTGAAACTCATTTTCACAGATGATGGATGTGTCAGGAAAAATGCCATTGGCGTGAATTTGTTTAAGGTGGATCACAGCTTGTCATGAAGTGACCCTCATACTATGATCATGGATCCATCTCCTGTGGCACATAAAAATGAGACATGCAGGATTTGACACCAGGACTGCAATGGACTGCCGCATCCTTATATATTTACAAGGTGCGCATTCACAGCCAGTCCATCTGGCAAGCCCTCTTCTGCTTCCATGACCATTGATAATCAGAATGGTGAAGTGGTTCCTCCTCCCCTCATTTTTCCATTGTACCCAATACGATGGTTTCCAGTGGCATTTCCTCAACTGAGGGGACCATCACCCCACCTAAAGGGACTCATCTGTCCATAGTCATTGGCCCCTTTAAGGAGTCAGGTTATTTACCAGTGCCCAATACTTGGCATTGAGTCGCTGACTACTCCATTACCATAGTAGGATCTCCAGCCAGGATTGTGGCAACTAGTTTCATGTTTCTACGCCACTGCTTGATAGCAAAATTAAGTGTACACCAACATTAGTGCACCTTTATAAGACAGATACCTGTATCCAGATTTTCCTCTGACTGCTTTTGTGACCATATCTTACAAAAATCTTCAAAAGGGACCACAATATCTCTAGGGACCATCCATCCTCCATATTTCATTCCCACTCAATGAAATCTCTCCAAATCTTCCACATAAGCCAGTCTTGGGGACACCATGTTAATCCATTTCACAACGTCATCTCTAAGATTCACTTTTTCTTGGTTCTACCCTCTAGAAATCTATGTGGCCTGACATTTTTCCTCTATCCTCCAAATCAATCAGATTTTGTCAATTTCGAGTGTATTTGGTGCATGCAAATACAACTGTTGAGTATTTGCCCTGATTCTTCTATCAATCAGTTTAACTTCTAAGGCCCATGTTTTTACTTTATCTTTAATCTGTTATAATAGTTTGTATTAACAGTATGCCTTTAATTCTGTTCTAATTTCTGGAGTTTCCTGCTTCATTATCTTCTTTTTATTCAGAAGTAATGCAACATTTTCTTTCACTATTTTCTGTTTAGAAATAGCTGTAAGCTCACTCTTCCTGATTTTACTGATAACAGTGCTTTGTCCTCCATTTCACCACCAAATTCAGGCAATTTCACTTCCTATTACTTCTTATCTAAACTTTGAATCCCCAAGCATGTTTCTGATTCTTCAAGTACGACCTCCAGCCTTATTGCTTTAAACCTGTAAATGTGTGAGAGATACAGTGAGATCAGTGATGGGATTCAATTTTTTTACTGCCTGCTATGTGGGCATGGTATGGTGGGCATGGCCAGGGGGACAGCCCTGTGTTGCACCCAAATTAGGACTACTTTATTTCAAAACTTGGATGGGCATAAGGGCATAAAAACTACTCAGAATTTCAAAACTGTTGTAGGGAAATATTTATTAATTCTTTTTCAATGATTGGAAGCTCCTCAGCTCAGCGGGTGGCCATGTTCAAATCACAGTTTTAGATATATCTATTACCTCTGTTATTTGCTTATTGTAGAAATTTGTTTTATATACACTGCCATAAAACACATCTACGGTTGTCGTAAATGCGTTTATGACAGCCATGGGCGCATTTTTGGCTGTCGTAAACAAGTCTGCTTCCAGTGGTGATGCCAGGATGGGACACATTAAATGGGGCCATGGGCCGGGGTCAGGCAATGGGCCGTAAATTGAGAAGACTTGGTTTAATAGCTATCACTGGAGATAAATCTTTGATAAAAACAGATTTGTATCCTGAAACTCTTATGAGAATTTAGATTTTTATTTTATTTTTTTGGCTAAAGTTACTAGAATTCCAACTGGGCTGAGTTCTAGTAGTACTCCCATGAATACTATTCACTCCTCGTAAAAATTAAGGAAGGCTGAGCAGAGAAGAATAGAATAGACACCTTTGAAATGTGGTGTTGGAGGAGAATTTTAAGAGTACCCTGGACAGCAAAGAGATCAAATAAGGTGATCCTGAAATAAATCAACACTGACTGTTCCTTGGAAGGACAAATATTGAAGATGAAGCTAAAGTACTTTGGACAACAAATGAGAAGAGAGGACTCACTCGAAAAGGCCTTAGGATTCCCTGGAAATGGCAAAAGGAGAAGGGGTCAGCAGAGGATGAGATGTCTAGATGGCATTGTTGATGCAATGAGTGTAGACTAGAGCTGAGAGGGCTGTGGAGGAAGGTGGAGGATAGGGGTGCTTGGCGTGCAGTGGTCCATGGGTCACAAAGGGTCAGACTCGACTATGTGTCTGAACAACAAAACACCTATGTACTAAAAAGAAGGACTTTCTTCTGAATAAAAACAAAGGAAATAGAATCATTAAGAGCAAGTTAAGATATGTTAAGTTTAATTCTTGTTTCATTCATACAAGATGCAAGATATGTGCAGAATTACAACCAATGGATACATATGGAATCCAAGAGTTGCCTCATAACTAGTCTTCTGATCAAAGTATTGTGAGTGATTACATGGGTGTGCTGGCTAAGCTGAAAGGGTGCTGGACCCTAACAAAATATATACGTTCCTACTTGCCTTTTAATTTCAACTTCCTTCTGAGGATTCGAACCAACAACCTCCTGCTTACAAGGCAAAATTGCAACCTCTAAGCCACGGTGGTTCCCCTGTCAATAGAGCTGCTTTTGTATTCTTATCTTTGGAAGCACAGGAGGAAGTAGGCAGGCAAAGGAACATGGAGCCCTGCTCCTTTGCTTGATCATTCTGGGCATCACAGCTCGGATCAGCAATTTGGATTGGTACCCAAGGGGGTGGCATGGTACTGGGGGCATGGGGGGCATCCCAGGCTGAGTCCTGGTTGCCTGATGTGCCAGCCCACCACTGAGTGATTACTTTTTTTCAGTTTAGAGAAAATTAAGAACAAAGAATGAAAAGAAAATTCCATTTAGGTTCCCTCTAGTGGGGAACAGAATTACGTTAATACTGAGCAATTACAGGACAATTCATCTCTCATTCTCCAGTGGTACTGAATAGGGAGTTAGAAGAAGAAACGGGTGTTTTAATTTAAGGACATCTTAAAATAGGAAGCTTTTAATTAAAAGTGCAGTGGTTCTAAAAAGACTTCAAAAAGCCTTCTCAATTTGCACTGGAGTATTTTACTACATAAGTAAATAAATTGCTACGAATCTGCATGAGGCAACACAGTGCAACAAAGAAAGCACTGTAATGCTCTTGTTCTGGTCACAATGTTGTATGGATTCTTCTAAAGATTTCGAAAAGCTGCAAAAGGTGACAATTCCAGAGATAAGGGTTAGTGAGAATGTTGACCAGATATTTCTTACCTGGATATAGACTTCCTGGTCTGTTTGCTTTTGATTATGTACAGTGATACCTCATACAACGTCCAAACTTGGTTCCACAAGTTTGGACTTTATACGGATTTGGACTTTGTATGAGGCTTCCAAAATCCTAGCTGCAATGCCTCATACATTGTCCAAATCCTTGCCGCGATGCCTCGTAGAACGTCGTTTCCATAGAGATACATTGTACTGTAACAGCACAGACTTCAGGGCAAAGTCAAGGAAACAGACAGGAAACTGACAGAACTTTAAGAAAACATTGTCTACAGGCTAAATACATTACAAAAACATATCAAACAACCCTGATTGTCCAAGAACCTGAAGAATGCTGCAAAAATCCCAGGAATGCTTCAAAAATTCTGACGAAAAAATTCAAAAAAATCCAAAATCACACTCAAAACCACTCCTTAAACACTCTTTGCCTCATGCAAAACCCACAAGAGCAATGCACGCATGTGTCTTGCCTTTTATACTGCCCAGGCACAATGCAACCTGGGAAACCCCCAATGCCTCATACAAAGTCGCAGTGACTTTGTATGAGGCAACTTTTTCCAAGGAATTAGGTGATGTTGTATGAATTCGATGTTGTACGAAGCGGACTTTGTATGAGGTATTGCTGTATTACTTTAAGCAAGCTTTCTTCCACAAAATGGGAGATAACACAGCTCTGATAAAATCCATATAAAAACAAAATATGTTTGTGTGTAATATGCTGCCAAGTTGGAGCCAAGTTACAGCAATCATAATAGAGCTTTGAAGGTAAGTGAGATATTTAAGGAATGGTTTAATCAGTTTAATTAATTAACCAATCATACTTTTATTGGCATATTAAACATTTGATAAGAAGAAAGCTGTTAGTTAGCTGGGTCAACAAATACATTATGACTCAAACTATGGCTTCTTACTATCTAATTCAAAAAGGCTGCCTCATTCTCCACTGTTGCTAACTGTCCTGTAGATAGAATATATCACAAATCAAATAGCCCCTCTTCTTTAACAAAAATGGATCTAGACATTTCCTGTGGACAGTTCAGGATCATATGAGAGAGTGACACCACACCAACCAACTCACAGGAGCAACATCCCTTGCTGTATGGAGTTCCATTAAATATTTCATACCGCACTGCCGAAATAATAGTGATGCAGCTATCAACAGTAAAATCCTTACGTTCCTGGGGGAATTTTAGGAGATAAAAGTACTGTGTTGGTTGGCAAACTTTAATGGGAATCTAGAGACATATCAGCAAACTGGTCTCATTCTCAGCACTCTGAGTTTAACCAGTTTCACACACATGCATACATATTGTATATTCCCAATTACTTTCCATGTCTCTCCTGAGTCTTAGTCCACACCACACTGGGCATCTCCCAAAACAAACTACCATGCCCTAAACCCAACAGCCAATTCCCAGTTAAATCAGAGTTAGTGAGTTGAGTGGGAGTCACACAAGTACAGGTACTGTACTAAGTTTAAAATTCAGCAATGGATGTAACTAGTGTACCCTAGGTGGGACTAGCAATTGGATTAAAATCACAGAAAAGAGGTTTTTTTAATCCAGTCTGAATCCATTTCAGCAGCAGGCTAGGCTAACAGTCAAAAGGCTGTCTGAAAAAAGAGGGTGTTTCAACTATTGAAAAAGAGAAGACAAATGGAATTTTCTTGGGTTTCCCTTGGCAATGAACTTCAAAGCTGGGCAGACCCACTAAGAAAGTCCTCTCTTACTTCTCTACCAAATATGGCGCTGCAGGGAGAAGAACTGAGAGAAGGGCCTTCTCTGAATATTCTAAAACTGGAGAGTCTCATAGGATAAGCTACAGCAGGAAAATACAGAATTTTGAATCAGAACAAAATGGTATTAGCAGAGCAGATATTCGGAGATGCTCCAAGCTGAATCTATCTATCTGCTCATTGCATATTAGAAACTAGTAGAAAATGTTAATAGCCTATGAAGTGAAAGAGTTCACAGCAGGAATCCTTGTAGGCAGTGGCTTACAAGGACCTCCTGCTGGGAATAGGTTACTGCAATGAAGATAAAAAGAATAAAAACTAGAAAGGACAAATATAAAAGTGTTCTGGGTGCATCTCAACCCCTTTTAACTCCACACAGAGGAAACTGGAGTTCTACTAGATTCCCTACTGTTCTTTTAATGTTATCATTGGGATTCCTCCCAAAGTCAATTTTTGAATGCAGTTCTCTTTCTTTTACTTTTTAGAAGACTGCTGTGAAACAAAAAGATTTGAGAGTTCAGATGCATGCAATTGACAATGAAGTTCAGCCATATCAATTTATTTGTCTTATAGCTATTGACTTCTCTTATGTATTACAGGAAAATATCTTGATCCATAGATTATATGTGAAATGCTTTCAGCAATCACACTGTATTTGATATTTACAACTAGCACATTTTCAGGAGACATCCATGCGGCTTATAGGGTTCCATACATTTTTTGTTGGTGTAGAACATATAATAGAAGCAGAGTAGGCCCCATTGATTATGATATTTTGTTGACTTTGAAAACTTTTTTACTTGAAGGCTATGCCTTTGGTTGAAATTCTGCCCTACAAGTCTTCTTCCCCTCCATCAGTTTAGCATCCAGGCACCAAAATGAATCAGTGTCAACATCACCTGGAATGTAGCCAAGGTTGTGGGTATGCAATAAAACAACTGAAGGTAGCTGTCTGGAACCACCAGCATTCAAACCTTAGCCCCTTTGAGGTTATCTCTGAGATGTAGAAAGAGTAGGCTGATAGAGGTAATGGAGATCCAGTATCTTCTGAAGGAAAAACAGAAGGGGGGCATGGGCTGTCCCTTAAACAAGCAGTTTGCTGTATTTCTTTATTTGGAAATGCTTCCTGAGCTGCTGCTGCTGCTGTTGTTGTTGTTGTTGTGGTTGTTGTTGTTGTTGTGGTGGTGGTGGTGGTACTTGTATGCCGCCTCACGTGCAGAGTGACTCTGGGCTGCTAACAAAAATACAAAATATACAGTTACAATTATAATTGCAAGGTTCCACATTATCATAATACAAAAACATTTCAACATATCATCATCACAAATCACAGTATCAAAAAAGTATCAGTATCACAGTAATGAAGCATTGTCAAAAAAAACCTCATTTGTGAAGTCCCACAGCACTCATATGAGAAGTCCCACAGAAAGTTCGACAGCAACAAAAACAAAAGTCAAAAAGTCACCGCTCTTGTCCTCCTCCCGGCCGGTGGAAAGGGCCAGGAGGGCGCAGCAGCGCAGCTGGCATCTTCAGCCTCCCGTGGCCACAGGGGCTCTTTATCCCCCTGGCCGGTGGAAAGGGCCAGGAGGGCACGGCGGCGCAACTGGCATCTTCAGCCTCCCATGGTCTTGGGGGCTCTTTATTTCATGTGCACCCTTTGCTCACTACCTGGATTTTGGTCAGGAGTGACTGGACACACTGATAGGAGAAGCATGAACTGCTGGATCTGATCTGGACCAGGGAAGCAGGATCAGGCGCAATCCCATCGCCAGAAGGCCGGAGGACTCCCGACTCCTACCTGGGAGTAAGTGGATTGTCACACCTGGAAGATGTCCAGCATTGCCTCGGCAATGCATAATCAAAAACAAGAAAGAAATGATAGTTGCTGATGTGTTTTGATTTAAGAAAAACTGTGCTTCAGTTATTAATTCTGTTTCTTTCTTTCTTGCATTCTCATAGGAGTTGTGGTAAATGACTGGAAATTTACCAAATTTCTTCCCTCTTTGTCCTAATCCCTTCTCTATTTTTGTTCTCTTATGGGGGAAAAATTCACTGCTATATTTTACGTATGGGCAGATGTATCTATGAGAACCATTGTGGTGTAATGTATAGAACAGTGGTTCCCAACATGGGGACCATACCCCACAAGGAGACTACAATTCCCGGTAGCCTAAGTACATTGGCTGAACATGGCTTTGGGGAATTGACTTAGGCTTCTGGGAATTGAAGTCCAAAAACCAAAGATTGGGGGAAACTGGTATAGAGAAATGCACTTGAAGTTAGAAGATATGTGTTCAAATCTCTACTCAAAACTCACTGTGGGTAAAAATAACTGGTAAAATCACTCATTAAATGTCTCACATCTTGAAAACCATAGGAAAATCACTATAATAAGTCAGATGTAACTTGATAGCATATAGCAGAAGTTCTCAACCTTTTTTTAAGCCAGGGGACAGGTCACGCTCCCTCAGACAGCTTTGGGGGCTGGAAGGCCATTTTGCCCTTCCTCCACCACATGGCACCTCTGGGTGCATTGGAGGCAGGGTGGGCACATGAAATGGCTCTGAAGGCCGCATTCGGCCCATGGGCCACAGGTTGAGAACCCTGGCATATAGCCACAAACAAATAAAGAGAGAGATGTACCTGCACTTCTCTCTGTCAGTAAAGATAAAACAGACAGGCCTGGTTTCTCTCTCTCCCCCTCTCATGCATTGCCTACACCTCAAAAATTATTTTATTCATTTTGTATCATGCCATTCAGGAAGAATCACACTAATAAGAATTCGGTGATATACATATATTTGAACACTAGGGTGACCTTTCTATTTCATTCAATAGCACCCTTCGATCACATCTGGAGAGGGAAGTCTTAACCCAGGCCAGGGAATCAAACTTACCAAAGGACTAGTAGGGGGAAAATGATATTGATACTGCTTAAAAAGTTCTACACTACACACAGACCAATGTAGTGAATATTCCTGCTTTGAAATGTTGACCAAATAAGCTACATTCATGAGAAAATTACCATAGATTCCCTAATGTTCTATGAAATTGAACTATTACTTCCTGGGCAGAGACCATCCTTTTCCTTAGTTATTTTTCTTAATGGCACAGTAGGAGTCCTTGCAAAGGAAAGAGAAGTGAATACATTATATTGGAATTAACCCCCTCTATTATTCATAATTATAATCGTTGAAATGTTTTCAGTTTTGAAGAAATACTTTACATGATACGGTCTGGTACATTCGATTGCTCTTAGTTCAACATGCAGATTGGAAACTACTTCCTTTTATAGTGAGTTTCTTCCTCTGTTATGAACATAATGACAGATTTGGTCAAGGGGATGGAAATTATTGAGAAAAGAACACTTCCTTTTTGTATGTATGCAAACTGTTTCATTGTTCTCTAAGCAAACCACTCTGCACTTGGTTCTGTAGGTGCCAGGTTGTCAAAAAAGAAAAAGCTATCCCAACTATGTTAATGTGTATTCAAACTACAATTTTAAAAATTCTAATTTAAAAACACAGCAATGCATTCAATTGGATAAAGTTTTCAAACAAGTCGAACATATATTCAGTGTGCTTCTAGCACTAGTGCTATATACCTTGAGGGCTCTTTGAATGTAAATATACAGTGAAAAAATGAAAAATATCTAAATGTACATATAGCTGGTCATTTATACAGAATTCCCTATTGTTCTTTTCAGGCAAAACTCTATATAGATGACAATAGCTCAGCTCACATAAGTTGTGTAAGAAAGCTACATTGTATTGTGCATCTTAGGAGTGGCTAAAAATCCACTTTGTATAAAGAGTAGTGAGTGAAAAGTCATTAAGGCACACTTATTTCTCTTTTGTTGTCCTTTTCATGTTGGAGTTTGGACAACATTATATTATTTTGACTTTAGATGTAACAGTACTAAACAATATTTTGTGGCAGTCAAACCAATCTCTTATGCTCTTCATGTGAGATCTCCGTTCTCTTCTTTTTCCATTTATTTTATCTTGAGTGATCAGCTAGAACAATGTACATTTATTTTGTTTCTCATTATGTAATCAAAGTAGTCTAGCTTCTTGCATTTTCTGTGTTTTATGATTTCCTGATCTTTATTTGTTAGTCTTAGTACTTCTTTGTTGGTCATGCTTCAGGTCCCAGAAATTCTGATCTGGAGCTTGGAATGTTAGAAATTGGAAAATTAACTCTGTGCCATATACTGTATATTCAAAACTGAAATATCTAATTTGTTTCATTAATATTGTCACCATGATACTTAACACATTGCTTCAGTATTTTCCCTGCAAAAATACATACAGTACAGTGGAACCTTGTATAATGATTGCATTATACAACGAATAAATCGTACAACAAATGGAATTTGGGGGGAAAGTTGCACCGTACAACGGCTTTTGTTGTTGTATGATGCAATGCTTCCCTATGGGATGCATCGTACAATGAATTTCTCTATGGGAAAAACCATACAACAATTTTTATTCTTTATACGATTTTTCCCATAGAGAAATTTGTTATACAATGCATGCATCATATAGCGATAAAATCGTACAATGACTAACCCCGCGGAACGAATTAAATTTGTTATATGAGGTTTTACTGTATTGTGCTTCTCTCTCTCTCTCTCTCTAAAGGGAAAACATTTATACCTACCTTCCATATCTCTGTAAGAAGCTTTGATTTGGTTTAAACTTCACCTGCTTCCTCTTTGTTTCATCTTTGGCAGATAAAAAAGCTTAATCATCAATTCATTTTGCATTCCAATCAGTCAACAGAACAGTGTTGCAGTTTGGTGGGGTGATTTAGACAGCTTCAGTCTCCTTGGACAGTGCACACCTAATTAAGTTAATGTTACTTTTGAAATGTTATTTTTTAAAAGATTGTTTTTTAAAAAAATAACAAATGTTATTTTTAAAAAAATTAGATTTCTTATTCCCAACGGTCATGGAGGCGGAAGAGGCCATGCCAGATGGACTGGCTGTGAAGGCACACCTCAAGGCTGCGGCAGTCCATTGCAGTCCCAGTGTTAAATCCTGCATGTCTCATTTCATATGTGCCACAGAAGATGGCTCCATGATCATTGTGTGGGGGTCACTTCATGGCAAGCTGGGATCCACCTTAAACAAATTCATGCCAATGGCATTTGTCCTGCTTCAGGAAAAAATGCATTCTCAGATATGACTTGCAGCCGATGAGATTTTATGATCTTTTTCCTTTTGTTTGTCCCAAAGAATAATACATTCAACATTAACATGTTACTTCCAACATGTTATTTCCGAGCCCTGGATAAATTCACATTTGAAATGCAAAAAGTTTTGGTCCAACCTGGAGAAGAAGAGCATGGCAGCGAAAGAATGGAAAATGAGTTGCGACCAGCAGGAATTTATCCCTTGATAGTCTGGTCAATCGAGGAATCAAGGAATCAAATGCTTATGTCTTTTTAAAATATATTAGAGTAGGGGTGCCCAAACTTTTCAGTCTGTGAGCCTGTCACGTGGTTCAGGAAGCCGGTCACTAAGATGCAACCCCCAATGCCAATTCATCCAGCCTGTGAACCCTTCATTGCTCCTGGAAACGGAAGTAAAAGGTGCCTATACAGGTGCATTTTCTTCCACTTCCAGGAGCAATGAGGGCTTTGCAGACCAGATGATTTGGCATCGGGAGCCCAATCTGGCCCTTGTGCCATAGTTTGGGCACCCCAGTATTAGAGAGTAAACAAAATAAAATAAGAATGCTTGTAGGAATCGGGGCCGCTAGGACGGCCGTTGGGTCCCGGAGGAGACTGATCAAGTAACGACATGAGGCAATATGGAGCGAGATCAGATCAGTGGTTTATTGAGGGAAAAGCATCATCATATATAGATCAGAAGGCAATGCAGGAAAGAATCGTCATCTGACAGAAAATCACATCACCCATTTACTCCGGTTAATGGGGAATCTCTCTTGGGGAAGTTAATTAACTCGGGCAAACACTGACAGGGAAAAACCATTGTCTGAGGCTTACGCCAGAGTAAATATGGCTTCTATTTGCACCAAAGATTAGGCTGACCTGTGAGTCAGTAATTGCTTAATGGGTAACGGAGGTTAGCGATCTGCTCTCTCAGCAGAACCATCGGTCAGGTGTGGGTGAATAAACCCTTATGATTTATACTATTAATCCGCTCCCCCAATTTCTGGGCCCACAGAGCCCACGGACCAGGAGCCTTCTCGACCGGAGTGGCCTCTGCCAGCCGCCGCGTTATGCCAATTGGGCATGCGGAATCCGCATCTCCCCCTTTTCTATTGTTTAGGGACCTGACAGGCGACTCTGCGCAGGAGGGGCATCAGCTGATGTGCGGGAATGACGCCTCGGGGTTCCCCCCACATTGCATGAAACAGCATCCTGCTATGCCTAGTATTATCACCCCCACAATTACTTGAAGCGTCGTCTGGAGCCACCCCCACGGGAGCCACGACCACAAGGAACTCCACCAATCCCATATCGAACCCTGCTTAATGTTCTTGACTAGGGTGTGGAGGTCCGTGAGCTGGCTCTGGACCTTGCGTGAGTTGTCAGTGAGATTAAAGCAACACATGCCGTGGACAGATTCGCAACCCAAATGATGTAACAACAAAAGATAGTCTATAGCTGCTCGATTGTCGAGGATGGCATGGCGAAGCTCTGCCTGCTCCTGATTGAGCAGTGCTATCGCTGAGGAGGTATGGTTAATGGCTTTTGCTAATCCGCAAGCCAACTGACCAATTCTCCGAGCGTTGCCTACAGCTAAGCCTGGCACGCCAAGTATGCTGACTGCCAACGAGACGTATTCAGCTGGACTAAGAACCCTGATGTTGCTATCACATGAGCTGTCTAACTGGGTGGCACGAGCGTGTCGTATGGGTGAGGAAACATTTGAAACATTTGTGCTTGGAACAATCATATCCTTAGTGGGGAATAACAGTGTCAACCGACTGATTCAACATATAGCATCTGATACATTTGCGGGAATGTAGTTCCAAGTGTACTGATTACATGTAAAGAACCATCCTGAAGGTAGGGTAACATGAGCATACATTGAACCAAGTGTCTGTGGTTTGTCACAAGTCCAGTTGCCGCTGCCAACTTCGAGGCAACGACGTCGGGTTCGGCTGACTGCGGAGCAGCCGGTCATTCGAGCACAAGTAGAGTTCGGACTGACTGCCACTCGAGGAGTGTGGAGAGTGGCTGCGTCAGCCGGCAAAGTCATTGTCAGCCGCATTTCCCAACGGGCATATTCTGAGGAACTTGCTGGGTTGTACGGGCTGAAAATCCGTTTCACAAGCCAGTCGCCATCCCTGGGGTGCGCACCTGGAGTGTGGCACACTGGGATGAGGCAGGTGCTCAAGATTGAGGCAGAACCAATGTCCTGCTTCAGGCAAAAATCGGACTGGTTGACGAGACCCACCAACCTTTCCCATATGTTATAATGCATCCGGGCGGAAAGGTCTCCGCCTGGCATCAAATCGTTGGCCTTCAGTGAGGCAGCCTGAACGCCTCCCCCCGCAAATAGGGAGAGGATCAGGATGATGGTGACTGCCATGGAATTGACATGAATCTGGGCAAAGACTGCAGCCACGAAGTTCTCCAGTGTCGGCTCCCTCTCCTCGCGCTGGATGGCGTCCTGGGCCTCATGGCAAAGGGCCTTGACCATCCCCCAGGTGATCTTCGGTGCTGTCATCTGCGACCGCTGTCTCTCCCGCCGGGTTCCCTCGGTCAGGGTGAGGTCCTCCATCTCCGGGATCGGACTCGGATCGGCCTGGGTCAATGCCATGTGGTTCCAAGTGAGGCTTAACACACCGAGCTGGAATCCAAACGACACCTGTAGGAGACATAACTGCAGCATACCCTCTTCCCCAGGTTACGAGTGGCGCCGGGCCCCTCCAGGAAGGGTCCGGTGGCACCCGGTATCGGACCATCGGTCGTGGGAGAGCTTCTGAATGGTGGAAGTGCTTCTCCTGGGCGTGCAATCCGAAAAAACATTAAGGTGATTGTATGTGAACAATACCTTATTCAGACAATGCTGTGCCTGACCCTGTGACTTGGTGAGGGCTGGTGGCTCCCCCCTTTCTGTTTGTTTGTCAATATAGGACTTGAGCGTCCGATTGACTTGTTCCACAATCGCTTGCCCCTGCGGATTGTAAGGAACGCCAAAAGTATGCTTAATGTCCCAGGTGGCCATGAAGGCGGCCAGCTGCCTAGAGCTGTAGGACGGTGCGTTATCGGTTTTCACGTGCCGCAGTTTGCCCATTGCCGCGAAGCAGGAAAGGAGGTGCTGCTCCACGTGGGAAGCAGTCTCCCCTTTCTGTGCCGTAGCCCAAACGAATTGTGAAAAGGTATCAATGCAAACGTGCATGTACTGCCATCTGCCAAACTGCGGAACATGCGTGACATCCATTTGCCACCCCTGGTTAGCCTCTGTCCCTCGTGGGTTGACCCCCCACGAGGGCCCCCCCCCGGTGCCCCTGCACAATGCTGGCAAGAGCGAACTATGCCTTGGGCTTGAGAAAGTGGCAGATTGAACTGTCAGGCGAGCGCTTTGGCATTTTGATGAAAGAATGCATGACTCTGAATTGGAGTAGTGAAAACACCTAACACTGAACGTTGCTGAATTTCCTTTGCAGCCACATCCGCTCTGCTATTGCCCGTGGAAATCGGACCCGGTAGGTCTTGGTGACTTCGGATGTGGGCAATATAGAGCTCTTCCGTGCGGTTTCGCAAATGAAATTGAGCTGTGAGGAACAAACTCAGCAATTTTTTGTCTATCGCGGGAGTGATGTATGCTCCCAGTAGACTGTGAAGCAAATTCCTAACATACTGACTGTCAGTAATGATGTTTAGGCGCTCTTTGGCGAAGGTGCGCAAAGCGAGGTTCACCGCTGCCAACTCTGCCCGCTGTGTGGACTTCTGTGGAAGAGTTAACAGCGTGCGCCAAGCCTGGCCCTCCTGCCAAGTCAAGACACCATATGTGCGACCCTCATCAGTAAAAACTGTCCTGGCCCCCTGAAGCGGAACCAGCGAGAGCAATTCAAACAAGCTGACTGTCTGCGTTTGAAGCGAGACAAGTCTGGGGTCTTTTGGCAAGTGGTATGCCAAGCATCCGGTGAATCCCTTCAAAGCAATTGGAAGCGAGTCACCGAGCTGCATCAATTGCTGAACCTGCTCTTTGGTGAATGGGACCACGATCTTTGCTAAGTCGTGCCCTGAAATGTCCCTAGCTCTCAGCCTTCCGTGGTAAACCACCGCGGAGACCAACTCTTGGGGAGGAACGATGTTTCGGGAAGAGGTGTTCGGCAAGTACACCCATTCCACGATACTCGCTCCTTTCTCGGAGTCCACTCCTAGGGCTCCGGTGAACATGGATCCTGCCCGAACGATGTACAAGTTCAGGATCGGAGCATATGGCCCCTGAGCAATCCTGTCCACCCACCTTTGGCTGAGAATTTGGTTGACTTTCTCGAGAGCCAAGCGTGCCTCTCGAGGAATTTGTATCCGGTCTGCCGGCTGCTTGCCTAATGTGAGCAGCGAGAAGAGCGGCTTCAAAAGTTCCGTATCCAATCGGAAATACGGTCTGGCCCAATTAATGTTTCCTAAAACCTGCTGCAATTCTACCAGGGTGACTGAGTCCTTCAAGTTGATTTGGGGCAAAACTGGTGCTGCTAAAGAGCGGAGAAGCCGATGACCCAAGTATGAGAAGGGCTCGGTTCTCTGCACTTTCTCTGGGGCAATGAGTAACCCTTTCTCCCCCAGGCTGGCCTGGAGGTCTTTAAACATTTCGCTGCCGAGTTGCGGCACTGCGACCAAGATATCATCCATGAAATGGCATACTAAAGCTGTGGGATGAAGGTTTCGAAACTTTGCCAGTGCATTGTGAACATAAATTTGGCACAGGGTGGGCGAGTTGAGCATGCCCTGTGGCAAAAATTTCCACGCGTAACGCTGCGTGGGCTCGCTGTGGTTCACAACCTGCACCGTAAAGGCGAACCTTTCCCTGTCCCTGGGGTCCAAGGGAATGGTGTAAAAGCAATCCTTGAGATCTACAACTAGGATCTCCCACCCCTTGGGAATCATATTTGGATTTGGGATGCCGCATTGAAGCGGACCCATTGGCTGTATACATTTATTGATCTCTCTGAGATCGTGGAGGAGTCGCCACTTCCCCGATTTCTTCTTGATGACAAAAATAGGCGAATACCAAGGACTAGTGGACTGCTCTATGTGTCCTGGTTCTAGCTGTTCTTTAACCAGTTGCTTTAGGGCGACTAATTTCTCTCCCACTACCGGCCATTGTTCCACCCAGACCGGCGTATTGGTGAGCCATTTAAGTGGCAACGCCATTACCCGAAGGTAAGCGTAGCACCGTACTGCTGTAAAATGTCTCGCCCCCAAAGGTTGATATGCACGTCCAGAATGTGCGGCCGAATGACCGCTGTGCCGTCAGCCTTTGGAATCGTGACTTCCACCCACTCCCGGCTCCTAAACGCTTCTTGGATGCCGCCTACCCCCCACACATCGGAGACCGGCTCAATGGCCCACTCCCGTGGCCACTGGCTTCGGCTGACCACACTCACATCAGCTCCGGTATCGAATAACCCTGAAAATGATCTTTTATTCAGAAATACCTCAATAACTGGGCGCTGTTTCCACTCAATGTTGGTCTCCACTGTCGCTAAGACTTGGTATATTTGCACTGCCTCACTTGCGCTCGAGCGGTCTGCTGACCCGGACTCTGAGCTGTCCCTGAGCCTTCCCTGGCTATCTGCTGGCGAGTGACAAGGAACCATAATCAGTTGCGCTAATGTGTCTCCTTTGTGAATTGTCTGGGGTAAGTGCGTCCAAAGCTGAACTTGGAGAACGCCTGAAAAATTGGAGTCAATGACTCCTGGAATTACAAGAATTCCGCGTGCTCCTGCTACACTGCGAGGCAAAACTAAACCTATAAATCCCTTGGGCAGGGGTCCCATGTACTGGGAGTCCACCAGATAGACTGTGCCTGGCAGGTCGCATGTAACGTCCGCCTGGCAAGTCAATTCTAGCCCTGTACTACCCTTGGGGCTGGCCTGTGCCTTCGCAATGCTAGGAATGTGATCGGAATCTAGTCTAGCTCTGACGCGCTCAGAGCGAGGGAAGCCTCTGTTTGGACCGGGGCCAGAGACATGCCTGCGTTCTGGTTTCCCGAATTCGGACAGTATCTGGACCAATGGTAGCCTTTCTTACACTTCGGACACGGGGTGTTTGGAGCCTTGGAATGGCCGGAATTTTGTCCGCCTCCCTTGGATCGGCACTCCCTAGCGAAGTGACCGACCTTGCCACAATTGTGACATGCCCCTTGATTTTTATTCTTAGGTCTTCTACCCCCTTGCACCGCTGCTGCCAACAGACCCATTTTATAGGATTCTGTGCCAACGTCGGCGCAAGCTCTAATCATGTCCGTGAGAGTCAAGTCGGGATGATTACCCAGTGACTGCAAGATTTTGCGGCAGTCCAAATTGGCATTATCTTTGGCCAATTTCATCATGAGCTCTTGTTGGGCTTGCTCATTATCGATCTGCCTACTGATCGCTTCCTCTAAGCGATTGATAAAGTCCATGTAGGGCTCCTGGGCTCCCTGTTTGACTGCGGTGTAATTTTTGGCCGCTTTGCCAGTTGCTGGAACCTTGAGAAAAGCCTTGAAGGCAGCCTCGGCTGACATCTGAAGAGTGGCTAGTGGCAAGTTGATCTGCGCATCGATGGATTCGAAGGCACCTGAACCATATAACTGGTCAGGAAGTACTGCGCCTCCCATCCTGGCAGCCCTTGTCTGAGCCTCGAGGCGATACTCGCTGTCCCATAGCAAATACTGGCTGGGGTTGAGCATCATCCGCATGACGGCTTTCTAGTCGTGTGGGATGAACATGGTATTCTCGCACACTTGCTGAAGCGTGCCCCTAGTGAAGCGACTCTGGAGTCCTGTCTCTGTAATGGCCTTCCGTATAGCCATGAGAAGCTTATACGGGACTGGTGAATGAACTACCTGCTGGGCCCCTGTGAGGGCATCCATTTCCAAGCGAATTGGACAAATCTGACTAAGCTCAGCTAGTTCTTCTGCTGGCAATTCCCCCTTTTTGATCTCTTCCTCAATTGTGCGCTGAAGGGCACTCTTGGTCTGGGAGCCTGTAGCTGTCAGAGAAGCGCCTGCGCTCCTCATTCCATGCATTCCGCCGGTGACGTCTGCAGCTGTCACCGGGGGAAAGCTCCCTACACTACTCTGCTTAAACTGCAATGACGGATAGAGCGCCGTGGGCGCCGATGGCTTGACTGGCGCTGGGGGTTCTTTGGCCTCTACCCGGACTGGGTCTATCTCCGCTAAGAGCTTCCTACATTTACTCCATGTGCGAATTACGCCCTCAGGAGCTTTCGGGGGTTGCTGAATGCAGTCTCCTATCTGATCCCAAAGCTGAAGGGTTAACGTACCTACTTCTGGGTAAAGCAGGCAGTGTTCCCTTAGGTACACCAAAAGTCTCGGTAGCTCTCTGCTGTGAAAACGTAACTGAAATACCCTGGCCAGGATTTTGAACTCTTCCTCATGAGTTCTTTGGCTAGCGGACGGACGTTGTCGCTGAGGACAAGTCCCCATATTACCTGCGGGGGTTCTCCGAAGATTCCTCCTCGGGACGAGTCGACGCGTCTTGTGGGCCAGGCAATAGGTTTTGGCGACGATTCTCTGGGTAGAGCTCAGAGCGTGGCCTGCTGCCACGGGCCCTCGGTGGCCTCTGCGCTGTCAGGGTTCACAGCTGACCCTGAGCGGAACACGTTTTTCCGTGCTGCAAGCCGCCGTGAAAGTCGGGAGCAAGCTGTAGGATGCCTCTTCTGTAATGCCTCGCCGCAGGGCCGTCTTCCCGACCGGCTGGCTTACCGGCCGGGCTGCCGCGCTGTCCTCCGGGATGATCGGACGCGGTTCTCGTGTAGAACTGGACCGTGTGATCGCTTACTCTCGAGTAGATCACGTCGGGGTCACCAGGTGTAGGAATCGGGGCCGCTAGGACGGCCGTTGGGTCCCGGAGGAGACTGATCAAGTAACGACACGAGGCAATATGGAACGAGATCAGATCAGTGGTTTATTGAGGGAAAAGCATCATCATATATAGATCAGAAGGCAATGCAGGAAAGAATCGTCATCTGACAGAAAATCACATCACCCATTTACTCGGGTTAATGGGGAATCTCTCTTGGGGAAGTTAATTAACTTGGGCAAACACTGACAGGGGAAAACCATTGTCTGAGGCTTACGCCAGGGTAAATATGGCTTCTATTTGCACCAAAGATTAGGCTGACCTGTGAGTCAGTAATTGCTTAATGGGTAACGGAGGTTAGCGATCTGCTCTCTCAGCAGAACCGTCGGTCAGGTCAGGTGTGGGTGAATAAACCCTTATGATTTATACTATTAATCCGCTCCCCCAATTTCTGGGCCCGCAGAGCCCACAGACCAGGAGCCTTCTCGACCGGAGTGGCCTCTGCCAGCCACCGCGTTATGCCAATTGGGCATGCGGAATCCGCAAATGCTGTAGCGCTTTAAAGACTAACTGCTGTTTTTAATGTTAGCTTTCGTGAATCAAGTCCACTTTGTCAGGTGTAGGGGTGAGACTTCATGGCATCAGTTTATTATACATCATGCTAACTAGTCACTTTGTACCTCTGTACCTGATGTATATAAACTGATGCCATGAAGTCTCACTCCTGTGTCTGATGAAGTGGACTTGATCCATGAAAACCAACATTACAAAACAGCAGTTAGTCTTTAAAGTGCTACAATATTTTTGTTTTGTTTTGTTTACTCTGATATGCTTGAAATATAGACTAACACAGCTACTATTCAAAAACAAAAAACCAACTATGTATTTTAATGGTAGCTTATGTTGAAGTCCACAATTCCATGCCTTGTAGTATAGCCAAGAATACAGAGTGCTATGTGGAGTGCATATTCTCATAATCAGTTGTACAGTTTTTTTAGGAGTATTTTGCATTATTTGTTATATAGATGATCCTTGCTATGTGGCCTCCCTGCTTCCTATTATACAACCAACCTCTTACTGACCTGCTACAGCTTGGCCTTTGTCACAAAGTACAATATCATAAAATCCATGCATGTAAACTTTGTATTTTCCTTCTTCTCTCAGGACACTTCTCTCATTCCCCTTTTGTACTTCCTCTCCCGGCTCTCTCCATTTCTGACTCTTCCCCATCTTGTAGCCCAGTGCCCTCCCAATTTCTCTGCATCGCAAGGCAACTCTCTTTTTGGCTGCAGCTGTGGTAATGTGGGGAGTGGTTGTGCCAATGCCCTCTTCACCTTCATCTTCACCATCTCATGGCATGAAGATTTTTAGGGAAATAGTTTAATATTTTTGAATTACCTCCTTCACTGGATTCAGTTTGCTAAGCTAACATTCACACCAAGATCCCAAAAAGTTAGAAATATGCTGGAATTTAAAAGCTCATGCCTCCTCATTTTGATGAAATCTCATTCTTCAGCTAAACACTCTTTCTTGTTTTATAATAAAGAGATTCAATATAATTTGGACCAAAGAAAATTACTGCTGTTAGCAAAATGTCATTGGTCTTATGGGTATAGAAACGTGTAAAGAGGATTAGGAGGATTTTCTTTGCCATTTTAAGTGGTTTAGCTTACCTTATTTCACTTCTTTAAAAAATTAAGATGCTACATTTTCTAATTCATATGATGTAATTCATGGGAGTTTTTCTGTCAGAATAAAATAGAAGAATGTTACCTCTTCTCTAGAAAGCATTCTTCCTAAACTTACCAGTCATTGAATAAAGGGACAGGTCTTGTCCTGGATCAGCAACTGCTGGCTAAGGGACAGGAAACAGAGGGTAGCACTAAATGGACACTTCTCCAAGTGTAGGGAAGTAAAGAGTGGGGACCCCCAAGGTTCAGTACTGGGACCCCTGCTTTTCAACCTCTTCATAAATGATCTAGAAGTAGGAGTAAATAGCAAGGTAGCCAAATTTGCTGACAACACTAAATTATACAGGGTAGTGAAAACTGCGAGAAATTGTGAGGCGCTCCAAAGGGGAGCTGGGGGAGTGGGCAAAACAGTGGCAAATGAGCTTCAACATTAGTAAGTGCAGAGTGATGCACATTGGGCAAAAAACCCCAATTATGTTTATAAACTGATGGGGTCTGAACTCTCTGCGACAAACCAGGAAAGGGACCTTGGTGTCTTGGTGGACAGCTCAATGAAGGTGTCAACCCAGTATGCCTCAGCAGTGAAAAAAGCAAACTCAATGTTAGGGATCATTAGGAAGGGTATAGATAATGTCAGCAAGTGTCATTTTGCTCTTCTTAAATCTATGGTGAGGCCCCATCTGGAATACTGTGTACAGTTCTGGTCCATAGCTGTCAAGTATCCCGTATTGGCTGGGGAAACCCCTTATTTTATACTCTTCCCTGCTGCCATCCCATATTAATTAGGCTGCAATGCCCTATTGCCGCCATTGGAGGGCAGCAAAGGATAAGCATAGCTGTCAAATATACTGTATTTGCTGGGAAATTTCCCTTATTTCCAAATCCAAAACGTGACAGGTATGTTCTGGTCGCCATACCTCCAGAAGGATATTATGGAGCTGGAAAAAGTGCAGATGAGGGCAACCAGAATGGTTAGGGGACTGGAACACTTTCCTTACCATCTGAGGCTGCAACAGTTGGGCCTTTTCACTCTTGAACGACGGCATCTAAGAGGTGACCTGATTTAAGTTTATAAAATCATGCACGGTGTGGACAAAGTAGATAAGGAAAAACTATTTTCCCTATCGCATAACACTAGAACTAGGGGGCACTCCATGAAACTTTTGGGTACTAGTTCTCAAACAAATAAGAGAAAGTACTTTTTCACCCAGAGGATCACTGGTCTATGGAACTACCTGCCAGAAGAAGTGGTGACAGCTGTCAGTCTTGACAGCTTTAAGAAAGGATTAGACAAGTTCATGGAGGACAAGAGTATCAATGGCTATAATTATGGATACCTAAGGACAACCTCCGGGTTGGAGACATAGGCAGGATATCTCTCATGCTATTTCCAGGGAATCCTAAGCAGGTGAAGGCATCTGCTTGGGAATACCCTGAAGCAAAAGGTGAGCCACTGTATGAGACAGCATGCTGGACTGGATGGGCTATTGCCTGTTCCAGCAAGGCTGTTCTTATGTTCCTAAGACTCTACTGTCTTTGTGGAGATTGGGTTCTTTTTACAAGGTAAAACAATGATCTTCCAATTCAGATATGTGTTTTACCTCATTAATTAATTAATTCCACATCATCTACACCCATGCTAAAATGGCTTTATAATTGAACTGATGTGGAAAAAATTGATAAGTGTCTGATTCATGGAGTAATCCTGTTGACACAGCAATGAAAGGCCGCAGTTGAAGAGATGTCCACTGCAGATAAGAACATGATTTTAGTGTTACCTTTATGTTTGACTGGTGGCCATTACAAATGAGGTGAAGTAATTTTTGAAGTGTTATATTTTCTTTTCTTTTTTTGTGGGTGGTACTGCCATGAGGATGCCACATGAGAGGCACCTTGAAAACACAAGTGCAGTTGCTGAAGTGTATCCTTTCTTTACAAAGAAAAACATTTATTTTTGTTAGAAATGTTCAGAATTTATACCTGTATATGTGTGGCTTGGGACACCTGGTTCAACTGAGATCTGCCTATATTTTCCCTACTAATGAATTCAACTTGTTCTTGCAGTTAATTTTTCACAAGTTAATACCTGCAAATGGAATGGAGCTCTATATTTTAGATTTTGTGTCAGAACCAAATGCTACTTCATTAGTCTTGATGTCAGAATGGATATATTTAGATTGGGATCAGTGACTCTAAACCTTTTCACTGCAAAGCAGAAATGTGGAAAATGAAGGACAGATAGTAGTTACAGCTAAGTATTGTCATGGTACTGTGCAACAGGCTTCTCTTAAAAGATGTTTTTACTTCTTAGATGATAAATATTTTACTTACTATGACAATAGAGAAATCTTTATGTATTACTCACAAAGAGTTTACTCATTTATTTTTTTAAAAAGTAAATACAATCTGCAGAAGCCGAACTGCATAAAGCACATCGACATGGACAGCTGTCTCTGCATACACTTTCTGCTTCAGATTCACATGGAGAGGGAGAGCAAGCTGGTTGCACAACATTATGTGTAGGACCAGCATTGCAGCTTTCATCTTCTATATGTGAGCTTCTTATGTGAAAAGGATTTAACAATGAACTGAAGCTGAATTAGGAAACATTTAGCTCCTGGCCTTGGTTCTCCATCTGTGAAATGGAACTGACAGTGACCCAACCATAATGTATGCACATTGTATTTCTGTACCAAATCTATGTACTTTCCTAGACTGCTGTATTTTTGTTCCTTTTTACAGTGGCACAGTAACCATAAGATTGTCAGATGTCAAAGCAATGCTGCTTACCCTGGATGGAAACCCATATATTGGTAATGAATGTTGCACAGCTGTTCTGAGACATATTCTTGGGAGATAGGTAGGATGGTAAATGCATACAAACACATATACACATGCTTTACAATTGTGGGCTACCTTGAATGGTGCAGAAATACCACCTGTCTGCCATTAATTACCATTATATCTGTGTCTCCTTCTGGGAAAAGCAACATATTAGCACTGAATGGTCCTCTCAGCTTTACCAAGTACACAAGAAAAAGCCACTACAAAGGAAGTAAAGCCAAGCAGTCACACACAGAAGTAGATGTCGATGTTTCTTGAAATGCTGTTTTAACCACCAGAGCAAACAAAAGTTGAAACCATTAATGCTTATCGTGTTGATGTAGTATAAAATGAAAACAAGTGTATGGTATTATTAACAACATCAATTCACTTTTAATTGATTCCATGAAGTTAAATGGTTTCATTATCATGTCTCGCATTGAGCACCAAGGCAGGATATTAATTATACAGTATTTCGAAACTTACTGGCAATAATACTGATAACCAGGGATTTCTACATTAGCTCAACTGAGCTTCTGGAGGCTATTTTATACATACACACAAATTAAAGTGAATTTCATTTTCTTTACATGCATAAATCAGTAATGCTCTCCCCCGAGACTGCGAGAACAAGAAGTCTATTGAAAGCTTCATTCTTTGTAATCATGCCTAATCCAAGAATTTCATGAAAATCAGGGACTTTAAGAGATTGATCAGTATAGACTACCAGTAACTACTCAGTTTGTCCACTTAGCTTTAAGTTGCAGTGATGGGCCAGGAGTCAAGATCAGATTTCTGATCATTGTTCATAAGTCCTATAGAACTCATAGACCTCCAGGGAAAATTTCAGAAGTCTTTTTTCATCATAACTGACATTTATCCCAATAAAGGGTTAACTCCAAAATGAAATGAGACAACCAGTTGCAATTATATCAAAATTCATCTGGGTATCAAAATAAAAGTCTTTTTACTGTTGAAATAATTCCAAGCTGCATCAGGTTGTTTATTTCTACACGCTTTATTTACCTGCATTGCTTCCACAAGAATAGAACACTTCACAGTAAATAACCAAAAGTCTGTAGGCACAAATACTTTTTAAAACGTTGGAAACTAGACTTAAGTTGTAGGCAAATGTGAGATTTCAATTCAAAACACCAAGAACAAAGTACAAAAGACAAAAATAATGCTTTAGATATAGATCCATTCTTATAACATGAAAAAATACTTACTTGTCATAAAATGTTGGGATCAGAGGTTTAGGTACTTAAAAGTATAATAACATACTGAAAAGAGTGTTAATTTTATATTTTAAAAATATATAAGTGCTCAGCCTAAAAAGGCACATGAGAAAAGCAGAGAATTTATCTCGCAAATACATAACTTTAAAAGCATATATATTTATATACAGTAATACCCCAGATTATGATGGAGGTCTGTTCTGACAGCCTCTGTTGTAAACCAAAAAAATTGTGAACCAAAGCACCCATAGGGATGCATTGAAAAATTTAAAAAAAACACTCCTGAATTGATTGTTGTAAACTGGAAAAAATACATAAAAAATCCGTAAGCCGGGACGGCATTTCCATAGGATTTGACATTGTAAACCGTGGCAAACTTTAACCGAGGCATTTGTAAACTGAGGTTTTACTGTTTATATAAATTGTCACTATCTAAACATCCTAACTAAATGTAATATTTCCACAGCCAGTTTTAGTGCCATAAGAGAGGTAATGGTCCTACAATTGTGTAGGTATTTTTTTTCTTGGTGTTGTTTCCTTTGGACTTTCTCTAGAATGACTGTTTGGAACCTTATTTCTTGTTGAGGAAACATAGATCAATAATCTATAATGTCCAGGCTTTCTAGGGTTTCAGCACAGTAAGTAGGTGCCCTCCTTTGCCCTGGAGAGGTTCTCCTTGTGATAATTTTCTCTGATATATTTTCTCTGATAATATATCTCTATCCATATCTATATTTATACATAAATATATATATTTGATTTATATTTTTCAGGCTACGGACCATGATGCTGGAGTAAATGGCCAAGTCCATTACAGTTTAGTGAATTTCAACCAACTTTTTCGCATAACATCCAATGGTAGTATTTATACTTCAGTGAAGCTAAATAGAGAAAAAAGGGATTATTATGAACTAATTGTTGAAGCAAAAGATGGAGCTGTGGATGCTCGTCATGCAACACTAACTTTGGGGATCAAAGTTTTAGATATTGATGACAACAGCCCTGTGTTCTCTAATGCCTCGTATACAGTGACAATTCCAGAAAACATGCCCCCAGGCACGGTTTTCCTACATTTAGAGGTAAGTGAGAAATAAGTTCCAAGACTATTGTTAGTCAAGCAGAATTTGTAAAGGCTAAATTATTACTTTCCATTTTTCTTAGCATTATCTCCAACCTGTTAAAGAAAGAGGCAAGACACAGATGTTATGGTATAAAGCTTGAGCCACATCTATTGAAACTTAATGAAACCCCTGCAGTTACCCAGGTGGCTCTCCCTGTTAGCTGGAAGGCTGGCAAGTCAGCAGTTCGAGACCTGCACGATGGATTGAGCGCTCATCTCTGTCCCAGCTCTTGGGGATATGAAAGGAGCCTCATTGGGCATTTCCTGAGCAGAGTTTCTTCCGCGAAAATCCTTTCAAACCAGAATAATTTCTGACCTGAAATTATTATTAGTATTACATACTTGGTGCCATTGCAGGAGACCTCATTGTCCCCTCATGGGTCCAGATGGGCAAATTCCTTTCCTCTCTGCAATGCCGAACCTTTCCAGCTCTTACACAAGACCACTAATTCAGGGAGGCATCTCCATGGCTGTTTCCAACTCTATTCACGTAAATTGATGTTGGGTGTACTTATTCAGTGGTTTCTTTTTTGTTGTTGTTTGTTTTATTATGTTACTTTGTTATTTGTATGAGCACCACCCAGAGTGGGAAATATCCCAAATGGATGGTATAAAATGCAATTAAATGAATAAATAATACCATTGAGATTTCTCATTATGTTCATTGTACAGTGGAACCCCACATAACGAACACTTTGCATAATAAAAAATTCGTATAACAAAGTGTTTTTGCACTAACCACAATACCCCACATTACAAATTTTTTGTTATATGGGGTTTTTGTTAAGTGAGGTATACCCCACATAAAGAAAATAAAAGGTTTGTTATATGGGGCTTTCGTTAAGCGAGGTATACCTCACTTACTGAAACCCTGTATAATGAACATTTTATTTTCGTTATGCGGGGTATCGCCAATAGTGCTTCCTATAATAAAAAAACTCGCATAACGAAGAGCCCCACAGAGTGGAGTTTTTTCATTATACTGGGTTCTACTGTATGTCCAACTGATTCGTCCAAATCATGGCAGGCACCCAGCTTCCACCTCATCCAATTATGCCCTGTGGAAGAAAGATGTCAGCCTCTGCATCTACTAAGTGAACTCCATCCCCACAGAAATCTGGGCAGCCAAACTGGATGGCCAGGTAGTCCAGATATATTCTGCCAGATTTGTTGACAGACACCGTGAGTTCCCTGTTAACCCCTTGGCGTGCCCAATCCAAACATTGTGGATCAAGTCACTCCTTCATGTCATCTCCTTTTCTGTATAAACACACTATCCTGCCTGCCTCATCAAAGGAGCATATTGGAGCATATTGAGGAGGGTTGCATAACAATCACTCTATAATATGGAGTTCTGTTTGCATGTGGTATCGTACTTGAAGAATTTAGGTCAGAGAAGAAAACAAATATTGTAATTCTCCCTTCCCAGTTAATGAAATTGATGTATGGTGTATTTTGCTGTTTCTCAATCTGTTGTTTTTTGTTTGCTCCAGGCTAAAGACATTGACCTTGGATCCAATATTACCTATGGAATACGAACCCGGGAAGCCCTTCAGTATTTTTCACTGAACAGATTTACAGGGGAGCTGTCACTTTTAAAGTCCTTGGATTTTGAGTCATTTTCTGGCACACATGCAACATTCACGTTTTTGGTTGAAGCCTTCGACATTGGAGGAACAATGCCTTCTGGCCTTGCTACTGTCACTGTGAGAATAAGGGTAAGAGTGCACTATTGTTGTTGTTGTTGTTTTTTATAATGTCCTGTCTGCTGACTTAATTTGTTGTGTGGTGCTATTAAAAGAGACCCATAGGCATTTTAGCAAAAGCAGAGACACCCAAGAGGAAGTTTCATTTTTTCCAGTACAGTTTTCTGATGTGACTTCTCTATTATTGGCATAAATCTGCAGACTGTTTGTAGTGGAAACATGTATTTTAAAAAATGTACACTAGTAACAAATAGAATTGCTTTGCAAATGTACATAATGATAGAGCTATGCCTTGGCCCATAGATTTGTGTGTTATGGAATTAAATTGGTGAACCCTTTAAGATCCTCCGGAGACTAAAATAAACATCAACAGAATTGTTTGCCCAAATGGCAACAATATTTCAGTTTAAGTCGCATAAACCCACAGTTTTATGAGCCTCACTTATAGATCAACTGCTTGTATGCACTACGCTAGAATTTCAATTTCTGCTGTTATGAGTCTGATTTTCTAATCTAAAGGATGACAATAGCCCTGTGTTTGAGCTGCTTTTTACAGTACAAAATTTCTGCACTATCCTTATTTGTATTGCTGATAAGGGCCATTTTGACTCCTTTTTCTAGCATATACAGTACTCAAGTATTTTTAAATGGACAGGCAGTGATGTGAAGTATGATTAAGAAAATGCATAAATATAATCAATGCACAGTTCCTTGTTTGTTCACTGGTGACCTCCTAGGTTTCGCCTATGCATAATGTGTAAAATCTAAAAAATGGCATCCTGACATTGCTGGAGACTAGGGTGATGATACTTGTGTGATATGAGAAGATGGTGTTTCAGCATGTTTCATCTGTGCAAAAGATATGAGCTTGACTTCTGTTTATTTTGTTCTTATTTTTCTTCCATGTCTAGGCCAGATGTGAAACTGCCAAAATGAAGACACCTTTTGGTGAGTTCATTCTGCAGTTCCTTTCAACTGACCTAAAGTGAGAAAGATTAACCGGCAACACAAGGTTGCCATTTCCAGGATACACACGATTGTGTTTCAAAAATACCACAATCTTCAAGGAGGCTCAGTTTTAATCAAGGGCATGACAATGTGCTTTAGGTCAGTGGTGGCAAACCTATGGCATGTGTGCCAGAGGTGGCACTCGGAGCCCTCTCTGTGGGCACCCATGTGGTCACCCCAGCACAGAGTTCATCCCGCTCCGCTGCCCAGCAGTCCAATTGGAGAGCTTCCTCCCTCCCCCCAGCACAGTTTGCTCTGCCCCTCTGCCCAACAGCCCAATGGGAGAGCTTCATCCCTCCCCTGTTGCCATGTTGGCACTTTGCAATAAATAAGTGGGGTTGGGGTTGCAGTTTGGGCACTTAGTCTCTAAAAGGTTTGCTCTGACTGTTTTAGGTTTTCAAGACTTGCGGCTAAGGAATATATCTGATAAATGGTTAAAAAAAGTAAAGTACTCATATATACTGCAGGAGAATGTATAACAAATTTACAAATACCATTTCCTCCAACCTGATGGGCAGTTATTTCATATGTTCCTTGGAATGTATGTATGTTAACTGTTCAGCTTGAGAATGTTAACCAAAAAGAGCACATACCCACATAAAAGGCCACATGTATGCTGTGCATGCATCCACACACATTCCTTCATTCTTTTGTAGAGACTCTCTTTTTACATTTACTCTCCCACAAAACAATCTTTTCATGATTTTTCAGTTCACTTCTTTAGGTCAGCACTCAGTACTTTGTGAAAAGTGTGGGCAGCCAATGTTACTCAGCACTGCTTTACACATTACATAGATGTAGCTTGAGTATGTCACACATGACATTTTTATGATTCAGCTGTCTTTCAAGAGACCTTTCTTCTACACACCTGTTCATATTTCCAGTACCTCTGTGACATGTCACATTTCCTTTCCCCCATCTATACTCCCCACTGGTCATCCTTTACTTCACTTTTAACCTCCATTTTCTTCATCTAGTAGTCCTTATTTATGGGCAGGGAGCCTGATTTTCTAGTGATGTAAATGGGATGGTTCTGTTGTTTGTTGTGCTGTGGGTAGTAAACAGAAACTGTACACCTGAGAAGAAACTCCAACATGGTGGAGTTTCATTTTTAGAAAGGTTAAAATATATATTTTGTTAGGATTTTTCTTTTTGATATGATTTTTCTTTTTTTTTTAGGATTTTTTCTTTTTTCCCCAAAGGATTTTTAAGGGTCGTTAGAATGCATTGTGTTGTTTTAGCACACATCCGTGAAATCTCTATTAATGCATTCTCTTTCTGGACAGAGCCTGTATGTCATAGTGATTTCTCCAGACAAATGGTCGGAAAAATAAATGTATTATTTTCATTTGATGTTGAGAAGTTAGGGCACAATGTATCTTTCTCTAAAACATTTCCCAAATATGAGATGCAATTACATGATTTCATGATATGGCTAAGAAATTGTTTTCAAAAGCATCACATAAATACAAGTACACATAATTACAACTTGGAAAGCATAATTAAGAATAGAATGACATGAAGAATTAAGAGTATAAAGACCATTCACCCCATTCTTAGTGCAAATGGAAATTCTGATCTTTATATGAAGGTTTTACAGATGCAAGCACTTCCCAAGGGACTTGTGTTCCAAAATATCATTATTGAAAGAAAGTGGAAGCTGAAAGCTGTTGTGCATTGAAATGTGCAGAAAACATATGTTGAGACCAGTCAATGACTACATTGTCTTTTTTAAAGCAGTACTTAACAATAACCAAATTCTAAAGTTACGTATCTCTGCTTATTAAGCAAGGATATACATGAGCTTTTGCCTGCTTCATCTGTTCTCATTCTACTTCTTTCATCTTCCCTTCTCAGCATAGCATTAAAGATTTTCTTAAGTAACCACTTTTATGTTATAATTAAAGGCGGCAGCTCAGAAGCATGAAGGGCTCTTACTCATTAGTAAAGACTTATCATGGCAAACATAAGGGACAATCCTTTTTTCTCCTTCATGTGGGCCTCAAAATTGTGATCCAGATGGTTAGAAAATTTCCTGGAGTGGTTTTATGTACCACATAGGGTTGCCAGAAAAGGTAGAAATGCTAAAAGTACCAGGAACATCACAATGCTTGTTACCTTAGGACAGTGGTAGTTAACTTATGGCATTTGTGTCAGAGATGGCACTCAGAGCCCTCTCTGTGCGCACACACATAGTTTCCCCAGCACAGAGTTTGCCCCACCTCTTTGCCCAGCAGACCAATGGGAGCAATTTCTCCCTCTCCTACCTTTGAGTTTGCCCCACTCCTCTGCCCAGCAGCCCAATGGGAGAGTTTCCTCCCTCCCCTGTTGCTGTGTTGCCAATTTGCAATAAATAAGTGGGTTTTCGGTTGTAGTTTGGGCACTCAATCTCTAAAAGGTTCACCATCACTGCCTTAGGAGGTATTTATAGGAGGTAAAATGTTTTCCAAAATGACACTAAAGCAAATGTTGCCATTGTTCTCAATTATAATTGCTATTTGCTGTTATAATTTGTTTCAGTAGATATATTAAGACAACAATAATTACATTTTGGAGAAAGGACTGTGTTACAGTTTTTGAAAGCTAGGTACTACCTCAAGTCTGTGTGCATGAAACTGAGTTTCCTGTGTACAAGACAGACCAGGTAGGGGATGGGGAGGAAGAATAAAAAGAAAGGCTCTCATCTTATTTCAAAATGCTTGCAAATCTTAGCATGGGTGAATGTGCATACATGAAAACTACTGCAAATACAGTGTTGTTTCAAAGAGAAAATTTTGTTGAATACATGTGCACTTGAGGATCTAACATAATGCAACAAATAGTTTGACTCCTACATAAGAACATAAGAACAGCCTTGCTGGAACAGGCCACAGCCCATCCAGTCCAGCATTCTGTCTCACACAGTGGCTCACCATTTCCTTCAGGGTATTCCCAAGGAGGTGCCTTCACCTGCTTAGGATTCCCTGGAAATGGCATTGAGAGATATCCTGCATATCTCTCCAACCCCGAGGTTGTCCTTAAGTATCCATAATTATAGCCATTGATACTCTTGTCCTCCATGAACTTGTCTAATCCTTTCTTAAAGCTGTCAAGACTGACAGCTGTCACCACTTCTTCTGGCAGGGAGTTCCATAGACCAGTAATCCTCTGGGTGAAAAAGTACTTTCTCTTATTTGTTTGAGAACTAGTACCCAAAAGTTTGAGCCAATGTTTGCTCCTAGTTTGTTCCTTTGCTGTCTTAACAATAGAAATAAACAAAGTGGAACTTGTAAAGTCACAGAGAACTAAGCTAAACATTGTTACCAGTGAAAAATTAAACACTTCCCCTGCTTATCTGTGGAGGGGCAGTAGAGTGCTGTCGATGTGCTGAATCAGTTAAAGTTTTCAAAACCCTTTCAGTGTGTTGCTGATCAAAACCACAGTAGGGGAAGTGTTCAATTATCAGAAGAAGGAGCCAAGGGGTTGCTTGAGGACAATATGCCATCTGGGTGCTAGGATAACAATAAATGGTATATCATACCTTCACACCCACATGTGGCTTTGGTTGGTTCATGTAACCACACTTGTAGGTGGTCCTGCTGCCAGCCCAGTATGTGGTGCTATACTGATTCCTGCTATAAATTGTACATCTGAAATATTTCTCTCCTAGGCTTCTTCTATGAATCTACTCCTGCCTCTCTGTGCAGATACCTAGATTCTGTTTAATATACATTGGCTGAAACCCTGTTTCTCAACCTAGTAAATCACAAGAAAAGGTCCACTGAATCAGTGAGGATTTGGTGAGTTAGCTGCCCTATAAAAACATTAATTTCGCGCTCCTGCTCTAGTTATGACTTACTAGGCTAAGCAACAGAATTTCAACCACTGGGATAAATTTAATTTAGGAATAGAGATATAAATTCTAAACTATAACCATTTTGTGTGTGTTCAATCATAAATCCATTCTCTCTTATTTTCAGAGTAGAGGATTAAAAACTGCACGATGCATTTAAATTATGTACATATCCCATTAAAAATATACATTTTTGTATGCATCTTCCTCGAATAATTTTTTTACACTTTTTAAAAGCAATACCTGCATGTCAATATACAGATATGCAATCTAAGGGATGTTCTAATCTGCATATTAATCTGGGAAGTCAGAATTAGGTTGGTTCATTTAGAAATGCAGGCTGAATTAGATTCTTTAGTATCTCTAATTTAATCAGCTTAATATACTGTATACTGTATAATGAATTCATAGGAATTCATAGGAAATTATTAGCATCCACAGAAGGTGTTTTTGTCACTGTTATCTGTTACTCTAAATTAGAGAGATTAATCTGTCTTCTCACCATGGTAATATTTTGGAAATGGAAAATGTTGTGTTGATACAGATATAGATGTGTAATCATAGTGAAGCATTTTTCTTAAATTAATACATTGCTGAATTGTGAAAACAAATGCAATAATAAAAAAGTAGATGTAGTATCCCACCAGGAGTGTTTTACAGTGAAAATTCTAAACAAATTTACTTGTTGTGTGCTATCAAATCATTTCCAACTTATGACAACCCTGTAAATTAATGACCTCCCGAAAGTCCTGTTATTAATGGTCCTGTTCTTGCAAACAAAAGGCTGTAATTTCCTTTACTGAGTCATTCTAAATTTACTACCATTTACTCATTTATTTTATTAATGTGTTTTTAGCCATTTTTCTAAACTGCAGCCCTCTCAAGGTACTCTGCAGTTTAAAATGCTATTCTATATACCAGACCAGATTCTTAAAATCATGAGGTAATTTTTAAAAAAATAGAAGCATAAGTCACTTAGAAGAAGTTAAGTCTAACACTTTAAAAAACCTACACAAGTGGCATTGTGCATGTGAGAAAAGAAAACACCTTTTTCTCTGAGTATTCTAATATCTTTGGAAGGAGAACCATACAGTATGGAGCTTTTCTCTTGATGTTTAGTCCCATGAGGGGAAATCTAGCAGAACATCCCAGGAGTGAATGTGCTTCAAGGATTCTACAACCAGGTGGCAAGGTGCATGCTTCCCACACTAACTACAGACAGTAGTTCTTTGTGTGAACATGGTTCTCATATTCCAAATATTTGGATGTGGACAATTCACAGTGTTGGTAACAGAATCTGTTTCATTTGTCCTGTGTTATTTAAGACTCTGTTGATTTGTTTATTCCTTACTTCTTTCATACATCTTTAAATGCAGAGTGTCAGAGGTCATTTTAAAGACATTCGTAACTGACATATTTGCAATTTGATGGTTTTAGCGCATATCAAACTCCTGGATTCCAATTTGGTGTTTAATTGTCTGCAAAAGCCTTTTATTGCCTCATATGCTTTATTGTGAACATTATCTTTTAATTTAAATAATTAGCTTCTTTAGCTCTTGCAGAACATTACATATGAAAAGGAAGCCATTGTACATTGTTAACAACATGAATTCAATTAGTTCAAAGTCTGTTTAGTTTAAAGAGAGAAGATAACAGAAAGTAGGGGTTTTTTCAGACTAGCATAAGAAAAATGGTGGGAAATGGCCTTTGTAGCTTTCCATAATAAGACAGAGACTTCTGTGAAGGAAAATCACCTGCCCAAATAATATCACAAATACAAATTTCCTTTTGGGATTGAATTTAAAGTCAAATATAAGCATTCTCTGCTGTTTTCTAATCTGGAATCATTAACATGATCACAAAGAGGCTACTAGACCTCTTCCTCCCTTAGTGCTTTGTTCAGGCAAGCAGCAATAAGTCTTCAAACAAGCTCCTCCTCAAATGTAGGCTGTACATGTGTACAAAAAAATAATAATCCTTGAGGAAAAATACAGTTGCTTGCTCACATGCACACATAGAAGAAGAACACATCTTCATGCACAACATTGCTCACATGAGCAAAGTGATGAGGGTTGGGTGACATCAGCCTCTTACTTGCAACAAGGTTGACAATTTCTGATTAGGAATTGACCAAAATAGGGCTATAGCTGTTGTGCTGGGCCATACAGTTGTGAACCAGAACGTGGCCAAACGGTGTAAAGATCCAAACTCGCAAAAAACCATTTGAGGCATGTACTTCAATCTAAATATTTATTTACAGTGAACAATGCCCTCAATATTCATAATATCAGTTATTCTGTAGTAAATAATATCTTTAGTTACTTCACTAATAAATCCAAAAGTAAATGGTGATATTTTCTCAAAACAATGTATCCATGAATTGTAAACTTGTAACGAATATCTTCAAAGTGAATATTAAATTAATAATTCAATGTCTTTCAATACTTGAAACCTGATCCGGTAATCAGTTTTTCAGTATTCAATCTTCATCAGAAGTATGTTATATTATTATTAAAACAAAAATAAAAATATTAATAATATAATTCTCAATTACATTTTCAATTACATTAATCACTTATTCATATGTCAATCCATTTATCGTATATAAATCCACTAAATCTTGCCAATACTGCGTCAACAATGCCCTCATATGCATTCTTATTTTGTGCCCAATGACGTTACAATTGCGGAATGAGCTCAAGGTTTTATGCAGTGACCAAAAACCATTAGCAATCAATCTCCTACTGTCAAGTAACCCCTTAAAGGGATACTATCTACCAAAATGAAGCATGTCCATTTACATATACACACCATGTAAGAACAAAAGTAGATTACAGATGATCACAAAAAGCATGATAGATCAACTTCACTATTCAAACCCCCCGGGGACAAAGATTTGAGGCGATGTATAAATATTATGAATATTGAGGACATTGTTCACTGTAAATAAATATTTAGATTGAAGTACACATCTCAAACGTAGTTGTTTGTTGTTGTTTTTTGCAAGTTTGGCCCATACAGTTGTGGCATAGTGGTGTTTGGCAATTAAAACGTTAGTGGGAGTTCCATAATGCGATGAGATGGAAATGAAGAACACTCTGTCCTCCCTGAACAGGTGGAAGGGGAGTTTCTTAAACAACAGCTATAAGGAAAGATGGAGTAGGTTTGGACTGATGCCAAGAAAAAAGATTATAAATAGTTTTGTGGGAGGACTGAATGACAGTGAGTAAGGGTGATAATATTTCATAGAATTATATAATTCTATGATCATCAATCATGACTTTTGAACAAACAAGATGAGTTCAAGTTTAAAAACTACTACTAATCTATCACTTTCCTAAAGATGCCACAGAATGTTGAGAACAAAATTTCAGTCCTGATTATTAGCAGTTTATTGTATTTTACCTTAGAAGATGCCAGCTCTCATGAAAAGGGTCATTTTCCAAGTGTTTGTGAACCTCATGAACACAACTTTAATCATTTTAAAATTGGTTCCTTCTGTCATTATAAATCTATCCCACTAAGCATTTTTTCTTACACAAATAAATAATCATTCATTCATTAAAAAGCAACATGCATTTTTCCTAACAAGGTCCTGGTTTAAATCAAATCATTCTAGTGATTGAGCCAGACAGTCCAGTAAAGGACAAAGTTATAAGTGACATGAAATATATAAACAATCAGGCTCATTCCTAACTTTATGACGAAATTCACATGTGACAAAATCCATGTTTTGACTAGATGTGGGAGATTCTCTCTCTCTCTCTTTTATTTTAAGAATGGCATGCAGACCACCGCTTGGAATACTGTGTGGTCCCATCTGTTAACTGTTACGCTAAATTGAAACTAAAATGGGAGTTTTGATTCTACTAATCCTTTGTGGGCCATATGACATCAGTAGATATGGCCCTGACATTACTGGCTTCCTGACAGAACCAATGGCTGGAGCTTTTCCACTTGATGCTTCAGCCAGAAACAGGGAACAGTCCCCCATCAATCTATCCCATCTTAAGGGAATACTAACATTTTCTCAGCTGGTATTTCCAGGCCTTAGCTATTGCCTTTCTCTATGCCAGTTACAACAAAGCCCTCTCAGGCAGCTTTTCCAGGAACCAGCTGAATATTGACTGGGACTCAGGTGGTCTGGAAATGACAGCAGACAGCAAATTTTATCTTTGATTGGGAGATCTGGCCATTTAGGGAAATGTGGGGATTCTTTCCTGTGACCAGAAGAGGAGGGGTTTAGAGGAATGGCCACATAGATTCCAGCAGGGCAGATTTTGATTGTTTTGTCAGACATCTCTTATTTGGTGTTTTTTTTTCCTGTTGTAAATATGGGACTACTCATGCATCGGGTTTGCACTGCAATACTATTTATGTCTACTCAACAACTCCCAGTGAATTCAGTGAGATTCTCTAGACATAGTCCCTGGCTTTTTGTGAAAATGTCTGTGACAATGTCGTCATAATTATTGTGGAAATCAAACACCCACTTTTTCAGGCCAGCATAGGCTATATTATTGCCACATGTAAATTACGAAACACAGATAATAATATGGAATTGACAGAGGTCAGAGGCAGGCATAAAGCTGTAATCACTAGGACTGTTTTTCTAATGACATGGCCATAGAAACACATCATTTTTTGTACAGGTGTAGTTAATTTCCTTATTCCTCATGCTGATTACAACAGGCAAGGATAAAATTTTACATCTTCTATGCAACATCTTTTTAATCCATTTCATGGAGTTTGTTGTTATATGAAAACAATTGCTATACGATACATGCATTGCATAGTGATTTTCCCTATGGGATGCATCATACAATTTTTTTATTTATTTTTTGCTAAGTGGCTTTTCCCATTGGAAAATTGTTTATGCAAATAAAAAAGACAACAGGCCAAGCAAACATCAACAAAAACATCATAAACATTGAGCAGGGGAAGGTAGAATATGACATAAAGCCTCTCTGAAAAGTTCAGCCATTATATGATTCTGGAGGGAGGGGCTAGGCCAGTGATGGTGAACCTTGGCACTCCAGCTGTTCTTGAACTTCAGTTCCCAGAAGCCCAAGTCATACATGCAGTAAACCCATTCATGTGGATTCACAGGGACTTGGGCTTCTAGGAGTGCCAAGGTTCACCATCATGGGGCTAGGTGGCCAATGTATGCAGGAAGAGCATTCAGGTCAAAAATGAAGAAATGTCATTCACCACACCTCTAAAATGCTTAACAATCACAGCAGTACAAGTGGAAAAATTTCAATTTTTTTCTGTCTGAAAGGGTTTTGCTTATCATCCCTTCATTTTTTGAAGATCATATTCATTCATTTCCCCCCTCCCACCATAAGTTTATTATTTCATTTGCTTTTCACTGACTTTTCTTCTCCTTGCACCTGCCTGGATTTTGGAAATACTGTAGTGTGAAATTTTGGGATTTCCTTCTTTTTGACAGATTAGCTAAAGGGTTCTCGGTCCATATCCAGTATAAAAGAATGGCACACTTTATCATTTATGTGCTTAATCCTATTGTCATTATTTTTTCAGAAATTATAGCTCACATGCATAATTATCAGTCATACCTAATTTCAGACAGATAAAGGGAAAGGACAAATGGATATCACAAAATACAACCTGAGCTATCTAAATTAAATTGAAAATGAAGTACAGGTATTTTAATTTCATACTGTTCTCTTTTCCCTACAACTTTTGGGTTGTATGGATATAAGTGTGTTATCTATGTAAGTATTTCTAAATACAAAGGCCTGTTCTGCCAATTTCCTGCTCTTTTTTTTCCTTTCTTTTCTGGTGACCTTTCTGTAGATTGTTCAGACTACTGCACACAAGGCAATTTAAGGGGAAAAAAGACTGACAAAAACACCTTTCATTTTTATTCATTCAAACATCAATTTGTTTATTTGTTCATTTTCTGTTCATTTCTAAAATGAACACAAAGCTTGATTGCACTCCAAAGAAGATTATAAATGAATCCAATCTTCCACAATTTGGTGCACATCTGGAGAATATCAGGTTGGTTTGGCTGACCTAATTGGATTATACACAAATAAAGTAAGCTTAACCATAGCATCTATTTTATCTTTGTCTTGTATATAAGGCTGTTGCTGTCACTACCATTACTGACTAGTGAAATAGTTGGCAATCCTCTAAATGCAATTTCCATTTGCAGGCGCACCCCCCAAAGAAAGACTCAGACACCGGTATATGGATAACGGCATTGGGCCACATTTATTGAATAATGCCCTAGTCCGAATTATAAATTTCAATTGGTACTCAGCCAATTATAATTCTTAAGGCAAGCAGGCCGCAGTAACACTGGTAAGGTTCCTCCCAAAATTGCCAACGGCAATTGGCTACACTGTATCCATTTGCCTGGTTCGTCGTTGACCGGTCAACGTTATTAAACTTGTACCTGTCTAAGTGTTGGCCAGTCAATTGCGAACCTGCCGGATACCTGTGGGTCATAAATATTTACCTTACCAGTGCTACCCGCCCATGTGACCAAAGTTAAGAGCAAAAACCCCTGTATCAAACCTCAGTAACAGTGTGGGATGGGCAAAAAAGCCAGAACCAGGAGGCCAATTGTAGGTTCAAGCCAAAAATTCCCACCCAGCCCCGAAGCGACCAAAATATCACACTGTTCACTAGGGAGGGGGTGGAGGGAAAAACTTCTCCTCTCCGTCGCTTTTTCTAAAATGGCAGCTCGTCTGCCTCGTGGCCACCCCTTTTATAGAGGGGTGGCCACGCCCCCTAACTCACCCGGATGTCTGCGTCCGGGTGGGGGGGGGCCCTGCAAAGAGCACGGCGGCCATTTTGGCGCCGCTCTTTCATTGCAGGCGCACCCCCCAAAGAAAGACTCAGACACCGGTATATGGATAACGGCATTGGGCCACATTTATTGAATAATGCCCTAGTCCGAATTATAAATTTCAATTGGTACTCAGCCAATTATAATTCTTAAGGCAAGCAGGCCGCAGTAACACTGGTAAGGTTCCTCCCAAAATTGCCAAAGGCAATTGGCTACACTGTATCCATTTGTATCAATTTGTTTGTTACGACAAACAAATTGTTGACCGTAGTCAATAAACTATCTACTGACCCCACCCTCTGATGTGTATCCGTCAAATCACGGGGTGATGCATGCTGAAGAGCTCCTGCCATCACCCCATTGCCTGGTTCGTCGTTGACCGGTCAACGTTATTAAACTTGTACCTGTCTAAGTGTTGGCCAGTCAATTGGACCCCATCCCCTGTATAAAGATCATAATTTGTAAACTAATGGTGGGGTGTCAGATGACCCGCCCCAAACCCTTGTCTGCAAAGAACCGGGCAACTGCCCTGTTCACCGAGTGGCGAGCGCGGTCAAGGGCATGGAGGTTAATACCCCCCTGTAAGCGTGACGCGGTATGATGTCCGACCATAGCAGCGTTGTGGAAGGCCACACATAATGCAAATAAGCTAGGTCACTGCAAATCGCATATTTTAAAGAAAGGCCAGTGACCTGGCCTAGGTCATTGCCCCCGAGGTGCAGCACCAGGACATCAGGCGGTTCAGCATCCCTGATGGAGAAAAGGAATGGCAACAGTTCCCGCCATAACATTCCACGCTTACCATACCACCTGATACATGCGAAGGCACGTAGTCCAAGCTGGGGTCCCCACTCTGTCGCCGCAGTGTACTGCGCTGCCCAGTGCACATAGCTATGGCCCACCAGCCATACTGCCACCGGTGTGCGGGGACACACAGGGTCTGTAAGATAAAATGGAGAGAACGGTGATTTATCTGGTACTCATACCTGAATAGGGCGAACATATAATGCAAAACACTTAGATCCCCATCTTCCCATACGGCGTATATCAGCCTCAAAGTACCCAAATGCAGCCGCAGTAGAAGCAGCCCCTATTCTAAAAGAATGGGTGCCGTAACGAGCCCCGGGGAGGCCAACACTGGATAGTGCCTTACCGGTCACCTTCCAAAATTGAAATTTAGTCAGGGGAGACCCATCTTGGTGGCAGGGTGCGTGCCACGCACTGCAATGAACTCCTGTAGGGCACCAACCGTACAGATGTCTGCAATGGAACATCGTAGCAGTCTAACACCACTGCCTACACCGTGCTGATCGACTTTTGAGGACCGTATCCTCAACTGAGCCCACTCATTAGAGACATAGACATCTTCGAGTTCCAGTGCCCTACGAGCCGAATCCGCCTTAGACAGTAGTACCAACTCACTGATGTGGAGCACTCCAAAAAAGGCCACCGTGGTAGCCACATGAAAAAGAGCTGCCTCATACCTGTCAAAACACAGGTCATGCCAGCCTCGTGCAAGGTGGGTAAGGACCCCTGGAGAAATTGGGTGGCAAGTGTCCGGGCGGCGTCCACGTTCCCGTGTCCACCCCTCCAAAACATGTCGTATACGGAAATCATTTATGTTGTCAGCAAAACCCCTCACCTTGGCCATGAATGCCAGTGCTGACAGCCTGGATGCTATGGTGCGGGGAGCTAGGCCCAGACTGTGTAGGTAAACCATAAATTGCAGAACTTGTTCAACTGGAATGGGCCACACTTCGGGCAACCGGAGTTGCACACAAAAATGTTTAAATTGACTAAATGCATGGTGATACGCCTTACGCGTGTCGGGCGCGAGTGACATGCCGATCGCCCGGTTCACCTCTCCTTGCCAAATGTCCAAATCTCATCCGGAAGTGGCGAGGGGAATTCCTCCGCGTCCGGAGCCAAGGCGCGGAACCGGGGGATCTGCAGGCGGGATAAAGCATCAGCAATATCATTATTAATGCCTGGTACATGTCTGGCCCTAAAGAGCACATTGAGGCGTAGGCTGCGTAACACAAACTGGCGAACTAACTCCATGACCCTGGGTGATTTAGATGTCTGAGAATTGACAATGTGCACTACCGCAGCATTGTCGCACCAAAAATGGACTACTGAATTGGCCCACTCCTCACCCCATAGCATCAAAGCTCCCAGTATCGGGAAGAACCCAAGGAATGTAAGATCGCGTAGACGATCTGTGCCCCGCCATGCTGGAGGCCATTGGCCGTAGGCCCACCTCCCCTCAAAATAAATCCCATATCCGAGGGACCCAGAGGCATCCAACTGAACATGAAACCTAGGGGAAACCAAGAGGTCAGATCTCCAAAATGATACCCCATTGAATTCCCGCAGGAACTTAAGCCAAACCGACAGGTCAGCCCTCATGCCCCTGGTCAGTCGGACCCTGTGGTGGCGCCTTGATAGCCCAATCATGGCGTCACATAGGCGTCGAGCAAAAGCTCTGCCAGGCGTGACCACCCTGCAGGCAAAATTAAGATGACCATGTAGAACTTGGAGCTCACGAAGTGACACTTTGCGTTTGGCCAGCAAGGCCAAAATCATCGCAGAGATCCGTGTGACCTTGTCCATAGGTAACCTGGATGTCTGGCGACCGTGTCAATTTCAATACTCAGAAATGTGAGCGTAGTTGATGGGCCCTCGGTCTTTTCGGGCGCTAAAGGGACACCCAGTTCCTGCATTAGCGTCTGAAATGTTGTGAGGAGACGCGTGCACGTGTCCAAGCCCCATTCACCCCCGAACAAAAAATCATTGAGGTAATGGGCTACAGACCGGGACCCAGACCTGCGAACAAAGGCCCACTGGAGAAAAGTGCTAAAACATTCAAATGCTGAACAGGAAATAGAGCAGCCAAAAGGCATGGCTTTATCTACATAAAATTTCCCCTGGAATTTAAAACCCAATAACTCAAAGTCACCCGGGTGCACTGGCAACAACCGGAATGCCGATTTAATGTCACATTTCGCCAGAAGTGCCCCCGGGCCACAAGAGCGCACCATGCGCAGGGCCTGGTCAAATGACGTATACCTGACCAAACAAAGGTCATCAGGAATGGCGTCATTGACCGAATGACCCGCCAGGTATGATAAATGGTGAATTAGACGAAATTCACCAGGGGCCTTTTTGGGAACCAAACCTAAAGGGGAAACCTTAAGATTGGGAAAGGGAGGCCTAGAAAAGGGGCCCGCTACCCTCCCTGCATTTACCTCCTTGGCAATACTTAGGGCGGCCACCTCCTCCCTACCCTTCAGGGAAAGCAAATTAGGAGCATCTTGGGGTCCCCGCACCCCCTTGAATGGGATACGAAAACCACACTGGAAACCCTCGAGGAGGTACCTCGCCTCGTCCCTCCTCGGGTAAGTCGAGAGCCACCTCTCTAACATAAATATGTTAACCGGGGAGGGGGCCTTTTGACTGACCAGCTCCTTCAGCGGCAGTTCTGCCCGCTCCCTGTCCACCTCTACGTCTGCCCCGTGACCCACCGGCTCGCGGACACGCAGTGGCGGCGTGGGGGCCAGCGCAAGAGGGACACTCGTGTTTGTATCGGCACTGCCGTCTATTGCATACGCCATTGGCCGAGAAACTCCAACACAGCAAGCGGGCTGGAACCCCCTGCCCCGCCAACTGGCGGGGAGCCTGCGTTGGAGTAGCTCACTGGACGGCATGGCCGCAATGGTACCTCTCCCCAGGCACCGGGCACGTGGGGATCATGTATAAAAGCCACAACTTCTGGCATGGCTCATCCCATCTCATCTCTGGGTGTAAGGGCACCCTCATCCTGAATTCCTCATCGTAAGCCAACCACGATGGGCCAGGAAAATCCACCATCGCCCTGTAAATATTGTCCAAATATTGGACCATAGGAATGGCCAAATCGGGCCGGGCCCTGAGGTACACCGCCATATAAATGAGATATGCGGGTAACCAGTTGGCCCAATTTCGCGGTGGCTTGCGACGACGAGACAGCTCTTTGTTTCTGTCATCCTGCCCCTCTTTCTCTTCCTTGGTGGGCTCACGGTTCAATAGGGAGAAAATATCAACATACTCCCCCTGCCAAATCTTTTCCCTCGTGGCCTGGGACAAATGATCCCCGAGGGGCAAGGAATACCCTGCCATCGGCAATGCCGACACCGGCACGGTATTCACACGGGGCATCAGCAGCGGTGCCTGGACAGTCCCTGCGATGCCCGGTACAGCCCTGGGGGCGGAAAAACCCCCCCGCCTAATGTTGTGCCAGTATGGGACCCAGTGGCACCAGGGTAAGCTGGGAACTGATACCCACCCACCTCGACGTGACGAGGCCATGACCACTGAAAAGTAACACCTGAAGTGGACTGTGATGTGGGGACATTAGCTTGAACCTGATACTCACTGGGTGCACCCCCGTGAGCCGCCCCCACTGGGGGTTCCGGCCCATGGTGGGCGTCGGAGCTCGCGACTGCAATCGAGCTCTGGGGCCACATCTGGCCACTCCCCGGCTGTAGTTCAGGACGAACGGGGAGCTGCGAGATCGCGGCTGGCACAGGCCTGAGCGTCTCCAGCAGCTCAACCCGACTGGCCGCCTGCTGCAGAGTGGCGGCCGTCGAGGTGGCAGGCAGGCAAAAGGGGGCCCCAGTCGGCAGTGAAGTCCCCCCCCCCTGAGGGGTTGTTTGTGATCCCCAGGGATGCTTCCAGCACGGCTAAACGTGCCAACAATGCATCAACTGTCGCAGAACCCCCGGTATAAGGCGGGCAAGGTGGGCCACACGGCCCACTGGATGATACCCCGGGGACCCCCATTTGGGAGCCAGGTCCTGAATAGGGCCATGCCCAAAACTCCGGCCCATGAGGGGCCGGAGGCAAGCCCTGCTGTGTGACCGCACCAGGCCCTCCCCCGTTGTCTTGACCCGTGGCCGGCAATTGCGGGCCGGGGGCCGAAGCCCCTGTAGGGCCATCCTGAGGCTGGAGAGCCGAGGGCCATGCCCTAATCTGCCCCATCCCACCGGTAACGGTGGGTGCAGTTGATGCGGAGCCCTGTTGCGGGGGCGCAGTCGCGGTCCTCCGACCCGAATGCTGTCCCCTAGTAAGCGCAGGGCCAGGCAAGTTCCTCCCTCTTGGCCGCGGCTTGGTCGCCGTGGCCTTCCTTTTGGGAGGCATCAGAAAAAAAGAGGATCCCTTTCCAGGGATCGCAATCGCCGAAATGGCTAAACAGCCGAAGACTGAAGAGACGAAGAGCGACGGAGAAAACTTCTCCTCTCCGTCGCTTTTTCTAAAATGGCAGCTCGTCTGCCTCGTGGCCACCCCTTTTATAGAGGGGTGGCCACACCCCCTAACTCACCCGGATGTCTGCGTCCGGGTGGGGGTGGCCCGCAAAGAGCGCGGCGGCCATTTTGGTGCCGCGCTTTCATTTGCAGACTTCACTGAAATGAATGGGAAAAAAGATTGTGCTGAATAAGCAATAACCAAATGGCTAGTGTTCGGTATCCTCACTTCTTATCCTCGGTCTCCAGGATGCATACATTATTCACTGACCTTGTCTGTGTTTACCATATTTGTCTCTTCTTTTGCAATGTCAGTGTCAAGTTCATATAGGATACTCTCCCATAATTATTGTGAAAATGATTTGTCATTTTAGATCTTGATGGAAGGGTGTTGGCAGATCTTGCTGGAACTAAGATGACAGCTGGGCTTGCAACAGAGATGGCTTCAGGAAATCCTGTCAGTCTTTATCTTCACTGTGGCATAAGTATAATACTAGCAAGGACAGAGTTCATATTCAGAATTCAAAGACATGCTTCCAATATGGCACTCTTCACATATACTTAGGAGTGAAATATGAGAAGAAGAATACGTTTTTGTCCATATGAAACTAAAAATAAGAGCGACAGCATAATTTATACAACAGAAATATGTATAAAAATAGAGCAAACCTTCTATGTGTGTTTTAATTAACAAAGAACAGGGAGGTATGTCTTAGGAACTATGTAAGTAACAAAAAAGATTTTGCCTCTAAATATTTGTGTTTGTTTTATGTCTAAATATTTAGAAGGGGGATTTTTTTAAAAAACATTGTGACAGGATGGTGGTGCAACTAGTCATCCTAATCAATGAAGAGAGATAATTAGAATTGTATCACTCTTCACTTTTGTTCTCTTTCTTTAATCAAAAAAAAATACATCAGCCAAGATCCTTTATAATACTGGTAGAATGGAAAATTCCAGCAGCATACTTATGCTGACTCACGTGGGACACCACCAGCTGTAGTTGCATATGAGATGCCTCCTCGAATGAGCTTGAAAAAGATAAGCCGTTCATTCAATCAGAGGTTGCATGAGCATAACATCCCAATAGGATCATAGCCACAGAAATACTGTGCAGAAGGAACTCCCTGCCAGAAGAAGTGGTGACAGCTGTCAGTCTTGACAGCTTTAAGAAAGGATTAGACAAGTTCAAGACGGACAAGGGTATCAATGGCTATAATTATGGATACCTACGGACAACCTCTTGGTTGGAGAGATAGGCAGGATATCTCTCAATGCCATTTCCAGGGAATCCTAAGCAGGTGAAGGCATCTGCTTGGGAATACCCTGAAGGAAATGGTGAGCCACTGTGTGAGACAGAATGCTGGACTGGATGGGCTGTGTCCTGTTCCAGCAAGGCTGTTCTTTTTGACTCTGCATGTGCTCTTAAGCAGAGCTGCTGCTGAGGAGAGCCAAACAAAGGAAGTGAGCACTGGTAAGTTTTGCAGTTGGAGTAGAGCTGCTTTAGAGGCCTCTACTAATTTAAATTGATAATTGAAACTGCTGAGAGCCACCTCTAGGGGAAAAAAATTTATAGTCTTACTAGGTAGAAAGGTAGTAAACGTGTACATTTTTGAGGCCCAGAATACTGCACTTGTTAAAATGGATTCTGAGGGAACAGCTGTAGTTACCTGCAATTCTTGTGCCATGTTTGTGTTCTTGCCAAAGCATATGGAGAACTACACTTGCAGCAAGTGCAAGCTGGTTGCACTACTAGAAGAGAAGGTCCAGCAGCTAGAGGCCCGCATATCTAACCACCAACAAATTAAGGAGCTTGAGCTGTTCTTGGACAGAGCGGAGCAGACTATGCTGGACAAAGAAGTGACAGGGCACAGTTCTGAGGGAGAAGGCCCTTCACTAACTCAGGAGGGAGATGGTTGGAGGAATGTGACTCAAAGGAGGAGAAGAGTAGGGGATCACTCTGAGAGTCTGAAATTACAGAATAAATTTGAGGCTCTTTCCCTTATCACACCTGATGAGGAACACACAGAGGAACAACTGGTTCCACCTGATGATCTCTCCTTCATCACACTTGATGAGATCCAGGAAGATGAACAACAGGAACAAACTGAGGTTCTCTCCCTTAATATGGTTGATGAGGTGCATGTAGATAAACAGATTGCAGGAGAGAGGCTCCTTGTACTAGGCGATTCAATAATTAGAAATACAGAGAAATGGATTTGTGATGCACATGATAACCGTATGGTGACTTGCCTGCCAGGTGCAAAAGTTGCAGACATCACAAGAAATCTAGATAGATTGTTAGAGAGAACTGGGAACGAGCCAGTTGTCATGGTACACGTTGGTACTAATGATGTTGGGAAGGCCAAGCGGTCTGTCCTGGAAGCCAAATTTAGGTTGTTAGGAAGAAGATTGAAGTCCCGGACTTCCAAGGTAGCATTTTCAGAAGTGCTGCCTGTCCCTCGCGCAGGACCTACCAGGCAGGCAGAGCTCAGAAGCCTCAATGCATGGATGAGGCGGTGGTGTCGAGAGGAGGGCTTCAGATTTGTCAGGAACTGGAGAACATTTTGGGACAAGCCAAATCTGTTCAGGAGGGATGGGTTGCATTTAAACCATGATGGGACCAGATTGCTGGCACTCAACATCAAAAAGGCTGCAGAGCAGCTTTTAAACTGATAACTGGGGGAAAGCCGACAGGAGCTGGGCAGCATCCGGTTCGGGAAAGTGTGTACTTGAGTAGTGAGGAGGATGCAAAAATTACTGAGCAGAGCAAGGAGCTAGTCACCAGCACTCTAGCAGAAGGATGCAAGAGGCAGTCTAACAATGCAACTAGACTCAAAAGACTGTATCAGGAAAGCATATATAAATGCTTGTATACAAATGCCAGAAGCCTCCGGAACAAAATAGGGGAGCTGGAATACTTAGCAATAGATAAAAATATTGATATTATTGGTATCACTGAAACCTGGTGGACGGATGATAACCAATGGGATACAGTTATCCCAGGCTACAAACTGTACAGGAAGGATAGGAAGGGGCAAACAGGAGGTGGTGTAGCCTTGTATGTCAAAGAAGTGATAAAATCGTATGAATTGGAATATCTAGGTGATTTGGAGTCACCATTAGAAGCTCTGTGGGTAAGAGTACCAGGCCACAAGGATGGTCTAACAGTAGGCATATACTATCGGCCTCCGACCCAAACTCTTGAGGGAGACTGGCAGTTGGAGAATGTTGTAAAGGAGGCATCCAGGAAGGGAAGCCTGGTTATAATGGGGGACTTCAATTACCCTCACATAGACTGGGTGAACTGTTGTTCAGCACATGATAAAGAGATAAAGTTCCTAGATATGCTCAATGATTGTTCCCTGGGACAGATGGTTGAAGACCCAACTAGAGGTTCAAGAATCCTTGACTTGATTCTGAGTAATACTCAGGATCTGGTGCAAGATGTTAATGTGACTGATCCAATAGGGAACAGTGACCACAACTCAATTATGTTTAACTTGATCATAGACCGCAAGTCACTGATAAAATCTAACACAGAGACCTTAAATTTTCAAAAAGGAAATTTCCCAAAGATGAGGAAACTAGTAAAAAAGAAACTGAAAGGGAAAATTGAGAGAGTCCAAACACTCCAAGAGGCATGGAGGCTGTTTACAAAAACAATAACAGAGGCTCAATTGGAATGCATACCCAAAAGGAAAAAGGGCACTGCCAGGTCCAAGAGGACTCCGATGTGGCTTACAGGAGCTGTTCGGGAAGTGATCAAGAGCAAGAAAAGCTCATTTAGAAGATGGAAGGCTTGTCCAAATGAGGACAGCAGGCAGAAACATAAATTCTGGCAGAACAAATGCAAGGCAACAATCAGGAAAGCAAAGCAAGACTTTGAGGAGCGTATAGCTAAAAATACTCAGAGAAATAACAAAGACTTCTTTAAGTACATTAGAAGTAAGAACCCAACTAGGAAGGCCATTGGACCATTAGATGACAATGGAAGGCAAGGGGTTATTAAAGAGGAAACAGAGATTGCAGAGAGACTCAATGAATTCTTTGCTTCAGTATTCACTGAAGAAGACAGAGACCACATGCCCAAAACAGAGCCTATCTTCGTAGGGAGGGAAACCGAAGAATTAAGCCAGATAGAAATAACCAGGGAGGAGGTCCTTGCATGTCTTGTTAAGCTAAACACTAACAAATCCCCAGGACCAGATGGCATCCATCCACGAGTTCTCAGGGAACTTAAAGATGAAATTGCTGATATCCTAGCCAAAATGTATAATCTTTCCCTCAAATCAGGCTTTGTGCCTGATGACTGGAAGGTAGCGAATGTAACACCAATTTTCAAAAAAGGATCCAGGGGTGATCCAGGAAATTACCGGCCTGTCAGTTTGACATGTGTCCCAGGTAAAGTGATGGAAACCATCCTAAAAGATAGAATTAATAGTTACATAGAAGAGAAGGCGCTGCTAAAGGAGAGCCAACATGGCTTTTGCAAGGGCAAATCATGCCTCACTAATCTGTTGGAATTTTTTGAGAGTGTCAACAAGCATGTGGATAAGGGGGATCCAGTTGACATTGTTTATCTGGACTTTCAGAAGGCTTTTGACAAGGTCCCACACCAAAGGCTCTTGAATAAACTTACCAGTCATGGAATAAAGGGACAGGTCTTGTCCTGGATCAGCAACTGGCTAAGGGACAGGAAACAGAGGGTAGCACTAAATGGACACTTCTCCAAGTGGAGGGAAGTAAAGAGTGGGGTCCCCCAAGGTTCAGTACTGGGACCCCTGCTTTTCAACCTCTTCATAAATGATCTAGAGGTAGGAGTAAAAAGCAAGGTAGCCAAATTTGCTGACGACACTAAATTATACAGGGTAGTGAAAACTGTGAGAGATTGTGAAGAGCTCCAGAGGGATCTCTTGACACTGGGGGAGTGGGCAAAACAGTGGCAAATGAGCTTCAACATCAGTAAGTGCAGAGTGATGCATGTTGGGGCAAAGAACCCCAATTACATTTATAAACTGATGGGGTCTGAACTCTCTGCGACAAACCAGGAAAGGGACCTTGGTGTCCTGGTGGACAGCTCAATGAAGGTGTCAACCCAGTGTGCCTCAGCAGTGAAAAAAGCAAACTCAATGTTAGGGATCATTAGGAAGGGTATAGAAAATAAGTCAGCAAGTGTCATTTTGCCTCTTTATAAATCTATGGTGAGGCCCCATCTGGAATATTGTGTACAGTTCTGGTCGCCATACCTCCAGAAGGATATTATGGAGTTGGAGAAAGTACAGAGGAGGGAAACCAGAATGATTAGGGGACTGGAACACCTTCCTTACCATCTGAGGCTGCAACGTTTGGGCCTTTTCACTCTTGAACGACGGCGTCTAAGAGGTGACCTGATTGAAGTTTATAAAATCATGCACGGTGTGGACAAGGTAGATAAGGAAAAACTGTTTTCCCTATCGCACAACACTAGAACTAGGGGACACTCCATGAAACTTTTGGGTACTAGTTCTCAAACAAATAAGAGAAAGTACTTTTTCACCCAGAGGATTACTGGTCTATGGAACTCCCTGCCAGAAGAAGTGGTGACAGCTGTCAGTCTTCACAGCTTTAAGAAAGGATTAGACAAGTTCATGGAGGACAAGGCTATCAATGGCTATAATTATGGCTACCTAAAGACAACCTCCGGGTTGGAGAGATAGGCAGGATATCTCTCAATGCCATTTCCAGGGAATCCTAAGCAGGTGAAGGCATCTCCTTGGGAATACCCTGAAGGAAATGGTGAGCCACTGTGTGAGACAGAATGCTGGACTGGATGGGCTGTGGCCTGTTCCAGCAAGGCTGTTCTTATGTTCTTATGTTCTTATGTTCTTATGTAGGACTGTGGTCTGAAAGGATTATTGGTGATATACAACAAAAACCTGTACACCACAGATTTGTGGGTAAAGAAGTAGCAATATGACAACTTAGACATAAGTAGGAAAAAAACTAAAGACACCCAGCTGAATATAGGGTGCAGCCCATACGCATATTTCTTTTCTTGGAATAACAGTGTCAAAGAAAGTTTATTTTTCCAGCATTTTAACCAATCATTGATGAAATACTTGATTCCTCTGTTGCCCGCTGAACCCAAGGTGCCAAAACTCATGAGGCATTATCATGACATTTGCCTTCTGACAAATTAACTCAGCTATATAGCAACAGCAATTGCACTTATATCCTGCTCCCGAGCACTTAAAGCACTCTCTGGGTAGGGTTGCCATACATCATGTAACTGTCCTGCCCAGTTCCATAAAAAACATTGAAAACCCCTGGTTTTCAAACCAAGGGGCATGCTTTGTTTGAAAGAAAAAAAAATCACGCCTTTTTCTTGCCTCCTTAGAGTGGTGCTTCTATTGAAGCATCAGCAGGTGGCATCTGTAGCAGCAGCCGCGCAGTTGTGGCAGCCAAATACTGCAGGATGGAACAAGCTCCCGTCTTTGTCCCAGCTCCTGCAAACCTAGCAGTTCAAAAGCAAGAAATTCCAAGTAGATAAATAGGGACCACTTCGGGGGAAGGTAAACAGTGTTCTGTGCACTCCAGTGTCTAGTCATGCCTGCCACATGACCACGGAAACGTCTGCAGAAGCAGACAGCGCTGGCTCTTCGGCTTTGAAACAAAGATGAGCACTGAACCCTAGAGTCGGATACGACTGGCTTTTGAGCAAGGGCAACCTTTACTTCAGTCCTGGTTTTGTGGGAGGGAATTATGGCAACTCTATCTCTGGGTGGTTCACAGGTATATTTCCACTTGTACAGATAATTAGCATTTTGCCCCCAATGTGCTAAATGTTCATTTTACTGACCTCGGGAGGATTGAAGGTTGAGTCAACCTTGAACTGTGTCAGGATTAAATTCAAATCATGAGCAGAGTTTTGGCTGCAGTGCTGCAATTTATGTGCCATGAGGGCTGTTTCTACATGTATGTAAAAAGAACAGAGCTATGTGTCTTTGAACAGATGTAAAAGTTCATTTCCCTCCACTAGGGATTATAGAAGAAGCTTTCATGCCAGAAAGATTTATTTTGGGGTAGACTTGAGGCTTAGAATATTTCTTTCTTGAAATATGTGATCTATTTTCAAAGCTTCTGAAAGATAATGTCATTAGTATTTGTTCCAACTTGGATCTACATTGTGGTTACAGAGAGGATTCAGCAAACTTGGCTCTTCTATATTACAGGTAGCCTAGCTGAGTAAATGGAAGAAGCAGGAAATGACAGCACCTCAATATGAGCAATGGTTTGCTTCCTTGAAGATGGAAGTAGTTTTACATTCACTAACTATAAAACACACAGAGGTGGAATGTACAGGTAGATTTTGTAAATCAAGTAAATTATAGCACTCTTTATGCTTTACACTGAAGGACAAGAAAATTTAGTGCCTTTTAATTACATGTGGCTCCAGGTATATTTTTTAGAAGCCTAGATATTTTTGGTTTAACTGGAAGTGAAACATAGGGAATGTTTGTTTCTTGGATCTCTTAAGAGATTTCAGTAACATCAAATCACTGTTACTTTCGGCACAGGGAATCAGAAAAATTCAGTGTACTGTATATATCTGGTAAGAAAATTACAGAATCTCTGTCAATGGAGCTTACAGAAAGTGATGTTCTTATACAATGCAAGCTATTTTATAAGCTACTGTGTTGTTTTAAATATATACTACACATAGATATTAAGTGAACTAGGCTGCTAATTTATGAAACTTTTCTGTATTTGTAACTCAACATCCCTTGTTCTAGCCACTCTGCAACACTACTTCGTACATTCCAAGCTTATTTGAGACTCATGCTCCTATCATATCCTATGAGTAGCCAAGATTTTCTTTTCTTTTCTTTTCTGGTATAACAAAGCATTCATTTAAAGGGGGGGGGGGGTTAACAGGCTGAATAGCTATACATTTTTATTTAGATAAATTAGGAGCAAAAATAGCTGCAATTTCAACAACTATAATTTTGCCTAATTTTGCCTGTTCTTATAAAGATTCAAGCACTGTACGTCCCTTTCTTGTAGCTAAATTACTATAATATTAAAAACTTCCAGTGCCTTAATAGATCTCTTAAATGCCCATTTCAGTAACTTCTTGCAAATAATTTATTTACAATCAGTGAAATTAAAGACATCACTAGAGCAAAATCATGGGCTATTGAAGACTATTGAAGAGTTGGATTCCCCCACCTAAAACACACAATCTCTCTTCCTGATGTGTTAATGTTTAATGTGTTAAATTGCTTTTATAATGTAGACACTTTTAAAAATGCAATGCTTTACCTGCAATTTGAAGTACAGTTTAACCTATGAGTAGGGACTTCTCCTGGATTATGCCTGTCACCAATTTAGGAAAACATCCAGTGTTTCCTTTTACACTGCTGTTCAAACACTGCCACTGGTAAAGGCTGACTTCACTACCCTTATTTACATTGCAGACACTATAGAAACTATGGGTCCCCACGCTGACAAGTGATATGCATTGGAATAATGTTTTGTGACTGGTGTCTTCAAAATAAGAAAACTGTTTTTGTAAATCAAGCGAAAGTTTTATTTTTTAAAAAAATTCTAACAAAGAAATAAAAAAATTAGTAGGTAGAAGTAAATTGTAAACACAGGATTATAGCTGCCAGGTTCTTTCTCAAACGATACTTCTAATGTGTTCAAATTACTAATCCAGCTTCTTCACAAATCACCCTTTTTCAGTTCTAACAACATTAACATTATTAACAACTCTAATTTCATTTAACTCTAGGTTGTATCTCTTTCTCTTTCACACAGGCATTCATTATTTAAAAGAAGAATCTCTCCAGTTAGGAATCATACTAACCATTCAACACACAGTTCCATTAACATACATTTTCTTTTTAATTATTTTTTATTAAATTTTATGCACAAACATAAAAAACAATACAAAAACATAAATGTAAAAATTCAAAGAAAAAAAGAAACATATAAAAGACATATAGCATCATCTAACCAATTATTAGCCTCTTATAATATTGTTATATTTATACTTATTTAAGAGAGGGAAGAAAAAAGGGAAAAGATTTTGTTATAGTACTAAACAACCTCATTGTATTTACTTCCCCCTTTGTCAGATACTATACTCTAGAACTTATAACAATATATCTAAAATACTTAAAATATATATATTTTATATCAAAACATAACATCATAATTAATTACACTCTGTGTTATATACAAAGCCCTAGGGGGATACGCCGTATCTCCTCCTATTTTATTGAATCCTTAACTTCCTTTGGTCTGGCACTGGATGACTACCTTCTCCTTTTCTCAGCGCATAATCCACAAACGGTTTCCAAATCTTCCAAAATCTATTCTCTTTAATTAAACCTTTCTTTTCCTTCAATTCCCATGTGTAATTTATTGTTCAAAGCCAGTTGCCACATTTCCTTATACCATTCCTCCAGTCTATTACTTTTGACATTTTTCCACTTCCTTACAATATACAGCCTCCCTATCATCATCATATTTGATGGCAAGTCCTTTTTTATCTTTGTTTAAATTAATTTCCTCCAAATTTATCAACTTGATTTCAACCTGGTTCCAACTTGATTTCCACTCCCATTATTCCCTCCATTTCTTTTCCAATGTCATCCCAGAACCCCTTTGTCACCTCGCAATACCACCACATGTGTAAGTCCCTACCCTTTCCTTACACCTCCAACATAGATTATTCTTAGTTTTATCGATTTGATTCAATCTCACCAGAGTCAGGTACCACCTCCAAAACACTTTAAAATTATGTTCTTTAATTTTTACAGACATTGTTTTCATAATCCTTCTATTCCATATGGATTTCCAATTTATATCTGAAATTTTGATATTTAAATCTTGTTCCCATTTTATCCTCAATATATCTTGTGGATCACTTTCAGAATTTAATATTTTATAAATCTTGCTTACCAAACCCTTTATTCCTGTTTCTCCTTTTCTAACTTTCCATAACAAATCTTCAAATGCTGTCCTAGTCCTTTCCAAGCTAGAATCCATCAAATATTTACCATTATATTTATCCACCATTGCAATTTGCAACCAGTTCAATCTCAATTCTGCAAATAAATCCTCCCTTTTAATTTCATCAGTACAAACTCTTATCCAGTCCCTCAACAGAAACAGATCTTTTCTATTTAACCCCCCTCTCACTCTATTATCTATTTTGATTGGAAAATTTACCATCTCCTCTATTTCAATAATTGGAGATATACCAAGTGCTAATGTTGTTTTCACTTTCTTCCAGACTTCCCACATTGACTTTAACATTTTATTTCTAATAGTAATTTTCCCTGCATCCTTCTCAAGACAAGCTACCTTACCTATCTGAAATAATTCCTCTATCTCTATATCCTCCCAAATCTGCTTCTCCTTCATCAACAGTTTAACAATATTTTTAATCTGAAATGCTCTATAGTAGTTTTTAAAATTTGGAATTCCTAATCCACCATGGCTTTGAGGGAAATACCACAGACTTTTTGAGATTCTGGATTTAATTCCCCCATTACAATAATTATTTAACAAACTGCAATTTCTTAATCTTTTTATCCTTGAGTTGGATTGGCAGGGCATCAAAAAGAAAATTAATTTTTGGCAGCAACATCATTTTACATAAAGTTACCCTGCCAAACCATGACAAGTTTAATTTCTTATATTGCTGAATTTGTTCTTTTATTCATATCTGTTGTTTATCATAGTTTAATTTCTGGATATTCTCCCACTTGTCTGTGATATTAACCCCCAAATATTTCAGACTTTCTTTAGTCTGGATTTTATATTTATCCAATATTTTTTGTTGTTCTGTTTTATCTATATTACACATTATCATTTCCAATTTTCCCCAATTTATCCTTAATCCAGTCATTTCTTCAAAATCTTTCAAGTGCACTTGTATTCTTTCTAATGCCTTCATTGGGTTCTTCATAATTACCAGTGCATTATCCGCGTATAAGCTTACTTTATTATCTAGAATTCCCTCTATATTATTATCATTTCAAATGGCAATTGCTAACAGTTCCATCAACATAATAAATAATATTGGACATAACGGACAACCCTGTCTAGTACCGGCTTCCAACTTTATGTCTTCTGTATATGCATTATTAACTTTAACAGTTGCACTTCCCTGTTGATACAGTTGTTCTATAGTTTTTTTAAACTTTTCTCCAAATCCATAACATGATACAATTTCATTAATAGTTGCCCATTGAAGTGAATCAAATGCCTTAAATATGTCCAATGATAATAATTCAGCCTTATCCTTGTTTTGTATAGTATTATCCACTAAGTCTAATACTCTCCTTGTTTAATCGGCAATATGTCTCCCTTTTAAAAAGCCTCCTTGATCTGTACCTATATAATTACCCATAAAATTATTCAACCTGTTTTGCCAATATTGATGTAAAAATCTTTGCATCTTGATTAATTAAAGTTATAGGTCTGTATGAATCAATTTTTCTGGACATTTCCCAGGTTTTGGGATTAATACTATTATTGATCAATACTATGAAGTGGGAATTTGTCCACCCTCTAACAAATAGTTAAACAACATTATCAATCTCGGGGTCACGTTATCTGAAAATTCCTTATAAAATTCTGCTGACAGACCATCTTCTCCTGGCGACTTATTATTTTTTAATTTTTCAATAACATCTCTTACTTCTTTTTCCATTATTTTATTTTCCATTTTCTCCTTATGTTCTTTACTCACTTTTAATCCAGTATACTTTCCCACAAATTCTCTTAATTTATCCAAATTAACTACCTTCTCTGAGTATAATTCCTAATAGAATTCTTTAACTATTTTAATTTTATCTTTGGTCTTATTACATCGTGTCCCTGTTTTAGATTGCAAAAATCCAACCTCTCTTTTATCTCTCTTTCCCTTGGCCACCCTTGCTAGTAACTTCAAGTTTTTATTGCTATATTCAAAGTAATCTTTCTTTAAATACATCAAATTTCTCTTTACCTTTTCAATATATTTCCCCACTAATTCCGTTTTCATTTTCTGCCACTTATCATATACTTCCCTACTCTTGGTCCTTGCAGGCTCCTCTTGTAATTGCTTAATTTCCTTTTCAGTTTCTTCTTGTTTTCCCTTAGCTTGTTTGTATTTTATACTAGCTATTTTAATACACTCTCCTCTGAACACAGCCTTCATGATATCCCACACCATATTATAGCTTACCTCACCATTATCATTTTCTGCAACTCTTAACTGTTCTAACTGTAACTCGTGGCTCTCGTCCAATCTACAGTTGTCCATCAAACCAATCACTTCTATGAGTACAGATTGAAATCTATACATTGAATAAACATTATTTACAGTGCAAATCAGCAGAGATGGGCAAATCTACCCATTCCATTTTGCAGGCGCACCCCCCAATAAAGGACTCAGACACTGGTAAAAGTGGATAACGGCATTGGGCCACATTTATTGATTCATGCCCTAGTCCGAATTATAAATTTCTATTGGTATTTGACCAATTATAATTCTTAAGGCAAGCAGGCCGAAGTAACACTGGTAAGGTACCACCCAAAATTGCCAACGGCAATTGTTACAATGTATCTATTTGTATCAATTTGTTTGTTGACAAATGACCCCACCCTCTGACGCGTATCCGTAAAATCACGGGGTGATGCATGCTGTCTAGCTCTTGCCATCACCCCGTCGCCTGGTTCGTCGTTGACCGGACAACGTTTAACCAACTTATGCCTGTCTAGTGTTGTCCAGTCAATTGCAAACCTGCCGGATACCTGTGGGTCATAAATGTTTACCTTACCAGTGCTACCCGCCCATGTGACCAAAGTCAACAGCAGCAGAAAGAACCCCTATATCAAACCATAGCAACAGTGTGGGATGGGCAAAAAAGTCAGGACCCAAGCGCCAATTGTGAGTCCCAACCAAAAATTCCCACCCAGCCCCAAAGCGACCAAATATCACACTGTTAACTAGGGAGGGGGTGGAGGGGAAAAAACTTCTCATCTCCGTTCGCTTTGCAAAATGGCAGCTCGGCTGCCTCGTGGCCGCCCCTTTTATAAGGGTGCTAGCCACGCCCCCTAACTACCCGGATGCCTTCGTCTGGTGGGGGGGGGCCGCAAAGAGCGCGGCGGCCATTTTGGTGCCGCGCTTGCATTGCAGGCGCACCCCCCAATAAAGGACTCAGACACTGGTAAAAGTGGATAACGGCATTGGGCCACATTTATTGATTCATGCCCTAGTCCGAATTATAAATTTCTATTGGTATTTGACCAATTATAATTCTTAAGGCAAGCAGGCCAAGTAACACTGGTAAGGTACCACCCAAAATTGCCAACGGCAATTGTTACAATGTATCTATTTGTATCAATTTGTTTGTTGACAACAAACAAATTGTTGACCGTAGTCAATATCTAACTAATGACCCCACCCTCTGACGCATATCCGTAAAATCACGGGGTGATGCATGCTGTCTAGCTCTTGCCATCACCCCGTCGCCTGGTTCGTCGTTGACCGGACAACGTTTAACCAACTTATGCCTGTCTAGTGTTGTCCAGTCAATTGCGAACCTGCCGGATACCTGTGGGTCATAAATGTTTACCTTACCAGTGCTACCCGCCACACGGAGAGGCTTCAATAAAGGCTCGACGCCCCCCCCCCCAGACCGTCAGCTCGGTCAACAGGCCTGCTCGCCAATCACCTAACAGGAGGTCCATACCTCCCCGCGACAGATGGGCCCCATCCCCTGAATAAAGCTCGTAATTTTGCAAACTGATGGTGGGGTGCCGAATGACGCGCCCCCAGCCCTTGTCGATAAGGAACCGGGCAACAGCCCTGTTCACCATGCGCCGAGCACGGTCAAGGGCCTGGAGGTCGAACCCTCCCCTGTAAGCGTGCCGCGGTACCATGTCTGACCAAACGAGGGTCGTGGCAGGCCACACATAATGTAAGTAGGCGAGGTCACCGCAAATCGCGTGCTTCAGCGAAAGGCCAGTGACCTGTCCTAAATCATTGCCCCCAAGGTGTATGATCAGAATATCAGGCGGGTCGGCATTCCTGCCTGAGAAAAGGAACGGCAACAGTTCCCGCCATAACATACCGGGCTTACCATACCATGTGAGACTTGCGTATGCACCCAGTCCCAGTCCCACTCTGTCGCCACAGCGTAACGCGCTGCCCTGTGCACGTAGCTATGGCCCACCAGCCATACTGCCACCGGTGTGAAACGACACCCAGGGTCTGACAAGGAAAAAGGGGAGAGAAGGTGCGGTGACTAAACTGGTACTCACGGTGGAAGAGGGCGGACATAAAACTGAAAACATTGTGATCCCCACCTCCCCATACGGCATATTTCAGCCCCGGAGTACCCAAAGGCAGCCGCAGTAGAAGCCGCCCCTATCCTGAAGGAATGGGTGCCGTAACGGGCCCCAGGGAGGCCAACACTGGCCAATGCCTTACCGGTCACCTTCCAAAATTGAAACTTAGTAAGGGGAGACCCATCTTGGTGGCAGAAAAACGGGCCATGGTGCGTGCCACGCAGTGCAAGGAATTCCTGTAGGGCACCAACCGGACATATGTCTGCCAATGAACATCGTAGCAGTCTTACTCCACTGCCTACGCCGTGCTGATCCGTTTTAGAGGAGCGAATCCTCAACTGAGCCCAATCATTGCAGACATAGACATCGTCGAGTTCCAGTGCCCTACGACTTGCATCCGCCTTAGACAGCATCACAAGCTCGCTGATGCGGAGCGCTCCAAAAAAGGCCACCGTGGTAGCCGCATGAAACAGGGCTGCCTCATACCTGTCAAAACAGAGGTCATGCCAGCCCCGTGCCAGTTGGGTGAGTACCCCTGGGGAAATTGGGTGGCGGTCGTCCGGGCTACGCCCGCGCTCCCGCGCCCACCCTTCCAAAACATGTCTCACACGGAAATCAGTAGTACTGTCCGCATAACCGCCCACTTTGGCCATAAATGCCAGCGCTGACAGCCTGGATGCTATGGTGCGAGGTGCAAGGCCCTGTGCATGCAGGTAAACCATGAATCAGAGGACGTGGGCCACTGGGATAGGCCAAGTCTCGGGTAGCCGAAATTGGGCACAGAAGCCCTGGAAGGAAATGAATACATGGTGATACGCCTTACGAGTGCGTGGCGCCAGCGACATGCCGATCGCCCAGTTCACCTCTCCTTGCCAAGCGTCCATATCTCGTCCGGGAGTGGCGAGGGAAATTCCTCCGCATCCGGGGCCAAGGCGCGGAACCGGGAGATCTGCAGGCGGGACAAAGCATCAGCAATATCATTATTGATACCTGGGACATGCCTGGCCCTGAATAGCACATTGAGGCGCAGGCTGCGCAAAACGAACTGGCGCACCAGGTCCATGACCCTGGGAGATTTAGACGTCTGTGAGTTGACAATGTGGACAACAGCCGCATTGTCACACCAGAAATGTACCACCGAATTGGCCCACTCCTCACCCCATAGCATCAAAGCCCCCAGAATGGGAAAAAATTCCAGATACGTGAGATCGCGCAGGCGACCCGTGCCCGACCAGGCTGGCGCCCACCCACCGTAGGCCCACTTCCCATTGAAGTACATCCCATAACCCAGGGACCCAGATGCATCAGACTGTATCTGGAAACGTGGAGAAGCCAGAAGGTCGGACCTCCAAAATGATACCCCATTGAACTCTCTCAGGAACTGGAGCCAGATAAGCATATCTGCCCTAATGCCCCCGGTGAGTCTTACCCTATGGTGGGGTCTGGACAAGCCTGTCATGGCGTCGCACAAGCGCCGAGCAAACGCCCTGCCAGGTGCGACCACCCTGCAAGCGAAATTGAGGTGACCATGCAGCACCTGCAGCTCACGAAGGGACGCCTTGCGTTTAGCAAGCAAGTCCGATATGAGGGCCACGATCCGCGACACCTTATCCCCCGGCAACCTAGATGCTTGCGCTACCGTGTCAATCACCACCCCCAAGAATGTGAGCTTAGTAGATGGGCCCTCGGTCTTTTCGGGCGCTAAAGGGACACCAAGTTCTTCCATTAGCGTCTGAAATGTGTGGAGGAGACGTGTGCACGTGTCCCAGCCCCGTTCACCCCCGAATAAGAAATCATCCAGGTAATGGGCTACAGACCGAGAGCCTGACCTGCGAACAAAAGCCCACTGCAGGAAGGTACTGAAACGCTCGAAGGCCGAGCATGAGATGGAACAACCAAAAGGCATGGCTTTATTGAAATAATATGCACCCCGGAACTTGAAACCCAACAACTCAAAGACGCCCGGGTGCACCGACAGGAAACGGAAGGCGGACTTAATGTCGCACTTAGCTAACAGCGCACCCGGGCCACATGAGCGCACCATGCGCAGCGCCTGGTCAAAAGACGTATACCTGACCGAGCAAAGGTCATCAGGGATAGCATCATTGACCGATCGGCCGGCTGGGTAGGGCAAGTGATGTATTAGGCGAAACTCGCCCGGTGACTTCTTGGGCACTAAGCCCAAGGGGGAAACTTTAAGATTGGGAAACGGGGGTGCAGGGAAAGGGCCGGTGACCCTGCCCGCATCAACCTCCTTAGTAATGCTCACGGCAGCCACCTCCTCCCGTCCCCTGAGTGACAAAAGGTTGGGTGCATCTTGGGGAGACCTGTCCCCCGTGAAAGGAATGCGAAAACCCATTTGAAAACCTTGAAGCAGGTAAGCTGCGTCTGCCCTCCTCGGGTACAATGTGAGCCCACGCTCCAACATGTCCACATTAATTGGGGAGGGGGCCTTTCGCTGGACCAGCTCCCTCTGCGGCAGTCTTGCCGGCCCCTTGTCCACCCCTCCCTCGGCCCCGCATTCCCCCCGGCCTGGGACAGGCGGAGGCGGCATGGGGGCCAGCGCAAGAGGGACACTCGTGCTTGTACCGGCAATTCTTCCTACTGCAGGAACCATTGGACGAGAAGGTCCAGCACAGCAGGCGGGCTGGAACCACCTGGTGGGGTGCCTATGCTGGAGCCGCTCTCTGGACTGCATGTCCACAATGGTATCTCTCCCCAGGCGCGGGGCGCGCGGGGGTCATGTACAGAAGCCACAGCTTCTGGCAGGGCTCGTCCCACCCCATCTCTGGGTGCAGGGGCACTCGCATACGGAATTCTTCGTCGTAAGCCAACCACGACGGGCCCGGGAAGTCAACCATCGCCTGGTAGATGTTGTCCAAATACTGGACCATCGGGATGGCCAGATCCGGCCGGGCCCTGAGGTAAACCGCCATGTATATGAGGTACGCTGGCAACCAGTTGGCCCACGTGCGTGGCGGCTTACGACGACGTGCCTGTTCCTTATCCTTCTCATCCTGACCCTCCCTCTCCTCCTTGGTGGGCTCTCTGTTCAGAAGGGAGAAGATGTCCACATACTCCCCCCGCCAGATCTTCTCTTTGGTAGACTGGGCCAAATGATCCCCAAGGGGCAAAGAATACACTGCTGTCGGCAATGCCGACACCGGCACGGTGGGAACGGTGGGCATAGTAAAAGGAGCCTGAACCAACCCCGTAACCCCTAGCAAGTTCCCAACAGAAGAGGAGGCCCCACCCCAAGTAGGGCCCTGGGTTAGAGGTGCAGTCGCCGGGTGGGCCGCCGGCGTCTGAAACGCCACACCACCCGTGCGAGGCCATGGCCACTGGAATGCTCCCCCCAATGTAGTTAATGGTGTGGGTGCACTAGATTGAACCGTATACTCACGCGCTGCACCCACGTGGGCCGCCCCCACCGGGGGTTCCGGCCCACTGTGGGCGTCGGAGCTCACGATCGGAACAGAGCTCATCGATGGGGTCTGGTCAGCACCCGGCTGCGGCGCCTGTTGTATGGGGAGCTGCGAGGCAGTGGCTGACGCCGGCCCACGCACCTCGGGCAGCTCGACCCGTCCTGCCGCCTGCCGCTGCCCAGCAGACGATGCGTCGACCTGGGATCCAAAAGGCGCCCCTGAGGGGTTGACCATCCCGAGCGATGCCTCGAGGGCCGCTACGCAGGCCAGAAGGGCATCCACATTTACATAGCCCCCAACGCTAAGGGGGGGCAAAGGGCCAGCCGGCCCACTGGTGGCAGGCGCCGGTCCAGGTCTCTGGGCCGCGGGGCCCGAATACGGCCACGAGCCCAGTCCCGGCTCCTGGGGGGCCGGAGGCATGTCCTGCCAGGGAAGAGGACCCAACCACCCCCCATGGCTGAAGCCCACCGCAGGAAGCTGCGGACCAAGGGGCGAAGGCCCCGTAGTATGAACCTGGCCAGGGGCAGCGGCCATTGATTGTGGGCCGGGGGCCGTGGCCCCTGCCGGGCCAGTACGCGGCCGCCCCGGCTCGGGCCAAGGGGCAATCGACCCCATCCCACCGGTCCCGGTGGGGTCTCCCGGCAAGGGAGGCTGCTGGGGAGGCGCAGTCATGGTCCTCCGACCCGGCTGCCGCCTCCGAGCAGCGCGAACTGCGTTCGCCATTGCCTTCTTCTTAGAGGGCATTGCTTCAATTTGCTGGGAAGCCAGAGAAGAAGGAAGAAAAACCGCTGCGCCAAAGAGGCTTCCCGGCGATAGGTGAGAGCGACGGAGCTAAGAGAAAAAACTTCTCGTCTCCGTTCGCTTCGCAAAATGGCAGCTCGGCTGCCTCGTGGCCGCCCCTTTTATAAGGGTGCTGGCCACGCCCCCTAACTACCCAGATGCCTTCGTCTGGTGGGGGCGCCCTGCAAAGAGCGCGGCGGCCATTTTGGCGCCGCGCTTGCATTCTTCCCTGTCTCAACTTTGTAACTCTCTCTAAATTATGTTTTTAAACGAGAGAAAGGAATTTCTTAGCCATTCTTCATTCTGACTTACAATTCTGGCATGCTGGCTCACAGCCCATCCCGTGTGTGTGTATGTGTGTGTACGCACACGCACACACACACACACACAAGAAAGCAATTAATCAGAATTGACCACTAACATCTCTCACTAGAGAATCTAATATACTGTAGTAGATCTACTTCAGCCTCTTTTCTTCCACTTACACTCGTCTTCATAAGATTGTGGTGCTGCCTTCTTTAAAACAAATTCAAGAAGTGATGCACCTCAAACTCTCAGCCCTCAACAAACAGGAGTATAGAGGATAACATATTGCTCTCCAACTGTGCAGGGAAGTTTAGAAAAGACATTAAGGCCAATATATTGGCTTAGCTAATTAAAACAGAGGAGAAAGGACATCCTTCAATTCTATATTGCAGGCTGTGTAATCTCTATAATCTTCTTAAAGTTAAGTCAATGCCAGGGCCTTTGAGTTGAAGTGACAGTCCTTAGAACAGTTAACCCTTTTGCCAGCAGAGCTTTGCAGATGATGATTTGTTGCTACAGGAATGAACTGTTCTTGCAGCTCATTTCAAATGTTTTCTGTCAGAAAGAATCCCAGTGATGCTGAGGGAACCGTGTATCTATATAACATAGGAGTTCGAATTTGCATCTTATTGATTTCAGTGGACTTTGCCTCTAATTGGGTAAATATAGAGTTTAAGATTAAACATGTTTTTTTTTTCTTATTTTAAACAATCTCTACTGTTTTTAAGCTTGAGGATAGGATGAGCCGAAATCTAAAATAAATCCAATTTGTATGGTGTCTCTTGAAGAGCATTTTGCTCTAAGTGTTCAATTTTTCCCCAGCTGAATGTTTATGTAAGGATTTTCTATGCTTAAAATGTAGCTTAAGGACAAAAATTCAGCTTTCTAAATGACTTTGTATTTTTAATGTCCCTCCCCCTCCACTATTGATCTGCTTACCTTGGAAATATAGGCATAGCTTTTTAGTCATTTCCCATAGAAGAATGTTATGTGTTATTTATATCAAAGGATGCATCTTACCATTTTTCTATATGGTATTTCTATTTCTCTTCTCTAATTTCTCTAATTTCCTAACATTAACAACATGTTAAACACAAATGTTTAGGCATTTTGAATTTGTCATCTATTCTCTTGAAGCCATAGAGATAACATAAAAGGACATTCCAGTGTTTAACAGGCCTGAGTATGTTTTTTCTGAAATACTGTTTTATCCTTTATATCTTGAATACATGGCTTAAACAGATTGAAAGCTGAAGTTGTTTTTAGAGGGCAGTATTGGTCCAGTTGTCATACAAAAATAATACTATTGTACTTTACATATTGTGGGGAAAAACATATTCTCCACCTTGATATACATTAAGGCAGTGGTGGGCATCAGCAGGTTTGCACCAGTTCACCAGAACCGGTAGCAGAAATTCTGGCTGGCCCTGCCCATACAAGTTTTGAAATAAAGTTGTCCTAATTTGGGTGCAACACAGGGCTTTCCCCTGGCCACGTCCACCGTACCATGCCCACAGTGTGGTAGTAAAAATTTTTTGAGCCCACCACTACATTAAGGGGAATGTAGATTTTTTTCAGCATTAACCCTTAACCACAATGGGTTTTTTCTAATTGCTTTATTGCTTGAGCAATTAATTCTCTTTTTATTTTCCAGTGAGAGTGGACCTCCTCTAAACATAGGCTAAGTGTATAATATAATTTGAACCTGATATTTTTCCCATTTAGAAAAATACTAACAGAGGTTACCTGCTTTGGCGGGTGTGGCAACTTCGGCAGGGTTGCAGGGAGGAGGGGGATCCCCTCTTCTCCCCGCAGCCCCGGAGACTAAGCTGAGGTCGGCGCCGGCCTTGCTACTGCTTCAGCGGGCTTGCGGGGAGTAGGGGGAGGCCCTCTGCTCCCCGCGGCCCCGGAGACTAAACTGAGGTTGGTGCTGGCTTTGCCGCGGCTTCGGTGGGGTTGCGGGGAGGAGGGGGAGCCCATCTGGTCCCCACAGACTAAGCTGAGACCAGCGCCGGCCTCGCCGCGGCTTCAGCGGGGTTGCGGGGAGGAGAGGGAGCCCCTCTTCTCCCCAAAGCTGAGGCCAGTGCCGGCCTTGCCGTGGCTTCAAGGTGGTAGCAGAGAGGAGGGGGTCCCCTCTTCTCCCCGCAGCCCTGGGGACGAAGGCCAGCAACGGCCTTGCCGTGGCTGTGGCAGGGTTGCGGGGTAGTGCAGCACTTCAGCAGGGTTGCGGGGGAGGGCGCAGTGCAGCGGCCGCCTGCAGCGGCCTTGCTGAGTGCTCAGTGAGGATGCCAGTGCTCTGTCATGCGCTGGTGCATCCTGGGATTTTCCAGTTTTTCTTCGGATGGCTACAGTGGGGCTTGTGCCCCACCCACGTCATCAGGACACCCTTCTTTGACCAAAGGGGGTTGCAAGGTATGTGGGGTGGAGTGGTCAGGTGGGTGGGTGGTGGAGGGGGAAAAGGAAGGCTGGACCCACAAACGTACAGGTCTCCTTTATACGTAGGTATAGATAAAGGCTTAAGCAATTCCGAACAAGCCTGTACTTTCTTGAGTTTGTTCCTTTGTAATTCTCTCCACTTCCTTCTAATCTTGCTTCTTTAGGCTAATGTATACTCAGGTTATCCTTTTGTGTGAAAAAGCCATTCTACTGGTAAATTCTTGGATTTAGAAAAACATTTTAAATCTTAATCAGAATAAAATCCCCACCCCCTTCCTAAATCCCAACTGATATGATCGTTACTTCAATCTCTCCTTAGCATGTCAAACAGAAGTACTGTACTTGACCTGATTTTTGTTTTGTTTGATGGTGTTTTTCCAGGTTCAGTGACAAATAAATGGTGATCCAGGCTTACAGCACCTGAGCCCTCTAGTTGTTCCTGGGCTGGCAGCCCAGGTTGGCAGTGAGATGCTGAGGGGGCTATAGCTGACAGCAGCTCTGACATGTATTCTACAAAGCACAGGGGAGGAAGAAAGGGGACTGGGGTGGACGAGCATACATTCATTGAAATAGACTGTACTGCAATTTTAATTCCTCAAGAATATGTGTATCTGTTTGTCAAAAACTGAACATAAGGTAGCTATCTAATGCAAACATGTTTTCTTTCATGTGCACTACTAACTTGTCATCTTTTGTGGATCACTACATTTGCAGGCAAGATCCTACTACTCAGGCATTTTAAAGCATTTAGGAGATTGCTTATGGAGGAGAGGAGTCAAACATACATATCAGGGGATGGAATTGGATACAGCATTTAAAGAAAATACACATGAGACCAGTTATGGCTGCTACCCCAATTTCTCTCTCTGCCTCTGTCTCTCCCAGTACTTTCTTCCACTGCAACATTTCTCTTGGTATGGTAGCTACCATGTTAGAGTAGAATTTGTGAATATCTTGCTCTCCATTGAGGCATGAGACTCACTGGGTGCCTTTGGGGATGGTACTCTTGTCTCAGCCTGGCCTACCCCACAGCCTCACCTGTTGTGAGAATAAAGTGGAGAGGAATAAATCCGTTTCCACAGTTGTGAGCACATTGAAGGAAATGTAAGTAACGAAAATAATAAATTGATGCAGGAGGGTAGCAACTCCACTGAAATTAGTGTCTGATAGGAGGCAATGTAGTATGAAAGGGGAACTAGGACACCAGAAAATCCACCGGCCCATTGAATACCACAATCTTCAACTGTCTGGTTATACACAATACGAGTACAGAAAGTCAGCTTATTAATATATACCTATTTGCCGGCACATAAGACGCACCGGAGTATAAGACACACCTCGTTATTGCCAAAATAGCCCACTATAAGCCACTATATACAGTATAATACGTACCCCATTTTTCCAGTGTATTTTAAGGGGGAAATATCGGTCTTATACACCAGCAAATATGGTAATTGCAATTATTTTTTCTAATTTTAAATGAGAGAATTTTCTTGACTAAGTTCAAGCACAGAAGAATATTTAATTCATCTTTACATAAGAATGTTTTCAGCTATGTTGAAGTAAAATGTTCAATTAAATAAGAAAAAATACAGTTCAGATATTATCAAAATGTAAATGTATCCTATTTTTAGAATAAAGCAATTGGTGTCATTGTCAGCTTTTTAAAAAGTAACCATCATAAGATAATTAATATAAATTAAATGTATCTACATGTTAGGTTAAGTTGAATGGAAAAAAGGATTGTAATTATGCCATAGAAATAGTAATGATATACTGAAGTTACAACTATAGAGTGACACTATTATGCCACAGTGGCTATAATTCTTTGTGTGCTAGCTCCCACTATAAGCATAGTGGGACTTCCTTCTGAGTAAACCTATGGTAAATGTTGCATAAAGCCACAAGTCAGTATTTATTTATACATACTTGGAAATGTATTGGGTTCTGTAGTTTACTTATTTGTCCATGGTTACCGCACTTCAGCTACTATGGTGCTAAGTGGGTTTTGCGTTTTAGAGTACATAATGGAAATTGAGTTCTCACACCATATTTCAACTTCTCGAAACTAGTTTCCTCATTTGGATAGCAACAAAATTGAGAATTCAGAAGACATGGTGGTAATAAATGGGTTATCTAATGAGAGGGACTGAGCAAGGCATGGTTTGATGGTACATTTATAGATAGATCCGTAATTTTAGTTCACTCTCAGCAGTAAACTTTTAATTGTGTTTTGCAGGATATGAATGATTATTCCCCAGTATTTAGCAAACCTCTGTATAGAGGCATGGTTGCTCCTGATGCAGTCAAGGGCACTGTTATCACAACAGTTGAAGCTGAGGATCAGGACCCTCCAGTAAGTATTCTTGATACGCTGCACCCAAGAAGAATTTTTTGAAAATCCACTTAAATAACTCTATATACAGGGTGTGGTTATTATTCTCTCCACACAGGAGTAACTCACGTATATTTTTATATCCACATGTTCTCTACCATCCTGAGCTCCTATACCATAAAACCATAATGCAGAATTCTTATACCTTGCCTTTAACCACTTCCACACATTTGTTAAATGACAGAACAATTTCTGTGCAAAATCTAGAAATGTAAGATCTCTCAACCTTGACTTTGGACACAATGCTAACTAGCTAGGCTGGTTTTAGGCTGGCAGAGCAGACTTAAGATAGCTGAGGTTATGTTGTACTAGCATATTTGTGCCTGGCCTTGCCGAGCAGTTTTTTCAGTTGTTGTAGGGGTTTTTTTGTTGTTGTTTTGTTAGGGGTGGATTGGGTGGTGGTGATTTGAATTCATGTTTATTTGTTTATTTACTATTTAGTTGGTTTTTTAATTATTTTTTGACTGTTTTTACTCTTCCAGTCTCTAGGTGAGGCTGTGGTTAAGAGTACTGCTTTTGCTTTTTTTTATTTAATAATTATTTGTTTGACTGTTTTTACTCTTCCAGCCTCTAGATGGGGTTGTGGTTAAGAATAGTCTTTCTTTGTTGTTTATTCAGTTCTGTCCCAGACTCATGGAGGGAGGACGTGTTTGGTGAGTTCTCTTGATTTTTTGTTCTGGGGTTTTTCTGTGTGGTGTTAGGCTGGGGGGCTTAAGTAGAGTTTCTACTTAACCCCCTCCCCCCAAGTGTTTCTGCTTGTCCTTATGTTTTTATTTTGGATTTTAGATGTGTTTAATTGTTTTGTTTATTTCTGGTTGTTATTTATTTTTCTGATTTCTTTCATCTTTATTTGTTTAATTTGTGCTATTTTTGTTGTTTGAGGTAGGTATTTTCATGTTGTAGATAGGTGTTTCTAGTGTGCTTTTATGGTATTTTGGGTGTTTTTTGTTGGTTTTGTTGTTTATTTTTTTTGTTGTTTAATGGGTTTATTTATTTATGTTTTATTAATTTTGGTGCTTTGCATTTTGGTTTACTGTTTGGTTTTGTTGTTTTTGTGTTTTGTTGTGTGAAGAATGGCCTGTCTGTCGTTTCTTCTTTTTTTTCCATTGCTTCTTTGAAATTAGGTTTTGATGCAGCGATGGGGAAAAGGAAGAGCCGGCAGTCAGCTCACTCTTCATCCGGTAAGGTAAGTCAGGTGAAAAGGAGGCAGAGAAGAGCTATCTGCTTCATGATGGTTTTCTCCTCTCTGTCTCCTTTTTCTCCTGGCTTACCTAATGGGAGATCGGCAGGCAGCGATCTGTAAGGGGCGGTGCTCTTCCTTGCGGATTGCTGGCTGCTCCTTTTTTATTAACTCCACTGCTGTTTCATGCTAGTTCTTGAAATAGCAGTGTGGGTAGTAGAAAGGCAGAATCCAGTCATCCACAAGGGAGGGTGCTTCCCCTGACAAATTGCTGCCAGCTGTTTTTTTCCCCACCCCGGCTCAACTTACCTTGAGGCCACAGTGGTCTCACCGTGTCTTCAGCGGGAGAGTCCCTCTTCTCCCCATTGCTCCAGGAAAGAAGGGCGGCATTTGTTTCATAGTGGTTGTTTGCATTTTTTGTTTGCGAGGCCGTGAGGCGCTGCGTCCGCCTGTGGCGGACTTGCGCTCCCGTCGCGTGAGGTGTTTTTTATTTTATTTTTCATGCGCCGGCTTTTTTAGTGTTCTGCACACTCGCACCCTTCAGCTGATTGGCTGAAGTGGTTACGTTGCGTAGGACGCTGGGGCTTGGAGTTTAGTTTATTATTATTTTTCGTTCATGCAGCGGCTTTTTTTTCTGCAGCTCAGTTTCATTTGGGCATGCCGCGTTTCCCAACATTCCCTTCGGGTCTCGCCTGTCAGCCTGATTGGCTGAAGGGCAGCGCGGTGCAGAGGACGTTGGGAATTGAAGTTGTTTTCCTTTGTTTGCGTTCGTGGGGCTGTTGCCTCACTGCAGGACCATTGCGGCGCTCTACGGGCTGGGTTAAGGCGAGTGCAGGCGGCCTGGTACGGGATACTATAGTCGGGTGCAGGTGTGTATGCTGGAGTCCAACAGTTAACGTCCCTCCTTATAGGTAAAGATGCAAACCACTCCCAGCTCAGGAGGGGAGGGACTTCAGCTGGCCTATGGGGAAAATAGCACAAAGGGGGGAATTAAAGACCAGAAGCCCAGTATAAACACCGTGGAAACTGAGTTGACAGCTACCAATCAACAGCTAGCAGCCAACATAAGGGCTTAGGATGGCCTGAGGGCACTTTTTCAGACACAGTGGGCTTGTGCCACTTGGAGTTAGTATTGTGCCTTTTGTTCCATTTATACTAATCCCATCTCTATTTTCTTCTTGTCCTCCATTAGGTTTTGAGACTCTGTATGAATTTGTTATTCTAAATTTGTCCCTTTATTTATACATGTCCATAAATCATATGTTATCCCATTGACTAAAGCATATGTATATTTTTAAGTTGTGTAGATTTTTAGTCATTTGCTAAACATGTGCATTATTTTGTGTGCCTATAAGCATAATGAATGTGTGGATTCTTAAAAAAAGTATGCTAGTTCTCACAAGGCATCTTGAGAGGTGTGAAAATGATCATTCAGTGAGGCAGATAAATCCAGTGAAATAATTCTTTATTAGCATAATCCTCACCAGTTTTTCATGGGGTATATAAAATACCTATGGAATCCCAGCATGAAATAAAATAAAAGCTTTGGGAAACTGTTATTTTCTCAATTTGGCATTATAAGTTTTTCAGCATAAAATATGCTTTTGTACAAAGCCTTTTTAATTTTCCTTAAAAATGAAAAATAATAATAATTTTGTGTCAGAAATTATTCTGGGTTGAAAGGATTTTTGCTGCAGATATTCTGCTCAGGGGATGCCTGAATGAGGCTCCTTTCATGTCCCCAAGATCTTTTCCTACTGAAGTGGTCCCTAATTATCTACTTGCAATTTCTTGCTTTCAATCTGCAAGGTTGGCAGGAGCTGGGACAGAGATGGGTGCTCAAACCGTCATGCAGTTCCTGGGTCCTGAACTGCTGACTTGCCAGCCTATAGCATAGCTGATTGCTGTAAGCAGTCTTCTCACCAACATCAAACATTCCACTTTTCTATAGGTTTCTGGTTGACAGAAGCATATATACCTGATCTTTTCTTGTCAATGCTCTGAATAATATGATAAAAGGATTCAGTCTGGAAACTTTTAAAGCCAAAGCTTTAAAGCTCCAACCAGTTAGATCGGAGTGGCCAAACTTTTCACACTGTGTGTCGATCACGTGATTGAGCAGACAAGTCACGTGGTTCCTCCCACCATAAATGCTGCCATAAAATGTGTCCGTGGTTGCATTTACAGCAACATTTATGGCAAGCATGGATGCATTTAAGCGTGTGCAAGCATATTTTATGGCTGTCATAAATTGCCCGCTTCCAGTACCGGCAAGGCAGTGGTGGGCCACATGAAATGGTACTGCAAGCCAAGTATGGCCCATTGGCCATAATTTGGCCACCCCTGAGTTATATTAACATTCAACTGCTAAGGTGCATGTCTTCTTAATCTAACTGCTCCTATGAAATTCTAGCACCCACTTGTGCATTTCTTGCCAGGAAAGGATTTTCAATATAGATTCTCCTATCCATTCAAGAAAAGTCTTAGAAGTATTGATTGACTGATTCGCCAGTTGTGCCCGCTCCTGGACCGGGACTCCTTGCTCATGGTCACTCACGCTCTGGTGACCTCCAGACTAGATTATTGTAATGCGCTCTACATGGGGCTGCCCCTGATGACCATTCGGAGGCTGCAGCTGGTCCAGAATGCTGCGGTGGTGATGGGATGTTGGCGTTATGCCCATGCCTCACCATTGCTTCGTGAGTTGCAATGGTTACCAGTTTGCCTCCGGGTGCAATTCAAGGTGCTGGTTTTGACCTTTAAAGCCCTATATGGTAGTGGGCCAGGTTACCTAAGAGACCGCATCGCTCTAAGGACGTCTGTCCGTCCAACCTGAGCGGACCGGAGGGGCTCTCTAATTGTGCCATCAGCCAGGGGGGCTCGCCTCTCTGGCACAAGGAGGAGGGCCTTATCTGTGTCCACACCGGCCCTTTGGAACCTCCTGCCAGTAGAACTGTGCCTCCAGATGGAGTTGTTGCCCTTTAGGAAAGAACTAAAAACCTGGCTGGCGGGCCAAGTTTGGGGTGCAGGTAGAGGGGTGGCTTCCGTTGGGTGGTTGATATAGAGGAGTATGCCTTCCCCCATGGTTCCATCGGTATCTGCACCCCTTTTTAGGGGGTGGGTTTTTAATTCTGTATGTTTTTATCTGTTTTATCTATGATTGTGAACCGCCCTGAGTCGGCCTTGGTCGAGTGGGCAGTATAGAAATTTAACTAACTAACTAACTAACTAAATAAATATTTTTCTTCTGATGGGTGGAACTTCTGCAATCTTACAATTACTACTATCTTCCTAGCTATAGAGAGTGATCATGAATGTTTCAAGTTTGGGAAGTTTGGGACAAAGGTGTGTGTGTGTGGTATGCCGGTCAGGGGGTAGATTCATAGAGGTCTGCCCTTATGGTTGTAGAACTGACTAAAAAAAACCTCAAATATTGGATGGGTGAATCTGGCCTCTCTTAATGACCACTTGCAAAACTGTATCTTGTGCTTCTGTAAATGTAGTTTTGTAAAATTGACTATTCTTGGTCCTTGAAATCTAAGCCATGGAAAATTAGAACTTGCAACTTGTTTCTAGAAGTGCTTTTTATTAACAATGGTGTGCTGATGATTATTTTTAACTTTGCGAGCCACCCGTTTTGAGTTGGGTGGTTATATAAATTGGACAAAATAAACAAACAAATAAATAAATTAGGATGCACTAGTGATTGATACATATTAGTTGTTCTGTATCATTGGCCAGATACTGTTTCAGCAACAGCAAGATGGAAAGAAGCACAAAAACATCATGAAAATGTTGATTTTTCCTCTTTACCATTAAGCAGTAACCTTTGACTAAGATTTGTGAACATCTTTCGCATCCCACTGATTACGAAAGTGAACCTTTACTCATATGGGAATGTGCATCTGGAAGATGCTATGGTTTGTGCTATCTAGTTCTTTCTTTGTAGTAATGCTCCTTGAACTGACATTTTCAGCTCGAGGATAAGTGAACTTGTCCATTTTGTGTGTGTCTGTCCCTCCTGTCCTCCGGTCTCTTTTGCACCACACATCACATTAGACTTTACCTTGCTCAGATTGGCACCTCTTAACAGGCAAGCAGATTTCTTGTGTTTATTTACTGCATCCAGCTCATGTTTATTGAAATAGCATAACGGTACTAAAGGAGGCTAAGTAATTGTAGCCACTCTTACCATAATGCCTATTCCTCTGAATAGTCATTCAGTGGCCTGGGTTGAAACTAGAGCCATTAGGACAATCAAAGACAGCATGCTTAATTTCCTTTCTTTATTTATAAGTAAATAAGCCTATAGATGAGGTGTTAAAGGAGCCTCAGAGCTCTTCCATTTATGCATGCCCACTGAAATGATATTTCCCCTTTTTGGCTTTCTTAATGCCATATTGATTGGTGCAATTGCTGAGAGTGTGAGGAAATGCTAAGTATGAAGATCACCTTGTTTTCTCAGTTATAGGTAAAGAATGTTTAACAGATTGTTTTATTCAGCAAGGCCAAGTTTTGCTACTTTTCTCCTCTATGAGTCCTAGTGTCCTTTTGTGTTTTCCAGTTTAAAGAATAGTTCTTTGTCAGATATACTCTCTGCCCTCTGGCTTCTTAGTCTGCTCCTTTCTTTCTCCTCTTTCTGTTGTGCTAGTTTTCCTTTCTGTCCCAGGGATGTATTCTCAGAGAATCGTGCTAGCATTGGATTGTTTTGGCCATATTGTTGCATATCACTGATTTTCTTCTGCTGTTTTAAAAACCAACAATGTTAGGATACTGCACCTTTCATTCTGTTTTGTCCTTTTTTATCTTTTAATTTAATCCTTTTGCCATTACTAGTTCTAATGCATTTGAAACTAAGCTTCAAAGCTTGTTTCTGTACATTTATATGGAAGATAGTAAGTGGAACGTAACTGCTTTTCAAGAACGCAGATGGTCACTCTGTCAGTTGCTACCAACTAATAGGATTTATTTCATAGGAAATATTTCATTGTCTCTTGGCTGTGTTTGTTTAGGAAGCTACAAGAATGCTATTTTTGATAAGGTAACATACACCAATTATTTACATATCCTCTCTCATGGCCGTATAGCATTCTCACTATACATCTTAATTTCTAACCCAATTTTCTAAACATGTTAATGCTCAAGACAGCAATAAGCTGGTTTCTTATGTGCATGAACTGCAGTGGCTCAAGTAATTGAGACACTGACTGGGAGGCGGATGGTCAGCATTTCAAAACCCGAATACTGCATGACAGAATGAGTGCCCATCTCTGTCCCAACTGCTGCCAACCTAGCAGTTTGAAAGCAAGAAATTGAAAGTAGATAAATAGGTACCACTTCGGCAGGAAGGTAAGCAGCATTCCGTGTACTTCGTTGTCTAGGCATGCCTGCCACATGTCCACGGAAACATTTGCAAATGCAGACAGTGCTGGCTCTTCAGCTATAAACAGAGATGAGCACTGAACCCTAGAGTCAGATACGACTGGCTTTCAAGCAAGGGTGACCTTTACCTTTACCCATGTGCCTTAAAGAAATGTTGGGAAAATAATGAATGTGACAGTCAATAAGAGCCAGTTTATTTTTAAAACGCAGTCCTCAAAATCCTTTGGTGCTTTTCCCCCCAATTAATTGCAGTGTTGCCAATAAATGCAGTATCTTAACATTGCTGTTTTTTTTAAATCAGTAGAAGAAAAGTAGCTTAATCTCAAACAAAGATACTGTGTCAGGGGTTTATGAATGCTGTAGCAAGTTGCTTAAAGTGCAGATGTTTAATGATAATTGTAGGTTGTGGTGATTGGAATAGAATGTGACTGTCACTTTTCTGAACCAAACTACAGGTAATTGCATTTGAGCAATTTCTTCATAACTGTGTTTAGGAAAAAAATATTGAATCAGATTTCCTTCTGATATGAAAAGTATAAACATCTTCCCATGTTAATATCTGGTTGGAACTCTTTGTTCACAAAGGCCAGAAGATTACCTTGTTTCGATAATAGATGATGTCTTAAATTCTGGTATACTGGGAATATGTGGTAATCAATATGATAGCCTTGAAGAAAATAAGACAGGTTATGCATCTTAACCTACAGGAGTTATAGAGAACAGTATTCTCCTTTTATGGCTGTCCTAATACACTTGCTTTTGAAACGATAGTTGAAATCCAGTAGTAAGTTGCAATTGGTCAGTCAGTTCCTTTGTCAGTTTCTACTGGATTCCAGCCTGTATGTTGTACACATTTTTCACTGTTTCTCTCTGCTTGGTATTTTTTGGGCAAAATGTAGATCAAATCCATCTTCCAAATATTTGTTTGGTTTGCAATACACCACAAAAGAAATATTGGAAGGTCCTCCTGATCCTCTGGAACAAGGGTGCTCAAACCATGGCCCATTGGCTGGATCTGGCCCCCAATGCCAATTAATCTGGCCCACACCTCCCTCATCTCTCCCAGAAGTGGAAGTAAAACACACTCATATGGGTGCATTTTACTTCTGCTTCTGGGAATGTTGAGGGCAGCGTGGGCCTGATGAATTGGCATTGGTGGCCAGATCTGGCCTGCAGGCCATAGTTTGGGTACCCCTGGTTTAAACAGAGAAATGGCAGCCTAAAATCTATCCCATCCTGTTGCAAAACAGATCTGTTGTGAAACAGATTGCAAGGCACGTTTTACTTCCACTCCCAGTGGGGGGAACCACATGACTGGCCCGCTGAGCCATGTGACCAGCCCACTGAATCATGGGCTCACAGTCCAAAAAGTTTTGCCACCTCTGCTCTTGAAAGGCTTGGTCTGGAGAAGGGATAATAGCATGACAGAAAAACTAACACACATAATGGAAGCTTTCTTCTTCAGACTGGTGATCTCTGCAAAAGGAGAGCAAATGTGGAAAGGACAGGGCCTAATATGCTCACCTCACACACTTGATTTAACCCCTTTTTTCTAAATAAGGACTCTAGCTAAGGTTTTCTAAAATGGCTTGCAGCAGAACCTGATAATTAGAAAGCATGTAGGGAAACAATTCTGCAGAATTTTAAAACATATGCTTTTCAATTAGCACATATTACCAATAATACAGTATTTTAATATGGGTTGACAACATTTTCACAACAGTAATCAAACCCCAATAGGTTACTCTTCCATTTGGGCTTTACCTTTGATATGCTCTTTCTGGAGGTCTCTTAATGACAGCAAGGAGTTGCTTGATGGTTCCAGTTGCTTGTTGTTGCTTAAGCACCTGGCACCTCCATTGATGACAAGAGAATTTGACTTCAGGAATTCCATGTAATGCTTTAGCAAAGTGATGATATGACAGTGATGAAGTCAACAGAAAGATGAGAAGTGACAGAAAACTCAATATTTCATTATCTTTCTGAAAATAATTTTCTATATGGATCTGCATAAGAAGCATGCGTGTTGTTCAAATTACTGGTGCTCCTAAGTAAACATATGGTCTAATCTAAACACTCTCAGATGAGGCTGTTTTTCTGGTACTACTGCACTTAGAATTCAAAATTACTTCTGAGACAAGAACCACTTTCATGAGAGAGAGACAAAGTTCTCTCAATTACTTTCAGGTTCCGCATGCATTTTATGATGCCTATCTGAGTTGTATGTGGTCAGTGCTTGATTTAACTGATTTGGCTTTTTCTTCATTGTCCATTTCTAGCAGGAAGTGCTGGTGGATTTCTACTCCTCTCCATGACAGTTGCATTTTGTGGTCCCATCAGTATTTTAAAAAGAATTTACAGCAGGAGTTCTCAACCCTTGGGGCTGGGTCATGGTCCTTCAGACATCTTCAGGGGCCAGACGGCCATTTTACCCTTCCTCCACCACATGGTACTTCCTGGTGTGGTGGAGGTGGTGGTGGGCCACATGAAGTGACGCCACAGGCCGCAGGCTGAGAACCCCTGATTCATGGCACTCTTATATTGACACAATAGCACAAATTTGGGTGGCTCACAATAAACAAATAAACAAACACAATAAAGACACAGATGGAAAATAAAACTAAAATCAAGAGCAACATAAAACTCACAGCACTCCAAAACTGAACATGGGGATGTTAAAATGAAATGGTACAATCTACATATTATGTAGCGTTTTGTCTTACTAAGAAATGTGTAGGAGATTCACATGACTTTGGGGTGGGGATGTATGTAGATCTTGGAAGAGCCAATTGAACTGTGATTTCTTCATTCCCTTATCTATACCTATAAGAAAGGGGTGTGGTCGTACGTGTGCGGAATGCGTACCTACACCCCTGGAGCCTATCCAGTAATGCTTCACACACACCTACCTTTTGTCCCCGAGATCAGCACCACGAGGTGCCAGGGGCCGAAAGTGGGGCCTAAGCCCCACAAAATGAAAAAATGGAAACTACAACTCCCATAGTGCCATGGGCAAAAAAACAGCAGTTTAAAAGCCAGGCCTGGAAACAGAATGTTGGAGAGAGCTGATTTGCATGTTGGACTGTGATTGGTTGAGAGTAAATGACTGACGGAGAAAAGTCCTGATGCGGATGGAACAAACCCATTCCATTTAAGCTTCTACAGCCCTGGAACGAGACACTTTCAATGTACATCAATGCTGTGTGAGTGAGAGACAGAGAGAGACAGAGAGTGTGTGTCTCCGTATGTGTGTGCAAGACAATGCACAAGACAGTGGGTTCCGGATCAGTCCCTTGTGGGTGTGGGTGTGCCTGAATATGAGAGAGAGAGAGAGTGTGTGTGTCAATCTGTGTGTTGGGGTGTATCAGGGTTCGAAAAACATACAACAAACACCCCCTGGCCAAGATAATTAGCTCTCATCCTTCCTTCCCTACCTCCAGCCATTCTCCCCTTCCTCCTTTCCTTCCCTCCCTCATTCTTACCCTCATGTCTTCCTTTCCTCCTAAATTTCCCCCTCAATACCTACCATCCATCCATCATCATCACGCCGGGGTGAGTTTGCCAAGGTTCCTTTACTGAGAGCCAGGTGTGGGGGGAGGCTAAAAGGGGGGGAAAACCCTCTCCAAGCCACCCCCATCCCACGGGTTGAGCCACCCCCCAAAAAAAAACCTGTCAAAGACGGGCACCTATGCTAGTCCTATATTAGAGGGGAAAGTGAATATGTAAAGAATGCTTAACAACATAATTGCAAACTTTGTGTAGTCATGTACAGTCTGAAGTATGAGTCATATAGTCTTAAATTGATTGTGCCTTAGTTTGTTAAATTGAAATGTCAACATCCCATATGTTTGCAAATTTGTACATAAATCTTCACCATGAAAACATGTTGTATACTGTATATAAATGCCATAATTCAACCACATCCATGAGCAACACACACCTTCAATAATATTGATGCATTCATAGTAATAGTTAGCTAGTGTGTGATATATTCAGTAAAATATAGGGTGTAGGCATATTTTGGAATATTTAAATATTGTTTTACAGGCCTTAAGAAATATATGTATTTCTTACAGGGGACACCAGCAAGTCGAGTAAGATATAAAGTAGATGTAGTTCAATTCCCTTATAGCGCAAGCATATTTGATGTTGAAGAAGATACTGGACGTATAGTAACCCGAGTGAACCTCAATGAAGAACCAAGTACACTGTTTAAGGTAATAGTCTGTGTATATATTTTAACTTTTTGAATGATATTACACCTTTGTTGATATTACGTAGCACTAGTTTGCTCTTTACCTGTGCAAATGCATCAAACAATAGTACATGCTGGGTTTTTTAATTGTTGTTTCACATATTTACACTGAACATTGTAACTTGCTCCATTGGTCATAAATGGAACTGGTATCCAAATCAATCTGCTTTGCATTGTGTAGTTCCCCCTGATTGGAGATATTTTATCAGCTATTCTCCATCATCATGAAAGCATGTATCAGCTATAGTGGGAGGAGAAATAGACCCTTGAACAAAGATATTCCCTTCCCCAAGAAGATAATTGTTTTTTTCTGTGTTATAGTTCCTGTTATGTTATATGAATAAGAGAGACTATGTTATAAAAACAAAATAATTATTTGATTACCTTATAGCCTGAATTTCGTCCACCACAGAATTCAAGGTGGGGTACACAAGGTTCCCAGACAGCCCCCACTTTTGAATCTGACTAAATACATTATTTGAGAGACAAAGATAATTTGTTTTTATTTACTACCGTAGCAGTGTTTCTCTAACCATGTTCCATGGAATATTGGTGGACTTTAATTTCCAGAAGTCTAAATCAGTACATTGGCTGATCAGTGATTTGGGGAATTGTTGAGTCCAGTGCTTAAGAAGTATTCTGACCAGCAAGATTGGGTCAAACACAAGTGATTTATTATCAGCTCAGAAATCGGACTGGAGACTATGTACAAGGTGGCCTGCTTATATACAGAGAGAATGGCAGTTACAGAAGTGGATACATTTCCAGCGGGCTTCCGGAGAAGCGGAAAAGTTGGTACTGACGAATCAGCTATTTTTGACAGTAGTTTGAAATTGGCACCCTTGGAAAAGGCGCGCTATTCCGCCGCAGACTCTACGGCGCCAATAGCGTCTGTTAGGAATAACAAGAAATAACACTTGGACACAACAGGAATTGACTTAGGCTTCAGAGAATTGAAGTCCAAACACCAAAGATTGAGAAACACTGGACTACAGCATAGTTGCCCATATTTTCCAATGTACACATTTTAACTCGTTTTTGAAAAAGTGGATAACATTTCTTAGCAGTTCAATAGTTTTTCCCATGTTTTCTTCTGCCAATAGCTGCATTGGAATGGCATTTGTTTGTTGATAAGATTGTGTTAATTAATTAATTGTGATTAATCCATCTGTAATTAATCAATCCATTATTTACGCTAATTAATATTTCTATCTTGACTTCAAGCTCTCAGCAGAATTTTTGATGACAGTGCAGCTTTGAAAGTTTAGATCACAGTATAGTAACAATTAGTAGAGAATTGCTTGATTTTTATGACATTAAAATAGATTGAGATTATGATTTTTTTGCACATGTGCATGTGTGTGTTCATTGGAGGCAGCAGGGTGAGCATATATATGGGGGAAATCTATGCCCTGACCCTAAGCACCTTTGCAGCCCAATGTTGAACATTTTCTGTAGAGGAAAAGCCAACGGGATAACAGTTTCCAAATATATATACTTTAGACCAGACATTTTCATTATTCTCAATTTCCAACAGCTGGAAAGCTGTACATAAACTGAGACAATCTCCCTGTCCTGTCCTTCTCTTTGTGGCACACTGGAGACCCAAGTAGACAAAAATTAGGTGGGCGGGAAACAAATCACTGTCTCAATTCCTGGTGTTTTTCTTATTCCGACAACCTGGGTAGGCAGAGAGAAAGAATTTTGCAACCTATCCTACACAAATGAAAGTCTCCGGTTAAATCAGACTAAAAATAAAAATAATGTGTGGCTAGTTTGGCTCAATAGGGATGAAAGAGATTAAAAGGCAAGAGATTAAACAGAAATGTCACCTATAGATCCTTAGAGAGGAGCTAGACCTCTGCTAGGTCATCACTTTGCAAGTTAAGGGATCAAACTGTGGAACAACTTTCAGAACTGTTAACATCCACTGCTTTTCATCCCTAAAGGAAATACAAGGAAAGCTATTGATATGTGGCAGTAAAATTACTGTATGTGTTGTTCAGGAACAAACACATACTGGACAATAGAAGATGGACAGCGGGTTAGAGATGTGGCTATGCTGCTACATCTCAGGAGCAATGGAAGTTTATTTCTTGTCTCACAGAGAGGGAGGACTTGGTCTGTCCCTGCTAATTAGTTTTTTACAAATAGAAAAGATATTTCCATGAATGGGGCTCTGTAGAGGATCTTACCAGACAAATAAGAAGGTAACGTCTTTACACTGTGACAGGAGGTTTCTCAAGCCTTCTGAGTAGATTTTCACAGGACAGAAGAGGCTTCATAAGGAAGGGCAAGTCATTGAAAATTGGCTCCAATGTCCTAGAAGCTAAAGTCTGTTTAAGTGCAAAAATAATGCTCAGGATCCGACAATTATTTGTAAATTATTTTCCTTATTTAATTATTCAAACAACTGTGTCCAGAATCTCCAAAACATAAAATTGAATGCTATTTCGGGGGAAAGATTGCAACAGATTCTGCACTCCAGTTTGGATTTTTTTAATATATAAATAATTTGCTTGTTCAGAAGAACTTCTTGGTTTATGTTATGGGAGACAAAAAAATTTGCAACCTCTGTCAAAATAAACTTGGCTGTCTTTGTGACTAATGGTCTTTTATACACATTGGAATATATAGATGTTCTGAATTTACATTGTGTTTCACTGAATTTAAATTTCAAGAATAGTCTAGACTTCATCTTGAGAAAAGTTACCTGAAGACATTTGGAGAATTTAAAAAAGATTTCATTTTCACAGGAAACTTCTCCCAGGACTTCTGTGTATCCCTAACTGAAATTGTCTTCTATCTTAACATAATAAAATTGTTAAAAAATTTTTTTGTTGGACCTAGCTTTACAGTTGGAATTGCACTTTTTGAACAAGTTTTGATGCCAGATATTATTATTTGTTTAAATGTGTTTTTAAAAAGAATTGTTATGAATGTCTTTTTCAGTACTACATTTATATTTAAATAAAGATAGGGTAATATTTGAAATTTCAAAAGGATACATAGCATGCATATTTTAAAAGTTATGGTTGATATGCACACTCAGTCATTGTTTGTATGCTCAACAGCTTGTGGTTATTGCCTATGATGATGGTGACCCTGTGAAGTTCAACACCACCACTGTAGAAATTTCAGTATTGCAACCTTCAGTGATTCCACGATTCACTCAGGACGAATACAGGTATGGTGTGTCTTCCCTTTCTGTTACTTATACATAATATGAAATCTAGGCTGAGGAATGTCTTGGTTCAACCTTTGCATTCAAATTATTGATCATAAACTTTAAAACACAAAACAGCTTGAGGTCACGATACTACCATCGCTGGCTGAAACTCATATCCAAAAATGCATTTTTTTCTGAAGCAGGAAAAATGCAATTGCCGTAAATTTGTTTAAGGTGGATCCCAGCTTGCCATAAAGTGACCCACACACTATGATCATGGAGCCATCTCCTGTGGCACATAAAATGAGACATGCAGGATTTAACACCAGGACTGCAATAGACTGCCGCAGCCTTGAGGATATTATCAAGATGCGCTTTCACAGCCAGTCCATCTGGCATGGCCTCTTCCGTCTCCATGACTGTTGGGAATCAGAGTTCCTCCTTCGCTCATTTTGCCATTGGGCTCCATGATACAATAAGGCTACTTAAAAGGCAGTATTTATTCTTGAAAGCTAAAATCAGGCACTAAGGTCCTCCTTAATTTCCCGCCAGTAAATCTACTAGATAGACATGCAAAAGAGATAGGGAGCTTTTTGTTAATGGCCTCAGCAATGTGGACCTTCTCTTTCTATCAGTGTGTGCCCCACTGATTCTACGCAGACATTTTATACATTTCTGTTTAGAGCTGCATGATTTTCCAATTGGCTTGTTTGTTCAAAACAAATTTGCACAAAACTGTGCATGCTTACCACGAGGGTTGTTATGGTTTGCCACAATTAAGGTCTTTTAACATATCCCTGAAAATGATAAAACTGATATAAAAGTGATACCAAAAAAAGAATGAAATAGGTTATGGAAAGTGTCCCATACAAAACCTGGTATTCTACACAGGTAGCACCAAAAGACAAATACTGAGCTTCTTGTCAGGCTTTACACTTAAATATTACAACTTAATGATAATTACCTGGATCTCATATTCTTAAATGAATAGTAATAGAAATTCTGTCTTGTACATTTGGCTGCTTTCATTTAATTTGGTACACTCATTGTTTTGTTTACAGGTACATAATTACATATAAAAGTATTATTGATTTTAAAAAAATATTGGAATTATATATGTTTATATTTTTACCAGAGATATTGGAAATGTGGCTTCGAAATGGTACCTTTGCAGGATCCATGGGTGTTCACATGAGTTTTGACAAGCTATCAAAGCCACTAAAATGTTGTATGATTTTTTCTGGATTGATTGATTGATTCCTTTTCTCACCTGTTTAGGTTTTCTTTACTACCATTACTAATGTATTGGCTCTAATCCAGTTTTTATGCAGTGTTTCCCATAGACATTTTAGCCTATTTGCTTTTTTGAAAAAACATATTTTGAAAGAGATACAGTACTGAAATACTCTCTGCAAAACTCCTTTTCCACATTCATTGTTACCTTTTTCAGTATCTCTTGCCACCTATGTTTTAGTAATGATTCAGCTTCTGTTTTTTTTTTTAAACTTAATTGCTGCAATCCCCCCCTTTCCCTTTGTATTTTCTGTAAGTCAGATTTGTTGTTCACTGATGTCATTAGCATAAAGCAGTCTGTACACTTTTTAGTTTGATGTCTCTGAGAGGGAAACCAAAGACAATTTCATTTTGAAGCCTATTTGAGGCAATGCTTCCTATCAAGATATGAACACTTGTATCATGATACAATATGCAATATTCATTGCAATTTTATAGGAAAAAAAGATATATCTCATAATTTCATTTGCTCTTTTCTTTTAACTCAATTCCTCCTTCTCCTGAATTGAAACAAGAGGCATTCTTCAGCCTTTTTAGATATCAACAGTTTATTTTTTAGAGTGAAGGTTGCTCAGCCTGCTACTCACATTAGAGGTGTCCCAGTCAAAGCATTCACTTCTTCTTATACCATGTCTAGGCCAGATGTGAAACTGCCAAAATGAAGGCCCCATTCAGTGAGTTTATTCTGCAGTTCCTTTTGCTTGACCTAGTGTGAGAATGGTTAGCCGGCAACACAAGGCTGCCGTTACCAGGACGCACCCAATTGTGGTTCCAAAATACCACATTATTTATTTATTTATTTTAAAATTCTACCCCGCCTTCCTCATCCACGGATGACCCAAGGCGGCTTGCATGACAATTAAAATACATACACGTTAAAAACAAGGACACCCACCCCTACCCCCCTAACCCCTTAAGAAAAAAGTACAAAACACATTTAAAAACTGTTGAGGAGGCTCTTGTTGTGATGTGGAAAGGAGCCTCTTTTGAAGTTGGCAGAATAACTATCAAAAGAAACAGAGAGCAAATTGGTGTAAACAATGTGAATAATACCAATCTAGTTAGTCCGTAATTCACAAGTCACAGCTCTAACTTTGTCTCTCCTTCACACACAAACTTCTATACAAAACAATGAGGTCACAGTTTCATTAATAAAAAATAGTTTTGCACTTCTCAGCTGTCATAGCAATTGTCGTCGTCGACTACAACTCGTATCCGAGAATGCATTTTCCCCCGGAAGCAGGAAAAACGTCATTGGCGTGAATTTGTTTAAGGTGGATCCCAGCTTGCCATGAAGTGATCCACACACTATGATCTCAGAGCCATCCCCTGCGGCACACATGGAATGAGACGTGCAATAGACTGCTACAGGCTTGAGGAAATTGACAAGGTACGCCTTCACAGACAGTCCATCTAGCATGGCCTCTTCCGCTTCCATGACCATTGGGTATCAGAGTTTCCCATCCGCTCATTTTGCCATTGGGCCTGATATGATGGTTTCCAGTGACATTTCTTTCACTGAGAGGGACCATCACCCCACCTAAAGGGGCTCATACTAAAGGGGCTCACCTAAAGGGGCCAAAGGCTACATAGCAAGCACCTCTGGTGCATATCCCACATACAGTTGTCATTCAACCCTGGCCACCCATGAAGCAAATGATCGTTTTGAAACATGGCAGTTTAGGAGAGGTATAGAGTGGCCTATGCCAAATTTGTGGTGGAAACAATTAGAAATAATTTATTTTGGTAAGAGCTAATATTTGATAGCTGATTCCAGCTGTTTGATAGGTACTGTCAGTTGTACCTGTTGATTGCTATGGACTTGTATGTAGATTTCTTCGTTTGTACTGCACTTTTCAGGAAGATGTGTTAGTTTTAAACTAGTATGTGCTACATGTTTTTCATTTATAGTGTCCTAATATATTTCTCTTGTTTATTAAAAATGCATAAACTGTATATAGTACTGTACAAAAGTGTTAGGCCACTATCAACTGGCTTGGGGAAAATTCAGGGTGTGATGGGGGGCATAACTCCTAAACAGTTGGTGGTAGCCTAACGCTTTTTGCACAGTAGTGTAATATAGTAAAAAGGTAAAGGTTTCCCTTGCTCGAAAGCCAGTCGTATCCGACTCTAGTGTTCAGTGCTCATCTCTGTTTCAAAGCCGAAGAGCCAGCGCTGTCTGCTTCTGCAGATGTTTTCATGGTCATGTGGCAGGCAGGACTAGACACCGGAGCGCACGGAGCACTGTTTACCTTCCCACCGAAGTGGTCCCTATTTCTCTACTTGCAATTTCTTGCTTTCGAACTGCTAGGTTGGCAGCGGCTGGGACAAAGATGGGAGCTCATTCTGTCCTGCAGTACTCGGGAATCGAACTGCTGACCTTCTGCCTTCCAGTCAGTGTCTTAGCCACTTGAGCCATTGGAGTCCCTGTAATATAGTACTAGTGCTCAAGTATTTGCCAGTAGGCTGGGAATCGACTGGCACAAATGCCCCAATTTGGAGATGCAGGCAACAACCTACCAGAGAGAGAGAAAAGAAATTGGCAGTATGGAATAACAGGATTCTAACCAGCTTCTGCCAACCTAGCAGTTTGAAAGCAAGAAACTGCAAGTAGATAAAAAGGGACCACTTCGGTGTGAAGGTAAACAACGTTCCATGCACTCTGGTGTCAAGGCATGCCTGCCACATGTCCACGGAAACATCTGCAGATGTTTGGCTATAAACAGAGATGAGCACTGAACCCTAGAATTGGATACGACTGGCTTTCGAGCAAGGGTGACCTTTATCTTTATTAGTTAAACTTAAAAGGAGATGGTGGTAGGAGAGAGAAACATAAAGAAATAAGGAAGAATGTTTTGAGGAAAACATTGGTGCCTGGGAAGGATATAACATAAAACATCTTCTCCTTAAAGACTGGGCAGATTCTAGTAGGCTGAGGCATTAACAAAAACCAGAGCCAATGTATGTACTTAACTTGAGGAAAATTAAAGTATGGAACTTCCTGCTACAAGTAAATCACTGTGGCGATTCATTTCAGTTTTTTTTTTTAAAAAAAGGAATTACTGTAGATAGCAATATAAAATTGTATCCCTGCCTGCCTACCAGTAATGCCAAATTCAGCTTCCATCTGAAATTCTGTTATGACTGACTCAACATTGGCTGAATAGCTAATTGGATTGGGTACCTGGCTACAGAGCAACTAGTCAGGGGTTCAACTCTCCACTGTGCTTCCCAGTCAGCCTGTATGGCCCTGAGTGAGCTGCACAATACATCATACCCTTGAAAGACAGAAATGATGAACCACTTCTGAATACTGGACACTTGGAGTACCCTGGTAAGGGTTGCTATAAGTAAGTCAGCATCCATTTGACAGCACAGAATCAACATCTGCATTACTATTTTGTAATTGTTCCGCTGCAATCCTTCCCAGCTTGCTACAGCTAACGCTGAAGGCCCCTTGTTGAGAACATGATGTTAAAATACTGTCTCAGTCTCCATACCAGGGGTTGTGTTTTATAAAAAACTAGCATATTTTGCCCGGCGGTGCCGGGCTCTTTAAAATGGTTTTGGAAGGTTTTTGTTTTATGTTTATGCAAATGAGGTTAGTTTTTAATTGTGGTTTTTTAAAATTTTATTTTTACGCATGGGCTGTTATAAACTGTGATTTTTTATTTTTGGTTTTTGTTTTTTGTTTTTATAAAGAGGAAAGGATGATATATATTTTTATATTTATTGTATTTAACCAAATAATGTGTTACTATGTGATTTTTTTAAAATAGTTGTACCTTGGATAATAATTTTTAAAATGTGTAAGAATATCTTTTTTTTAAAATCAATGTTTCTATACTGTGTTCAGATGTTTTGTTTTTTGAGTGAAAACTTATTTCTTTTTCTTTTTTTGAATTATTTGTGATTAGTGTGAATATTTTTGAATGTTTTGATAACTTATTTCAGTAATTTGGGAATTATTTGTAATTATTTTGAATATTTTTGAATGTTTTTTCTCTTGTGGCCTCTGGGTGGGGCTGGTGAGCTTTTCATGTATTTTACTATTTTTCTCTACTGTCCTCTGGGTGTCTCTTCTTCTTCCGGTAAGTAGTCTCTTTCTTTCCTCAGTTTAGTTCCGGTCGTCATGGAGTGAGGATGTCTCCTAGTAAGGTCTCTGGTTTTATTTATTTTTTGGGGGGGGGTTGTTTTGGGTTTTTTTGGGGGGTCTGTGTGTTTTTTATTGTTTGTTGTTGGATGTTTTTGTGTTTCCTTTTTCTGTTTTTTATTTTTGTTTTTGATTATTTTTGACTGTTTTTGGATTGTGTTTTTGGATGTTTTTGTGTTTACTTTTTCTTTTTTTCTTTTGGTTTTGATTTATTTTTGGATAGTGTTGTGTTGTGTTGGGGGTGGGGGTATTTCCATGGGCCGGTCTCAGGGGCTGGACCACGTAAATACCATCGCCGCTTGATGCGGCATTGGGGTGAGGTTTTTTCCATGGGCCGGCCTTGGTGGCTGGACCACGGGAATCCCATCACCGCTTGATGCGGCATGGGGGGGAGGTATTTCCATGGGCCAGCCTGGGTGGCCGGACCACAGAAATTGTATCACTGCTTACATGCGGTGTTGGGGTGGGGGTATTTCCGTGGGCCGGCCTGGCTGGCCAGACCATGGGAATTCCCATCGCCGCTTGATGCGGTGGTGGGGTGGGGGTATTTCCGTGAGCCGGCCTGGCTGGCTGGACCACGGGAATTCCCATCGCTGCTTGATGCGGCGTTGGGGTGGGGGTATTTCCATGCGTCGGCCTGGGTGGCCAGATCACGGGAATTCCCATTGCCACTTGATGCGGTGTTGGGGTGGGGGTATTTCCGTGGGCCGGCTTGGGTGGCCGGACCACGGGAATCCCATCGCCGCTGTATGTGGTGGTGGTGGGGGGTTCGCGGCCTGCCTTTTTTTTTCACGCGCCGGCTGCTTCAGCGTTCTGCATGCTCATGGCACGCAGGATGCTGGGGCTTGTAGTTTGGCTTGTGCGATTTCTTTTTGTGTAGTGGTTTGTTTCCTGCAGCTTCCTTTTGATTGGCCGCGGCGCATTTCCGAACGTTCCTTTTGCTCGCGCCGCTCAGCCTGATTGGCTCTGGTGCAGCACGGCACAAGGAACATTGGGAATTGAAGTTCCCTTTTTTTTTTTGCATCTGGGGGGCTCCTGCCCCACTGGCGCAAAATTCAACCCGACAGTTACCTGTGAACCCCGTTTGGGCGAGTGCACGGAGACTTAAACGGGGCTAGTGGGGCCTGGCTAAACATCCTTTGTCACATTCCAATGGTAAATGCACCATTTTATAGGTATAGATGTTTTGTGATCTCTGCCATGGAGGTTCCAGGAACATCCGTATCCTTCTAACATTACATCCCTTTGTTTTCCTGTTCATTTTCTGTGTGGAGCTCAAATTCAGCATAATGCCAAGAAGCTCTTTTATTCTAAACATTTTCACTAAGAAGAGTAGCAGCACTTTCTTTTCTGAGATGCTCAAAAAAGTGCAACAAATCAAAGTGTTCATCTACAGAGGGTTCTGTATGAGACTCCACAAACACACACACACACACACACACACCTTTCTTTCAAAGTCAAATGACTGAAATCTCAGGATAACTCCCTAAGGGAGTTTAATACAGAAGACATGAGGCATGTAATCATAGCAAGACTCTGCATCAACTGCTACAGTAAAAGACTTTCTTCTGACCTTCATAAAAAGTAACAAGTTTTTCTAGCTCTCAGTAGATTGTTGGATAACTCCTTAATGGATGGCATATGCTAGCAAAACAATCACTTTTAACAAATCAAATTAGCATGACAATTGAGGCTTATAATGCTGAATCCATCATATCACTTAACATGTCCTGGAGCCTGAGCCCCTCTCCCTCCCCCGAAAGTTGCCAGAACCAGCAATTGAACTGTGTAGATTTGTGTAAATGCACACCCATGAATCAAATTAACCCATAAATATATACTGTACATACTGAGACATAAGAACAAACACACAGAGCTACTATTGCAGAGCACCGGGGTGGGGAGGAAGATTTTCCCTCACTCCCATCCCAATGATATCAAGCAAAATTAGGGTTTGGGCAAGATTAACGTCTCAAAATCCAAGGGATGCAACTGAAGTTCATAGGGATGGAACAAAATATTTTCCCCTTTCAAGTGATGTCAACTCACAGCACCAACTCACTGCAAGATAATGGCAGGAACACAAGAAATTGAAAGAGTTGATAAAATTATCTATTTGGGGAGTATTTTAAATAAAAAGTGGGGTCACGAGGTAGAGATTAGAATGCAAATAGAAAAAGCAAGATCCACCTTCATAAAAACATGCCATTTGTTATGCAGAAGAGATTTAACTCTTGTTATGAAGATCCAAATAGCGTTGTTACACTATTGCTATAATGTGTTGCTATAAGGCAGGGGTTCTCAACGTTTTTGTGCTGTAGGCAGCTGGAGCAGGTTAGACACATGGTTCTCCCCACCATAAATGCTGTTGTAAAATGCATCCACGGCTGTCATAAATGTGTTTCTGACAGCTGCGGGTGCATTTACAGTACATTTTTGGCTGTTTTCACCATTTCTGCTGCTTCTGGCTACAGTGGCGGTCTACATGAAATGGCGCCATGGGCTGGGTCCAGCCAATGGGCCATAGGTTGCAAATCCCTGCTATAAGGAGTTGAAGCTTGGACCCTGACCAAAGCATCTAGTGAAGGATGGTTTTTCTGCTCCCAAACTCATGATTTTTGAATTTATAAATAGATTTAATAACATTAACTACTTCAATTAATATCCCATATATTGTCTACATTAATTTTATCTATTCTCTTGTATTATAACAACATATTCCTGGAGCTTTTTTGTTTCTTTCTTTCTTAAAACACTTAAAAATACTTCCATTGTCCCTGTTTAGAACATTAGGGCAGGAAAGAGGGGGCCTTTACAGAGCAATTGAAGATTATTCATCTAACCTTTCTCCCTTCTGTGCCTATTATTTCTTTTGTTCCATATTACAAAGGCAATGCTTACAATAGAAACTGCTGTTTCATCTGCTGGAGCTTTACCTTCTAGATCTTTAAAGTACTACTACTTCAAAAAAAAAATAATGTCCAAAACCAGGCTGTCTTGGTTTGGTCTTATTTTTCTTACATGGGGAATGTTTTGTTCAAACAGTAACCAATTTCTGAACAGCCAGTCTAACCTGTATGTCATGTAAATGTTTGTGTATTGATTGTACCTTGTTTGAAAGATATTTTCCTTATGCAACATGAGTTTTGTTAATACATGTTATCTGCAAAAATTATAACTTATACTAATCAACGTGACTTGCTTCAAAGAAAACATGCCTAGTCTTAACCTTTTACCATTAAATGTACCATTGATTTTCTTCAAATCTTGTAAGAGTCTTGTAAGTCTCTTGAACATATCCTGGACTGCTGGGAGAACAAATCAGTGGATCCTGAAGGAAATAAACCCTGACTGATCATTGGAGGGACAAATACTGAAGATGAAGCTCAAGTCACGAAGCTCAGCCATGGAGGACCCCTGCTGCATTTCCCCATCACCTACACCACCGGTGCAGGGATGGAGGCAGCTGCAGCTGTGGCCACCACCACCCCCTCCTAGCTCCTCCCAGCCCAGAGGGAAGAAAAAGGATGCCCATAGCCACAGAGGACCCCGTGGCCATAGAGGACCTCTGTCGCATCTCCCCATCGCCTACACCACCGGCGCGGGGATGGAAGCGGCCACAGCTGTGGGAACCGCTGCCCCTCCTGGCCCCGCCTAGCCCAGAGGGAGGGGGAAGGACACCCACAGCCACAGAGGACCCCGCGGCCATGGAGGACCCCTGCCGCATCTCCCCGTTGCTTACACCAATGGCGCATGGATGGAAGCAGTTGCAGCTGTGGGAGCCGCTGCCTCTCCTGGCCCCGCCCAGCCCAGAGAGAAGGGGAAGGACAGCCACAGAGGACCCCGCGGCCATAGAGGACCCCTGCCGCATCTCCCCATCACCTACACCAATGGCGCGGGGATGGAAGCAGTCGCAGCTGTGGACACTGATGCCCCATCCTGGCCCTACGCAGCCAGAGGGTAGGAGGGGCCGCCGGGGTGCCTTTGTGCTTTGTGTTTGGGGCAGGGGAAGGGATAGGGAGCCACCCTGTTATATTGTATTTTCTACTTTTTTACTCCTTTGTCAGATATTTTGATTGTGACAATTGTATTGCATTGTGATGCTTGTTCCTGGATTTTTTTGCGTTGCTGTATTTTTATTGTATTATAGTATTGATTTGTTGTGAGCCGCCCTGAGTCTGTGTGTGCAGTGGAGGGCAGCATACAAATAAAAATCTAATCTAATCTAATCTAATCTAATCTAATCTAATCTAATCTAATCTAATCTAAAGTACTTTGGCCACCAAATGAAAAGAGAGAACACACTAGAGAAGGCCTTGATGCTGAGAAAGATTGAAGGCAAAAGGAAATGGGGGTGGCAGAGGATGAGGTGGAAAGATGGCATTGTTGATGCAATGTGCATAGATCTGAGTAGGCTGAGAAGGATGGTGGAGGACAGAGGAGCTTGGCACACAATGGTCCATGGAGTTGCAAAGGGTCAGACTTGACTGTGCAACTGAACAACAACAAGAAAAAAGCCTTTTCCACCTAAACGTGTACTTTGCCCCTTCTCTGCCCCAGTCAGAACTTTTTGCTGGTGCTGCTGTTGGTGGAAGCCCTACTTTGCTGGAAACCTGTGTATGAGTATTTATTTATTTTAATCACATTTCTACTGCCACCCCCTCGCCAGGGCGACTCCAGGTGGCTTACACATATAGATATGACAGATAAAATTCTACAATAACATTAAGTTAAAAACATTAATATATCACATTTTTTGAAGTTTAAAAAGTATAAAAAGAGTATGACTCTTCTAATTAACAGCCTATTAGTGACAAGACAGAGAGGGATGCAGCCATCCTGCAGCACCCAACAGCACTCTTAGGAGAAACAAGGAAGGCCCTGAGAGCTGCATATCTCTCCCCCCCTTTAGTTAGAGATATAACTCTCCTTTCCACTGTGTTTTAAGGGACAGAATAACCTTTCCATATTTGCTTCATCTTTGTAATTATGCCACTGTATTTAACCACTGAAGAGTTACATCAAGTATGTCATCCCCTTCTTTTGATTCTAAAGAATCTTAGACACAAATGTTTTATGAACCACCACAATTTGTAGCTTTCATTATGAATCATTATGAGGATAACAAAAGGATGCATTGCACCTGATGACATTAAGTCCATCAGAGTGAAGTTTGACATTTATCTTTAAGAATAACGGTCCATGTTAGTGGTTCTTGGTAATAATACCTAAACTCTCTTGTCATCTTTTTTAGAGGTAAATATCACTGAAAAGGTCAAACTTCATGAACCAATGTGAGACATGTGAAGAGGGAAAAGTGAAAGAAAGAGACGTTCATATATACTTTGCAAATAATATAGCACGTGTGTGTGTGTGTGTGTGTGTGTGTGTGTGTGTGTGTGTGTGTTTGTGAAATTTTGATTGAGTTTTTAGAAGCAAAATGAAAGTATAAAGTATAGATCAAGAAAGTATAAAAAGCATGCAAAGGCAATTTACATGTTGTTTTATGCTCTAGAAATAATAAAATAAGAATTTGCATAATGTAAGATGTAGGGAATTTTCTGATCCCATGGTGACTGCAATGTATTGAGGGTTAGCATTAGGATTAAAGTTAGGAGTTCATATATATTTCATTTGTTAAACTCTCTGAGGATCAGGGCCAACCTGCTGATAACCAGAACTGGTCATTTCTGCTTCCCAGCATCATGATTTACTGAAAAACAGTATGGGCTTTCATTTTATCCCAACACATCGAATCAGCAGGAACAAAAAAAAAGTACCCCAGTGGCAAAATGCAATAGATTTCTTATGATGGTTTTTATAAATAAAAAATCTGTCGGGAGGGGAGAGGATGAGAAGTGGCTGAAAATCAGGAACATTATTTACAACTCTTCAGATGACAATGTCATTAAAACTAGTATTATAGTTGTCATGCTTTGTGAATTTTGCAACAAAATGTGACTCTGGGGACTCAGATGTTCCTTATTGGTGAATGAAAGTTAAAATATGTCAAATAATCTTTGCAATAAATTACTTGATGACATTAATTATCCTGTATAGGCTGCTTTACTGACTTTGAGATAGCTTTTGGCAAAGAGACATGGCAAGTGATGGACTTATTTGCAAAAGGAATGAAGGAAGATATTCCTACAATTGGCAGCCTATACTGGCAAAAAGAAGTTGCAACAAACACTGAAAGTAAGATAAGAGAACATCAAGCATGACAAAGATGTGTGCAGTCACCATTGTTTGCCAAACATGTCCAACAAAACATTGAAAGGGGCTTTGAGAATGTGCATTGTGGGATGATATGTTTTCTTCACTCTATTGTACTTCATGGAATTGTGGATTTGAACAGAGACTATTATATTAAAATAGAAATATTTGAAAAGTGGATTCCTTTTAAAATGCTAAGTGTTTTTAAAGGGTGACTAAGGGTACTAAGCCTAATGGAGAAAGACTGAGCAATAATAAAATACATTGAAAACAGAAAGGTAGAACACTTCAATTTTGTAGTAAGAGGGGGGAGAGTACAGATCATTACAGCTGCTCATTCAAGGTAAAGTAAATGGAAGACTAAGAAGAGTGTATCAGCAAAAGAACCTAAAGGACTGGTTTTAATATAAAACAACATAATTGTTTGGAGCCCCTGTATCCAACTTCAAAATATCCTGATGATGCAGGAAAGAAAAGCAGCAGTCCCAGCAGCATTCCTCTATTTAAAGATTGTTGGCCTAAGATGCACAATACAATGTGTATAAGTGCTAGAAATGGGAGACAGTTACTTTGAGGGAGGATTAGTTTCGACTGGTTTCCTGCCTCACACTCTTGCTCTTCAATGGCCTTTCATGTCAATAACACAGTGCACCCCCCAGTTTAGCCTTCTCAGGTTACTTTTCCTAAGTGGCTGCCTCTTCAACTGTGGCCTTTTCAGGTCAGCGGAGCTGCATTGTGATGACAGTAGTGGATAGTCCCACAGCAACTCCTTTTTCAGGTAGCAGAGCCACAATATGGTGGCTGTAGTGCTAGTGGTGGCAGCAGCTGTAATGTGGACATCTGAATGGGGTATAAGCTGAGCTCTGACCTGCATGGTAGTCCCTTCGGCTATAACATCAATCTAGTGCTATGACATTTTAAAATATATATTTTAAAAATTAAATATTTAAAATATTTGCAAGCGGTTCAAGATGTTTAGTAGATTTATGTCTTTCACATGTTTTCATGCAACCTCTTCTCCTCCAACATGGAACTCTAGGGTGACAATTTGCTTATAAATGCAGTAATTTCAAATCCTGTGGTGTATTGATCTCAATGGAGCCTCCTGGATTGATACACTGCATAGTTTACAATCAGACTAAAAGTGGTACCATAAGGACATACATATCAGCACAAATACTATATGACATTAAATTGACTTCTAAAAGTCCCAAACAGCTGCTGATTTATTTCAACAGAGTAAATGCCCTCTCTGATTATTATACTTTGAGCATCTTATGTGAACACATGGCTCACTGTAAAAAAACCTGTAATTATGGGAAATGATAAAGCAGAAGCGAAAGAGGAAGACTATCTATGAGAGTTATCTCAATAAAGGACACTAAGGCTTTGCGTCTGTAAGACCTGAGCATAGTTGTTAATGACGGGGCTTTTACAGAATTATCATGACTGATATTTTGATTCACAAAACATTCACCGAAGCCTCAGGGCATGCAGTGTTCTGCTGAATGATAGAGAAAGAGAAGTAAATTAAGCAAGTTTTTATCCTCCAGCCTGATCCAACGCTCTGAAAGCTTTGAGTCATTCTAAGATCTTTGTGTTTATAGATGTAGGAAATAACATGTTATCAGTCATATTTCTTTGTGGCCAGTTCTGGGCAACAGATTTTATTTATTTATTACATTTTTATACCACTCATCTGGGATATTTCCCACTCTGGGTGGTGTACAAGCAATAAACAACAACAACAACAATATAATAAAACAACAACAAAGTAAAATAAACAACAAAATTGTTTTAGTTACTTCTAGAAGGACTCACAGATGACTGCAGTAATTTTGCAAAAGTAAAACAAACAAACAAAGAAAAAACCAGTAACCAAAGTCTATGATTGTGTTGAGTTTGTTGTTGCTTCTTTGGGAAAGTACGCTAAGTTTCTTTTCTGAGCAGAAATCAATTTTTGACTTAATTGTGATATTGAATTAGTGTCATGAACACCACCAAAATTAAAAGGCTTGGGAGTTTGTGCAGCTATGAGAAAATCTGAATTTCTTACACTGAATCCATGGGGGGAAACAAATAAAATGTTTACTTCTGTAAAATTAAGCAGCTATGTAATGCTTGAGTGAAATAATAAAGTCATTATTATTGCTTTGTTTTATGCACCTAATTTTTCCTTATTTCTTCTCACCCAGGCACAGAAATTACCTGGCCCAACTCTTCAGCTAGCTTTCAGTTTCTAATTTAAACTCATAGATAAGATGTGGGGATAACCTATGGGCAATGAGAAAATCAGCAGAGTACTGAGGATGTGACTCTAAGCAAGAACAATCTGTTTTGTCCAATTCTGTAGGCCTCCTCCTGTGAGCGAAGCTGCACCCAAAGGAACTCAAGTTGTTGTTGTAACTGCAGCGGCCTTGAATCAGACTATTATCTATTCTATTGTTTCAGGAAATGACGATGGTAAGTAATAGTGTCCAGGTGGTCTTGTTTGAGAGACAAATAAAATGTGTTTCAAAAGAAGATTACAAGACAGGAAGTATCCTTAAACAAAATGAAGTAAATTTACTATTGGCAAAAGTGTCATTTTGCAGTATTAAATCTATTGGGGTTTTGTTTACTTACATTGAGGATTTTTTTTAAAAAAAAATGCAAGCATTTAAGAAACCAGGCTTTTACAGAGGGAGACGGGTGCACCAAGCAAATTCTCCATGAAATCACCAAATTGCAGCCCCAGAATTCTTTGGTGGAAGTGGTGATGATTAGACTGGTAGAAAACTAATAGAATTGTGTAGTACAATAGGGCCACGTGGGATGCATTGACAACATTATTTTAGAATATACAATATGGAATAGGAGTCAGATTCCATAGTGACTAGAAGACTTATGATAGTTTAAAATGATACTTTAAATGTGGAGAGCCATGGCCTGGTCTTCTGTGGGGATCGCAGGTTGCCTCAGAATTAGAACATTGGAGGAGGAGGAGGCATATAGAAACAATATAGTGAGTCAGACCATTGATCTGTCTGGCTCAGTGTTATAAATATTGATTGTCAGCAGAGCTCCTGGATTTAGGTTCACTTATTTGCTAGCCCTATCTAGCAATGCTGGGATTGAATCTGTGGTTTTCGGCATACAAACATCTACTCTACAATTTGATATGTGGCTTGTCACCCCTAGTCTTATGTGGCCTCCCACCCAAAACCTAACCAGGCCTAAAATCACTTATCTTCCGAATGAAGAGAAGGTCAGATATTATTCAAGAGGCATTATGCTTCCATAAATTGCGTTCTCAATGCAAATCAGCTGCTGTTTTGCCTCCTTATGACAAAAATGCATAGCTCCATTTTTTTGTGCATGTAATGAGACCAATAGCTGCTGAAGTACAAGTTACATCACAGTAGTAGTGTATAAAACAGTTCTGCCTCCTTCCCTAAGAATCATGCAACTGTTTCCATTTTAAAGGAGGGCAGGTGTGCCAACTGATCTCTACCATCTCATCCAACTAGAACCTTTGAAAAAGTGTATCATTTGGGTAGCAAATATTTCTATTAACAAGGGTAGATGCAGATGTATGTAAATGATACATATTCTATAACATATATTTATATTTATGTTTCTTTTTAACCTGTTTCTTAACCAATTAACTTCTTTCTTATAAACCAATCAATCAACAAAACAGATACTGCTTTAAGGGCATAACTAACAGATCAGCTTCTCCCAGCTTTTTACTATAGCGTAAGTACAGGAACCAAGATTTTGGTTGGGATGCTGTAATAGTGGGTAGAAAAGCTTTAACACCCTCCCTGAATGTTGAGGCTCTGATCTGGATTAGAAAACACATGATAACAATTTATAAAACTGGATTCATACAACTGCTAGTTTTGAGGAAGGGGAAGAAGTGCTTTGAAGTCAAACCATATTATTTTATGTAGAAACTTTAGAATTCTGGCTCAAATGTGTTAGCCTATTCCCAAAATATTCTTTTATTTCAGGTGTGTTCACCATTAATAATAGGACTGGTGTTGTCTCTGTCCAAAAACCTCTGGATTATGAAACTGTGAAAAGCTATTTACTACGAGTGCAAGCAGATTCATTACAAGTGGTTCGTTCCAATTTGCCTGTGCCATCCAAAAGTAAGTTATTCTTCATCAGGTTTCTTCTATGTGTCTCTGTTTCTATTTGGATTTGGATTCCTTCCCAGATGCTTTAAGAAATAATCTGTCATTTTGTTACACTGTTTCTTAACATGCTAAAAGTGTTAGTTACATCTGGTAAAATAGCAGACAGAAAAGCTCAGGGCACTACAGCTAAATGGCATTATAAGAATTATTTGGTTCTAATTTATTCCATATATTTTCCATCCCACAAAGGCCATATACAGTTTAAGCACTGGACACCACTGTTTTTGTGCAGGTCTAACAGCTTGGTAATTGTATGTTCTAAAGTAGGGTCTTGGTTGCAAAACAATTCAACTCTGACTAGCTTCCTCAAATTCTTGGAGCTGTAGTTTTACATTTATTGTGATTTGGCAGTACTGTATGTGGTAAAGTCTATGCTGGTACCACCATCATGCCAGTAAGCAATTCCCCATGCTACAGAATTCTACTTCTTTCAAGACTGTTTATAAAACAAAGCCAATACAACTTGTAAGTAACTGTGGTGACACTTTATTTGTCAGCTTTTTATACCCAAGGGAACTCCCGTGTGTCACCAATGTAATATATAGCCATCTCTTCTATTTTTGAGACTTCTCTTGTTTATTTTTATTTTATGTGAAGGAGTATTACTGCCCCATTCTACTTGATGAATATGTGACACTTTGGGGTTAGCAAAAAAATTAGAAGTATATCTGAGGTAGTAGCAAATATTGCATAAATAAGAAATATAAATGGTAATTAAATGGATCAACCATGAGTGGCAAGGGGGGGGGGCATAGCAATGGAACTACCAATTTCCCACTACTCCCTAGGCTCCTCTGCCCAGGGAAAGGTCCTTAGGATTTTTGTTTGCTTTGTTCCTTATCAGTATAGTGGCTTTTTAAGCTTCACTTCCTACTGTAGTTAATGGGAAAGAAAATGCTTATGCTAGTGCCTATGGACTAGTGCCTCAATATGGGACTTGTTAAGGAAGCCATAAAGCTCTGAATTAAATGCATCCTGTGACACAATAACCCCACTGCAGAGCACTTCAATTGGTTTCTTACTAGGTTCATAGTTCCTTCCATAAAACATAGTAAAGGAAAAGCACTTCACCAGGAATGTTTAGCTCAGGGGTTCTTAACCTGCGGCCTGTGGGCCAGATGTGGGCCGTGGCACCATTTCATATGGTCCCCACTGCCCCTCACCACACCAAGAAGTACCACATGTGGTTTGTATTTAATGTACAGGCCACCCCCATCATGCAAGCAGGGCAAAATGGCCGTCCGGCCCCTGAAGCTGACTGAGGGAGCATGATCCGGCCCTTGGCTTGAAAAGGTTGAGAACCCCTGGTTTTCCTGGCTTTATACCATAGTCTTATGAAGCTCATATGGGAAGGGCAGCTCAGCCTTCTCCTCAGACTCAGGCACTGAGCAATGGTTTTCTAGGAGTTTTCTAGCCTTTTTGGGTCCAGGATCTGCAGGATTTGGCAGTTTTTCTTGATGTCAGAGATTTTTGTGTTTGTGTGGAGGAAAGTGAAGGAAAGGGGGGATCTGGTTTATCAGTACCTTTGGTTTGGTCCAGCAGGGAAATTTCAAGGTCCCTAGTCTCCCTTCTCTTGCATCTTTACCACATACCACATCAAGCATGGCTCCTGAAAATACGGGAACTGCTCCGGCCTGGGTGAGCATGCGCAGCAACAACTCCTCTGTGCGTGTGCGGAACTAATCTGCACATGCGCAGAATCCATCTGTGCACACGCAGAACCCCATTGCACATGCGTAGAGCCCATTTGCGATGGGTGCACAAGCGCAGTAACCCCTTTCCCTGCCGTTCAAGTACGGGACAGTGGCGGGAAAGGGGAGGAACGAGTGCTGAAATACGGGAAATCCCGGCCAATCTGGGATACTTGACAGGTATGCTTTATCAGGCTTAGATAGCTGTCACCTTCAAATGAAGGATACCGTGGTGCTGGGAATTAATTCATTAATTTTAATCTGTGAACATTTAATGTATTAAAAGTTTGCTTAATGCAGCCTAATAGCAGTGGTTTAATGCTTTTGGTATATTTTCTCATTATTCTCTTGTTATTCAATGTTAATCATCATTGTGTTGTCCTCCTAGGAGGCCACAAACTGGGAGTTTCCCCTTCATTCTAAAAAATTATTGGACAAATTGATTTCTACTGTGTGGCCACAGTCCTCTTTGATGCCTCTGCTGGCACAGTGTGTATGATGTCATTGTGTGCAAATTATGCACAACCCAGATCTTGGGGCTTGGTCCTAGGCAACCTTGTGTAAGACGGTAACTTTCATTGCCAGTAAGCCCATTTTGCCCAGATGCTTTGGCAGGGAAATATTTAGATTTACAAAGTATCCTTTGCTTACCGAGCCAGTCCAGTTTTTAGGAACAGGAGACCAACAGATCTTAGAAAGCAAATATATTAAAATGAGTAGTAATAAAAAATACTCTTTCTCAGTACATATGTGGACTAGAGATTCAATTTAGAACAGGGGTGCCCAAACTTTTTGGGCTACGGGCTCATCATGTGATTTGACAGGCTGATCACGTGGTTCCTCCCACCAGAAGTGGAAGTTCAATGCACCCGCACAAGCACAAAACACTGCCATAAATGCACCCACGTTTATGATAGCCATGGGTGCATTTACAGCAGCGTTTTGTGCATGTGTGCATTTTACTTCCACTTCCGTGAGCGGTGAGGGTGCTGTAGGCTGGATGATTTGGCACCATGAGCTGGATCTGGCCCATGGGCTGTAGTTTGGGCACCTCTGATTTAGAACATAAACAACTATTAATATTGTCTTCTGGTGGTTTCTTCTGTAGAAATGGCTCTAGGAATCTTAGGTCATCCTAGTTCATGATTAGCCCATGGTAGTTTAGGAGTTAAAAATAATACTTTTTTTATAAATAAAAAAAGCCCTGTCTATTTTCATGATGCATTTCTTGTTTATTACCGGATCAGTCCCAATATGTGTCATTGTATTTATAGGATAGTTTTCTAAAATATTTCAGTGTGCCTTACAATACACATTGAAATTATCTCTCTTTTTAAATGCTTCTGTCTTCCAAATCATTGCAAATTGTGTATGTGTTTTAGATAGACAGATAGACAGAGAGATAGATAGATAGATAGATAGATAGATAGATAGATAGATAGATAGATAGATAGATAGATAGATAGTGAATAATTGAGCAAAAGGATACAGATAGTTGGTTCAGGGAGGGAGGAGAAAGATTAATGATTCACAACAGGAGCAAAACATAATTAATTAGAATGTAACATTAAAGTCCATGCTTTAAGAACAGATTGCCTTCTCCAATATTACGATTTTCTGACATGTTGACCCCAGCCAACATCTGTTCTATGAGATTTATATGCCATCTGGGAGGGCGGGGAACTACCAGACTGGGAGAGAGAAACACCTTCAAAAGAGCCAGGAACAAATGCACCTCAAGAGGTCAATGCTGACAACTCACATTCCACTTACTATAAATCCCAGTCTGTAAATACTAAGGAGGTAATTAATTAACTAATTAATGAATGCTAAGTAGAGCAATTAAAGTATTATATCTCTTGATGTCAACAACAATAAATTTATCACACCATTACTAAAGTTTAACACTAATAAAGTAATTTTCAAATGGGACATTCCCAAATTCTGTCCTCCCCCTTAAACAGGACATATGGCTATCCTAGTGCTGTCAGATAGCTCAGTGAGATAGAAAATGTTCCCTCAGCATATCTCTAAGATCAAAAATGAAAGAAGGGTTAGCTATGGCAAAAGGGAATTTTTGCAGACAAAAACGGTGTGTGCCAAATCCGCTCCCATATAACTAATACATCTTTGAGTTACGTTTGAGCTAACTATGCACTGGTACAGTAGCAGCATATTCAATATTAACTTCATGGATGCTTATCTTTTGCCATACAATCAGTGAAGAATGAAAGACTTTTGAACTTTTTCAGTAATCATAATTAAATGTTAATGAAACCAAATAAAAGAACAGTGTGTTAATTGGTGACTTGAATTCTTGAATTGATTAAAAATTTATGACAGTTTAATTCATGAAGATTTGCTTGCTTTATCCCAATTACCCAAACTTAATGGAGTAAAGTAATAGAACAAGAAGCTGGTCTCCCGTTTTAATTTGATTAGAAGGGCATACTCTGTTTTTATACAGAAAATGAAAGAGTGTGCATTTTTTTATTTTCCAGAAGGATTGTTTTCTACAGGCAAGAAAAATTGCTCTGTTCTGTTCTTTCATTTCTTGCAATTTCATACAGAACTCAAAGCTGTGATCTGAAGTAGTCAGAGATGTCATATTTCCTTTCCAATTTAATGTATAACTGAGCTATAATGAAACACTGGACTCATTTGTAAAGGTTTTATCCTGTAGAATAGATAGTCACATTGTTGTCCACTGCTCCATTTAGAATGCTATGCCATTAATGGAAAGACAATTTAATTGGAAGAGCTGTGGTTCAATGGGAAAAAAATGTGTTAATCAACCTGTGAGAAGAGTGATACACGCTCAGTCTAAAGACATGTCTAGTCCACCATTCTATTGATACAGTTAAGCAACATACAGAAATTCCCCAAATAGTGCTGTAGACAAGCCAGGTTTCAAGAGATAAAAGCCCCAGGACTTTATAAGTAACAGATGCAATGACACTACCTACCATCTCCATCCAGCTTTCCTGAACCTTTTGACCTTAGTTGCAATTTTCACAGTAAAATGGAAAATTGTCACAGTGAACATCTGCACATTTAAATAAACTACTATACTCCTACCCAAAAGCATGAGACAACAATAATAAAAAGTGGTGTAAAGATTCCATATGGGATGACATCATTTTTATGTTAATTACCTGTTAGTTTAGTAGGATTTTACCTAAATATGCTAGCACTGCTTTTATTTTCTGTCTGTGAGTTATGTCACTTAACCTAAGTCAAACACTCCACCATTTTACTAAAACAATGGGAAATCACCTCTTGTTCTTTTCTCAAGGCCGAGGTCTGCGAAGTGACCCAAGAGGTGGACTTCTCTCACGAGAAGAGATGAGATCTCTGATAGTGAGCCATCTGCTATCTTTGATCTACTCATGAAACTGTCACTTTGAGAAGTCAATTAGCACTTTTCCAGGACAGTTTCTCATGGGAAAAGGTATAAAAATCTACCCAATTTCTGAGGTTCAAGTTCACTTTTTAAATGCTTCGAGGACCCGTATCGCTTGTCACCTTGACGGGCCTCAATCCGTACCGTCTCATATTGGGCGGCTGGGACCACCACTTCTACTTTGATAAGTGGTAGCTCAATGCTTTGTATTTATTTCTTAGGGCAGTAATGTCTTAGTTAAGTTAGAATTAGTTTTTTAAAAAATATATTCTGCATATATTGGACTTCGTTACTTTTCCAATAAACTGACAGAACGGACTTTATTCGTCAAGCTCACTCCTTTTTGCTCCGACTGCCAGTGGGGCAAATTGAGGAGAGGGAACTTTAACAATAAGGCTTTATTGTAAGAAGGACTGGGTCTATTTTTACCAACTCCGTGGGGCCTGTTATCCTGGAGAAGAAACCTAGCTCCGCACCCCAGGACCAGCAAGTTGCTGCTACAAAGGTAACAGTGTTACCCCCACACACCTTCTAATGCAACCAAGGCCAGAAGTTCCCCAGAAGCAAGATAAGGGTGTTTTTCATACGGGGAAGTGGCTTTCCATCCCTGGAGTCTTTGCAGCTAAATTTCCCCTGCATAGTTAGTCCTGGATCACCATTTCTCTAAGAACCTATGAGCCAGATTATCTGGACTGAGCCTTCCTCAGCCAAGCCTTGAGGAAGCCGCCATTTCAGCCACCTAGCTGTCAGGGACTTTGCCTGTGCCGTGGCCCTCCACACCTCTAACAGAGGGGAGCAAGGCCTGCCGACAGGTGGAATACCCTGATAAATGGTACAGTAATATGTCATACAAAGTCCGCTTCGTACAACATCGAATTCATACAACATCGCCTAATTCCTTGAAAAAGATTGCATCATACAAAGTCGCTGCGACTTTGTATGAGGCATTTGGGTTTTTCCACAGGTTGGTTTGTCCCCTAAAATCAGGGTTGTTTGACATGTTTTTGTAATGTATTTAGCCTTTAGACAATGATTTCTTAAAGTTCTGTCAGTTTCCTGTCTGTTTCCTTGACTTTGCCCTGAAATCTGTGCTGTTACAGTACAATGTATCTCTATGGAAACGACGTTGTACGAAGCATCGCGGCAAGGATTTGGACGTTGTATGAGGCATCGCAGCTAGGATTTTGCATGCCTCATACAAAGTCCAAATCCGTATAAAATCCAAACTTGTGGAACCAAACTTGGACATTGTATGAGGTATCACTGTACTGAAAACATGTTGGAATGTAGCCTACATAACTGGTAGCCTCTCATAAACTTATACTCAAATGTGTCCAATTCTATTTTAAAGATTTCTGTATTTGCCACTTCCACTGTTCATTGGATGAAGAAGAGCATCTAACTGTCTCATAATCTTCCAACATTCAGTGTTACTAGTACGCTCTGGATTCTGGTGTTATTGGGATGGCTGGAATCCTATTATGTTTTTGCCCTGGCATAATGCCATTGGTTAAAATTTCAGCAGCAAATTCTCTCAAGTTAAGAAGTCAACATTGGCATTTGCTGCTGCATGCTGAGTTGTGTGGCTATGCTCAACAGCAAGAGTGCACCATTAAGGAACAGAATTTGTCCTCTGTACCCACTGTTTTTCAGTAGAATGACCCTGTCTGAATCCAAAGAGAGCAATGACTAACTAGATGGACCACAGGTCTGTCTCAATATAAGAAAATATCCAATGAGCATGGGGGGAAATGTTTGGTACCTGAAATTCTATGTAAGATGTGCTATTAGTTGGAAAAACATAAAATGCAGTGCTTTCAAAAATAATGGGGCACAGCATTGATCATGAGGAGTCTTGTGAAGTAATCAAATCTTCCCTTTTGTCTCTAAATCGTAATAACCATGCACCAAAACATTAGGAGTCATAGCAACACATCTTATAAGAACATTAAAACTCTTGGCTAATCAGCTTTCTAAATAATAATGATTTGCAATGCAATTGAAATAAATATTGTGATGAGAACTTGAATTGATTTCATTTTATGTTTTTGCATACCCTTGTACTGTTTCTCATATACATAGGTGATATGCTAGAAATGATATCTCAGATTGATGTGAGTGAGTACAGTTCTTATTAAAATTAGCATTATAGAAAATATCACTCACTTACATAAAGAGTTTCCCATTTTTCTAAAGAAAAGAGACTTACATTGGTATTCTGTTTTAATTCCTTTAGTGTACCTGAAATGCCACATTGGATAAAGAGCTTATGATGCTTTTATATCACAGTACTGTACTCTGTTTGAGTGTGTTTTCTAGAAATTCAAACACCGGATTTTTGTTCTTTTACTTTCTAAAGCAGGAATTCTCAACCTCTGGGCCAGATGTGGCCAACGGTGCCATTTCATGTGGCCCACCACCACCATACCAGGAAGTGCCATGTGGTGGAGGAAAGGCAAAATGGCTGTCCGGCTCCCGAAGCTGTCTGAGGGAGCATGACCCAGCCCCTTTAAAAGGCTGAGAGCTCCTGTTCTAAAGCATACTTTAATTACATAGAACACTATTGGGAGGATGTTTTTTTTTTATATTAGCCACTTTTCACAATTCAGATTATTTCATTTTATTGTGCTGAAAAGTTGGCTATTGCAAGACAGTTCAGAACTTTTGGCATCAAAAGATTACTCTGATGCCTCAAGGTGAATCCCAAATTTTCTGAAATCCTCATTTCTAGGACAGACATGCTTAAGGAATAGTTGCATTTCTGACAACTTGACCTGGCATGTGAGCCTTGTTAGGAGAAAAATAGTGGCAAAGGAAATGCATAGTCGTCGTCGTCTTCTGTGTCTAGGCCAGACATGAAACTACCAAAATTAAGCCACTTTTGGGGAGTTCATTCTGCAGTTCCTTTTGCCTGACCTAGTGTGAGAAAGACTAGCTGGCACAAGGTGGACTTTGCCCAGGGTATGCCCGATTGGGGTTTAAATATACCAAAATGTTTGTGAAAGCACTTTCTGCGTGCCCCAGTGCATAATGATAGTGCACAAACTACCTTGGCCTTAGAGCAGGCACCCCAACATGAGATGAAAAGAATCTGAGAAAATCTAACTTTCACATTTCTTATCTGTAATCAAAAACAAGAAAAGATTGTGGGATGGGTGAGTGTGCTGGTCAAACTTTCCACAGCCCCCCAATTGATTTGTATTATGAAAGATATGCATCTATGGCTACCTGAATTAAGTGTCGTGGGATATTGAAACCCTAAGTCAGAGGGAAGGGACTGCAGTGGCTTAGTGGCTAAGATGTTACACTTGATGACTGGAAGGTTGGCAGGTCAGCAATTCGAGACCCAGGTGTTTTGCAATGGAGTGAGCTCCCATCTCTGTCCCAGCTCCTGTCAACCTAGCTGTTCAAATGCAAGAAATTTGCGAGTAGATAAATAGGTACCGCTTCATTGGGAAAGGTATCAGCATTTCCATGTATAGTCATGGCTGCCACATGACCATGGAAATGTCTGCAGACGCTGCCAGTGCTGGCTGTTTGGCTGTAAATGGAAATGAGCACCACACCCTAGAGTCAGACATGACTGGCTTTAAAGCAAGGGTGATAAAGGAAACTTTTGAAAGAAGATAGTGCAAAAGCGGGCTAGAGACTCAATATCAAGAAAAGCAAGATAATGACAACAGGCCCTATCAGTCCCTGGAAAGAAGAAGTAGAAGCAGTGACAGACTTTACATTTTTAGGATCCAAGATCACTGCAGATGGAGATTGCAGCCATGAAATAAAAAAAGGCGACTGATTCTTGGGAGACAAGCTACGAGAAACATGGGGAACATAGTGAAAAGTAGAGACATCACCTTGCAAACAAAAATTTGCATAGTCAAAGCAATGGTATTCTCAGTCGTAATATATGGTTGTGAGAGCTGGACCATTAAGAAAGCTGAGTGCAGAAGAATAGATGCCTTTGAGATGTGGTGTTGGAGGAGAGTTTTGAGAGTACACTGGACAGAGAGGAGAACAAATGGGTTGATCTTACAAGAAATCAACCCTGACTGCTCCTTAGAAGGTCAAATAGTAAAGATGAAGCTGAAGTACTTTGGACATCAAATGAGAAGGGGGGATTCACTTGAGAAGGCCTTGATGCTGGGAAAGGTGGAGGGCAAAAGAAGAAGGGGGCAGCCAAAGATGAGATGGCTGGATGGTATTGTAGACGCAGTGGGCACAGAGCTGGGCGGGCTGAGGAGGATGGTTGAGGACAGCGGTGCCTGGAGGACAATGGTCCATAGGGTCTCAAAGGGTCGGAATCAACTGTGTGACTGAACAACAACAAAAAGAAAAAGAGGCACCCAAAGATAGGGATGAACAAGCACAGAGGTAAAAAGAAATGGCAGTGAAAGGGAAAGGGGGTAGTAAAAAAGTGCACAAAGAAAGATGATACCCACAAGGGACACAAGATGTTTTTGCTCGATAAGAAGCTGGTAAACAGACTGAATGAGTACTGAAGAGAAGAGAAAGCAATGGGCATGTGAGAAAACAAAAGATGGGGTGCAAAGATTTTTCATTTTAGGCATATTTGATACAAGCTGGATGTTTAGCATGGTAAAGGGGGAGAAAATTGGCATAAAAGGGGGGGGGGACACTAAAGAGCAGTACCATGACATTGCCAAACCTTCCTCTCCTTGGTGTCTGTTCATGGATCTGCTCTGGCACCCAAGCCACACATTTACATTGTTGTCTAAACACATGGGATTTCAGCTGGCTGCCCCCACCACCACCACCACCACCACCACCACCATCCTCCAGCCTGTCGGAAGCTTTTTACTTTAGCTTCATGTGAGAACACTAAAGCCTTTGGTAATAGTGCCACCACTGCTTCCCACACTGGAAGACTTGAGTAGTTATTCTTTTATTTCACTCCCCAGCTTTGATAAGCAATGGTCAAGGAACAAGTGTGGATGTTTGTTGCCTTAACGATTGTCACCAAGTAATAAATAGTGGTTTATCATACAGGGAAAAATGGGTTTTTATTGGACAATAGGATAACAGGGAATTCAATAACAGTACTATTAGGTGACAGTTATACTGTGCAGCTTTCCGAGATATTGACATTAATACTGTTATTTCTAATTTCAGACCTATCTCCAACCTTCCCTTTGTGGGGAAAGTGTTGGAAAAAGCAGTGGCCCGGCAGCTCCAGGGGGTTCTGGATGATACGGATTATCTGGACCCATTTCAGTGAGGTTTCAGGCCCAGTTATGGTACTGAGACGGCATTGGTCACACTCTTCAATGATATTTGGCGGATGTGGGATCGAGGCAACCCCTCGGTCCTTGCTCTTCTTGACCTCTCAGCGGCTTTTGATACCATCGACCATGGTATCCTTCTGAGCCAGCTCCGAGGAGTGGGGGCGCAGGGCACTGTGTTGTCCTGGTTTTCCTCTTTTCTGACGGGTCGGACTCAGTCGGTTTCTTTAGAGAGTGGGTTGTCCAGCCCTAGGTTGCTTCCATGTGGGGTGCCTTATGGCTCAGTACTCTCACCTCTATTGTTTAATATCTACATGAAACCGCTGGGTGAGATCATTCGTTCCCACGGGGTGAGGTATCATCAGTATGCAGATGATACCCAGCTATACATCTCGGCTCGTGGGGACCCGAGTGATGCAGCTGAAGTCCTGACCAGGTGTCTGGAGGTTGTTCGGGTCTAGTTGGGGGACAATGGACTTCAGCTGAATCCTGGCAAGACTGAGTGGCTTTGGGTGCGGGGTCTCATGTTATCCCAGGAGTTACCATCTTTAGTTGTGGCTGGAACATCTTTGCCACAGTCAGATCTGGTGCGCAATCTGGGGGTCCTCCTGGACTCGCGGCTACTGCTCAAAGAGCAGGTGGCAGCTGTGGCTAGGAGGGCCTTTGCACAGCTTCGTGTTATTTACCAATTGCGCCCACTCCTGGACTGGGACTCCTTGCTCATGGTCACTCACGCTCTGGTCACCTCCAGATTGGATTATTGTAATGCGCTGTACATGGGGCTGCCCTTGGTGACCATTCGGAGGCTTCAGTTGGTCCAGCATGCGGCTGCCTGGGTTGTGATGGGGTATGGGCATCATACTCGGGCTTCACCACTTTTCCGGGAGCTGCACTGGTTGCTGGTGTGCCTCTGGGTGCAATTCAAGGTGCTGGTTTTGACCTTTAAAGCCCTTTATGGCATTGGATCAGGCTACTTAAGAGACCGCGTCGCCACAAGGAATTTAGCCCATCCTACTAGGGAAGACAGAAGGGGCTCACTGGTGGTCCCATCAGTGAAAGAGGTACATCTTACTGGGACCAGGAAAAGAGCCTTTTCCGTGTCTACCCCAGCCCTGTGGAACCTCTTACCACCTGAGTTGCGGCTCCAGATGGAACTACTCCCCTTTAGGAAAATACTGAAGACATGGCTCTTTCAGCAGGTTTGGGGCATGCTTGACTCTACCAGTCAAGCCTGGTGGCTGATTTAGCCTATGTGGTGGGCTGTTCCCTGGCTTGGTTATTCTGTTTTAACAGGGGTAGGGTGGGGGTGGGTTGTTTGTTAAAAATGATATGTTTGTGTTTTTAATGTTGGTTTTAATTGGGGTTGTTAGACCTGTTTTAATTATTGTTGCTTTATTGTTTTTATTGTAATCTTTATTATGTTGTTAGCCACCCTGAGTGGTGTACCCTCCAGGAGGGCGGGATATAAATGTGCAGAAATAAAATAAATAAATAAATAAATTCTTATTTTCATGGCTGAAATCCTGTTCATGTAATTATGTCATGCAAAGCTGATGACATCATCAGATGGATTTTTAAAATTAAATATTTCCGACTTTTAGTTATAGAATATCACCAGCTGCTTTTTTAAGTAAACATTTCCTACCTTTAGTTATAGATCACTTCCAGTGATAAATTAATCCCAGTAGTTGCAATTTCTCCTTCCATCCTACAACCTCTGTGAGTGTCTGACAGTGAAACAGATTACCTGAGATCTGTGATAATCTGGGGACCAATTATCTGAGACGTGTGGTAATCTAGGGATTTGCTTTAGGAAAGGAGCAAGAAATTGGTCCAGTTGGATGACATTATCATCCTTTCACAGTATAACGTATATAAACAGGATTTCAGCCTATAATTTATATCTCCTTTCTCTTATATTCATTCTTTCCTTAAGCCTTATCTAGCTATAGTCTAAAACCCTGATAAATTCAAACCCTATTTCCTATCTAACATTCACAATCTGAATTATCTAGGCTCCCAATCCTATTTTAACAGACACTCACTCTTTTATACTTTCTCTCTAATCCTAACTGGGTTGAGAAAAGAGCTAATTTGTAACTAAGTTCTACTGAGACAGTTTCCTTCTGCTGCCACCAACTCTCATGCCTGGTTAACTGTTACTCACTCAACACTCCCCTGTCAATCAGCCCCATCTACAAAATTCATTGTATAATTTGACCTGTTAATTTGCATGCACATACAGTATATATTTACAAGAAACTTAAACAAAAGAAGCAGGAAGTGGCTGGAATAGTTAAAGATAGGATGAGCCAAATGGAACATGGGGAAAACCAGGTATCTTCACTATAGAATTAAGCAGAAATTAATTGTGTTTCCCACTAACTCAGCAAATGTTTCCATGTTTGAAGTGGTAGCTATGTTAGTTTGTGCAAGCATTATCTGAGAGTAAACAAAACAGAACACCTAAAAAAGACAAAAAAATAATGTGGCACATTAAAGACTAAATCTTGTATTTAAATGTGAGCTTTCATGGACCAAGTCCACTTCATCAGACAAAGGTTTCTAGTGACTGGTGTGGGAGAAAAACATGTGGCAGTATTCCTGTTCCTGCGCATAGCTGACTATAGATACAACATATTCATTCAGTCATTCATTTGTCTGTCTATCTGACTATCTATCTAGCTATTTTTTTATATGCTGCCTAGCTGGGTGGTTTTCCCACGCTGGGTGATGTATAACATTACACAAATGTATACATACAACAAACAACAAAAGAAAAACCTAATCATCCTGTACTCTTTCTTATCCTTCTTTCAAATAAAGTAAAGGTAGCTTTGACTTGTAAGAAACTTCATGAACCATTTGCTTATCTGAAATACTTAAATATTCAGAGCGCTGAGCAAAGAATGCAATTTCATGTACATTTACAGAAGCAATTAAAATACATATGTTCAACATGGCTTTCAGAGTCTATTCCATCACAGAGGACAATGTTAAAATTCAGTGCATATTGAATTATCAAAGAATATTCCATTCATGAAATGGTCTCAGTACAGATTTGCCTGCTACATTTATTTTATGCTCATTTATTCGTTGTGACTGAAATAAATGTAACATTGGAGAATACAAATACTTTCAACTTTATGTAATGGTTTTGCCGTGGCTTTTGTTCCTGATTCATCAGTTTATCAGTTTATCAGTGCCAACATCTTGCCCCTACCACCCACTCACTTCTTTGAGGAATATTGTGGGTATGGTATGGTTTATATAGTCTATTATATGAACTGCATTCCATTATGATGTATTTATTCTATAGGAACTCTCAAAAGGTATGACACAATATAGTTTACCTTTACCTACAAAGATTTAAGTACATTAGAAGTAAGAACCCAACTAGGAAGGCCATTGGACCATTAGATGACAATGGAAGGCAAGGGGTTATTAAAGAGGAGACAGAGATTGCAGAGAGACTCAATGAATTCTTTGCTTCAGTATTCACTGAAGAAGACAGAGACCACATGCCCAAAACAGAGCCTATCTTCGTAGGGAGGGAAACCGAAGAATTAAGCAAGATAGAAATAACCAGGGAGGAGGTCCTTGCATATCTTGTTAAGCTAAACACTAACAAATCCCATGGACCAAATGGCATCCATCCACGAGTTCTCAGGGAACTTAAAGATGAAATTGCTGATCTCCTAGCCAAAATATATAATATTTCCCTCAAATCAGGCTTTGTGCCTGATGACTGGAAGGTAGCGAATGTAACACCAATTTTCAAAAAAGGATCCAGGGGTGATCCAGGAAATTACCGACCTATCAGTTTGACATGTGTCCCAGGTAAAGTGATGGAAACCATCCTAAAAGATAGAATTAATAGGCACATAGAAGAGAAGGCGCTGCTAAAGGAGAGCCAACATGGCTTTTTCAAGGGCAAATCATGCCTCACTAATCTGTTGGAATTTTTTGAGAGTGTCAACAAGCATGTGGATAAGGGGGATCCAGTTGACATTGTTTATCTGGACTTTCAGAAGGCTTTTGACAAGGTCCCACACCAAAGGCTCTTGAATAAACTTACCAGTCATGGAATAAAGGGACAGGTCTTGTCCTGGATCAGCAACTGGCTAAGGGACAGGAAACAGAGGGACACCTCCAAGTGGAGGGAAGTAAAGAGTAGGGTCCCCCAAGGTTCAGTACTGGGAATCCTGCTTTTCAACCTCTTCATAAATGATCTAGAGGTAGGAGTAAAAAGCAAGGTAGCCAAATTTGCTGACGACACTAAATTATACAGGGTAGTGAAAACTGTGAGAGATTGTGAGGAGCTCCAGAGGGATCTCTTGAAACTGGGGGAGTGGGCAAAACAGTGGCAAATGAGCTTCAACATTAGTAAGTGCAGAGTGATGCATGTTGGGGCAAAAAACCCCAATTACATTTATAAACTGATGGGGTCTGAACTCTCTGCGACAAACCAGGAAAGGGACCTTGGTGTCCTGGTGGACAACTCAATGAAGGTGTCAACCCAGTGTGCCTCAGCAGTGAAAAAAGCAAACTCAATGTTAGGGATCATTAGAAAGGGTATAGAAAATAAGTCAGCAAGTGTCATTTTGCCTCTTTATAAATCTATGGTGAGGCCCCATCTGGAATACTGTGTACAGTTCTGGTTGCCATACCTCCAGAAGGATATTATGGAGTTGGAGAAAGTGCAGAAGAGGGCAACCAGAATGACTAGGGGACTGGAACACCTTCCTTACCATCTGAGGCTGCAACGGTTGGGCCTTTTCACTCTTGAAAGACGGCATCTAAGAGGTGACCTGATTGAAGTTTATAAAATCATGCACGGTGTGGACAAGTAGATAAGGAAAAACTGTTTTCCCTATCGCACAACACTAGAACTAGGGGACACTCCATGAAACTTTTGGGTACTAGTTCTCAAACAAATAAGAGAATGTTCTTTTTCACCCAGAGGATTACTGGTTTATGGAACTCCCTGCCAGAAGAAGTGGTGACAGCTGTCAGTCTTGACAGCTTTAAGAAAGGATTAGACAAGTTCATGGAGGACAAGGGTATCAATGGGTATAATTATGGATACTTAAGGACAACCTCGGGGTTGGAGAGATAGGCAGGATATCTCTCAATGCCATTTCCAGGGAATCCTAAGCAGGTGAAGGCATCTCCTTGGGAATACCATGAAGGAAATGGTGAGCCACTATGTGAGACAGAATGCTGGACTGGATGGGCTGTGGCCTGTTCCAGCAAGGCTGTTCTTATGTTCTTATGTCATCATCTCATCATATATAAAATCTGCTTTTTGCTCATATATGATAGGTATTCTCAAATCAACCTGTTTATATGTGAGATCAGAAGCCATGTATTCATAGATTTACTGTACAGTACAAATCATGTAGGGATACAAATGGAAAGAAAAAGTTTAAAATCTATTGCTCCAAATAAAGCTGACCACATACTTCTTACCTTCCTAAAATGCAGGTCAGTGAAGGAAAAGCATAAGGGAATATGCACACATGTGTGCATACCTGTGCGCGCGCGCGCACACACACACACACACACACACACACACACACACACACACACACACACACACACACACACACACACACACACACACACACACACACACACACACACAAGCCATCATCACTACTGCCAGCAGAGTAATCACACTGAAGCTGGGAGTTGGTAGGCGCGGCAGCAAATGGCCGCCGTGCGCTTTGCTGGCCCTGCCCCTGAGGCACAGGCACAGCCGGGAGACGGGGTGTGGCCGGCCTTCCCCTTTATAAGGGGTGGCCAAGTCAATGGCCCGCTCCTTTCGATTTGGCTGGGCCCCGGAGCATTTCTGTGCTCCCTGCCCAGCCAGAACCCTTGACTGCAGCCAGCCCAGGAACGGGCTCGCTCCAGTCTTTTGTGGTGTTTGCACCGCTTTGTCCCGGCTCGCTGCAGTGAGCCTTTTTGTGCCGGCTCCCATCCGGGGATGGGCCGGAGCCGGTCTGCCTCATTGCGGTGCTCCGCCGCTTCTGCTCACTTGGCGAGCCGTTTGTGGGGCGGCGGCAGCTCCCGCCCGGGAGCGGGCCAGGGCTGCGTGCCACCCTCGCTGCGTGTCAGCTTTGGACGCGCCAACTGCGCTGGCCTCCCTTTTTTTGCCTAGGTGCACATGGCGCCGAAGAAAAAGGCCAGACGTGGCGTTCCCGCAGCATGCCGCTCGCGCACCACCATGCCCAGGCCCCCAGCGGGGCCTGCACCAGCGCCTCCACTTGCCCCTCCTCCGAGGCGGAGGCCTCGTAGGGTGGCTTCATGCCTGTCCTCCGACAGGGACTCTTGCCCCACAGCTTGCGAGTCGCCTGCAGCCGCTGGGCTTCAGACCCTGCCTGATTCTCCTCCCCATGTGTCCATGGAAGCCCGTTTTGTGGCCTTGGAGGGGGCCTCAGGCCTATCGCCATGGGCGGAGGCTGCTTCACCTGCTGCCCATCCTGCCTTGCTACAGGGCCACCCGCTGCCTGCCTCCATTGACTCCAGGCTGGCGCGGCTTGAGGTTGCCCTCCTTCATGGGCCTGGGGGCCATCCACTGCACTTTTCTACGGGGCCACCTGCCCCGGCCGCTGCAGCGACCGTTGGGCATCCTGAGCATGGTCCTATGGAGGGGTCGAGCTCTAGTTCCTTCCTGAGCTCCGACGCCTCTGCCCGACTGGAACCCCCGGTGGGGGGGCGGGAGGGGTAGCGTCTGGTGAGTATGGCTGTGAAGTTAGACCTGCACACATGCAGAATATAGCTACACCCACCCCCACTAACTGGCCGTGGCCGGCTGGGCAGAATTCAGTGCCCTTGGTGTCCTACTTGTCGCCTATCATGGCAGCACAGCATCAGGCAGGGGGTTGGAGGGCTCCTTACCCCCCGCCGCCTACGGCTGTAACTCAGGCTACCCTGCAGTTACCCTACCCAGTTTGGCCTTATGGCCCGGATCCGCACAGTCACCCCGTCAGCTGGCGGGGCAGGGGGATCCAACCCTTTGTTGTGCTGGAACTACTCATCGGCGGCCGGCTGCTCTCGCAGGCAGTGCAGATTTAGGCATGCATGCCCTACCTGTTCCGGACCCCATCCGGCCTCTGCCTGCACCAGGTCTGGAGGATCCCGTGGTAGGGGCAGGGGACAGCAGGGCGCCAACCTGGCTAACGCTGACCCATCAACTGCTAAAGGCCCCCTCCCCAATTAAGTTGGACGTCTTAGAGCGCTGGCTCCACGTCTACCCAAAATGAGCGGATGCCGAGTACATCTGGGCCGGTTTCTCTGAAGGGTTCCACATCCCGTTTGTGGGGGTGCGCTTGCCCCAGGATGCGCCTAATTTGGTTTCCCTGCGGGGTATGGAACAGGTGGCATGGGTAAAGATATTCAAGGAGGTCCTGGAAGGCCGGGTTGCTGGCCCCTTTGATGCCCCCTTTCCCCAATTTAAAAGTGTTGCCCCTAGGTTTGGTCCCGAAGAAGGTGCAGGGTGAATTCTGCCTTATTCACCATTTATCTTACCCAGCTGGTAAATCTGTGAATGATTTTATTCTTCATTCGATCAGGCGCTCAGCATGGTCCGGGCTTGCGGCCGAGGGGCTCTAATGGCCAAATGTGACATTAAGTCGGCCTTCCACCTCCTGCCCGTTCACCCGGATGATTTTGAGTTGCTGGGTTTTCGCTTCCAGGGGCAGTATTTTGTTGACAAGGCCATTCTCTTTGGGTGTTCTGTCTCTTGCTCGGCTTTAGAGCGTTTCAGTTCATTCTTGCACTGGGCCTTCATCCACCGCTCAGGGGTTCGTTCAGTGTCACACTACCTGGATGATTTTTTGTTTGGGGCCCCTGCAGATTCGGGTGAGTGTGCGTGCCTGTTGGCCACATTTCAGGGACTCATGGCCGAATTGGGGGTGCCGCTGGCTCCAGAAAAGACTGAAGGTCCCTCCACCAATTTGGTCTTTTTGGGGATTGAACTGGATATTGTGGCCCAGACCTCCAGGTTGCCCACTGATAAAATTACACGCATCTTGGAGGCTATCCGTTCTCTACTGGCCAAGCGTAAGGCGTCCCTGCATGACATTCAGGTGCTTCATGGGTATCTCAACTTTGCTTGCTGGGTCGTTGCTCCTGGCCGGGCTTTCGCCAGGTGCCTGTGCAACGCCATTGTTGGGCTATCCAGGAAGCACCACATGGTTCGTTTGACCAGAGGCAACTGGGCTGACCTGCAGGTGCGGTTGACGTTCCTTTCGATTTTAACGGTGTTTCTTTTTTGCGTACCGAGCGCCTAGCGGCACCTATGTTCCAGGTTCAGTCGGATGCATCCGGAGCGCTTGGCTACGGGATGTACTTCAATGGCCATTGGTCTTATGGCAGGTGGCCTGAGGCATGGCAGGGCACTGCAGTACTACGGGACCTTACCTTCTTGGAGTTCTTTCCTGTTTTGGGAGCTCTTTTACTGTGGGGTGAGACCTGGGCTAACTCGGTTGTCCATTTTTGGTGTGACAACGCAGTTGTTGTCCACATCCTCACTTCCCAGACATCTCGCTCCCCTAGGGTAATGGCCATGGTCCGTCATTTCATGTTGTGTGCCTTGCACCACAATATTCTGTTTAGGGGCAGACACGTCCCGGTTATCAAGAAGGATATTGCTGACGCCTTGTCTCGCCTACAGATCGGTCGGTTCTGAACTCTGGCGCCGGAGGCCAACGACCTGCCCTTAATACTCCCGACCTCGATGTGGAGGTTTGGCGTGGAGAGGTGAACCGGGCCATCGCTGTTTCGCTGGCTAGCAGCACCCGTAAAGCGTACGTGCTTACGCACAGGGCCTTTGAGGCGTTCCGCTGCGGGGTGTCCCTCCCTACTTCTTGGCCCGTACTCGTGGATCACCTGTTGCAATTCATGGTACATCTCCACGACAAGGGGTTGGCGCCTAGGACCATTGCAGGCCGTCTTTCTGCGCTGGCCTTTTATGCGAAGGTTAACGGCTTTTCGGATGCTACTTCGGATTTCAGGGTCCATCGGGTTTTCGAAGGGTGGTCCCGCGAGTGCGCCCCTCGCCCCGATGCATGGTGCCCTATTTCCCCAGACATGCTCCTGTGACTTGCTGGAGTTTGGCCGACAGTATGCAGAGATACATATGAAGCTTGTCTGTTTCACGCTGCTACTTCGATGGCATTTTTGGTGCCCTCCGGGTCAGTGAGCTCGTGGTGGCGTCCCGCGGGGATACTAGCAGATGTATTTGTTACACATGAATGGCTGCGGTTGTCCATTCGTTTTTCCAAAACTGACCAACTTGGCAAGGGCAGCACGCTTATGTTGTACACGTGCAGTAACCTGCCGATTTGCCCGGTCAGAGCGCTTCGGGCCTTCTTGCTAGCACGTGGTTTGTCACAGGGCCCCCTTTTCTGTCATGCTAACGCACTCCCGTTGACTAGGTATCAATTTTGGAAAGTTACAGGGGCGGCACTGGATAAGTTGGGCTTGCAGGGGCTGTGTTTTAGGACCCACTCTTTACGCATCGGCGTAGCATCCACCCCGGCAGCATGTGGTTACTCCAAGGACGCTATACGCTCCATGAGGAGGTGGGGGTCCAGTCGTTTTCATTCATATGTGTGACCATCATCCCATTAGCACTTTGCTAATGTTCTTATGTTCTTATGCTCGTGCATTTTTCTTTTCCTTTCTTCAGCTACGGCGTGCTTCAGGAGGCCTGCGAGGGTCTGGATCATTGGGCACAGCTATGTGTATTGGGCTGTCAGCTACGCCATGTCGACTTCCTGAGGGCCACACCTGGGCATTGGCACAGTGGTTTGGCTTCTGTGGCATGCGTTGGCATTCATTGATTCACCTTCTCAGATCCATGGGTGACCAGTGCCCCCCCGATGTCCTCATTTTACACCTGGGCGGCAATGACCTAGCCCAGGTCACAGGTTTGGACTTGGCATGCGCCATCCGCCGTGATCTTGCCCTGTTGGGTCAGTCCTGGCCACAGGTGCGGATTGTTTGGTCTCAGATGGTACCACGTTTGTTTTACCGAGGTGGAATTGATCCACGAGGTGTTGACCGGGCCCGCAGGTCAGTCAACAGGGCAGTGGCCCGTTTCATATATATGCCAACGCTCTGGGGGCAGTGGTCCCGCATCCGCTCCTACGCATACAAGGCTGCTGTCTGTATCATGCTGATGGCGTACATTTGTCAGAGAGGGGCATGGACCTCTTTTTGTTGTCCTTATAGGCGGGCCTGTTGGCCGCTTGCGGGCATGGTGGGGTGGTGAGTCGGTGAACTCCTCCCCGTGTGGCGGATAGCACTGGTGAGGGGCAACTGCATTAATACTTAACAGGGTAAATCCAGTTGGTTGGCCATAGGGAGGACAAGGTTAGCCAAACTTGCATGGCCAGCCATCTTGCTTAGATAGGTAACACCCAGAGTAGGTCAACAACACGTTTCCGCCGAAGCCGGTTGTTGGCAGAGGCTCTCACATTGTTACCGCAGTAGCAAGTTGTGAGAGCCAATCAATCAGGATTACAATTGGATTTGCCCCTTACCAGTGCTATTGCGGCCCGTCTTATCCTTAACCATTGTTAAGGTAGGCCTTGTTTGAATTTAAATAAATGTAGCCCAATATTTTAATCCAAAAAATTATGTGTCCATGTCGTTATTGGGTGTGGGTACAGCAAAGAAATTCATCCTTGAAATCATGATGACATTTGGCATTTTACATTTATATTCTTTTAGCGCTGCAGATTTTAATACTATTTTCTTATCTTATAATTATGGGAAATGCACTACCATGTGATCATCACCCATCGGATCTATAATAATATCTAGTATCAACCTATGATCAAAGACTAATACATATGGATGCCACTTTTTTAAAGAGAAAGAAGCTATTGCTTAGTTATGAGAAGCAATACAAGCTCCGCTCTTCTGATAGGTAATAGTGAAATATAGTAGAGTCAAGATTTTAGGATACCACATCATGGTTTAAAGGAGAAGTTTAGGAAAGCAAACTGATAAAATGGAATAAATGAAGTATATGACAAAAATGAAAGTTTGCATTTGCATTCAAGAATGTTTAGGATAGACCAGCTAAAATGAAAAACTATCAGATTTTTGATTGCAGTGGTTCTGTTTTACACATGACCAAGGGTGTGATTACAAAGGCATATAGCTCACATTTTGGACCACTTCTGGCACAGTCCGGTATAAGCTGTTTCTTTATATAGGACAGTATTGGTTCAGTCAAATCCCAAGCCATATCCAAACTGGACCTTTTTGGTCTAGCAATAGGGCTACTGAAATTGGATGCTGGGCTAAAGTGAGTCCCCAATAGAAGGAAAGGTTGTTTTTAGGAAGATCACTCCTAACAAAGTGACTTTTTCTGGTGCAATCAGACAGGTGTCTTTCTAACAATCTGATTGCATCTTAAGTCTGCATCTAATCCAAACAAAAATTCTCAAAGTACAATCATTTACCAGTGGAGTTGTATTTTCCACTGTCCAAACTTTATGTCATCTAAGAACGAAGGTGGCTGTTTGTTTCCTACTTGGTTCTCATAACCCCTCAGGTATAATGGTTGATGGTTGCTTCTTGTACAACTGCTGACACTGCTTATCACAGTCAATTATCCTATCTTGAATTATCACTCTTGTTATATGTGACACCTAGCTTTAGCAGATTTTGGCAGTGATTCTATGGCACAAATCTCCAGGCTATTCTTAGTGTCGGCTTAAAAATAGTCATGGATATGAACAATTGGCTGAAAAATAAGTACTCAAAGATAGATAGGTGTTGCCAGTTGGCAGATGATGCCTATTGGAAATTTCATCTCAGGTAAATGCTAGCATGTTCACGATTCCCTTTTTTCCTGTTATGTCAGTTATTGACTAGAGGCTGTCTATCTGAAAAAGATAATTTATCTTCCATTTTATCATCTCAAGCAGAAATTGCTATGTCCAAAAAATTCATCTGTAGATATAATAAGTAGTCCTCATGTGGATAATAAGTTTGGGCAGAAATGAACCTGCCCATCTCTACACCAAAGTTAAGCCTTTATTTATTCTTAAGAGGTGTGTGCACAAACTAGATGTGTATAGTCTCTCTCTCTGTCACACACACACACAGACTACATTCACATCTCATACAGGTAATGTATTTATTTGTAATTTTCTTTCAAATCCTATATGTGATTAAGAAGCTACATTGCTTCTAAAATTATGTGTGAAGATTTACATTCTTCCAAGAACAACGGATAAACTTTTTTACAAGCTTGAGAGCTACATCTCGGTCTCTTTAAAGCAACAATATGGAAGTACCATTTTTGTAAGATCAAGTATTATAGTCCTCTTGATGGTCTATAGTCTGGGTGTGTTTTTAAACATGAATTTGATCATGAAGATTTCTATAAATGTCAATTATATTGACATTCTCCCTCGGTTAGCTTTGGCCCCTGCCAACCAAGAGAGAAGTGAACCCCCCGTGGAAGATGATTGCTTCCCTCTTGGAGGCAAAGGTGGAACAGAGCGCTGCTCTCGGCCTTCATCTCCTGGAGGGAAGTGGTTCGCTTCTCTCTTGGTTTGTGGGGGCCGTAAGCTTCGGCCCCCGCCAACCAAGAGAGAAGCGAACCCCCCTTGGAAGACAATTGCTTCCCTCCAGGAGGCGAAGGATGGACCCGGATTTGTTATTGTATGTGGTAATGATGTTTCTGTGTGTTTGCTTGAATGTTGTCGCGTTTTAATAATAATTTTATTTTTTTAAAAAATAAACTCATAATTATCTCAAAATTATGATGTCTGTTATACTTGTTTGTAGAACATTACTCTATTCAGTGGCTTTAACAATTTGGCCATTTCCATGTAAGACAATGTCCATCTTGTAACAATGTATATCTTTAATACAGTAATTAATGTATACATTCTCTGTGTCATGGGCAAAAATGTTTGGGACTAATATTCATATATTTTCTAATTATAGCAGTAGATAGTATAGCAAATTATGAGTGTAGAAAATTAAAGAAGTACTAATATGTTAAAAATTTCTCTTTTTATAACATGAAAATGAATGTTTAATTTCTTGTGGAGGAATACTTGCACCTCTCCTTTAACAACAGCAACAAACTCTACATTTAACTAAAAAACCTGAATAACAGGATACTGTACTGAAATATCACCAATTAATATTTTCCTGCACATTAGAGACTTTTGATTTTTTTCCCCCTTATGCAATAAAAGATGGAACTCTGTTTCACTCTCCTTTTGGCTGAACTTCAGAAGACATAACATTGTTGATGACCCTGCCAGTATGGGAAGTTATATGCTTCCATTCCAGTTACAACTGTGGAATAATGTTTTCAGAACTTTATATGAAAAGAAACAAGCCCAAAGTAATCAGGGTGACGGTTATGAAGGAAACATGCCTCATATATAGCACTGCAGGAAAAGGCATAACTTGTTGTGGAAAAGAATCAGCTCTGAAAGGAAATCATTTCTCACTGGCAAATGGGATTCTTTCAGTGTTTTCAACAGTGTGTCAACTTCTTTGATTACGGAGTCTGAAAGAGATGTGATGGAGGTTTCATAGGGTTGTGTGTGTTATTGTTGTTTTATTTTGTTTTGCTTTTTAAAAAGACTGCCACATTCTTTTTATATCAGTCCTGGAGCTTTGTGTACTGTGGGCCTAAGGTTACTAGAAAGGTCCTTTCATATGTAAAGTATCTTTGCCCTTAGATGAGTTTGCTATCCATTTTATTCATATGATTGCTTATTCTAGGGACCAATTTGCAGCTCTGTACATGAGGCCAGATTGCATTGTATAGATGCCTTGAGACTACACAGCAGTGATGGTAGAGTTTTGGGAGATATGCTCCAGCTTGTTCCCTAGTATCTCATTCCAGAAGCATGAATTCCTAGTCCTAACAGAACAGATCTCTACCAAAAGAAAGAAATATACTTTAATTACCATGCTTTCTCCCAGGTGTTCTGTGTCTGAACCAATATTTTCCCTTTCTTCTTGCTAGCTGCCCTCAACATGTATCCTATCAGCTCATGTCTACTTTGACTCCATAATACTTTCAGCTCTGCAGTGTTCCCATTCTCTCCCCCAACTCCTTCAGCAGAAATTGTGTTTGTGTTCTTAATATCCAACCTTATGAACCTCCAGTCATTTCTCAGAACAACGTGGGAACTGGTTTATTGGTCCACTTCTGCCATAAGTCTTAGCAAAAGCAAAACCATACAATAGTAGAGCTTAGAAACAGTACTGTTCTGGACAACAGACTCTGGGAGTTGTCATTCTGAAAAGGAGCTTCCCCACATTTCCCCCCAAAACTAACATGGCTGCACGTATCTGTACTATTGCTGCAGCCACTATCATAACAGAAGCCAAAGGAGGAGTGTGATAGGGTGCAGAATCATTGTGTGGTTTAAAAGGGGGCAAAGAGAAAAGAGGAAGGAAAAATAGCAATATTTCACTTAAATGCCACTGAATACATTTCAGCCACCAGTAAACCCCCCACCACCACCACCACCACCACCTTCCACATTTGCAGGGACTTTGACTCGAATTTGATTACTTACAGCAGCAAACTTTCTAGTTAGGAAGCTGGTGTTGGCTTTTGTCACAACATACTGGTCATATACTTGGCCACAAGCCACCCCCTCACTCAATCAATCCCTTTAGGATCATGAGTTTAATGTTGTAAATTGATTTCCTTTCATTTCTAATCCTAATTCAAGAAGCATATACTGTATATAAAGCATATCAATCAATCAATCTAGAAATGGTCATGATACAAAAATAGTGGTTCTGATAGGACACTGAAATTGTTAGATGAATGCAGGGTTTTCTTTGCAACTATTAAGAAATCAGTGTCCCTCAAGCCTCATATATTCCCATGAATATGATATGCTGTCTTCTGCCAGCCTTACATGCCAAGGGCATCCACCTTTTTGAATCCTAGTGGTAAGTCTGGACCCTAAGCCTAAGGTTATTCATTCCTATTCTCTATAGTCACTTGCTTATCAAAGATCAGAAATATAATAGAGGAATGTGTGTTATAAATACAATTAATCTGTTATAATGGGAATTAAGAACAGCAGGGGTTTACTGATGGGAAAAAAGGAGTCAGCTTCTGGGATTTTTCCTTTGCTTGGTGTCTCTGAGTGAATAGTTTAATAATAATTTCATGTCAGAAATTATTCTGGGTTGAAAGGATTTTTTGCTGGAGAAACTCAGCTCAGGGATGCCCAAATCAGGCTCCTTTCATGTCCCCAAGATCTTTTCACACCGAAGTAGTCCCTGTTTATCTAATAGCAATTTATTGCTTTTGAACTGCTAGGTTGGCGGGAGCTGGGACAGAGAGGGGCGCTCAAACTGTCATGCAGTACCCTGGTCTCAAGCTGCTGACTTGCCAGCCTTCCAACTAACAAGATGAGCTTCTTAACCACTAAGCCACTGCAGCCCCTGTAATAATAATAATAATAATAATAATAATAATAATAATAATAATAATAATAATAATAATAATAATAATAATAATAATATTATTATTATTATTATTATTATTATTATTATTATTATTATTATTATTATTATTATTATTAATTTTAAAAATTGAATAACTGCTCTTTTCTTTAATGGGCTTCTATCATGTTGAGATTCCAGTTGTTTGACCAAGTGGTTGGTGGGACATAAGACACTAGAGGTAAAAAATGACTTAAAGTATTTCATGTACCCAAATTCTATAGTATCATGTGTTTCCTTTTTTTTTTTTTTTAGGTAATACTGCCAAGGTATTCATTGAGATACAAGATGAAAATGACCATGCCCCTGTCTTCACAAGAAAACTGTATATAGGTGGTGTCTCTGAAGATGCCAGAATGTTTTCTTCTGTGATGAAAGTTAAGGTGAGAATTATGTTGAGCACGTATATGATTCTGTCCAAAGCACTTTATATTCCCAACACTACACATTCATTTAGAAGTCGTAAAAATGCAACCTCACCAAAGGTACTGAGGCTTTATTCAGAGGAAGCAGGCTAATGTCTATGAATGCCAAACATATTGGAATAAAAAGGGAATTTCCTGTGTTTCCTTTCCTATCTCATGAACATCAGAAAAGCCTCTCCTGAAGGTGGATAAAAACTGTGGAATGTGATTCAGTGGTTTCTGGGGAGAAAAGAACTACTCTCAATAAGTTAATTGTTTCCTCTACTATTCTGTTTAGAATCAGAGGGTTAATATGAAACACACTTTTACTGGTTTTGCAGAAATCTAAGAGAAACAGCTTATGACAATATGAGGGCTTACCTCCAGTGATGCAAAGTAAAAAAAATTTCCTACGCACTCGGTGGGTATGGCTATCTGTGGGTGTGGCATCACACCTCTCCCCCAGAAAAAAGAAAAGAAACCTACCTTGATCTCTTGCTTCGCGAAGATGAGGAGGCGGAGTCCCAGAGCAGCCAGGCCCTACTGGCAGGTCAGCCCCTCACTGTCTGTGCATGTTTTCACCAGTGCTGGGAGGTGAGCGGGGCAGGTTGGTGGGCTGGAGCCGGGCTCTCCCTCCCAGCGCCACTGGAAATGTGTCCCATTCACCTCGCCCAGGGCCAAAGGCACACGGGAAGTGCGGAGGTGAAAGCACACCTTTGACCCAGGGCTAGGCACATGGGAAGTGTTGCTGGTGGCACTGCTGGGAGGTGAGTGGTTTGGGTTGGTGGGCTGGCACCAGCCTCCCCCTCCCAGTGCCACTGGAAATGTATCCCTGCCAGCAGCGCTGCTGGAAGGTGAGCGGGGTGGGTAGGTGGGCTGGCCCCAACCTCCCCCTCCCAGCGCCGCCGGAAATGTGTCCTTGCCGGTGGTGCTTCTGGGAGGTGGGCATGGCTGGCTAACTGGGCGTGGCCTGGACTTTCCGCTACCGGTTCACAAGAACCATTGAGAACTGTCCACAGTACATCACTGATTACCTCCCTTCCTAAAAACCTCCACCATAGGGTTGGTGAACATTCTGCATATTTTCAACACTGCTGAGGACTATAGGAAGGAGTTAGAGGCCAGGGAGCAAAGCCACCTTCAATGATGAAATTCAGTTTGTCCCTTCTGTGTTTACCTCATATTTTCCCTAGTCACCAAGCAGAGTCCGTTCTATAGCAGCATAGTGGGACTATTAGAGATATGTGGAAACTCTTGTTTAAAAATGTTCTTTTATATGTAAATCTATAACACTGCTTTGTGTTCCCTTTAGTTGTTTTTTCTGCGTAACAGGTATAATTAAAAATAATGAAGTGAAAAATAATGAACAAAATGTTCTGTAATATGACAAATGTTCCTTGATTTAAAAAAACCTGATTTGCTTGTAACCTTGATGTAACATAGAACTACTGTAAATGCAGTCCAATATATTTCTGGGTATATGCTGCTGTCTTAAATTTTGCCCAGCTTCCATGGGAGGGAGTATAAATTGGTGATCAGTTTTATTTTTTTAAAATGGCACTGGAAGTTTGATCTGCCAGGAATTTTTTCTTGTTTGTGTCTGATTTAAAAAGCTAGAAATCTAATGGAGAATGACAAGTGTTTATTAAAGGTAGCTGTTATTTTTTCTTCAAGGCCATCATCACCCCCCCCCCCCCCAAGGTATCACTTCATAATGTTAACACAGAGATGTTGCTGCTAGGTTAAGATTTAGCAGTGGAGAAATAGCACATTTCATAATTCATATTTTTTCCCCATCCCCATCCCTGTAATACCATGAGACAAAAGGCGTACTAGGAAGAAAACTGAAAATACACCAAGAGAATCAGCCACAAAGGCAGAATAGCTGTGCAAAAATAATTATGTAATAGAGAAAGCGAGAGAGATCAAAAAACAGAAGAAGCCTTTTGATATCAAAAATTTCTTATGGTCACTGGATTTAAGTACAGTAATTGCCATATAGAAACATTTTTATAACCAGAAATATAAGTCCATTATTTCATGTACACTGTGAAAATGATTAAATGGTTTTGGACTAAGTGAGGAAGAAAAGTCTAATTATTTTGTCAATTTTATATGAGGAACAAACAAATGGCAATGATAATTTTATATTCACTCATAGCAGAATTACAAAAAAAATGTTGTTCATGGGCCACGTATTTTCCCTAAGGCTATTTTTATGAGACCAAACACTGATTTGTGTGTGTGTGTGTGTGTGTGTGTGTGTGTGTGTGTGTGTGTGTGTGTGTGTGTGTGTGTGTGTGTGTGTGTGTGTGTGTGTGTGTGTGATAAAGAGAGTCAATTCCAAGCCTCTACTATTTATTTATTTATTCCTTTTCTCTCTGTCATTATAGTATTCCATATATGATGGGGAAGTTTAACATGACAATTCTGCTTTGGAATTCTACTTTTGCCATTTAAAGTATACAAGATTTGAAGGGAAAATATATTTTAGGTGTATTGGACATGGAGAAATTATGGGGTATAAAACCAGTTGTAAGTTCACGCCAACTGGTGTTATGGCATAGACTACAGTTTTGAACTCTCCCAGTCCAGTTTGGCACTATTTTTAGAGATTAAGCAGGAGTGGCTTATCCTAGATCTTGGCACTCCAGGTGTTCCTATATCTTATCCTAGATCTTGGCACTCCAGGTGTTTGGACTGCAGTTACTAGAAACCCAAGTCAGCACTCCTGCTGATAGAGCTTCTGAGAATTGTAGTTCAAGAACAGTTGGAGTGCCAAGGTTCGCCGGCAATGTCCCAGATAATCCTTTTTTCTCTCTCCTTCCCTTATCTCATTTACTAGTCATGGATGAAAGAAGTATGACGGAAACTCCAAGCTGTGTTTTGGAAGCTCTGATAGTCAGTAGTTCTTCATGCCTTATGATACACAGAAGTAACAGGAGGGAATATAATTGTATATTGATGTAGTTTCAGGACTTTCCTTGATATAGTAACAACTGGGAATTTCTGACAAACTTGATCATAAGAATTATGTATATTAGAATTACCTTTCTTTTCGTAGTTTATTTCCTTCCTTCTTCCCTTTTCTTAAGCAGATGAGATCCTGGAAAATGCACATGGACCTTTATTAGTACTATTTTTAGTTGGCCCTAATAAAGACATAACCTGCCTATGGATTCTTAGTTTTGTTTTTGTCCTTAATGGAGCAACACAACTACCTTAACCAGTTTTTCAACATTTCACTTATAAAATGCATCTTAAAATTCACGTCAATTTTCCATGTTTGATTTTGGAAAGGTTTTCTGTCCTTGGAAATATCCCTCAGCTGCCACCCATGACATGAGCTGTCTAGAGAAGGGGTCCCCAACCTTTTTTGTACCACAGACCAGTTTCATGCCACAGACCATTCGACTCAGGCAGTGAGGTATCACACTGAACACAAGTGGGGGACAGAGCCCCGCTGTAGTTAAGCAAAGTGGTCCGGCCACCTGCTGTGTCTGAAACCTGTGTTCTCACTCCGTTCGCCGGGCATATGTGGCGGAGCACATTGAGGGCAGAGGACTGCCATCAGGACTCCCAACACCACCCACCCCCATGGGACAGCTCGTAGCCTGGTACCAGTTCACAGCCTGGTGGTTGGGGACATGGTGTAGAGGAATCCAGCATGCAGTGGAATCTGTGGCCATCATGCTTTACACATTTTTGAACATTCTATAAGGTGACACCTAATGGAGACAGCAGTCATTGCATATTTGGTATAGGTACTTTGGTGTCTTGCATGGAAGACAAAGAAGGAGCCGCAGTAAGGGCTAAAACACAACTTTATTGCATGATGGTCAGGGTGAACATGAGGTAATGGCGGAAAAAACAGCTCTATTTATAGTACACTGTACATTTTAATATCCCGGGTGGTAGCTCATTGGCTACTGTCCACGTGACGTCATAGATCGTCACACCCATCTTCTCCGGGTGAGGTATGGCGGGAAGGTTTCCCGCTCTTCAGGTATTCGGGGAATCTGTGCCATGTGAGCCGGATGATCGCTACTGCCACCTGTGGCCACTTAGCTCGCATCCTTATACAGCTTGCTACAATGTGTCTCTGATTATATACAAATGGATACATTGACCGGATACATTCTGTTAAAGGGGACTTGCAGTATTCATTCAATACATAACATCCCTCCCCCCTAGGTGAGGATGAAGTCCTTTAGCCATTGAGGCTTCCCGCGTGTTCGCTTTGGATGAATGGCGGCCGCACTTTGGGCCGGAGTTCCTGCACGCTCCTGATTACTCTGCCCCCGTCCTGCAGTGGGAGAAAGCGGCTTGTTAGCGACTGGCTGCGAGTCCCGAGCCGGGGATTGGGGAGGTCTAGGTGTGGGAGTAAACTCCAGGGATGTGAGACCGGGGGCTCCAGGGACTAAAGAAAAACCCCGCTCTTTGCTTGGACGGGTGGGGGACCACTCCGAAAAATCCCCCCAGTCTCCTAAATCAAAGTCTAACAAACTCCTCGAACTCCCTCTCTTCCAAGTTGTCCCTGTTACCTGGGGGGGGGTCAAAAGGATGCGGGTTTGTTTCATTTCCCTCCCCCCTGTGGTCTGCATCTCCCCCTTGGGATAAGCGGGTGGGGGAGAACCCTAACGCTGAATGCTCTGCCTGGTCACTCGAGTCTTGCCTTCCTACTACCCTACCTCTGAGCTGGTCAGCATGCCTCCTCCAGAGGAATCCTGTGCTTGTCTCGACGTTATAGGAGACTGGCCCTGTTTCCCCAACCACTATTCCAGGCACCCAGTTAGGTCCGTCGGCCGTGTAATTATGGCAATGCACTGCCTGGCTGATCTCAAAACTCTTAGTGCCCCCTGTTTCTATGTTTCTACCCATGTCCTCCACCCTGGTTGGGTCTAACCTCGAGAGGATCGTGGCAGGTTTCCTCCGCATGAGGAGCTCGGCGGGTGACAGACCTGATGCTAAGGGGGTTACACGATACCTCAGTAGGAATTGGCAGAGTTGCACGTTCAATTCCCCGGGACCCATCCTATGCAGTGCGTCTTTCGTTGTTCGCACCAGGCGTTCCGCTTGACCATTTGTAGTGGGGTGAAAGGGGGCTGCAGTTATGTGGCGACGTTTTGTTAATTTCCATGAAACCCTGGAACTCTGCTGACATGAAAGTTGTAGTGTTATCGTTCACAAGTACGTCAGGTAGACCGAAGCAGCTGAATACCTTGCGTAATTGCTTAATCATCGCAGCTGACGATGTACTGGCCATCAGGATTACCTCCAACCATTTGGAGTAAGAGTCTACTATTAGAAGGAAAAGGGTGCCCCTGAAGGGACCCGCGAAGTCCACATGCAGATGCGACCATGGCCCGTGGGATGTGTCCCATTCTCTGTGCGGAAGTCGGGACTTCTCGGGCCGGGTGCTCTGGCAGCTCTCGCAAATGCCAATCATGTGTTCTATGTCTGCGTCTAGTTTGGGCCACCAGACGTAACTTCTAGCTAGCGCCTTGGAGCGCACGATTCCTGGGTGGCTGATATGCAGCATCTTGAGCACCCGAGACCTCAGAACTTCGGGGAGTATTACTCGCTGCCCCCAGAGCAGGCAGCCCCTTTCTAAGGAGAGCTCGTCTCTCCACCTACCATAAATCTTGAATTCCTCCGTAGGGAAGGTTGCCGGCCAGCCTTTTTGTACCCATGAACTGACTAGGGCCAGTGACTTGTTCTTCGCCGTAGCCTTGGCGATCTCAGCCAGCAGAATGGGGGGGCGACTCTAGGGCCTTGATCAGGAGCACCTGGTGGTCCTGCTCTACCTCGCACTCTGGGTCCCCTGCCTGTGGGAGGGGTGACCTGGAAAGAGCGTCGGCATGGCTGATCTTCTTGTCGGGGTGGTAGGTCAACGCGTACTGATACGCGTTGAGGAAAATGGCCCATCTCAGCATCCTTGGGGATAGGATCTGCGGGGTTGGCTTATCTGTGGTGAAAATCCCTAACAGGGGCTTAAGGTCGGTCATGACTGTGAACGGTCTACCATAAAGGAAGTCGTGGAACTTTTTGGTTCCTGCGATGATCACCAGGGCTTCCCTATCTGTTTGCGCGTAGTTGCGCTCTGCCTTGGACAGCGATCTCGAATAGAACGCCACCGGGGCTTCTCGCCCGCTCTCTAGCACGTGACAGAGGACTATCCCCACCCCCACCGGTGAGGCATCACAGACTAGCACAACGGGTTTTTTTGGGTCGAAGTGGGTCAAGACAGCCTCAGAAGATAGAAGCTGCTTGAGCCCTCGGAATGCCCATTCCTGGCTGTCCCCCCACCGCCAAGCCGCATCTTTTTTGAGTAATTTGTGCAGTGGCTCTGCAATCGACGCCTTTCACGACAGGAAAGAGTGGTAAAAATTTAGGAGCCCTAGGAAGGACTGTAACTCGGCCTTGGTGGTGGGGCGAGGGGCATCCTGCACAGCCGACACCTTTGACTCTGCTGGTTTGATACCCTCAGGGGTTATTCAAAAACCCAGAAATTCTACCTCCTCAGCGAAAAACACACACTTATCCTTTCTCAATCTGAGCCCCGCTTTCTCAAAGATGGTTAGTACCCGGTCTAACCTCTTGGCCAATTCCTGTTCCCCTCCCGCCGTTATCAAAACATCGTCAAAGTAGGGGAAAACACCTGGGAGCCCTTTCAACAATCTTTCCACAAGGGACTGAATGATTCCTGGAGCCGAATTTATGCCGAATTGGAGGCGCGTCACTTTAAAGGCTCCCTTATGGGTAACAATGGTTTGATCGGCGGCTGCAGCTGGGGTCACCGTTAATTGTTGGTATGCCTGCGCTAAGTCTAGCTTGGCGAAACACCTCCCCCCATGCAAAGTTGCAAACAGGTGACTTACTACCGGCACCGGGTATGCATTTGGGCAAATTGCTTTGTTAATCATGCACTTGTAGTCAGCGCAGATTCTGACCTCACCGTTAGCCTTAAGCGCCGTAACAATGGGGGCTTCCCACTCGGCAGAGTCCACCGGCACCAAAATCCCCTGACCACACCAGTTTGTCCAGTTCAGTCTCAATTTTGTCCTTTAGTGCGAAATGCACTCTCCTTGGCTTCAGTCTGATGGGTCGGATGTCGGGATCCATGTCGAATGAGACTGGGGCCCCCTTGAACTTCCCTAGCCCCTTCTCAAAGATGGCAGGGTGTGCGTTACACACCTCTGTGATTCGGTCAGCCTGCACGGCGTGTATGCCTCCAATGAAAACCCCCAGGGGACCAAACCACTGCGTACCCAGGAGGCAGCAGGACCCTTCCTTTAAAACTACTAGGGGCAGCTGCACGGAGCACCTCTTGAATTGTACATTGAACTCTCCCACCCCCAACACTGGGATGCTTTTGCCCTGAACGTCCCGCAAGTTAGTCTTTAGGGCCTTCAGTTTGGGGCGTGACTTGGGGGGAATGCGCAAAAATTCCCGGTGGGAGATGATGGAGTATGACGACCCCGAGTCGATCTCCATTCTTACTGGGACCCCCTGTATCAGTACCTCAACAAAGAACCAGGGGTGCCGCAACAGCACGCTGTGAACCACCTGGTCGCAGTTTTTGGGAACCCGTTGAGAAACGTGGTGCTCCTGGGGCTTGTCGTCATCGAAGATTTGGCTGACCCCATCTGCCTTCTGTTGGGGCCGTTCCACCTGGCCATTGCCGTCATCTCGATGATGCCTGCAGACCTTTGCGATGTGCCTGCACCGCCCGCAGTTGTGGCACTCCGCCTTCCAGAATGGGCATCGACTCCAGTCGTGGGATGCCCCACATCCATCGCAGCAGCAGTCCTCTCTGGCGCGGTCTAGAACCTCGGGCCTTCTCTGCACCCGCTGCACGTCGTCGTCCTCGCTGAAGTCGGAGGCGGACGTGGTGGACTCGGAGGGCCCCCGCTCTCCATGGGAGGAACAGCTGTGGACTGGGACCACCAGCGGGGGGCCCCCAACTGTGGCGGTCCTGGCCCGGCACACCCGTTCGCCTTGTTGCACTGACTCGGCAGCTTGGGCGATGCGCAGGACATGCTCAAAAGAGATGCTTTCGTCCTTGGCCAGCAGTTTTTTCCTGGCCCCCTCATCTCGCAGGCCCAGCAGGAGCCTGTCTCTCAGGGCCTCGCTCAGGGACGCTCTCCACCGGCAAGGCATGGCAGCCACCCTCAGAGCTGCCACGAAGTCGGCCATGGACTCACCGGCCTGCTGGCACCGCCGTTGAAAGGCCAGCCTTGCCGGGAACACCGACACCTTCGGCCGAAAGTGTTTCCTCAGCTCGGCGAGGATCTCGTCTAGGGGTACCTCCCTGAGTGGCCTCGGCACCAGGAGGTTTGTTGCCAGTTCTAATGTTTCCAGGCCGCACTGGGCCAGTAGGAATGCCCAGCACTGGGCTTCCTCCTCGATGCCCTTGAGGTCCATAGCATATAGGAACTGCTGCTGGTAGAGTTCCCATTTCTCTGGCTTCGTGGTGTCGAAGGGCACGATGTTCACTTTTCGGGATACCATCCCACCTTCATTGCCAATTTGGTGTCTTGCACAGAAGACAAAGAAGGAGCCACAGTAAGGGCTAAAATACAACTTTATTGCATGATGGTCAGGGTGAACATGAGGTAATGGCGGACAAAACAGCTCTATTTATAGTACACTGTACATTTGAATATCCCAGGTGGTAGCTCATTGGCTATTGTCCACGTGACGTCATAGATCGTCACGTCCATCTTCTCCGGGTGAGGTATGGCGGGAAGGTTTCCCGCTCTTCATGTATTCGGGGAATCTGTGTCATGTGAGGCGGATGCTAGCTACTGCCACCTGTGGCCACTTAGCTCGCATCCTTATACAGCTTGCTACAATGTGTCTCTGATTAGATACAAATGGATACATTGACCGGATACATTCTGTTAAAGGGGACTTGCAGTATTCATTCAATACATAACAGGTACTGATGCTTGAACAAGTCAAACCCAGTATCATACCTGTCAAGTATCCCAGATTGGCTGGGATTTCCTGTATTTCTGTGCCACTTCCTCCACTTTCCCGCCGCCTTCCCGTAATTTGACCAGTGGGAAAAGTAGTTACTGCACATGCGCGTATGCACAGAACCCTTCTGTGCAGAAGGATTCTGCGCAGGTCCCGTATTTTTGGAGCCACACTTGATGGGTATGCCCAGTACAGACCTAAAACATTTTGCTACCGTCACCAACACTTTCTACACCTTCCAGACATCAGTTTCTGACTTCTTTTTCAAGCACACACTCCAGTTACACCCAAAGCCTTTAGCCAAATGAAATTAGGATTGCTTTACTCAAGTATCGTCTAGCCTGGGATGAGAATGCATCATGTCACCAAATAAAGAAAATATTTGCTTTGGGGAATAGAAATAGTTGTAAGGCAATTAAAATATTAATTTTTGTAATGATCCCTAAATGCATTGTGTGTGCTATGTGTGCACACTGCCATAAAGATGCATCTACAGAATGACTTGCTGCTGAGTCATATCTCTCTTTCATAACCTTTTCAGAAATTCAGAAAAGAATAACTCCTCATTCTTTATGCATTCTAAGCCCAAATGTTATCTCTGGCTTTTCTTCTCAGTTATTTTTTTTAAAAAAAATCAATAGTCATAGTTACACATCTATGGACTTTGAAGTATGAGGTTTATTGAACATTATATGAGTTTTGTATTTTGCATATCAATTGTATTTTGACTTTTTCTACATTATTTGTCTCTCTCATTTTAGTCTTCACAATATATTCAAGGTAATCTATGAAAAAATTAATATATTATCATATGAGTGAATAATTCAAGGTCTGAGCTATTCAGCTGTTAGAGTCCCATTGCTGTTTCCCTGACCATTAACATCAGGTTATAGTAACGCAGCCCAAGAATTGCCAATCACATCACTAAGATGCTTCCATCCACAATTGGCCATTTAGGTATGACCAACTCCCAGGCTACATGTAGACTAGAGGAGCCTTGTTTTCCAAACAGAAAATTTCCAGAAGCCAATCTGCTCGTTCACTGATATACAGTAACTGACCACAAACAGGCATAGATCCATTTCTGTTGTGGCACTGAAAGATATAAACTGCAGCATTTGGCTTCTTGCTAGCAGTGATGATGAGGAAGTCTTTGGTGCTCTTGATAAATTATTGGGGGATAAGAAATCTCATGAGGCTCATTGATATGTCTTGTCAGTTTGCCCATTGTTATTTCACTTAGGTGTTAAGATCACCTAAATTGAAAAAACCAAGAAATTTTCCATCTCTATGAAGCATTCCATTTTTGACATGTTTTTCCTTAGGCATATTTTGCATACATATTTTGATGGTATTTCAGGTCCTGTTTGCAAACTATTTAGCCAATCATGATTTTAGTGTGTATTTGAGGTTTTCATTTCCTTGTAGATTTTTGATTTTATTATGCTGTTTCTGCCATGATGTCATTGTTGTTTCAATTAATATTATACATTGCTCTGGAATATAACTTATGCTCTTGGCATGGCAAGAACATATTACTATGATCAAATAAAGTTGTGTGTATTGTACCTTTTGTTCTAGCTAGTTCTGAAGAACAATGGTTAAGTTTTCAAAAATAAGATTTTTTAAAAAGGAAGATGATAAAAGTGATAGTAGAATTCCCACATTCTGAACTCTGAGCTGGACTACTAAATGGTTCTGCAAGAAGCTGTGCCTTCATGTAATAGTTTCTGATTTTGCAATAAAAATGCTATAAAAAGTGATGCGGTTTATCTGTGTCACTTTAAAACTATATAACACAATTCTTTCTCTTTTATTGGGTCTCTAAGTACTTCTGTACCGACCCCGCGCCCTAAATTTTCCTTCAACTCAGCAAAATGTTGCTCAGAGCCTGAAAACGACTGGAGAATTATTACTTTATTGACAGTGACAGGCATCAATCGCTAATCATTTTTTCTCCCTTAAGAAAGTGAGTTTGACTAGCTACTCAGAGTGAAAAATGGGAAAAAACAACTACTAGTCCTTCAGTGCATTTCAGTCTTCCTTGTAGGTTTATGCTCAATTTTGGTCTTCACATAACGAAGATCATAAAACAAATGGGTGTGTTTTTTTTTACAAAAAAGTCAACATTAGCACCACTGCAGCAGATGGCAGATTCAGATGTTTCTAGCTACAGTTTCCAACAAACTATAATAACTTTTAAAACAAGACCACTTTTCTCCCTGCAGGAATTGATAGTTTGATATATAGTTTAAATTTTATAAGCTACATCTGCTGTCCGAATATTTTTAATGCTTTGGCTTTCATGCCTTATTGCAGGTAAATTTGTCCCCAAAAATGGTAGACATCATTTTTGGTCTTTATGTCGATAAAACACCCCTTATTTTAATTGTTGCATTGTCACTATTTCCAGAGCTATACACAAATCAATGTCTTGATAGGTTGTATTCCTTTTTTCTATGCTCCTAAAGCCTTTCTTCTACATTCCTTTGGCTTGATCTGGTGTAAGAAAGATTAGCTGACAAAGCAAGGTTGCTGTTGTCCAGGGCACACCCGAATGTGGTTCAAAAATGTATCAAGAATCTTTTGAGGAGGCCCTTTTGTGTACCCCTTTTTCTACATTGTCCAATAATGATAGCTTTTTCTGCATCTGGCTTTTTTTTTAAAAAAAAAAACCTGTTTTTCCATATATTGTAAAGCAAAAAAATAAAAAAGAGGTAACGAGCTGCTCATAGTAGCTGTTGGTTTTCTGCAAATGCCTCATTGAGCAATAACTGAGTTAGGTAAACGCAAAGGTCACCCTTACTAAAAAAGCCAGTTGTATCCGACTCTAGGGTTCGGTGCTCATCTCTGTCTATAGCCAAAGAGCCAGTGCTGTCTACATCTGCAGATGCTTCCTTGGACATGTGGCAGGCATGACTAGACACCTGGTTGCACGGAACACTGTTTACCTTCCAAACCTAAGTGGTACCGATTTATCTACTTGCAATTTCTTGCTTTCATACTGTTAGGTTGGCAGGAGCTCTGACACACACAGGAGCTCACTCCATCAGGCAGTACTCGGGGCTTGAACTGCCAACCTGCTGACCTTCCAGTTGTCAAGTTCAGCATCTTAACCACTAAGCCACCACAGTCTAATAACAGAGTTACCTTTACAGTATTTTAAACTTCAAATGTGCTGTGAGGTTTGATTCATGCATTAAAATAGCCACAGGAGAGCCTCCAGCAACATAAGAAAAGTCACTCCCACAGGCTGTTTTTGTACAGCACTAACAACTTGAAAGCAAACTAGAGACAGCCCCATATTATCATCTGCTTAATGAGGTTTGCAGGTAACTATGGTTTGGACAACCTGATGCACATGTTGTGCATATTAATGTTTCAATTCCGAACTATGGCTAAGGAAATGGACTGCAGAACCATACACGCATCTCATACAGCCCCTTGTCAACCTGCCATTCATTTCTCCCTCAATTTAACAGCTACGTGAAAAGGAAGACAGAGCATTGCATATTTAAAATTCCCTCCTTCAAACTGGAATAAAGAGAAAAGACACAGGTGATGGGTTTTAAAATATGGCTACAAATTGATTGAACTGTTAATTCAAATCACCTACTTCCCGCAAAAAGGCCCTATTGTCATATAAATTCCTGAGTCAGAAGCCAAGGGTCCCTCCTGAACTCATTTCCTAAACTAAAAGGGCACATTTGAAGCTTCAAAACTCTGCTTTCTTTAGATAGCCTGGTCCTGGCCAGCAAATATCCAGGGAACCTTCCAGAGCTAACTTTGCATTAAAACCTCAGAACTATATGGATAGCAGCCATGGTTGTTTCCCACATGCATGCCCCAACAGTGGGGTGTTCCCCAGGGGTCTGTTATCTCCTTTGAATGGATATATGCCTGAAGTCCACCAACTCAGTTTCACTGAACAAGGAATAACATTAAAGGAGGGTATGGCTGAGGAACTCGTCCAGCCATACATCACTTGGAGAACACTGAATAGGCTGAGTGTCAGAATGCCTAAATGTAAGACCAACGTGCTCAAGTGAGGACTGCTGGCAGACAACAACATGATTTGTGAATATGGAGAGATACAGAACCAGCTCATTTGCTGGTCTGCCAATTACTATCGTAAACATGTACCAATGAGGATTTAGTTTTGGCCAATGACAACCAAGAACTTGGTTTCATTTTGGCAGTTTAAAGTTTGATCTGGACACGAAAGATCAGGAGCCCTTTTGTAACTGCTGCAAATGACTGATACATGTTGTTTTTCAGTCGCATACTCGATTCCGACCCTTTGTGACCCCATGGACCATTGCCCTCCAGGCACCTCTATCCACCATCCTCCTCAATCTGCCCAGCTCTGTGCCCATTGCATCTACAATACCATCTAACCATCTCATCTTTGGCTGCCCCCTTCTTCTTTTGCCCTCCACCTTTCCCAGCATCAAGCCTTTTTCAAGTGAATCCTCTCTTCTCATTTGATGTCCAAAGTACTTTAGCTTCATCTTTACTATTTGACCTTCTAAGGAGCAGTCAAGGTTGATTTCTTCTAAGATCAGCCTATTTGTTCTCCTCGCTGCCTAGGGGACTCTCAAAATTCTCCTCCAACACCACATCTCAAAGGCATCTATTCTGCATTCAGCTTTCCAAATGGTCCAGCTCTCACAATCATACATTACTACCAGGAATACCATTGCTTTGACTATGCAAAATTTTTGTTTGCAAGGTGATGTCTCTACTTTTAACTATGTTCCCCAGGTTTCTCGTAGCTTGTCTCCCAAGAATCAGTCACCTTTTTATTTCATGGCTGGAATCACCATCTGCAGTGATCTTGGATCCTAAGAATTTAAAGTCTGTCACTGCTTCTACTTCTTCCCCATCTATTTTCCAGGCACTAATCAGACCTGTTGTCATTATCTTGGTTTTCTTGATGTTGAGTCCCAAGACAGCTTATGTACTCTCTTCTTTCAACCTAAGCAGGAGCTGTACTCTTCATATGATACTTGACTTGTTATATATCTGTAAACTTTGTAAACATAATTCAGCATGTCTTTGTGTAGTATTTTTAAGGGACACTCTATTAGGAATATTAGCCAGTGCAGTTCTTTAGCCTGAAAACTGAATTAGTTCCTTAGCACGAAAAGAGCAAATCTATAGAGGAGCACGAAACTTGAGATAAGATAAGTTGAGAGGGGCAAGGAATGCACTCAAATAATTAATTAAAATAAATGTATATATCCCATTAGCCTAGAATAAAGAATATGTTGTATAGCATGTGTAAACATTATACCATATTTGTAAATACCACAATATGTTTCAGCCATGTATTTCTATGGTCTTGATCACAATTATTGGCTTATGCAGTCTTTTTCAAAATACTTGGCACATTTTTGTATTTACAGTAAATATTTTTCTGATGAAGAATGTATTCGAAAAAAGTTTCTAATCTGGAGGACTTTTTAACTCATGAATAAACTTTTTGAAGACAACACAGAAAATATTATTTATTGAAGATATGACTGCATTCTGTATAAAAATATTGTTGTTGACCTAATATAGCCTCAACCGGTTTTCTTTTTTTCTACTGTATATAAATTGAAGAAGCAGGGTGACAAAATGCAGTCTTGACTTACTCCTATTCCAAACCACTCCATCATTCTATATTTTGTCCTAACGGTTGCTTCTTGACCAGTGATGCACTCCAAAAACTTTCCTACCACCTCTGTGAGTGGGGCCAAATCTGTGGGCATGGCCAACACAATGTGATATGGAGGTGGGCATAGCTGGCCAAGTGGGTATGGCCTGGGAAAATTTCCGCTACCGGTTCTCCCAAACAGGACAGGACCTGCTTCAGTGCATCACTGTTCTTGACTCATGTACAGATTTCTCATGAGGCATATAAGGGTGTTCTGGTATTCCTATCTCTTTAATTACTTTCCACATTTTGTTGTGGTCCACACAGTCAAAGGCCTTGGTGTAGTCAATGAAACAGAAGTAGATTTGTTTCTAATATTCCTTTGTTTTCTCCATGATCCAACGTATGTTGGCAATATGTTGGCAACCAAGAACTATGTTGCAAAAATGTGAAATCTAAGTGTAGCTACATTGCTATCTAAGTCCTAGAGTTAATAATGAGTTCTTAAGTATTCTTGAAGCCAACCTATGCTACCCAAATGCCTTTTAGTAGAGTGACTTGGATATGACATGCAGTTTATACTACAGCACCAAAACTGATCAGTAATGGTCTAGAATATATATATATATATATATATATATATATATATATATATATATATATATATATATATATATATATATATATATATATATATATATATATATATATATATATATATATATATATATAGTGTGTGTGTGTGTGTGTGCGTTAACCATTGGAATGTGACAAAGGATGCTTAGCCAGGCCCAACTAGCCCCGTCCAAGCCTCCGTGCACTCGCCCGACTGGAGTTCGCAGGTAACTGTCGGGTTGAATTTTGCGCCAGTGGGGCAGGAGACTCACGAACGTGAACAAAAATAAAGGACTCCATTTTCCAACGTTCCTTGGGCCGTGCTGCGCCACAGCCAATCAGGCTGAGAGGCGCGAGCAAAAGGAACGTTCGGAAATGCACCGCAGCCAATCAAAATTGAGCCGCAGAAAAAAACCGCTGCACAAACGGTAAACACAAACACCAAACTACAAGCCCCAGTGTCCTATGCGCCATGAGCGCACAGAACGCTGAGGAAGCCGGCGCATGAAAAATAAAAATAAAAAATGCAGCTCCTCACAGCCACAAAAAACAAACAATCCCCCCTGCCACTGCGGTTCCCGTGGCCTGGCCAGCGTGGCCAGGCCGCAGGAAACAACCCCCCCAATGCTACCAGAAGCGGTGCTGGCCTTCATGCAGCCAGGCCAGCCAGGCCAGGCCACGGGAAGGAAATACCCCCCGGCACTGGCCTTCCCGCAGCCTGGCCAGTGAGGCCAGGCCGTGGGAAGGAAATAAAAAAACCCGGCACTGGCCTTCCTGCAGCCCAGCCAGCGAGGCCAGGTCGCAGGAAGGAAATAACCCCCCCCCCCCAGCGCTGGCCTTCCCGTGGCCCGGCCAGCGAGGCCAGGCCACAGGAAGGAAAAAAACCTGGCACTGGCCTTCCCACAGCCCGGCCAGCGAGGCCAGGCCGCAGGAAGGAAAAAAAGCCTGGTACTGCCCTTCCCACAGCCCGGCCAGCAAGGCCAGGACACAGAAAGGACCCCCCCCCCCAACGGCGCCTGAAGCACCGCTGAGGTTCCCACAATCTGGCCTTGCTGCCCAGGCTGCAGGAAGGAAAGCCACCCCCAACGCAAAAACACACACACAAAAAAACAATAACATCCAAAAACACACAAAAACAGTAACAAAACACCAAAATATAAAACAAAAAAACCACAAATTCCAAAAATAACAAACACAAACACCTCCCACCCCACCACCACCAAAAAAAATCAGAATAAATAAAATGAGAGAATGCACCAGTGTGTCCTCCCTCAACGACGACAGGAAAGGAAATGAAAAAACAGCCTACTTACCGGAAGAAGCACCACCCAGAGGCCAGAAGAGAAAAAACAGATAAAGTTAAAGACAACCACTAGGAGCCCCACCTGCAGGGCACAATAGAAAAAAAACAACTCAAAAAGACTCAAGAGCCACACCCAGAGGCCACAAGAGCAAAACAAGTCAAAAACATAAAAAACAATTTTACAGAAATCACAAACATGTCACAAAAATTAAAAAAAATATTTCTAAAATCCTGTGTTGAGTTTTTACTCAAATAAAAGCTCAAAACATCTACACCCAGTTTAAAGACATTCAATGTTAAAAACATGTACATTCACATTTTTAAAAATGATACCTACAGTAGAACTATTAAAAAATTACATATTAAAAAATTATTTGGTTAACTAAAAAATTTAGAAAAAATTATATCATCCTTTGGTGTTTTTTTTTAATCCACAAAAAAACCCACCAAACAAAAAATGATCACAGTTTATAACAGCCCAGCAAAAAATGTACATAAATAAACATTTTTAAAATTTCAAATATAGACTAACCTCTTCTTTACCAACATTAAGAAAAAAAACCTTCCAAAACAATTTAAAACAGCCCGGTGTGTGTGTGTGTGTGTGTGTGTGTGTGTGTGTGTGTGTGTGTGTGTGTGTGTGTGTGTGTGTAAAGTAAACAATCAAGATCTGACCTAGGTTAAGATTGCTGTGTCATATTAATTTTAAATGGAGGCATTTAAGCAGATCCTTAAGTCTTCACTGAGATCAACAGAAATAAAAAAATCTGTAACTGAATTTATTTATTTATTTATTTATCATTCACATTTGTAAATGCCGCCCACTCAGGCAGAACCCGACTCAGGGCGGCATTACAACAACTCCAAAAAATACATAAAAACATTGTAAAACCTTATAAAACCCACCCAATAAAAAAAACCCACCCAATAAAAAATCCGACATCCACCCCCATTTAAAACCCATATCCCACTCACCCGTCCCACCTACCACACAGAGGGAAAGAGAGAGAGTCTTATAAAAGCCAGCCGGTGGGGGCCATAGTCCCGTTCGGGCCCCACACCTGCCCTGCCAGCCAGGTCTTTACTCCTTTCCTGAAGGGCAGCAATTCACTTTGAAGTCTTAGATCTGTTGGTAGGAGGTTCCAGAGGGTTGGTGCGGACACGGAGAAGGCCCTCCTTCGGGTGCTAGACAAATGTGCACCCCTCGTTGATGGCACCATTAGAGAGCCTCTCCGGTCCGCTCTGGTTGGACGGGCAGTCACTCTTGGGACGATGCGGTCTCTAAGGTATCCTGGCCCCCTGCCATATAGGGCTTTAAAGGTCAAAACCAGCACCTTAAATTGCACCCGGAGACAAACTGGTAACCAGTGCAGCTCCCGAAGCAGCGGTGAGGCATGGGCATATCGCCCACACCCCATCACCACCCGGGCCGCCGCATTCTGGACCAGCTGCAGCCTCCGAATGGTCGTCAAGGGCAGCCCCATGTAGAGCGCATTACAATAATCTAGTCGGGAAGTAACCAGAGCATGAGTGACCATAAGCAAGGAGCCCCGGTCCAGGAGCGTGCGCAGTTGGCGAATCACCCGAAGTTGGGCAAAAGCCCCCCTGGCCACAGCTGCCACTTGTTCTTCCAGCAGGAGCCGTGAGTCCAGAAGGACCCCCAAGTTGCGCACTGGGTCTGTCTGGGGCAAAACAGCCCCATCCAGTACCAAAGATGGTAACTCCTTGGATAACGTGGGGCCCCTTATCCACAGCCACTCTGTCTTGCTGGGATTCAGCCGAAGCCCATTGGCCCCCATCCAGACCCCAATGGCCTCCAGGCATCCGGATAGGATTTCAACAGCATCACTGGGGTCCCCACGGGCCGAGATGTACAATTGAGTATCATCCGCGTACTGATGGTACCGCACCCCGTGGGAACGAATGATCTCACCCAGCGGCTTCATGTAGATGTTAAATAAGAGAGGAGAGAGCACAGATCCCTGAGGCACCCCATATTTGAGAAGCCTAGGGCTGGACCTCTCACTCTCTAACCACACCGACTGGGTACGGCCCTCCAGAAATGAGGAAAACCAGGACAACACAGTGCCCTGGATCCCCAATCCTTCGAGCCGTTCCAGCAGGATACCGTGGTCGACGGTATCGAAGGCCGCTGAGAGGTCAAGAAGAGCAAGGACGGATGGACAACCCCCGTCCCGCTCCCGCCAGAGATCATCCATCAGTGCGACCAATGCCGTCTCTGTTCCATATCCGGGCCTGAATCCCGATTGAAAGGGGTCTAGATAATCCGCTTCCTCCAGGACACTCTGCAGCTGGCGCGCCACCGCCTTCTCCAAAACCTTACCCAGAAAGGGCAGGTTGGAAACCGGCCTGTAGTTGTTAAGGACAGCTGGGTCGAGGGACATTTTCTTCAGGAGGGGGCGCACCAAAGCATGTTTTAGCTGTGCAGGAAATACCCCCTCCCGTAAAGAAGCATTTACTATCCCCCCAACCCAGCCCCCTGTTACCCCCCTGGATGCTTTCACCAACCAGGTGGGACAGGGGTCCAGAGGACATGTAGTGGCACGAACATCTGCAAGGAGCCTGTCCACTTCATCAGGGACAACAGGATCAAACCGATCCCAGATTGTACAGCAAGACTGTGCTCCGGCACCCCCCCGACCCTCCCCATCCACGCCAGGATTCAATCCTGAACGAATCCGATCGATTTTCTCCACCAGATGGTCAGCAAAGTCCTCAGCCGACCCCTGCCAACCGGGCACCGATTCTAAAGGTTTGAATGTGTGAAGGAAAGATTGATTCCCAATGTTAAGATGGGAACATTTTAAACTAAAATTATTACCATACATTTTGTCAACTTCCCACATGATGTTTTTAAGGTCTGTTTTCCTTTAGAAGTCATGATAGCACTGAAATCTACTATGCAGTAGAATTTACTGGCATATTACCAGCTATACTAGGTACTAAATTTATTGAAGGATCAAATTGATTTTTCTTTGATATACTAATTTGTCTTAACAGATTCCATGTTTTGTCTCCTCATTTTCACCTTCAGGCTAATGATAAAGATATGGGCAACTTTAGTGCTATGCAGTATAGACTCATCATACCTCCAATCAAAGATGGCAAAGAAGGCTTTGTGATTGAACCATATGCGGGGCTTATCAAAACTGCAATGTTATTCAAAAACATGCGACGATCTTATTTCAAGTTTCAGGTCATTGCCACTGACAACTATGGAAAAGGATTGAGCAACAAAGCAGATGTACTTGTAAGTATGTTGCAAGGTATATTCTTATTGTAAGTGCCTTCATTTTGGCAGTTTAACCTAGACTTGGAAGATGTGTCACCTTCAGCTAGGCTCTTGCCTGGTAGCTGCCTTGAAGAGAGTGGATGACTCTTAATCAGGTGACTCAGTTACCTTGGGTGACCCTACTAGGAGTCCAGGCTTCTAGTCCAGGCACATAATAGTGTCTGGCTTCCTGACAACATTACTATCAGCTTCACTGAAACTGACAAAAATTATTACCACATTCAGGTGTGAATCCAATAAAAAGATAAGTTTAGTACTACCGTAATATGTGTGGAGACTCTTCTAAGGAAAGCCAAGGGAGGACAAAGTATTTGTTGTAATTATTCTGGCTCTACTTTTCCTGGCTTTCCGTGATTCAAAGCAACTTCAATTTCCATAGCCTAGGTCTAGAAGAACACTGAGTTATATTTGTCCCATCATGAAGATTAAAGCTTCTTCCCTGCCAGCTTTACCATGCTGTTCAATCAAAGTTTCACTGAAATCAGGGTCATTTTGGGCATTACAGAGAGAGAAGCACCGGTTTGTCATCATGTATGCACATCCAGTTATAGGATATTACTGTCTATGGGACGCATGTCTGGTGGCATGTTTGGTGGCATTCCCATATTGCATTTTTAAAAAGTATATTGATGCATTATTATATTTATGAAATACCTTCTGTATTGTGAATTACCATGTTTGTATTTTATCACTGCATGGCAGTTCTTGCTCTCAATTATAAGTAAGCCACTACTTGTTAATACTACTGGTGGTCATGTGTTAGTTGTGTGCTGTGGCGCAAACATACTTTGTGCCAACTTACCTAACTATTTCTGTGAACTACTGAGGACATCACTCAATTTATTTCTCCACAAAGCATCTCAATTGCTTATCTGTCTCTTCCTGGCCTGCCAAAAGAAACAAAGCTTTTCCTAATTTCCTCTGCTTGCTGTCAGTCATGTACCTTTTATTTAGGCATCTTTCCTTGCCCCTCCACTCCACAGAAGACTCAGACACCAGTGTTGGTTGAATACTAGGGCCACCTTTATTGAATAATGTAACCAAAGAAATACTAATCAGAAATAGGTCTTTGGAAGGCAGCTTTACAGTGTGATCTGGGAAGTCCCTCTTAATAATACCCCTCCCTTGGTCTGGAGAGCCAGATCCACCTTTGGACTCCCCTCCTTTCTGTTGCTGACCAACCAGCCAATGCAAGGTCTTGAAGAGGCAGCCATTGTCCCCTGGTGCATACGCCACCCTGAGACAACTTGTTCAGCAACTTGAACTCAATTGGATGATCCTGGGCCCTTAGGGGACCCTATTGACCGCACTACCCACCAAGGTGACCTAAAAGCAACCACTGCCAACCAAACATCTGCATCCCCTTCTGTACATAACAGGACAGGTAGGAAAAAACCACACCACAGGCCAATCTAGGTGTGATCCAAAAAATTTTGTCTGACCCCAAAGTGACCAGCTAACTCTCATCATGCACATCAGGGTGGGAGAGAGGGAGGGTCGCTGTAAAGTCTGAACAGGATGCACGATGCTGTGGAGAAAACACAGGTATTTATATTAGTCTTGAACCACACCCAAACACCTCATTCTGTTCTGATTTGCCCTGTCTGGTGGTCTGATATCATCTTCTGAGTCGGGATTGACAGATGGCACAATTTGCGTTGGCAACTGCCTGCCTGCCTTCACTTGCTCCCTCCAAATTGTGCTATGCTGCCTTTGAGAAGGAGAAGAAAATCTATAACTTGATTTTTCTTTCAGAAAATGTATAAACTCACAGCATGCTTGCTTTCTCTCCCATGTGCATGAGCAAAATAGGGATTTTCAGATTGTTTGCCTTGATGTTTTGAGAAATAGAATCTGAGGAGAAACACAGTTTTTCCCCTCATAACCTGCCAGGGACAATAATAGTCAGTTTTGTGACTGAAGCCAGGTTTAATTAGAAGGATTAATTTGCATATAAATGGCCACTATTTTACAAGAATTGGCATAGAACAAAAATCATAAATGGTAAAATTCAAATGAATACATGTGGTGTGTTATTATGAAATGATAGCTTCTTTAAGTGTTGGCGTTCTGCTGAAAATGAAGGGTGCAATTTAGCCAAAGCTAAGTGTTTTAAAGTCCCATCAGTTTTAATGGAAGGACTCTATAGCTGCATTAGCTGTTCCTTTAACCATGATGTAAAACTGCATCTGTGCTCCACATCAATGGGCAGTTACTTATGATGATGTAGATCTCACAGACTATGACATCCTCATTCAAGATAATGTATATTTGAAGGCTCAACTAAATTTCTTTCTGTGTTTCCAGGTCTCTGTGGTCAATCAGTTGGATATGCAAGTCATTGTCTCAAATGTTCCTCCTACTCTAGTGGAACAGAACAAGGATCAGCTAATAGGGTAATGTATTTGTTCTTCTCTGTGCAGAAATTATAAAGTATTTTTTAAACTAGCCAAACTTTGAAAGATACTTAACATTTAAAAAGTTTATGTTTTCTGAACTATATAACAGGGAAGATATAACTAAAGAGAAAAGTAGGACCAGCAAGAGATTAAAGCAGTTTTTCTAGTTTCATTTTCACATATATTGTGATATGCTTTTGCCATACTGAAATTCCCTGTTTTCTCATGCACCAAGAACTGGTACTGCATGTGAGGTCTGACAAAAACAGAATAGAATAATACAGTGGAACCATATACAGCAGTCGCCCCATATAGCAATGAAATCACATAACAATTCAGTTTTAGGGGGAAATGGTGTCCCACATAAAAATTTTCCCTATGGGAAATTTTTCAGTGGGGAAAAACTTAGCAAAAAAATCCCATAGGGAAAATCGCTATACGATGCATGTATCGTACAGCAATTGTTTCATATAACAACGAGCCCCAAGGAACGGATTAAAATCGTTGTATGAGGTACCACTGTACTCTTATTTAGGCTGATACTATTATCTGGATTGCCAGACTGAATAGGAAGTCAAACATCGTTAACTACAGAAGAACTACATAATGTCAATGTTGACACTGAAGAATCTGAAATAGTTTTAAAAAATAACACCTTGATTCAATCATGAATGCTAATATACAACAGACATGAATCCAGAAGGCTGACACTTATGTGGGGTGCGGTACCATCAGTACGCGGATGACACCCAGTTGTACATCTCGGCCCGTGAGGACCCCAGTGATGCTGTTGAAATCCTACCCGGAGGCCTGGAGGCCATTGGGGTTTGGATGGGGGCCAATGGGCTTCGGCTGAATCCCAGCAAGACAGAGTGGCTGTGGATAAGGGGCTCCGTGTTATCCAGGGAGCTACCATCTTTGGTACTGGATGGGGCTGTTTTGCCCCAGACAGACCCAGTGCGCAACTTGGGGGTCCTTCTGGACTCGCAGCTTTTGGTGTCTTTTCCGGAAGACATAGAAAGAGTCGCAGTAAGGACTAACACAGGTTTATTGGTTGATGATCAGAATGAACATGTGGTAATGGCGGAGGTACATCACATTATATACAGTAGTACAATGCATTTGAATCTTGCTGCACGGTAGCTCATTGGTTGCTACCGGCGTGACGTCGTCCAAGTCACGCCCATCTTCTGTAGTTGTTTGATAGTGCGGGGAAGTTCCCGCGGCTGCCGGTGATTTGAGGAATGAGAACCATGTGAGTTGAACGCTCGCAGCTGCCCTCTATGGGCAGCTAACTCACGTTCCTTTAACAGCTGTGCTACATTGTAATTGTGGTCAGGTTACATTCATACATTTCTTAAAGCAACATTGTACATACATAACATCCCTCCCCCCTAGGATGGGACGAAGTCCCTCAACCATTGTGGCCTGCTGCACGTGCGCCTGGGGCGTGCGGCCGCTTGACTTAACACAGGGGAGCCGGAGGCTCCTGGTTCCGCGGAGTCCTGTCCTGCAACGGAAAGGGGGGACTCATTAGTGGCTCGGTGTGGAGTCTGCGGTAACCTTGCATTGGGGGACGGAAATGGAATGAACAGTTGGGACGTGAATCCCTGTCTACCGTTTACGGAGTTTGGGGTCCCCCCCAGTACGAATCTCGGGACCGACGAAGAGGCCCTCGTGGTCCCGCCACCCCCCGTTACCTGCCCGGGAGTTCTAGAGACTGTGGTGGGCGGACTCCCCCCTGTTGCCTGTCTTGGGGGTGTTTGTCTCCGGGGAGCTGGGGCTATTGTATATTCTAAAGCAAAAGGGCTGGGGGGACTGGAAGTACCAGGGGCTGAACTGAAACCCCTCTTCTCGCTAGGACGGGTGGGGGACCACTCCGTGACACCCCCCTGGTGCTGCAACTCATAATCAAATTCGTCCCTCTCCTCCAAGGTATCCTCCTCTGCGGCTGAGAACCGAGGATATGCATTTGTATCCGCGGGTGCCACCGTGTCTCCCCCTTGGGTAACGCGGGTGGGGGAGGACCCTAATGCTGATTCCACCTCACCGGTGACTCGCCTTCTGAGTTGGTCGGTGTGCCTTCTCCAGAGTAGACCTGAGCTAGTCTCGACCCTGTAGGATACCGGCCCCGTTTGCTCAACAATCGTCCCAGGTACCCACGCTGGCCCCGAGGCCGTGTAGTTCCTGCAGTGAACCGGGTCCGCTACCGAGAAACTTTTGGAGCTCTCTCCCCCTATGTTTATATTTCTCCCTTCATCCTCCACCCTGGACGGATCCATCCGGTCAAAAAGTGTTACCGGACGCCTCCTCATGAGGAGTTCGGCTGGGGAAAAACCTGAAGCTAGGGGGTTGTCCTGTAGCAGATGAGGAACTGACACAGATGCAGGTTCAACTCACCGGGACCCATGCGCCGCAGTGCGTCTTTCGTAGTGCGCACTTGGCGCTCTACCTGACCGTTTGTGGCAGGGTGAAACGGGGCAGCGGTTATGTGCCTGATGGCGTTTCTCTCAATAAACGTCTTGAACTCTGCAGACATGAAGGTACTAGCGTTATCGCTAACAAGGACGTCTGGCAGGCCGAAACAGGCAAAAAGCTTGCACAACTGTTTAATGGTTGCCGCAGAGGAAGTGCTGTTCATGGGGATTACCTCCAACCACTTGGAGTAGGAGTCGACTACCAGCAGAAACATGGACCCGTGGAAAGGGCCAGCGAAGTCGACATGAATCCAGGACCATGGCCCGCGGGCCGCATCCCATTCCCTATGGGGTAACCGGGACTCCTCAGGCCAAGAGCTCTGGCAGCTCTCACACGTGCCCACTAAACGTTCTATATCCCCGTCTATCTGGGGCCACCAAAAGAAACTCCTGGCCAGAGCCTTGGAGCGCACGATCCCGGGGTGACTGGTATGCAGTAGCCTCAGCACCTTGGCCCTTAGCTTCTCTGGGATCACTACCCGCTGGCCCCAGAGTAAGCAGCCCCTTTCCAGAGAAAGCTCTACTCTACGCCTGAAAAATGGCTTGGAATGTTCCTCGGGGGGAGTAGTGGGCCACCCTTTCCTAACCCAGGAACTAACTAGGGCCAGTATCTTGTCGGCCGCCGTGGCCTTGGCGAGTCGAGAGACTCAATCAGCAGGACTTGGTGTTCCTGCTCTACCTCGCATGTGGGGTCCCCTAAACTAGGGAGAGGGGATCGGGACAGGGCGTCCGCATGGGAGATCTCCTTCCCTGGGCGATAGACCAGCTCATACTGGTAGGCGTTGGGGAAAATGGCCCAACGCAGCATCCTGGGGGATAGAATTTGCGGGGTGGGTTTGCCGGTAGTGAAGATCCCCAGAAGCGGCTTGTGATCCGTCACTACCGTAAACTCGCGGCCGTATAGGAAATCATGGAACTTCTTCGTTCCCGCAATTATGGCTAGGGCCTCCCTATCTGTTTGCGCGTAATTGCGCTTGGCCTTGATTTTGCAAGAGTTGAACAGGGCTATTAAGGATTTGGGGGGTCATCATACATTGCAGATGACTTCTCAGCATATAACAACATTGTTTGGATGCTATATTTTACCCTAGAATTGCATTTGTTTTTCTTATTGCTATCATCACTCTCTGCTGACTGATGTTTACCTTGTGGTCTACTAAAACCTCTCAATCCTTGTCACATATACTGCCATCAAGCTATAGAAAACACTCCTTTGAATGTCTAGTTCCCAAGTTGTTTTTCACTTTGATGGTTATCATCAGCACTTTGAATTCAGGCCAGAATTATATTGGTAACTGGTGGAATTCTTTCAGAACTAGCATGACGTGGTTCTGAAAGATATTCTTGTTAGCTACCTAACTGTAGCACGTACTGTATTTTCTGGCTTATAAAATGCACTGGATTATAAAACGCACCTGTTTTTAGACACATTTTAAAAGAAAGAAAAAAAATCTACATTTTAAATCCAGGAGAGGGGAAAGGCAGGATTGGCCATTCAAGAAAGTTCCTTTGGAAACCTCTTGCCCAGTCGATCCCACCACAGGGACAAAAAATGCCCTGACCAAGCCCAGTGTGCACATGAGTGGCATGGATCAGGCTATGAGAGAAGCTCTCTCACATGGCCTGACCCCCAACCAGTGTGCACGCATGCAGCAGTGATCAGGCTATGAGAGAAACTCTCTCACATGCCTGGACCCCCCAACTGGTGTCCGTCATGGTTGCGCAGTGGCAAAGACAGGGATCGGGGTTTGTGACAGTGCCCATGGCTGCCAAATCGGGCCAGCATGGGGGAGGGGGAAGCTGATACTGTTTTATAAGACACATTCTGTTTTCAGCCATATTTAAGGCGGGAGCACGTGTTATAAACTGGCAAATACAGTACTTCTCAGCACCTGCAGTACTATGAAGTGCACTGCAGTTGCCTAACTGGGCTGTTACCAGAACACAACCTATTGTGACCATGTGTCCTGTTGAGAAATGGTTGTAGCTGTTAAAGCAACCCAAACTGGCCCCTATGCACTGCAAACATTCACCTAGGACCCCAGTAACAGTGATATATCCATATCAGAGAGTAAAAAAAAAACAAAACAAAAAAAGGTTTAAAATATATGTGGCACCTTAAAAACTAACTCCTGTATTTTAATGTTAGCTTTCGTGGATCAAGTCCATTTCACAAGACATAAGAATGAGACTTCATGGCATTAATTTATATATATATATCAGGTACAGAGGTATACAATGGGTGGCTAGCATAACAGATAAGCTTACAAATCAGTGTAACAGAAGATCCCTGATTGAGGTTCAGATTTATCTCTTATGCTTTGTTTACTCTCTGATATGCTTATACAGACAAAGACTGCTACCACTTCAGAAATTTCAGTAATAGATCCAGAACTACTCCCACATGCATGTTCTTCCAAGGGGAGTGTAACCCCATCAAGACCAAGTTACATAGTAGGTCCCAGACATAAGAATCACTCGCCACAGAGCCTCCATTTTGTCACAATTCAGCTTCAGAGTATTGTATGTAATGTAATCCAGCCAATTATAACATCAAGACAACTCTCTGGTACCTGTGTAACTCCAAATGACTCTGACAACAAGGAGAAGCAGGGCTCAAGCGTCATCAGCATGTTGTTCAGTCTCACAGTCGAGTCAGACCCTTTGCAACCCCATGGACCACAGCATGTCATCAGTATACCAGTATACCAATGGTAAATAATCTCCAAACTTTCAACGAACTCTTCCCATTGGCGTCATATAGATAGTAAGGATCATGGCAGCATGCCATGGCATAGCATATTCACATGGTTATATTTGGCCATTGGCCAGATAATTTCCACCATTTGTGATTTTTCTTCCCATCAGTACTCCCCAAAAGTACTCCTGAATGTACTTTTCAATAAAATTTGGAAACGTGCAGTTTCAATATTTAGAAGTCAAATTAGACTTTACAGGTACTTTAGCTGTGTTGCTGTTCACACTAATATTTCTTAGAATTTTACAATCTCTTTTTTAATGAAGAATGATTATCAGCAAATGCTTATCCAATGTGTATATGTTTAGGCTCTGATTCTCCATTGGGATTCCAGCATGATGAAGATCTTGAAGCAATTCTCAATATGCAGTGTTAGGGTTTTGTTGGGTGTCTTATAATAATCTCTCTGTAAATTTCAGTTTCCAGTGAAGGAGAAAAATCTTTAAGTATAATGAAACATTGATATTCCCACTGAGCTTCTTGTTTTCTAAGAATGAACAAATTGTGATGGCTCTGTTGGAAGGAGAATCAGAGCTGTTCTTCACTGTTGTCATGGAGATAGGTGTACCTGTGGGAAATGTTGCATGTCTATGTCACAACTACATGAAATTTCCTAGTCCAGCATAATCCAACTAATAAATGAAAGCCACTATACACTCAGATTTCTCATCTCTAGCAGTCAACACTGATACATACAAGGGACAGAGAAACTCACTATGGATGTGACCATATGGGAAGTTGTCCTAGGTTGACACAAACTTTTATATTTCACCATTTCACTTTTCACTGTTCAAAATTGCTTTGGTGATTCACACTTAAAGGTATATTTATCCTGTTGCATTTCAAATTTCCACATAGTTCCCGTTCTCCTCTCACCTTCCTATGTCACCATCACTGCCTTTTTCCCTATTGCCTTTTGTAGGGTACTTTAATTAATTTGACGCTGGGAAGTTCAGAGGCAAGGTGAGAAGCTTAGAGGACAGAAGAGAGATGGGGAGGGGGGAGGCAGCAGGCACAGGTAAGAAAGTGTCCCTGTGCCTTGAGAAAATTGAGTCAAAGTTTCCCTACCAGAATTGCAGAGGGCCATGTCACTGATTTTTTTCCACCCATTTTGGCTTCTCTGCCACCGTGGGTGCCTCTGTTAGGCTCCAGGGACCCTATCTGTGTTGTTTCCAACACCCCGTGACCTCCCCCCGGGCAATGCTGCAAGCCAAAATGCTGGGCAAAACTCCTTTGTCCGCTGGAGGTTTTTCCTTGCAGCACCGCCCAGAGGGATCGCGGGATGTCGGTAACAGCGCAGATAGGGTCCCTTGAGCCTCCCAGAGGGGGCAGAGGCAGCGGTGAAGCCAAAATGAGTGTAAAAAAATTCCATGGTGATGTGCTAGGCTGGTTCTCCCTCCGGAGGGTGAGCATTTTTCTGCCTCCCAGACAACGACAAAAACCAGACAATGACACGACATGTGGAATCAAGTTTTGTCATTGTCCAGGATTCCACTGTAAAGGAATGTCTTTTCTTAAGTTGGAAAATGATAAATTAACCAGGGGGTAGAAGGCACAAATGTCTTGGCACCCACAGCACAATATTTAGTAACTAAAGTTAAATGCTCTTCTAATTCTATGTTTATAATCAGTTTGGCTTTGCAGGCGCACCCCCCCAAAGAAAGACTCAGACACCGGTATATGGATAAAGGCATTGGGCCACTTTTATTGAATAATGCCCTAGTCCGAATTATAACTTTCAATTGGTATATTCATCCAATTGTAATTCTTAAGGCAAGCAGGCCGCAATAACACTGGTAAGGTTCCTCCCAAAATTGCCAATGGCAATTGGCTACAATGTATCCATTTGTATCAATTTGTTTGTTGACACAAACAAATTGTTGACCGGAGTCAATAAACTATCTACTGACCCCACCCTATGACATGTATCCTTCAAATCACGGGGTGATGCATGCTGAAAAGCTCCTGCCATCACTCCTTGCCTGGTTCGTCGTTGACCGGTCAAAGCTATTACACCTGTACCTGTCTAAGTGTTGGCCAGTCAATTGCGAACCTGCCGGATACCTATGGGTCATAAATCTTTACCTTACCAGTGCTACCCGCCACACGGGGAGGCTTCAATGAAGACTCACCGCCCCCCCCCCCCCCCCGACCGTCATCTCGGTCAACAGGCCTGCTTGAAAATCTTCCAAAAAGAGGTTCATACCTCTAGCCGACAGGTGGACGCCATCCCCTGCATAAAGATCATAATTTTGTAAACTAATTGTGGGGTGTCGGATGACCATCCCCAAACCCTTGTCTGCCAAGAACCGGGCAACAGCCCTGTTCACCGAGCGGCGAGCGCGGTCAAGGGCACGGAGGTCGATACCTCCCCTTTATGAATGACGCGGTATGATGTCCGACCATAGCAGCCTTGTGGACGGCCACACATAATGCAAATAAGCTAGGTCACTGCAAATCGTGAATTTTAAGGAAAGGCCAGTGACCTGGGCGAGGTCATTGCCCCCGAGGTGCAGTACAAGGACATCAGGCGGTTCAGCATCCCTGATGGAAAAGAGGAATGGCAACAGTTCCCGCCATCTCATTCCACGCTTACCGTACCAACGTATGCGTGCGGTTGCACGCAGTCCAAGCTGGAGTCCCCACTCTGTCGCCGAAGCATACTGCGCTGCCCAGTGCACGTAACTGTGGCCCACCAGCCATACTGCCACCGGTGTGCGGGGACACACAGGGTCTGTAAAAGAAGAAAAGAGAATAATGACTTAACTGGTACTCATACCTGAAGAGGGCAAACATATAATGCAAAACGCATAGATCCCCATCTTCCCATACGGCGTATATCAGCCTCAGAGTATCCAAATGCAGCCGCAGTTGATGCAGCACCTATCCAAAAGGAATGGGTGCCGTAACGAGCCCCGGGGAGGCCAACACTGGATAGTGCCATACCAGTCACCTTCCAAAATTGAAATTTAGTAAGGGGAGACCCATCCTGGTGGCAGAAAAACGGGCCAGGGTGTGCGCCACACACTGCCAAGAACTCCTGTAGGGCACCAACCGGACAGATGTCTGCAATGGAACATCGTAGCAGTCTAACTCCACTGCCTACGCTGTGCTGATCAACTTTTGAGGACCGTATCCTCAACTGAGCCCACTCATTAGTGACATAGACATCGTCGAGTTCCAGTGCCCTACGAGTCGCATCCGCCTTAGACAGTAGTACCAACTCACTGATGCGGAGCGCTCCAAAGAAGGCCACCGTGGTAGCCGCGTGAAAAAGAGCCGCCTCATACTTATCAAAACACAGATTATGCCAGCCTCGTGCAAGGTGGGTCAGTACCCCTGGTGAAATTGGGTGGTGAGTGTCCGGGCAGCGGCCACGTTCCCGTGTCCACCCCTCCAAAACATGTCGTATGCGGAAATCATTCACGCAGTCAGCAAAACCCCTCACCTTGGCCATAAATGCCAGTGCCGACAGCCTGGATGCTATAGTGCGAGAGCCAAACCCTGACTGTGTAAATAAACCATAAATTGTAAAACTTGTTCGACTAGAATGGGCCACACTTCGGGCAACTGAAGTTGCACACAAAAGGTTCTAAATTGAATGAAAGCATGTTGATATGCCTTATGTGTGCGAGGTGCCAAAGACATGCCGATCGCCCGGTTCACCTCTCCTTGCCAAATGTCCAAATCTCGGCCGGGAGTGGTGAGGGGAATTCCTCTGCTTCCGGAGCCAAGGCACGGAACCGGGGGATCTGCAGGCGGGATAAAGCATCAGCGATATCATTATTAATGCCTGGTACAGGCATTTTAAGTCTGGCCTTAAAAAACACATTCAGGCGTAGGCTACGTAACACAAACTGACGAACCAACGCCGTCACCCTGGGTGACTTAGACGTCTGAGCGTTGACAATGTGCACTACCACCGCATTGTCACACCAAAAATGGACCACTGAGTCGGCCCATTCCTCGCCCCATAGCATCAAAGCTCCCAGGATTGGAAAGAACTCAAGGAATGTAAGATCACGGAGGCGATCCGTGCCCCGCCATGCTGGAGGCCATTGGCCATAAGCCCACCTCCCCTCAAAGTAAATCCCATATCCCAGGGAGCCAGAGGCATCCGACTGTACTTGGAATCTAGGGGAAACCAAAAGGTCGGATCTCCAGAAAGAGACCCCATTAAATTCCTGCAGGAATTTAAGCCAAACCAAAAGGTCAGCTCGCATGCCCCTGGTCAGTCGGACCCTGTGGTGGCGCTTTAACAGGCCAGACATGGCGTCACATAGGCACCGCGCAAATGCTCTACCGGGTGTCACCACCCTGCAGGCAAAGTTAAGATGGCCATGAAGTACCTGAAGCTCACGAAGTGACACCTTACGTTTGGCCAGCAAGGCCAAAATCATCGCGGAGATCCGGGTGACCTTGTCAATGGGTAACCGGGATGCCTGTGCGACCATGTCAATTTCAATACCCAGAAATGTGAGCGTAGTGGATGGGCCCTCGGTCTTTTGGGGCGCTAAAGGGACACCCAGTTCCCGCATTAGCGTCTGAAATGTAGTAAGGAGTCACGTGCACATGTCCGAGCCCCGTTCACCCCCAAACAAAAAGTCATCGAGGTAATGGGCTACAGACCGAGACCCGGACCTGCGAACAAAGGCCCACTGAAGGAAAGTGCCAAAACGTTCGAATGCTGAACATGAAATAGAGCACCCAAAAGGCATGGTCTTGTCTACATAGAACTTCCCTTGGAATCTAAAAACCAATAGCTCAAAGTCCCCCGGGTGCACTGGCAGTAATCGGAATGCCGATTTAATGTCACATTTTGCCAGGAGGGCACCAGGACCACAAGAGCGCACCATCCGTAGGGCTTGGTCAAACGACGTATACCTGACCGAACAAAGGTCATCAGGAATAGCATCATTGACAGAGTAACCTGCCAGGTACGATAGATGGTGGATTAAACGGAATTCACCCAGGGTCTTTTTAGGTACTAGCCCCAGAGGGGAGACCTTCAGGTTAGGGAAGGGTGGTTCGGAAAAGGGGCCCGCCACCCTCTTGGCCTCTACTTCTTTGGCAATATTCAGGGCAGCTATCTCCTCCTTACCCTTCAGAGAAAGTAAATTGGGGGCATCTTGGGGTCCCCGCACCCCTTTGAATGGGATACGAAAGCCCCACTGGAAACCCTCCAGGAGGTACCTTGCATCCTCCCTTCTTGGATAAGCTGAGAGCCATCGCTCCAACATATACACATTAACTGGGGAGGGGGCCTTTTGACTGGCTAGCTCCATCCACAGAAGCTCTGCCCACTCCCTGCCCACCTCTACCTCTGCCCCGTGACCCACCAGCTCACGGGCACGCGGCGGCGGCGTGGGGGCCAGCGCAAGAGGGACACTCGTGCTTATATCGGCACTGTCGCTTATTGCACACGCCATTAGCCGAGAAGCTCCAACACAGCAAGCGGGCTGGAACCCCCTGCCCCGCCAGCTGGCAGGGAGCCTGTGTTGAAGCAGCTCGCTGCACGGCATGGCCACAATGGTACCTATCCCCAGGCGCAGGACGCGTGGGGGTCATGTACAAGAGCCACAATTTTTGACAGGGCTCATCCCATCTCATCTCCGGGTGTAGGGGCACCCTCATTCTAAATTCCTCATCATAAGCCAACCACGATGGGCCAGGGAAATCCACCATCGCTCTGTAAATATTGTCCAAGTATTGGACCATAGGAATGGCCAGATCAGGCCGGGCCCTAAGGTATACCGCCATATAAATAAGATATGCCGGCAACAAGTTGGCCCAGGTGCACGGTGGCTTACAACGACGACGAGACAACTCCTTGTCTCTGTCATCCTGTCCCTCTCTCTCTTCCTTAGTGGGCTCACGGTTCAGTAGGGAGAATATATCCACGTACTCCCCCCGCCAAATCTTCTCCCTCATGACCTGGGACAAATGATCACCAAGGGGCAAGGAATAACCAGCCGTCGGCAAAGCCGTCACCGGCACATTATGTGTAGGGGGCATACGCAGCAGGACCTGGATAGCCTATGCAATGCCCGGCACTGCCCCGGGGGCGGAAACCCCCACCCTCAATGAGGTGCCATTTTGAAACCAAGGGACACTGGGATAGACTGGTAACTGATGCCCACTCGCCTCAACTTGACGAGGCCAGGGCCACTGAACCCCACCACTGGAAGTGGGCTGTGATGTAGGTGCACTAATTTGAACCTGATACTCACTAGGTGCACCCCCGTGAGCCGCCCCCACCGGGGGTTCCCGCCCACGGCGGGTGTCGGAACTCGCAACCGGAATCGAGCTCTGGGGCCACACCTGATTGCTCCCCGTCTGCAGCTCTGGACGAACAGGGAGCTGCGAGACACCGGCAGTCACAGGCCAGAGCGTCTCAAGCAGCTCAACCCGGCTGGCCGCCTGGTGCAGCGTGGTGGCCGTCGAGGTAGCCGGTGGACACGAAGGGGCCCCGGCAGAAAGAGAAGCGCCCCCTCCCACAGGAGGCTGTGCAATCCCCAAGGATGCCTCCAGCACTGCTAAACGTGCTAGTAAAGCATCCACTGCCACAGAGCCCCCAGCATAAGGCGGGCCGGGTTGGCCGGAAGACCCACTAGGCAGTTGGAACGGGACGCCGAAATGAGAGCCAGGGCCAGAATAGGGCCATGCCCAAAACTCCTGCCTATGAGGGGCCGGAGGAGGAACGGGTTGTGTGCCTGCACCAGGCCCTCCCCCGCTGCCCTGGCCCATGGCCGGTAAAGGTGGGCCGAGGGCCGAAGCCCCTGAGGGGCCAGCCTGTGGCTGGCCAGCCAAGCCCTGCTGCCAAGTGCTAGCCTGAATCGCCCCACCGGTATCGGTGGGCAAGGCTGGCGTAGTGCCCTGCGGTGGGGGCGCAACCCTGGTCCTCCGACCCGATGGCTGTCCCCCATCCTGCGCAGGGCCACGGAAAGTCCTCCCCCATGGCCGCGGCTTTGTCGCCGGTGCCTTCCGTTTGGGAGGCATGTCTTAGAGCAAAAGTAGAATCCCTTTCGAGGGATCAAAAACCTAGCGCCAAAGCACGCAGTAGCCAAGAGAACCAAGGCTCTGCGCGCACGAATCCTCCTTTCCCAGCCGGGAAAAGCTCAAGGGCTAAATAGCCGAAGACTGGAAACAAACAGCGACGGAGAAAACTTCTCCTCTCCGTCGCTATTTCTAAAATGGCAGCTCGTTTGCCTCGTGGCCACCCCTTTTATAGAGGGGTGGCCATGCCCCCTAACTCACCCGGATGTCTGAGTCCGGGTAGGGGGGCCTGCAAAGAGCACAGCGGCCATTTTGGCGCCGCACTTTCATTTGAGTAGCCAGGAACTATTAAACTGCAGGGGGATGATTTCCAGAGTCAATAATTTCTTAGATAGGTGCCTTTTCATTTTGATTGGGAATAATCTATTACCATCAGTGGCTTAACTGTTACTGGAAAGAAAGTGATTTGCTATTTATTCATTACTATTGCATCTTTCCTCCAAAATAAATGCTTGTGGCATTTTTTGTCTGGATTGTCACATAGTGTTAATTTAGCATATGAAAATGGGTCAAATCTAAACTGACATGACAATATGCACCATAATTCTCTTGCTGCAGAGATTGTCAGAAGAATAGAGTTTGCTTCAGCATACATAGACCTCAAAGCCATCCACTTTCAAATGGGTATCAGACAGGAGACTTCCAAAGGAGCACAGGTTGGGTAGCTCAGGTGTGGAATATAATTTCAATAATTATTACAAATTAGCAGATTAACCTGATTATTTTTAAATTGAGATCAGGAAAGCCAAATCCACCTTCACTGAATGCAGGTTGCATCTTCAAAGAGATCCAGGATGGTGTGGAAGCCCACATAAATTATCAAAAGCAGTATTGATTTTGTGGAATTATCTTTTAGGTACTGTATATGAAAACTGATTCATGAAAAACATATATAACCTGAGGTATAATACTCATTTTGAGTGTATGTATCTTGCCCCAAAGGGACAAATTTAAAGATGTCCATCTGTTTAAGAATATACAGTGGAACCCCGCATAACAAATACATCATACAATGAAAAATTTGTACAACTAAAAGGATTTGCGGAAACCATTATACCCCGTGTAACAAAGCAATGCATCTCTATATGAAAAATTGTACACTGAAAATCTCTACGGGATGCATCGTACCAATAATTTTTTGTTGTTGTATGATGCATCCCATAGGGATTTTCATTGTACAATGCATCTCATAAGGATTTTCATTATACGAGGCATGCTTCGTATAACAAAAAAATCGTATAATGAAAAACATCATGGAACCAACTTTTTTCATTATATGATGTTCTACTGTATCTGAAATCAGTATTCCAACATGCATAATTGCATCTAGGCACCACTAGAACTGCCAATCTGGGGGGTGGGGAGGGGAGGGATTCTGTGACCATCACTAAAAACTCAGATTTGTTCAGTCAGTGGAACAGCTGGACACATCTCCCAACATCTTAATTAACATGCTGGAATGAAAGATTTAGATTCAGTGACAAAGAATAAAGAATTATTACTGCTTAAAGAATTACTTTAAATTGAAGATAGCTAGGTACAAAGGCATCGATATTACAGTTTTGTCTAATGGCATAGGCTAGTGCAGGGGTTTGCAATTTATGGTCCATGAGCCAGACCCGGACCGTGGCACCATTTCATGTGACCCGTCACCCTTGCTCATGCCACTGCAGCTGGAAGCAGCAAAAACAGCTGAAAACACATTGTAAATGCACCCACAGTTGTTGTAAACATGTTTACGACAGCCACAGATGCAGTTTACAGCAGTGTTTATGGCAGCTGAGGGGCATGGTCCAGTGGGAAATGATTGAGAACCCCTGGGCTAGTGGTTCCAAACACAGATCTAATACAAGCAGTAAAAGAGAGCAGCCTTGTATGAAACACTGGATCTTGGAATTGAGAAAAGAAACTGAGTTCATTACAGAAAGTCAGGAGGGAAGCTAAATTTAACAAATATGGCAGAAATTGGCAATGTATTTTGTCAAAAACTTGGGTATGTATTTTGGACATCTGAACATTTGGTGTTATAACCTCAAAATATGTTTAAGTTAATTATTTTTCCTCTTCCCTTCCCCTTTTATTTTGAAAAGAAAATGTTATTATGCTTTTAGATCTATTGTATTTCCTCAGCTGTTATGTTTCAATGTCAAAATGTAGACCATTTATGTATCTGCTCAACAGGATTTCAGCCAATGTCTATATATAATGATATATTTAACAAAGTCCATTAATATTGTAAGATTAAAATCTGAGGGTCCTCTTTATATAATTTTATATGAGACATAGTTACCAGAAAGAAATATATTTGATGCAACAGTGGCTACTAGGTTAGTTCATGTTTGATACTGCTGAACTAAAATGATACCATCTACTGTTAAAAGAGGAAATTAGGAGATTTTCTTTTATTAGCCATATTGACAGCATTTCATAAATCTTCAAATGCTTTGGAACATGTTAATGAGTCCAGCAGCTATTTTTATAAGAACTTTTTAACAATGGATTACTAACAATGTTAATGTACTAAATCTAATATGGATGGTAGTATCTTCCTTTTTAAAATGCATTTTACCTTACAGAAAATTGTTTTTATCATGTGAACCATTTATTTTAACCCAGCACTACTGAGTGTAGACAGGAAAGATAAATGACTCTGCTTTTTGACTATTTCTCCAGTATTACATTTGTCTTTACATTTGGATCTTGTTTCCAGTGTTTTATGGTTTATGGAGTACTAGCTTAGTGCCTGGGCCAGCCCGGTTTTGTGTGTGTGTGTGTGTGTGTGCTTCCAGGCCCCTGTGACACATTCTGTAATCGAGGCCCCCTCTCGCACATGCAAAATATCCCAATGATTGTCTGTCATTGTATGGCACATGCAGATACTGTACTGATTCCCCCTTTCTATCTGTCTGTCACACACAGATATGCTCGCTCTGTCTTACCCCCTCTTCTCTAGCCCTCTGTCAGACACACACGCCACACAGGTATGTGCTGCCATCAGCTGAGTGGCCCAAAAAAAAAAACCTTGGATCCTGGAAGTGGCCAGTGTTTTTCAGAGGCGGGTGATTGGTCCTGCGCCTCCCTCCGTCCAAAGAGGCGCCCACCCTAATCCTGCGCTGCCACCCAGGTCACCTTGGAAGGTGTGGGACGAAGTGGATTTTCCATCCCTCCCCTGCCAAGTCTCCCAGGGTGGGAGCGCGGAGTTAGGAGGTGGGCAGTGCCTTGGCAATTTCCCCCATGTCACTGTGTTGATATGGAAAGGGAGTTTTGCTGATTGCCCTGCCTACAGAAAGGGCAGAGCAGAATTCTGGAAGACTCCCTTTCGCTATCAGCTGAGTGCGGGCTGTGGGTGGAAAAAAGCTTTCCCACATTTAAGTGGCTTCAGCGGTCATAGCCTCCCTCTCCTTGTCTGTGATAGGCTGGATGCAGATGGGAAGGCCAGTCTGGGCATTGCTCCCGTTGGCCACACATACACGGGGCAGGTTTTCTCTAGCGAGACTGGAAGGCGGAACCTCCATTTCTCACCTCAGTGTCTCGGAAGGCCGAGGTGAGCTGCTTGTGAAGGGAGGCGAGTGGCTTATGTAATGGCAGTTTGCGTGCGCCTCGCAAGCGCATGTGCACTCCTTTTTATTGCTGTTGGTAGCATGAGCAGCGGCTCGAGGCACATTCGAATGCGACCGTTCTATGCTGAGGATGGGGCGCAAGTGTAGCTATTTGTTTGTGGGGTGTCGGTCGTGCACCCACCGGACCTGGACCTTTGACCGCTTTGACAGGGAAGGTTGGTGGGTGTTTAAGGGCAGGCCGGTCGGTTGCGGGATGTGGCCACGAACTCAGGACCCACAAACGTATGTTTTTTCTTTATTGGTATAGATCAGTGTTTCCCAAACTTTGGTTTTTGGACTCCATTTCCCAGAAGCCTAAGTCAATTCCTCAAAGTACTGATCAGCCAATATACTGACTTAGGCTTCTGGGAATTGAAGTCCCCTGTGGGGCGTGGAGCCCACTTTGGGAACCACTGGTATAGATTAACCCCAAGATCTAAAATTTTGCTCAAATACAAAATAAATAAATAAATGCTGATAAATTCAAAGATGTTTTCATTCCATTCCATTATCAGGATTTTGGAACGCTACGTTCAAGACCAAATTCCTGGAGCAAAAGTTGTGGTGGAATCCATTGGTGCTCGCAGATATGGAGATGGCTACTCAGAAGAAGATTACCTGAAATCTGACCTCATGATCTATGCCATTGATCCGCAAACAAACCGGGCTATAATGAGGAATGAACTTTTCAAGTACGTATATATTGCCACTGTGATTACATCCTGAATATCTATTATATAAATTATTTTTGTGCAGAACATTTGTCTATTTACTTCTGTAATTATGGCTTGACAATACTAAGCAACAAAATCACAGGTATTTCCTTACAAAAAAATAAAAGATAAGTACATTATTATGAGTGGGTTCTTAATACAGCTGTATGTTATACAGGATAGAGGACAGACTAGGAATCGGGAGGTCTGGATTCAAAGTCCTATTCAGCAATGGAAATTCACTGGGATTGTGGAACTGGTAAAAGCACTTCTTAAATACCTCACACCTTGAAAACCCTATTAGGGTCACTATAATTTGATTCCAATTTGATGGTACATGAAAACAACACAATTCCACAGAGGAGTAATGTGGAAATTTTGAATGCCCTTACAGAATACTTTGCAAAATAAAATTATCATTGTTTGACTCACTAATTGCTTTTAGACAAATACCTAAACTGAATAATCCTTTTAGTAAACATATAGTCTTTTTGTTTGACAAGCAAATTAAGGCATGCTCAATTAACCAAGAAACTTTATTTAACAACATTGGAACAAGTCAGAATATCAAGACATAGTGTGGAGTTGGTTTAATATCCTAGCTTGTATCAAATCTGTTCAACCACACTTTTACTAGACTTCCTGATTTCTTTTCTGGCTTTCACCAAAGAAAGAGTGAAAATTCTAAGTATTTGTGGGATAAGGGAAGGCAACTTCTTGATTTTATTATTCAAGATAACTCAGTGCCATATCGACATGGCCTTCCCACTCCGGATGGAGATACAAAAGATTGACCATGAGGCCAGTGGTGGGCTTAATTTTTTTTTACTACCACACTGTGGGCGTGACCAACTCTGTGGGTATGGCCAACTCTGTGGGTGTGGCCAACTCTGTAGGCATGGCCAGGCAACTGGGTGGGCATCGTTAAACTGCTGTATTTTAATGTGAGCTTTTGTGGATTGAGTCCACTTCGTCAGACCATTAGTTAGCAATTGCACTTTGATACTCTAATTTTCTTTTAAAGAGTAACTGCAGCAGAGTAACTGGTGGCTCAGCCTCACCCCCACTCCGGGCACCTGGACCCAGCAGCAAGGATGTTGGAGTCATGTCCAGAGTGGGGTGAGAGGAGGAGGTGGGCAGGGCAGTGGGCGGGATCAGCCAATTTTACTACCGGTTCTCCTGAACCTGTCCAAACCTGCTGGAGCCAACCACTGCATGAGGCTCCAGAATTGCAGGGGATGGGGGACATAGGTTTCTCAAACAGCTGAGGAAGCAAAACTGTCTCTGGACTGTACATTGATGACTGGTGGAGATAGAAACTAAATGTAGTTCATTTGAAAGCATTTTGGGGTTAAAATGGACCTAGGTATACATTTTCCTTAAAGTGCAAGTATTGGTTTCGTAAACTAGTCATCTACTTCCTCAAAGATTGTTGTATTTTTGAACCACAATTGGGTAACAGCAATCTTGTGTTGCCTGCAAATCTTTCTCACACTAGGTCAGGTGAAAGGAACTGCAGAATGAACTCACCAAATGGTGCCTTCTTTTTAGCAGTTTCAGGTCTAGCCTAGACATAGAAGAAGAATATGAAATGGTATTGCTGATATTATTATTATTATTATTATTATTATTATTATTATTATTATTATTATTATTATTATTATTAAAAATACAAATAAAACAAAAATATAAAAGATACAAAGAAAGTGCATACATAACAAACCAATACAAAAACATATTTACACTGCTACACAATAAAAGCATTTTAATACATTAAAAAGCTCCTCAATGTTCATTATAATAAGCAATTCTTATTCTATAGGGATGTTCTTACAAATGGTTGCCATATATTCCAGAATTTATTTTCAGTAGTTATACCTTTTTTATTCAACTCCCATATTAACTTATCATTCAAAGCGATTTCCCACTTTCCTTGTACCAATCTTCATTTTTTAAGGACACATCATTTTTTCCAATTTCTTGCCTACCAGTTGTTAATATTATAGATAGTAACTCTTTTTAACTCTTATCTATGTTCATGTTATCCATGTCCATCAACAAGGCAGTACCCAACCCCATCTTAAGGTTCACCTCCATTATTCCTGAATAATTTCTTCATCATCTATCATGCCTTTCACTATTAAATATCTACTTTCTGGATCAGAAGTGCTCTTTGTCAATGTAAATCCTAACCTACTAGAAATCAAGATCCCCACTCCTCTTGCCTTTGAGATGCCATATGACTTTTCATCCTAAAAATAATTTGTTCGCATCCTCCGACTTTTGATGAGTTTCCTGTAAAAAGACTACCTCAGGTTTATCTTCTCTAAGGGCAGATTCTAACCTTCTTCTCTTCACTTGGCAGCCAGTACCTTTCACATTCCATGGCAATATCTTAATACTTTTCATATTTAAACCTTAGCACCCTCATGCTGTAACCACCGCTACCTCCTACAGGTGTGCACTTACCTAAACCTATATTTCCTACTACCCTACAGAGAAAGTAAAAACAAAAAAAAATATCACATATATTCTTCTCAACCCCCCACCACCACTTTTTTCCTCAAAAAGCCACCTTTGTCAACCAAAGAGGGGAGGGGGGAACATGGAAGGTGCACATACTATCCAATCTTCTTGCACTCTATCAACTAAAAAAACTTATTTTATTTAAACTCCTTCATGTCTTTTTCATAATCTTTACTATACTCTACTTAATGCAACTATTCCTGATTCTCATCCTTCATCTGATTCCACCACCACTAACTCACTTCTGGAAACCCCAACTTCAACCCCTCCTACAGCACCTCTTTCTTCTTCTTTTCTCTATTCTCTTTCTATTCCTCCTGAATCTATCAACTCCTGTCTCAGTTTAAGCCATTCTTGAGACGCCACTTTAACCAAGCCAACCAAACACAAATATTCTAATGGGTCCATTTTTACATCAATTGTGTGCATTTTCTTTGCGAAGAAGAATCTTAATTGTTGAGGAAATCTCCAATTATATATAATCCCTTGCTCCCTTAAATTTTTTGTCACTAGTTTAATTTTATATCTCCACAGTTATTTATCCACAGCAATATCATTGTAAACCTCAACATCATTTCCTTCAACTTTTAAAGTGCCAGACCCAGTTCATTTTATAAAAGCCATCTCTCACAATTTATCTCCCAAGTTTGCAATTTTAACCAAAACATTTCTTTGAACATTCTTCCTTTTCCTTGCTTCCAATCTATAAGCACTTGCAATGTCTTCAATCATGAAATCTTTCCCCATTTTATGATTATTAAGCCAATCAACTATTCTTTCCATTAAATTGTTTGGCATTTTTTCCAAAAGTTTCCAGATAACTATGTTCTGCTTTCTTATCTGCTCTTCCATCATGCCAACCCTTTTCTCCTGCACCTCAACCTTGAGCTTAACTTCCCTTACCTCCTCAGATAACATTTTCATATCAGATTGCATCAACTTCATATCTGATTGTACTGATGCCATGTTTTGTTCTACTTTCTGAAAATTAGAGGTGACCTATTTAGAAAAATCTGAAAAAATTGAAGCAGGCTTATTCTGACTCCCAATAATCACTTCTTTATCATTTGCCCTCACTATCTCCTGCAGACCCTTCAGAATTTTTGTCTTATCTTGCAAGCTTACTTCCTCCATCTTATCCAACCTTTTTATCAACTTCCCCAATTCTGTCATAATTTGGTATTGATCCAATGGTGCTGGAGGTATAGCAGGTGCTGGTTTATCTTTTGAATCTGTCTTCTCCTTCTTTGCCTCCATTTTCTTAGACTTCACCACCTCTTCCTCCGCCTCTTCCCCCTCCTCCTTCTCTGTGCTTTCCATTATATTTTCAAATAACAATGTCAATGTCCCTTTCAAGTCCTTAATTATTTCCTTCTGATCCACCTCCAGAATTAATTGCCCAAATAATAATACTCAATTACCAAATAATTTATTATACCTTCCCAATCATATAATCCAAATATAAATTCAATCAATTAATCAAACCAACAACTTATTTTCCAATTGATTTAAACAATTAATCTAGTCAACCAAATCAACCAGTTATTTTGTATACAAATTAATTTAGAAAAGTTTGTCTGTGTAAATAAAAAATGGAGTATATGGGTAAAAGAAAAAAAGAAAAAGGTATATACAATGTAAAAATAGAATTAGTTCAACCAACTGATTTATAAAAATTTATCTGTTATATTTACGTTAACTCAATTATAGTCCAATTATAATTTAATTAATTGTAATCCAGTTAATCAGCGTCCAGCTGTAGTCCAACTATATAGTCCAATTATATACCAATTAATTCCAATTAATTCCAACCAATTTCCAAGTTCATTTATATCCCAATCAATTGTATCCTTCTGTTAATTATATATAGTAAGAGTTCCAAAAGAAAAATAGCAGGACCAAGATCAAAATCTAAGTTATGTATTTTAAATTGATGAGAATCCAGGAAAGAAAGAAAAAGATAAAAACACGACATCCAGGATATTACTTCCACAATAATCAAAAAGCAAAAAAGAAAGTTAATCTGTTAATCCACAGTGAGAAAGAAAAAAGCCCCAAATGGAATCCACAGTTATAGCAAGAAAAAAAGACGGCAAAACAAACGACGACTCACGATGCTGGTCCCTTCTTCCTCCACCTGCCCAAATCACTCTGTCACCTTCCACTACAAAAACTATAAACCTTTCCAACAAAAATAAACTTCTAAAGCTCCTCTTCTCGTTTCTTTTCCCTTCTCCCCTTCTCTCTACTCACCACCTCAACCCTCAGCTTCTCAACTCCCTCACGGCTTCCCCACTTCTGTTTTAACTTTCATTTTCACCTTCCCCCACCACCATTACTCCTTACTCTTCTTGCCTTCTCTTGCCTCCTCCCTCCTTCGGTACTTACTTCACCACCTCGGCACCTCCACCACCGCAACCACAACTGCATTGTCAATTGCTGCCATGTTATCGGAGTCCATCTTCTTCAATAAATGTCCCTCCAAGTCCCATCTGACCATGGCCCAGCTGGCTTGGGCCCCAGCTCTCACTGCTTGCCTTGCCTGCCCTGTCGCCACCTCTTAGAACTCCCGGGACTGCCAATCGCTAAAAAAAAAGTTCCCGGACTCACAAGCACAGTTCTCGATTCACTTCTGAGGCTCCTTTCGCAGTTTTTAGAATTTCTCAGAGTTTCATTCTCTTTGATACCACATTGTAAAGTGCAAGTTGGCTAAAAAGATGTGTTACATTTGAGCCATCTTGGCCATGCCCCATCTTGGAGAATTGTTTTGTATGCAGGCACAGTGAATGTAGAAAATCTGATGATTATTGATATTATTTCCTTACATGAATTCTGACAGTCCTTGATTAATTGTGTGGTCAGAATGATACCTATAATTAAGGACAAAATGCCTGTCTGGCCCCAGAAGCTGTCTGAGGGAGTGTGACCCGGCCCCCGGCTTTAAAAGGTTAATATACATAAGAACATAAGAACAGCCTTGCTGGAACAGGCCACAGCCCATCCAGTCCAGCATTCTGTCTCACACAGTGGCTCACCATTTTCTTCAGGGTATTCCCAAGGAGATGCCTTCACCTGCTTAGGATTCCCTGGAAATGGCATTGAGAGATATCCTGCCTATCTCTCCAACCCGGAGGTTGTCCTTAGGTAGCCATAATTATAGCCATTGATAGCCTTGTCCTCCATGAACTTGTCTAATCCTTTCTTAAAGCTGTGAAGACTGACAGCTGTCACCACTTCTTCTGGCAGGTTGAGAGCTCCTATTGTAGATGCTCACTTACTTTCTGCACTTCTATACATTTCAACAGCTGGTAAATTTATGATTCTGGCTGCAAATAAATGTTTTGGGAAGGGCCTCACATTGGTATAGACATTTATACAGACAGTCCAATTGCTTGTCTTATTTCATCTATTTCTCTGTATGTATGGAGGAATGGGTGATCATTATTCTTTCTCCACATGTGTTGACGCCTGCTGCTGGATTGTATATTTTGCAGTACTTTTCTCCTTTAAGGAGAATCAGGTCGCATTGCTCAGTGATGGAAAAAGACAATCTGTCAGTCATGTGCCTAGAAAGCAAATACCTATGGATTAGCTCATGAATTGTGATTCATTTGAGAAATCTCATTCCTCAAAATCCCAAAACCTTTGTGGATTAATTACAGCAGAAGTATGATAGAAAAGTATGTGGTTGTTAAGAAAACAAGATGTTTAATATAGCCACAAGATGGATGGAGAAAGAGTTTAGAAGTAGTGACTAGATAAAAGAGTGCTTTACAATCGAATGTTTTAAAGAATGACAGCAAATATACAGACTGACAGTGACAAATGTTGAAACATGAGAACCAAATTATAAAAATTCAGCTTTCTTTTTTATTTCTAATCTCTTGGTTATATTGATTTGCCTTCCCCAGCTCACCTCAAATGAAAGAACAGTCAATCTTTTATTATATTTGCAAAATGTAACTTGAACAGCAATTATAATCAATGTGATTATACCCATGTGAATGTATCTAAAGTTGCATGAGTTCAACATTAGTCTCTCTTTTTGTCACCCGTAACTTTTTCTCCCCTATTCTGAAATCGTTTGATAATGCACATCATCTTGCATCATTCAACCATTTGTGACAGCATTTACTCTCCTAAAGGAGAGCAAAACAACCATATCAATCCTCCAAATGGGTCAACTATCAAGCCTTCTACTTTGCTACAGAATAGGATAGTCAAAAAAGCAGCAGTTGAAATAGCCCAGTTTCTCATCACATTTAATCATAATAACAAGTATCCTATTACTAATCTCAGCTAAGAGTAGACCCACGGAATCAATTGCTGAAGGGTAAATCAACGATTATGTAAATCCCATTGAGTCAATGAATCTACTCTAGTTGGGACCAGTAATAAGATTCTGGCATTTAAGTCTCCTTTTGGGGACAAAATAGGGGATTGAGATTTGACAAATAAATAAATAGTAGTCAAAAGTTGTTTTTATTTGAATCCAAATTTCATCTAAGAAGATATGTTTGGAATTTCAACCTAAACAATATATTGTAGAAAAAGAATTTTTGATTACCGTAATAACCTTCTTCATCAGTAAAAATAAAATGTCGAATACATTATTGGTTTTTCACAACAACTTTCCATTTGCTGGAAACATGCTGGTATTAATTTTTGCCAACATAACTGTTAAATAATAGCTTAATTACATATATGTTTACTTGGACTATTTCTCAATTTAAGTATGCACAGGATGCTAGCCCAAGTAAGAAAAGTGTACTTTATCATCACAAGCAGCAGCAGCAGCAGCAGCAACCTTTCTTCATGAATATGAGATTTCAAAGATTTGGGATATTTGGGTGAGAAGCATAGTCTTGTATAATTAGATCTTAATTTCATATGCAGACTTTGTACTAAAGAAGGTTAACATGAAAAATGGGAAGAAGGTGCATGGTTTCTTGTTTTGAACAGCTACTGATTAACACAGGCTCAGAAGCAATCTAATTAGAATGTGTCTTGTGCTTACACAGTCAGTTTATTCTCCCCCCCCCACCCTCCAAAAGCTTTCACAAATTTAAATCAGCAAAATCCTAGGGAATACTTTTCTTGGCTTTGGGGCAGAGGTGAAGGAGTTTCGGATTAGCAAAGCAAAGGAGAAAAATGAGTAAAAATTTCAGTCTGGAACATTAACATGTTTTAGCTTGTGGCAGGGAACCTCTAGAGGTTTTGGTTCAGATAATCTTAAATGGTTATCCTCATCTCATAAAGCAACTCCCCTGGTGCTTTCCTTCACCTAATCCTTAGCTAAGAAGCTTTGAGGGAGTTTGTGTGATCCTTCCTACCCTGCCACACTTGTGCAAAGGATAGTTTAGAGTTGACTTTCAGGGTCCTTGGGAAGAGTAAGCCAGGATCCTCAGCCACCTGTTTTCTCTTTCTTTACATCCCTTTTGACATTCTCATCTAAAGTACTACCTTCAGGGAGTGGATGTTTAGCAGAAAGGATAATATGAGAGGAATAAAAAGCACACGATAATTTGCTTTGTTCTATACAGTCTAAATGGATTGCAAATCCTACCGTATTTATTCGAGTATAACGCGCACTCGTGTATAACGCGCACCCCTAATTTTCCATGAAACCTCGGTATAAAATTTTTTTATGCGTGCAGGTGAGCGGCGGCGGCAGCGGGACCTGGGCGCCTGCCGCCGCCTGGGAGGGTAGGGCCGCGGCGTGCTCCGTGCCTACCTGGCGCCGGCTTCTTGAGTCGCGCGGCCCGGGTAGCGCGGGTGGCTGGCGTTAGCGCCTCCCCGGAGGGTTCCCTTCTCGTCCCGGCGGGTGCGTGCAGTTGAGCGGCGGCGGCAGCGGGACCTGGGCGCCTGCCGCCGCCTGGGAGGAGGGCCGCGGCGTGCTCCGTGCCTACCCGGCGCCGGCTTCAGTCGCGTGGCCCGGGAGCGCGGGTGGCTGGCGTTAGCGCCTCCCCCGGAGGGTTCCCTTCTCGACCCGGCGGGTGCGTGCAGGTGAGCGGCGGCGGCAGCGGGACCTGGGCGCCTGCCGCTGCCTGGGAGGAGGGCCGCGGCGTGCTCCGTGCCTACCCGGCGCCGGCTTCAGTCGCGCGGCCCGGGAGCGCGGGTGGCTGGCGTTAGCGCCTCCCCCGGAGGGTTCCCTTCTCGACCCGGCGGGTGCGTGTAGGTGAGCGGCGGCGGCAGCGGGACCTGGGCGCCTGCCGCCGCCTGGGAGGAGGGCCGCGGCGTGCTCCGTGCCTACCCTTGAGGCTCGTTTAAAAGAGGTGCGCACCCAGTCCTCGTGTATAACACGCACCCAAACTTTGAGTCCTTTTTTGGGTATAAAATTTTGCGCGTTATACTCGAATAAATACGGTATTTGTAAATACAGGATAATAAACTAATCCATAGTGAAGGGCTGTGTGGTATAACAGTAGAGATGGCGATCCACAATGCTTAAATTGCTCCTGCTTTTTACAGTAAAAGGGAAATTCACACACATGAGCATTTGATACACTTATTTGTTTTTTAGTTCCCTCCAAAACACTGATTTAACTTGAAGGTAATGTGGTGAAGCCATCATAATTATTTGCTGTAATATTTAGACCAGTGTTTCCCAACCTTAGCTTTTTGGACATCAATTCCCAGAAGCTTAAGTCAATGCACTGGGAGATCAGTGCTTTTGGAAATTGAGTTAGGCTTTTGGAAATTGAAGTCCAAAAGCCAAAGGTTGGGAAACACTGGTTTAGACCTTATGAATACTGTGAAATGGAGGCAAGAATGAAGCTGAAGATTATTCATGTGGGGATTATTCATGTAAGAAACATTATTAGTGGTGATAGGATATGATGGGTGGTGGTGGTGTAACATGTTACAGTGATATTTTCAAATTTAATTCTCAAGGAAGATTTGGCTCAGAAGACCTAAGACCTTGGTATATTCAAACCCAGTTCAGTTTAAATATTTTCAAGGTTTGCTTTTTTTAGTCTTTGTTTATACTTTGCTGTAGTAGACAACAGCTTGGTTTAGACAGATTGCCAAACCATGGTTTAGCATTTTGAATAAATTTGGCCCTGCACACTTTCTTTCCCCTTCATGTACTTCAGTTTCCTTCTACAGTTCTAGGTTCTCATAGCTCAAGTCATGGTTTATGCAATCCAAAGTAACCGTAAATATTAGTTTACTGGATTCAGACAAAATATAGGACAAACAATGAAGCTAAAACTCTACATCTGCTTGTGAGACAAGAATATTATCTAGCAAAACAAGAAATAATTTTTAGGGCAACATTTCAGAAAAAGTAGAAGTACTTCCTTGCTACATGAGCAGAGCCGTTGTCTGAAACTAGGCCAGTATTCTAAAACAGTATGATGATAACTGGGCAAAGGCTGATCTCTGTAGTCTCATCCTTTCTTGGTCCGTCAGAAAATCCTTGACTCAAAATACAGATCAACAGTAGGTTCATTCTCACAGGTAGAGCTCTGAGATGTGCACTTCATTGGGAGTAGGTGTATGATGGAATAAGTGATGCCTTGGCCGAAAATGACAATGTCTTCCCCCATCTCAGGTTGCAAGCTGATGATGTATTACAAATTCCAATCTAAGCATTATCTAATTAATAAAGTTGTTTATTCATGTTGATATATCGCTAGTATAAAACTGTTAGATACTAAATTATTGTTTTGGCATCTCATTAACTGAAGTGCAAGAGCAGAACCTGCATAGGTTTATCTAGTATACTTGGCTGGCACACATGCTCACTCATTGAGAAGTAAATTCTATCTAACTGGGGTTTCCTTCCAAGCAAGTAGACAAAGTCTTATGTCAGGTATGATTAATAATATCATTGTAAGTTTAAAATGAATGCCATTTTGAGTACATTTAGAAGATGTGTATTATTTGAAAATATTCCACAATGTCCTGCATTGCTATTCCATTACAGAGAAAGAACACAGACAGGTTTGGTTATTTTTATAAACCTGCATTATCCTCTATGAGAATAAAAAAGAGAGAGATGATTTCTCAAACATTATTTCAATGGTTAGGGAAATTTGGTTGGATAGAATTGTGCATACTGTTTCAGGTATTGTCTTCATGTTCATCTTGTTTAAAAATCATTAGAAGCTCTTTGTTCCAGTGTCCTGGTTCTATTTTATTCTTTCTTCTTTGTCCTCATTACTACATTATATGATTAATGGTGAGGATCCACATAATTTTGATGTGGCATCATGATTCTATTTCTAATTCAGAAAAAGCCATACCAATAAACACTAATCCCATCTGTCATGGCAGCCCTCGAGGTTAAATAGCAACCGTTTGAGGCACAGGATTCAAGAAGAAATGTATTCCAGTTTAATATCTTGTATTCCAATTTAATATCTCAAAGTAATAGGTTCTAAGTAGATTCTAAGCCCTTCCGGTAAAATAATGGCTTTTCAGGGTGCTTTCATCAGGAATCTAAAGAAATATATACATAACTATGAGTGAAAATCATAAACTCAAAAATACATATATGCATATTTACATGGAAAGACCTTGAAAATAAATCATGGATACAAGCATCGGGAGATGAAGATAATTACCTGCTTACAAAGCTACTAAGAGATGTGTCCAGAGACTCCTATGTGTATTCTTTGGTGCCTACAGACGTCAAAGGGTTCTAAACCCAGGTGGAATATAACTGCCATACCTGTCAACTTTCCTGGATTGGCCCGGATTTCCTGGTTTTCGGCACCAATTTGCACCATTTCCCGCCCCGCGCTGCTGAAATTTGGCAGCGGGGAAAAGGAGGTACTGTGCAGCCCTTGTGCACAGGTCACCTTCTATGCATGCATAGAACCCTTCTATGCGTAGAAGGCTACGCATGCATAGAAGGGCTATGCAAGCGTAAAACCCTTCTACGCATGCGTAGAAGGCAACCTGCGCAGAACCGTTCTGCGCAGGTCCTGGATTGGCCAGAGCCACGGTTTACAGGTATGATAATGGCATGATACAATAATTAGATAATGTAACAGCTGTGATAATGGTATGATCACGGAGCAAAAGATTCTTAAAGGAAGCAGGCATAATCTAATTCAGCATTAAGTCCATGTGGTTGAAGAAAATTAAAACGGTGAATGAAGTAAGCCTCTCACCTTAACAGTTGTCTTTCATTTTTGGCACATATGAACAGCAGTGAGCTCACTGTCTCTAGCCCAACCCCTAGACAACAACTTCACACCGTTTGGCCCCACCTCTTTATGACTAAATAGCAGTGAGACCAAGTGAGCCAAACAGATCCCCAGGCTCTTTGTGCAGTTGGTTGCATTGGAGGATGCACAATGGATTATGCAATAGAGTGGCACAATTCCTTGTTCCCTAGCATAATGCCCAGCACATTTATGCAAGTGTAATTTTATGTTTTCCCCGATGAACAACATTTTGTCTAATCTGCAAAATGGACAAGGTTGGGGGGGGGCGGGATTACACAGTGATTGAAAGCAGGTAATAAGTGGCAACTTGAGTAGGTCCATTTAATGCTTGGAACTTTTGGACAAGATGACTCATCAAATCACCATTGATTCAAGTTGGTGCTTATTACTAGATTTCAGCTATTATAAACTGGAAGCAAACAATCTAACAAGCCACAAATGCAAAGATAAATAAGCAGTCTGATAATGCTAGGTGGAAAGAGCACGCACACACGCACGCACACACACACACATGCACGCACGCACACACACACACACAAATATAAACTGTCTGACAAGACAAACAGTAACCTTGGGCTTATGATGCTATTCTGAAGTTTTCATCAGCTGCATTCAAAGCACCTTAAGTCATTCAGTGTGTTCTCATAAATTAATAACCTAGACATATAAAACATTACATAAATTGTGTAATGATTTTTTAACTATTTTCAGCAATTAATTAATTTAGTTATAGCTTGAATAGCTGGCATTTACAAAATTATTTCATACAATGGAACAATGTAAGTTTACATGCTTACGGAGCAGTTGTAATAACAGGCAGGCCTAAACAATAATTTGCTAAGAATATTATGCAACTGCTATTAATTCTCATATGAAGAAAGCTAATATATATTTGAACATACCACAAACATGAATAACCCTAAAGAAACAGTATCTGACTAATGTGACACTAGACTTGATCTAAAGTGAAAGATCAAGAAAATAATTAGCAAGGTCCTTTCTCTCCTTCAAAATGTTGTATAGATGTGGGATGTCATATGCTCTAAGGCAAAGAATCTCAACAGAAGGGATGGGAGGGGTGAGACTTTTAATGTTTATTATTCAGTCAACTGTAATTTCACCCTGTCATTATTCATGAAACAGATTTTATTTTTAAATTGTATTTAACTAGGCCTCATGCGTCTGCTACCCTTTTTTTCAACAATGAATTCTCAACAATCTTTCAACCATTAATAAGTTTTAATTACATCTTGAGATTAATAACCATTTGGTGCAGATCACCATAGAAATGCGCATTAACTTGACCTTGTCTATTGTACTTATTATCCTCCCCTTTTCCCCCTTTTTATATATTGAAGATTTCTGGATGGTAAGCTTCTAGATATCAATAAAGAATTTCAGCCATACCTTGGGCAAGGAGGACGTATTTTGGAAATCCGTACTCCAGATGTGGTGGCCAATGTCAAGAAGCAGGCACAAGCTGTGGGCTACACAGAGGGGGCATTGTTGGCTCTGGCTGTCATCATCATCCTTTGCTGCATGCCTGCTATTTTAATAGTTATGGTCAGCTACAGACAGTAAGTATGCTACAATTATTGCATTGTATTATTACATAACACATTGCATAGCACTCATAATAGCATTAGGCTTGGTTGCATATTCTTTCTTTTTTTCCCAGTGTGATTTTCCCCACTAGAGAGACATGGGAACCATTCCACTTTGGATGATAAGTTTCTATCAGTCACCTATGCACTCTACCCAGATCTTTACTTTTGCTTTGCCTTCTTTAACTCATCACTGCTTCTTGAATTGTTTAAATAATTGATCCTGAAACCACTGGATTTACTTCTTCTAACAAGTTGTCACAAAGATTAATTTCTTGCACCAATGTTTGATCAATTTTTCTTCCTCCATCTCTCGGTTTTATTCTTTACTATAGTCCTCTCTGGGCATTGCCTTTTATAAACAGGAAGACATGTATTGAACTGGGAGAGGCTTCTTTATGGAACCCCCACCAAATCATGGGAAATTACATTTTGAGAGGAATTGTTACCATCTGTCATGTTTCCTTATTAATATTTCTCAATTTTCTTTATTGCTATTATTTGTTACTCAGAGTTTTTTCCATTGCTCAAGATGCTCCACTGTACTTTATGCCATTTTTATTCTTCATTCAGGGAAGTCTGTCTGAAAATTTCAGGGAAAAGGCCTACAGTTTTTAAAAAATCCAAACTGCTCACGGTCCATACCCAAAACATGCTTTTAACAAGAATGAATATTGAATATATTGCATTTTATGTGGAAAATAGATAACAACGTCACCAGTGTTTATGCTCCTTTGCAAAGCAACCATATTATGTTGCTCTTCTATGATAATATTGTGCAAAATGGTGGAGATTTTTATTTTTAATATGTTGCTTTTGAGCTCTGCATCAAGCTGATCAGTAAGGTTTCCCATGTTGATGCATATTAGGCTGAGTCTGAAAAGTGACATCATTTCTTTTTTCCCCCAATGTTGCAACAAAACCTTAATCACTGTCCTTATATTAGAAACATAATGAAGGTGCACCTTGCCAGATTCAGCCATGTGCATGCCTCACCTCAGAATTACTGCCAGCATTTATTGCATAGAATTTGCTCCTTCATTTCCTCACCATCATATATTCAGAAATGAATGCATAAAAGGGGTCCTTGAGCATAGTTTTTGTTTAATGAAATCCAAATTTTTAAGAATAAGCACCTGACATTCATGATCTATATATAAATCATACAGTAAATAATTATGTTTTCTTTTTATGCCATTGAGATCACCCGACATCACAATTGGCAAATTAACTGTTCAAGTTTCCTATTTAGTGTGAAGATTATAGCTGAATGAACATAACTGTCATTACTGGTGCATATAAAATAGAAACATTAAGATTTGCTTTATATGAAAACTTTCTAGTGTGTCAAAGCAACATTTTCAATACTTTCTAGCCCAGTGATCATCTTAATATTCAAGAAATTAATTCTTGCAGATTGGAGGGGGGGAGAGCAGTAAAGTAAAATGAATTTTACATTGCTTATTTTCCAGTGTGAATTAGCATTGTTGTACCACCTCTCAAAGACTGCTTGTAAATAATCCAAGAAATTATCATTGCTCTTTCCCATTAAGTGGTGTCTTTGAAATGTCGGTATCCTGCACAAAAGAAGAAAGTAATTGTGAACTGAACATTATAAATTAATCATAGGAAGGTGGCACGTTTCTAATAGATCTCAAAATAGAGACGAGCCCTATTAATTTTTTTATATGTCTTTAACATTCTATGTATAATTTAAAATCAGAAGGAAATCAGACGGAAATTACAAAGCATCGTTATTTGATCCCTTCTTTAAAAATTGTAACTCAGGTTTAAATAGTTTTAATCATTTGTTTTCTATAAACTGATTCACTAATAATGTTTTTTACCCTTGTAAATCTGTACAGTTTGATTACAAAAATACTGGTAAGCAAAAAGTAATTGACAATAACAAACGCCTCACCAGGCGTGATCTCCTGTGTAAAGCTCTGGACTTGCACTCAATAAAAAAGAAATGTATCATCCAAATGAAGGACAACTGCATAAACTTTACATGTGTTATATGCACACATGTATAAATAGTTACTGCAATTTAAATACAATGACATGTGTTACTAAGGAACTGTGGTGGCTTAGTGGTTAAGACACTGATCTTGATGACTGGAAGGTCAGCAGGTGAGCAGTTCGAGACCAGAGTGCTGCATGACAGATTGAGCTCCCGTTCTCTGCCCCAGCTCCTGCCAACCTAACAGTTTGAAAACAGGAAGTTGCAAGTAGATAAATAGGTACTGCTTCACTCGGAAGGTAACAGCGTTCCATGTGTTCGGGCATCTAGTCATGCTTGCAACATGACCATGGAAGCATCTGTAAACTCAGACAGCCCTGGCTCTATGGTTGTAAACTCAGATGAGTACCATTCCCTAGAGTTGGATACAACTGGCTTTCGCACAAGGGCAACCTTTTGCTTTACCAGTGAGGCACTGCAAAATTTTTTTACTACATACTCTGTGGGCTGGCCAAATCTGTGGGCAGTGCCAAATCTGTGAGTGTGGCCAAACATCCTGCATTATGGGCTATGGAGGTGGGCGTGGACAACCAAGTGGTCGTGGCCTGGGGAAATTTCCACTACTGGTTCTTCAGAACCTGACAGAACCTGCTGCAGTGCATCACTGCTAGGTAGAGGTAAAGGTCACCCTTGGTAACCCTTGCTTGAAAGCCAGTTGTATCTGACTCTGGGGTTCAGTGCTTATAGCCAAAAAGCCAGAACTGTCTATGTTTGCAGACATTTCTGTGGCCATGTGGCAGGCATGACTAGACACCAGAACACATGGAACGCTGTGCAGTTCTTATGTTTACTACATGTTACCAACATTGAGGTAGGGGTCAAAGACCTAACAACTCGTAGGCAACATCAAAGCTCCTGCTTTGTTATGGTTGTCTTTCAACCAGCCTTGGAATTGTCAGCCCTTTTTACAGAAGACACTTTCAAAATGAAGACTGTGCACTGACATTTCTCCACGTATGGCCTAATCAAATCTTTGGGTGAAAGAAGACTATTGAGACCCTATATGAAAGATTCAAGCAGCCCTCTTTCATAAATCAGGGTCTGTAAACCTAGGGCTCCATATTCCCAAGTAAGAATCAGAGAGAAGTAAAGGAATTCACACTTTTGTGCGGAAGAGACATCCAGGGCACCACTTTTTTTTAATTAGCCTTTTGTGTTATTTAAAAAGACAGTGATGACACACTCCATTAAAGGTTAACAAAATAGCTCTCAACCTCTTATATCTGCACACATTCATATAAGAATCTTTCAACAACAACATGTTCTGGTTTTTATTCAATTAACTTAGAAGGGATTGAACTTTTAAAAAGGGAATACTTCTAAGTTAATGCTCAGCATTTGAGGTATTTGTAATTACCGTAATTGCTGATGTATAAGACCCACTCCCCACTCCCCCTTAAAATACACTGGAAAAAATGAAGTGTGTCTTGTACTGTATATAGTGTCCTATAGTGGTCTATTTTGGCAATAACATGGTGTGTCTTATACTCCAGTGCATCTTATATACCCACAAATATGGTACTTTAGATAAATTATTTATTTTTGAATGTACTTTCTGATTTATAACAAGGAGCTGCATTTTAGGCAATTAAAATGTTTTTAATTGACTCATTTAACTAATTATTATTATTCTTTAATTTCTGTTTTACCTTTCTGCATTGCAAACCAGATTTAAAGAGTAAGTATATGTTTTTGGCTTTGCTTTCAAATGCCTTGTCAGTGAAAGTTAATGTGCTTGCAAGGTTTTGCTTTGGAGCATTTTGCCCAAGAAATATGTTACAATGAATACAGATATTGTCAGTAGTAGAAAAGTACTGTGTGCATGTATTTTTAGTATCAGATGAAAGGCACTGAATTTTCTTCCGAGGCAGACTGAAGGCATTAGAAGTGACACCCTTTCTCAAAGACTAATTTGAAACCAAGACATCAGAACACTCTGACCATTATGGTGTCCTCACGGAAGCCAAAATTCACCCTGGACAAGTTGTGTGTTTCACAGCAATTGGAGGCTGGAAAGAGTTACTTTACACTGCACACGCAGTTTGTATAGGGTTGCCATATGTCCCAGAAAACTGGGATTGTCCCGGATTCAAGGTTGGAAAAATAGCTATCATTATATTATGTTTGTATTTAAAAAGGCTAATTTGTACTTCTGTCTCAGTTTTGTGAGAGAGAACTATGGCAACTCTAAGTTTGTAGTATCTACCCAAATATTGCTATGAGAAAAGAATTAAGTCCTGCTATTGAAAAGAATATATCTCATGGTATAAACATCCATAATTTAATAGCTATGCAGTTACAGGCACGAGATAACTGTGTAGCTGTTTAATGCATTAAGTATATTAGTGCTTATCAAAGCTGTATATACCATACTTTGGTTTGTGGTGTCTAAGTGCACAAGTAAGAAGATGAAAAAATAACCAAGCAAACTGAGGCTACTTGGACACAGGATGAATTTTCTGCGAATGTGAAGAAATTCAGTCAATGCGTACATGCAAATTATCCCCTGCCATGTGTACAAAGGAAGATCTAGTAAATGGCCAAGATAATGCTATTGGTCCAAAATAATCTAACCATTTAAACATTTTAATTTGTTTCATTTTTTTACCTATAATATGTTTCACATTGATCCGTAATTTTAAATTGTACAACAGTCTGATACAAAGAAAACTAGAAAATGTGCAAAACGAATTGATAGAATATTGTTTATTTTTTGATAGTTGATTGTTGTTGTTTTTAAAGGTGAGTCTTCAGCAAGAGATGGATGACAAAAAAAATAAACAGCCTGATAGTATAATCTCATTATGAGTAAACCTCTGTATATTAATTTATCTCAGACTAATCAATACAGAGACTGTTGGTTAGAGAGTTACACAGATGATCCAGTCTTAGCTGTTCTGTGACACAAATATAGGATCTTTTCTTAGGCATGGTTACTTGGAAATAAGCTCCACTGAAAACAGCAAGACATACTTTATGCTCAAGTCAATGTATCACAGGTTTTAATTTCAGAAAATTCAAGTTGATGATTGAACTCTTACTAGCAAAGCATGAAAATGCAAGCGCGGCGCCAAAATGACCGCCGCGCTCTTTGCGGGGGGCCCCCACCGGACTTGGACATCCGGGTAGTTAGGGGGCGTGGCCAGCACCCTTTAAAAGGGGTGGCCACGAGGCAGCTGAGCTGCCATTTTGCGCAAGCGACAGAGAGGAGAAGTTTTCTCCGTCGTTCCCTCCCCCTTTTCGCCTCTTTCCTTTTTAAGAGGCTTGATTTTTGCTAGCCTCTGTTAGAGGCTTCGTTTTCTTCTCGCCCCTAGAGGCTCGATTCTTTTAGAAGCGACGGGGCGGAGAAATTTTCTCCGTCGCTTCCCCCTCTGTCAGCCTCTGTCGAGGCTTTTTACCTTGGCTTGCCTCTTTGCAAGAGGCTTGATTTCACTCCTATTTGTTTCCTTTTTGCTTGTAACCGAGCAGAACTGCTGGATAGCTCAGTGGTTTAGGAATCTGGCTGCAAAGCCAGAGGCTGGGAGTTCGATTCCCCATGGTGTTTTATTGCTCATTGGGGGATCGCGGTGGCTCAAGTGGCTAAGACACAGAGTGTTAAGTGCCTGCAACGCTGACTGGGAAGTGGAAGGTCAGTGGTTTCACTTCCTGCGTACTGCAGGACGGAATGAGCTCCCGTTTTCAGCCCCAGGCCGGCCCTTCAGAGGATCCGGCCCTCGGCCCACGGTTGCCGGCCATGGGCCGGAACGATTGGGGGGAGGGCTTGGTGCTGGCTTACAGCACGTTTTACCCCATTAGGGGCCAGAGTTTTGTGCATGGCCCTATTCTGGCCCCGGCTCTCAAATTAGGGGCTCTGGCCCAAAACCTAGCGGGCCGTCCGGCCCACCTGGTCCATCCGGCCCACCTGGCCCACTTACTAGGGGTTTTCGTGGCAGGGGATGCCTGGTTAGCACGTTTGGCTGTGCTGGGGGCATCCTTAGCTGACCGGTTGGTGGGGGCCCCTTCCCTAACTACGGAGCCCCTTTGTGTCTGCCGGCTACTTCGACTGCTGCCACTATGCAACTGGCGGCCAGATGGGTTGAGCTTCTCGTGACACTCCGGCCTGTGCCCGCAGCTGTCTCGCAGCTCCCCGTTTGTCCAGAACTGCGGCTGGAGTGCGTTGGAGGTCGCCCCAGAGCTCGATTTCGGTCGCGAGCTCCGATGCCCACCGTGGGCCGGAACCCCCAGTTGGGGTGGCTCACGGGGGTGCAACTAGTGAGTATTAGGTTCAAGTTGAATGCACACACTCACAGTCCATTTCCAGTGGTGGGGTTCAGTGCTCTTTGCCTTGCCAATTTGAGGCTGGTGGGCATCACTTGCTATCCTATCCCAGTGCCCCTTGGTTGCATTCAGGCACGACATTGGGGGTGGGGGTTTCTGCCCCCGGGGCAGTACGTGGCGTCACAGGGGCTGTCCAGGTCCCACTGTGTATGCCCTGTGTACATCAGGTACTGGCAATGGCATTGCCGATGACAGGTTATGCATGGCCCCCCAGTGATCATCTGACCCAGGTCATGAAGGAAAAGATTTGGTGGGGGGGGGGAGTACGTGGATATATTCTCACTAGGAACTGAGATCCATAACGATAGGAGGTACGGACAGGGGAACAGAGACATTGTGTGGTCCCACTGTAGTAAGCCACCACTCACTGGGGTGTCCGCCCCCGGGACAGTGCTGGGCATCGCAGGGGCTGTCTAGATCCTGCTGCGTAGGCCCCCTTTATACAGAACGTGCCGTCAAGGGCTTTGCCGATGGACGGCTATTACTTGCCCCGGTTGATTATTGGCCGCAGGCCATGAGGGGTAAGGGCCGAAGGGGGACATGTGGCTATTCTCCCTATTGAACTGCGAGCCCACTGTGAGGGGAGAGAAGGACAGGACGGCTGGGACAAAGAGATGTCCCATCGTCATTAGCCACCGCGCACCTAGGGGCCAACTGGTTGTCGGCATACCTTGTATGTATTGTGGTATGCCACAGGGCTTGACCTGTTTGGGCCATTCTGATGTCGATCGGATGGGCCCATGACGGTTGGCTCATGGTGAAGAATGTGGACGAGGGTGGCTCTATATCCCGAGGGGAGGTGGGATGAGTCCTGTCAGCAAGTGTGCTCGTGTACATCATTCACACAGGACTGGTGCCTGGTGATGGGTACCATGGTGGTCATGCTGAGCAGCGGGCTGTTCAGACACTGGCTCCACGCAAACTGGTCGGGCGGGGGGTTCCGGCCCGCCTACTGTGTTCGGCCTGCTCAGCTGACGATGTGTGTACTAAGCACCACGGCCATTACCGACTTAGTGCCCCCTTTTTGCGCTGGCCCTCACGCTGCCTCTGCGTGCCCGCGGGTTGGTGGGTTGCGGGGCAGAGGTGGGGGTGCACAGGGGCGAACAGAGCTCCGTCTGAAGCAACTAACTTTGTCATGGGCCCCCCCGCCCCAATTATAGTCAGCCTGGAGGGATGTCACTCAGTACATCCAAGAAGGGATGGGGCGAGAGACCTGCTGGAGGGTTTTCATCCAAGAAGGGATGGGGCGAGAGACCTGCTGGAGGGTTTTCAATGGGGCTTTTGTATCCATTCGGGGGTGTTGGGGCCCCAGGATGCTACTAATTTGGTTCCCTTCCAGGGTAACGGAGAGGGGGCTCCACTGTCCACAGTAATGGAAGTTGGGGCCTATGAGAGTAGCGGGGGCCCTCCTTGGAACCGCCTTTCCTTAGTAGAAGGTATCCCCCATGAAGCTCATACTGAGCTAGAAACAGGGTGAATGTAATATAATCCTCCATTCAGCTTACCCTGTGGGTGCTCCGTTCAGGGATGCCTTTCCTGATGACCTTGTTCAGTCAGGTACTCGATAAGGCCAACCCCCTTCTGACTGCGTTAATTCAGGTTCAGCACCCGACCGATGTGGGACTTTCATTCAGTGGGCATTTGCTCACAGGTTGGGGTCTCGGTCTCCAGCCCATTACCTCGACGACTTTTGGTCCGGGGTTAAACGGGGCTTGGACACGTGTACGCGTCTCCTCATCACGATTCAGACACTCAGGTGGGAACTGGGTAGACCGAGGTCCCATGTTCTAACATCACATTTCTGCCTCGACGCTGTCACGCGGGCATCCAGGTTAACCATTGATACAGTGGCTTGGATGTCCATGGCGATTTTGGCATTGATTGCCAAACATCGAGGGTGCCCTTGGGAATTGTAGTTAATTCATTGCCCCCCTTAATTTGTTTGCTCTGGCTCAAATTACTCCTGGGTTTAGTGGGGTCTCTTATGGGAGATCAGACCTAGTGGTCTGCCCTAGATATCTAGTACGGTCAGATACTTCCGGCTCCCAGACTTATGGGGTTTACTCCGAGGGTGGGTCCACGGATCGCCCCGCGATCTTACCTTCCTTGCGTTTTCTCCCATTTGGAGAGCACTGATGCTATGGTGCAAGGGGCGGGCTACTCAGTGGTCCAATATCGGTGTGACAATGCGGCAGTGGTGAACATTGTCAACACCCAGACATGCAAATCCCCCAAGGTCATGACATTAGTCCGTCTATTCTCTTGAGAAGCCTACGCCTAAATGTGCTGTTCTAGGCCAGACATGTTATGGGTATTTATAATAACATTCTGCCGCTCTCCACCACCGCAGATCACCTGGTTCCGTGCCGTACTCTGGAAGCAGAGGGATTCCACTCACCACTTTTGGCTGAGGGTTGGACGTTTGGTGAGGAGAGGGGAACTGGACATGTCGTTGGCACCTCGCACGCGTAAGGCGTATCACTCTGCATTCAGGCGTCGTGTTTGGGAGGGGTGGACACGGGAACGTGTCAGCCGCCCTTACGCGTGTCACCCCTTCCCAGAGTTTCTACCCACCTTGCACGAGGCTGGCATTGCTTATGTTCAGATAGGTGTGAGGTGGCTCTTGGCCACGCAGCTACCACGGTAGCCTTATTGGAGCGCTCCGCATCAGTGAGTGGGTGCCAGAGTTGGTGCACCGGTGTAAGGCGGATGTGTCTCGTAGGGCACTGGAACTCGAAGATGTCTCTTTCACACATGAGTGGGCTCGAGTGGGGATGCGGTCCTCACGGGTTATTCAGCACAGTGTAGGCAGTGGTGTATACTGCTACGAAGTTTTTGAGACATCTGTCCGGTTGGTGCCCTACCTGAATTTTCGACAGTGCCTGCTGCGCGCCCCAGCATGTTTTCTGCCACCGGGATGGGTCTACCCTTACCTTAGTACAGTCCCTGAGGGTGACCGGTGCCGCGTTTCGCGGTTTGGTGCCCATTTTGGCACCATTTCCTTAAGATAGGCGTCGCGTTGATCGCGGCTACATTTGGGGTACTCGGAGGTGGACATGCGTCTACGCGCAATTTCAGATAGGTATGTCCCCTCACTGTACGAGTACCTAGTTATGTCCTTCACCTTTTTCTCCTCTTTTACAGAAGCTAGGGGTCTCAGCACACCGGTGGCAGGGGGCTGGTGGGCCGCAGCTATGTACACTGGGCAGCAGTATATGCTGCAGTGACAGAGAGTGGACCCCGGCTGGGCTGTGTGCATCCGCACGTATGCTATGGTATGGTATGCGCGGCACATGGGGGCGGGAACTGTGGCCATTCCTGCTGTCTGACAGGGATGCTGGACCGCCCAATGTTTTACAGGCGCCTCGGCGGCAGCGGTCTTATACGGATCACTGCTGTTATTAAACTGTCGAGGGGCTGTGACCTGGCATCTTGTATCACGTATGGCTTACATACGGTCGCTATGGTCTGACATCGTGCTGAGACACCAATTTAGGGAGATGCGGATCTCCCTAGTTCGGACTGTTCCGGCAGTCACTGGACGGGGCTGTGGCTATGTCCCGTTCTGAGCATGGCTGTGAGACGGCCATTGGAGTCCGGATGATAGGCTTACAAAAAAATTTTGCTGGTAGGCAGGAGAAGGGGTCCACCTGTCGGTCAGAGGTATGTACCTCATTCTGGGTGCAATGCAAGCAGGCCTGGCGACCGAGCTGACGGTCTGGGGGGGCCGTGAGTCTTTATTGAAGCCTCCCCGTGTGGCGGGTAGCACTGGTAAGGTAAATATTTATGACCCACAGGTATCCGGCAGGTTCGCAATTGACTGGCCAACACTAGATAGGCACAAGTTGGTTAACGTTGTCCGGTCAACGACGAACCAGACAATGGGGTGATGGCACGAGCTAGGCAGCATGCATCACCCCGTTATTTTACGGATACGCGTCAGAGGGTGGGGTCAGTAGTTAGTTTATTGACTACGGTCAACAATTTGTTTGTTGCCAACAAACAAATTGATACAAATGGATACATTGTAACCAATTGCCGTTGTCAATTTTGGGAGGTACCTTACCAGTGTTACTGCGGCCTGCTTGCCTTAAGAATTATAATTGGTTGAGTACCAATCGAAATTTATAATTCAGACTAGGGCATGAATCAATAAATGTGGCCCAATGCCGTTATCCACTTTCACCAGTGTCTGAGTCCTTTTTTTGGGGGTGCGCCTGCAAAGGATATTTTGCTGTGAGCTGAGTGACTGAAGCAAATGGAATCAAATAAGGAAGAACAAATTTTCTTCTGCTGTGTGATTTATTCAAATCATATTCCTGCATTGTAATCCAGTATGAGGTGAAAACCTGCAATAAATATCCTTTATATGGGCAATTTGTAACTGATGTGGTCTTGATGAGAGAGGATTTTTGATGTTCTTCATTTTTCCTCTCTTCAATTCACCAAAGGAGGCAAGCTGAATGTGCAAAGACAGCTCGAATCCAGATGGCCTTACCAGCTGGTAAACCAGCAAGCACTCCTGCCAATAATCTCTATGAAGAGCTTGGTGATAGCACCTTGTAAGTACCCAGTGAGGTTTGTAGTTTAAAATGCTAGTAATTCATGTTCTAATTCTGTCCCCTCAGAGATTACAGTTATTATCGCTATGTAAATTAAAAGATTTCCTTCAGAACAGGGGATAATTAACAAATGATTAATTGCCTCTTAAATGTCAATCATACGATCTAGAGCATTGCATGTTTAGTAATGCTCACATCCAAGAGTGGCGAAGCTTGTGCAATTTATTGAAGGCAGAGAGATTCTAAAAGTATATGGTCAGACCAAATGAAGAAACTTTCAGCTTTAGTCAGTTTTGGAAGGCACGGGAAGACTCAGGTTAGTCTGGTTTTGTCGACAGTTTAAGGCAAATAATAAATATTTTTGTCCTTCTATATGATGATGTTTTTCCCCCTCTTGAGATTATTAATGTAGATCATGTAAATATTTTTCAAGCATTGTTATGAAGATTGCTTTAGTAGAGCATTGTTTTCTCTTTCTTTGTCTGAATATAAAAGCATTATGGAGAAGTTTGCTCAAGATGATGGAAATACACTATGGCCACATCTCTAATAGTGGGCTACCTGGACCTGGCTTGAAAATGTGCAGCCAAGCCCACCAATCCAAATTCAAGAAAAATTATTCTAAATATGATACTATGATGATATAATTGGTAACGAGGCATCTTCTTTAGAATGATTTATCTTTTTTAAAGGGGACTGCGGTGGCTTTGTGGTTAAGATGCTGAACTTGATTACTGGAAGTTTGGCAGGTTAGCAGCTTGAGACCCAAGTGCTGCATGACAGAGTGATTTCCCATCATTTGTCCCAGCTCCTGCCAACCTAGCAGTTTGAAAGCAAGAAATTGCAAGTAGATAAATAAGTACTGCTTCAGCAGGAAAGGTAATAGCATTCCATGCACTCTGGTGTCTAGTCATTCCTGCCACATGACCATGGAAATATCTGCAGATGCAGACAGTGCTGGCTCTTTGGCTGTAAATGGAGAGGAGCACGGCGCTCTAGAGTCAGATACATCTGGCTTACAAACAAGGGAGACCTTACCCTTTTAAAACTGTGAGGATGAGCCAATATTAAGCATAATGAATGAAAAGTTGTTCATAAAGCCCACATACACCATCAAGCACAAATGGATCCTAGACTGTACATAGATGCCAGTAAGTCAGTTCACCCACCACAAGCTCATTGCAAATATAACAGTCTTCCTGCATATTGTAGGGACTGCAGTGGCTCAAGTGGCTAAAATGCTGACTGGGAGGTGGAAGGTCAGCAGTTCGATTCCAGAGTACTGCAGGACGGAGTGAGCTCCCGTCTTTGTCCCAGCTCTTGCCAACCTAGCAGTTCGAAAGCAAGAAATTGCAAGTAGATAAATATGGACCACTTCGGTGGGAAGGTAACAGTGCTCCATGCGCTCCGGTGTCTAGTCATGCCTGCCACATGACCACAGAAACGTTTGCAGAAGAAGACAACACTGGATCTTCTGCTTTGAAACAGAGATGAACACTGAACCCTAGAGTCGGATACAACTGGCTTTCGAGCAAGGGAAACCTTTACCTTTACCTTACCTGCCTATTGTGCAATGGGCTGTGTTAAGTGTGTGCCTGGGCAGTAAGTTATGCATTGGAAGGCCTGCTGAAGAGGCTTAGGCATGTGGTTCTGGAGGAAAACTTTGGGAGTTCCCTACTGTGCTTCTTTGGCAGGGACTTGACTTGATAATTCATAGAGTCCTTTCCAGCTCTGTTCTGGCAAGCTCCGCAGTTGCTAGATCTGGTTCCAGCTTATAGTGTGTAGAAAGATCTGACAATAGCTAATGCGTGATGTGAGATGAGAAACTCCCCAGGGAGGTGATGTAATATTTATCAGATATCAGTCAATCTCTAGACTGCATCCTAAAAGGAAGCACACAGGGGTTTAGGGTCTCTCAGTATTGATCACTGATACCTAGATTCAAGATGACAGTTACTTGTCACTCAGAAGATTTATTTTTTTGCACCACAGATGGGCCAATTGTGGACCAGGGGCTACATAAGGGCCCCCAAGGTTGATGTTGAACCCTCACAGACTTCTCCGCTAAAAAAACAATTGTCACAACAAATTCTTCGAAACATCCAGAAGCTGCAATTGATGATTTAAATAGATTGCATGGTATTCCTGTACCATCTATTATCAACACATGCATGCATGCACGCACATATAAATGTGTGTGCACGTGCATACGCATGCATGCACTTTTCTTCAAAAATAATAGTTTACTATTTTTTATTTTGGACATTTTTGGCACTCCATGTGCTCTGTGGAGGATTCCACATGCAGAAAATTAGTCACTGGACCAATGGAACTGTCTGACTGGACATCCCGCTATGGTAATGCAGTAGACCATACAGCCAGTGACTCAACACTGAGTGTTGGGTGGCGGTAAATAACCTGACTCCTTAAAGGGGCCAATGGCTATGGGCGGATGAGACCCTTTAGGTGGGGTGATGGTCCCCTGAGTGGAGAAAATGCCACGGGGGTGGTGGTCATATTGGGCCTAACGGCAAAATAAGTGGGGGAGGAACGACTTCAATATTCTGATTGCCAATGGTCATGGAGATGGAAGAGGTCATGCCAGATAGACTGGCTGTGAAGGCACACCTTGTTAATATCTTCAAGGCTGCAGCAGTCCATTGCAGTCCTGGTGTTAAATCTTGCATGACTCATTTCATACATGCTGCAGGAGATGGCTCCGTGATCACAGTGTGTGAGTCACATCATGGCAAGCTGGGATCCACCTTAAATAAATTCAAACCAATGGCATTTTTCTGAAAATGATTTTCAGGGGGAAATGTATACTTGGATAGAAATAGCATCTGCTGCCGGTCCTCTGCAGCAGTGCCTGCCTCTGCTCTAAAATGTCCTTCAGCCTGGGGAATAAAAAGAGGATGTGACTGAGGCAGATGAGGAAGGTAGATCAGAATAAAATACTTGCATGATCCTATATCAGGAAAGGGGTTGTAACATTTTTCAGAAGTCAGTGCATCTTTAGATGGTTTCTATGTATGATTAAAGGACAAATGAGAGAGAGGGCAGGAAGCCTGGCAAAGAAATAGGAGTCTGCAATGCTACTGCCACTAACAAGTCTCAGATCATGGTTTTCTCAGGGCAAGGTTTTATGGAATCTAGTGAGCCCAAACACTGAACAGTTGATGGTATCCACGTTGACTGTTACTGTGGCCTAGGTTCAGCTTTAACACACAGTCTGTATGGTGGTATGGGAGGCCAGGTGCTGGAGGCTGGTTTCTGGAAGCCCTAGCTGAGAGACCCTTGATACCCTACACTGCCATCCATTACTTCCAACTCTTGAAGAACTGTGATGCTAAAGTCCCACACAAGACACCCCCTCTTTTTCACGAGTTCTGATTGCAGCATTATGTCTTGTATAGTACTATCAATTCCCTTTGCAGAAATACTGGACTATGTGTGCATGAACTGCCAGAGGTTACTATTATCTATGTTGATTGATCTTCTGTCTCAGGGGTGTCTGCATTGTTTTGTCATTTGTATATTCCAATGGAAGTTGCTAAGTAAGGTCACTTCTGTATAGTTACATGACCACCCCCACCCCCTGATTATCAGTTTGGTTTTAGACAATGAGGTGAGTACAAGATTTCAGTAATTGGGTGGGAGAGAGTGTCAGTACACAGGTTGGGTTTCTTATGAGTATTTTGTGCATTTACAGAGTACCAATTCCAGATACTGTATAGATTGAAACATATATCACTCAATTTAAAGTCTTGTATATGATGCAGACCAAAATGCAAAGTCTATTAGAGCACATTTAACCTCTTTCCCTTCATCCAACTCATCACTTCACACCCTTCTGGAAGGCAGTTTTGACAATCTCCATGATGGAATCCCATTATGCATACAAAAATTACAGATGCTCTTTTTAGATTAAGGACATTGTGTCTCACTTAAACCTGACCTATCGAAACCTGTGATGAAATTATATTATAGCACCTTGTATGATTATGATTAATTCTTTGACATGAAGTTTAAGTACAAAGCGTTACGTGACATCTCCTAATTTGAGTAATACCTGTTCTACTGCTTATCACTTTCTGCTTTTTCTTTATTTCTGATTCCACTTTGTTTTTTCATTGTTGGCCTTGTATTTACTCATAAGATACATGACTAGTAAAACAAAATGTTTTGTCTCATCTTTCCATTTTTTCTTTCTCTTTGGATCCATAGGCATCAGTGAGTAAACTCCCACTATTGTGGGTAATATCACAGGGAATGAGGCAAATAGTTGATTTTCTTTTTAGAATTTCAATTGTTTTCTTTTTCTAGTATTGTAGTATTTAGTAGTGATGTACTTCCTTTTTTTCTTTTTGGTTTACTACTCACCAAAGGGAAGCAAAGACAAACGGCTAAAATAGTGTCATTATACTATGTATATGTATCAGTTGTTCATATGAAGTGGATTCTATTATTTACTGCTTGTAACTGAAGCTGACACTTCTCAAAATACCTACAAGATGCTTTCAGTTCTTAAAGTCTCCTGTAAATGGCAAAAAAGTATATGATTATAGCTTTCACAATAATACTGCCTGGTCTCCAGACTCAGTGTACACATATTTTACAACTGAACAGGATTTCATTTCATTTATTGGACTTGTTTGCCACCCTACTCGCCGAAGTGTCTCAGAGCAGCTAACATACCATGGGACAACATATATTACAATGTTACAGTATCAAATATAACTCCAACAGCACAATATAAATATAACAACATAATGCAATACAATCAATACAGTCAATACAATCAATACAGCTGGGTTCCTGGGTCTGAAGGGTAGATCACAAGATGCACTAATACCACTATATTGTCTCATGACATTCCAGTCATATTGGCTACAGGTTTTCACCATACAGAAAGGTGTTCTCTCCTGATCTAAACCCAGTTCAAATGAGGAGCATGGATTTAGAGTTATCCATCTGGTCAGCACTTATAGAGAGATACACAGAAAGAGCCTCCTTGACAATTGTTCTATTCTTGAACCATAATTTGGTGTATCCTGGTAACACAACCTTGTGTTGCCAGCTAATCTTTCTCACACTAGGTCAGGCAAAAGGAACTGCTGAAAGAATTCACCAAAAGGTGCCTTCATTTTGGCAGTTTCCTGTCTAGCCTAGACAGGGAGAGAGAAGAAGCACTTGTACATATTTTAGACAGAACAAGAAAAGCTACAGTTCAGATACCACAGGGACTCTTCTAGTCTATTGTTAGTCCAAGCATCTGAATCCAGACCTCACATTTGCATCAATAAATAGTAGAACTCATATGGATATTGGTGTTCAAGCATTTCAGTGGAGGGAAGCTTTTAACATGGAGCAGTACCTTTCACTGAAATAAATGGTAAAGCTTGGTTTTAGCCATCAATATTTATTCATCAAATCCTACAACCACATGTAATTGTTGGACTGGAGTGATTGTAAAGTCCCCCCCCCTTTTTTTAAAAAAATTAAAAATAAATAAAGTTCTACATTGCTTTTGCAGATTTTGCATATGCCCTACACACTATCTCAGTCCTTTTTAGAGGGTGGATTTCTATACATGGGCTTGTATGGACACATGTTATGCATGGACTCAGGTACCATGTCATAGAAATTCAGTCATTGGTTACAACTCAGAGTGGAGCAAGATTGGAGATTCTTGAAGAAAGACTCAGCTTCATGTATGATATAGACATGCAATAGGTCTTAGAGGTGTCTTGACCCTATAGTAAAAAGTGGTGGATCAGCTCCTAGGATGCCAATTGAGATATACATTCTTTGGGGCTTAATCAAGTCACCTGCGCACTGAATATACTTCTTCCTCGCCTCAGGTGGAAAGTAAGGGAGCTTCTTGATTAAAAATGTTTTATAACTTCATTCTTCCACTCTGTAAGCTGCTAGAAGCTGTGCAGGGAAATGCACAGAAAATGAATATGTATCTCTTCATAGTATTATCTGTAAGAAGATAAGCTGGAAGCCCGCTATAGGTAGTTTTCATAACTACCAGGTACCCCTGTCAAAACAACCTGAGAAAGTAGCCTAGTTATAGAAACACAGCAAAACCTAATGGGAAAGCCAGGTTAAAGAAAATAATTGATTTTATTGTTTGTTTGTTTTGTTGTTGTTGTTTATTGTTTATTCAATTTATACCCCGCCCTTCTCAGCACAGGTCTGACTCAGGGTGACATTTTAACTACTAAGCGCAAGATATAGAACACAAAATTTCCCCAAATGTACAGTGGCACAAAGAATATGAACACTCTTACATTTAGTCCATTTCACAGTCATTTCTCGTGACTGTTAGCTTCAGATTTTTAGTTTTAGGACAACATTCAGTTTCCTATATAGTGCTAATTTTTCAAGTGATTTGTTTAAACTAAGACCTGATGTAGACTGGCATTTACATTATTAATCTTCCCTTGGTGAAAAAGTAAACAACTCCCCTTGATAAATAAATAGATGCTTTGCCTTAGTAGTTTAATTATGTATAGATTAACTGCTATAGATATAGCTTTATAGATAATCTTAGAAGGCTATAGACAACATTGCTTTGTGTTCACTGCATTCTGTTTTTATTTTGTTTTTATTTTCTCTTGAGAATGCATGCTTTCTTACCTGTAATTGTCTTCTTTTCTTTCAAGTCTTTTTCTTCTCTACCATTTTCAACAAAGCAGGGGAAAAAAGTCATTCTTAGAAGAAGGAGATCGTCAAAGAGCTATAAGCAGCTTTGCTTCTCGCGCTATCGAGGCCCACAAGCAGTCCAATATAAATGGCACCCTGAACAATAACCTGCCCAAATCTGCAAGTAACATTACATTTTTATCTGACGAGAACCCACTAACAACCCAAAATCCTCTGTACATGGAGGGTGCAACCCAAGGTTCCACCTATACTGAGTTTCTGCAAGAAAGAAAAAATATTCTAACTCCTGTTTCCCCCAGAAGGTTAGCCTTGAAAAATGTTTTTTGGGGATGCCATCTGGGAGGCATTCGGCGTGCCTGGACTCTACCAACTCGTCTCCCCAGAAGACACATTTCTGACACGTTGAGTAGAGCAGTCATTATGGACCCAGTTCAGTGGGAACAGGAGAGAATTAGAGCAGAGAATGAGCGGGTTGAAATAGACCAGAGCAGAGCTGATATCAGCAGTCCAGTCTTCAAAAAGTTCATTGGCACAAAGATATCAGTTAAAGAGAAAGCAAGACAGTTTGAACAACAGGCTCTTCAGGAAATGAAACAAGTGAAATACCGAGATAAAAGAAGCTTACATTCACCAACAAGCAGCTGCTGCACCCAAGATGGAGACAGCATACTAGAGTTGTCTTTTGAAAGTTTCCTTCCATCTCCAGACCATCTCTCGCGCTCACGTTCCTCCCCCTCCTCATATTCTAAAGTGGTTGAGCTTGAAATGCCCATCATTCCTTCTGTAATCATCACTCACCATAACATTCCTGAACAGTTTTCCCCACCACCGAGTCACAAACCAATTCCTCCTTCCTTCAGGATCAAAACACCTGTTCATCAGACACTACTGATTGTGCAACCTAAAGCAGAAGATATGGATGCCATTCCAGATCCACCTAAAACACCACCTCCCCCACCCCCACCTCCATTGCAACCCCCTCAACCCCCTCCACCCCCGACCCCTCCTCCATTACCACATCCATTTCCTTCCCCTCCTAGTCTTTCTTTGTCATCTTCCTCATCAACTCTCAGCATCCAATTTCTGCCCCCGGCAAATGATAACATGGCACCATCTGAAGAAGAAGAAGGAGAAGAAGTATCATTGGAAGATTATGGAGCTGACCCACCTGCTCCTCCTCGCAAGGAACTAAAAGGGATCCTTAAAAATATCCAGAACTTAGCAGATATTGAAAAATCAGTGGCCAACATGTACAGTCAAATAGATAAAAACCATGTTCTACCTATGCACATAGCCAAGCTGAAGCCAGTTGCGACACCAGAACCACCATTTACTGAAATGGTGGTTGGAGTGGATCACAGCCAGGAAAATGGAAACTTGAACTGTATTGTGGAGGAACTTGAAAAGCGATTTCCATCTCAATCCACTGCATTATGACAGTCCTGGGTGATTTGATGAACTTTGCATGATATATCACCCGCTTTATGGGCAGACAGCGTCATCTCCTCTGTTTATTCCAGATCAAGACTGTTTTATGATCTCTGTTTCTTTTTTCTTTTATTTTTCCTTTCCTTTTTTAAAAGCTTTTCAATCTGCAAGTCTTTGATAATCCTCTTCTTCAACTGGTCCATTTTATTTAATTTTGTAATGTTTAATTACTCTTCCTTACTTTTTTTAAAAAACTACTGCTTTTATTTCTTAGTATGGTGTAGAATATTTCATGAGAGAAAGGAGACATTTCATAGCTATACACCATGTGCTCGGAGGAGTGTGGTAGCAGAGTTGTAACGCTGTGTTGTTTGCTTTTGTTCTTTTGCATTATTTTGTCAAGAGAGTTTGTATTAACAAGCAAAATGACTATCCTGCAGTGCAAAAATGGGAATGTGGCATTTTATTGCTTTCACATACAAATGTTCACCAGGGGAGTAATCATTTCACTGTAAAACATGGGATATCACAGGAAAGCAAGTGATAGGAGTAAAAACAGAGTCAGCAACAATAGAAAGGTGTGGGGAGCAGATGAAGTTATTACAATAATATATCATCTTGTTCTGTAACTTGGAAAGCTTTGTGCCACACAGACAAGCTTGTATCTTTGATAAAAGTTTTGTTATTTGTTGTTCAATCACTCTTCCTCCTTTCTGTTATCCACAGCATGCCTTTTATTACTTTTTTATATACTGATATTGCATATTCTAAGACTTCACTTTTGTATTTAATTATGTTTTAAAACCATTTTTTTAAAAAAAACTTTGAAATGGTAACATTGCTCTACTTTGCATATTCCATTAGTCAGCAGATTTCTTTTGGATATTTTTTCATTCTTTTGAATCTAATAAAGTAACCTGAGTCATTATTGCAAAAAGAGGATATATACTGTAAGTGCGTGATGATACGATAGCCTCAACATAACAGAGTCTGGCTTCCAATGCTGTAACTTAAATGTACATATTTAATAAGTTTGATTGTTGTATGAGGTGTTTTATGATGTTAGCCACCTCGAGTAGGGATGTATTGTTCCCTAGTGGGATGGGATACAAGTGTAAAAATTCATTCATTCATTCATTCATTCATTTTATTCTAATTAGTTCTCATATTGGATGAAATCCTTTTTCTAGAGATATGCCTAGTAAGGAGGAGGATGTCATCAGCTGCAGCAATTTTGTGGCTATAAAATATTTCTGATCCACATGCCTGAAGGTCCCAATGCTCCTATGGAATCCCTCTTCTTGTGCAGAAGTTGTGGAGGGCTGCACAATGGGTGCATTTTTTAAATTGTGCCACCAAGATGACTTTACTGTTGGCAGTAATTTACAGAAAGTAAAAAACTATTCCATGAACTCCAGGAGCTCCCAGTGATGGAAGGAGTTATTTGGGATCCACAGGGACCTTAGACATAGAAAGTGAAGGTGTTTAATTTTCAGAAAACTTCCCCAGCTGAAGACAACATCAGCCTTTCACAGCATAACTTAATGCAAACAACATTTTGGAAATAGTATATTAAGGGGGTGGGGAGGGGCAGATGGGTTAAGATTTGGCTGGTTTAGTTACAGTACCTGACTGTAGAGCCAGAAGTTGGGAGCTTGATTCTTCTCTGTGCCTTTTCTGAGAAAAGCCAGCCTATATGACCTTGGCCAAGCTGCACAGTCACAAGATGCCCCCAGAAGAAGGGAGTGATAAACTACATCTGTGTATTCTCTACCTGGAATACTCTGGAAGAGGTCACCATAAGTCAGAATTATTATTAAGGTCCAAACAGATGTGAGATAAGAGATCTTCTGCCATTACTTTTTAAAAACAGTTTGAGTGATTTGGGCCATGGCTGAAGGAAAGGAGAGGATTAACTATTTTTCTGAACAAAATGGAGTCCCTTTCAAAAATAAAAACACACCATACTACTCTTTGGTGTTAGCCACAGGAAAAGCAGGGTCAAAAACATTTTTGATACAGCTGACCTATTCTCATTCGGCACTCCTAAATAGATATGGAAATCAAGTGTGAGTGGCACAGTGGTTAAACTGCTATAATACAGCCAGTGCATTGTGAATTCAATTCTGATGGCGATGAAGGTTGACTCAGCCTTCCATCCTTCCGATGGGTAAAATAAGTACCCAGCATGTTTGGGGGCAAAATGCGAATTAACTTGTGAACCACCCAGAATGCTCTAAGTGCTATAGGGCAGTATATAACTCTAATTGCTTTGCTTTTTTTAAAAAAAAGTGTTTAGTGTTTGAGATAGTGATTGAATCACAGATGTGCATTGTTGCATCAAATTTTGTTTAAAAGGTCACTGTGCCTCTCCAAATTAAAGAACTACACTAATGGTGGTATTTGAAAATCTGTGATAACTATTACTGCCCAAACCAAGTACTCTGACTAAGTGAACTTTGAAAGTTTAAAGCCAGTTTGTTAGGCTAACAGTATTAACAGCCAAGTCATTTCAAAGGTGCTTTGGTTGAAGATCTAAAAAGATGCAGCTTTTCTTTGGTAACTGATGTTTCTTCAGCAGTGCCTGGGACAAGTATGGATGGCTCAATCAAAAGTTGCTGAAGGTAGATTCTATTTTGTCCTAAAGCCAAGCTCTGCAAACTTGATCAGTTGAGTTTTGCTGACACATTAAGAATGTCCTGTGCCTAATAAATCCCTGTGTTCAGTGTGGAGATAATTTCAGATTCAGCATACACCATGAGTAGCAATAACAGCTAGATCTGTAGGGTACACAGTAATCAGTCCATTTTCTTTCCTTGCCCTAACAAATGTTTAACATTTTACAATACTCTGCATATTAGTACATCTGCAGGGAACAGCAGAAACTCATGAGAGAAGAGGTTAGTTAATCTGTATGCTTTAAATTGCTTTATTTCATTATTTCTCAATGTCACTAGAGCTGAAAACAATGCTGCAGGTTTTAGAGACATACTCTAATGTTCTGCAATCTATTGTTTTGAGCTATTATTATAAAAAAGGGAGCTGCAGCAGTAAGCATGCAGGGAGTGAGCATTCTGTGCATTAGTCCAGGCGCACAAAATGTAAAACAAAAAGCTAAAGCTTTTTTATCATGTGACATATTATAAGCCAGCCAGCCAGCCTCCCCCCCCCCCCAACAATAAAAAGTATCCATCACCTATTAACATCTGTGGCTTAGAGTTACATCTGAGCATGGGGAAAAGCATATAAGGTCTATAGTAAATCCCAGAAGTCATTGCAGTTTTCCCAGAGTAAAGGTATATAGGATTGGACTGTAAGAGACAGCCTGAATTTAGTCTGGCAATTACTACCATTCAATGAAGGATAAAACTGAAGAGGGAGCCTAGAATTTGCCTATAGATCTAGACAAGAAGAATCAAGTGCGCAGATATAGGATACTTGCAGTGGTGGGATTCAATTTTTTTTACTACCTACTCTGTGGGCGTGGTATAGTAGGCGTGGCCAGGGGGAAAGCCCTGTGTTTTACCTGAATTAGGACTACTTTATTTCAAAACTTGGATGGGTGGGGCCAGCCAGAATTTCTGCCACCAGTTCTGACAAACTGGGGCGAACCTGCTGAATCCCACCACTGGATACTTGCCATCTGGCTTGACAGTAGTACATATGAAAAGCAACTATGGCTCTTAGTAGACCACAAGTTAGAATTAGTTTCAGTCGAATCTCATCAAGGGAATAATGAGTCTAATCTTGTGTTACGACTGGCTTTCGAGGAAGGGTGACTTTTACTTTTACCTTAATAATGTGTTACCTCCTTGGTAATCCAATAAACATTAAGCTATTTACAAACTTCTCTTTATTTTGGGTCAGAATAGGAGTCAAATGAGCACTCCATCTACTCTGAAGAACACTTTCATAATACTAGAAATGTTTAACATTCAATATGAATTACAGTAATACCCCAGAAAACACTAAAACGTGGTTCCACGAGTCTTCGCGTTATCCGATTTTTAACGTTATGTGATACATGTATCGCATAACATTAAAATCCTATGGGATGAATTGATTAATAGAGATACATTGTAACTGACACAGACTTCATTGAACATTATGCGATACATCCCATAGGATTTTAACATTGTGTGATGCAATTTTTTTCCAGATTCCTTAACGTTATGCGGTTTTAGCATTGTGTGGTGCAAATGTTATCTGAGGTATTACTGTAATGGAAAAATCCTACTAAGAAGGTTGCAGCTAATCTCCAAAAGGAGCTTGGAAGTTTGTGGGAGGTGACAGGTATCTCAAAACATCCCAGGGCTTCAACCCTAGAAACACTGGCTTCAATACACCAATGATCTTTTACTCATTTGACTTAGTACTTTGTTGGTCACTGCTTAAATCCAATAAATTCTTAGTGTTCTGTGGAAAATTCATGTTTTATATGCTTCTGTCTTTGTACCACACCATGAATGTTCCAAAAAAACACATTTTAAGTTTTGATTTCCTATTAAAGAAACATGTTCTGAGTCTCCTCGGTTCTGATTTCTGCTGTTTGGCTTATGCTTTTGCTATTAATTGAATTGGGTTTCAAGGTAACTTTGAGCATGTCTAGATTAGCACTTAGAGCATTCTTTTGAGCTTTTGGGGGTTGGTCTGAGATCCATGTGTCTGAATTACATTGATGCTGGAGCACTGCAACCTCCTGCTTGGTGCTTCTCTTTGAACCTCCATCAGGGAGTTCTACATTTTTTTTCCTATGCCAAAATGGATGCTGAGATCAACATATAAGGATAGGCTCATAGCCAAAAGGCTGCTTCCAGGGTAAACATTTGGTATGCTGACAGGACTGATAAACCCCGTCAACCTATCATATGTTGCATTTAGACACTTCCTCTGATCCTTTACATAGGGGCAGGATAATTATTTTTTCCTGACCCTTCTAGTTCTGGATTAGATAGGAGGGTTTTTTCCCTTTGATAACCAATTGAAACCATAGCTGTCAGCTGATTTCTGATTGGCAATCAAAGAAAAAAATTGTTTACCTCCCTATCTATGTTTATTCAATTTATAACCCACCCTATTCAGCAGAGGCCGACTCAGGGAAGCTAACAACATATAAATAACTCCAAGGTAACCGAAAGGGTTTAAATACAGGATATAAGATACAAAACAATTTGCATACAAGATATAAAATACAAAATATAAAATACAATAAGATACATAGATATACAATAATGCAGTAGGCCGGCACAGATGCTCCCACTCTCCCCATCCAACAGGACCGGGGGAAGGAGCTCCATGTCTTGGTTGGAGGCAAGGCTAAATACAAGATATCCAAGATACAAAATACCCAAAATGCAGTTCATTACAAAGTTGCACAATAGCAATACAATACAGCCCCCTCCTGATCACACTAAGTCCAGAAGAGCAGTAGCATCAGCTACTCCCACTTCCCCCATGGCCAGCGCCAGACCAAGGGAAGGAGCCGGGGTAGCAGCCGCATCTAGGGCTGATTTTGAGGTCCCCACCTCCCTACGCACCTGCTCCCACTCCCCCCATGGCCAACTCCAGGTGCCGGGATGGCGGCCACATCCGGGGCTGATTTTAACGTGCCCTACGCACCTGCTCCCACTTCCCCTGCGGCCAATGCCAGACCGAGGGAAGGCGCCAGGGTGGCTTCCACGTCCGGTGCTGATCTAGCTAATCTAGCACTAGGAAGATCTGTCAGGAGTGGGATAAGATAATTTAACAGAGCAGCAGGGAATTACAGTATTTCATATGGCCGTATGGGCAAAGGTCACTTGGGATGTTCAATTGGTGAAAGCACCTTAAATATAATTATAATTTTCCTGCCATTTTCAAGCAACCTGGACATGAGTGCCCCATAAGGGCAGTCTAGACATGCTCTTTATTTGTCAGTATTTCCCACTTTAACTGCTGTGTTTTATTTTATGTTTATTTTTATTTATACACAGCAAGAATAGAAGGGAAATGGTTAAAAAGAAACAAATTATTATTCCAGGTGCTGTTTGATTTCAACAAAGCATTTGTTCAGATTTATTCCCATTTGTCCCTAAGTCTTAGAACAGTGTTATAGTAGGACCTTGAAGCCCCAAATAACCATGAAAGAGGAAACAATGGATAACAATTTTTTTGTTAAATTCCATTTCTGCTGTCTTCTGTCTGCAAATTTCCCTCCCATCAGATTCTCAGTTTTGTTTCCCCAGAGGTCTGGAACCCAAGCTTGCCCCCGATATCACTTTTTAGAGGGAATGTATAAACTCAGATTTCAGAGCACTAGGGTGATGGAACAGGTCCTGCAGGAGAATAAAACAGTGAGCAATGCCTTGTTAGACTTTGAAAAGTCATTGATAAATGGGTGATAAATCTTCATTTTAGGTATTCATCACTTTCGTATCACATGTGCTACAGCAGTAATTTACCTCTGAAAACCCACTGCACAAGCTGAATGCCAATAGAAATGCCTTGCAGATGGTAATATTAAAAATTAAATGTGATCTTCCAGATTGTTCTTTATTTTTCCCCTAAGGCATAATTAATTTGTTTCCTTTAACTGCTGTGTTTCCACTAATTTAGCCTTGACATAATTTAACCTTTGGTTTTTGGCCTTCAGTTCCCAGAAGCCTTAGTCAATTCCCCAAAGCACTGATCGGCCAATGTACTGATTCAAGCTGCTGGGAATTCAAGTCCCCCTCTCCCTGTGGGGCATGTGCCCCACGTTGGGAACCACTGATTTAGAGTACTTACTCTGTCTCAGACATGTCTATGTCAAGGTAAAAATGAAAAGTCTAAATAAAACAAAGTAACTCTCAAATCCAAGGAACGATAAATAAAACTGCCTGAAATAAGCGGTCCATATTCACACAATAAAATGCCTAAGCTGATAAAACTACTGTACTTATTGGATTCAGTGGGATATGACATTGTGAGTAAACATTCAAGCACAAAGTTGCTCTATTTTTCCACTCATCCTCCTTCCATTCCATGCCGCATTGCACACTCTGTCCAGCTTCCTGCAAGAGAAAGGATATCATAGACAGATAGCCTGTGAGTAAATGGCTAGAACAGGGGCTGCCAGCCTTTTTAAGTTGGAGGCCGGGTCACGCTCCCTCAGACAGTAAAGGGGGCTGGACTGGTGGTCCATTTATGGCTGCTGTAAATGAGTCTGCAGCTGATTCTGGCAGCAGCAGTGGCTGGAGTGGGGACATGGGCCGGATTATTTGGCACCATGGGCCATAGGTTGCCTACCCCTGGGTTAGAAGAAGCGAGGGCTTCTTATATTCAGTAGTGTTTACACAGTTGTAACTCCCATTGCATTTAAAGTTATGTATTCCCAAGTAATTAAAGTTATGTATTCCCAAGTAATTGTCACATTTCCTTTGCAAATGCCATCTTTAAATGTTGAACTACCCAAATATCCATACAAACAGTTGCTTTGGAAGTCCCATTGATTTGGAGCATTTCTGGGTCCGGTTTGAAAGTACACAGCTTCAGCTGCTTGGCTACCAGTACATTGAACATCTTAATGAAAAGTTAGCCCTTATTCTATTGCTGTTGGATGCAAAAGTACAATATTCGATCTCTGTCAGGTGCTGAAGCTATATCTTGCTGTATCCTCAAAAGAGGAGGAGGAAGAAGTAAAAGAGTCTCAGGGTGCCTCTGCTTAGGAGCTTAGGATATAATATAATACTGTGTTGGTTTTCTCTGATCCATTCAGAAGTCACACTTCTATTACTCAGTTTTCAGTAGCAGGCAGCTTTCCTATACTAATATAGTAAAACCTTGCATAAAGAGTGCCTCGCTTAGAGACTAACTCACTTAAAGAGCAGAATTTTCTCCGAATGGTCGCCTTACTTAACAAATAAAACCAACCAAAAACTCGCTTAATAACTAAATCAGGCTTTGCAATCCACCACCACCACCACCAGAAGTCACAATTGGTCACTTACAATGGTGTTTCACTTAAAGAACAAACTCACTTAAAGAGTAATCCCGTGGAACACATCATGCTCTTTAAGTGAGGTACCACTGTATTTTTAAGACCCTTCACATATTGTTGCCATAACAACTGGCTTCTTTCCAACTAGATTATTGTTTTCAGTGGATTTACCCAAGAGATGCCCACATGTTAATATTTTTATTCTCCTTTACAAAGACGTTCTGATTGCCTTCCTCACCAGTGGGCCAATTAACTCTCAAAACCGGCAGTTTCTTGCTTGGAAACCTGAAGTAGAGTCAAGGAAAGGTTACTTGTAAGTACAGTATGTAGCATAGATTATATATCTCCCATATTATTTTATACTAGTTCCACAGCATTCGATGGGATGTACTGTGGGACTTGCAATGTTGTATTGTGACATCTTTCCATTTTTCTTTGTTGTTTGGAAGAAAATGGGGCTTATGGAAAGATATATATTTGGATTCATAGCTTTAAAGCTGAAATAACATCTTTTTTTCTTACTACAGGCAAGGATACGCACAGCAAGAGGTAAGACATACCCTCTCCGCATTTATTTTAGCAACAGGTTTCAATTTATAGTTTTTGTCTTTAATATAACTTGGATGACTTTGCCTGTTGCATCATTTGGGCTGTTGGAAATGACCTGTGAAACCAAAAGATGATATTCTACATATTCTATTTGTGTGTGTTTTTGTTCTTGCACTTCAGTTTGATTGTTGCCTGTTATATGGAATATTTGCCTATAATTTATGGTGATACAGTAGTACCTCATACAATGTCCAAACTTGGTTCCACAAGTTAGGACGTTGTATGAATTCCGACTTTGTATGAGGCATACAAAATCCTAGCCACGATGCCTCATACAATGCCCAAAATTATTGCCACTGATGCTTTGTATAACGTCGTTCCCATAGAGATACATTGTAACAGCGCAGACTGCAGGGCAAAGTCAAAGAAACACAGGAAACTGACAAAACTTTAAGAGGGGCCAGAGGAGTATGTTTCTTCACCAGTGGGGAGGCGATGGTCGGCGTCTTCACTGCAGCCCTCCCCGCCCGACGAACAGCTGGGCGAGGGCGAATCCCTGCCACCTTAACGGACTTTTAAAGTCCTGGCTGGAGGCAGCGGTGGAAGGGGGGGTCCCGTAGCGCAGTAGCAGCAATGGTCGACATAGCACTACAGGCCTCCCCACCCGATGAACAGCTGGGCGAGGGCAAATCCCTGCCGCCTCAACGGCCTTTTAAAGTCCTGGCAGGAGGCAGCGGTGGAAGGTGGGTCCTGTAGCGCAGCGGTGGCGGTGGTCAGCGTCTTCGCTGCGGGCCTCCCCGCCCGACGAACAGCCGGGCGATGGCCACAGGGTCCTATAGGGTCAGAATCGACTGTGCAACTGAACAACAACAAAAAAACTGTACTTCTAATGTAAAAACCCTAATACCTCATACAATGTCTGGCGATGGTGTATGAGGCAACTTTTTCCCAAAAATTGGGCGACGTTGTATGGATCCGACAGTGTATGAAGCGGATGTTGTATGAGGTATTACTGTACTTCAGTATCATCTTTCAAAAATGATTATCATACGATACAGTGTTTCATGCCCCAAAATGGGAATGTCTCTTTCTTTAAGTTCTCAGAATGTGTGAAAGAAGACTATACAGTGGTACCTCGCATAATGAACAGATTGCATAGCGAAGAATGTGCATAATGAAACGTTCGTTATGCAAAGACGATACCCCTCATAATGAACAAATCTGTTCGTTATGCTGGGTTTTTGGTAACCAGGATATACCCACTCAATGGGAACCCCGGTTAACTGACATTTTTTCTTCGTTATGCGGGGTATGTCCCATAGAGAACCACATAATGAAAAACTGCATAGCAAAGAGCTCTGTGGAATAGAGTTTTTTCGTTATGCAGGGTTCTACTGTATAGACTTTTTAATGATATGTTTGTTTGATTGACATGACACAAGTCTGCCTGTTCTTTTCCCCTTGTGTTTGATAGATGATCCCTTGCAGTAATGAACGGATGGCCTCACTGTTAAAGTACAGATCTAGAAGGCTATATCTGTGCCATAACAGATATTTTGTATATTAGGGGGAGAGGTTCCAGAGTTATATCAATTTTGACTGTTCATTCAAGGAATAAATGCAAAGATATACTTAATTCTAATTTAGTTAACTGTCATGCATTTTGAAGGTGAAAGTTGCAATTTCTGCACATGTTCATTCTTCAAACCTTGCATAAAATGTGTTTTGTACTCAGAAATCTGATCATAAGAGGAGGGCTTTACCAGGCCAACCAGTGCTCTAAAAAACTAATAACTCATGTGTCCAGTAGAAGATTTGGCTAACCTGAAAAACTACAGGAGGCAAGGGGGAACCTGTATAGTCATACTATGAATTTGAACTTTTTGCGCTTTTAGTGTGAGAAGAAGCAATGTTATTAAAAACAAAAATAAAACTCCACATATCCCTAAATTATTATTATTAATAATAATAATAATAATAATAATAATAATAATAATAATAATAATAATAATAATAATAATAATAATAATAATAATAATAATAATAATAATAATTTGTACCCCACCCTACTCAGCACAAGGCCGACTCAGGGTGGCATTACAACATTTTAAAGAAACAATATACAATTAAAAAAGAGAAAATAATAATAATAGACAATCTATATATGCAAAACACAGCGTACTAAATACAATAAAAAATATACAATACATACAGCTCCAGGTGCAAGATACAATATAACAAAAATACAATATAAAGAAGAGCACATGCCAGGCCGGGGAAGGAGCTGGACAAGGCGGTGGTGGCAGATTATACAGTCCATGCCGCCGAGAACCCCAAGTAAGCTCAACTTCCCCACAGCTAAAACCGGACCGGGGAAGGAACTTTTTTCCCCCGCAGGACCAACACAGGTGCTACCACTCTTCCTGGTTTGCCAGACCAGGAGGAGAGCTCCATGTCACTGTCTCTCTCCATGTCCCTGCTTACACCAAGGGCGGGGGAAATGGCGCTAGTGTCGGGCACGTGCGGCAGCTTTTGAGGGCTCCTGGCATGATGTTCCTCAGCTGGGCTCGGCTGGGCTCCTACCCACCCCCACCCCCCATGACCAGCAGGGCTACGGAAGAGAGCCAGAGACACTGGTGTTGGGCATGGGGCAGTTTTTGAGGACTCCCATCGTGATGTTCCTCAGCTGGGCTCGGCTGAACTCCCACCCCCTGTGACCAGCAGGGCTATGGAGGGGAGCCGGAGACTCTAGCATCGGGCACGGGACAGCTTTTGAGGGCTCCTGCCACAATGTTCCTCAGCTGGACATTTTGATTCTTCAAACCTTACATAAAATGAGGTTTAAACACTATTTTCTACTAGTACAATCCTAAACAAATACAGTAATAATAATCTTGTTTTTTTGTTGTAAAGGCTAACTTGTAATCCTTTAACCTCAATTTTTTTTTACTGTACTTGCATTATCCATTCAACCTGTCTCATTAACCTATTTCTGTTTCCAATTTTCTTTGTCAGCAACAACAATTGCTGAGGCCTTCCCTTCTCAGACCAGAGGTACAACTTTCTCCATTTCTTTATGTTCTAGAACTTTCAGAGCATGTATGCAGAATTCATTCTCTCACACATTGCTACTTTGGCCAAATATATTTCTTAACCACTGAAAGAGAGAGGAAGTATATGTTACTTTTTTAACTACCTATGCATTCAACTTAACCGACAGTTTAATTAATTTTATGAACTTCATTTTGCTGACATCAGTTGTGTGGTTTTGAAGCTGACACATCGCCAAAGCTGTTCTGCTGTCACTAAAACTGCCCCAAGTCCATTTTCGTCCAAAATAGCACAGTTAGATATGGTACTATAAGCTAGACTCAAGGATCTAAATGATAATTACTAAGATCCTTTCTGCTCTAATAATTCTAAGGACTTCCATTAACTTTGGTCAAATGATGAACAGTAAGTACTTCATAGTCTTTTTGAAGTTTGTCAGTATTAGGCACTGCAGTGTTTTCTCAAATTTCATTCATCCCATTGATTAACAGGTAGATGTTTTCATTATACTTTGTTCATTACAACACAGAAGGCAATTCAACAAGTAGCAGCCATTTCAATGAATGAATAAGCAGTTATGGAAAAAAAGGGAAACACCTCTGTGTAAATTTGAATTCCAAGGACCTAGAAATCATTGAATCAAGGCATAGAAGTATAGCCAGTATAATATATAGCCATGGAAAGGCTGGAATGAGCTTCTTTGACAAGTGCAGCATTGGTTTAAAAGCTGGATCTGAGACATAGAAATGTATAGGAGAATAATCTTTAGGAAAGCAAAAAAACCAACAACCCTCAATTGTTGTTTCAAACAAATTGATTAAGGAGTTTTCCTGAAAAAATAAAATAGTTATAGGCATTATTAGTCAAAGAATGTCTTAAAATACATCTGATCTCAATTTTTTATTCATGGCTTATCTTTCTTCAAATACCATATTAGTAATAAACCATAAAATAATAATATAATAATTATAAACTGCTTTATTTTTATAGCAATAAATAGCTTAAGAACATGGCTTTCATTATGCACTCCTCAATATATACCAGGCTTTCTCTTAAATAAGAAGTATTCTATAAGCAATAACACTGCACCACACACAAAAATATTGTCTGCTACTTGGTCTAATCCATGTGTCCTATAGTAAATCAAGTGCACTCAATCCAAATCTGAAGTCCAATTCTGCCTAGAATATCAGGATATTAAGTTAGCAATTCTCACCCTCTTGGTTAGGTTCTTACGTTGATCATGCAGAGTATATTTGCCACAAATGTAGCAAAAATTGTCTGGTTTATTAACACAGCTGTGCCTACTCATCTTTAACTCAAAATAGACTCACTATGACCTAGCTGTAGTATCCAATAAGATGATTTCACACTAGAGAGAAGCCCCTTGGTCCACCTCACCTTATATACCTATTGACAGCAGCCCACTGACTTGCCCAGACATGCCCAGCCACTGCTGGAACATGCATGCCACAGGGGACATGATGATTCAGCTGAGGCAGCAGCAGGCATAATGGTAGCTGCAACTGTTATAATGTTTCTATGTAAAAATACATTACCCAATACCATTTGAACAGCTAAAGCAGACCTATAATTTAAAATCTGTATGTGGTAGGCAAATTCTGATTTCAGATTTGGAATCAGCACACTCGATATCATGTAAATCACAGTTGTTATTCCCAGTGCAGTGTAATGTATGAGAATTTGGGATTGAAAAGCAAAGATTTTGAGAGAAATAACATACAACTTTGAGAATATTCCATCATGCCAAGAAATATTGTGTGTACAAAATAAAACAAACTATTGTTCTTTCAGTTATAGCATGAATGAATGCCATCTACTGGTTTGAGAGTCGGAATTGTGTTAGATACTGATTTAAGATCCCTTTGACTTTGCCTTATTACAGTGCCACCAGGGGATTCTGAGCAAAACCACAGAAGTACTTTAATTCTCCCACAGCATTGGTATGGAGAGGAGGAAAAACCCTCTGGGATTATGATTATCACTCCAATGACAAAAGTCAGGGATAAAAAGATCTAGCAACTTTCATTTTTTTCTTCCTCTGCTCTTACCCATTCCAACATGTCACATTCAGGGCTAGCAACCTATGGATGGATGTACCTGTATTCCTGCCAAATTTTTCTTATTTCTTTTTCTTGAAAATTACAGGAACTCTCTATGGAATCTGGAATTGATCCTGGCCAAGAATTCTATGGGCAAGATTACTACAGTTATGAGCATGGGTATTGTTCATTCTGCATTTTCTTGATGACTTGAAAGATTGTGAATCTTTATTGTTATTCCTTGGTGCAGGCATGGGGATCCTCCCTGGAATCTTAAGGGCTGCTTTTGGGGCATGCCCCAGGGCTTTGGAGTGTAATTCCTCTCAAGAGCAAACCTGTAGGCCAGTCTCCTGACTTGGTGTTCTCCACACTGAAATACCACATAGCAACACACAGGCAGACATTTAAAGGAAGCAGTAATCTGGCGACTCATGTTTGGTGTTCAGTTGTACAGGGAAATCCACTAAGAACTAATGCACTCATGTAAAGCTTGTCAGCACCCCAGTGAATGTCAGCTAGGGCTTCTTCCTAAAGCTTTCCCAAGTCTTAGATGACTTGGCTATCTTAGACTCAGGTTAGGTGTCTCTGCAGTGTTTTTGTAAAATACTTTTCTTGGTTTTCTGGGATTTACTGCAGATTCTTTGCCCCTATATGACCAGGTTTCTCACCAGTCTGTGATTCCAGAATCCTATAACACATGTGTATAACATAACATTTTGCCCAAAGTGTCCTACACCTGGAGTTTGCCCTGTGGGAATAAGCAGATCCCAGCCAAAGGAAGAAAATTGGGTTGTGGCGTTGGAAACCAGTGTGAATGTGAGGGAGGGCTTCAATAATGAGATCATTTTCTTATTTGTCACTACCAGTCCCAAATTTGGAAGATACCCTGTGAAAAATAAGAGACTGCCAGAAGCTGAGCTGTAGGAAAAACGGGGTGGGGAACAGAATAGAGAAATATAGAATAAGTCTAGAATAAACAAGTGACCAAATGAAAATGTTCTGCATGAGAAGAGTGCTGTTGTGTACTTGAGAATATACTTAACCTACATGAATACAAACATAGAGAATGTCTGTACCTGGATTTTTTCCCAGGTACGAATTACCTCAATACGGAAGTCGCCGCCGATTGTTGTCTCCTTCTGGAATGTATGATGAGTATGGTGAAATGGTTGTGGAAGGTGATGGTAGCTACTATTATAGTCCACAAGGAACCACAGCAGAAGCAGAGGTAGGTTTGTTTCTTCTTCCCATTCCATTGCCCTTTCAGGAAGAGAGTTTAAGCAGAGGCTTTTCATATGCTCTGCATAAAACTGTTAATGCGCAGTTTTCACATTCCAGAATCATAGGCTTCAATCCACTAGTTGCTGGAAGTCGCATTCCACTCTCCCGTGTAATCACATCCAAACCCCAAAGACTCGGGATGACCTCTCTGAGTTATCTGGAATTGGAAATAATGGACATTAAAGGAAGGCAGATTTATTCAAAATTGGGCAGGATTTCTGCCCAGTATTATAGGGCAGTTTATTTGAACCTTGCCATCACCAAAATAAAGTAAGCATAGTTCATACTGTCATCTCATGACAAAATTATGAAATAGATAGTCTAGAGAAGGGTTTGACCATTGTGAACAAATAGATGTTGTCAAACTAAAATAATATTTATGTATTTATTTAATACTTATCTAAGTATTAAGGCAGGCACTGTGGCGGCTTGGTGATTAAGACGCTGAACTTTATGGCACGGACTGGATGAATTGGCATCGAGGGTCAGATTTGGCCCACAGGACGTAGTTTGGGCACCCCTGTATTAAATAATAGGGATTCAGTGTGTTAGCAAAAGAGAACCATATATCCTGTCCTATGCCATTTCTTTTGTCCCTGGTCAGTTCATTATAGGACTGTGGTGGCTTAGTGGTTAAGACACTGAAATTGATGACTGGAAGTTCAGCAGGTCAGCAGTTCAAGACCCAAGTGCTGCATGACGGAGTGAGCTCCCATCATCTGCCAACCTAGCAGTTCATTATCTAAAGACATTTGGAGGGTCACAGTTGCTCATCCTGATGGGCGTATCCTCCCTCCGAATCAGTTGACAGATACAGGTGATCTAACAGAGTTTTAAGGCATATTCACTCCCTCTTCACTCAGTGGCATACCTTGCTCTGGGAGCTGCAGAGGCCAGACTAGATTTTGTGGCATAATAGAAGCACACTGTTAATAGGTTGACAACAGAGTATAGGTGTTGCTGGGGTGGGGGAGAGAGAAAACTCCCTTGTTATTTGAGGGCTGCACAAAGGAGTAGGAATATATGCTAGTCACACTTCCCATATTTCCTCAGGATGGTTAGTGTTTGGTGTGATAAGTAAACATATAATTCAAGCAACTCATTAGAGCTCCACTGTGCATTTCAGCTCCATTTCAGCGATCACATCTCTAATTAGTATGAGGAGCCTAAAAGAGCAGCCTTTGTAAACGTTTATCCCGCATCTGTTGTTCATTATCAGCACTCTAGCACCCTCTAGTGGCCAGAATTTATATAAAACCTTTACTGTACGTTTCAAAAAATCTCATTATTCCCATTGCTAGTGCTTAGCTGGTAATAATATTAATTTCATTTCAGAAATTATTCTGAATTGAAAGGATTTTTGCTGGAGAAACTCTGCTCAGGGGACGCCCAAATGAGGCTCCTTTAATGTCCCCAAGGTCTTTTCCCACCGAAGTAGTCCCTATTTATATACTAGCAATTTCTTGCTTTCGATCTGCTAGGTTGGCAGGTGCTGGGACAGATGGTGGGCGCTCATTCTGTCATGCAGTACTTGGGTCTTGAACTGCTGACTTGCTGGCTTTCCAACTAACAAGGTGAGCTTCTTAAAAACTGAGCCACCTAGCTGGTGCCTTCCATACTGTAAAAATAAATTATCAGGATGGCAGAAGATCCAAGTTGGTCCTCCAAAGAACGCACTCTGATACCCCTTGCAAGCTATATAGAGCTGGACAAAATCTTCCATTTCCATCTGCAGCTACTCATAATACTGCATAAAATACACATGCTTGATTACAGGTAAGTATTTGCCACTATGGTTGCTGAATGGAGTTATGCAGAGAAGGGACATCTCAAACAATTATGGCCACAATTTTGAGTTTGGCATGAGACTCTGATAGTGTCTCAGCTATTCTAGAAGTTATACGAAGGTGACTCATATACATATACTGGCTCTAGCTCAATACAGCATGCTATTAATTTTGTCTTGTTCCATGCCATTAGGGTGATATATTTTCATACTAGCTATAATGAAAGTCTTTGTGTGTGTCTATGTAATTCACAGGGGATGAGTCAAATTGTTGTAAGCCAGAGACCAGGGGCACAAGTAGCTATTAGTGAAGGAAAAGCTGTAGGTCCAAGCCAGGGAAGAAAGAAACTAAGAGCAGTCATGCAGCTGAGCCGAATAGCAGCTAGTGCTCGCCAGCCAGGAACAACTGAGGCAACCCCATCTCCCTGGAGAAAAGCAAAGATATTCCCAATGATGCTACAGAAGGTGAAAGGCAAAGATTATGATGAGCTGATGGAAACTCAGCAAGCTGATGGAGAAGAAAGCATGGTTATTAAGGGAAGCTATTTCCAGAAATCAGCAGGTGACATGCCATCAACAAAGAAGGTCAGACGTGCTTTGAAACGTGCTAGTGTTTCCAAAAAGATTCAGGCACGTGACGTGTCTGAGGAAGCGAGTGAATCCGAATCAAAGTCGGGAATTTCAATTAGTGTTACAGCAGAGAGTGATTCTGAGCAGAGTGACTATGGAAAGAGGAAAAGAAGAAAAACATCTTCCTCAAGTGATGAGTCCTCCTCTTCTTCCTCCTCCTCCTCCTCATCATCATCATCCTCATCATCCTCATCATCAGGAAGGACTGCTTCTGCGTCCCAGTCAGATAAAGATTACTTGAAAGTTACACTTGACCAAGATGAAGCAACTGAAAGCACTGTGGACTCTGATGAGGAACATTCCAATTCATCTAGCTCCACGTCAAGTAGCAGCTCAGAAGATGAAACATCAGATACTCAGAGCAAGGTATCCCACACAGAGGCAGATGACACAGAATCAAAAATATCATCTTCCATGCAAAGTTCCATCAGTAGTGAAGTCACTCCAAGGTCAGGAAAAATCAAGAGGCCTAGGTCTGCTTTCAAGAACCAGTCATCTACAGCTGGAAGTGAATTAGATGATGCAATAGTGGAATTATCAGAAGATGCTGAAGAACCATCATTGGCCACAGAAGAAGAGGAGGAGGAGGAGGAAGAGTCTTCCATGAATGAAAGAAATGCTTCCATCCATCAAAGTGGAACCAGTGAAGGTGATAGTGCCACTGAAGGAGAGAGAACTACCATTAAGAGCTCTGATACTATCCTGAAAGGCAAGGGTGTAAATACAAAGGTGGATGCACGATCCAGTGGACAAACAGTTACTGGCACTAAAGGGGTTCCAGATACTACAGAGTCAGAAAATCCTAGCGACTCCACATCCTTTTGAATAACAAGTAGAACAGTAGGTAGACAGTTTGCCGTAAGGTGTGGCTTTGGTTTGCTGTGCCTTCTGTATTGCTTGTGTGAAATGTGGGCATATATACTATGCATAATTTGGAAAGGATCCAGCCATCTCCCATTGAAAGAGATATTTTGCAAAACACAAGTAAATAACACCTATCAGAGTGGCTTTGGGTGCCTACAAATATAATGGTGTATAGGACCAGAGTTCAGGGGAAGCTCAGTGTAGGTAGGCTCAGATGTTTAGATTTAAATTTAGTTAATCATAATTGGGTAAGGAGTGACATTCCCAAATTACTTTTGTGTAAGTTTTAGACGGGGGGCTTGTTCTGCCAGTAAAAGTCAGAAGCAAACCTTAGTTATTCAGTGATTCAGGATTTCTGATTCATAACTGAACGTATAATAATACTACCATGTAAATGTTTGAAATACAGGACAACAGGATCGACCACATCACATTAAAGTCAATATGAATCATGACAGACTACCCCTGCCCATCCATAGCTTTTCCCTTTGCCACTGGGGTTTCTGCTATTTTTGACAGTAGATCCATTTGGTATATCATTTGAATCAATGCAGAGAAGTGTGTGCAGTGTGCTGTTGGTTGGCACAATGACATGGGGTCTGGGAGGTGCAGTGTTAAAACACCACGAGGACTGGAACTTTGCAAATACTGCCATTTCTTTCTCTTTTTTAAAATCTTGGTGTCAACACTTTTGTGCTAGGGCATCTAGATGCAAGAGAGAGATAATTTAATTTAATTTAATTTTTACATTTGTATTGCCGCCACCCCCCACCCCCAACCCACCGAAGCGACTCCGGGCGGCTCACAAATAAGAACATAAAAGACAATAAAACATCAATGATAAAATTGTTTTAAAAAACATCCCCATTAAAATCTCATCCACCCCATCTGTAAAAAAGAGGGAGCATCTTATACAAGCCAGCAGGCAGGGGTCACTCCTCCATCAGAGCCCCACACCTGCCCCACCAGCCAGGTTTTGAGTCCTTTCCTAAAGGGGAAAGAGAGCAGGAAATTGCCACTCAGACCTTCTTTACAGTTGATTAAGGGAGTTCTCCCATAGCTGTTCCTCCCGCAGATAAGGAAGACTACAAGGAAGCTATGGTAACAAGCTGCAAACAGGACTTTTCATCAATTCCTCCTTACTTTGTGTGTCGCTGGTTAACATAAATTTACCCAGGGAAACCCAATTTCCTAGGTGCAACTTCACAGCTGGTCAATTCACATTTTTTTCTCATTGTGTAGTCACTGTGAATCAGATGATTCAGCACTTCAGTTAATAGGATTGTGTTTGAAGTGGTGTCAACGAATATACCATTTTGCATGAGATGTTTGATGGTTAATTCACACAAGCAAGTTACCACTTGATACTGCAATTGGGAATAGGCAGGTGTGTTTTAACAATCTTTGGAGTGTGCTTATTTTTACCCTGCACGGTTTCCATTTTCAGAGATGTCTCTGTGCCTTAGAAAGCAACTCTATTTAAAAACAATGTTTACTGAATAGTACCATCTCTTCCTTACTTCTAAAACTAACTGCAAGTTTTATTTCATAGATTAGAAACTAATTCTTAAATGAACTCATTGGACATTAGCCAGCTGAGGATATGACCACACTGGGACATTGAATTGGCTTTGCTTCAATTTGATTTGAAGCTTTTTTTTTTTACAGGATCATTGCTCACACGGCGGGGGGGGGGGGGGGCTGCAAAGTTTCAAGAACTCAATGCTCACACACTGAACCACTGCAATTGACATTCTAGCCCACTTCCTCCTTCCCTATACCCTGCCTCTAACATTTATTTTATGGAATTGTCTCTCAAATCCCCCTTCCTCTTTCCTCTTCAGTAAAGTTTCACACAGCTGCTCATGTCAGCATTAGCACCAACTGCAAGAAGAGGGTTTAATTTTATTTTTTCTCTCTCCCACTTCACTCCTTCCCATTTTGGCGCTGCGCTTGCATTGTATTAATATATCAGATTAGTACTAGTCAGATCTGCAAAAACTGAGGTGGAGGGAAAGGACAGAAAGCCAGGGTTGTTTAAATTGTTAGCTTAACAAATTTAAACAACCCTGCCCCTCTGTTCCTTCTTTTTGTCTTGGTTCTTATACAGGTGAAACTCGGAAAATTAGAATATCGTGCAAATGTTCATTCATTTCACTTAAAAGGTGAAACAAATATATGAGATAGACTCACTACATGCAAAGCGAGATATGTCATGCCTTAATTCATTATAATTGTGATGATCATGGCATACAGGATACATGAGATTATGTGATGATTATGGGGTACATGAAATTGGGGGGTTGGGGTTTTCATAAGCTGTAAGCCATAAGCATCAATATTATAACAAAGTAAGTCTTGAACTATCTCACTTTGCATGTAATGAGTGTATCTTATATATTTGTTTCACCTTTGAAATTGCATTACTGAACTGAATGAACATTTGCACGATATTCTAATTTTCCGAGTTTCACCTGTAGAACTGGCCAGTGCTATTCTGATATATTAATAAAATATATCAGTGCTAGCCTTGTTTATTTTAAGAAAAAAACCTATAACCCTCAAGGACACTCAGTGGAAGATCAGGGAGGAGGGTGTCTCTGAAGTCCATTAACATAACACCCAATTTTTTACATCACTACACCAGCACCAATAGTCATGCCTGCATCCTTTTAAATGTTAAAATTTGCCTGCACAACAAAAAGTATGATTCAATTCTTCCAGATTGAAAAACTATAAGTACACAACAGCAGGGAAAAAATGTTTTTGGGGGGAAACAGCCATGGATATATTTGATTTAGCCTTAGTCTTATGTAGACAGCAAGAAGTACTTTGAATTCACCTGTTTTTCAAACAGAGCAAATCCCACAATACTTGAAGGTGCATTCAGCTTTTGAGTCTCTGTTGAGTGGAAAATCACATTAAAGGAGTACCAGTGAATTTCACTACTGTGCAAGCATTGCTGTTCTGTAGAAATGATAGGTTTTCTTTTCTGGAAATCACTGCATGTGAAGCAGCTACAGTTGTGCAAATACAATACACAGTCCTACATTACTAAACTGTAATGATTTTCCACACAGCAGAATCTCAGCATATTACTTATGGATTTTTTATTCAGTTACACAGTTCACTGTTGAAAACTGGGAAATGGTAATTATAGCAATAATGAATAATTATGTAGTCTTGGTTACTATACTTTTTTACTACTGGATTCCAAATTTTATGTTTGTGTAATGCCATTATAAATTAATCTTCATGTTATTGTACACATCAGGGAAACTTGCTGTAAGGCATTACATATGGATAATGGTTTCATGTGATATTTATTCATAACAACAATATTGTCACCACACAGTTGTCGTAATAATTAAGATTGTTGATCTCCAAAATACCATTTTTTTTAATATAATCACAGCAGAAATATTTGAGGCTTTTCTCCCATGAACTATTATTACTTTGCAGTGCTTTGAATTATCTATTATAGAAGGGCATGCTTTTCCAAATAATTACACTATTGGCAAACACATTGCCCCTGTTGCTATCTAAGGCCAGTTCATCTGCCTGTATTTCTTGTGTGTTTATTTTGATGGTTCAGTTTTGTCTCAAAATGCTATTCTGATGGATAGAACCGGAATAAAGTCTCTGTTGGATCATGGAGATAAACATCTATTGAATTAGAAAGTTAAAAAAATTAAGCTCATATGGAACATCTCTCCCATAAACCTCATTTACCTAGTCCTACTTTTCAGTGGGATGACGAAACGGACAATGGTGTGCATTAAGAAAAAATATAGCACCTTTACTGAAGTAGTTTTAAAAAAAATTCTCTTGTGTTTACAGTGGGCAAACAAGAAAAGGATCAAGTTGGTGGTTGATCCAGAGTACGAGACCAGTTCCACTGCAGAAGACAGTGCTCCTGAGAGCCAAAGGAATCGCCTCAGCAACCCCAATATACAAACCAACATCAATGGCAACATCTACCTTGCTCAAAATGGGTCAGTTATAAGAACCCGACGAAGTTGCCTTTCCAACAATTTAAAGGTCACATCCCCTGTGCGGCTGGGGAAACATTTCAAGAAACTTGATAAATTAGCAGTGACTCATGAGGAGAATGTCCCACTGAACACATTTTCAACAGGGGCATCGTCCAGTGACAAATCTAACATAAGGCCGTGTAGTGTGTCCTTTGCATCCTCCACTATGGACAGTGGAATCATAGCAACAAAATCCGGGGGCAACAGATTGAAAAGCACAGGAGAGCATGAGTCCATTATTGATAATGAGGACATCAAAGAACCTTTAGAATTACCCAGTGATCACACACAGTCTGATGACGAGGAACTCTGGATGGGTCCTTGGAACAACCTCCACATACCAATGACAAAGCTGTGACCTCTCCTTTTCATTTTAATTTTTACTCCCATTTATAACAAAAGTACGCTTTTTATCATCACCAAGGAAAAACATATGAACTTTGTATTGTGCACATATGTTGTATACTTTGAACAAAATGCTTTAAAGTAAAAGAAAAACAAAAAAAATCCAGAGAATTTGCACTTAACATTTGTACCAATTAATTGTTCTTCCCAACAACTCTTTTTAACAGGCTCCAAAATCACTGAACAAATATTCATTAAAATGGACTAGTTTTGTTGGCTCTGGAGTTGTTGTTTAATAATAATCAAATCACTGCTTAAGTGCACAGAAGGTGATTGTTCAATGTTTGTAGATGAAATAGCAACAGTCATATACTTATTTGACTTGTCTGTAAAGCACATGGAAGCTTAATCTGCTTCCACTACAGTTTCACCCATAAATATATAGCAAGAAACCCAACTGATAAAACTACACACCTAATGTATGTGATTTAAGGTGTTTTTAAAGGCTCTGACTAAGTTTTTCATGGTTCATAAATTACACTGCACAACCATCAGGTGACTCCAAGGTTAGTTTGGGTGTTGTGAAGATTTAATCTCTATTGGAAGACAACCATGACAAAAAAAAATCACTTGATGCCTTGGAAATAGGTTCTATTTTTATTAAATGTGCCTTATTTCTAGAAAAAATGTATCCAACAATGTAGCCATTGGTTCTGGTGATGCTTTCCTCTGCAGTGTAGGAGAGTCATTTATTTCATGACAGATCCTCCATATTCTAGAAGACTTAATCAAATATTTTGTTTGAAACAAACACGTTGACTTTTTAAAGATCCTTTATAAGTCTCCAGAAATTTTTACAGTTCATCTCTGTATCCCTTTGAGCTGTAATATTTTTGAATGGACAGCACTGTCAGATAATGTACGTTTACTCACATCTTCCATTTAGGAATGCAGATTTTAAAAGCAGTTTGCTCTTTTTAATTTTTATTTTCCGCCTTTGTTAATGCTAAAGCCTGGCATGAGAAGTTTCCATTACAGCAACCAAAAGCATACTAAATCCACTTTATATGGTAAAATTAGTGTGATGGGAGTGAAGACTGGGTGGATTGATGCAATTTTCATCACATTCTGATGCAGATGCGAGTTTTGCTATATTATCGTTCCAGTTTGTTATTCAGTTTTATATTTAAAGTATTTCCAGAAGTAGACAAACTTAGTGTCAACGATGTAAGCAATTTAAGTGTTTGGATGGCCAGTATACTCTGCAGCCTTCCAGTTTCCACCCATAAGGCATTGCAATTTGTCCCTCACTTTCATTCCTCTATTTCACTCTGGCTCCACCCCTAATTCCCACCATCAATGAACAATTTTCCACTGTCTAATGTAGCATACCCACTGACTAGTGGATATAGTAAATTTGACTTAAATTATGAGCTGAACATGGTCGGATATAGTAAATTTGACTTAAATTATGAAGTGGACATGGTATTCAGTAATTGTATTACTCAGAACTCAGAATTCTAGAGTAGTATCAATTGTGACATGCTAGCTATGGAATTCCTGAAGTTCTGGTCTCTGAAAAGTAAGAATATTTCCTCTCTATGGTATGACTGCATCAGCATGTACTGAACTGTCCACACACTAACTCAATGTACACTCCCAGCATACCAGCCCAGGTTTGACATGAGCCATGGCCCCGTAAGGAGTTAATCTTCCTCAGGAATTACTTCTTTGCTCTACAAATACAGGCTACACTTTTTGTTTCTAGGTGGACAGGTTGGCAGATGGATGTATAGCCATGGTGGTCAACCTTGGCACTCCAGATGTTCTTGGACTTCAATTTCCAGAAACCCAAGACCCCATGAATCCACATGAATGGGTTTAATGTGATTCATCCAGCCACCTTTGTCACTCTCAGAAGCAGAAATAAAACGAGCCCATACTTTCGCTTCCAGGAGTGATGAGGATAGCACGGGCTGGGTGAATCACAGTAAACCCTTTCGTGTGGATTCACGGGGGCTTGGGCTTCTGGGAATTGAAGTCCAAGAACATCTGGAGTGCCAAGGTTCACCATCACGGATGTATGGAACCAACATTTTGTTCCAACAGATGCTGTCAGAAATGGATGTAACATATCCAATTGCTCCCTGTAACTACAGCTCTTATAATTTAACTGCTTCAGGGTCTATACATTTACAGCATAATAGGATGCATGATACATCTGATGTACTTTTTTTTAAAAAAAAAGTCTCCCCTACATAATGGCTGCTTAATATACAAAGTAACAATCCACACCTCAAAGCATTATAAATTAGAAATATTTCCAGTGGATGAGATACTCAACTTGGGTAAATCAACATAACTTTACTGAATCCAATGGAGGTTTTTAAATTTACAGCTTCTGGGACACTTCCATAATGGAATTCTTAAACTATAAAACTGCTCTAAGTGAAGCATGAATCAGGCCCCAGGTATCAGCAATATAGTCATTATATAATGCAATAATCTCTATGTAGATGCATAGAATGGAAGATTAAAGATGGTGCAAAATCATTTAAAACAGGGATGTTTGTGATAATTAATCTTGCCTTTTTATTTCTATCACATTCTCTGCTAAAATCCTCCTCTCTCCTCACATTAGTTTTGTTTCTATGTAATATCCATGTCTTCAGCTTTTGTGGTTAATTAATAATATTTTACTTTATGGCAACAGCAGCCAGAATTAAAATGGGAATGATGTGGGCACTTGAATGATGTCAAAAGACACAAAAGGTAATCGAGCAATGAATATAGATCCATATATTTTCTGGTACAGCTTGCCTGTGGGCTGAGAAAAGCAGGATGGATTCTAAGCCAAAAGGATTCTAAATTGAGCTGCTAAGACCAATAAATACTGAAACTTTAATAAGCTTACATTGTATAAAAATGACCTGTCAGGAGGATGAGGGTTTGGGAATATTAAGACTTTTCTTTTTCCATTCTTTTAATTGCATAAATCTGTGTCATATGGTTTACAGCCAGAAAACTTATTCCTTTGCAACTCTGACTGTGTGTTTTTCCCCAAACCCACATAGTGTTACTCAGTAGACCTCTTCCCATAATTAATAAAATAATTTTGCATAAAGCAGAGATTGGGAATTTGCTGCAAACAACCCAACTGGCAGAAGAGAGCTGCATATCCATCCCGATTTGGTTAAGGTGATTCCTATGTGGCATTGCTCACTATGAAAATGTAATTTCATTTACTATCCACAGTTTAAAGCAACGATGAAACCATATCCACATTAAGATCCTGCAGCACGCATTGACCAGCATGTTTCTCTCAATTTAGTCATCATATCTTTAGAACATCAGATAAAAACTCATTCCGGGTCAGTCCTGTGAGTATGTTCATTCTCTGTAAATCCTAGGATCAACTTGAGCCTGGGTCCACCTGGACCTAGCTTTAGAATCTGAACATGAAGTAAAAAATAAATAAAGGGAAGTGCCTTTGAATATGTACAGAGTACTTTTCATTTAGCATTTTGTAACAACTGTCTAATAGCTTGGTCCAAGGCCATTGTTTCCAGATTGATTTACCTTGGAGTCGTTATTTAGTGAGGAGTCTGTGCATTGATAGACATCTGTGACAACACGTCACACGTGCAAATGGACATGAGAATCAAGTACATCTGCATGTGGTTTTTTAGCCATTTGGATATCACGTCACCCGCTGGCTAGGTGGACCATGACATGTGCCCTCCGCTTTCACCTAACCCAAGGGATCCGATGGAGGATGCTTTGGTGACTTTTAGTCCCAGCATAACATTATTGACAAGAGATAGGCAACACTGCCTAGTTAGACCACTCAAGCTCCTGCGCCTCAATAAGATTCTCACCTAGTGGAGGCCAGATCAATTTATTTACTTTTATTTATTTATTCATTTCATTTATACACCACTCATCTGGGTGATTTCCCACTCTGCGCAGTGTACAAGATTAAAAGAATTTAATCTTCAAACAACAAAATAAGCTACACACTTTCCACTGGCAATGTATGAGAGAAAATCAAGCTAAACTGAGCACAAAAAACAACTACTAAGTGGCATTAGGGAGGTTAATATAAATATCAAAGGGTATTTGTGCTTTTTTCACTCTCACTTCTCTGTTGTATTAATAGCCACAACGTTGTATAAATAGCAAGATAAACATGAAGGCACTGCAATTAAAGAGAGCCAAGTACAGTACTACTTAAACCTCACCAAGTGCATAACCAAAAGCTTGTGCTATTAAAAGGGCTCTGTGCAATTTGTGACTCAGCATGGTGAACCCAGGGACATGTGCCTATTAAGCTTGGATTTATTTATAGGCAAACTATCAAGTTCCTGGTGCAACAACATGGTAGGAGTATGGTCTGCTGCTAAGCCGCAATGTATCTTTCTCTTTGTGGCTGAAATATATTGTCATCCTTTCCTTCACCATATCATTTCATCATTTTCCTTTACAGCCTTTGGTCTTTATTCCATTGGTGGTTCCCCCGCTTTTCATCTATACTTATAAGAAGGGGGTTGGGCCGTACATGTCCAGAATGTATGTCCACACACGTCCAGCCTAACCCGTAGTGAGCTGGCCACACTTACCTTTTGACCTTGACACCATTGCCGTGCAGGTCCGGGAGCCAAGAGTGGGGCCAACACCCCATGAACACAAACGAAAAAACTACCATTCCCAGAGTCTTCTGCGCCGCGGCATGCCTCAGCCAATCAGGCAGGACAGCCCAAGCGCAGAGGAGGCAGGACAGCCGGCACGCACAAAGAAAAAAAAAACAGCCAACGCGCGGCCAAAACAGCTCATCCCAGGGCTCTGCCTTAACCAAGGCAGAAAGAGCCTGGGCTGAGGGAACGGTATACCAGCCACCCCTTCCGTGCCACCTGAGGACACGGCCAGACAAGCCAGTGCCGTAGGCACTGCCTCTGCCCTGCCACCCATCCCGCCCTCAGCCGTACCTGACGGCTCTCACCCCTGCCATTTCCCCTCCACTGCTTTGAGCCAGTCCACAAAACAGCAGAGGGAAAAATTCACAGGCAGCAGCCAGCAATCCGCCAGGGAGAGTGCGTCCCCTGACGGATCACTGGCTGGATTGCTGGCTGCTGCCTTTGAATTTCCCCCTCAGCTGTTTCAAAGGCTGACAGGAAACAGTGGAGGGGGTAATACAAAGGCAGCAGCCAGCAATCCATCAAGGAGAGTGCCTCCCCTGACAGATTGCTAACTGCCGCCTTTGCATTTCCCCCTCAACTGTTTCGAAGGCTGACACGAAACAGCGGAGGGGGTAATACAAAGGCAGCAGCCAGCGATCTGCTAGGGAGAGCAACTACCCTGATGGATCGCTGGCTGCCGCCTTTGCTTTTCCCCCTCAACTGTTTCATGTCAGCCTGAGAATCCCTGCTTTAATGGGAGTGATCTCTTGTGATCTATCCATCTGCTAGGGAGTCACTTCAACTTACTACCCCCCACCCCCCACCCCCCGTAGAAACCATACAGCATTAGCATCATCAAACACATTGCAAGAATTGAGGAACACATTTTCTTGCATGTTATATGATTCTTGGGAAAGAGATTGCACCAGACTGCTCCACTAGAGATCCAAACTGTGATCCATTTCCCTGTGTGATTACACCATGAGTGGCCAACCTTTTTGCACTGCAGGCCTGACCATCCCCCTGGAACAGCTGAGCAGGCTGAGCCACACCCCCAGAAACAGAAGCAGACACATTTACAGCTGACATAAATGCACCTATGTCTACGTTTATATCAGCCATGGGCATGTTTGCATATGTGTAGGTGTGTTTTACGGCTGACATAAATGCACCTACTTTTACTGTGGGGGAGATGGCGACTAGCCAGTTGGAATGGTGTTGTAGGCCGTGTCCAGCTCATGGGCCATAGGTTGGGAACCCCTGGATTACACCCTAAATATGATTGTCAATAAATCTCCTGGCTTTCAAGCAGGCAGAGTCCCTTGGAGATGATAGGGATTGGATGGATGGCTTTCCATATGCAAAAAGCACATGTTTTCCACTCATTTTCGTCTGTTATCAGTTCCCTCTACAGTTAATAACAAAAAATCTTGAATAGAAACAATGTTGGGACTGGAATTTCTTTATTCCCTTTTGGACCTGATATAAGCCCAGTGAAATCAGCTCAGTCTCACGCACTCTCTTGGGGGTTGAGGGGATGAAAGGAATGATCTGTCTGAGTGCTTCTTGGTTACATATATATTTGTTCTTTTCTTGCATATAATCTCTGCACATCTATCTCTTTAGAGGACAGGAAAAAAGAAGAGGAAGCATAGCTAACAAAAGAGCATCTGGAAGGATGTGACGGTTTCATGGACTCTAACACGGGGGAAAGCCAGCCTTTATATTTAAATTAGGAGCAGGACGTACCCGAGAAAGTGTGGAAGGAAAGTTTCTCTACCAAACAAATGGCAAATGCACATTCCACTAATAGAAGAACAGGTGCAGCTTGGCCCCTTTTGAAGATGGGGGAGATGCTCTGATATGTCACCTTGCCTTGCCTCACCTCGTCCCATTTTTAGTATCACTCATAGTGTGGATTATGCCGATACAGTGCAATCATTTGTCCCACAATGTAAAGGTTCACAAGAAACAGCCAAGTGGCAACAGTTCCCGTTCACTAGTATATCTTGCTGGATTATGCAAAGGTGTCTTGCCATACAACATGGCAAGGGGTTTTTATTGCCATTCTCTCTTGCTTCTGCTGCATGTTATATACAAGCTTTGCTGCCAAAAACCTATTTAGCTCTGCTAGCTGTACTTGTTTCCATAGATTGATACATCCAGGACACCTGCGCTCTTTTCTTACCAATTGGTTTTGTGTTGTACCCTGTAGTTCAACTCTTGGGGTTCATTATGCTGGAGAAATTAATGCTTTGGCAGACCTTCACAGCCAGGGGGATGATTAGCACACAAATAAATGTGGGGCTGTTTAATTGAGAACAATTGTGGCTTGCAGTACCTTTCCTCTCCCATTCACCCAGTGAGCATGACTCATTGTCTCTGTGTAGTGCATTTTGTGCTGATAATGTCTCCAGTACCAAAGAAAACCTTCTGTACAAAGTAGCTGCTAATAACAGAACACACACTGTGAATATAATATAGTCATAAAGTCTTTGGAAGTACTAGCCTTTGTAGGAATGACGGTCATGAACCTGTCTTGGATATGGAAAAGAAAGGAGTGTGTAAAATCACCTCCAGCTAAAGCTCAGACCAGATGTGCAGCATCATAAAATGGGCTGCATCATGTTATTGTTATTAGAGATGAGATTTTGTATTTAATGGACTTTCACTCCCAAGCCAAAATTAAGTGAGCGAAATCCCCATAGCAGCGTAGAGTAGAACAGCCTTTATACCTGCACTCAGTTCCCTCACTGTTTCTCTGGTCAGTGGGGAGCAAATCACCCCACTGCAATGTGGAATTCATGAGATTACTTAAATACACAAAAAACCCAGGGAGGACATGTTCCAAAAGAGGTTACTTCCATACAGAGCATGTGGTTAGCATCAGGTTTCAGGGTTTTAGGCAGGATTATTTCTCAGATTTCTGGAATTTCTTGATGGTCAGTCACCCATTTAAAGCTCTAATCAGGTCTGATACTGCTTAATCTCTGAAATCACAAATTAATTGTATGTTCAGGGTAGTATGATGGCCATCACATTTCTGAGTCATGCAAGCTAGCCCTGCCCCACATTGAAACCAGGTACCTTCTCTCTTGACAAGCACCCAACAGATATTTGTGAGAATGAGTTGTGTAGATTCCTAGAACTCTGATGTCTGAGGGGAGGAAAGCCAGCATATGAGTTTAGACCAGTGTTTCCCAACCTTTGGTTTTTGGACTTCAATTCCCAGAAGCCTAAGTCAATTCCTTTAGTGTTCCTGAAATAACGAGCAGCAGCCAGCAATATGGGCCAAACACAAAACTTTATTACAGGGTTAAGAACACAATTTTAACTGCACCACAGCAACTTATATACAGGTGTGGAATGATACATTTTGGTAGGATTTAACAGAATTGATTGAGCGAACTCAGTAGAGAGTGGGGTGATCTAGGACGATATTCCTCGTGCTTCTCGGAGTAAAAATTGCATGAACTCCAAACTCGCGATATTTTAAGACTGAGTAGAACACAAAATGGTGGATCAATTTCATTCAATACACAACAATTCCCCAAAGCACTGATCACCCAGTGACTTATGCTTCTGGGAATTGCAGTTCAACCCCCCACATTTAGATTACTTCAACTATAAATTGATTTGTTAGTTTATGAAGCTCGCCCCAGAGATCCATGACAAATTTCCAAACAAGTCATGCAGGTGTAATCAACAGCCAGTCCCTTGGAGGAACCTTAGTTAGGCTTAGAGAGCTTTCAAAATGTGGAGCCCTCTCCTGTTTGGATCCATTCTCCAACCCTCAGATTCAGGAATAACAGGAGCTAAGGGATTTCACTTAGGATTGGTTAGTGAACTTCATGGCAAACTATGAAAGGATGAATCAGAAAATGTCATATTAGTAATGCAACATATTTTTTGTGTGAAACCACAGTGTGGTCCCAAGGATCTTTCTATGACTAGTTTTCTTACTGACTCATTTCCCCTGGTCAAGAGCAACCTTACCCATATCTGCCACCACCAATGCAAAAACAGCTGGAAAAAAGAGTCCACCAGCCACTGACACTCAGTTTTTAAAACTGTGATATCTGCTTGATGTTTTAACACTGTATTAATTTGGTTTGTTTGTACAGCAACCTAAAATCTATTTTGGGGTGAATTATGGTTTAAAAATATTAAAACTACATTATTAAACAACAATTTGAAAATGAAAATATCTCTCTAACTATTCACTGTGGACAAACTGTGAAAACTTTGGCTTGATGGATCATTAATGGAAAATTTATGGGATTGCTTAATTGCAATGTCGATAGATCAGTAGACAGTGTTCTATCCTGTGGAAATTGGGGGGATACTTCTTTTCCCAGCTAAAATCTGTATTGGAAATGGCTTCTTTTAAGCTAGGCAGACGACTTACTGGTGCCACTGAAATGGCGCTGTAAATAGAGAACTACAGACTTGGTACATTTCACATTAGAAAACAAAAAGTGATGATTCAGCCAAATAGGTCTTTCAGGCTGAACTTTCCATTTGCTTGCTAATAAATGATTCAGTATCCATTTTTCTCCCTGCAGTTTTACTGCCAGCATTTATTTAAGGAGATGTTCTGTTCTACGACCTTGGCTAAAATATTCTTAGTTGATGCTGGTGTAAAATATAGACCCCAGGATGAAGTCTAACTGCTGGTGCTTGAGGTCTCAAAGAGTATTATGTGGTATGAAGTATGCAAACAAAAGCTGGCCCCCAAGATGCATTTTATGACTTGAACCTTTCACAGGGCTGGAATGGTCTGTACCATACTGAATAAATAAACACAATAAAAGAATGATGAAGAGATACGTAAAAATGGCAAAGTGAATGGCTCCCAAACTATTATTTGATCTCCATCTTGCACTGAAGTGACCCCATATTGGGGAAAGGAATTGTTTATATGTCTGCAAATACTTGGAGATGTTTCCATTTTCTTTCTCCTAGCGATGCTTCTGATGCTTCTAGATCGTCATGTTAGCACCAAAACAAAGAAGAAAAGAGGAGGAGGAGGAGGAAAGAAGACACACAGTGGTATATTGGCATGCCTTTCCTATATCACTGTGCCAGCCCATTATTTGTCCCATATGGATGCTATAAAAGACAATCAACATGAATTGCTTGGGCACCATGGGTCAATTATGCTAACTGATTGAATCTGAACCCCCTCCTCTACGCACACAAAACAGACCCTCACATGGAGATGTTCTTAAGTCAACATAAGGTCCAACAGACCCAACTTAACAGGATGATAAACATGATAAATGAACTAAAATTACCACTTATTGGTGGGGGAATGTCACATTTGACAAATATGAACTCAAAATCAAACCATAAGACATTAGCAAACTCTCTATGCTTGTCTAATCAGAATCCAGTCATTTCCATGTGCAGAGATGGTAGTGAAACTTATTCCTAGGTGCAATAAACCCTTGACATACATATTTAATTGGTTCCACAATGTTAGTTGTATGTCAAAAAAAATCATATGTCTATCCATGATTTCCTATAGGAATGCATTGAGTGGAAAAACATTCCAGAGCTCAGAAAATAAGCCAAAAAAAGTTTAAACTGTTCAGAACTCTTTATAACATAGCATGGCCCGTGGTGGCCACCCGGGCACCTCTAGCACTGCTCCTCACCACCAGAAGTAAAAAAAAAAAAGTCAATTACTGCAACAGCGGTGGAAGCAGTGGCAGGAGCAGGCGGCTGCGGCAGAGGCAGTGATTGTGCTGGTTTCACAGCTTTTTGCACAGCCTCCACTACTTCCCAGGGTGGCAAGGAGTCCTTTTGCAGCATAATCACTCCAGTTTGGGACTTTTCCATCTCTTCTCAGCTGCTCTTCAACAGCTAGACCATGGGCTACTTCTTGGTTCTGTGTGGTTATCCCAGGTGCTGATGTAAGCTATGCCCGGCACCAGAAGTCCCCCTCCGGTACTGGGCGGAGCTTACATCAGTGCCTGGGATGACCGCACAGAACCAGGAAGTAGCCCACGGCCACTCTAGCTGCTGAAGAGAAGCAAAGGGAAAGTCCCAAACCAGAGCGATTATGTTCTGAAAAGGCTCCCACTGCCCTGGGAAGCAGCAGTGGCTTGCAAGAAGCTGTGAAACCAGTGTGATCGCCACTACCCAAAATGTAAGCAGTGGTGCCACAGAGGCTAGCACATATGTCGATTTTTTTCGTATTAAAAATTTGTATTTCAAATCGTTTTTTCCTGAGATTTCCATTCATATCTTGATTTTTTCATAAGTAGAACCATTCGTATCTCAAGGTTCCACTGTATGTGTATATGTTTGTAATTGTGAAGAATATGGGATGCCTCATTTATTAAGATTGTGAACTATTAATGTCAGGTTCTAACAGAGACAAAGATGATAAACAAAGAGCTTTCTTTCAATTCCCCAGTGCAACATTGTAGAAGTGAGATAACCCCATCTCAGGCTTCAGGAAGCACAAGAGAGACATTTGAAAGGCAGACCATTAGGTCTGTTTAGAAAAGATTCACTTTCAAAAGCAAATCCTTCCTATCTGATTTGTAAGATGTGTTTTTATATGAGAAGATCCTTTCTCCTCAGGAATTCCAAACATAGATTAAGAGTAACTGAATTAATGGTTAATTGTAAGAGTTTAAAGGCCTAGACTAAGTTTCCCTTAGGGGAAAGATAGTGCCTTTCCACTGATCATCACATTTAATGTTGTTCCTTGTCCAGTGATCAGAAGCCATATATGAAACAGAGGCTGCGTATTACTGCCATTCAGTGTATTCCACTGGATGAGTTCATTGCATTCATTAATCTCATATTCACAATGTACAGATTTAGCACTGAATTACATGTGCATTTCAAAAAAGGTTAAAATGCCAGGCAACAGCTGTGAATACTCCGAACAGGGCAAGAAAATGCTATGGGGTGGTGGTCTGTGTCTCTACATGTTGTCTGCACTGGAAACAGGGATGAGTTTAGCCTATTTCAGCAAAGCTGAAAGGTATTTAAATGTGTTGACCTACAGGTTCCAGATCTTCCAGACAGTTCATCTGGTGATTGTTCTGGCTGGAGCTTTTTGAGAAATATAGTCCAAGAATTTTCCCCAGATCTGGCTTTTTAAGAATATAGAACAATTTCTCAAAATTAACTTTGTAATCCTGACAACAACCCTAAATCTGAGTCAGGTCAGTATGATTGACTATTCCCATTTTGTAGGGAGGGCTGTGGCATGTGACTGACAGGTAATTATCAATTTCCCAACCAGGATCCCAAACAATATATGGGCCCATTCTCTAAAAGAAGCGAAGTTATGTTCCATATCAATATCTTCTGTACCTTCAATAGGTCGATCTTAGAGGAAATCAACCCTGACTGCTACTTAGAAGGTCAAATAGTGAAGATGAAGCTAAAGTACTTTGGACATCAAATGAGAAGAGAGGATTCACCTGAGAAGGCCTTGATGCTGGGAAAGGTGGACGGCAAAAGAAGAAGGGGGAGGCCAAAGATGAGATGGCTAGATGGTATTGTAGACACAATGGGCACAGAGTTGGGCGTTCTGAGGAGGATGGTGGAAGATAGAGGTGCCTGAAGGACAATGGTCCATAGGGTCGCAAAGAGTCAGAATCAACTGTGCAGCTGAACAACAAACCTCCTAAAGGTGTGTAACTGTATGAAGAACAAAAGTAGTAAAAAGCAGCAAAGAAATATGGATCACTCAGCTTGTGCATCCCTGCACAGTTGTATACAAAGAATCTTACAAAAACTAAACAAAACCTCCACAGATTTTGCTTCCTGTCTATGAAACAACCTTGAAAGGAAGGTGTCTGACTTGGAAATTTGTGATATATGTTTGTTCACAAGTCATCCTTTTCCCAACCTACTCTGGAATTTGCATTGAAACAAATAATCTATGCAAAGTGGGCAGATGTGGATGTCTAGATCTGATGAAATAATATATAGCAATTGTCAAAGAGGGAAACTCCTGGTGGTTGCAGAAGACAATGAATGTTTAGTAGAGGGAGGGAGGGAGGAGAGAAAGAGAAGAAGACCTGGGGGGGGGGGGGAGGCTTCTTATCCAGCTAAATGAGTGAAAGACCAACCTGAAAGGAAAAGGTTTAAGGAGAAAAGATGGGTGAAACCAGATACATTCACTAGCACAAATGATGCTTCCATTTAGGCTACTGGCTTCTCATTCTTTCTTTCCTTTTCCTTTCCTTTCCTTTCCATTCCTTTCCTTGATGTAAAGAAAAATGGAGATGTTGTAAAAATATGGTACAGTTAAATCCCATATTACAACTTTAATTCGTTTCACTGGGCTAGTCATACGATTTGGACACTATACGATGCAGGCATTGTATAGCGATTATCCTTATAGGATGCATCATACAATGATTATCTCCATGGGAAAAATCGTACAACACCAAAAAATCATTATATGATTTTTCCCATAGAGATGCATTGCATCATATTACGATTTTAGTTGTTATATGGGGCACAATGTTTTTTTCAAATCCTCGTCGTTGTACGATTTAATCGCTGTAAGAGGCATTTGTTATACAGGGTTCTACTGCAATAATAAATCAATAACAAGCAATTGGCTGACTCTTCTTGACAGCAGAAAATAATTTGTTTTAAGCTTTTCTCTGCTTGATGGTAGGGTTTCTTCATGTTTGCCAGAAAGGCTTATAATCCCTTGCAAGAGGGAAGAAACACTCCTAACCCTGACACTTCAGAGAAGATGAATTTAGGCTGCAAATATTATATAATTATGTGCCATCAAGTCAATTCTGACTCTACTTGGTTTTCAAGGTAGAGAGTACAGTACTCAGAAGTGGTTTACCACTCCCTTCTTCCAGGGTCACCCTGGGACTGTGCAGTGTGCCCAGGACTACACAGGATGGCACGTTTCCTAGGAGGCAAGTGAGACTATTGAACTCCCAACCCATACTTAACTCACTGAGTTCTTTAGTCTGTGGATTCATCCAGTATACATAGCTGGGGATAACACCCCTTGAACTTAATGGGAACATCCTCTGTACCACACACAAAGAAACTGAACTGTAAGAGTTTGGCTTTAGCAAACAAAACAAAAACCCAACTGTTGCAGCTCCTTTAAACCTATCAATGTGTTTTTCCTTCTTTTCTTTTCTCCTGACATAGACTAATGCCTCTTCCAGAACCACTTTTGTGCTGGCTGCAGTATGTTTCATTTCCACCAGAGGCCAATGCAGGACAAGAAACTGGGCCAATTACCAAGGAAAAGTCCTTATACACTATAGGAATACTTTAGCCCTACAAAGAAAAGGGCTTGAGCTCCTTCATGAGGAAAACATCCCATTTTCCCTTTGCCAGCTGGTCATGTGTGTGGGCTTTATTTAAAATAATTCCTAATTTTGTTTTGGCCTTACAAGAAGGCTGTGCTTTTCCCATCACTTCTTCTGTCAGGATTAAATGCATCCTAAAGGTCATATTATTAAAAAGACAGCTGTTGTACAGTACAGTATTCTTATTTACACAAGCCTTTCTAGTTAAGGGACTGCAGTGGCTCAAGTGGCTAAGACACTGACTGGAAGGCCGAAGGCCAGCAGTTTGATTCCCAAGTACTGCAGGACGGAATGAGCTCCCATCTTTGTCCGAGCTCCTGCCAACCTAGCAGTTCGAAAGCAAGAAATTGCAACTAGATAAATAGGGACCACTTCGGTGGGAAGGTAACAGCATTCTGTGTGCTCCGGTGTCACATGACCACGGAAACGTCTGCAGAAGCAGTCAGCGCTGGCTCTTCGGCTTTGAAACAGAGATGAACACTGAACCCTAGAGTCGGATACGAATGGCTTTCAAGCAAGGGAAACCTTTATCTTTACTTTCTAGTTATCAATTTTCTCTCATGGGGTTTGCTCCATTGGTTTCAATTGGGCTTGGCCTGGTGCAAATTCCCAAGGAATAGCTTAGTAAAGATAGTGTCCTACTGATATGTTATCAACACGAAATTATTATTATTATTACCAAGCACTCTATTGCCCAATGAAGTTTAAGGAAACCAGCAAAGATACATGATTATTCTACTTGTGCAAGGACGTGACATTTCCTTGGAATTTAGTCATAGTTTCCCCTATTGAAAACTTGATGTATAGACAAAAGCTAAAACCAAACATTTAGCAACTTAGGTAAAGGTCTCCCTTGCTCGAAAGCCAGTCATCTCCGACTCTAGGGGACAGTTGCATCTCTGTTTACAACCAAAGAGCCAGTATGACTAGATGCTGAAGTGCACAGAATGCTGTTACCTTTCCTGCCAAAGCAGTACCTATTTATCTACTTGCAATTTCTTGCTTTTGAATTGTTAGGTTGGCAGGCACTGGGGCAGACAACGGGAACTCACTTTGGCACACAGCACTCAGGTCTTGAACTGTTTCACCTGGTGACCTTCCAGTTGTCAAGTTCAGCATATTAAACCCTAACCCACTGCAGCCTCTCTACATATTAAAAAATAGAACATACTGCTCTAGGTATAATTCAAATACCACTTAAGTAATATAGTCCATCACAATGTCCAAAGTCACAAGCTGATTTCCTTTCCAGGGTTTTCTAGCTACAGAATACTCAGACGTGGTTTATTATTCCTTTCTTCTGGGGAAACTCTGAGACTGTGTAGCTTGTCCAAGGTAATATAGGTTGGCTCTTCTCTCAGGAAGCACAGTGAGGAATTGAACTCACAATCTCTGACTCCGCAGCCAGATACCTAAATCACTGAGTTTATCCTGCAAGCTCTGGTATATATTCACCAATATATTTTATGGGGATTTTAAAAAAATGTACCCTCCAACTGTTTGGGAGTGTCCCATGCTGATGAGACAAATGGCAAATGCAGGGCAAAACATCTGGAAAGTCAAACATTCCCCACCCCAAAAGTATAGGAAAGAATCAATTGGACTTACTAATTTGCTGTTGAACTAAACTCTTTGGGGGAACATTCAGCAGCCCCAGAGTATTTCCCATCCTTCTTCACAAAGTCAGTCATAGGAAGTTCAATGCGCAATGCAGGGATGGAGGAATCATAATATTGGATTAAAATTGCTGGGAGAAACATCAACAATCTGAGATATGCAGATGATACCACCCTAATGGCAGAAAGTGAGGAAGACCTAAAAAATCTCTTGATTGGGCTGAAGGAGGAGAGTGCAAAAGCTGGCTTGAGACTCAATATCAAGAAAACCAAGATAATGGCAACAGGTCCGATCAGTCCCTGTAAAATAGATGGGGAAGAAGTAGAAGCAGTGACAGATTTTACATTGTTAGGATCAAAGATCACTGCAGATGGGGATTGCAGCCATTAAATAAAAAGGCGACTGATTCTTGGGAGACAAGCCATGAGAAACCTGGGGAGCATAGTGAAAAGCAGAGACATCACATTGCAAACAAAAATTAGAATAGTCAAAGCAATGGTATTCCCAGTAGTAATGTACGGATGCGAGAGCTGGACAATTAGGAAAGCTGAACGCAGAAGAATAAATGCCTTTTATGGTGGTGTTGGAGGAGAGTTTTGAGAGTACCCTGGACAGCGAGGAGAAAATAGGTCAATCTTAGAAGAAATCAAACCTGACTGCTCATTGGAAGGTCAAATAGTAAAGATGAAGCTAAAGTACTTTGGACATCAAATGAAAAGTGAGGATTCACTTGAGAAGGCCTTGATGTTGGGAAAGGTGGGGGGCAAAAGAAGAAGGGGAGGCCAAGGATGAGATGGCTGGATGGTATTGTAGACACAGTGGGCACAGAACTGGGAGTGCTGAGGGGGATGGTGGAGGACAGAGGCGCCTGGAGAACAATGGTCCATAGGGTCGCAAAGGGTCGGAATCGACTGTGATCCAGTGTGTTAGCAAAAGAGAACCATATAGCCTGTCCAAATCCATTTCTTTTGTCCCTGGTCAGTTCATTATAGGACTGTGGTGGCTTAGTGGTTAAAATGCTGAACTTGATGACTGGACGGTCATCAGATCATCAGTTCGAGACCCAAGTACTGCATGACAGAGTGAGCTCCCGTCGTCTGTCCCAGTTCCTGCCAACCTAGCAGTTTGACAGCAAGAAATTGCAAATAGATAAATAGGTGCCACTTCAGTGGGAAGGTAAACAACATTCGGTGCACCCCGGTGTTTAGTCATGCCTGCCACATGTCCACAGAAATGTCTGCAGATGCAGACAGCGCTGGCTCTTTGGCTATAAACAGATATGAAGAGTGAACCCTAGAGTCAGATACGACTGGCTTTCGAGCAAGGGCAATCTTTACTTTTACCTTTATAGTTCATTATGAATATTTGTGAGGAAGAAATGTATTGATTAGGGTGAAATGTTATGGTCAGGATCCACAGTACTATAAAATGACATGGGGTGTTCAGTTGATACATTGGGTGGTAGTTTATCTCCTCCTCTCACCCCAACACCAACACCACCCTGGCACCCTCTTGGTCTTTCTGAAAGACTTGCTCTAGAGAGTTAAGGCATAATCAGGAATGAAGAACCAGGCTTTCGGGTAGCAGACAAAGGTGAAGAGAGGGTAGAGATAGAAAACCCCATTGTTCTTGCCACTGTCACAACACTGGCCTGAAGTCCTGTGGTCCTAGCTTTACTTCACAAATTGCCTTTGTATTCTGTAATGACAGTGTCTGTAGCAGTGTTGTACTGAGGCCGGTTCTGAATGGTTCTTGCGAACTGGTAGCAAAAATTCCACGCCCTACTCACTTGGCCAAGGCCAAATAGTAAGGATGAAGCAAAAGTAGTTTGGGCATCAAATGAAAAGGGAGGATTCACTTGAGAAGGCCTTGATGTTGGGAAACGTGGAGGGCAAAAGAAGAAGGGGGAGGCCAAAGATGAGATGGCTAGATGGTATTGTAGACACAATGGGCACAGAACTGGGAGGGCTGAGGGGGATGGTGGAGGACAGAGGTGCCTGGAGAACAATGGTCCATAGGGTCGCAAAGGGTTGGAATTGACTGTGCGACTGAACAACAACAACAAAACTCACTTGGCTGACCATGCCCACCTCTCAGCCTCCCCCTCTCAGCGCCACTGGAAACGCGTCCCATTCGCCTTGCCCTGGGCCGAAGGCGCGCTTTCATCTCTGCACTTCCCTCGCTCCTTCGATCCTGGGTGAGGTGAATGGGATGCATTTCCAGTGGCGCTGGGAGGGGGAGGTCAGCACCAGACCACCAACCCACCCTGCTCACCTCCCAGCAGTGCCGCAGGCAATGCTTCCCATGTGCCTAGCCCAGGGCCGAAGCAGCATTCACCTCCGCACTTCCCGCATGCCTTCGGCTTCAGATGAGGTGAATAGGATGCATTTCCGGTGGCGCTGGGAGGGGGAGGCTGGCGCCAGACCACCAACCCACCCTGCTCACCTCCCAGCAGCGCCGTTGGTGAAAGCATGCCTGGACAGTGAGAGGCTGACCCACCAGCAGCGCTTGGCTGCTCTGGGACTCCTCCTCCTCATCTCTGCGAAGCAAGAGAGCAAGGTAGTTTTTTTTTCTTGGGGGGATGGTTTTGAGGCCATGCCCACGGATAGACATGTCCACCAAGTGGGTAGTATTTTTTTTCAGTGCATCACTGGTCTGTAGTCAGGACTTCCCAAGTGGCTTAATTTGAAATTATAGGCAGGGTGAGAATTCCAGCCCTATCTCTTGCCTGTCATTGTCTCCATGCACTTCAGGGCCCTGATTTTTCATGATCCCCAACTCCGTGAAGAGACTCCATATGTAACAAAGGCTTTTCTCTTCAGACAACTTCTATTCCCATGAAAGTAGCAGCAGGCAGGGGTGGGGGGCAGGCATGGCTATGGCTCTGTCCTTGCTTCAGATTAACTCTCTTTGGTTGCCTGACCAAGATACATCACCTTGGTCCTTCAGGATAGAGATACGAGGAATATTTTTTTTAAAAATTCTCATTCTCAGCAGAGACTTTTCCCTTTGTACCATCAAGATTTCTTGACATGCTCTGAAAAAGAACTTCTGGTCTGCTCCCCCGCCCCTTTTCCTTCCATGTTTTTCATCTGTACTTTTGCTGAAGAAACTGCCCAAATCTGGGTAGCAAGAAGGACATTTTATACAGAAAAGGTGCCATCTTGTGCAAAAATCATCATCGTTCTCTGCAGACTACTGTTTTTCCCAAGAGAGGGTTAAAGTGAGACATCTGAGATATCCTGCAATATTTCTTGGGGAAAAAATATTTCATCTGGAATAATATTGCTGCAAAGGGAAAAAAAGAAGAGTTTCTTCCCCCTCCCCTCAGTTCATCACAAAGAGCAGAGACAGCATTATTCACATCCTTACCTCAGGGCAATCAAATCCATGCCTGTGATGACTTCCTGCCTTGAATGATAATTTATGACATTAGTTAGGTTAAGCATTTCAAATAATGCACCCTAATGCAGGAGTCATTCATGTCTTTTAGCACAAATAGAAGAGGTAGGATTGTAACTTTCATATCTTCTGTATTTGACTCTGGATCATTACAAAGGCAGTGGAGATATGTTATCTCAAAGGACCACTGCCTTGAAAAGCTTATAAGTGCACGTATTATCTATCAGCCAGAAAACATTGCTTGCACACTGGAAGAAGGACAAGCCAAAGTAAGTAATGTGAAGCTGCTGTTTTGTGCAGCAGATTTTGGGTATCATGAAATGACAGTGAGTTGCTTATTTTGTTATTGTTGCATTTTTGCAATCAGTACTGGGGGGGGGGGGGGAATTTTCTCCCTAGGAATTTCTCTATCATGTGACAAAAAGCTTTGGGACTATGTGTCTTGATCCAAGTGCTATTTACTGTTTTGCTTCAGGAAGCAAAATATCTTGACTCATTGCTCTTTGGAAGGCAGCTGTAGAGAAGCAAAGATACAACACCGTACAACCATTTTGTTAAACAAGGCTTAATCTAATCTTTCTTCCATTGGATGTTTTTTAAAATAAAAAAAATCACTGTACTGTATTTCCTTTAAAATTGACCAGATAAGGTGGAAGGGGAAAGGTTGTGTGTGGTGGAAATCTGTGGTCAGATTTACATCTATATATCTGTAAAATGTTTTAAACCAACAATTCCTGAAGTCCATTAATGTTCTAATTTTTAAATAGAAATACACTCTTCTTTGCTGCGTTTAACCCTGCTACTAACAAATATTTCTGTTGCGACATTTCACTTTGTATTTTACAGAGGTCCTGAATGGTTTTCAGTTTCAGCTTCTGCTTGTGCTTAGTAGTTTGAAAACCTACTTGTGGCTATGTTCACAGAGCCACACCTTTCCTAACAAAATCTCATTTTTATCCTTCAATGAATTGCAGGCTGTTAGCTGGAGAATATATAAACTACAAAAGCTGTCTTCTTCCGCACAAAGTTTATAGCTGTAGTGTCACACTTTAAACAGGGAACTGATGACATTTGCCTGTATACAACAAGCAGTCAGATCAAGTAGTCAGTAATCATCAGCCCTTCTCAAGCCAGAAAATTACTAAAACACAAATACCAAGTCCTGGAACTATTTTCTTACCAATGGCAACTGGGTGTTTACTTGCCTGGCTCCAATCTGTTGTGATTTCTTGGGATCCATTTGTGAGTTTGAGAGGACTGGTCAACTTCAGCAATGCTTCTCTGGACAGTGTTTTATGGATGGAGATGGGGGTTGGAGAGGCGATGCATTTTCTAACAGCTGCATTTGAAAATAAACTTTGAATTTTTATTTCTTTACAGCTAGGATAAAATAGATGTTCTTGTTAGGATAAATTTTCTAACTCTACCATTGCTTGTCAAGTTGATTGAATCTGACACAGTGGCCAGACTCCAACTTTAATGTAGTAAATCACGCTAGAGTAGGCCTGTGGGGTCAATAGGGATAGTTGCAGTTAGAGCAAGCCCACTTGAATCAACTGAATTTATAGAGTAGTTGATTTATCAGATCCCCATTGGTTCAATGGGCCTAATCTAGTGAGATTAACAATGCCAAGTAGGAGTATTTGGTCAGTCTGTGTCACAGATCATAGAATCACTCATACAATAATTGAGTTGGAAAGGCCCTATGAGGCCATTAAGTCCAATTCTCTGCTCAATGCAAGAATCCAAATCAAAGCAGATGTGACAGATGGTTGTCCAATTTTTTCTTGGATGTCTTCAATGCTAAAGCACTACACTCACACCTCCCAAGGCAATTTATTCCTTTGTCACACTGCTCTAACAGTTACTGTAATTCAGTCTATATCTGGCTCCTGTAGTTTGAGCCTGTTATTATCTGTCCTGAGTTCTAGGATAATTGAGGACACATCCTGCCCCTCCTCTTTATGACTATCTTTCAAGTATTTGAAAAGGGCTATCAGAATCCCCCTCAGACTCCTTTTTGCAAGGCTAAAAATGTCTAGTTCCTTCAGTCTTTCCTCATAGGGCTTGGTTTCCAGTCCTCTGATCATCCTTCTGACCCTCTTCTGTACATACTATAGTTTGTTGGCATCCTTCTTAATTGGACACAGTACTCTAGATGTGGTTTAACTAGTACTAAATAGAGGGAGACTAGTAATTCACAGATTTGGGAGACCCTATTTCTGTTAATAAAGGTAAAGGTATCCCTTGCTCGAAAGCCAGTCGTATCCGACTCTAGGGTGCAGTGCTCATCTCTGTTTCTAAGCTGAAGAGCCAGCACTGTCTGCTTCTGCAGACGTTTCCATGGTCATGTGGCAGGCATGACTAGACACCGGAGCGCACGGAATGCTGTTACCTTTCCTACCAAAGTGGTTCCTATTTATCTACTTGCAATTTCTTGCTTTCGAACTGCTAGGTTGGCAGGAGCTGGGACGAAGATGGGAGCTCATTTCCGCACTGCAGTACTCGGGAATCGAACTGCTGACCTTCTGCTTCCCAGTCAGTGTCTTAGCCACTTGAGCCACTGCAGTCCCATTTCTGTTAATACAACCTAAAATATAATATGAAATAGGAGCCCTTTGGTGCAGTAGTTAAATTGCTCTGCTGTAGCCACACCTGCTGGTGTTGTGATTTCTATCTCGATGGGGATCAAGGTTGATTCAGCCTTCCATCCTTCCAAAGTCAGTAAAATAAGCACCTAGCATATTGGGGGGCCAAATGATAATTACCTTGTGAACCACCAAGAGAGTGCACTAAGAGCTATCGGGCGGTATATAAGTGTAAATGCTATTGTTATTGCCAAAATGGCATTTGCCTTTTTTACAGCCACTTTGCCAACACTCAGATTCAGCTTGTGATCCTTCAAATTCATTGTAATTACTGAGCCAAGTATTCCCTATCTTGTAACAGAGAATTTGATTTTTCCCTTCTAGTGTAGAACTGTTAACATTCATTCTGTTGTTTTCAGCCCATTGTTACAGCCTATCTAGTTCTTTTTGAATTCTGTTCCTGTCTTCCAAGGTTTTAGCTATTCCACCCAATTTTGTGTCATCAGCAGGTTTGATAAGTATTCCCTGCACTCACTCATCCAAGTCATTAATGAAAATGTTGAAGAGCATCAGGCTACCTCCCCGATGTTTTGCTTTTAATCTACTTGACTGGCATAGGCAGAGCGCTGCTCAGTCACAGCAGTTATTGGTGAGTGCTTTGAATAACAGCCATAAACCCTTCATTTCTTCTTTATTTGTATCAGATTGTGTGTCTGTCTGGCCAGACATCCCGCTACGGTAATGGAATAAACTCTACAACTAGTGACTCAACACCGAGTGTTGGGCAGCGGTAAATAACCTGGGTCCCTAAAGGGGCCAACAGCTACAGGTGGATGAGCCCCTTTAGGTGGGGTGATGGCCCCCTCAGTGGAGGAAATGCCACTGGAAACCATCATATTGGGCCCAATGGCAAAATTAGTGGAGGAGGTGTCATGGTAATGTAGTACCATGGGTTTATAAGTTATTCAAAATGGAGTTTCTTAGGTTAAGAAACTTATGTTCCATCTAAAAATGTGCAGAAATGCTAAGGTTTGTTCTTTCACAGTACTCTGATCAGCAGGTGCAGGGAGGCACTGGAAGAGACCTTCGCTTAGGCCTCAAAGAATCACTGAGAAGGGAATGTTTGTGAGAATAGGCTGAAATTATTATGATAACAAGCCTTGTTATGGCTAAGAATATATTCTGATTGGTTGTATGCTAATGAACTAAGCCCAGAGCTGTGCTCTTACATATAGACACATAGGACTTAGAGTCTAGTCTCATGTGGGTTCCAAGTTGGTGGGGAGACCCAAATCTTTTAGAGATTGGAGCAGAAGTCAGTCGGTCTTCAAATATGATTACTTAGTGATAGCTAGATTCACTTTATTTTGTAGGGGGAATGTTTAGGTATGAATGTTCCTATACCATTTTGATTAGAAACTGCTTTTTAAACTTTTCTGTATCCTGATACCTTCAGAAGAACTTTTATCCTGAATAATATGCTTTATCTACAATAAACAAGATTTTTCTTCATCATATCATGTGGTTATTGGAAGAAGATAAGATTTATAGAGTTATGCCTGGCATAAGCCAAGAAGACACCACATTGCTACCACAACTAATCTTATTTCTCTCCATTTGAGATCACTTTAAATAAGTTAATATCTCAGGTTGCTGCAGGTAATTGCAGGAGGCTCTGCTACAGACTGGCTGCTCAGAGTCTCAGAGTTCCAAAACTGAGCCTGTTTGGTGTACTGGAACCAAGACAATAGAAGCAGCCAAAGTCTGGCTTAACACATCTTTATTGGCACACCGGTAGACTGAACATGTGGTAATGGCGGAGGTACAGCTCCTTTTATATTGCAACAATACGTTTGAACGTGGTTACAAGGTAGCATATTGGCTGCTACCTGTGTGACGTTATCCGGAGTCACGCCCTTCTTCTCCAGATGTTCCTTGGACGGGAAGGTTCCCGCGGCTGACGGTAATTGGGGAATTTGTACCATGTGAGCTGAACACTCACAGATGCCCTCTTTGGGTAGCTAGCTCACGTTCCATTACAGCTGAGATAAATTGTGTTCATTGTTAGGTTACATTCGGACATTGCAGTGGCTACATTCATTCTTAAAGCGATACTATTTCATACACAACACTCCTCCCTCCTAAGATGGGACGAAGTCCCTCAACCATTGTGGCTTTCCGCATGTGCTCTTGGGGCATACGTCTGCTTGGCTGAGCTCAGGAGAACTAGGGTTTCCGAGTTCAATAACCACTCCTGGAACCCACGTTGGTCCCGAGGTTGCGTAATTCCTACAATGAACCAGGTCCCCTACCGCAAAACTTTTGGAGCTCTCTATCTCTATATTTCTTCCCTCATCCTCCATCCTGGTCGGATCCAACTGATCAAAAAGCGTTACCGGCTTCCTCCGCATGAGGAGTTAAGCCAGTGAAAGTCCTGAAGCCAGGGGAGTTGCCCTATAGCAAATGAGAAATTGGCATAGGGACCCATGCACCGCAGTGCGTCTTTCATAGTTCGCACTTGGCACTCTACCTGACCATTTGTGGCGGGGTGGAACGGGGCAGAGGTAATGTGCCGAATGGCATTCCTCTCGATGAACGCCTTGAATTCTGCAGACGTGAAAGTACTGGCGTTATCGCTCATGAGCACGTCCGGCAGGCTGAAGCAGCTGAACACCTTGCGCAATTGTTTAATGCTTGCGGCAGATGAGGTGTTGGACATAGGGATAACCTTTAGCCATTTGGAATACGAGTCTACTATCAGCAGAAAAAGGGAACTTCAGAAAGGGCCTGCGAAGTTGATGTGCACCCGGGACCATGGCCCACGGGCCGTGTCCCACGCCCTGCAGGGTAGCCGGGCCTCTTCGGGCCGAGAGCTCTGGCAACTCTCACACATGCCCACCAAATGCTCTATATCAGCGTCTATCTGGGGCTACCAGAAATAGCTCCTGGCCAAAGCCTTGGAGCGCACTAGCCCTGGGTGGCTGGTGTGCAGTAGCCTGAGCACCTTTGGCCATAGCTTCTCTGGGATGACCACCCGTTGGCCCCAGAGGAGGCAGCCCCTTTCAATGGAAAGCTCTACCCTGCATCTAAAAAACGGTTTGAATTCCTCCTCGGGGGGAGTTGTGTGCCACCCTTTTCTAACCCAGGAACTGACTTGGGACAGGGCTTTGTCGGCTGCTGTAGCTTTGGTGAGGTCTGTGGGAATGATGGGGAGTGAGTCGAGAGACTCGATCAGCAGGACCTGGTGATCCTGCTCCACCTCGCATTTGGGGTCTCCTAATTGAGGGAGGGGAGATCGGGACAGCGCATCTGCATGGGAGATCTCCTTCCCTGGGTGGTGAACCAGTTCATACTGGTAGGCGTTGAGGAAAATCGCCCAACACAGCATTCTGGGAGACAGGATTTGTGGGGTGGGCTTGCCTGTGGTAAAAATCCCCAAAAGGGGTTTGTGATCAGTCACAATTGTGAACTGGCGACCATACAGGAAATCGTGGAACTTCTTTGTTCCTGCGATTATGGCCAAAGCCTCTCTATCTGTTTGCACGTAATTGTGCTCCGCCTTTGAGAGTGACCTGGAATAGAAGGCAACCGGAGCTTCCCGTCCATTCTCTAACATGTGGCACAGTCCATCCCCCACCCCCACTGGTGATGCATCACCGACCAAGGTTACAGGTTTCCTTGGATCAAAATGGGTCAGAATGGCGTCTGAGGACAAGAGCCCCTTGAGCTCCTTGAACGCTTTCTCCTGTCTATCTCCCCACCGCCAAACCACATCTTTCTTTAGTAACCAGTGCAGCGGTTCTGCAACAGATGCCTTCCTTGGCAAGAAGAAATGGTAAAAGTTCAGGAGCCCTAAAAATGACTGCAACTCCAGTTTTGCGGTGGGGCGAGGGGCGTTTTGCACAGCTTGAACCTTGGACTCGGATGGCTTGATACCCTCTGGGGTTATTTTGAACCCGAGAAACTCAACCTCCCTCGCAAAGAACACACATTTATCCCTTCTCAACCTCAGTCCCGCTTTCTCAAATACAGCTAGGACCTTGTCCAGCCTTTTCGCTAGTTCCAATTCGCTCCCCGCTGTTATCAAAACATCGTCAAAATATGAGAGCACGCCTGGAAACCCCTTTAAAATGCATTCCACGAGGGACTGGAAGATTCCAGGGGCCGAGTTCATGCTGAACTGTAGGCGCGTTACCTTGAATGCCCCCTTGTGCATGACAATGGTTTGCGCAGCGGCAGCAGCTGGGGTTACAGTGAGCTGCTGGTACGCCTGCGCCAAGTCTAACTTTGCGAAACACTTACCCCCGTGTAAAGTGGCTAACTACCGGCACCGGATATGCATTTGGCCGAATGGCCTTGTTAATTGTACATTTGTAGTCAGCGCAAATCCTAACTTCCCCATTGGATTTTAAAGCTGTAACAATCGGAGTTTCCCACTCTGCAGAATGTGGCAGTCCATTGCAGTCCTGATGTTAAATCCTACATGCCTCATTTCATACGTGCCACAGGACATGGCTCCATGATCATAGTGTGTGGGTCACTTCATGTCAAGCTGGGATGCACCTTAAACAAATTCACCCCAATGGCATTTTTCCTGGGGGGGGGGGGTTTGGGGGGGGGCGGGATGTATTACAAGTAGCAGCCACCGTATCAGATCATTGCACAATCTAAAATTATGGACATAGATGAAATATAGGTAACATTCAAAACTCAAAATATGAGTTATGTATCCTCACCATCCATTTATTAGCTGCTCAGTTTCTCTTTTTCCAATCCTCCTCCTTTCTTCCCAACTTGGCAAAGAATATATCAAGGACAATGAACCAACTTAAAATAATCAAAAACAGCAATTCCTCACTGGGTGACAAATAATACCCAATACCTATTGGAAGGTTCCAGTTCTCAATACTCTTTAAGTATAGGTTCTTTTTCCAGATAAAGAAGTATTGGAGAAGTAAGATTTGCCATCTTCTTTGTAGTATATATTGCTAAAAAAATTCTTTTACCTTTATGTTCCTTTGAACTTTTTAATGCCATCTTTCAAATAACTGTTGCTAATCTATTGCAAAATCCACATTCGTTCTTATTTTCTGCCCTGTTTACTTGTACAGAACTTGAAACAACACCTTCTGTCTTTTATTTGCTTGTTAGCTTGCCAATTGTTACTTTTATTATCTGTTGACATTTCTCTTAATCTGGATCGCCTTAACAGAGCTTTGATACTTTTCCACATGCTGTTTCTGTGCCTTTTCTTTTATCCAGTGCCCCATTGTTTTAAAAGAGTACTTTTAAATTTTTGTTCTCTACTTATTAAGTTGATTATCTTCTTTACATAATTACTCCTGCTTTTCTTTTCTTAGGTGGTCTTTCCTCTTCACACTGATGCTGGCTTGATTAATATACTTGAAAGCTCAGATTTCTCCAAACCATCTTCAGATCTTGCTGTCATCAATCTTTTCTACTTACAACAACAATAACATTGATTTTCTTAATCATCTTCCTGGACGTTTCTTCTCCCCTAACCTTTGTGTACTGAATATTAATCATATCCATTTTCCTCTTTCTTCTTCGTTGCCCATTTTGATATTTGTATATTAACTCTCCCATACCCCAATTTGCAGGGTATAATTCTGATTTGTTATTTTTCTCAGTTGGTCTTCAGATACATGGCCATGTCAATATAGATCACAATGTGCTTTATGAGCTTCCACATTCCCATATTTTGGTTTATTGATTTACACTCTGTGGTAATTATTTTTAATTCCATCTATTATTTATCAATTTCCATATTTTGATCCTACCTTATAAATTGTAACTGTATCTCTACTATGTTGTTGTCTTTGTCTTTTCTCAGATCTTTCCATGAATACCTCCCTTATCTCAACTATTCATTTTGCATGACCTCTTCTCCTCTTCTTATTTATTATTATTATTATTTATTTAAAATATTTATGTCCTGCCTTTCTTCTAAAAAGAACCCGAGGTGGCCTATACTTTCTCAGGGCATTTGCAACTGCTGTTCTCCTCCTCTAATTCACCTCTATAAATTTTCTACAGTCGAGGGTCTAGGAAAGAAGTCATGCCCAACTGAGAAAGCAACCTAAGTGAATTGCTGAGAAAGACAACATAAAAGAATAAACCAGAGCAGTAAAGCAACTAGAGATGAACAAGCAGCCCAATTTTGTTTGCTACACCTCATGACAGAACAGGATATTCCAAGGTAAAACATGGGTTCTGGATGCGTGATCTATGTTGACACTCCACACATACACACAGGAACTGTCAGTAGTTAGTGAGGCTAGTGGCTCCAGTACTATTGAAGCAGAGAATTTACTTCCACATTTAGCCTAAACTGGTTTTTTAAAACCAGTTTGGTGTTAAACTTATTTTGGAGATATTTTGGCTTGGGTACTTTGGGTACTTTCTATACATTTTGGACTAAAACCCAGAGTGGCCTCCACTGATGCTGACTTCCAGTGTCACCATTTCAATTCACTCACAATGTAAAGCTATACATACTTAAGAGTTGCAAGGCTGTGGCAGCTAGCAATCAGATACCAGTACTGGCAACAGTGCCCTTTCCACATGGCTGAATAATCTGGTGCCACCATTTTATTTATCTCTCAGTACAGTGTCCTGTACACAAAAATCACTTTACTGAGCATTCCCTCAAATACAGAGCTGGCTCTGTCCTTTGATATATTATCAACAAGGCTAAACTACACATCTTTGCTTTTCTTTTTTTATAAGCTGCTCAGGCTGTTTCCCAATGTATACTTTTTGGTTTAGTGCTTTTCCCGTCTGCTGGTAATGGACAGGTATTGATAAACTATTGATTAAAACACTGTCACCATGGTTCTGCATCATCATTTTGTTGGGAGGAAGTCTTCTAAGTAGATAATTTAAGATGGTCATTGGCAGCTGGCAGAATAAAATTGTATTCATGAAGAAACTCTTGGAGCAGAATATAGTGTGGAATGTGGCCAATCCCAAGACTAAAAGTCGTGCCATATTTCTTTCCCCAAGAGATTTCAGACATAGAGTTTAGTGATGAGTACAGTATTGCTTGCGCACTGAAGGAATTTTCAACAGAACCATGTTAACATATTTTGGCATGTATAACAAAAATGAGGGAAGGTAGTCACACAAATGGGGTTTTTCCACATGGATTTCTGTTTGTTATGATCCACTTCCTCAAACATATGATGTACAATGCTAATGTCACAGAGGTGGGCCACCACTGAAGGTTTAACGATTATACCTGTCCATGCTTGGCACCATGGAGTGTTGCTCCCACTCTTGAAACCCTGACTTCCCACACTGTCAATATTGTAATCCATGTGGCTGCCACTGAAATATGTCAATAAAACATTGGAAGAATATAATATTTGCTAATAAAAACCTCAGATGGACTTTCAATTTTTAGAGAGAACAAAAATTCAGCTCATAGAATCATAGAACAGTTGGGTGGGAATGGCCTATGAGGCCATCGAGTCCAACCCCTGCTCAACCCAGCAATCTAAACCGAAGTATATTTGACTGATGGCTATCTAATTTTCTCTTGAATGCCTCCAGTGTTGGAATGCTCACTACCTCCGGAGGCAATTGGTTTCATTGTTGTACTGCTCTAACAGTTCAAATGTTTCCCCTGATATTAAGCCTATATCCGGTTTCCTGTAATTTGAGCCCATTATTACGTGTCTTGCACTCTGGGATGACTGAGAACAAATCTTTTCAAAGTATCTGAAGAGTGCTATCTTATGTCCCATCAGTCTTTTTTTATCAAGGCTAAACTTGGTCAGTTCTTTCAATCTTTCTTCACAGGGCTTGGTTGACAGTCCACCTCATGTCCTCCTCTAAAATTGTTCCAGTTTATTAATATCCTTCTCAAAAGTGTGTTTTCCAGATTTAAAAATCAGTGGTAACAGATTAGATGTCATTGAAAAGATAAGTAAATGAGGACTAAATGCAATAGACAATCATCCATTCAACTGAAGTTGTTATTCAGAAATGAAAGACGTATGTTCTGTGGGTAATGGGAACAAACAACATTTCTTCCAGGTAAAATCTGAAAGCAACTCTAAAACATACATTTTTGAATAGTATATCAATTATAGCACTAAATTTTCAAAGCTAGCCGTTCCCATCACTGGTGGCTGAAGTTTCCTATAAAAAATCCCTCACTATCTCATCTTGTTCAGTTATGAACTGCTTTCATTTTTTAATGTTGGGTTGATCTTAACATCTTTAATACAGAAGTAGAAAAGAAAGCCTCTTTAAAATTGTAGAAGTATTGATTTACTCTGGTAGTAACCATCCTTGAAAGAATTTCATATACAATGAAAATGTGTGAAATAGCCATATCTACTGGGGTTGAATGCTTTCAGAGTGGGTATTCAATTTTTCTTCATAATATACTTAGAAAGAATATAGTTTAGTCTAACTTGAAAAGGACAGAGTTCAGACTCAGTAGTAATAAGATTTCTGTAGCATCCCAAAAATACTAAATTTGGGGCATGATTCAAAAGACTGGACTTATGGCTGAGATGTGGTTGATTTCTCTGTTCCTCCTGATGAATTAAAGTTTGTCTGATTTTATCCTGAGAGGAAATGAATTAACTCAGAAATGGAAGCAGCAACTTTTGTTGTCTATATCTTTGAGTTATCCTAAATAAAAGGTTATAGGAAGTCACTTGACAGAGGAATATCTTAAAGCAGAAAGGGGTCTGAGCCTTGTTTTGTGCCTTTAAGCAGGAGCTTAACAAGCAGAATGGGTATGCTATTGGTGGGCACAGGTGCATAATTTAAATATAATACATACATTTCCCAAAGGAGAAAATCCCCAATAAGGAAGTAAGACTGTCATTTTACTTCCCCAGTCAAATCATCTGTTTGAATTGTGAGAAGGATTACTTTGATTAATTGGACCCTTGATGAATGTTAATGTTCAGAATCTTGCAGACACTTGTACTGTTCTTTTGAAGTCATTTCTTTAGTAGCTGATGCTTATCCATATTATGTAATTTCCAAGTCTAGCCAATAGAGGGTACTGCCTGCCTTTCCTTAGGTTTTCCTATTAACTGCTCTTCAACATCAACTCCCATCAATGAGCTAAAGGGAGAGATCTCATTTGAAATTTTCTGTTCAATCTGCTAGTAGCTTCTTCACAAGACTTCTAGCAATATTGGCAATTTCCCCTGTAATTTAACTGAAACTGGCAGTCTCATACCAAATTCTACAAGCTATAAAACTGGGAAAACTTCAGGTCCTTTAAGAATGCAACAGTTGGTATTACATTGGAATCTTAGTCGTCAAATGGACATTCTTCTGAAGCTTCATGGTGGTGGTGCTTGACTTAGAAGGGAAGCCTTGAAGAGCCACAGCTTTATTTCTGTCAAAACAATTATGAAGCTCAAACACAGACCTGCATGATGAGAATGTGGTCTGACCTGCACAGTGAAGCAGAATGAATGGTATCATTCAAGTGTGGCAGCCTGCCAAGGTCTTGGCTGGCCATCTGTTTCTAAACCTCAAAATGTGTTTTATTGAGAGCCTGATGGGCCACTGTTTGTGACTAGTGTCATGCAAATTGTCCCACTTGACAGATAATAATATTAGTGGGCTTGCATGCATATGTTGCCTGTGATCTTATGACAGGCTAGCTGCTAGATGGATGGATGTGTTTATGTACGATAATAAATTTGCATCCTGTCTTTTGGTACAACCATATATAAAGAGAATAACAAAGTTGGAAGAAATGAAGCAATAAACTAAATTTGCACCTCAGTGCTGCAACAATAAAAGAGAGTGGAGTGAACAGGTTTAAAACACAGATTATGACCATATGCTGCCCTTCCTTGCTCCTGTTGTTCATCTCTTACATGATCACAGCTCTTCTAATTTGGATGTTGTCATGTCTCCAAACCACTTCCCCCAGGTTCCTCATTCAAGAAGAGGTTCTCCTTCTTGCACTTATTTCCCCATTTATTTTACTGCAAATTATCAAGCGTAATAATCTCTAGTTTTCATTTCTAATCACATTACCTAAGTTTTTTAAATAAATCCTCAATATTCATTAATTCACTGTTTTTGTTTTCATACTTTTTTGATACATTACATAGTATATCAATACTGTAACAGTATTGTTACAAAGATGAGATGGCTAGATGGCATTGTAGACACAATGGGCACAGAGCTGGGAGGGCTGAGGGGGATGGTGGAGGACAGAGGCGCCTGGAGAACAATGGTCCATAGGGTCGCAAAGGGTCGGAATCGACTGTGCGACTGAACAACAAAAACTGTAACAGTATTACTGTAACATAGAAATACTGTAACATAGTATACCAATACTGTAACAGTAATACTGTAACAGTTATGTAATATATAGTATTACTGTAAAAATATTGTAACAGTACTGTAAGAGTATGGTAGCCTTGATGCTAGGAACAATGGAAGACAAAAGGAAAGGGGGCAGCAGAGGATTAGGTGGCTGGATGGCATAATTGACATGGTGGGCACAGATCTGGCCAGGCTGCAAAGGACGGCATATGACAGAGGAGTCAGGTGTGTGGTGATCCATGAGGTTGCAAAGGGTTGGACTCGATTGTATGACTGAACAACAACAAAACCAGGTTCGGGACAATATCACTTCAACCCTATGCATGATTCCTGGGAAGAAAGTCCAGTTGAACACAACAGAGATTTCATCTGAATAAACATACACAGGGGGCTGCAGTGGCTCAAGTGGCTAAGACGCTGACTGGGAGGTGCAAGGTCAGCAGTTCGATTCCCGAGTACTGCAGGACGGAATGAGCTCCCGTCTTTGTCCCAGCTCCTGCCAACCTAGCAGTTCGAAAACAAGACATTGCAAGTAGATAAATAGGGACCACTTCGTTGGGAAGGTAACAGCATTCCGTGCGCTGTTCCATGCGCTAGTCATGCCTGCCACATGACCATGGAAATGTCTGCAGAAGCAGACAACGCTGGCTCTTTGGCATTGAAACAGAGATGAGCACTGCACCCTAGAGTCAGATACAACTGGCTTTCGAGCAAGGGAAACCTTTTAAACATACACAGAATGGCTGCAGTGCAAAAAAATCTTCACATAAAATTAAAAACTGGCACTGAAAGAGGTTGTAGGTGAGAAGATACCTCAGAGAGTGCCTTACCACTGCAGGCATCACAACTGAAAAGGTCTTCTCACTTATCCTCTGTCTTGAATTCAGGCAAATAAGTACATTTGGAAAAGACTCTCTCAAAGACTCTGTAAAAGAGAATTTTCCAGGTTGATATTTAGTTTATTTGTTCAATTAGTCCATTATTGATCCCACAAATCAATTCTGAACCAATGAAATGTCACTGCAAGTGGATTCATCTAGATACAGAAAGCCCAGAAACATGAGGAAACCTACAGAATCCTCAAGCATTAATGATAAAGAGCTGAGCAGTGGTTTAACATTCCATTTTGTGCAAGTTATTGTCCAGGTAGGAGAAAGATTATTAGCATACTGTGTCTCAGATTTCCCAAACCAGACAACCTGTCTTGAAAAATACCTTGGTGGTTGGTATCAAAAGCTTCTGAGAAACACAGCAAGACTGCACTTCTCTGGCTTATTTCCACCTGGGCCTGGAAGAGGTGAAGGTTGTGTGTGTGCACTAAAACCAGACTGAAACAGAAAGCATGTGTTCATGAACTTTGTCTTAGAATGGGATACAGTAAAACCCCGACTTACAAATGCCTCGAGTTACATAAAATTTGACTTACATAATTATTTTGTGCTAAAACCTTGTCCCGATTTACACAATTTCCTATGGGTTTGCTTCGAGTTACATAAAGATTCTTTTTCCTATGGGTTTGCTTCATGTTACGTAAAAATTCATTTCCCTGTGGGTTTGCTTCAATTTACATAAAAATTTCATTTTTCCTATGGGTTTGCTTCAAGTTATGTAAAAAATAAATTTTCCTATGGGTTACAAAAAAATGTGATTTAAGCAAAAGCCTATGGAATGGACTTTCCCCGCCATAAGTAGGGTTTTTACTGTACTTGTTACCAACTGATAGTTGCTGAAGTTATTTTGAATAGAGGAGTATTTCTTCAGAGATGGTTTCACATCCTCATTTTTTACTCTTGAGGGGTTTCTTTTCTTTAGGGAAATGTTTTGTTTATCCGCCCAAAAAACCTTTGAAGTATACTCACCAGGGAAGTTAAACTGAGCTTGTTAGCTCTCAGTGCAATCCTAGGGAGGGTTACTCAGAAGCCCCATTGGGTTTAATAGGCCTTTAGGTTTCCCTTGCTCAAAAGCCAGTCATATCCGACTCTAGGGTTCAGTGCTCATCTCTGTTTCAAAGCCGAAGAGCCAGCACTGTCCATATCTGCAGACATTTCCGTGGTCATGTGGCAGGCATGACTAAACATTGGAGTGTATGTAACACTGTTACCTTCCCACCAAAGTGGTCCCTATTTATCTACTTGCAATTTCTTGCTTTCTAACTGCTAGGTTGGCAGGAACTGGGACAAAGACGGGAGCTCATTCCATCCTGCAGTACTCAGGAATCGAACTGCTGACCTCCCACCTCCCAGTCAGCATCTTAGCCACTTGAGCCACTGCAGTTCCTAGGTCTAGATAAATGAGAATAGGGGCATCACTGCTGTGGCTTAGTGATTAAGATGCTGAGCTTGGAGACTGGAAGGTCAGGGTTCGATACCTGAGTGCTGCATGACAGATCTTGAGGACATGAAAAGAGCCTCAATCAGGTGTCCCCTGAGCAGAGTTTCTCCAGCAAAAATCCTGTCAACCCAAAGTAATTTCTGGTATGGGATTTATTCATTTAATGAGAACAGGACTACAGCCTTATGCCAAAATCATATTCATATTTATTGGTTGTAGGTCCCATGGGATTCAATGGAGATTAATCCTCAGTGGGTATGCATAGATCACGCTTTGCGACCTAAACAAAACCATCCTGCCATAAGGGCAGGGGACTTCTGTGGTGGGAAATTTTCCAGCTTCCCTTCCATCAACTGCATATTCAGCTAGCAAAGCATCTTGGTCTGTTTCAGGACAGGCGGTGAAAGAAAAGAGATTTAGCTCATGATCCTCAGCTCTGCTGCAAACTGAGCGATGTTTCCTCAGGAATTTCACCTGGTTGTAAAAAACCAGAGTGGGAGCATGCATTCTGATGTTACAGCAGAAGTGACTGCTAAGTGCATAAACATAGTTAATAAGTTCTTCTTAAGCATCTTACTTTTGCTGAAACTTGCTGAGAAATGTGAAACTAATTGAAAAATGTGGTGATGTCAACATTGGGTCTCAATGAAACTTCTTGTAACAATGAGCAGATAGAATTTTGTTAATATTAACCTAACACACACAAGCCCATGATACTAAACTACTAAATATCACAACTGAAACAGACAACTTGTCTAGTAACATTATTTGAATAATAAAAAAAACTTAAATCATGGAGTTATTTTCCTCCATCCAGCTCTGATACTTTTTCTTGTACCCCATATCCAATATCCAATATTGATTTGTCACCACTTTTAGCACAAATCAACTGAACTCTAAAATATTCTATCGTTTGACTTCTGTTTCCATCTCTGGCTGAACAGCTTTACCATCAGCTCATCCCATCATTTTTGGGGTCTGCCTAGTGGTCTTTTGTGGTCCCTTGGTATCCAGTCTGTTGGCCTACAGGACCATCTGTTATCTTTCCTCTGATTTTGTTATTGCCCACATTTTAGATGCATGCAACATTGCTGGTAACACTGTCATATTGAATATGTTTGCCCTGATATTCATTGGCAGACTGTCATCTGTTAACACTGTTTGATTTATATTAAAGGCAATCCAAGCTGTTTTGCATCTTCTTATCCACTCACCACATGGTATGTTATTTGGTTGGATTTGCTGACTGAGGTCTGTTTGGGAACAGATGGTGAAAGAAAAGAGATTCAACTCAGGATCCTCATCTCTGCTGCAAACTGAGTGATGTTTCCCCAGAAATTTCACCTGGTTGTAAAAAACAACAACAGAACAGGAGCATGCATTGTGACTATACAGCAGAAGTGACTGCTAAGTGCATAAACACAGTTACTAAGCTTCTATTATTTTATATAATATAAGTTGAATTTTCAAGTTCATACACTAAATCCTCCACCTAATGGCAAAAATACTCTTGATCCTATGTTCAGTTATGATATTAGTACAGCTAGTGCATACAAAGAGATTCCTAATCCAAGAGCATGTCTGTGCTCTTCTGTGGAATGCATGGCAATGGAAGTTTATAGACCAGCAAGCCCAACCAAATAATAATAATAATAGTATGCTGTGAAATCAGTTCTGACCCATTCCAGGGTTTTCTAGGTAGAGAATACACAGAAGTGGTTTACCATTATCTTCTTCCTTTCTTGGTTCACAAACAGTGGTGACTAGTGAAGCCCTTTGGTTCCATAGCTACATGATGATCAAGCCTAGGAGAAAACAGGAGAAGTGACGATCCACCAGGTCAGAAGAACTTCAAAATTTACCTTTTTTTACTGAAATTCCCAGTATACAGCCAATATGGCCAATGCAAAGGACTTCTGGGACTAACTGTCCATTGAAGAATTCAGGACTAAAATTCATTATGCCACAAAAAGAGGCTGCTTCTCCTGCTGATTGTGAGGAATTAATGCAGACAAAATGTGATCATAAATGATTCAAAGACCCCAGTCAGATGTGAAGGCTTTCTTTATTCATATTGTTATAGTGTGGAAATATGAAAGAAAAATAAATTATCTTTTTCTAATTCAAAATATAATTGAAATGAGAACAGCACAAGTACTGCTTGAAACAAGAAAAGTGGTGGTTAATACCCAAATTTCTTTGAAATGTATTATGATGCAATTCTTCTCTGGAATCATTCTCCAAAGGCTTTAAACATACAAAAGGTACTTAAACTGAATAGAGGTAGAACCTAAACTGATTGATTATGAGGTGCAAAGGGTTGATCTGGAATCCCAAAAGAAAACAGCTTCTAATACCTTTGTAGTCCAAGCATCGCTGAGAGTCTCTGAAAGCTCTTCTTATCACCACAGTTCTTGATCAATGACTAACAAGCAAGGACATCTGGCATCTGAGGGTAAAGGCATCTATATAAGGAATTGCTGGGGAAATTGTGTGGTCTAGCTCTGGTATTCGCTATGAAGAAAGTTGATTGAAGTCTCATACCAAAGAGAAAGGTTGCACCTACTCCCAGTGTTGAGGAATTCATTGCTGTTGCTGCTGTTGTCCATACAGAGACATCGATGTTCATTGCTTCACAACCCTCAAATTAAAATGGAGCAGGGAATCTTTGCTCCAAGGGACATACAACCTAAAATAAACAGCACAGCAAATAGAGGAAGAGGGAGTGCAGTGTTAATGCAGAGTAGTAGTGTAAGGTACAGAGTTAAAAGTAAATTTAAAGGCATTATGTATAATAAAAACTGAACAGAATCAGAAGCCTCAGAAAAGAAGCATGTTTTTCAAAATGATTAAATGTACTCAGTGATGAGGCAGCTCACCAAATCTCCTCTGATTCAATGGGCCTATTTTTTATTTACTCCTTAATTTCTGGCAATGTGAGAACACACTAGCGGATAACCAGTGGTGGGCATCAGCAGGTTCGCACCAGTTCTCCAGAACCGGTAGCACAAATTCTGGCTGGTCCCGCCCTTCCAAGTTTTGAAATATAATAGTCCTAATTTGAGTGCAACACAGGGCTTTCCCCCTGACCACACCCACCATACCATGCCCACAGTGTGGTAGTAAAAAAAATTTGGAGCTCACCACTGCAGATAACTCAGTGGTTTGACTGGGAGTTTGATTCTTCACCATTCCTCCTTGACATGGGTTTGTCTTGACGACCCATAGGGTCCTATCCAGCTCTGCAATTCTAAGATTATTATAACAATGATTATGTTATTATAATACATTTGAAAAATCAGTTTACAGCTAAAGAGCCAGCACTGTCCATGTTTCTGTGGACATGTGGCAGGCATGACTAGACACTGGAGTGCATGGAACATTGTTTACCTTCCCACCAAAGTAGTCCCTATTTATCTACTTGCAATTTCTTGCTTTCAAACTGCTAGGTTGGCAGGAGCTGGGACAAAGACGGGAGCTTTCTGTAGTACTCAGGTATTGAACTCCGACCTTCCAGTTTTCAAGTTCAGCATCTTAACCACTAAACCAATGCAGCCTCTTCAACACGAATGACTTAGCTGTAATTATCTAAAAAAGCAGCAAACCATAAACTGGAAGGGGAGATGTCAGAGCTGGCCTGAGGAATGAATAATAATAATTTCATGTCAGAAATTATTCTGGGTTGAAAGGATTTTTGCTGGAGAACCTCTGCTCAGGGGATGCCAGAATGAGGCTCCTTTCATGTCCCCAAGATTTTTTCCCAGCGAAGTGGTCCCCATTTATCTACTTGCAATTTCTTGTCTTCGATCTGCTAGGTTGGCAGGAGCTGGGACAGAGATGGGCGCTCAATCCGACATGCAGTACCCGCGTCTCGAGCTGCCGACTTGCCGGCCTTCCAGCTAACAAGGTGAACTTTGTAACCACTGAGCTACCACATGAATTGAAAGCAGCAAAGTAATGCTGAGGATTCCTACAGTTAGCAGAAATGAAAAATAAAAAAGAAGAAAAATATGTAACGAATATCACCAGCCCATTATTTAGTCTTACTTCAGGAGTGTTCAGCTGCCAGAGGGTATGCAAAAAGATATTAAATATGGCAAATAAGCAATGGTTGGGGGTGAAAAGGGGAAATGCTGCACCTAGAAAGTAGTGTAGATCTATAAAAGGGAGAGAAAAGCATGGAGTTGAATAAAGACACAGCAGAGGCCAAAGAACCAGAAGAGATAACAGAAGAATCAACAGAAATAGAACACCCATGAGATGGAGTAGAGTTTGAGCTATTGATACAGCAGTCTAACAAGAGCTCAATAGCAAGAAGATTAGAAACAGAACAGTTTCAAGGGAAAGCAAGATCAAGGGAGTGACCACCAATATGGGTAAGAAATTAATCTACTGTATATTAGATCAAAAGAGGCAATGAGGGGAAGAAAATGAGAAGCAGAGAAGCAAAAGAATCACCCGCATCAAGATTAAAATCCACAAACACCAAGGCAGAATTATTATCAGAAAGAAAGACAGTAAGCTATGAATCAAAGTCAGATATAAAAGTTTTAAATGGGCCTGATGGATGACAACTATAATCCACAAATGTGACAGGGAGTAAAGCTTCACTGTATTGACCTCAAAAGAATAGGGGCAATGGGAGAACACAGAGAAAGTATTATTTTAACTATTGAAAATGAGCTGGGCATTAACAGGACAAAGAGACAGACCCATCCATCACTCATGTTAAATGTGACATTCAGTCATTGTGAAGAAGTGGGAAAAGAGGAATGAAGAAGATGCTATGGTTAAAATGGGTCTAGATTTAATAGACAGGCTGAGGAACTTGCCCCCAGCCATCAGATTGGCCCATATTTTAAAACATTGGCCTGAGGCCAATTGATTATCCCTATCATTTGTCCTTGCGGGAAGATGCTGTTTAATGTTTTACACTGTTTTTATTGGCCATTATCCTTTTATGGAGCTCTGCCTGCACAATGGGAATGATGCAGTTATAAAGTATGCAGAATACAGTACTTAATGTCTTTTTTTTACCATTGCTCCCAACAAGACTTAATTAGACTAGCCATGCTGTTGCCTGTGTAAAATCCTCTGTCAGTGTCACTTTCCATTATTGTGGTTGGTCACTAGCTGCCTTTCAATAATTTCTCCACTCCGATTACCTTTGGAACTATTGATTATCGTCTTCTGATACAACCATTAATTCCTGAAAAATTCAACCCAGTCCATTATCCTTCTTGGAATCTGGACCTGTAATGGATTACAGCCTTTTGAAGATATTGTTCTCAGCTTTTTGACAGCCAAACTCTGAACATACTTTAAATAGAGAGGCATTTAAAGATCCATATTTAACCTACATCTGCATCCAGATGTCATGCAGATACATTCTATCTGCATTGCTTTCAGCTGAACACAAACTGAAGATATGCATCCAATCTGCTTTGGGATGTGTCTCCAAATCAGTATCCAAGTTAGCATTGCTTCAAAATTATTTATTCATTATCAGCATTTATACCATGCTTTTCCAGCAAACATGATGACTATAAAGTTGAATGTACAATTATAAAGCAGAACTGTAAATCTGAGTAAGAAAAAAAAGATGAGAATCCTGACAACATAATGCAATTAATATCAGTCTTGTTAGGGAATTCCTACATGTTAAGAAAACATATCCGTAGACATTCATTTTGTACACATATTCAACACACAACAGCAAATGCCTACACTAACTTTTTATCTTGCTACACTTTGCCAATTGATTTACACTAACTGTTTTATACCAGCAAGCAGAACTAACTGTATTTTGTTCAATAAATCTACTGAGCAATGCTCTGCAAACACCTTGAAGGATAGCAGGCATATGAAAAACAAGTCACTAAGGACCAGAAGCAACTTGCATTATTTAGTTAGATAGTTAGTTAGCTAGCTAGCTAGTGAAACTTATACCCTGCCCATCTATAATACACACCCACTCTGGGTGGCTCACAATGTTATAAGGAGCAAAACAAATACCATAAAAGATTTAATTAGATCAGCCCCCACCATCCCCCAGCCCAGTCAGAACCGAGGACCACAAGCCTGAGTGGCAAAAAATGATGGGAGGATCTCCTATTTGAAGAGTTCAGCAAGCTGCCAAAGGCCTCCTTTTGGGGGGCTGGCCAAGATGGCCGCTGAGTAACATCTAGTTTCGGACGCTCGCGCTAAACAAAGTGGTAAATAATGTGACGGAGTGGAATGGAGAAATTTTAAAGTGGTAAATTCTAAAGATAAGAACCGCCCTGAGTCGGGTTCTGCCTGAGCGGGCGGCATATACAAATTTGACTAATAAATAAAAATAAATAAAATAAGATCCTTGCCTGTCTTCCTGAAAAGTTTGGTGCTCTTTTGAGGCTGGATGGTCGAAGTTCGGGAGGTTTTCTGGTGGTTGAAGCTGTGACGATAGTCGCGGCTTTTCTGCCAGGGAGCCGAGGACGGGACCAGTGAAACTGCTGAGAAGGTTTTGGAATTGGTTTTGGAATCAGCAAGGAGCTGCTGGACGTGAAAGTAATTTATATGTAAGTGCCTGACTTAAATCTTAAAGCCGGCTGGGATTTTTTTTTTTTAAAGGAGCTCGGACACTGAAATGGGAGAGGGGAGAAGGGTTGAAAGCAAGTGCTGGCTTTGTAATGGCGGCGGTCCTGGAAAATGAAAGTGACTGTGTTTGGGTGGTGGTTCTTTTTTTCTTTTTCTACACTCCAGAAGACCGTGCCACGTTTTGACAACAAAGTGGATTAATTACTTTTGTCTGGGCTAGACTATTGGAGAAAGACTGTTTCCCGGCTCAAGCTGCTTGGAGGAAGTTTTTTTTTCCTCTCTTTGCTCGCTCCTCAGAAGGAGAAAGGGGTTTTTTCTTTTCCCCAAAAGTTCAGGCACTTGCTGGAAAATGGCGCTTTGACTGTCCACTTCAAAGGAAGGATTAGGTGGTTTTGATTGTTTGCTCCCTTCACCGTGTGGATTGCAAATATTTGTTTGCTTATTGTGGAATATACTGCCCCTCACCTCGTCCCCAAGCTGGTTGGATTTGGGGTTTTCCTTCCTTCTGGTCTCCCCCCCTTTTTTTTCTTTTCTCTCTCGGTTGGCTTGGGTTTTTTTTTTAAAGAAGAAACTTGGGCTGACTGTTCCCCTGAAGCTCCTTTACTGTGATTGGAAGATGCCTGATTGGATTATTTGCTTTGGGGAAACGGACTCGTTTCCCCCCCCTTTTTTTTCCTCTTTCTTAAATTGCCTGTTGGGAGAGTTGTTTCGTTCTGTTTTATCGTTGTGGATTGCAGTAATTTTTGGATCTTCTGCTGACATAAGAACTTTCCTGCTGTATCTGTGGAACCAATGGCTGCAGTGTTGTAAGCTCTATTGTATTGACAAACTGTTACAGCGATCTGCAGCAGTGGGTTTGAAATATATTGCATTATTATGGATAAAGGTACAAGAGGGAAAGCGAAGGAAGAAGAACAAGTTGTAAAGCCTAAGAAGAATGAAAAAGCACCAATGGATGAATCTGCTCAGTCATCATCCCCGCCCACAGTGCCATTGGATCAGACTCAAATTATGGTGGAAATTGGCAAGTTGATGCAAAAATTGGAGAAAAATGAGGCTTCAAGGGTGAAAGACAGAAATGAAATAATTAAAAGGCAAGACAAGACGATGTCATCATTGGCAGATTATACAAAAAAGGTGGACCTAAGTTTGAATAAATTTGAGGGAATGCTGAAATTGGTTCAAACCGAAGTGGATGCTGTAAAGAAGGAAGTAAAAGGGACTCAGGAGGTGGTGCGGGAGAACAAGCTAAAATTGGAGGAACAAGAAAGGAGGATAGATGCTGTGGAAGATATGATGAGAAAGCAGAACATTCTGATCCGTCAGGTGCCGGAACGCACTCCGGATTTGTTAAGAGAGAGGGTGGTTCAGTGGTTAAATGGTTTAAAAATGGGGAAGGAATTTGTTCAGGAGGATTTTGTAAGTGTATTCCGGGTGGGTCCAAGAAGAGGGAGAGTGGTTCAAAGAAATGTGTTGGTTAAATTCGCAAATTGGGCAGATAAATTAAAAGTAATGGCTCATCTGAAACGAGTTGGTCCTGATGCGTTGAAATTTGATGGTTCAGATGTTGAAGTTTACAATGATATTTCATTAAAATAAAGAACCTGGAGGTATAAGATGAGGCCTGTTACTAAATTATTGATGAGTAAAAACATAAGGTATAATTGGAGATTTCCACAACAATTGCGCTTTTTCTATGATAAAAGAATGCAAGTTATTGATGAAGGCACTAATCCATTGGAATATTTGAGTTTGTTGGGGTTGGTACAAGTAGATTCGGAAGAATGGAAAAATCTTAAGAAGGAAATGACGGATTCTGGAGCTTTGGGGAGGGAATATGGGAGGGAGGAGGCCGGTGGGGCAACAGGTGGAACACCACAGCGAGGGGAGGAGGAGGAGGAGCCGTCCTTGATTATGGTGGAGGAGGAGATAGGTAAGGAATAATGAGCATTAGATAGTAGTAATCTTAAGTACCTAATAGAGGTAGAATGGGTAAATAGCGCATAGCGCCGGCAGTAGGGCGCATCTTGCAGGTCCCCCCTCTCCCCTCTTTGGTTGACAGAGGCGACTTTTCGTTGGAAGGTGGGGAGAGTGAAAATGTGTGTTTTATGTAGTTGGTATGGTGAAGGGTTGTTGGTGGCACGCCCGATGGAGAGTTTAAAGTTGGGAGAAGAATTTGGTTATGGGAAGTATTAAAATAATATCATGGAATGTGAAAGGTACAGGTTCTGTTCTTAAGAGACGGAGGCTGGAATTGGCGTTGAAAAAAGATAGACCAGATATTTTGTTTTTACAGGAAACACATCAGAAATCAAAAGATACGAATAAACTTTATTTGGGTTGGATGCAACACTATGAGATGGCGTTTGGAACATCCAAAGCAAGAGGGGTGGCAACTATGATTTCTAGAAAGTTAGGATTTGAAATCACAAAAAAGATTGCTGATCAAGAGGGTAGGTATTTGTTGTTAAGAGGAAAATTGGAGGATGAGGAAATTTTGTTGGTAAATATTTATGCTCCGAATGACCACCAAGCAGTGTTTCTTGAAAAAATTTGGAAAATAGTGGAGTTGGAAAATGTTGCAAAAACTATTGTGGCTGGTGATTTTAATTTGATTAGGTCAGGATTAGATTGCACAAACATAGCTAGAAGTGGAATTGGTGTGAAAGGGAAGGCGATGGACAAATGGATGAAAGTTATGGGTTTGAAGGATTCGTGGAGAGAGTTTAAAGGCTTGGAAAGGGCATATTCCTTTTTTTCGCATGTACATGGGACCTACTCGAGAATAGATTATGTTTTTCTGTCGGAAAACTTAATTGGGGATATAGAAGGCACGGAAATTGGGATTATTAAGGAATCGGATCATGCTAAAGTATATTTGGAATTGAAAGCACAAAAAATATTCAAAGAGTTAGAAATTGGAGGTACGATCCTAATTTGTTCAAAGATCAGAAAAGCAAAGAGGCAATTATGGAAAGTTGGAAAGAAAGTTGGCAATGGAACGATAATAATGAGGTTAATTTTAACGTTGTATGGGATACCATGAAGTCAGTTTTTAGGGGGGGAAGCATAAAATTGGCAAGCCTCAAATATAAAAAGTATAAAGCAGAACATATAGAAAAAGAAAGGGAAATTAAACAATTACAGGAAGAACACGCAAAAAGTAAAGATAAAAAATTTTTCTTGAAATTACAAGGACTTAAGGCAGAAGTAATGGGTAAGGATATTGATAAAGTTAAACGAGATTTGATCTATTTAAACAGAGAATATTTTGAATTTAGTAATAAGAACTCAAAACTATTAGCAAGAGCAGCTAAGGTTAAAAGGGAAAAAAGAGAAATTGGGGTGTTAGTTGACAGGCAAGGTTCAAGGTGTAATAAGAATAGCGATAAATGTAAAATAGTTAGGGAATTTTACCAGGTGTTATATGCAAAAAAAGAAATAGATATGGAAAAGCTTAAAAGGATATTGGAGAGGCAGTTAGGGAATGGGATAAAACAAGAGCATAGGGAGAAAATGGAGGAAAAGATAACTGATAAAGAGGTTAAGGGGGTAATAAGCGGATTGAAGATAGGGAAAGCCCCGGGGGATGATGGATTATCAACAGAGTTTTACAAAGAATTTAAAGAGGTGGTGGTCCCGAAATTGGTGAAGTTATATAATTATATACTAGATGGAGGATCAATCCCGACTTCATGGTATAACACTACAATTGTTCTTTTGCCAAAACCTGGTAAGAATTTGGAAAGAGTGGATTCGTACAGACCAATTTCGCTTATAAATCAAGATGCGAAGATCTTCACGGCAATATTGGCTAACCGTTTAAATAGTTTTATGGGGGAATATATAAATGTTGATCAAGTTGGGTTTCTAAAGGGGCGACACATGGCGGATTTGACTAGAAGGGTATTAGATTTAATAGACAATGTTAACCAAACAAAGGAAAAAGTGGGATTACTATCATTGGATATTTTTAAGGCATTTGATTCATTGCAGTGGTCTTCAATTAAGGAAATAGTTAGAAAATATGGGTTTGGGGATAAATTTAACAGGGTTATAGATTTACTATATCAAAAAGGAAATGCCAAGGTTAGAGTAAATGAGGAGCTTACGGATGTGGTAAAGCTAGAGGCTGGTACTAGGCAGGGCTGCCCATTATCTCCTATCTTGTTTATAATGGCAATGGAGATTTTAGCTAAAAGTATAAGGGAGGACTCAAATATAGAAGGGATTATGGGTAATAAAGTGAGTATGTACGCAGACGATACATTGCTTATGGTGAAGCACCCGGAGCAGGTGATGGATAGGATTAAAGATCATCTACAAGTATTTCAAGCTATAACTGGATTAAAGATAAATTGGGACAAATCTGAATTGATGTTGTGCAATTTGAAACCGAGCGAGATGGGTAGCACGGTGTCGACACTTAATATACAAATCAAAGATAAGCTGAAGTATTTGGGGATAATCATTTCAAACAAATTAGAAGAACTCAAACGATTGAATTATGACAGCTTGAGAATTGAATTTAAGAATAAAATACAAGAACTTCAGAAGTTAAAGCTGTCATGGTTCGGAAGGATTGCCATGTGTAAAATGATATTGTTACCAAAGATTAACTTTTTATTCGATACACTAGCGATCCATTTAAAAGAGAAAGAAATTAATGAGTTTCAAAAAATGTTTAATGGTTTTTGTAACGGAGGTAAAAAATCTAGGCTTCCAAAGAAATTATGGTATTGGTCTCAGAAAAAAGGGGGTTTGGGTATGCCAAATTTGTTATTATATTATCGAGCATTTCAAGTCAAGAATGTTGTGAAGATCTTGGCAAGAGAAAAGGTAATTTGGGAACAATTGGAAATGAAAGAGTATAGAAATATTGGAAACTTGATTTTTTTGGGAATGAAGGATAAGGTGAAAAGGTCAAATAATTTTATGATGAAAGGTCTCATGGAGGTGTGGAAGAAGGTAAAAAAAGATATGGTTCCGAATCTCTCTCCAATTTTGGAATTGACTGATATGATGTGTTTCCCAATAAAATTAGACAAAGAAAAAATGGAAATATTGGATAAAAATGGGACGCTGTTATTGAAGGATTGGTTAAAAGCGTGTGATGTTGATGCCGAGCGGGAAAAAATGTTTGAGATATTAAATTTGAATTGGTTTCAGAAGTTAAAGGTGGACAATTGGAATAAAAAATATAAAAAAGAAATAGGGATAGATAGAATACATACGGAATTTGAGGAATTGGTAAGGAAGATTAGAAAAGGGGAAAGCAGTATTAAAGGTCTTGTAAGCAAGCTTTATAATATACTGAATAGAGGTGCAGATCCACAGGAGGACTTGAAACGGAAGTGGGAACAAAATTTGAATATAAAAATTGGGGAGATTGAATGGAAAAATAAATGGAAAAAGAGGATTATGAGAACAATGTCTGTAAGAATTAAAGAACATAATTTTAAAATGTTGTGGCAATGGTACCTGACACCATTAAGACTTTACCAGATGGATAATAAAAGAGATAAGTTATGTTGGAGATGTAAAGAATTTGATGGAACATACGAACATATGTGGTGGAGCTGTAAAAAATAAGGGATTTTTGGGGAAGAATAGAAAATGAGTTTGGTGAAATATTGGGTAAAAGTGTTAAGTTGGTGTCGGGTACTATTCTTTTAACGAATGTGGAAGGCTTGGGTTTAAACAAGGAGGAAAAAGAATTATTGGAAATCGTACTGACAACGGGTAGACAATGTATAGCTAGAAATTGGAAAAACGATGTAGATATACAGATTGGAGAATGGTATAAAGAAATGTGGAGTTTAGCACTGAATGATAAATTGACATGGGAGATTAAAGTCAAAAGAGATAATTTAAAAGAGAATAGATTTTGGAATATATGGAAACCGTTCGTGGATCACTCTATTATGGCAAGTGATAGTTCAGGACCAGTACCATTTCAAAGAAGTTTTTGGAGTTGAGTAGAAAATAAACTCTCCAGGCATTGTACATATTTACAGGGTGATTATTATTTGTTAAAAAGATTTGTGGTAGTACAGAAAAAAAATTTTTCTATCATTTTGGACTTTGAAATAATGGCTCTTAATATTTGGTAGTTAAATAGTAATTAATGAGTATAGATATTGTTATGTGCTAGCATACAGCAATGTTTGTTAGTATGATACTATGGATTTGTTAGTGTATTGTATTGTTAACGTATTGTTAATGTTTTCTTTTCTTTTTTGTATGTTTATTAAAAACTCAATAAAAAAATAAAAAAATAAAAAAGAATAGAAAGGTTTTCAGTTGTTTCTTAATTGTCCCTACAGAGTCAATGAAAAGCAGCTCCCCAGGTAGAGTATTCTAGTTAGCCAGAGCCACCACCAAGAAAGCCCTCAGACAGGTAGCAGAATTTCTAGCCAACCTGGGAGTCGGTACTTGGAGTTGAATTGTCAGGGAAGAGTGGGTGAAGTGGGCCTGGTTTCTGAGAGGTAGACACTCCACCAGGCAAACTAAGTGATGCTGAGGGCTGTTTTTAAAAGGGGGCATTCATTTTACTGTGGTGGCTTAGTGTTTAGGATGCTGAACTTGAACCCAGCAGAGCTTCCCAACACTGAGGCAGGTTCTGCTTAACTACCCACCAATATTTGTACTTACCTTGTGGCACATATCCCATTCACGTAATTAGCACCACAACTTCCAATGCCATTGCAACCATGGCTACTAGACCTGTCTGAGGATGACAAATAAATTTAGAGAAAGAGAGAGATCATCAGGGAACACTTAGTTTAATAAAGGTAAAGGTCAGCCTTGCTCAAAAGCCAGTCGTATCCTACTCTTTCTTTGGCTACTGCTTTCAAAGGCCACTGGCTGACTGGTTTTCTGAATCATAATCTGGTAATCTCTTTTTCCATAGTACTACTTGATTCTGGCAGAATACTTTCCTCCTTCATTTGCAAAAACACCTTTCTTGAACTCTCCCCAAAAATGCTCCTGTGGTGGGCAAATGTAACATCAGTTGGGGATCCTTACATGCTATTAATCAGGGAAGATAATGACAGATATGAATGCTTATATTCACATGGAGTAGAATCTGCTGCTCCTAGTGAAACAGAGAGCTCTGAAAGCAGAGCCTTGAGCTTCACAGCAATGAGTAAAAAGCCTTTGGACTAAGCAGGGCAGCTTGGCACAGATATTCACTTTATAATCTTGTGTAACAGAATTGACACTGCTGTTCCTGCTGCTTGGTGGCCACACATCAATATCTGATGCATAGCTTTGATCTCTGAATCACATCTATATAAATGCAGACTTCATATTTGGGATTAAATGGGAAGGAGAGAGAGAGAGTGGTCTGGTGCCTTTAGTTCAAATACTAGTAACCCAAGTAAGGAGAAACAAAACTTGTGGTGACAGATGTGGTTTGTGACATAAGCAAGCTGTTGTCTCCATGGGTATTAGTGTAGACAAACAACCTAGAGCAGGATGGGGGGCATTGCTCTTGTGTGGCTACACATTTACTAGAAAGCAGAAGAACATAACTGGCTGAATGTGTCTTATATTAGCATGGGAGATGTTTGGCAACAATTTCACCTTGCTGAAACAACTGACAGCCCACTTGATAACCATCACTCTCACTGCTCATGTACAGGTGAAACTCGGAAAATTAGAATATCGTGCAAATGTTCATTCATTTCACTTAAAAGGTGAAACAAATATATGAGATAGACCCACTACGTGCAAAGCGAGAGGTGTCATGCCCTAATTCGTTATGAGTGGTGATCATGGCGTGCAGTGTACATGAGATTATGTGATGATTATGGGATACACGAGATTGGAGGGTTGGGGTTTTCATAAACTGTAAGTCATAAGCATCAATTTATCACAAAGTAAGGCTTGAACTATCTCACTTTGCATGTAATGTGTCTCTCATATATTTGTTTCACATTTTAAGTTGCATTACTGAACTGAATGAGTTGGCCTTGAGTTGGCATTTGGCCGAGAAAGGTGGGGTATAAATTAAACTGATTGATTGATTGATTGATTGAATGAATGAATGAATGAACATTTGCACGATATTCTAATTTTCCGAGTTTCACCTGTATATGGCAGAAACAGGAATTGGTTCCTCTGCCACTATCTGAAATATGAGCTAGTTGTTGTTGTTCAGTCGCACAGTCGGTTCCGACCCTTTGCGACCCTATGGACCATTGTTCTCCAGGCGCCTCTGTCCTCCACCATCCCCCTCAGCCCACCCAGCTCTGTGCCCATTGTGTCTACAATACCATCTAGCCATCTCATCCTTGGCCTCCCCCTTCTTCTTTTGCCCTCCACCTTTCCCAACATCAATGCCTTCTCAAGTGAATCCTCCCTTCTCATTTGATGTCCAAAGTATTTTAGCTTCATCTTTACTATTTGACCTTCCAATGAGCAGTCAGGTTTGATTTCTTCTAAGATTGACCTATTTGTTCTCCTCGCTGTCCAGGGGACTCTCAACACTGTCCTCCAACACCACATTTCAAAGGCATCTATTCTTCTGCGTTCAGCCTTCCTAATTGTCCAGCTCTCACATCCATACATTACTACTGGGAAAACCATTGCTTTGACTATTCTAATTTTTGTTTGCAATGTGATGTCTCTGCTTTTCACTATGTTCCCCAGGTTTCTCATTGCTTGTCTCCCAAGAATCAGTCGCCTTTTTATTTCATGGCTACAATCCCCATCTGCATTGATCTTTGATCCTAAGAAAGTAATATCTGTCACTGCTTCTACTTCTTCCCCGTCTATTTTCCAGGAACTGATTGAGCCTGTTGCCATTATCTTGGTTTTCTTGATATTGAGTCTCAAGCCAGCTTTTGCACTCTCCTCCTTCAGCCCAATCAAGAGATTCTTTAGGTCTTCCTCACTTTCTGCCATTAGGGTGGTATCGTCTGCATATCTCAGATTGTTGATGTTTCTCCCAGCGATTTTAATCCCATATTGTGATTCCTCCATCCCTGCACTGCGCGTTATGTGCTCTGTGTATAGGTTGAATAGGCATGGTGACAAAATGCAGCCTTGTCTTACTCCTTTTCCTATTCCAACCCACTCTGTCATTCCCTGTTCTGTCCTAACTGTTGCTTCTTGGTTCATGTACAGATTTCTCAGGAGGCATATGAGGTGCTCTGGTATTCCCATCTCTTTAATTACTTGCCACATCTTGTTGTGGTCCACACAGTCAAATGTCTTAGTGTAGTCAATAAAACAAAAGTAAACTTGTTTCTGGTATTCCTTTGTTTTCTCCATGATCCAGCTTATGTTGGCAATGTGGTCTCTAGTCCCCCTGCCTCTTCTAAAACCGGCCTGCACCTCTGGTAATTCTCTCTCCACATGCTGCTGAAGTCTATCCTGTATTATCTTGAGCATCACCTTGCTGGCATGTGGGATGAGCACGATTGTTCGATAATTTGAACATTCTTTGGCATTGCCCTTTTTTGGGATTGGGACGTATACTGATCTTTTCCAATCCTGTAGCCACTGTTTTGTTTTCCAAATCTGCTGGCATATTGAATGCAGTAATTTGACGCCGTCATCTTTTAGCGCTTTGAAAAATTCAACTGGGATACCATAATCTCCACTAGCTTTGTTGTTTGCAGTGCTCTGTAGGGCCTTTATGACTTCGCTCTCCAGGATGTCTGGCTCAAGTTCAATTTCTTCATCATTGTGATTGTCAGGAGTGTTGAGGTCCTTTTTGTAAAGTTCCTCTGTGTACTCTTTCCATCTTTTCTTAATTTCTTCTGCATCTTCTAGCTCCTTTCCGTCTTTGTCCCTTATCATGGTCATTTTTGCTTTAAATGTTCCCTTGATTTTCCCGATTTTTTTTGAAAAGATCTCTGGTTCTGCCTCTTTTGTTGTTTTCCTCCATTTCTCTGCACTGTTCTTTTAGGTAGTTTTCCTTATCTCTCCTTGCTTTTCTTTGAAATTCTGTGTTCAAATGATTGTAGTTTTTCCTTTCTCCTTTGACTTTTGCGTTCCTTCTTTCCTCTGCTATTTTAAGAGCCTCGTCAGACAACCACTTTGCTTTCTTACTCTTCTTTTTTTTGTTATGGTTTTCTTTGCTGCTTCCTGATGATGTCCCTCATCTCCATCCATAATTCTTCTGGTACTCTGTCTACCGGGTCTAAGCCATTAAATCTGTTCATCACCTCCACCGTGTATTCTTTAGGGATGCTGTCTAGGTGATATCTTTCTGGTCTCCGTGTTTTCCCTATTTTATTTAGTCTAAGCCTGAATTTTGCGATCAGTAGGTTGTGATCTGAGCCACAGTCTGCTCCAGGTCTTGTTTTTGCTGACTGTATGGAGGTTCTCCATCTTTGGCTGCAGAGTATGTAGTCAATCTGGTTTCGGTGTTGGCCATCTGGGGATGTCCATGTGTAAAGTCGCCTCTTGTGTTGCTGGAAGAGAGTGTTTGCTATGACCAATGCGTTCTCTTGGCAGAACTCTATCAATCTTTGCCCTGCTTCATTCTGTGTTCCAAGACCAAATTTGCCTGTTATTCCCTCCACTTTTTGATTTCCTACTTTGGCATTCCAGTCTCCTAATATAATTTGGACATCATTTCTTGGTGTCTGTTCTATGAGGTGTTCTAGGTCCTCATAGAACTGGTCCATTGTGGCTTCATCTGCACCAGTGGTTGGTGCGTATATTTGGATCACAGTAACATTGAAAGTTTTGCCTTGAAATCTGACTGACATCATTCTGTCATTTTTGAGATTGTATCCCATTACTGCTTTTCTCACTCTTTTATTGACAATTATGGCTACTCCATTTCTTCTAAGGTTTTCTTGCCCACAGTAGTAGATATGATGGTTTCCAGAGCTGAATTCCCCCATCCCTGTCCATTTGAGCTCACTGATGCCTAAGATGTCAATGCTTATTCTTTCCATCTCATTTTTTACCACTTCCAGTTTACCTTGGTTCATTGATCTCACATTCCATGTCCCTATGCAGTATTGCTTCTTACAACATTGCATTTCCCCTCCCCCTTTCCTGTCCCTCCCCTTCCTCCCCTCTGTGGTGTTAAGCATCCTGTATCACCTAGCCTGCTCCTTTGTTTTGCCTTTTGTTTTGGTTAATAGGGTTCTCTTGGCAAGCTTTGTGGCGTGGTTTGCTAATATGATAGCATTTTCCTCTATCTATACACCAAATGAATGTTCTTTTTCCTGTATCAAACCTACTTCTAGCAAAGCATGATCATGTCATATCTTTTCACAGCATAGGTTCTGCTATACAGTATTACTGAACATATGCTCTTATCTTGAGATGATAATCTTTAGACAATTATTTTAACCAGACTGAAGTATCTGCATAGTTTTTGTTCAATATACAGTACAATACACCCAAGAATGTATTGACAGTCAATCGCCAGAATCCTATTGATTTGTGTAGATGCAGTATATAAATTACAGCAGTAAATTACCACTAGTTAACAAGCCTTGCTTATATTCCCAACTGCACACCAATCAATTGAGTTAATCCATGATGAAGAGGGTTCAAGGCAACTCATAAATTAGCTGCAGTTTGCTATTGAGATTTATGCCATTGCTTCCACATTGTTGCAACTAACCAACAGGATTCTGGCCATTATTTCATAATACAAAAAGACCAAGAAGAGAAATGCAGTTATAAAGTTTCTGCTTTAAACTTTTGCTTTTTTAGTGTGTTTGGTGTGGTATACTCCATTTTGCTAACTTTCCAATAGGAAGAACATAACAAGTGACTCAAACAGCATGTAAAGGCAGTAAATTGTTAGTTATTTCATATTTATTCCCAGGTAGAGCCATACAGTAAACCATATCAGCCTGGAGGTAAAGCTGTTATTTATCTTCACATTGATGTTGATGAGATTGGGGGCGGGGTGGGAGAGATTTTTGAAGAAACAAAGAATTCTGTTGGTGTTTGTGCAAACTTTGCATAACTTTCTATGGCTCCACTTCTTATCACATGTCAGGCAATGCTCTTAACTTGAATTCAGATGCTGCTTCACAAGGGAATTTCACTAACTATAAAACAGGATGTTGGACTAAATTAGCCCTTTGGGCTGATCTGATAGGGCCTACCCATGCATTTCTGAACTTATTGTATCATTAGTTTACCAGTCCTATAGCTTCTATGGTTCTTAGTTTTCAAAGCTAGTGGAAAACAAGGTTTAAGTATTTGTGCTAATCAAAGTAGCAGACAGGAGTGGTTGATGTCAAAACCACTTATTTGTGGAGAAAATCTTCACTGAGCTAGCTAGAAATCCCCAGCCTTTAGGCCTGTCAATCTAGCACCTTTCTGAAGCACTACTCTAATTAAAAATAAAATCTTCCCTTTTGAACCTAAGTGCATAATGAAGCTCTTAACAGAGGAACCATCCTAATGTGGGGTCATCCACAAAGGAGACACAACAAGCTTTATCTGCACTCCCTGGCAAAGGAAAATTAAGGATTTTGTTGTTGTTTTGCTTTGTTTTCTAACTTGCCTCCACTAATTAAGTAGCAGTTTAGTCACTTACACTTTGAAGTTTCCTTTAATACCTGTCCTATGTTAAGTCAACAAAAGGGGGATTCTTAAGGCAGCGAGTGGCTGGCTGACCCATCTTGGCTGCCTAATTAAATGTAATTACTTTATTTTGTACCAGAGTTCGTTCCTGTAACATTGCCTTGTAATAATTTAAATTGCATGCATGCTTCAGAGGGACTGTTTGACGCCAATGAGGAGACATTCCTTCTGTCCCTCCCTTGTTGAAGCATCAAAGTCAAAAGTACAAGGATGTCATTCGCCTATCTGCTTATTAACCCCACTACCAGAGAAACTTACCAGAGGTGTTGTCTCAGCTTAAATGGACAGGATGTGTATGCTGACCCTGCTGTATTGCTAAAGGGGGAAAATACCATTTCTGGGATTTAACTGAACCTAGAAAGTTTGTAAAGAGAGCAGCTGAAGCAATTAAATATTTTAACTAGTTAATTTGCTTCCTTTTTGGAAACCATTTTAGCAATTAGCAAATGAGATATCCCAATGAAAGTAGCATTTTAATACATATTTTATATATAAATAAATAAGAATGTTTTTGCTGGGCAAATTATTGTACACATACATCACTTGGACCAAGGTGTTTTTTTTTTTTAAAAAATCCCAGATGTCATTGCTAACAGATAACACTGTTTCAAAAAATGCATAAACATGTTGTATTTCTCAAGCAATTATCATTTTAATCAACTTGGCATTTTATCTCTATTGGTAAAGTACTGCAGTAAAAGAGTGACATTCTCTAAGTGCTAACATATTTTTTTTCTTTTACACCAGCACCAATGCACTATTGTCTGTATTGGGATATTGCAACATTACTTCTAATCTATTAATTAATAAAACCACAAATAAAAGGGAAGAAAATAAAATTTAAAACTTCTAATTGCTTCAGTGGAGGAAGCTGCCTTGCCTTTTTTTATTGGCATCTCAATTTTTCAGAGTCTCTATTTCCTAAAAAGCTCAACAAACATTGGGTTTTTTTACAACAAAGCTTTAAAAAAGTGTTCATCTTTTTTTTCTCCTGAGAGGGTTTGGGAAATGGTTATAGACTTTATAGCCTTAGATGTTACCAAGAAATATTACACCAAAGAAATGTACTGATTACCATCAAAACAGTAAATTGCAAGTCCTATTAAAAAGATGGGTTTAATGAGCTCTGGAAAAACTCTTAGTTGCCAGCCAAAATTTTGATTTCTGAGTTCAGTGATTTATTGTACAGTCAATCAAGGTCTCACCAGCACTAATAATAGGGCTTGCTATTTAGTCTTTGTTGGCTAGTGAAATAAATAGCATCTTCTCGGAGTGTCAGAGCCCTCCTCTTTTGTTCATGGTGCCAGAAGGTCTGCCATGCTAGCAGTTAAAGCTAATATGAGACCTCAGTCTATCTAACAGGATTCAAGTTTAAAGTGCAAGGGGAGATCGAGAAGAGAGACATCTTGTCTTGCCTTGCCACACATGAGTTACTCTTACATCACAGGGATGACTGGAAAATGTGGGGAGGCACATTTTGTCAGTTTAATTCAGCCAACCAAGATGTTCCTTTTCCCTCTGATGAACAATCATCACCCAGGTTCTGGATTACAGACTGGAAATGTATAGGATATAAATGTGCTCCTTAAGTTAGCATAAGGGATATAAATTGTGACCTGGTTCATCCCTATGTGGCATTTAACAAAATGTAAAGAAAAGAACCACCACCATTCTTTATATTGTAAGGCCTTTGGGAAGGGTCAGTCTCAGAATCTTTGCATTTGCAAGACCAATTTTTCACCATTTCTGTAAATATGTAAAATTTAAAACTGTGATGATTGCTGCCTTCTAGCATGACCTAGTTCTAAAATGGAGAAGTACTGAAATGGTAGCATTCTTGTAAACAATCAGCCAGTCCTCTTGTGCTTTGCTACCCATGTACCTGCACTTCACTTTCCCAGATAAAAAGATGCTGGACACATTTTGCACAAACTACGCATAGGATGACAAAAAAGAAGTTGATGTTTTGCTCTCACACTGAAGCAGCTTGAGAATCATGGGCCATGTCCAGATAGGAACTTAGCTTGCTCTTTTGAGCTCTTGGGGTTCTATGTGCCCACAATTTGTGGATGCTGGAGTGCCACAACCCCTCCCCAAGCATTTCTTTTTGAACCTCTGTCAGGGATTCTACTTTTTTCCAATGATCCCCTCTACACCATTCCTACTGCCCCCAGATACTGGAAACTGTGTATAATGGAGGCTTGCAGCCATCAAAGGCTGCTTCTGGGGTCAACATCCAATATGCTGAAGAAACTAACATTTCCTTTCAGTATATCAGATATTAGCAGCTCCCCCGGTGGCTTAGTGGTTAAGATGCTGAGCTGGAGACTGAAAGGTCAGGTCTCGATACCTGAGGGCTGCACTTGGGGGCATGAAAGGCACCTTATTTGGGAGTCCCCTGAATGGAGGTTTTTCAGCAAAAATCCTTTCAACCCAGAGTAATCTCTGACATGAAAATAATAATAATAATAATAATAATAATAATAATAATAATAATAATAATAATAATAATAATAATAATAATAATAATAATAATAATAATAATAATAATAATAATAATAATAATAATAATAAAAAAACATGTCACGTTTTACGCCAAAAAAATGTTTTATGTAACAGGTTTCCCCAGAATTTTCTTGCATCTTGTAAGTCTAAAATGGTGGCTCCACCATTTTAAACTCTAAAATGGTGACCCTGTGCCATTTTAGGTGTAAAAATTTGAAGCCGCACCTCCCGCTCCCACCAACAGAAGTCGCAAGGCATCACGTACCATGGCAGCAGTGGAGACAGCAGTGGCAGCAGTGATGATTGTTGCAGTTTTGCCACATTTTCTGGAGTCCCTGCTGCTTCTACTGAGACTGGGAGAGTGCTCCACTGCTTCTAATGGGACTGGGAGATTGGGGGTGGGGGAGATATCCGCTCAGTTGTGCTTCTCCTTTGCTGCTTAAGGATATCCTTAGCCTGTCTTCTGAAGACAATACTTCTGTCTAAAGCAGTGGTTCCCAACCTTTTTTTGGCCATGCCCCACTTAAGCATCTCTAAAATCCTGATGTCCCTTTCCCCAGCTCCTGTGACATATAAAACAATACTTAGCATTTAAAAAGTGAACTCCTATTCATGTGGACAAAGCCTAAATGGCTATTAACTTGGTCTAAACATGCTTCCAATCCCCCCCAAAAAATATCAAATTGCCCCCCTAGTGATTGAATACAGCACTGCAGTCTATACATAAAGGTAAAGGTCACCCTTGTTTGAAAACCAGCTGTATCCTGAAATAGGAGTGAAAGAATTAAGATATTAATTCTTATATTAATTCTGGTTTAAAAGTAAAAATCATTTTCTCAGTACTCTGTAAAGTTAAACAGATCAGATTGACCTATCATATAGAACTGATGACGAGGCTAAAGTAAACAGAGGGCCTTGTGTCCACAAGCTCAGCACAGTTTGTACAGCTGACAGGGAAGCATAATGCTGAATAATATTTGTGTGACATGACATGAACAAATATTCTGAATGTTCTAACCTGAACTGCATGACAATGTCAGAAAATTAATTAATAATTTTAGCTTAACCCATAGTGATGAAATGTGTAGAAATTTCCAAATTTTATGCTATAAAAAGATGGCTCTGAAAATGTATATTCATTCAGGGATTATTAGCTTGGTAAAGCGTTCCTGAATCTGTTTGGCCAAATAATGATAATAAAACTCCAAAATCTGTCTTAGTGTATGGAATGTGATTTTGTCTAGTTCAGTATTCCATAACATTTTTGGCGAACTCCGCTGGGGACTGACTTGACAAACAGCAGGTGCCATTGTCACTCCAGATGGCTGTTCCTGATGGGATAAAACGGCACCTCCCCAGGGATAACCTAAATGCCGGCATAGTAGACCTTTGATCTACTCTAGGAAATCAGTGAAGAGGCGGTGATTAACTATCAAGAGAACAGACCAGTCAAAAGATCCAGAAGGCTAAGACAGATGGAGAACTCTCCAAAAGCTGGAGCTGGAGCTGGATTTTCAAAAGCCTGCAGGCAAGTATAAAATTGTATGAAACTGTATGAAGTATACTTATGTGTGCCCACTCATTTGAGGAGTGGAAGTGGAGCCTGATCACCTTCAAGAGGACGGGACGGCGATTCCTAAGTCCTTAATGAACCACGGGCGGTAACCCCATTTTCCTGGAAAAATCAGGGTGGCAAACCTGATTTTTGTGTGTGTAAAATTTATATTGTGTGGGTGGTTAAACCATCGCGTTCCCTGATGGTAGCTCTTGATTTTTCGGGTGCCCCAGGCCGATTGTAGTGTTTAGTTTAGAATGGGTGGTGGTAGTAGCGTTCCAAGAATGCCACTACGGTGTTTCCTTGAGAACTTTGAGATATTTACACCAGAGACACATGAACCCCCTTTAACAAAATATGAGTTAAGAAAGTTTTGTGAATATGAATGGCGCAGTTTCCAAGTAGGGTAGCCTCCAGAAAGCTCCTTAGATTTGGGTCTTATAAATAGAGTGTTTCAAAGGATGACGCAGAATAAACAATGGGATCAGTATCCCTACATATCAGCATGGCAAGCTGTAATGCAGAAAGCTGTGACCCCCCTCTGGCTGAGGAAATACCAGGCTGAATGTGTGAAAGCATATTTAATGAAAGAAAAGAAGTCCAAAGATAAGAAATCTAAATTAGGAAGGAAAGTGATCAAAACGCTCAATACCCCAAAAGTAGAGTGGCAGACAGAAGAAAAATTGAAAATTTTAAGCAGAAATGAAAAGGATGAAATTCTGTTTCAAAGACCTCCACCTTTTGTCATGCCAAAATCAGCGCCACAAGATGGCCAAGTTCCACGTATTTATCCAGACCTTGCATTAGCAAGCACAGGAAGATTTCAAACCCCTGATAGAAACATGGTTTTTCCAACCACAGAAAAACTAAGAAAAGTAACTGAGAACTTGAAAGATGTAATTGAAGAGGGAGAAGAAAAATTCAAAAGGTACAGCCAACCTTCTCCCTATAACAATAAAATGTGTAGAGAACCTCCTCCAAACACAGCAGCAACAGCATATTTCTCACCAGTAACCAAAGGAGGAAAGGAGATAATGGCCCCACTGAGGAAGATGATAACCAGCCATATGAGGGAAGATGATGAGCCAGTAAATCAGTAAATCTTCCAATATGTACCATTTACCACAACAGACTTGTTAAATTGGAAACAGCATTATGGACCTTTTAGTACCAAGCCAAATGAGGTGATTGAACTAATTGGAACCATAGTCCAAACACATAACCCCACATGGAGTGATATGCAGCAAATAATAAATACACTCCTTAATATGGAAGATAAGCAAAAATTAAAACTGGCAAAAGACAAAATTCTCCATAGAAATTTCCCAGGCGCAGATCAGACTTGTAGTGCGTATGGCAGCAGCTGCTGAACAAAATCCGAATTGGAATCCTAATGATCCAACACACAGGACAAGTCTTCAACAGTACAGATATTTGATTTTGGAAAGCTTAAAGGAAGCAGCAAAAGGTCCTGTCAATTTTAGCAAACCGGCTGCTATAATTCAAGAGAAAGAAGAATCCCCTGAAAGTTTCTTAGCCAAATTAATAGAAGCATAACATGATGAATTGGCTAAAATGGAATGGGATGATTGAAGAAACCAGAGGAATTTGGGAAATCCCAGAAAAAGAAAAAAAAAGAAAAAAACAGCTGAGCACTTGATAGCTAACCCCAAGATTTTGAATCCCTAGTCAGCCCCAAGCTTTAAGGCTACTAGGTTTGTCCCACCTTTTTCAGGCAGTATGTGAAAGTACGCAGAAATAAAAGTGTAAATGTCAGAGGCCAGTTGCCTAACTCCAAAGGAACTTGAAGGCCTGCGCAAGAAGGAAGTTTACTTTTTCTGCAGACGTACGAGTAAATACTGGCCATGCCCTCCAGATGATTTGGAAAATAAGGGACATTTATGGGTTAGTAATCAAAGACTGATCAAAGCTGCCCAGAATGCCTAGATCCCTTGCAATTAATCAGAAAACAGAAGGCACAGTTGGCAAAAAGGAACAGAAGGGCAGAAGCGAAGCAAAGAACAGCTATGTTAAAATAAGCCAAAAGAAACACAGGAGTTGTATTTGAATAAAGAATTTGGGGACTTGAAAATACAACACATCTGAAGTACATGAAAATAAAATAAAAAGCCAGTAAGGGAATACTTACTTAAAAGCAGGGAGGCTTAGTGGAATCATCCTTGTTCATTTAATCCACAGATAGGAAAAGGTTGAGAAAGCAAGTGGAATTGTTGAAAGCATTGCGGAATTGTATGAAAGCCTAAATCAATAAGTCCAGGTTTTAGCCAATGACAATGCATGATATGAGAAGTCCCCTCTGTACAAAGTATCCTATTTCCCCATTTGAATTTCTGTTTAAACACATAGAGATGGCCAGATCTGGCCCACATAGAAGGGAAATGGAAGTTAGGAAATTATTAACTCAGTCACTGCAGTAGAAATCAATATGTGAATCAAAGTAGGGCAAGTTTGATCTATAGTTAAACATTGATAAGATGGATCATTGAAACCAAAAAGAACTATATACTGTTGGTAGTATTTTTTCTCTTGCAGTTTAAAACCCTGGAAGGAGTGAAATGCATAGATTTTGCTTAAATGGACATCGCAAGAAAGAAGACGGCAGCTTGGCATTAGGCACAAACCGGAAGCTGTCAAAACGCCCAGCCGAAGCTTGAGGAATCGGTAATCAACATGATAGAAATGTTTATTTATTGCCATAAAGTGTGAAAGTTATTAACACTTTTAATAATTTTCAAGAAATCAGGAGGGAATGAAATAGGAGTGAAAGAATTAAGATATTAATTCTTATATTAATTCTGGTTTAAAAGTAAAAATCATTTTCTCAGTACTCTGTAAAGTTAAACAGATCAGATTGACCTATCATATAGAACTGATGATGAGGCTAAAGTAAACAGAAGGCCTTGTGTCCACAAGCTCAGCACAGTTTGTACAGCTGACAGGGAAGCATAATGCTGAATAATATTTGTGTGACATGACATGAACAAATATTCTGAATGTTCTAACCTGAACTGCATGACAATGTCAGAAGATTAATTAATAATTTTGGCTTATCCCATAGTGATGAAATGTGTAGAAATTTCCAAATTTTATGCTATAAAAAGATGGCTCTGAAAATGTATATTCATTCAGGGATTATTAGCTTGGTAAAGCGTTCCTGAATCTGTTTGGCCAAATAATGATAATAAAACTCCAAAATCTGTCTTAGTGTGTGGAATGTGATTTTGTCTAGTTCAGTATTCCATAACAATCCAACTCTAGGATTCAGTCCTCATCTCTGTTTATAGCCAAAGAGCCAGCACCATCTGTGTCAGCAGATGTTTCTGTGGACATGTGGCAGGCATGCCTCAACACCGGAGTGCACAGAACGCTGCTTACCTTCCCACCGAAGTGGTACCTATTTATCTACTTGCAATTTCTTGCTTCTGAACTGCTTGTTTAGCAGGAGATGAGACAGAGACAGAAGCTCACTCCGTCATGCAGCACTTGGGTCTCAAACTGCTGACCTGCTGACCTTCCAGTTATCAAGTTCAGTGTTTTAACCACTAAGCTTCTTACTGCAGTCAATAGGCAGATTACATTAACCAAAAATTAATTAATCCACTCTAGAAACAAACAAACAAGCAAACCACCATGGTCCCCCAATGGTCACAGTCATGCCACATTTCAGGCCTATTAGTTTCACAGTGCTGGAGTTATAGCAAAGAACACTGCATATTTACACAGACACATTTTCTTATACATTTTCTTATACTTACACCTAAAACACCTGTTAGGATATGGCAGATTTACAATGTTTCAGCAAAACATCAGTAGTGGTTTACAAAGTGTAACAATTAAAAACATGATATAATATAAGACTTATAACTCAAAATGATAAATTAAAATGGCCATAATGCTCAATTCTACTTTATAAGGTTAAATCAGATTTTTGCTGCTGTTGCTGTATCAAGCTTATTTTTATGTGATGGTCTATTTATTAAACTATATGTGGTAGTAATTCTTATGGACTTTCCTGCTCCTATAATAATCAAAGCAGCAAATTAGCTAAATGCTGCTATGTAGAAGAAGACTGGTAGACTGTGGTCAAGACACAGATTTATGGCTTTCCCCCTCAAGCTGTTTCTTAGAGAAGCTTTGACAAAGAACATATGATTTCAATTATCATTAGCTATGTATGGTTTCCACACTGGGATCTCCAAGAGTTAAGAAACAAGAGATGTTATACTACTGAAGTCTTTAATGTGCATTTTTAAAAGCTTTATGGCAGGAAACAGAATATTAAAGTAGCACAAATGTGTAAATATGCAGGTGTGTGCATGTACGTGTGCATACACATATAAACACACAAACAAATCAACATACATTGGTGTTTTATGGACAGATAGAAAAAAGACAGAATGTTACGTGTATTACATACTTTATATGTACATATAATATGTTATACATAAAAATCAGTAACAAGTTCTTCAGTTTAGTTATTTATTAGTTCAAATTTATATTGCCGCCCACTTGCCGTAGCGACTCAGGGCGGCTTTCAAACAATACATTACATTACAATAAGTTGATGGGGGCTCAGAGGGAGGGCCGGCAAAGTCCTCAACCAGCCCTGGCTTCTTCTTCCCCCAGCCATTGGTGTGGCCCAGGGGGAGGGGCGGTGAAGTCCTCAACCGGCCCTGGCCAGTTTCAACTAAAGAAGGTGAAAGCTTTATATTTGTATCCTGGTCATTCTTATAAATGTGTATATATAGATTTATTAACTGCATACTTCACATAGATCCAGAAAAAACTGTAATAGCAGTGATGTTTCTCACTCATTATGCAACTTCAGAATATGGTAGGAGGATTTACCTAATCTCACGCTCCTATATACAAATCATCTGTCCGTCCAACCAGAGAGGATCGGAGGGGCTCCCTAATTGTTCCATCAGCCAGGAAGGTCCACCTCTCTGACACAAGAAAAAGGGCCTTTTCCGTGTCCACTCCAGCCCTTTGGAACCTCCTGCCAGTAGAGCTACAGATGGAGCTGCTGCCCTTCAGGAAAGAACTTAAGACCTGGCTGGTGGGGCAGATGTGGAGCCCTGAGGGTAATGTGGCCCCTGCTCACTGGCTCTTACCATAAGATGTACCCTCTCTCTGCTTCTTGGGTGAGTGGGATTTTTCTTTTAATGTGGGTGGGGGTTTTAACTGTTTTTATTGTTGTGAGGTTTTTAGATTATGCAAGCCGCCCTCAGTCGGGCTTGCCTGAGTGGGTGTCGAACAAGTTGAAAAATAAAATAAAATTAAATCATCACCATGCATACACAGGGAATATTAATATGTTGCAGTAATAGAATGGTTGCAGCCAGTGGTGGGCTCCAAAAAAAATTACTACCACACTGTGGGTGTGGTATGGTGGGCATGGCCAGGGGAAAGCCCTGTGTTGCACCCGAATTAGGGTTACTTTATTTAAAAACTTGGATGGGTGGGGCCAGCCAGAATTTATGCTACCGGTTCTGGTGAACTGGTGCAAACATGCTGGTGCCCACCATTGCAGGCGCACCCCCCCAATAACGGACACAGACAACATTGAAAGTGGATAACAGCATAGGGCCACATTTATTGATTCAATGCCCTAGTCCGAATTATAAATTTGTATTGGTAAAACGACCAATCATAATTCCTAAGGCAAGCAGGCCGAAGTAACACTGGTAAGGTACCACCCCAAAATTGCCAACGGCAATTGGTTACAATGTATCAATTTGTATCAATTTGTTTGTTGACAACAAACAAATTGTTGACCGTAGTCAATAACTAACTTATGACCCCACCCTCTGACGCGTATCCGTGAAATCACAGGGGTGATGCATGCTGGTTAGCAATCGTCATCACCCCATCGCCTGGTTCGTCGTTGACCGGACAACGTTTAACTAATTTATTCCTGTCTAGTGTTGTCCAGTCAATTGCGAACCTGCCGGATACTTGTGGGTCATACTGTTTACCTTACCAGTGCTACCCGCCAATGTGACCAAAGTCAACAGTAGGAACACAGAAAGACCCCTATATCAAACCATAGCAACAGTGTGGGATGGGCAAAAAAGCCAGGACCCGGAGCCAATATGGGTCCCAACCAAAAATTCCCACCCGGCCCCGAAGCGACCATAATATCACACTGTTAACTAGGGAGGGGGTGGAGGGGAAAAAACTTCTCCGCTCCGTCGCTGAGGTAAAATGGCAGCTCGGCTGCCTCGTGGCCACCCCTTTTATAAGGGAGCTGGCCACGCCCCTAACTACCCGGATTCTCTGTCCTGTGGGGGGGGGGCCGCAAAGGGCGCGGCAGCCATTTTGGTGCCGCGCTTGCATTGCAGGCGCACCCCCCCAATAACGGACACAGACAACATTGAAAGTGGATAACAGCATAGGGCCACATTTATTGATTCAATGCCCTAGTCCGAATTATAAATTTGTATTGGTAAAACGACCAATCATAATTCCTAAGGCAAGCAGGCCGAAGTAACACTGGTAAGGTACCACCCCAAAATTGCCAACGGCAATTGGTTACAATGTATCAATTTGTATCAATTTGTTTGTTGACAACAAACAAATTGTTGACCGTAGTCAATAACTAACTTATGACCCCACCCTCTGACGCGTATCCGTGAAATCACAGGGGTGATGCATGCTGGTTAGCAATCGTCATCACCCCATCGCCTGGTTCATCGTTGACCGGACAACGTTTAACTAATTTATTCCTGTCTAGTGTTGTCCAGTCAATTGCGAACCTGCCGGATACTTGTGGGTCATACTGTTTACCTTACCAGTGCTACCCGCCACACGGAGGGGCTTCAAAGAAGACCTGACGCCCCCCCCAGACCGTCAGCTCGGTCAACAGGCCTGCTCGCCAATCACCCAACAGGAGGTCCATACCTCCTCGCGACAGATGGACCCCATCCCCTGCGTACAAGTCATAATTTTGTAGACTAATATCGGGGTGATGGCTAACCCGTCCCCAAGCCCTGGTGGCAAGAAACCGCGCCACTGCCTTATTGACCGCGCGCCTAGCGCGGTCAAGGGCCAGGAGGTTAACGCCCCCTCTGTAAGAATGGCGCGGAACAATGTCCGACCAAACCAGGGTTGTGGCAGGCCAGACATAATGCAAGTAGGCGAGTTCCTCGCAAATCGCATGCTTGAGCGATAAGCCGGTGACCTGGCCCAAATCATTGCCCCCCAGGTGGATGATTAGAATGTCAGGCGGGTCAGCACCCAGGCCAGAAAAAAGGAAAGGCCGCAGCTCCCGCCATAACATCCCAGGCTTACCATGCCATGCGAGACTGGCGTGGTCACCCAGTCCCAGTCGGGGTCCCCACTCTGTCGCCGCAGCGTAACGCGCTGCCCTGTGCACATAGCTGTGGCCCACCAGCCATACTGTCACCGGTGTAATACGACACCCAGGGTCTGTAAGAAAATTGAGAAAAAAGGCGGTAAGGTGACTGGATTGGTACTCATGGCGGGAGTGGGCGCACATAAAACTGAAAACATTGCGAGCCCCACCTCCCCATGCTGCGTATGTCAGCCCCAGAGTACCCAAAAGCAGCTGCTGTAGAGGCTGCACCAATACGGAACGAATGTGTGCCATAACGGGCACCTGGTAGGCCCACCCTGGTGAGGGCTCTGGCTGTCACCTTCCAAAACTGAAATTTAGTAAGGGGAGACCCATCTTGGTGACAGAAAAACGGGCCGTGGTGCATGCCACGCAGTGCCAGGAATTCCTGTAGGGCACCAACCGGACAGATGTCTGCCAAAGAACAACGTAGCAGTCTTACACCACTGCCTACGCCATGCTGATCTGTTTTAGAGGAGCGTATCCTCAACTGGGCCCAGTCTTTGGCAACATAGACATCTTCGAGTTCCAGTGCCCTACCACTTGCATCCGCCTTAGACAGCATCACGAGTTCGCTGACGCGGAGCGCTCCAAAAAATGCCACCGTTGTGGCTGCATGAAAAAGGGCTGCCTCATAATGATCAAAACAGAGGCCTGGCCAGCCCCGGGCCAACTGGGTAAGAACCCCTGGGGAAATAGGGTGCCGGTCGTCCGGGCAACGCCCACGCTCGCGCACCCACCCCTCCAAAACATGTCTCACCCGGAAGTCAGAGGTGGTATCCACATGACCCCCCACTTTGGCCATAAAAGCCAACGCCGAGAGCTTGGATGCTATGGTGCGAGGTGCGAGGCCCTGTGCATGCAGGTGAACCATGAACCGCAGAACATGGTCCACCGGGATAGGCCAGGTCTCTGGCAAGAGAAATTGAGTAGCAAATGCCCTGTACGAATTGAATGCTTGTTGATACGCCTTACGCGTGCGTGGCGCTAGTGACAGGCCAATCGCCCGGTTCACCTCTCCTTGCCAATAGTCCACATCTCGTCCGGGAGTGGCGAGGGAAATTCCTCCGCATCCGGGGCCAAGGCGTGGAACCGGGAGATCTGCAGGCGGGACAAAGCGTCAGCAATATCATTATTAATCCCTGGGACATGCCTGGCCCTGAACAAGACGTTGAGGCGCAGGCAGCGCAGCACAAAATGGCGCACTAGATCCATGACCCTGGGCGATTTGGAAGTCTGTGCATTGACAATGTGTACAACAGCCGCATTGTCACACCAGAAATGCACCACCGAATTAGCCCACTGTTCGCCCCATAGCATCAAAGCCCCCAGAATGGGAAAAAATTCCAGGTATGTGAGATCCCGCAGGCGACCTGTGCCTGCCCATGCCAGTGGCCACCCACCATAGGCCCACTTCCCATTGAAGTACATCCCATAACCCAGGGATCCTGAGGCATCAGACTGGATCTGGAAATTGGGGGATGCCAGGAGGTCAGACCTCCAAAATGAGACCCCATTAAACTCCCTCAGGAATTGCAACCAGACGAACATGTCTGCCTTGATACCCCGGGTGAGCCTGACTCTGTGGTGGGGCCTGGATAACCCTGCCATGGCGTCGCATAAGCGCCGGGCAAAAGCCCTGCCCGGTGCGACCACCCTGCAAGCAAAATTAAGGTGCCCATGTAGCACCTGCAGTTCCCTCAGGGATGCCTTACGCTTGGCCAGCAATTCCGAGATAAGGGCCACTATCCTGGACACCTTATCACCCGGCAACCTAGAAGCCTGCACTACTGTGTCAATCTCAACCCCCAGGAATACTAGCTTGGTCGATGGGCCCTCGGTCTTTTCGGGCGCTAAAGGGACACCAAGTTCCTCCATTAGCGTCTGAAATGTGTTGAGGAGACGTGCGCACGTGTCCCAGCCCCGTTCACCCCCGAATAAAAAGTCATCCAGGTAATGGGCTACAGACCGGGACCCTGACCTGCGGACGAAAGCCCACTCTAGGAAGGTACTAAAACGCTCGAAAGCCGAGCATGATATGGAGCAGCCAAAAGGCATGGCCTTATCAAAATAATATTCCCCCTTAAATTTAAAACCCAGCAACTCAAAGTCGCCCGGGTGCACTGGCAAGAGGCGAAAAGCTGACTTAATGTCACACTTGGCCAGCAGGGCACCCGGGCCACACGAGCACACCATGCGCAGCGCATGGTCAAACGATGTATACCTGACTGAACAAAGGTCATCAGGGATAGCATCATTGACCGATCGGCCGGCTGGGTAGGACAAATGATGAATAAGGCGAAACTCACCTAGGGACTTTTTGGGGACCAAACCCAGTGGCGAGACCTTAAGATTGGGAAACGGGGGTGCGGGGAAAGGTCCAGCGACCCTGCCCGCGTCTAACTCCTTTTTAATGCTGGCCGCAGCCACCTCCTCCCTTCCTCTGAGGGATAAAAGGTTGGGAGCATCCTGAGGGGACCTATCACCCATAAAAGGGATACGAAATCCCTGCTTAAAACCTTGAAGGAGATACTCCCCGTCCTCCCCCTTCGGGTACGATGCGAGCCAGCGCTCCAGCATGTCCACCTTAATTGGGGAGGGGGCCTTTTGGAGAACTAGCTCCATCCGTGGCAGCCTTGCCAGCCCACTGTCCACCCCTCCCTCTGCCTCGCGCCCCCCCAGGCCTGGGACAAGCCGAGGCTGCGTGGGGGCCAGAACATGTGGGACACTCATGCTTATACCTGCAGTTCTTTCGATTGCAGGAACCATTTGACGAGAAAGTCCAGCACAGCAGGCGGGCTGGAACCCCCTGCCCCGCCGCCTGGCGGGTAGCCTGCGCTGGAGCCGCTCGCTGGACCGCATGTCCGCAATGGTATCTATCCCCCGGGGCAGGGCGTGTGGGTGTCATATACAAAAGCCACAGCCTCTGGCACGGCTCATCCCATCTCATCTCGGGGTGGAGGGGAATCCTCATACGGAATTCCTCATCATATGCTAGCCATGAGGGGCCCGGGAAATCGACCATCGCCCTATATATGTTGTCCAAATATTGGACCATGGGAATAGCTAAATCCGGCCGCGCCCTCAAATATACCGCCATGTATATTAAATAAGCGGGGAGCCAGTTGGCCCAGGTACGCGGCGGCTTACGGCGGCGTGCCTGCTCCTTGTCCTTCTCATCCTGACCCTCCCTTTCCTCCTTGGTGGGCTCTCTGTTCAGGAGTGAGAAGATATCTACGTACTCCCCTCGCCATATCTTTTCCCTAGTAGCCTGTGCCAGGTGATCACCCAATGGCAAGGAATACCCTGCCGTCGGCAAAGCCGAAAAGGGGACAGCCGGCCTGGTAAAAGGGGCCTGAGCTAACCCAGCCACCCCCAGAACATTCCCTGCAGTGTAAGGACCAATGCCCACCCCAGTGCCCAAGGTGGCAGTCGTCGTCGCTGGGTGGGTCGCCGACAGCGTGGCCCCCGCATCACCTGCGCGAGGCCAAGGCCATTGAAAGGCCCCCCCTAGATTGGGAATGTGTGTGGATGTACTCGCTTGCACCGTATACTCACATGCTGCACCCCCGCGGGCCGCCCCCACCGGGGGTTCCGGCCCACTGGGGGTGTCGGAGCTCACGACCGACGTAGAGCTCATCACCGGGGCTTGACCCGCACCTGGTTGCTGGCTGGGGAGCTGCGAGGCAGTGGCCGAAACCGCGCCACGCGCCTGCAGCAGCTCGACCCTCCCCGCCGGCTGTTGTCCTCCTGCCGACAGCGCCTCAAAAGGAACCCCGAAGGGGGCGCCCGCCTGACTGGCCCGAGCCAACGACGCCTCCAGGGCCGCAATGCGGGCCAGCAAGGTGTCCACGTTGACCATGGGCAAAGGGCCGGCCGGCCCGCCTGGTCCAGGCATGGGTACAGGTCCCTGTACCCCGGGACCCACATATGGCCATTGGCCAGCACCGAAGCCCGGCAGGGTTGGTGGAAAAACTTGCCAAGGCAGGGGGCCGCACCACCCCCCAAGGCTAGAGGGCCCAGGGAGAGGCTGCGGCCCAAGAGGAGTAGGCCCGACAGAGTGGGCAGGAGCAGGAGCGGTGTCCACCGCTCGTGGGCCGCGGGCCGGAACCCCTTCCGCGCCCGTACTCTGATCGCCCACTCCGGGCCAAGGGGCAATAGACCCCATTCCGCTGGCCCCGGCCGGGGCTGGCAAAGGTGGCTGCTGAGGAGGCGGCACCGCGGTCCTCCGACCTGGGTTGCGCCTCCTAACAGCGCGAGCTGAACTCGAAGCTGCCTTCTTCTTCGAAGGCATCTCCTCCGAAGCAGAAAAGGGAAGCCGGCAAGGCAGAATCGCTACCAAAAGGCTTCCCGGTAAGCTAACGAGCGACGGAGACACAGGGGAAAAAACTTCTCCGCTCCGTCGCTGAGGTAAAATGGCAGCTCGGCTGCCTCGTGGCCACCCCTTTTATAAGGGAGCTGGCCACGCCCCTAACTACCCGGATTCTCTGTCCTGTGGGGGGGGCCCCGCAAAGGGCGCGGCGGCCATTTTGGCGCCGCGCTTGCATTGGTTACAGCTCTTCTTTCTTTTGCTGTTTTCCCCACTAGAGACCTGTTTTGCATGCAACAGAATTCATTAAGAGCCTTCACCACCTGCCTAGAAGTGGTTCAGTCCAAGCTCATGGGATTGTGGTTGCTAGCAGGATTCTGACCATATCATGGATCTTGGCCAGACCTCAGAAACACCTTTTTAATATGAAACACCTAAAAAACCTGTTAGGATTGGCACTGCTTGTGATGGCTGGAAATTCCAGGAGGTATCCTTATCCTGGTATGGAGCAACCTTTGCAGAACTCTACAGCAAGGGCTGAAGTTAAACCCTACTATTAGATTTTTTAAATAAAAAAATCTCTAACTTTTGGTAGCTATGCTATCTTAGGCTGTCTTTGCATACCTGTCAACCCGCAGCTCCGGAAAAATGGGACCTGCGCACATCGCTTGTGTGCAGGTCGCTTTCCACGCATGCGTGGAAGGGTTTTACCCCTTCCACGCATGCGCAGAAGCGCTACGCCGCTTGCGCAGCCCCAACGCAAGTGGCGTAGCGCTTCTGCACATGCGTGGAAGGGCTAAAACCCTTCCACGCATGCACGGAAGCGCTACGCCACTTGCGTAGGGGCTGCGCAAGCAGCGTAGTGCTTCCATGCATGCACGGAAAGCATTTTCTCCCGCTGCCAAATTACGGGGGTTTGGCAGCATGGGGCGGGTTATGACGTCAATTGACGTCAAATTACGGGGTTTTCCCGGCCAAATCGGGATGGTTGACAGGCATGTGTCTTTGTAAGTCAAGAATTCTGCAAGACACCTTCACAAATTGTTCTGGCTTCCCTGGGAGCTTGTGAGGCATTCTGCATATCTCTATGAATTTCCCTGTATCCTTTGTTATTTTGGCATCTTCCTTTTTCAAATTCCAGTTCTCTTCCCCAATCATGGAGTGAGCTATAATCTGAGGACATGGTGGCACAAATCAAAAGAGAGTGTGATCTTATCTTACTGGACTAGATCAGCAATCAGAATGCTTCCAGAATACAGCTTTGCTAGTAATTTGCATTAGAGCAGCTGAAGAAAATCCCACGTAGCAAACACACAGGCATGCACAAGAACAAAACAAAAGTGAGAGATGGACATATTTTGGAGTAATTTTCATGACCTGCATTTGCTCTTTTAGGGTCCAGGGCAAGGGGCTGCATCCTCCCTTCAAGTCTTCTCCATTTTCCTTTGACACCCTAGCTGATTTTTTAAAATAATTCTTTTCAGTTTTGCCCAAAGTGCCACTAATTGTCATTGACCACAAGGGACCTTCCTCCAGCCCCAGATTTAGTCCATAGGGATCTTTTTTTTTAAATTGAAGTGACCAGACATTCACTTTGGGCTTTGAGGGGGGCAAAGTCCCTTACAGCCCTAAATAATATTGAGAGTACAAAATTTTCCCACAAACCTTGGGGAGATCACATGCACAACCAGTCTGGCCCCCTCAACTGTTTGAGGGAGCGTGACCCGGCCCCCGACTTGAAAAGGTCGAGAACCGCTGTTCTATACTATACTATACAGATATCCTAAACTGAAAGTTAAATAGATTTTAGGAGTTGAGTTCAAATTCTTTCTTACTGTTACACAATTGCATGTGGATATGGACAATCCTAAACAGTGTGAATGTTGCAATGGTAAATGTCCACTAAATAAGATCCACAGATGTTACTGCATGATATGAAACAATACTGGTAAAAGCTGAATGCCAAAATCCAAAGCCAGAACTACAGCTGAACAGTCAGGAAACCAAAAGAGTGTCTAGACCTGTGATGGTGTACCTTTTAGAGACCAAGTGCCCAAACTGCAACCCAAAACCCACTTATTTATCACAAAATTCCAACACAAAAACAAGGGAGGAAGGAGACACTCCTATTGGGCTGCTGGGCAGAGGGGTGGTGTTGTGTATGGAATGTAACTGCTGCATTATACCTTTACGATGAATGTAACTACTTCAGGAAAGAATGTATCCTTAAGCAATCTGTAATAGAACACAATGTATTTCAGCTGTATGAGAATGCGAGCTTGCTACCAGAGAAGGAAGCAGCGAGCATTCAGCTCACGTGGTACAAATTCCCCAACCATCTCCAGCCACGGGAAACATTCCCGCCACAGACATACCTGGACAAGAAGGGCATGACTCCAGATGACATCACACTGACAGTAGCCAATAGGCTACCATGTAGCCACATTCAAAATGTATAGTTACTGTATAAAAGGAGCTGTATCACCACCATTACCTTGTGTTCGTACTGTATGCCATGCAATAAAGATGTATTAAGCCTTGTATGGCTGCTTCCATTGTCTTGATTCCCTGAACACCAAAGGTGGGGTGGATTCTGTGCTGAGGGGGAGGGAGGAAGTACTCTCATTGGGCTGATGGGCAGAGGGGTGGGGGCAAACTCTGTGCTGGGGTGACTGCACAGGTGCCCACAGAGTGGGCTCTGAGTGCTACCTCTGACAGCATGCCATAGGTCCGCCACCACTGGTCTAGACTATGCCCACTCTGGTTATCCTTTTTCAACAGAAATGCAGGGTTATTTCTGCAATGGTGATTTAAAAGCAATCATAGTTCTTCAAGTAAATTGTTTAATGTGTGGTCTAGTTACTAGTGTTTACATTTTAGATAGCTATAAACCTTTCTCTTTGGCATTATAAATATCAATCCATAGTTATAATGAAGTCCTGAAGTGTGTGTGTGTGTGTGTGTGTGTGAGAGAGAGAGAGAGAGATATGCATCACACCTTGATTGTCAATGTGACTACCACTATTAAATAAACAAGGCAAATGTAAAACACTTGTGTTCCCAAATCAGTCTCTTTGGTTTAAGGGTGTTATTATTGAGCACCCTCATGGCTTCCTTGCTAAATTTTACCTTTTAAAATTACAACTGCAGTGTAAATGGAACACATTTTAGCAGGTTCCATTTATCAGTCAGCATAAGCCTCTGTAGTAGTCTAACATACCTACCCAAAAGTAATTTTCAGCACCACTAAATCATGATACTTATTATGGCAAACTATTTCTATGTTTTCCTTTTTCCTGTGCATTTTTAATTCAGTTGTCATAATACAATACAGTAGGTTGAAATTAATATTTAAAAACATATGAAAATATTAATGTAAGATGATAGGAGGTTTTCCCAGTAAAACTTCTGTGTGTGCAATTTAACTCTATTACTTAAAATTCTATACCAGGGATTCTCAACCACAGCACCAAATAATCCGGCCCCTGCCCTCATTCCAGCCACTGGCACCACCAGAAAAATTGGTCATGGACTCATTTATGAGAGCTGTCAACAGTGGAGAGACAACCAGTCTGGCCCCCTCAACAGATGGAGGGAGCGTGACCTGGCCCCCACCTAAGAAAAGGTTGAGAACCCCTGTTCCAGTGTTGTGCTCCAAAAATGTTACTACCACACTGTGGATGGGTGGGGCCAGCCAGAATTTCTGCTACCGGTTCTGGCAAACTGGTGCGAACCTGCTGATGCCCACCACTGCCCTGTTCGATACTATACAGATATCCTAAACTGAAAGTTAAATAGGTTTTAGGAGTTAAGTTCAAATTCTTTGTTACTGCTACACAATATTGCCTGTGAATATGGGCAATCCTAAACAGTGTGAATGTTGCAATAGTAAATGTCCACTAAATAAGATTCACAGATGTTACTACATGATATGAAACAATGCTGGTGAAAGCTGAATACCAAAATGCAAAGCCAGAATTCCAGGTGAACATTCAGGAAACAAAAAGAGCATCCAGAGAAAAATGGCAAAATGTAGTTGTGGACAATGACAAAATCAAAAATATTGAAGATTTTCTATACCTCGGTTCAGTCATTAACATATATGAAGACTGCAATGGAAAAAAACAAAAACAAAATCAGACTGAAATTTGCATGGTCAAATAACAGAACTAGAAAAGAATTAAGGATATGTGATTAGAGAATAAAGTTAAATCATTCTAACTACAGCATTGTTGGTTACTATACATTGAATGATACACTGATGCGGACATTGGACAGTGAAAAAAAGATGATGGAGGGGGGCAGGGCGGGAGATTCACTTGAATTGTAGTGTTGAAAAAGAACTATATAGATAACACTGCCTACCAAAAAAGACAAATAAATAGGTTCCAAACTGAGGTCTCACTATAAGCTTTAGTAACTAACTGAAAGTTGCATTTTTGGGGGGTGTATCATGAGATGACAAGAGTCACTGAAAAAGACAATAATGTTAGAAAGGTAAAGACAGTAGGAAAAGAGGAAGGCCTAGCATGAGATGGATTGACTCAATAAATGAAAGTATGGGTCTTAGTATGCAAGACCCAAACAAGACTCTTAATTATAGGGACTTTTGGAAGAATTAATTCATACATTTGCCATCGACTGGAGGCAGTTTGATGGCACATGATGTACACAAAAACACCATAGGCAACATTAATCTAAAAGGGAATATTTTGTTATTTCCCAGCATTCATAAATGGAGTCTGGGATCACTGCCAATGTTCTCATGTGAATATCACTATTCACTTTAAATATCTACTGGCACAGTCCTGAGTGATATGTACATAGAACAGCAAGGATCTACTTGCATTATTTATAGTGATCTTTTAGAAGATGCATGTTGAAAACTATCCATTTAATTCACATATAATAATAAAAATCTCATATCAGAAATTATTCAGGGTTGAAATTGAAGGAGAGTAAAAGGACATGTTGAAAACTATCCATTTAATTCACATATAATAATAAAAATCTCATATCAGAAATTATTCAGGGTAGAAATTGAAGGAGAGTAAAAGGACATGTGAAATAGAAGCTGTTTCTATTTACTAAGCATTGTGGTCCAAATTAAAATAAAATGTGAATTTCCTGCCTTGGAAAGTACCTCTTGGAGCCCTTTATTTCACTACAATCATTCAAGTGTACATTCTGTGTTTCCTGACATACCAGGATTAGTAAAGAGACTAATCATGTAATCCTCAGATTCCTAAGAGCTTAATGCATTTGTTATTTGAAGACTGCAATTCCAAAAATGGTAATGGTGTCAAAAGGGCTGGAAATGCAGAGCCATGACAGTAACAGTGTATGAAACGTTTGGGCAAAGAATTAAACCCTTGTATAAAACAGTATGTAGGGATGTGCAGAGGCAAAATGTTTGGATTTCAATCATTTTGCAGTTAGAGCAGGCCCATTAGAATCAATGGAGCCTATAGAGGAGTTGACTCACCAAATCCCCATTGATTCAGTGGGCCTACCCTAGTGTGATTTGCTATCCTAAGTGACATGGTGTTTGTTTGTTTTTATACTTCTCATGTAGATATTGTACCCTCTCTCAGTGGTTTGCAAAATAAAACACATATAGTACATACTATAAAACAAAACAGCACAAAAACCCACCACGCTCAGTTTGCTATTGTCTTCTCTTCCTTGTGTTCACCATCAGCATGCAGCAAAAATAATGGACATTAAAAAGGAAGCATGGCAATCATACAAATATTTCACAAATATCACTAAGATTCCAACCACTGCTTTTTGCTCAATGTTATTTTATTATGCAGAAGGACCATTAATATGCAGAAATATGATATACACTGAACTGTAGTGGTTTATATCTTAATAACTGCATTTGTGCTCTCTACTAATTTTATAACTTTAGGTGTTAACATTAATATCTGGTAGCCCTTTACAATTTAATGCCCTCAAATCAGTTCCAATATATGTGATCTCCTCAGGTTTGTTTTGTTTGGGGGTTGGTTTTTGGGATTGGTGTACAGTAATCAGAAATGATTGTTAGTCCCTTCTTCTAGTGGAACTATAGCACAGGGTGGAGGTGGCAGGGGAAATAATCCCATCAGCTGTACACTTCTAGATAATCCACTGGTTCCTCTCCTGGAAGGCACAATGGGGAATTAAACTTTGGAACCTTGGCTCCACAGTCAGGTTCCCCAATAACCTCAGCTATACTAACACAAGTATGGCCCCTACCTGCACATAATCTCTAAAATGAGATGTCATGGGCCTTAAAGCATACTTGGTAAGCTTTTCACCAGCCTCACACAAATCCTTGATGTAGGCTCTTCTTTTAGTCTCGAACACATAGCGGGTTAGTTATGGCTGGTTACACCAAAATAGGGGACAGACAGCAAAAGTGACTACATTTAAATTGATAGCAGGGTAGGGAGAGGCAAAAATGAATCAAGACCAATTTCAAAGTAAGCAGATCCAGGAGAGAAGAATGTTTTATCTAGGGATGTGAGGTAATTTTGAAGACTGAATGTTATAGTGCAACCGGGGCTCACAGAGTCAAAATTACAGATATTATGAGTAACAGGGACTATGATTTCATTAACCACCTTCCTCAGGGTTCCCTGTGAGTTTAGCTTGTGCAGCGGGTGTGGGGGGTGGCTGAGGAAATAGCCACCTTAGGTTGGCTTGTTTAGGATTACTTGGGCTGTCGGTTTCTGGAAGCTGTTGTGGTATTGGAGGGTACTTTTTTAAAAGGATTTTTTAAAATTAATTTTTAAATCCTATATAAGATTAGTTTTTAATGTTTTTAAAATGATTTTTGTGAAGTTTTTATTGTCCTGTGTGTGAGCCACCCGGAGTCACTTTGGCGAGGGGGCAGCAAAAGAAATGTGATTAAATAAATAAATCCATTCGGTAGGAGGGAGAGAAATGGAAAATTCCAAGGCACAATATATTGTTGCATGTTAGAATTGCAACTAATATAGTTAGTTGTAATTCAAAGTACTTGAGAGTAGTTTGGTCTTGAACAGGCAATTTAAAGCCATTACCTTTACACACTACCTCTTCAGTTGTTGATATGCAGTCTACATGTTTGAACTCACCTTATGGGAGAGTAGGTAGCTAAGGGAATGACATGATGAGTACCTCCATGCCCAAATTTACCAATACACCACAGCTGGGCACTCATGTTTATCTTCTTCCAACTGTACTTAGATTCAATGGTTTGGCATGAAGGTACAGTACTTTTATGTGCAATGCCACTATACCAAGAGAGTGAGGAATGAGAGGTCAAAACTGGGAAGAGACCTGGTTCAAGCATCTGCATGAATCTGTTGAAGTTTTATTACAACCTCAAATCCTGTATATACAAGTCCATCCCCCCCCCCCCCCCCCGCTTTCTGTGAGGTATATGTTTCAAACTTCCATGGATACCTTAACTGCAGAAAGCAATGAACCCCCATATGGTTTAACAAACATCTGTATTGTACTTTGATAGTGGAAGAGTCAGCTGTTCACGTTTCCCTCAAAATTGCCCGGGGTATGGCCAACTGTTAATCATGATCTTCGGAGAGGCATCTTCCATTTACCCCTGAAACCTAATCCAGACAATACACAAATATGTGCATTCCATTTATGAAATAAGGAGGCAAAAAAGAAGCTGAACCTAACCTGAAGAGGTCACCACTGTGACAGTCCAAAATACCTGGGATTTAAACTGGACCATGTTTTAATTTATAAACTTCATTGTCAAGATATTAAACAGGAACAATCTCATTCACTGTTGTGATCCAGGTCAGACTCTGAAGACAACTTGGATCAGGAGATACTTCCTATGTCCAGCCCAGTTCTGCCTTCCCAGTCTGCATCTGACCCTGAGCTCCAGCCTGTACCTGAACCTGAGGATGACTCAAACTAGGAACTTCAGCCTGCTTCTGGATCAACTCTGACTCCCCAGGTAGATGACTTGTCAGACCAGAGGTCTGACTCTGACAGTACTCAGCCAGAGACCAGTGTGGCAGAAAGGTTCTGCAACTGAGATGCAAGAAAGCCAAATCTCATTATTAGAGGAGGCTCCCAGCTAATACCAATTAGCTATGAGACTTCTTAAGCAAGCTTGTCTCACCAGACAAGCGTCGGTACAATATTCTATTTGTGAAAACTGACACCCTGCCAGATCCTCCATGTACCTTGTGACTTCTTGCCTACCTTGACGACACCCCTGGACATCCTTTGAACTCAACGCTCGCTCTGATCCTTACAGGTACCCTGACCTCAGCTTGCTTTCTGTACTTGACTATTGGACTCTCCATGGATAGACCTTTGACAGGACTATCTGTGTAGTGCCACTGTGTGGAAACCCTGCCTGCTGGGTAGGTCAGCACATTCACAAACTTGCAAGCACCACATGGGGAGTGCAGTATAATGTTCTCCATACATCTGTCCTTGCCCTGTGTTTCTCTGCTGCAGAATATTCTGCCCCAGTCTGAAGAAACTCTACCTATGCTAGTCAAGTTATCATGGCCCTTTATTAAACAGGCTGTATAATTACAGGCAGTTTACGCCTGTTAATAAAATCTCCTCTCTTATGGGTATAGCACCTCTAGATGTTAGAAGACAAGTAGCAGCACAATTTGAGAAGAAAAAGCAAGAAACAGAACCAAGGCATCCAGTGTTTGGACTTCAACATCATCCATCAAGGTTGAGGTCAAGGAAGAGCTTCCTAAAAGCAACAGCATCAATTCCATCTGCAGAAGATGCTGAATAAGCTAAAAACGGGTGTGACCTGATGAAAAACAAGCATAAAGAAGTGGGGCTAAATGGACAATGGTGAACAATGTGACTGTGGCGAGAGACGAGATTTTGAACATCTGCTATTCTGTGGCAACTTGCCCGAACCATGTGATATCAAGTGTTTGAAGCAAATGCAGGGCTATTCAAACTGCTAAATATTGGAAAAGTAGAGTGTGAATATATAAACATGTATTTATTATATGCATAAAGTTTTAGATAATAAGTATTTTTTAAAAATATGTTGGTTTAAAATTTTAGTGCTTCAGACTCAACCAAATAAATAAAAAATCACACATATATGAGAAAACTGAAAGCATGGATCCTGAACCTATGGATACAGTGGGATACTTGTAGTTGAAGGGACTGGGAGGGACAATTCTGGGCTGTGGTGACTATCTACTGTATCTAGGACTAATTGTTCCTTCAAAGAGATCCCCACCTCTTTCTGTCCTGGTTCTTTCCTTCTCTTTGTCAGTTGGTAGATGATGATGGTGGTGGTGGTGGTGGTATTCCACTTATACCCCACCCATCTGGGGATTCATCCCCACTCTGGGTGGCTACCAACAATATACAGTAAAACCCCTACTTACGAGAAAAAAAGTCCAATCCGTATGTATGGACATGTAAATAAATACATTTATTTTACTTCTTTATTCTTTTGGTATGATAGGTTCATTTTTGCACATTCAAGAATCACACATTTGTGCTTTTCCAGACTGAAAGTTGAGCTTATCACAGTAGGAACTTTTAAGACTCTGCAATCCTACCGTATAAAACAGTTGTTCCCAAACACTGTTGGCCATGTCCCACCTACACCTACACCCCTACACACACACACACACACACACACACACACACACACACACACACACACACACACACACACACACACACACACACAGAGTGACATATAATTCTTTGCCACTCTCTCGTGACATACTTTTCTAGGATAATTCTACCGTTTAAAAGTATGCACTCAGAGGAAATGACAAATGGCAAAATTTTTGATACCTTCTTGAGAAATACATCACCATTTCACTTGGTACTAATATTGCTTGATATTTCTTTCATTGTACAGATCAGTTGTAATTGATAATGCTCTGCAATGCAACTTCAGTAGTGGGAATATTCCTTTTGTCTTTAGAGTCAGACTTTCTGTTTTCTATGGTAAGAGCTAAAATGGATAATTAAGCAAGAATTGCCAGCTGTGGTTTCTACCAGAAGGTAAACAACCTTCTGATATCAAACATTCTTTGGTGGGCCTGTATTCAGTAACTCTCTTACCAGATTTTCATGAACTCATATAGTGTTGAGATTTTCTCTTAAATTTCACTTGGAACAAGACAAACCATATGGCAAGGTTATATTAGTGTAATTGGATTTAGGCACAAGGAATTATGGAGAAAGTATTTTAATTGGAGATACAATGGAATGAGTCAAGAATAGATCTTTATGTGTTGCTTTGATCAAAGAGCAAATCAAATCTGTGAAAATTGAAACCAAAGATCCAAATACATGAGTTGTAGAAATGATGCTTCTAAATGAATATTTAATAATGACCTTTTTCTAATTCCCATGGTGGAATAAACAATCACTTTGCACAGCACTGAGTCTATCATTGAATAGCTGAAAGAATGAAATAATCTATCAGTTATATTTGTCTAGCAAAGTTCATATGGTAATACTTTTTCACAGTAAGAGTGCAGTTATTGCCGGCAATCCAGCAATGCAAGCGTGGCGCCAAAATGGCCGCTGCGCTCTTTGCGGGCCCCCCCCCCCCACCGGACGAAGAGCATCCGGGTAGTTAGGGGGCGTGGCCAGCACCCTTATAAAAGGGGCGGCCACGAGGCAGCCGAGCTGCCATTTTGCGAAGCGATGGAGAGGAGAAGTTTTTCCCCATTGCTCCGTCGCTCTTACCTTAGCCGGGAAGCTACTGCGGGCAGCGGTCCTTTTCGTTCCTTTTCTTCGGCTTCCCAGCACTTTCAAGAATGCCTTCCAAAAAGAAGGCGTTGGCGAACGCGGTTCGCACTTCGAGGAGGCGCCAGCCGGGTCGGAGGACTGCGACTGCGCCCTCCCAACAGCCCCCTTTGCCGGCGCCCACCGGGACCGGTGGGATGGGGTCGGTTGCCCCATGGGCCGGGACTGGGCGCCCTCAGACCGGCCCGGCGGGGGCCGCGGCCTCTGGCTCTCAATCGGTGGCTCCCGGCTCTGGCCCGGTTTATACCTCGGGGCCTTCTGCCCATGCCCCGCAGCTACCTGCGGTGGGCTTTAACCACGGGGGGTGGTTGGGTTCCCTTCCCTGGCAGGGCATACCTCCGGCCCCTCAAGGGCCGGTACTGGGTTCATGGCCATATTTGGGACCCGGGGTCCAGAGACCTGACCCGGCGCCTCTTATCAGTGGGCCAGCCGGCCCTATGCCCCCCATCAGTGTTGGGGGCTATGTTAATGTTGACGCCCTTCTGGCCTGCGTAGCGGCCCTTGAGGCTTCTTTGGGGGTGGTTAACCCACCCGGGGCGCCTTTGGGACCACAGGTCGACCCATCGGCTGCTGGTCATTGGCAGGCGGCCAGACGGGTAGAGCTGCTTGAGGCCCGTGGGTCGGCGTCAGCCGTGGCCTCGCAGCTCCCCGTGCAACAGTTGCTGCCGTCAGGTACTGACCAGGCCTCGTCCACGAGCTCGGTTGCGGTCGCGAGCTCCGAAGCCCACAGTGGGCCGGAACCCCTGGTAGGGGCGGCCCATGGGGGTGCAGCGGGTGAGTATGTGGTTCAAACTAGTGCACCCACACCACTGCCTACACTGGGGGGGAGCGTCCAGTGGCCGTGGCCCCGTATGGCTGGCGCGGTGGTTCAGCCGCCGCCGGGCCATATGGGTGCGGCACCATCAATCCAGGGCCCCACTGGGGGCGGCGCCCTCTGTCCTGTTGGGAACTTACTCGGGGTGGCGGGCTTGGTCCAGGCTCCTTTCACCGTGCCCAATGCGGCCTCTGTGCCGTTGTCGGCATTGCCTACGGCGGGGTATTCTCTGCCCCTTGGGGATCATCTGGCCCAGGCCACCAAAGAGAAAATCTGGCGGGGGGAGTATGTGGACATTTTCTCCATTCTGAATAGAGAACCCACCAAGGAGGAGAGGGAGGGGCAGGATGAGAAAGATAAGGAACAGGAACGTCGTCGTAAGCCGCCACGCACGTGGGCCAACTGGCTGCCAGCGTTTCTCATATACATGGCTGTGTACCTCAGGGCCCGGCCGGATCTGGCCATTCTGATGGTCCAGTACTTGGACAACATATACCGGGTGATGGTTGACTTCCCGGGCCCGTCGTGGTTGGCTTACGACGAAGAATTTCGCATGAGAGTGCCCCTACACCCGGAGATGAGGTGGGATGAGCCCTGCCAGAAGCTGTGGCTTCTGTATATGACCCCCACGCGCCCGGCGCCTGGGGAGAGGTACCATTGTGGACATGCGGTCCAGCGAGCTGCTCCGGCACAGACACCCCGCCAGGTGGCGGGGCAGGGGCTTCCGGCCCGCCTGCTGGTGTTGGACCTTCTCGGCCAATGGTACCTGCAGCAGGAGAAATTGCTGATACAGGCATGAGTGTCCCTCTTGTCCTGGCCCCCACGCTGCCTCCGCCTGTCCTAGGCCGGGAGGAGCGCGGGGCAGGTGTAGAGGTGGACAGGGGGCGGGCAAGACTGCCGCAGAAGGAGCTGGTCAGGCAAAAGGCCCCCTCACCAATTGATGTGGACATGTTAGAGCGTTGGCTCACGATGTACCCGAGGAGGGCAGACGCAGCTTACCTGCTTGAGGGTTTCCAGCAGGGGTTTTGCATTCCTTTCACGGGGGTCAGGGCTCCCCAAGATGCACCCAACCTTTTGTCACTTAGGGGAAGGGAGGAGGTGGCTGCCTTGAGCATTATTAAGGAGGTGGATGCTGGCAGGATTGCCGGCCCTTTCCCTGCCCCCCCGTTTCCTAATTTAAAAGTTTCCCCTTGGGGCTAGTGCCCAAAAAGTCACCGGGTGAGTTCCGCTTAATACATCACTTGTCCTACCCAGCCGGCCGATCGGTCAATGATGCTATCTCGGATGACCTTTGTTCGGTCCGGTATACATCTTTTGACCAGGCTCTGCGCATGGTGCGCTCATGTGGCCCGGGTGCACTGTTGGCTAAGTGCGACATCAAGTCGGCCTTCTGTCTTCTGCCGGTGCACCCGGGCAACTTTGAGTTGCTGGGTTTCAAGTTCCGGGGTGAATATTACTTCGATAAGGCCATGCCTTTTGGTTGTTCCATCTCCTGCTCGGCTTTCGAGCATTTCAGCACCTTCCTGCAGGATCTCGGTCTGTAGCCCATTACCTGGATGATTTTTTATTTGGGGGTGAACGGGGCTGGGACACGTGTGCGCGTCTCCTCAATACATTTCAGATGCTAATGATGGAACTTGGTGTCCCTTTGGCGCCCGAAAAGACCGAGGGCCCATCTACCAAGCTCACATTCCTGGGGGTGGAGATTGACACGGTAGTGCAAGCATCCAGGTTACCGGCTGATAAGGTATGACGGATCATTGCACTCATATCCGGCTTGGTGGCTAAACACAAGGCGTCCCTTCGTGAGCTACAGGTGCTGCATGGTCACCTCAATTTTGCTTGCAGGGTGATCGCACCTGGCAGAGCCTTTGCTCGACGCTTGTGCGACGCCATGATAGGCTTAACCAAGCCCCACCACAGGGTACGTCTTAGCAGGGGCCTTAGGGCGGATATGCTCATCTGGCTCCAGTTCCTGAGGGAGTTCAACGGGGTGTCCTTCTGGAGGTCCGACCTTCTGGCTTCCCCTTGTTTCCAGGTCCAGTCCGATGCATCGGGGTCCCTGGGTTATGGGATGTACTTCAATGGGAAGTGGGCCTGCGGCAGGTGGCCGCCAGCCTGGTCGGGCACGGGTCGCTTGCGCGACCTCACGTATCTGGAATTTTTTCCCATTCTGGGAGCCTTGATGCTATGGGGTGAGGAGTGGGCCAATTCGGTAGTACATTTCTGGTGTGACAATGCGGCAGTTGTTCACATTGTCAACTCACAGACGTCTAAATCTCCCAGGGTCATGGAGCTGGTGCGCCAGTTTGTGTTGCGTAGCCTGCGCCTCAATGTGCTGTTCAGGGCTAGGCATGTGCCTGGTGTTAATAACGATATTGCTGACGCTTTGTCCCGCCTGCAGATCTCCCGGTTCCGTGCCTTGGCCCCGGACGCAGAGGAATTTCCCTCGCCGCTCCCGGACGAGATATGGACACTTGGCAAGGAGAGGTGAACCAGGCGATCGGCATGTCGCTGGCGCCCCGCACGCATAAGGCATATCACCACGCGTTCATCACTTTTCGGGCCTTTAGTGCCCAGTTTCAACTACCTGAGGCTTGGCCTATCCCAGTCGCCCACATTCTACAATTCATGGTTTACCTACATGCCCAGGGCCTAGCACCCCGCACCATAGCATCCAGGCTGTCAGCGTTGGCATTCATGGCCAAAGTAGGGGGTTACGCTGACAGTACCACTGATTTCCGCATACGACATGTTTTGGAGGGGTGGGTGCGGGAGCGTGGGCGTAGCCCGGATGACCGCCACCCAATTTCCCCAGGGGTACTTACCCACCTAGCACGGGGCTGGCACGACCTCTGTTTTGACAGGTATGAGGCCGCCCTGTTTCATGCGGCTACTACGGTGGCCTTTTTTGGAGCGCTCCGCATCAGCGAGCTGGTGATGCTGTCTAAGGCGGATGCAAGTCGTAGGGCACTGGAACTCGACGATGTCTATGTTTGCAATGATTGGGCTCAGTTGAGGATACGCTCCTCTAAAGTTGATCAGCACGGCGTAGGCAGTGGAGTACGACTGCTACGATGTTCATTGGCAGACATCTGTCCGGTTGGTGCCCTACAGGAGTTTCTTGCACTGCGTGGCACGCACCATGGCCCGTTTTTCTGTCACCAAGATGGGTCTCCCCTTACTAAATTTCAATTTTGGAAGGTGACCGGTAAGGCACTAGCCAGTGTTGGCCTCCCTGGGGCTCGTTATGGCACCCATTCATTTAGGATAGGGGCGGCTTCTACTGCAGCTGCTTTTGGGTACTCCGGGGCGGAAATACACCACATGGGAAGGTGGGGATCACAATGTTTTCAGTTTTATGTTCGCCATCTTCAACCGTGAGTACCAGTTTAGTCACTGTATTGTTCTCCCCCCTCTTTTTCCTTGACAGACCCTGGGTGTCGTATTACACCGGTGGCAGTATGGCTGGTGGGCCACAGCTACGTGCATAGGGCAGCGTCGTACGCTGCGGCGACAGAGTGGGGACCCCGACTGGGACTGGGTGCATCCGCAAGTCTCAGATGGTATGGTAAGCGCGGCATGTTATGGCGGGAACTGTTGCCATTCCTTTTATCCAGTAGGAATGCTGACCCGCCAGATATTCTGATCATACACCTTGGGGGCAATGATTTGGGACAGGTCACTGGACTATCGCTGAAGCATGCGATTTCCGGTGACCTGGCTTACTTACATTATGTGTGGCCTGCCACAACCCTCATTTGGTCAGACATGGTACCGCGGCATGCTTACAGGGGAGGGTTCGACCTCCAGGCCCTTGATCGAGCTCGTCGCTCGTTGAACAAGGCTATTGCCCGGTTCCTTCTCGACAAGGGTTGGGGGCGCGTCATTAGGCACCCCGCAATTAGCCTACAAAATTATGAGCTTTATTCAGGGGATGGGGTCCATCTGTCGCAGGGAGGTATGGACCTCCTGTTAGGAGATTGGCGAGCAGGCCTGTTGACCGAGCTGACGGTCTGGGGGGGGGGGCGTCGAGCCTTTATTGAGCCTCTCCGGGTAGCACTGGTAAGGTAAACATTTATGACCCACAGGTATCCGGCAGGTTCGCAATTGACTGGACAACACTAGACAGGCACAAGTTGATTAAACGTTGTCCAGTCAACGACGAACCAGGCGATGGGGTGATGGCAAGAGCTATGCAGCATGCATCACCCCGTTATTTTACGGATACGCGTCAGAGGGTGGGGTCAATAGTTAGGTATTGACTACGGTCAACAATTTGTTTGTTGTCAACAAACAAATTGATACAAATGGATACATTGTAACCAATTGCCGTTGGCAATTTTGGGTGGTACCTTACCAGTGTTACTTCGGCCTGCTTGCCTTAAGAATTATAATTGGTTGAATACCAATAGAAATTTATAATTCGGACTAGGGCATGAATCAATAAATGTGGCCCAATGCCATTATCCACTTTCATCAGTGTCTGAGTCCTTTATTGGGGGGTGCGCCTGCAATGCAAGCGCGGCGCCAAAATGGCCGCCACGCTCTTTGCGCCCCCCCCCCCCCCCGGACGAAGAGCATCCGGGTAGTTAGGGGGCGTGGCCAGCACCCTTATAAAAGGGGCGGCCACGAGGCAGCCGAGCTGCCATTTTGAGAAGCGACGGAGAGGAGAAGTTTTTCCCCTCCACCCCCTCCCTAGTTAACAGTGTGATATTTTGGTCGCTTCGGGGCCGGGTGGGAATTTTTGGCTGGGACCTACAATTGGCTCTTGGGTCCTGGCTTTTTTGCCCATCCCACACTGTTGCTATGGTTTGATATAGGGGTTTTCTTTCTGCTGCTGTTTACTTTGGTCACATGGGCGGGTAGCACTGGTAAGGTAAACATTTATGACCCACAGGTATCCGGCAGGTTCGCAATTGACTGGACAACACTAGACAGGCACAAGTTGATTAAACATTGTCCGGTCAATGACGAACCAGGCGATGGGGTGATGGCAAGAGCTATGCAGCATGCATCACCCCGTTATTTTACGGATACGCGTCAGAGGGTGGGGTCAATAGTTAGGTATTGACTACGGTCAACAATTTGTTTGTTGTCAACAAACAAATTGATACAAATGGATACAGTGTAACCAATTGCCGTTGGCAATTTTGGGTGGTACCTTACCAGTGTTACTTCGGCCTGCTTGCCTTAAGAATTATAATTGGTTGAATACCAATAGAAATTTATAATTCGGACTAGGGCATGAATCAATAAATGTGGCCCAATGCCGTTATCCACTTTCATCAGTGTCTGAGTCCTTTATTGGGGGGTGCGCCTGCAAAGTATAGTTAAAGTCTCTCTTCTCAATAGAGCTTGGTTAAATACCGTACCCTTTGACAAAGTCTCACCTATGTTGCTGAATCATTGTGGTTTTACCTGGTGGTTAAGATGCTGAGCTTGACAACCGGAAGGTTGTTCTATTGAGTTCTGAAGAGCAGGCAGAATGAGAAGCCATGCCCAATCGAATTCCTGAAGAACAAAGAAAGCTGGCTGCTTACATGAAGCGCTGACATTATGGATATCAGACAGCAAACAAAACAAAACAAAAAAGACAAAAATCGCTGTGGCACCTTAAAGACCAACTCTTGTATTTTAATGTTAGCTTTCATGGACCAAGTCCACTTCTTCAGACATAAGAGTGGATTTTCATGCTATACATTTCATATAGAGGCCCAGAATAGCTGTGCCAATTTGGTTGGTTCAGGAGATGGACATGTAAATCAAAGAGTGATTTACAACTGGTAATAAAATGCAATCAGTTTGTTAGGTGAATCTCTGATGGAAAACAGTTTGAGTGGTTAGGTTTACAAAATAAACATTTTGACATGCATCTGACATTATACATCTTCTAGTGAGTTGACTGAGGAAGTTTTATGGGTTGAGGCACAGCTAGACTGACATTATGGAGCATTGGAAGGAAAACTTCTCCGAACTTCTGAACCCCACACAACCAGCAGACAGAGGCGATTCTGCAAACTAGGAGGAAGAAGAGGTAGACCAGATCACAAGCACAGAGCTGAGTCTTGCAATTAGGAGGATGAAGTTGGGGAAAGTTCCAGGACATGGTAAGATCACTGCTGAGATGATATCTGAGAGACTAAGGAAAGCGGCTTCTGCTTCAAGTCCTACAGCTTGCATGGTGAATGAAAACCATCCCCAAGAATTGGGAAGTAGCTGCAATTGTGCTGATTTTTAAAAAGGGTGACAATAGAGAGTGCCAAAATCACTGAGGGATCTCCCTTCTCAGTGTCCTGGGCAAGCTTTACTCCAGGATACTAGAAACGCAGCTACGAGCACAATGCGAAAGGCAGCTGGAGGAACCTCAGTGTGGATTTAAACCCAGTCAGAGCACCCAGGATCTAATATTTGCTCTACGACAAGTGACTGAGAAGACGATCGAGTACAATAAGGAGGTGCACCTGGTGTACATTTACCTGGAGCAGGCATTCAACTGAGTCCCATGGGAAGGAACTGTGGAGGGTGCTAGAGGTGAGGGCAGTCAAGAAGTCCTTGATACAGGTTGCACAGAGTTTCTATAGAACCTGCAGAAATTATGTGCAGACAGCAGGAGGAAAGTCCAGTGAGTTTACAACCAGCGCTAGAGTAAGGCAAGGAGACAGTCTCTCAGCCTACCTCTTTATCTTGCTCATGGATGATGTCATGAAGAGCACAAAGTGAAGTGCTAAGAAAATGACCCTGGGATATTGGAAGATGAAGCCAGTCTAAATGTCCGAGATGGCCTTCGCCCATGATGTAGCTCTCATTACTAGGACCAGATTCCAACTTCTATTCAATCTAAACCTGTGGAACAGGAAGATGGAGAAAAGAGGGATGTCCATTAACATGGTAAAGATGAAGACCATGGTGATCTCCAGGAACAAGAAGCAGCATACCATAGGGCTGAAGGGGCAAGTCCGAGAACAGGTAGAAGACTTCAAGTACCATGGTGAGATAGTTAATGTAAGGGTACAAGTGAATCCCGAGATCAATCAGAGGATGGCAGCTGCTGGCAGGTCTTCTATGTGATCAATTGGGGGTTCCTCAGCAAGGGCAAAGTCAGCAAGGCCACTAAGATGGCAGTCTACAAATCAACCTTTGTTCCTACGCTCATGTATAGCACCGAGTCATGGTCACTCACCTTCAGGCATTACAGCGAGTTGCAAGCAATGGAGATGAGATATCTGAAGAAGGTTGAGAAGAAGATGAAGCATGACTGAGTGCAAAACGTGACCATCAGACAGAACCTGAACATTCAACCACTATGAAAATCCGCTTACTCCCATGTCGTACTCGGAAGTCGTCCGGCCTCCCGGCGATGGGGTTGCGCCTGATCCTGCTTCCCTGGCCCAGATCAGACCCAGCAGTTCAGGCTTCTCCTATCAGTGTGCCCAATCACTCCCGACCGAAATCCAGGTGGTGACAAAGTGTACACGTGAAACTAGTGTAGATTCAGGTAGCGTAGAGCCAAGTAATCACTCCAAGTCTCTTCAGGTATTTTCGAAATATATTGAAAGCATAGCAAGATTCAGGATACAGTCCAGCAAAAGCTTAGAAAGCATTTCAAAACAAAATATATAAAGCAAGCTGCATGTTCAAGGGATAGCCAATGGCCTCCCTTCTTTCTCAAACCTCTACATTTTTGAAGGTTAAAAATCACAGCATTCCAGAGAGTGTCTGAGTGTGTGTGCATGCATCTCTGGATTATATCTCCTCCCATAGGGTCCACCTTCAGCCCTCCTCCTTAGGGATTCCAACCAATGATCTTACAGCAAGACATGTCAATTACACATTAAGTTTCGGTTCTTCTAAACCATGAAGCCCATATGGTTTACATTCCAGACCTGGTGTGAAGGGACTCCTACACAGGAAATTCCCCATCTTGGATTTAGCTAAAGCCAAGGGTATACCTCATTTCATCACAACCACTGAGGAGTACAATTAAGAAGGGTCAGCAATATTGGTTTGGCCACATCAACCAAATGGCTGAAACCAGGATCCCATGGCAGGCATGGGAGGCCCTTGTGCAGGGTGCAAGATCCTGAGGCAAGCCCCATGTCAAGTGGATTGACAACATCAAGGAGGCCCTCCATGTTCACAGTAGTGAGCCACAGAGATGTCTAAGGAGATTTCCCAATGGAGAACCTTTGTGAAATCCTCTACACTGCAAGGTAGACGAGGAGGCGATTAAGTAAGTAAGTAAAGCAAGAAATTGCAAGTAGACAGCCAGATTATCCTGCTATGGTAATAGAGTAAAGTAGACCATACTGTTAGTGACTCAATGCTGAGTGTCAGGTGGTGGTTAACTAACTTGACAACCCTGAGGACTAATGTGTTGGGTGCAAAAGACCACAGGGAAGAGTGATGGCCCCCAAGTGGATTAAATACCATTTGAATCCATCTTGATGAAGAGCATCAACTTCATCAATACTGGCCTGGGGCCAATCAGGATTTTCTGTGCCAAAAGGGCTCAGGACTAGAAAGTGACTTACGGAACTGGATCAATGGTACAGGTGTCATGTTGCGATGCAGAAGGCAGATGAAAGACCACTGCATTATAGTCTCAGGACAGCCTTCATGGCTGATCACTATGATGATCACCAATATTTAGATTCAGATACAGCAGAACAACAACAACAAGAAATAGATACCACTTCACCAGTGTTCTGTGTGGTTTGGCGTCTAGCCATGCCTGCCACATGACCACAGAAATGTCTGCAGATTCAGACAGCATTGACTATTCGGCTGTAAATGGAGATGAGTCCCCTAGAGTCAGATACGACTGCTTTTGAGCAAGGGAGATCTTTACATTTAATGTTCCAAAAGAAATCTGAAGATTATCAAGGGGATCTCAGCTTCCTCAGGAGCCAATAACAGGCACCCTCTGCTTTGTGCTGCCCCAGAGCATTGTGGTGCATCAAATTATTTGCAGCACATTGTTCTTAAGCAATTTCCTCCTGGAAATTAAAGAATTGACAGAGATTTCACAATCAAGAGGTGCTTTATGGAGATACAGTAGTCACCTGTCATGTGTCTCTATAACCATCAGGCTAGGTGAGAGCCTTGTTGAGGCTAACTAGGTAGGTGGGTCTAACTAGGCAGTGTTCCCCATCTCTTGTCAATGATGTTAAGCTAGGACTAAAACTCACCAAAGCATCCTCCATCAGATCCCTTGGGCAAGGTGAAAGCGGAGGGCACACATCATGGTCTGCCTAGCCAGCAGGTGACGTGATATCCAAATGGCTAAAAAAACAAAAACATCCAGATGGACCTGATTTCTCAAGTTCATTTGCATGTGCGGAATATCATCGTTGAGACATCTATCAATGTGCGGACTCCTCACTGAATAACGACTCCAAGGTATCTAAGGTTATAGGGCTGAAATTCACTGGACCATACTGAAATTCACTGAGACCATACTGAAATTCACTGGAACTCTCAAAATCTGCTCTGAAGTGTCTCCCAAACTGCCAGAGCTGTTTTGGGGGATGGGTATGGGAAAATTTAGTAAGAATACAGTATATTTCATTACTGGTGGCCATTCTGCTCAGGCAGATACAGTTTCAAACAACCCGTATACTTCCTTTCTCATGAGTCAATGCATCTTTTTGAGCCTTTACATTTTAATATATAAAACATATGCATGCTTGAAGAAGCAATCTCATTTTAAAATACATTAAAACCTCAACTTACATATGACTTGAGTTACATAAAATTTGACTTACATAATGATTTTTGCACTAAAAAACCATGTCCCGATTTACATAACACAATTTCCTATGGATTTGCTTTGAGTTACGCAAAAAATCATTTTTCCTATAGGGTTGCTTAGATTTACATAAATATCATTTCCCTATGGGCTTGCTTTGAGTTAAGTAAAATATTCATTTTTCTTATTGGTTTGCTTCGAGTTAAGTAAAAACCTGATTTACATAAAAGCCTACAGAACAGATTTTTTATGTAAGTAGGGGTTTTACTGTATATTGCAAATATTGTAAAGTTAGAATATAAATTATTTGCCTAAACATTGTTCCCACAGTATTTCCTGTTCTGCGTCTTTCTTTCCATCCCATTGCCACACATATGTGAGGCTTTCATGTTAATCTTGGCTGGTCCCATTGGATTGAGTTTAATAATAATAGCGACAACTCAGTGATGTAAGAGAGCCTAGATTTTTTCCCAGTGTGTCTTCTGCAGCTTGAAATTCAATGGATAGGGTTCTTCTCCTTGGTGTTCCCAAGCCATAAACACGTGGTTTTCTTTTTGTGGTTGTAGACCAGATGAAAGCCATGTGCTTGTAGTGGGAATAGCTATGAAAAGTAATTTTCTCATGGCATCCTATCAAAGGAGAGAAATCTGAAGATTAGCAAGTAGGTCTCAGGCAAACATTAAGGTTTGTTTTATTTTAGCTTATGAACGTGAGGCATATTTTTATACAATTGTGCATTAAGCATGGCCAAATTTAAGACATTCTTGTGCACTTCTGGAGTGAGTTATGCCTCTTTCCTTCCTGAAATGCAGCACTGTGGCTGAAAGTAACTCAAAAATACTGGGATTGAGTCAAAATTCATCCTCTAATCAGAGGAGCTTTTGTCACTGAAACAATATTTTCCATTATAAGAAGATGCATTCCACCTAAGAAGGGGAATCTTTGTCCTAAACCCAACAAATTTCCACTGGCCAGAGCCTCTATGCAGAAGCCCAGGAAAGGAGTTATAGTGATGATGACAATGATGATGTCGAAGACACACCATTTTAACTTACCTATATTTGATCCTATGGTACATTTAACTATTTTCTAGGGGGGGAGGAGATAAGCACATAATGCTTTTTAAATAAAGCAATATAAGTCAAATTATTTGATGAGAGTTAAAGAATATATTTATACATTTAAATATTTCAAAAGTTGACTCTCATCTATTTGTGTTTTATTTTACTTTTTGTTGTTGTTGTTGTTCAGTCGCACAGTCGGTTCCGACCCTTTGCGACCCTATGGACCATTGTTCTCCAGGCGCCTCTGTCCTCCACCATCCCCCTCAGCCCACCCAGCTCTGTGCCCATTGTGTCTACAATGCCATCTAGCCATCTCATCCTTGGCCTCCGCCTTCTTCTTTTGCCCTCCACCTTTCCCAACATCAATGCCTTCTCAAGTGAATCCTCCCTTCTCATTTGATGTCCAAAGTATTTTGGCTTCATCTTTACTATTTGACCTTCCAATGAGCAGTCTGGGTTAATTTCTTCTAAGATTGACCTATTTGTTCTCCTCGCTGTCCAGGGGACTCTCAAAACCTTCCTCCAACACCACATTTCAAAGGCATCTATTCTTCTGCGTTCAGCCTTCCTAATTGTCCAGCTCTCACATCCGTACATTACTACTGGGAAAACCATTGCTTTTATTCTAATTTTTGTTTTCAATGTGATGTCTCTGCTTTTCACTATGTTCCTCATTGCTTGTCTCCCAAGAATCAGTCACCTTTTTATTTCATGGCTACAATCCCCATCTGCAGTGATCTTTGATCCCAAGAAAGTAAAATCTGTCACTGCTTCTACTTATTCCCCATCTATTTTCCAGGAACTGATTGGGCCTGTTGCCATTATCTTGGTTTTCTTGATATTTAGTCTCAAGCCAGCTTTTGCACTCTCCTCCTTCAGCCCAACCAAGAGATTCTTTAGGTCTTCTTCACTTTCTGCCATTAGGGTGGTATCGTCTGCATATCTCAGATTGTTGATGTTTCTCCCAGCGATTTTAATCCCATATTGTGATTCCTCCATCCCTGCACTGCGCATTATGTGCTCTGTGTATAGGTTGAATAGGCATGGTGACAAAATGCAGCCTTGTCTTACTCCTTTTCCTATTCCAAACCACTCTGTCATTCCGTGTTCTGTCCTAACTGTTGCTTCTTGGTTCATGTACAGATTTCTCAGGAGGCATATGAGGTGCTCTGGTATTCCCATCTCTTTAATTACTTGCCACATCTTGTTGTGGTCCACACAGTCAAATGTCTTAGTGTAGTCAATAAAACAAAAGTAAACTTGTTTCTGGTATTCCTTTTTTTTCTCCATGATCCTGCGTATGTTGGCAATGTGGTCTCTAGTCCCCCTGCCTCTTCTGAAACCTGCCTGCACCTCTGGTAATTCTCTTTCCACATGCTGCTGAAGTCTATCCTGTATTATCTTGAGCATCACCTTACTGGCGTGTGGGATGAGCGCGATTGTTCGATAATTTGAACATTCTTTGGCATTGCCCTTTTTTGGGATTGTGACGTATACTGATCTTTTCCAATCCTGTGGCCATTGTTTTGTTTTCCAAATCTGCTGGCATATTGAATGCAGTAATTTGACGCCGTCATCTTTTAGCGCTTTGAAAAATTCAACTGGGATACCATCATCTCCACTAGCTTTGTTGTTTGCAGTGCTCTTTAGGGCCTTTATGACTTCGCTCTCCAGGATGTCTGGCTCAAGTTCTACTTCTTCATCATTGTGATTGTCAGGAGTGTTGAGGTCCTTTTTGTAGAGTTCCTCTGTGTACTCTTTCCATCTTTTCTTAATCTCTTCTGCATCAGCTAGCTCATTTCCTTCTTTGTCCCTTATCATGGTCATTTTCGCTTTAAATGTTCCCTTAATTTCCCCGATTTTTTTGAAAAGATCTCTGGTTCTGCCTCTTTTGTTGTTTTCCTCCATTTCTCTGCACTGTTCTTTTAGGTAGTTTTCCTTATCTCTCCTTGCTTTTCTTTGAAATTCTGTGTTCAAATGATTGTAGTTTTTCCTTTCTCCTTTGGCTTTTGCTTTCCTTCTTTCCTCTGCTATTTTAAGAGCCTCATCAGACAACCACTTTGCTTTCTTACTCTTCTTTTCTTTTGGTATTGTTTTATTTGCTGCTTCCTGCATGATGTCCCTCATCTCCGTCCATAATTCTTCTGGTACTCTGTCTACCGAATCTAAGCCATTAAATCTGTTCATCACCTCCACCGTGTATTCTTTAGGGATGCTGTCTAGGTGATATCTTTCTGGTCTCTGTGTTTTCCTTATTTTCTTTAGTCTAAGCCTGAATTTTGCAATCAATAGGTTGTGATCTGAGCCACAGTCTGCTCCAGGTCTTGTTCTTGCTGACTGTATGGAGGTTCTCCATCTTTGGCTGCAGAGTATGTAGTCAATCTGGTTTCGATGTTGGCCATCTGGTGATGTCCATGTGTAAAGTCGCCTCTTGTGTTGCTGGAAGAGAGTGTTTGCTATGACCAGTGCGTTCTCTTGGCAGAACTCTATCAATCTTTGCCCTGCTTCATTCTGTACTCCAAGACCAAATTTGCCTGTTATTCCCTCCACTTTTTGATTTCCTACTTTGGCATTCCAGTCTCCTAATATAATTTGGACATCATTTCTTGGTGTCTGTTCTATGAGGTGTTGTAAGTCCTCATAGAACTGGTCCATTGTGGCTTCATCTGCACCAGTGGTTGGTGCGTATATTTGGATCACAGTGACATTGAAAGGTTTGCCTTGAATTCTGACTGACATCATTCTGTCATTTTTGAGATTGTATCCCATTACTGCTTTTCTCACTCTTTTATTGACAATTATGGCTACTCCATTTCTTCTAAGGTTTTCTTGTCCACAGTAGTAGATATGATGGTTTCCAGAGCTGAATTCACCCATCCCTGTCCATTTTAGCTCACTGATGCCCAAGATGTCAATGCTTATTCTTTCCATCTCATTTTTTACCACTTCCAGTTTACCTTGGTTCATTGATCTCACATTCCATGTCCCTATGCAGTATTGTTCCTTACAACATTGCATTTCCCCTCCCCCTTTCCTGTCCCTCCCCTTTCTCCCCTCTGTGGTGTTAAGCATCCTGTATCACCTAGCCTGCCCTTTTGTTTTGCCTTTTGTTTTGGTCAATAGGGTTCTCTTGGCAAGATTTGTGGCGTGGTTTGCCGGTGTCTACGCCATTTTTCTCTCCTCATACATTTTATCACAGTTTTTAAAAGTTTAAAACATTTAAGACAACATATTATCATGCATATTATCACACTTTAAAACACAGTCTCTATGTCAGTTTCTATGTTTAGTCAGTATAAAGTCTCTATGTCAGTTGCTATATTAGGTCTTCTACATTTGTATATCTGCTACTTATCCTTTGCCTGGGACTCTGGCTCTCCTCCTCCTCCTCACCCCCACCCCCCACCCCCTGGGGATGGCTGCCCGGCGGCGGCGGCGGCAGGCCCTTTTTATTGCAAGCAATTATGATCAAGCAATATTTCTATCAGAAGATCTGGTTTTGACTGTATATTGTAAAAATCTATTTTGACTGTATATTGTAAAAAAATAAAATTACTTTTTTAAAAAAAATACTAGTTTGGAAAATGTTCTTTTTCCTACAAAGAACTATGGTAACTTTAAGAAAAGTTTAAAACCCAAGTTCCTATTATAAGTGATTCTCAAACTACAGTGTGCAATAGTCTACTCCATCACACAATTTTAAGTGAAAGGTTCCAAAATGTTATGAGTTCACACTATCTGCTGGATTTTTTGGGAACTTTCATGCTTTCCCACCTCTCCTTGATCATCAGTTACAACTCACAGAATTTAAAATTTGTTAGATTTTTTTTAAAAAAAATACAAAAATGTATTTGGAGTAGAGCTGCTTTAGAGGCCCGCGCGCCTAATGGCGCGCGAGATTGCAAACTAGTAACAAAGGAAGAATATAGTCTTACTAGGTAGAAAGGTAGTAAACGTGTACATTTTTGAGGCCCGGAATACTGCACTTGTTAAAATGGATTCTGAGGGAACAGTTGTAGTTACCTGCAATACTTGTGCCATGTTTGTGTTCTTGCCAAAGAATATGGAGAACTACAGTTGCAGCAAGTGCAAGCTGGTTGCACTACTAGAAGAGAAGGTCCAGCAGCTAGAGGCCCGCATATCTAACCATCAACAAATTAAGGAGCTTGAGCTGTTCTTGGACAGAGCGGAACAGACTATGCTGGACAAAGTAGAGACAGGGCACAGTTCTGAGGGAGAAGGCCCTTCACTAACTCAGGAGGGAGATGTTTGGAGGAATGTGACTCAAAGGAGGAAAAGAGTAGGGGATCACTCTGTGAGTCTAAAATTACAGAATAAATTTGAGGCTCTTTCCCTCATCACACCTGATGAGGAACACACAGAGGAACAACTGGTTCCACCTGATGATCTCTCCTTCATCACACTTGATGAGTTCCAGGAAGATAAACAACAGGAACAAACTGAGTTTCTCTCCCTTAATATGGTTGATGAGGTGCATGTAGATGAACAGATTGCAGGAGAGAGGCTTCTTGTACTAGGCGATTCAATAATTAGAAATACAGAGAAATGGATTTGTGATGCACATGATAACCGTATGGTGACTTGCCTGCCAGGTGCAAAAGTTGCAGACATCACAAGAAATCTAGATAGACTGTTAGAGAGAACTGGGAACGAGCCAGTTGTCATGGTACACGTTGGTACCAATGATGTTGGGAAGGCCAAGCGGTCTGTCCTGGAAGCCAAATTCAGGTTGTTAGGAAGAAGATTGAAGTCCCGGACTTCCAAGGTAGCATTTTCAGAAGTGCTGCCTGTCCCTCGCGCAGGACCTACCAGGCAGGTAGAGCTCAGAAGCCTCAATGCGTGGATGAGGTGGTGGTGTCGAGAGGAGGGTTTCAGATTTGTCAGGAACTGGAGAACATTTTGGGACAAGCCAAATCTGTTCAGGAGGGATGGGTTGCATTTGAACCATGATGGGACCAGATTGCTGGCACTGAACATCAAAAAGGCTGCAGAGCAGCTTTTAAACTGATAACTGGGGGAAAGCCGACAGGAGCTGGGCAGCATCCGGTTCGGGAAAGTGTGTACTTGAGTAGTGAGGAGGATGCAAAAATTACTGAGCAGAGAGAGGAGCTAGTCACTAGCATTCTAGCAGAAGGATGCAAGAGGCAGTCTAACAATGCAACTGGACACAAAAGACTGTGTCAGAAAAGCATATATAAATGCTTGTATACAAATGCCAGAAGCCTCCGGAACAAAATAGGGGAGCTGGAATACTTAGCAATAGATAAGAATATTGATATTATTGGTATCACTGAAACCTGGTGGACGGATGATAACCAATGGGATACAGTTATCCCAGGCTACAAACTGTACAGGAAGGATAGGAAGGGGCAAACAGGAGGTGGTGTAGCCTTGTATGTCAAAGAAGTGATAAAATCGTATGAATTGGAATATCTAGGTGATTTAGAGTCACCATTAGAAGCTCTGTGGGTAAGAGTACCAGGCCACAAGGATGGTCTAACAGTAGGCATATACTATTGGCCTCCGACCCAAACTCTTGAGGGAGACTGGCAGTTGGAGAATGTTGTAAAGGAGGCATCCAAGAAGGGAAGCCTGGTTATAATGGGGGACTCACATAGACTGGGTGAACTGTTGTTCAGCACATGATAAAGAGATAAAGTTCCTAGATATGCTAAATGATTGTTCCCTGGGACAGATGGTTGAAGACCCAACTAGAGATACAAGAATCCTTGACTTGATCCTGAGTAATACTCAGGATCTGGTGCAAGATGTTAATGTGACTGATCCAATAGGGAACAGTGACCACAACTCAATTATGTTTAACTTGATCATAGACTGCAAGTCACTGATAAAATCTAACACAGAGACCTTAAATTTTCGAAAAGGAAATTTCCCAAAGATGAGGAAACTAGTAAAAAAGAAGCTGAAATGGAAAATTGAGAGAGTCCAAACACTCCAAGAGGCATGGAGGCTGTTTACAAAAACAATAAAAGAGGCCCAATTGGAATGCATACCCAAAAGGAAAAAGGGCACTGCCAGTTCCAAGGGGACTCCGATGTGGCTTACAGGAGCTGTTCGGGAAGTGATCAAGAGCAAGAAAAGCTCATTTAGAAGATGGAAGGCTTGTCCGAATGAGGACAGCAGGCAGAAACATAAATTCTGACAGAACAAATGCAAGGCAACAATCAGGAAAGTAAAGCAAGAGGAGCGTATAGCTAAAAATACTCAGAGAAATAACAAAGACTTCTTTAAGTACATTAGAAGTAAGAACCCAACTAGGAAGGCCATTGGACCATTAGATGACAATGGAAGACAAGGGGTTATTAAAGAGGAAACAGAGATTGCAGAGAGACTCAATGAATTCTTTGCTTCAGTATTCAGTGAAGAAGACAGAGACCACATGCCCAAAACAGAGCCTATCTTCGTAGGGAGGGAAACCGAAGAATTAAGCAAGATAGAAATAACCAGGGAGGAGGTCCTTGCATGTCTTGTTAAGCTAAACACTAACAAATCACCAGGACCAGATGGCATCAATCCACGAGTTCTCAGGGAACAAAAAGATGAAATTGCTGATCTCCTAGCCAAAATATATAATCTTTCCCTCAAATCAGGCTTTGTGCCTGATGATTGGAAGGTAGCGAATGTAACACCAATTTTCAAAAAAGGATCCGGGGTGATCCAGGAAATTACCGACCTGTCAGTTTGACATGTGTCCCAGGTAAAGTGATGGAAACCATCCTAAAAGATAGAATTAATAGGCACATAGAAGAGAAGGCGCTGCTAAAGGAGAGCCAACATGGCTTTTGCAAGGGCAAATCATGCCTCACTAATCTGTTGGAATTTTTTGAGAGTGTCAACAAGCATGTGGATAAGGGGGATCCAGTTGACATTGTTTATCTGGACTTTCAGAAGGCTTTTGACAAGGTCCCACACCAAAGGCTCTTGAATAAACTTACCAGTCATGGAATAAAGGGACAGGTCTTGTCCTGGATCAGCAACTGGCTAAGGGACAGGAAACAGAGGGTAGCACTAAATGGACACTTCTCCAAGTGGAGGGAAGTAAAGAGTGGGGTCCCCCAAGGTTCAGTACTGGGACCCCTGCTTTTCAACCTCTTCATAAATGATCTAGAGGTAGGAGTAAAAAGCAAGGTAGCCAAATTTGCTGACGACACTAAATTATACAGGGTAGTGAAAACTGTGAGAGATTGTGAGGAGCTCCAGAGGGATCTCTCGACACTGGGGGAGTGGGCAAAACAGTGGCAAATGAGTTTCAACATTAGTAAGTGCAGAGTGATGCATGTTGGGCAAAGAACCCCAATTACATTTATAAACTGATGGGGTCTGAACTCTCTGCGACAAACCAGGAAAGGGACCTTGGTGTCCTGGTGGACAACTCAATGAAGGTGTCAACCCAGTGTGCCTCAGCAGTGAAAAAAGCAAACTCAATGCTAGGGATCATTAGGAAGGGTATAGAAAATAAGTCAGCAAGTGTCATTTTGCCTCTTTATAAATCTATGGTGAGGCCCCATCTGGAATACTGTGTACAGTTCTGGTCGCCATACCTCCAGAAGGATATTATGGAGCTGGAAAAAGTGCAGAGGAGGGCAACCAGAATGATTAGGGGACTGGAACACCTTCCTTACCATCTGAGGCTGCAACGGTTGGGCCTCTTCACTCTTGAACGACGACGTCTAAGAGGTGACCTGATTGAAGTTTATAAAATCATGCACGGTGTGGACAAAGTAGATAAGGAAAAACTGTTTTCCCTATCGCATAACACTAGAACTAGGGGACACTCCATGAACCTTTTGGGTACTAGTTCTCAAACAAATAAGAGAAAGTACTTTTTCACCCAGAGGATTATTGGTCTATGGAACTCCCTGCCAGAAGAAGTGGTGACAGCTGTCAGTCTTGACAGCTTTAAGAAAGGATTAGACAAGTTCTTGGAGGACAAGGGTATCAATGGCTATAATTATGGATACCTAAGGACAACCTCCAGGTTGGAGAGATAGGCAGGATATCTCTCAATATCATTTCCAGGGAATCCTAAGCAGGCATCTGCTTGGGAATACCCTGAAGGAAATGGTGAGCCACTGTGTGAGACAGAATGCTGGACTGGATGGGCTGTGGCCTGTTCCAGCAAGGCTGTTCTTATGTTCTTATGTTCTAATTATTTACAATTTAAAACAGTCACAAATAGGTTTTTCATCTCTCTTTATCTCAGGCTCATGACCTCTGTTCACTCTTGGACATGATTCCTGCTTCTGTTGCTTCTCTACTCCATCACACCTTTGCCTTTTCAGCTTCCCTTTCTTAATTCATATTGCCTAAATCATACACCACTCTTGGGATTCTTCATGCCCCACCACCACAGAAATACCACCCAAAGTGAGAAGCACTGTCCTGCAGTATCTAAGAAATAAATAAATTGTTTTAATTAAGAGGCCAGAAGAATTCACAGATGATTTGGATAAATTCTTACCAAAGGTTCTACATTCCTTTACAGCCTACCATGGTTTTGGGAGGAAGGCTAGCATCCACACATGCAATTGCACAGGGCTGGTGCTCTTTGCCACACCTCCCTTGCTCTGCAGGTAGTCGGATCATGGTTCTTGTCCAATCATCTCATGCCTTGTGTCAGGAGGTGGGGAATTGAGAGCTGGCCCACCCTTACATTCAGTATGAGAGTAGCTGGTCACTTTGGGGCCAGATATGAATTTTTGACTCACACAGAGATTGGCTGGTTGTGTCAGACTTTTTTGCCTATCCTGTACTGGCTGATGGGAAGCCTTCTTTAGGTCACACTGGGCGGGTAGTGTGGAGTGATCGGCCTTATATTGAGTCCAGGGTGGGGTAGCATTCCTCCCAGCTGACTGTGGAGTTAAATCCATTGTTGGGAGGAGGTTGATTTGTGGAATTTGGTGATCACTGCTTACCGTATGACAGTTGGGTGACACTGCAAGCTGTATGATGGCTGACTGGGAGGGTTAGCCTGAGGGTGCCATTCCCTGGGGCCATATCAGGTGGGAAGGGGTTCAGTTCAATCCTCTGGTTCCCATCTTCAGTCTGTACTATGTGATGTTGCTCTGAGGACCTGGGAGGGACAAGCCCACAATTTGGTTATGTTGCACAAGTTATGTTATGAATAAAGTGTGGCCCTAGTTATCTCCAACCTTATGTCTGGCTCTTTGTTTAGGTTGGATTAGCAATGTCCCTATCTTGCCTACCTTAGAAGATGAAAGGCAAGTTATAACTTTAAAATAAAAAGAATGTCTGGCTACAGTTGGGTTGAAACAACTATTACAACTGTCTGTGATTGTGAACATTTTGTTTATGTTGTTGTGACGATAAGGGCCTTACCCACCTACACTAGAGTTTGTGCTGTTATTATTATTATTGATGCATTAGGTTTATAGAGCTCAAGTTAATGGGATTCAAAAGAGAAGCAATCAGCAACAATACTTCAGTATTAAATGTTGATGTCACCTCATCCATTTGTGTGATTTCCCCCCATATATATAACCAATTGAACTGTAGGGAGAGTAGATGGACAAGGAAGCTGCGGAAGTTTTGAAGCAATATTATTCCATAAAAGTAGCAGCAGTAGCTAGAGTTCCTTCTTGCAACCTAGCTGCTAATAACTGAGACCTGTCATAAATGTAAATACTCAAATACTTTCCTCCATTGGTCACCTGGGCAGCTGAGGCAGAAGCCTCGAAACTACAACAGCATGCTAGGCTGTGGAGAGCATGTGTACTACAGCTTATTGGCTAAACAACAAAGATTGGAAAGGTGTACATCTGGCAGAATATCCCAAATAGCAAGGTCAGTGGCCAACCTAAATTGGTATATTCTGTGAGTTCTGCTCCAAAACAAGTGACACTTTCTTCCTTTAATCTACAAATATAGATTTCTAATGCAAACAAGAGTTTCCTGGAATTTACTGATAAGGAAAAAAATTGTATCTAGAAGATGTTTCAAGCAAATAAGTAGAAAATAATGAAATTAATAAGACTTATGCTGTCTAGCAGTAAAAGACCGACTGATTGAAGGAGCAGTTGAGGCCTGTATTTACGTAGTTTAGGTATTATATGTTTTAGCTCTTGGGCCTTCAAGGCTGTCTCCTTCACAAAATTGATAATTATAGTTCTCTGCCTAATGCTATGCTATCCTGAGCAATTACAGGTATTGAAGCCCCCATTAAGTTGCTTTATCATAAGCAGGGGGCTGATAAGGGACACATAAATAATACTTAATGTCAAAATGCCATGTCATATTATGAATAATGTAGGTGAAATGGTTATCTATCCAATGTATGAACAAAAAAAGTGATATAATTATTTCCTTTGTTTATAAACTATCCATTTTCAGATCAAAGGCATCAGTCAATTCTTGTTCAGCTATGTATTCACAGCACCCTTTCCTCTTTTTCGTTTCCCACTAAATCTGTCATAAATATGAACAAGCTGAAAGCCAACTAAAATGGCTCTAAAAGTTCAGAGAAAATTATCTTTAGGAATTAGAGAATGGCACACAGGGGCCTTCCATCAGCTATAACAATTAATGGATTCAAGATCTTATTAGCTGTAGAGTTTTCTTCCTATTCCTGAGTGACAGGAATAGCTCATAATGTCACACGTAAGTTGTTTGCTGGCTATCAAAGGCCAAACTGAATTTACATGTATGTTTCATGACATATATGTTCCACTCAGAGATGGTCTAAATCAGCATTCACAACCTATGGCCCATGGTCCAGATCCGGCCCACAGCACCAAATAATACCCCCCAACCTCGCTCCAGCCGGCCCCTCAGCCACCAGCACTGGAATCGGCCATAAATTCATTTACGCCCACGTAAATGCATTTATGACAGCCATAAATGAGTCTGTGGCCATCATAAACATGTTTACGATGGCCGCAGATGTGTTTTACAGAATCATTCTGGCCATCTCAGCTTCTGAGGGGTGGCCCACAGCTGAAAATGTTGAGGACCCCTGGTCTAAATGGATGCCTTTGGAAGAAAAAGACATACAAATCACAACCATAAATTTTTTTAAAATGTTATTATGATTAGGGTTACTATAATTCCTTCTCACAAAACAGGACAGAAGTAAAGGTTGCCCTTGCTCAAAAGCCAGTTATATCTGACTCTAGGGTTCAGTGCTCATCTCTGTTTCAAAGCCGAAGAGCCAGTGCTGTCTGCTTTTGGCTGCAAATGTTTCCGTGGTTGTGTGTCAGGCATGACTACACACCTGTTATGTATGCATGTACAATGTTTCTTTAAATGTATGAATGTAACCAGTCCACAATCACAATGTTTCTCAGCTGTTAAGGAATGCGAGCAAGCCGCCCATAGAGGGCATCTGCGAGCGTTCAGTCTCACATGGTCCACATTCCCCAAATCACGAACAGCCGCGGGAGATTCCCCGCATGACAAAGAGCTACAGAAAACAACTACAAGAAGAGAGGCGTGACCTGGGCAAGGCCACGCCGGTAGCAGCCAATGAGCTACCGTGCAACCAGATTCAAATGCATTATGTTATTGTATATAATGAGATGAACCTCCGCCATTACCACATGTTCATACTGACCATCCATGAATAAACCTGTGTTAGTCCTTCCTGCGACTCCTTCTTTGTCTCCCGTGCAAGACACTAAATTGGCGACGAAGGTGGGATCGATGGCGAATCCCAAAGTCAAGCCGTACCAGTTCGATGTCAGCGAACCCGAGCAGTGGGAGCTCTACGAGTGCCAGTTTCGGCACACGATGGAAGCTGCCGGCGTCGACGACGACGCGAAAATGCGCTCACACTTCCTGTCCCAGGTCGGGCCGGCCGCGATGCGGATCTTGATGACCCTGGTGGCCCCCCGGAAGGTGGACGAAGTGCCCATCGACCGCATCTTGGAGAAGCTTCGTGAGCATTTCCAACCGCCAGTCTCAATCTTCCCAGCCCGGGTCGCGTTCCATCGGTGAGACCAGCGCCCCGGCGAATCTGTGTCCGCCTACGCGGCGGCCCTCAGGCTGGCAGCGGTGCACTGCCAATGGGACGACCTGGACCAGGCCCTCCGAGACCGCATGTTGTGCGGTTTGAAGGACGAGGAGCTGCAGAGGCGCCTGATGACCCGCGACCACCGCCTCACGTTCAACGAGGTACTGCGGGAGGCCCAAGCAGCCGAGGAAACCAGGAGCGGGGTCAGGCTGTTTAAGTCCCGAGGGACCGCGTCCGAGAGGGCCAAGTCACCAGTGCAAGCGGCTCGGTGGACACCAGCAAAGACGGCCTGGCGGGCCCCCAAGCCACCCGCCGGCTCACCAGCGATGTCCGAGGAGTCGTCCACAACGGCAGACCCATGTTCCAGTGAGGACGACGATGTCCAGTGGATAAGGAAACGCGGGGAGAAGCGTGAGACCCGCGACAGGCAAGACTGCCGTTGCGACAGTTGTGGGGTGCCCCACGACCTCACGAGGTGCCACAACTGCGGCCGGAAGGGGCACATCGCCAGAGTGTGCAGGCGCGGACGGACCGAGGACAAGAGCGGCCCAAGTCAACCCCGGAGACACCAGCAGAAGGCGACCGGCACCAGGAAGGTCTCAACCGGCTTCAACGAGGAAGGCGTCAACCGCGTGGGACTGGAGCACCGACGTTTTTCATTGAGGTACAGTTACAGGGGCTCCCAGTGAGAATGGAGATAGACTCAGGGTCGTCCTATTCTATCCTATCCCAGAGAGAGTACATGCGCATCCCCCCAGAGGCGCAGCCCAAACTGCGGGCCTTAAGGTCAAACTTGCGGGACGTGCAGGGAAATGGGATCCCAGTGTTGGGGGTGGGAAAGTTCGAAGTAAAATTCAAGAACTATTCCGAGAGACTGCCCCTAGTCGTCCTCAAGGGGGGGAGATGCTGCCTTCTGGGAACACAGTGGTTTGCTCCCCTGGGAATCGAACTGTCCGGCATTAACGCCATCGAGACTGACCCAATGCGGGATGTGTGCAATGCGCACCCGGACGTTTTCAAAAAGGGGCTCGGGACGTACAGGGGGCCCCCAGTCTCCTTTGAACTGGACCCAGAGATCCGGCCCATCCGCCTCAAGCCAAGGAGAGTGCCATTCGCCCTAAAGGACAAGATCGAGGCGGAACTGGACAAACTGGTGGGGCAGGGGATTTTGGTTCCAGTTGACTCGGCGGAATGGGAAACGCCGATTGTTACGGCCCTTAAATCAAACGGGGAGGTCAGGATATGTGCGGATTATAAATGTACGATTAATAAGGCCATTCGGCCAAATGCATATCCGGTGCCTGTGGTCAGCCATCTACTGGCCACGTTACATGGGGGAAGGTGTTTCGCCAAGCTAGACTTAGCGCAGGCATATCAGCAGCTCTCAGTAACCCCAGCTGCTGCCGCCGCACAGACGATTGTAACCCACAAGGGGGCATTTAAGGTGACGCGCCTCCAGTTTGGCGTGAATTCGGCCCCCGGGATTTTCCAAGCCCTCGTGGAACGCCTATTAAAGGGACTCCCAGGCGTCCTCCCCTACTTTGACGATGTCCTGATAACAGCGGGGAGCGAGGCAGAGCTAGCTAGGAGGTTAGATGGGGTCCTCTCAGTTTTCGAAAAAGCGGGGCTTCGCCTACGAAAAGACAAATGCGTGTTTTTCGCAAGAGAGGTTGAGTTCCTCGGGTTTAAGGTAACCCCAGAGGGCATCCGCTCCTCGGAGTCCAAGGTTGCGGCCGTAAAGAATGCCCCTCGCCCCACCGCAAAGCCAGAGTTGCAGTCTTTCCTAGGGCTCCTCAAATTTTATCACTCATTCCTGCCAAGGACGGCATCGGTCGCGGAGCCACTGCACGCCCTACTAAAAAAGGACGCGGCTTGGTGGTGGGGGACAGGCAAGAGAAACCATTTAGAGAGCTAAAGTCACTCCTTTCCTCGAATGCTGTCCTGACTCATTTCGATCCAAGGAAGCCAGTGGTCCTAGTATGTGATGCGTCCCCGGTGGGGGTGGGGGCGGTCCTGTGCCACATGCTAGAGAGCGGGCGGGAGGCCCCGGTGGCGTACTATTCAAGGTCCCTTTCAAAGGCTGAGCGCAATTACGCGCAAATGGATAGGGAGGCCCTGGCCATAATCGCGGGAACGAAAAAGTTCCATGACTTTTTGTATGGCCGCGAGTTTACGGTGGTGACTGATCACAAGCTGCTTCTGGGGATCTTCACTACCGGCAAACCAACCCCCCAAATTTTATCCCCCAGGATGCTGCATTGGGCCATATTCCTCAACGCTTACCAGTACGAGCTAATTTACCGCCCAGGGAAGGAGATCTCCCATGCAGATGCACTGTCCCGATCCCCTCTCCCTAGCCTAGGAGACCCGGCATGCGAGGTGGAGCAGGACCACCAAGTCCTGCTGATCGAGGCCCTCGATTCACCCCCCATTGTTCCGGCCGACCTCGCCAAGGCTACGGCGGCCGACAAGACCCTAGCTCAAGTCAGCTCATGGGTTAGAAAAGGGTGGCCCACTACTCCCCCAGGTGAGGAATTCCAGCCGTTTTGCAGACGCAGAGTGGAGCTCTCCCTGGAAAGGGGCTGCTTACTCTGGGGACAGCGGGTAGTCATTCCCGAGAAGTTAAGGGCGAGGGTGCTAAAGCTACTGCACACCAGTCACCCAGGGATCGTGCGCTTCAAGGCCCTAGCCAGGAGTTTCATTTGGTGGCCCAAGATAGACGCGGATATAGAACGGTTAGTGGGCACGTGCGAGAGCTGCCAGAGCTCTCGGCCCGAGGAATCCAGGCTACCCCACAGGGAATGGGACACGGCCCGCGGGCCATGGTCCAGGATTCATGTCGACTTTGCGGGGCCTTTCCGCGGGGCCACGTTCCTACTGGTGGTCGACTCCTACTCCAAGTGGTTGGAGGTAATCCCTATGAGCAGCACCTCCTCCGTGGCAACCATTAGGCAGTTGCGCAAGCTTTTTGCCTGCTTCGGCCTGCCAGACGTTCTCGTGAGCGACAACGCGAGTACTTTCACGTCTGCGGAGTTCAAAACGTTCATAGAGAGAAACGCAATCAGGCACATCACAGCTGCCCCGTTCCACCCCACCACAAACGGTCAGGTAGAGCGCCAAGTGCGCACTACGAAAGACGCACTGCGGCGCATGGGTCCCGGTGAGTTGAACCTGCACCTGTGCCAGTTCCTCATCTGCTACAGGACAACCCCCTTAGCCTCCGGTTTTTCCCCAGCCGAACTCCTCATGAGGAGGCATCCGGTAACGCTTTTTGATCGGATGGATCTGTCCAGGGTGGAGGATGAAGGGAGGAATATAAGCATAGGGGGAGGGAGCTCCAAAAGTTTCGCGATAGGGGACCGGTTCACTGCAGAAACTACGCGGCCTCGGGACCAGCGTGGGTACCGGGCACCATTGTGGAGCAAACGGGGCCGGTATCCTACAGGGTCGAAACCAGTTCAGGTCTACTTTGGAGAAGGCATGCCAACCAACTCTGAAGGCGAGTCACAGGGGAGGGGGCATCAGCGTTAGGGTCCTCCCCCACCCGCATTACCCAAGGGGGAGACACGGCGGAACCTGCAGATAGAAACGCGTATCCTGGGTTCCCATCCACAGAGGAGGATACTTTGAAAGAGAGGGATCAGTTTGGTGAGGATTATGATTTTCCGTACCAGGGGGAGTTAGCGGAGTGGTCCCCCACCCGTCCTAGCGAGAAGAGGGGTTTCAGTTCAGCCCCTGATACCTCCAGCCCCCCCAGTTCTTGCATCCTAGAGTACACCATAGCTCCGGCCCCTAAAAGACAGGCAGCCGGCGGGAGCTCACCCGCCCCCGCCGCAATCTCCCGAACAGGCAGCAGGAGGTGGCGGGACCGCGAGGGCATCCTCGTCGGTCCCGAGGTTCGTGCTGGGAGGGTCCCCGGGCTCCTCAGGCTATAGACAGGGGTTCACTTCCCAGCTGTTCATTCCATTCCTGTCCCTCAAGACAAGGGCATCGCAAGCCCCCCACAGAACCACTGACGAGTCTCCATTTTCCGTTGCAGGACGAGACTCCGCGGAGCCAGGAGTCACAGGCTCCCCTGTATTAGGTCAGGCAGCCGCACGCCCCAGGCACACTTGCGGCAAGCCACAATGGTTAAGAGACTTCGTCACATCCTAGGGGGGAGGGATGTTATGTATGCATGTACAATGTTTCTTTAAATGTATGAATGTAACCAGTCCACAATCACAATGTATCTCAGCTGTTAAGGAACGCGAGCAAGCCGCCCATAGAGGGCAGCTGCGAGCGTTCAGTCTCACATGGTCCACATTCCCCAAATCACGAACAGCCGCGGGAGATTCCCCGCATGACAAAGAGCTACAGAAAACAACTACAAGAAGAGAGGCGTGACCTGGGCGAGGCCACGCCGGTAGCAGCCAATGAGCTACCGTGCAACCAGATTCAAATACATTATGTTATTGTATATAATGAGATGTACCTCCGCCATTACCACATGTTCATACTGACCATCCATGAATAAACCTGTGTTAGTCCTTCCTGCGACTCCTTCTTTGTCTCCCGTGCAAGACACTAAAACACCGGCGTGCATGGAATGCTGTTTACCTTCCCACCGAAATGGCCCCTATTTATCTACTTGCCATTTCTTGCTTTCAAACTGCTAAGTTTGCAGTAGCTGGGACAAAGATGGGAGCTTATTCCACCCTGCAGTATCGAACTGCTGCTAAGAGATGCCACAAGAAAAAAGGCGTCCCCCTCCTTGTTCTCCTTGTTCTCCAAGCTGCTGCTGCTGCCACCTACTGGTCATTACAATGGAAGTGCAAGAAGAAAAATAAGTGTTTTTTTCTTCCAAATCAAGTGGTTTGAAAACCGTGAATTTTCAATGTTTTTTATGGAACCATGCGGGACAGTTACAAAACATGAAATTTGTGGTTTTCCATTACATGTGGCAACTCTAGGTATGATGGAACATGAACTGATTTCATCTTTAGCAAAACAAGATTTCTCACTGTTCATCCTTTGCTCCACCCAGAAATACATGAATCTTATTTTGATTCCAAAGGAAAACACCAACCATCTTGACTATAACAATTTGCCCTCACATTCATACAATTCAACACAGTTATATGATGTTATTTTGTAGCATTCTGGGCTCTGATTTAGCAGATCTATAAACTGCTACAACAATGATTGAAAATCTCGAGTTTCAACAGCTTGTTTCCAAAGAGATGAACATCCTTCTTAACTTAAACAGCCTCTGCAAAATGCAATTTTTCAAGATATCTTGCTTTTGCAATTATCTAATGCAGTGTGTTGCCATCCTTATCTCGGCTTTGAGAAACAATAAGGGAATTGGAGCAAATTCAAAAATAAACGTGGAATTTGGGGTCATCAAAGAGGAGCAAAGAGTTCCACCTTGAGTGGTAGGAAATGGAAATAAGAAAGACAGAAAGATATGACAGAATGAGCTGTGTGCCTCTCACAAGTCAAATGTGTTTATTCTAACTCAACTTACTGTGCTTAAGTAAGTCACAGTTACAGTAGGCCTATTTGAATCAATGGAGGAGTTTATTTTCCAAATCTCTCCTGATTCAATGTGCCTATTCTAGTGTGATATATTACACTAAACAACAAGATGTTGGCCATTATCTTTTAATACATAAACATCGGTACAATGCTAAAACATAGTGGTTAATAGTAGCATTGTCAAATACATCTGTGGTCCTCAATTTGGACTCATCAGAATTGTCCATCTTTCAAAAGTAGCCTTTTTCTAATAAACTCAAGAGATTTTGACCTCCAATTAGTGAGCTGGGGGAAGAAAAACAAACATAAAGACATCCTGTCAAAAATGAAAATAGCCTTTCAGGAAGTTATCTGACCAACTGATTACACTAGGCTCTGCAACTTAAAAGAGGATGGGGTGATTAGCAGCAAATACTGCACAGTGTTTTAATTTTGTTTTGTGTCCTTTGCTTTTATGAACTTGTGGAAGCTATCTTGAGAGAAATGGATTGTCTTGGGCTTGGGATTCTTATTATTTAATTATTGTACCCACTAAGATTACAGGCGATGTTTCTGTTAAGCAGTAGAAAGAATTCTTCTACTATGCATATGGAAACACTTTCCACTCTGTTGTTACGCTAGCTACCCATTACAAATTCATACTGGAGGAGCCATACAGATAAGTCATTAGGACAAGAAAATTACTGCAGATAGTATAAATCTCAAGGAGGGTAGTTTTTTAAAGATTGCCATGGCCATTGCTCAAGAGTTAACAAACAATTGAAAGAATGAAAAACTTGCAAGTTGATTTTTTTTTCTCCCTCTTGGATCATTCATATAACAAATTCTTCTCCAGCCTCTGTTTCCAAAAATGCAAACTATTGGAAATTACAAACCAGGGAGAGATATTATGATTATATAGATATTTCTCTTTATTATATTAGCATTTCATGGGTTTCTCTTTATTGTTTTTCAACACTGGAATATATATTATAAAAATGGAACAAGCAGTACAAATATAACAGCATCTGTCATCTCAGTATGTAGCTTTCATTTTCATTTTTTAAAATTGCTATTCAAGATCATTATTTTGAAAACTAGTATTTATTTTATCACCTGACAAAAACCAAGTTAAATCCCTCAGATAATTTGTGAAGAAACTGGATACTAAATTAATTTCTGCCAGTTTTGCCCACCTCTTCTACTTGGATCCATGGACACAGATAATTTTGTTTTAATGGTGTTGTTAGCTGTGATCATATTTTCTTTTTGAACACATTTTCCTGCACCTTATCCAATGATATCTCAGTTATTCCACATAGCTAACTATTTTTTTTTTAAAAAAAGTTGCATGCAGTTTCTCATCATTCTTGGCATGCCATCGCATGTCAATGTGAACCAAATTGTGATCTGCTGCTGACCTAACATCTTGCAGAAATTTCAGCTCCTGCAGCTGAACAATTCCTCTAGTTCCCATGGGGTCATTGCTACTTGCTACTTTAGGTATATGTTGTTCTTTCACTCTGGACAGTTCAGGGGACGAAAAGAAAAATATCTCAGCAGACTGGATATTATTGGATTCTCCCTCTGTTTTCAGACCATGGGAAATCAGGAGTTGCAGCAGAATTAGTAAGAAACAAAAGCAGCAAAAAAAGTAGAGTGAAAAATAAATAGAAAAAGCGGGAAATGTTCTATTTAGAAGAATTGAGATAGTCAAGCAAAGCATACATTTTCAAAAAGGAAGATTCACCCTTGACCCAAAAGCACATATGGCAAGTTAGGCCATAAATTGATTGATTGACCGACCGACCAACCAACCGACCAACCAACCAACTGATTGTATGCTTTATTAACACATGGTAAGGTAAAGGTCACCCTTGCTTGAAAACCACTCGTATCTGACTCTATGGTCAGTGCTCATTTCTGTTTCATAGGCAAAGAGCCAGCGTTGTCTGCGTTTGCAGATGTTTTTGTGGTCATGTGGCAGGCATGACTGGACACCGGAGTGAATGGAATGTTGTTTACCTTCCCACCGAAGTGGTCCCTATTTATCTACTTGCAATTTCTTGCTTTCAAATTGCTAGGTTGGCAGGAGCTGGGACAGAGATGGGAACTCACTCCGTCCTGCAGTATTTGGGTATCAAACTGGTGACCTGCTGCCTTCCAGTCAGCATCTTAGCCACTTGAGCCACTGCAGTCCCTAACACTATAATGTTTACCACAAGTATGGGTCAAGACTATAAAGAACTAATGATACAAAATAAAGATTAACCTATGAGGACAGATGGGTGGAAGGGTAACATGACTCATTCGTCCTCAAGGTTTTCTTTAGGAAGGAATTACAAAGAAACAATTCCTGTTGGTTTCAATGTGACAGGTCCACAAAGGGTATCCAAGATTGAACAAATAGCTTCCAAAGTGTATCAGCTCCATTTCAGTACATAGCTTCAATATACCTCCAGATTTAGATGGACTGTCTTATGATTTTTGTGCCTTTAGTGCCTTAAGAATGCTGTGGAACATCTGCACGCTTGAATATTCCTGTGCTTCTACCCCTCAATACAATATTAGTGCCATAGACAAAATATACATGCATCAAATGATGCATGGTAAACTGTGGATATTTCTGAAGCAGACTGGGGCCATGCAACCACAGATGTCATCTATGAAAACCAGATGTGCTTTGTATCAGTAAGACTTCTAATGACATCTTTGTGAAGTTAAACTAAGAATAACTGAAGCCAGATAGGCATGCTTTGATTTAAATAAATCAAAGCCCATCACAACCATAGTAATTAATAACTTAGGACGAAAGAAAATAAGAACAATGAGAGAAGTCCATCTAGCATAGCATAAAGAAATTAAAGCTACTGAAGAATTTCTAAACTAACAGAAGCAGCATGCCTTTTGCTGAAATATATTGATTTTCAATAGAAAGATAGAACCAAATTGGTAAGTGCTGAAAATTAAGACCCAAATAGTAACATCAATCAAGAATTGGGGCTGCCATGACTCACTGGTAAAGAAGTTCACCTTGTTAGCTGGAAGGCTGGCAAGTCGGCAGTTTGAGACCTGGGTACTGCATGATGGATTGAGTGCCTGTCTCTTATCCCAGCTCTTGGGACTCCCTGAGCGGAGTTTCTCCTGAAAAAAAAATCCTTTCAACCCAGAATAATTTCTGGCACAAAATTATTATTATTAATCAAGAAACAAAAAATTGATTATCATGGTATTTTGGTCATGACAGCTTCTGAAAAACAATTTTTCACTGGAATCAATGCAGGCAGAACTGCAACAGCTCTAGATAATGATGTAAGAAAAGGTCTTGGGTTATATTAGGTTTCTTACAAAATGGAGCAAGCAGAAGTATTAATGAAACAAAGCTCCAGTTATTATAGCTAGAGGGAAAGAGAGTCAGCTTTGAAAAGTCCAGTTGAAAAATGGGGAAAGAGGAGAAATATATCTGAAAAGGTATCTACTTAAAGTCAAGTTTGAGACAGACAAAAGGGGAACTGCTTGTCAGCTCAGAAATAATAACCTAAATCTAACTGACAGTCTTGAATAAATTAAATTTACAAAAGTGTTGATTCGTTTTTCAGCAGTTGGTTTAATGAGTCTACTTCAGCTAATACTGACAGCTCAATACTATTATAATTCATTTGCTATAATTACAATCAGGCAAGATATTAACAGAAAAGTCTTATGAACATATTGGGCTATTGATTTCATAGTATTTCTGTGTACAATTAGTGTAACAAGTTGAGTACTTTACGGGAACTAGAGTAGCATTTTCCTCAATTTTTGTTTCAGAAAGAAGACTGGGAGAGAAACTTTCCACATTGTTGGCGAGGGCTTTGATTTTATGTTTTGCCTTTGTTTGTTTGCTTTTCTTATTTTTTGTTGTTGTTATTGTTTTGGGGGGAGGGAAAAGGGAGCTCTGGTGTGTTTATTTTGTTGTTTCCCCTCTGTGTATGTGTAATTTCTCTGTTTCATTGAGTTTTTTAAAATGCATGTGGTTAATTTATTGTATGTTTTATGTTAAATGTGTACATTTTGATGGGGTTTTGTGGGGAAAGTGTTTTATTTGCCTCTGCAAGTGAGCTTTGTAAAAGTGATAAAATAGTCCATTCATTGGTCTGATGATGATTTTTCTTAGCATATCATGTTGCCTACTTTTGGAATACTGTAGATTGATTATATGTTGCCTTGCCTCTGCTTTTTAGTAATTTAAAGGGATCCTTATGACTTTTGGGGTATCAGAAAACTAACAAGAAACCAGAACTAAATGAGACTTTTCCTTTCATATAAATAAAAGGATCAATGCATGAAAAATGCAGAAAGAAAGAAAGAAAGATCCTATAAAGAACTTGAAAGAAAAAATATGAAATAATTTGCCATGCACATCCCTAGTTTAGATAAACAATTAATGCAGCATTATATTGTAATATGTACTGCTTGCAGTGTTAGTCAACAGTGAGAGAAGCATCTATTGTAAATAAGAGGACAAAAGTAGATGCATGTGTGAAACTAATTACAGATAAATGGTTGCAGGATGGTGTCCTGCTGATGATCTGTAGAATTACTATTTTGTTACCAGATGTGTAAAGGAAGCTAAAATCCACTTCATTAGTCCTTTTTCTTCCTTGAATGTGAGAAGTAAACAAATACCTGGACATACACATCTCCATTAGATGGTTTAGGACCCAGCTTCCTAAACGGAAGCCCAGAGGTTTGTTTACGCAGTTATGGCTCTTGGTATGAGCAGGACAGGGATGCTCACTCCACCTTTTTCAGATGGAACTCCGTCCCTGATCTAGTCTCAAGCCACCTATCTATTTGTCACTTGTTAACTAACGTTCTCCTTAAGGTGCCTCCAAATGCTCAAATGTTTTGCTGTCCTGGGTAAATATATAAGATTATTCCTCTCCTCCTTTTAGATAGAGGTTCTGCACATATTAGAACATGAATCATATTGGCGGACATCAATAACAGAACAAGAGTCTTCATTGAAGCTGAGGATAATAGACAAGTTTATGAGTTGGAGGGCAGACCATATGGCACACTTTTTACAAAGTTTAAAAACAGAATACTTTAATATCAAAATCCCTTGATTAGTCAACTGTAGCAATGGAATGATGAACTGATAATATTTTTATTTGACCAATCAAGCTTCTCAGTGACAGCCTAATACAGAAAGCCAGCTGTTTATTCTACTGTCAATAACATGGTAACAAAGACATAGTCAGAACACTTATGCTTGAAAATGGTTTTAATGGCCTTAATTTTGCATACATCTGTATAGTGGTTGCTACCACTCAGAATACAGTTCCAGTTGATGTAGCAGCTGACTTGTCATTATGATATATACCTCTGGTTTCAGTCTCACAGGAGCCCCTGCTACAAGGTTATGTCTTTTGTCACTGCTCTACACCATTCTAATTCTCGGTGCAGATGGTGTGTCTCCTTCCTAAAGACATCAAGAGCACCCAAGAGAATAATGAAGCAGGCAGCAGCTTTTCTCTACTTTTCAGCAGATACTTAGAGGTCTGTTACTTATTATCTTCTAGAAGGAAAATAAAGGCACAAATGTCCACTAGCAATGTGATACTCTGAGATCACAGCAGATGATTTGAATTGGGTCATTAAAGCAAAAAGGTCAAAATGACAAAGCTCTGGTATAGAGGTATGTGCTAAAGACTCCCTTCTAAATTATATACTGAATTATGTAATGGATATACTATTTTAATGGAAAGAAATGGGGAAATGTTTTCAAGTATGGAGTTGATATAGAGCAAACCTTGGCACTCCAGATATTCTTGGACTTCAATTCCCAGAAGCCCAAGCCCCTGTGAATCCACATGAATGGGTTTATAGCAATTCATCCAGCTTGCACTGCCCTTGTCGCTCCCGGAAGCAGGAGTAAAACATGAGGGCAGTACAGGCCGGATGAATCACAGTAAACCCATTCATGTGGATTCACAGGGGCTGCAAACTGATTCCCAGCCATGATTATGCTTGAAATCATAATCAGTACACACATAGGGATAGATTTGGGAGTTCATCATTCATACTGGCTGTGATTTCAGGCCACATCCTCCCCTCCCCCTGTCTCTCTCTCTCTCTGGCCCTGCCTCTGCCTGTCCTTAACTGTCAAGGCTTTAAAATGCACACACGTGTCCATGCACAACACACTAAATTGGGATCCACCCTTCCCCATCTTTCCGACTATTCATAGCCTGAGTGCCTTGGATCTTTTGCAAGTAAGACACTTTCTGTCTCAACTTCTGCTGAAGGTACTGCTAAATGTTCAGTTCATTCCTCCTTCTCTTCCTGGCTGCAATGGAACTAAGTCTCCTTTCCTTCATACTTGGTCAGTGTAGAAACTCTTGGCAGGAAAATCTTCTCATTATTAATTGCTCACCCCAAATCTCCTATTGCAATAGAGTCACACAGTGTGGAGGAGTATATACAAGAAAGAGTAATAATTATGACCTAGTGATAAGGTGGTAGGATTTTGTTGCTCAGTCGCACAGTCAAGTCTGACCCTTTGTTACCCCATGGACCACAGCATGCCAGTCTCCTCTCTCAGATGGTAGGATACTCTAGTGCTAATCTCCAGTATGTTAAAAAAAATAAAAAATAAAAAGGAGAATGGTTGGAGGAGAGAAAAGAATGCAGGAGCATGTTCTGGTTATTAACATCATTCCCCAGCTGCCTATGTTATGGAAGCATCACCAGTAGACTGTAATGGGAATTCAAAGGAAGCCATTTATTTCTGTGTGAAGTAGAAAAATACTTAGCCAATTATAAGATTGTTGCATGCCCAGGTAGTACCCCTCACTCACTCATGTTCTCATCGATGCCAGTCTCTGAATCTGACAGTTTGATCTGTCACATAGAGATACCAAAGATGGGATCTAATATAACCATCTCACGTAATATGCAGGTGCATAACACCCAGCTGGATGTCCAGATGTGCAGCCGATTTGTCTCCTTATGTCATATTTGGGGTATTTTCACATGTTTTGAGAAGGGAGGTGTGAGTGGGGGGAAATGTATAAAAACTGAGACTTTTAGCTTCTCAGCAGCAGACATCCCATTGCCAGGGGTGGCTCTGCCCAATTTTTATTTCAACATGATTAAATGTTAGACAGTCGGTCTAATGTTTGATGGGGGCTCATAGCAGCCTAACCTTTTACCTATTTAGCTAGCTTAGCCATTTATACTTATTTTATGTTTTATGTTTCTATTTGAACTGCCTTTATCCGTATACTATTTTAATCTATTTTTGTATCAATAAAAAGCTGCTATGTTTGAAGAATTGTAGTAGCGTATTTTTATTCTCCTCATACCTTAAAGAGGAGAAGATTTAGAATCCAGCATACAAAAACCAGAAGTGATAGGGAGGCCATAAATTAGGTCTTTTTATCAGGAGGAGTGAATTCCAAAGAGAAGAAGAAGTCTTCATTAAGGTTTTGTTCTTTGAAAAGGAGCGTTACAAAGTTTGCTGAAGTCTCTTCCTGATTGAGGTAATTTTTATCTATACTCCTGGTTAGCTGGATTCTGAAAGTGTCATCAAAAGGGAGGAGGCATAAAGTAGATGTTTGGGAATACTTGACATTCCTATAAGTCCCGTATTGCCATTTTAATTGTGAGATATTTCTGGATGATTAGAGGTGAGCGCATCTCAAAATGCTCCCTGCAAAAAGAAAAAGCAGATAAAACTCTAGGAAAGAATTTATGTCTGCCTCGACACTATAATAAATGGCTCTCTGTTAGGCAGTACAGAGAAGGGCCAATTTTATCTACCTTTTGACACGGACAAACCCCCATTTTACAAGAATGATTGCATGGGAAAAGCCCATTCAAATTGTTCCAACTTGGGGGGGAGCCCCCCCCCCCCCCCGAAGCAAAGGAAAAATGCTGCATTGAGTACAGTACTAAAAAAAATAATTCCTTTTGTAAGCGGAGGTAATTCCTTGGCCTTTGACTGTGTAGCTGGGCTACTATTTCGAAGACCTCAAGGGCCATTTCAGTGTATGCATTTTCCTCTCCCAGTATTTATGTGCATGGAAACTCAACTTGAGAATATCACTTGCTACTCATTGACAAGAAGCACTGTGGGAGCAACACTGGGAGTGGGGAGTTATTCATAACTGTTTAAGGTTTCTAATGTGGGGGTGCCAAATAGAAAAGATACTCTGATATAAGACTTGATATTTTTTTTATTGAGTTTTTAATAAACATACAAAAAAGAAAAGAAAACATTAACAATACGTTAACAATACAATACACTAACAAATCCATAGTATCATACTAACAAACATTGCTGTATGCTAGCACATAACAATATCTATACTCATTAATTACTATTTAACTACCAAATATTAAGAGCCATTATTTCAAAGTCCAAAATGTCCAATATTTTAACACTGGTTGGTAAACAAAGCTGGATATGTGACTGGAGGGAGGAGAACCGTTACTACTTGAAGGCACAGAGTTGCAACCAGAGGAAGAAGCCCCATGTTTTTTCTCCTCTCAAGTAAAATTATTAACATGGAAGCTTTCCCCAAATAGGATCTTATCTTTATATATTAGTGGGAAATCTGTAAGAAAATCAGACTGCCTGCTGCATGCAAGAAAAGCTTAGTACTCTGTTTTCCAAAGCGCTAAAATAAGATTTACAAAATTGTTCTCAAAACCCAGAGAAGTGGGAAAACTACTATCAAACTCATTCTCCCACTAAACAACATATAAAGCTGCATCATACTGAGTGATTGGTTCATTTAACAATACCTACTCACAGTACCTCTTCAAGATCTCCTGCAGCTATTTTTCCCTGCTCAGTTACCCATTATTAGGGAAGGGAAAATCCACCAGTTTTGCTTTCTCTTGCATGTCATTCTTTTAATGTTCTTTGTATGCCACATGTGAAGTTTGTGAATGTGAACATAAACTTTTCCAAAACAGGCTGAAGTGAAATTATTCTCTTATTTATACTGGCTTCATTCATTAACACACAAATCCCCAGAATAATGAGAATTATGTTCTCCTCATCTGCCATAAAGGTGTGGAAAAAAGTTGGGACCTCTTATTCAGTATATGTGTCAATTGTTTTTCATGCAATGTGTATACATATTATCTGGCTGGACATCCCTCTATCCCTGTATGGAGTAGACCATACAGCCAGCAACTCAACGCCGAGTGTTGGGTGGCGGTAAATATATGCATGGGAGTGAGAGCTGGACCATAAGGAAAGCTGAGCACAGAAGAATAGATGCCTTTGAAATGTTGTGTTGGAGGAGAGTTTTGAGAGTCCCCTGGATAGCAAGGAGAGCAAATATGTTGATATTAGAAGAAATCAATCCTGACTGCTCTTTAGAAGGTCAAATAGTAAAGATGAAGCTAAAATACTTTGGACATCAAATGAGAAGAGAGAATTCACTTGAGAAAGCCTTGATGCTGGGAAAGGTGGAGGGCAAAAGAAGAAGGGGGTGGCCAAAAATGAGATGGCTAGATGGTGTTGTAGATGCAGTGGGCACAGAGCTGGATGGGTTGAAGAGGATGGTGGAGAACAGAGGTGCCTGGTGGACAATGGTCCATAGGGTCACAAAGGGTTGGAATCAACTGTGCAACTGAACAACAACAAAAATGTAAGCTGACCCCCTAAAGGGTCCAACAGCTATGGGCAGATGAGCCCCTTTAGGTGGGGTGATGGTCCCCTCACTGGAGGAAATGCTACTGGAAACATCATATTGGGCCCAATGGCAAAATGAGCGGAGGAGGAACTCTAATTCCCAACGGCCATGGAAGTGGAAGAGGCCATGCCAGATGGACTGACTGTGAAGGTGCACCTTGTCCATATCCTCAAGGCTGCGGTAGTTCATTGCAGTCCCGGTGTTACATCCTGCATGTCTTATATCATGTGTGCCGCAAGAGATGGCTCCATGATCATAGTGTGTGGGTCACTTCATGGCAAGCTGGGATCCACCTTAAACAGATTCACGCCAATTGAATTTTTCCTGCTTCAGGAAAAAATGAATTCTCAGATATGAATTACAGCCGACACATACACTACTACTTCACACAAACACAGACTCACAAGCTTTATGAAGACATTTGCCTGAAAACCAAGGACAGGGTATATAGAGCAAATATACTCTATGTGCAAGCATCTCGATACTCTCAGATAACCTGTACAGCTTTGTGTGGAATAAAGGTGTTTGACTGAAAGTGTTTAGAAAACTCAAAAGAAGGTGAAGCCTACCATGTTTTTAGGATTTGTCATCATGGAAGCTTGGTATACTTGTTCAGCCAAATGCACTTACAAACCAGTTTGGATCTTCACAGTTATTACAAAAGAATCTTCAAAGCAGCCAGGTGATGCTTCGATACAAACCTCAGCCTTGTTCCCAGTTTAGGTCAATGAAGAATGTAGCTACATAGCCCTAACATGTAGCCTGCTGTTTATTACAGTTGTGCCATTTTGTTTTGAAAAGCATAGAGGCAGCCTTATTTTGGTTTTTGTAACAGATAGATGATATTGACCTTCGTTTGAAAGTTAAAAATTCCTTGTATCTTTAATAATGGGTGAACAATTAGTTACATTTTAAAGAATTTGAATTTACCAGCATTCACCAAATTAAATATTATTTGTATAAACTCAGAAGGTACAGAAACTTGGGAAAGGGCATTTAGAAAATCACCTTAACATTCAAATAGTGTGTGTAGGTCTAGGTAGGAAGTACTTTAGATACCTGTTTTCAAACCATAAACCATTGCACTGGAATGAGCACTGATTATGCCTTCAAAATTTCCATTATTTGTGGCAGGTGAAGCATGAAATAATATTTTAGTTGGCATTTTGAGAGGCATATATTTTCACAACAGGCTGTCTCTTTGCTGCCATCTAGGGTGATTAGAAAACCTACTTTAGGAAAAACCATGAGTAGGGGGTTGTTTTTTCCCCTTGCAAAGTTTCCTCTGGCCATTCTCAGAATGTGTGGAGCAGGTATACTTCCTGTGTCATAATATTTCTGTACTATTCAAGTAGGCTGTTTAATTTTATTTCATTTAGTGTCATGAATGCTTATTTGTTTACATTGTTTGCTTATGCATTTTAAAAATGTTCTTTAAATTGTAGTGATTTTTAATGGTGAGATCAGAAAAGTTTAGATATTATCTTTGATTTTGGAGCTGAAGCAACAGACCTTTTAAAGCCTACATAACCAGATCCATTTATTATCTCTTTGAATTATTAAGACTCCTGAATTTTAAAGGCTTTGGTTGCTTCTGAACTCATACTAGCTGAGATCAACAGGGTGGCAGAGCCAGAGCTACCAAGAGGTCTGGGCAAGTGGATGCCTAAGGTAGTGGAATGCAAATTTGCCCCACACATCCTACCCCTGCCATTGGAGGCTTGTTCTGGAGAACTTCTACAACCAGCATAATCCATCTGTGTAATGACCAGTTCTGAATGGTCCTCATAGCCAGAGTGGAAAGGGAAGATTTGCCAGATTTCTCTGAACACGCCTGCCACTGTGCTTGGGCTCTAAGTACCATTCTGAACCAGGCAGTGCATAAATATTTATGGATGCTGGTATATGTAGATGCAACCTCCTCCCCTCTGTTTGAATCTTTCAAGTCACTGCTATCACAATTCTCCTCCACCTTCTCTTCACTCAGCTCATCCATGCCTTTCTCCCTCCAGTATGGGTTTGTACTTCCAAAGGTGATTTGGGAGGCTGACACATGCTACAATGCTTGTTGAGTGCTGAGTGTGTGTGTGTGTGTGGGGGGGGGGGGGGCAACAACAGGGATGGCAGCAGTGGCCCGCTGCTTACCAACCTAAGCAGCAAGACAGAGGTGACTGCCCTGGTGAGATAGATTTTAGGATACTAAATTTGCCTATCAGAATGAGATGGGAGTCTGGAGAAAGCCCCTCTCAGCATCAGAAGAATGGTCTTGATTTCTACTACTCCAGTGGTGGTTTGTTAACTGGACCTATGGTCTAGGACAGAAACTTGGTAACAAATTATGCCACCAGCTTTCAGCAGATGTTAGTGCAGGAGAGCGTCCACACAACCATTTGATTCCTTTGAACAGCTTCTAGCAGTTTGCCATTGGATTTCAGAAACAAACAAGGAAACACAATTTATTTAAAGCAGGAGTTCTCAACCTTTTAAAGCCAGGGACCAAGTCACACTCCCTCAGACAGCTTTGGGAGCCGGATAGCCATTTTGCCCTTCCGCCACCACATGGCAATTCTGGGTGTGGTGGAAGCAGTGGTGGGGCCACATGAAATGGTGCAGTGGGATGTATCTGGCCCATGGGCTGCAGGTTGAGAATCCCTGATTTAAAGCAAACAAGTCCCCATTCTGTTACCTAATTTTAATGAAAGAACATACCAAGCGTAAGGCCCAGAGTGAGTTCAAAATGGAGACACAGCCTGATGGGTTACTGAGTAATACCCTGGATAATGACAAAACTTGGTTCTGCAAGTCACGTCGTTATGCGGTTTTTGTCGTTGTCCGGTGCATGCAATGGACAATGACAAAAAAGGCCCGGGTGCCTCTCTGAGGTTCAGAGGAGCCGATCGGGACTGTTTCTGACCCACCCCCCACCTGGCCGGACACTGCTGGAAGGAAAAATAGTGGGGAAAACTCCTTCGTCAGCTGCAGGTTTTGCCTTCCAGCAGCGTCCGGCAAGGCGGGAGGTTCGGAAACAGCCCCAACTGACTCCCCTGAGCCTCAGAGAGGCATCCGCACTGCCTCTGCCCACCCCCACCAAAAGGACGATGTGATCCCCTACCTTTCCAGCTGGTTGAGGACAAAAACTATTTTCACTTCTCACACAGCTCTGGAAGGTCCTAGGAAGGCGAGGTTTTCACTGAATAGGTCCTCCCAGCCTCCCTGATGCTTCTATGGAGCCAGAGAGCTGGAAACAGTGACATGGCAATAGCGATTTTTTCATCCTCAACCACCTGAAAGGTAGGTGATCACATCGTCCTTTTGGTGGGGGTGGGCAGAGGCAGTGTGGGTACCACTCTGAGGCTCAGGGGAGCCAATCAGGGCTGTTTCCGACCCACCCCCACCTGCCTGGATGCTGCTGAAAGGAAAACCTGCAGCTGACGAAGGAGTTTTCCCTGCTCATCCAGCAGCGTCTGGACAGGTGGGGGGGGGGGTTGGAAACAGCCCCAATCGACTCCCCTGAGCCTCAGAGAGACCAAACACAATACAACACATAATGACGTAATGTCGGTATCCTGGGCATGACTTTTCAGAAAATCCAGCGTCGTTATCCGAATTCGTCGTTGTATGGATGGATCGTTATCCGAGGCTCTACTGTATACACTTGAACCACACAGAACAAAAATAATTCATTCTACAAGGCTGTTCGCTATGCGATGTTTTCATTATATGATTTTTTTGTATAACGAAAATTCCTTTGGAAAAACTTAAATAACGAAAAATTTTGTTATTTGACTTTTCCCATAGAAATTTTTATTATATGAATTTTCCCATAGGGAGAGCCATTTTTTGCACAGCAAAATTTTCATTTTGTGAGGTGCTATGGGTTTTTCAATCTCTTTTTGTTATGCAAGTTTTTTGTTATATGAGGCATTCGTTATACGAGGTTCCACTGTATGTTGAAACTGCTTTGCTAGGGTTGAGCTGACTTATGCTAGTAATCATGGGTTAGACTGAAGCTGGGAAGCCCTCTGTGGCTTCCAAAATTAGATAGATCCTTTTGTTTTTACGTAAGAACATAAGAACAGCCTTGCTGGAACAGGCCACAGCCCATCCAGTCCAGCATTCTGTCTCACACAGTGGCTCACCATTTCCTTCAGGGTATTCCCAAGGAGATGCCTTCACCTGCTTAGGATTCCCTGGAAATGGCATTGAGAGATATCCTGCCTATCTCTCCAACCCCGAGGTTGTCCTTAGGTATCCATAATTATAGCCATTGATACCCTTGTCCTCCATGAACTTGTCTAATCCTTTCTTAAAGCTGTCAAGACTGACAGCTGTCACCACTTCTTCTGGCAGGGAGTTCCATAGACCAGTAATCCTCTGGGTGAAAAAGTATTTTCTCTTATTTGTTTGAGAACTAGTACCCAAAAGTTGCATCGAGTGTCCCCTAGTTCTAGTGTTGTGCGATAGGGAAAACAGTTTTTCCTTATCTACTTTGTCCACACTGTGCATGATTTTATAAACTTCAATCAGGTCACCTCTTAGACGCCGTCGTTCAAGAGTGAAAAGGCCCAACCGTTGCAGCCTCAGATGGTAAGGAAGGTGTTCCAGTCCCCTAATCATTCTGGTTGACCTCCTCTGCACTTTCTCCAACTCCATAATATCCTTCTGGAGGTATGGTGACCAGAACTGTACACAGTATTCCAGATGGGGCCTCACCATAGATTTATAAAGAGGCAAAATGACACTTGCTGACTTATTTTCTATACCCTTCCTAATGATCCCTAGCATTGAGTTTGCTTTTTTCACTGCTGAGGCACACTGGGTTGACACCTTCATTGAGTTGTCCACCAGGACACCAAGGTCCCTTTCCTGGTTTGTCACAGAGAGTTCAGACCCCATCAGTTTATAAATGTAATTGGTTTTTTTTGCCCCAACATGCATCACTCTGCACTTACTAATGTTGAAGCTCATTTGCCACTGTTTTGCCCACTCCCCCAGTGTCAAGAGATCCCTCTGGAGCTCCTCACAATCTCTCACAGTTTTCACTACCCTGTATAATTTAGTGTCGTCAGCAAATTTGGCTACCTTGCTTTTTACTCCAACCTCTAGAGCATTTATGAAGAGGTTGAAAAGCAGGGGTCCCAGTACTGAACCTTGGGGGACCCCACTCTTTACTTCCCTCCACTTGGAGAAGTGTCCATTTAGTGCTACCCTCTGTTTCCTGTCCCTTAGCCAGTTGCTCCTTAGCCAGTTGCTGATCCAGAACAAGACCTGTCCCTTTATTCCATGACTGGTAAGTTTATTCAAGAGCCTTTGGTGTGGGACCTTGTCAAAAGCCTTCTGAAAATCCAGATAAACAATGTCAACTGGATCCCCATTATCCACATGCTTGTTGACACTCTCAAAAAATTCCAACATATTAGTGAGGCATGATTTGCCATGTTGGCTCTCCTTTAGCAGCGCCTTCTCTTCTATGTGCCTATTAATTCTATCTTTTAGGATGGCTTCCATCACTTTACCTGGGACACATGTCAAACTGACAGGTCAGTAATTTCCTGGATCACCCCTGGATCCTTTTTTGAAAATTGGTGTTACATTCGCTACCTTCCAGTCATCAGGCACAAAGCCTGATTTGAGTGAAATATTATATATTTTGGCTAGGAGATCAGCAATTTCATCTTTAAGTTCCCTGAAAACTCGTGGATGGATGCCATCTGGTCCTGGTGATTTGTTAGTGTTTAGCTTAACAAGAGATGCAAGGACCTCCTCCCTGGTTTTTTCTATCTTGCTTAATTCTTTTAAAGTGCCTCTGATTGAAACCGCTCTGTTTTGCCTATGGAATCTTTTGTTTGCTGAAACTTTTGCCTGTAACCACTTTTTGCAATTTGCCAAGTACAAAAATAAAAATGACTGAAGCTTTTTCTGTTCTTTCACTACCTTTTCTCAGTGCATGCCTCAGCCTTATCAAGCTAATTAAAACTATGAATGCTTATTGGGGGCCCCCTATTCAGGTAAATTTCACCTCACCTCTCAGATAAGACTTAGTACTGGGAGAAATGGAATTTTATACCAAGTCTTTGGAGGGGAGGGCACAACAAAAATTACTCACTGTGCCCTAAGGTAAGAAAAAACTAAATTAAATGAAATGAAATTAAATTAAATTTGAGATAAAGATGAATCTTTATTGTCATTGTCCCCTTGCAGGAACAACGACATTTCTCAGTTGCTATATATCAACTCGGATAAGGCATACCCAATAATTTAAAACAGCTACAGAAGCACCAATTAAGATAGTACCATACAGTACAATTTAAAAATTTTAAATTTCTAAAATTTAAAATAAGATAAGATGACTTCAGAGTCCAGAGTTTCCATTTAAGGCCAAAATTGCTCTGGAGAAGAAACTGTTCTTGAGATGGCTCATTTTTACCTTCATTGTTCTATATCTCCGTCCCGATGGCAGAAGCTCTAAGAAGCAGTGGCCAGGATGCAATGGGTCTCCTGCTATATCTAATGCTTTTCTGTGGCACCTGATGGTGTAAATTTGTTCTAAAGTGGCGAGTGGACAGCCGATAATACTCTCTGCTGTTTTAATAATTCTGTGCAACATTATCCTATCCCGATGATTACTACTCCCATACCACAGTACTGGCTCAGTACTGGTGTAACAAGGCTGCAGTGGCTCAAATGGTTAAGATGCTGAACTCACTGACTGGAAGGTCAGAGTTTGATTCCCAGGTACTGCATGATGGAGTGAGCTTACGTCTCTGTCCCAGCTCCTGCCAACCTAGCAGTTCAAAAGCAAGAAATTGCAAGTAGATAAATAGGGACCACTTGAGTGGGAAGGTAAACAGCATTCCATGCACTCTGGTGTTGAGGCATGCCTGCCACATGTCCATGGAAACATCTGCAGATGCAAGCAGTGGCTATAAACAGATTAACACTGAACCCTAGAGTTGGAAACGATTGGATTTTGAGCAAGGCGACCTTTAACTTTACTGGTGTAACATGTTTGTGCATGATCATTGCCCATAATGCTGTGGCATGTAACCTGCACATACTAAAGGACAATGAGAAATAGGGCTCTACTGAATTTCCCATATAAATACAGCTCTTACAGGGAGCTCTTCTGATCTTTAATAAGCCACTGGTATCAGTTTGGGTACATGCAAAAAATATGTTGCATTTTTTGCATTTGTTGTATTATTATATTTGTTATGTTTTTAATTTAATGATTATTGGTATTTTGTACACTATTGAGTAGTGTATTTGCACTAATTGGGGTGGGATTCAATAAATAAATAGATAAATATAGGAAGAGCTTGTTAGGGTAAGTCATTGCAACACACCCTAACTGGTTGCAAGGCATACTGTGTGTGTGGTGCCTTTAAGACCCTACTGCAGAGTCACACAGGTGTTGAGGTTCTTCAGTGATGTGCTCTGTGGGCCTGTGTATTTAGGTCAGAGCAGAACAACAGACTATTAGCTTCAATGCTCACCCTGGCTTCAATGCTTGGCTTTTCTCTGCCGTCACTCTGGACAAGGAATCCTGTGAGTTCCAGAGCCTGCCACAAAGACTGAACTTCTACACTGCCCCTAAAGATGGCACTTGCCTGCTTTGCCATCTACATTTGCTGAACAAGCAAGGACTACTTGGAGTAAGCCCTCCCATCAAGGAGGACAGAGGCTCAAAGCTGCTTGGCTTTGTCTATGATTACACCCTGCTGAATGGACTGTTGTTGCTTTGAATGGACTTGTATATAGCACAGCTAACTTGGCACAGTGAGGGCAACTGAGAAATTCAAGATACTTATCTGTTTTATGTTCCAATTATTGCACTATATATACATTTGCACCCTTCTTGACTCCTGAGTAAACCTGCTTTAAGTTTTCTTCACCTGCACCAAGACCTGCCTGCCCGTTTAATTTAATTTAATTTAATTTATTTCTACACCGCCCACTCAGGCTAACTCAACTCAGAGCGGCTTACATCATCTTTAAAAACATATAAAAACATACAAAACCCACACAATCCCACCCACCCACCCCACCCTGTACATAAAAGAGAAAGGCTCCTGATTCTGTCTTGGTGTGAGCCAGCAGGCAGGGGTCGTATTCCCATTAGGGCCCCACACGTGCCCTGCCAGCCAGGTTTTCAAACGTTTTCTAAAGGGCAGTAGTTCTGTCTGTAATCTAAGTTCTGTTGGCAGGAGGTTTCAGAGGGCTGGTGCAGACACGGAGAAGGCCCTCCTTCAAGTGCTAGAGAGGTGGGCCCCTCTAGCTGATGGCACCACTAGAGAGCCCCTCCGGTCTGCTCTGGTTGGGTGGGCAGACACTCGGGGCAATGTGGTCTCTTAGGTATCCTGGCCCACTACCATATAGGGCTTTAAAGGTCAAAACCAACACCTTGAATTGCACCCAGAGGCAAACTGGTAACCAGTGCAACTCCCGAAGTAGTGGTGAGGCGCGGGTATAATGTCCACACCCCATCACCACCTGGGCAGCCGCATTCTGGACCAACTGCAACCTCCAAATGGTCATCAAGGGCAGCCTCACGTACAGCACATTACAGTAGTCTAGTCTGGAGGTCACCAGAACATGAGCGACCATGAGCAAGGAGTCCCAGTCCAGGAGCGCGTGCAGCTGGCGAATCACCCGAAATTGGGTGAAAGCCCTCCTGGCCACAGGTGCCACCTGTTTTTCTAGCAGCAGCCTCGAGTCCAGGAGGACCTCCAAGTTGTGCACTGGGTCTGTCTGGGGCAAAATAGCGCCGTCCAGAACCAAAGATATTAGCTCCTGGGTTAGCATGGGGCCCCTTATCCATAGCCACTCAGTCTTGCTAGGATTAAGTTGTAACCCTTGGCCACCATCCAGACCCCAACAGCTTCCAGGCACCTGGAAAGGACTTTGACAGCATCACTGGGGTCCCCATGGGGCAAGATGTACAACTGAGTGTCATCTGCATACTGATGGTACCACTCCCCGTGTTTAGAGTATGGGACCAAAGACAATGAACAGCTGAAAGGTTGGCTTAACACAGGTTTATTGCATGATGATCCAGGGGAACATGAGGTAATGGCGGATGGGTAGCTCAATATATACAGTGGCTATACATTTGAATGTGGCTCCTCGACAGTCTATTGGTTACTGTCCGCGTGACATCACGAACGGTCACGCCCTTCTTGTCCAGGTGTAGGTGATGGCGGGAATCTTCCCGCGCTGTTGTTTGCTGGTGAGTCTGGGCCAGGAGAGCTTGAACGCTCGCTATTGCCACCAGGTGGTCATTAGCTCGCGTCCTATTGCAAGGGCTACAGTTAAGCAGCTGCTGGTTATGTTACACAAGCATGGTTACATTGAATACACGTGAATGGATACATTGTAAAAGGTACAGTACAGAACACAACATCCCTCCCCCCTAGGATGGGACGAAGTCCCTCAGCCAAGATGGCTTATTGCAAACGCGTTTGGGCCGCGATGTGGGCTGACCCGCCCCAGGGGCGCTACTGCTTCCTCGTTCCCTGGTCCCTTGTCCTGAAACGGGAGAGGGAGACTTGTTAGAGGCTTGCCGTGGTTTGGCGGTTTTGGGGGAAGGGAAAAACTCCATTGTGGGCAGACCAGAGACACTCGGGGCTAACGAAAAACCCCTCTTCTCGCTTGGACGGGTGGGGGACCACTCCGCAAAACTTCCCCGGTTCTGGAAATCAAAGTCTAACTCTGTTGGGGTATCCGTATTTGTGGGGAGATCCCGCGGGATATTTATGAGATCGGCTTCCCTTCTCTCTGCTGACCGATCCCGCAAGATATCTACGAGGACAGATTCCCTTTCCTCCCCCCTTGGTGGGGACCCATGGCCCCCCTTTCCTCCCCCTTGGGCTGAACGGGTGGGGGAGAACCCTAACGCTGAGTCTTGTGTCCCGCGGTCCGTGCCCTGTTCGCCGGGGATCCTGCGCCGGAGCTGGTCTGCGTGCCGCCTCCAGAGTAGACCTGTGTCGGTCTCGACGCGGTACGAGACGGGGCCGGTCCGCTCTAGGATGACGCCCGGTACCCAGGCCGGACCCGCGCTGGCATAATTCCTGCAATACACGGGGGCACCCACGTCGAAACTCTTTGTGTCCTCTAACCCAATGTTCCTCCCCTTTTCCTCTACTCTCGTGGGGTCTAGTCTAGTTAGTATGGTGGTCAGCTTCCTGCGCATCAGCAGCTCTGCGGGGGAGTATCCTGACGCTAGGGGAGTCACTCGGTAGCCTAGCAGAAACTGGCAGACTTGATGGTTTAGGTCCCCGGGCCCCATGCGCCGCAGCGCGTCCTTGGTGGTGCGCACAAGGCGCTCTACTTGGCCGTTTGTGGCAGGGTGAAACGGAGCGGAGGTGACGTGTCGAATGGCGTTGATTTCTGTGAATGCCCTGAACTCCGAGGACGTGAAACAACTTGCGTTGTCGCTTACGAGGGTGTCGGGTAAACCGAACGTGGAAAAGACCCTCCGCAAATGCTTTATGGTTGTGGCCGTGGACGTGCTTGTAACCGGAATGACCTCCAACCACTTGGAGAAGGCATCCACCACAAGGAGAAACAGCGTCCCACGGAACGGGCCAGCAAAGTCTACATGAACTCGGGACCACGGCCCCTTCGCCGCGTCCCACTCCCTGTGAGGCAGGCGGGCTTCTTCTGGTCTGGAACTTTGGCAGGGCTCACAAGTGCCGACCATGTGCTCGATGTCGGCATCTAGCTGGGGCCACCAGAAATAGCTCCGTGCCAGGGCTTTGGAGCGCACAATCCCAGGGTGACTGACGTGCAGGAGTTTGAGTACCCTCGGCCGTAAGGACGCCGGGATCACTACTCGCTGGCCCCACAGAAGGCACCCCCTCTCAAGGGACAACTCTAACTTCTTTCGGAAAAATGGGTCGAACTCCGCTGCCGGGGAGGACGCTGGCCACCCTTTCTGCACCCAGGAGCTAACCCTTGCTAAAATGTTGTCCTTGCCGGTCGCCTTGGCGATGTCGGCGGGCAGTATTGGGGGTGAGTCGAGGACTTCTATCATCAGCACCTGATGGTCTGGCTCCTCCCCGCCCACGTGGCCGTTCTCTTGGGGAAGGGGGGACCTCGATAGAGCGTCCGCATGGCTGATCTCCCTCCCGGGCCTGTACACTAACGCGTGCTGATACGCGTTGAGAAAAATGGCCCACCTAAGCATCCTAGGGGACAGGATCTGTGGCGTGGGCTTATCTGCGGTAAAGATGCCTAGCAGGGGCTTGTGATCGGTTACGATTGTGAAGGGGCGGCCATACAGGAAGTCGTGGAACTTTTTTGTTCCCGCAATTATCGCTAATGCTTCCCTGTCTGTCTGGGCGTAGTTTCTCTCCGCTTGGGACAGGGACCTGGAATAGAACGCTATCGGGGCCTCCCTCCCGTTTTCCAGCACGTGGCACAGCACCGCCCCCACCCCCACCCCCACCGGGGATGCATCACAGATCAGGACCACTGGCCGCTTGGGGTTGAAATGGGTGAGGATGGCGTCAGACGCCAGAAGCTGCTTTAGCTCACTAAATGCCCTCTCTTGCTGGTCGCCCCACTTCCATGCCTTGTCCTTTTTCAGCAGTCTGTGTAACGGCTCGGCCACGGCTGCTTTCCGGGGAAGGAAGGAGTGATAAAAGTTCAGCAGCCCTAGGAACGACTGCAACTCGGGCTTGGAGGTGGGGCGAGGGGCTTGCTTGATGGCGGCTACCTTAGACTTGGACGGCCTTATTCCCTCAGGAGTGACACGGAACCCTAGGAGTTCTACCTCGGTCGCGAAGAAGACGCATTTGTCTTTTCGCAGTCTCAACCCCGCCTTTTCGAATATCGCCAGGACCTTGCCCAACCTCTTTGCCAATTCGGCCTGACTCCCCCCCGTTATCAATACGTCATCAAAATAAGGCAACACCCCCTCGAGCCCCTTCTGGAGGCGTTCCACGAGTGACTGGAAAATTCCAGGCGCCGAGTTTACGCCGAATTGAAGGCGCGTCACCTGGAACGCCCCCTTATGGGTGACTATAGTTTGTGCAGCAGCGGCAGCTGGGGTCACCGAGAGCTGCTGGTAGGCTTGTGCTAAGTCGAGCTTAGCGAAACACTTTCCCCCATGTAACCTGGCCAGCAAATGGCTGACTACCGGCACCGGATACGCATTAGGGCGAATGGCCTTGTTGATGGTGCACTTGTAATCAGCGCATATGCGCACCTCCCCGTTGGCCTTTAGTGCTGTTACAATTGGAGTTTCCCACTCCGCAGAATCAACAGGAACAAGAATCCCCTGGCCCACCAATTTGTCCAGTTCCGCCTCTATTTTGTCCTTGAGCGCGAATGGCACCCGGCGCGGTTTGAGTCTTATTGGGCGGACCTCAGGGTCTAGGTCGAATGCTACTGGGGGTCCCTTATATTTCCCAAGTCCCTTTTTGAAGACTTCGCGGTGCGCGTCTCACACCTCCTGAATCGGGTCAGTCCCAACGGCAAACCCAGGGGCTGGAACCATTGAGTCCCGAGGAGGCTGCAATTCCCCCCTTTGAGAACAACTAGGGGGAGAGTCGCGGCGTGTTTCTTAAATTGGACCTGAAAATTCCCAACCCCCAACACCGGAATGCAGTTCCCTTGCACGTCCCGTAGCGTGGACCTCAAAGCTTTGAGTTTGGGCCGCACGTGGGGGCAATTTTCAGAAACTCCTTCTGGGGAATGATGGAATATGAGGAACCCGAGTCAATTTCCATCCTAATGGGGGCCCCTTGTACTAGTACCTCAACAAAATAACGGGGGTGTCCCGCGGACACGCTGAACACCGGTGCGTCGTCCTCGCTGTCGTCGGCGATGCGGCCCACGCCGTCTCGCTTCCTCGTGGCCTGGGTGCCGTCCTTGGGTCTCGTCGCGCGGTCTCTCGAGCTCTTCCGGGCCTCGCGCCTTTTCCTGCAGACCTTGGCGATGTGCCCGCGGCGGCCGCAGTTGTGACACTCGGCCTTTCTGAAGGGGCATTTGGCGCGGTCGTGGTTCGCTCCGCAGCCGTCGCAACGCCGGCCTTCTTTCCGGACCTTCCGGACGTCCTCGTCGTCGCTGCTCTCCGCGGACGACTTCGAAGCTCGCCGGGCCGCGTGCACCGAAACATGCACCGAAGTCTCTGCCTTGCCCGTCTTTGGCCACCAGTCCTGGAGCTCCTGGACCCCGGCCTTCATAGCTTCCGCGGCTTGTGCCTCCTTCAGAACCTCCTGCAATGTGGGGGGTGGCTCGCGGTTCATCAATGTGCGCTGAGTTTCGGCATCGCTCAGGCCGCACAGCACGCAGTCTCTTAGCGTGATCTCTACGTTCTCCCATTTGCATGGGCCGGCCGCCAGTCACAGGGCCGCTGCGAAGTCGGCAACCGTCTCCCCGGGCGCTTGGACTCGCCTCCAAAACGCGCTCCGAGCGGGGAACATTGCCGTCGAGGGCCGGAATTACTCACGCAGCATGTGCATGAGCTCTTTCACCTTGAATTCACTCGCCCTCCTCGGCGCGATCAGGTCCACCAAGACCCTCTTGGTGTCTGGCCCCAGCATCCGGGTGAAGATTGCCCGTTTCTTGGCCTCATCCGTGACTTCGGATTCCACCAGGGCTCCCTGGAAGTCCATCTCGAAGATGTCCCAGTCTGCCGGTCTCCTGATTTCGAAGCCGGCGCATGTCTTGGTCCCGTGGGCAGCCATATCCCACCTTCGTCGCCAATTTAGAGTATGGGACCAAAGACAATGAACAGCCGAAAGGTTGGCTTAACACAGGTTTATTGCATGATGATCCAGGGGAACATGAGGTAATGGCGGATGGGTGGCTCAATATATACAGTGGCTATACATTTGAATGTGGCTCCTCGACAGTCTATTGGTTACTGTCCGCGTGACGTCATGAACGGTCACGCCCTTCTTGTCCAGGTGTAGGTGATGGCGGGAATCTTCCCGCGCTGTTGTTTGCTGGTGAGTCTGGGCCAGGAGAGCTTGAACGCTCGCTATTGCCACCAGGTGGTCATTAGCTCGCGTCCTATTGCAAGGGCTACAGTTAAGCAGCTGCTGGTTATGTTACACAAGCATGGTTACATTGAATACACGTGAATGGATACATTGTAAAAGGTACAGTACAGAACACAACACCGTGGGAATGAATGATCTCACCCAATGGCTTCATGTAGATGTTTCACAAGGGGTAAGCCCACCTTTCAAGGTGCATACCTCTAGCAGGCCGCTGTCTACTGCTCTGTTAAACATCACACCAACAGAGCTGTTGGTTTTCCTGATTATGTAGATGGTAGTCTGGGCAGAAGTAGTGAATTTTAGACTTATGAAATCAGTGATAATATTAATAGTGATTGCCTTAAGCACCGGATTCATTGTTCATTCTTGTTTCCATATTTATAGATCTTCATCCATTCTACATGCTGGAGGAACAGGCTTGATCATCATGAAAGAAATGCAACAGTGTTCCCAACAAGATCAGTTAAATTATGGCTACTTCCTGGTTATATGTTGTCCATATGGTGAAGGAAGAACATATGTGATATAATACTTATATGGGTATGCATGGAAGACCAGCGGAAGGAAACATTAATAGATCATAGTAGGTTATTGCTTGCAACCACGAACTAAAAACATCAGTGATAAAGTGGACGATATGTTGGCCTTACATAAAGACAAATATACACATTCAAAGTTCCTTGTGTTGTAGTCTGCAGAAAAAGGCTTCCAGGTCTCCATAGAATTCTATCATTTATGTGGGTTTGGTGGGACTATTTCAAAAAGTCCTTGTTACTATGACTAGCAGAAGACGGTGGAAATGTAACAGAATATTTTTAATGTTCATCTGCACAAATTAAGGAACAAATATGAAATTATGATGCACCTCATGCATATAGTCTTTAAAATATCATTTACCATGTATGCTACATCCTTAGACAATTATAGATCTGTTTCAAACAGACCACTATAGTCATGTATTATTGGAGCTGGATCCATATTAATGTAGTTAATCAGCAATTTTGCTACAGATGAAGATTCCATTTTAGGTTATCGTGTACACAGGAGTCCATCAGTCCTTCAGTCATTGTCCAAAGATTCAATTACTGCAACTAAGCAAATCAATCAATTTCATCTGGAGTTTATTACTAACTTAGTAAAAAAAATTATGTTCCTGTCTCTGTACCTAAAATAGTAAATAACACCATAAAATGCAGCTAACTATATACCACTGTCATAATGCTAAAGCACCCTGTGGAAGGTTTGCAAGATGATTATGCAAAGTACAATTTGCCCACAACAAGCTGGGTACTCACTTTACTGACCACAGAAGGATGGAAGGCTGAGTCGACCATGAGTGATAAGGATTGAACTCAGATTGTGAGCAGATTTTTGCTTGCAATACTGTAGCAAAACCAAGGCACCATGGAGGCTTCTGTCATTGGATAAATAGGAGTTACCCTTCAAGCAACATCTCTAAAAATGCACAAGAACATTAGATCAACTATAGACATCATTTTAGTAGCAGTAAATAAAATTCTTTAAAAATATTACTGGTTAAATATATAAACGGGTAACAATTCTAAAATGTTTTTTGATTTTATATGTGCATTGGCAGTTCAAAACAATTTAAAAGAAAAGTTTGATCAGTGTGAGTGACAAGCCACATATTCCATCTCACTTTATTGCATCATCTGATGTGCACAGCTTTTTTTAAAAAATCAGACAAGGAATGGTGAGCAAGACTGAAAGCATTAGCCTCAGCCCAATAGCTGGTCCCCATAGGTATAGAACCAATGAACCAGCTCCTAAATGTTCATTAATTTAATAGGTATATGGGATATTCACAACAATTGGAACTACCACTTGGAACCACAGGAACATCAATCAATCAAGGTCATGGTCTCCCTTTCTCAAAAGCCAGTTGTATCCAACTCTAGGGTGCTGTGCTCATCTCCATTAACAACAAAGAGCCATCCCTGTCTGCATCTGCAGACATTTCCATGGTCATGTAGCAGGCATGACTAGATGCCAGAGTGCACAAAGCACTATTTACCTTCCCACCGAAGTGTTACCTATTTATCTACCTGCATTTTCTTGCTTTTGAATTGCTAAGTAGGCAGGAAACAGTTTTATTCATTTTGTATGACAAGCTTTCAAATGAAAAATAAGGTTTTGCGCACACAAAAATCCCCAGTTTTTTGTCTTTGTTTTGTATTGCTTTTATTTATTTATTTAGCTCCCTCATGGGAGTGAAAAATGTCATAGCACTTGATTGTTGTTGGTTTTTCTGGTAGGGAAGGAGATGTGTGGAGAAACCATTACTCATCAAGGTCAAGAATATTTGCAAGTATTGATCATTGGTAGGGAGAGTTTGTTTGTCACTCCAGGGAGCAAATGACTACAGCTGGCCCTGGCTGGCAGCTATTGACAGCAATAGCCTCAAAGGCATGGGAGCCAGGTAGAGCATTCTGAAGAACACCTGTCACCTTTGCTATCTTTTCAAAAAAGAGGAGCCCTGAGCCACTATCAACAGGACCTGTACTGGCTAAGGGTATGCTCAGTTGTTTCCAAATAAATGGGAACAATCAATGGAAGGGGCTCTTTTGTTACTTTCATGAGCCAGATGCTATAAAAAGAAAACTAAACTGTTGGGTGAAATAGATAAGTAAATTAATTCAAACATATCAGAGAATAAATAAAAAGACAAAAATAACTACTGTATTTTAATGTTAGCTTTCGTAGATCAAGTCCACTTCGTCTGACAGTAACACTTGTTCCTTCCTTCCTCCCCACATCCCCCAGTTTTGATTCCCCTAACCAAGGCCTTCACTTTTAACCATGGCTAGTGTGACAGAAATCAGTTAAGGAGATAAGTGAAAAATTGGCATTTAACAGTCTTCTTGAGCTACTGCAGTCCCAGTAGGAGACACTCTAATAATATTATTATTAAGGCAGGGAGAGGTGGCTGCAAAGACCTTCCACCCAGCCCCTTTCCCAAAGGCCTCCTTCGCTGGACCAGGAAGGAGAAGAGAGGGCCGGCAGCTGTGTCAAGGCAGGGAGAGGTGGCTGCAAAGACCTTCCATCCAGCCCCTTTCCCAAAGGCCTCCTTCGCTGGACCAGGCAGATGGCTTCAAAGATTGCAACCCAACTCCAGCCATGGAGAACGGACACTGCCTTTCCTCCCAGCTGCCCCGACGCCGACGGCGTGGCTCGCCAACGCTCCCTGCTCGTTCCAGGAGCCCATGCCACCAGCTCCCGGGATTTGGGGCAGGTGGGAGCCATTGCTTCTGCCTCTGCCCTCCCCACCTGGGGGGAAGAAAAGGAGACGCCGACGCCACGGCTCGCCAACGCTCCATGCTCGTTCCGGGAGCCCATGCCACCGGCTCCCGGGATTTGGGGCAGGTGGGAGCCATCGCTTCTGCCTCCGCCCTCCCCACCTGGGGGGAAGAAAAAGGAGACGCCGACGCCACGGCTCGCCAACGCTCCCTGCTCGTTCCAGGAGCCCATGCCACCGGCTCCCGGGATTTGAAGCAGGTGGGAGCCATCGCTTCTGCCTCCACCCTCCCCACCTGGGGGGAAGAAAAAGGAGACGCCGACGCCACGGTGCGGCAATGCTCCCTGCTCGTTCCAGGAGCCCATGCCACCGGCTCCCGGAATTTGAGGCAGGTGGGAGCCATCGCTTCTGCCTCCGCCCTCCCCACCTGGGGGGAAGAAAAAGGAGACGCCGACGCCGTGGCTCGCCAACGCTCCCTGCTCGTTCCAGGAGCCCATGCCACCGGCTCACAGGATTTGAGGCAGGTGGGAGCCATCGCTTCTGCCTCCGCCCTCCCCACCTGGGGGGAAGAAAAAGGAGACGCCGACGCCGCGGTTCGCCAACGCTCCCTGCTCGTTCCAGGAGCCCATGCTACCGGCTCCTGGGATTTGAGGCAGGTGGGAGCCATCGCTTCTGCCTCCGCCCTCCCCACCTGGGGGGAAGAAAAAGGAGACGCCGACGCCGCGGTTCGCCAATGCTCCCTGCTCGTTCCAGGAGCCCACACCGGCTCCCGGGATTTGAGGCAGGTGGGAGCCATCGCTTCTGCCTCCGCCCTCCCCACCTGGGGGGAAGAAAAAGGAGATGCCGACGCCGGGACTCGCCAGTGCTCCCTGCTCATTCCGGGAGCCCATGCTTGTTGCTGGAACCAGGGGGGGGATTGTGGATGGGGTGGGAAGAGAGAGAGTTGGTCCTGCCAGCCAGGAAGGAGGGGCAGCATTCCATCTAGGGAGGTTCCAGGGATCCATATAGGTGTTGTGACGGGCATGGGGTGGTATGGCGGGTACCGTGGGGCGGGCCGCACTCGGGGAATGCGGGTCCGATGTTTAAGTGCGGTCCCTCATTCCAGCCCTGCAGGTACATCTCTGGGCCCTGAGCAGCAGATCCAGAGTGACCCCGCCCTTAGGCTGCTGCTGGTGAATGCCAGATCAGTCTGTAATAAGGCCCCCCTGATCCAAGATGCTATCCAGGAGGGGCGGGCCGACCTGGCATGCATCACCGAAACCTGGCTGACACCTGAGGATGGAGTACCTCTTTCGGACATGTGTCCAGCTGGGTTCGGTATTTGGCACCAGCCTAGAGGTGAGGGGAGGGGCGGTGGTGTCGCCATTGTTGCCAGGGAGTCTTTGGGAATTGCTAGGGCCACTGCTCCACAAGTGTCTGGTTGTGAGGCCCTGCTTCTACGGTTGGGCCCCAAGGGTCAGTTGGGGATCTTACTCCTGTACCTGCCCCCTTGCAGGGTAAGGGATGCCCTGCCTGAGCTCCTCGAAGCCACCTCGATGCTGGCGTTGGAGTTCCCGAGGCTTATGGTTCTGGGGGACTTCAATTTGCCATCGTTGGGGATGGCTTCTGAGGTGGCAAGGGAGTTCATGGCTTCCATGGCAGCCATGGGCCTGACTCAGGTAGTTTGGGGTCCGACCAGGGGCAGTGGTCACATGCCAGACTTAGTTTTCTTGTCGGAGCAGTGGCAGAGTGATCTGAGATTACAGGACTTAGTCATCTCACCTGTGCCATGGTCAGATCACTATCTGGTAACTCTTGACTTTCTGGGGGCGACGCTTCATCGTAGGGAGGCAGGGCCTATTAAAATGGCCCGCCCTCGGCGACTAATGGATCCAGATGGATTCCAGAGAGAACTAGGGGATGTTCCTCTGGATCGGCTACACGATTCACCCGAGGCACTTGTCATCCTGTGGAACAGGACGGCAACAGCAGCCTTGGATGAAATCGCACCACTGCGGCCTCTCCGCGCCCGTGGGGTTAGGTCATCCCCATGGTTCACGGATGAACTGCGGGAACTCAAACGGGCAAACAGGGGTCCTTTGGACCCCTGTCCCACCTGGTTGGTGAAAGCCTCCAAGGTGGTGACAGGTGGCTGGGTTGGGGTGATAATAAATGCATCATTACGGGAGGGGGTATTTCCTGCACCGCTAAAACATGCTTTGGTGCGCCCCCTCCTGAAGAAAATATCCCTTGACCCAGCTGTCCTTAACAACTACAGGCCGGTTTCCAACATGCCCTTTCTGGGTAAGGTTTTGGAGAAGGCGGTGGCTCGCCAGCTGCAGAGTGTCCTGGAGGAAGCGGATTATCTAGACCCCTTTCAATCAGGATTCAGGCCCGGGTATGGTACGGAGACGGCATTGGTCGCACTGATGGATGATCTCTGACGGGAGCAGGACGGGGGTTATCCATCCGTCCTTGCTCTTCTTGACCTCTCAGCGGCCTTCGATACCGTCGACCACGGTATCCTTCTGGAACGGCTCAAAGGATTGGGGTTCCAGGGCACTGTGTTGTCCTGGTTTTCCTCTTTTCTGGAGGGCTGTACCCAGTCGGTGTGGTTAGAGAGTGAGAGGTCCAGCCCTAGGCTCCTCAAGTATGGGGTTCCTCAGGGCTCCGTGCTCTCTCCTCTCCTATTGAACATCTACATGAAGCCACTGGGTGAGATCATTCGTTCCCACGGGGTGCGGTACCATCAGTACGCGGATGACACTCAGTTGTACATCTCGGCCCGTGGGGACCCCAGTGATGCTGTTGAAATCCTATCCGGATGCCTGGAGGCTATTGGGGTCTGGATGGGGGCCAATGGACTTCGGCTGAATCCCAGCAAGACAGAGTGGCTGTGGATAAGGGGCCCCGTGTTATCCAGGGAGTTACCATCTTTGGTACTGGATGGGGCTGTTTTGCCCCAGACAGACCCAGTGCGCAACTTGGGGGTCCTTCTGGACTCGCGGCTGCTGCTAGAAGAACAAGTAGCGGCTGTGGCCAGGAGGGCTTTTGCCCAACTTTGGGTGATTCGCCAATTGCGCACGCTCCTGGACCGGGGCTCCTTGCTTATGGTCACCCATGCTCTGGTCACTTCCCGACTAGATTATTGTAATGCGCTCTACATGGGGCTGCCCTTGACGACCATTCGGAGGCTGCAGCTGGTCCAGAATGCGGCAGCCCGGGTGGTGATGGGATGTGGGCGATATGCCCATGCCTCACCGCTACTTCGGGAGCTGCACTGGTTACCAGTTTGTCTCCGGGTGCAATTCAAGGTGCTGGTTTTGACCTTTAAAGCCCTATATGGCAGTGGGCCAGGATACCTTAGAGACCGCATCGTCCAAAGAGTGTCTGCCCGTCCAACCAGAGCGGACCGGAGGGGCTCTCTAATGGTGCCATCAGTTAGGGGTGTACATCTGTCCAGCACCCGAAGGAGGGCCTTCTCCGTGTCCGCACCAACTCTCTGCAACCTCCTGCCAACAGATCTAAGACTTCAAAGAGAATTGCTGCCCTTCAGGAAAGGATTGAAGACCTGGCTGGCAGGGCAGGTGTGGGGCCCGAATGGTAACACGGTCCCCGCCTGCTTTCTTATGTAAAGAATTAAGAACTCTCTCTTCTTCTTTTTATAGTGGGTGGGATGGGTGGGTGGGATATGGGGTTTTTTAAAGTGGGTGGGATATGGGGCTTTTAAAGTGTTTTTATGTGTTTTTAGAACTTGTTGTAATGCCGCCCTGAGTCGGGTTCTGCCTGAGTGGGCGGCATATATAAATATGACTATTAAATTAAATTAAATTATTATCAATATTCTTTCTATACCCATCACTGGTACAGAAGGGATATGTAAGAAAATATGAAGGAGAATATCTTGAGTCATGCGCTTCCCTGCAATTTTATATCACTGTTCTTTTTCACTTCAGAGCTTGTTTGCAGAATTGAACATGGAAAATACAAGGTTTGTTATTTCTTTCCCCTGGCATTTAGCCTTTCATTTTGCTAGATTTTGTCTGACCTGTTTTGTTGCTCACCTGTTTATCTCCACTCATGGCTATTTGGAAGACAGCTTTTCTATATTTCTTGAATAATCATTGCTCTGGGGAGTTATCTTGAGACAGTGAGATGGAATAGATTTTAAGTTTGGCAGAGGTAATCCTGTAACATAATGTTGGAAGTCTGAATGTTTCTTGCCAGTTGAAAAGAACAGTTTAAATAAAGAGAAATCTTTCATGATGGAATGATTGTTGTTCTGACAAATAGAAAACTAAATGAATAAAAGATTTTTAAAAATTTAAGCAAATGGAGTAAATGTGATTCTTGTACATTTCACATTTTGAAAGCAAAGCCATCTGTCTATGAACCAGATTTTGTTAGTGCAGACTTCTTTGACAACCCTTATGGTTATGGTATGCTAATGTAAAATATATTTTTCCCCACAAAAATTAAACCAGGTGGGTTTTTCTCAGTAGCCATGATTTATTGAGAGATTATCAAGGTAATAAACCAAAAGTCTTGATAAAGGGGACAGGAGTAAGGAGAGAAACAGATATGAGTGAAATTAAGATGTATGTATTATAAGCATTTTCAAAATATTCATATACATTAAGAAACTGATATAGAGTACCTACGGGGGATTCAGAATTTAAATTTAAGAGAAGGAAAGGTACAGGCAGAAAAATTATATCTGGACATTAAACACTAAGAATGATGATAACCTTGTTGGAACAAAATAATTTGAGGACTTTTCTGAACACTGGAGATCACTTACCAATTATCCTCATTTATTGTATATATAGAAATACCAGGAATACTATGGAGACTTGCTGTCTAGTTTCAGATAAGAAATGCAGGCAGGGTTTCTTGAAGCAATAAAAGCATTTTGAGGAAGAAGAAATCTAAACTGCGTTGCCTTTTTGGACAAGGTGATGGACACAAAGCAGAGCTGCATCCAATTCCCCCCTTCCATTCTCCAAATCCTGCCTTTAATTCAGTCACCAACAATGCCTTCAACCGGATGTTCATAGATACTGTGACTTAATGACACTGACGTGATCTTTTTTCTTAATGTGGCTAATCTTCTGGCTCTGACAATTATACAGGCATGGAGGGGGAGGCTAGGGGACCACAGAAGAATTAAATCAAGACAGCAAGTGCTACAGCAAGCTTCCTATTGAAAAGAACTCAATGCACGATATGGTGTGGTGTAGCAAAAACACTTCCGGAAAATTATGAAAATCTCCTTAAATAGGCTGCTTAGTGCCTGACTGTTAATTCAATAGCAAAGGAAGTGTACTAACAAACAACAAAGGAAAAAGGGGTGTGTTGCCTCCTTCTGACCTCACATGATCAATGCTGTATGGGAAACAAAATGTTGTGTAGGGAGAAATCATAGAGGAACAAATGGTAAATTAATTGTTAGCATCTCTACTAATGTACTGAGCAAAGACAATTTTATTGCTCTTTCTCAGTTCTAAACTTGAAGAGCAAGTTTATTAAACCCAACATGCATTTTCTAATCTGAAGTAGGGAACAATTATACTTGTCAACTTCCTCCTAAGTCTACAAGACCATTGATTTGCTGTGTATGCTTAAAATACAGAAGCTTGCTATAATTTGAACAAAAGGAGTAACAATGCAAAAAATGTTCGCAGGCAAAGACTGAAGTTGTAAGCAACCTGGTATTCTCCAGATGTTTTGATATGCAACTCTCATAATCTTTGACCATTGGTACCAAAGGGTACCAGCTTGGGTATCCCATGCAGCAATAACTCATCATTGATATGCAGCAAACCCTGCAACATCTACTGCTGGTTATGGCCCAGGCAAAGCTCCAAGGATTATCTAAGACAGTGGCTCCCAATATAGGGCACACGCCCCACAGGGGGATTTCAATTCCCAGAAGCCTAAATTAGTATATTGGCTGATCAGTGCTTTACGGAATTGAAAATCCAAAGGTTGGGAAACACTGACCTAAGAGCATCTGGAATGTTATATCCATGGCCAAATACTATGGGGTGGTAACAAGGAGGTTAGCATTGGTTATGGATAGAACAGAGCCAAATCAGGGGGTGGGGATGTTTAACAAAAGAAAATTTATAATATACCATAAGCTTCCTGTGATCCTCTTCCAATGACTATGGCAAGTATTTTTGCCAACATATATGAAAGGTAGCTTCTTCTTCTTCTTCCATGTCTAGGCCAGGGGTGAAACTGCCAAAATGAAGGCACAAAATACAATAAAGACTTACAAAATAAGGCAGTGTATACATCTACAAATCATTTCAAAAAAGGTACAAATATTGAATTATGGGGATGAGGGCCTAAGGGGCTAACTTGGAGCCACAGAACCCAAAGATGACTCAAGGGTTGCAGATCTAAATAGTCTGAAATGAATGAGATCGCCTGAGCTTTTCAAATGTGTTAAATCATTCCTGTTTCATTCTCCATTTCTCTGGTTTATCCGTTAAATTTAGCTTCTTTCTATCCTGAATAAGTAAGTTGCAAATTCTGGAGTTTGGCATATTCTTCAAAAATAAACCAACAAAAGTAAGTTTTCATCTACAGGTAAAACTCAGAAAATTAGAATATCGTGCAAATGTTCATTCAGTTCAGTAATGCAACTTGAAAGGTGAAACAAATATATGAGTTAGACTAATTGCATGCAAAGCGAGATAGTTCAAGCCTTACTTTGTTATAATATTGATGCTTATGGCTTACAGCTTATAAAAACCCCAACCCCCCAATCTCATGTACCCCATAATCATCACATAATCTCATGTACACTGTAATTATAATGAATTAAGGCATGACATATCTCGCTTTGCATGTAGTGAGTCTATCACATATATTTGTTTCACCTTTTAAGTGAAATGAATGGACATTTTAATGATATTCTAATTTTCTGAGTTTCACCTATATTTGCATGGGCCAGATACAACAAGGGCAGTTAATATGCAACATGGGGGGGAGGAGGGACCATGTTGTGTCTACCCGCAATGAAGCTGAAGAGTCTCTCAGAAAAACAGGTGTCAAACTTAATTCACCACTGTCAGGGTTGGATACGCAGGAACAAAAGCCAGACTCCTACTTAAAACTTGATGTAAAAGTTGTGCCATTTTACTTCCCTTACTTTTGAAAACTTTCAACATTTTTCCTGTTCTAAATATGAAGAAATTTGTGTCTGTTATTAAATTCTTAATTTTAAAAAAAATAACTGAAATCTTCTCACCCATCCCTGCTACTCATCTTTAAATCTGGGAGATTTGGGCCAGCAATGAAATTTATTTTGAAATGATGATTCCACCCCCACCCCCCATCCTCCCTTTATCCTGAACCCATTTAGGAGAGCCCTGAACAGGATACAGTAAACGTAAAAACTCAGGAAGCCCTAACACACAACAGACAGCAAAAATTTGAAATGGCATTCTTTCGCATCTAGCCATGATTCTCTAAAGCAGAAACAGAGTGCTAATGAGGAAGGAGAGAAAAGAAAAAAAAGAAGAAAGGACTGGGATATCCCAGTCAGAAAGTCCTTTGAGAGATACAGAGTGCAAAGCCTCTCCACTTTTGATGTTCAATGAGGTTTCCCTTTCCGGAGCTCTCTTTTCTTTTCTATGGGTAGCCTGCAGGTAAAGGGGCAGACACTGAGTTCTGAAGCTGTTGCTTGTGTCTCTTTACACATACATACACACACACACACAATCCCAGCGGCCTGCCTCTCAGTGGGAGACATTAGCCAACACTGCTTCCTGGCTGCAGACATAAAGGCCGGCTGGCTCCTGTCCCAGCGGTGGGCCTTAGGACCGGCACCAAGCCCAGAGACCACTTAGAGCAGCAAGGCTCCATCTTAGTGTCATGGGATTAGGTTTTGACAAATAAAACGATTAACTAGTTCTCCCGTGTTTTAAAACATAAGAGTTTAGGTGGGGGAGAAAGAGGCATAATGTCATTTTCTTTCCAAGGGCTCTAGTTCAAATGCATTCCCAGCAGCCTGGGCTCTGCGTTTCTATATCTCATTTTACATGGAAATCTCTTTGAAAAGAAATAGCCTCTTTTTCCTCATAGAATATTTGGTTTGGTTTTCTTTTCCCCAGCCGTACATTTACTTGAGCCTATGCAATGGTTTATCCACAATTTCTTGTGTCCTTTCCTCAGAAAAGAAACTGATAATAATCCACCCCATGTGTTACTTTTTTCCATAATATTTATTTATTTACAGTAAAACCCCAACTTACAAATGGCCAGAGTTACATAAAATTCAACTTAAGTAATGATTTTGTGCTAAAACCATGTCCCGATTTACACAATTTCCTATGGGTTTGCTTTGAGTTACATAAGGATTCTTTTTCCTATGGGTTTGCTTCGATTTACATAAAAATTTCATTTTGCCTATGGGTTTGCTTTGAGTTATGTAAAAAAATAATTTTTCCTATGGGTTTGCTTCGAGTTACATAAAAAAATGATTTAAGCAAAAGCCTATGTACGGAACGGACTTTTTTCTTAAGTAGGGGTTTTACTGTATTACATTTTTATACTGCCCATCTAGGAAATTTCCCACTCTGGGTGGTGTATAGACAGGTAACATCAACATATTAAAACAAACAACAAAATAAAATAGACAGCAAAATAAGATAACAATTTGGAATAGATATAGAAAATATGCCAGATCATAGAATCACTGAGTTGGAAGGAGCCCTTTAAGCTATCGAGTCCAAACCCCCGCAAGAATCCCAATCAATGCAGGTTTGACAGAGGGTTGTCCAGTTCTCACTTGAATGCTTCAAGTGTTGGAGTGCTCACCACCTCTCGAAGCAACTGGCTCCACTGTTGTACTGCTCTAAGAATAAAATGCCTTATTCCAATGAGATTAGGAATAAGAGATTTTTTAAAAAAACTCAAAATGTTCACCAGTTCCTTTAAAGCAATTGTTCTATAACATGAGGACCCACTACTGTTGTGATTCAGACACCATCTAAATGATAGGCAAGGGTTTTATAACTATAACTAAGACTCATTGTTCTTCAATCTCTCAATTCTCGCTCCAAACAATGACCCAGTATCTCCTACAGACCTGAATTATCCACTTAGGATCTTCTAAGACACTGGTAACTTTTAGACCTGCAGGACATCTCTTGATCATCCATGACACATTTGCTGCTACCTTCTCATTCAACCATTTTTAAGTTCTACAGGGATACTTTTCTGTCATTTGCTGGGTATAATGAAAGACATATCAAGAAAAATTGCATTATTTGGACACAAAATGAAGGTTTAGAAAGTCGAACATGCAAAAATAAAACCTCAAAATCCAAGAGGTGGCTTCATAGATAAATTTCCTTCTTCAAGAGTAACTAGAAAGAGGTAGTTCCCCTTGTCTGCTGTACCCCTTACAGACCCCCAAAAAACTGTTCTTGGGGAGAACAGAAATCTTGTGAAGTGCTTTTGCACAGCACAAATAGCTGTGATGGAGAAGAGAGGGATAGGTAGGTTGGGGAAAAGGTTTTTCTTACCGATCATCAGTGCTTAGATCAAAATGCATAAGTAAAGGTCGCCCTTGCTCGAAAGCCAGTCATATCCGACTCTAGAGTTCAGTGCTCATCTCTGTTTGCAGCCAAAGAGCCAGAGCTGTCTGAGTCTGCAGATGTTTCTATGGATATATGGCAGGCAGGACCATAAGGCAAATGGAGGGGCCGCTCCAGGCGCCCACTCCCAGGGGGCACCACAGTGGTAAAGCATGTGTAAAGTTTCACCAAGTAACCTAATTTAAATAACCATATATTAGGGGTGACCAAGGGGGTGCCATAGTTGGATCTCACTCCATCCTAAAACTTGCCTTGGGCCAGCACTGCAGGCATGCCTCAACACCAGAGTGCACAGAATGCTATTTACCTTCCCACCAAAGTGGTACCTATTTATCTACTTGCAATTTCTTGCTTTTGAACTGCTAGGTTGGCAGGAGCTGGGACAAAGATGGGAGCTTATTCCGTCATGCAGTACTTGGGTCTCAAACTGCTGACCTGCTGACCTTCCAGTCATCAAGTTCAGCGTCTTAACCACTTGAGCTACCGCAGTCCCTCAAAATGTATAGACTGCGTGATATCCTTTGGCCATTGTATCCTCTTTTTAACAAATATACTTGGCTTTAACTCGTAGGGGAAAATACAATCTGAGTGCAACTTGATAACAGCTGCTTTTAATTATATCAGTTTCAGTTGATTAAGTTCACTTTGATTTTCATACATTTCTATACAGGTAACGTATTGGTTGGAATTGTACCGAAAACTGCCAGGGCAAAATGCACTGCTAATCCACTAATCATGGATTCCCAAGGTTCTCGTTCTGCAATGGTAAATCACAGCTGTCACAGTTCGGTGGTCACTTGAGCAAGGAGATACAGCATGCATGAGTCAGAAAAAAGTCCAATGATTCATGTGACCCTCTGTTGGATGGCTATGTAATTGAACTGGATCCCGGCCACTGTATCTGAAAAGGTAGGTGTGTATCAGTAGTGGGCATCTTTCTGGGAGAGACATATCCTCTTGTAAAAGAGAGGGGAAATAGTGTACCTCTTTAAACATAATGTTTACCATTCCTATTTAATATGTGTATTAAAAATATTTCTTTAAAACGATCTGTTCTGCTAAAGGCGATCTGTAGTGCACAGAATCCCACACATGTCTACTCAAAAGTAAGATCCACTGTGTTCAGAGGATCTTACTCTCAGGTTGATTAGTACAGAGCTCAGAGTTGAAACTTACAAATTGATGTAACTTACTCTTACATCAAAGGGGCTATGGTGGCTTAGTGGTTAAGGTGCTGAACTTGATGACTGGAAGGTCAGCAGTTCAAGACCCAAGTGCTGCATGACATACTGAACACCTGTTGTCTGCCCCAGCTCCTGCCAACCTAGCAGTTTGAAAGCAAGAAATTGCAAGTAGATAAATAAGTACCACTTCGATAGGAAGGTAAACAGCATTCCGTACACTCGGGTGTCTAGTCATGCCTGAAATATGTCCACAGAAATGTCTGCAGATGCAGACAGCACTGGCTTTTTTGGCTATAAACAGATAAGAGCACCGAACCCTAGATTCGGATATGACTGGTTATTGAGTAGTTCCCATTATGAATCTCATTTAGTTCATTTGTAGGAAAGCCCTAAAATATAAATATCTTTACATCAATACCATTGTGTTGTGACAAAAACAGTTTCAGAGCTTGGAAGAGTAATGTTATGGACTGAAATGTGCATACGCCCAGTGGCATAACCATTAGCCAAATCTCCGTACCTGATATGTATAAATTGATACCATGAAGTCTCACTCTTATGTCTGACAAAGTGGACTTGGTCCATGAAAGCTAATATTAAATTACGGTAGTTAGTCTTTAAGGTCTTTTTTTGTTTTGTTAACTCTCTGAGAAATCCCTGGTGTTGTAGTCCAAATATAATTCTTTGAAGGTCTGAACTTAATCAATCAACTTAATTAATCAAGTAGCTGTGGCGGTTCAGTAGTTAAGAAGCTCGCCTTGTTAGCTGGAAGGCTGGCAAGTTGGCAGTTTCAGAACCAGGTACTGCATGACAGACTGAGCGCCCGTCTCTGCCCCAGCTCTTAGAGACATGAAAGGAACCTCATTCAGGCATCCCCTGAGCAGAGTTTTTCCAACCAAAATCCTTTCAACCCAGAATAATTTCTGTCACAAAATTATTATAACCAATCAAATGTTGCAACCCTAAAAATATTGATCATATTATATCAGATAAATAGTGTTACCAATATTCCATGAATCATGTAACTGTGAATATATCACACTGTTTTTCACATGTCACACTCCTTCATTTCTTGGAGTCCATGCATTCTTTTCAGAAGCCATGTATCTGTGTGACCCACAAATTAAGGTACACAGGTATTAACCTTAAAACGGTTGAACAAAGTTATCCCAGTCAGACAAGAAATGATAGGAATATTTATTATATATGAAACCTTTTTGGTATCTATAATAATAAAAAATATGAATTCTTATACTGTTGATAACTTAGGTATAATTTGCAAATATATTTAGGTAGTCTACAAAATATACATATGTTATATAACATTTTGGGAAGCAGAGGAAGGGGTTTGTGTGTGTCAGTGAAGCTGGGAGGAATGCTATTAGGAGACCAGATCCCATTATGAGTCTAGACTCCTAGCAGAGTCATCCAAGGCCAAATGGTCACATCTGAGACAACAGATTAAGATGCATCCACCCTCTTTGAGGTAATGGCTTCATCAGCAAAAGAGAATGATAGTTCCAATGGTGATAGGGAGTGACAGCTACTGGAACAGCAGTGATACTGAAAGTGACACTGGCAAGGAAGGCAACAGCGGTGGGTGAGACTCAAGCTAACTTCTGTTAGTACTGCACAGAAGGTGGCACTGGTAACCTGCTGCGGGATTTTTCTTACCTTGCAAACAAGAGGCAATGGTAAACCTTTCTTATGTTGAAAATACTGATGAGACAGACCAAAAGTGATAATGATGGAAGATGAGACTCCCAGTTTGGAAGGCACTCAATCAGCTACGGAGAAAGAGAGAAAAACCATGTACAAATAGCACTGTCACTAGTAACAAAATGTCTAATGGTTGACATGCAGAAAAATGAAAAGAAAGTCTGAGGCTGCACAACACAAGCAATCAGAACATGGAATGGAAGAAATATGAATCAAGGCAAGCAAGAAATTGAATGTGTAAACATTGCAGTGGATGGTTTCAGCAAATTAAAGTGGACTAGAATGGGATATTTTAACTCAGACAGCCACAGTGTTCTACTTTGGAAATGACAAACTCAGAAGAAATTGAGAGGCTCTAGTACCAAGTCAAGAAGTAACACATGCATTTCTGGGGTTTAATGCAGGATCTGTATGAATAATTTCAATCAGACTCCATGGAAAACCTATCAACATAACCATCATACAAGTCTCTGATCCAACTACAATGCTGAAGAAGATGAAATTAAAATCAGTTATGCAAGCATCCCCCCCCCAAAAAAAAAAAGACATACTTATAATTATAGGTGACTGGAATACAAAAGTAGTGAGGAAAGCTGAACCAAGGTTGTTGGGAAATTTGACCTACAGAACAGAAACAAAGCAGAACAACTCATACAATTTGGTGAATCTATTTATTTCAAATTCATGCTTCATGTGGTGTTGGAGGAGAGTTTTGAGAGTACCCTGGACAGCGAGGAGAACAAATAGGTCATTGCAGGCGCACCCCCCCCCAATAACGGACACAGACAACATTGAAAGTGGATAACAGCAAAGGGCCACATTTATTGATTCAATGCCCTAGTCCGAATTATAAATTTGTATTGGTAAAACGACCAATCATAATTCCTAAGGCAAGCAGGCCGAAGTAACACTGGTAAGGTACCACCCCAAAATTGCCAACGGCAATTGGTTACAATGTATCAATTTGTATCAATTTGTTTGTTAACAACAAACAAATTGTTGACCGTAGTCAATAACTAACTCATGACCCCACCCTCTGACGCGTATCCGTGAAATCACAGGGGTGATGCATGCTGGTTAGCAATCGTCATCACCCCATCGCCTGATTCGTCGTTGACCGGACAACGTTTAACTAATTTATTCCTGTCTAGTGTTGTCCAGTCAATTGCGAACCTGCCGGATACTTGTGGGTCATACTGTTTACCTTACCAGTGCTACCCGCCCATGTGACCAAAGTCAACAGTAGGAACGCAGAAAGACCCCTATATCAAACCATAGCAACAGTGTGGGATGGGCAAAAAAGCCAGGACCCGGAGCCAATATGGGTCCCAACCAAAAATTCCCACCCGGCCCCGAAGCGACCATAATATCACACTGTTAACTAGGGAGGGGGTGGAGGGGAAAAAACTTCTCCGCTCCGTCGCTGAGGGAAAATGGCAGCTCGGCTGCCTCGTGGCCACCCCTTTTATAAGGGAGCTGGCCACGCCCCTAACTACCCGGATTCTCTGTCCTGTGGGGGGGGGCCGCAAAGGGCGCGGCGGCCATTTTGGCGCCGCGCTTGCATTGCAGGCGCACCCCCCCAATAACGGACACAGACAACATTGAAAGTGGATAACAGCAAAGGGCCACATTTATTGATTCAATGCCCTAGTCCGAATTATAAATTTGTATTGGTAAAACGACCAATCATAATTCCTAAGGCAAGCAGGCCGAAGTAACACTGGTAAGGTACCACCCCAAAATTGCCAACGGCAATTGGTTACAATGTATCAATTTGTATCAATTTGTTTGTTAACAACAAACAAATTGTTGACCGTAGTCAATAACTAACTCATGACCCCACCCTCTGACGCGTATCCGTGAAATCACAGGGGTGATGCATGCTGGTTAGCAATCGTCATCACCCCATCGCCTGATTCGTCGTTGACCGGACAACGTTTAACTAATTTATTCCTGTCTAGTGTTGTCCAGTCAATTGCGAACCTGCCGGATACTTGTGGGTCATACTGTTTACCTTACCAGTGCTACCCGCCACACGGAGGGGCTTCACAGAAGACCTGACGCCCCCCCCCAGACCGTCAGCTCGGTCAACAGGCCTGCTCGCCAGTCACCCAACAGGAGGTCCATACCTCCTCGCGACAGATGGACCCCATCCCCTGCATACAGGTCATAATTTTGTAGACTAATATCGGGGTGATGACTAACCCGTCCCCAAGCCCTGGTGGCAAGAAACCGCGCCACTGCCTTATTGACCACGCGCCTAGCGCGGTCAAGAGCCAGGAGGTTAACGCCCCCTCTGTAAGAATGGCGCGGAACAATGTCCGACCAAACCAGGGTTGTGGCAGGCCAGACATAATGCAAATAGGCGAGTTCCTCGCAAATCGCATGCTTGAGCGATAAGCCGGTGACCTGGCCCAAATCATTGCCCCCCAGGTGGATGATTAGAATGTCAGGCGGGTCAGCCCCCAGGCCAGAAAAAAGGAAAGGCCGCAGCTCCCGCCATAACATCCCTGGCTTACCATGCCATGCGAGACTGGCGTGGTCACCCAGTCCCAGTCGGGGTCCCCACTCTGTCGCCGCAGCGTAACGCGCTGCCCTGTGCACATAGCTGTGGCCCACCAGCCATACTGTCACCGGTGTAATACGACACCCAGGGTCTGAAAGAAAAATTGAGAAAAAGGGAGGTAAGGTGACTGGATTGGTACTCATGGCGGGAGTGGGCGCACATAAAACTGAAAACATTGTGAGCCCCACCTCCCCATGCTGCGTATGTCAGCCCCAGAGTACCCAAAAGCAGCTGCTGTAGAGGCTGCACCAATGCGGAACGAATGTGTGCCATAACGGGCACCTGGTAGGCCCACCCTGGTGAGGGCTCTGGCTGTCACCTTCCAAAACTGAAATTTAGTAAGGGGAGACCCATCTTGGTGACAGAAAAACGGGCCGTGGTGCAAGCCACGCAGTGCCAGGTACTCCTGTAGGGCACCAACCGGACAGATGTCTGCCAAAGAACACCGTAGCAGTCTTACTCCACTGCCTACGCCATGCTGATCTGTTTTAGAGGAGCGGATCCTCAACTGGGCCCAGTCTTTGGCAACATAGACATCTTCGAGTTCCAGTGCCCTACCACTTGCATCCGCCTTAGACAGCATCACGAGTTCGCTGACGCGGAGCGCTCCAAAAAATGCCACCGTTGTGGCTGCATGAAAGAGGGCTGCCTCATAATGATCAAAACAGAGGCCTGGCCAGCCCCGGGCCAACTGGGTAAGAACCCCTGGGGAAATAGGGTGCCGGTCGTCCGGGCAACGCCCGCGCTCGCGCACCCACCCCTCCAAAACGTGTCTCACGCGGAAGTCAGAGGTGGTATCCACATGACCCCCTACTTTGGCGATAAAAGCCAACGCCGAGAGCTTGGATGCTATGGTGCGAGGTGCGAGGCCCTGTGCATGCAGGTGAACCATGAACCGCAGAACATGGTCCACCGGGATAGGCCAGGTCTCTGGCAAGTGAAATTGAGTAGCAAAAACCCTGTACGAATTGAATGCTTGTTGATACGCCTTACGCGTGCGTGGCGCTAGTGACAGGCCAATCGCCCGGTTCACCTCTCCTTGCCAATAGTCCATATCTCGTCCGGGAGTGGCGAGGGAAATTCCTCCGCATCCGGGGCCAAGGCGCGGAACCGGGAGATCTGCAGGCGGGACAAAGCGTCGGCAATATCGTTATTTACCCCTGGGACATGCCTGGCCCTGAACAAGACGTTGAGGCGCAGGCAGCGCAGTACAAAATGGCGCACTAGATCCATAACCCTGGGCGATTTAGAAGTCTGTGCATTGACAATGTGTACAACGGCAGCATTGTCGCACCAGAAATGCACCACTGAATTAGCCCACTGTTCGCCCCATAGCATCAAAGCCCCCAGAATGGGAAAAAATTCCAGGTATGTGAGATCCCGCAGGCGACCTGTGCCTGCCCATGCCGGTGGCCACCCACCATAGGCCCACTTCCCGTTGAAGTACATCCCATAACCCAGGGATCCTGAGGCATCAGACTGGATCTGGAAATTAGGGGATGCCAGGAGGTCAGACCTCCAAAATGAGACCCCATTAAACTCCCTCAGGAATCGCAACCAGACGAACATGTCTGCCCTGATACCCCGGGTAAGCCTGACTCTGTGGTGGGGCCTGGATAACCCTGCCATGGCGTCGCATAAGCGCCGGGCAAAAGCCCTGCCCGGTGCGACCACCCTGCACGCAAAATTAAGGTGCCCATGGAGCACCTGCAGTTCCCTCAGGGATGCCTTACGCTTGGCCAGCAATTCCGAGATAAGGGTCACTATCCTGGACACCTTATCACCCGGCAACCTAGAAGCCTGCTCTACTGTGTCAATCTCAACCCCCAGGAATACTAACTTGGTCGATGGGCCCTCGGTCTTTTCGGGCGCTAAAGGGACACCAAGTTCCTGCATTAGCGTCTGAAATGTATTGAGGAGACGTGCGCACGTGTCCCAGCCCCGTTCACCCCCGAATAGAAAATCATCCAGGTAATGGGCTACAGACCGGGACCCTGACCTGCGGACGAAAGCCCACTCTAGGAAGGTACTAAAACGCTCGAAAGCCGAGCATGATATGGAGCAGCCAAAAGGCATGGCCTTATCAAAATAATATTCCCCTTTAAATTTAAAACCCAGCAATTCAAAGTCGCCCGGGTGTACCGGCAAGAGGCGAAAAGCCGACTTAATGTCGCACTTGGCCAGCAGGGCACCCGGGCCACACGAGCGCACCATGCGCAGCGCATGATCAAACGATGTATACCTGACCGAACAAAGGTCATCAGGTATAGCATCGTTGACCGATCGGCCTGCTGGGTAGGACAAATGATGAATAAGGCGAAACTCCCCTAGGGACTTTTTGGGAACCAACCCCAATGGCGAGACCTTAAGATTGGGAAACGGGGGTGCGGGGAAAGGTCCAGCGACCCTGCCCGCGTCTAACTCCTTTTTAATGCTGGCCGCAGCCACCTCCTCCCTTCCTCTGAGGGATAAAAGGTTGGGGGCATCCTGAGGGGACCTATCACCCATAAAAGGGATACGAAATCCCTGCTTAAAACCTTGAAGGAGATACTCCCCGTCCTCCCCCTTCGGATACGATGCGAGCCAGCGCTCCAGCATGTCCACCTTAATTGGGGAGGGGGCCTTTTGGAGAACTAGCTCCATCCGTGGCAGCCTTGCCAGCCCACTGCCCACCCCTCCCTCTGCCTCGCGCCCCCCCAGGCTTGGGACAAGCAGAGGCTGCATGGGGACCAGAACATGTGGGACACTCATGCTTATACCTGCAGTTCTTTCGATTGCAGGAACCATTTGACGAGAAAGTCCAGCACAGCAGGCGGGCTGGAACCCCCTGCCCCGCCGGTTGGCGGGTAACCTGCGCTGGAGCCGCTCGCTGGACCGCATGTCCACAATGGTATCTCTCCCCCGGGGCAGGGCGTGTGGGTGTCATATACAAGAGCCACAGTCTCTGGCACGGCTCGTCCCATCTCATCTCGGGGTGGAGGGGAATCCTCATACGGAATTCCTCATCATATGCTAGCCATGAGGGGCCCGGAAAATCGACCATCGCCCTATATATGTTGTCCAAATATTGGACCATGGGAATAGCTAAATCCGGCCGCGCCCTCAAACATACCGCCATGTATATTAAATACGCGGGGAGCCAGTTGGCCCAAGTACGTGGCGGCTTACGGCGGCGTGCCTGCTCCTTATCCTTCTCATCCTGACCCTCCCTTTCCTCCTTGGTGGGCTCTCTGTTCAGGAGTGAGAAGATATCTACGTACTCCCCTCGCCATATCTTTTCTCTGGTAGCCTGTGCCAAGTGATCACCCAATGGCAAGGAATACCCTGCCGTTGGTAAAGCTGAAAAGGGGACAGCCGGCCTACTAAAAGGGGCCTGAGCTAACCCTGCCACCCCCAGGATATTCCCAGCAGTGTAAGGACCGGGGCCCACCCCAGTGGGCATGGTGGCAGTCGTTGTCGCCGGGTGGGTCGCCAGCAGTGTGGCCCCCGCACCACCCGCGCGAGGCCAAGGCCACTGAACGGCCCCCCCTATATTGGGAATGTGTGTAGATGTACTTGCTTGCACCGTATACTCACATGCTGCACCCCCGCGGGCCGCCCCCACCGGGGGTCCCGGCCCACTGGGGGCGTCGGAGCTCACGACCGATGTAGAGCTCATCACCGGGGCTTGACCCGCACCAGGTTGCTGGCTGGGGAGCTGCGAGGCAGTGGCCGGAGCCGCGCCACCCGCCTGCAGCAGCTCAACCCTCCCCGCCGGCTGTCGTCCTGCTGCCGACTGCACCTCAAAAGGTACCCCGAAGGGGGCGCCTGCCTGGCTGGCCCGGGCCAAAGACGCCTCCAGGGCCGCAATGCGGGCCAGTAAGGTGTCCACGTTGACCATGGGCAAAGGGCCGGCCGGCCCGCCCGATCCTGGCATGGGGACAGGCCCCTGCGCCCCAGGGCCCATATACGGCCATTGGCCAGCGCCAAAGCCCGGTAGGGCTGGTGAAGAAACCTGCCAAGGCAGGGAGCCGGGCCACCCCCCAAGGCTAGAGGGCCCCGGGAGAGGCTGCGGCCCAAAAGAAATAGGCCCGACGGAGTGGGCAGGAGGAGGAGCGGTGTCCACCGCTCGCGGGCCGCGGGCCGGAGCGCCCTCCGCGCCCGCACTCTGATCGGGCCAAGGGGCGATAGACCCCATTCCACCAGCCCCGGCCGGGGGTGGCAAAGGAGGCTGCTGAGGAGGCGGCACCACGGTCCTCCGACCTGGGTTGCGCCTCCTGACAGCCCGAGCTGAACTCGAAGCTGCCTTCTTTTTCGAAGGCATCTCTCCTGAGGCGAAAAAAGGGAAGCCAGCCAAACAGAAACGCTACCAAAAGGCTTCCCGGTAAGCTAACGAGCGACGGAGACGCAGGGAAAAAACTTCTCCGCTCCGTCGCTGAGGGAAAATGGCAGCTCGGCTGCCTCGTGGCCACCCCTATTATAAGGGAGCTGGCCACGCCCCTAACTACCCGGATTCTCTGTCCTGTGGGGGGGGGCCCGCAAAGGGCGCGGCGGCCATTTTGGCGCCGCGCTTGCAATCTTAGAAGAAATCAACACTGACTGCTCATTGGAAGGGCTAATAGTAAAGACGAAGCTAAAGTATTTTGGACATCAAATGAGAAGGGAGGATTCACTTGAGAAGGCCCTGATGTTGGGAAAGGTGGAGGGCAAAAGAAGAAGGGGGAGGCCAAAGATGAGATGGCTAGATGGTATTGTGGACGCAACGGGCATAGAGCTGGGAGTGCTGAGGGGGATGGTGGAGGACAGAGGTGCCTGGAGAACAATGGTCCATAGGGTCGCAAAGGGTCGGAACCGACTGTGCGACTGAACAACAACAACAACAACAATTGGAATCAGGAGATGGAGAAGAGGTATTCTGCCTACCAAAACAAGATCAGGAGTGGATTGTGGTACTGATCATAAATTGTTAGTATCCAAAATTATAGTAAAGCTGGAAAACAAAACAAAAAAAGTACTCCAAAGTGTAACTGTGGGAATCCTCAGCTCCCTTCAAAAGGATCTCACAGTGGCTTTCGAATGTGAGGCCGGTGTGACATTTGGCTGAAGACCAGCATTATGAGTCACCTTCCCTAAAAAGCTCCCATCTCACCCATCCTGTTTATTGCAAGCCCTGGTCACAGGCCCAGGCCTGTTCATATGTACAGTTTATGTCATACTGCATGACACTGCCTACAGCCAACCAGCACATGCTCCACCTCCATTTCCTGTTTACCACTGCTTTGGTAAATAAAACTGCTGAGAGCTCTTTGTTCTTCAGATATCTCTTCAGCCCCAGAAAAGCTGACTCTGGGTCTGTGTGTGTCTGTATGTGTGTATGCATGTGTGAGAGTGAATTTCAGGGCCTCACAAAGGCCCCCATTACAACACATAATGTTGAAATCCAATGGAATGTATTGCATAACGTTCGCTGAAACCTGTGCTGGTTACAATGTATAACTATGGAGTTTTAATGTTATGCGATTCATCCCATAGGATTTTAATGTTATGCGATGCCGCCGCCGCCATGCAGAGATGCCCACGCTCACCCCCGCAGCTGCACCATCGCTCGGGGATCGAGCTCACCTGCGCCCGCTGCCACCCCCCTCCGAGCCATGCCTGGCTGGAAGGGTGAAAAGAGCCGCCACTGCACAGAGAGACCCACGCTCGCCCCCGCAGCTGCACCATCGCTCGGGGATCGAGCAAACCTGCGCCCGCCGCCGCCTCCCTCTGAGCCACACCTGGCTGGAGGGGTGAAAAGAGCCACTGCCGCTGCCACGCAGAGAGGCCCACACTTGCCCCTGCAGCCGCACCATCGCTCGGGGGTCGAGCACACCTGTGCCCGCTGCCGCCCCCCTCCGAGCCATGCCTGGCTGGAGGGGTGAAAAGAGCCGCCGCCGCACAGAGAGGCCCATGCTCGCCCCCGCAGCCACACTATCACTCAGGGGAACGAGCACACCTGCACCCGCCACCGCACCCTCCTCGCCTCCTCACGGCTGCCTCTCCCTGGCCCCCTTCACTGGCCAAGGGGATCCGAGGCACCTGGGCTGCTCTCCTCCGACCCCTGCCTCCACAGGGATAAAGAAGATGATGCGCCAGATGCCTGCGTGACCTTGCGGCTGCCTCTCCCTGGCTCCATAACCGCCTGGCTGTTTAGATTGAGGGGTCCCGCGCTCTCCCCTGAGACGCTCCATCGCTCAGGGGATGGGAGCCTCCTGCAAGCTGCTTGTCACTATGTTAAAGGACTCCGTCTCTCAGACTCTATTTTTTATGTAAGCGCAGGTTATTCTCTTATTTAATTATGTATTTGGGGCTCTTGACTATGTGTATTTGGAATATTGTATTTTGTATTTGATTATGCTTTTATTGTATTGTGTTCTGATGTAATTTCTGTATCTCTATTATTGTATACTTTTCTGCTGCGTCTGCTTTCAGATAGCATGCACCTATGTAAACCTCTCTGAGTCACCTTCGGGCAGAGTGGAGCAGTATACAAAAATAAAGTGGAATGGAATGGAATGTATCACATAACGTTAAAAATCGGATAACGCTAAGAGTCGTGGAACCAAGTTTTAGCGTTTTCCGGGGTTCTATTGTATATTATTATAGAAGAATGCAAAAACACAATTCCTGTAGTAAAAGGAAAAGAAAAACCAGGATGGATGACAGAAGGAACATTTAAACTTGTAAAAGATGGGTGAGAAGTGTGTAAAGTGACAGAAATAGGTCTAGACTCTTGAATGCAGCTTTTTATCCATTGTTACATAAAGGGAAGGAGAACTATTGAACTAATGCAATAACCAATGCAAATAAATAGGAAAAGCAAGAAATCTCTTCCCAAAAAATCAAAGGGAAATTTACTCCCAGATTAGGAATGCTGAATGACCAACAAGGAAGCACACTACCTGAACAGGAGAAAATAAAGAGAAGGTAAAAACAGTTTACCAAAGATTCCTCTTTGAAGATGAATCCTATAATGAAGAACCTCCATTTCTAGAAAGTGAAGTGAAAGCTGATTTAAAAGCACTAAAAAGAAAGAAGGGATACTGATAGACCTGGCTGCCCAGTTGTAAAGCAATGGTTGATTACAAGTGCATTGTACTTACAGAGTAAAACATAGACGTTGACTACTTTTGTACTCTGAAGAAAAAAAACAGCCACTGTGCTGTTTGAAGTGGAAGCAGGGAGAGGGATGTTCTTAGCCCGACTGTCAGTCCAAATGCACTCCTGGATAGCTTCCATCCATGTGTTTTGCCAATTGTAGACACTACTGCTGCTAAAAAGCTATCATTTTGTACACAAACCTGTCTCTCCTAATTTACTTATTCAGTCACTTAAGAAACCGCATAATTTTAAGTCAAATAATAGTTCGGTGTGTGTATGTTGTTACTGCTTGTTCCTGGTGCCTGTTGTTTTTGAAAAGGAACCAGTTTCTAAATTAAGATCATCCACTCAGATGAAAATGTCAACGAAGACCGCCTACATCTTACTCAAGGGTAACATTGCAGTTAAGGAACGTGCAGATGCTTCACCAAGAGGCTGTCACAATTCTTTCTGCAAAGTTTTGTACTTATCAGAGTGTACATGCAATATACATTAAAGATTAGGAGCGCTCTGTCAAGAATTATGAGCGCTCTGCCACTTAGAGATCAATTCATGGTGGTCTCAAGCAGTGTGTTTTGTTCTGGCACATTAAATAGACAGAAGACATGTGTATAAATTTAAGATGTCTTTTTTTGGTTCCCCATACATATGAGCCAACTGAGAAATTTGAACTGTTTCAAAGGGCTAGGAAGAGGAATTGTAGATACATCCTTTGTTTAGGCATATATTTTTAATTATCCTGCCTGTTGCTATTCTTCTCCAGTTGAGTCTGATCAAACAAAATATATCCTGCTGGGCATTGTCATGCTTAATAAAAGTAAGGCAGAACATCTGCAAATTTGGCGACAGGGTGGCGCATATTATGCACTAGTGGCTGTGCTGCAGTCTTATTTAATTATAACGCCACATGCAGCTGTAATAATGTAATTCTCTGTTTATGTTAGTTCTAGCACTTCCACTATACTTTTGTCAGGCCAGGTACTAAGAGTTGGCTCTCTCTGAGATTAGGGAAACTCAAGTGGGAATGTTGCTTGCAGGGCAGGTGGGAGGGAGGGATAACAATAAATTACATCTCTAACGAATTCAAACTTTCAGGAAAAGCTCTTCTACTGAATCTGACAGGGCCACACTAGTTTTATTCAGGAGTTCAGGTAAAGGTTAATCTGAAAATAGGAGGAGGAGGAGAAATAAAGGTGCTACCCCTTTCTCCCTGAAAAGTGGAAGCCATCTGCTACTGATGGAGCTTTTGGGGGTGAAACAGTTCCTGATCATATGGCATACCTGTCAAGTTTCAGGAAATTTCTGTCAAATAAGAGAAATTTCCTGGCCAAAATAGGGAACTGGACAGCTATGCTTATCCTGTGCTGGTCTTCAGTCTTACTCCAGTCTAATTGCAATCTAACTAATACGGGATGATGGCGGGAAAGAGTGTAAAATACGGGGGTTTGACAGAAATTTCCCAAAACTTGACAGGTATGTCATATGGAGAAACTTCATCATGTTGAGGAGGCTCCTTATACCATTGCTGCTCACACATGTTTTTGAAAACATGAATAAGACTACTTAGAATGACAAGAATGCCCCTGAGAACAATGGCATTATTATATCACTGTGAGCCAAAGAAAGAGAGAAGTCATGTCCTCTTCCATCATGTCAATATCATTGGAACAAACTTTTAGGAATGTATCAGGCAAGTGAGTAGCTCCCATTCAATATCAGATAGGGAACATGTGTGTTTCATCTCAGATGGTCTGCATGAATCAGTGATGTACTCTACCCCCGTTTTAACTTATGTTCCCTTTGCTGTTCTATGCTGGTCTTGGACCGTAATAAAGGATTCTAGTAATGTACTGCTGGCAGACCTCAAAAGATTAAAGCACTAGGATACTTCCTTTGTCAGGAATGATGATATAATCTGCCCACCAGCCTCAGCGTCCTCCTCCATGGAGTTGGAGGGGGAGGGGGAGGAGAAGAGACCCCGCGCTGCCGCCGCCAGCCCTGAATGGAACACCTGCGCTGGTGGCAGGCATAAAGGGGCCGGCATGCACTGCCCACCTGCCTCAGTGTCCTCCTCCATGGAGTTGGACGGGGAGGAGAAGAGACCCTGCGCTGCCGCCACCAGCCCTGAACAGAACACCTGCGCCGGTGGCAGGCATAAAGGGGCCGGCGTGCTCTGCCCACCAGCCACAGCGTCCTCCTCCATGGAGTTGGAGGAGGAGGAAAAGAGACCCCGTGCTGCCGCCACCAGCCCTGAACAGAACACCTGCACTGGCGGCAGGCATAAAGGGGATGGCATGCTCTGCCCACCAGCCTCAGCGTCCTCCTCCATGGAGTTGGAGGGGGAGGTGTGGGAGAAGAGACCCCGTGCTGCCGTCGCCAGCCCTGAACGGAACACCTGCGCTGGCAGCAGGCATAAAGGGGCCGGCGTGCTCTGCCCACCAGCCTCAGCGTTCTCCTCCATGGAGTTGGAGGGGGAGAAGAGACCCCGCGCTGCTGCCGCCAGCCCTGAACAGAACACCTGCACTGGCAGCAGGCATAAAGGGGCCGGCGTGCTCTGCCCACCAGCCTCAGCGTCCTCCTCCATGGAGTTGGAGGGGGAGGAAAAAAGACCCCGCGCTGCCACCGCCAGCCCTGAACAGAACACCTGCACTGGCGGCAGGCATAAAGGGGCCGGCGTGCTCTGCCCACCAGCCTTGGTGTCCTCCTTTGTGTATTCGGACTGGTGGGGGTTGGGGGTGGGGGGAGATGCCTGGCCACCTGAGGCATTTACCATCAACTGGGTGGCCAGATGTGCCTTCAATGGCCCCATTGCCTTTGCCGCCGGACCTGGCCTCGTCCTCCCACATGGGGGCGAGAGAAGGAGGCAACTTGCTGTGGGGCGGCTTACCATTTTTACTGCCAGAACCAAGGGGGGATTGTGGGTGGGGTAGGAAGAGAGGGAGCTGGTCCTGCCAGCCAGGAAGGAGGGGCAGCATTCCGTCTAGGGGGGGTTCCAGGGACCCATATAGGTATTGTGATGGGCATGGGGCGGTATGGCGGGTACCGAGGGGCGGGGAATGCACTCGGGGAATGCAGGTCCGATGTTTAAGTGCAGTCCCTCGTTCCAGCCCCGCAGGTACATTTCTGGGTCCTGAGTAGCAGATCCAGAGTGACCCCACCCTTAGGCTGCTGCTGGTGAATGCCAGATCGGTCTGTAATAAGGCCCCCCTGATTCAAGATTCTATCCAGGAGGGACGGGCCGACCTGGCATGCATCACCGAAACCTGGCTGACACCTGAGGATGGAGTACCTCTTTCGGACATGTGTCCAGCCGGGTTCAGTATTTGGCACCAGCCTAGAGGTGAGGGGAGGGGCGGTGGTGTCGCCATTGTTGCCAGGGAGTCATTGGGAGTTGCTAGGGCCACTGCTCCACAAGTGTCTGGTTGTGAGGCCCTGCTTCTACGGTTGGGCCCTAAGGGTCAGTTGGGGATCTTACTCCTGTACCTGCCACCTTGCAGGGTAAGGGATGCCCTGCCTGAGCTCCTCGAGGCCACCTCAATGTTGGCGTTGGAGTTCCCGAGGCTTATGGTTCTGGGGGACTTCAATTTGCCATCATTGGGGATGGCTTCTGAGGTGGCAAGGGAGTTCATGGCTTCCATGGCAGCCATGGGCCTGACTCAGGTAGTTCGGGGTCCGAACAGGGGCAGTGGTCACATGCCAGACTTAGTTTTCTTGTCGGAGCAGTGGCAGAGTGATCTGAGATTACAGGACTTAGTCATCTCACCTGTGCCATGGTCAGATCACTATCTGGTTACTCTTGACTTTCTGGGGGCGACGCTTCATCGTAGGGAGGCAGGGCCTATTAAAATGGCCCGCCCTCGGCGACTAATGGATCCAGATGGATTCCAGAGGGAACTAGGGGATGTTCCTCTGGATCGGATACACGATTCACCCGAGGCACTTGTCAACCTGTGGAACAGGACAGCAACAGCAGCCTTGGATGAAATCGCGCCACTGCCGTCTCTCCACGCCCGTGGGGTTAGGTCATCCCCGTGGTTCACGGATGAACTGCGGGAACTCAAATGGGCAAAGAGACGCCTAGAGCGCTGCTGGGTGAAGACCCAGGATGACTCCGATTGGACACTAGCTAGAGCTGCTATTAGGGCCTACCTAGTGGCTATGGGGGTGGTGAGGCTGCAATACTTCACCACCCTTATTGCCTCCGCTGAAAATCGCCTAGCTGCCCTGTTCCGGTAACCAGGTCCCTCCTCGGTAGGGGGAGATCGGTGCCCAGTTGGCAGGGTTCGGCTGAGGACTTTGCTGACCATCTGGTGGAGAAAATCGATCGGATTCATTCAGGGCTGAATCCCGGCATGGATGGGGAGGGTCGGGGGGGCACTGGAGCACAGTCTTGCTGTACGATCTGGGATCGGTTTGATCCTGTTGTCCCTGATAAAGTGGACAGGCTCCTTGCAGCTGTGTGTGCCACTACATGTCCTTTGGTCCCACCTGGTTGGTGAAAGCCTCCAAGGTGGTGACAGGTGGCTGGGTCGGGGCAATAATAAATGCATCGTTGTGGGAGGGGGTATTTCCTGCACCACTAAAACATGCTTTGGTGTGCGCCCTCCTGAAGAAAATATCCCTTGACCCAGCTGTCCTTAACAACTACAGGCCGGTTTTGGAGAAGGCGGTGGCACGCCAGCTGCAGAGTGTCCTGGAGGAAGCGGATTATCTAGACCCCTTTCAATCAGGATTCAGGCCCGGGTATGGTACAGAGACGGCATTGGTCACACTGATGGATGATCTCTGGTGGGAGCGGGACGGGGGTTATCCATCCGTCCTTGCTCTTCTTGACCTCTCAGCGGCCTTCGATACTGTCGACCACGGTATCCTTCTGGAACGGCTCAAAGGACTGGGGATCCAGGGCACCGTGTTGTCCTTGTTTTCCTCTTTTCTGGAGGGCCGTACCCAGTCGGTGTGGTTAGAGAGTGAGAGGTCCAGCCCTAGGCTCCTCACGTATGGGGTGCCTCAGGGCTCGGTGCTCTCTCCTCTCCTATTTAACATCTACATGAAGCCACTGGGTGAGATCATTCGTTCCCACAAGGTGCGGTACCATCAGTACGCGGATGACACCCAGTTGTACATCTTGGCCCGTGGGGACCCCAGTGATGCTGTGAAATCCTATCCGGATGACTGGAGGCCATTGGGGTCTGGATGGGGGACAATGGGCTTCTGCTGAATCCCAGCAAGACAGAGTGGCTGTGGATAAGGGGCCCCATGTTATCCAGGGAACTACCATCTTTGGTACTGGATGGGGCTGTTTTGCCCCAGACAGACCCAGTGCGCAACTTGGGGGTCCTTCTGGACTCGCGGCTACTGCTAGAAGAACAGGTAGCGGCTGTGGCCAGGAGGGCTTTTGCCCAACTTCGGGTGATTTGCCAGTTGCGCACGCTCCTGGATTGGGGCTCCTTGCTTATGGTCACCCACGCTCTGGTCACTTCCCGACTAGATTATTGTAATACGCTCTACATGGGGCTGCCCTTGACGACCATTCGGAGGCTGCAGCTGGTCCAGAATGCGGCAGCCCGGGTGGTGATGGGATGCGGACAATATGCCCACGCCTCACCGCTACTTCGGGAGCTGCATTTCACAATGACTTTCATATGTTCAAGTTCTGGTTTGACATTAAAAGTTGTATGGGTCTCATAGCTGTGCACTATCATTCTACGTTACAGTTACTGTTTTAGTTGCAGTTTTAAAATGTTACTCTTTATTTTCTAATTTCTTAAAAGTTACTACAATTGTTTCTAAAATCCAAATTCTGTAAGCCATTGGCCTGTGGTACAAATTATATTCTCTCCCTACCTTCCTTGATGTCACATCATAGCCCATGAATTACCAGCATTTACATAATGAGCAACATGAATTAGCACAAGCTGACATTTCAATAATGTAATATATCTCCTTCAAGGAAATCCAAACCTCATCATTTCTAGCTGCTTACCACTAGGGATGTGGTGAAATCTGTGTGATCAGCATGACCACCTGAATTTTTCTGAAATTTACTTTTGGGTCACAGCTCCAAGGACTGGTGTTAAGTGCCTACAGATCATACCACTGCATTGCACCACTGACCTGAATGTCTGCATGAGTGACATTCAACCATGTCATTCTCAACCATAGTTTACAGTTAGGTACCTTTCCCACTGCAGTAAAAGGCAAGGCTTTTAGCTTTCAGAGAACATGCTGTCTCATATTGAAGTACAAGATATAAGGCCAATCCACCCCATTTTAAATACTGTTTGTATCAACACTAGATTAAAAAGTCTGTTGTTACAGATCAGTGATCACTGGAGCAATACATTCATTGGTAAATATTGCCAAACAAAATATATTAACTCCTGCTAGGGCAGTTCTTAATGCCCACTCGCTATCCAAATTATCCAACTAATTGGCTCAACATTTGATTATTACATATTCCGTCATGACATTTTATCATGGAGTTTAAGAAAAACACCTTTCTCGTTTGCTGTTCATGTGAATTTACAACTCTGTATATAATGCAATTTCTGCTTAGACTGTATTTAAGGATCCTAAATTTTTTAGCTAAGACTTTTTGTAAAATAAAGTAAATTGCATTAGACCAGGGGGTTCCCAAACTTTTCAAGCCGGAGACCGGATCACACTCTCTCAGTCAGCTTCGAGGGCCGGATGGCCATTTTGCACTGCCTGCACGATGCAGGTGGCCATTTTGTCCTGACAGTTTTAAAGGGGCAGGCATTTTGTTTCTCAAATGCCCTTGGATATGTAGGGGGCCACATGAAATGGTGTTGTGGGCTGCATCTGGCCCGTGGGCTTTATGTTGGGAACCCCTGTGAATTCCACGCATATAATTGGCATACTTTCCCTTATGGGAGAACACTCCTCCGAGCCTCTGCTTCCGAGGGGACAGAAATTGGGGAGCGGATAAATAGCTTTAGTTTAATTCACCGATCGCTGACCTAACAGGCGGGTCGGACAATAGAGGGCAAAAGATCGCCAGATGGTTAACTCGATAGGCACGTAATGAGTAATCTCGCATCCACAGATGCACTAAGCTCTAGAGTCAATCTAGGCGCATGTTTGCTCCTGATAACAATAGACAATGCATGTCGCCAGTAGTTAATTAGGTAGATAAGAAACTTCCCCCGGTGAAGTCATCCCTAATGGGTAACTTGTGTAATCTTGATGTGCAGACTCAGGGCTTTCCTGTAACAGCTACGCGCAACATATGCACGCGGTCAAACTAGGCAGGGTATAAAGTCATTTGCCTTCTGATCAATAAACGCTGGTCTTCGCTCCAGCTTGCCTCACGTGTCTTGCTTGACCAGTCTCCTCCGGGACCCTCCGGCCCACATCGGGCCCCGATCCAACAAACCCCTGCATTAGACAATAAGCAGTTGCATAAGATAATGAGCATTTGCATGAAACTCTTATTATCCAGGCCTTAATATTTAATACACTGGTAGTAAATAGGGAACCTGTGCAAGTAATGATTAAGTCTTGCCAATGTAGTACAGGACTGATATTCCCTAATATGCTCCATGAACATGTGAGAGGTTAAAATGAGTTGGGTCATTCAGCTGCAAGTTAGGGAGGCGGTGTTCAAAATAAGTTTGAAGATCTAGGTCTGATTTTATCTTCCCTCCAAGTTCCCTTCCTTCCTTTCTTTTAAAAAAGTCTTGCTAATCTAGCAGTGGAGCGGCTGGATGAAAAAAGTAGAGAGCAGGGGAAGAGGTTTTAAAGCAGCTCTGTTCTAATAGTGCCTTCTGCAAATCTGAATAAGCAGAGCACAGCTACCTTAAGAGGTTAGAACATAAGAACAGCCGTGCTGGAACAGGCCACAGCCCATCCAGTCCAGCATTCTGTCTCACACAGTGGCTCACCATTCTCAAGGAGATGCCTTCACCTGCTTAGGATTCCCTGGAAATGGCATTGAGAGATATCCTGCCTATCTCTCCAACCCTGAGGTTGTCCTTAGGTATCCATAATTATAGCCATTGATACCCTTGTCCTCCATGAACTTGTCTAATGCTTTCTTAAAGCTGTCAAGACTGACAACTGTCACCACTTCTTCTGGCAGGGAGTTCCATACACTAGTAATCCTCTGGGTGAAAAAGTACTTTCTCTTATTTGTTTGAGAACTAGTACCCAAAAGTTTCAATGAGTGTCCCCTAGCTCTAGTGTTGTGTGATAGGGAAAACAGTTTTTCCTTATCTACTTTGTCCACACCATGCATGATTTTATAAACTTCAATCAGGTCACCTCTTAGACGCCATTGTTCAAGATTGAAAAGGCCCAACCGTTGCAGCCTCAGATGGTAAGGAAGGTGTTCCCCTAATCATTCTGGTTGCCCTCCTTTGCACTTTCTCAAGCTCCATAATATCCTTCTGGAGGTATGGCGACCAGAACTGTACACAGTATTCCAGATGGGGCCTCACCATAAATTTATAAAGAGGCAAAACGACACTTGCTGACTGATTTTCTATACCCTTCCTAATGATACCTAACATTGAGTTTGCTTTTTTCACTGCTGAGGCACACTTGGTTGACACCTTCATTGAGTTGTGCACCAGGACACCAAGGTCCCTTTCCTGGTTTGTCACAGAGAGTTCAGACCCCATCAGTTTATAAATGTAATTGAGGTTTTTTTGCCCCAACATGCATCACTCTGCACTTACTAATGTTGAAACTCATTTGCCACTGTTTTGCCCACTCCCCCAGTGTCAAGAGATCCATCTGGAGCTCCTCACAATCTCTCACAGTTTTCACTACCCTGTATAATTTAGTGTCGTCAGCAAATTTGGCTACCTTGCTTTTTACTCCTACCTCTAGATCATTTATGAAGAGGTTGAAAAGCAGGGGTCCCAGTACTGAACCTTGGGGGACCCCACTCTTGACTTCCCTCCACTTGGAGAAGTGTCCATTTAGTGCTACCCTCTGTTTCCTGTCCCTTAGCCAGTTGCTGATCCAGGACAAGACCTGTCCCTTTATTCCATGACTGTTAAGTTTATTCAAGAGCCTTTGGTGTGGGACCTTGTCAAAAGCCTTCTGAAAGTCCAGATAAACAATGTCAACTGGATCCCCCTTATCCACATGCTTGTTGACACTCTCAAAAAATTCCAACAGATTAGTGAGGCACGATTTGCCCTTGTAAAAGCCATATTGGCTCTCCTTTAGCAGTGCCTTCTCTTCTATGTGCCTATTAATTCTATCTTTTAGGATGGTTTCCATCACTTTACCTGGGACACATGTCAAACTGACAGGTCGGTAATTTCCTGGATCACCCCGGATCCTTTTTTGAAAATTGGTGTTACATTCGCTACCTTCCAATCATCAGGCACAAAGCCTGATTTGAGGGAAATATTATATATTTTGGCTAGGAGATCAGCAATTTCATCTTTTTGTTCCCTGAGAACTCGTGGATTGATGCCATCTGGTCCTGGTGATTTGTTAGTGTTTAGCTTAACAAGACATGCAAGGACCTCCTCCCTGGTTATTTCTATCTTGCTTAATTCTTCGGTTTCCCTCCCTACGAAGATAGGCTCTGTTTTGGGCATGTGGTCTCTGTCTTCTTCACTGAATACTGAAGCAAACAATTCATCGAGTCTCTCTGCAATCTCTGTTTCCTCTTTAATAACCCCTTGTCTTTCATTGTCATCTAATGGTCCAATGGCCTTGCTAGTTGGGTTCTTACTTCTAATGTACTTAAAGAAGTCTTTGTTATTTCTCTGAGTATTTTTAGCTATACGCTCCTCAAAGTCTTGCTTTACTTTCCTGATTGTTGCCTTGCATTTGTTCTGTCAGAATTTATGTTTCTGCCTGCTGTCCTCATTCGGACAAGCCTTCCATCTTCTAAATGAGCTTTTCTTGCTCTTGATCACTTCCCGAACATCTCCTGTAAGCCACATCGGAGTCCCCTTGGAACTGGCAGTGCCCTTTTTCCTTTTGGGTATGCATTCCAATTGGGCCTCTTTTATTGTTTTTGTAAACAGCCTCCATGCCTCTTGGAGTGTTTGGACTCTCTCAATTTTCCATTTCAGCTTCTTTTTTACTAGTTTCCTCATCTTTGGGAAATTTCCTTTTCGAAAATTTAAGGTCTCTGTGTTAGATTTTATCAGTGACTTGCAGTCTATGATCAAGTTAAACATAATTGAGTTGTGGTCACTGTTCCCTATTGGATCAGTCACATTAACATCTTGCACCAGATCCTGAGTATTACTCAGGATCAAGTCAAGGATTCTTGTATCTCTAGTTGGGTCTTCAACCATCTGTCCCAGGGAACAATCATTTAGCATATCTAGGAACTTTATCTCTTTATCATGTGCTGAACAACAGTTCACCCAGTCTATGTGAGTCCCCCATTATAACCAGGCTTCCCTTCTTGGATGCCTCCTTTACAACATTCTCCAACTGCCAGTCTCCCTCAAGAGTTTGGGTCGGAGGCCCATAGTATATGCCTACTGTTAGACCATCCTTGTGGCCTGGTACTCTTACCCACAGAGCTTCTAATGGTGACTCCAAATCACCTAGATATTCCAATTCATATGATTTTATCACTTCTTTGACATACAAGGCTACACCACCTCCCGTTTGCCCCTTCCTATCCTTCCTGTACAGTTTGTAGTCTGGGATAACTGTATCCCATTGGTTATCATCCGTCCACCAGGTTTCAGTGATACCAATAATATCAATATTCTTATCTATTGCTAAGTATTCCAGCTCCCCTATTTTGTTCCGGAGGCTTCTGGCATTTGTATACAAGCATTTATATATGCTTTCCTGATACAGTCTTTTGAGTCCAGTTGCATTGTTAGACTGCCTCTTGCATCCTTCTGCTAGAGTGCTGCTGACTAGCTCCTTGCTCTGCTCAGTAATTTTTGCATCCTCCTCACTACTCAAGTACACACTTTCCCAAACCGGATGCTGCCCAGCTCCTGTCGCCTTTCCCCCAGTTATCAGTTTAAAAGCTGCTCTGCAGCCTTTTTGATGTTGAGTGCCAGCAATCTGGTCCCATCATGGTTCAAATACAACCCATCCCTCCTGAACAGATTTGGCTTGTCCCAAAATGTTCTCCAGTTCCTGACAAATCTGAAGCCCTCCTCTCGACACCACCGCCTCTTCCACACATTGAAGCTTCTGAGCTCTGCCTGGTAGGTCCTGTGCGAGGGACAGGCAGCACTTCTGAAAATGCTACCTTGGAAGTCCAGGACTTCAATCTTCTTCCTAACAACCTAAATTTGGCTTCCAGAACAGACCACTTGGCCTTCCCAACATCATTGGTACCAACGTGTACCATGACAACTGGCTCATTCCCAGTTCTCTCTAATAATCTATCTAGATTTCTTGTGATGTCTGCAACTTTTGCACCTGGCAGGCAAGTCACCATACGGTTATCATGTGCATCACAAATCCATTTCTCTGTATTTCTAATTATTGAATCGCCTAGTACAAGGAGCCTCTCTCCTGCAATCTGTTCATCTACATGCACCTCATCAACCATATTGAGGGAGAGAACCTCAGTTTGTTCCTGTTGTTTATCTTCCTGGATCTCATCAAGTGTGATGAAGGAGAGATCATCAGGTGGAACCAATTGTTCCTCTGTGTGTTCCTCATCAGGTGTGATGACGGAAAGAGCCTCAAATTTATTCTGTAATTTCAGACTCTCAGAGTGATCCCCTACTCTTCTCCTCCTTTGAGTCACATTCCTCCAAACATCTCCCTCCTGAGTTAGTGAAGGGCCTTCTCCCTCAGAACTGTGCCCTGTCTCTTCTTTGTCCAGCATAGTCTGCTCCGCTCTGTCCAAGAACAGCTCAAGCTCCTTAATTTGTTGATGATTAGATATGCAGGCCTCTAGCTGCTGGACCTTCTCTTCTAGTAGCGCAACCAGCTTGCACTTGCTGCAAGCGTAGTTCTCCATATGCTTTGGCAAGAACACAAACATGGCACAAGTATTGCAGGTAACTACAGCTGTTCCCTCAGAATCCATTTTAACAAGTGCAGTATTCTGGGCCTCAAAAATGTACACGTTTACTACCTTTCTACCTAGTAAGACTATATTCTTCCTTTGTTACTAGTTTGCAATCTCACGCGCCGTTAAGCTCTGCTTAAGAGCACATGCAGAGTCAAAGGGGCTGACCCTGAAAGAGCTTAGAGCTTTTAAAGGCTAGTGTGGCTCCGCCCCTATGAGTCACAGTTCAGGGAAGGGCCTGGTGTGGCTCTGCCCCCCTGCTTCTGGAAGCTTCTTACTGCTTCCTCTGTTTGAACAGAGGTGGCTCTCAGCAGTTTAAATTATCAATTTAAATTAGTGGAGGCCTCTAAAGCAGCTCTACTCCAACTGCAAAACTTACCAGTGCTCACTTCCTTTGTTTGGCTCTCCTCAGCAGCAGCTCTGCTTAAGAGCACATGCAGAGTCAAAAGGGCTGACCCTGAAAGAGCTCAGAGCTTTAAAGGCTAGTGTGGCTCCTCCACTATGAGTCACAGTTCAGGGAAGGGCCTGGTGTGGCTCTGCAAACAAGCATGATATAAAATGCCCACCTGTCTTTCTGTCAATCTCCCCCTCCCCACCCCTTTTGTTGGCCAGTTTGCACAGTTCTCAGACAGCAAGACTTTAAAGGAAAAAGAGAAAATGAAAAAGAAGGGGAAAAGAAGAGGAAAACAAGCAGATTTAGGCATTGGGTGTGGAATAAAAGGTTTCAAAAAGTTAACAAAATGTGACCAAAGCTCATTTCTCCCCTGTTTCTATGTGGCTTCTGTGTGGATAGGTGATGTGAATTTATCCAGGAAAACCAAGCTTCCTGGGGGCAACTTCAGAGCTGATACATTTTCATTTTTCTTACTATGTAGTCACACCCTAACTCCTTTTGACAAGGATGGGTTTTGTGACTATTTATAATACGCACACCCTCTTTAGAAGTACAGCTGGCTGCCATGAGAGAAAATCCTCTTTTTGTATGTGCATCCTATATGAGTAAGGAAACCACTGTGTCTTCTTTAAAAAGGTGACAAAAACATCCAGTTTTGCTCTCTGGTGGTATATTTTACACCTGCTAATTCCTGAGGGAGTTTGTGTATCTTTAAAAAAAAAACATAGGTTTATAAATGTTTAATTACGTACAGATGCACAGAGTGAATTTGCAGCATTTTACAAGGGTACGCTCTTTTTAAAAGGTAAACAAAAACAACCTTTCTTTTCTTTAGTCATATGGTTTACTTTAAAAAAATATTTTCCTAACAGTACTCTGGGAAAATTATGATACTTTTAAAGCTTCTTGAAATAATATAGACAAAAAACCTCCGGTTACATTTGCTTTCCAGCTGGCTGCCCAACCTCTACTTGGAAAGGAGAAAGAATAGTAACAGATGTCACCATTTTAAGAAGGTGAACTTGTAAACTGATTTTTTATCCAGGAAAGATGTCACACCAAGAAGAAATTTGCAGGGGAGGAAGGAAAATGTGTTCGTTCCTTATTAATAGAAAGATAGTCTATAGGCCAGGTTCTTCCAGATGATCCTGTAGTTTTCCAGGTGTTCCTAGAGTAAAACTCCATGACCACTTACAACTGCCCATACTGCTGGGTTCCAGCAGGGTTGCACACAAATTTGTGTACACAGTTGCACACAAATACACACACACACACCACATGGTGTTTCTACAGAGTTTGGATGCGTTTGTAGCATCAGAGTCAGTAGCAACTTCAATAGTTATCTGAGTGAACTACAGTTACAACGGTTGGCATTGATTAAGGCATATCAAGTCATCATAGATGTTGAAAATAGAAGCAACTGCTTTCTGTTCTTTGTGGCTGAACTGGAAGAAGAACTACAAGGCAGGAGTGCATGGCTTGTACACATAGCAATAATGGAGCTTAGTGTTACTAGCATACCAATGCAAGTGGTATGGGAGTTCAGGGCATTTTGGGGTGTTCAGCCTGGTTTATTTTTCTCACTTCCCTTCGTGCCACCTTAGCTTTCTTGTCTTCCAAGGTCAAGTAAGTAGCATCTTTGTTCAGAATTTACATGCTTTTTTTTTTTTTGCTATGCTACATCTGAAAATCCCATTTTCCAAGCAGGATTTTTAAGCATGTGTGATGCACTAAGATATTTTCCAGTGGCCAATCATAGTAGTTTAGAATTAACTGCAACTTTGGCATACCAATATTATAGCAATAATAAATTGAATTTCATTTGTTGTCATCAGTTAACTCATGCAAAGAATATTCATATGGCTTCTGTAGCGATGGATCAATGTTAGTAAATGTCTACTGGGTCATAAATATGCAAAGCTGGGCCACATTGCTAGAATGTTTAATGCAGAGTTTCTGACACAATTTTTAAGCTTGCCATCAAAAACATAAATTGGCTGTATGGGCATGTCTGAACTATTATGAAATCATGTGACTAGGCACCTTCATTTGTCCTTGTGACACAACACAAAGTGTAGCCATAGGGAAGTTGGTTAAAACAATGTTTCGGTCTGTTGCCCAAGGAAATGCAACATAAAATGAGTTGGTGGTACAGTATTCTAGCTTTTTGTGGATTCCCCATGCCCAATTGGCATGGGACCTTGGCAGAGGTTAAACCAGTTGAGCAAACTCCTGGCCGCTGGCCCTTGCCAGTACGGAAATTAAGGGGGGTGGATTAATGATAGGGTTTGATTCACCCAATTAATGACCTGACCGATGGTTCCGCTGGGAGGGCATTTCTCCAGACTCAGTTATCCATTAAGGTAATCACTCATCTCCGAGTCAAGCCTTATACCTGGCGCAAATAGAAGCCATGTTTACCCCAGTCTAAGCTTTAGACAATGGTGTTTCCCCTGTCAATGTTTGCCCACGTTAATTAACTTCGCCAAGAGAGATTCCTAATTAACCCGAGTAAATAGGTGATGTGATTTTCTGTCAGATGACGGTTTTTCCCTGCCTTGCCTTCTGATCTATAAATGATGATGTCTTTTCCTCAATAAACCACTGATGTGATCTCGCTCCATACTGCCTCGTATCGTTTCTTGATCAGTCTCCTCCGGGACCTAACGGCCGTCCAGCGGCCCCGATTCCTACATCTGGTGACCCCGAGACGTGATCTTACCCGTGAGTAAGCGATCACACGGTCCGGTTCTGCGCTTGAACCGCGTCCACTCATCCCGGAGGACAGCGCGGCAGCCCGGCCGGTAAACCAGCCGGTCGGAAGAACGGCCTAAGCGGCGAGGCATTACTGAGAGGTTTCCTACAGCTTGCTCCCAACTTTCGCGGCGGCTTGCAGGTTACGGAAAAATGCGTTCCGCTCAGGGTCAGCTGTGAACCCCTGACAGCGCAGAGGCCACCGAGGGCCCGTGGTAGGGGACCACGCTCCGAGCTCTACCCAAAGAATCGTCGCCAGAACCTATTACCTTGCCCAAAGACGCTTCGACTCGTCCCGAGGAGGAAACTTCGGAGGACCCACGCAGGTAATATGGGGACTTGTCCTCAGCGGCAAGGTCCATCCGCTAGCCAAAGAACTCGTGAAGAAGAGTTCAGAATCCTGGCCAGGGTGTTTCAGTTAAGGTTTCACAGCCTAGAGCTACCGAGACTTTTGTCGTACCTAAGGGAACACTGCCTGCTTTACCCAGAAGTAGGTACATTAACCCTTAAGCTTTGGGATCAGATAGGAGACTGCATTCAGCAACCCCCGAAAGCTCCAGGAGGCGTAATTCGCACATGGGGTAAATGTAGGAAACTCTTAGCGGAGATAGAACCAGTCCGGGTAGAGGCCAAAGAACCCCCAGCGCCAGCCGAACCATCGGCGCCCACGGCGCTCTATCCGTCATTACAGTTCAAGCAGAGTAGCGTAGGGAGCTTTCCCTCGGTGACAGCTGCAGACGTCACCGACGGAATGCAAGGAATGAGGAGCGCAGGCGCTTCTCTGACAGCTCCAGGTTCCCAAGCTACCAAGAGTGCCCTTCAGTGCACAGTTGAGGAAGAACTTAGGAAGGGGGATTTGCCAGCAGAAGAACTAACTGAGCTTAGTCAGATTTGTCCAATTCGCATGGAGATGGATGCCCTTACGGGGGCCCAGCAGATAGTTCATTCACCAGTCCCGTATAAGTTTCTCATGGCTATACGGAAGGCCATTTCAGAGACAGGGCTCCAAAGTCGCGTCACTAGGGGCACGCTTCAGCAAGTGTGCGAGAACACCATGTTCATTCCACATGACTGGAAAGCCGTCATGCGGATGATGCTCAACCCTAGCCAGTATTTGATTTGGGACAGCGAGTTTCGCCTTGAGGCTCAGACTAGGGCTGCCAGGATGGGAGGCACAGTACTTCCTGACCAGTTATATGGTTCAGGTGCCTTCGAAGCCATCGATGCGCAGATCAACTTGCCACTAGCCACTCTTCAGATGTCAGCCGAGGCTGCCTTTAGGGCTTTTTTCAAGGTTCCAGCAACTGGCAAAGCGGCTAAAAATTATACCGCAATTAAGCAGGGAGCCCAGGAGCCCTACATGGACTTCATCAATCGCTTGGAGGAAGCGATCAGTAGGCAGATAGATAATGAGCAAGCCCAACAAGAGCTCATGATGAAGTTAGCTAAGGACAATGCCAATTTAGACTGCCGTAAAATCTTGCAGTCACTGGGTAATCGTCCTGACTTGACTCTCACGGACATGATTAGAGCTTGCGCCGACGTTGGCACAGAATCCTATAAAATGGGTTTGCTAGCGGCAGCAGTGCAAGGGGGTAAGAGACCCAAAGGTAAGAACCAAGGAGCATGTCACAATTGTGGCAAGGTCGGTCACTTCGCTAGGCAGTGCCGATCCAAGGGAGGCGGACAAAATTCCGGCCGTTCCAAGGCTCCAAACACCTTGTGTCCGAAGTGCAAGAAAGGCTACCATTGGGCCAGGAACTGTCTGAGTTCGGGAAACTGGAACGCGGGCATGTCACTGGCCCCGGTCCAAACAGAGGCTTCCCTCGTTCAGAGCTCACCAGAGCTAGACTAGATTCAGGTCACATTCCAGGCATTGCGAGGGCGCAGGCCAGCCCCAAGGGTAGTACAGAGCTAGAATTGACTTGTCAGGCAGACGTTACATGCAACCTGCCAGGCACGGTCTATCTGGTGGACTCCCAGTACATGGGTCCACTGCCCAACGGCTTTATAGGTTTGGTTTTGCCCCGCAGTGTAGCAGGAGCACGCGGAATTCTTGTAATTCCAGGAGTCGACTCCAATTTTTCAGGCGTTCTCCAAGTTCAGCTTTGGACGCACCTACCCCAGACAATTCACAAAGGAGACACATTAGCACAACTGATTATGGTTCCTTGTCACTCGCCAGCAGATAGCCAGGGAAGGCTCAGGGACAGCTCAGAGTCCCGGTCAGAGGACCGGTCGAGCGCCAGTGAGGCAGTACAAGGATACCAGGTCTTAGTGACAGTGGAGAACAACATTAAGTGGAAACAGCGCCCGGTTATCGAGGTATTTTTGAATAAAACATCGTTCTCAGGGCTGCTCGATACCGGAGCGGATGTGTCCGTGATAAGCAGAGGCCAGTGGCCGCGGGAGTGGGCCATTGAGCCGGTCTCCGATGTGTGGGGGGTAGGCGGCATTCAGGAAGCTTTTAGGAGCCGGGAATGGGTAGAAGTCACAATCCAAGGGCTGACGGCACAGCGGTAATTCGGCCGCACATTCTTGACGTGCACATCAACCTTTGGGGGCGAGACATCTTGCAGCAGTACGGTGCTACGCTTACCTTCGGGTAATGGCGTTGCCACTTAAATGGCTCACCGATACGCCGGTCTGGGTAGAACAATGGCCGGTAGTGAGAGAGAAATTAGTCGCCCTTAAGCAGCTGGTTAAAGAGCAGCTAGACGCAGGACATATAGAGCAGTCCACTAGTCCCTGGAATTCGCCAATTTTTGTCATCAAAAATAAGTCGGGGAAGTGGCGACTCCTCCACGATCTCAGAGAGATCAATAAATGCATACAGCCAATGGGTCCGCTTCAATGCGGCATCCCAAATCCTAATATGATTCCCGAGGGGTGGGAGATCCTAGTTGTAGATCTCAAGGATTGTTTTTACATGATTCACTTAGACCCCAGGGACCGGGAAAGGTTTGCCTTTACGGTGCCGGTTGTGAACCACAGTGAGCCCACGCAGCGTTACACGTGGAAATTTTTGCCACAGGGCATGCTCAATTCGCCCACCCTGTGCCAAATTTATGTTCACAACGCACTGGCAAAGTTCCGAAACCTTCCCAAAGTGTTAGTTTGTCATTTCATGGACGACATCTTGGTCGCGGTGCCGCAACTCGGCAGCGAAATGTTTTCAGACCTCCAGGCCAGTCTGGGGGAGAAAGGGTTACTCATTGCCCCAGAGAAAGTGCAGAGAACCGAACCCTTCTCATACTTGGGTCATCAGCTTCTCCGCTCTTTCGCAGCACCAGTTTTGCCCCAAGTCAACTTGAAGGATTCAGTCACCTTAGTAGAATTGCAACAGGTTTTAGGGAACATTAATTGGGCCAGACCATACTTCCGATTGGATACGGATCTCTTAAAACTGCTCTTCTCGCTGCTAACCTTAGGTAAGCAGCCGGCAGACCGGATACAAATTTCTCGAGAAGCACGCTTGGCTCTCGAAAAAGTCAACCAAGTTCTCAGCCAGAGGTGGGTAGATAGGATCACCCCAGGGCCATATGCTCCGATCCTGAACTTGTACATCGTCCGGGCAGGATCCATGTTCACCGGAGCTCTAGGAGTAGATTCCGAGAAAGGAGCGAGCATCGTGGAATGGGTGTACTTGCCGAACACCTCTTCCCTAAACATCGTTCCTCCCCAAGAATTGGTCTCCGCGGTGGTCTACCACGGAAGGCTGAGAGCTAGGGACATTTCAGGGCACGACTTAGCCAAAATCGTAGTTCCGTTCACCAAACAACAGATTCAGCAGTTGATGCAGCTCGGTGACTCGCTTCCAATTGCTTTGGAGGGATTCACCAGATGCTTGGCATACCATTTGCCAAAGGACCCCAGACTTGTCTCACTTCAAACGCAGACAGTCAGCTTGTTCGAATTGCTCTCGCTGGTTCCGCTTCAGGGGGCCAGGACAGTTTTTACGGATGGGGGTCGCACATATGGTGTCTTAACTTGGCAGGAGGGCCAGGCAGAGTTGGCAGCGGTGAACCTTGCCTTGCGCACCTTCGCCAAAGAGCGCCTAAACATCATTACTGACAGTCAGTATGTCAGGAATTTGCTTCACAGTCTACCGGGAGCATACATTACTCCCGCGATAGACAAGAACTTGCTTAGTCTGTTTCTCACTGCTCAATTTCATTTGCGAAACCGCACGGAGCCGCTCTATATTGCCCACATCCGAAGTCACCAAGACCTACCGGGTCCGATTTCCGCGGGCAATAGCAGAGCGGATGCGGCGGCAAAGGAGATTCAGCAACGTTCAGTGTTAGGTGTTTTTACTACGCCCATTCAGAGTCATGCATTCTTTCACCAAAATGCCAAGGCGCTAGCCAGACAGTTCAATCTGCCACTTTCTCAAGCCCAAGGCATAGTTCGCTCTTGCCAGCATTGTGCAGGGGCACCAGGGGGGCCCTCGTGGGGGTCAACCCACGAGGGACAAAGGCTAACCAGGTGTGGCAGATGGATGTCACGCATGTTCCGCAGTTTGGCAGATGGCAGTACATGCACGTTTGCATAGATACTTTTTCTTAATTCGTTTGGGCAACGGCGCAGAAAGGGGAGACTGCTTCCCACGTGGAGCAGCACCTCCTTTCCTGCATCACGGCTATGGGCAAACCACGGCACGTGAAAACCGATAACGGCCCAGCCTACTGCTCTAGGCAGTTGGCCGCCTTCATGGCCACATGGGACATTAAGCATACTTTTGGCGTTCCTTACAATCCGCAGGGGCAAGCGATTGTGGAACGGGTCAATCGGACGCTCAAGTCCTATATTGACAAACAAACAGAAAGGGGGGAGCCACCAGCCCTCCCCAAGTCACAGGCTCAGGCACAGCATTGTCTGAATAAGGTATTGTTCACGTACAATCACCTTAATGTTTTTTTCGGATTGCATGCCGCAGGAGAAGCACTTCCGCCGTTCGGAAGCTCTCCCGCGACCGATGGTCCGATACCGGGTGCCACCGGACCCTTCTTGGAGGGGCCCGGCGCCACTTGTAACCTGGGGAAGAGGGTATGCTGCAGTTATGTCTCCTACAGGTGTCGTTTGGATTCCAGCCCGGTGTGTCAGACCTCACTTGGAACTACATGGCGTGGACCCAGTCCGACCCGAGTCCGATCCCGGAGATGGAGGACCTCACCCTGACCAAGAGGACCCGGCGGGAGAGGCGACGGCTGCGGACGCCAGCACCGAGGATCACCTGGGGGATGGTCAAGACCCTTTGCAGTGAGGCCCGGGACGCCCTCCAACGTGAGGAGAAGGAGCCGACACCGGAGAATTTTGTAGCTGCAGTCTTTGCCCAGATTGGTGCCAACTCCGTGGCATTCACCATCATCCTGATCCTCTCCCTACTTGCTGGGGGAGGCGTTCAGGCCGCCTCATTGAAGGCCAACGATTTGATGCCCGGTGGAGACCTCTCTGCCAGGATGCAGTACAGCATGTGGGGAAGGTTGGTGGGTCTCGTCAACCAGTCCGATTTTTGCCTGAGACGGGACATTGGTTCTGCCTCAATCTTGAGCACCTGCCTCATCCCAGTGTGCCACTCTCCAGGCACGCACCCCAGGGATGGGGACTGGCTTGTGAAACGGATTTTCAGCCCATACATCCCAGCGGCTTCTTCAGAATACGCCCGTTGGGAGATGCGGCTCACCATGACTTTGCCGGCTGATGCAGCCACTCTCCACACTCCTCGAGTGGCGGTCAGCCCGAACTCTACTTGTGGTCGAATGACCGGCTGCTCCGCAGTCGGTCGAACCCGGCGCCGCTGCCTCAACGTCGGCAGTGGCAATTGGACTTGTGGTAACCCAGTGAAACTTGGCTCTATGTATGCTCATGTTACATTACCATCTGGTTGGTTCTTTGCATGTGATCAGTACACTTGGAACTACATTCCCGCGAATGTATCAGATGCTACTTGTTGTATCAGTCGTTTGACACTGTTACTCCCTACTAAGGATATGGTTACCCCAAGCACAAATGTTACTAATGTTTCAGCACCCATACGACACACTCGCACCACCCAGTTAGACAGCTTGTGTGAGAGCAGCTTTAGAGTAATGAGTTCAGCCGAATATCTCTCGTTGGCAGTCAGCATTTTTGGCGTGCCAGGCCTAGCCGTCGGCAACGCTCGAAGGATTGGTCGACTGGCTTGCGGACTAGCCAAAGCCATTAACCATACCTCCTCGGCGATAGCGCTGCTCAACCAGGAGCAGGCAGAACTTCGCCATGCCATACTTGACAATCGAGCGGCTATAGACTACCTCTTATTGCTTCATCATCTGGGTTGCGAATCCTTTCATGGTATGTGTTGTTTTAATCTTACTGACAACTCCCGCAAGGTACAGAGTCAGCTCACGGACCTCCACACCATAGTCGAAGGCATCAGAGAGGGTTCTGCATGGGGAACTTGGTGGAGTTCATTGTGGAACTGGATGTGGTCGTGGATCCCGTGGGGATGGCTCCAGACGGTGCTCAAAGTGATTGGGGGGGTGATTATACTAGGCATAGCCATATGCTGCTTCGCACAATGTATTCCCTCACTGATATCTAAGTGCCACTCCAGGAAGAAACCCCGAAGCGTCATTCCCGATCATCAGCTGATGCCCCTCTTGCGCAGAGTCGCCGGTCAGGCTCTTAAATAAAACAGAAAGGGGAGATGTGGATTCCCCATGCCCAATTGGCACGGGACCTTGGCAGAGGTTAAATCAGTTGAGCAAACTCCTGGCCGCTGGCCCTTGCCAGTACGGAAATTAAGGGGGGTGGATTAATGATAGGGTTTGATTCACCCAATTAATGACCTGACCGACGGTTCTGCTGGGAGGGCATTTCTCCAGACTCAGTTATCCATTAAGGTAATCACTCATCTCCGAGTCAAGCCTTATCCCTGGCGCAAATAGAAGCCATGTTTACCCCGGTCTAAGCTTTAGACAATGGTGTTTCCCCTGTCAATGTTTGCCCACGTTAATTAACTTCCCCAAGAGAGATTCCTAATTAACCCGAGTAAATAGGTGATGTGATTTTCTGTCAGATGACGGTTTTTCCCTGCCTTGCCTTCTGATCTATAAATGATGATGTCTTTTCCTCAATAAACCACTGATCTGATCTCGCTCCATACTGCCTCGTATTGTTTCTTGATCAGTCTCCTCCGGGACCTAACGGCCGTCCAGCGGCCCCGATTCCTACAGCTTTTTACTCAAGAAGATGTAAACCTGCTTCTGCAATCCAGAGCAGAATTCTTCATTTTTATTTTACACATTAAATCATTGTTATGGTTTGAGTTACAGACAAACAACCTTCCCCTGTAGCTCAATAACATATTTTCCTGTTTCCTTGTTTCTACCATCTGGTGGTGTATGCTGAGATGCAGAATAAAATGTAAACAAAGACAAAGGTAAATCAAAAGGAAGGTAGATGTATTGGAGTGCAGATCCATCTGATTAGCACTATTCTCATCTGAAATGTTTACTTCTACTACTTAAGGGTGCAGCCTGATAGAGCGGTTCTTCTATGCCTGTCACAGTTCATGCAGGTTGTAAAATTCACACATTCATGCTTCTTTTAGCCAAAGATTCTGAAGGGTTCAAAAATTATTGACTTATTATTTTATACATATATGCGTATTACTTGCCTATGATTAGATAGACACTAGATGCCCCAGGTATGCTCTCAGAATTACCAGTTATCTTACACAGACTCCTTGATTCATTGTATCATTATATCTTTATGGCCAGGCTTGTAGAAACTCTAAGCTGGGCTTTTCCAAAGTGCTACCCCTAAAGGTCACTTTTGTTTCTCACTTTTGGTGAAATTTAGTTATTTTAACAAAGAAAATCAGCCACGTGGTCCATGTTCAAATCATTTTTTTAAATGCAATGAATGCAGGAGCAAGGTGATACCTTTATTTGGATCTCTAAAAAAATTTTTGCAAGCTTTCGAGATCAAAAGGTCTCTTCATCAGGCAGGCATAAAATTATTAATGAAAGTTCATGCCATGGTGAAGTTGTGCCAGGCGCTGTATGCAGAAATACAGGCCAGACAAACAGCAAAAGATTTCATGGTGTTTTAATATCACCACCATCACAACCACCACCCAGGAAGCTGGGTGGTATCACCTCGCACCTGCATTCTTTGCAATGTTTTATGATGTGAACATGGATCACATGGCTCATTTTCTTTGTTTGCCTATGGAACTACCTGATACCGCAGAATAGCTGCCTGGCATGGACTTTTCAACACCAGAACAACAACACAAACAACTCAAGGAACACTGGATCACTAGGTAATAATCTGGCCAACACTCCCAGTAATAAGGCTGGGAGTGGCGCCCCGGACAGGAGGATTTTAATTCCTAGAAGCATATTGTAAGTCTGTACATTGGCTGATCAGTGCTTTGGGGAATTGACTTAGGCTTCTGGGAATTGAATTCCAAAAACCAAAGATTGGGAAACACTGTTATTAGTACAGTGTAAAAATTTTAGTTACAGACAGAGCAATCACTTCTCTTAAATCTACCATTTTCAGAAAAATGGTTTCCCTCCAAATTTTTCTTGTACAGTATACATATTTCATGTTTTCATGGTGGCATATAAGTGTAATTACTTTGCTTTATACAACTGTTGATTCAAAGTCCTTTAAAATACTATAGAACTGAAATGATTTATCAGTATAGCAACAGTATAACCTGTTTAGTTACTGCCAACTGATTTAGAACTAGATTATTTTTTCTTGAAGTGTAATTATTATTTTTAATGACAGTGCAAAGTAATGCAAGGAAAGAGTTAAAAGTGTTCACTCCCACACCATGTTCCAGTATGTACTTCTTGAACTATGTTCTTGAGACACACCTAGTGATATTCCAAATGCAGCACTAAAACAATTTACTAAATGAAGTTAAGAAGCAAAAAAATACAACAAGGAACGCAACAACAACAAAACAAAAACAAAGATGAGCTCTGAGGGTAGAACAAAAGTACAAAATGTACTAGATGCTGATGCAAAGAGGTTGGTCTTCCTTGGGATGAATGTTAATGATTGTTGAAAAAAATTAAAAATAATAAGTGAAGAACAGGGGATAGAGAGCAGGACAAGAGCCTGTCAAACTAGATCCTCCCAAACTAGATCCTGAGAACCTTCCAACTACTTTTCCACATCCTAAATAGTTTTAGATATGAGCTGCTTAAACAAAACTGCATGTACATATGTTAATGTGCCAATGTGTATTTGTTTTAATGCAGTAGTTTTTGATACAATGAGGAAGATGCTGTCTAAAGAAAAACAAATAAAAATGCCACTCAGTAAAATAGATCTTGGGTAGCTTCCATACCTCCTATTCAAGCAAGGGTTTTTGGCTAAAAAGGTAAAGACTGTAGCCATTCAAAATACAACTCAAATATTCCTACATTCATCAAAATACCAGATGAAATCAAAATAATAATCAAATTTCAGACAGAATGGTTTGGTTGTTGCAGAATTTGTTTGTTTTTCTCCAATTATTCTTCAGTTTCTAGAATCATTCTGGATGGTACATATATACGTAAAGCTATCAGTTTGCCACTGATTGCTATATTCATCAGCCTCAACCTAACACCAACAAAATCCCAAATGTTATCTCTCACCTGCCCATCCCTCCCAGTACAAAAGCTTATCTACTTTCCTGCTAGTTCCCTGGGACTGCAGATGTGGCATCTTACAGCAATCAGAACAAAACTGGACAACTACATGTCCCAGCTTCAAGAAAGACTATCAAGAAAAGAAAGCCAACCTTGGCCCTTCCATTAGCAATAGCTACACATTTGCTGCTCTAGCAGCAGTTCTAGAGTACGTAAGACCATGGGAAAAATATTGGAGCCTCGAAAGATGTCTAAGTGGGACATCCTGAAGTCTGGAGAAGAAATCTCCAAATCTAGAGTTGTCATCAGGACCAAAACATAAGACCTCTTTCTGTATATTCCTGGGAGATAGTGGCTGAGATTCACATGCCTGATTGGGATGGTGTAACACAAATGGTGTAACATTTGGAGTCATATTGCCCCAAGCTGAGAAATCACCAGAGACACTGTTAGTTGCATACTGAGTTGTATGACTAATTATATTTATGATGATTTGTTCATTTTGATAATTTACTTCCAACAGTTATACCATTTGCGCAGCTACCAAGAAACTTTTGGGCAATGCATGTTTTGAAATGTTGTTGCCCAGCCCTCCATCTTGTAATAGGCATGTTACTAGTGCACAGCATGTAAAAGAACCCCCATTCCCTGCAATGTCCTTCTCTGTGGGTCAGTAAGTGGGAGGAATGGGGCAAGCAGTACTGAGCCCTGTTGGGAACCCAGTCTTCATTACAGTCAAACCTCACATAACAACGCATTCGGATAACATCATTTTCGCTTAACAATGCATTGTTATGCACTACGTGTTCCCCCGCATAACAACATTTTTAGTGTCGTTGTCCTGACAACAATGCTAAAATAACGGGACAACGACACTAAAAATGTCGTTATGCGGGAAACTCCATAGAAACCCGCATAACAACAAAAATTGCTTAGCAGCGGTACTTGGGGACCCAAGTAACGTCGTTATGCGAGGGTCTACTGTACTGTACTCATACTAAAGAGTGAACCATATTGGACTAGTAGAACATCTATTTTAGTTTTCAGCAAAAACAGGAAGTCTTGTGCCACCTTAAAAAAACCCTCAAGTTATATTTGACACAACCCACTTTCTCAAATTAAACTTCTTAATGTTAAAGTGCTCCAAGACTCCTTGATATTCTCTAGCATAATTCTGTTTGCTGTTTCTTCATTGGCATTTAGAATAGTGTCTAGATTTCTCTGCATTGGAACAACACCATTGTCAATAGTCCATGGCATCCCCAATTCTCCATTTCTTTGTGGTTGCCCAGAAAAGCTTCTGTAATGGGGGCAGCTTCTGATGGAGTCAAAACTAGTGGTTAGGAGCAGCCACAAATTGAAGACAGCAGGACATTGTAAGCCACAAACAAGAGATTAAAAATAATAAAGTACAGAAGGGAATTTTTCTCTCTCAAACCAACAGCAGTGTAGCTCATGCGTGGGTGGTCTGCTGCACTTATAAATATATATATTTCTATTTATTTATTTTTTAAAAACAGCAAGTGTATTACATTTCTTAGAGAACCTTGTTTGGGTGCATAGCTACTCAAGGTTCCAGACAGATGCATGTGTATGTGTAAACAAGCAGGCCATATTGTTCTCCACTGAGCATCTTTGGAAGACTTCCTTTAAATTATGCAAGTTTGAGCAAAATGCAAATTAACAACTCTAAAGGATACAATCTCTTGCTACAAAGTTCTTTGTTAAGTAATTAATGCAGTTCTTTAGTCACCAAAAAGCTACAAACTAGGCAGAACTCTTCATCCGATTAAAATTGGGTATAAAATCTGTGGCGGGGTGGGGTGGGGGAAATAATCCTTTTAAAATGGTCCAGATGTGATGCCCATTGTTCTCAAAGGCAGGCATTATCAAGGTCAGCTAGAGTTTGCAGATACAGCATGAAGCAAAAGTGTCAAGATACCAGTTTATAGTTGTTTCTCTCACTGGATAAAAGCCTGGCAGAGACCCCTGCAGACCTGCCTTTTTCCAAGACTGAGTTATGCAGGTTTCTTTTGTTAAAAAAAAACAGAGAGCCAGATAACAGTCTTTGTGTCAGCAAAACAAAGATCAAACATACATGTCACATTTGGACAAAAAATCAATTAAGGCCTAATTGCTAATCATATCTAGCAGCTAGAGGAGATGAAATTCTCTGCAAAATGCACTCTGACATGGAAAAGCTCCCATTCATGACAATGAAACTTCACCCAGACAGCTATTCATAGTGATTTCAACAGCAAATAAAGAGAATGGGCTGGCCATTATTATTATTTTTGGCAATTTGGTTCTTCCGTTTCTCTCATAAACATTACACCAAACTTGCCTGATGAAACTGGAGAAAGTCACTTTGTTTCTAACTCTGTGGTGATCCAGTCAAGGTTTTACTCAAGCCACTCCTTTGTTATTATAGATGAATCACAAGTTTTCTTTTCCCCATCAGTAACAATGCATTCATGTGCAGCCCAAGTCTTTACACTCCACCCCTGACATAGAAATCTTTAGATGTTATGCTATTCTAATTGACAATTCTTATACAGTCGTGGCTGGCCAGCACTGAATAATTCAAGAGACATCAGGTGCTTGCAGCAAATTTTTCCAAGTTTGGTATTTCTGACACATTTTGAATTAACCTTCTATCTAAAGAACCAGAAATGCAATGGTACGCTTCACTGGATTTTCACATACCATAACTGAGATGTGGTGTGTTACAGAAGGTCAAAGATACAATTAGCATAAAGGTCTAGGCATGCCTGCCATGTGTCCATGGAAACATCTGCAAACACAGATGTATAGCTCTCTTTGGCTATAAAGAGTGATTATTATTATTGTTGTTGTTGTTGTTGTTATATTTTGACTTGTATGCCATTATCTTTGCTTGCATATTCATTGGTTTATAATACCCCTTATTTAGCAATAGATCCAAAAAATTCTTTTAATTCTGGGAAATGTCGAGGGCACTAGTAAAAGAGGAAGACCAAACACGAGGTGGATTGACTCCCTAAAAGAACCACAGCTTTGGTTTACAAGAAATGAGCAGAGTTGTTGAGGAGAGGACATTTTAGGAGATCCCACATTCATAGGATCTCCATAAATCTGAGATTACTTGATGGCACAAAACAGAAACAAATGTTCAGGGCAGGCTTATTCACTCTGAGATCTGAGGATCCTTATGAGTTGTCTCAGCATGATACTTAGAAACCCTGATGATTTTTACATCTCAATGCAAACCTTGCCCTCCATTGAATGGTGAGATAGTTTATCCACAAGGACAATACAAGCCCCGCCCACCTCCTCCTCCTACTCTCACCCCACTCCGGACGCAACGCCAACATCCTTGCTGCTGGGCCCGGGGGCCCAGAGTGGGGTGAAGCTGAGCTTGCAGTTACTCTGCTGCAGTTACTCTTTAAAGGAAAATTAGAGCATCGAAGTCTAATTGCTAACTGATGGTCTGACAAAGTGGACTCGATCCACAAAAACTCGCATTAAAATACAGCCAGTCACCTGGCCACTCCCACAGAGTTGGCCACACCCATAGTGTGGTAGTAAAAAAAATTGAAGCCCACCACTGAGTGGAACTCATCATCCTGTTCTCAATTAGCATTAGATTCAGTAGTGTGCCAATCTGTTGGGGTCCTGTGTATGATATATGGTGGGATTCTTTTGACCTTTGCTTCAAGCAAAAGCAAGGATTGATCATTCTTTCCAGTCATTCATAATAATCAATTCTAACTTACAGCAACCTGTCACTGGGGAGAAAGTACTTAGAAGTGGCTTATCATTCCCTTCTTTAGGGCACCCTGGGAATGTGAAACTTGATGAAAGCCACACAGACTGGTTCTTCTCACAAGAAGCACAATGGGGGATTGAACTCCCAACTTGTGGCTCTGCAGCCAGATACCTTTTTCACAGATATCTAACTCACTGAGCAGATTGTGGTATTTTTGGTACACAATTGGGGTGTACCCTATGTTGTGTATGTAACTGTTTCCTTAAGAGATGCAACCTTGTATTCAAATGCAGCCTGCAGAAGGCAGCTGATCGGGCTCAGCCCACAATGCTGCAAATCACCCAATCACAGAGTAGGCGCCCTTGCAGCCACAGGTGACCTGTGGCAAGCAGCCAATCGGCACCTGTGCAGCCACAGGTAACCTGTAGCAAGCAACCAATTGGCAACCGTGCAGCCACTGGTAACCTGTAGCAAGCAGCCAATCGGCGTCCTTGCAGCCACAGGTAATCTGTAGCAGGCAGCCAATTGGCAGCCCTGGTGCAACATTCAATTGTACTGTAAAAGCATATATAAGGAGCTGCGCCTCCGCCATAACCTCATGTTCAGATTGCTTACCCTGATATAAAGATGTGTTTGGCCTTATGAATGCTGCCTACTGCATATCAATCTGCAAATATCAAATTGGCGATGAAGGTGGGATATGGCTCCCCGAAGTCTTAAGCTACCTCAGTTCGATATCAAAGATGTGGAGCAATGGGAATCTTTTGAGTGCCAGTTCAGGCACGCCATGGCCGCCAAGGGCATCAAAGACGATGAGAAAATGCGTTTCTGTCTCCTCGCACAGATTGGCCTCCCAGCGGTATGGCTCCTGATCAACTTACTCGCACCAAGGAAGGTCGAGGCGGTTCCGCTCACGCAAATCCTGACGGCCCTGCGAGAACACTTCCAGCTGGCCGTGTCCATTTTTCTGGCCAGGGTCGCCTTCCACGGGAGGGACCAGCAGCCGGGTGAGTTGATGGCTGATTACGCAGCGGCCCTTAGGTTGGCGGCCACCCAATGCTGATGGTAGAACCTGGAGATATCCCTCAGAGACCGGCTGCTATGCGGTCTGCAGGATGAAGAGGTACAGTGGAGGTTGATGGTCCGAGAGCACCTCTCGTTTCAGGCCATCTTGCGAGAGGCTCAGGTGGCAGAAGTAGCAAGGTCTGGGGTCAGGACCTTCAGAGCAAGGCATGCCATGCTTGAGGGGCCACAGTCATCTGTTCAGGCCGCATGGTGCTCGCCCCGACCCTCAGTCAGCCCTCCCTCATCTTCAGAGGCCTCTGCTCCAGCGGGTTCCTGTTCAAGTGAAGATGACGACATCCAAAAGGTGCGGAAGAAGACGACCAAGACAAGCACCAGCAACAAGGGGGGCCGCCGATGCGACGGCTGCGGAGTGCCACACTACCGAAAGTAGTGTCCCTTTTGGAAAGCCGAGTGCCACAGTTGTGGACGGCGAGGCCACATCACCAAGGTGTGCAGGCAATGGCGCAGAGGAGACCAGGAGCCAGTGGACCAGCCTCGATGGGGAGCAGACAGCATCGGGAAGGTCTCCGCTGACAAGGCGACGGTAAACCGCGTGTCCCTGGCGCACCGAATTTTTTTTGTTGAGGTACTGTTGCAAGGGGTCCTGGTTAGGATGGAGATGGACTCGGGCTCGTCCTACTCCATAATTTCCCAAAAAGAATTTTTGCGCATTCCCCCCATTGCGCGCCCAAAACTTAAGGCCCTAAAGTCAAACCTACGGGGCATGCAAGGCTACGGGATTCTGGTTTTGGGGGTGGGGAACTTTATGGTCAAATTCAAGGGTTTCACAGAAAAACTGCCCCTAGTAGACCTCAAACAAGGGTCCTGTTGCCTCCTCGGGACCCAATGGTTTGCCCCCCTGGGAATTGAACTGTCCAGCATTAATGCCATAGAGACTGACCCTGTACGGGACGTGTGCAACGCACACCCAGTGGTTTTCGAGAAGGGCCTCGGGAAGTACAGGGGGCCCCCCAGTCTCGTTCGACCTGGATCCAGAGATTCGACCCATCTGGCTCAAACCACGAAGAGTGCCATTTGCCCTCAAGGACAAGATTGAGGCAGACCTGGACAAATTGGTGGGTCAGGGGATTTTGGTTCCAGTGGACTCTGCGGAGTGGGAAACTCCAATTGTTACAGCAATGAAACCTAATGGGGAGGTTAGGATTTGTGCTGATTATAAGTGTACGATTAACAAGGCTATTCGCCCTAATGCATACCCGGTGCCGGTAGTTAGCCATTTACTGGCCACTTTACATGGGGGTAAATGTTTCACCAAACTAGACCTAGTGCAAGCCTATCAGCAGCTCACAGTCACGCCTGCTGCCGCAGCTGCGCAAATGATTGTAACGCACAAAAGTGCCTTTAAGGTAACACGCATACAGTTTGGCGTGAATTCGGCCCCTGGGATCTTCCAATTGTTGGTATTGAGGTTGAGATTAAGACATGACAAATGTGTGTTCCTAGCGAGGCAGGTTGAATTCCTAGGGTTTAAGATAACCCCCGATGGTGTTAAGACCTCCGACTCAAAGGTTGTGGCTGTTCGAAATGCCCCTCGCCCCACCGCGAAACCAGAGCTGCAGTCCTTCTTAGGGCTCCTAAATTTCTATCACTCCTTCTTGCCAAGGAAAGCATCCGTGGTGGAGCCCCTGCATCATCTCTTAAAGAAAGACGCGGTTTGGCCAGGCAAAAGCTTTCAAGGGGTTGAAACAGCTCCCCTCCTCAGAGGCAATTTTAACTCATTTCGACCCCAGGAAGTCCGTGGTATTAGTTTGTGATGCTTCACCAGTGGGGGTGGGGGCGGTGCTGTGCCACGTGTTGGAAAACGGGTGGGAAGCCCCGATGGCCTTTTACTCCAGGTCGCTTTCAAAAGCTGAGCACAATTACACGCAAACGGATAGAGAGGCTCTAGCTATAGTCGCTGGAATCAAGAAATTCCACGATTTCCTCTATGGTCGGAAGTTCACCGTTGTTACCGATCATAAGCCCCTGCTGGGTATCTTCACCATGAGTAAGCCCACACCCCAGATTCTGTCCCCAAGAATGCTTCAGTGGGCAATATTTTCAAATGCTTATCAGTACACACTGGCCCACCGCCCGGGCAAGGAGATCAGCCATGCTGATGCACTTTCACGGTCTCCCCTCCCAGAGCTAGGGGAACCCAAATGCGAGGTGGAGGAAGTCCACCAGGTGTTGCTAATCGAGTCCCTGGACTCACCATCCATAGTGCCCGCAGATATCACCAAGTCCATGGCAAAGGACAAGGTTCTGTCCCAAGTAATCGCATGGGTTACGAAGGGCTGGCCCATGACTCTGCCAGCCATGAAGTTCCAAGTGTTCTCCCGGAAAAAGGTTGAACTTTTGTTAGAGAGGGGTTGCCTCCTCTGAGGCCAACGGGTGGTTATCCCCTGAGGCACTACATGCAAGGGTGCTCAAGTTGCTGCATATCAGCCACCCGGGAATCGTGCGCTCAAAGGCTTTGGCCAGGAGCTATTTCTGGTGGCCCCATATAGATGCTGATATTGAACACATGGTAGGCACTTGTGAAAGTTGCCAGAGTTCTCGACCCGAGGAGTCCCAACTTCCTCACAGAGAATGGGACACAGTCCGCGGTCCATGGTCTTGATTACACATCAACTTTGCTGGCCCGTTTCGAGGCTCTATGTTCCTCCTCATGGTCGATTCTTTCTCAAAGTGGTTGGAGGTTATTCCAATGCCCAACACCTCCTCAGCCGCAACAATCAAGCAGTTGCACAAAGTATTCAGTTGTTTCGGACTGCCCGATGTGCTTGTCTCCGACAACACCAGTATTTTCACATCCGCCGACTTCCAGGCATTCCTAGAGAGAAATGCTATTCGGCACATCACCTCAGCCCCTTTCCACCCCGCAACAAACGGGCAGGTTGAACGCCAAGTGCGAACCACCAAGGAGGCACTTCAGCGAATGGGTCCCGGGGATTTTCTTGGCTCTGATTTGGAAATTCACTGTGGGGATTGGAACTGGTAAAATCACTCCTTATATATTTCAAATATCTTGAAACCCTGTTAGGTTCACAATAGCCTAGTTCCTAGTTGAAGTACAGAACAACAATCCTTAAACACTTAACATATTGTTATCTAACAGCATATGGTATAATATACCGTATATAAATGCAAAACAAACAAATCTTGTGTGACTGACGAATTTTACTTTTTTGTGTGCTTTCTTGTAGACTTCATCAGATGCATAAACAAATACCTTGGTTGGCAGATTATTATATGCACACTTAGTCAATCATCATTGCACTTCATGCACCTGTATTCTGTAAAGTGCCATAAGACTACCAATTTTGCTACAGTGGATTTGTGCAGTCACTTTGCTAGAATTATCTGAATGCAGTTGTAATTTTCAAAAACCACAGAGATTCATTATTAAAACAGACACATTTGATTTCATCCCTGCTGCTGACAGGCTTGAATGTATTTGTGTGACTTGAAGGACTGCATAAAGGCAGCACATGGCTTTCAAAGGGTGAGATCCACCATTTGCTCTCTTCAAACAAAGGCTTCAGCCAGGCCAAGACTTCAAGAGTGTCTTTTTTGGCTCCACTGTACACCAGTAATTGAAGAAAGAAAAGGAAAAAAAGAAAACTTTGATCTCAGTAAGGTGCTAATTTGTAAGATCTGGAGACTGTTAAGAATTTAGGAAGCAAGACATCAGTACATAAACAAGGACCTTTATCTGTAAGGCTATTACTGATGCATTACTCTCTGGACACATTCATTTAAACAAGTATTTGAAGACAAGACAATGTGTCAATAAAGGAATTAAACCAAACACCTTGAGTCCATCAGGTTTATCTCAGTTTGCTGACAGGAACAGTAGGTGACATTAAATCACTGAAAATACTTCAAAGTTTCCTGGGCCTTAGGTTTTCCACAGAAGCCAAACAACATTTATAGCTTGGGTAGAAATAAACAATGTTGAGGGGGAGGCAACTGGAAGATGAAAGCCTAGTCCATTTAGCAAACACAAAGGTTTAACATCCAACATTATTTACCCAGCTTTAATTCAATTGTCACTGGCTTTTGAAAATTAAAATGATTTCTAACTTTCATCTTGACCATTTTGAAAGAAATGCTGTTTTTAAAGGTGGTAGCAAGCTACCAAAATCTGAAAGTTTTGTTAACTTGTTTCTACAAACACAGTATGTGGTAGGGCACAAAAAGCTGAGGATCATTTTGCTGGGAAAGAACTAGTATTTTTTTTAATAGTTTAGACTTCTGCAGGCAATCAGAGTTGCCACTCAAGCCTCCCACCCCGCACCCCCAAATACACACTTCAGATTGATTCGCAGCAATGAGGTAACTTGGAATAACCCTCAAAATTCTGCAAAGTTTTCAAGATGCAACGCAACATCTCAGATAACAACAAACAACATCACAAATATAATGAATAAATAAATGTTTTCTGCCTGGAATATAGGCCTATTTCCGTAATTCCCCCAAACAGTTCATGAAACTGATGAGTCCTGTGATTTATGTTTTACTAACAAAAGAACCTCATTTAGCATAGAATAGCCCTTGTGGTATGTGAGGTTCAAATCTTTTATAAAATTTTGTAGCGCTTTCACACTGCCTGCACCAATGAGCTCTGAAGCCCAGAAGAACGTCTCATGCCTTCATATGAGGTACCTTCTCAAGAGAAATAGCCAATATTTGGGAGCATCATTGCAACATAACCTTGTAGGTTCTATTTTCCAGCTGATTGAATGGCTATGGATGTCTCAATTTGACATCAAGCCAGCTGTAATTAATGTATCAGAAACATAAAGCAGGGGAAGAGTATAAAAGAGTCAACTATAAAAAATAACTTTATGAACAACAGTTCCAAAATGTATGTCCACTATCTAACTATTCTGGCTAAGGTGCTGTGAGCTGTAAACCAAAATTGTGACCTTTCCATGCTCTGAGGACAATATACCAGTAATAATTACATGCCGTAAGTTCAATTCCTGATTATGGTAACATACTCACACAATTCAGATTTTCTAGTTACAAGGTACCCAAGCAGTGGTTTACCATTCCTTTCTTCTGGTTGCACTTCTGGGACTGTGACACATGCTCAAAACCACAAAAAAATTGTCAAGGTCAGATTTCTGATGCCTGAGCTTGTTCAGTTATTTTTACTTTTTTACTTTTCTTCGGCACCTTGGCCTAAACTTCTATTCTTTCCTTGAACCTGGAAGCTGAACAAATCATTCAAGAAGTGAAGTATGAGCAGAAAGAAAGACCAAACAAGCACCAGGGTGGAAGGCAATTCCATTTTGACCCAGTGAGGTTGTTGCCTTAGGTGACAGGGCACTGAGGACTCACTCTTCCTGTACCCATTTGTCTCTGTGGGACTGCTGCTATGATCAGTTCTCCAAAACAAGCTCTAATTCTCTCTGTCTTTATATTTTACATGCACATGACACCACAGGAAAAGGAAACAGAGAGAGTGATAATTCCACATGTAAAGAGTTGTCTGTAAATCAAACTGGATTCCCTTCTTACATGCCTGTCTCTGGAGGGCCCATAGTGCCTTGCTTCACCATGAAAACTATGTTCTTAGGCTATGAAGTGGAAAACCCTATGATTTCATATCTATCCCATCCACCTTATACTGTACCTGTTTACTCTTGCAACATACCTGCTTGTTTTGCCTTTGCTTATGATCAGAAGGCTAAAACAAAGAGAAGAAAGTGAAAAGTGCTTCTTTGATTTGTACCTCCCACAATGAAGCTAACATTTCATTATGAAGAATTTTAATATTGATTTCTTTCCTTCCTTGCCCACAAGTTCATGATCAAAGAGATGTTAATACTTGTTTGAATATTATAATTTAGTCTAATTGTAACTTTAAAAGATTATAGTTACCTAACTGCACTATTAATGCAAATGAATGTGGGTTGTTGATTTTTTGTCAAGTCTTGTCAATGAATACTCTGTCACACTAATGTCTTATGATTCATAAGATTAAGGCTGCAATCAACACAAACTTCCTTGAGGAAAAAAACCAATTGAACTTTGTGATGCTTCTCTACCTTCCTTTTCCTTCCATGGAAAAATTACCCACAAAAAGAGAAACATACAAAGGGATTATTGTTCCTTCATCTCCCTGTCCTTAAAATATAAATGCAACATATTAACATGTGCCTATAAAAACCTCTCCCTTTCACATACCAGAGGTATGCAGATTTTTGATTTTGGACAAAAACTTTCATACTGACTGGGGAATTCTTGGAATTTGGGTTGGAAAACATGAATTTGCAGTTAGTGAAAGAGGAAGATGCCTGTATGGGTTTAACACTAATAATGCAAGATGCAACTGTGCTTCAACATCGATTGTACTGCCAATATACACAGAAAGAAGACTGTGGTACTTTTGAACCACAATTGGGCATACCCCGGGCAACAGGCACCTTGTGCCGCGGCGCCAAAATGGCCGCCGCGCTCTTTGCGGGGGCCCCACCCACCCAGACTCAGACATCCAGTTAGTTAGGGGGCGTGGCCACCCTCTTTAAAAGGGGTGGCCACGAGGCAGCCTGGCTGCCATTTTAGAAGCGACGGAGCGGAGAAGTTTTCTCCGTCGCTTCCTTGCTCGCCTCTTTCTTAGAGGCTCGATTTGCTCCCTGGTTTCTCTTTTGATTGCATAAATCTTTCGCCTTTTACTGAAGATCTCCGTGGAGAGAAACATGCTGCCGTGCCGTGCCAATGGCATGACCTGGAGGAGGCCTTAAGAGACCGGCTTCTCGTGGGCCTCAGGGACGAAGCTACTCAGCGGCGGCTGATGAAGAGAAATAGGTTGACTTTTGCCCAGGTCCTGGAAGAAGCTCTGGCGTCCGAGGCTGCACACGCCAGGGTGAAAATCCTCCATGCCAAAACTGCTGCTCCTGCCTGTGGAGAGTCGGCCGTCCAGCTGCATCAGTGCGCTACTCCAGTGGATGCGGAAGAAGAGGGTACTGTCGGGATGGTTCACCAGCAAACCCCCCAAGCTTCAAGGAGCAACATCACGCCATGCCAAGGCTGTGGGGGAAGGCACCTCCGCTCACGGTGCCCGTTCAAGACTGCCGAATGCCACAAGTGTGGGCGGAAGGGGCACATTGCACGGGTGTGCCGCCAGCGATCCGAAGGTCAACCAGGGGACAGAGGTCAGCGCAGGATGGAACACCCCATTTCCAAGGTCCGCGTTGGAAGGAAGACATCATCTGGTGTACAGTCAGTGTCCGGGAGGTTCTTCGTCGATGTTCACCTCCAAGGGTGCCCCATCTGCATGGAGATCGACTCAGGGTCAGCATACTCAATCATCTCACAGAGGGAATTCTTTCAACTTCCTCCAGCAGACCAGCCGAAACTGCGGGCTCTGCTGGTCAACCTGACCGATGTGCAAGGTCGACACATTCCGGTGTTGGGAATCGGCAATTTTGATGTGCGTTTCAAGGCCCTCTCAGCAAAGCTTCCCCTAGTCGTGGTGAAGACCGGTAGGAATAACCTTTTGGGTGTGCAGTGGTTTGGGCCCCTGGGTATTGGGTTTTCGGGAATTAATGCGGTTAAGGCTGACCCCATTCAGGCTATGTGTGAACGCTATCCAGATGTTTTCCGTCCCGGGCTGGGTACGTTCAAGGGGGCCCCTGTTAATTTTGAGCTGGACCCAACTGTCCAACCCATTCGCATGAAGCCACGGAGGGTGCCATTTGCGCTGAAAGACCGCATTGAAGTGGAGCTGGACAAGCTGGTGGCACAGGGCATTCTGGAGCCCATGGACTCTGCTCCATGGGAGACACCTATAGTCACTGCTATCAAGGCAAACGGGGACATCCGCATCTGCGCGGACTACAAATGCACGATTAATAAGGCTATCCGAGCTAATTCTTATCCTGTTCCAGTGGTTAGCCACTTGCTGGCCACCCTCCATGGGGGAAAGTGTTTTGCTAAACTGGACTTAGCCCAAGCATATCAGCAAGTGCCTGTTAGCCCGGAATCTGCGTTGTGTCAGACTATTACTACTCATAATGCGCCGCTTTGAAATGTGCCCCTCCTTTGAAGAGGGCGCCCCTCTGGCGGATCCACTTCACGCGCTGTGTCCCTTTGAAGTGAGGTAACACTTGGACATTACACTGACCTTTCCTTAAAATGTCGAGGTGCAGCGACCTGGCATTTTTAAATCATTTATGGCCGTACATGTGGTTGCTATGGTCTAACATTGTGCCAAGACACCAATTTAGGGGAGACATGGTTCTCTGTGGTTTGTACCATCCCCGGTGGTCAGTGGACAGGGCTGTTGCCCGGTTCCTTGCTGGGATTGGCTTGGGGACAGCCAGTAGACATCTGAGGATAGGCTTGCAAAAATTTTGACCTGTCGGCTGGAGGTATGTACCTCATTCTGGAGTAGGTGCAAGCAGGCCTGGTGACCGAGCTGACGGTCTGGGGGGGGGGGGCGGTGAGTCATCATGGATGCCTCCCCGTGTGGCGGGTAGCACTGGGTAAGGTAAAGATTTATGACACATAGGTATCCGGCAGGTTCGCAATTGACTGGCCAACACGTAGATAGGTACAGGGGAAAAAGGTTTGGCCGGTCAAGGGCGAACTATGAAAGGGGTGATGTCAGGAGCTTCACAGCCTGCATCACCTTGATATTTGAACAGATACACGTCATAGGGTGGGGTCAGTAGATAGTATATTGACTCCAGCCAACAATTTGTTTGTGTCAACAAACAAATTGATACAAATTGATACATGTAGCCAATTTCCATTGGCATTTAGGGTGGAACCTTACCAGTGCTACTGCGGCCTGCTTGCCTTAAAGAATTACAATTGGATGATACACCAATTGAAAGTGATAATTCGGACTAGGGCATTATGCAATAAAAGTGGCCTGATGCCTTTAATCCAATACCGGTGTCTGAGTCTTTTTTTGGGTGGGTGCGCCTGCAATGCCCTAATGCCGCCATTAGAGTGCTGCACAGGATAAGCATAGCTGTCAAGTTTCCTGTTTTGGCCAGGAAACTTCCCTTATTTTCAATTCCAAAACTTGACAAGTATGTGCCGGCAAATCTTTCTCACACTAGGTCAGGCAAAAGAAACTGCAGAATGAACTCACCAAAAGGTGTCTTCATTTTGGCAGGTTCATGTCTAGCCTTGACACATAGGAAGACACGGAGGAAGGAAAGGATTCCTTAGTGGCAGAATCCATGTTGTGCACAGAGAAGAATACTATTCAGTTGGTCTTTAAAGTAGGTGGAGCCTACATGTGTTGAGGGAAGCTCACGAGCTTCACTCCCTTCATTAGTTTTTAAATACAGTAATGGAAATGCAACTGCCTGAAGAGGGTTAGGCTGTTGTAACCAAGTAGCCTGGCTACAAGCCATAACCTTAACTAGAAGCAGTGGCTCTTCTGAAGAGACTAGCTAGGTACAACACTCCTCATCTTCATTTAGTCATTTAGTATGGACAGTGAGATGAGAGAAGGCGCAGGGCTAACATGCTCCCCTCAACACCTGTCTTCAGATTCTAATTCTAAACAGGTATGGCCATTTTCAACATTGCAAGATGCTGAGTATTTTTAAAATACTCTGTCCAATAAAGAAGTGTCAGTCCAATAAAGAAGTGTCTTCCTTATCTACGGAGATTGACACTCTTAAAACCGAGCTTATTGATAAACACCCGGGTCCTTCCACGGATTCCTCTTTATCTGAATTATCAAAGCTGGATGAATTCTGCACATCGCTCATTGAATTTAAAACCAAGAAATTCGACCGTGACATAGCAGATTACAACGCTTCCAAAGTTTATAGATGGCAATTTTCCTCTAAAAAACCCAAAAGGGTGTCTTGGAAACAACCGGTCTCCAGTTCCGACCTGGAATCCACGGACAGTGACCCTAGATCGTCTTCCTTGGACTCCCGATCCTCCAAGACTTACGAGCTTAGAAACACTAGGGGACGTATGGAGCCCTCGACGTCCAGTGCTCCTTTTTTAGGGCAGCGCGTCCGACGAGGCAAGAGGAGAACTTAATTTTCAACTTTTCATCAAGAACGTTGTCCCCCATCAAAACCCGTGTACTCTCCCTTGGCTTAAACTTTGTCCCCACACAGGGCTATAACTCTTTTACCACTAGAGTGGACCTCTTTAAGCTGATTAGATTACTAAAATTTAAATATTTTTTCAAAGGGTTGGACTCGGGGAAGAGGGAGGAATTTAGATTGAATTCGCGCTTCACGCCCCATGTGGACTGCCCGTCTATCGAGGTTTTCCACAAACTAGTACTTAAGGACATTACTAAGATTGAACGAAACAGTGGGTATTTCTATAAGAACATATCTTATGCTGAAAGACAGGCGTTTCTGGGACTAGCTAAAGATTCTACCATCACTATTAAGCCGGCAGACAAGGGTGGAGGTATTGTTATACAGGATACTGTCAATTATGACCAAGAGATTCTCAGACAATTGGGTGAAGTAAGATTTTACAAACCTCTTAGAGGGAACCCGACTAAGAATGTTGTAACTATTCTGAAAACAGTGTTATACGAAGGGTATTCCTTTAATTATATAAGTGACAAAACTTATGAATATCTGTCTTTCCCCATTTATAAGGTACCTGCTTTTTATACACTACCTAAACTGCATAAAATGTGTAAGGACAATCCACTTATCCCAGGGAGACCTATTGTGGTAAATACGGGTTCCGTATTAGAAAGGTCTGCCAAATACGTAAACTCTTTCGTCAATCCATTCACAAGGAACACACCGTCATTTGTTAGGGACTCATCGGATTTTATCAACAAGCTAGAAAATGTTCATGTCCCAGTGGGTGCTGGGTTACTTCCGCTTGATGTTAAATCTTTGTACACTCATATCCTCTTAGAAAGTGTAAGACCCATCTTAGAAGAGGTCTTAAAGTCTAGAAGCTTAGAGATGCCTCTCACTCACTTTCTACTGGACCTAGCAGATGTCGTCCTGGAAAATAATTATTTCAGATATAAAGACTAGTTTTTCCTGCAGGTGCAAGGAGTCGCCATGGGGAGCGCACTTGCGCCAGCCGTGGTGAATCTGTATATGATTAAATTCAAAACTTCGTGTGTGTTCAATAGCGATATCAATCCCTTTTATCATAATATGATGATTTACAAAAGATTTATTGACGATTTGCTCTTCGTATTTGATGACATAAATGTTATCCCTAATTTCATCAAGTGGATTAATACATTAGATAGCAACTTAAGTTTTTCTGGGCATTATGATGCTGTGGTGGTACCTTTTCTTGATATCTCTGTGTACATTTATAATAACAGTTTGCATATGCGCCTCTTTAGAAAACCCACGGACAGGAATGCCTATCTAGACTACCGTTCCTTTCACCCAGGCCACCTAAAAAGAAATATACGTTTTAGTCTCCTAGCCAGGGCTAAACGGAACTCCACCAGGGAGGGTGACTTTATAAAATCAGCAGCCACGATTAAAAAATTCGAGGGCACTTTCGATGCGGGGGCTGTGCAGCATGTCGCTTCGCTATCGAAGCGAAAACCTTGATGATTCCTGGGGAACAACGTGGATATTTACTTACCGGGTGTACCAATTGCAACTCCCAGAATGTGGTGTATGCTATTATCTGCCCATGTGCAAAGTTTTACATTGGTTGCACTTGACGCCCCCTGAAGGTCCGGATCCTTGAGCATCGCTCTCGGATCCGGAGCCACTTACTCACTGCACCTCTCGTGTCGCATTTTCTCGACAACAACCATAGTGAAGATGATATTAGATTTATTGCATTAAAAAAGATACTTCCTAAATTATATGATAAAATAGACATTAACAACAAACTATTACGGAGGGAAGCGCATTTCATTCATTTATTTAATTCACTAGCACCATTTGGATTAAACTCGGATCAGGATCTCAGCTGTTTCTTATAATATGGTTCACTGTTGGCTTAGGTACTTTTTATATGTAATATCCTCCTTGTATCTTTAAGAACTTTTTAGTGTTCTCTAGCATGTTTGCACCTGGGTTGGGTAGAGTAAGAATATAAGCAGTCACTTTGACTACCTTAAGTAACGTCTTGGGCAAATAAGTCTCTACCAAAAGCCTGACGCAAATAAAATTAAAATTAATACTTCTTGAAATAACATATCAGAGGTAAGCTTATTCATTGATTGTAACATGCTGTTTAATTTTGAGTGTAACATGCTTGTAAATATGTATATACTATTAGTCTTTATATTAATGTCAAATATTACTTATTACTTATTGTATTATTGTAGAAAACCAGTGGAAGATTTTCGAAAAGCTGTAAACCGGAGAGCTTCATTTTCTCTCAGCCAGTGAGGCACTTTTCCTGCAGTAAAGGACTTTTTGTTGGATGGATTTTTGTCTCTTTGTGCTTTAATTCCGTCCTGCCATTGTTTCTATATTTTAAAAATGAAGCCTGCATGCCATTTTAATGGAGAAAATAGTTGAAATCATGGATATATGAATGTCAGAAGAACATTTATCTGTCTAAAGTTGGCAGATATGATTGTAGTAGACATAATATGTGTCTTTGGTGTTGATGCTGGTTTTTATTGGGTATGCAAAGACAAATGTCACACGATGGATATTTTTTTGCCTTTAGTGATAAAGGGATTTAAAAGGCAATGTCATCTGTTATTGGAAATCTCTGGCATTAAAACAAAATCAATTCAATTATAGCTTCATGAAGAACAAGCAAATGTCAGGTTCTGCCGCTTCTTTTTAAAAGTAGATTTCTAATTCTTCCCTCTGAAAGAGAATACGTGATATCCTACTAAGTTCTGCTTGCAATACTGACTTTTCAAAAAGATTTCCAAAATTATTAATACCAAGAAAGAGGCCTGAAACTTGCCTTGGCTTCCATCTCATTCCATTTAATATCTAGCTTATGTGGTGAATGCCACCAGGGCTACGAAAGGTAGCACTGAGAAAGAAGAAACAAATATTAACACACATATCAGACAGCAAAGTTGCATAAATTCAAAGAAAAAGAGAGGTTTCTCTACCCACCCACTTAAAAAAAAACAAAGCTGGGAAAATTGAACATGCCATATAGCTGTGATGGTGAACCTTGGCACTCCAGGTGTCCTTGGACTTCAATTACCAGAAGCCCAAGTCAGCATTCCTGCTTATCAGGGCTTCTGGGGATTGAAGTTCAAAAACACCTGGAGTGCCAAGTTTTACCATCACTGCCTTATAGCTGAGAGTTGAAACAGAAAAGTGTTACTGGGATGTGAGGAGGAATGGAACAGAATGCCCAGCTTGTCAGTATGATGGTGAACAGACTTTGTTGCATCCCCCTGCTGTATGATGATAATGGACCATGCTGCATGACTATAACAGGAATCTACTCCCGGGTGTGGTTTCAAAAATTGGTCTATTTCAGTGCACTGTGACAATAAAAGACAACTCATCTTTGCTTTCATTCCAAAAATCCTTTTACGATTGATTTAATTGTGGCTAGATATCCCACAGTGTCACTGAAAACATGCAACACAGCTTAAATGTGGTATCCACCACCTAACATAAACAAAACTAATAGACAACAGTATGTTCATAGCAGGCTCCCGAATTCACAGATGAGTACAACGCTATCTATATTTTCTTTCACTAAATGCCAAGCATCAGGAACACATCTTCTATAGGAACATGTGCATTTCTTACACAATTCCTATTCCTGAGGACATTTGTAGACAGTTGGACATTTGTAGAGAACTATACTTGTTAGCCCAACCATTTTCACATTTTATACATCAGTTTTCTTTCCTGTTGACATTAAAAGGTCTTTTAAGAAGAGGCATCTTCTATGGCATGAGTATTATTGCTCAGGGAAGAGGTGGGTACAACTCCAGTTGTGTGCGCAAAGACAATTCAGTGTGTGCATGGGAGATTTTCTTGTATAAATGAACTTAGTCTTTCTGGATCCAAATTTTATCTCAGTTATTCTATTACTATTTTTTCAGGACCAAGCTAGAAAATGTTGGAAAACACACACTGAATCCTCCCATTAGTTTAAATTGTAGAACTCTGTTGGCACATGTCACTCTGCTGGCAGATTTCTACACAAGCTCTAGCTTGTCATTCTGCAAGCATGGATCACCTCACTGGAATGAATGGGGCTCTCACTTGTGCAAAGGTAGACAAGGGGCATCCTTGTGAAAACTTGAAAAATGTCAAAGTGCTTGAGAAAAACAAACTGCTACATAAACAGTTTGTAATCAGCCTTTGAACTGTGGTGCTGGAGAAGACTCTTGAGAGTCCCCTGGACTGCAAGGAGATCAAATCAGTCAATCCTAAAGGAAATCAACCCTGACTGCTCCTTGGAAGGACAAATACTGAAGCTGAAGCTCAAGTACTTTGACCACCAAATGATAAGAGAGGACTCACTAGATAAAGCCCTGATGCCGGGAAAGATCGAAGGCAAAAGGAGAAGGGGGTGGCAGAGAATGAGATGGCGAGATGGCATCATTGATGGAGTGGGCATAGATCTGGGTGGACTACGGAGGATGGCAGATGACAGAGGAGCCTGGCGTGCTGTGGTCCATGGGGTCACAAAGGGTCAGAATTGACTGTATGACTGAACAACAACAACAATCAGTTCTACCAAGATTGAGTCCAATATATTTTACCAGCTGTGGAGGGGGGATAAAGTGCATCGGGAATGTATCATAAGGATGGTGGTTACAGAGTTTCTCTCAGCAGAGTGACAAATGGTGAATTCTTTTGTCCTGGTTGTTATTAGCCACCCCATTACTAAGATTTTATATAAAAGTACATGAAATCCAAAAAGTACCCTCTTGGTGCATCCATATTCAAAGGAAGATGAGCATTTATAGTCAGCCTTCCAAAAAGTGCAAGTGCATACAACACCCTGATGCCAATGAGGCTGAGTTCAAGCTATTTAATCCAGTTATGTTTTTATTCTGATGCGCTTGCTATTTCATTGGCACCCACCCCTATTCTGGGTTACAACATAATGGAGGTGTTTGCTTTTTGGCAAAAGTAGAGACTGGTATCTGGATTTTGTTCTACTTGCTGTAGCCCACACTCTGGGACTGACTGGCTTTTGTTTGGAGTTCTGTTGACAAAAAGGCATAGACCAAAGCACATTTAAGGCACCCAAAGCACACAGTGGCATCTTCATAGAAGAAAGTGTGGCCTGGGACAGAGGAAAAAACCTCTTCTTGTGGCCTTGTTTGCCCACCCTTAGAATGAAGCTAGATAAAACATTCATCCCTAAACCTGGAAAAAAGGATGGCAAAAGGGATAGGCAATGATGAGCTATACAGGGTGTCCCAAAAGTCACCATACAAAGGTAAAATGGGCAATTGTAGCTAAATGTACCTTTATGTACAAAATATAAAACCAAAGTTTTTTATAAATTTTTTCTATGTGTTGGCTACCTCTTTCTACACACACATTAACTCTTCTCCCCAACTCATGGTGAACATGTTCTAAGATATCTGTATGGCAACTTCTGGAACACCCTGTATAGTAAACAGACAAGCAGTGTAGACAGGTCTGAAGTGGAAATCCACACAACAACGGCAGGTTGCTATCTTACTGATAGCTGCAAGGAGGATTCGAAAACCCTACATGGGGCTGTTCTTCAGGCTGGTACAGAGGCTTTGAAGTGTACAAAATGCAGTGGCTAGACTAGTTACTGGAATTGGTCGCTTTGACCGTATCAATCCTGTCAATCTAGCCTGCATTGGTTGCATGTTGTATTTTGTGCCAGATTCAAGGTCTTGAGGTTAACATATAAAGCGCTTAACATTTTAAAACCACTCTATCTGTAGGAGCACCTCTTCTTAAGTAATTGGACCCAGAGCACCAAAACTCTTAAATTATTTACTGTCACACCTAAAGAAGCTAAAAAGGTTGTGATCAGACAAAGATCTTTCTCCTCAGGGCCATAGCCATGGGGGGGACCCTCCTGAGTGAACAGCCCCCCCTCCCTGTGGTGCCAATGTTATATATGTGAGTGTGACACCCCCCTGATTTTTTTTTGCCCCTCCTGAAAAAATTTCACACACACCCCTCCAAAAAAATTTCTAGCATTCTTGCTACGGCCCTGTTTTTCCTCCATTATGGAACAAGTTGCCAGTGGAAATTAGATCTTCTTCCACTTTAATGGTCTTTTGCAAACAACTAAAAACATTCCTATATCACTCAGCTTTCCCCTCATTAGTAAATTGATGTTATACTCCAGTACGTATTACCCTTATCTATTTAGTTTGACCAAGTTTAGCAGGATTTGTTGATTTATTGGAGTGCCATCTGGTAGGTAAATTTTTGTAATTTGTTTATATGATTTTATTTATGTATGGTTAATTGAGGTAATGTGTCTTTATTTAGTTGATTTTGCAATGTCTGTGAGCTGCTGAAAGTTATGCTTACACCAGTTGGGTGGGATATAAGTCAAATAAATGATCCAACAGTGTAGTAACAGGCACAGTTCAAGAACCAAGTGCCCAGGAAGCAAGTACTTCTTCTTCATCTTGTGCCATATCTGATTCCAAATATTGGCAATCATCATGGCGATCAACCATGAAGACTGTCCTGCAAATATAATGCCGTGGCCTTTCATCTGCCTTCCACATTGCAGCATTGCATCTGTACCACTGATCCAGTTCCGTGAGTCATTTTCTGGTCCTGAGCCCTTTTGGCACACAAAGTCCTCCTCAGCCCCAGGCCTGTATTGATGAAGCTGCTGCCCTCCATCAAGATGGACTTCACCAAGCCCGCTAGTCCTCAGGGTTGTCAGGTTAGTTAACTGCCACATGACACTCGGTGTTGAGTCACTGGCAGAATGGTCTACTCTGTTACCACAGCAGGATTACCTGGCCAGACTTCTGGAAGCAAGTACAGGAACCAATAAATGCATTGTTCTCCAATAGCTTTCTGTCTATCAATAGCTTTCTGTCAATCTTGCCCACCTTTTAGCTGTAAGTGTTTGGGAAGTAAGGGACAAAACTCAGTGGCAGGGTTTGGCTCATGTGTGTCCCTGGGAAGAGGAGCCTCCTCCCAATACATCAACTACTCCTGAGTAGGCTCTTTCTCTTGAGAAATCCTTTGCCTCCATTTGAGCACATTGCATTAAGGCCCATAACCAGGCTTTTGCCTTCAGTCTTTTCCTTTCCTGCAGACTGAGCTCAACACCCAAGCCCTGCCTCACACAAACTTGACCTCCTGGCTCCCTTATCATCCACAGCCTATGGCAGTTCTTCTGCCTTGTTGAGTTCTGCAGTGTAAAGTTCATCCCAGAGGGAGTCATGACAGGAGGCAAACATAAGATCACGTCAGGCCCTCAGTTCTGAAGAAAACAGCTGGAGGACAAATATGCTATCATTTTCTAAATGGAACCTAGGTATCTTCTTTAATTTGACCCTCAACGTCAAAAGACTTAAAGGTTTGTTACTTTCACCAGAGACTAGGGACAATCATCACTTTGTCTCAAATTTCAAAGCTAACCATCTTTCACTCTTGCAGATATCTTTTAATTATAATGATATCTGTTCATTTTTAAAGTGCCACAGGAGTGTATGGTGTTTTTGTCACTAGAGCAGCTCCAAAGTTGTGGTCCTGGTTTTACTCAACTTTCCGCAGCTTCCCTGCTTCTTTAGAAGCAGTCTGCAATAGCTAACCCAGGGAGTCTCAACCTGCGGCGTGTGGGCAGAATGCAGCCCACAGCACCATTTCATGTGGCCCACCACCACCTCCACCACACCCAGAAGTGCCACATTGTGGAGGAAGGGCAAAATGCCTGTCCAGCCCCCAAAGCTGTCTGAGGGAGTGTGACCCAGTCCCCATCTTCAAAAGATTTAGAATTCCTAAGCTAACCCTTTGCTTTATTAATGATGGGAATTGTTTGTTCCTCCAGATTGGTTGCTCTATTACTCCCACTATCTATTACCATGAACCATAATAGGCAGAGCTGGTGGGAATTGTAGGTCAAGATTCCTGCAAAGTCAATTGTTGCTTACTCCACTGTAAACACTGGAGCCAAAATTGGAGAAATATTTCCTCCCATGGAACAAAATAATTACTCATATATTTTCTAAAGTATCCTCCTTATGATCTTTTCATGGTTTCCAGCTCCAGATAAGTATTGAATTAGGATTTCTGCTAATTCAATTCAAGGCTTAATTTCACAAATATAAACTTTTTGGCTCATTTTTTTTCTGTCTCTATAATGAGGCCAGCCTGCCACTTCTTTTAGTTAAGTGCTCTTTCTTCTCAGCAAAAAAACAGCAACATTAAATTCTGCTCTATTAGCAAGATTAAATGATATAAAAGTGGCTAATGAACTGCCATGGGAATTGTGAAAATAATGTTTCCAACTTATTTTAATGCTGAACTGTCCAATTCAGATACTTTAAAGATTTGCACTTTTCACCAAAGGGTTAATTAAATCCAAATGGTAAATATTTTAACATTTGCCTTATATACTCGAGTATAAGCCAAGGTTTTTAGCCCCAAAAATGACCCCCCAAAAGGGGACATGGCTTATACTCGGGTCAATGACCATGAGGGTCCCATGACAATGCCAGATTGAAATGTGCCAACAATTTAATTAATTTTACCATGTTTTCATGTATTTTGATTATTGAAACTCACTAGCAGGTGCTGCATTTCCCATCCTTGGATTATACCCAGATCAATCTGTTTTCCTGGGTTTTCAGGTCAAAATTAGGTACCTTGGCTTATATTTGGGATGGCTTATACTCGAGTATATACGGTAAACATATATTAATTTTAAAAAGTGCTTTGTAATGGCACGGTATGTTACACAGAGCCCTAGTGGTGCAGTGGTTAAGCTGCTGTACTGCAACCAAAATGTTGTAAATTCAGTCCTGTTGGGGATCCAGGTTGATTCAGCCTTCCATCTTTCTGAAGCCCATAAAATTAGTACCAAGCACATTGGGGGGTGGGGGTGTTAATGCTAATTACCTTGTGAACTGCCCAGAGAGTGCACTAAGCACTATGAGGTGGTATATAAGTGTAACTGCTAACTGGCTGTTGCATACAAGATGAATATCCTACCTCTTTCATAAGTGTACTGTGCAAAATCAATGATGTGTTACTAATGAATACAATTCATGCTATATATATACCTCATGTTGGGATGATGTACAATTTCATATTTCTCATACAGAAATGATATCTTTGAGTAAAAAGAATTCATATCAAAATAGTTAAATAGGTTTAGTAAAGAAAAATTAAAGTGACCTTTTATCAATCTCAAGTAGAGTTGGTGATGCAGTAAGAGTGGATGGGGTGGTGACAACTCACATCCCTCTTTTCCCCATTATATGCTATCAAGTAACTTTAATCTATGGCAACCTTGAAGGGTGTGCAATATGTTTAATGAATGTTTTGCCACCGGCACCCTCTAGGGAGTTTCTGAACAAAGGTTTGAACTTAGGTCTCTTGAGTCCTAATTTGACATTCTATCTGCTATACCACACTGGCCCTCTCATCTTCCCTGACAATCCCTTGTTGGTTTAATTGCCAGCAAGTGTGGCACACCCACTGCCAAAGGTCTCCAGACCTCACTTTTCATCTCTCAGCCTGAGAAACTTTATTTCTTCCTGAGAGGATACTGAGCATATGGGTCACATGCTCAATTTGTTGGCTGGTTCAGAAAAAGAAAGCAATGCTGCCTTTGCCTTACTATCAAATATAGATCCAGTCTGGTATAGCCACGTTGGTAAGCAGATCCCAGTATCTTACAAAATAGCTTTCCATGCTGAAAGTCCAGAGGATTTGTAACGATAACAAATTTCACATTTACTCTATATGAAATGATGTTTAATTGTTTGGAAAGACAAGAGCTGAATTGAATATTTTGTTGGCAAGGACAAAGGAATTTAGTAAAGACATTGGAATGCAATTTGGAATTAACAAGTGTGCATCAATTATGGCTAAGAAAGGCAAAATTGGCACAGGTGATGGATTCTAATTAGATAATGAAGACTACATAAAACCAATAACATCAGAAGGGGGATACAAGTAACTGAAAGTTCTAGAAGCTTCTGACTTGCTGCAAAGAGCAAATCAAAAAAGCTACTTCTAGAAAATATATAAAACAGGTCAGGAAAAACTTGAGATCAAAACTGAGTGAAGGTAATATCATAAAGGCAATTAATACCTGGGTGTTGCCTGTTGTATGATATTAAGCTAGAATGATTGATTAGACCCAAATAGAATTGGACAAACTAGAGGGGGAGGGAGGAAGCTAATGACTATGTGTCATGCCCTGTAACCTTAAAGTGACATTAATTATTTGTGCATACCAAGAGTGGAGGGTGTCAGAGGACTCTTTCAGGTAAAACAGACAATAGAGGAACAAAAGCATAGCTTCAATATTTACATTAAGAAAAGTGAAGAGCCTATGCCTTAAGGAAGTTAATAAAGGAAGTATTCTAAAAACAGTGAAGGAGCTGCAATAGCTCAGTGGTTAAGAAGCTTGCCTTGTCAGCTGGAAGGCTGGTGAGTTGGCCGTTCAAGACCGGGGTACTGCATGATGGATTGAGCGCCCACCTCGGTCCCAGCTCTTGGGGACATAAAAGGAGCCTCATTTGGGTGTTCCTTGTGTGGAGTTTCTTCTGCAAAAATCCTTTCTGACATGAAATTATTGTATAAGTGAAGAAGAAAGCTAAATACAGAAAGGAAAGGATTGAAAGACAAGCTGCAACCTGGAAAAATAATCCTATGTATGGTCAATACTTGAAAAATGTAGAAGGAAAGGTTGACCAAAAGCTGGAATGGACCTGGTTGAGAGAAGAAGTGTTGAAGAAGGAAAGTGAAGAATTTACCTTAGCAGCTCAAGAACAAGTTTTGTCTACAGATTGAATGAAGGCTAAAATATAGTACATATTTAATAATAGTAAAAGTTGACTTTGTAAGGAAAGGAGGAAACAATAGACCATCTGAAAATTTCACAGTCTGATTTGCAACACCATGACTCAATTGCAAAATTATTTCATTGAAAACTTTGCCAGTAGTTTGTATTAGAATGCAGTAAAAATTATTGGAACATGACATTAAGAAAATATTAGAAATGAGAGAGTTAAGATCTGGTGGGACTTTAAAATTCTGATAGACAACTTCTTCTTAAAGGAAGAACCATGTCTTATATTGCCCAGCCTCCCAAGGCCTCCAGGTGGAGCCCATCATGCTCCAGAACCTTCTCTAGGGATCTCAGGTTGAGGGTCCAACCATGCAAGCACTAGAGCTGCCTCCAGTCTGGAGATCCAATCCTGCAAGCATCAAAGCTGCATCTGGGGAACTCGTCCTGAAAATACTGTACTGGAGTGCTTCAGATCCTGTCAATATTCCACAATCCTAGTTTCGAGTTTCAAAGAAAAAGATACAGTGTATTTGTGCAGAGCCAAACAGATCTGCCTTTTTCCACAACTTGATAATGTTATAAGATGGTTTGTGACTGCACTGAATAGATACACCACAGCGTATAACCTGATGGAGTAACAGGACCTCACAGTAATGCAAGTATGGTTTATGAAGGTCAGCTTGTATTTGTTGCCTGTGTGCTATGTAAATGATTATGAGAGTTAGTAGATTTCTGCCTGGAGTGACTGTGGGGTGAGCAGAACTCTACCAGGACTAAATGGGAGGCAAGTAGGACTCTCCCCAGAACAACTATAGGACAAGTGTTGAATAAGTTGCACTAGTGAGATAGGAATGGCAAGAGTTTTCTGGACCTGAAACTCAGCCAGGAATCACCATGGGAAGAAATTTAGCTGGTGTATCAAAATGTATCCATTTCCAACAAAGACAGCTGAGTTAGCAGCACTTTGCAGCATGTGGAAGAAGTTTAAAACATGACTTGTAGTTTTGCATATTCTAATAAACCAAGCTAACAAATGCCAAGGCAGGCTCACTAAAGGGCAGTAGGACACATCTCAGGAGATCCCTTGTTTCAAAACCAAAATAGATGTTCCTTTAATACTTTCGTGTTCAGGGAATGAAGAACCAGATGAGTGAAGTAGTGAAATTCAGCTCTTTATGAGTGGGGTTTAAACACAGTTTCGATGGGGCAAAACTCGGACTTATATACACTATAAACAGTAACAGTAACAATAATACAACAAGCCCATTGGCTAACAGAGTGTGCACATTTTCGATCCACTTATTTGCATAAGAATAGATACATGAGAAAAGATACATTCCGCTCCTGTCAGAAAACACAGTTAACATACATAACATTCTTCCCCCTAGGTAAAAACAAAATCCTTTAACCAGGATGGTGGTCTAGTTTCCCTTCTGGGTCAGACACTTGGCTGAGCCGGCTCAGGGGCTTGTAGGATGGGCGACCCGATTTGAGTGAGGGATTGACTAGAGGGGGAGGACGGTAAACCCGAATTAAAGCCCTGTTTGTCAGATGGAGGGGCAGGGGATCGCTCAAAACCAAAATCTAGTTCTGTGGATGAATAAGACAACTCAGGGTCCCTCCTTTGTGTACTAAGAGTGGAGGGTGACTCCAAGCAAAATTGGTCATCATCAATAAAGGAATCCAGAGTGCTAGGCTGGAACAGTGTAGGGGTACACCTGGCCAGAATAGAGGAGCATTCCACAAATTCCCCTTGAAATCAGTTCCTAGAAGACACTTCTGGGTCAATGTTGGCTGGCTGGTGACTATAACCTCTGCCCCCTGGGTTTAAACGGGTGGGGGCCAAAACTAGCATTGAGTGTCTGTTTCACCTCTAGGTCCTAAGCAGCTGATCCAGGGTGACCCCACCCTTAGGCTGCTGATGATGAATGCCAGGTCGGTCTGTAGTAAGGCGCCCCTAATACAAGATTCTATTCTGGGGGAGAGAGCCGACCTGGCATGCATCACTGAGACCTGGCTGAGACCAGAGCATGGGGTGCCTCTATCAGAGATGTGTCCGGCCGGGTTCGGTGTTTGGCACCAGCCTAGGGATGAGGGCAAGGGTGGTGGTGTTGCCATTATAGCCAGGGAGTCACTAGGAGTCACCAGGGCCACTGCTCCACAAATTCTGGGTTGTGAGGCCCTGCTCCTGCGGCTGGGCCCAAAGGGTCAGTTGGGGATCCTACTCCTGTACTTGCCCCCTTGCAGGGTAAGGGACTCCCTGCCAGGGCTCCTTGAGGCTGTCTCAGCGTTGGCGTTGGAGTTCCCTAGGCTGATGGTTCTGGGGGACTTCAATTTGCCTTCGCTGGGGTCCGGTTCCGGGGTGGCTCAGGAGTTCATGGCTTCCATGGCAACTATGGACCTGGCTCAGGTAATTCGGGGCCCTACCAAGGGCAGTGGCCACAAACCAGATTTAGTCTTTTTGTCGGAGCGGTGGCAGAGTGATCTGAGTTTACAGAAGCTAGACATAACAACTGTGCCATGGTCAGATCACTATCTGGTGGCTCTAGACTTTCAGGGGTGGGGGACACTTCATCGTAGGGAGGCAGGATCTATTAAAGTGGCCCGCCCCCGGCAACTGATGGATCCGGATGGATTCCAGAGGGAACTGGGGGATTTTCCCCTGGATCGGCAACACGATTCACCCGAGGCACTTGTTGACCTGTGGTGTGGGTCGATGACAGCTGCCTTGGATGTAATCGCTCCACTATGGCCTCTCAGAGCCCATGGAGCTAGGTCATCCCCGTGGTTCACGGAAGAATTACGGGAGCTCAAACAGGCAAAGAGACGCCTTGAGCACCGCTGGGTGAAGACCAGGAACGATTCCGATTGGACACTAGCTAGAGCCGCTATTAGGGCCTACCTAGTGGCGATGGGGGTGGTGAGGAGGCAATACTTCACCTCCCTTATTGCCTCCGCTGATAATCGCCCAGCCACCCTGTTTCGGGTGACCAGGTCCTTCCTTGGTAGGGAGGGGGGCTGTGCCTGGTTGGCAGGGATCGGCTGAGGACTTTGCTGACCATCTGGGGGAGAAAATTGATCAGATTCGCTCAGGGTTTAATCTTGGCGTGGATGGGGAAGATCAGGGGAGAGCCAGTGCACAGTCTTGCTGTGTTATCTGGGATAGGTTTGATCCTGTTGCCCCAGATGAAGTGGACAGGCTCCTTGTGGCAGTCCGCACCACTAATTGTCCATTGGATCCCTGTCCCGCCTGGCTGGTAAAAGCCTCCAAGATGGTGACAGGTGCCTGGGTCAAGGCTATAATTAATGCATCTTTTCGGGAGGGGATATTTCCTGCACCGTTGAAACATGCTTTGGTGCGCCCCCTCCTGAAGAAGCCATCCCTCAATCCAGCAGTCATAACCAACTACAGACCTGTTTCCAACCTCCCAATTTTTGGGGAAAGTATTGGAAAGGGCAGTGGTGCGTCAGTTGCAGGGGGTACTGGATGAAGCGGAATATCTGGACCCCTTCCAGTCAAGATTCAGACCTGGATATGGTACTGAGACTGCATTGGTCGCACTGATGGATGATCTCTGGCGAGAGCAGGATGGCGGTCATCCGTCCGTCCTTGCTCTTCTTGACCTCTCAGCGGCTTTCGATACTGTCGATCATAGTATCCTTCTGGAACGGCTCCGAGCATTGGGGATCCAGGGCACTGTGTGGTCCTGGTTTTCCTCATTTCTGAGGGGCCAGACCCAGTCGGTGTGGTTGGAAAACAAGAAGTCCAGTCCTAGGTCCCTAAAATATGGGGTGCCTCAGGGCTCGGTACTCTCTCCTCTCCTATTTAACATCCACATGAAGCCACTGGGTGAGATCATCCGTTCCCATGGGGTGCGGTACTATCAGTACGCGGATGATACACAGTTGTACATCTCGGCCCGAGGGGACCACAGTGATGCAGTCAAAGTCCTTTCCAGTTGTCTGGAGGCGGTTGGGGTCTGGATGGGGACAAATGGGTTACAGCTGAATCCTAGTAAGACTGAGTGGCTGTGGATGGGGGGTCCTGTGTTATCCCGGGAGCTACCATCTTTGGTTTTGGATGGTGCTATTTTGCCCCAGACTGACCCGGTGCGCAACTTGGGGGTCCTCCTGGATTCGCGGCTGCTGCTAAAAGAACAGGTGGCGGCTGTGGCCAGGAGGGCCTTCGCCCAACTTCGGGTGATTCGCCAGTTGCGCACGCTCCTGGACCGGGACTCTTTGCTCATGGTCACTCATGCTCTGGTGACCTCCAGACTAGTTTATTGTAAAGCACTCTACATGGGGCTGCCCTTGATGACCGTTCGGAGGCTGCAGCTGGTCCAGAATGCTGCGACCCGGATGGTGATGGGGTGTGGACGTTATGCCCATGCCTCACCACGGCTGCGGGAGCTGCACTGGTTACCCATTTGCCTCCAGGTGCAATTCAAGGTGCTGGTTTTGACCTTTAAAGCCCTATATGGTAGTGGACCAGGTTACCTTAGAGACTGCATCGCCCTAAGGACGTCTGTCCGTCCAACCAGAGCTGACCGGAGGGGCTCTCTAATAGTGCCATCGGCCAGGGGGGCTCACCTCTCTGGCACAAGGAGGAGAGCCTTCTCTGTGTCCGCACCTGCCCTTTGGAACCTCCTGCCTGTGGAACTGCATCTCCAGACGGAGTTGTTGCCCTTTAGAAAAGAACTAAAAACCAGGCTGGCGGGCCAAGTTTGGGGTGCAGGTGGAGGGGTGGCTTCTGTTGGGTGGTTAACATAGGGGAGGATGCCTGCCCCACGGTTTCTTCAGTTCCTGCACCCCTCTCTTTTTAGGGGTGGGTTCTTATTGCTGGTTTTTATCTGTTTTATTTGTTTTTATCTGTTTTTACCCACTGTTGTGAACCACCCGGAGTCAGCTTTGGCTGAGTGGGCGGTATAAAAATTTAACAATAAATAAATAAATAAATAAATTCATCTTGTGGGTCCAGGACTCTGGGTCTCAATTGGTCCGTGTGCCTACTCCAGATCAGACCAGTGGCTGTTTCGATTCTGTAAGAAACAGGACCAGTCTGATCGATCACAAACCCAGGCACCCACGTAGGACCACCAGCTGCATAATTGCGGCAATGTACAGGGTCTCCGGACGAGAAACCCTTCGGGTGTTGGATTGCTATATTTGTGCCTTTGTCCTCTACCCTAGAGGGATCCAATCTGTCCACCAAGGATGACAGTTTCCTTTGCTGGAGCAATTCAGCAGGGGACAGCCCTGAGGCAAGGGGGGTGAGCCTATATGTGAAAAGAAACTGGCATAACTGGAGCTCCAAATCCCCTTCACCCATACACCGAAGCATGTCTTTAGTTGTGCGCACCTGCCACTCTACCTGGCCATTGCTGGCTGGGTGGAATGGGGCAGCAGTGATGTGCCTAATTGCATTCCTTTCCATGAAGGATAGGAATTCTGCAGATGTGAACGTGGACGCGTTGTCAGACACCAGCACATCTGGAAGTCCAAATGCTGCAAACAGCCTTCTTAGGTGCATTATCATGGTGGCTGAAGTGGTATTAGGCACCCTAATCACTTCCAGCCACTTAGAGAATGAATCCACAACCAACAAAAATAGGGCACCCCTAAATGGACCGGCAAAATCTATGTGCAACCTGGACCTCGGGCCCTGAGCAGAATCCCATTCCCAAGAGGGAAGGTAAGATTGCTCTGGGCAAGAGGATTGACAACTGGCACAAGTGCCAACCATTTGTTCTATGTCTTGGTCCAGTTAAGGCCACCAAAAGTAGCTACGGGCAAGCGCTTTGGAACTGACAATTCCCGGGTGACTTGTGTGAAGTTGATGTAAAACCTTTTTCCTGAGAGTGACAGGAATGACCACCCACTGACCCCATAGAAGGCAACCTCATTCCACTGACAGTTCCAAACACTTGCGGTGGAATGTTCTGAATTCCTCAGCTAGAGGAGAGACAGGCCAGCCTTTTTGTACCCAAGACATTACTTTAGTCAATGTTACATCCTTGGCCGTAGCCTTGGCTATATCCGAGGGGATGACTGGGGATGAGTCTAAAGCCTCAATCATAAGGACCTGGTGGTCGCTTTCTATCTCGCAGTCGGTTTTCCGACCACTGGCAGTGGAGAATGTGATAAGGCATCAGCATGGCTGATGTTCTTGCCGGACCTGTGCACCAAAGTAAAATCGTATGCATTTAGGAAAATTGCCCTACGCAACATCCTTGAGCACAGAATTTGAGGTGTGGGCTTCCCGTTCACAAAGATTCCAAGGAGGGGCTTGTGGTCAGTTATGATGGTAAAAGATCGTGGAATTTCTTAGTGCCAGCCACGATTGCCAACGCCTCCCTGTCTGTCTGAGCATAATTTTTATAAGCTTGGAGAGTGAACGGGAATAGAATGCTATGGGGGCTTCCCTCCCATCATTTAGTACATGGCGTAACACAGCTCCCACCCCCACAGGGGATGCATCACATTAAAGTACAACTTCCTTGTTTGGATCAAAATGAGTTAATACAGCATCTGAAGATAGCAGCCTTGTAAGCTCTAGGAATGCTTTCTCCTGGCAATGGCCCTAGTGCCAAACAGTATCTTTCTTAAGAAGCCAATGTAATGGTTCAGGAACTGAGGCTTTGCGATGGAGAAAAGCATGATAGAAGTTTAACAATCCTAGAAATGATTGCAATTTGGCTTTACATTTTGGCCTGGGTGCATTTCGCACGGCCGCCACCTTGGAGTCAGAAGGCTTGATACCTTGGGGTGTGATTTGGTACCCCAGGAATTCTACTTCCTGTGCCAAAAACACACATTTGTCTCTTCTGAGACGTAGACCGGCCCTCTCGAAACATGAGAGGACTCGATCGAGCCTGGCCGCTAGTTCAACGGTATCCTTAGCAGTGATCAGGACATCTTCAAAATATGGCAGGACACTGGGTAAACCTTTTAAAATACATTCTACAAGAGATTGAAATATTCCAGCGGCTGCATTCACCACAAATTGTAGTCTAGTTACCTTAAATGCCGCCCCCCTATGTGTTACTATGGTCTGGGCTATGGCAGCAGCAGGAGACACAGTCAATTGTTGGTAAGCCTGGGCAAGGTCAAGTTTTGCGAAGCAATTTCCTCCATGCAAGGAAGCAAGAAGGTGGCTAACCACGGGCACAGGATATCCGTTCGGGCTAATAACTTTATTGATGGTACACTTATAGTCAGCGCATATCCTGACCTTCCCGTTACTTTTCAAAGCAGCCACTAAGGTGTCTCCCACTCTGAGGAGTCCACTGGCACTAGGATGCCCTGCCCCACCAGTTTGTCCAACTTGGCTTCTATCTTCTCTTTTAAAGCAAAGGGTACCCGGCATGGCTTCATCTGGATGGGACGGATGGTTGGGTCAAGCTCAAAGTCCACAGAGGGTCCTTTGTATAACCCTAAACCCTTTTTGAACACCTCAGGATGTGCAGCACAAACGTCCCAGATTGGGTCAGCATCTATTGCGTGAATGCCAGAAAGCCGGATTCCCAGGAGCCTAAACCATTGGGTCCCAATAAGACAGTTAGTGCCCTGCTTAACTACAACCAATGGCAAGGAGGTGCAAATGTTTTTGAATTTGACCAAGGAATTTCCCACCCCCAGGACCGGAATCTCGCAACCTTCTACATCCCAGAGAGAAGTTTTAAAAGATTTGAGCTTGGGCCGAGAGGCAGGGGGAATTCTCAAAAACTCCCGCTGTGGGATTATGGAAAAGGTAGTACCTGAATCCACCTCCATCTTGAAGGCTCGGGTCTGTGAAGGCTCAGGTCTGTGAAGAAATGCTCGCTGACGATGCAGGCTCAGGTCTGTGAAGAAATGCTCGTTGACGATGCCCACTTGGCATGGTTCAGGCTCTGGTGACGTCCGGTGGACGTTTTGTGGTGATGACTCTTCTTGGACTCAGGTGCTGGAGTTCTTTGCTTTCGCTGTCGGCATACTTTAGCAATGTGCCCTCATCACCCGCAGTTGTGGCATTCTCCAGTGCGGAAGGGGCACTTCCTGCGGTCATGCCAGGCTCCGCAGCCATCACACTTGCAAAGGAATTTCTTCTCCCGATCGTCACGGTGCTCTCGGTACTTTCGTCGGACCATTTGGACTTCTCCCTCTGCGTTGCTGGACTCGGATGAAGAGGTGGAACCAGGCAATGCTGAGGAGGATGAAGATGAATTTTGCTGAGCTTGCACAGCTGAGTCGGTGGCACTGGTAGTGGAGTGGCGGAAAAGCTTGATGCCGGACCGTGCGGCCTCAGATGCTACCACCTCTTCTAGGATAGCCTTGAAAGTTAGTGTCTTCCTGATCATGAGGCAACATTGAGCAACTTCGTCCCTCGTGCTGGCCAGCAGACGGTCCTGGAGCGCTTCTTCATTGTTGTCCCACTTGCACGGGGTGGCAGCAATGCGCAGAGCGGCGGCGTAGTCTGCAATGGTCTCCCTAGGTCATTGCTCCCTTCTGTGGAAGGCCACCCTGGCCCGGAAGACCAAGACCTCTGGCTGCAGTGTTTCCTCAGTGAGGACATGATTTCTGCGAGCGGCACCACATCCACGTCCCTTGGGAGAATGAGGTGGGTTGCCAGCTCAAGCGTCTCAGAACCGCATTGAGCAAGGAAACAGGAGTGCTTCTGGTCTTCGTTGGTGATCTTCTGTGAGGCCATTGCGTGGCGGAATCGGCATTCGTATGTTGCCCATTTCTCTGGACACGCTGGGTCAAATGGGTCAATGTTGCTGCCATGGTGGGAATCCATCCCATCCTCGTCACCAGTTTCGTGTTCAGGGAATGAAGAAGCAGATGAGTGAAGTAGTGAAATTCAGCTCTTTATGAGTGGGGTTTGAACACAGTTTGGATGGGGCAAAACTCGGACTTATATACACTATAAACAGTAACAGTAACAATAATACAACAAGCCCATTGGCTAACAGAGTGTGCACATTTTCGATCCACTTATTTGGATAAGAATAGACACATGAGAAAAGATACATTCCGCTTCTGTCAGAAAACACAGTTAACATACATAACAAATACATATCAGGCAGCAGTGTATCTTTTTTCAAATAAAAAAGTTAAATAATTACAGATGCCTGTGAAGGATGATTCTTACTTTTTTGGGGGGAGGGGGGGAGTGTCTAGCAAAGGCAGGCTTAACTCTTTATTTACTCACTGAAGCCCAGCTGTTAACATCTGATGTTATTCATGATGTTTGAAAAACTGAGGAACAATAACTTCATGAATCTCAGTGTAAGTTATTCTTGATCTTCACTGAGTAATTGAATTATAAGGAGGGCAAAACACATCTTTCTTTTCTTTTTTAAAGGTGACCCGTTCAGAATTTCTCCTTGGTTCTTATGCAGATTATCATAGCAAGTGACAAACACCCACACCCACCCCAAATCTGCTCTTTCATACCAGATATTGTGAAATAATTTTAATTTGTGCATTTGTGAGGGATGTGAGACCACCAACAGAGATCCAGGTGCATTTGATTGTTGCTGGCAGGCAGCAGGCAAAATCAAAGAGTAATCTGGAAAGTGCCAGAATGTATAGAGACCACTGCTGAGAGCACTGAAGAATAGCATTGCAATAAATCAAAATGGTAGGAGCATTGCCATACGTACATCAGCAATCTACATTCAAGCTTTGAATTATTTTAGAGAGTAAAATCAGCATAGGGAAGTGGTCAGGAAAAGAGGTGTACAGTACATAAACAAACACTCCCATGTTAAAGGCACACTTGCACACATATTTAACTGAGTAGAACTGGTTGGCCATGGAAAAACTGGGAATCAGTGCAAACAGAAAGTTGGACCCATGTCCTTGGCATACTAAAATCCATGGTACACAAGAAAACTAAATATTTCTTGTAAACACAAATGGGATGTGAGTAATACAAACCAGCTGGGAAGGCAGAATGCCAGTAAGGTTGGCTCTACAAACACTAATGTCAAGAAGAAATGGATTTGAGTGAGTGCAATTGGACCTAAGCTGGCATTCCAGTCTGCCAGTGGTAGATGAGCACAGAATTTTAAGGATGGATGTTAAGCTCTTATTTCATCCACCCAGTCTGTCATTTCAATGGATCCCTAAATATACTGTGCACACGAAAAGATGAGCAACCTACTATCAAGGGTCTTCTGGTCTCTTGTTGTGCTTAGAAAATTGAGGGTGCCTGGCACCTTAGAGGAGATGCCCAGCACTTTGCACTGTCAACCCATAAATAAACAAGGCATGTGGCTATTCCAGGTTCAGTAAACTAAAACTATGGGTCCATTCAGTTCAAACCAGTTTTTACCCTATGTTATTTGCAATGTGCTATCTTTAACTCAAGATCACAGTTTTTAGTGAGTTGGACTAGAAAGTCATTCAAGCAGGTTGGGATTTGGTTGGCAGCTGGCAAGCTTTGGGTAGTGATTTCCTGTTCCTGTTGTTTAGCTACTTCTCCAGCTGCCACAGAATTAGTGTGGTAGGTGACAGCATCCCCCAGTCTGGCTACATGGCAAGATTCCTAAGAGCACGTAATACCGCTCTTTCATAAACACAGATTGGGATGGGTTTAAGAGTTACTAGAGATTTGTTTACACATGACAGAGAGGTGTGTGTGGTGGATGGAGTGTTGTACTTGGGCCTGGAAGTTCCAGCTTCATGTCCTACTCATCCATAAAATGCAACTGGTGATTGGGGTAGTCACTCTCTTTGAACCTGGGAGAGAATTGTTATGAAGATCACGTGGAGAAGAAGAGAGCCACTTACACTGCCTTGAACTCATTGGAAGAAAAGGAGGATACAAATCAATCAATCAATCAATCAGTTTCATTTATATCCCGCCTTCCTCAGCCGAGGCCAACTCAAGGCGGCTAACAATATAATCATACAAAATAAGGATACATAGGTACAATAAATCTAAAATAGAGAGCAATACAGGTAAGCATAGATTCAAAATGCAAAAAACTACACAACATAATTATATCATAAAAATACAATAAATATAAATATAATACAGCAAACCCAACGTAGCAAGACCCCCATGTCCGCTGGAGAAAGTTGTAGGAGCTACCACTGACCCTGACAACTTGGGGAAAGGAGCTACCACTCACCCCGACAACTTGGGAAAAGGAGCTCCACGCCTCGGCCACAGCAGCAAAGGTGGCCACTGCAGTCCAGTTGACCCCAGGGCGGCAGCAGCTGCAAAAACTCCAGCGAAGGACTTGATGCTGGCATTGGCTCCAGCCGAGACAAAAAAAGGGGGATTAGTCCCAGGAGCAGAAGCAGAGCAGTGGTGGCCAGCCACCAGTCAAAAGCCCTGCCAGGCTCGGTGGAGGCTGGGGCAGCTTTTGAGGGCGATGGCGAGCCCTCAGGTGCCGCTCATTCCACCGGCCAGCCGGCGGTCGAAAGCCCCGCCGGCTTGGTGGAGGCTGGGGCAGCTTTTGAGGGCGATGGCGAGCCCTCAGGTGCCACTCATTCCACCAGTTGGTTTACAAATGTAAACATGCTCTAACCAGTGCCCATGGTTGGGAACACAGGGGTCACGAGTTTAGTTCCACACAGTGCTTGTAGAAAAACTAGCCCAGGTAATCATGAACAAGCTTTACAATCCCAGGGCACCCCTAGAACTTGGGTGTCATCAATTTCAACTTCTGAGTACTGTACACCTTGAAAACCATAAGTCATAAGCTACTTGAGAGTATGTATTGTTGTTGATGATGATGTATTAGTATTAGTAGATAAACAAATAAAGTTAGCCTATGAGCATAGAGAAATCAGTTGCCAGGCAAGTTCATGGCTATAAGAAATTATGCCAATGTGATACACATGTACCAAATTCTGCTGGCTACAGACTGTCTTAATTGTATGCCTAATATATCCTGTGGAAAGTTTACCTATAAATTGTAATGCTTTCTGGATATTTTAGAAATGCAGGACAGAATCCTATAGGTTATTTACCCCAGTGTAAGAACAGTACTGTGAATCACAGTGGCAAACTGCTGCTAGTTCATAATTTGCCACTTGCATTCCTCATTGTGTCTTTAATTAGCAACAATTAACTGCTAAAATTTAATCTAATGCTGGCCTACCAAAGCAGTTGTAAATTATTAGTCAGTCAGTATTGTTGACTCTCTTACTCATAACCATCTAAGTTAGGAAGCAATGTAAGACAAGCTACTACCACAATACCCCTGTGCATGCTTCAGAAATTAATTCCTCTGTACAGTGAGACTCTTACCAGGAAAAACCTGTATATACATGATGGATTAAACCTGCTCACAATAGCTAAACTACACAAATCGTTTGCAGTTTTAACAGTCCCACTTGGATCACAACTCCCCCCTGCCCTGAAATTCATAGGCCATAAATCAACAGAGTCAGTTCTCAACTGAGGAAGAACCACAAGCCAATTAGAAGTTAAATTGTTCAGCAACCCACATCTAATTTAAGTCTCTACATTTTCAATGCTTTATTTTTACCATTTGAAGAAAACTGTAGTTTCACATAGGGTATAATCATGTTTATTTAAGGGCAACATATACCTCTGTGTGTATATTGCGGGTGGGGAGAGACAACTAGCTGGCAACTGGTTCAGCTAAAGGCATGTGGATAAGACCCATGAGAGATGGCTGGGCCAGTTAGGTTAATTTTCATGGGTCTTTTCCAAATAATAAGCAGATATAGATGCTGTATGGAGAGAACCTAGATTTCCATGCAGTATTGGGACTGAATTTGCAAGTGTGTGTACAAGCTGAATGCCAAAATGTAATCAGATTCAAAGGTCACTCTACTGAGATGCATGCAATCTAACTGTCCCCAAGGACAACTCATATTGCCTACACACCAAGGATGGCCCAACACATTTTGTTGTGAAGGAGAAGATGGTTCCTTCATCCCACAGGCAAAAGACAACCACAAATCCTACTTCAACACTGCCAGTGGGATAGCATCCTTGACTGTACTTGGATGTGTCAGGATAGTGTTTTTGGGTTTTTTGTTTTCTGATATGCCTGAACCACAGACTAACACGGCTACTATTCCAAAAAATTCAGGATAGTTTGTGGAGCTCAAGGGAGACACAGCTCTTCTGCATAAAACACCTCTCAGCATCAGCCTGCCAATTCCTTCTGCTTAGTGGCAGATGGCCTAATAGGAACCCCTTGTGACATAGTGGATAGAGAAATGTACTAGGACTCTGGAGGCCTAGGTTCAATATTCTGGCTCTGCCATGGAAGCTCATGGGGTGTGTGCATGTTGAGACTGGTAAATACCATTCTTAAATACCTCACTTATCTTGGAAACCTAGTTAAGGTTACTATAGATCAGTTCTGACTTGGAGGCACATAACAACACCAATGATAAGGCTGAATCCATGTGATGTCTGATCTGGAAGTCATTGCCTCTCCTTGAAATGTGAGATGATTCCAATTACATTTACTAGCATTTTTGTTCATGATGGTTTATCTATGTCTTCCAAGGCCACTAGAAGTCAAAACTCTTAGGAAAGGAATGGAAAGGGAAGGTAGTACCTCAACTTCAGTATAAATGTAGAAAAATGTGTCCACACAAACACCAGGACACAATAAATAGCACAACCTGTCATCCTGTCTCACAGATGGAGCTATTGTTAAAAGATTGTAATACTACATATCCGTTCAGAGTACTGTACAATTTTAAGCAAGTTAACTGTTGAATGGCTGTGACTAACAGAGCAACAACAAACTTACTTTCTTGGAAGTTAGTCTTGTTGAGTTCAGTTTGCACTTACTCCTAAGCAAAGCTTGGAAAATAAGCTTTTTAAAAAGCTGCAACTCCCAGAATCTGCCACCTAGGATGGACCTAAAAAATATGCCTAGGATTTCAAACTAAACATTGTGTAGGTCAGCTCTGCACAAAATGGGATGTACCAGGGTGGGATCAGCCCATCTCCTTGGCCTTGTTAGATGCTTCTTTGTAAAAGCTGTGTTATGCATTCTGTACTTCCAAGCAAGCAGTGACCTAACCAGCGCTGTTAAATGATGTCACCTTTTGGAATTCACAAAGTTGTATGAAATTGGAAGCAACATGATGGCGCATAACAGTGCCACAAAGCAAGCATCCAGTACACAGACATGCACACACATGAGAACACATGTGTTTAATTAAGGCACTGGCAGCTGCATACTTTAAAAAAAAACATCACTGAAGGGCTTTTGTTTCCCTCAACCTTTTGAATACAATTTGATCAACATGCATACAATTCTTAGTCCAGCATGGGACACAAAAGTGATATGCAGTATGACCCCTTTATTCAGAAGGAGCATGCAGCCTAAGTCAGAAGGGCTGGTCTCAGCTTGATAAATACTGAACAGGGTATGAGAAAACTAAATCTACATAGTTACTGAAAGGCTTGCATAGTTGTTACAATTATATCATTATTAAAAGAATTTAACCTACCCTTTGGCCCTAGAAAGAATGCCTAGACCAGGGCCATAGCCAGGATTCTAGATGTGGGTGGGCTAATATTTTTCAGGGTGGGCAACAAAGCCTCTTTTCAATGCATTCCTATGGGAAACCATTCTTTGCCAGGGTGGGCCAAGCCCACCCTGACCACCCCCCGGCTATGGCCCTGGCCTAGACTAGAGTGATGGATTTCTGTAATATCATCTCTACATACACATGCTGTACACTAGGATTTGTACTCATCTTTCCTTCAAACAGTTGAGCCTATCCTATCAATGGATGTTGTCTGTGTTGCTGAATGTGTATTGATAGTCTCATCCCTTCTTTGCTCTGCCTTTGAAATACATCTAAAGCTTCTGGGTGGTGAACACCTGACTCATTAATAACTGCAAGCTACTGGATTTAGTTAAGGAGATTATCCCATGAAATTTTTTCATTCCTGCAAAGAAAATAAATAAATAAGTGGTCTATTGTATATTGATGGCATTACAGCAAGAGCAATAATGGCAACTTCAAAGCAAGTCCTCCCTTGATAAGAAGACAATCTGTTCTGAAGGCTACTTCAGACATGTTTCCTTCGCTCTAGTCCCCAGCATGAAACCATTGACCCTCCTGTTCTTTTAGACTGTGCCTCTCACAACTGTTGTCTATGTGCCAAGCTGGCCAGCACGTCTAGAAGCTGAAGCCAAAAGCCAAAGGTTAAGAACCACTGCTCTAAACAGTAGCCACTTTCTTGAGAAAACAACAAGGGAGCCAAAGGGATGTACCTTAGACACACTTTGATGTTCGAAGATTGATATGCAGTAGGCAGCATTCAGGGGGCCAAACACATCTTTATTGCAAGTTATGCAATCTGAACATGAGGTAATGGTGGAGATGCACCTCCTTATATATGCTTACAGTACATTTTGAATTTCGCCCCATGACCGCCTATTGGTTGCGGTATCACAGGCTCCTTGGATCCATGCATGCCACTGATTGCCCATTAGATCCATGTCCCACCAGGTTGGTCAAGGTGTCCAAGGTGATGACAGGCAGTTGGGTTGGAGCAATATTCAACTCATCTTTGCGGGAAGGGGTGTTCCCTACACCTTTAAAACATGTTTTGGTGCGCCCCTTCCTTAAGATGCCAGCACTCGACCCAACAATCGTGGCCAACTATCGGCCGGTATCCAACCTCCCCTTTTTAGGGAAGGTTTTGGAGAAGGCAGTGGTGTGGCAGTTACAGGGGGTTCTGGATGAAGCAGATTATCTGGACCCCTTTCAGTCAGGTTTTAGGCTGGGATATGGTACCGAGACTGCATTGGTCACGCTGTTGGATGATCTCTGGCAGGAGCGAGACAGAGGTCATCCCTCCATCCTTGCTCTTCTTGACCTCTCAGCGGCCTTTGATGCCATTGACCATGGTATTCTTCTGGAACGGCTCTGAGGATTGGGGATCCAGAGCACTGTGTGGTCCTGGTTTTCCTCATTTCTGAAGGGCCGGACCCAGTCGGTGTGGTTGGAGGATGGGATGTCCAGCCCTAGGCCTCTCCAACATGGGGTGACTCAGGGCTCAGTGCCTTCACCTCTCCTATTTAACATCTACATGAAACCGTTGGGGGAGATCATCCATTCCCACGGGGTGAGGTATCATCAGTACACAGATGATACTCAGCTGTATATCTCAGCACGTGGTGACCCAAGTGATGCAGTCAGTGTCCTATCCAGGTGTCTGGTGGCTTTTGGGGTCAGGATGGGGGACAACGGGCTTTAGCTGAATCCTGGGAAGACTGAGTGGCTATGGGTTAGGGCCCCCGCATTATCTCGGGAACTACTATCTTTGGTTTTAGATGGGCCTATCTTGCCCCACACAGACCTGGTCCTCCTGGACTTGTGACTCCTGCTTGTTGAGCAGGTGGCAGTTGTGGCCAGGAGGGCTTTTGCACAACATTATGTCATACACCAGTTACGCCTGCTCCTAGATTGGGACTCCTTGCTTATGGTCACACATGCTCTGGCCACCTCCAGACTGGATTATTGCAATGCACTCTACATGGGGCTGCCCTTTATGACCATTCAGAGGCTGCAACTGGTCCAGAATGCGGCTGCCCAGGTGGTGATGGGGTGCAGACGTTATGCCCATGCTTCACCACTACTTCAGGAGCTGCACTGGTTACCAGTGTGCCATCAGGTGTAATTCAATGTGCTGGTAATGACCTTTAAATCCCTAAATGTTGGTAGCGGGCCAGGATACTTAAGAGACCGCATCACCCCGAGAACATATGTCTTTCCCACCAGAGCAGACCGGAGAGGCTCTTTTATTGTGCCATTTGCCACATAGAGGGCCTTCTCTGTGTCTGTTCCAGCCATCTGTAACCTCCTGTCAATTGAGCTACAACTCCTGATGGAGTTGCTGCCCTTCAGGAAAGAACTAAAAACCTGGCTGGCAAAGCAGGTGTGGGGCACTGGGGATGCGGTGACCCGCGCCTGCTGGCTTATATCATAATATCGCTCCCTAACTCTTTTTAGCTGTTGGGGTAATTTCTTATAGTATTTTTAATTGGGTTTTTTGCAAGTTTTAAGTTTTTAGATAATAGTACTGATTTTAACATTGTAAGCCGCCTAGAGTCATTCTGAGTTGGGTGGCTATATAAATTGGAAAATTAAATTAAATTAAGTTAAAATTCTTTCTCCATCTGGTTGGTTGACATAGTATCTTTAGCTCAACAGTATTTTCGGCTATACATATATGGCCAGGTTATCTTTTATCTCCAGACACTGCAAGCCCTGATTCATCATTCTTGCACATCGGCACAACCTATCAGTGCATAACCTGTCAGACCTGAACTTTCATTTCTTCTTGAATCCCTTTCCATTTCTACATCCCCAGGTCTAGTCCACTCATAAAAGGAGACTAAATTAGGTTTTCAGAATTCATGCCTTCTATGTTTGCAGCTAATGTACTCTGTCTCTCAGAAACCAGACAGTTGCTGTCTCCAGTGGGAAGGCTCTAGTTCTGTTCATTAACTCATTTTCAGCCAACCTGCTCCTTACTTTAGTCTTCTTCCACTCTGCCCTTCAAGACATACTCAACTGATGTTTATAATTATATCTGCATGGAGCAAATGGAGAAGCCCTAGAAAATGCACCAGATTTCTCAAGTTTAACAGATCTTAGCTTATGGGGGGATAAACTAATTCCAAGTCTCTGTTGTTCTTTTCTAGCTGCTAAAGCTAAAGATTCAGGACTAAGAAATATATATGTGTGTGTGTGTGTGTGTGTGTGTGTGTGTGTGTGTGTGTGTGTGTATAAAACTACTACTATTACTGATACTATTAAGGACTAGCAGGGGTGTCTGGATTCACCTGGGTGGTCCCAATCTGGCTTGCTGAGTGCCAGTGTTGCCTGGGAAACCCACTGGCCAGGGGTGGGCCTGTGATGTGAGATCGGCAATGACATCACAATCTTCCCCTGGTTGTCCCAGCGCTGGGGCAGACACAAACCCTTCTGTCGAACATACCCCTTTGCAGATCAATTTAGGGGGCAAACCCCCTCCCATGGGCTTCGGGACCCCAACAGTGACCTGCTCACATGTGCAAGGTACGTGTGTGCTGAATTTCACTGGGTTTGTTCAAGGGGTGTGGCAGCCCATTCCGGATACGTCATCCACACCTTTGCTAAGTATATAATAGATAGATAAGCAAAGACAGCCATGTAATCCATACATAAAATAAATGGAGAAGATAATACTATTGAGGAGTAGGATGATTCCTATAACTCTTAGTAAAGGTGTCCCTTGCTTGAAAGCCAGTCATATCTGACTCTAGGGTTTAGTGCTCATCTCTGTTTCAAAGCTGAAGAGCCAACGTTTTCGTGGTCATGTGGCAGACATGACTAGACACCGGAGTACATGGAACACTGTTTACCTTCCCACCAAAGTTGTCCCTATTTATCTACTTGCAATTTCTTGCTTTCAAACTGCTAGGTTGGCAGGAGCTGGGACAAAGACGGGAGCTCATTCTGTCCTGCAGTACTCAGGAATCGAACTTCTGACCTCCCACCTTCTAGTCAGCATCTTAGCCACTTGAGCCACTGCAGTCCCTGCCTATAACTCTTAGGGTACCTTTATTCTTATTTACCTTTATTGAATTTAAATGATGTGTGTGTGGTGAAGAGAAGCCTGGAATTGGAATTGTTGAGCATAAAATCATACAATGTTTGTTTGACATTTTCTATGCCAGTTCTACTGCCTGTGTAAAGATAATGTTGAGATGGGCTATCCTTACTTGGGTAGGCTAAAAACACCAGCAAAATATTATGGGCTACACCTAATATATTTGAAACTTTGGATGATCTACTGCACTAGAAAATGAAAATATGCAAGACATGTGGTGGTTGAAATCTATTAATAAGTTGCAACTAGAGTAGGCCCATTGAATCAGTGGGGATTTGGTGAGTCAACTCCTCTGTACATTCCATTGATTCCAATGGGCCTAATCTAACTAAAGCTACAGCAAGTCACAGTTAGAATAGGCCTATTGGAATCAATTGAATTTACAGAAGAATTGATTCAATGGTTATAGTCTAGTGTACTTTACTATGTCAAACAGCAGGATGGACCAGTGGTCAGTTGCAGCTGTTACAATGTAAAAAAAATGGGAATCCTTCCCTGTATTGCCACATATATTTTTTTTCTAGAATGGGAACTGTAGTCCATCTTCTATCTTAATTAGGGCCAGAAAGGTTTAGTTTGGTTGTTGATATTGCTTTTAGGCCCAACCTCCTTCTTTAGTTTTGTTATGTCGGAGAGCAAAAACAGGCTGTGCAGGCAGCTGTTTCTGTTGCTACTTTTCCCACATTGGTATTATTTTAAGAAACCTGTAATTATGTGAAGAAATCAAATACATTGTACACAGAGAGAAATACGATCATTTTGAATTACCCAGGATGTCATATACCTATTGAGGACAAAATGGGATCTAACAAACAGTATTTGTGCTATCCCTTTACACCTATGGTTTTCCTTTGGAAAATAAATAATTAGATATTTGGCCATCTGGGTGCATTCTCCCACCTCAAATGGGATCAAGATTCAATTTCACAGCCTCTAGCCAAATTAGAAGAGCTAAGAGAACAGCTTTAGCAGGTGGTTTATCTTGTTCTTTTCTATTGTTTATCCATATTGTTTATAGTCTTCCTTCTACAAAGTAATTCACCTGCTTCTTCTTTCTTGTGTGAAATACTATTTGAAAATTGTACTAACAAACTGTGGCAGAGGCAGCAGCAACATCTTGAAGAAAATTCAGTATGGTCCCTTTTACCCCACATTCTGGGGTTAAGATGCAATTAAAGAGGTACATTTTGCAAGTGAATCATTGGTTGGCAAATACCTGGTTTAGAAGGAAAACTCAAGTCTTGAACTGCTGACCTTCCAGTCATCAAGTTCAGCATGTTATTCACTAAGCCACTGCAGTCCCTCTGTTAAAATTACATCTTTAGCTCTAGTTTACGAGCAAACAAAAAATTTCATATGCATGATTTGATCCCTAAATTAATCTTACAATTTAATCAATTAATGCTTGAAAGGCAACTCCATTAGTGGAAATCCAGAGGTTTGGAGATAACCTATCAAATCCAATGGGGCTTTCTCTCAGATAAGAGCACAAAGGATTGTAGCCTTGGCTAAGGATGTGTGTGATGAAAATGTTCATATTTTGTTTGTTTCCGGCCCTTTTTCAAGTGCATTCTTTGTTTTGTGTGCTTTTCATATATAGGTCTTTTTGTTTAACAGAAAAAGATTCTTTCCTTTCAAGTTTCCCTTTTGTGTTTCTGTGACTAGATCAAATTAGGCCCTACAGAACCCTTAAAACTCATGCCAAAAAAGAAGAAAAGAAAAGAAAAGCAGAGAGGCAAAGCAATAGAATATTCATTTACAGTACACAAGGAAGAAAAATAATAATCATGAGACCTATGCAGGCACTTGCTTATAGAAGAAAGAAGCCTCTGGCAGTATACTAATATGTATACCTCCTAGTGCACATATCATCACCAGAGGCCATGGAAAGATGCCATTCCAGCTGAAATATCTATCACCACCAGTCCTACACAGAGGGGGTAAACTTCACTCACCAACCAACCAAATTAAAGAGCAATAAACACCCCATACTTAGAAATAAAAAATATATAAATTCAGTAGCATCACTATCCATATACAATATATACTCTGGGCCTAAGGCAACACAATAAAGCAATTCCAAAACCTCACCAAAATATAATCCTTTAATATAGGGTTGCCATATATCCTGTTTTTCCGGGATTTTCCGGATTCAAGCTTGGGATTCCTACTCTTTGCGACCCTATGGACCATTGTCCTCCAGGCATCTCTGTCCTCCACCATCCTCCTCAAACCGCCCAGCTCTGTGCCCATTGCATCAACGATACCATCTAGCCATCTAATTTTTGGTCGTCCCCTTCTTCTTCTGCCCTCCACTTTTCCCAGCATCAAGGCTTTTTCAAGTGAATCCTCTCTTCTCATTTGATAACCAAAGTATTTTAGCTTCATCTTTACTATTTGACTTTCTAAGGAGCAGTCAGGTTTAATTTCTTTTAAGATTGACTTGTTTGTTCTCCTCGCTGTCCAGGGTACTCTCAAGACTCGCCTCCAACAGCACATTTCAAAGGCATCTATTCTTCTGCGCACAGTTTTCCTTATGGGCCAGCTCTCATGCCCACACATTACCAACGGGAATACCATTGCATTGACTATGCGGACTTTTGTTTGTAAGGTGATGTCTCTACTTTTAACTATGTTCCCCAAGTTTCTCATAGCTTGTCTTCCAAGAATCAGTTATCTTTTTTATTTCATGGCTGCAAACACCATCTGCAGTGATCTTTGAACCTAAGAAAGTAAAGTCTGTCACTGCTTCTACTTCTTCCCCATCTATTTTCCAGGGACTGATAGGGCCTGTTGCCATTATCTTGGTTTTCTTGATGTTGAGTCTCAAGCCAGCTTTTGCACTCTCTTCCTTCAACCTAATCAGGAGCTTGTTTAGGTCTTTCTCACTTTCTGCCTTTAGGGTAGTATCATCCGCGTATCTCAAATTGTTGATGTTTCTCCCAGCAATTTTGATCCCATGTCTTGATTCCTCCATCCCTGCATTGCACATTATGTGCTCTGTATATAGGTTGAATAAACAGGGTGACAAGATGCAGCCTTCCTTGTCTTACTTCCTTTTCCTACTCCAAACCACTCCATCATTCCATGTTCTGTCCTAACTGTTTCTTCTTGACTTATGTACAGATTTCTCATGAGGCATGTAATATGTTCACGTATTCCCATCTCTTTACTTACTTGCCACATTCTGTTGTGGTCCACACAGTTCTTCATCACCCTCACCACACAGTCAAAGGCCTCGGTGTAGTAAATGAAACAGAAGTAGACTTGTTTCTGACATTCCTTTGTTTTCTCCATGATCCAATGTATGTTGTCAATGTGGTCTCTAGTCCCCCTACCTCTTCTGAACCCAGCCTGCACCTCTGGTAGTTCTCTCTCCACATGCTACTGTAGTCTATCCTGTATTATCTTGAGCATCACCTTGCTCTGCATGTGGGATGAATGCAATTGTTCGATAATTTGTATCACGCTCATGCAGATAGGCCCCTGTCTGCTGTGCCACCTGCAAACACGGGACCCAGACCCGAGGTGGCCACACCTAAACCTTCTCCCGCTGATCGGCCGGTCTGGTCACCTCATCCCCAAAATGCTGAGACAGTTTCAGTGAGGGAAAGTCTGGCAGACGTTTGGTAGTGTTGCGAAAGGGTGCCTTGTCTGGGTAAACCCAGGCAGGGAAAACCAGCGAGAAAAATTGTGTTCTAATGGGTAATGGCGATGCCTTAAAAAGTGTCACAGTTTGAAAAACTCTGCAAAGCCCTCTGGGACTGGTAGCGTCTTCGCCCATTAGAACTAGCACCCCCTTATCAAAATAATATGGTGGGAATTTGGCCTTCAATGTTGCAGCTTAGAAGAGGGAGAGTAAGGCACAGTCCTGGGAAGACGAGACTCCCAAAGTCTCTCCCCTCTAGCTTCCTTTGATTAACAACTTCAGCTGCGCTGGCCGAAAAATAAAGCTTTGGTGTTGAAATTAACAAGGCCTTATCTGAAAAATTCCCCTTCTGCTCCTTCATGGCTGGAAGGAGACAGAATAACTCTTCTTGACAAAGAAATCATATAAAATGTTTATTGGGAAAAAATAGAGAATTCCAACATATAAAAATCCTCACTAACCTACGCCAAGCAAAATACATAATTCTAAGAAAATAAGAACGCATTTCAGAAAAGCAATACTTATCTAAATGAGTGCAGCTTACCAAGCCGCACATCCAGGTAATGAGCTACGGGTTGGATCGGTTCTGGAAGGCAGAGAGCAGCATCTCGATGTGATCTGAGATTACTGCCCTATTCCTATCCTAATTGGGGAAAATCGCTATAATATTTATACTGTCATGGTGAGAATGCGTGCAGAGATGTTCTGATTGACAGACACCTGCTTTTTGAAGTCCAGTGTGAGACAGGACATTTAATCAGCGTTCCCATCAGAAAGATGTGAGTCTCATGTCTACCCACAGGTGGTGAGTCAGGGAAGCGTGCGGCTCAAGGTGCTTTGTCTGAGAGCAGACATTCTCCCAGGTTCATTGTCTGGAAACAAGGAGCAGGGTGACCTGCAACTTCTAATTGGTCAGAAGTTGGCTTCTGCGTATAGCAATCTTCCAAAATGGATCCGTTTCAACTAATTAAAGCTAAACATTTTACAGAATAAAGACAGATTAATTATAAGGCACACTAGGCATTAAGTAAATAAAATAATGAATTAAAATTAAATCATCCCTGACTATAAAATCCTTTACAATTTGGACATTCTTTGGATTGCCCTTCTTTGGGATTGGGACATATACTGATCTTTTCCAATCCTGTGGAAACAGAAGCTATAACTATCATAGAAGCATTCTCAAATAGTTTTGTGATGGTATACACAACTGAATTGCTTTCAAAGCACTATATACATCCTGCCAGTGAAAAGCTCAATACAACTTAACATTTATTTAAATCCCCAACAAAATTCCTATCAATCTATTTTAAAATTCAACAAGAATGCATTCAGAGCAATGTGGTTCTTTGCAGAGATGTCAACATTAACATCTCACAATCCTGTTGCTTCAGCCAAATTGGAAGCAAGCAACAATACAGAAACCGCTTGAGGCGATGAATGGGAGCAGTTCAAAAAAATTTTTAATGTAAAAGAAAATTCCTTACTTCAGGTTCAAAATAGTAACTGTTTATAAATTTCACAGAAGAATAGTCAGAACAAAATCATTGCAACTCTTACATCAAAGTAAAGTAATCTTCTTCAGTAAATCCAAAATGATTTCACAATGTCTCAAAATTCACAATAGGAACGAAGTGGAAGTTATAATGTACAAAAATGAATGTATAATTCCAATATCAATATCAAGGGATGATTTCAAAGTTGATCCCAGTTAATCCAATTTTCAGGTTATGCTTTCATCAGGAAATCTGAATATAATATACAAATAATAATACAATTAATCTTAACAGCAAAGGTACATGATAATCCACATAAACATAAACAGCATGTGTCAGACACTAATAGCATACGTCCGTGCGGAAGAAGTAACAGTTAACAGTATAAGAATATAAAAGTATAATACATACCAACAATTATTTTTTAGTAATATTATTATGAGCGTCGGAGCCTCAAAGTGTAACTTTATATGTGCTCATGACGTTAAACTAAGTCAGAACGTGAGAGAAAGATATACCCCATCAGGAACTGAGGCAGGTGTGGCTCATCAGATAGTTACAGAAAAGAGGAGAACTCAATGTCATGATTTAACCCATGAGGTTAAAGAGCGTGAAATTTGTGAATATAATATGATTCCCTCTGTAAGAGTCTCTTGTTGATGTCAAATTTATCAAAGGGTTTATGTTTAATAGTCTCCAATGCAAAAAACGTAAATTGACTGTCAGAGTGTCCTTTGCAGGCGCACCCCCCCAATAACGGACACAGACAACATTGAAAGTGGATAACAGCATAGGGCCACATTTATTGATTCAATGCCCTAGTCCGAATTATAAATTTGTATTGGTAAAACGACCAATCATAATTCCTAAGGCAAGCAGGCCGAAGTAACACTGGTAAGGTACCACCCCAAAATTGCCAACGGCAATTGGTTACAATGTATCAATTTGTATCAATTTGTTTGTTGACAACAAACAAATTGTTGACCGTAGTCAATAACTAACTCATGACCCCACCCTCTGACGCGTATCCGTGAAATCACAGGGGTGATGCATGCTGGTTAGCAATCGTCATCACCCCATCGCCTGATTCGTCGTTGACCGGACAACGTTTAACTAATTTATTCCTGTCTAGTGTTGTCCAGTCAATTGCGAACCTGCCGGATACTTGTGGGTCATACTGTTTACCTTACCAGTGCTACCCGCCAATGTGACCAAAGTCAACATTAGGAACACAGAAAGACCCCTATATCAAACCATAGCAACAGTGTGGGATGGGCAAAAAAGCCAGGACCCGGAAGCCAATATGGGTCCCAGCCAAAAATTCCCACCCGGCCCCGAAGCGACCAAAATATCACACTGTTAACTAGGGAGGGGGTGGAGGGGAAAAGACTTCTCCGCTCCGTCGCTGAGGTAAAATGGCAGCTCGGCTGCCTCGTGGCCACCCCTTTTATAAGGGAGCTGGCCACGCCCCTAACTACCCGGATTCTCTGTCCTGTGGGGGGGGGGCCCGCAAAGGGCGCGGCGGCCATTTTGGCGCCGCGCTTGCATTGCAGGCGCACCCCCCCAATAACGGACACAGACAACATTGAAAGTGGATAACAGCATAGGGCCACATTTATTGATTCAATGCCCTAGTCCGAATTATAAATTTGTATTGGTAAAACGACCAATCATAATTCCTAAGGCAAGCAGGCCGAAGTAACACTGGTAAGGTACCACCCCAAAATTGCCAACGGCAATTGGTTACAATGTATCAATTTGTATCAATTTGTTTGTTGACAACAAACAAATTGTTGACCGTAGTCAATAACTAACTCATGACCCCACCCTCTGACGCGTATCCGTGAAATCACAGGGGTGATGCATGCTGGTTAGCAATCGTCATCACCCCATCGCCTGATTCGTCGTTGACCGGACAACGTTTAACTAATTTATTCCTGTCTAGTGTTGTCCAGTCAATTGCGAACCTGCCGGATACTTGTGGGTCATACTGTTTACCTTACCAGTGCTACCCGCCACACGGAGGGGCTTCAAAGAAGACCTGACGCCCCCACCCAGACCGTCAGCTCGGTCAACAGGCCTGCTCGCCAATCACCTAACAGGAGGTCCATACCTCCTCGCGACAGATGGACCCCATCCCCTGCGTACAAGTCATAATTTTGTAGACTGATATCGGGGTGATGACTGACCCGTCCCCAAGCCCTGTCAGCAAGAAACCGCGCCACCGCCCCGTTGACCGTGCGCCTAGCGCGGTCAAGGGCCAGGAGGTGAACGCCCCCTCTATAGAAAGGCGCGGGATAATGTCCACCAAACTAGGGTTGTGGCAGGCCAGACATAATGCAAGTAGGCGAGGTCCTCGCAAATCGCATGCTTGAGCGATAAGCCGGTGACCTGGCACAAATCATTGCCCCCAAGGTAGATGATGAGAATGTCAGGCGGGTCAGCACTCAGGCCAGAAAAGGGAAAGGCCGCAGCCCCCGCCATAACATCCCAGGCTTACCATGCCATGCGAGACTGGCGTGTTCACCCAGTCCCAGTCGGGGTCCACTCTGTCGCCGCAGCGTAACGCGCTGCCCTGTGCACATAGCTGTGGCCCACCAGCCATACTGTCACCGGTGTAATACGACACCCAGGGTCTGCAAGAAAATTGAGAAAAAAGGCGGTAAGGTGACTGGATTGGTACTCATGGCAGGAGTGGGCGCACATAAAACTGAAAACATTGCGAGCCCCACCTCCCCATGCTGCGTATGTCAGCCCCAGAGTACCCAAAAGCAGCTGCTGTAGCGGCTGCACCAATACGGAATGAATGTGTGCCATAACGGGCACCTGGTAGGCCCACCCTGGTGAGGGCTCTGGCTGTCACCTTCCAAAACTGAAATTTAGTAAGGGGAGACCCATCTTGGTGACAGAAAAACGGGCCGTGGTGCCTGCCACACAGTGCCAGGAATTCCTGTAGGGCACCAACCGGACAGATGTCTGCCAAAGAACACCGTAGCAGTCTTACACCACTGCCTACGCCATGCTGATCTGTCTTAGAGGAGCGTATCCTCAACTGGGCCCAGTCTTTGGCAATATAGACATCCTCGAGTTCCAGTGCCCTACACTTGCATCCGCCTTATACAGCATCTCAAGCTCGCTGTCGCGGAGCGCTCCAAAAAGGCCACCGTTGTAGCCGCATGAAGTGGGCTGCCTCATTTCCAAAACAGAGGCCAGGCCAGCCCCGGGCCAATTGGGTAAAAACCCTGGGAAAATCTTGCATCCGCCTTACTCAGCATCTCAAGCTCGCCGACGCGGAGGGCTCCAAAAAGGCCACCGTTGTAGCCGCATAAAGTGGGCTGCCTCATTTCTTAAAACTGAGGCCAGGCCAGCCCCGGGCCACTTGGGTAAAAACCCTGGGAAACTCTTGCATCCGCCTTACTCAGCATCTCAAGCTCGCCGACGCGGAGGACTCCAAAAAGGCCACCGTTGTAGCCGCATGAAGTGGGCTGCCTCATCTATCAAAACAGAGGCCAGGCCAGCCCCGGGCCAACTGGGTCAAAAACCCCCTGGGTAAATGGGGTGGCGGTCGCCCGGGAAACGCCCGGGCACGCGCACCCACCCCTCCCAACATGTCTCACCCGGAAGTCATTGGTGCTGTCCACACGACCTCCCACCTTGGCCATAAAAGCCAACCCGACAGCTGAGATGCTATGGTGCGTGGTGCAAGGCCCTGGGGATACAGGTAAATCGTGAACCGCAGAACATGGGCTACTGGAAAAGGCCAGGTTCCTGGCAGTCAGAATCGGGTACATAATACTCTAAAGGAACTAAATGCGTGGTGATACGCCTTACTCATGCATGGCGCTAGTGACAGGCCAATCGCCCGGTTCACCTCTCCTTGCCAACGGTCCATCTCACATCCGGGAGTGGCGAGGGAAATTCCTCCGCATCCGGGGGCCGAGGCACGGAACCGGGAGATCTGCAGGCGGGACAAAGCAGCAGCAATATCATTATCAACCCTTGGGACATGCCTGGCCCTGAAGGGAACGTTGAGGCACAGGTTGCATAACACAAACCAACTAACTAGCTCCATAACCCCGGGCGATTTGGAATCCTGTGCAGTGACGATGCGGAACAGCCGCGTTGCCATGCCCAAGTTGCACAACCGAGTTGGCCCACCTCTTGCCCCATAGCATCAAAGCACCCAGGATAGGGAAACATTCCAGATACGTGAGACCATGCAGGCAACCCTTTGCCTGCCCAGGATGGTGGCCACCCACCATAGGCCCACTTCCAATTGAAGTACATCCCAGAAACCCAGGAATCATGAGGCATCGGACCGCATCTGAAAGCAAGGGGGAGCCAGGAAATCAGACCCCAAAATGACACCCCGTTGAACTACCTCTGAATCTATGGCCAGACAAGCACGTATGCCCCGATACCCTGGGTAAATCTGAGCCTGTGATGGGGCCTGGATAATCCCGCCATGGCGTCGCACAAGCGCAGAGCAAATGCCCTGCCCGGTGCGACAACCCTGCCAGCGAAACTGGGGTGACCATGTAGCACCAGAAGTTACCTCAGTGATGCCATGCGCCCGGCCAGCAAGACCGAGACAAGGGCCACTAGCCTTGACACCTTATCCTGCTGCAACCTAGAATCCTGCGCTATCGTGTTACTCTCCACCCCAGGAATACTAGCTGTGGAGATGGGCCCTCGGTCTTTTTGGGCGCTAAAGGGACACCAAGTTCCTCCATTAGCGTCTGAAATGTGATGAGGAGACGTGGGTACGTGTCCCAGCCCCGTTCAGCCCCGAATAAAACCATCCAGGGAATGGGCTACAGACCGGGACCCTGACCTGCGGACAAAAGCGCAATCTAGGAAAATGGTGAAACGCTCGAATACCGAGCCCCAAAGGAATAGCCAAAAGGCATGGCATCATTGAACAATATGCTCCCCAGGACGGGGGTGCGGGACAATGCCAACGACCCTGCCCGCATAGACCCTTTCGTCAAAGCTGGCAGCAGCCACCTCCTCCCTCCCCTTAAGGGATAAAAGATTGGGGGCATCCTGAGGGGACCTATTACCCATGAAAGGGATCCGGAACCCCTGTCTAGAACCCTGAAGGATACCCGCATCCTCACCCTTCAGGCACCATGTGAGCCAACGCTCCAACATGTCCACCTTAAATGGGGAGGGAGCCCTTCGGTGAACTAGATCCATCTGCGGCAGTCTTGCCAGCCCCCTGTCTGCCCCACCCTCTGCCCCGCATCCTTCTAGGCCTGGGACAGGCAGAGGCCGCATGGGGCCCAACACAGGTGGGACACTCCTGTCTGTATTTGCAAGTCTTCCCCTTAGAGGAGCCATTGGACAAAAAGTCCAGCACAGCCGGCGGGCTGGAACCCCCCGCCCCGCCCCTTGGCAGGTGACCTGTGCTGGGGCCGCCCGCTGAACCGCATGCCCACAATGGTATATCTCCCCGGGTGCAGGGCGCGTGGGCGTCACGTACAAAAGCCACAGCCTCTGGCCTGGCTCATCCTGCCTAATCTCGGGGTGCGGGGAAATTCGCCTACGGCATCCCTCGTCACAAGCCAACCACGCTGGGCCCGGAAAGTAAATCATCGCCCGGTAGGCGTTGTCCAAATACTGGACCATCGGAATTGCCAAATCCGGCCATGCCCTAAGGTACACCGCCATGCATACGATGCAGGCCGGCAACCATTTGGCCCACATACTTGGTGGCTTGCGACAACGTGCCTGCCACTATCCTTCTCATTCTGCCCCTCCCTCTCTCCTTGGTGGGCACACTGTTTAGGAATGAGAAGATATCCACGTACTCCCCCCGCCAAATTTACTCTCTGGCGGCCTGTGCCAAGTGGTCACTCATCGGTATGGAATAGGGGCTTGGACCAACCCGGCCACCCAAAACATTCCCCTAAGGGTAGGGAACACCCCCCACCACGGGGCCCTGGGTGTTAGCTGTCATCGCCGGGTGAGGCGTCAGCGGGTGCACCGCCGCACCACCCGCGCGAGGCCAAAGCGATTGGAAAGCCCCCCCCCATATTGGGAATGTGTGTGGATGTACTCGCTTACACCGTATACTCACATGCTGCACCCCCGCGGGCCGCCCCCACCGGGGGTTCCGGCCCACTGGGGGCGTCGGAGCTCACGACCGACGTAGAGCTCATCCCCGGAGAACCTGCACCTGGCCGCTGGCTGGGGAGCTGCGAGGCAGTGGCCGAAACCGCGCCACGCGCCTGCAGCAGCTCAACCCTCCCCGTCGGCTGTTGTCCTCCTGAAGACAGCGCCTCAAAAGGAACCCCAAAGGAGGGGGGCCCCCGCCTGACTTCCACGTTAACCTGGGGCGAAGGGCCGGCTGGCCCGCCTGGTCCATGCGTGGGTACAGGCCCCTGTACCCAGGACCCGAAAGCAGGTGGAGGAGCGGTGTCCACCGCTCGCGGGCCGCGGGCCGGAACCCCTTCCGCGCCCGCACTCTGGTTGCCCACTCCGGGCGAAGGGGCAATAGACCCCATTCCGCCGGCCCCGGCAGGGGCGAGCAAAGGCGGCAGCTGAGGAGGCAGCACCGCGGTCCTCCGACCTGGGTTGCGCCTCCTAACCGCGCGAGCTGCACTCGGAGCTGCCTTCTTCTTCGAAGGCATTTCCACCGAAGCAAAGGGAAGCCGGCAAGGCAGAATCGCTACCCAAAAGGCTTCCCGGTAGGCTCAAGAGCGACGGAGACACAGGGGAAAAGACTTCTCCGCTCCGTCGCTGAGGTAAAATGGCAGCTCGGCTGCCTCGTGGCCACCCCTTTTATAAGGGAGCTGGCCACGCCCCTAACTACCCGGATTCTCTGTCCTGTGGGGGGGGGCCCGCAAAGGGCGCGGCGGCCATTTTGGCGCCGCGCTTGCATTCTTAATACAATGTTCAACCAGAGAAGCGTTGGGGGCTTCTAATGCGAGAACGGTGCTCAATAATGTGGGTATTCAGATTTTGACTGGTTACACCAATGTAAATAAGATAAAGACTAAACATAGAGCAAATGGCTGTGTGTAGACACCTACCTCACATCAGCCAAAAACAAAAAAGGCTTGGCATTGTTTCCATTGTGGCACATGGTTGTGGCTGTATATTGATGTAACCATCTTCATATAAAAATATACCTCTCTATTGTAATCACAAAACATAGTTGTAGGAAACAACCAAGGTTATTTGCTTCAGGTGTACTCCGCAGCAGTCATGTGAGATGGGAGGATAAAAGCAGGTAGCTTTTATTTCACCTAATTAATGCAACAGGGTGAGGCATTGTGCCAATGTGGGCTGGGTAGGAGTTACTACAGCACACAAAAACTTAGACAACTCAATAAGGTACAAGAATCACCTGCTAACAAAATTGGTCCTGGCTTTGATCATTTTGCCTTTGGATTACACTGAGTAATATTTTGTTTTCTAACAACCTCCCCTTCAGTTTCTGTCCAGAATTCTACTTAGTAAGGTATTTTTGTTTGTGCCTGTTTGTTTTTCTTTGCTCCACTATGGCTCTTGAGTACCTTTCATTTTCTTAATCCTTCCAATTCAAATACATATTACATTAATCATGCTCATTTTAAAATGTGTGTCTAAAGAACTGCGGTGGCTTAGTGGTTAAGATGCTGAACTTGATGACTGGAAGGTCAGCAAGTCAGCAGTTCGAGACCCAACAGCGTGAGCTCCCATCTCTGTCCCAGCTCCTGCCAACCTAGCAGTTTGAAAGCAAGAATTTGCAACTATATAAATACAGTGGTACCTCGCTTAAAGAGTATAACGCATTCCACGGGACTGCTCTTTAAGCGAGTTTGCTCTTTAAGTGAAACACCATTGTAAGTGACCAATTGTGACTTCTGGTGTGGGGGATTGTGAACCCCAATTTAGTTGTCAAGCGAATTTTTTGTTGGTTTTAGTTGTTAAACGAGGCGGCGATTCAGAAAAAATTCTGCTCTTTAACCGTGTTAGTCTCTAAGCGAGGCGCTGTTTACTATAGGTACCACTGTGTTTCACTGTAGGTACCACTTTGGTGGGGAGGTAAACAGCATTCCGTGCCCTCCAGTGTCTAGGCATGCCTGCCACATGCCCACGACAATCTGAAAATGCAGACAGCACTGGTTCCTTGGCTATAAACAGAGATGATCACTGAACCCTAGAGTTGGGCATGACTGGCTTTCAACCAAGGGCAAACTTTACCTTTGCCTAATGTTGTTCCCTTGTTTTATAGAAGAAGAAAATAGATGGAGTTCCAAATAAAAATTATGCACCCAATCCAGATTTGGACTCTCTTTCCATTTCTTCTCTCACACACATTGCTAGTTGCCACCCAAGGGGCTGATTTATTGAAAACATGGGATCTGAGTTTGATCTGTAGTAAGGCAAATGAAGGAGAACCAGAACATGTCCAACACTATAGTACTATATTTCCAGACAAGGTACTGGGTGTTGTGCATGTGGAATATTGATAAGCTTAATATGGGGAGAGGGGTGGATCGGAAATCTTCATGATTATTTAAGGAAAAAAAGAGGATGATGATTATTTCAGCAAATCACAGAGACCTAAATCTTGAGCCATCCCAACAAACAGAATTGTGTGAATAAATATGTAAAATATGTTTTTAAGCTCCCTGAAATCAATGGAACATAAGCAGATAGGCATTTGCTATACTTAATAGAAGTAAGAATGTTAGATGGTTTATATATGAAATAAAAGGTTCTAAAGCAGATACAGCACTTACAAATAAAAGTAAATTTAAGGAAAGCAGTTCTGAGCTTGTGGAAGCTGGAACCATACTGGTTATTGCTTTGATCAACAATATGATTTGATGTTGCCCAGGTTTTATTACTTGTTAAGTGGAAGCATTATGATTCGGGTGTAAACTGCAGTATGAAATCAGAGACAAAGGAAGTAAAGTAACAATGTGTATTACTTGAATCCTGAAGAGCTCTTGTGCTGGGTGCCCTATAAAACGTAATGACTGCCTTAAGAAGGATGTCACAGATGGGAGATAACCCACATCAATGTTCTAATACGGTCATCATAAAAACCATAACCTATTAGCCTGCTGAGAAAAAAAGGAGCGCAGATGAAAATACATCCGGTAACTGAAATAGAGTAGTTATGATTCAAAATACCCAAAGAATTGTTGGATATGTAAACAGGATGCAAGCGCGGCGCCAAAATGGCCGCCGTGCTCTTTGCGAGGGGCCCCCACCCGGACGCAGACATCTGGGCTACTTAGGGGGGCATGGCCACCCCTCTATAAAAGGGGTGGCCACGAGGCAGCCTGGCTGCCATTTTGCGAAGCGACGGAGCGGAGTATCCTGGTCAAATCAGCACACCTGTGACACTAGCTCATAACGCTGGGGGGTGGGTGGGGGGTGCAGTGGCCATGGCTGCAACAGGCCAATTACACCCGGGTTCTTACAGGGGTGACCGCCCCTATGCTTTCCCTTAACTTCTTGGGGGTCCGATAGGGCCTATTATGTGTTTCCCCACTCCAATCCGTGCCAATGGTGGTTCTGCCGACGGCCGGTTACTCCATACCCTGGGTGACCATTTGTCCTGGGCTATTAGCAAGACGATGTGGCGTGGGGAATATATTCACATTTCCCCCCTCCTGCAACGTGAACCCACTGAGGAGGACATGGAGGGGCAGGACAACAGGGACAAAGAGTTGCCCCGTCGCCACAAGCTGCCTCGCAATGGGGCCAATTGGTTACCAGCCTATTGGGTATCCATGGCAGGATATATAAGGGCCCGTCCTGATTTGGCCTTCCCAATGGTCCAGTGCTTGGACAATATTTACCGGGCCATGGTTGATTTCCCTGGCCCGTCATGGTTAGCCTATGGCCAAGACCTTAGGATGTGGGTGGCCCTTCACCCTGAGACACGAGCAACGAGCCCTGCTAGTACTTGTGGCTAATATATATGACTCCTATGTGGCCAGCGCCTATGCTCCATATGGAGAGTCTACTTTCGGGCAACTACCTCTGTGCCTTTATCTGGAGCTCTCAGATTAAGTGAGCTGCTACCATTTTCAACAGGGGACATGTTCTGCAGGGCACTGGAACTAGAAGATGTGTTGCTCGATCAGGAGTGGGCTCTGGGGAGGTCAGCCGAAAAAGGGTACTAGCCGGGTGCTGCCATATGTCCGGTTGCTTCCTCACATGTGTTTGTGGCAGCGTGTGGTTCACGCCCTGGCCTGTCGTCGGCTACCAAGACGGGTCTCCCCTTACTGAATTACAATTGGTACCCATTCCTTCCGGATGGGTGCTGCATCAACTGCGGCTGCATTTGGGTACCCGGAGCCCGACATATGTTGCATGGGCAGGTGGGGATTTGCACATTTTTCTCTGTCTGTTCGTTCCCTCACTGCATGAGTGCCTTGTTCTGCCCTCTATTCTCCCTCCTTATTTTACAGACCCTGTGTGTTTCCGCACACTGGTAGTAGTGTGGCTCGTGGGCCACAATTTATGTGCACTGGGGCGGCACAGTATGCTGCTTCGTCAGAATGGGGACCCCATCTCGGGTTACGTGTAACCACGCGTATGCAGTGGTATGGTGTGCACGGCATATAGGTTTCGGGAACTGTTGCCATTCCTGTCGTCCATTGGGGATGCTGGACCACCAGATGTTTTAATTCTGCACCTCGGAGGCGGTGATCTTGCACGGATTGCTAGCCTGGACTTAAAGACTTCCGAGTGCAGTGACCTGGCATTTCTTTGCCATTTATGACCGTTTACATGGTTGTTATGGTCATACATCGTGCTGAGGCACTATTATAGGGGAGGCTTTGACCCCATGGTTGGACCCGGCGGTCAGTGAACAGGGCTGTTGCCTGGTTCCTTATCCAGAATGGCTTGGGGACAGCCATTTGTCGTCTGGGGATAGGGTTACAGGAATTTGGCCTGTATTCTGGAGATGGGGTTCACCTGTCAACAAGTGGATGCACTTCTCTTTTGAATAACATGCGAGAGGCCCAGGTGACGGAATTGTCAGTCAAGGGGGGGGGTGCTCTGCTGCGATTTTGGCAATGTTGCCAAGTGTAAGGTGCCCCTCTGAGAGTTAGGTGATGTATGGCCACATCAACTTCGCCTGCAGAGTGGTAACACCAGGCAGTGCCTTCGCCAGGTGTCTGGGTCACACTATGGCGGGTCTTTATAATCGACACCGCGGGGTACGGCTGACTAGGGGTTTACGAGCAGACCTGTTGGTTTGGCCCACATTCCCGCAGGACTGTCATGCTGTCTCCTTTTGGAAGTCTGAGCTTATGGTCAGCCCCAGTTCCAAGTATGGTCAGATGACTCCGGCTCCCCTGGGTGTGGGATTTAACTTAAGGACAGTGTGCCTATGGTCATTGGCCCCAGGGATGGCAGGGAACGGATCGCTTACGCGATCTTACATTTCTGGAGTTTTTCAATTCTGGGTCCCCTTTATGCTCTGGGGAGTCATGGCCTCAGCTCGCATATTGTTCTTGGGTCCATGCGCTTTAATGTGCTCCTTAGGGCTAGACATGTGCCAGGCATTAATAACAATATTGCCGATGCTTTATCCCGCCTGCAGATCTCCCGGTTCCATGACTTGGCTCCAGACCCAGGGGACCTCCCCTCTCCACTCCTGACTGAGATATGGACATTTGGCGAGGAGACGTGAACCGGGCGAGTGTCTTGTCTTGGCACCTCGCACGCGTACGGCATATCAGCATCCACTCCTTCACTTTAGAGCCTTTTGTGGGAAAAGGCAGTTGCCTGAAATGTGGCCAATACCGGTCGGCTAGGTTTTACAATGTATGGGGCGCCTTCATGATCTGGGGTTGGCCCCACGCACCATAGCCACCAGGCTTTACGCCTTGACATTCATGGCCAAGGCATGGGGCTTTACTGACTGTGCGAGTGTCTTCCGCATACGCCATGTATTGAGGGGTGGACACGTGTACGTGGTCGCCGCCTGGACACACGTCACCCTGTTTTCACAGGTATTCTGACCCTGACACACCTTGCACGAGGTTGGCATAGTCTATGTTACAGTAGGTAGGAGGAGTTTCTTTTCATGCAGCTACCACCGTAGCTTTCTCTGGAGCTCTGCGAATCAGCAAGCTGGTCCCATGGTCAAAGGGGGACGTTTTTTGGTAGGGCACTAGAACTCGACGATGTGTCTATCAACCAGGAGTGGGCTCAGTTGAGGATTCGTTCCTCAAAGGCCAATCAGCATGGAGTAGGCAATGGTGTTATACTGCTACGATGTACATTCGCTGACATCGTTCCGGTTGGTGCCCTACATGCAATTTTGGCAGTGCCTGCTGTGCGCCCTGGCCTGTTTTTCTGCCACCAGGATGGGTCTCCCCTTACCAAATTTAAGTTCTGGAGGGTGACCGGTACCGCACTTCACAATGTGGGGCTCGTTATGGCACCCATTCATTCAGGATAGGTGTCGCAGTGACTGTGGCTGCATTTGGGTACTCTGAGGCTGATTTATGTTGGGCACGTGGGGGTCCGCGCATTTTTTCCTTATATGTACGTCCCCTCACTGTATGAGTACCTAGTTATGTCCTTAATTCCTTTTCCTTCTATTACAGATCCTGTGTGTCTACGCGCACCGGTGGCAGTGGGGCTGGTGGGCCGCAGCTATGTACACTGGGCGGCAGAATGTGCTGCGGCGACAGAGTGGGGACCCCATCTCGGGCTGCGTGCATCCGCACGTATGCGGTGGTATGGTATGTGCGGCATGAGAGGGCGGGAACTGTTGCCATTCCTGATGTCCATCAGGGATGCTGGACCGCCTGATGTTTTTATTCTGCACCTCGGCGGCGATGATCTCGCACGGATCACTGGCCTTTCGTTAAAATGTCGAGGTGCAGTGACCTGGCATTTTTACATCATTTATGGCCGTACACACGGTTGCTATAGTCTAACATCGTGCCGAGACACTGTTTTAGAGGAGACATGGATCTCCGGGGTTTGGACCGTCCCCGGCGGTCAGTGGACAGGTCTGTTGCCCGGTTCCTTGTTGAGAATGGCTTGGGGACAGCCAGTAGACATCTGGGGATAGCCTTGCAAAATATTGACCTATAGGCAGGAGATGGGGTCCACCTGTCAGCCAGAGGTATGAACCCCTTTCTGGAGGATGTGCAAGCAGGCCTGGTGACCGAGCTGACGGTCTGGGGGGGGGGGTGAGTCATCATGGACGCCTCCCTGTGTGGCGGGTAGCACTGGGTAAGGTAAAGATTTATGACACATAGGTATCTGGCAGGTTCGCAATTGACTGGCCAACACGTAGATAGGTACAGGGGAAACAGGTTTGGCCGGTCAAGGGCGAACTATGAAAGGGGTGATGTCAAGAGCTTCACAGCCTGCATCACCTTGATATTTGAACGGATACACGTCATAGGGTGGGGTCAGTAGATAGTATATTGACTCCGGTCAACAATTTGTTTGTGTCAACAAACAAATTGATACAAATTGATACATGTAGCCAATTTCCATTGGCATTTAGGGTGGAACCTTACCAGTGCTACTTCGGCCTGCTTGCCTTAAAGAATTACAATTGGATGATACACCAATTGAAAGTGATAATTCGGACTAGGGCATTATTCAATAAAAGTGGCCCGATGCCTTTAATCCAATACCGGTGTCTGAGTCTTTCTTTGGGTGGGTGCGCCTGCAATGGTGGTTCTTATTTCATTTGTGGTGGGAGTATACAGGAACACAGAAAATGTGGGAAATGACATTTGATGAGATGAATGAGACACTATTTATTAATCTGAATATATGTCCAAGAGTTGCATTATTATCTAGTTTTGTAGACGTGCAGTTCAATTGGAAGGGAAGAAGAATTGACTGTTAGATTGGTTACAGCAGCAAGCCTAATTATAACTAAAATTGGAAGGTGAGATTTGATTTTCAACTTGATGAATTGTATAAGTAGATCTAGAATATTAATATTGATAAATTGACAAGTGAAATAAAGCTGAAAAAATGAATGGTAAAAGAAAATAGGTTTATATATATTTTGAGAGAGTTCTTGTATTATGTCTTATTGAAAGGGAAAGGCATACTGTAATGCCAGTGTAGGAAACAATGTCTTTTCAGAAATGAATGAGAATATGTGAAATATGAGAAAATATAATAAAATAATTCTATTTCAAGGTCTCGTGAGTGGACAGTGTACATTGAATTATTATTTTGATTTGTTGTATATTTTGATTTTTCCAATATCATTGGTTGTATGTGTTTAACAAAATTAATAACAATAAAAGAAAATACATTGTTGTGTTATTACATGCTTTCAAGTCATTTTCAGCTCATGGCAACCCTTTTAATTAGAGACCTCAAAAGGTTTTGTCTTTTCCACTAAATTACATCTTTTCAATGTGTATCTAAATTAGACTAACTTTAGTTTAATCATTTCAGTGTCTGGTCAGAGCTGGTTTGAACTAGAACCTATTTGTTTGTCTTTCTGTGGAACTCATGAACTTCTTGCAGCACATTTTGAACATGTCTTATTTTTTTCCTGAAAATTTTACTAATTCTCTAGCTTTCTTATCCATATAAGGCACTTTGGAAAACCATACTATGGAAAATTCTGGTCTTGGTCTCTAGTGATATGTCCCAAAACTTAAGGATCTTTTGCAGGTCCTTCATAGCTGCTCTTCCACATTTTTCTATAAAACATGTTGTCTTCTCATTGATCAGCTGTAATCTGGCTTTTTTGCTTTCTTCTTTAAACTTCAGGAGTCATTTCCACTCATTGCTATTTTCTTCAGTAATATGGTATTATTTGCATATCTTACATTGTTGACCATTCTTCCACCAATTCTTACTCCTCCTTAATTTACATTTAATTCCATTTTTGTATATGTTCTATGCAAAGATTGAACAGAGATAAAGAGATAAAATACACCTTTGACAACCAGACACCATTCTGTTTCTCTGTATTCCGTAGTAAGAGTATCCTCTTGTCTGGAGATAGCTTATCAGGACAATCAAATGTAGGTCACCGGCATAAACTTATTCTTATGACAAATTATCCTATGACTAAATGTAGTTGACAAAAACAAAGATAGAACCTTCTCATACCTGCTCATGCCAACTTTGCTTTGCTTGAGAAGTCTTTCAATGGATTATATGCTAATGTAATGCATAAAAAAGCAAAGTGTTGGTTTAAGTTAGGAATAGCTAATGTTGCTGGTCCACCAAAATATTGACTCTAGTTCTTATCTGCCCCAGGCCAGTCTAGCCAATGGCTTGGGATTGTGGTGATTTTACAACATCTAGCAACATAAGACAGCCACAAGTTTCCCATCCCTATTTTTAAATAAAGTATAACTTCAAGATAGTGTGTCTCAAACAGTACATAGAATTTAAGAATCTTGTGTTATGAAGAGGCCTAAGCCCATTCCTTTTAGTTAAGGTAAAGGTTTCCCTTGCTTGAAAGCCAGTCGTATCCGACTCTAGGGTTCAGTGCTCATCTCTGTTTCAAAGCCAAAGATCCAGCGCTGTCTGCTTCTGCAGATGTTTCCGTGGTCATGTGACAGGCATGACTAGACACCAGAGCGCACGGAACACTGTTACCTTCCCACCGAAGTGGTCCCTATTTATCTACTTGCAATTTCTTGCTTTCAAACTGCTAGGTTGGCAGGAGCTGGGACAACAAAGATGGGAGCTCATTCCATCCTGCAGTACTCGGGAATCGAACTGCAGACCTTCTGTCTCCCAGTCAGCATCTTAGCGACTTGAGCCACTGCATTCCTTTTAGAGCATCCATAATTGTAGGACTGGGTTGTCATATTATGCAAATTTAAGAATCCCACTGAATTCACTGTGCTTACTTCTGAATTCAGAATCTCTTTGGACTATCAACTCCCAGAATGCCTTAACTCAGGGGTGGTCAACCTTACTGCCCCAAGTGTTCTTGTACTTCAATTACCAGAAGCCCAAGTAAGCACATCTGCTGATCAGGGCTTCTGGGAATTGAAGTCTAAGAACACCTGCGGCACCAAGGTTGGCCACCCCTGCCCTATTTGGCAAGTGGAGGGACTGGCAGATTCTCAAACTCTGTATAGGATGAGAAGAGGATTAAAACTTCTTCATGCTGACACACTGATGCTATACATAATGCAGCGCATTCAGTGCTCCTGTGCTTTGTCATAACTGAATGAAAGGTCTGTAGAGGTAAAGATTGAAAGTCAGGAAGGGAGAAAGAACGTTAGCCTCTTATCCAGCTACTTTTGTACTACAATCAAATACATATCTTTAGAATAAAATCATCAAACCACAACAGATACCATACAATATTTTCCCACTAGTTCTATAAATGAATGTTTTTTTCTCTGTACAATCAGATTTTATTCCTCCTGCCAATTATTTATTATTTACAGTTATACCCCAGATCTCCATAAAATAGGGTTCAGGGTGGCTTGTGAGTATGTTGCATGCTGTCAAGAAAAATATCATGTATATCTCCTGATTAGGTTGAAAGAAGAGAGCGCAAGACTCAATATCAAGAAAACCAAGATAATGGCAACAGGCCCTATCAGTCCCTGGAAAATAGATGGGGAAAAAGTAGAAGCAATGACAGATTTTACTTTTTTAGGATCTAAGATCACTGCAGATGGGGATTGCAGCCATGAAATAAAAAGGCAACTGATTCTTGGGAGGCAAGCTATGAGAAACCTGGGGAACATAGTGAAAAGTAGGCATTACATTGCAAACAAAAATTCGCATAGTCAAAGCAATGGTATTCCCAGTGGTAATGTATTGTTGTGAGAGTTGGGTCATTAGGAAAGCTGAGCACAGAAGAATAAATTCCTTTGAAATGTGGTGTTGGAGGAGAGTTTTGAGAGTCCCCTGGACAGCGAGTAGAACAAATACATCAATCTTAGAAAAAATCAACCCTGACTGCTCCTTAGAAGGTCAAATAGTAAAGATGAAGCTAAAGTACGTTGGACATAAAATGAAAAGAGAAGATTCACTTGAGAAGGCCTTGATGCTGAAAAAGGTGGAGGGCAAAGATGAGATGGCTAGATGGTATTGTGGATGGAGTGGGCACAGAGGTGGGCGGGCTGAGGAGAATGGTGGAGGACAGGGGTGCCTGGAGGTCAATGGTCCATAGGGTCACAAAGGATCAGAATCAACTGTGTGACTGAACAACAACAAAGTGACCCTAATAGGGCTTTCAAGACAAGTGAGATATTTAAGGTGTGGTTTTACCAGTTCCACACTCCCCATGAGATTCCATGGCTGAGCAGAGAATCGAACCTCAGACATCCTGAGTCCCAGTCCATCACTCTATTCATGACTACACCATGCTGGGTAGGCATCCCAAGATGGCTTATGAACTTTTAAACAGATAAAATGACATCTAGCTGAAAATAATAATTATAAACCATATAAACTTTATATAGCTTCCCCCACCACAGCTAAGTATTATGAGCCCCTATGGAAGCCATTTATTTGTTACGCACAAGTTATCAGAAAGCTGCGCTCTTCGTTTCCCTCTGAGCAAACTTCACACTCTTCCTTACCAAGCCCAAGGATGTACAGGTAACTCTGATCTGCAGGCTTAATTCAGTCTTGCCACCAGGGGATGAGAGGATGTGGTTAGAGAAGAGATAACTTAATAGCTTTTGTGCCTTGAAGGAGATGACAGTCACCACCTTCCCAATGATCTGTTTGCTTCCTTCTGCAGCAAGTGGTTTCCTATTTCCTTTCCTCTGTTGTGTCTTCCTGACACTCCAGCCACAGATGACTGGGGGGTGGGGGGTGGGATGGCATCTTCCTGACAGATAAAGGCCTACAAAAGGAAGGGGAGGCAGAGGAACCCCTCCTCTTCTTCAACTTCAAGGCAAATGTCCTAGCAATCACATTTCCTGTGCTTTGATTTCACTCTGGCAAACGTTTTGCGCAGCAAAACCATTTGAATGAAGCCTTTTCTTGAGATGAAATTGGATTCAGTGGAGAAGCCTGCGAATAAAGCAGCAGTGGGACTTCTCTGGGAAAGAATGCTCCTGGCAGAACAAAAGACCCCAGTAGCCGTCTTGGGCTTTAACATTGCTGTCAAAAGCACATATTCCAGCATATAAGAAGTGTGAGAGGAGGGGGTGGGGAAAAGGAAGGTGTTATCCATCTGGAAGGAGACACTAAGAGCCTGCCAGATGCCTTGCTGAAATCTTTTGTGTGGGGGCTAGAGTTAGGACATTTTACAAAGGCAAGCTTCAGTGATAAAACTGCAAAAATCTACCTTCACAAAACAAGCTCCATTATGAGGGAATCACCTACATATTTAACAATGAATATGTAGGTCAACAGTGAACATGTAGGTTTTTATGTTATGTGCTGTCAAACTGTGTCTGATCTATAGCAATCCTAATAGGTTTTCAAGCTACATTTAAGGAATAGTTTTACCACTGAAAACCTCCTCTTCACAATTCATGATAATGGTTGAATGGAGACTCAAACCCAGGTTTCCTGATTCCCAGCCAATCATTATCCAGTAGGGACAAATAGTCAAACTATATTGTCTCAATAACATGCAGCAAAATTTGAGCTAGGACAGGGGTTCACAACCTACAGCCCGATTTCATGTGGCCCACGACGCCAACACAGACGCCACTGGAAGCAGGTGCATTTACAACAGAGTAAATGTGCCTACGGCTGCGATAAACATTTTTGCAATAGCTGTAAATGTGTTTATGACAGCCAGGGACACATTTTACAACCACGTTTATGGTCGGGGGAACCACCAGTCCAGCCACCACAGGTGTCTGAGGGGGTGTGGCTGGGAAACATTGAGAACCCCCAGGCTAGGAACTCCAAATTATAACAAAGCACAAAGTCATCGAAGGGTAGGGAACTTCAGAAGCCAGACTATTTTTCTAAGATAACAACAGATCTTTCCTCATCTTCATGGGGGAAAAAAGAGATTTACACCACAATATACTTTTTAAAAGTATTATGGCATAAGATGTTGGTTCATTTTCAATAGTACACAAAACAATATTTGTAGCAGATCGATAGCTACCCTACCAAAAACCTGATTTTCCAAAACAGTAAGTCTGAGATTCAGTGTACACATTTTATATTTATATATGCCGCCCTGAGTCGGGTTCTGCCTGAGTGGGCGGCATATATAAATATGACTATTAAATTAAATAGTTACTTGTAATTGCATCAGGCAACCAATGCCATTTATGAGGCACTCTAATTTCACATTAACTTTAGCTCGGATGTGAGATAGCAACCTGCAAGTGCAGAGGCCTCAAATTACAGCCCATGGGGAGTGTTTAATGGTGCCCAGGGTCTCTGACCTCAAGTGCCACAGCTAAGAGTGATTATGGGGCAGATGGCAGCTTCTAGCTTGGCTATATTTTAGCACCTGTGAGCAAATGTTCAGTTGTGCTGATCATTCCATGACTCCTTTTGGTCTACCAGATTTGGTAGGGGCTCCTGAACTAGATTAAATTGAATTATGTAGTCTTCATTGTAGTGTCTTTGCAATTACTTAAGAGGGAGTCCTATTCAGAAAGATTTTTTCTCAGTCCTGGAAATTTATGGAATCTGTACACAATCCTACAAATGCCTAGGAGAGGTGGGAATTGCCATTCTCAGGTGGGACACCTGTGGAAGAGACTTCAGGTGTCTTTAAAACTGTCCATTCCCCATAGTTTTAGACAAATCCTACTACAGTATCTTGGCACACTTAGAAGTTGGTGGACTCTAATTAGAATTTTCCTAGACTCAAATGTAACCCTACATCATTGCAATTCCTGTGTCCATACTTGAAACGCTCATACTGGTAGAGGCAATATGAGGATGAGTACTGTTGACTAGTGGTATACATAACAGCTCCGGTTTATCCCAACTATTTATAGAAGCGTTAATCAGTATCAAGTCTACTTAAGAGGAATTTTATTTTAGTTGCAAAAAGGAAATTAAAACCAGTGTGTACAACATGTCACAATAGAATAAGATCGTGCAGCACTTAAAAGTTTAAAATCCTGTATCATGTACAATTAAGTGCCACACCCAAAGATTTACAGACACAGTAATTTACTGCAATTGTCACTTGAAAAATAGTTCCCTAAAGAAACATGTCTCATACTCTGGGGTTACAGAGAGAGGGAGCTGCCAGAGTACTTTGGTGTAAACTTTGCAATGTGTCAGTCCTTAGAGGTGATTTTCCATAGAAAAGATTCCCACACCCCATCAGTCTCTTCAGTCCATCAGGTTTTGCAAGACAGTAGCTGCTAATGTCTCTGGCATGTATGTAATCTGGAAGAGTTGCTGCTTGTGTGGTCTCTTTGAATGCGACAAGTCAATCCATCCCCACAGTTACATCGCTGGAAGATCTCCAACCCATGAGCACCTTTCTTGCGGTGTTTCGTGCACACTTGGCCTTCTTTGAGGACAGGCTTGCAGATCTTGGACCAGAAGTGACGGGCACAGCAGAGCTCTTCAGCACAGTCCGAGGAACGGAGGCACACAGTACCTTCTTGCCCTTACCAAAGGAGAAAAGAGAGTTGAGAAGACAATCTACTTGTGCCTAGTCCCTATTAATTTCCCTCAAGCCACAGGATAGAAAAGATGGAAACAGCCAATGATTTTTCAAAATATTTATCATGAAAAACAGATCCAACATTACTAACCCACATTCTATGAGTATAGACAAGGTCTGGAAGTAAGAGCACTTGATTCTTGCAGAAGCATGGCAGGACCCGGAAGTCCAGGACATGCAACAAGTCTGCCCTGTAGTCATTTGTAATGCTCATAGCTTGCATGTGAAATGCTTGGAGTTCCTTAGCAAACATGCTAAATGATATCTACAGGGGAAATGTACTCGGTTATTGACTGGTCATGTTGCTACTCAAGAGTTAGCAGCAGGACTATATCACTCGTTGCAAAGACAACCATGTTGGAAAAGCACACCCAGAAACCTGCTAGACCAGCCATGATGGTGAACCTTAGCACTCCAGGTGTTCTTGGACTTCAATTATCAGAAGCCCAAGCAGCAGTCCTGGGAATTGAAGTTCAAGAACATTTGGCGTGCCAAGGTTCACCATCACAGAGACCAAATTGCAGAACCATGGGAATGATTCTAATGAGCCAGCTTACAGCTATTGGTTTTTAAACATGACTTAAAAATAACTGCATTGATAATGATAATGATAATGATAATGATAATAATAAATGTTTTCCAAGGCTGGTGCAATTTTACCAGCCCCTACTGCATAATCTAAGGCTATACACGTCATATGCATTTGTACCAACTGAGCTGTCACACCTTTTCAGCTCTTGACAACTTCAAGAGTTTAGTCTCAAAACAACTTTGTCTGCCTTTTTAGAAAAAAATAACTGTAAATTTTTACCAGCCTCACCTTTAAAATGGTGCAGCCGAGATGAAGATGTAGTCTTTTTAGGAAATGAGTCTGAAGCACCATGGTTGAACTGTTCCATAATGTTATCTTCAATTTCTCCATGATGAACATTGCCATGTTCTAATGGTACACACATTCCTGATTAGAAGGGAGAAAACACAAACCCATGTGAACTCCTCAAAATATGTGTCATTCTGACAATATGCTGTAATAGAGCTCAATAGCTGAAAAATGAGAGATCTCTTTTCAAGCTCCATTGACAGCCTTATCTGCTGTAAATCAGTATTTTATAGAAAGAAGATTTGTGACTCTCATCCACAACTCTGAAACGTTTTACGGATCATGCTGTTCAAAGTCACCTGAAACTATGTTGACCATTCCTCTAATTCTGCATTCTCTCCAACTACAACCTGAGCTGCCATCCATGAAGAAATCACCTCCAAGCACTGGCTCCCAGGATTCGTCTAAAAAGCTAAACTTGAGGGCACAGTCCATTTTTGGCCCAACTATTGTGAGAAGCCCTTCAAAGAAAGATAAAAGCTCCCAGACTCAACCCTCCTCTTAATCTACCAGAGGACACCTTGCGTCCTATTTCGAGAATCAGGAGAAGGCATCTGTTAAGGTCCTAAACCACCACTGCCAGTAGTGGCTAGACATGATGGACAGGTTGTCCATTAAAGCCATGTCATCCTATCACCTGTTTTGGTCAGTACCTGAACCATTAGAGAGCAACTCCCTAAACACACACAAACAGCCCCTCCTTCACCCCAATTTTGCTACAGCCCATTTAAGGGCCAATAAAATGGCATCAGATGTCACAAGATGATAAGAGTCATGTAGGCTAGGCTTCTTCTCTTGTGTCTAGGTCAGATGTTAAAATGCCAGAAGGTCAAGCAAAAAAAGGAACGCCAAAGGTACAGAACTTCCCCAGCATAGAAGGGGCCAGAGGAAGACTCAGATTACCAAAAGTCTCCTTCTCACATCATTCTCTACCGGGAAAGGAAAGGAAGCGGGGGAAGCAGCAGATACTTAGTATGGTAAAGGTCCCCCATGCTCGAAAGCCGGTCATGTCTGATTCTAGGGGCTGGTGCTTATGTCCATTTACTGCCAAAGAGCCAGCGCTGTCTGTGTCTCTCTGGTCATGTATCGAGGCATGACTAGACGCCGGAGCGCAGTGAACACTGTTACCTATCCCGCCGAAGTCGTATCCATTTATCTACTTGCAAGTTCCTGCTTTCCAGCTGCTAGGTTGGCAGGAACTGGAAAGAGATGGGCGCTCACTCCGTCTTGCAGCACTTGGGACTTGAACTGCTGACCTGCCGACTTTCCAGTCGCCTAGTTCAGTGTCCTAACTACTAAGCCACTGCGGCCCTAAGCAGATACTTAAAGGGAAGATACTCAAAGGTAAAGGTTTCCCTTGCTCGAAAGCCAGTCGTATCCGACTCTAGGGTACAGTGCTCATCTCTGTTTCAAAGCTGAAGAGCCAGCGTTGTCTACTTCTCTGCGGACCTTTCAGCGATCATGTGGCAGGCATGATTACTAGACACCGGAGCGCACGGGACGCTGTTGACCTTACCACGCAGCAAACTCTCCAACCCACCTCGCCCGACCGACCTCTACTGGCAGGTCCGGGGATATTCCCCCCCACCCCCCGCCGCCCACTTGGCTCTTGGTTCGAGACTCGCCAGCGACCAGAGACAAAAAACTCACCGTTATAGCAGTAATTGCCCGGGCAGCACATGGCGTCGCGGTAGCAGCGCTTGCGGCGTTTCCGGCAGGCCAGGCAGGCCGGGGTGCCGTGGACGCCCCCGCGGGCCGAGTTGGGGCAAAACTCCTCGGCGTTGCAATCCTCGTCTTCGGCGCACATCAAGATCTGGGCAAACGGGGGGGGGGGGGGCGGGGGCGGAAGAAGGCAGGTGAGGAAGAGCCGCCGCCGGATGCGCAGTCCCCCACCCCACCACCAGAGGGCGCCCTGCTCCCTCCCTCTCGCCCCAGCCCACCAGCCGGCGCCGGCCTCTTACCTGCGGTTTGCCGCCTGGCAAGGCGCTCACGGAGGCCACGGAGCTGCCCGGGATCTTGATGGCGTTGGAGTGGACGGCGGCGTTCCCGGCGCCGGGGAGCAGGAAAGGAGGAGCCGCCGCCCCAGCCCCAGCCCAGGCGGACCAACACGAGGCGGCCGCCAAAAGCGCCACCCAACGGCGGAGGAGTCCCTGGTGGACGAGCATTTTCGTTGCCGGCAAGAAAAGCCGGGGAATCGGGGCCTTTGGGGGTGGGGTGCACCGGTTCGAATCTGCGGGTTCGAGTCCTCCGCGGCGTTCAGAGCCGAGCCGGTTGAGTCCCCACACAGCCGCCTGCCCTTAATCCTCCGGGGTAGGTATTCCTCGACAGGCGTCCCTAGTAGTCACTCACTCCCGCAGCACGCAGGCGCCCTTCCCTCGGCTTTTATAGTTCCCGGAGCCCTGGTCTGTTCCCGCCCCTCTTGGTGATGGGGGGGACGGACGACGACGACGACTGACTGGGATCCTCAAACCGGGAGGGAGGCGTCGGCTCAACCCCGCCAAGCTCATTGGACGTGAGGGGGTGGGGGCACTCGTTTCGCTTCCGCCTCAATGAATGAATGAATGAATGGAGGGATTTCTGCTCAAACAGACTGCTTGCGGGGCTAGGAAGATAAAAGGGCTCATCTGAGAAAGTGGGTTTTTCCCCCTGTGGTAGCCTTTGTGAATGTGGAGAAGAACAAACAATGCACACGATGTCCCTCAATGTGCACTGAGGAGGACCTTATGTTGGCAAGAGGAAATAATAATAATAATAATAATAATAATAATAATAATAATAATAATAATAATAATAATAATAATAATAATAATAATAATAATAATGATGATGATGATGATGATGATGATGATGATGTCCTGTTTTTTTAAAATTAAGTAGACATACACTAGATAGGTAAAGGTTTCCCTTGCTCGAAAGCCAGTCGTATCCGACTCTAAGGTTCAGTGCTCATCTCTGTTTCAAAGCCGAAGAGCCAGCGCTGTCTGCTTCTGCAGCCGTTCCCGTGGTCACGTGGCAGGCACGGCTAAACATGGAACGCTGTTTGCCTTCTTCCCACCGAAGCGGCCCCTGTGTTTATCTACTTGCAATTTCTTGCTTTCGAACTGCTCGGTTGGCAGGAGCTGGGACAAGAGACGGGAGCTCATTCCGTCCTGCAGTACTCGGGGAATCGAACTGCTGACCTCCCTCCCGCCTTCCAGTCAGCGTCTTAGCCGCTTGAGCCACTGCAGTCTATGTCAGGAATTATTCTGGGTTGAAAGGATTTTTTATTTTATTTTTTGCGCGAGAAACCCTGCTCAGGGAACGCCCAAACGAGGATCCCTTCGTGTCCCCCAAGAGCTGGGGCAGACGACGGGCGCTCAAACAGATCATGTAGTCCCCGGGTCTTGAACTGCCGACTTGCCAGCCTTCCAGCTCACAAGGCGAGCTTCTTAACCACACTGAGCCGCCACAGCCCCTATTAAAATCACCTGAGAGCGGATGTCATCTAGCCCTTTTAATTCCTTTTTTGTTTGAGACATGTTAATTTTAGCTCTGTATGTTATTACATGCTGGTGATGCCTCTGACACGAATAAAGAATGAATGTGGGAAGGGGTGGGTTCCCTTTAAGTGCGCACACGGTCGACTCTACAAGGGAAACTCCGTCTCTCGCTCCCCCCCCCCTCTCTCTCTAGTCTTGAGCAATACACAAACGTACGTCGCTGAGGTTAAGAAAAGGCTCCGCGGGGGATTTTATTCCCCGGGGCGGTTTGACAATGCCCGGTCCTCTGGCTGCTTAATCCGGACGCGCAGCGGATCCCACGCCAACACAGCGTCCCTCCGCCTCGGGAATACATTTCGATTTCACGGGGAGAAGTGAAGTGAAGTGCCCCGTTCTCCTTCCGCCTCGACACAAGTCCCATCGAGGTCAATGGGAGCGATCTCCGAGTAAACACGGTGCGGATCCACCGCGTAAAAAACAGCGAGCCGTTGTCTTTACGCGCACCCAACCCACAGCCCGTTAACTCCCCCCACCCCCCAATGATTTTGGGGGCCAACCTGGGAGTGAGTTGGTTCCCTTCCAGTTCAAACAGGGAACGATGGGGAGCTTTTGATTCTATAGGAATCGCTCGGTACCTTTCTTGTAGACCTAAGGGGGTGGGGTGGGGGGCTGTTTCCCCAAAGAAAGTTTGATCGGGCCCCAAGAGGGGATTCTTCTTTCCCAGAGAGGGGAAAGGAGGGCGGCTGCTGTCATGGAGTGGCACAGCAACCATCCTTCGCTATAGAAGCAATAAATGTTTCCCTTGCTCAAAAGCCAGTCGCATCCGACTCTAGGGTACAGTGCTCATCTCTGTTTCAAAGCCGAAGAGCCAGCGTTGTCTGCTTCTGCAGACGTCTCCGTGGTCATGTGGCAGGCATGACTAGACACCGGAGCGCATGGAACGCTGTTACCTTCCCACCAAAGTGGTCCCTATTTATCTCCTTGCAATTTCTTGCGTTCGAACTGCTAGGTTGGCAGGAGCTGGGACAAAGACGGGAGCTCAATCCGTCCTGCAGTACTCGGGAATCGAACCGCTGACCTTCTGCCTCCCAGTCAGCGTCTTATCCACTTGAGCCACTGCAATAAGGACTTTCGAAAAGGATGTAGACGCCGTGATGGCGAACCTTGGCACTCAAGATGTTCTTGGACTTCAGTTCCCAGAAGCCCAAGCCCCCTGCGAATCCACTCGAATGGGTGTTCTGCGATTCATCCGGCCTGCGCTGCCCTCTTCGCTCCCGGAAGTTGAAGTAAAGTGCACCCAATACGGGCACATTTTACTTCTGCTTCCGGAAGCGACGAGGGCAGCGCGGGCCGGATGAATTGCAGAAAACCCATTTGTGTGGATTCACAGGGGGCTTGGGCTTCTGGGAAGCTGGAGTTCGGGCTTCTGGGAAGCTGTACGGGAGCATTTTACTTCCGCTTCTGGGAGTGACGAGGGCAGCATGGGCCAGATGAATCAAAGTAACCTCATTTGTGTGGATTCACTGAGTGCTTGGGCTTCTGGGAATTGAGGTCCAAGAACATCTAGGGTGCCAAGGTTCGCCATCACGGTAAAGAAGCCGAGGAACCAAGGTGCACGCGATGGTGTCGTCTTCTTTTGCTTTGCGCACACCCGGGAGGTGGGGAGGTCCGCAGTATAAGAAGTCGCGCCGTGTGTGGCTTCCTCACGAAAGTGGGTCGAGAACCCCTTCTCCCCCCTGGTTTTCATTGTAAATATGTGATTTTAACAGAGGGAGTACAGTGGTTAAGATGCTGAACTTGATGACCGGAAGGTTGGCAGGTGAGTAGTTCGAGACCTGAGTGCTACACGACGGAATAAACGGCTGTCTGTCCCAGTTCCTGCCAGCCTAGCAGTTTGAAAGCAAAAAATTGCAAGTAGATAAATAGGTGTCGTTTCAACGGCAAGGGTAACAGCGTTCCGTACTCTCCAGCATCTACTAATCATGCCAGCCACATTACCAGGTAAATGTCTGCAGAGAAATAACGCTGGCTCTTTGACTGTAAACAGGGATGAGCACTCAACCCTAGTGTCGTGCAGGGCTGGATTTCGATAGGCCAGCTGTTCGATTCCCGAGTACTGCAGGACGGAACGAGCTCCCGTCTTTGTCCCAGCTCCTGCCAACCTAGCAGTTCGAAAGCAAAAAAAATTGCAAGTAGATAAATAGGGGCCACTTCGGTGGGAAGGTAACAGCGTTCCATGCGCTCGGTGTCTCGTCACGCCTGCCACATGACCACGGAAAGGTCTGCAGAAGCAGACAGCGCTGGCTCTTGGCTTTGAAACAGATGAGCACTGAACCCTAGAGTCGGATACGACTGGCTTTCGAGCAAGCGAAACCTTTACCTTTATTAATTTTAACAGAACTGGGCGATGGAATGGCGCTTTCTCTTGCAGTGTGACATGTAGCCCCGCATCAAAAGTGGAAGCCCGGTGGGATCAGGGCCTTGTAAATTGCTCCTTGATGGGCGTTTGAGAGGCAAAGAGAACAGGCGATAGCCTGGCATTTGTTAATTGCTGATTAGACAGGAGCTGAGTTGCCCTGTGGAATTTGAAGGGGGAAAAAAATTAAAGGCCCTCTTGCCTGCTCATCTCATCCCCCACCCACTATGATTTTTTTTAATTTAAAAAAATGTTATCATTGAAGCGGCTGGTTAAACACCCAGTGGAGATCAAAAGAGTGTGACATGGCATGCCTTGAACAAAAACCATTAACACCTTCTCAAGCCACGGAGCTTGATTAGCTCACGAACTCCGGCTTCGGTTGGGCGATATGGGGGAGCTGCTAATTGTTCTTAGCTGTGTGCCGAGATCTTTTAACGAAGTTAACTTCGGGAAGAAGTTCAAAGAGAAGGGGAGGGTGGTACTGTAGCCGGCGCTAGCCGTGCGATCCACAAACGGCTTCAGTTGCCTTTTTGGTCTGACTTTTTCAAAACTTTGATCTCGTATGCCTTTTTTTCCTTCCTAATTAACCGACGGACAGGAACAGCTTCTGCCTACCTTTTCTCCTGTCGTGTGGAATTAGATATCGCATCAGTCTTCTTCCAGCTGTTTCAATAGAAACAGTGCTTGGGGGGGGAGGGGCGAGGGTGAAACAAAAGCCTAGGGAATGTCTTTGTTCGGAAGTAAGGTGAGATCCAGTGTGGGACTTCTGCTGGTGCACTAATAGATTAGGGCTGGGCTGGGAGAGGCGGGACAATTTGCGTTCCCCTCTGTAGCTACTCTGCTACTACCACCCAAAAGCACAGTCAAAACTGGCTCTATCCTGGCTACAGCCCTGCTTCCCCAGCAGATTTTAGAGTAGCTACAGAGAGGGCTCCTGCCAACAGCATGTTGATAATTTTGTATGGTAGTATTTTGTTTAGGTTTTGTTGGGTTGATAAGTGCCCCCCCCCCCGCCCCCATCTCTTTGTTCTGTGCAGGACAATGACAATAAAGATCTATCTATCTATCTATCTATCTATCTATCTATCTATCTATCTATCTATCTATCTATCTATCTATCTATCTATCTATCTATCTAACCTAGCAGTTTGAAAGCAAGACATTACAAGTAGATAAATAGGGACCACGGCTGTCTATCTAGTCATGCCTGCCACATGACCACGGAAAGGTCTGCAGAAGCAGACAGCGCTGGTTCTTCGGCTTTGAAACAGAGAGCTCTGAACCCTATAGTCGGATATGACTGGCGTTGGAGCAAGGAAAACCTTTACCTTTACAAAGAGGGAGGGGGCGAAGGAGAAATCCTGACAATTCCGCATCTGGAATTCGCCTGCCCTGATCGCAGGATTCCCTACCGGAGGAAGCGTGGATAGGATTTAGAAAATCTTTCAATTCCATGTAGAATGCAGGTGTTCAGATACTAGCTTTCTGTGTTTCGCACTGGAGAAACAGGATTAATTCATGCAACCGTTAAAATCAATCTGCCCCAGCCTGGAGCATGTTTGACTTTCACACTGGAAAACCAAAAGGATTTTTGACTTGGAACCACTTAACCTGGAACTAAGCCCCCTTGAACTTAGCTACGTACAGGACTGAGTCGACTGGAGGAATTAGTTTCTTCAGAACCAGCTTCAGAGGTTGGGGCCTTTGGCTCTTCAGATGTTTGGGGTTTCAAGCCTCAACCGTCACAACCTATGGCCAGAGACAACATGAGTGACAGGCCAAAATGGGTGGGGAACAAAGAATCCCTACACACTCCAAGTTTTGGTCAGATGAGCGTAAACATCTTTAGGATTAGTGTCTAGTGAGTCATAGAAACAGCAACTTTGCTAATACTTTTACCGGTAATTCGTGAAGTTAAGATACATCCCCTTAAGGGTTTCAACAGTGGCCGATTGCTTTGAAGTCAAAGTTAGGGCAGTAGTGAAGACCCACTGAGGTAAAGAATCAAAATGTTTTACTTTCACTGTCATAAAAATATTCCTAGCATAGAACTAATATTACAGTACTGTATTTAAAAAGTAGCTCTTAGCAGAAAAGGGACTCAGTTTTTAAATACCGTATTTTCCGGCATATAAGACGACTGGGCGTATAAGACGACCCCCAACTTTTCCAGTTAAAATATAGTTTGGAATATACTTGCCGTATAAGACTACCTCTCTTCCAATGCACACCAAATAAAAATTAACCCACATTCAACCCGAAGACGCGCAGACCTCCGAGTCGAATGGGCAGGTTCTGGTGGAGAGCCAGTCCACGCTCACGTTCTCCTCCTCGAGGTACAGGAAGATGTGTGCAGCTTGCTTCCCCTTGCTTCATACTTCCCGCACAGAGCAGGGACTCGGCTGCGGCACCCCCCACCATATGCGCCGGACAAATGAAGGAAGGGGAAACAAGCTGCAATTAAGTACCTGTCCAATAAAACGACCCCCAACTTTGGCACAGATTTTTTGGGGTTAAAAAGTAGTCTTATATGCCAGAAAATACAGTAATCAATTTCCCCTTCAGGTTACAGCACAAACTTGCTGTTTGCAAGGGCATTTTCAGTAACAAGAGATTTGCCTTATCTTTTTTTAAGTGGAACACACAGTGGTGGGCTTCAGCAGGTTGAAATAAAGTAGTCCTAATTCTGGTGCAACACTGGGCTTTCCCCCTGGCCACGCCCACCATACCACGGCCACAGAGTTGGTAGTAAAAATAATTTGAATCCCACCACTGGGAGCACACATGGTGCACTATCATTAATTTAAGGGTAGCTACATAATTGAAAGTTTGCTATACTATTCTTTGCTATATGCAAGAGAGAGTTTCAGCAGGTGAATTGACAAGAATGATTTGGTAAATCATGCTGATTTATGAATACTGAAAATAGGTTTTGCTTTTTTCAGCTAATCTAGTTCCTTATGTTAGGATTCATTGAAAGAGAATAGTTCATTAATCCTATCCCCAAGCTATTCTATATTCATGTGGGAACATGGATCTTGACTTACCTAACTGAATAAAGTATTTTTTGATATTGGTGGCACATATTTTCTAATAAATGCTGCCCCCCACTTCACCGTCATTTGATGTGATTATTATTATGTCTAACTGCTCCACAATAAATTTGGGGTGTGTTTGTGTTTTATGTCTTGTTTCTGGACCAGGTTGATATGCATCTTTACAAACCTTTTCAAGGAAGTAGCCTTGTTAGTCTGTTGTAGTAAAATTGAGGCCTGTGGCATATTTATACTAACAAATTTTATTTGGCTAAGTTTTCATGGGCTGCAGGCTGTGTCGTGCATTAGAAGAAGTGGGCAACAATCCACAAAACTTGGTGCCAAGTAAAAACCTGTGTGAACAATGTTAAATCAGATCTGTCTCAGAGCCAAAACACACACAAGGTAGCCAAGCAAAGATTAATGAAATATCTCTACTCAATTAGTGCGTCCAAAATGGATTCAGTTACCAGATACACATACAAAATTCCAGAACTAACAAATAATATGAACCTATACGCAAGCTGCTATATTATAAAGTAAGTTTTCCTTGATCAGTTTCAATTCCTAAGACAATGTAAGCATAACCCAAAATTTACATATTTATATAGGAGTATTTATAGGGCTTACTTCCAGAAAATATAGAGTGGATTATTGACTTAATGTCAAAAGCTCTGATGAGATACTAGAAGTTATCAAAGGCTCGCTAGTTCCAGAGATGCATGATTAGGAGCTCAAAAAACCAATTCATTTAAGGCTGTTGTTCCCAACAGGGGGCAATTTGATATTTGGGAGGGGGGCAATTCAAGAATGAGTTCTTAGCAGTTAATGGCATTTTAGGCTTCCTTCATGTGAATAGGAGTTCACTTTTTGAATAATAAGAATTATATGTCATGGGTGTGTGTGTCAGGATTGTAGAGAGGCTTAGGTGGGGCATGGCCAAAAAAAGGTTCAGAACCAGGGGGTAGGGTGGTTAAGCAGATTGATTCCTTCTGTTTCCTTGACTTTGCCCTGAAGTCTGTGCTATTACATACAGTACAATGTATCTCTATGGAAACGACGTTGAACGAGGCATTGCGGCAAGGATTTGGACGATGTATGAGGCATCACGGCTAGGATTTTGCATGCCTCATACAAAGTCCAAATCCGTATAAAGTCCAAACTTGTGGAAACAAGTTTGGACGTTGTATGAGCTATCACTGTATTTTTGAACCACAACCAGGCGTACCTTGGTAATGGTAACTTTGTGTTGCTGGCTAATCTTTCTCACACTAGGTCAGGCGAAAGGAACTGCAGAATGAACTCACCAAAAGGTGCCTTCATTTTGGCAGTTTCATGTCTGGCCTAAACATGGAAGAAGAACTGATATAACAGCCTTCCCCCCTCATCAGACTATTGCTTTTGCATCTTGAAAGAAAGTACAAAAGGAAAGTGAATTGGTGAGTTTCCTTTGGGATTTGTGTTGTTCATCCACTTACCAAATGACTGGAGAGGGAAATCTTTTAGAGACTTACAAGTGAGCATGTATGGACATCTGTACAATACAATAACATATGTTTCATTTTTAAAATAAAAGCACAAAAATTACTCTTTTTGTTAGCAACAAGAGCAGGCCCTATTTGGGCTTGAGGCAACCTAAGGTTCAACATGGTTCTGTTTGATACTTCTCAGGCTTAAACCCCAACCTCTGGTAATTCTTCTCTCTTCTTTCTTTCATACACTTGACAATTTGGACTACTAAAGAAAATCCTTTCAGAAGTGCCAGCTTCTTTAAAGTCACAGCTTCTCAGTTAGCTAATTAAGATCCCCAGGTATGACATTTGCTTTTCTTGTTGCACTCAGTACTTACTCAGGGACTGTTTCATGTACTACAAAGCTGAGTCATAGAACCGCATGATCAGTTAAAATTTATCTACTGAACTGAATCTAAATTTTAAGGGGAAGTACCCAAGCAAATCATTGTTTCCTAAAGTCAGTGATATAACACTGAACTCAAGTCCTAAAACATGAAAAATTCAATGCAAATCAAGTGTGTTAGCTCCATTTGAAAATACGTCAATTTATTTTGCTTCTCTTTGTGGAATTTATTTTACCATTACTATGACTGCTGTTCTATCTAATGCATTCTTCCTGCTCTCTGACTAGTTTCTAGTACTGAACATTCATTCTGTTTCTTTACTTTCATAAAATGATATCCAATTAAGTGAGCAAGATGTAGACAATTTATATTCTGAATCTAGACAATAAATAGTCCTAAAATTACTGGCATTTAACAAAATAGCATTAGGTTCTAAGTAATTGTAGTAAAAAAATAGAGGTAGATCTATGAATGACTAAATATTCCTCTACACAGGGAGAATATCCTCAGATCAAAAGCTAGCTTTCAAACTTTAAACCCTTTAAACTCTTTTCATGTATTCTGCAGAAGACACCTATTCCAGAGAGACACACTGCCAACATTCGTACCTCCAGCAGAATGCGAGAGAAGAGCCTCAATGCAGCATTAGATTTGATTTTAGGGACTTTCATGCATCAGGAAACTGCCCTCCCACTTTAAAACAGGATCAGGTGACATTTGGCTCCAGATATTTAGCAACAGTAATAGCAATTACACTTACATAGTGCTTAGTGCACTTTCTGGGCAGTTAACAAGGAAATTAGCACTTTGCTCCCAACATGCTGGACACTCATTTTACCAACATCAGAATGATGGAAGGCTGAGTCAACCTTGAGACCCATCAGGATTGAACTTAACATCAACAGAGTTTGGGCTACAGTACTATGGTTTAAACACTATTTTATGAATACGACAGGAGCTCCAGTCCAAAATACCTCAGAAGGTGCTTTGAAGAGGTGGAGACTGGTGCCTTACGCTAAAAGTTCCTGTGTCCTGATTTTTGAACCAGTATGCATACCCGTCTTATGCTCCAGCGCTGTTTAATTTATTAAACTGGCTGATATACATGAAACACCCCCCCCCCCCGATATTCTGGTATAAACAACTGAGATGGAACTGTCAGGCGAAAATTTACTAGCATATAAAATTCATATTCAATTTTTAGTGAACAGGCAGTCGCACTCAGCTATTAACCTAGTTCTACCCAACTAATTTTTAAAAATACATTTACTCACAGAATAGACATTAACAATAACCATTCTTCTTGATGATTAGTTGTTATTTAAAAAGACAAGCAGACATCTAGGCATTCACAAACCAATGCACATCAACTTTGTAGGCCTTCCCAGAATTAATATTCCAGCAGTTGCCAGCTCCTTATGTGTGTGTTTGTGGAAATGATTATGTAGGATATTTAATATGTTATCAAATCTAACTTATGCCCAGCCTGTCAGAATTTTCTTATTAAAAGTATTCAGAGATGGTTTATTAGTCACCATCTCTGGAGGTATTCTGGCACCTTCCAGTTTTCCCCAGGCTGCATAGGTGGCAGGTTACATAATCCCATCAGCCACACACACTCTTGGCTGGCCTATCTGTTGGGATTTGAATCCAACCCTTGCCTTCATAGCCAGGTATTCTGTAGTACACTACTTACTGTACTATCCATTATATCCATGCTCTTGAGAACATCTACTGTCTCATTTACTGACACAGTGTTGGTGCTAGTCATTACAGAACACCGTAAACTTTCCTGGTATCTGACAGAAACATGCCTCTCCCTGCATTGCATATGATTGTAATCTAGAAAATTAGAGTGAGAACTTTGAATCAGATTCCGTTGAAATATGAGGCATCTATCAATCTGAAAAGCTTAAATCCATGGTTAATCATATGAAATTAAATGGCCTGTGGTGAAAAGCAGTACAAATATTGATTGAGTTTTCTTGCATGAGAAATGCCTGCCTTGATAGTGAAATTACAACTCTAGACTGGAATTCCAGGTAGAAACTTCCATATGGTCAGTTGATTGTGGTGGTTTCTTTCTGATGGGATGGAGAATACAGTGCATGTTCAGAAGCTGCCTGTTATTATTTCATCTGGAATGTGCCTGGGTTGAAAAGAAATAAAGCCCTCCTTTTTAGAGGTACAGGCCTCTTAAAACTGCTAGAAACTGCATGACACAATCTCCCAGTTTATTGAGTACTCAGAAGTCTTCTCTAGCAGCAGCCCTAGTTGAAGACCTGTCCCAGTTTAAATCATTACAGTTGCAAGCACTGTCTTTAAGGCAGGCAAAACATTTCTTTAACCAAGGAAGATGTGTACAGTAGGCTGCTACATACTCAGCCAAGTCTTCTAAAGACCTTTCTGCCTCCAGGCTACCAAGAAATAGGTTGTTGCACTGGAACTTCTTAATGACATAAAACAAAGAAAGCCTTTTAATGCCATCTACCTTCTTAACAGTCAGAACAAATTACTAGCAGGCAAATGAAATAGGGAGTGGCTGGCCACAAGGCAAAGCAAGTTGATCAAACACTCCGAAACAAGAGAAAATCTCCAAAAAACTATTCATTGTAGGAAAGGGAGTTAAACAAAGTAACTGGCCAGAATTGTCTATTGTTTGCTTATACTAAACTACACAAACCAGGAGAACATAATCCATTGAACAAGATAGGCCACCCACAGAACTTTACCATGATATTGAAAGTTAGTCTGTACACAAGGATAGACGAACATGTGGCCTTCCATATGCTGTTAGGTCCTCACTACTAGTTGTGCTGGCCAAGGCTGGTAGATGTTATTGGAGTGCAATGTCTGGAGGATCACAAGCAGCAAAAATAGATGAAAGTCCTGTAGTGCATTACAGACAAATGAGCTAATTCTTATTATTCCTAGCTAAAGCACCCAGCTTGAATCAATGTGTTAATTTAACATACTGCAAGCACATAAAAGGATTAATCTAGTTGGGAACTAATAATAGAGTTTATGCCAGTGGCTGTAATCCTGTGTATACTGACATGGGTGTAAGCCCATTTGAACTCAGTGGGACTTGCTTCAAAGTAGTTATACATAAAAATCCAGTGCATCATATTTATTTTGGTGCAAACTTTTGTTATCTAGGTCCTAGATCTCCACAAACAAACATCTGTATTGCTTCCCAGGAGTCAAGCACTCCATTCCCTAGCACCAAATGTTTTGTGACAAGCTTTTATTAAATACATAGATTGGTTTTAAATCAAACATTTCAAAATTATAAAGTCTTTCTGTGTGTTGTGCTTTGGATCACAGATGGGTCTTTTATATCTAAACAAAACACCAAAAAATGTAAAACAGGCTGTCTGTTTAATTCATGTTAATTCAGCAACTGCGGAAAAGAAAGCCTTTAAAACACAAATGATTCATGTTTATGAAGTACACAAAGTTTTATGTTTCTTTCACGTTCCCACTTTCAGTATTCTTTCACCTTTTCTCTGTCAAATTGCCTAAGAAACTTTTTATCCAATAGCAAGACAAGGGCTGTGAGCATTATGGGGAGCAGGAATTTTGAATCCTAGGCCTAGAACCCAGTGAGAAGAGCTCTTTGCTTTACTTGCTCATTGTGGGTAGGATTACTAGGTCCCAAGCTACTATCTTAAATTGTTTCCTGTATGCTGTGCCTCCATTTTGGATTCATTTCTTTTTGCTTGATTTTACATAATATCCTCCCTTTTGATTTTTTTTTTCCTGTGGCCTCCATGAGATTATTCTTTTTAAAATTCTCCTGTCTCCTATTTTTTTGTCTGTTCCTTTCTTGGATTTTTATTTTTTTTTGCTGCTGCCTGATGCACTTAAAAAAAGGGGAAACCATAAAATGATTAGAACTTACTTACTTAATCGCCTCCTCTTCTACCTTGCAGTGTAGAGGATTCCACAAAGGATCTCCGTTGCGATCTCTCCTTGGACAGCTCCGTGGCTTGCCACAGGTCACTACCACGAACATGAAGGGCCTCCTTGATGTTATCAATCCACTTGATGTGGGGCCTGCCTCACTCGGGCCTCCCATGCCTGCCCCCGGATCCTGGTTTCAGCCATTCAGTTGACGTGGTCAAACCAGTGTAGCTGACCCTTCTTGATTGTACTCAATGGTTGAATGTTCAGGTTCTGTCTGAGGGTCACGTTTTTCACTCGGTTGGAAATCTCCCCATCTTCAACTATAGTAGTTATGGTTGGTGGTGATGGAGAGGCTTTGGTGTATTGTTGGTCTGTATCTCCCCCCCCCCCCCAGTTTTCTTTTGAGTCAGGAATATGTGCATGTTTTTCATTTTGCAATTTTTTTCTGTCTGTGTGGTAAGGAGGTGCGTTCCCTGTTTAATTTTTAAAAATATTGTTATTTGTTCAATTTACTATTTATTTACATTCATTTTGATAACACAATATGATAATGTATAAACTATTGAGTACATAGTCTGATTATAATTTCTTTTTCTCATCTCTTGCTGGATGATGATGATGGTGATTATTATTATTATGACGACAACGATGAATGTGATGTATAAATAAGTGCCTGCATAAATCCAATGATAGTTTTTCTTTCTCATATACTGTTGCCTGCATTTTGAACAGCCTGTTTCTCTGAAGCCTTGCTTTTCTGCTTTTCAGAATACAGTAGTATTTAGAGCAGGTGTTCTAAAACTAAGGCCTGTAGGCCAGATCTGGCCCATGGTGCCATTTCATGTGGCCCCCCACCACTCCAAGAGCATCTGAGAAACAAAATGGCCACCCATTGAAGCTGTTGAGACAAAATAGCCACCCCCATTGTGCAGGCAGGACAAAATGATCGTCTGGCCCTCGAAGCTGGCTGAGAGAGCATGGCCCGGTCCCTGGCTTGAAAAGGTTGGGAACCTCTAATTTAGAACTTTTGGATTGCCAGGAAATATGTGTAAAATGGAAGGGACATCGCCACTCAGCTGAATTCGGGCCCCACCCCCCGGGGCTGGGGTGAAGAAAAGCCGTGGGTTACTCCGGGCAGGTGGACACCGCCACCCACCTGATCTCAGGCCCCACCCCCTGGGGCTGGGGTGAAGAAAAGCCACGGCTTCTCAGGGCGGCCGGACATTGCCGCCCAGCTGACCTCGGGCCCCACCCTCCCAGAGCTGGGGTGAAGAGAAGCCATGGGCTACTCCGGGTGGCTGGACACAGCCACTCAGCTGACCTTGGGCCCCACCCTCCCGGGGCTGGGGTGAAGAAAAGCCGCGGCTTTTCCGGGTGGCTGGACATTGCTGCCCAGCTGACCTCAGGCCCCACCCTCCTGGAGAAGGGGTGATGAAAAGCCACCGGCTTCTCTGGGCAGGCGGACATCGCTGCCCAGCTGTCCTTAGGCCCTACCTTCCCAGGGCCGAGGAGGGGTCCCCCGGCCCATTGCCCACTAGGAGGGAAGTGACTATAACTGTCCACTCAGAGGGGAATGATTGTTTTGTAATTGTAATTGTCTTATGACATGCACTGATGATACTGTTGATGTATTTGTTGCTATTTTGCTGCATTGTATTATATTGTATTTTCATTGTATTTAATTCTAAATGTACTGTGATATATTGTGATTGCTGTTAGCCACCCTGAGTCGTATAGCTGAGTGGGCGGCATACAAGTCCAATAAATAAATAAATCAAGGACTGGTACATGAAAAATATGAAAACCAAAACAATCCTCCAAAAGACTTTAAAATAAAAGAAATTCAAAAGTATCCCATTTAAACATCCCTACTTTGGATTCTTTTGTTGTTGTTGTTTAGTCGCACAGTCGATTCCGACCCTTTGCGACCCCATGGACCATTTTCCTCCAGGCACCTCTGTCCACCATTCTCCTCAGCCCGCCAAGCTCTGTGCCCATTGTGCCCACAATACTATCTAGCCATCTCATCTTTGAAAGCCCCCTTCTTCTCTTGCCCTCCACCTTTCCCAGCATCAGACTTTCTCAAGTGAGTCCTCCCTTCTCATTTGATGTCCAAAGTACTTTGGCTTCATCTTCACTATTTGTCCATCCAATGAACAGTCAGGGTTGATTTCTTCCAGTATTGACCTATTTGTTCTCTTTGCTGTCCAAGGGACTCTCAGGATTCTCCTCCAACACCACATCTATTCTTCTGCGCTCAGCCTTCCTAATGGTCCGGCTCTCACACCCATACATTACCACTGGGAATACCATTGCTTTGACTATGCGAATTTTTGTTTTCAAGCTGATGTCTCTGCTTTTCACTATATTCCCCAGGTTTCTCATAGCTTGTCTCCCCATAATCAGTTGTCTTTTTATTTCATGGCTACAGTCGTCATCTGCAGTGATCTTAGATCCTAGAAAAGTAAAATCTGTCACTGCTTCTACTTCTTCCCCATCTATTATCTTGGTTTTCTTGATATTAAGTCTCAAGCCAGCTTTTGCACTCTCCTCCTTCAATCCAATCAAGAGGTTCTTTAGGTCTTCCTCACTTTCTGCCATTAGGGTGGTATCGTCTGCATATTTCAAATTGTTGATGTTTCTCCCAGCAATTTCGATCCTATATTGTGATTCCTCCATCCCTGCATTGCGCATTATGTACTCTGTGTATAGATTGAATAAGCAGGGTGATAAAATGCAGCATTGTCTTACTCTTTTTCCTATTCCAAACCACTCTGTCTTTCCGTGTTCTGTCCTAACTGTTGCTTCTTGGTTCATGTACAGATTTCTCATGAGGCATATGAGGTGTTCTGGTCTTCCCATCTCTTTAATTACTTGCCACATTTTGTTGTGGTCCACACAGTCAAAAGCCTTGGTGTAGTCAATAAAACAAAAGTAGACTTGTTTCTGGTATCCTTTTGTTTTCTCCATGATCCAACGTATGTTGGCAATGTGGTCTCTAGTCCCCCTACCTCTTCTGAAACCGGCCTGCACCTCTGGTAGTTCTCTCTTCACATATTGCTGAAGTCTATCCTGTATTATCTTGAGCATCACCTTGCTGGCATGTGGGATGAGCGCAATTGTTCGGTAATTTGAGCATTCTTTGGCATTGCCTTTTTTTGGGGATTGGAACGTACACTGATCTTTTCCAATCCTGTGGCCACTGTTTTGTTTTCCAAATTTGCTGGCATATTGAATGCAGTAGTTTGATTCCATCATCTTTTAGGGCTTTGAACAATTCAACTGGGATACCATCATTTCTACTAGCTTTATTGTTTGCAGTGCTTTTTAGTGCCTTTCTGACTTCACTCTCCAGAATGTCTGGTTCAAGTTCAAATTTCTCATTATTATTATTATCAGGAGTGTTGAGGTCCTTTTTGTAGTTCCTCTGTGTATTCTTGCCATCTTTTTTTGATCTCTTCTGCTTCAGCTAACTCCTTTCCATCTTTGTCCCTTATCATGGTCATTTTTGCTTTAAATGTTCCCTTGATTTCCCCAATTTTTTTTGAAAAGATCTCGGCCTGCCTCTTTTGTTTTTCCCCTCCATTTCTTTGAACTGTTTGTTCAGGTAGTTTTCCTTATCTCTCCTTGCTTTTCTTTGAAATCCTGTATTCAGGTGGTTGTATTTTTTCTTTCTCCTTGGACTTTTGCATTCCTTCTTTCCTCTGCTATTTTAAGGGCCTCATCAGACAACCACTTTGCTTTCTTATGCTTTTCTTTTGGTATGGTTTCTCTTGCTGCCTCCTGCATGCATACCTGTGAAGTTTCGGGAAATTTCTGTAAAAACCCCGTATTTTACACTCTTTCCTGCTGTCATCCCGTATTAGTTAGACTGGAGGCCAGCACAGGATAAGCATACCTGTCTAGTTTCCTGTTTTGGCTGGGAAATTTCCCTTATTTGACAGAAATTTCCCGAAAATTGACAGGTATGCCTGCATGATGTCCCACATCTCTATCCATAATTCTTCTGGTATTCTATCAGGTACAGGACATTAAACCTGTTCATGACCTCCACCGTGTATTCTTTAGGGATGTTGTGTAGGTCATATCTGTCTGTTCTAATTGTTTTTCCCATTTTCTTTAGTCTAAGCCTGAATTTTGTGATCAGTAGGTTGTGATCTGAGCCACAGTCTGCTCCAGATCTTGTTTTTGCTGACTGAATGGAGGTTCTCCATCTTTGACTGCAGAGTATGTAATCAATCTGGTTTCGATGCTGGCCATCTGGTGATGTCCATGTGTAAAGTCGCCTCTTGTGTTGCTGGAAGAGGGTGTTTGCTATGACTAGTGCATTCTCTTGGCAGAACTCTATCAATCTTTGCCCTGCTTCATTCTGTGTTCCAAGACCAAACTTGCCTGTTATTCCATTTACTTTTTGATTCCCTACTTTGGCATTCCAATCTCCTAAAATAATGTGGACATCTACATATAGTATTTAAGAATAGACTCATGGATTGTCCTGCCCCCTGCCTACACATTGTTAATAGCTGCATGAGCAGAAGAAATTTAGCATATGAATTTTTTATATTGCCCACTTAAAACCAAAATACCCTCAAAGGTTTTGATTGCAATAGAGTTCGCTTGCAACAAAGCACTACTAAGAAGACTGCCGCTAAGCTCAAAGGAACAGGGAATTGATGGCAGATGATGTCACTGAAAAAGTCTCAGGATTTCAGATTCTGTGAGCCCTGGCTCCACAATACCACTGGAATGAGGCCAAAACTGAGCAATATCTTTTTTTAGGTAAAGGTTTCCCTTGCTCGAAAGCCAGTCGTATCTGACTCTAGGGTGCAGTGCTCATCTCTGTTTCTAAGCCGAAGAGCCAGCGCTGTCTGCTTCTGCAGACGTTTCCATGGTCATGTGGCAGGCATTAGACACCGGAGCACACGGAATGCTGTTACCTTCCCACCGAACTGGTCCCTATTTATCTACTTGCAATTTCTTGCTTTCAAACTGCTGGGTTGGCAGGAGCTGGGACGAAGACGGGAGCTCATTTCCGTCCTGCAGTACTCGGGAATCGAACTGCTGACCTTCCGCTTCCCAGTCAGCGTCTTAGCCACTTGAGCCACTGCAGATACCGGGAAAAACAGAAACAAAAAATCCATCCAAGCTTGCGTTTAGAAGCTTATATGGCATTTCAGCTGGTCTTAGGGGTGACGCAGAAATGTCCGAAGTTCTGCCTCTGATTTATTTGAGATGACTCATCTGTTGCAATTATTTTGTTTTCTGTGTCTCATAACTACTGTAATTATGTCAACTGAAGACAATTACTTTAAAATGCTTATGACATTTACATACTATTAGAATGGCCCTGATGTTGGGAAAGATCAAAGGCAAAAAGAGAAGGGGTTCGGCAGAGGATGAGATGGCTAGATTGAATCATTGATGCAGTGGGCATAAGGTAAAGGTTTCCCTTGCTCGAAAACCAGTCGTATCCGACTCTAGGGTGTAGTGCTCATCTCTGTTTCAAAGCCAGTCAGCGTTGTCTGCTCCTGCAGACGTTTTCGTGGTCATGTGGCAGGCATGACTAGACACCAGAGTGCACAGAACGCTATTACCTTCCCACCAAAGTGGTCCCTATTTATCTACTTGCAATTTCTTGCTTTCAAACTTCTAGATTGGCAGGAGCTGGGACAAAGATGGAAGCTCATTCCGTCCTGCAGTACTCTGGAATCGAACTGCTGACCTTCCGCCTCCCAGTCAGCATAGATCTGGGCAAACTATGGAGGGTGACAGATGACAGAGGAGCCTGGTGGGCTGTGGTCCATGGAGTCACAAAGGGCGCACGTGTTGAATTGGCATGTGGGGGGGGGGGCATCTGGCCCCCAGGCCGTAGTTTGGGCACCTCTGGTATAAAGTGTGTGTGTGTGTGTGTGTGTGTTTGTGTGTGAGTGAGAGAGATAGATTGAAGGTGAAGTCACAGCTTCAATGTCTTCCCCTTCTATTTGCCAGGAAGTGATAGGGCCGGTTGCCATTATCTTGGTATTTTTATTTATTTATGATGCCGTCAAGCCAACTGCCCTCTTCTCGGGCGACAGGCCTCGGGGACGCGCTTCTTGTCCCACCCACCCCTCCTACTCCTTGAAAAGCAAAACAAGCTACACCCCACCCCCCACCCCCCAGCGGCTCAGGCGGCGCGCCGGCAGCTCTGGGCGCTGCTGAGGCCGCCGTCGGTGCCTTTGGCGCCCTTGCCCTGTTTTCTCGGGCCTTCTCCGGGCCAGCAGCGCGCGGTGTCTAGTGAAGCTTGCCGGGGCCTCCCTTTGAAGCGCGGAGATCAAACAGCGCCGAGACCCCCCCAGGGCTTAATCAGCCCCCTGAGCGTTTCCACAAACACTCCCCGCCCGCGCTGGCTTGGGCTCGCCTGGCGGCCAGGGACCGTCGCGCTCAGCCCAAGGGAGCCCGCCTTGCAAAGCCGTTCACGCGTCACCGCAAGCGCTGTGGCCTTAGCCTCAGACCGGAGCTTGGCCCTGGCGGCCTGGGCTGAGGTGTGGGCGGACCTTACTGAACAAGCGACTGAGAAGAAAGCGACCCCCCCCCCCACCCCCGGGCGGCTTTGCCCCCAAATCCTTCCCGTCCCGCGAAGCGGAGCTCAGGAGCGGCGACATCGCACTCGCTTGACGCCCTCTTGTGGAGAGTGAGCGACGCGCACGCGACCAAAACCCGACGGGCGGGGAAAGCGGGACGCTGCGCGCGCGTGCGCGTGCGGCAATAGGAGGAGGAGCAATCATCTTTCAAGACAGAGCCAAAGATGATGCTTTCTCAGGCAGAGCCACGCTTGTCAGCCCCAGCTCCGCCAAGTCCCAAAGACAGCCTTTGTGAAGCAAAAAATAAAAATCCCACACCATTCACCTCAAAAGCACCTCTCCCAACCTTGACAGTCATGACAAAGCTAAGGATTAACACAGTGGTGGCGAAACTACGGCCCGTGGGCTGGATTCCAGCCGCCAATGCTGCTCTTGTCACTCCAGGAAGTGAAAGTTAAAAGAAAAAACTTACGGGAGCGACGAGGTCAGCATCTGGCCCATGGGCCATAGTTTGGGCACCCCTGGTTTAAGCAGAGAAAATGGCAACCTAAAATCTAATCCTGTTGCAAAAGAGATTGCAAGGTGCGCTTTACTTCCTCTTCCGTCGGGAGGAACCACGTGGCTGGCCTGCTGAACCATATGACCTGCCCGCAGTCCAAAAAGTTTGGGCACCCCTGGATTAACAGTTGGTGCCCTTTGCTGAAACACCAACCCTCCCCTAGTGCTGAGGGCGTTTTCGGAAGAGATCACTCCACCATATGCTTTTCCACAGTTTCACCAGCTTTTCCAGCTGCTACGCCCTTGCTCGTAATAAGCAGCAATATGATAATTTAACAAAAAAAGTCAGGCCTAGATCAGCAGACCTTGTGTTTAGGGTTATCCACTATTATGGGTTTGTGCCCGGTGTCTTTAGCAGGTGAAGGCATTGATGGTTTGCAGGAAAGCATTGTCTCATGACTGCAGCAGTAACGAGTACACAGAATGAACTTCCTTGCAGATTTTGAACCACAATCAGTCGTGGCAAGCAATGGCAACCTTGTTTCGCTGGCTAATCTTTCTCACACTAGATCAGGCAAAAGGAATGAATTCAGCAAAAGGTAGCTTCATTTCGACAGTATAAAGTCTGACCTAGAAACAAAAGAAGAAAGAAGCAGTAACTATCCTATAATGGATTAGAAGTGTTTTGATACTTATGAACCGCCAAATTTGGGCTTCTCTAAAAGTCATTCCAAAATTTTGTAACAGTTGTCCATATTTTGCAGCATTAATCCAGTGTTGTGCTCTGTCCCTCACAAACTGTGTAACTAGTTAACACTAAAAGCCAACATTGTTCTTTTAACTCCAAACCTATGCTAAATGTTTTCAATTATTTCACATCACCTCCTCAGAGTAGGTGGGTCGAGGTGGGGTGGGGGTGGGGGGCTAATGAGCAGGTTGTCCATGGACCTGCTTTTGAAAAGCTGGTGGAAGCCACGGTTTGTGCAAACTGCAAAAGCTGACTTTTGTCTGACCTGTGCTTGAAATAACATGTAAACCTTCCTTGAAGTGGCTATGCTGGCTTTCAGTTTGCTTCTAAACACAGCCTAAGGTATTGGTTTTTGTCTGTAGTGGCCTGCATGTTTGGGGCCAGGATATATGAAAGACCATTTTAATCTGTATGCCTTCCATGTGAGATTTTCAAAATGGACCTGTTGTATACCTCACTATCCCAGGAGTCTAGGGGGAATCAGGTGTCAGGGATTGGGGGAGAGGTGTCTCATAGGTATCAGGGGGTACCCATGCGTGGTGATCCCTCTAGGTTCAGCAGCTCACCTACCCCGAGAACACCCTCCCTCATCCTGTGATGGGAATGGGAATGATGGCACTTCTGCACCTTAGGCAGGAATATGGTAGCAAGTATGGTAACAAGGCTGAATAACAGTCTGTTATATTGCCACCTTCCCACACACACAGAGTGGACTTGGCCCTGGGAAGCTGCCCTGCTTGAAGATAGCTTTTACTATCAAAGGCTTGATATTTTAATATTCTGGAGAAGTGTGCAGGTTCTCTGTGTTTTGTCTTTCATTGACACTTGGTTGCAAAGATTCATGCTAAACGTACTATATAAATTAAGGCAAACGTGGCATACTTCTCTAGGTTTGTGTCCTCCAAATATTGTGAATAGCAATTCCCATCACTCGTGCATTTCACCATGTTGTTTGAGCTTGTTTACAGCTCTAGTATAAAATGTGTGTGGAACATGCAGTTGGAAAGCACTGATCTGTTGAAATGTTTGGGAAGCTAAGAATCTGTTGCATAGAAACTATAGCACAAGAAATCATCAAGTCACTCATAAAAGAATTGTTATCCTGAGCTGTTGGAATGGAAAGTGGACAGTTTTCTGGCATGACGGTAAGTTCTGGTCTAATAACATGCAGAGAGCCATGAATTTTCCTAATCTGTTTTAGGATTTCCAGCTAATGGTATTAAAAAAATAAAGAAATAAAGAAGGGAATCAGCTGGTCATCCTCATATGCTTTCAACAATGTATCTATCCCTCAATTTGTTGTTAAAACCACAGGAGCAAAGACTGGCTGAACAGCTGGCAAAACACATCACTAGAAGAGTTGGCAAACATCCATTCCTATTAATGGGAAGATGCTATTAGTGAGAAGAGCATTGGCAAGTAGTACAGTGATCATAATTTGCAATAAATCATGTAAAGAGATTGTGAATGATGCTTGTGTTGTATAAAATCATTGATCTTTGTCAAAATACTGTATACTGAAGTTACAAGCCTAGATTAATTTAACTGGAAGCAAGTTTTATTGAATTTAGCTGGGCTTACATCTGGATAGATAATATACAGAATTTCATTAAGTGAATGTCAAGAGGAGGGAGCCTGAGAAAACATTTGGTCTTACAGTGAAAATGTGCCGTGGAATACTGTCTTGTTAAATCTGAGTCTCTCAATCATGAGCAAAATTTTACTTTTTACATAGCTATTTGATCTTTTCTCACCCAATGTTTATGTCACTGCTTCTAGGTGTCCAAGATGACAATGCATATGGTTAGGTATGGTAGGAAATGCCATATGTCTTTTTAGAATGGTGCCTTCTAACGTCCCTGATTTTGATAATGTCATTTGAATGAAAATTCATTTCAGTCTCTTACCTCATTTTTCAAGGGCAGCTGATGATCTTTATTATCAACAAGAGATAGGACAATGGAGATCTCTGGTCATTTTGGTTTTAGCAGGATTTCCTCTTCAAAACTGCACCTTCAACTCTGGAGCTTCAAATATTGTTAGTAGTTTTGGGAAAAGGGCAAAGGTGCCAAACGCCAAGTGAAACAGAATGAATTGAATTCAAGAACTCATCAAGGAATCTTTTGGGTTGAGGCCGGCTTGAGAGAGAGAAATAAAAATCAAGCTGTAGGCATTCATGCAAAAATAAGAATGGTGGGGAGGGAAAGTTAAGATGCTGAGACAGTTTAAATCTCCATATTTGCTAGCATAAGGGCTTCATTTCAGGCTTTCTGTATGCAGCATGGCTGATTCACCAGAGCTATGATTTGAGTACAGCAGATTGAAGAGTGCCCTCTGAGCACCTCTTCTATGTTTTGTTCTCTTCAATATGTTATAAATTCCCCTCCTTTCATTTGAAGCATGGGGAGGGGAAATGAGACAGAATATGGAGCTATAAGTCTGTCCTGAAAGTTTTATTTAAGAGAACCCTAAACTGATTTTTTCCCCATTTTTGGAGGTCCCCGTTCTTATTTACCGTGAAACAACTCATAATAGCTTTGCAGCTATTTAATCCGATTCTGTATAGTGTTAGGCACCCCAAAGTTTCTGAAATCACACTGATCTGAGCCACTGCAGGGTCTCACAATGCTCTTATACAAGTCAATTATACAATTCCTGATGGGTTCCATAAGATAGTTGCTCCAGATCATATGTTCCCTTCTGGCATCATTAAAAGATGCAGCAGCTACCTAATCTATAAGGAGAAAATGGTGCCACACTGTCATACTGAGATAAATGCATTCATAGCTAGGGGGTGTTCCATCAGGTCTTAATTTCTCTTGCACATAACCATGTTGCTTAATTCATTCTGATTCCTTTGAATGCTTTCTCAATATTCCCAGAGAGTGCAGGCAATTCATTTTACTGATTTCCTTCAGTGAGTGTAGATAAAAATATCATTAAGCTTATCATCCACATGAAAATGGGTTTGAAAGTAGAAAAGGCAAACAATAAAACTCACAACATTGTGCCAGTACCCACTTCATTGAAGCAGTGCAGATTATAAATGTTAATTTCTCTTAAGAGATGGGTATTTATTAGGTCAGCTAACATCAGAAAATTGATGGGAGATGGAAAGTCATTATAGTACTGCAACTTGTAGAAGGTTTGTGTCACTGGATTGTCACAACAGTTTTGCTGCATTATATCTTGGATAAGGCATTGATAGAGGAGCTTTTTAGAAAGAAGTGGAACTCAACATCTTCACCATTTCTAAAAGGATTTGACACATCTAGATAGCAGTCTCATAGTTTCAGTGCCTTCAGTTGCAGCTCCCCGGTGGCTTAGTGGTTAAGATGCTGAGCTTAGAGACTGGAAGGTTGAGTTTTGATACCCAAGGGCTGCACTTGGGGACATGAAAGGAGCGGAGTTTTTCCAGCAAAAATCCTTTCAACCCAGAGTAATCTCTGACATGAAATTATTATTATAGTGCCTTCTTTGAATAATAATCAAATAAAATGGGGCTACTTGGATACAGGGCACATTTTCTGCAATTGTGGAGAAATTCAATCAATGCAGCACTTACATACATGCAATTTGTACCACACCATGTGTACAAAAGAAGATCCAGTAAATTGCTGTTAAAACACTATAGAAGTACCCAACTTCTGGTGAAAAATAGTCTTAACCATTTTAGCATTATAATTTGTTTTGAATTTGAATTTTATTTTAGATTTGTCTGTAATTTAAAATTGTGCAATGCTCTGATATAAATAAATTACCAGCTTTTTTATTTCATAACATTCTAAGGTGTGCTGTTGATGCTACATTGTGTTTATTGTTATTATTACCATCTATTCAAATGCCTATGATTGGTGGAGGTAAAAATCAATCAATCTGTAGGAGTTCAGCTGAACATTTGAAGTCGTAAGGAGCTTAAAAAGTGTTGTGTTTGATCAGCTCAAATATATTTATTCCAGTACTATATTGTGTTTCTGGAGTGGCCATTCAGGCACTGTGGGAAATTTGCAAGTAGAACATGAGTGAAATGATGCTTGATCCCCAGAAGTGAGGTGAGCACAGTAGATGTGTTTCTATGGGAGCACTTGATGACAGCCCAGTCTCCCTTATCAACCCTGTTTGGTACTGCCTTTATTTTGCTTTTCTCTCTGATTGAAACTTTTTCACTAGCCCTTACCTTTAATCACAATGTGATAATTCCAGCATTTTATTCTACTTCTCTGTTGTGCCATGCTATATTGTGATTTTGACATATTTAGCTGATGTAAACAGTGGTATTGCTCAATGGATTGGAGTTGAAGGTCAGAAGTTTACATCCTTAGTGGCCTCCAGGGAGAAGGGCCAGTTGAGAACACTCAGGATAAATGTGGCTTGTAAGGTTTGCGTATCCTGGCTGCTTTGTACCCTTTGAGCAAGTTGTGTGATCCCAGAATGCCACTAGGAGGAAGGTCTGGTAAACCATTTCTGAATGCTTATACAGTAGTACCCCATATAATGAAAAAACTCCATTCTGTGGAGCACTTTGTTATGTTTTTTCGTTGTGCGGATCAAATTGGCGATACCCCGCATAACGGGAAAAATGTTCGTTATACGGGGTTTATGTTAAGCGGGGTATATTCGGTTAACAAAAATGCATATAATGAAAAAAAATCATTATGCAGGGTATCGCAATTGCCTAACGAACACTTCGTTGTATGGATTTGTTTGTTATACAAAGCGTTCATTATGTGGGGTATTACTGTACCTAGAAAATCCTGGGAGGATAAGTCAAAATGATCTTAATGGCACAAATAATTCTTGTTCTAGTTGGTTTAATTGTGATTTTAATATTTTATTGGAAAATCCTCCGAGGCCATTTGATGTTTAATTGATAAGAAAAATTGTAATTAAATAAATAATTTAAGCTAGCAGTTCTTAAATAAATCATTTCCCCTTTTTGTGAAACCCGCACACACCTATCTCTCCTTTGCTATCTTACAACATATTTTGATTTAAAAAAATCAATTTGGGCTTAAATATTAGCATAACACATATTTAACATAATTTAAATTATAAATACAGTATGCATAAATAATTTATCTTGTCACAAAAAGTGAACAAAAATGTAACTGATATTAAGAACTACCAGGAAGTGGAATTTCTTGACACATCTTTTGCTGGACGGGCATGTCCTTCTTTGGCAACCAAAGGCAAGAAGTCTATTGGCAATTTACACTTGGATTGGGGAAAGCATGTGTTAGTGGCAAATATATTGTTCATTGGGTGCAATCATGTGCAAACATTACCTTGTTAATGAATAGGAATTTTCTGGACTTACTTTAGCAGAAGGATTTAATGCATTGGAAAGTAGAGTGTTGACTAATGTCTTTCTATTTGTGGGATCCTTTCTACTGGGGAGTGTTAGGTCTGAAGAAGTAAGCTTTGCCCCTACAGCAATAGTGTGGCCAAATGAGGAATTCTCTGTTTCCCTTCAGGTGTTAATAAAGGTAAAGGTCTTTCTTGCTTGAAAGCCAGTCATATCTCACTCAACGGGGTGGTGTTCATCTCCATTTATACCCAAAGAGCCAGTGCTATCTGCATCTGCAGATGTTTCTGTGATCATGTGACAGGCATGACTAGACACAGCAGCACATGGAAAATTGTTACATTTCCCACTGAAGTGGTACCTATTTATCTACTTGCAATTTCTTGCTTTTGAACTGCTAGGTTGGCAGGAGCTGGGATAGACGACTGGAGCTCACTCTGTCGCACAGCACTCGGGTCTCTAACTGCTGACCTGCCAAACTGCTGGTTGTCAAGGTCTGCATTTATTAACCTACTTCTAGTCCCTGTTGGTCTCATTGTCTCAGAAAGGGCACAGACTCCTTAGCTACTAAAACATTTTTCTTTTCTTTTTAAAAAAACCCTTATTACCCTTCTTTAGTAACTTGTTTATTCTTCCGTGTCTAGGCCAAATGTGAAACTACCAAAACGAAGCCACCATTTGGTGAGTTCATTCTACTGATTGCTGGAGAGTCTCAATAAATTACTTAAAAGCACTAAGCATAAGGTTTTTTTAAAAAAACATTATTTCGTTATAGACCCCACAATTATCCACTCTCCGTGTTCCATATGACAAATCCACATCTACAGTCAAAAAAATGCAGCTCATGATTAAAAAGCCTAGCTGGGAAGACAGACCAAACTCTGCATTAGCTTCCTATTCTGAAAGGAAGTGGCCAGCAAGCCGTGAAGTAGTTTCATTCCATACTGGAAGCTTAACCCCATGCTAGGCATTGAAGCTGTCTTGGCTAGGCCTTTTCTCCATGTAACCCACATTTACCTGTAGGTGTTCGTAGGTGTGGGTCTCTCAGGTGAAATGCTCACAATGGAGAATTATGGAATTTGTCGTTGGGAAAAAATGGCTACAATATTTTTTTCTTTAGAATCATATGCATTACTCATATTTTAAGAAACAAAATAGTACACATATAGGCAAGAGAGACTTCTTTTTTTCGGCAAACTAGGAGAACTAATTGACATGCTAATTTTTGGGGTGGAAAACTATTACTTCGAGAAGTAATATATGTTAGGTTTTTGGTAAACCAGTAATGTTTACTCAGTATCTCAAAATGTTTTGCAGGGAAGCTTCAAACATTATTTAGCATTTCTGAAGTTATTAAAAACTAAGCGAAAGTAACAGGATAATACTGCATTATTAACTTGTAATATTGTTTGTTGCTTACAAGTAACAAATTTGTTTTTTTCTTTTGACGTAACACCAATATTAGTTATTGAAATAATTTCCCCAAAATTTACCATGTCTTCTTTCAAGTATTCTTTCTTTTGGCTCTGAATAGAACTTGTTAACAAGAGGTTCACAGACCACAGCTTGGGAGCTATTTATTTATTTATAATTTTTATTACATTTTCAAAAAAATACAAACAAATCAAGCCATTGATTTATTCGGTGGAAGCAATTCAGGTTGAAGCCTTTAACTGCATGTCTTCCCATTTGTACAAATTAAGTTTGATCTGTTTCTTCATTACACTAGTATAACAGTGCCATTTTTGACACACATACACACTTGATTTTTTTTTAAATCACCCCACCACGTCTAAGGAGAAACAGGCAGATTTTGGCAAGTCTGTATATAAAAAAAGATAAATATACATTTTTCCCATCTAGACTTACGGATGAATAACTGTAAGTGACTTTAAGGCAAAATTGATTTGAGCAGAATGACTTTTCTAGTCTCATGTTACTTATGACATAAATCCATTTTAATGTTTTCAAAGACACAGTTTGCATATCTGCCTTTACTTCAGGTGAGGCAAACATTCTGAATCCTCACTTCTGAGGTAAACTAAAATAACAAATTGTGAAATTATAGTTATGTCTCAAATTCCTGAAATTTTGGCATGCAACTTCTCTGTATGTGAATGTATGTGTGTGGTGGGGAGACAAAATAAATGAATACTAGGATTCCCGTTTCAATGATAATGCTCCAGAAGCCAGAAATATGACATAAAGCAGCGACATTCAAAAGTAATTTTTTAATTTCAACTCTATAAAGTATACAACAGGCACTCGGCAATTACAGCTGCAGGGAAAATACAGAGCAAAACAAAAGCAGTTAAGTTCATGATAAAAAGTTTTTTTTGTTCAGTCTACATCAAAAGAGTGCAACTGGTCAATGACCATTCAATGAAAGTGTACCTTGGACAAATAGAATCGAATCCTTCTCTTTTATGTAGAACCTTTAGTAAGAAGAAAGCCAAAGGAAAAAAGAGCCAGTAATTTTATAAAGGAAACCACCAGTGTAAAAACAGCATATGTTGAAATAAGTTTGGTAGTAGGCAACTTTGAACTGAGTTCCCATTGCTATTAAAGTCTGAAACATCAATGTCTCAGTACTGTGGAGTGGACTGTTCACAGAGGAAGAGGACGATGAACACACTTTCAGTGTTTTGCTTTCTAGGTATACTGCTGAAAGTTTGTCTCTGAAACAGTTTGCATATACAAGAACAAATGGGGTTGGGTCCAGATTTAATCAGACTTTCAGGAGATCCATTGAATTAATGGGACTTAAAACAATTATTCTAAGTTCCACAGATTTCACTGGGTCTTCCAGAAGCATAACAAAAACCCCACATTCGACCCATAGAAAACACTGGTCCTGTTTTGTTCAGTGGTGCAATAAGAATCATCCCTTTTGCAGTCAATGGTTTTCATAATGAGAAGAATATAATTTGAATTTGGTGTCAATTGCACAGTCTATCTGAAAATCATTGGTCTGCCTGGGACATTTTTTGCAATGGAATCTGTTATAAAATGTGATATGTTAGAACTTTCACTGCACTACAGTTTTAAAATTTGCACAGCTTAGCAAAACAGGAATACCTGTATACAGACTGATAGTATGTCATATATTAATTTGACCTGCACATACATTTATACATTTCACAGAAATGACGCTGTATCTCGTTAACAGATACACAGCTCTGGTACATTTATAACAGAAATAAGAGAACAACTTCATCATTTCTGTAATTCATCAATATTATATAATAAAGGCTTATAAACTGTTAGCTGAAAGAACTGTAAAACGCAGCAAGCTAAGAAAGGACAACATTTTGAGGTGTGTTTGTCTTTGTCATGCAGCATAACACCAAATTTGTATTTTTAATAGGATGCCATGAATTTAAGGCACTTGCAACAATGCCAAATAACTAGATGATGTCCTAAATTAAGGGACAGATGGACAACGGTACAGTTGACATAAGTTTCAGTAATACTGACAAATATGACATTAATTCAAGTCTACATTGTTCTAAAAACATTACCTTACAAATAAGAATGAATGAATAATGCAGTGAGTTGTAAATAAAAAGCTATGCGTACCACAAAATATCAACACGAAAAAAATATCTATTTACATAAATATTTGCTTGTGGTCCTATTATTAAATAAGAGTTTTCTGTGGATAATGCAGCACTGTAATAAGCTACATCTCACCTGTACCTTTAGAATAGGGGTTCTCAACCTTTTAAAGCCATAGGCAGGGCCACACCCTCTCAGACATTGGTGGTCCCCCCCCCCAATAAACACTGCTGTAAAATGCATTCGTGGCTGTTGTAAGTGCGCTTATGACAGCTGCGGGCACATTTATGGCTGTCATAAACATGTCCGCTTCTGGTGGTGGCGGCTATGCGGCTGGCCTGTGGGCTGTAGGTTGAGAATCCCTGCTTCAGATCTCAGTTGTAGCCAATGTGTCCTAAATATGACAGCATTTTATTTTTATGTAAATAAACCATCGTCCCATACATTGAAGGAGAACAGAATTCCTAACCCTCAAAAACATGATTAGGGAGTACACTCTACTGAAACGAAGGGGTCTTACTTATGAGCAAGGTTCTCTGAGGACTGCAACTTTAAATTATCCACATTCTCCTTTCTCCAGGCAGATTCTGCCCAATGCAGCCATGGTAGGTTCAGTACTCCCAGCTGTAATGTGAAGCCCATTACCTGGATTGGGATTTTTCTATACTCGCCAATGGCCACTGGTGAGTGTAATGGAGTTAGCAAAATTTATGACACTGCACCCTCAATCGACATGTTCAGTGTTGCTGCATGTTACAGCTGGGGATAAAAACTCAACCATAGGATGCCATTACGGGGGTGATCTGCACAGAGAAAGCAACAGGTGGATCAGTTGGAAGAGATAGTACATGTGAACATGATTATATATATATATTCATATATATGTAAATAAAATATATTACTTATAAATGCAGGTTTTACTAATATACATATGCTAGCTTAAGTTATTTAAAATACATTTGGTAAAGAAGATGCAGGTGAGGCATTAGGAGAAAATAAATTTGTATTAAGTGCACACCACACTGTTATTGAGCGTGGCTCAAGGACAAACAGGAGGAATCAAATGTAATAATTCATAGCAAGCTTACTCTGAAACTTTCATTGCATAAAATGTTTTTCATAATTAGTATTCATGATTATTCTTCTGGGAGGGAATTGAAATGGCTTATGATGTTCAGCATGTTGTTCTGTATATAACCAGGAATGGACAGCCACAGTGAACGTTGCTTGTCTTAAGGTGAGATGCAGGGATTGCTTTGTGAAAGCACTTTCAGTTTTAATACAGGAAAGTCAGTTCTGCTTAAGATTGTTTCAGCCCTAGTATCAACTGCCTCTATCAGATAGTATCTAAATGTTTTGATTGCACATTCGTTCTGACATGTATTAAATTTGTTGTATATAATTCACAGATGTAGCAAATGTTGTGTCACACAAGATTAGCAAGCAGCAGAAGTGATCAACAAGTAACATAGTCCTCCTGGTTTCTGACTGATACATAATTTAAAACCTGTGAAATTATCTCATTTTTAAGGACCAGAACTAAGAGAGGTTCTGTATCCTAGAAAACAGTTGATGCCTTTACTTGTTTGATAAACTGCTGCATTTTATTCATGCTACGGGTATGGTTATGAATGTGAGGAATTGTCAGACCAAGTTAAAACAGGTTAACTTTGAAATGGATTATGTATGGTGTATGCTTCCCTGCACCTTTAAGCAAAGAGGAGGAGATTAATGGTTTTGGCAAAGGGTAAAAGAAAAAGAACAGTTTCAGCACATGGAGTCAAGATAGATTTTACAAGAAGAATCCAAGCCCAAAATATTTTAAGCTAGTGTCCTGTTCAGTATTTATGTGTGTAAGGAGCTCTAGCTGTGGAAGCTGTGACAATAATATGAAAAGTTACTGGCTGCATGCGCAAAAATATTGAACAAGATTCTGGCCACTGAATCTTTTATTCTTGTTTAGTTTTTACTAACTTATTTTTTAACTACACTTTAAAAAGTGCTAACTTCTAGTAAACAAATAGTGATTTAAGGTTATTTAGCTTGACCAGAACTAGGGCATAGAATAAAGCTATTTCTCCCGCACCCCATCTGTGCCCCACAAACCTTTAGAGTTAACCACACGAGGAGCTGTGTGAGAAAAGGGGCATGTGTGCGCATGTGTAAGTCAAGCTCTACCATTTTAGGTTGCTACAATAGTTGGAAATACTAAAGCACACATACTAATGCTTTTTTTCTGGTTGGATCCCAGTGTCACCACAGATTTCTCCACCTGACCCTACACACTCACGCTAAGGGCTGTTTCCTAAGACTGGAAAGTTGGGTATGGTCACCTAGGTTGCTGGTTGGCATTTCATCATAACTGGATCTGGCCAAAAGATAATAATAATCATAATACAAATTTATTGGTACATTTTATCAAGGCTAAAGTGTAAATGTGGCCAGAACTTAATTCAGGGCTGGAAAGACTGTTGCCCTTTAGGTCTTGTTGGCTTTTAGCTCCCTCTATTCCTCACTATGACCTGTGTTGCTTAGGGGTGATAGGAATGGCCATCCAAGAAGATCTGGATGGCCATATGTTCTTCATCCCTGCTTTTATATATACCAGTGTCAAACAAGAATGACTTCATCCCAAACAGATGTAAACACAACAAAGGCCATGCTCTCTCTCTTCTTGACACAACTTGATTTTTTTCTTTTCTAATATGCTAATATGGAAGCTTATTTTTATATAAGCCCATAGAAAATATGAATCTGAGCAACACAGACATGTACACAAATGCACATATCTGTATTTAACTAGATTGAAGCTATATATGCTTACTTGGGAATAAGCTCTACTGAACACAATAGGGCTACTTCTATGTTAATTGCATAGGACTGCAATGTAATGTTCGTACTGTATCCAACATAATTCAGTCATGGCAGTTTATATGCTTCACTTATATAACCCAATTGTATACATAACAACCCAGAATTAAGCCCCATTGACTTCTATGGAACTTACTGTCAGAATAAGAGTTAGAAAATTGTAGCCTATGTACAACTAAGGGTACAATGGTGATATAGGATTGCGTATATTTATGCTGGAAAGGGGCATTTTATCAGGTGTGATCTTCCTATAATGATTAAAATGACCTTTCTGTGCATTCAGGAATCTCTACAGACCAGCTCCAAAAATGAATAGATCTGCTGCTGGACCAAAAATATCCAGACTGTACACCGAGCAATGTTGGGCTGGTTTGCAATTTGCTATACAGCATCTGATTGCTGGGGAAATAGCTTGCACTGGACAGTGTCACAAATGGTTCAAAATACAAACTATATATCTGTATAACGTGTTTGGATTCAACCCATTAAAGGCTTAAGATACTGGAAGGGGCAAACCAATTAGAAGGGATAGTATTAAGGAAGCAGAAACCAGGATTCTCTATGATTGGGCAAACTACATGTTAAAGGGTAAAAATAGAAATGAAGCTTGCTTTTGTCATACTCAAAAGAATGAGTTGGTTGTGAGTTTTTAGTGATCGTGCTTTTGAAGATAATGATAAATGTGAATGAGTCGTCAGAACGAAATCAATGTCAGTGGCATTTCATATTATGTGACAGTATCTTGGAAGTATGAGCTATTGAATATTTTTGTTGAGCTAACAAAATGATTTTATATACACAAGATCAGGGATTCTCAACCTGCGGCCCATGGGCCGAATGCAGCCTGTGGTGCCATTTCATGTGCCCCCCGCATGTTCCATGTGGTGGAGGAAGGGCAAAATGGCCGTCCAGCCTCCGAAGCTCTCTGAGGGACGTGACCCAGCCCCTGGCTTAAAAAGGTTGAGAACTCCTGCACAAGATGGTTGTTTCTGTAGCATGTGTAAGGTGTCACCAAACTGGAAATACACTGTTGGCAGTAGATCTCATACATATTTGGAACCCTCCACTGAAATTGCTGCTGTTGCTTCACATTTTTATGAACTATTATTGTCAGACCAGTGCAACTGGTATATTGGAAGACACATGCGTAATGGGTATGATTTACTCACACTGGGGCATTTTAAGGTCCCACTAATTTCAACAGGATGTATTTATGCATGTGCTTAATTCTCCCTTTGCAGTGAAATGGGATGTTGAAGTGCTAAGTCTCAGCTACATTGTACCCCTTATTTTAAGTTGACCGAAACTTAATAAAATTAAACTAGACAGAGCGAGTTGAGATACTTAATTCTGAAACAAATATATCAGAACACAATGTGATTAAGAGAGTCTGTAAAACAGCAAAACAAAATAGCAGCAATGCTGTGTGTGAGAGAGGGTGGAGAGAGAGAGAGAGAGAGAAGTAAACAATCATATCTCTTGCTACATTTTTTTCTGAAAAAATGACTTTGGATGTATGGTTATGTTGCAGATGAAAAATGTACATAGCACCTATATAATATGCAATGAATCTTACATGTTCTCGCATTGGGCTTTAAAAGATAAATATTATTTTTTTAATTCATTGTTAATTCCTATTAGACCAGTTGGCTGCTGTCATTTCCTGTCTAGGACCTTTCTGATAAGCACACTTTTCTTTACGTATCATTAGTATATATGTGTAAAATGAGTAGTTTTACAAATAACTTTCTACATGCTCTTATGTAGGTGTACCATCAAAATGAAATGTTAGCTATACCTTGTTCTCAGGTACATGTGAGAACCAGCCGACCCATACTTGCTTTAACAGTTCAGCAGAAATGATAGCAGTTGTGCTTTTGTTATCGGTTGAAGGGGGATAAAGCACATTTTAAACAATTAAAAAATGGAAGAAGGTAACATTCATTTTTGTCATTAATACTGCCTGAAAAGAAAGATAACATGTAGCAGTGCTTTGACATGAGCTCTGCAACCAAACTCCATGGTCCTCCTTAGTTTAATACAGTGATGGGCAGTCTTGGCCCTCCAGCTGTTCTTGAACTTCAATTCCCAGAAACCCTGACCAGCTGGTGTGTTGACTTGGGCTTCTGGGAATTGAAGTCCAAGAACAGCTGGAGGGCCAAGACTGCCCATCTCTGGTTTAATATGTTGACCTACTTTCAAAGGCCCAATACACTCATTTTGCACTTTGGGAATACCCCACTTTCCATACTGTAGACATTACAGGGTAGAAGAAGCTACAGTACTTAACACTTTAGAACAGAATTAGCAGTAAAGACAATGGTCTTGCTGTTAGACTTACAGTATGTGCATCTTATTCTATCAACTTTCAGATTACAACAGGAGCATAGCAAGTTCATTACAGTGATAGAAAACACATTTATTTACTGATGAAAAAGGCGTTGCTTCAGGACCACCATGTCAACTGCTATGTTAAGTTCAAACAGAAAACATGTGAAGAGCACTATGATCATCTAAGCAAGAAGTCCTAATGCCACTGTAGTTACTGTAGCAGCATCAATCAAGGCATCATGGTGACCCCGAGCACGAATCCTTCCCAATTCCTTCAGGTCTGCTGGCAGCCATGTGTCAGGAAGCTGTCTTCAGCAAGGCAGAAGCAGGTAGAGAAATACATTAAAAGTCTATGTCCCATCCTGAGTTGTCATCAGGTGGTGGTTCGTCATTGTCCTCAGGGAAGCTATCAAAATTGCTTGTATCTGTTGGTGATGATACCTGTCCAATGAAGAAAATCAAACTGTTGGTAATATTTACTGATGGTGATTCACATGCAAACTGTTGTATATAGAATCTTGGGACATTTTTCTGATTTCAAAACCACGGCACCATTTTAGCCATTTATATGCAGATGCTTATGGCTTTATGCTTTGTTGTCAGCATTACCAACAAAAGTGTTAATAAGGACAACATACTAAAACTGTGTAGTAATCCTGTTAGCCTTTATTATTAAATTTTGTGACTTCTGGGTGTCATGGGCCTTGCCTTACAATACTTCTTGATTATATTTTCAGATTTGATGGAATGCTGTAAATTTCATAATGGCTGTAGATGACCCCCCCTCCCCCGCCCCCGACTAGAAATTATTTCCCTTTGGTGGGTATGTGAAACAAATGCTTGGAAGATTGTTTGTGAGATACAACAAATTATTATTATGATTAGCAGCTTGGCAATACCATTCATTCATTCATTCATTCATTTAGATTTCTATTGCTGCCCTCTCGCCAAAGCGACTCCAGGCGGCTCACAATCACCATAAAAACATTCAAATATCCCCACGACAATAAAATCACAAAAACATTTAACATTTAAAAACCATTAAAATACCTTCCCAGCTACAATAAGTTAAAAAACTGAAACTAAAAACCCGAACGGCCTTCATATAAGCCAGTGGGGATGGGGAAAGGATGGGAGAAATAGTGGGTTCATCAAGATACAAAATAAGTTTTTCCACCAAATGTAGTGAAGGATCTAAATAAGAAATAAAATTCTGGAGGGTAGTAATAGGGATAATAAATGAAAACTCACATCACATCTTGATAGAGAACCAAGAGCTGTGTTTGTTCAACTGTGTAAAAGCAGTTGTTCCACTGAATAAGCAAGAACTAGTGATATATACAATTGAGCTTGCAAAAGCATTGAAGGGGAATCAAGACCTAACAGAATAAAATTAATTAGGAAAAACATTTGGATGGTTGGAAACAGTTGAGCTAAAAGTTAGGACGATAGGCCTTTTTGGATGTCATTGGATTGCAGATCCTAACAGCTTTGGCAAGAAGTGCCAATGCTGAGGAATGATAAGAATTGCAAATAACAATACCTGGAGACCCACCTATTTCCCATCCCTAGGATAAGCTTCTTCTTCTTCTTCTTTAGTGTCTAGGTCAGATGTTAAACTGCCAAAATGAAGCCACCTTTTGGTGAATTCATTCTGCAGTTCCTTTCGCCTGGCCTAGTGTGAGAAAGATTAGTTGACACAACAAGCTTGCCATTGCCTGGGCTACTCCCGATTGTGGTTCAAAAATACCATGATCTTTGCTGACTGGAGTACAGAGATAAATGCAAAGTATATATTCTGTTTAGACAGATGGAAGTAACTGATACAAAATAGTAAAAAACTCAGCAAAGTAGAACTGATTAACAGAGTCAGTGAAAACAAAAGCAATCCCAATCTCTTGGTACTGCTAGTAAAGTATTTGTGTAATGAGTAAATGTGCAGATGTATGTTTAATTTGTTTGTTTATAAAAGTGCTTTAAGAAAACAACATGGAAAAAGAAACAATGGACAAAATCCTGTTGGACAAAGTTATGCTGGCTTAAACTGGATCTGGCATTTCAGTTTCCAAGGCTCCCTAGAACTTTTGAGAAAGGTTTTGGAAGTCTCAAGAGAGGGTGAGGTGTGGAGTTCTTTAACAGCAAAAAATCACAGTGGATGATTGTGATCTGCAGCAATTTTTGATTATTAAAGGTTTCCTCCTGTCCTGCGCCTCTGACAGGCTTACCTAGGGGAAAAGGGAGACCTAGGAAGCCAAGATGGGGTGGGATAGGGTGGAGGGAATAGAAAGCTTTCAAATACTTCACATTAAACATTTCCAGCACTGGATTCTGTTTATGCCAGCATAACTTTACAACAACAGGATTTTGCCTAGTGTTACATTATTATAAGATAAAGGGAGAAGAAGCATCTATGTGTTGGCTGAAGGCAGGGCATCTCCTGCTGTAAGGTGAATGTTATCTCTTCTGATGCACAAATGTCTGTTTGCTTTCACGGACGTCCTACATGTTTCTTAACAAAACAAACAGTGCATTGACACTTTAAGTTCAGAGTTCTCTCTTCATTCAAAGGAAGCTAAACCTGGTAGTGCTATCTCTGGAACTTCCCAGTGTTTGGGGAAGACAAGAGTATTAACAGTTAAGACCCAAAGAAAGAGGGGAACCCATTCTTCTAAGGAAACAACTGTATGAGGTCATTAGACTTCCAAATGGTCTGAATATTTTAAAATTATAATTGCATTATTTCAGAATTTGTTGCTTTTAAATTGTTATTTTCTTATTTGTTTTAGGAAATTACATAACTTATGGAAGGCTTTCCAGAATTTTCAATGAGTCACAGATGGAGGGAGGTCAGGGAAGTGGCTGCTTCAGTTTTGTTCATGATTGTTACAATGAAATCCTGAAATTGAATCAGAAAAGTGAAATTCACTGTGAGTGTGATGCCTAACCTCATACACAGAGGAAATTCAATTTTGTTACTATGCTGGAAACCTACAATTTGGGTTCAGTCACAAAGCTAATATTTCCTGGATATGCTTTGGCTAGTCTTACAATACAAGAAAAGGCTACTGGGAATATGAGAATATTTAAATACAAGGGACACTGCTGTCCAAGGGAAATCTGAAATAATATGTATTGGAGGAAAGGGAGAAATCATTTCTATTACAATTATGCTTTCATAACATATTTTTTAAAAAATTACAGAACAGTTATCATAGAGGCTTGTCCCTTGGATCTGTCTAGCTAGATCACTTCCTAATTGGCTTGTCTCTCTGCAAGTATGGTATCACAAAAGCACAAAGTATTTCCAGGAAGAGTTACACCCTGGTGTGGTAGCTGTATACAGCAATAACTGGACTACTTGCGCTGATCATCCAAATAAAAACAAAGGGCATCCTGAATATGTACACTGTGGGTGATAAGAATTCCAATTCTGAGTTTCAGTCACTCATAAAACCTGTATGTTTGGAAGCGCTGGTAATGCTACAAGGGAAGACGGTAGTGACCAGAAAGAAGAGGTGCCAAACAATAATGATTTTAAAAACCTGTTACTACACTGTTCTATGGTTTGCAAGCATAAGTCTGATACTATAAACAAAAATGGTTAGTCTGGAAGGAATAGCAGAGTAAGGTTGCAGCTATTTAGTAAGTTGTTTAGCTTGCCAACTGGGAATGAAATAAAGTCCATGTTGGTGAATCTGGAGGAAGGGATGATAGAAGGAAGACAAAAAAAGAGATGACCTGGCAAAGAACAAGTGCTAGACTGTATAACGGAACTGGAATAGACCTCTACATTTGTGTGTTTGGGACTGTGGTCGCTTAGTGGTTAAGACACTGAACTTGATGACTGGAATGTTGGCAGGTCAGCAGATCAAGACCCGAGTACTGCACAATGGAGAGAGCTCCCGTCTCTGTCCCAGCTCCTGCCAACCTAGCAGTTCAAAAGCAAGAAATTGCGAATAGGTAAACAGGCACCACTGGTGGAAAGGTAAACAGCATTCCTTGCACTCTGGTATCTAGTAATGTCTGCCACATGTACACGGAAACGTATGCAGACGCAGACAGCGCTGGCTCTTTGGCTATAAACAGATGAGCACTGAACCATAGAGTTGGATACGATTGGCTTTTGAGCAAGTGTGACCTTTACCTTTACCTAATGGAGGCATATGGGCCTCAGCAACGGTGGCAGCTATACACACATATAAATATTATTGCTTGCTCTTGAAAACAGAGGCAAATAGAAGCCTGCCTGCATGGGAGCACCACTACACCATAAGCACACATGCAGGTTTAGATCTAATAAACACCTCCAGCAAATTTTCTCATTCACTGTTTAAATTAATGACAACAACTGCATGCCAACAACTGCATGCCATCAATTTAGAGCAGCCCTTTACAGGGTTTCTAGGTAAAGCATACACAGAAGTGGTTTACCTTCCCCTTCTTCTGGGGGCACCCTAGGATTGTGCAGCTTGCCAATGACTACACAGGTTGGCTCTTCTCCCTGGAGGCAGTGGGGAATCATATTCCCACACTCTGGCTCTGCAGCCAGATATCTAAACCACTGAGCTATCCAGCCATTACAGACACAAAATAGAAAAAAAGGTATACTTACACTTGGTATTATAGGAGGTGTCAGCGTACCTTTTCTTAAGCCTTCCCAGTTAAAGCCTTCAAACCACCTAAAGACAAAATTAGACAAGAGGATAATGGGGATCAGATATCATTGTTGCAGGATCAAACAGGCTCATAAAAGAATAACATTTAAAATTCTGAACATGCTGATATATATCCTTTACTGGGTTTCTGGTTATTTTGAGAAGTCCATTATCTTTCATTTGTAGTTTTAGTTTAGCACCATCAACATGAGTAGTTTATTGTTTTAATTTCTCACTTTGTGTTCTGCCTTGAGGAAGCTTTGCCTTGTAGTATTTCTTTACTTTTATACTGCCTTTCAAGGCAAAGCTTCCTCAAGGCAGAATACAAATAATTAAATTATTGTTTATGATAATTGCTTTGTACATAAAATTTAGGTCCAAACTGTACAAAAGGTGCTTTATATACATACTTTTATCAAACACACTCAAATAAAGCAAAGAGAAAATGTAAAAAAGAAAGAAGAAATAATTAGGATGGGATAAACGTGCTGAAACTTGTCCCAAAGCTGCAAGGATCTACAGAAGGCTAAGCTTTGAAAAAGAAGCACATTCTAGTGAGAAATCCAGTGGAAGAAGTGGAGCAGTTAGACTACTGCAGATGAGGGGAATAGAAGAAGACAACAAGAGTAGATGGCTATACATAAGAAACTTTATTTTCCTTTCTAATAAGACTTTAAATTTAGTGTCTTTGAGACTTGCAGAGAATGAAAAGCTAGGTCCAGGGTGCCCAAACTATGGTCCGTGGGCCTGATCTGGCCAGCAACACCATTCCATCTGGCCCCTGCCACCCTTGCCACTTCTGGGTGGGAGGAACCACGTGACTGGCACACTTGACCATGTGGCTGGCCTGCATCCCAAAAAGTTTGGGTACCCAAGAAACACACTGATGTAGAGCAATTAAAGGATCAAGTCTCATAATTAGAGATAAGTAGCTGGGTACCCAGCCTTGCCCGGGTCGTTGTTGAGTAGGAAACATCAGGGACCGCCGCTTCCTCTTCTGGCCTTGCTCGGGTGTCTGATTCCTCTCCTGAGGGTCTCCTTTCCTCCTTTCCTCTTTCTTCTCCTGGGCTGACCTCTGTCCACTGGACTCCGGTCATGCCCTGCCAGCTGACCAAGGGGCGGGGCCCTGTGATGTCTCCCTTATTATTCACTGGCCAAGGGCACGGCCCCGTGATGTCACAAAGGCCCAGAACTGGTCAGCCTTTGTGATTGGTTGGGGATCACCTACCTGGGGCTATGACATTAGCCCTACTATGACATCACTGGCTCACACACACAACCTCCTGTCCAGTATACCTCCTTTTGCAGATCAATTAAGGGGCATACACCCCTCATGGGGCTCCTGACCCCCACTGCTCTGATCTTGTGAACTCAAGGTTCGTATGTGCCGAATTTCAGCGTGATCGGTCCAGGGGTGTGGGAGCCTTTACGGGACCCACAAACAAACACCTTTCTTTTATATATATAGATAATGTTGCCTACATCCATGACTTCCCATATGACTCTCTTTGAGGTTTTATGTTCCATTTCAGTTTGAAGCAATGGTCCCCACAGTCAAACATGCTTGCTGTGATAATGGATTCAGCAGGCCTTTAGCAGATGGCTCTGCTCTGAAACTCAGATAAGGCAACATCGATGATACATCATCCGCAGCGGGCGGATGGCGAGATTGGTCACAGCTGGCAGCCCGGGACACCTACAAAAGCCACCCCGCTTTGACTGCCGCCAGAGCGAATTTCTCCAGTGTGGCGGGCAGATGGCAAGATTGGTCGCAGCTGGCGGCCCGGGACACCTACAAAAGCCGCCCTGCTTTGACCGCCGCCAGAGTGAGTTTCTCTGGTGCGGCGGGCGGATGGTGAGATTGGTTGCAGCTGGCAGCCTGGGACACCTACAAAAGCCACCCCGCTTTGACCACCGCCAGAGCGAGTTTCTCCAGTGCGGTGGGCGGATGGCAAGATTGATTGCAGCTGGCAGCCCGGGACACCTACATAAGCCGCCCCGCTTTGACCGTCTGGAACATCTTCAAAAACTGTTGAAGTCTTGGAGTACCCCTCATTCCTCCTGGCTGGGCCGGCGGGAGGAGGTGCAGTGTGAATGGAGGGAGGTTTAGCATCAGAAGCCAATGACGATGCTCATTCAGCTGTCGCCGTTTTGCCTCTCTTTGTGGACCGCTCGGCCGTGGGAGATTGTGGCGGTTGCTTTGGAGGATTAATCTGCTATAGTTAGTGTAGTTTAATTTACTGTATTTTCCGGGGTATAAGACGACTGGACGTATAAGACGACCCCCAACTTTTCCAGTTAAAATATAGAGTTTGGAATATACTTGCCGTATAAGACTACCTCTCTTCCAATGCACACCAAATAAAAATTAACCCACACTCAACCCAAAGACGCGCAGCCCTCTGAGTCGAATGGGCAGGTTCTGGTGGAGAGCCAATCCACGCTCACGTTCTCCTCCTCGAGGTACAGGAAGATGTGTGCAGCTTGCTTCCCCTTGCTTCATACTCCCCGCACAGAGCAGGGACTCGGCCGCGGCACCCCCCACCATATGCGCCGGACATATGAAGCAAGGGGAAACAAGCTGCAGTTAAGTATCTGTCCTATAAGACAGACCCCCGACTTTGGCACATATTTTTGGGGTTAAAAAGTAGTCTTATATGCCAGAAAATACAGTAATTATTTTATATATTGTTATTAATTTGGGGTTATTGATTTTTGTATTGAATTTATTTTTGTGCTCCTCTGTCTGTATTGGGGGATATTGTATTAGATACTTTTATTGTATAGTTTGTTATAGTTTTGCATTGTTTATTGTATCTCTGTACTCTGTTGTAAACCACTTTGAGTTGTCAAATGATAAGGTAAGCGGTATATAAATTTAAAGTAATAATAATAATAATAATAATAATAATAATAATAATAATAATAATAATAATAATAATAATAATAATAATAATAATAATAATAATAATAATAATAATAATACAACCTCACCCTTTGATGTTTTGCAGGAGCTTGGTAAATGTGTGCTGAGTTTTACAGACTTATTTCAGATTGGTTCCTTGTGTCACCTGTTACCATGGGTGCATGTCAAACAAAGGCATAACCATTCCAAACACCTCACTTGGCCTCCCATCCCACAGGAGGGACAGGCTGGTTATAGATGTATTGGGATTGTGCACCCTGCCTGTGTGCACATGGGACACCACCTAGACATTAAATATTTACATTACCACACCTCACCTATTATTTCACCACTAGGCTAGTCTCCCTTATTATTCCCAAATTACTCTGACTCAAAATCCCCGACTACAGACCTGTCAGTTACCCACTGTGACTGCAGTGTTAAATGAGCACACTGCAAGTTTCTGAGAAGATGTGTGAGATGGATTGTTTACGTAGTTCTTTGAGCCATCATCTTGTAGTAGTCATCATGTATATGCCCTGACACAGGCAATGCCTATCTTGGGCTTATCTGGGTAAACTCAAATTTTGGTAGGAGTCTCGTTCCCCATCCTTCAACTTACAAGTTCAGTGGATTTTGAAACCTTCTATCCTCTTAGTTACATTGTCTGGGTAGCTTTCCAATACTGAACAAAGATAGTGCACCTAGCACTGCAGGAGCTATTTTGTTAAAACTGCCTCTAAAAAGATGCATCACATTCCCTGAAGGTACTGTCTTGTCAAAGCCAGAAGAGATAACAAAATCTTGACCCACGAGCAGGGTTTTAGAGAGCACCAGAGAGGAACAGAATGTCAAATTGCTGATTCCTGATATTAGTGGCTTCTGACAAAGGAGGATGCCCCATGTAGGACACTTGGCTTAGAGGGTGAAGGCTTGGCAATGTCTACATGAGACCATAAAACTATTCCTCCCAACTGGAGAAAAGAAAAGGCATGGCCATCCATCAGTGCCAAGTTGCAACCACAGACTGAATGCTAGCAAAGGAGGAGAGGCTTCTGGGCTAGAAATGCCCAGTCAAAGTGTCACAGGAACTGACAAAAAGAAAACAAACTGCAATATAGAATTAAAACAAGGGGAAGAGATATCTGTCTCTTTATATAAAACAGAGGTGAGGTCTTGTATGTCCTCAATGGGCTCTCACACCTCTGAACGGATGTTTCCAGGACTTGCCACATGTCTACCTTGGCCTTTGGAGAGGTACATTGTGGGGTCACAAGCCCCATGTATGCCCCTAAATTGATCTGCAAAGGGAAGTATACTTGACAGGAGGGTGTGTGTGTGTGTGTGTCCCAATGTACCTCTCCAAAGGCCAAGGTAGACGTATCATAGCCCCAGGTAGGTCACCCAATTGTGACATCATCGTGATGTAATTGAGCTGGCTAATGTCATAGGGGACACATGTATGGGAAAGATAAGGGGGGGACTGTCGATGGAGAAGCAGGACGGGTGAGGGAAGAGAGAGGATATGGGTGAGGAAAGGGAGAAACAGAGGAAGGGAGCCAGGAGTGACCCACACACACCCCGGGCAAGGCTGGGTAATCAGCTAGTAACAGAATAAATGATAAAACCAAAGAGGTTTTTTTAAATTTTGTTTTGTTTTTGTGTCTAAGCAGTATACTCTCACTGGAGCAGCTGAAAAGACACTGAATAGAAAAAAGGAACTGTATGCTTATTTGAGCGTGTGATGAAGGGCAATCACATGATTCCCAAAGTAAACACTGTGCAAATATGTTAAGGTTGCACAGAGCCACCAAAGAAGAAAATGGCATTTTAATAGAATTTCTTCTCAGGCATGGAATGCATTTAATCAGGCAGAAGAAGATGCAGGGTTCCTTCAGTTAAAAAAAAGAGAGAGGAAGAAACTAAATTAATAATGATAAATATTTTCTTTAAACCTATGTGGACAAAAAGTCAGTAATAATAAGTGTAAAATCTGAAAACAACTATACAGTAACCAACCTTTCACATACTAGTCTAAAGAGAGTTTGATTGCTATCCAGGGTGAAACTAGTCAAAATGCTCAGCTCACATTTGGAAGCTGATAGTGTGTTTATCCTTCAGTGAAGGGATCTTTTCCGAGCTATGTGCCTGAACAAGTAGTCTTAGGAATGAAGCCCCTGATGGCCAGTCACAAAACTTCATTTGCAAGTGATGGAGATGATGAAATTTTGTGCTAGGAAAAACAAGTGTATTTTGCCAATTATGGAAGATCCACTTCTAAATGCAAGTTGCTTGTTGCACTGGGTTTGATTCCCTAGTATCATACTGTAATAACTGTGGTACCAAGTTTGTCCACTGACTTTGCCTAAGTGGCATCCAAGGATATCCTCAGGATTTTTTTTTCCAGGAAGAGGAAAAACTGCAGTTGTTTTAATAGTAATTATCATGCAGAGCATGCTCCACTACAGCATAATTTGTCTGCCTGTGAACATTAAAATTATAAACTTAGGACTCCAAGTGGGGAAGTTTCCCCCTCCCCCACTGACACCCATGGTGTCCTCTGCATGAATAGAACATTAGAAAGGAATATGCATTTGGCTCTAAATGCATATTTGTGCTTTTGGGAAAATGGTTTCAAGCAATTGCCTCTCAAGAGGAACACACAGAGTGAAGACGTTTTAAGCCTCTTACTGAAGAAATGATTGATTGACTGATGGACTGCACTTTTCTACTGCCTGACTTATTGGCTAGCACAACTCTGGGAGGTGAAATACAAGTAAAATTCCCAATAACCACCAAACCCACATAAATCAAGTCCCACCCATAATAATTCATTATGTCAGTGAAATCAACAAGACTAAACAGACTCATAAACATATTGATGTTATTTTTATCACCTTTCTCTTCCACAGCTGCATCCTCTGGGGCAAGATCTTGTTGTTGCTTATATTTTCTACAGTGTTGTGCCAAAGTCTTAGGCTACCACCAGCTAGTTAGGGGGAAATTCAGTGAGACTTTCTGGGGCCAAAACTCAGACCATACTTCACCAAATATTGAAATGGGTGAGAGGAGAGTCAGCAGAAGACACTCTCCAATTTTTGCTGTGTCTAGGTGGCTTGGGGGCTGAGTTACACTGCCCCCAATCACTCATGTAATTTCCTCCGAACCAGCTTGTGGTGACCTAAGACTTTGGCACTGCATTGTATAACACACTGTGCATGCTGGTGGTGGTATAGACATTGTAATACTATCTTGCATCTGAGGTATACTTACTTGTGCTTTTGAATATCCTTGACTCCATTTTTCAAGTTACCTAATCTTTCTGATGGGTTGTCCCTGTTTACAAGCAAACAAATTAGAAAAGAAAGTTGGATGTTAAGTCATTCCTTTACTAATGTTTTATTTCTAAATGTTATATTCTGATTTCCTCGTAGCACTCAACATTGGCTAAAATGCAGAACAACAAAAACAGCTTGGGGGGAAAAATCTGTAAACAAAAGGCAAAATTTGTTCAAGGCAGCCTAAACAATATCTTACATAAGATAAGATTAAAAAGATATATAGAAGAAAATGTGACAGACTGTGGAGGCATGGCCTGGTGGCACAGTGGTTAAACTGCAGCTAAAACTGCTGACACTGTGAGTTCGATCCTGACAGAGTTCAAGGTTGACTTGACCTTCCATTCTTCCAAGTTCAATAAACTTAGTGGCCAGCATGTTGGGGGCAAAATGCTAATTACCTTGAGAACTACCCAGAGAGTGCACTAAACCATACCTGTCAAGTATCCCGTATTGGCTGGGATTTCCTGTAATTTTGTGTCACTTTTCTTCATTTCCTGCCCGGAGCCGTTGTCATCCCATTATTTGGCGGCAGGGGGAAAGTTGTTACTGCACATCCCTTCTGTGCAGGTCCCTTCTACGCATGTGTAGAAGGGTTCTGCGCAGAAGGGGATGTGTAGAAGGCTTCTACGCATGCATAGAAGCGACTTGCACAGAACCATTCTGCGCAGGTCCTGTATTGTACGGGGCTGCACTTGACAGGTATGCACTAAGCGCTTGGGTGGCAGTACATAAGTGTAATGGCTAATGGCTAAAAAGAGCAGACTATGCTGAAATTGCCCAAAAAAGTAAATGTAGTATTTTGCTAGAAATTGAACAAGTAACAGAGTATACAATTCCTGTTAATCCTTTTAAGAGTATTACTGAGTTACCATGAGGACTTTTAAGAACATTGCTGTACAGAAATCATACTCAGTTTATTGACTCTATCTAAAATTTCAATATTTTTTACTTGGATGAAAATTTTTGGCCATTCATTGTTATATATCCCCCCCCCCCCCCACACACACACACACCTACCCTGGTATATATGGATTGTGCTTGTGATTTGGAAACAATGCTTTTAAAGATAGCATATATCACTTTTCTATCTTCCCATTAATTTGACAAACAACAGTTTCTGATTAGTTAAAAAGAATATTATTGAATCACTCAGTAAACATGTAAATATGTCAGAAATAAAACAAACAAACAAAAACATCACCAAAGAGCACCCAAACACCAAGAATTATTATTATGTATTATCCCCCCTTTGACAGAGCTACTGATGCCTTTAGAGTGTTTACCTGCATAGTTTTTTAATTAAGTTAGCAGCATTTTTGGCAATCTTCTTTGGAAATTCAATCATGTCAATTCCCCTTAATATGATGTTATAAGTTTTCATGGGGTCTGGGCCTGAGAAAGGTGGACTGAAAAATGGAAGAAAAACATGCGGGTTAATTTCCCACCCCCAAACAGCACCACATGAAATAAGGTAGTGAATGAACAAATAATAATAACAACTACATAGTATTAAGTCAATTCTGATTTATGGCTACTTTCTAGGTAGAAAATCCTACCATTCCCTTCTTCTCGGGGTGTCATAGGGCTGTGCAGCTTGCCTAAGGCCACATAGGTTAGCTCTTCTCTGGGAGGCACATTGGGTAATTGATCCTTCACAACCTCAGCAAAATTGGGCTATGCTTTGAGGAAGCTTTACGATTCCTTCCCCAGTCATAGAGATAATATTTTCATTGGCTGTGGGAAACTAGACCAAGAGACTAATACTACTACTATTTTAGGCAGGATCAACTAATTGTCATATAAATTCATTAGGCACAGATGAAATATCATGGATTTTCTCACTCCATCATAGATTGCAGAGTAATGGAAATAATACTGGTGGTTTTTTTTTAGAATTTGCCATTCAAACACCAAAGTCGTACCTTCTAGTTGTCAAGTAATTGCTTATAAAGTGGCAAAACATTCCTAGTTGTTGAACTGAACTTGACGACTGGAAGGTCGGCAGGTCAGCAGTTTGAGACCCAAGTACTGCACAATAGAGTGAGCCCCCATCTCTGTCCTAGCTTCTGCCAACCTAGCAGTTCAAAAGCAAGAAATTGCAAGTAGATAAATAGGTATTGCTTTAGTGGGAAGGTAAACAATGTCCTGTGCACTCCGGTGTCTGGTCATGCCTGCCACGGAAACCTCTGCAAACACAGAAAGCGTGGCTCTTTGGCTATAAACAGAGATGAACATTGAACCCTAGAGTCAGATACAATTGGTTTTCGAGCAAGGGAGACATTTGCCTTTACCTAAGGCCTTCTTATTTGACCAACATGTTCAAACCTTTTACTTCAGGACAGTACTTCATCCTATTAGATTTTTTAAAAGTATTTTGTATGCTACTCTACTGTTTTAATCCTGCTTTTGTTTCATGCTTTTTGTTGGTCGGCATCAGATCCCCTTTGAGGACTGAAAAACAGAATATGAAAACAGAAAATGAATGAAGAAAATTCAAGGTCTCCCTCTCAGCTCTGTTGTTTGAGCATAACTGGCTGTAACACACTGAGGCCAGCAGTTCTGCATATCACCATGGAGTTATGATTTGGTGGCTTTGTAGAAGTGTGCAATGATTTATCACAGCATTTTACTGTACAAAAATGGGTTGCTACAAACAGAGTTCAGTGGGTTTAGATATCTGACTGTGCTCAGAAGGTGAGCATTCAATTCCCCACTGTGGCATCCTGGAGAAAAGCCAGACTGTGTGGCCTTAGACAAGCTGCACAGTCCCAGGTTGCTTCCAGAAGAAGGGAAGGCAAATCACTTCTGTATTATTCTGTATGTAGAAAACCCTGGAAAGGGTCACCATAAGTCAGAATAGTCTTGACGGCATGCAATTATTCTTATTAGAAACAGAGAGCCACAGGATTTAAATTCATCCCTTGTATACCCTGGCTCATCCTTTCCTCTTATGCTGGTTGTTCAAATCCTTTTATTCAGTAGATTGCTGACTGTGAACCAAAATAATAATGAGCCGTCTCAACAATAATTTTTTAGATTTTTGTGTGTGAGTATGATCATCATAGCATATGCCAGCTCTGAATTCCCACGCTCACAATCAAAGGGACAAAAGCAGAAATTTTCTCTAATTTGCTGATCTATTTTTATCACTAGCTCCAATTCAATGCCCATACCTGCCAGTCAGGAGCTCATACATTAAGATTCCCAGTGACCAATAGTCTGCTGAAATGTCATGACCTTTGTTCAGGATGATCTCTGGGGCTACGTATTCTGGAGTTCCACAAAAAGTCCATGTTTTCTTTCCAAATCCTATTTTTTTTGCAAAGCCAAAATCAACCTGTCAAAGAAAGTTCACACATCCATCAAGGAAAAGACAATAAAGAACAGTTATGCAGGCACAAGAGCTTAAGGAGATGATGATGTTTGGTTTAAAATAAATCACTTCAGAAGGACAGGTTACATGGGAAAAATCTCAGAAGAATGTTGATAGAATGTTGGGTCACCACATAAAAGTAAGGTCTTTTCAGTTTTAAGATCTGTAAAAACTAAAGTAATCCCCATTGTCCAGATAGATCAAAACAATTCATGATTTCTAATTGTAGAAGTGGCCAACAATTATGTGATTTATTATTATATAACTAAGATTAATTTTAAGGTGTACAAAGGGGAGAATTGATTTTATGCACCCCCTCATCTTCCCCAATATATAGTTTTCCCAAAATTTCCAGCTCTAAATCTCAAAAAACGAGAAGGAAATATGAGATATGCTTGGTAGATCCAAGTACAGTAGACCTGCTGAATTAGAATGATTTACATTTGTCAATCAATCTTTATTACAGTCCAAGACCAACATAATAGAGCAAAAATGAACAGAGATTAAAATGAGGGTACTTAAAATATCTCAAGAGACAGAAGTTAAAATGAGGGTAAAATTATTATTTAAGATTCATAGTGTTACAACTATTACTAAGCCTATGATGTAGCACTAGTCTCTTATTTGGCTGAAGGACCTGCCAGGATAGTTCTTCTGATCTTACATGCTGAGGTGTAGAATCTGGCAGTATTGTGGGTGAAAGTGTGGCTTTCATCAGATAGCATGCCTGCCTGATCTCTGCAGAATGGCTCCTTGTGATATTTGATTTACATTTGTGTTGTTTCACAGTTAGGACTGCCAAATGGACCTTTGCCTGTGTTTCACCTCTTGATGAAGGATATTTCTAATAGTGTCAAGATTGAATAGCTATTAAGGGTTCTGAGACATAACTGAGACTATAGTACTTCTAGCCCCCCCCCCCCCCCAAATATTCAACTATATTTCTCGCATTCCTCACATAGGTCAGAGATGTAATTTAGACCGGGAGGTGTGTGTGTGTGTGTGTGTGTGTGTGTTAATTTTCTGTGATCTAAAATTCTAGGGAACAAATTTCAATGGGATTCTTCAGTCTACCCACATGTACTAGGGAAGTTTGCCTGATGGGTGGGAAGCAGATGTGAGGCCTAATTAATTTGAATCAGCAGCACAGAAACCACGAGGAGTAGGAAATAATAAGATTATTTGAAGCAAAAAAATGGTTTGATAAGAAGCATAATAATCATAATTTTGTTGTTTCTTCAGATAAATAGTGAAGAAAGATATTAATTTTTATCAAGTCTTGCAGTCTTGCAAATGAGCTGATGAAAACTCTGAGGATAAGGTCAAACCAACTCAGAAACAGTACAGTTAATTTGTTTCTCTGCAAACTTACTTTTCCTGAACTACCGTGCTGAATACTGTCATTCAGCCAGAAGCACTATTTTATGGCCATTATAAACCTGTTAGGGAGAACATTTTATTATAACAGAAGAGGCAGCAGAGCTTAAGCTCCAATGCAGGAAGCTTGACAACAGAATATTTTATTGCTCCCTGCCAGAAGAACATCCTGGCCACTTACCAGTTTGGCATAACCTCGGTGATCTAGGATGAGGTTTTCCGGCTTGAGGTCCCTATAAATGATTCCTTTGGAATGCAAGTAGGCGAAGGCTTCTACCACACATGCTGTATAAAATCTGGTTGTAGAATCTTCAAATGAACCTCTGTAAAGAAGTGGTGGGAGAAATCAGTTATGCTTCATATCTACTCATCATACATACAAACACTTTAAACATTGATAATTTCAGACACATGATTCCCTCAACACCGGAAGGAGTAAAAGAGGAAGTAAAGAAGAAGACACATTATTTCAATAATGCCATGTATCTCTTCAATAAGCATGAGCCACACATTGTCATACTTAGTATAGATGGGGTTCCCAACCTTTTTGTGCCGTGGGCTGGACCACGTCCCACAGACAGCTGACTGGGCCAGTCATGTGGTTCCTCCTGCTGTAAATTCTGCTGTAAAATGCATCCGCAGCTGTCATAAATGTGTTTATGGCAGCCGCAGGTACATTTACGGCAGCCACGGGGACATTTTACAGCTATCGTAAACATGTCCACTTCTGCTTTTAGTAGCGGCAAGCCAAATGAAATGGTGCTGTGGGCTGAACCCAGCCCACAGGCCATAGGTTGACCACCCCTGGTATAGATGCACTAAGATCAATGGGATTTAAGAATTAGTTATCCAATTTGAACTTGCTGATCAACTCAAGCATCTTCGTAATCCTGCCTCCAAATCTCTCATCATGTCTTTTCTTGTAGAAGCACTGAAGCTGCTATGGTTGGGAGAGTACAAAATGAGCTCTCTTTTATCTGTTGGTATGGCTAGAAATGCAATGTAGGCTCTAAGGCAGTGGTTCCCAACATGGGGCCCATGCACCACAAAGGGACTTCAATTCCCAGAAACTTAAATCAGTGCATTGGCTGATCAGTGCTTTGGGAAATTGACTTAGGCTTCTGGGAACTGAAATCCAAAACCCAAAGGTTGGGAAACACTGCTCTAAGGGCTTTGAAGGAGAAATGTAAGTTAGAAGGTTAGGAAATCCCATCATGTCTTGCAAATGAACTCAGTAAACCAGTTATTTTACAGAAGGGTGGACAATAACCTGGTTTGCTGAGCCTACCTGCAAGTCAAATAGAGGAAGATTGGCCAATCACTAATTTCCCACTCAATCCTGATCTTTTTCACATCAAGGTCAATCTTAAGCACAAAGATTGATTTTTAACAACTTAAATCTTATTGACAGGGTCCCAAAATAGGGACCAGCATCAGAATCAGTGAGACAGTAACAATATTGTACCAGGCTGAATAGTACCACTGGGAATACATTGGCATTTACCATTTAAAAAAAAGACATCAACTTCAGCAACAAGGTAAGAAGGACATGGTATTCATCGTTTGGGACTGCACAGTGAACAGTTTGAATACGTATGTGATTTTAAGTCCACTGCACTGCCGTAACAAACTGAAAATCATGTTTGAATGATGTTCAGCAAATCAGGTGTATCACCTGAAGGGCTTCCAGTGTCAGGAAAGTATCTTTCATGTATTTAATGACTTGACTATAGCAGCTCACTGGCTGCCAGCAAAACCATACTGTGAAACAGCTGTAGAGTGAGGATGGAATCATTTTTCTTTGCCTATTTGTTTAGTTGTTGAAGGCATGTGATTTTTTTTGTAAAGGCCAAACATGTTGCTCTTATTTTCATTTATTCCAGCAACAATAACGGGTGTGCTGATATGACCACAGTTATTCCAAGCACATCCAGCTGCTCCAATTTTCCAATAATTTTCTTGGGAAGTGAAGGTGACTCATGCATTGTTTCTTTCCCACATGGAATTCCCAAGGTTTCAATTTTTAAACAAAGTAAGCTTTTAATTCTCAGAAAACCAGAAATACAAGTTGCTTTCCTGTGGCTAAATATTACTTTTAACCTTCTAATACCTTTCATTGGGGCCGGTGGGTTTACTCACTGGTTCCAGGGATGGCCAACCTTAGTGCCTCAGATTTTCTTGGACTTCAATTACTAGGAGCCCAAGTAAGCATACCTGCTGATCATGGTTTCTGGGAATTGAAGTCCAATAATACCTGGGGCACCAAGGTTGGCCACCCCTGGACCAGTGAGTAAAACCACTGGTAATTTGACTAACATGATCATAGCCTGATTATGTTAAGTAATATAAAATATCTCCTCCCAAATTTTGTGTAAATGTTTCAGTTTTGACCAGGCTTCCTGCCAAAAGACAGCTGAAGTTTTGGCCAAACAATGCAGAGAAAGCAATAGCTATTACCATATATATGTGAGTATAAGACAATTTTTTTCAGCATAAAAAATGTGCTGGGGGAAAAAAAACAGACTCGGCTTATACTTGAGTCATCTCCTGATGGGCAGCGGTGCTAGGGTCAGGCCAGGTGAGAAAGCTCCTTTGGGAGCAATCTTCCTCACTCATTCCTTCCCCATTGCCTCCTGGTACGACAGAGCTTGTGGCGGATTTCTCTGGATTCTTTCTTTCCCACCCTCAGCTTATACTCGAGTCAATCAGATTTCCTGGTTTCTCAGGTAAAATTAGGTGCCTCAGCTTATATTCAGATTGCCTTATACTTGAGTAGATATGGTAGTTGGGGGTCAGGGGATGTAACAGAATAAAATACCTATGTAAAGCAAGGTAAAAAGTTCTAGTTTTGCAATAACATTATTTAATGTGCTACTCATTCTACAGCAAACTTGATGGAGAAGCAGTATACATCTTACTTGGGATCCCAGATAAACTTTTATATTACAGAGCTTCTGGAAGCTGATCTGAGTGCTACACAGAACAAAGGCAGATTTGGGAGCAGGCAAGAGGAGAAAATAAATTGTGAGCTTATTGAAGCAGACACTTCCTGCAAATCTTAGATTTCATTGAAAGAGGTTCCATACCATAATAAAAATAATAATGGTGTTTTGGAAGGATTAACTCCACATTTATTTGTCCAGGGACTAGGATTTTGTGCTCTCAACTGCTTGTTTGGCATTCAGACATATTTCCTACTAAGTGAAATGGCTCTTACACTGAAGTGATATATTTGTATTTATTAGGAAGCTTTTTTCCTGATGCGATTAATCCCTTAGCAGTGAAACAAATAACACTTACTGTATGGGAATTTTTTTGGTGTTTTCTTTCTGGTAAAAATTATTATTTCTGAGAACTGATCGCAAAACATGGAAGGATGATACAAAAAGAGAGAAACAACACAGGACCGGCCCTTGTTTTGAAATATATTTTCCTTAAATGAAAAGAGTACTGTATTTTTCGGACCATAACCCACACTTCCCCCACCCCAAAAAAAGGGGGGGATGAGGGTGAGTCTTATAGTCCGGATGCTGTCCAGCAAGGCTGTTGTAAAAGGATATTTTACAACAGCCATGGCTGGCTGAAGACCTCCACCACCGCTGCCACAGCTGTTCCTGGGCCGGGGAAAGAAGGGCCGTGGAAAGAAAAACATGTTTAGCGGGCCATTACCACAGGTGGCAACAAGAGGGCGCAACTCACAATTTCCCATTTAAATGCATTGGAAATCAATTTCTTGTATAGTATTCTAAAGCTTTTCTGTTTGTGTGTTCCCAATGCATTTCAGTGAGAAACCAAACCTCTGCATAAAAAGAAAGGGTTTCATTTACCTCCCTTGCCTTTGTCCCTGCTCCATGTGGTCAAAATGGAGGGGGTAGCCATGCTTCTTGGTTGCAGGGAGAGCAAGAGGCTAAAGCATCGCTTCCTGCCTCAGTGCAATTGGCTTGCCTGCCCATTTCCCCTGCAGCGCCACCACTGGTTGGTGGTGCAAATACAGTACTATTTGGTTCCTGCTTTAAAAACTGGGTGTGTCTTATGGTCAGGTGTGTCTTATGGTCTGAAAAATATGGTATATTTAAAAGAGTTCAGGGAGGTAGTTTGCTAGTCTGTTGTATTAAAAACATCAACAAACCAAGGAAACTTGGTGACTTTTAAGGACAAAACAAGATTTATCACACGCTTTTCTAGACTGCAGTCTCAGATTGCTGGTTTGAGTTTTATGGGAAAAGAATTGAATGATATAGAACACAGTACTAAATACTTTCCCGGGAGTAAATCCCACTGAATATAATAACATTTACATCTGACTAAAGTGTAATCATAGACATGTCTATTTCCACAGCAGTGGAAATTTCCTAAAACTTGACAGGTATGCCTAAATGGGGACACATAGAAGCTCATTGAGTAGACAAGGGAAGCAGGCGCATGCTGGTATATTGGGCAATTGGGTTTTGTCCCACCCCACCCTCGCCTCTGGCACCCTGGAGCACCAATAGCAATGTATGGGATTCCCACCCAACCCCCCAAATAGGTGCTCCCACCACTCCCTGTCCAGCACCTTCCCATGGTGCCCTTCACACCCCTGAAGGCAAGTGCTTTGTATTTTGTATATTTGCTTCACAAATATTAAATGTTTTAATTCTCTTCCTAAATGTGACACATATAAATTCAAAGGTTTATGTGACATGTGCTTAATATACTGCTGTTTTGTGTTTTATTCCTCAAAATAACTTTTGCGCTGGACCAGTTTTCTGCAATTGTCTGGGCACAACCTCATGAGCACCCACTGTTAAGTCAACCATGCCCTAAAAACACACACTTGTGTCCCCGTTTTAGTACTAGAATTGTTAAGAGACTAGGTGTATCCCCAAGCCTAAAATGACTGCTCCATAATGCAGTCTGCTGTGAAACTAATGTTTAGAATTGGAACAAATTAATCAAAGTTCATTATGGCCAATAATAAATAGAATTTTACTAGCCAGTGGCAGAATGGTTTTTCAAACTAACTAATGTGGGTGGGTTAGATGGTATTGTAGACACAATGGGCACGGGGCTGTGTGGACTAAGGAGGATGGTGGAGGACAGAGGTGCCTGGAGAGCGATGGTCCATAGGGTCGCAAAGGGTCGGAATCGACTGTGCGACTGAACAACAAAAATGTGGGTGCAGACTTTTTCCAACAACATTTCTTTCCTCATAGTCTCTAAATTCACTTATTAATAAACACTTAAAATCTCTATAGTGGAGTGAAGTTTGAAAAGTATTAAAGTATTAAATGAATATATGGTATAAATGGTATTTTCCTATTCACCTTCCCCAAATATGCATACTGAACATATATTTTGAATGTTGTAATCTGAGTTTTATTCATACTTTCTATCATTAGTTTCAAAACAGTTCTACTTCTGTTTTACCTGTGGTTCGGAACAGCATTTCCAAATGTAATTTCAACATCTTAAAATGTAAGGGTTTTTAAAAGTTTTTTTCGGAACAAAAGTGTTTGGAGACCATTTGTTTTTCAATTTAAATAGACAGACCAGGGAAGTAAAAAATAAATCCTGCTTAAAGCTAGATGGCAGTAGATACCATCAGTGTGGGAGACAAATGCTTAAAAATCATTTTAGAGTCTTCAGCAAACAATGGTTTTCTTCAAGGAAAACCAGATTATTTGGATTTTCTGTTTTGGTAAAATACTTGTTAAAAGTTTGGATTTATAAGACAGGAAAAACTAAAAAAAAATAGTGAAAAATAACTAGTGACAAATCCTTATTACATTCCCTTAGTTCTGTTTTACTATGCTACTACCATTTATGCCACTGGCTACCTTTAATTACAATAATTATGGTGTTGATTAGAATTGTTTGTTATCCCCCCCACCCCAACTATACATTCCACAAACAAGTAGGTCCTGGAGCAAATCAAGCCTGGCTGTTCTATTTTGGTGGCATCATGAGAAAGCAGGAATCTCTGGAAAAGATAATGCTGGGAAAGGTGGAAAGTAGCGGGGAAAAGAGGAAAACTAAATATGAGATGGATTAACTCCATGAGGGAATTCACAGGCTTGAGTTTGGAAGAGCTGAGAAGAGTTGTTTAAGGACAGGATAGTCTGGAGATTTTCATTCATAGGGTCACCATAAGTCTGAAATGACTTGATGGCTCATAACAACAACAACATATTCATGCAAGACCATTGATTTATGCTGTCTTATCTATACATCTATTCAGAACTCAGTCCTGGTGTTTGAGCCAGTTCCGGCCCATGGCTCCATTTCATGTGGCCCTTACCACTCAAGAAACAAAATGACCACCCCTTTGAAGCTGTTGGGACAAAATGGTCCATCCATTGTGCAGGCAGGGCAAAATGGCCGTCCAGCCGTCAAAGCTGACTGAGAGAGCATGATTCAGCCCCTGGCTTGAAAAGGTTGGGAACCCCTGATTTAACCGATTACTTCAGACTTAACATCTGCTAACAGCCTCTCCTGGAAAACTGCTATGTCTGAACTTATGTGAAGTGACATGAATACTTTTTTTCAGGTGCCTAATCTATGAGGCCTTTTACATATCCATAAGTAAAGGTATAGGTCACCCTTGCTTTAAATCCAGTCATATCCAAATCAAGGGTGCGGTGTTTGGCTCTTTTAAACCTGATGTTAATCACAAGCTGAATAAATGAGTCCACATCTACTGGCTGTAATACAGCTGATTTTACCATACATGGAAAGAATTGTGAAAGCCATCATGGCGCCTCATCAGTTTTCCATGATTTTGTTTCCATGTATGGTAATAAGCCAATAGGTGTTTGGTCACAGTATTCAGTTTCTTGTTACCACATTAGTCCCAAAATGATCAGTGAAAACTGAGTATTTTAGAGGTTTCCGAGAGGATGCATCTTATTAGGAGGTGATACAAGTAAGTGGTGCTTTCCCCCACAATAACATGTACAATAAGAAGATGATTCTTAAGACTTTTCAAAGCCAAGTAAATGTTTCAATAGGATTAGTGATACGTGAATCTGCCCTTCAGCCACATTGCAGAACTGCTGACCTCTGAGAAAAGGTTTTTGAATTTACAGAGTTTGGCTGTGAGTCATGCAGAAGGCTCATTCACAGGACCACGTTCAGAACACCAGATGAGTTTTCTTCGCATCAAGAAGAAACTTATGAATTCTCTTACCTGTCCCTGAGAATTGTCCAAAGCTCTCCACCTAAACAGGCTTCCATCAACATGTATAAATATTTGCTATCCTTGAATGTTCTGTATAGCCTTTGTTGGAGGGGAAAAACACAGCAATTAGACTACTAGAATTGGAGATGTGAAAGTGAAACAATCTACATATTGTATAATAGATATAAGTTTATTATACTAGTGTTAGTGACTGTTTGTGAAGTGTGAGGCTCCAGGGAATTTTATAACTGTGCCATTTGTGAACAGGCGTACACGTGTGGAATAAATTAGTAGAATACTTCTCGGCAAATCTGCATTTGACTAGTGTAAATAGGTCATGCAACAAATGCCTCAACATACTTTGACACACATTTGCTTCTTGCGTTAGTTCATTTTACTTCTTTTACTTCTTGTGTTAGTTCATTTTGTCACTTTCCTTATAATCTTTCTTAGAATCTGTTTCATAATAGAGTTCTGGAATTATTTCTAGATGTAACACAAAATAATTTTGCCCATAAATTTTACTGTTACAATAACTTCCCAACAGAGCTTAGAAGTAACAAATGAGGAGTAATGCAGTTACATATAACTGATTACAGCTTAACTAACAAGTGTAATAAAGTTACATTTCCAGAGTAACTTAATGGTATAACTAGCAACATATTCTAGCTAATTTCAGAAATTACTTTTAAAAGGAATTTGATTAGTTATTTTTATTTATGTATTGCCTTTATATACTGCCTACCTAGGAGATATCCCCACTCTGAGCAGTTTATATAAATTAAAATAACTTTCATCAAAGTAAATCATAATATAATCATAGTCCCCACCACTCAGATGGCGATATGTGGAAAGAGAACTTAAACTTAGGAAACATTTAAAAGTTAACATCTGCTAATTGGCAATGGGCCCGGTGTTCTGAAAAATCTCCTTGAACAGCATGCTCTTTAGCTGTCTTTAAAACATATCCGGGATGCAGCTCCCCTAATGAGGTGTTCTACAGTGTGGTTGCCAGCATTGCCAACACTTTGTCAAGGTCTTCCTGGAATTGCACCAGTTTGGATGATCAAGTGATAAAGGTAGATGATCTCTGAGTGAGATGTTCCAACAGATAGCAAGGTCTTAAACAATGTAGGGCTTTAAATGTCAAAAGTAACACCTAGTGCCTGATACAGAAAGGAATAGGGAACCAGTGCAGATGCATCAAGTCTGGGAATAAACAATCAATTTTCTTCACCCCTGTTACAGTATCAATCTGGCCATTACATTCTGGACCCATTGTAGTCTCCATATCAGGGACAAGGGTAGCCCCATGCATAGAACATTGCAGTATAGCAATTTAACATAATCTGTCAAGATTTATGATATTGTCCTAAGTGTTTTTTTGTTTTTAAAGGTAACAAAAACCAACCAAAAAGCAACCAAGAAAGGAGTTGCTTTTTCAACTTTGAAATGAATAGCTGAAAATAGGCTACTTTTCTAATATTGTAACAAGAAAAACAAATTGCTTTTAAGGAGTAACTTTCAACCTATAAATACAATTAACAATGAAGGTGGCCCACTTGATGATAAAGGTCCAACTATCTATAGGAACACAGTCAGAATTTGCTACTGATTTGCTGCATCTAGGTTCCTGGTGGCGAACCTATGGCACGCATGCCAGAAGTGGAACACAGAGGCCTTTCTGCTGGCACACGCACCACCAAGGGGAAGCCCTGCCCTGCCCTGCTCCCCCACCACCCCTCTCCCTCTGCCAAAGTGGAGGCGAGAGAGGAGGATGAAATCCTAGCCAAGAGGCTGCAGCTGGGCGAGGTAAGGTGGGGACAACTCATGTGGGGTGGGGAGCACTCACAGGGTGGGGGAAAGCCATACCCAAACAACTTTACCAGAGACATGCAGCCTCCTGCTCCTTAGGCACTCAGTCTCTAAAAAGTTTGCCATCACTGATCTAGGTGATGTCTCGGGTAGAAATGTATGATGAAAATAATGGCTAGCAGCCTGTTGTCTGAACACACAGTGGAAAGGAAATAGTAATAGAACCATTATTTGTATAGAAACAGGCAAGTTCCTCATTATGTACATGCTTCCTTATTGGTTACAAGATGAGTTGATGCAATTAGACAAGCAATGTGGAGCTTGCTGGAGTGAAAGAAACTTTTAGGTGAACTTGCTTTCACGTTATGTTTGGACAATAAAATACTAACCAATATAGAAACCATGAGTACCCAACTGAGATGCATGAAGAAATTTCAAGTGACAGGCACAATATTTTTATTTTTCATCTTCAATTATTGTATGAATTTAGCTTAGTATTCTAAAGGGATCGGATTATTGTAAGAGAGATGTTGGAAGGTGAAAAGGTTTGTCAAAAATAAAAAGGGGAATAATATTACCGGTAAACTGTTTGGGAACCATCAATATAACCAATATAGCTGAGAGTTGTCTATCTTGTGTCCTCATTTCATTGAAATATTACCTGCTCATCTGCTGTGATTTAGATAAACTTTCAAATTAATTCCACCTGTGAATAATCTCAGATCACCTCTGGTTATACCTTTCCCTTCTGGGGCAAATAAAAGACCTCATTTTCACTGACTTTTCCTTAGAAACTACCAGTTCATAAGATTCTACTTATACAGTACTACCTAATTATGAGAAGACAAGGAGGAACACATTAATATACCTTCATAAAAACCTACAGTACCATGAAATGTTACTTTGTTATGTTCATTGCATGCCAAGTGTTTCATAAAGTAGAAACCAACCCAATTTTGTAAACACTTCATCTTTACTAATCACATTTAATATACGGCTTCCTGTGTTTAACCTGTTTCACTGTTATTTTGTAAACTGTATTCTGCTTTATCCCTTGAAGAGACTGTGAGGAAATGTGGGAGGAAAGAGACACAAAGAGTTGTGCATGCCTCCCACTGGAACTCCGGGGCCAGTTCACAGGTTGAGGAAAGTCAAGTGGAGAGAGGGACTCCCCCAAAAAACAAGCCTTTCAAAACATGATAACATAATTGGAACTGGTTAATGAGATGGAGGCCAATTGAACAATGATAAAAGAGCATGCATAGGAAGGGAGTGAGGAGGATGGAGGGTCAATGATAGGAGCTGATGAAGGACAGGAGGTCCACAAAGAGCCAAAGAAGACGGGGCTGTATTCTATGCAGAACTGAAAGCCAAGGGGAAAATGGAGGGCAAACTGCTCCCTTCCTACCAGCAGCTGACAGAAACCAAGCAGTTCACCCCATGGCACAAGAAAGGCAAGTAAAAAGAGGCATGTTGAGGGAAATGTGGGTCTAGGACAGTGAAGGCAAACCTTTTAGAGACTGAATGCCCAAACTGCTGTCCGCACCGCACCCTCATGCTGCATGTGAGTTGCCTGCCTTACGCCAGACAGGGGAGGGAGGAAGCACTCGTAATGGGCTGTTGGGCAGAGAGGTGGGGTGAACTCTGTGCTGGGGGAGGTAAGAAGTGCTCCCATTGGGCTGCTGGGCAGAGGGGCATGGCAAATGGTACATTTGCCCACAGAGAGGGCACACATGCTATAGATTCGCCACTACTGGTCTAGGAGAAGCCACAGAGTCTACCTCCTTCCACCTGTTTATACGAGCCCTTCTTACAAGAGGCATTCCCTGGTTTGAAGATTGCTCCCTCCACCTGCTCCCCAAAACCTGGACTAGGGGGAAGTCCAGTGAAGATAACTGAAATTCTGAACAGGCAAAAAGGCACCCAAGGGGCTAGTGACTAACTCAGCCTTCTGAGATTGTGGGAAGAAAGGCTGTTGGGGGGAAAGCTGCTCTACCTTTAATAAATGCTGTTTAAAGCAAGGAAAGTGACCCAGAACCCGTGGAGTTGGTCTCATGGGACTCTGGGCCTACCAGCACCCTGGGAAGGAGGGTGATTGGGCACACAAGAAACTCATAAAGTAATACTCTTCTACTTCCACCCTTCACAATATGGTCCTAGGCTTGTTGTAATGCAAAATTTTTCCAAGGAGCATGGTTTTGAAAAGGAAATTAAATCTTAAAACCCATTTGCCAATGACCCGTTAGAACTGTGTTTGTAAGGATCAAGAGCATTACCTGTCTTTTCTTAGAGGCAGGACCATGGAGACTTGTCACAATGAGTGCCTGCACTTAAAAAATTATTACTGCACTACTGGCCATTTGATCTACAGTGCAAAAAAAAAAGTGAAATGTATGTTCACTTTATCCATCAGTGAATCTGCCTGGGTTTTCTCTATGTTTCAGAGTCTCCTTGAAAGGATTACATCCGACTGCACTATAAAGGGTGAGTTTAAATGGAGCGATCTCCTTTAAAGCAACCCATTTCTGCAGGAATCACTCCAGCCTGGCCCTCCAAAAGAGGAGATCTGCAAAAAGGCCCAGCTTGGGCACAGATCAGGAGCAGGGCTGGGTCACTATTATCTGTATGTTTTGTGATTGCAGGAAAATAGTTCACCTCAGACTGTGTCAACATATGAGATATTTCTTATCTGGCCATGTCTTAACTTACATAAATAAATCGATAATTGTGCATCACATTTTTTTAAACCATGTCTCTATCTTCAATGCCTTAGAAATTTTTAAAAATATGATGTTTTATGATAGATGAGAAACAATCTATAACCCTGTTCACTCTAGCCTCATTCCCCATTTGCTTTACTCATGTGAACATCAATGTGTCCTCTGTCTGGCTTACATGTGGACTCTACGTGTGAGCAAGATCCCAGATTTTTCCAGGCTTGTAGGCTCTACGTGGGAGCAGGAGCATTTTCTCTTCAGATTCATTGGTGCTCACTGGCTAACCTCTTCCCTCCATAAGAGCCTTGGCGGTGCAGTGGTTAAACTGCTGAACTGCAGCCAAAATGTTGTGAGTTCAATCCTGACCGGAGTAAAAATTTGATTCTGTCTTCCACCCTTCTGAGGTCAATAAAATGAGTACCCAGCATGTTGGTAGCAAAATGCTAATTAAATTGTGAACCGCCCAGAGAGTACACTAAGCGCTATGGGGTGGTATATAAGTGTAATTGCTATTGCTATTCCCTGAAACCATGTGGATAATTCCCAGTTAGAGGAAAACAAGAAAGATGCATTTACCAGCTTAATTAAATAATGCAAGAGATGAGCTGAGAAGCTTGTTCCTGAACTCTTTGCAGTGGACTTATGCAGGGAAATTGCCATACCTCACAATAAAATCAGAATGAGCTCCTTGCATGATCTGCTTCTCCGAGCGTATGTGCTCTTGCTGTCTTGTATCCACTATGTGGCGTTTCTTTAGTATCTTCATTGCAAATGTTTTTGTTTCCTCACTTTTCAACTGGACCTTGAAAACAACAACAGAAAATTGAAATCTATGTCATCTTCATTCTCAAAAATATCTAACATCCATAACTTCGTACTATAATTAAATATCAACATTAGCATATATTAACTCTCTAAAACCATAAATCAGATTTGTAATACAGTACAAACAAATAGAATTATCATAGCCCTGAATATGTCTAAAGGATTGATACAATTCCCTTTTCAGCATTGTTGCCCCCTTTATGTTTTGCCTCCTCATTTTTTCTGTGCTTAAGTAACAGTTTATTTTGCAGTGGACCAATATTAGCCTTCCATATACTGTATTGTGGCACCACTGCAAAAATTAGGATGCATCCAACTCTGCTATTGCACCTGCTTTCCCCCCTGCAGCCTCCTTATATGTTAGAAATATGCACTGGAGAGCAGGGGAACATAGATATAGTACTTTCACTACAGGGCTGTAAACTAGAGGAGGAGAGGCCAAACATCCGGGCAAAATGCAAGCAGCATTTGAAATACCAACCTATTTTTTCCTTGTTAATATAATAAATAAATTACAGCATCTAAGAACACTGGGCTGGAATTAAGGATGTGAAGAGTGTTCACTACATTTCTTATTCTCATCTGAGACAGCTTGTTAAGAAACTGATAGTCTGGATGAGAATGGGTCTCAGAACCTATTTATTTATTTTTTGGTCTCAGTTTCTGCATGTTGAGCAAAGAGACTTGACAAAACTACTATTTTCTTCCTTCACAAAGGCTAAGCAAACAAACAGAGCATGGAAGGAGGAGTCGATAGATTCTTCTTCTTTTGTGTCCAAACGTTGGACTGCCAAAATAAAGCCACCTTCTTGGCTTTGTCGTTGTCTGAAATTAAAACTACATCAGTACAAGTTTCTGGTAGTACCCAGAAGACCAGCAAATGAACTGGATTCTGTGTCTCTCCACATTCACAGAGCTTGTTGTTGTCTGCCAGCAGCTGTTACTTGAGCATGTTAGTCTTACAATTAGGCACTCCAACCCTCAGCCTATTCAGCGTTTTCCAGGTGATATAGGGAAGGCCAAGTTCTTCAGCCATATCCTCCTTTAATGTTATTCTTTATCCAGTGAGATCCTTCTTCCATCTTCTAATTTGGTTTTGCTCTTGAATACCCTCAAGCATGTTTGTTTTTGCCATAAAGCTTTTCTGAACTTGAGGCACATATCCATTCAGAGGACGTGGAGGGTCATTTTAGTTGAAATAATCCACCCAATATTTCTGCTTCTAAAGGTCTATACCAACAAAAAAGCCGATAGCATAGCTTTGCATAAGCATGCAATTTGGACAAAAATTGATGTTGTAAGTTCAAAAATTCTTGTTGAGACTGAGAAAATCTTTTCTTGAACATGGGTAGGGAACTTTCTATATTTCTTGTTCTCACGTGGGAAAACAAGGCATGATTTTAAAAGTCCTGGAAGGAGAGAAATTTTTTTGCCTAAAATACCAGTTGGCTTCTTTAGTGGGGCATTTCACACCCTGGATGGCATTACTGGAAAGCCCTTATCCCTGGTAGCAATTTTCCATACTTCCCTTGGCAGCATTATGCAGAGTAGTTTCATTGCAAAAGATTTTAAGTTTCAAGTAGGAGCAAAAAAACACACACCAACCAATTTGTGTAATATATAGTAATCATCTGTGTAGCTTATTTTCCCTTAAACAGTTATAGCTGCTAATGGGAATTCTTGAGAGGAACGTCCCCAGATTTCTTACCATAATTGCAATGAAGATCTTCCTTTTCACAGAAGCTATGAAACTTTTTTTATTGGTGCTAATTGGTGCAGCAGCTGTGTGTATGCTCACACTTTGGTAGGAAACTGAAGAAGCCTCCCTATCTAATATGCTACCTTGTCATTTCTCCTGTGCCTGTAATTATTTAAGAAAAAACAAAATTCATTACAAGCACACTAAATAACACTGGTGGAGGCCCCTAGATGTGCCAGAGCAAGAACCCAAAGTGGTAAAAGAGGAAGCAAAGAAGGAAAAGATAGCTGTGTATTGCTTATTAAGCAATTAGCTCCTTTGACTCTACTTCAACATGATAGAAAGCAGTCTTTCTAGAAAGAATTGACTATTGCATCTTTTCCTGATGAGTGACATCAGGCAAATGAACCATCCCTAAAGTAATCCACAATGTCAGAGAACAGAGACAAAATGCTCATTCATGATAAATCAACTATAATTAAGACTACTCTAGGTCTGTAATTGGGCTTTCAGAATGTATGCATGTCTTACAGCAGAACTCAAGTATTTCAGCACTACCCTTTGATGGAATAAACTACTGAACAATGTCATAATTGTCGTCAGCTGCTACGTGTATCAGAGTATATATTTTTCCTGGAAGTCATTTTCACAGTTGATGGATGTGTCTCTGGTGACTCAACAAACCGATCCTGGCATGAAACATGCGACCACACACATTGCAATGAATAGATGGTAGAGGGCGTAGTTGAGTTTGACAAAGCTTCTATGCTTGTAACTTAGCCTCTTCATGTCTGTGGTGTTCTCCTTTGAAGTGATTGGTAGCAGCAAAGATGGTTTGGCACCAAAGTAGGTGATCTATGGCTGCTGCCTCGCAGGTTTGTGGGTTTATGCCTGACACTTTCACGGTTTGTTTCAGCTGGTCCTTAGAATACTTCAAATGAGCTCCACGAGCTCTTGTACCAGAGCTTAGTTCCCCATAAAGAATTTGACGAGGAAACCTGGAACCATCCATATGGCGGACATGCCCTATCCATCTGAGACAATGGCCTATGATTGGAAGCTTAAATTCTATTTACATGTGCCTTCTCAAGAACTGTGATGTTGATGACATAGTCATTCCACTTGATGTTCAAGATGGACCTTAGCTTCTGTTGGTAAAAGCACTCAAGCTTTTTGATGTCTTGGCGATAGAGAGTCCATTTTTAATAGCCATACAATAAAGTTGAGGTAACAACAGGTTGGTATACCATGAGCTTTGTATGAACAGTTAAATCTTTGTTCATGAAGACCCAGTGTGATAGAAGACCAAATGCAGAATGGGCAGCACTGATTCTCTTCACCACATCCTGTTCATAGGTGCAGCTTTTAGACAGGATGCTACCAAGGTAAGAAAAATGGTCTGCCTGTTTCAGTGTTGAATCTGATATGGTAATACTGAACTCTGGAAGGGTTGTCCTTGGGGCAGGTTGTGCAAGTACCTTGGTTTTCTGAGCATTTATGGTGAGGCCAAAAAGATCATATGCATTCTTGAAACAGTTGACTAACAGGTGTAAGAACAGGCGATGCAGTATCGTCGGCATATTGCATTTCCATTACCCTGTTAACACTGGTAAGCATTTGGGAGCATAGTCTAGCCAAATTAAAGAGTCCTCCATCAACGCCTATGTTGTTATTAGATGTTTCATACTGCACTGCAGCCAAGTAAAGAGCAAAAAGGGTTGGAGCAAACACACAACTCTGCTTCAATCCGTGGGTGATTGGGAAGGCATCCGATATGATGTTTTGATGGAGAACCCTCCCAGACATACCATCATGAAGCTCCTGGACCAGATCTACAAAACACCCAGGGCAACCAAAGCATCTTAGCACAGCGCACATAGCAGGTCTCGGGACAGAGTCAGAAGTATTTTCCAGGTCATAAAATACTAAAAGGAGTGGATTCTGTTGCTCTCTGCATTTTTCCTGAAGTTGTTTTGTGCAAAAGATCGTGTCCGTTGTGCCTTGGGAAATACGGAAACCACATTGAGATTCTGGAATGACCCTTTCGGAGATAATTAGTAGGAGACTGAGCAGGATTCTTGCAAAAATCTGTCCAGCAATGGATAGCAATGATATCCAGATTTACCAGTTCCCCAGATCAAGAGAATGAGTGTCTTTAGAGGCACCCCTCACTTCTGGATTAACTCCAGAGGGATGTTATCTGGCCCAGGAGCCTTTCTGGGTTTCAATGTATTCGGAGCCTCACAGAATTCCAGGTATATCCCCATGGCTGGTGGGGATGTTGTGGCACTTCTCAAAGAAAATCCTCAGCAGTGGTAGAGTTTCAGTTTAAAAGCATGCAAAAGCGTTCCTTCCAGCTCCCCAGGATTTTCTGGCCATTTGTAAAAATTGTAGCATTGTCAGCTGCTTTCAGAGTGCCTGATGAAAAGCAAGGTGGTCCATATAGTTCTTTTGTGCTATCATAAAAGTTTCTTAGTTCTTGGAAATGAACTTTCTTCATGCTGGAGGATGGATCTTGAAGAAAGGATAGATAGGCTTCCATTTTGGCATTGATGAGGCATGAGATTTCATCATTGTTGTCATTAAACCAGTCTTACATCTTCTTTTTCACAAAACCAATGGTTTCCTCAGCAGTTTTTATGATATTTTGCAGTGAGGCCCATTCTTGTTCAACATCATGAGTGCTGACTGAGTTATTCAAAAGTTGAATAGAGATCTTATTCTGAAAATTAACAGCAGTGGACTCATCCCAAAGTTTAGAAATATCAAACTTCTATTTGGACAGGTTAGGCGGGTACCTAGATGGCCTTCAGCGAAAAGAAATCCTGAGTCTAGAAATTAGAAGCTTATGGTCTGTCCAACATTATGGTCTGTCCATCAACATTTCTAACTGTCCTGGTGATGAGGATATTTTTCTTATCACACTGTTGGCTGATGGTGTAGTCAAGGATGTGCTAGTGCTTGAAGCAGGGATGCATCCATGTGGTCTTAAAATGGTTGAGTAGTTGAAACTGTGTGTTGGTGATGAAGAGTTGATGTTTTACACATAGACCAAGAAGCAGTAGTCCATTGGAATTGCAGTTACCAAATCCTTGCTTACTCATCTTCTTTTCCCAGAGTTGATAATCCCCAAGCAGTAAAACTTTGAAGTCCCCAAGGAGTAAATGCTTACCCCTAGCTGGTATGTTAGTGATGATAGAGCTCAGTGGATTGTAGAACTGGTTTTTAACATCTTCAGCAGCACTAGGAGTCTCTAACCTTCTTCTGAACCAGTTTTGACATATACTTCAGATACTGTTAGAGCTGCTTTCATGTCTTCCCACTCTGATGAATCATATTCAATGATATTGGCATCAGCTAAAACATCTAGAGCAAAAGCTCCCTCCTTGATTATGAATTTCTTTCCAGAGTAGTTAAATTTTAACTGCCGCAAGGGCTTTCAATTGTATATGATTCCCTTTTCTCTTAATTTCTTAGTTATCAGTTTGATTTGGCTTCTCCAAATACGCTCCTCCAATGGCAAATCATTATAAATTTCTATATCATTACCATCCAACTTTAATACATTCGGGCCTGATTTTTTAATATGCAGCAGCACACTAGCTTTTAAGCCTTTGTTTGCAAATTTTAATAATATATTCCTGTTTAGAGATTTATTCTTTTTTGCTCCCAGTCTATGGACACCAACAACATCCTCATGTGTGAAGTTCCTTCCCATTTTTAAGTCATTGAGCCAAGCTAAGATTTTTGTTTTTAAGTTATCCGGAGTTCTTTCCATAACCTTCCTGACTATCACGTTCTGCCTTCTTAACTGACTCTCAATGTGTGCTAATCTCATTTCGTGGTAGTCTAATTTTGTTTCCTTCTCTTTTACCCTTTCTTGCATATCATCCAATTAATTTGGTAATGTGTAGAGGACCCATACTAAATATGTTTAACCAATAACGATGAAGTCATAATAAACAGTTTGGTAAAGTGATAAATGCGGCAACCATATTGCTCACACTACACACTTGAAACGTTCTCCCGCCTCCCCTCCTTGAATAGCAAAGGCTCACCTCTTTTTTTTTGAGTTGGACAAAAAAAGGTGGGGAGGTTGATAATAATGTTATTGTTGTTGTTATGTTTATCTGTGAAACATTATATGTGGGTTATAAGGTATTTGATATTTATGTGTTTATTGTTAAGGAACAAAAAAATAAATAGGTGTTATCCACTCACAATCATGAAAAATCTCTGGAATTTAAAAGTCGCACAAAAAGGAGTAAACTTTGCTAATTATAATTATGGTTAGAATAGTATCATGGAATGTGAAAGGCTTGGGATCCCAAATTAAGAGAAAAAGAATTCAAGCTGCTATTAGGAAGGACAAACCAGATTTAATATTTTTACAAGAAACGCATCAGAACTGTGATCAAGTCAATAACCTATTCTTAAATTGGACAGACAATTATGAAAAAGCTTTTGGTTCCTCTAAAGCAAGAGGGGTGGCAATATTAACCTCAAAAAAATTAGGCTTCACAAAAGTGAATAGTGTTATCGATCCCGAAGGAAGATATATAATCTTAAAAGGCTTAATAAATAATGAAGTATTCATATTAGTTAATATATATGCTCCCAACCAGAAACAGGAAGAATTTTTGGAAACAATTCTCCAAATTATTGCAAGTGAAAATACGAGTAATTTAATAGTGGCAGGTGACTTTAATTTAACTAGATTGCATACAGATTCAACAAATATATTAAGGCAAAAAACAGGAGGAATTTCTTTTTGGATTTATGGATGCAACAATTAGGACTATACAATGCATGGTCTAACTTGAAGGGTAGTGAAATTGCATACACATACTATTCACATGTGCATAACATGTATTCGAGAATTGATTTTGTTATGGTATCAAATAATTTGGTCAATTTATTAGAAAATGCCGAGGTAGGAATTTTTAGGGAATCGGACCACGCTAAATTATTGGTAGACTTAAAAATAATTACAAATAGAGAAAACAAAGGTAATAATTGATCCAACAATTTACAAAAATAAGGAAGATAAAGAAACGTTAATAAAAAATGGGAGGAATGTTGGCTGTTAAATGACACAGGGGATGTAACAGACAATATCCTTTGGGACACAATGAAATCGATTTTTAGGGGTGAAAGCATTAAATTAACAGGTATTAAAAATAAGCAGTTTAAGGAGAAACAGAAACATTTGGAGAATGAGATTAAACAACTTCAGGAAGCACATGCAAGATGTGTTCGATAAATCAAAGACTAAAAATAGAATTATCTGGGAAGGATATAGAAACAGTCAAAAGAAACCTGATTTATTTAAAAAGAAATTATTTTGAGTACAGCAATAGAAAGTCTAAATTGTTGGCAAAGGCAGCCAGAGAAAAAGGAGAAAAAAGGGAAATAAGATCAATTGATAATTGTGGAAACAGGTGGAAAAAAACAACAGAAATAGTAAGACAATTCTATCAAAAATTATACTCAGAAAAAGAGATCAAAACAGAAGAAATGTTAAACTACATTAAAAAATGGTCCAAAGCTAAGGTTACCCAAGAATATATATTGCTGATGGAAGAATCCATCTCAGAAAAAGAGTTAATCACTGTTATAGATAGATTGAAATTGGGAAAGACACCAGGTGAAGATGGAATCCCAGCTGAATTCTACAAAGAATTCAAAAAAATGATAATCCCAAAAATTAAAAGAATATTTAATTATGTACTAGAGGGGGATAAAATGCTAGATTCATGGCATAAATCAATCATTATACTGATTCCAAAGCCTGGGAAAGATGAAGAAAGAATTGAGTCTTACAGACCTATATCATTGCTAAACCAAGATTTAAAAATATTTACGGCCATATTAACAAATAGACTTAATAGCATTATGGAGGAATATATAAAAACTGACCAGACAGGTTTCATGAAGGGAAGACATCTAGCTGACTTAACAAGGAGGATAGTTGCAATAATGAACATAGCAGAGCAAAGATAAAATTGGAATATTATTATTGGATATATATAAAGCGTTTGATTCGTTACATTGGCAGACTATTAAAGAAACCATTAAACAGTATGGATTTGGATCTAAATTTATGACAGTAATTGACAAGTACCAGCAAAGCAGTGCACAAATAAAAGTAAATGATGTCCTTACCCAAGATATAATGATAAAAGCAGGAACGAAACAAGGTGATCCCTATCTTCAATGCTTTTTATAATGGTAATTGAACTCTTTGCAAATGTAATCAGAGAAGACAAAGAAATAAAAGGAATAAATAATAATAAAATTAACCTGTACGCTTATGGCACCCTATTGATACAAAGGGACCCATAAAAAGCTTTAGCTAAAGTACAAACACATCTCAAAAACTTTCAGTTAGCAACTGGCCTTGAAATAAATTGGGATAAGTCTGAATTAATACTCTTCAATATAGCTAAGGAGAAATGGAAAGATATTATGTCTAAATATAATATTAGAATTAAAAATAATGCAAAATATTTAGGAGTTACAATATCAAAACAATATGATAAATTAAAAAAGTTAAATTTTGGTGCACTTGTAAATGAAATAAAAGAAACGCTAACTCAGTATAAAAAAACGAGATTATCATGATTCGGAAGAATAGCTCTAATTAAGATGAAGTTTATACCAAAAAATAATTTTATTTTTGAGGCTCTCCCAATTCAAATTAAGGAAAAAGACTTAAAGGGACTACAAAACCTATTAAACAAATATTGTAATGGTGGAAAGAGACCAAGAATCATGAAGATATTATGGTACAGAGATCAGAAAAGGGGGATTAGGATTACCAGATATTAAGAAGTACTCCATTGCATAGCAACTAAAGAACATTATCAAGATCTTAAATGGACCTGATACCATGTGGGAAAATACTGGAATGCATGATTTAAATAAAATTGGAAAAGCAATTTTCTTAGACAAAAATAAGGTCAAAATTAAGCAAAACAATGTTATATTAAAAGTATTATTAGATACTTGGCATTCGGTGAAAAGCAAAATGGCTCCCGGTATCTCACCGATATTTGAATTAAGATTTAAAAACCTTTCCTTTAAACTTGACAAGTGAATTGGAAGGGATACTTGAACATAATAAGGTGCTATTGTTAAAAGATTGGCTAGAAATATGTAAAAATGCAGAAAGGAAATTGTATATTTTTACACAGATGAAATTAAATTGGCTTCAAATAGCAGCAATTAATAAATGGAATAGTAAATTTGTTTCCGATGTAAGCTTAAATAGGAGTGTAACAGAATTTGAGAATTTAATCATAAAAATAAGATCTGGAAAAATAGAATTAAAAGGCTTAATTGGTAAATTATACAAAATATTAAATGATTTGGAACAAAAGAAAGATATTATAAAAGAAATTTGGGAAAATGATCTAAACATAAATATTAACGAAGCAGCGTGGAATTAAAAATGGAAAAAAAGAATCATGCGAAATTTATCAATAAGAATCAAAGAGCATAACTACAAGGTATTTTGGAAGTGGTATTTAACACCAGTCAGATTGAACCAATTTGATCGAAATAAAATCTAATAAGTGTTGGAGATGTAGAAAGGAGACGGAAACGTATAATCATATGTGGTGGAACTGTGAAATAATAAAACAATTCTGGACAAAGGTAGAAAAAGAAGCAACAGAAATATTGGGAATTGATATCAAATTTGATCCACCCACTGTATTAGTGTATGAATTTAATAATTTGACTTTAAGTACACATGAAGAAGATTTATTATCGATTATTATAACAATTGCTAGAATATGGATTGCCACTAAATGGAAGGAAAATGATTTATTGAAAATTGAAGATTGGTATAAACAAATGTGGATAATTGCACTTAATGATAAGCTTACATGTGGATTAAATATAAAAAAGGCATTACAATGAAGAATAACAAGATATGGAAACCTTTTATTGAGTATACTATAAAGAAAGAAAAGGGGAACAAGCCACCACCTGAACAATTAGAGTTCTGGATAGAGAATTATTAAAGTGTGTACTTGTTTTAATTACACAGAGAATATGTAAGAATAACACATTATTGTTAACACCTAATCAATGGGGAAATAATGAGATTATTGTTTTATGTTCTATGTAATGTCTTGTATTGATGTCTACTATAATGTTGTAATTTGCTGCATGTTTTTTCTTCTTCTCTTTCTCTGTGTTTTGTAATTTTCAATAAAAATTAAAAAAACCATCTTCAGCAGCATCTAAAGTGGGGGCATAGGCAGAGATGAGTGTGATGGAGGTATCTCCTGAGAGATGTATACGGAAAGTCATAAGCCTTTCACTGATTGTGGTAAGAATGAGTTTATGGTCATTTACTAATTTTGTCCTCACAGCAAAACCTACACCATGTATGTGATGATCTCCTTCCTCTTTCACCTTCCAAAAGATGATATATCTGGAACCATAGTCAATGATTTTTCCCTTGCCAGACAATCTGGTTTCACTCAAGGCAGCAACATCAATGTTCAGCCTAGCAAGCTGTTCAGGTCTGTTATTGTTGTCAAGATTGAGTAGTGTCCTAATGTTTCAGGTGCCAATTGTTATTACCATTTGCTTGTCCTTCATTTTTTGACCACATATAAGGGGTGACCCACAGGATGTGGCCTCCTTGCCAAAGGTATGTGACTTCTGATGTTTAGAATGTATGCATGTCTTACAGCAGAACTCAAGAATTTCAGCCCTACCCTTCGACAGAATAAACTACTGAACAATGTAATAATAGACATAAGCAAACATGTTTGAAATCCGAATGGTTGATTAAGCTCCACATACTTCCAGAGAGCTTCACATTTCTCTCTCATTATGGCTAGAATCCTTCTGGCAATCCCAACTAGAGTCATCCCACCGAATCAATCTCATTTACATATCTATTCCAGCAAGTAGTTTGATGGGTCTATTTTAGTTGAGACTAGCAATAGGATTTAGGTCCATGCAGTTTTTTCATCCAGTTGAAAAAGATAGAAACAATTTCCTCCAAAGCTTCGGAGATTTAGTAGGCAACAGTCAAACAGCAACTTAACCAGCCAGCCTCTACTACAGTAAAATCACTTCCACTACACCTCAACTGCTTGGATAATGTACATTTGGATAATGAACATTTGTATGCAGTCTCAGAGCAAAAGGCAATTTGTTTAACGATCCTCTGTTCTGTGATGGCTTGACATCGCTGGTCTGCAGAAGAGGAGGAAAACTCTCTTTCATTTTCAGTTCCCTAAAAGAGAATCAGCTTCATCCTTTATCCTGCCTAGATTCCTTTTTTTAAAATTCAGTTACCATTTTCTTCAATAAAAATAAATCTGAGCAATTCAAGAGTATGGTTTTTGAAACTAGTTTTGGTTTTTAAAATTTACTTTACTTTTTTTTGGTCCTTTGGAAGAAAGACTGGGCAGAAATAAAATAAATAAAGAATTCCTACTGAGAGCTTGTGAGCTGAGCTACTCTGCAAAACTGAGCAGTCCAATTCTTCATTCCCTATTACTCCAACCACATTGGATGCAAATGAGATGCTAGGTCCGCGATTGCAAACCTTGGCACCCCAGATGTTTTTGGACTTCAATTCCCAGAAACCCAACCCCTGTGAATCCACATGAATGGGCTTACTGCGATTTATCCAGCCCGCATTGCCCTCGTCGCTCCTGGAAGGGGAAGTAAAATGCACCCGTATGGAGGAAGGGTTAACCCAAAAGAGTCTTAACCGTACAGGCACATTTTACTTTTGCTTCCGGGAGCGATGAGGGCAGCGCAGGCCGGATGAATCACAGTAAACCCATTCATGTGCATTCACAGGGGGCTTGGGCATCTGGGAATGGAAGTCCAAGAACATCTGGTATGCCAAGGTCTGCCACCACAGTGCTAGGTAATCTGGGAAGCTGGCATCTTTCAAGGAAATTGAGGCAGGAAACAAATCCAGTACAACTCTGTCAGAGCTCAAAGCCCCGCCAGTGTAATAACATGAGATTTCCCACTTGTGCAGGCCTTGTTTCCGTGCAAGCTTATTACCAAAAAAGCAAACTTGTGCTTACACCAAGCAGTCCCAATGTCTGTGTGAGCTTGATAAAAGTCATACTGCTGCAAGAGCAGTCCGATCAAATAGGATTCTGACCATTAAGGGTAGAGACTTGTCACAATATGATTTTTAAACCCAGAACTGGTTTCTCACACAGAGGGGATGCCTCAGATAGCTTTCGTAGAAGTGTTTCTCTATTACCGCAATTCTTAAAGGTAAAGGTCACCCTTGCTTGAAAGCCAGTCATATACAACTCTAGGTTTCAGTTCTCATCTCTGTTTATAGCCAAAGAGCCAGTGCTGCCTGCATTTTGCAGATATTTCTGTGGACATGTGGTAGGCATCACTAGACACTGGAGTGTAAGGAACACTGTTTACCTTCCCACAAAACTGGTCCCTATTTATCTACTTGCAATTTCTTGCTATCGAACTGCTAGGTTATTAGGAGCTGGGACAGAGATGGGATCTCACTCCATTGTACAGTACTCGGGTCTCAAACTGGTGACCTGCCAACCTTACAGTCATTTTAACCACTAAGCCACCATAGTTTTTACTGTGGAGGTGTAAAATAAAATATGTACCATGGCTTATCAAGCATCTTCTCTAAATTGCATAAAGAATTTCTATTGTATAGATTGTGCCTCAAGAAACATATGCTGTTCCCAAGGAAACATTTCATACAACCAGAAGGATCCATGTGGCAAATGCTGCTAAGTATAATGAAGGAATAAAAAGAATCCCTACATGGATGTTGGCTGCTACTGAGATTAGCAAAATATATCCTGTCCTTCAGTCATCTATGATCTGTATCTTACTTATACAGATGAGACACATATTGTCCAGGTGTGCAGGAGTTCAAATCAAACCTTTATTATGGTCCAAGACTAGCATAGAAAAGCAAAAGGAACAGAAGTTAAAATGAGTGTATTTAAAATACAGTAAAACCCCAGGTTACAACAGTCTCGGTTTAAGTTTGCTGTGGTTTACAACGGCAAATCCTATGGAAATGCTGTCCCGGTTTACAAATCTTTAATGTATTTTTTTCAGTTTACAACGATCAATTCAGGATCTTTTTTATTTTTCAATGCATCCCTATGGATGTTTCGGTTTACAATTTTTTTGGGTTACAATGGAGGCTGTTAGAACGGACCTCTGTCGTAACCCGGGGTTTTACTGTATATCAAGAGACAAAAGTTAAAAGAAGGGTGCTTATAAAGGAGCATTTCTGCTCAGAGTTAAGGAATAGTAAAATTAGTGCATAAGATCAATAATGTAACAACTATTACTAATTCTATGCTGTAGCACCAGTAGTTTATTTGGCTGAAGGTCCTGCCAGGATTGTTCTTCTGATCTTACATGCTGCAGTGCAGAACCTAGCAGTGTTGTGGGTGAAGGTGGGCCTTTCATTAGAAAGCAGCCAGTGGATGTATGTGCTGTTTGACCAGCCAGGATACTTGCAGAGCAGTGGAAATATGAACCTGATCCGGATGTCTCTATAAAAAGGGCAGCTGCAGAGAATGTGTTCTGTGGTTTCAATTTCTCCAGTGTCACAGGGGCATTGTCTCTCTGACAGTGGTGTCCTTTGGAAAAATTGTGTAGCAGTTGCTTCCTCTTGTTGCAGCTCTACACCATACTGGCAATATGAATTAATGTTGCACATTATATGCGGAGAGCTGATTGCTTGAATCCTTCCTCCCCAACTGGCATAGGCCCTAGCGGTGTGATGATGATCAGATGGACAGTCGTAAAGTTTCCTCTGCCCATAAAATGCAGTATTTTTAAAAGCGCCACGATAGAAGAAGATCATACAAACTGGCAATTGTTTCCATGTCAGTTATTGCACTGAAAATCATCCAGAGAGAAAGAGATTTAATTTAGATCCTGCCTTTCTCCCTTACAGAACTCAAGGGAGATTACATCAGAAGCTGTCATACTCTACAACCGATCAGTTAATGCTAAGAGAACTATTTAATAAGCAACAAGAACAATGAAGAGGCTTATGGCATTTTAAAAAGACCAACTGTTTAATCTGTCAGAAGCTTTCACAGGCTGTGGCCCATTCTTCAGAAGCATGGCATATAGCCTCAGTCATCAGGTGTTGACATACTTGCCTCTGACAGATAAAGGGAGAAAGAGAGGAATATAATAGAAAACTGTGGACTTCAGCCCACAAAATCTTATGCAAAATTAAAATATGTTCTTTTTTAAGCTGCAACAAGACTACCCCCTCCCCTCATTTGCAACAGAGTACAAATTAATACAGCCCATAACTGTCAAGTATCCTGTATTGGCCAGGATTTTCTGTATTTTGGCGCTCGTTCCTCCCCTTTCCTGCCACCGTCCTGTATTTTGAATGGCAAGGAAAGGGGTTACTGCGCGCGCACACACAACCCATTTGTGCATGCACAAATTTGTTCTGCGCATGCACAAACAGGTTCTGCGCATGTGTGCCCGCGCATGCGCAGTAATTTCCAATATTTTCGGAAGCCGCGCTTGAGGGGTATGATACAGCCACACCTGTGGAAATATGGAAGAAGTAGTGGCTTGTAGGTGACAGCTGATTAATAATTCTAAAAATCCATCTTCCTTTAAATCAGGTGGGACAGATACTAATGTCCTAACTAAGCATTTTAGCGTTAAGCAATAGCGGCTTCAAAAAAATAAAATGAATCTGAACAAAACATTTTAAAACCCGGTGTCCGGAAGCTATAAACCAAACACCTATGATTCCTAGGGCATTCTGAAGAATGGGACAGATTATGCTGGATCCAGGAGGTACAGCACTCTGGATCCACTGGACTGAAATAGGAGTTTGATAATTTATATTATAACAGAAAAAGTAAGGCTGAAACTACATTGCCAGGAAAAAACAGATTAAATCAGCAGTGACTCCTGTTGCCACACATGATACAAAGCCTAGGTCAAGGCCAAGTTCACCCTTGTTTGAAAGTCAGCCAAGTCTGATGGGGGGGGGCACTCATCTCCATTTATAGCCAAAGAGCCAATGCTGTCTGCATCTGCAGATGTTTCCATGGTCATGTGGCAGACATGACTAGATGCCAGAGTGCAAGGAACACTGTCACCTTCACACTGAAGCAGTGATTATTTATCTACTTGCAATTTCTTGCTTTTGAACTGCTAGGTTTGTGGGTACTGGGATAGAGATGGGAGCTCACTCTCTTGTGCAGCACTCGGGTCTTGAACTGGTGACCTACCAACCTTCCAGTCATCAAGTTTAGCATCTTAACCACTAAGCCACTGCAGTCCTTCTACTGTGGTTTAGAAACTGTGCCAATCCATGCTTTTTAAAACCACATGAGAGCTTACGTTGCTGGGCAGTCAGTGCTGAGAGACATCCTGGCTGCTAACAGTATCAAGGTTAGGATAGCAGAATCCTTGGCCACTCAATGTGTGGCTACAACTTTGGATCCTGTTCCTTATTGGTTAATACTTATATATCCTGTTATGATTGGTTGGTTATGATTATCCGGTGAGTTACTACATTGTAACAAGGAGTCACCACCGGGAAGACACTATATAAGCCTCACGGGTAAACAAGGGCCGGGCCGGATTTATACTTTCCATTACCGCTGCAGGTTAGCCAATGTCGGGCTAAGCCTGGGTCTCCTCTATATGCTATCACGCCAAGCTGTAGCTTAGTCACTGCCTCTATGGTAGACACACAAGGGACTGACTACATGGGACTTGTGTAGCCATCTGTTGCCCGGAACGCCTTGTAAGACTAACCAGAAAGACTGTTTAATAAACTCCTGTTGTTGTTCTGTTCATTGTTGCCTGGACTATCTATACCTATAAATCCAAGGGTTAACCGTTGGAACTTGCTATACGTTTCTGCACCAGTCCATACTATCCCATACCAAGCCTCCTGCACTTGCCCAAACCGGGCCCACAGAGTACTGCAGGGTTGCCGAAGCCGCCAGTGGGGCAAGTGCCCCACGAACACGAGCAAAGGAAAACAACTTCAATTCCCAACATCCTCTGTGCCACGCCGTGCCTCAGCCAATCAGGCTGAGAGGCGCAAGCAAAAAGAATGTTGGGAAACGTGGCACGGCCAATTGAAATTGAGCTGCAGGAAAAAAACTGCCACACGAACGCAAACAAAAAACACAACACTCCAAGTCCTGGCGTCTTACTTGCCATGAGCGTGCAGAATGCTGAGAAAGCTGGCGAGCGAAAAATAAAATAAAAAAACACCAGCATCCCGCAATGGAAGCACAAGTCCGCTGCAGGCGGACGCAGCGCCTCACAGCCTTACAAAACAAACACCCACAAAAAACCATGACGAGACCACCGCCGGCCTTCTTTCCCAGAGCAACAGGGAGAAGAAGGACTCCCTCTCCTCCACGCTACCCCACCAAAGACACGGTGAGACCACCGCCAGCCTCAAGGTACCTTGAGCCGGGGTGGAAAAAAACAACAACAGCAGGCAGCAGTTCGTAAGGGGAAGCACCCTCCCTGGCGAATTACTGGCTGCTGCCTTTGTACTTCCGACACCACTGTTCCGAGAACTAACACAAAACAGCGGTGGAGGTAATACAAAAGCAGCAGCCAGCAATCCGCAAGGAAGAGCACCACCCCTTACGGATTGCTGCCTGCCAATCTCCAGTTAGGTAAGCCAGGAGAAAAAGGAGAGAGAGAGGAGGGTACCATTGTCAGGCAGATAGCTCTTCTCTGCCTCCTTCTCCCCCAACCTACCTAATGAACCTTACCAGGGGAAGAACGGGCTGACTGCTGGCTTTTCCTTTTCCCCATTGCTGCATCGAATCCAAAATTCGAAGCAGCAATGGGGAAAAGAGGAACTGACAGGCAGCCCGTTCTTCATGCAAAAGTACACACCAAAAACAAACACCAAAATTAATAAAAATTAATAAAATATAAATAAATAACCCATTAATAAACAAAAAATGTAAACAACAAAATCCACAAACAAGAACATCTAGAATACCAGAAAAGCACAGAAAAAACACCTAACTACAACACGAAAATACCTAACTCTAACAACACAACTACCACAAATTACACAAATAAACACCAACAAAATCACAAAAATAAACAAAACCAGAAATAAACAAACCAATTACACAATCTAAAGCCCAACATAACCACAAAATAACAAACAGAAACACCTCCCAGCCCACCACCACAAAATCAAAACCAAGAAAAATCCCAGAATAAATATAACCAGAGAACTCACCAGCACGTCCTCCCCCCACGAGACCAGAACAGAAATGAAGAAACAAAGACTACTTACCGGAAGATGCCCCACCTAGAGGCCAGGAGAGAAAAAACAAGTGAAACAAAAACAAAACCAATACTATTACTAACAGCCCCACATGTAGGCCGGAATATTAAAAATAAGTCAAAAACAAAACAGCCCCACCTAGAGGCCACAAGAGTAAAAATAAGTCAAAAAATAACAATAAATCAAAAGTTTACACAAATAACAAACATATGTTAAATAAATAAAATAAAAAGATTTATAGCATCCTTTGTTGATTTTTAACTAACCCCCCCAAAAAACAACAACAGCAACAACATCTAAACACAGTGAATAACAGCCCGGCAATGCCGGGCAACCTAAGCTATTTTCTTATAAGGGCCGGACATAACAGATGGTGAAGTCCACAGAGAAGGGTAATAGAACCCAAGTGACCCCCAAATTAAATCCATCTTGATGGAAGGCAGCAGCTTCGTCAATACTGGGCTGGGGCTGATGAGGACTTAGTGTGCCAAAAGGGCTCAGGATCAGAAAGTAACTTGTGGAACTGGATCAGTGGTATGGGTGTCATACTGCGATGTGGAAGGTAAATGGAAGGCTATATTGTTCCCAGGACAATCTTCGTGGCTGATCGCCATGATGATGGGCAATATTTAGAATCAGATATGGCACTTGAAGAAGAAGCCAAAGGGTTACACTATATGAGGAAATATGCTGCTTTTAAAAAGGGTTTTCTGTGGCTTAAACTGTCTTCATTCTTAAGGTAGGGGAACAGGAGGGGTTTTCCTGTTGGATGAGTGGTAGTGCAGTGCTTCTGATACAACAGCCCAGAACTAATATGATGAGGGATGAATGAGTTAGGAGTCACTCTTATGAAGTGTTTCATCGCTTTGAGTTCTTGATGAAAAAATAATGTCTTAATTGGCTTTATTCTTTGTCATTAAGTTATTTCCCAATTATTACTTTGAGAACAAAAAATATTTATCATAATTCAAAAGTAACAGAGGGCCAGAATCCAAGTGGTGATTCACACTTGCACAAGTAAAACTACATAAGTTGTGCTGCTACTCACTAATGAAGTGCTGGTTGTGTTCTTGGCTGTGTGCCTGTGAACACAACTAGCTCCTTATTAATTGGGGGCAATTTCCCACTACAACCTGTGTGGTTTCAGCTGCAGAAACCCAAATGAATTCTGGCCAACAAAGGCAGGAAGTAATGAAATATGGCTGCAATACCATTCAGCCTGATAATAGCAAACGTGATTCAAATTAGGCGGGTAATGCCTGCTTTTTAATTTTGTTATAGGATCTCTCAGTGACTTTCTGTTTATGTATTGGTTGGTTGTAGTTGAACTATTGAGCTGTAAAAAACAAATGACAAAAGAAAACAAATCCTATTTGTAATGCCTGTATTACAAAATGGATGGTATATTGGCTTTTGTTTGAAATTATTCATGTTGGCAGCTGTTTTCTTTTTATTGAATACATACTTTTGAGAGAAGCCTGGTCAATTTGGCTCTGCTAAATGGATTGTTTAGTAAATGTAGAACTAATTTTTTGCTACATTTTCAAGCTCTAGACAAAAAGAAGAGTACAGCTGTACAGCATACTACAGGATAAATGCAAAATCTCAAGCAGGGAAGCTTAAAGGAGGTTGTGTTCTTCTTGTTGAACAAACATAATCAGAAAATAAAACTTACGAGAGGCTGTAAACTTCAAATGAAATGAGCATCTCATTATGGAAAGCAGGTCTTTCCCCCCTGGAAAGTTTGGGATACAACACTGATGCTAGGTTGAAAATGCTAGCAACTTTTGTAGCAAAAAGGATAAACTAAAGATACCAGAACTGGAACTCCATGTTTCTGATCTTGCAAATTGCATGTATAGCAGCCAAGGCTACACATATACCCCAGTAAATGAAGCTCAATCCTTCTGCTTGTCTATTTGGCAGGGGAGGGGAACCATAGTGTAAGTTAAACATGTAGAGCAGGGGTTCTCAACCTATGGCCTATGGTCCAGATCTGGCCCGCAGCACCAAATAATCCGGGCCCACTACAACTCCAACCCTCACTGCTGCTGCTGGCGGAATCATCTGTGGACTCATTCACGGCTGTTGCAAACACAGACTGGATGGTCTGAAGGTCAGCAGTTCAAGACCCAAGAGCTGCAAGGAGAGTGAGCTCCTGTCATCTGCCCCAGCTCCTGCCAACCTAAAAGTTTGAAAGCAAGAAATTGCAAGTTGTAAAGACATTTACAACAGCCATAAATGACAGGGGGACAACCAGTCCAGCTCCTCAACTGTTTGTGGGAGGATGACCTAGCCCAGTGATGGCAAACCTATGGCACACATGCCAGAGGTGGTATTCGGAGCCCTCTCTGTGGACATGTGTGCAGTCATCCCAGAGTTCGCCTGCACCTCTGCCCAGTGCCCCAATGGGAACACTTCCTCCCTCTCCTCAGCACAGAGTTCACTCTGCCTCTCTGCCCAGCAGCCCAATGGGAGCATTTCCTACTTCCCCTGTTGGCACTTTGTGATAAATAAGTGGGTTTGTGGTTGCAGTTTGGGCACTCGGTCTCTAAAAGGTTTGCCATCACTGACCTAGCCTTGATTTGAAAAGGTTGAGAACCCCTGATGTAGAGGCATTTTTGCTAAAGGAGAGATGTCCATTTTTAAAAAAATAAATCAAAAGCAGTGACCCAGTTGTTCCAATAGCAGAGGGAATGGCTTACTGATAGCAGAATTATGGAATAATTACAAAATACTGTCCACTCAACATGTTTCTTGCATAAGAATTTTTCCTGGAAAATGTTTGCAAAACAAAATAGCTTTGCCAAGCAATAGGCTTGGAAGGTGAAAGTTCTGAAGAAATGTTATTGAGTTTTGCCTTTTTAGAATTCATCACTCTTGAACCGTATCATTTAAATAAAGGTCAATAGTCTGTAGTTTTTTTCAAGGAGCAAAGATTCGTGTATCTGACTGACATTTCTGAAAAAACATGAAAAACTACTTCACTATGTGTGATAATACACTGTAAGAGATGAAAAAGCCATCGCCAGCACTCCGGAGCTGCCCGCACCATCTTTGGCCCCCTCCTCTGGCCCAGCCGGTCAGGGGAGGGGAAAAGAGCCCAGCTGAGCCTCGTCTCCATGGCGGGGCTTGAATCCGCGGGGAGGCCACGGAAGGGACATTTATTTTCCCCAGCTGGACTGGTTTCTTCCCTTGGCCCCGTTATGGACTTGTGAGTCAGGGTTCATTGATGTTTTTTGTATTTAATATTGTATTTTTTCTTGATTTGTAATTTTGTAACTCGATGATATTATTGTATTATTATTATTGTATTATTGACTGTATTGAGTTATATTTACTGTATTTTCTGGCGTATAAGACTACTTTTTAACCCCGAAAAATCTGTGCCAAAGTCGGGGGTCGTCTTATAGGACAGGTACTTAACTGTAGCTTGTTTCCCCTTGCTTCATATGTCCGGCGCATATGGTGGGGGGTGCCGCGGCCGAGTCCCTGCTCTGTGCGGGGAGTATGAAGCAAGGAGAAGCAAGCTGCACACATCTTCCTGTACCTCGAGGAGGAGAACGTGAGCGTGGATTGGCTCTCCACCAGAACCTGCCCATTCGACTCGGAGGGCTGCGCGTCTTCGGGTTGAGTGTGGGTTAATTTTTATTTGGTGTGCATTGGAAGAGGGGTAGTCTTATATGGCAAGTATATTCCAAACTCTATATTTTAACTGGAAAAGTTGGGGGTCGTCTTATACGCCCAGTCGTCTTATACGCCGGAAAATACGGTACTTGTGTTACTGTATTATTGTGATTGTGTACACCGCTTTGAGTCACCCGCTGGGTCGAGTAAAGTGGTATAGAAATTAAACATGAAATGAAATGAAAATGATGTGTGAAATATTATGAATTTAGGGCAGACTGATTCATGTTTTTTATCATTGACCACAAAATAGAAAGGGAAATGCAAATCAACCCGAAGGTTTTCTGCCCAAATCCATAGTTTTCCCACTTCACTACTGGGTTTTACATAGCTGTAAGCTATATTCTTCCTGCCTGCAGGTTTGATGCTGGGGCAGTTTATTTGCTGACATGTTACTACCACTGCTTTACAAGTGGAGTTACAGTAAGTCTGTACAGGGAGTTAAATTTTTAAAAAAGTGATGAAGAATATGCTATCAAAAAGGAAGCAGCACTGTGTCTTTTCTTTGCATTACCTTGTTGCTGCTCATTCCATTTTGGTGATACATCTTAGTGTTAGGTCTTTAAATATGAACCGCTGAACAGATTGAACAGAGACTGCAGTGGCTCAAGTGGCTAAGACACTGACTGGGAGGCGGAAGGTCAGCAGTTCGATTCCCGAGTACTGCAGGATGGAATGAGCTCCCGTCTTTATCCCAGCTCCTACCAACCTAACAGTTTGAAAGCAAGAAATTGCAAGTAGATAAATAGGGACCACTTCGGTGGGAAGGTAACAGCATTCCATGCACCTAGTCATGCCTGCCATATGACCACGGAAACGTCTGCAGAAGCTGACAGCGCTGGCTCTTCAGCTTTGAAACAGAGATGAGCACTGAGCCCTAGGGGGAGCTTTACCTATTACAGTAATGGTGAAACTTTTAGAGACCAAGTGTCCAAACTGCGACAGAAAACCCACTTATTTATTGCAAAGTGGCAACACAGCAACAGGGGAGGAAGGAAATGCTCCCATTGGGCTGCCGGGCAGAGGGACGGGGTGAACTCTGTGCTGGGGGAGGGAGGAAGTGCTCCCATTAGGTTGCTGGGCAGATGGTTGGGGGGGAACTCTGTGCTGGGGTGACTTCATGGGTGCCTACAGAGAGGGCTCTGAGTGCCACCTCTGGCACGCATGCCATAGGTTTGCCACCACTGACCTATTATATAGCTATTGTGTCATTATTTATATCTTTTGTTTTCAGTGATTTTTTTTTCAGCACAGTGTATTTAGGGCAATGCAGTGGATAAAATCTGACTGGCAGGAAGCTGTACCAGCTAGGTGGGTGGGAGAGCAAATGGAAGAGAAACCATCTTATCCCATACGCTGAGCTTGCACTAGAAGGGCAGAAGAAATGAAAGAGCACAGTTTTTGTTTTTGGTGGAGGGTTGTTGTTGTGTTGTTGTTGTTGTTTTTTTTTTGCCCTTTCCTTTTTATAATTCTTCTCCCACTGATGGCAATAGGTATAAATTCTTAATGACAGCTCTATGGCTGGCAGATATCCTCCCACCCAGTGTTGGACTCCCAAAAAAATTAATACCACACTGTGGGCATGGTATGGTGAGTGTGGCCAGGTGGAAAGTCCTGCGGTGCACCCGAATTAGGACTACTTTATTTCAAAACTTGGATGGGCTGGGCCAGCCAGAATTTCTGCTACTGGTTCTGGCTAACTGGTGCGAACCTGCAGATGCCCACCACTGCTCCCACCCAATCCCAAGGCTTGTTGAAGGAATGGAAAAGCTACAGAGTTTGTGGATTGAAGCTTTCCTGAACCTTCATGGATGTCTTTGCAATTATCCTCACTAAGAGAGAGAGGCAAGGATTGTACTGTAGAGATGCAAAAGATGCTGGAAACATGGGTTACCTTTATTCCTGCATCTTTTACATCTTTACAATTTGTTTGCCTATGGAACTACTGGATAGTATTTTACTGGATAGCATTTTACTGTTACTATGATTGTTACTGTACTGTTTTTGTATTGATTGTAAGATGCCCTGAGTTGCCACAGCAAATGGGCGGCAATATAAATCTAAACAAACAAACAAATAATACCATAAAATAGTCACTTAACATGGACTTTTTTGACACCGGGAGAGCACCACAAATCGAAGGCACACATCACTAGGTAACAATTTTGATTGACTTTAATTTGACTGCATTTGGCTTGCCTAGTATGTATATCAAATTGAAGCCTTGCCCCCTGCTAGGAAACATATGGCATCTGTATTCCTTTGTTTGGCCACAAAAGGAAGCTACTTATGCTTCAGAGAGAGTCAAATGGGCTGGGAGCAAATGCCCAGCTTCCTGTGGGAGTGGCATCCTAACACCATGAAATATTTTGCTGTCCTTAAGAAGTGAGCCTAGCAGACCAACATGCCATGAACACTTTAATACATGCCTGAAGAAGTGGTCTTGAACCACGAAAGCTCACACAATGTTTTGTTTTTCTTAGTGATCCAATAAAGGTATCGCCTGTTTCCGGCATCTTTTGCATCTTTACAATTTGAATATGGATCACACGGCTAACCTTCCTTGTTTGCCTAAGGATTGTAGAGGTTGTCATGAGAGCTGGAGTCAGTGAACTCTTAAATCAGTTCTCCATTTCTAAAGTTGGACTATTCTCTCTCTGTTCTCTTCCAGAGGTGGAAATCCAAAACAGTTTATGGTCTCCAAAGCAGTTTATAAGAGACCACAGTTTAACGTTCCTTATATATTGTGATGCTAATTTAAGATTATCTTATAGTAGGAAAAGATATGTCTTATTACACATTTAATTGGAGGAAATATTTTTAATTTATCAGCACACTTTGTCCTAGAAAGGATTTTCCATATTACTAGTCTGCTTTAAAAGCTCCTCTTCTGCCCCAGGTTTGACAGTACCATTTGCTTTTTGCAACTACCTTCCTAGTATTGTCAACTGCAACTCGTATCCGAGAATGCACTTTTTCCTGAAGCGGGAAAAGTGCCATTGGCGTGAATTTGTTTAAGGTGGATCCCAGCTTGCCATGAAGTGACCCACACACTATGATCATGGAGCCATCTCCTGTGACACAAATGAAATGAGACATGCAGGATTTAACACTGGGACTGCAATGGGCTGTCGCAGCCTTGAGTATATTATCAAGGTGCACCTTCACAGCCAGTCCATCTGGCATGACATCTTCTGGCTCTATGACAATTGGGAATCAGAGATATAGACTGCATTTGGACAAAAATCAGCAGAAGAAATTAAATGGGTTCAAAATCCAAATGTTTCTTGCCTAAAAAGGATGAATAACACGGAAATGTAAAAATTAAATATATATACTCACTTCAGCCAACAAAACACAGTACTTAATATTTTAACAGAGGAGCTGTTTGTAAGATTTAAAGGATTCTAATACACGAATAATATATAAAAGTGCCATAATGCATAATTAAGGCCAGAATGGAATAGTACGTCACGTAAGAGGAGGAAAAAAGTCTGGGCCAAAATGCATGCAAACTGACTAGCAGAAACTTTATCCCCTTCCTACAGCAGTTTTTCCAGCTGTTTAAAAATACTGTTCAGAAGGTCAAGGTCAAGGAAACTGCTGACTGGGATGAGATATGGTGTGGGGTCTGAAAAATCTGGTGGAAGCACTTAATGTAAGTAGAACCTTGTCATCTACTGGAGGTGAATCTGAGCTGTAACTCCCAATTGTGGCACTTGGTTTTTGTACTGCTTGTTAAGCTTATGTCACACGAATCTGGCATGCATGGAGAGGGGATGCAGAAATGGGGAGGAACATTTTGGGACTGAGTGCATGAGGGACATACCGTATATACTCGAGTATAAGCTGAGTTTTTTAGCCCCAAAAATGAGCCCTGAAAAGGGGACACAGCTTATACTCAGGTCAACGACCATGAGGGTCCCAAGACCGTGCCAGATTGAGATGCACCAACACTTTAATTAATTTTACCATATTTTCATGTATTTTGATTATTGAAACTCACTAGCAGCTGGATTTCCCACCCTCAGCTTATACTCGGTCAACCTGTTTTCCTGGGTTTTCAGGTCAAAATTTGGTACCTTGGCTTATATTTTGGTCGACTTATATTCAATTATATACGGTAACTGGTTCTGGGTTTGAGCCCCCTTGCTTTGCATTGTCTTCTAGCTAGGAAAGAGCAGCTAGAAGGCACAAGGTTTGCATCCTTCCAAAAATAAATACCAACAAGTGGGTTCAAAGATCACCAAATGTTTAGGCCCTCTAAATTTAGGGTTCCTGGGTCACAGCTACGGTCTCCCCACACAAGTTACTGTTCTGAGACAAAACACGTATCAAACCTATGATGTGACTTACCATTCTAAATTTTTATCAATTTTCTTTCTCTCTCTTTTTAAAGTTTCTTGTGAAGCTTGGCAGGCTTGGAATTGTGAGAGAGTGCCTTGCATTTCTCTCTGTCCATTCATACTATGACTAGGTGAAGTGAGATAAGCTACACAAACAAAGCAAAACTGCACTTTGCTTCAAGCTCAGCATTTATTTTCAAGATCAGAGAATCCTGCATAGACTTCAAGTTATCTTGCAGCAGAAATAGAATTGTACAGTGCAGAATTTAATATTCACTCTGCTTAAGTAGAGTATGCACGTAGTATTAGGAATTTCTCCTCATCTTCCCTCATTCCCATATAAATAAATTTTCCTCAACCTATTCATCTCCTCTTTTCATAGCTGTGATATATTTATATTAAGCACATTTTGCTGTTGAACTAGATTTAAATTTGAACTTAAATTTTATAGATAGGTACAGCGCAGAAATTTTTCCAGTAGAGCATAATTCTGATCTCGTAAGTGAAGCATGAATGTGGTTACAGGTTACAATGGAGTGGATACTGGTTGACATTTAATTTCCGTGAGCTCAATTCTGGACCATGATCCTGTGATCAATGTCAGCATTTGCAATGTCCAGGTAGCATCTGTTCTGTAAGTCCTCATTCCTTCTCCTTAGAATCTATCTTCTACATTCTTGGACTTTGAGAAGCTATGCATTTGAACAGCCAAAAATAGGAGCAGCTGTTCCTTATAGCACCACTTAGAATATAGATGGGCTAAAAAGAACACGTACAGAGATATAGAAATCCCAGCAGCTGAGCTTTAGGATTAACAGAAGCAATAAATATTATTTTTGAGTACAGGAACATCACGTAGTTTAAGCAGTAAATGAACTTATACGTTTTGCACGTTATATCAGTCTTTTTTTTAACTGTACAGACATGTAAAACATCTGCACATTATCACATGCCATGTGGAAAGTTAGGCATTACTTGCTTAATTCTATGCCATAGGAGGGTAGGATGTCTCAGCATTCCTCCTATCCAACTTAACTCTGCATGTCCCTCTGGGGGAAAAACCAAAAATATTCTCAAGGACATAACTGGCCTTGGGATGGATGTGTTTCTTTGCTCATAATGCCAGCACCTCATTCTCTCCCCCCCTCCCCCAGAATTGGAAAAGAGAATGTTATTAATATGTTACCGTGGACTCACACATATGAGGTCTATTGTCTGTTCAAAGCCACATCTGGAATCTTCTAGAGACCCATAGCTTTTGGAGAGATTTCCAATTCCTGGGGCCCATGCCATTGGTCCTGGGATGGGAGACAGCTGCAGCCGCCAGCGCCACTTCCCCTGCTCCCCCCTGCCAGAGGGTAGAAGAGTAGTCGGAGCTGCCGGTCGTGGACGTTGGGCCTCGGGCTCTGTTGGAAGTGCTGAATGGGAAGGACCTTGTAATTGACTTTTTAGTATTGACTGTGTTTATTGTATGTCACCATGTGATATTTTGTACTTTATTGTTTTCCTGTATTGCATCTTTGTTTGATATGCTGTGAGCCACCCTGAGTTGTTGTCTGCTGAGTGAGCAGCATACAAATCAAATGTGTTTACACAATGTGTATCTCAATGTAAACCCCTCATATATGTTTTTCTCGTTGATGAAATCCTGTTGCTTAGCATAATAAGTTGCAGGCACATTAGGTCCATTGAATCAATGGAACTTTACAAAGAACTTGACTCAACAAATCCTCAATTATTCAATCGGCCTATTCTTATTCTTTCATGTCTAGGTCAGACTCTAAACTGCCAAAATGAAGCCACGTGGTGACGAGTTCATTTTGTAGTTCCTCTTGCCTGAACTAGTGGTTGAAAGATTAGTCAGCACAAAGTTGCTGTTGTCTAGGGTACCCCCAATTGTGGTTCAAAAACAGCACAATCTTTGAGGTGACTCCTTCTGTGTACCCCACCCTATTCTTAGACTTACTTACACTATGCACCAGGATTTCAGCCACTGCTCCACTTGAGGAACAAGGAGAAACATAACTCATGATCCCAAGAACAGAGTTCTCTCCTAACAGTTCTGCATCAAGGACTGCAGTATCCTTACTTGATGCAGAACTGTTGGGACAGAACTCTGTTCTTGGGATCATGAGTGATGTTTCTCCTTGTTCCTCAAGTGGAGTCTTTGCAGCTGAAACTAGAGTAAGCTGAACAATCAACCTCTGAAGGTGTTATGTAATCAAAGACATAAATGAATCCGAATAATGGCTCAGGAAGAAAGTCTATTTGTAACTACCTCATAGCTTAATATTAAAGTGGCAGACGGGGGTCAAGAGAACTGAAGATGTTATAAAGATGATGAGAAGGCTTGTCAAGCATCTTATGTTCAGCCTTTTTTTTCACCACCTCCTTGTTTGCTAATGAGATATGACACTTTAAGGTTGCCCTTTTATGCTTTAGCAACTTTGCTCGGTGTCAGTAAAGGTGAAGCCTAAGAGTTGCCTTGTATTTGCATGGATTCCAATTCCAGTACCAAGGTTGTTGAAACAGTTAACAACACAGGCAAAGTAGCGAAATAGATAAGGAAATGATGGCTGAAACCAAAGCTAGAGCTTGAGAAAATGATGTCTTCTTGCAAACTTGAACCAAAGCAATTTGTGAAGGGCAACTAAAAGCAGTTTCATCAACAGCCTCTAGGGATTTCTCCCAAAGGAAAAGGCACAGTTAAGAGCTCTGATGCACAAGATCCTACCTACTTCATGAATGCTTTGCAGTTTGAGTAAGATTGTGGAAGACAGGCCTATGTTGAGATAAAGGAAACATTGAGAGTGATTATCTGTGGTGGCTATCCCTACTCCAGGCAGTATACTTAAAAAAAGATTCTTAGATGCCAAGAGAAACAGACAAACCCATAGAAATAATAAATATAGATATAAAAGCAATTAAGTATATTTAAAATGTTGAATGCTTCCTGAGCTGACAATAAGACAATTGAGGCTGTGCTGAATACAACCCTGCTTTGGAAACCAAATGGATGGATCCATTTGGTTTCCAAGCAGCCTTGGGTGGGTTTCCAGTTGACTTGGCCAGCATTTCTGTTGAAGCCCAGGTTTCCAAATGCAACCCAGAAAGTTGACACGTTCACTCCCAAACAACCTGTCTGCTGCAGAGCTTGGCCATCCCTGTGGTTCACAGAGGAACTTTGAGTGATGAATAGTGAAGGAGAAGGCTAGAGAGTAGGTGGATACAAGCTCCCTTGAATTAGAATTTAAGGCTAGCAAAACAAGAAAAAGATATATACCTGTGACAGGTGAAGAGGGCAAGGAATGTCCTAAGAATTCAGGAGGCCTTTAATCAACAGGTGGAAATTTAAAAGAAGGTTCACGGTCTCTTTGCAGGAGGTCAACTAAGTGTGCCTCACTAAAGTCTTCAGATTGCTGATGACTTTGCCATACACTTTAGAACAGGGATTATCAACCTGCAGCCCTTGGCACTATTTCATGTGGTCCCACCACCACTTCCACCACACCAGGAAGTGCCATGTGGTGTAAGAAGGGCAAAATCGCCATCCGGCCCTTCAAAGCTGTTTGAGGGAGTGTGACCTGGCCCACAGCTTAAAAAGGTGGAGAACTCCTGCTTTAGAACAAAGGTTGAGGCCATCCAACAATACCTAGTTACCACACTTAATACAGTAGTACAGTCTGAGATGTTCAATGAGCTGTCTTGTCATAATTTCGGGGAGCAGTTTCAGCTTGTGTCATCTGAGGAAGCAGACAAGGGGATTGCTTGCTGTAAACCCACTACCACTTTGGTGGGAAGGTAAACAGCACTCCATGTCTAGTCATGCCTGCCATATGTCCACGAAAACTGCCTGTAGATGTAGACAGCGCTGGCTCTTTGGCCATAAACGGAGATAATCACCAAACCCTAGAGTCACATACGAATGGCTTTTGAGCAACGTCAACCTTTACCTTTATCATTCTCTACACAAGACAGACCCTCTCTAAAAGCTACAAAAATCTTCAGGTGGGATTGAACCTCCAATTAAGCACAACAAGTTTCCTGACCTTTGTGCTTCACACCATCTTTTCAAAACTGAAAATTACTGAAACAACTGTTGGTCTCATTTAACGGACATGTGCCTGCATCTAAATTGGCTCAGGGAATGCATTCTCAAAACAATCAACTCTCACAGAAATGTCTGGAGCACCAGTCATGTACTCATGCAAACCACATCTGAACTATAAATGATAGGCTAATGCATTCCTGAAGGCAAGCAAACAAATATCAGCTCTGAATCACAGTTTGCAGCCATAAGACTGATTAGCTCAGGGGTGCCCAAACTACAGCCGAGTGGCCGGATCCAGCCCCCGACACCAAATCATCTGGCTTGTGAAGCCCTCAACGCTCCTGGAAGTGAAAGTAAAACACACATGTACAGGCGTGTTTTACTTTGGCTTCCAGGAGCAATGAGGGCCTCGTGGGCTAGATGAAATGGCATCGGGGGCTGGATCTGGCTCCTGGGCCATAGTGACCAGCCACCTGAACCACGTGACTGGCCCGCAGCCCAAAAGGTTTGGGCACCCCTGGATTAGCTGATACAGAAGTAAAACCGTGGGTATTGGAAATCTCTCACCCAAAAATTAGGACTGTGCTATAAATATCATATAAGAACATTTTCTACATGATCCATGTTCTTCCAGAGATATGAAATCTATAGTTATACATTTTCACTGTTGCATGTTATAGTGATGTTTTCTAACATTTCAATACTTTGCCAATAAAACTGCTTCTAGATCTGAAATATTGCAACAAATAGAAATCAGATGCTATTAGCGACATGAAAATTAATAACTGATGGCCTCTCTCTTTGTTTAAAGCATTGGATCATTATCTTTCTGCTCAGGAAGGATCTCAACCCAGAGTAGGCTTAAAGTATTTTATGTGAAACTCATCTCCAATTTCTTTTAAAATTCTCCACCTGCTTCAAATTTTCAATCCCCCCCAAAAAATAATCAATCACTTTTTAAATTCATGAAAATTTTGGTGTGAAAGATATTGATAAGGAAATGCTCTGGGGAAGAATCTTGGTTGAGATGTTTTTTAATTGAGGGAGGATGCATGTAAAGGACTTATTGATTGATTGATTGGTTGGTTGGTTGTTTTTTTTTGTCTGTATAGCAGTCTCTCATGCTACTCTAAAATTCTAGTCCACTACCTGCCAACCTAGCAGTTTGAAAGCAAGAAATTGCAAGTAGATAAATAGGTCATGCTATCAGTGGGAAGGTAAACAGCATTCCGCTCACTCCGGTATCTAGTCATACCGGCCACATGTCCACAGAAACGTCTGCAGACATAGACAGCACTGGCTCTTTGGCTGTGAACAGAGGTGAGCACTGAACCCTAGAGTCAGATACGATTGGCTTTTAAGAAAGGGTGACCTTTACCTTTAGCATGAAGCACCATGGCTAATTCATTAGTTATGGTTTTTTTACTTGGAAAAAACTCATACCTTCACAGGCTCACTAACAAGTGCTATTTAGCATTGTGACCTTTATCAAGTGCTTCGGCTCATGGATCATGTTTGTGTAAATGCTAGAAGTAATCATGGAGACATTAGATGCGCTTGTCCAAGTTCAAGCTAATAATCGATATGTGTCCAGAGGAGATGTTTATGTCATGACAACTTGCTTGCCTTATTTTCTTGGAAGGGATATCCCTTTATTTTTGCAAAGGCAGCATAAACTTATGTATTGCTCTGCACATAACTTAGGAACTCCTTTAAGAGTCTGACAGGTGTCACGTATCAGGGAGTCCTCTTTGCTACTATAAATTGATAGTTCATCTCACAAATGAGTCATCAACTAATAATAATTCACATTATATGTATAGTTCATACAGTAACACAGAAATCCATAGTGATTTATTTAGACAGACAGACATGCAGACAAGCAGACAGATAGATTGTGTGTGTGTTTGTGTGAAACATATTAGATATACCTCTGATTTATTGGAATAATTTATATTCTTCAAGATAGGTTTATGCTGCCAGGGTCCCTTAATATACAGTATATATATTGTATAATGCAAGATATGATAAAAAGAAAACATACAAAATTAAAATGACAACTAATGGATCAACAGTCCCTTAGAACAATTACTTTACTGATTTCATAATTCTATTACAATTGCAGAAATTATTATTTCGACCAAGAACACAGCAAATATAGTAGAAATAAGTAAGATATCACATTCTTTCCTGTTAAATTGCATCAGAGATCATGTGTATCCTTGTTCTTTAATCTTATTTGGCAGACTTTTTCTAAATGTAGAACTATTTAAATAAAAGAGCATATTAGAGAGCAATAAATTCTGAATTGTCAAAACAGTGACAAGGCAAGTATTTTCAGCTTATTTTTCAATTATTGCAAAGTTTATTACTAGTTTTTATTCACTGTTCCCTTTACAAACAACCCCACTTTCAGAATCTTTTCTTTGTCAGATAAATAACAAAGAAAATTCTTACCATTACCCTTTGTCGATAAGTAAAACCAAAGTATACTAAAAAAATTTTTTTAAACTTACCAGCTCAACTCTTCCAAAGCCTCCAACTCCAAGAGTGTCAATGATGTTGAAGTCAGACAGTTTCAGGTTGGCGAAGAAGGCAGCTTCGGCTTCATATCTGGATTTTTTAATGCGAAAAAATGGGAATTTCTTAGAGGTGCATACATGAGTACTATGTAATTCTGTTCCTAGATGACATGAACGTTGAACACTTATCATCTTAAGTTCCATCTTGCCTCTTAAAGTTTCTTTCTTTTCTCAGCCATTGTTTCATTGGTCCCAGATTCACATTCCTGGTGCATTTTATTTCCAAAACAGAAAAACCAAATATGCCAAAATCATGTCTTGTAGTGCAGCTGCTTTGCACTATAATTCAATCTCAGTTTTCAATTAAATGCTACATCTTGACAGTTTCTATTAGTCTTTTGGTGAGGGGTCTCTTCCCTCCATCTTTGGTGCCATTTAGTATTTTGGAAAGAGAAAATCATATACGTTTCCCTAGCCACAAATGGGCCAAGTTTCTAGAAATATTTATTGAAAGTGGCAAGATCATTAAGATCCCCAGAGAAAAACCACAGCCAGGTTTCATGAAATTAGATCCAATGAGAGGAGAAACTGGTGTGCAGATGTCTGGAAGAAATTACGTCAGGCATACATGAGAATTTATGAAAAAAGAATTGTTCATCTTAGCATATGAATTCCAAAGCTTGTGGTCCCCCAAATCAGAAGCTGCCTCTTTAGTCTGTGTATAGTGTAGCTTGTAATAAAAACGCACAGAGTACTAGGTATGCACGCCATGCCAAAAGTAAGTCTCCCATGGGTATACCCATGCATATTAATATCTTAAAATAGGTTCTTGTTCAGGGAATACAGTATTTTTAGAAAGGCTAAGAGGGTCAGTGGAAGAACAGGTTCTATGACTTACTGAAGTTTGATCTGGGAAATACTTGGCTGCCAAAAGCATAACACAACACAATACTCGGGTGCATGTGTAACCATTTGAGTTGAACTTTTGTGCTTCAAAACTGTGTATGATAGCAGCATTTACCATGAAGTGGAAAGAGTGATTTCCCAAGCATTCCAGTGCAGATTGCTTGTAACCTTACAATAAGCTTATCAGAGGGGAAGAAACAAGTGAAATTAGGAGGGCTTATTGATTCCACTTGGATGTAGATGTTTTCCTTGGAGCACACTTTTAAAAGGCTCACTAATATCATTCCTCTAATCTTCATTGCAGGTTGCCATGATGTAGAGAAGTAAATATTTACAGGGAAGGAAGTGTGCTTTGGGAATATAGCTATAACTGCATATTATTTTAAAATCCTGGGAGATATGTTAATCTATTAGCACAAATATTAAATACTTTAATTTCTAAAGATATTAAGTATTGATGGAATGTTCTGTCAAGTTGCTTTATTCAGTAGCACATGACAATAATGCTATGGAGCCTATTACAAAAAAGTATCCTATGTCCATATTGCCAAATAGACTTCCATTGATGCTGATTACTTGGACAGCAAAAACAACACAACACAAAACAAATCAGAAATATTAAATACATATGTAAAGCCATCCCTAATACATTTTGCTTGGTGATCTGGAGGTGAAGATTTTAGCATTTTATCTGCACCTTCACAGTTAAGACATCATAACATTACTGATCATAGCTATCCCTCTATATATAACCAACCTGTCATTTCACCCTAATTGAGAAATGGAGTATATGTGAAAGTACTTTCCTTTCCTTCTGAAACAATGTTTGCATTCTCCTGCAGTGAAAAGAACTGTGTTTACCTAGGAGAGATTGGGTTAGCAGGACACATTTGTGAACCTGTGAACCTATATACTGATGCTCAAAACACTGATGAACCTGAAGGGGTCACTGGTACTGGTATTGCTGCTTTCCCACCCCAGTTGTGGAATAAAGAGGCGAGGCAACAATATTTGGAGAAAGACATGGACCACATTTATTTCAAATTCACCCTAACCTACCGGAGGGCTGGGAGGGGGGTGGGTGGGAGGGATGGTAGTGCTAAACCTGGATCCCAAATAAGGGAAGCTATTCCATCCCTCTCAGGTCAGATCCAGCAAATCCTTGCCCCTGGGCAGTGCTGATCCTTGTCAGCTACTGCCCAGGCTGCCTGCAAATCGGGGAGACATCCAAGAGGCTGTTACCAACTCACTTCGCAGGAACCTATGTTGGACGTACCCTCCCAAATGTCTCATGGTGAGTGTTGTATGCCCAAATGATTTGCACAAATCATGTCAGGCCAAAAGAGCCACCTCGTCAAAAGATGCTTTAAAAGATTCACTATTACCAGTTTGACTCCGGGTGCAATTCAAGGTGCTGGTTTTGACCTTTAAAGCCCTACATGGTATTTGGCCAGGTTACCTAAGAGACCACATCGCCCTAAGGACGTCTGTCCGTCCAACCAAAGAGGAACGGAGGGGCTCTCTCATTGTACCATCTGGTAGAGGGGCTCACCTCTCCGAGAGCCTTCTCCGTGTCCACACTGGTTCTCTGGAACCTCTTGCCAACAGAGTTACGTCTCCAGACAGAATTGCTGCCCTTCAGCAATAACTTAAAACCCGGCTGGTGCAGGTGGAGGGGTGACTGGTATAGCGAATCCCAGCACCCTCGGCTCCTGCACCCTTTTTTTAGTGGGTGGGTGGGTAGTTTTTTAAAGCAGTTTTAACTATGTTTTTAATTATGTTTTTTATTATGCTGTGAACCGCCCTGAGTTGGCCTTGGCTAAGTGGGCGGTATAGAAACCTGAAATAAATAAATAAATAAATAAACCCCACCCACCCACCACTTCCTGCCATTAAATGCAACCTATTTACTAAACCATACCCACCATCACTAATGGTACTAATAAACCAGAGTAGGATAGGTGAAAAACTACCCAGCTCTCTAAGGACAATCTGGAAGCATTGGCTAAAACATTCCTATCCGGCTCTTAAATGGCGACGCCATTAGGTCCTCTGATTAAAGGGCAGGTCGTCATCGTTCCAGGCAGCCAAAGAGGCTGATGGAAGAGCGTGGCCAGCTTATATAGCCTTGGCCTGCCCCTTCCCCATGCTGTAAGGCCACAAATCCTGAGCCTGTGCGCCAGCCTCTCTTCCACCGCCGGATGGGAAATAGCACCCCTTTCACCATCAGGTTAATTGCTCACTCCATGGGTGCATATTTCCTGTTTCCACCACCACTCAGTGTCTCTTAAGGGGAAGCTTCTGTTGGTGAGAGGTGGCAATTCTCACCTTCTCTGACAGAACTCTCTCTCTCTAGGCTTGCTGGGTGTAAAGTATTTTCCACTTCCTTGTTGCTGCTTGATAAGCCAAATGGGAGAATAGTCTAATTCCATGGTTCCCAATGTGGGGCACACGCCCCACAGAGGGACAATTCGAGAATGAATTAGACCAAGGTAATGGCCTTTTAGGCTCCCTCCACATGAATAGTTCACTTTTTGAATAATAAGAATTATATGTCATAGGGGAGAGGGGCATCAGGATTTTAGAGATGCTTAGGTGGGGCATGGCCAAAAATAGTTGGGACCCACTGGTCTAAAAAATGTGGCTGCTGCTGCTGCTTACTTCATTGGAAGATTAGTGTTCAATTGGAACATGCATATAAAATAGCTGAAAAGGTATAATTTATAGATGCTGATTCCTTCATCTCTTAGCGGTTAGCTTGTGCAACTTGGCATGCAATAGATAATGCCTATGGAGGTTTCTTAATTTGTAGCAATTAATGTCTAAAAGTTACACCTTTTATATAACTGTGCAATGCGTTTACAGCCAAATGACAAACTGAATGGCAACATGAGACCACAGTATTGGTCATGTGGCAGTGAGCTTCTTGTTGTAGCTTAAGTCATTATGTCAGGCGTCCATCTATGCAGAACCTTAATGCTGCTTCTAGGTAGAAGTATGGGCAACGTAAAAGTTCAGCTTGACTTCATACACAGGCAAAAGGGTAATAAAACAAAACAAAGCAAGAAAGCAGAAGAGCTACAGAAACATTTTGCAAAATCACATCGCTACTCTCTTAGTGCAAATTGTTCTGTAGGCAAATAGCTTTAATTCTGTTTTGTTGTTTATCCACTCCTTTAGCATCCTTGGTCCTTTCGGTAACCTTGCATCTATGACCACAGCATTACATCTGATCTTGGAAGTTAATCAGCACTGAGCCAATGGAGGCTTATGGAATAACCTTGTTTGACACAGTTGTTTATTGATCAATGTACACTGGCCATGATGTGCATATTAAAGGAGTTAAAAAGCTGTGAAATGAAAGATCAATCTACAAATAACTTTTTATCAGAATTATAAAGAACACACGATGACATGCTTTGAAACCTTGTCAAGAAAAGTATTATATCAATTATGTACTGCATAGATCTATTTTTAATTCTGTTATGTGTTTGATATTTTAGTTAGCTTTGTATTTACTCCCATATTTGATATGCTATTCCACCTATCTGAAATGGAAAACCACATACAGTATGTTACAACCATGTTGAAATTGCTAACATTGTTGTGGAGTAGCGCCTGAGCCAGAAGGAGTACTTAACCATGCTACCTTCACAACATGTTTCTGATCAGGGCCGCCATCAGAAATTTCTGGGCCCCGTACTAAGCAATCCTATTGGGTGTCCCCCCCCCCCCCACACACACACTTTTCTCTCTCCTCGCATTGGGGTGGCGGCAGCTGCTGGAATACACAATTTCCCAAAAGAAATCGATGGGCAGTTGAATCCAACTTTAGAGTTAGTGCTCATCTCTGATTACAGCCAAGAGCCAGTGGGCTTGATCCACAAAAGCTCACATTAAAATACAGAAGTTAGTCTTTAAGCCTTGCTTGAAAGCCAGTTGTATCCACATCTCTGATTACAGCCAAAGAGCCAGTGGCCTTAATCCACAAAAGCTCACATTAAACTACAGAAATTAGTCTTTAAGGTGCCACACATTATGCCCAAAAAACAGACTTTTATATCATCACGAACATAATTAAAATGTAAAGGTTTCCCTTGTTTGAAAGCCAGTCATATCCAACTCTAGGGTGCAGTGCTCATCTCTGTTTCAAAGCCAAAGAGACAGCACTGTCTACTTCTGCAGACATTTCCATGGTCATGTGGCAGGCATGACTAGACACCGGAGCGCACGGAATGCTGTTACCTTCCCATTGAAGTGACAAAGATGGGAGCTCATTCCATCCTGCAGTACTTGGGAATCAAACTGCTGACCTTCCGCCTCCCAGTCAGTGTCTTAGCCACTTGAGCCACTGCAGTCCTTATGACCACAGTTTTGCGCCACCAGGGCTCCGAAAGAAAGGAAGGAAGGATGGAAGGAAGAAAGATAGAAAGAAAGAAAGGATGGAAGAAAGGAAGGAAGGAAGGATGGAAGGAAGGAAGAAAGAAAGAAAGAAAAAGATAGGAAGGAAGGAAGAGTGGATTAGTGAAGATAGATAGATAGACAGACAGATGGACCCGCCTTGGGAGGGGAGGGGCAGGCCAAAGAACAGCAGCGGCCTGCCTGAACTGGCAGGAGGGGTGGGGGTGGGAGCCCAACCTCCCACCCCGGTTCTGTTTCCTGCCCCCAACCCCCAATGGGCAGGCAGTCAGACTTACCTGGCAGTCGTGGGGTGCGTGTTTTGCCCGGCAGGTCCAGAGCTGGCAGTGGGGTGGGACGTGGACGTCTGGTGTCTGCACCGGCCTGAGAAGTCATGCTCCCCACCCCACAGCTTGCTGTTGCTCGGTGGCGGTGGCGGCTGGAGGCTCCGGTGCCATTGAAGGCGTGCACCCCATGGCTTCCCGCTGCTGCGTTCAGCCCCGGGGCCTGCCCTCCTCGTGGGCTGGCAAGCCTTGACCCCAGATATTCAGGTCGAGGCAGGGGTGAGGGAGCCCTCTGGCAGGGCATGTGCAGTAGCACCATGGCCACGCGCCACAATTTTTAAAAAGTTAGAAATCTTTTTTTAAAAAGTTTTTAAAAATGGGCTGCCCACCCCCGCGGGCCCACTGCAGCTCTGGGCCCGGGACAGGAGTCCTGGCTGTACACCCCCCCCCCCTTTGATGGCAGCCAATATTCTGATAAGCAGATTTTCATCCTGTGCAACTGGGAAGAAGTCTGATGGATCAAGTAGCATTTACTTCCAAATAGTCCACTGTAAGATTACAGCACAACCATGAATAAATGATTACTACAAGTTTAGCCTACTTATCATCAAATTGTTGTTATGAACCAAACCCTTTTTGCAGCTGTGGGGAGGCAACCAATCTATGAGTGAAACCGCACCAGCTAGAGCTCCTATTGTTAAGTTATCCCCAGGGAAGTCAATTCCATAGGGAGCTAATTTATTAAAATATTATTTTACATATTGTTACTGTAGTAGAAACAGACAATTCCACACACAGAATTCAAGTGGACTACCCCATGAATTATGCAATCTCTTTGACTAATGCTCGCCTTATTGGAAATTCTAGTTCCAAACATATTTTCCAGGACTGGTTTAAATGGGGCCATGAGCAAACTGCCATCACACCAAAGACGTTGTCTGTGGGCCATAAGGAACAACATCTTCCTTGTAGCCATTCAACATTAATATTAGAGTGTCAAAATCAGCTGTAGGAATGAGCAACCCCAGAGAACTATGCAAGAGGAATTAAAGACATTGACATGTCTAGATGAGAAGCTGCCAGATGCACTCCACTGAGGTACACAGTTGTGGTCCTGATAGGGGCCAGCACTTGCAAGACAGTTGCCTGGTTGCCTTATCAATTAGCCACAGCAACCTCCGTGAGATATGAAAAACAGCTGGGCATCAAAATTAGGCAGGGGAATTTTGTTGTTCTTGGACTTTGTCTCCCATTATTTAGCAGAATCCCCACACCCCCTAATATCAGGAGAAAATTAAAGTTCTCAAATGATTTTTTTTGATTAGGTACAAATGGAGAATGAAGGCTTTAGCAGCCATTATTTCCATGTGAGGTGGAAAGAGAAAGTGCTGCAGGAATTAAGCTCCATGGGATTAGAGGACTGCTAGGGTGGTTATTTTTTGAAGAGGAATACTGTACAGAGGCTAATGGACAGAGAGACTACCTGTCCCCTAATCCTTTGCAGCTCCCATAGAGCTTAGCTCTTCCCAGTTTGCACATCTACAGAAGGGCACACTATATAATCTAAAATGTGCTAAATCTCACTGAGATGGTGAAAATATCTCTTTCCATCTCACAGCAGGGAGAAACATCCCTGCATTACTTCATTTATTGGGTGAAAATAAAATATGTCAGCAGTTATGAGTTACATTCCTCTCCACAGAACACTAAAAGAACATCCATTGATGGCAACAAAATCAAACAATAGGGAAACATACTGTTGTTGAGAGGTTGAAACTAGAGTAGGTCCATTGAACCACTGGGATTTATAGGGGAGTTGACTCACCAAATCCCCATTGATTCAATGAGTCTACTCTAGTTGAACCTCACTGTATTAAGCAACAGGGTTTCAACCAGTATGCAAAATACTGGTTGGCAATCAGCATTAATGTTTCTGTGAGTATCAGGCAAATATCGGCAAACAGTTCTTTAGCCAATACATTTCACTAACCTTATACTTTTTGTTACCCTGAAAACTGATTGGATTTTTCATTCTAGCAGAACCTTGAAATATTCACCTTGAGTCAGATTTGCCATACTCAGATGGCATTAGGGATATATAGCACTTAAGCTCTATGATGCATAACACAATTAGATTAGCAGATTCTCACACAGCACATCTTTTTAAAAGTATTGAACATGAAATGGACTTGCATAAAAAAGTTCAATCTATACATATTAAAATGTAAAGCATTTGAGACATGTAATGCACTATATACATTTTATTAAGCTACCAGTAAACTGCTTACTTATAGCTCTATGGAGTGCAAAACAGAGGACCTCACAAGTAAGTATATCCATATGACTTTACATCAGTGGTGGGCATCAACAGGTTCGCACCAGTTCGCTAGAAGCGGTAGGAGAAATTCTGTCTGGCCCCACCCATCAAAGTTTTGAAATAAAGTAGTCCTAATTCAGGTGCAATGCAGGGCTTTCCCCCTGGCCACACCCACCATACCACTCCCACAGAGTAGGTAGTAAAAAAAATGAATACCACCACTAGGCAGGCATGACTAGATCGTCTATCCAGTCACATGGCCATGCTCACAGAGTAGGCCACACTCACAAAGTAGGCCATGCCCACAAAGTAGGCCACACCCACAATGTGGTAGTAAAACATTTTGGAGCCCACCACTGCTTTACACCAAGTGGTTCCAAAGCTATAGGGAAAGTTTGGCATTCCAACATTAACTATAGCAGTGGTCAGAATTAGGATCAAGAAAGCACAGCAGCCAATATTAACAATAGCAGCTGCAACAGCAACAACAATAACAAAGAAAGAAAGTGGTAGTCCATTCTCTTTCTAGAGTAGTGAAGTGTTTCATGTGGTTTGCAATCTAGATACCCCAAGCAATAACAGTAACTAAAAGAATCAGGTCATTGTGCCAAGAATGAAATTAAAGTATGCACAATTGCTTGACTCATATTCCTTTTCTGTTATCTCTGCTTCCCTTTTTTCCTTCCATCTGCTGTCTTTGTCCTCCGCAAGGTCTAAAATTAGATTGTTTAATTCATTGGTGTACAAATCACATAATCATTCCTGTGAGAGCAGAGTTTTTGCCTCCATGCCAATGAGTTGGGCACTGCAAGTGGGTCATGAACAAACGGAGCAGGCATTCCTGTACATTCAGCCAGCTTCCCAAATATGCAGGAAAAAAATTACTCATAAAAACATACCAAGCCACAAAGAAAGAATGCCCGCCCGCCTACATGGTTCTCCTGACCAGAGCTGTACACAAAGCTCTGAAAATGATGGAAACAGGGGTGGGGAGGGCCTATGTGACATTTACAGTTGCAGAATTGGTGACAAAAACCAAGGCCACCTTATGGATGTGGAAGTAGCAGTGAACCAATATAAGACAGAGTGTACTCTGTATGGAACAAGCGAAAAATCATTCAAGCAAGTAAAAATGTGAATCACTGGAACTATAAATTCCAAAATACATATAGTGACAAAACCCGTATTAGGTCAATGAAAAAGAGACAATATTTTACAGAGGCATTTGAGAACATCAGATCTCTTCATCAGGCTAGGTGTGTGTATGTGTGTGTGTGTGTGTGTCTGTGTGTGTGTGTGGGAAATGGCCCAGGGGAAAGAAGATTTGAACTTGAGTCATCCTTGGACTTATTAGGAAGAAGAAAGGCAAAGTCTAATTCTCTCTTAAAATGATTGGAGTTCCTCTCATATGACATGTAGTAACATACAGATGACATGACACAAAAAACTAATCTCCCACATCTCACCAGTCAGTTATATTTAAATATGCTGAAACTTTGGCATCAGGAACTACATGTACAATATATATACATTCTCCCCACCCCACTCCCAAGCTCCTTATGTCTTCAGGAGGGACTAATTTAGTCTTCTCTTGATCTCCAATGCTCCCAAAAATGTTTAATATTTTTGCCACGAGAGGGCACAAGAGGGAGTTTTCATTTAATTATCAAAGGCCAGCGCCTTCTTGCATAGCTGTGCAGGTCCACTAAGGACGTTCTACAGTAATAGATTGCTGATAATTGAAGTGTTCCATCTTCAGTTTCAAGTTGTGTGCAATGAGATGAAGTTATGTACAACCCGAAAACGAAGCAGAAACACTTTAATTAGCCACAATCTGTCATGCCCAATGGCATCAGTCCAGTTGTGCTGGGAGACCTAAACATTTCATCCATAATTTCAGGGTATGGCAGCCCCAAGGTTGAGAACAGCAGTGTACAGACTTTGAACCTCTGGATGTTGTCCACAACTATCAAAACTGTAAACACACCTTTCCCAGGCCTCAGGCCCCAGAGTGGTGAAGAAAACTGTAAGAGTTGCCATTTATTTCATCTCCATAGAATGGGATACATGCCTCTGATGATGTACAGGTATTTCTCATTTTGTGATATCTTTGCTGGCTCATCATGAGATGAAGGTTTCATTCTATTCAATGAACACTGCACATACTCTGGCACCTCTGCCCTCATTCTAAATCTTGGTTTTATATAGAATTAAATACTTAATTCTAAGTCCTGGTTTTATATGGAATTAAATACTTAAGTCTGAATGGCACACTGGAGAGTAGCTAATAAAAATGCAGCCCATCTGTTACAACTGTTGATGATAAAGATATTTCAAAGGAATGTGCCAAAGCAAGTCTCTAATAATTTCCATCATTATAGTAGGAGACTGCATTAACATGCAAGCAAAAGGACATGTTTTATTGCAACCCCCATATTTATATTTCCCAATTTATTTAATAGGCATCAGAATTATAATCAGTCACAAAATGATAAATGATATCTGAGCATTGCAATCATCCCACTACTCTAGGCTTATGGATCTGGTTCTAGTAAATAAAGGAGACATGTCAGGAAACATTAGACATCTGTTAAATAGCATCCTTTCAGATAAGCAGCACAGCTTAATTCGACCATGTACTAGATTGCTATGCATGTAGGAATTATAAGTAGCTGAGAAATGGAACAAAAATGGAACAACAAACAAATGCACCTCCTTGCGGGCATTTCTGTACTTGCCCACTTTGATCTTTGCCACCACTGAAGGTTCTGCTGACAAAATCCAAGCAATTTTTTTACGGGAAACACAGTGCAGCAATGATTCTGCTGCTAAACAAGGCCTGTGTCCTGTGTGCCCTTGTTTCTCAGTTTCACAACTACAGTAGAATAGGCCCATTTGAACCAGTGGCACTTACTGAGGTTTGGCTCGCCAAATCACCAGATTCAATAGTCCTACTCTAGTGCAACTTATGCTAAGCAACAAAATTTCAACCATTGCTAAAAAAAAAAAATTCTTTTAAGGCTCATTCTCTTTTAAATCAGTAAATAATAGTTTACAAGGGCAAATAGGCAGAAACAAGCAAACAACAAATAACCAATATAAAGAATAGAATGATCTCAGTTTTTTTTAAAAAAACACCAATCCATGCTCTAATTTCTCTCTTTTTGATAATAGTTTTTGGATGAGGAATTTGGTTTAATTCAGGATGAATGCAGATGTAGCTTTTTATTTTTAAAGTAGCTAGCGCTCAGCCAAATATGATGCTTTGTTAATCATCATGAAACACAACACGAAAAGGGGGGGACTCCAAATGCCTGGCATTATGTGTTAATTACCCTTGGCTATGATAGATATACAGCCTTCTTGCAAAGCCAAAAGAGCTTCTGAGTCAATTTTTTGTTGTTCAGTTCATCGAAAAATGAAGGTGCTAAAGTCTCTCAAATTACTATGTCCAGACAAATCACAACTAGTGGAAAACACAGGCTCAAAAGGAATTGTTTCCTTCAACTATCTTCATTTCAAATAAAACACTAGGATAAAGCAACAGACTTTATTTGACATAGTGGGGAAATATAAGAGTTGTCCAAGTATAAAGAAGAGGAGAAGATCTTTTTAGCTGCAAACTTATAACCTATATCTTGGTGCAAGATAGTACACACCCCGGAAACGATCTCTTTCAGCTTCTGCCTTCTAGAAGAAGGCATAGGGTCATAAAGACCAGGACCAGCCGCTTGAGAAATAGTTTCTACCCAAAAGCGGTTCTGGCTTTGAATGCAGTGCAATACAATCTATGAGGGAGCTTCTGTATATAGTTTTTAGAGTTTTAGAGTTTTTAGAGTTTTAGAGTTTTTTAGGGGTTAAATGTGTATATATGGGGTGAGAGCATGTTGATAATTTTGTATAGTTGTATTTTGTTTAGGTTTTGTTGGGTTCTTAAGTGTTTTTTTCTCCCAATCTCGTTCTGTGCAGGACAATGACAATTTGCCATCATTGGGGATGGCTTCTGCGGTGGCAAGGGAGTTCATGGCTTCCATGGCAGCCATGGGCCTGACTCAGGTAGTTCGGGATCCGACCAGGGGCAGTGGTCACATGCCAGACTTAGTTTTCTTGTCGGAGCAGTGGCAGAGTGATATGAGATTACAGGACTTAGTCATCTCACCTGTGCCACGGTCAGATCACTATCTGGTGACTCTTGACTTTCTGGGGGCGACGCTTCATCGTAGGGAGGCAGGGCCTATTAAAATGGTCCGCCCTCAGCGACTAATGGATCCAGATGGATTCCAGAGGGAACGGGGGGATGCTTCTCTGGATCGGCTACACAATTCACCGGAGGCACTTGTCGACCTGTGGAACAGGATGGCAACAGCAGCCTTGGATGAAATTGCGCCACTGCGGCCTCTCCGCGCCCATGGGGTTAGGTCATCCCCGTGGTTCACGGATGAACTGCGGGAACTCAAACGGGCAAAGAGATGCCTAGAGCGCCGCTGGGTGAAGACCCAGGATGACTCCGATTGGATACTAGCTAGAGCTGCTATTAGGGCCTACCTAGTGGCGATGGGGGTGGTGAGGCGGCAATACTTCACCACTCTTATTGCCTCCACTGATAATCGCCCAGCTGCCCTGTTCCAGCTAACCAGGTCCCTCCTCGGTAGGGGGAGATCAGTGCCCGGTTGGCAGGGTTCAGCTGAGGACTTTGCTGACCATCTGGTGGAGAAAATCGATCGGATTCATTCAGGGCTGAATCCTGGCATGGATGGGGAGGGTCAGGGGGGGGGGAGCACCGGAGCACAGTCTTACTGTACGATCTGGGATCGGTTTGATCCTGTTGTCCCTGATGAAGTGGACAGGCTCCTTGCAGCTGTGCATGCCACTACATGTCCTTTGGACCCCTGTCCCACCTGGTTGGTGAAAGCCACCAAGGTGGTGACAGGTGGCTGGGTCGGGGCGATAATAAATGCATAATTATGGGAGGGGGTATTTCCTGCACCACTAAAACATGCTTTGGTGCGCCCCCTCCTGAAGAAAATATCCCTTGACCCAGCTGTCCTTAACAACTACAGGCCGGTTTCCAACCTGCCCTTTCTGGGTAAGGTTTTGGAGAAGGCGGTGGCACACCAGCTGCAGAGTGTCCTAGAGGAAGCGGATTATTTAGACCCCTTTCAATCATGATTCAGGCCCGGGTATGGTACGGAGACGGCATTTGTCACACTGATGGATGATCTCTGGCGGGAGCGGGACGGGGGTTATCCATCCGTCCTTGCTCTTCTTGACCTTTCAGCGGCCTTCGATACCGTCGACCACGGTATTCTTCTGGAACGGCTCAAAGGACTGGGGATCCAGGGCATTGTGTTGTCCTGGTTTTCCTCTTTTCTGGAGGGCCGTACCCAGTTGGTGTGGTTAGAGAGTGAGAGGTCCAGCCCTAGGCTCCTCAAGTATGGGGTGCCTCAGGGCTCGGTGCTCTCTCCTCTCCTATTTAACATCTACATGAAGCCACTGGGTGAGATCATTCGTTCCCACGGGGTGCGGTACCATCAGTATGCAGATGACACCCAGTTGTACATCTTGGCCTGTGGGGACCCCAGTGATGCTGTTGAAATCCTATCCGGATACCTGGAGGCCATTGGGGTCTGGATGGGGGCCAAAGGGCTTCGGCTGAATCCCAGCAAGACAGAGTGGCTGTGGATAAGGGGACCCGTGTTATCCAGGGAGCTACCATCTTTGGTACTGGATGGGGCTGTTTTGCCCCAGACAGACCCAGTGCACAACTTGGGGGTCCTTCTGGACTCACGGCTGCTGCTAGAAGAACAGGTAGTGGCTGTGGCCAGGAGGGCTTTTGCCCAACTTTGGGTGATTCGCCAGTTGCGCATGCTCCTGGACCGGGGCTCCTTGCTTATGGTCACGCACGCTCTAGTCACTTCCCGACTAGATTATTGTAATGCGCTCTACATGGGGCATCCCTTGACGACCATTCAGAGGCTGCAGCTGGTCCAGAATGCGGCAGCCCGGGTGGTGATGGGATGCGGACGATATGCCCACGCCTCACCGCTACTTTGGGAGCTGCACTGGTTACCAGTTTGTCTCCGGGTGCAATTCAAGGTGCTGGTTTTGACCTTTAAAGCCCTATATGGCAGTGGGCCAGGATCTTAGAGACCGCATTGCCCCAAGATTGTCTGCCTGTCCAACCAGAGCGGACCGGAGAGGCTCTCTAATAGTGCCATCAGCTAGGGGTGCACATCTATCCAGCACCCGAAGGAGGGCCTTCTCCATGTCCGCACCAACCCTCTGGAACCTCCTGCCAACAGATCTAAGACTTCAAAGAGAATGGCTGCCCTTCAATAAAGGATTGAAGACCTGGCTGGCAGGGCAGGTATGGGGCCCTAATGGGAACACGGTCCCCGCCTGCTGGCTTATGTAAACAATTAAGAACTCTCTCTTCTTCTTTTTATAGTGAGTGGGATGGGTGGGTGGGAAAAGGGTCTTTTAAATTGGGTGGGATATGGGTCTTTTAAAGTGTTTTTATGTGTTTTTAGAACTTGTTGTAATGCCACCCTGAGTCGGGTTCTGCCTGAGTGGGCAGCATATATAAATACGACTATTAAATTAAATTTAAATTAAATAAAGATTTATCTATCTATCTATCTAAGTTTCTTTGTGCTAGTTGAGATTTCCTTTTCAGCAGAGATGTGTTGAGAAGATTAGGTAGACAATGTTTGATTGATTTGAATAAAACCCCTATTCCATATTTTCTTCACATTCTTACCTCCCAAGCATAAATGAAAATATGTTCCAACTCCTAAGCTTAATGCAAAAACATCATAGAACTTTTACTTTTGGCTGACTAAATGCTCTGCCACTAGTAGTCTAGGTAGTAAAGTTTAAAAAGATTTCATATGGTCAACGTAAATGTCCTTGTAATTCTGGAGGAATAAATCATGTTCTTTTGCATTGCACTGTTTACCTTGATATTCCAAAAACCTCTATTGAATCATGTTTAAAACTATTTCCTGGATTTTCTGAGGCATACTATGCCCTCTTAATGCTTTCAGGGCAAAATATAAGTATTCTGTTTAATGCTTTCAGAGCAAAATTTGGCACATCTGTAATCAAAATTCCAGAAGGAAAAGTTTCAACAAATTTGTAATCAGTTTTACTAATAACATCAATTTTTTATGAGGAGTATATATTTTTAATCAGCAAATGGTGTCAGTGCACTAATTTTAGAATATGTGTACACCTAGTTGGTCAACTGTACTAATTTTGTAGAGTTGATCCCATTTTATCTCTTTACAAGGCCTGAAGGAACATGTTAAAATATTGTACTGTGTTAATTATACACTGTGAACTTTAAAACCTGATCACCTAAGCATTCATCATGGCAATAGCACTGTTTTGCTGAATAACTTAATTGCTCTTTTTGTTTCTTCCTTTAAAAAAACAGGAAAAATTACTGACTATCTGCCTATCAAGCACTAGCTGTTAGTATGGTGTGTATTAATCAATCTTGGTTTTCATGTTCTTTAATAGCTATATACTGCCTAAATATTGTTCCACATTGGGGAACAAATCATACTTACAATTCAGATCTTTTGCTTTTGGGAAACACTCACATTAACTTGATGCATGGTGTAAGTTTTTTCCTTCAAAAATCAACCCCTTGACAATGTTACTAAATTCATATTACTTAACCTTAAGAATTTGTATTTGGGCCCAGAGGTACAGATGTCCTTGCATTTACTAAACATACACTCACATATATTCTTCTATTACTGATGTTGTTAAAGTCTGAAAATTCTTTGTATGGGAAATGAGTGTCCTGTTTAAAATACTGCTTGTGATTATTTTAGCTGATCACTTTGTAGTCATAACAAGAGAGCTACTGCAACATTACATGTAAACGTTGTAGTAGGCAAATATGAATCAGTATGAATGAATGGAATAAGACATTTAGATATAAATTCTGAGGGGCAGAGATTCATTGGGTTTGCCATTGGCAGGTGCAGAGATTTTCTCAGTCAGATTTCTCTCTAGGGCAGACAATTTAGAAAAGATAAATCATGTCAGCACTTCTCACCCTGGGGCTAGAGGATCTCTAGGTCTGCCAAGCCTATGGGCATTTGTATGGAAACAGCCATGCCTTTCATTAGCAGCCCTAGACCCAACCAAGTTCTACTAAGAAAATATTTATTCTGCTGAGGAGGTGATATATTATTATGATATGATGCTTTAACATGCTTATGTTATTACTAAATATTTATATATTTTAGTTCATTTAGAAGATATGTTCTGTCAAGACATCTGACTAGGTTAGGGATGTCATACGTCCCGGAAAACCAGGATTGTCCCGGAAAAAAGATCAAAAAATTGTCCTGGCCAGTTCAATAAAAATGTTAAAATTCCAGATTTTTAAAACTTACTTATTTGTATATTGTAACACCCAGAGCCTTGCTGCAACACACTGCACATGGAGGGAGAGAAGGTGGGAAGTGCCTCCCTCTTAGTCCCTCCCCGTCTTGAACTTTTGCTCACTTACTTGCACACACGGAGGAAGAGAGGGTGGGAAGCGCCTCCCTCTTAGTCCCTGCCTGTCTTGAGCTCACATTTGCTTGGCTGCGGCTCTGCAGGTTGGGAGGGGAAAGCAGTGCCCGAGGAGGCAGAGAAGGGAAAGAAACATGCTAGCCACCAAGCCGGAGAGAGCCACCTGCACCTCGGTCTTGCCTGCACCTTGCTTCCAGTGAGTGTGTGCCTGGAGGAGAGTGTGTGATTAGACTGAGCTTGGCGCAGCAGCAGCTGGGATAATTAGGGTGAAGGCTGTTTTGTAGATAACCTGCCCATTTTTATTTATTTTATTCCACTTTAAACAACACATTAAAAAAAGTATACTTCTGTCCCGGATTTGTGGGAGAGAATTATGGCAACTGTAGACGAGTTTCTTTGGTAAATTTATATTTTGTGATTTCCTTGTTATGATTGCTGGTATCAAACAACAAGATCTTAACTTGTATAATTAAGTCTCTAAATGCAAGACCAATATGCTCAAGTGGGGGCAGCTGGTGGACAACTACATGCAGTGAGAATGAGGAGAGATACATTATCTGACTCATTTACTGGTCTGCCAGTTACTGCCAGAAACATGCAGTGATGAGGAAGTTTGGCCAATGACAAAGCCAAGAAAGTGGCTTCATTTTGGCAGCCCAGGGTTTCATTGGGACATAAACAAAGAAGACTTATAATCATTTTCTAATCATTAGTTATAGTGATTTTGAATATTTCAGTGTTCTGAAAACTGGTTGAATCTATATAACACCAAAAATAATTGTCACTGCTTTATCTGACCCTTCCTTCTCTCTCTTTCTCTCTTATATCTATATCCAATGAACAAAGTTGAATGAAAATATAAAAACAAATGCAAGCAACCACCCAAATTCACAACAGGCTAATTGTAAGGAGAAGTGGTACCCCTGAGAAGCAGGCTTAAAGAAAGTTCTAACAATGCTCAAAGAGCAAAACTGCAAGAAGAGCCAGTCCTATTCAGAAATGCAGTAGCAACGGAGGGCAGTGTTTGTTCCTTCGTGTCAGAAAGATCACCCAAATCCAGCTATTACCTGTTGTTCCAGGACTACAAATGAGAGACAAAGCACATTCTTGCTTCTGCCACCCAGCTCAGGAATTATGGGCTGCTGGGTGAACGGCAAGATTTTGATCCAAGAGGGACCACAGAAGATCAACCAGGTTTCAACTGGCTGTAACACCCAGTCAGAGGTTATTTTTGTTCTGGCACTATCTAACTGTTCTTTCTCTGCTCTATTTCTTCTCTCCACTCCCCTTGCCTCCCTCTTTTAATTTGATTTATGCCAAAACTTGCCTCACTATTAGAAGGAAATGTTGGAAGAGAAAGATAAGAACAGAATTGGCTTAAAATGGCACCATCATCCTTGCATATATCCCTAGCTCCAGAACTATGGAAAGGTTTTTTTCCCCTTTACTAAAACAACCACATCCCCTGGAGGCTGGAGATAGTTTTGAAGCTGTCTCTCTCGGCTAGCAGAACTGTAATCCAAAAAATGAATTTGCCAGACATTGTCCAATTGGATAGAAAAACACAAATGCAGCATTCATGGCCCAAACCCTCAGCAGGTTTTGTATCCACATAGTAAAGGTAAAGGTTTCCCTTGCTCGAAAGCCAGTCGTATCCGACTCTAGGGTGCAGTGCTCATCTCTGTTTCTAAGCCGAAGAGCCAGCGCTGTCTGCTTCTGCAGACGTTTCCGTGGTCATGTGGCAGGCATGACTAGACACCGGAGCGCACGGAACGCTGTTACCTTCCCACCGAAGTGGTTCCTATTTATCTACTTGCAATTTCTTGCTTTCGAACTGCTAGGTTGGCAGGAGCAGTCAGTTGTTTGTGATGCCCAGCTAGATTCAATGTAGTCCCCATTGCCATTCCTGCTTTCCGACCATCAGGACAGCCAGTTGTTTAAAAGCTACAAATGCTGCATAAGCCTCTTAAAAGAATTAGGTCTGTGGTTCTCAAAGTGGGAAACACACCTCACAGGGGGGCAATTTGATTTTTAAGGGGAGCTATTCAAGAATAAGTTATTAACAGTTAATGGCCTTTTAGGCTTCCTCCATGTGAATAGGAGTTCATTTTTTGATTAATAAGAATTATATGTCACGGGCGGTGGTAGGGTTGCCATACATCCCAGAAAACCAGGGTTGTCCCGGATTCAAGGTCAGAAAAATTGTCCTGGCCAGTTCAATAAAAATCATGTTAAAGTTCTGGATTTTTAAAACTTACTGATTGTGTATTATAATACTCCATTAAAATAAATTTTAACTCTCATCATCAAATGAGCGATTTCCATGGATATGTGGCAGGCATGACTAAACGAATGTTGTTTACCTTCCCATCAAAATGGTATCTATTTATCTACTTGCAACTACTTGCTTTCGAACTTCTAGGTTGGCAGGAGCTAGGACAGAGACGGGAGCTCACTCTGTCGTGCAATACTCGTGTCTCAAACTGCTGACCTCAAAGCCACCAAGTTCAGCATCTTAACCACTAAGCCACTGTAGTTCCTCTTAAAAGGTTTTCTGGGAGGCAAAATATGATTTGCAATTAGGCATGTGATGTGTCTTATTTGTGTGCAAGTACTGGTGTATATGTACACAGGATAACAAAAAACAATTGAAAACCATTCTAAAATAGTACATGAAGAAAAACGAGGTAGATAATGAACTGAATGGGCAGCTTTGAAATATAATGTTCTGAAAGATCAGATTTCCCAACATGGGCCCTTCTTAATGTGTTTGACATCATCACCCATCATCTCTAGACAACATGACCCCTGGCATCATGGCATTATGGCAGCAATCATCCAAAAGGTGTGGAGGGCACTAGACTGGGAAAAGCTTTGTTAAATGCCTGAAACAGCTGTCCACAATCTTGTGGCAGCCACCTCTGGTACAAATGTGATCTTATTTTCTTTGGAGTAGAAAGTTCTCATATCAAGTAATCTCGTAAATTAAAACTATTTTTAAGGTGCAGAGCACTGGATGTCAGTGTTGTAAAGCAGCAGGATGCTTAAAAATGTATTAGAATGGCAATAAGATGTGGAATAAGAGTGAGCTAAATCCAATGTTAACCCAACTAAAATTGACTCACCGAAATGAATGGGCTGTTAGTTTCTGTGGAATTTAGCCCTGCATGGCATTTATTTTAGATATTTTCAGGATAACGCTAACATTCTAATAACACACTAGTCTGCATTTCAAATGTTTTAGGTGCCATCTTCATGAAAAATAATGTCATTCCCTATAATTATCTTGAATATTAAAACTATATCTCATATAATACAGAAATTTCAGTTTACTACTAGATGCAGAGTATATTTGAGGGAAGAAAGTTTAGGAACTGCTAGACAAAAAGAAGGGATATTTTGTTACAGCCTCCTAAAAGTCCTTATAAAAAGGACTAAAAACAGTTCAATTTCAATTTCAATTTTAATTTATACCCCGCTCTACTCAGCACACGGCTGACTCAGGGCGGCATTACAACATATTAAGGGCACAGTATATAATAAAAATACAATAAGCAATCCATATATCCATACAGCAAGACAATATAACAATATAATATGTAAATAATCAATACTCAATAATAAACATAAGATTAATCACAATATAAAATATTAAATTAAAGCTACAATAACAATAACCAATACAACAGGAATTCGGAGTCCAGGTCACGTTCCCCGAAAAGTTCAGAACTCAATGCCGCAAACGGGACCAACAGTCAATGTCCATGTGACCAAAGTGTCCCCAGGAGGCACAATGGCATCCCTTCCAAGGTCCTCTGAGTGAGCACCTGCCTTCCATTCCCAGGCCGAGTAACGAGGGCCCTGGGAAGAGGCAACACAGCAGCGATGACGTGGCTCCAGCGGCGTCTCCTTTTGAGCCCTCTCAACAGGCAGGGCTTGGAGGGCGGGGAGACGCACCTGCCTCCCATTCCCGGGCCGAGTAGCGAGGGCCCTGGGAAGAGGATATGCGGCGGTGGAGCCGGGCTCCGGCGGCATCTTCTTTTGAGCCCTCTCGGCAGACAGGGCTCGGAGGGCGGGGAGATGCACCTGCCTCCCAACAGTTGATTAACAGTTCCTGTTTGATAGTCCCTTAAACCATAATTCTTTTTTTTTTACCCATACTCTGTCCTTCTTCTCTCTGAATTCCCACATTTTGCTTAAATTTATGCTTAGACTGAGCTTCACTCCCTTTAGTCTGTCTTGTTTTCCTCTGCTAACCTCCGAGTGCAGCTACAGTAGCAGTAGGGAGTAAGCTAGTGTGGGCTGCTTTGGAAGAGTCAGGCTTGTTTAGAACAATCTAACCAAGCCTGACTAATCACACAGAAGTGGTTCCTGCTGATATTATGAAGTGGCTTTATACCAAACCACTATGCTCAAATTCCAATCTGGCCAGGTTATGCTCCTATGGTAATACAGTAGACCATACTGCCAGCAACTCAACGCCGAGCATCAGGCGGTGGTTAACTATCCTGACAACCTGGTGGTATTGGAGAAGTCCACAGGGAAGGGTGATGGTCCCCAAGTGGATTAAATCCCACTTCAATCCATCTTGATGGAGGGCAGTAGCTTCATCAGTACTGGCCTGGGGCTGAGGAGGACTTTGACTACCAAAAGGACACAGGACCAGAAAGTGACTCATGCAGCTGGATCAGTGGTATGGGTGTCATGCTGCGATGCGGAAGGCAGATGAAAGGCCACAACATTATTTTTGCAGGACAGTCTTCATGGCTGACAGGAATCGGATACGGCACAATAATAATAATAATATTCAAATTAATCACTTCCCCTGTTCAGCATAGGTGAAGGGGAGTGATTTTTTATTGTATATAGATTATTCCTGATGTGCTGCATCATATATAAAAATTAAATGATCTTTTCTTTGACTTTTCTTAAAGGGTTGATCAAAAAATTGCCTTCAGCTGAAGCCACTATTGTGGACATGATTGTGGGTAGTTTCTTGACTGGCCCTTTAAGATGAAGCAAAGAAGTGATTAAGTTGCTGGTAGTCTGAAATGGTTTACTTAGTAAGCCACTTGATAATATTCACCAATGAAAGAGGCTGATGCAGCATTTGTACCTCTTAAATAAGTGGTAGTCCTACCAGATTTGTTCCCAATGATCACTTGCACTGGAGATGGTCCAAAGCAAAGCAATCTTTGCTGCATCAAAATGTAGAAGCCCCATGACAAAGGTAATAAATTTGTGGTAATGATAGGTCTAGGGTGGGCTGGTGGGCTCTGATCACTGTCTTTAAGAGCTCACCAGCACACCCCTGCAGTGTTCCAAACAGTATCTAAACACTCATGTAGTCAGCCTCTGCGGAAGGATGTATTTGAATTTTATTTTGTTTATTCCTATCATGTCCAAAGGCTAGATTTCTATTAGTTATACTAGTCAGCATAACTCAATTGTAGAATTCCAGGCCACCTTGCTGCAAGTTAAAATGTCAGGGTAGGTGTTTGCTGTTAAACACTGGATCCAGTGTTGCACTGTGGCTGGTTCTCACTGGTTATGGTGAACCGGTAGTAGAAATTCCAGGCCATGCCCACTTGGCCAGCCACACTCACCTCTCGCCCTCGCCCTCGCAGTGCCACCAGAAATGTGTCCCATTTGCCTCACGCCCAGGGCCGAACTGCATCGCCCCAATAATGTCTGTCAGTCCAAGCAGACCAGAGGAGCTCCCTAGTTCATACCTGTCAAATTTTGGATTTGGAAATAAGGGAAATTTCCCGGCAAATAAGGGATACTTGACAGATATGTTTATCCTGTGCTGCCCTCCAATGGCGGCAATAGGATTTTGCAGTCTAATTAATAAGGGATGACGGCAGGAAAGAGGGTAAAATAAGGGGTTTTCCCAGCCAATAAGAGATACTTGACAGCTATGCCCTAGTTGTACCATTAGCTAGAGGGGCCCATCTCTCTAGCACACAAAGAAGGGCCTTCTCCATGTCTGCACCATCCCTCTGGAGCCTCCTGCCTACAGAGCTAAGGTTACAGACAGAATTGCTGCCCTTCAGGAAGGGTTTGAAAGCCTGCCTTGCGGGGCAGGTGTGGGGCCTTAATGGAAGTATGGCCCCCGCCTGTTGGCTCATAAGCTAAATCCAGAGGCTCCCTCCCTCTATTTCTTGCATCCCTTTTATTTTATTTCTTTTTATGAATAGGGTGGGTGTAGTAGGGTGGGTAGGTGGGTGGGTGATTTTAGGTTTTTTAAAATATGTTTATATGTTTTTAATCTGTTGGTAGCCGCCCTGAGTCGGGTTTGCCTGAGTGGGCGGATTAAATTAAAAATTAAATTCATCTTTGCACTTCCCTTTGGGTGAGGCAAATGGGATGTGTTTCTGGTGGTGCTGGGAAGGGGAGGCCAGCCAGCGCCAGCCCACCAACCTGCCCCGCTCACCTCCAAGCAGTGCCGCTGGCAGGGACATGTTTCCAGTGGCGCTGGGAAGGGGAGGCTGGCCAACGCCAGCCCACCAACTCACCCTGCTCACCTCCCCAGGGCCACTGTCAGGGGGACAACCAGGACTCCCGTCCTGGGCCCGGAGCTGACAGGGGCCCCGGCGGTAGGCAGCCCATTTTTAAAAACTTTTTATTTTATTTTATTTTTAATCATGGTGCATGGTGCCACTGCACATGCCCCGCCAGAGGGCCTCCTGCCTCAACTTGGATCCATGGTCAAGGCTTGCTTGCCTTCAGGCTTCAGCCCACGAGGAGGGCAGGGCCCTGGGGCTGAGCACAGCAGCGGGACAGCCGCCGCCGCCATCACCTGGACCAGGTGTGTGCTTCCATGCATGCTGCTGGCCATCACGGCCTCCGCCCGCCCTGCCCCCACCATAATGCTGGGCAAAACACCCCACGACTGCCAAGTAAGCCTGGCGTCATTGGGGACTGCCTGCCCGCGGGGGGTGGGGGGTGGGAAACAGACATGGGGTGGGTGGTTGACTACCCCCTCCCGGCAGTTTCAGTGGCCCGCTGCTGTTTTTTGGCCTGCCCCCTCCCCTCCCAGGCGGGTCTGTCCATCCGTCCGTCTGTCCATCTGTCTGTCTATCTTCACGAATCCACCCTTCCTTCCTTCCTTCCTTCCACCCTTTCTTCCTTCCATCCATCCTTCCTTCCATCCTTCCTTCCTTCCATCCTTCCTTCCTTTCTTTCTGAGCCCTGGTGGTGCAAAACTGTGGTCATAAGGACTGCAGTGGCTCAAGTGGCTAAGACACTGACTGGGAGGCGAAAGGTCAGCAGCTCGATTCCCGAGTAATGCAGGACAGAATGAGCTCCCGTCTTTGTCCCAGCTCCTGCCAACCTAGCAGTTCGAAAGCAAGAAATTGCAAGTAGATAAATAGGGACCACTTTGGTGGGAAGGTAACAGCATTCCGTGCGCTCCGGTGTCTAGTCATGCCTGCCACATGACCACAGAAATGTCTGCAGAAGCAGACAGTGCTGGCTCTTCGGGTTTGAAACAGAGATGAGCACTGCACCCTAGAGTCAGATACGACCAGCTTCTGAGCAAGGGAAACCTTTGCCTTTTAATTATGTTCGTGTTGATATAAAAGTCTGTTTTTTTGGGCATAATGTGTGGCACCTTAAAGACTAAATGCTGTATTTTAATGTGAGCTTTTGTGGATCAAGGCCACTGGCTCTTTGTCTGTAATCAGAGATGAGCACTGAACTCTAAAGTTGGATACAACTGGCTTTCAAGCAAGGCTTAAAGACTAACTGCTGTATTTTAATGTGAGCTTTTGTGGATCAAGGCCACTGGCTCTTTGGCTGTAATTAGAGATGAGCACTGAACTCTAAAGTTGGATACAACTGCCCATCAATTTCTTTTGGGAAATTGTGTATTTTACCCGCCGCCACCACCCCAATGTGAGGAGAGAGAAAAGTGTGTGTGTGTGTGTGGGGGGGGGCAATAGGATTGCTCAGTACGGGCCCCAGAAATTTCTGATGGCGGCCCTGCACCTCCCAGCAGGGCTGCTGCTCTGGGACTCTTCCTCCTCATCATCTCCGTGAAGCAAGACAGCACGGTAGGTTTCTTTTTTCTTTTTTAGGGGGTTGGGGTGGGGCGGGGGCTTGAGACCACACTCACAGATAGCCACGCCCATAGATAGCTACACCCACCGAGTGGGTAGTAAAAAAATTCACAGTGCATCACTGACTGGATCACATGATTTGGCTCACAGCAGCCCGTGCCCATGCCAACTTTTTAACATGCGGTAATGTGCTACTGAAATTTACAACAATTCATTTACACCAGCATAAATACACAGTAAGATACTGTATACTACTTATACTGAATCACACATTTTACTAAGGTTCATGCTGTTTTCCAGACAAGGTCTTTAAAGAAAATCCACCAAGTGTGAAGGAGAATACTTTAGGAAGAGCAGCAAAATGGTTGAATCAATAAAAATATCTATTTACCTTTAATGTTGATTGACTACAAGGGAAAAAAGGTTTAGAGAATACACATGTCTGTGTGCCTGTAAAACTGTTTCAACTGAAATGTCTTCACGAGTTCACCTCACCAAGGAGCAGTCAAATAGTGGGTAGTGCTAAGAACCTTGAACTGTGCAATAGTTCTCACAAAACACTGAAATGAAAGGTATTTTTCTGGCATAAACCCTCTTTTTGGATAACTTGTACAAGAGTTATGTCTAAAGCAAAGATTTTGCCACTTTTGGACCCATTAATTATCCAGTAAGGGTACAGATTTTTCCTAAGGGCCAGATTTCACATTATTCATGGGATAAGTGATTGGATGTCCTAGTATAGTTTAAAAGCTAACTGGATTTGAAGAGCTACTATATTTGTCTAACACAATGGATGAGGACAGCAATCATTCCACTTAACACTATCTTTAAGGTTTTTGTTCCTTTCCATCCATTATTAACTTACTGAAGTTAAAAAAGCCACCCCTTTAAAAACGCTGTCTCTCTAATTTAAATTGCTCCCTAACATGTTACTAATAATTGTATGGGCGTGGGAATTCTTAAACAAAGGTAAAAGATAGCTTTGGTGAAAACAGCGCTTTACATTTTCTTTAAAAGATCATCCTGCTACATTTCATTTCCCTTAACGGGCACATTGTCAATTGAAACTCCCAGGAGAGATTTAATGGCTCCTGTGTCTCTGGATATTAGCACTAGTGATTTTAAATTGGTATCTATCTCCACAATGTAGAACTGGAAATGCCTGTTAAAATCCTGAAGTTCTTCGGGCTTTTTACTGTAAAACAGAGCTGCTATCTGATTAGCAGTAATTTGTCAGTCACCATCCAGCAGGCTGAAAATGGTACCCAGTGATGCACTGCAAACATTTTTACTACCTACTCTGTGGGCTGGTCAAATCTGTGGGTGGGGCCAAATCTGTGAGCGTGGCCAAACATCCTACATTATGGGCTATGGAGGTGAGCGGGGCAAGACTGAACCTGGCAGAACCTGACAGAACCTGCTGCAGTGCATCACTGATGGTACCCCAAAATGCCATGTGTACTTATGGTATCTATCCAGAGACCACATCATTAGTAGCAGCAGTACTAGCAGCTGTCACTGCCACCACCATTGTATCACAATACTAACAGTAGGATTTCTATACCACGTCTTCCTTGCTCAAATCCTGAAGTGATTTATGCTCCTTCTCCCCTTCTTCTTCTTCCATATCTAAGCAGGACAGGAAACTACCAAAATGAAGGCACCTCTTGATGAGTTCATTCTGCTGTTCCTTTTACCTGACCTAGTGAGAGAAAGATTAGCTGACAACACAAGGTTACCGTTGCCAGGGGATGCCCAATAGTGGTTCAAAAATATCACAATCTTTGAGAAGTCTCTGTGTACCCCTCCTTCTACCATTAAAATAAATCATTCAACAACAAAAAGTCAAGCAACCACTAGAAATTTATGGCTCAAGCAGCAGGGAGATACCTCTTCCTACCATTTGAGAGTGAACTCCCCACTCAAACCATAGGTGACCTTGTTATACAATTTGTGAGTAAGCTCCATATAGGTTATGGCTAGAACAAGCCAAAATAATAATTTGAGGCCTGATGCACTGAAAAGAAGTGGTCAATCTTCAGGACAGGCACAGTCTCAGAGAAGTTCAACCTCTGCATTGATGACAAACGGGACATCAAAGCTTCGTATAAAGACTACAATAATCTGGCTATGTGCTGGAGGAGAAATACTGTATAAGCATATATTATGTTGCAGTCTAATCATGCACAGGAATGATCATGTACAGGAATTCTGAAAACAATAATAGTGAAATCTAAATCAGGGGTTGCCTAACTTTTTGAGTCGGGCAACAGGTCACCTTCCCCCAGATAGTTGAGGGGGCCAGACTGGTGGTACCCTTGCCATTTGCAGCTGTTGTAAATGTGTTTACAACAGCCGTAAATTAGTCCATGGCTGATTCTGGTGGTGGCAGCGGCGGCAGCATCTGGAGTGAGGGCAGCTGGATTATTTGGTGCTGCAGGCCAGATCCAGCCCACATGCCATAGGTTGCCTACCCCTGATCTAAATGACTGGAAAGTAATGTTCTGTTAAGATATTCAGTTCTTAAAAATATAACATTACAGAATAAATGTGGAGCATGCAAAGATATCATGTATTGCCACTCCTTTCACAGCTGAGACACCAGAAAACTCTCTTTACAACACTTATATTGTGTATGAAATGCTGTGGCTGTTGGAATGAAGTGTTATATTTAGTAGGTATTCATATCATGTACACACATCGCTTAAAAGGAAAAGATTCACTTTTTGACATGCAATTTGAACACTGCTGATTCAGCTATCGTGAAACATAAAAACGAAGCACAACAGCCTTAAAATTTCCTCTTCTCATCACCCACAATTTAATTACTGGGTGGTCTAATTTTGCTGACAACCAACTCTTTCTGCTATAATCCTTTGACCTACCCTCTGGCTGGTCTCTGAAGTAGGCTCCTGAAAGAAAGGTGTTACCTGGAGATCAGATGGAAGAAGATGTGTTGTTATATGCCAAGTGATTTCAATTTAACAGCAACCCAATGAATCAATGATCTCCAAAAGATCCTGTCATTAACAGTTCTGCTCAAATCATACAAACTAAAGTCTGAGGTTCCTTTAAACTATTCTATATCTTGTTAGGTTTTCCTGTTTTCCAATTGCTTTCCAATTTGCTAGGATTATTGCCTTTTCCAGTAAGTCTTTTCATGACATGCCAAAAATAAAATTGCCTTGGTTTAGACATTGTAGATTCTAGTGAGAGTTCAGGCTTGATCTAGAATCCATGTATTTGGCAGTCTATAGTATGGATAAAGTGTTCTCCAACACATTTCAAATGATTTTTTTTTCTTTTTAGCTTTTCTCCCTGACCAGCTTTCACATGTATACATAGTAATTAGAAATAATATAACATAGATGGCCTTGGTCTCCAGCAAGACTGTTGTGTTCTAATGGTTTTCCCTCCACATGGATTACAATGTATCGGAGCCAATGTAACCTTGCCTATAGCAACAATGTAACCGTCAGCTGTATCATATAAACCCTGTAATAGGACGCGAGCTAATGACCACCAGCTGGCAGCAGCGAGCGTCCAAGCTCTCTTGGTCCGAACTCATCAAAGGCAACAGCGCGGGAAGCTTTCCCGCCACTACCTACACCTGGACAAGAAGGGCGTGACTCGCAATGACGTCACGCAGGCAGTAGCCAATGGGCTACCATGGCACCACGTTCAAATGTATTACTGCTGTATAAAAAGAGCTATCGATCCGCCATCACCTCATGTTCCCTCTGTCCACGATGCAATAAACCTGAGTTAACCCAGCCCGAGGCTGTGTCCTGTGTCTTGGTCTTCATACACCAAATTGGCGACGAGGATGGGATAATGGATCCCCAAGGAGCAGCCAGGGCACAGAGCGGGTTCAACATCACCAAACCGCAAGACTGGGAGCTGTTGGAGATGGACTTCCAGGCGGCGCTGGTGGAACTCAAAGTCAAGGAAGACGATGAGGAGCGGAAGAGGGCCATCCTCACCAGAATGCTCGGGGTGGAAACCAAGCGGACGCTGGTGGGCATCATCGCTCCGAAGAAGGTGAGCCATTTTAAGGCGGACGACATCATGAAGCTGCTACGGGAGCGCTTCCAACCCTCGAGGGCGATGTTTCCCGCTCGGAGCGCGTTTTGGAGGCGAGTCCAAGCGCCGGACGAGTCGGTTGAGGCATTCGTGGCCGCCATGAGGGTAGCCGCCGTCCCCTGCAAATGGGGCGACATCCTAGACATGGCCCTCAGGGACGGCGTGCTGTGTGGCCTGAAAGACAAGGAGGTGCAGCGCAGCTTGATGAACAAGGAGCCGCCACCCACGCTGGCAGAGGTCGTCGAGGCCGCCGAAGCCGCGGAGTCCACGAATGCTGGAGTAGACGAGATGCACCAGTGGCGTGAGTGGCGTCCCAGGGCCGGCAAAGCAGAAAATTCGGTGCACGGGAAGTCCGGACAATCGGTGCACGCAACTCGGCGGGCCTCAAAATCGTCCTCGGAAGGCAGCGACGGCGAGGAGGTCCAGAAGGTCCGAAAAGGGGGGCGCCGCTGCGATGGTTGCGGGGCGGCCCACGAACGCGCGAGATGCCCATTTAGAAAGGCTGAATGTTACACCTGCGGCCGTCGGGGGCACATTGCCAAGGCATGCAGAAAAAGAAAGGAGGGCCGGAGCCAGTCACCAGACCGTTCGACCAGACCGGACCGTCCCGCGAGGCCCAAAGATGGCGCCCAGACCACGAGGAAGAAGGACGGCGTGGGCCGCGTCTCGGACGGCAGCGAAGATGACGCCCCGGTGTTCAGCGTGTCCACGGGACAGTCCCATTACTTCGTTGAGGTACTAATACAAGGGGCCCCTATCAGGATGGAAATTGACTCAGGGTCCTCCTATTCCATAATCCCCCAGAAAGAGTTCTTGAAAATCGACCCCCACGTGCGGCCCAAACTTAAAACATTGAGGTCCACGCTACGAGATGTACAGGGAAACAGCATTCCGGTATTGGGGGTCGGGAAATTTCGGGTTAATTTCAAGAGACATTCTGCGGAACTGCCCCTAGTTGTCCTCAAGGGGGGAAGTTGTAGCCTCCTTGGGACACAGTGGTTTCAGCCTTTAGGCCTGTTCATAGGGGGAGTACATTCGGTGGGGGGGGATCCAATACAAGCGGTGTGCGACGCGCATCCCGACGTTTTTAAAAAAGGACTGGGAAAATTCAAGGGACCCCCTGTAGCCTTCGACTTAGACCCGGAGGTCCGCCCGATAAGACTCAAACCGCGCAGGGTGCCCTTCGCACTAAAGGACAAAATAGAGGCGGAACTGGACAAATTGGTGGGCCAGGGGATTCTTATTCCTGTTGATTCCGCGGAGTGGGAAACTCCAATTGTAACAGCTCTGAAGGCTAACGGGGAGGTGCGCATTTGCGCTGATTATAAGTGTACAATTAACAAGGCGATCCGCCCTAATGCATACCCGGTGCCGGTGGTCAGCCACCTTTTGGCCAGGCTAAATGGGGGAAAGTGTTTCGCTAAGCTCGATCTAGCACAAGCCTATCAGCAACTCCCCGTAACTCCCGCCACGGCCGCGGCCCAAACGATAGTCACACATAAAGGAGCGTTCCAGGTGTCGCGTTTACAGTTCGGCGTGAACTCGGCACCCGGCCTTTTTCAGTCGCTTGTGGAACGCCTCCTGAAGGGGCTGGAGGGGGTGTTGCCTTATTTTGATGACGTGTTGATAACAGGGGGGAGTGAGGCCGAACTGGCAAAAAGATTGGACAAAGTACTAACTGTGTTCGAGAAAGCGGGGCTGAGACTGAGGAAGGACAAATGTGTCTTTTTCGAAACCGAGGTCGAGTTTTTAGGGTTCCGAATCACACCCGAGGGTATTAGGCCATCCAAATCCAAAGTGGCAGCCATCAAGAAGGCCCCTCGCCCCACATCCAAAACCGAGCTACAGTCATTCCTGGGGCTCCTCAATTTTTACCATACATTCCTTCCGCGGAAAGCGTCCGTAGCCGAACCGCTTCATCGGTTGCTTAAAAAGGAGGAGACATGGATGTGGGGTGACGAGCACGAGAGGGCATTCAAAGAGCTAAAGCAACTCTTGACTTCTGACGCGATTCTAACGCATTTCGACCCCAAACGGCCGGTGGTATTAGTCTGCGATGCATCACCGGTGGGGGTGGGGGCGGTGCTTTGCCACGTGTTGGATGACGGAAGGGAGGCCCCGGTTGCGTTTTATTCAAGGTCCCTGTCCCAAGCAGAGCGAAATTACGCACAAACCGACAGGGAGGCATTAGCCATAGTAGCGGGGACCAAAAAGTTCCACGATTTTCTGTATGGCCGCCCGTTTAAAATTGTAACGGATCACAAGCCCCTGTTAGGGATCTTCACGGCAAGCAAGCCCACGCCGCAGATCCTATCCCCGAGAATGCTGCGTTGGGCTATCTTTCTCAACGCATACCAACACGAGTTGGAGTACCGGCCCGGAAAGGAGATCAGCCATGCTGATGCACTGTCGAGATCCCCTTTGCCCCTGTCGGATGACCAAAAGGCTAGAGTAGACAGAGACCGCCAGGTGTTGCTAATCGAGGTCTTGGACGCACCCCCACTAGTACCAGCCGATATTGCTAGGGCGACAGGCAAGGACAAAACGCTGGAAAAAGTGAGCTCATGGGTACAGAAGGGGTGGCCGGCATCGTCCCCGAGCACGGAATTCGACACATTCTTTCGGAAAAAGCTAGAGCTGTCCCTAGAAAGGGGGTGCCTGTTGTGGGGCCAACGGGTGGTGGTCCCTACATCCATGCGGCCGAGGGTGCTCAAACTGCTGCACGTCAGCCACCCGGGGATCGTTCGTTCGAAAGCGCTGGCCCGCAGTTATTTTTGGTGGCCACAACTGGACGCGGACATTGAGCACATGGTCGGCACTTGTGAGGCATGTCAGGGATCCCGTCCAGAGGAGGCTCGCCTCCCGCATAGGGAATGGGACGCAGCAAGGGGGCCGTGGTCCAGAGTACACATAGATTTCGCTGGCCCATTCCGAGGAACCATGTTTCTCCTGGTGGTGGATGCGTTCTCCAAGTGGCTGGAGGTTATCCCAGTAAAGAGCACGTCCTCCGCCACGACAATTAGCCAGCTACGGAGAGTCTTTTCCACGTTCGGTTTACCCGACACGTTAGTCAGCGACAACGCGAGTTGCTTCACCTCCTCGGAGTTCGGAGCATTCATGGCGACAAACGCAATTCGGCATGTCACATCCGCACCGTTTCACCCGGCCACGAATGGCCAAGTGGAACGGTTGGTGCGTACAACAAAGGATGCGCTTCGGCGCATGGGCCCGGGGGACCTAAATCACCAAGTATGTCAGTTCTTATTAGCGTATAGGGTGACCCCCTTAGCGTCAGGTTACTCGCCGGCAGAGCTCTTGATGCGGCGAAAACTGACCACGATTCTGTCCAGGCTAGACCCGACGAGAGTCGAGGAGAAGGGAAAAAACATAGGGCTGGCAGTCTCGAAAGGATTCGCCGCCGGCGACCCTGTTCACTGTAGAAACTATGCCAGCGCAGGGCCAGCCTGGGTGCCGGGGACGGTAGTAGAACAGACGGGGCCAGTGTCGTACCGGGTCGAGACCAGCACAGGTCTCCTCTGGAGGAGGCACGCGGACCAGCTGAGGCACCGAGTGAGCGTACCAGACAGTGGGGCTCATCAACAGGATTCAGCGTTAGGGTTCTCCCCCACCCGCTTAGCCCAAGGGGGAGACATCAGCGGACAACAGTCCCAAGCAAGGGGGGAAGGAAGAAGCAGCGGCCCCGACTCATATCCTTTTGATAAACCAGTTCCATCAGAGGCCGGGGAAGGGGGAGAGGAATTCGCGACCGCTGCCCCCGAATGTAATTTTGGTTTTGGTTTTGCGAGCCGGGGGGGTTTTCAGGAGTGTTCCCCCACCCATCCAAGCGAGAAGAGGGGTTTTTCGTTAGTCCCCAGTGCCCCCGGTTCTTCCCTAAGAGAGAGCACACCTCCCGACAACGCCGCGGAGCCGCGGCAAGTCACTAACGAGTCTCCCTCTCCAATTACAGGGCAGGAAACCAGGGGACAAAGAGAAGGTAGCAAACCCGGGCAAAGGCAGCCCGCATCGAGACCCCAGCGTGTTCGAAATAAGCCATCTTGGCTGAGAGACTTTGTCTCCTAGGGGGGGAGTGTGTTTGAGTGGGGGCTCGAGACTTTGTCTCATCCTAGGGGGGAGGGGTGTTGTGTTCTAATGGTTTTCCCTCCACATGGATTACAATGTATCGGAGCCAATGTAACCTTGCCTATAGCAACAATGTAACCGTCAGCTGTATCATATAAACCCTGTAATAGGACGCGAGCTAATGACCACCAGCTGGCAGCAGCGAGCGTCCAAGCTCTCTTGGTCCGAACTCATCAAAGGCAACAGCGCGGGAAGCTTTCCCGCCACTACCTACACCTGGACAAGAAGGGCGTGACTCGCAATGACGTCACGCAGGCAGTAGCCAATGGGCTACCATGGCACCACGTTCAAATGTATTACTGCTGTATAAAAAGAGCTATCGATCCGCCATCACCTCATGTTCCCTCTGTCCACGATGCAATAAACCTGAGTTAACCCAGCCCGAGGCTGTGTCCTGTGTCTTGGTCTTCATACACCAAAAAGACTTCTTCTCATTTCAAGATCTTTTCTGATTCCTTCACAGCTGCCCTTCAGAGTCTCAACATTATAAACCAGTAGTGGTGAACCTATGGCACACGTGCCAGACATGGCATGCTCAGGTATTTCTGTTGGCATATGTGCTGCCACCCCAAGCACAGAGTTCACCCCCCTCTGCCCAGCAGCAAAATGGGAGCGCTTCTTCCCTTCCCCAGCACAGAGTTCACCCCACCCCACTGCCCAGCAGCCCAATGGGAGTGCTTCTCACCCCCCCAGCACAGAGTTCACCCTGCCCCTCAGTTTGGGCACTCAGTTTCTAAAAGGTTTGTCATCACTGTTATAAACCATTGTGAAATTTATGATTAAACAACAACATTTAGGAACCAGTGACACCCATTGCTTTGGTGCGGCCCTCCAGAAGAAAATATCCCTTGACCCAGCTGTCCTTAACAACTACAGGCCGTTTTCCAACCTGCCCTTTCTGGGTAAGGTTTTGGAGAAGGCGGTGGCGCGCCAGCTGCAGAGTGTCCTGGAGGAAGCGGATTAGCTAGACCCTTTCAATCAGGATTCAGGCCCGGATATGGTACGGAGACAGCATTGGTCGCACTGATGGATGATCTCTGGAGGGAGCGGGACGGGGGTTATCCATCCATCCTTGCTCTTCTTGACCTCTCAGCGGCCTTCGATACCATCAATCACGGTATCCTTCTGGAACGGCTCAAAGGACCGGGGATCCAGGGCACCGTGTTGTCCTGGTTTTCCTCTTTTCTGGAGGGCCGTACCCAGTCGGTGTGGTTAGAGAGTGAGAGGTCCAGCCCTAGGCTCCTCAATATGAGGTGTCTCAGGGCTCGGTGCTCTCTCCTCTCCTATTTAACATCTACATGAAGCCACTGGGTGAGATCATTCGTTTCCACGGGGTGCGGTACCATCAGTATGCGGATGACACCCAGTTGTGCATCTCGGCCCGTGGGGACCCCAGTGATGCTGTTGAAATCCTATCCGGATGCCTGGAGGCCATTGGGGTCTGGATGGGGGCCAATGGGCTTCGGCTGAATCCCAGCAAGACAGAGTGGCTGTGGATAAGGGGCCCCATATTATCCAGGGAGCTACCATCTTTGGTACTGGATGGGGCTGTTTTGCCTCAGACAGACCCAGTGCGCAACTTGGGGGTCCTTCTGGACTCGCAGCTGCTGCTAGAAGAACAGGTAGCGGCTGTGGCCAGGAGGGCTTTTGCCCAACTTCGGGTGATTCACCAGTTGCGCACGCTCCTGGACCGGGGCTCCTTGCTTATGGTCACCCACGCTCTGGTCACTTCTCGACTAGATTATTGTAATGCGCTCTACATGGGGCTGCCCTTGACGACCATTCGGAGGCTGCAGCTGGTCCAGAATGCGGCAGCCCGGGTGGTGATGGGATGCGGGTGATATGCCCACGCCTCACCGCTACTTCGGGAGCTGCACTGGTTACCAGTTTGCCTCCGGGTGCAATTCAAGGTGCTGGTTTTGACCTTTAAAGCCCTATATGGCAGTGGGCCGGAATACCTTAGAGACCGCATCATCCCAAGAGTGTCTGCCCGTCCAACCAGAGCGGACCGGAGAGGCTCTCTAATAGTGCCATCAGCTAGGGGTGCACATCTATCCAGCACCCGAAGGAGGGCCTTCTCCGTGTCCGCACCAACCCTCTGGAACTTCCTGCCAACAGATCTAAGACTTCAAAGAGAATTGCTGCCCTTCAGGAAAGGATTGAAGACCTGGCTGGCAGGGCAGATGTGGGGCTCGAATGGGAACACGGTCTCCGCCTGCTGGCTTATGTAAACAATTAAGAACTCTCTCTTCTTCTTTTTATAGTGGGTGGGATGGATGGGTGGGATATGGGTCTTTTAAAGTGTTTTTATGTGTTTTTAGAACTTGTTGTAATGCCGCCCTGAGTCGGGTTCTACCTGAGTGGGCGGCATATATATAAATATGACTATTAAATTAAATTAAATTTTTGGTTTCGGTTTTGAATGTCACTCCTTTACAACTAACCAAGACTATTTTCTTAGTAGAAATATAGTGTAGCACTTGAAATGACTTTTTACAATTATACTTTTAAAAAGTGAATAGTATACTGTACTAAAGAATGCCTCCAGTTATGGGTTTCAAGTGGTCATGAATGACTGCTTATGCCTCTGTATTAAAAAAAGCCTCACTAGACAAGAACTCACTTACAAAGGACTGCATTATCATGCGGCTATGTTATTGTGCAAAAGAGCAAGCAAACCTTCTATGATACAATTCTAAAAAATGGGAGCAGCTGAAACAAAAAATTACAACTTTAAAACTTGGCTTCAGATCACCATCTGTGTGAGTTGCACAAACAGATTTTAAGTTATGATTTTAAAAGTAAAACCACTTTACCTCCATTCAGAAACAGGAAATCTTAATTTACCGGTGTTCTGAATCATTGATACATAAGCACAATATCCTATATTCATAAACTGGAGGTTTTATGAATAACTGAATTATGAACATATTATGGAAAATGAGACATAACCTAGAATGCCATGTCACTTTCTTTTCCATAAAAATGTATTATTCTTGAAATACATGATAACACCCAAAAAAAGGCATTGAACTATAACTCTGTTTCTAGATAACCCCTTGTGATACTATAAAACTATTCCTTTCCCTCTCTTTTCCAAATAGAATATAACACATACATTTTCACTATGGACCATGTCTGAAAAATAAACAGATGAAGATAGCTAACATCTTTAAACTCTACATATACCCCTGAATTTCTAGTGACACTTAAAACCAAGTAGGCCAGTATTGTTCAGTCTATTTCAGTTACTATTAAGATTAACACTCCTCCATGCTGAATAAATATACCCGTGCTCTTTTCTTTCTTCAGTTTATGTCTTTAAAGATGGGGGAGGGGGGCACTGACCTTTATGTTTCAACTGGTGCAAGAGTGTACCATCTGAATGTATTAGATCTACAATTTGTTTTTTTAGTCATAGCGCAGATTTACATTATTCCAGCCAAAAGGGCAACATCTATTTTTTGAGCAGCATCTCTACCTCTAGTCAGAGAAACATTTAACTAGGTGTCATTACCTGGTAACATATAAGACTACTGCAAGAGCTTACAGGTATGGCTTTCATCCATACCCGTCAAGCACGGTTCTGGAAAATATGGGAACTGCTCCGGCCTGGGTGCGCATGCGCAGCAACAACTCCTTTGTGCATGTGCAGAATCCCTTTGTGCATGTGCACCGCTGCCTCTGATGGGCATGCATGTGCAGTAACCCCTTTCCCCGCCGTTCAAAATGTGGGATGGTGGCGGGAAAGGGGAGGAACGAGCACTGGAATAGTGGAAATCCCGGCCAATACGGGATACTTGACAGGTATGCTTTCATCAGCTAGGCAAAACAGATTATTAATGCATCCTTCAGAAAAGACCATATGCCATCCCGCCTGAAGGATAGTGCAAAAGCATAAACAAATCTGGCCACTGAAGATCTCAATAATTTTAGGCCAATGTCTAATATCCTGTTTATGGGTAAGCTAGTGGAGAGAGTGGTTGTGGACCAATTGCAGGCATTCTTGGAGGACACCAATAGTCTTGATCTACTTTAGTCAGGCTTCAGGCTGTGTAATGGGACTAAGATACCATCGGTTGTCTTGCTAGGTTAAATGCTCCAGGAGGCTGGGAGCAGTGGATCTCTGTAGGTCCTCCTGGATCTTTCAGCGGCTTTCAACACTGTCAACCATTGTATTTTCAAGGACAAATTATTGGGTTAGGCACTGGTGGTTCTGTCCTGTACTGTCTCCAGTCCTTCCTGGACAACTTTGTTCAGAGGGTTTAGCTTGAGGGGGGTGGGGTTGGCCACATGGGTACAACAATCATCTTCCCTGTGTTGTTTAATATCTACATGAAGTTGCTGGGTGGGGTCATACAGAGATTTGGAGTGCAATGTCAACAAAATGCTGACTCCTTTTCATTGTTGGCAGTGGATGCTGTTCAGGTCCTGAACCCCTGCCTGGCCATGATAATTGACTGGACAGAGGCTAACAGGTTGAGGTTGAAACAGACAAGACAGAGACCCTGTTTTTTGGAGGGACTCCTGCTTGGTTGGATGATTGCTGACTTTATCTGAACAAGATGGTTCTCCTTCTGAAGGTTCAGGTTCAGGATCTGCCCATGATCCTGAACTGGCTCTTTCTAGGAAATAGCTGTCATGGCCAGGTTGACCTTTTCTCATAAAAATCTTTCTTGACACTGGTTCACACATTGTTAATCTCAAGAATTGATTACTGTAACACGTTCTGTGTATGGCTACCTTCTGAAGATGGTACAAAACGTGCAGCAGATGCAGAATGTGGCTGTGAGACTCATGTCAGGATTGCAGAGATTTGACCATATCTCCCCAATCCTGGCTTACCTTCATTGGTTACCTGTAGATTTCTCTGCTTAATTGAAGGTCTTGGTATTAACTGATAAAGCCCTAAATGGTTTAAGACCTCAGTACCTGCTCAAGCACACCTCCTTAACAGATCATGCCCGGACAACATGATCTTCCCAGACAGATAGGCTTAGGATATCCACCCCAAGGGAAGCTCAAAAATCATTATAAGAAATTGGATCTTTTTCTGTGGTGGCCCTGATCTTATGGAATGCTTTACCACTTCACATTCAGCAGGTCCTATTTTTGCAAACATTCTTCTAACTAGCAAAAGCTGTATTATATAAGGAGACTTTGAAGAACATTTTGCCCAGGAACAACCTCATCCTCCACCAAAATTCTCTTGGTTTTTATCTGCCATCATTGTGCTTGATTAATATATACTTCTCAATATTGCTATGATTTATTCATACTTCGTATTTCTCTAGTGACAATAGAATGCACAGATCTTCTGCACCACGTTTTCATGTTGACTGTTCAATTTCACATCTAACCTTAAGAGAGCACGACAGATAGCAGGTAACAAGTAAAGTAACATGCAGGAGATCAGGTTGGGGTGTACATTGGAAGAGGATAATATGGACAGCATGAATGAATAGAAGAGGAGGTGGATGGCCACTATTTTGCAAGCTTTTTCCCCAAAAAGAAAGAAAGAAATGGACAGCAACGTTGTTAAGCTTTGTATGTGTATAGTATATACAAAAAGAAGGTGATTGATAATGATAGTCAAATCCCAAACAACATAAGGCTCCTTCAGTTTATGATTTAAGGTCCAAATATGCCATACAGTGATGTATCAGAAAGTAAACAAACAAACAAACAAGACAAAAAAATCTGTGGCACCTTCAAGACTAACTCCTGTATTTTAATGTTAGCTTTTGTAGATCAAGTCCACTTCATCAGACATAAGAGTGGATATCCATGTGATATACACAAAAGATATGTCATATGTCTGATGAAGTGGACTTGATCCGCGAAAGTTAACATTAAAATATAGGAGTTAGTCTAGAAGGTGCCACAGCGTTTTTTTGTCTGGTTTTGTTTTGTGTACTCTCTAATATGCTTGCACAGACAAACACGGATACCACTTCAAAAATTTATACAGTGATATTTATCTCTAACTTGCAAAATTGGCTGTGTTTAATTTACCTCTCCCTCTGCAAATATTCCTAAGCTCTGAAAGCACCCACCAGTTCTGTAACTAGCTCTGACAGTTTTTATAAAATTGCATGGCCATCTATGAATAATAATACTGCTTACCGTATTTATTCGTGTATAACACGCAAAATTTTATACCAAAAAAGAAATCAAAGTTTGGGTGCGCGTTATAAACGAGGACTGGTGTCCCACCCCCGTCGCGAGCCTCTTTTACTTCCTTTTTAGAATTGGGTCGGCTGTCTATTGAAGGGGAGGCGGGGGTGTGGCTTTGAAGAAATTGACGGGATCTGATTGGGTGGCGCGGGAGACGAGGCATGGCCCGGAGTAGCTCGCAGTTCGAGCGAGGCTCCTGGGGGTCGGAAGTGCTCGTTTCGGATTGCATTTTCTTTACCCTGCAACAGGTGGGTCTGATTATCCCCCCCTCCCTCAATGTTTTAAGGCGTGCTCTTATGAACAAGCTTTTTCACCGATATAACTGGTACCCGTTAGATGGCAGCGAAGAAACTGGAGAAACAGATTTTCCTGCCAACTGGGACACTGATGAAAAATTAACTCGAGAAGAATGGGAACAACTCTTTGGTGTATCTGATGATGAATCTGACTTTGATGCATTTTAAAGTAAGGGGGATGAGTGGAGCTCTCTCTCAGTGGTCGTAGGTGATGTGCTGCGGCCAATCCTAACAGCACTCAGGATATAGTCAGTGGAAAAGAGTTTGAAGCATTTTAAATAAATAGTGTTACCAGTAATTTTATTTCGGCATTGTGCTTACACCAGTTTACGTTGTCAATAAATGTTTTTTTTCATGGCCGCACGTGTTCAACAACGTTTTTTTGTCAATTACAATGCGTGGTGTGAAACAAAATTTTATACCGAGGTTTCATGGAAAATTAGGGGTGCGCGTTATACACGAGTGCGCGTTATACACGAATAAATACGGTATTTAAAAATTTGTTTTTATTGCCTAGGAACTTTGTTAACTAAGTCTGTCTCACTTACTGTCTTCTAGACAGCTGCCGCCAAACAGAAAATAAAGAAAAACAGTCTGACAGTTTTCATGTTCTAATTGAATAAGAAAGAACAAATAAAAATAATTCTACACAGGCTAGAGACATCTAGAGAGCAATAGAAAATAATTCTGAACAAAATGTCAGATGAACAGAAAATGAACAGCATGGGGAAAATCAAAATACAAGCAATAACAGAAAAGCACTTAAGTGCAGTACACATTCTTCTATCAGAACGACCTGACTTCTTTTGGAGAAGCCATCTATCTCTCAGCTTTCCCACTTCTTAGCTCCATAGTTGTGTGAGACAGCTTACTTTGGATGTGAACTTATCAAGGAAAACATATTGCCTTGAATCCCATTGGGGATTTACTCCAATATAAATATAATTGTGGGGGGAAAGCAGGGGAAATTGCCACTCCTGGACATGCAATGTGGCATACTGCCAGGAATAAAAGTGGTGACTTGTTAATTAGTGGTAATTAGCAGCATAAATCCCCAATAGGATTCTGACTCTTTAGTTATGTTTTGAGGCACAAGAAACCATTTTGGTCCAATGGTCCACCTAACCCAATATGGTCTACTTTGAGTGGCAACAGCTTAAAGCAGAGATATTCCATATTATTTTGCCTCTCATTTTTTCTGTTTTCTTAACTGGAGATTTCATGGATCTAAAATAGGATATTCTGCATTTTAAGGCACACACTTCCATGGACATATGTGTAAGCCTTAAATGTTACGGAAAAGAGACTGTTACATTGTGATGAAAATGAAGGAACTCATAGATCTGAGATATATGAAGTCTCCCTAAAAATATTCTAGTATAGAAGCATAAAGACATCACTGCACTATTACAATGAATAGCAAAACAACAAAGATAATCCAACTTTAAAATATCACATATGTATTGGTATGGTTTTTCACAATTTGTTGGTTGTTGACTGGTCATATCCTCTGTTGTGCAATTAACAGTGTTGAATGTAGTAAAAATTATCTCATTCATGCTATTAAGATTTATAACAAGGCCCTCTAGTTTTTTTAATATCCCTTTTACTAAATACTGTTTTTATGCCCATAGTCAGTTAGTTCATTTTATAACTTTGTTTATTTGCATTTTTATATATTATGAAATGTAGTATTGTCAACTTAGTCCTGTTCATTTCAGTTTTACAATTTCCCTAGTTCACCTCAGTTTCCATGGAAACCTGGATTGGTATGACAACAGAGAATAAAAATATGAGGACAGTTGTTCAAGGATATAAATGATCTCAATATAGAATTCCATGGATTATATACCTGTTAAAAACAATCTAGTTATTAGCATTTGAACTATGTGGATTCTAGAAACTGAAATTGTAGATTTTATAGGATAGGCGTAGAAGAGGCATAGCCTAATTTACTAGTCTGTTTTTATTAGTTAGTCATGCACCTTAACTAGAAAGACAAGATAGAATATTGGTTGAGGAACATTGAAAGAAAAAAATAATAGGATTATCACAATGCATACAAATGGAAAACCATTTGAAGATATTGGTTTGAGTCATGATCCAGTGCATTGGACTTGCACAAACTTCAGAGGGATTAAGATCCTTCTTGCAGCTCATAGTGGCAAACTAGTATGACCAATGTGAGAAACACAAGCTAATTTTTTTTAAAAAAATCTTCACCTGTGGCTTCTGTTTCAATATGTCTTATGCCACATGTGGCTTTAAAAAGCTATCATTCCATAAGCTTTGTGGGAAACTATCTATCTGGAATGGATTCAATTTCATTTGTTTTTCAGGACATATGTCAGCAGATAATAGATACTTCTACTGTCCCTCACTTGAAAATGCATGCAGATTTCCTCCTGTTGATCTGATTTCTTCTGTTCTAAAAAGGTTGAACTATGCTACTAAGTGTCAACACCTCTTATCTACATCAAAGTAGGGTAATTTGTGGTAATTGAATGATGTGATCATTAGAAGCAGCAATAATGAGAGATTTATTCTATGCCACATCAGAAAACTCTTTTTGGGTCAATAAACTTGAATTTGGAAGAATCAAGAATGAAGAATTTCAAATAAAGGTGTGCTGATAAGAGAATAGATACCATATGGCTTTTAGACTATTCCTCCTAATGATTAGGAATGTAAATCATGACTTGGTTAGTCTTTCTGCAGGAAATGGGAAAACATTTCCTGCAGGTGGGATGGCAAATTAGGGAAGAAGGTTCAAAACTGATTTTTCTTCCTCCTCTTGACCACAGATCCTGTACCTTTTACATTCCATGATAACACTTTAATGGTTCTCATACTAGGTGTTGAGGAAAAGCAGACCGGACATAGTCTTTCTACAGGAAACTCATCAAAAGTCTAAAGATACAAATATTTTTTTTTAGGAGGGATGCAATACTATGAAAAGTCATATGGAACATCAAAAGCAAGGGGGGGGTCGCAATCTTGATTTCGACTAGATTGGGGTTTGAGATAATAAATAGTACTTTGGATTCAGAGGGTAGATATCTGAAAGTAAAAGGGAAAATAGAGGAGGACGAAGTAACCTTGGTGAATATATATGCCCCAAACGATCATCAAGCTGAATTTCTAGAAAAAATGCGCAAAATTTTGATAAAAGAAAAAACAACAAAAATGATTGTGGCTGGTGACTTTAATTTGGTAAGGTCAAATTTGGACTGTACAAATATATCAAGATGTGGAAAAGGTATTAGAGGACGGATCTTGGATAACTGGATGGCTGCCTTAGGTTTGAGAGATTCCTGGAGAGAGATTAAGGGGTCAGAAAGGGCATACTCCTATTTTTCACAAATTCACAATTCATACTCCAGAATAGATTATATATTCATAACTGAAAATATGGTTAAAAATATGGAGGATACTGAGATAGGAATTTTTAAAGAATCAGATCATGCTAAAGTGGTTTTAGAAATGAGAATACAGAATGAAAGCAGATCAAGAAGGAGCTGGAGATATGATGTTAATCTATTTAAAGATCAAAAGTACAAAGAACAAATTATGGAGAGTTGGAAGAAAATTTGGCAATGGAATGATAACGATGAGGTAAATTTTAATATGGTCTGGGATGCCATGAAGTCGGTTTTTAGAGGGGAATATATTAAGTTGGCAAGCAACAGATATAAAAAGAATAAGTTAGCACAGGATAAAATTGAAAACGAGATAAAGCAGTTACAGGACGAACATTCAAAAACGAAGGATAAGAAAGTTTTTGCTAATCTACAAAGATTGAAGGCTGAATTGGTAGGTAAAGATATAGAAAAGGTGAAAAGAGATTTGGCCTATTTAAAAAGAGAATACTTTGAATATAGTAATAAAAATTCAAAATTATTGGCAAAAGCAGCAAAAGACAAAAGGGAAAAAAGGGAAATTGGAGTTTTGATAAATAAACAAGGAGTAAGATATAGAACAGACACCAAGAAACGATGTCCACATTATCTTAGGAGACTGGAATGCAAAAGTAGGAAATCAAAAAGTGGACGGAATAACAGGCAAGTTTGGTCTGGGAACACAAAACGAAGCAGGGCAAAGACTGATAGAGTTCTGCCAAAATAACACACTAGTCATAGCAAACACCCTTTTCCAGCAACACAAGAGGAGACTCTATACATGGACATCACCAGACGGCCAACATCAAAACCAAATTGACTACATACTTTGCAGCCAAAGATGGAGAACCTCCATACAGTCAGCAAAAACAAGACCTGGAGCGGACTGTGGCTCAGATCACAATCTACTGATTGCAAAATTCAGGCTCAGACTGAAGAAAATAGGGAAAACTAATAGGCCGGATAGATATGATCTATACAACATACCCAAGGAATACACGGTGGAGGTGAGGAACAGATTCAATGGTCTGGACCAGATAGACAGAGTACCAGAAGAATTATGGACAGAGATGAGAGACATTATGCAGGAGGCAGCAAGGAAAACTATACCAAAAGAAAAGAAGCACAAGAAAGCAAAGTGGTTGTCGGATGAGGCTCTTAAAATAGCAGAGGAAAGAAGGAACGCAAAAGGCAAAGGAGAAAGAAAAAAAATACAATCACTTAAATATAGAATTTCAAAGAAAAGCAAGGAGAGATAAGGAAAGCTACCTAAATGAACAGTGCAAAGAAATAGAGGAAAACAACACAAGAGGCAGGACTAGAGATCTCTTTTAAAAAATTGGGGAAGTCAAGGGAATGTTCAAAGCAAAAATGACCACGATAAAAGACAAAGATGGCAAAGAGTTAGCGGAGGCAGAAGTGATAAAGAAAAGATGGAAAGAGTACACAGAGGAACTTTACAAAAAAGACCTAAACACCCCGGATAATAACAATGAGGGGGAAATTGAACTTGAACCAGACATCCTAGAGAGTGAAGTCAGAAAGGCACTAAAAAGCACGGCAAATAACAAAACCAGTGGAGATGATGGTATCCCAGTTGAATTCTTCAAAGCCTTAAAAGATGATGGAATCAAGCTACTACATGCTATATGCCAGCAGATTTGGAAAACGAAACAGTGGCCACAGGATTGGAAAAGATCAGTATACGTCCCAATCCCAAAAAAGGGCAATGCCAAAGAATGTTCAAATTATTGAACAATTGCGCTCATCCCACAAGCTAGCAAAGTGATGCTCAAGATAATACAGGATAGACTGCAGCAGCATGTAGAAAGAGAACTACCAGAGGCTGGATTCAGAAGAGGCAAGGGGACTAGAGATCACATTGCCAACATACGTTGGATCATGGAGAAAACAAAGGAATACCAGAAACAAGCTTACTTCTGTTTCATTGACTACACCAAGGCCTTTGATTATGTGGACCACAACAAAATGTGGCAAGTAATAAAAGAGATGGGAATACCAGAACACCTCATGTATTTGACGGGCTGTCAAGGAGACCACAGCTCAAAGACCCCACAGAATCCCCATCCAGGGCGGGCAGCCACCATCAATTTAAAATAAGCCGTAGTCAAGAGGTTGTTTCCCATATGATTTTTCTTGCAAAAGATGATTCTTGATACAGTAGTTCCCAGCTCCTGCCAACATAGCAATTTGAAAGCAAGAAACTGCAAGTACTGTAGATAAATAGGGACCACTTTAATGGGAAGGTAAACAACATTTCATGTGCTCCGATGTCTAGTCACGCCAGCCACATGACCATGGAAACCTCTGTAGACGCAGATAGCACTGGCTCTTCAGCTATGAAGCAGAGATGAGCACTGAACCTTAGAGTCGGATATGCCTGACTTTTAAGCAAGGGTGACCTTTGTAATGGTTATTCAAAGGATGATAAGTAATCATTTAAAATTACTTTGTGTATTGTAGAATGTGTAGCCAATTAGAATTAAGATGCCTTGTCAATCAAGTGAATTGCTGTAAACCCCACAAGGGTCAGTTAGCATACCAGCTCACACACTCACTGTCATCAGCCCAAGGACACTCAATCTGGGAATCTGACATTTTGATCAATCTCATGAAGATGCCATTGAGATGGAATCTAAGGTAAGCACCTTATGTAACTTACAGGTGCATGGCCAGCTGCACTGGCCAGATGTCCCAAATGTCACATTTTGGGAATTTTCACATACCTGAGATGGGAGGTGTGAGTGGCCAAAAACATATAAAAACTGAGGGATTTTGCATCTCGTTAGCAGACTTCCAATTTGGGGGGAACCCCTGTGCAGTTTTCCTTTTAATACGCCCTGAATGGGAGACCTCAAGACAAACATTCATGGGGGATCAGAGATGCCTGCTTTTCACTTATTTAGCTTTGCTGAAAACCTTTAATTTCTTTTGTTCGTTATTTTATTTTGTTCATTTTAAATGCCTTTATCTGCGCACCATTTCAATTTATTTTTGTAACAATAAATTGCTGCTGAATTTGAAGAATTTTCATAGCCTCATTCTTCTCCTCACAAAGAAGAGAGGGGAATTTCCAGAGGTCAGCTTAGAGGCCATCAATGGACTATTCTTTAAAGGTCTCTAATGGAGGGGTTGCCAGAAGACAGGGCAACGGCCTTGAGAGTTTCGCTTCTTTGCAAGGAGTGTTATCTGGACTGCAGGGCTTTCATTTTCCTAGATAACTCCTCTTCACCCTGAAGGCTAGCTGATCTCTGCCAAGTGTCATCAAAGGGAGGGATGGCATTAGATGGGCTAATTTGGAAACTGGACACCTTAAGGGTCCAGAATCACCATTTTATTATCCAGTTTAATTCTGGGCTCCGAGAGGTCAGCGCAGCTCAAAACGCTGTCTGCTCATGCAGAGAAAAACCTCTCTTTGGCATGCTAGCCCTGGTCAAAGTCAAAGGTAAATTCCAGGCTATGACAGGGGCCCGTCTGTGCCAGCCTCGACACTATAATAAACGACCCTGATAACCTTTACCTTTAAAAAATTTCTTGACCCACTCTTGAAACCACCTTTTCTTCCCCTGAGGTCATCCCCCTCCCCTTCACCCTTCCCCTTGAAGTAGACTCACTCTCAAACCCCACATGAGGATCCCTTGGAATAAAGTTCTAAGGAGGCGCCCAGAATGGCAATGCAGTCCATGGAGCCTCCGTTTCCCTCCGGAAGGAGAAAAGCAGAAGACAGGAAGGGACTTATTTTGGAGGAGGATCTTTTCAATGGACGACATTTCACTTTCTGTCCTCCCTGTTTCCTTCCTCTCTAGGAAGAGTGACTCTATGCAATTAACCCTTTGTTTCGGGATTTTTACATGTTTTTTCTTCAATCCTGGAAAATCCCAGAAAAATGGGACATATGGCAACTCTAGTCACAAGTCATATATATATGTCCTAGATAAAATATAGACAGACTCAATTCAGACATTTTAGATAAAATTTAACTTGTATTACCTGTTTTAGAACTTTTATATCAACAAACCTAGGTTATCACATTTTAGATGAAATAACGTACCACACCATATGCCTTTTAGCTCATGTTTTTGACTAAACTCTTTTAGTGTAATTTATTTTGTACTGGTCTATGACTGTAATAAAGATTGCATCAGGCGGTCCTTTACAAGCAATGATGTTACAAGTAGTGATGTTAGTTTGTGCTCATGTCTACCATCCATATCCTCCTGCTAAATTCCAAATATGACAGTCAATATTTAGTGGCACCAATGGTAAAATTCATTTATGAATAACAATTGTTAATAGGGATGGGATTTGGGGGCTATACCAAATGAAAACACCATAAATGAGTCTCTTTCTTTAATTTTTTGAGGTCTTTATGACTGCCCAATGAGAGTGCCTAAAAATTATAATATTATAATTCCAAAAAAAGTGGATATCATAAATTATGGATCTCTTATGTGTTTCCATTATTGGGTGACGTCAGTGTGTCATTACCCCACTTTGTCCTTTACCCCCTCCTGCAAACTCTATTCTTCCGCCAAACAAAAGTAACTCATCCAAATTGACCATCAAAATGAAATGAAACAGGAGCTCCCTGAAATGAAAGCAATGGAAACAGGTTGTCCAGATATTTGCCTCAATAGTGCCATAGCAGGAAGGAAGCTGGCACAACTTTTCAGAGGCGAAAGCGATTTTTGGACATTATAGACCAGGGGAAGGCAACCTACGGCCCTTAGGCTGGATCCGGCTTGTGGCACAAAAAAATCTGGCCCCTACCGTTGCTCCACCTACCTCCTCTGGAATTGGCCACAGACTCATTTACGGTAGCTGTAAATGGCAGGAGGACCACCAGTCCAGCCCCCTCAACTGGACTGGTGGTCCTCCTGCCATTTACAGCTGGAGCGTGACCCAGCCTCTGACTTTAAAAGGTTGGCAACCCCTGTGATAGACCTTCCTCAATTTTGTTGCTCCCAACAGATTCCTCACAAGGATTTTGCTCTTTGCAAGATAGGAAATGAAAATGTTTTATTCCTGAAAAGTCACTATGGCCAATAATACCATCAGCTTTACACAGTATAGCTGTGTGAACAGCATTTCAGCCATCATTTTAAATAAAAATATATTGCAAATAATTTTTCTTGAGAATTTCTAAATTTCAACAGTATCAGAGAAATTTGTTTCAACTGATGAAAACATTTTTTTCCCCTTGGTGAAACACTCACTGTCTTTCCGACTGCCTTTGGCTATCTTTACACTTCAAGGATAGTGTCTCCTCTCCCTTTATGGTAAAACAAGGTAAGTTTTATATGCCATTTGCAATTATTACATTATTTATCAGTAATAAGATTTTATACTAATGAAACAACAATAGCATAATTATAATGAATTCTATAAACTAGCAAGATTTTTGTCATTATACTAAATTCAAAGAAATAGTTACAAAATCCATTCATATTGCCATAATTGTATTTCACCCCCATTTCAAACCAACCTTGATTCTCCTAGTGTTTCTTTCAGTGGTACTTAAAAATGGCATCCACTATGACCTAATCACAAAACAGTCAACTCAGGGGTTTAGCATGATATTGTCTTCACACTGCATTCTCTCCAGCTAGAAAATACTTTTTTGTAAAGAAAGAAAAGCTTTCTTCTTCTTCTCAACCATTATCATAATGAGCTGCCCCATTACTTTGTGGAAAGACTGCTTAATTTGGGAATAAAGCACCAATAAACACATTCAACTTCTCATTACAGCTTTCCCTTGAACTAGCTTAATTGGCCTTTCCCCATCCTGTTCACTGGCAAGTTTACTGAAGTTTCATGGGTAAGGGAGGGAAATACATTTTCAGCCTTCAATAAGTGTTTAGTTGTTGGCTCATCTAAAAGGCAAATGTTGCTCTTATTTAATTATTTTCTTTGTTTAAAGATTAAAACGTTCAGCATCTTTTAATTGCCTCCAGCACTTTATTTCCATTACTCTCACGGTGTGTACAGAAGCCTAACAATTGCACTGAGAACAACCTAGTGCAATACAAAGGAGATGGCAGTGTGGATAATGTATTTTGATTTGGACGTGTGACATCTAAGCCACAAAGTTCATGACATAACCTAGATGCAGTCCAAACTCTTATCCCTATTTATCTCAGCTTAGAAGCTATGCTGTGATTATAAAACACAAAACAAAAACAACAAAAGACTTTCTTATTACTCCCTGAGATCGTTGGAAGGACAGACTAAGAACTATGAATAATAAAAATAGGATCATTTTAAAAAGAAATAATCAGACATGCAATGGAAGAGAATATTATGTATAGGTCCAATATTAAACACTCAAAACTACCCACAGCTTTAAAATGTAGTAGTAAACTTAATTTACAGTGCAATCATATATGTACTTCTCAGAGGCCAAAATGTTATAAGTTCAGCCCCTTGACATAATGCAATTGATATAAAACCTGTTGGTGAACTGCTATATGTTAAAATGTTAGCATAAATTTTTGCTATTGTGCACTGAGTCACACAATTTAACCATAAAGATGCTATTAATTGCTAAAACCTTACATGGTTATTCAAAAGTAAGACAGTGAGGTTTCCTCTCAGTTAACTAGGTATAGGACGACAGCTTTAGAAATGCTTTTCTTTTTTTTACAATTGCACGCTGTCGTTTGTAGGTATAATATCATTTTTGCTTTTTTAAAAAAGAAAGAGATCTATGGAGGGTTCAGTTTTGAAGATAAGATGGATGAAGGCTGACAATCTTTCCCCTGCAAGTCCCTGTAGTCTTTTATTGGTTCAGAATCACAGCTCTCCCAATGCAATAATGTAAAGAAAATGTATAGTAAAGAACACAAAAAAGAGTGGTATGAAATATTATGGCTTATATATTATGGAAGCACTGAACACCAGATGGCATCTGAAGACAAAATGCAACATACTATAAGTCTCAACTTGTTTGTGTTTAGCACACTTTGCTTCATGTTTAGGTACTTTGCACACTCTTCCAAGTTTGTACTCATAAACTGGACTGTTGTACTGGCTGTGAGATGGCAAATAAGTGCCATCCAATTAATTTCTGAATAATCCAGAAATTCTCATTCAATGTAACTGAATGAGAAAAAGTAGTGTCTCCTGTTAATGAAACACAAGCTAAGTGGTATATCTCTTATCAACCTGGATAATACACATCCTGTTTTGAACCAACATTTTACACACACACACACACGCGTGAGTGATGTGAAAAGAGTACATTATTGACATGAACATCCTTGCAATTCTTGTATCTTTATTGAATCAGCATCCTCTTATCTAAAGCCAATCATATTTCACTCGGGTTGGAAATTACTGGTGCCAAGAGGGCTACTAGCCAATATACTGTATGTTGGATAGGATTTCCTTGGCATGACTGCAGATTAGAAGGAATCCAACCCAGTTGTAGATGCCAAAACTATGTAGCCCCTCCCTACCAATTTTTTTTTGAATGCATGAGGAATGGAAGTATCAATAAGGGACTTTAGGCATAGATGATAGTAGATGAGTAATAGTCATGGCAGACAACTCTCTACAACTATGTAGTTTGCCACTATACTACCACTGAATCCCTGTAGCAATATGAATGAAAAATGCTTCTCATTTTGCACTGGCACCAAAATCTACTTACTTCATGCCCACCCACTCCCCAGTTATTCTGGTGCCACAACTGGAGAGCAAAGCCTGGTTATGAACTAGTGGTTCAAATGCACTCACTAAGTTTTGTAGGATAAAGTTGAGAAATAAGTATCTCAGCAAACATGGGATTTTTGCCTTTCAAATGGAAAATGAAAGAAGTCTCTATATATAAAGTTCTAGAGCAGGGTTTCTCAATCTATGGCCCAGGGGCTGGCTGTAGCCATGAGACCATTTTGTGTGGCCCACAACCACCTCCACCACACCCGGAAGTGTCATGTGTGGCAGGCAGGGCAAAATGGCCATCTGGCCCTCGAAGCTGTCTGAAGGAGCATGACCCGGCCCTCGGCTTGAAAAGAATGAGAACCCCTGTTCTAGAGTGTATATCCAAAAAAAAAAAATCTATAAGAAAACAAAGGAGTCCATAAAAACACACAAATGTTTGATATGTTTGATACAGAATCTGAATGTGTATCTCTGTTTTAAATTTGTATCGCAAGTTTCCTTCATTGAGCTCAACATGCTGTATTTAACTTTCACAGAGTTAAAAAGTGAGTTTGTAACACTTAATAACTGCTGAATTATATATTTTCTAGGGCAAACTGTGATACTTGAAAAGATATTCCCTTGAAAGGCAATTAGTAGAAATCAATTAAAACTAGATGAAATATTATCTTAGAGGAATTCTGCCCCAAGCTTTATAAAGGAAAGAACAATTGAGAATTACACCTTTCTGAAACAAGTCCAAATATGATTTTCTAATATTTGTATTGTCTATGGTTTTTTGCTAAGATGTACATTTATTTTCGGAAGGATTATTTTTCTTCACAATTTTTAAAGGCATGAAATGGTAGTTATATTCTTTGCAGAGTTTAGTGGCTGCTATACTGAAGCGAAACAATTATTTTACTATATAGAAGAGCAACTTTAGTGCAGCATGAGAATGTAACATAACAATATATTGAAGTATTTTAAAATTAATAACTAAAATTGAAATAACAGGAGATAAACTAACAAAAAAGATATACTGTATTTAGCTGGAGGATAGTTAACATATTATTAATACAGAACAGGTATCCATCAGTTCTGTTTCCATGTTTTCAATTTTCTGTATGTCTAAAAATATTGAATAAAAACCCTGAAATACATAATATATATTGCACCAGTGATGCACTGCAGCAGGTTCTGTCAGGTTCTGCAGAACCGGTAGCGGAAATTCCCCCAGGCCACGCCCTCCAGCTAAATACAGATTTGGCCAGCCCATAGAGTAGGTAGTAAAAAAAATTGCAGTGCATCACTGTATGGCACATTACCAGATCAGGACATTAGAGGCCACTGTCTTCAATGTGATGTTTAGAAGGAATGGGTTGCATTATATTATTGTTTATGGCAGCCATTTTGTTAGCACAGTTGTAAAAAGACAGGAGCACTTGCATCCCCCCCAGCTCCTATAACCAGTTATGTGTGTTTAAATATGGGTTTCACTGTTTTCCACAGTTTCATGTATCCACAAAAGATCTTGGAACATTCCTTCCCAGATATTGGGGGGTAGGGTGACCTATATTAGTATTAATATTTAAAGTCTAATGTGTAGAGTTTTTGTACTTGTTTATACTGACACTAAAATTGAAAGTAAAATAGCCAGCTAACACCATGATAATCTTTCTGATTCTATATAACAAGGAGTCTAATACCTTAAAAATCAGCAAGTCTTATTTGGAATACACTTCTATGCATTGTATATCACTACCTCATACATAGGAATTTCATGATCCATATTACCACTGAACTTTCACAAACCATATAGAGAGCCTCATATAAAAACATGTGTTTTATTGAAGAGGCATACTTTGCTAAACAAGACAGTATGGTAATAATGCAATACAATGCATACAATCCATGATCAGGAAGGCAAAGTGAAGAATTTATCTCTTTGAGACTATAGGCAACTTCCCTGCATATGTAACTATTGGCTGATGACGAATAATAATTTTCATAGAATCCCCTTATATATATGGTTCCCATCCACAGGAGCCTGCTGAGGATTCATAATATTCTGACTTGATAAAACATACAAAGCTTTCCAACTGTACGAAGATACTACAGAATTATGAACGATCCCTCAGAGAAGTCATAGATACGATAATATGTTGCAATTTAAATACCATATTATTGAAGCATATTACCTTTGTGCCTCTAAGGAACCTTTGTTTCTGCTCGCTTGTTGCAATTTTTTTTTTTTTTTACAGAAGTCATTTCTGGTTTCATAGGAAAAAAATTAAACTATAATGCACCATTGTAAGAGTTTCTATTAAGATCATTCAAGCAGAAGAATGTCTAAGTAGCAATTACAGCAGCACTTATCGTCAATTTGCCGGCATGTGGATTATTTATGTATGGATTTTTGAGAAGTAAGACTCTATTTCTAAATTACAGGAGTAGTCTGTTCAGCCTGTGAACAGGTTGGCATATTATTAAGTACTGACATATATGCTTACTATTAGCCAGTCTTTCAATCTAAACATATCTACATATCTACTGTATATCTTGCAGTTTTCATAATATTCCTTGTGAAATACTGCTGATACTCATGAGGCAAATTCTGATAATCTGCAACAAGAAATGGGGTAATACTGCCCACTCCTTCCTGCACCGAACAGGACTGGCTAACCTTAGCAGATATTAGGTTACTCCAAGTCTACTTGAAGCGGGAGTTGTGCGTCCCTTTGCACTCCATTATCCCTATGGAGCTAATCTGTGGTAAACTCTTTGTTGATGTATTGTGAAGCAGGGAAATCAGCTGGCTGTCTTCTCCCTACCTTTCCCAGCCCCAATTCCTCCCTCCCATTGCCATGGCTATTGATATGAAGGTGACAGGAACAGTTGCCAGAAACCCTGCTAGTCCAGGTCTGCCCTATCTCTGAATCACCAAGCCAAAGGAAACCATCAAGCCACATCTTCAGGTCCTGTACATTTCTAGTCATACATCTTTATTTATTGAAATGTCATCTAATGTGCTCTGTGCCTTTGAAAGCTTGTCTAATAATTTTTTTAAATTGTAATAATAAATTGCTGGTAGTGACTTTCTTTCCCTTTATTGCTTTTTATGGTTTTCTTTTATGACAACAAAAAGATGTACTTCTTTTAAAAAAGTACAGTAATTGCATTTTTCCCTACTTAAGAATACAACATGCAGCAAGAATATTGGATAAAATATTTAAAGGTTAGAAAATTAATGGATACATACTTTGCTTTTGCTTCAGCATCCTCATACGCTTTGTTAGAAACATCATCCAGACCGCCAATCAAATGTTTGAAAGAGCTGTAAAATAAAGGTACATCTTAAAGAAAAGGTTGCTAGTATAACTAAAGCACTGCAAACATTGCTCAAGAAGTATGGTCTTTCAAGAAACTTTCAAAATACTACAGAGAAATATTCTATATTCCCTTGGAATAAAGCAACAGCAGCTTAAATCCACAGTCTGCCTCTTGTTGATGAATAGGTTTATAAGTGCAACGCTACAGTGCATATAAATAAATAGAAATACAGTACAATAATCTCTAGTAGATAACTGTTGATGGTCAACATGAAGGCTCCATCTTTCCATTGTAATGATTCTTCATTTCCAAGTCAGACACAGAATGTAAAGGTTTTCAAAGAGAGACATACTTCAAATTCCACACAGCTCTATTCTGAATCTTTACTCATCAAAGCAAACAATATATTTGTCTTTAACAACATCAGCACTAATCCAATGTTATGGAGATGTTGTTGTACAGAATCGTTATACTGTACCTTTGTTGCTTTTGCCAATTTCAGATTCTAACAATGGTCAATTTCAGAAGGTAGTATTGCTATGATATACTGTACAAACATTTGAAGCAGGCCAACCATGAAAGCCTTAAATAGAAATCCTGTGAAGCATAGTACTTTAGATCCAAGCAATGGAGGACTGCTAAACTCTATCTTCTATAGAAATCAGAAAGAAGGGTAGAAAGTCTTCTGTTTTGAAGTCCAAATGGAAAATCAGACAGATAACAAACATAAATTCAAAATGTTATGTGATGTAAGGCATTAATACATATAATGTGAATACCATAATACATGAAAAGGCAGGGAAAATAACCCGATTATTGTTACTTGGACATGTTGACCTCTGTAAAAGGAGGATCATTACAAACTTCATTGTTTGATTTTCTGTTCTTAATGGCAAGTAATGGCTCACAGCTACTGAAACTCAGAGACAGTCTAATGAACATTCATTGTTGACTTGCATAGCAGTAGTAAGATTTATCTAAATGCTAATAAGGAGTCCTCTAGAGAATATCATTAATACCTGTGAAATATCTTAGGAATTTATTTATTTGTTTAACTTGTATACTATACACTACTCTGGCTGATTTACAAAGTAGGCCAGTGACACACACACCCCTTTCAAACAAACACCTCCTATATACAAATAATGGAATGATGATGATGAACTCACATGCTATTTATTTTGTGCAGGACTTCACAGTAAATAGCTGGGGGCATTTTGCTGGCCTGGAACTCCCAAGGGAAGAAGGAAAATGGCAGAAATGCTCATAGAAGGCACGGGAACTGAGAGATATTTAGATTCACAACCTCAGTTTTACATCCCTATTTATGGCTTTATGAAGTTTCGCGATGTTTTTGGTCTATAAAGTCACCACAGCTTAGGACCTCAATAACTTTGGCAGGAGTACTGCTGAGGATCTGTGAGCCATTTTGCCTTATCTCAGGTAACTTTATATGCTCTCAGATTCCAAGTGTGAACTCACACAAGCCCTGAGAATACACCATAGGTATTAGAACCTTGGCAATAAGACAAATTAATAGTAATTAATAGTAATTTAGTAATTAAATTAATAGTAATTTAGTTGACTAAATTGCATTTACACAGAGCTATGCAGATAAATAGGGACCACTTCGGTGGGAAGGTAACAGCGTTCCGTGCGCTCCAGTTTCCAGTCATGCCTGCCACATGATCATGGAAACGTCTGCAGAAGCAGACAGTGCTGGCTCTTTGGCTTTGAAACAGAGATGAGCATTGAACCCTAGAGTCGGATATAACTGGCTTTCTAGCAAGGGAAACCTTATGCAAATTAAAAGATGCACAATTATTGTATCAATGATTGAAAACTGCTGCAAAATGGCTAACTATTAGTGAGTTACTAGATATTCAGAAATATTTTGGAAAACTATTCATGCAGAGGAAGCAAACGGTCATGCTGAGAGGGTTTTCAGATGCAGGCTGTTTATCATGATTTTAGCAGGAATCCTCCAGCTAGGGTGAGTGTGACAATTGGACATTCCACAGCTTGATGGGGTTGAGAACCTGTTAAATTATGCAGATCCTGGACTCCAACCCAATTACTTCCTGAATTTGAACCAGTAAACAGCCCATAAATCTCAGATCCTCACAGACCCAGAGGTGGTGGTGGGATGACCTCCTAGTCTTCAGAAGCGAAGAAGACTGAAGGCACAAGCTTAGATTGAAGCCCCAAGATGGAGTATTCAACTGCTGGAAGGTCTCTTTGTAAGCAACTGTATTTCTCAAAAATGGGCTCTTTAGCAACCAGAGATAATGGTAGCAACAAAAACCTTCGGGATATAACAAAGCTGACATTTCCATCACAGTGCATCACCCTTGTAAGTTGGTAGGAAATGACTATGGAGGGAGAAACGTTCTGCAGTGACAAAAAAGAGAGAAGGCTATGTTTTTTTTTCAGAAAGCATAAAGATAAGAAGACATTGGGGGTGGGGGTGGGGGTTGAATTAGCAAGTCAGAGATGACAATATTGCTGACAGCAAGTGACAGAAGAAGATGGACAACAAATTCCCAGGGAGTCCCAAGGATTAAAGCCTGCAGATGGGTTCTTTTCTTGCCACCTGAACACTAGCAGCACAACTAGAAACAACCTTCAGTTGGCCCTGGAAACTACAGTACTTGTCTGACAGCTTCTACCTCACACCTGAAGCTCCTTGCTCCAGACCTTGTTTGACCATTTGGCCTGCTTGTTTGCCTTGCCTCGGGGTCTGTTGTAGTGAGCTTTTCTGTTCCTGTTTCTCCCGCTGCACTTTTTTCTTGGCCGAGGACTTTGCTACCAGCACATTCACTTGTCTCTCCCACTATGGAAAAGGCCACGGTTATTGTCAGGCCCTGCTATTCAAATTCAGGAAGTAATAGGGTTGGAGTCAAGCAAACTGAGCTTCAGAGTTTGCTAGAAAGAGAAAATGAAAGAAAGCTCTAAAAGAATGATTAATAAAGATATTCCCCAAAACCGTCACACATACTCAGCCAATTTGGGATTAGGAATAAATAGGAATCAATGCCCTAGCCCTAAAATAGTCCTAAATATGGATGGAGGTAGCAGAAATTACCCTTTCTTTGTCTCGACAGATATCTTGAACTGTGGGAGTATTGTTAAAAAGGCCAGGTCAGTTTCCTTCCATCTCAAGAAAACCACCCAGCTGCACCCATTCCTGGATAGGAAATCCCTCTTGGCACTGGTTCATGCATTGGTAATCTCAAGGCTCAATGTAATGTAGTCTATGTGGGAATACCGATGAAGATGGTACAGAAGCTGCAGCAAAATGTGGCTGCAAGATTGGTAATGGGATTGTATAGATCTGATCATCTCTCCCATCACTGGTGTGACTGCATTTCATTACCTGTAGGCTTTCATGCCTGATTCAAGGTTCTGGCATTAACTTTCCAAGTTCTAAATAGTTTAAGCAAAGCATTCACACTTATATACCACCCCATAGCACTTAGTGCACTCTCTGGGTGGTTCACAATTTAATTAGCATTTTTGGCTCCAACATGTGGGGTACTCATTTGACGGACCTCGGAAGGATGGAAGACTGAGTCAACCTTGAGTCATGTTGTTGTTGTTGTTCAGTCGCACAATCGGTTCCGACCCTTTGCGACCCTATGGACCATTGTTCTCCAGGCACCTCTGTCCTCCACCATCCCCCTCAGCACTCCCAGTTCTGTGCCCATTGTGTCTACAATACCATCTAGCCATCTCATCTTTGGCCTCCCCCTTCTTCTTTTGCCCTCCACCTTTCCCAACATCAGGGCCTTCTCAAGTGAATCCTCCCTTCTCATTTGATGTCCAAAATACTTTAGCTTCGTCTTTACTATTAGCCCTTCCAATGAGCAGTCAGTGTTGATTTCTTCTAAGATTGACCTATTTGTTCTCCTCGCTGTCCAGGGGACTCTCAAAACTCTCCTCCAACACCACATTTCAAAGGCATCTATTCTTCTGCGTTCAGCTTTCCTAATTGTCCAGCTCTCACATCCGTACATTACCACTGGGAATACCATTGCTTTGACTATTCTAATTTTTGTTTTCAATGTGATGTCTCTGCTTTTCACTATGTTCCCCAGGTTTCTCATGGCTTGTCTCCCAAGAATCAGTCGCCTTTTTATTTCATGGCTGCAATCCCCATCTGCCGTGATCTTTGATCCCAGGAAAGTAAAATCTGTCACTGCTTCTACTTCTTCCCCATCTATTTTCCAGGAACTGATTGGGCCTGTTGCCATTACCTTGGTTTTCTTGATATTGAGTCTCAAACCAGCTTTTGCACTCTCCTCCTTCAGCCCAATCAAGAGGTTCTTTAGGTCTTCCTCACTTTCTGCCATTAGGGTGGTATCGTCTGCATATCTCAGATTGTTTATGTTTCTCCCAGCAATTTTAATCCCATATTGTGATTCCTCCATCCCTGCATTTCGCATTATGTGCTCTGTGTATAGATTGAATAAGCAGGGTGATAAAATGCAGCCTTGTCTTACTCCTTTTCCTATTCCAAACCACTCTGTCATTCCATGTTCTGTCCTAACTGTTGCTTCTTGGTTCATGTACAGATTTCTCAGGAGGCATATGATGTGCTCTGGTATTCCCATCTCTTTAATTACTTGCCACATCTTGTTGTGGTCCACACAGTCAAATGCCTTAGTGTAATCAATGAAACAAAAGTAAACTTGTTTCTGGTATTCCTTTGTTTTCTCCATGATCCAACGTATGTTGGCAATGTGGTCTCTAGTCCCCCTGCCTCTTCTGAAACCGGCCTGCACCTCTGGTAGTTCTCTCTCCACATGTTGCTGAAGTCTGTCCTGTATTATCTTGAGCATCACCTTGCTGGCGTGTGGGATGAGTGCAATTGTTCGGTAATTTGAGCATTCTTTGGCGTTGCCCTTTTTTGGGATTGGGACGTATACTGATCTTTTCCAATCCTGTGGCCACTGTTTTGTTTTCCAGATTTGCTGGCATATTGAGTGTAGTAATTTGACGCCATCATCTTTTAGCGCTTTGAAAAATTCGACTGGGATACCATCATATCCACTAGCTTTGTTGTTTGCAGTGCTCTTTAGGGCCTTTATAACTTCACTCTCCAGGATGTCTGGCTCGAGTTCAGTTTTTTCATCATTGTGGTTATCAGGAGTGTTGAGGTCCTTTTTGTAGAGTTCCTCTGTGTACTCTTTCCATCTTTTCTTTATCTCTTCTGCATCAGCTAGCTCTTTTCCGTCTTTGTCCCTTATCATGGTCATTTTTGCTTTAAATGTTCCCTTTATTTCCCCGATTTTTCTGAAGAGATCTCTAGTCCTGCCTCTTTTGTTGTTTTCCTCCATTTCTTTGCACTGTTCTTTTAGGTAGTTTTCCTTATCTCTCCTTGCTTTTCTTTGAAATTCTGTGTTCAGAAGGTTGTATTTTTTCCTTTCTCTTTTGACTTTTGCCTTCCTTCTTTCCTCTGCTATTTTAAGAGCTTCATCAGACAACCATTTTGCTTTCTTACGCTTCTTTTCTTTTGGTATGGTTTTCTTTGCTGCTTCCTGCATGATGTCCTTTATCTCTGTCCATAATTCTTCTGGCACTCTGTCTATTGCGTCCAGGCCATTATATCTGTTCATCACCTCCACCGTGTATTCTTTAGGGATGCTGTCTAGGTGATATCTGTCTGGTCTTCTTGTTTTCCCTATTTTCTTTAGTCTTAACCTGAATTTTGCGATCAGTAGGTTGTGATCTGAGCCACAGTCTGCTCCAGGTCTTGTTTTTGCTGATTGTATGGAGGTTCTCCATCTTTGGCTGCAGAGTATGTAGTCAATTTGGTTTCGGTGTTGGCCATCTGGTGATGTCCATGTGTAAAGTCGCCTCTTGTGTTGCTGGAAGAGAGTGTTTGCTATGACCAGTGCGTTCTCTTGGCAGAACTCTATCAATCTTTGCCCTGCTTCGTTCTGTACTCCAAGACCAAACTTGCCTGTTATTCCCTCCACTTTTGATTTCCTACTTTGGCATTCCAGTCTCCTAATATAATTTGGACATCATTTCTTGGTGTCTGTTCTATGAGATGTTCTAGGTCCTCATAGAACTGGTCCACTGTGGCTTCATCTGCACTAGTGGTTGGTGCATAGACTTGGATTACGGTGATATTGAAAGGTTTGCCTTGAATTCTGACTGACATCATTCTGTCATTTTTGAGGTTATATCCCATTACTGCTTTTCTTACTCTCTTATTGACAATTATGGCTACTCCATGCCTTCTAAGGTTTTCTTGTCCACAGTAGTAGATATGATGGTTTCCAGAGCTGAATTCCCCCATCCCTGTCCATTTTAGCTCACTGATGCCCAAGATGTCAATGCTTATTCTTTCCATCTCACTTTTTACCACTTCCAGTTTACCTTGGTTCATTGATCTCACATTCCATGTCCCTATGCAGTATTGCTCCTTACAACATTGCATTTCCCCTCCCCCTTTCCTGTCCCTCCCCTTTCTCCCCTCTGTGGTGTTAAGCATCCTGTATCACCTAGCCTGCCCTTTTGTTTTGCCTTTTGTTTTGGTCAATAGGGTTCTCTTGGCAAGATTTATGGCGTGGTTGCCGGTGTCTGCGCCATTTTTCTCTCCTCATACATTTTATCACAGTTTTTTAAAAGTTTAAAAACATTTAAGACAACATATTATCATGCATATTATCACACTTTAAAGCACAGTCTCTATGTCAGTTGCTATATTAAGTCATTTTAAAGTCTTTATGTGAGTTACTATATTAAGTCATCAACATTTCTGCATATTTAACTACTTATCCTTTGTATGGGGCTCTGAGTCTCACCCCCTGGTTTAACTCCTTTGCCTTCTTCCCTTCTGCCAATTGGACCTCTCCTTCGGCGCTTGGTTGTTTTCAGGGCTTGGAAAAGGCTCTCGTCGGGGCGACTGGCTGGCCTCTCCCCGCCCGGCTGGTCTTCCTCCTCCCTTGCCGGCCCGGCTGGAGATGGTGGGGACCGGCTTAGGTGGGCTCGCGTTGGGGCGGCTGGCTGGCCTCTCCCCGCCCGGCTGGTCTTCCTCCTCCCTCACCGGCCCGGCTGGAGATGGTGGGGACCGGCTCGGAAGGGCTCGCGTTGGGGCGACTGGCTGGCCTCTCCCCGCCCGGCTGGTCTTCCTCCTCCCTTGCCGGCCCGGCTGGAGATGGTGGGGGCCGGCTCGGAAGGGCTCGCGTTGGGGCGACTGGCTGGCCTCTCCCCGCCCGGCTGGTCTTCCTCCTCCCTCACAGGATTGAACTCAAAACCTTATGGTTGCAGTGAAGCAGTTTAACCACTGCACCACCAGGTTTAGTACTTTGGTATCTGCTGGAGAACTCTACTTGATGAATTTTGACCAGACAACACAGTTTTCCCAGTCAGGTGGACTCAGGGGGTCAGCCCTAAAGGAAGTGTGAAAGAGCTGCATAAGGAGTTGGGCCTTTTTGGTGGTGGCTCTAACTCTGTGGAATGTGCAACGTGCCCATTTGCATTGGAGTCCATTACTACTCACAAGCCTGTAAAAGGAGAACTATACAAGGAGGTTTTTAAGAACCTGCAGCCCCTGAATTAATTGATCTCTTTCTACATAACATTTTATTTGCCATTGTCATTGTTCCTATTCATTGGTTTATATCTTTGTATTGATGCCAGCCAGAGTGACTATTTTGTTAGATGGGTGGGATATAAATGTAAATAAAACAACAAATAATTAAAATAAATAAATAAACCATAAGTGGAACAATGTGAAGCAAAGGAAAATCTCAGGTCGATATTCCAAGAAAATATCATAACCAAGATTTTTTTTTTTGGTGGGGGGGAATCTATAACAGGATTGCATGCATCAGATAATGTTTTTAAAAAGCCAGCTTCCTTTGGGGGAAGCCAGGGGCAAGTGTGATCCCCAGCTTGGTTAGGGGGAAACCGTGCGAGTTCTACACTTCAGAATCAGGAGGTACACCCACCCACCCCTGATGTAAAAGCGGACAGCCCAAGTGGGCTCTCTGCTTTAGGATTGGGCTGGTTGGAGGTGCCTTCCACCTCCACCCACCCTGATCTAAAAGTGGACAATCCACCCGGGCTGTCCGCTTTTAGATCAGGGTGGTTGGGGGTGCCAGGCACCAGACTTTTTCGATTGCAGCGAAGCTTCGGGGCTTCGCAGGATGGTGGGAACAGAATGGATCTGTCCCTCCAATCCTTCCGGAGCCTGTGAATCCGGCGGATGGGCCATGACAGCAGCAGAAACAGCCATGGAAGCATTTATTTTTACGATGTCCCTGTGGCTGTTTCTGGCGCTGGCCCCCCTCTGGCTTGCTTGGGAAGGAGGGGGCCCACCCGCTTGGATCTCCAGTGGTGCCCTCACTGTTTCGAGGCAAGCCTTCGGACTCAAAATGTGAGGGGGTGCTGGGCGAGCTGCTGCCGCCATGCTCCTGGCCCTGGTGGGGGTGAAGAGGCCCTCCCGGCCACACCACCGGCCGGCATTCCTGGGCCTAGCCCTCCCCCCTCACCTTCGGCCTCAAAGGGCAAGGGGGTGCCAGGCGAGCTGACGCCACCATGCTCCTGGCCCTGGTGGGGTGAAGAGGCCCTCCCGGCAACACCACCAGCCAACGTTCCTGGGCCCCGCCCTCCCGCCTCACCTTTGGACTCAAAAGGCGATGGGGCACCGGGCAAGCTGCCGCCGCCGCACTCCTGTCCCCGGTGGGGGCGAAGAGGCCTTCCTGGCGGGTGGCCACACCATCAGCCTGGCGTTCCTGGGCCCCACCCTCCTCCTTCGCCCTCGGACTCAAAAGACTCTAAAGGCAGGGGATTTCGTGGGTGGTCTTGGCTGATTTGTATCTATTGTGCATTTTTGCATTATTATTGGTGTAATACTATGTACTCTTATGTAATTTTGCATTATTATGATTTTTTTACTTGTAAAACTGTATTTTGCCATGTACTATTCTAATATTGTATTTCTGGATGTTTCTATGTATTGTGAACCACTTTGGGTCGACTGCTAGATGAGAAAAGTGGTGTGTGTGTGTGTGTGTGTGTGTGTGTGTGTGTGTGTGTGTGTGTGTGTGTGTGTGTGTGTGTGTGTGTGTGTGTGTGTGTGTGTGTGTGTATAAATTTTGCCATTTTTATTGTATTTGTGTCTTTTATAATTCTAATTTCTTCAGACAAGATTATGGAGAGTGAGGTTTTCATAAAAATCAAGTAAACAAGTGTGATTAAACAATGTGCAAATGTAAAACAGCTACTCACACCCACATAGTTTCACCTGTAGTAGCCCTTCATTACAAAAACAAGGTGTGTCCCCAATTATACTGATATCATTAAATCTTAAAACTCCAGAGGACATAATAAAATAAAATAAAGAGGACATCATTGAGAGATAGCAATTGCTATTTTAACTTCACAAAACATTTTTAAGTCTAGAATTTCAATGTAGTGTTACCCATGGGAAATCATAAGAAAATAGAATGACCACTTGTATTTTGTTTACTCTTTGGCCAGATGAATAGATACCGCTTATATTAGGGCCTAGACCAGGCTTTCTCAACCCTTTCGGGTCACTGGCCTGACCACACCTTCTGGGCAGTTGATGTGGCCGGTCATGTGGTTCCACCCACCCAGAAGCAGAAGTAAAACATGTGCTGTGCATGCGCAGAATGCATTTAGTGGCATTCTGCGCATGCACAGCACACAATTTTTCCTGCTTCCGGGTTTGGCGAGGGCATTGCAGGCCTGCTGAAATGGCTTCAGGGGCCGGGATTGGCCCATGTGGCGTAGGTTGAGAATGCCTGTGTGCTGGAGCAAACAAAAATGGCTGATTATGAAATGGTAGATTTCAGCAACTGGCAACCCTGTTTCAGTGATGCATACTGTAATATTGAAAATAGCTCGATGGTTACAGTTACAGGCTTTAAATGTAGACCTAATGATTTTGAAATGCATTTGTCAGATGATTTATAGAACATTTCAGTAGAAACAGTCAAAAGCGCTCTGGGCTACTTCCATGTGAATTCAGTCTGGAGAGATCATTGTATGTGCTAGATTATTTGTTTTCTACCATTTCCCCTCAATTTCAGATTTTTAACAAACAGAGTTTCATCAAGTCACCAAATATCCCTAATGATCTCTGCTCCAAAGATAATCTGTTCACATTGCCAGGTTTAACTCTGAATTCCCCACTGTTTGGAACAGCAGAAGCTAAAGAATGCCATTATTTTTATGTGCTGTCCTGCAGAATCAAATAAATGTGTGCAATGATGAAATGCAGAATTGAAAGGGACGAAATGGGGCACAACTGTGATAGCATTAACTTAAGTCACAACAGAAAGAAACACAGTTACAGATGTACAGTAGTGTAGGTTGCACCTTTTGCTCAAGAACAGAATACTCTTGATAATACAATAACATTGTTTATTGCTTAATAATGCATTATAATACACCTGAATCCAATAGTTCCTATCTTCCAGATGGAAACAGGTGCAAGAAAGACACTGTACAATTAAAAAATTATCAACTCAGATGTGTAATTCTATAGCTTTTTCCTTTCATTTTCCCGAGATAGGTGTACCTATACTAGTTAGTCATAGAAAACAAATTGTTGAGTAGAGCAGGATATGGAAATGCAAACTCTACCAGCTATGGGTAAATACATTTTCTCTGTCAAAGAGTTTATGTTGCCTTGCAACAAATGCCTGGCTCAACATTTCATTCTACTCTATCATTATACATAATACTTGTGATATTTTGAACCTCTTTATGAGGATTTACCTGTGATTATCATCCAAAATCTTGAGCCCATTCATATGTCATTAACTCCAGAATACTTACTGCTAAATAGTGCCCACTTTATCATTGAAGTGACAATTATTGATACTTGGGCTCTTCCCTGGGGAATAGCATGGCTCACAGATATAGAATTTGGCCATCCCAGTCAACAACAAAGTACAATGGGCACATGGTTGTCCTACAGGTGTTTTTGGACCTCCGAGCATAATTTATCACTGGCTATTCTGGCTAGGGCTGATGAGAGCTGTAATCCAAGATCTTCTGGAAGGCCACACTTTGCACACCCTTGTTAAAAAGCAACACAACCCACTTGTTGCTTTGACTAGAAGTTCTGAAATAGCAATGACATATATTGTCTAAAGAAGATGGAATGAGGAAGCCTAACAACTGAGTGAGAATATCTCTTAGAAACATAAGACTAGCTGACAAAATGATAAGTAGTTCCTTTAATATGACAAGACATAATATACTGTAACATCTGCTCCAAAGGTCGTGTCATGATTTTGATTGTGTTTGAGACACACGGTCACCAACCACAGGATAATCAAATGTAGTTAGTTTCTTCTGCATAAGTATAGCATAGTGCCTTTGGGAAAGGTCCAGGAAAGTGGGCCAGTGATATAATTCTCTGACCTCTGAACCCAGGAAAAGAATTTATGTATTCAACTTATCTATTAATTAAATAAATAAAACTATTTATTCCATACATCCATTAAAGAAATAGACATGCTCAAGTTTAATGCCAGTCATTCTCTTGGTTTTCCCACAGAGAGCAGTACTAGATGCTGAGAAGCAAAGCTATCCCAGAAATACATTTGATTAGAGACTTATTTAAAATATACAATGGTTTTAGTCCTATATTTATTTATCTGAGAGTTAGTTTCATTGAGCATAAAATGGCTTATTACTAGGCAGATGTTTATTGGACTCAGGAGTATTCTCAGGAGCCCTGGTGGTGCAATGGTTAAACTGCTGTACTGCAGCCAAAACATTGTGAGTTAAATCTTGACAGTGATCTAGGTTGACTCAGCCTTCCATCCTTCCGAATTCAGTAAAATGAGTAGCCAGCATGTTGGGGACAAAATGCTAATTTTCTGTAAACCGCCTAGAGAGTGCACTAAGCTCTATGAGGTGGTATATAAGTATAATTGTTATTGCAGTTCTCTTTTGATATATGATCTCAAATTAATCCCAGCCTCAGGAAGAAAGATTTTTTTTTAATGTTCAGAGAGGGGCTGTTCTTCTGATCCCATGTTCAGAAGCAGTGCACATCTCTGACTAGCAGTTACAAGGTGGTGCCAGAACTGATGCCACAATGCCTCTTTGCTGTCTTTCTACAAGTGGACAAAGACCTTTCTCATTAGGGAGATTTTTCTTCAGTAACCGGCTGCGTAAGAGTCTGTGTGTCTAAAAACCAAGGTTGCTATGGTCCCCCTCCAATAAATTTTAGAACAGTTTTAACAGACAAGTTGCTTACTTGTAACTGTAGTTGTTCAAGTAGTCATCTGTGGATTTACACAAGTGGGTTAAATTCTAGCAGCACGAGCATCATCAGAGCCTTTCAGAGCCAAAGAGCCATTAGGAATTTATCCCAATTCACAGAGACCACAAAGAACTGCTTTTGTCTACTGGTTTTTAATTTAACATCTGTTTAATTCTTTTTCTTGTCATTGTCAGTTGCAACTCGTATCCGAGAATGCTTTTTTTCCTGAAGCAGGGAAAATGCCATTGGTGTGAATTTGTTTAAGGTGAATCCCAGCTTGCCATGAAGTGACCCACACACTGTGATCCATCTCCTGCAGCACGTATGAAATGAGACATGCAGGATTTAACACCGGGACTGCAATGGACTGCCACAGCCTTGAGGATATTATCAATTCTTTTTCAAATATAGTAATAATTGATTGCTTTTTGCTATTGTTAATTTTAATATTGTAAGCTGCCTTAAGTCTTCTGGAGGAGAAAGGAGGGGTACAAATATTCTAAATAAATAAATATAACAAATAAATGCCAAACTTGTTGTCTTCTTGAATCATCTATTTGGCCACTGTTGGAAAATATTAAACTAGATGGTCTGATACAAGAGGGCTTTTCTCACACAGTTTTTATACTGTGGTTGTCTCTTGTGTTCTTTCTAACCACAACACTTGACTGGTGGATCAAAGGAGGAATTGCTAGAAGCACCACATTGACAGGTTAATTTCTTTAGAGACTATAAGATGTTTTCAGCTCAGTACTTCACCTTCACTGGTTCTCTGTGATACTCTGTCAGCACAACCAAGGCCTTTCTGATTTGAAAAGAAACCAGACCAACAGGTTCAAAGAATTGATGTTAAGAACAGTTGGCAGATCCACTATTGTTACAATATACCAACTGATCTTTGTCAGGCTAGTCAAAGTGCTAGCCTGTCACACACACCTATTTTTAATATGGTTTCAGATCATTAATTTTTATGTCCCCATTTTTAACTCCATTTATTTATTTAGTGCCTGCCCACCCCCAGGACTGAAATCCAAACCAATAAATCTTGCAGAAGGCATTATGGAAGTAAGATGTTTAATCTAAAAGGTGGAATGTGTCCTATGAGAGTGGGATGTGGGACATATGATAGTGGGAAGGTGGAATGTGTCCTATGATAATGTGGGGCATTATCCTTACACAATCTCCGAGGAGTCTCTTTTACAGCTGCCAAAGAGCAGTATAAGGTTAAAGGTAAAGGTTTCCCTTGCTCGAAAGCCAGTCATATCCGACTCTAGGGTTCAGTGCTCATCTCTGTTTCAAAGCCGAAGAGCCAGCGCTGTCTGCTTCTGCAGTTGTTTCCGTGGACATGTGGCAGGCATGACTAGACACCTGAGTGCACGGAACGCTGTTAGTCAAAATGGAACTATGTGCATGCGAACATTCATTATATTGAAATAGGCTCTCAATATCATTGTTATACATGAATCATGTTCAAGCTAACAGTGTGGTATCCCATTCTCGACCAAGGAATTTATAATTTATTACAAGCTGGACAAAACTATTGCAGAAAAATAATGTCAATATTCAAGATTAATACTTCTTGTTGCTCCCTCATAAAGTTGTCCTGTTTTTGCATTATTTACATAAATTGTTCTCTCATCAAGATTGGTAGAAAATATGTCATTCTGTTGTCACAAGAAGATTGTGTGGTTTCTCAATCTTGCCCAGCAATGTGTCACTTGCCTATCACATGAAAGTGTTGGAAAAGGTTAGGCTGGAAACCTGGATTGAGTGCGGATCAAACAGTGTCTTACAGAATCTGTCCCTTTACAGTGATTGGCCAGATTTCTTTGGGAAACCCATAGACAGAGTAAGAAAGAACTCTCTCTTTCTCTCTGTCATTGCCCAACAACTGCTATTCAGTAACTTACCACCTCTCAATTGGCAGTACTGAATAATACCCAATGAGGCAGTTAACCTTCAAGACTTGGTCTAACCCCCCTTTAAATCTATCTGGCTTGCCAGTTGGTGTAGTAGTACACTCTGTAAATTAATCAGAGAGGCTCTTGTTTGACTAATGGAGCTTTGATACCTATACAAATATATTTAAGCTAGAGATCATAGGTTTTATGGCATAATACAAATGGCTGCAAGTTACATCTCAAATGTGTAGATTTAATATTGTGTGAGGTAAAATCTTGAAAGTATTGACATAAGCTATTAACAGAAACTTCAAGGCTTTTTAAAATGAAGCTTAATAGGTTCCCACTAATCTATAACAATTTTCTCTAGTTAGCTTCATGTATATAATTAACTGTGAGTTGGAAACAGATATGCTGACAACAAAGTCAGATTCTCCAGGGTCACAATACAACTAAGTGCCTATTCCACTATAAATAGCATTAATGCAGTTGGACTCAACTCTGTTGAAATCTCTGGCATACAGGGATTAACTTCATATTTTAGAGGTATAAAGTTCTATTTGCACCCTTTTACTACTTCAAGGACATCGTCAGTAGGCAAAGAAAAACACATTAAACAGTTGCCCCTAGAATAATAAACGAATTACCAAATCATTAAAGACTGATTCTTCAACTTCATGTTAATTATGATTAAGCTCCAAGACAAAATATTTCACAGAATCTCTCAAACATAATATGAGTAATTATTTTGTGGATTTCCCTCTATGAATACCCGTCAAATATATCTAATCGGGTTCATTGCTTTATTTGGTTCCCTGTGGATTTATATAACAGAATGGCTATTTTAATGCTAAATTGACAATTCTAATAACTTCAACTGTTTATACAGGATACAGCCTTAATGTTATTCCAGTGGGTCACAAATCGAATAGGTGACTATTTTCTTGGAAGTACTTTATTGATTGAAAAGGCAGAAGCAACCCATGCAATGCTTCTAATTTCCATTATATCTTTATTAAAATTCAAATTAAAACAGTATATTATAAAAGATTGTTGTGAACTATTCCTATGTATATTTATCCTCTTACGCACTGGGGACATGATTGTACACAGCAGACTGTAAAAAAATCTGAAACTTTCTTTTCTTAACTGTTACCAATCTAGATGCCAGTGGTTAGACCTCCTCCATTTCATGTGTGCTTTAACTTCAAGAATTCATTAAAAGTGTATTGGGGCATTTTTTTGAGTCTGAGCAAAGTGAGATGCATAAAGTGAATCCAAACTATTGCAATCTAAATAAAAACTCTCATTTGGCAACATAGTAATTGCTTCATATTGTAGCAGTGACTAGGAAGGGAGCTATTTACCTTTTCATTCCACCCCCACCCCCATTTGCATCTCCAAGAGGCATAGAACTGATAGAAAAACACAAAAGAATGAAATATTTGAAGGAGGGTGCTTGAAGAATTTTAGACACAAAAATTAAACTTAAAATTAAATGATAGCATTCCCCTCTAGTTGCATTCTTGTATTATAAACATGAATCCATAATACAGTTGTGTTTGTTGTTGTTGTTCAGTCACACAGTCGATTCCAACCCTTTGCAACCCCATGGACCATTGCCCGCCAGACACCTCTGTCCTCCGTCATCTTCCTCAACCCGCCCAGCTCTGTGCCCATTGCATCTACAATACCATCTAGCCATCTCATTTTCTGCCACCCTCTTCTTCTTTTGCCCTCCACCTATCCCAGCATCAAGGCTTTCTCAAGTGAATCCTCTCTTCTCATTAGATGTCCAAAGTAATTTAGCTTCATCTTTACTATTTAACCTTCTAAGGAGCAGTCAGGGTTGATTTCTTCTAAGATCGACCTATTTGTTCTTCTCGCTGTTCAGGGGACTCTCAAAACTCTCCTCCAACACCACATTTCAAAGACATCTATTCTTCTGTGTTCCGCTTTGTTTATTGTCCAGCTCTCACAACCATACATTACCACCAGGAATAACATTGCTTTGATTATGCGAATTTTACTTTGCAAGGTTATGTCTCTACTTTTGACTATGTTCCCCAGGTTTCTCACAGCTTGTTTCCCAAGAAACAGTCACCTCTTTATTTCATGGCTGCAATCACCATCTGCAGTGATCTTTGATCCTGGGAAAGTAAAGTCTGTCACTGCTTCTACTTCTTCCCTATCTATTTTCCAGGAAGTGATAGGACCTGTTGCCATTATCTTGGTTTTCTGGTCTCAAACCAGCTTTTGCACTTTTACACAGTTTTGCACTTTTACAAAGTTGTGTAGTTTTATACAAATCAGAGTCAAACACATTTTTTATAAATTGTGACTTAATTGGGGTCTCTGTGACCTGGAACAAAATTAGTAAAGTTATTTTTTCTTCCTAAGCACAGAAAGGTTAGAAGATGTCAGTTTCTAATGCTCAATAATTATGAAAATCATCATTTGAACTACTAGTATCACACACTAAAAACAAAACAAAACAAGAGGCATACTTACTCTCTGTCGATGACAAGACATGTAACAGCTTCAGCAGCAATAACATTGGCTGTCCTGATATCTTCCCTGAAAGGACAAAAACATCTATTTTACAAACAAAATCTGCCAGCTGTCTCTATACTATGAACATAAACACATTAATGCACTTTCTAAATGACATTTATGCTTTTGTGATTTATGCTAGTATAATGTATTTACATATTTTTTAAAAATAATATTGGAGCTCTATAGACATAATTATAAAATGGCATAAACATAAGAAGTAATTTTCCCAGAAGATAAGTTGCTCAGTCATTTATAGGCATTTTCACTAATTTATTTATCCTGGTTACTGGTGTCTGAGATTTTGCAATTCAGTGTAGTGGAAACAGAAAACAAATTCAGCACCACAGGCCACATAGGAAAACATGAAGATTTAGCCAAGTGCATCTACCTAATCTTCATGTCATATTTATGAATGCAGCAAATGCATCTCCACCAGTCAGCATATGTAGATTTTATGTAAACCTGTGTTTGGGGTCTTTTTTCTTTGTGATGCATATATGATTTTGGGATGCTGCATAGTTGCTCACCATATTAAAGACCTCATTTTACTGTTGTTTATTGACTTACTGTGGACTGAACCTGATAAATTGAGTGTTATACTATGTATATTCAACACACACACATACACCTATATTCCACATAGATGAATCTGTATAGCTTTCTACATATTGAATTGTGTGGCTTTGGGGATCTTTATGATGAGCTTTTCCCTCTCCAATATTAATCATAAATCAGTATGAGGTTATCAGTCACATTAGCAATATAATACAGTTCTTTTTTTAAAAAGGAAAGCTGAAAATAACGTTTGATGTGTTCCTGCCAAAGCAGGACTAACTGCAAGATCACATAATTCAATAGATATGCACTTTCACTGTTATCTCTTTCCCACCTTTATTAATGCTGCCTAAATAAAATTGATTAAGTGGTGAAGCAGGAAGGCACAGCACAGAATTTAAACTGATTTTCATCCCCCATTCTACATTAAAGCATATATATTTCTATCATATAGCAGTATTTTAAGAGTCTTCCATACACAGCAAATATCGCCAGACACAAATATTCACTAAAAGTTAGTTTAGAAATAAAACACAAACTTTTAAAAGATTACAAAAGTAATAGAACAGAAATATCAATCTGAATCCATTATGCCTTATCCCCCATATACACCCTGTTCTCTCCTCCTGGTCAACCTTGCTACATATAAATTAATGCCATTTATGTAAATTGGTAAGGTGTGAGCCAATTCTAAGCATGCAGTAAATTATTAATCATCCTTTTTAATTAGTTATTAATTAATCTTAATGCTATCCCCTTGAGACAATCACCATGCCAAAATCCTGAACGTCAGCATAACAGAATTTGATGAAAACTAACTCTGAGATTTTTTCAGCTTCAAGACTGTAATCTTCATCACTACTTCCAGAAAGGTAATGCCCTCCCTCTGAGTCACTTTCACTGTCTGAATAACCCATCATCAAATCATTTTCCTTCCTTGGAAAAACTAGTACTGTTTCCTCCTGTTGATCGACTCTACCTTGCCCTCTGTACTAGCTCTGGAATTTTACAGACCTTCTAACTTCAAAACTCTAGGCTTAGAAAAGGTCACAGCTGCTCTGAGAGTATCTCCTACTGGCAAATGTAAATAGGAGATATCACTAAGCCACAAAGGAAGAAAAAGTTCACATAGTCAAGGACACTTCTTCTCGTCACTGGAACTTTCTTCCCAGTCATGGTACACACAGCCCTTCTGTAATCAACAGATTTGACAGCAAATACTTTGCGAAGCATATTCTTAAACATGTCACCTCTGTTAGTTCACACACTGGACTGAGCTGAACCTGCATACCAAAATCTGTCCCCTCTAACTCAACTGTTTCCTTGGATTTCTTAGGAAACAAGCACTCTTTTCTTCATTATCAAAATGAAGATGCTTGACAAGTTTTTAAAAAAGGATTAAATGGAAAAAATGTAATAATTCATTCCAAGAATTGTAATAAAATGCACCCTGTTTCTATAAATGAAGCCACTAGAATATATGAATGCCACTCAACCAGGGTCATTGTGGAGAAGAATGTGACTGTTGACCTCTCAGTAATAATATTGAACCTTGGATACAATCAGTTAGATTTATTCAGTGAACACTTATTTTTTATGGTGGATGATATATATAAGTTAATATGCTAAAGTAAGTCACAGTTACAGTAGGTCAATTTGAATCAATTGAAGATTTGGAACAGCTGACTCACCAAATCCCCATTGATTCAATCAGCCCCTTCTAGTGCTATTTACAACACTAAGCATCAGGATTTTGGCCACTGATATCAACTAGACTGAAGTGTGGCTTGATACCTAGTGGGGGTATCAAATGGATAAAGTAAAAGGCTACAGACTGGGGGTGTGGTAATGGCAGTGGACCAGGCTACCTACGGGACCACTTCTCCACAAGGCATTCTACCCATCCTACGAGGGCAGACCAGAGAGGCTCTGTGGTAGTCCCCTCAACAAGAGAAGCTCACTTGATGGGGGCCAGGAGAAAAGCCTTCTCAGTGTCTGCCCCAGCCCTGTGGAACCTCTTACCATTGGAACTGCGCCTCCAGACGGAGTTGCTCCCCTTTGGAAAGGCACTCAAGACCTGGTTGTGCCAGCGGGTCTGGGATCCATCTTTTGGTATGGCCCAGGTCCGCTGGCTAGTCTAGTTGCCCAAGGTTGCAGGTCACTGCTGGGAGTTGTCAGATGTTTATGTAGTTGTTTTAATGTACTTTTTGTATGGTTTTAAGCTTGTTAGTTTTTACTGTTTTTATTTCTTTCTTAAGGGGTTGGGGAGGGTCTGGGCTGGGTTTTTAGATGTTTTTATGACTGCATGTATTTTTATGTATATGTTGTTAGCCACTCTGGGTGGCCCTTGCGCCAGAAGAGCAGGATACAAATGAATGAATGAATGAACGAACGAACGAATGAATAAATGAATAAAACAACTTCTTAAATATCTTTCTTACCATGAAAGCCCCATTAGGGTCATTATAAGGCAGTTTTTGCTTGGAGGCACACAATGACAATGCAACAGCAATCACTGAAAACATTGTAATTTGAGCAGTAATGACACCACTAATGTTCAACCTCAGTCTACTATATTCAACACCAAAATACTAATCACCTCATCACAGTGCCTTCAGAGAAATGTGAATACACTTCTGCTGCCAAGTCTTACTGAAATAAATGACTGTAATTTAAATTATGCCATTTTAGAAAGAGGCAGGAGAAGTTCCTGGCTGAGTTCACATCACCATGTAGGATATACAGCATATCCCACAGGGAACCAAAAAAGGGAATACTGGCTGAAGTTCTTTAAACCACAGAGCTATAAAAGACATTTCCAGAACAGGGAACCAGAATAACAGAGGACTTTGTCTGCAAGGTTTCTGTAAAGGAGGTCACACAGGATTTCTTGCTTCGCTACCATATGAAAGAGTGGAAGGAAATACATGTAGTACAGGAATTGAAAATGAATTTAATATTTATGATGCCAGAGTCTATAATTTATGGCACCATATGCTATGTTTCCTAAACATTTTTAGTAACTGATGCTGAAGCCCTGCTAAGTGTAGCCCTTCAAGTGATTAAGACAGTGAAACTATAGTTTTCTGTTATACACAATCTGTGCTAAACAGGTGGCTATGCTAAACTGACAATGTTTTTTTTTAATTTATCAAAGCAGATTCAGATTATAGAGTAGACAGAAGAAAATTATACTAGTGATATGTAACTCCTGGCTGTCACCCAGCCTCCATGATCAGATGCTTCTAAAATGTCTCCTTTATCACCATTTAGTTATGCCCTTCCATCTAATTTCTAATAGCAGCTCCATACTGTCAAATTGTTTTTCTCACCTCCTTTGCTGACTAGCATTATAAATGTTCCAGTGTCAGGTCATATTTCTCTTTGCTTTACATGTGTTAGTATGAACAGATTCTCTTGTGAATGGTAGATAATATGAAAACTGAGATAAAAAGGTTCATCCACTTCACACCTTCTCAGAAATCCTATACTTCCACACCTGCATTCATTCTTCTACCTTGGTAAGTATAAATCTGCAATAATTTACCTGCCAAAATGTAATTCTACCCTTGGTCTTAAATGGCCTTAAAATATATGGTCAAAACCCTGCTGGTACAACTCTGTTTGCACAATGGGAATGATGTCACCATCATTGGCAAACTGCTCCCAATTAAATACTTCTCTCTTTTTATTTTGGGACGTGAGTGGCTCACATACAAGAAGACTAAACAACATGTACCCTGAAACTGAAAAGGAAATCTTTAATCACTGACAATGTGCTGTTGACAATGGCATCATTCCCATTAAACAGGATTTCATCTTATGTATTTTTCCAAGGGCAGCTTGTGAACTGAGTAGAGAGTATTCACCTCAATCCTGCTTGGATACAACCCATCCTTTTCACTTTCATAAGCTGTGATGTCTTTTCCCCAACTACTTGCAATATTTCTAAACTTCCTCTCCAACCAGACACTTTCTCATACTGAGGCTTGCTGGAAAACTACTTTAAAATGTAGTGTCTGCATTCTTTCATGCTATAGCCTTTATTGATTTGTAGGGTCCATCAACTTTCAAGAACAGATTTTCAGGGACATAAAAGGCAAAATGGATCAATGAACAAAGACAACTAATGTCTTGTACATTGAAGTTATTTCTTTTGGCAAAAAACAACAACACAACAACAGAGACTGGGACATCAGGCTTAAAAAATTAATTAACGTTAAACTTTACAAATAGGGAAATTAGCTCATTGGTATTACAGTGTAAAAACTTAAAATGTTTGGCTTGCTAAATTACCTTTAGTAACATATTTAAATGCAAGTTTGCATGCTATCTGCAGAGATCAAATGTAAGTCACACGCAATCTCTCAAGATTCTTATTTTTCTTTATAAACCAGATTTGTAGCAAGAAACCCAAACTTAGCTGTATGAACAGATATGAATTGCAGTATAATGCTTAGCTAAATGCGACTTCAGCAACATGTGGAAAGAGAATTACCAGAGGTGCAGGCTGGTTTCAGAAGAGGCAGGGGGACTAGAGACCACATTGCCAACATACGCTGGATCATGGAGAAAACAAAGGAATGCCAGAAACAAGTTTACTTTTGTTTTATTGACTACACCAAGGCATTTGACTGTGTGGACCACAACAAGATGTGGCAAGTAATTAAAGAGATGGGAATACCAGAGCACCTCATATGCCTCCTGAGAAATCTGTACATGAACCAAGAAGCAACAGTTAGGACAGAACATGGAATGACAGAGTGGTTTGGAATAGGAAAAGGAGTAAGACAAGGCTGCATTTTGTCACCATGCTTATTCAACCTATACACAGAGCACATAATGCGCAGTGCAGGGATGGAGGAATCACAATATGGGATTAAAATCGCTGGGAGAAACATCAATAATCTGAGATATGCAGACGATACCACCCTAATGGCAGAAAGTGAGGAAGACCTAAAGAATCTCTTGATTGGGCTGAAGGAGGAGAGTGCAAAAGCTGTCTTGAGACTCAATATCAAGAAAACCAAGATAATGGCAACAGGCCCAATCAGTTCCTGGAAAATAGACGGGGAAGAGGTAGAAGCAGTGACAGATTTTACTTTCTTAGGATCAAAGATCAGTGCAGATGGGGATTGTAGCCATGAAATAAAAAGGCGACTGATTCTTGGGAGACAAGCAATGAGAAACCTGGGGAACATAGTGAAAAGCAGAGACATCACATTGCAAACAAAAATTAGAATAGTCAAAGCAATGGTTTTCCCAGTAGTAATGTATGGATGTGAGAGCTGGACAATTAGGAAGGCTGAACGCAGAAGAATAGATGCCTTTGAAATGTGGTGTTGGAGGAGGGTTTTGAGAGTCCCCTGGACAGGGAGGAGAAAAAATAGGTCAATCTTAGAAGAAATTAACCCTGACTGCTCATTGGAAGGTCAAATAGTAAAGATGAAGCTAAAGTACTTTGGACATCAAATGAGAAGGGAGGATTCACTTGAGAAGGCATTGATGTTGGGAAAGGTGGAGGGCAAAAGAAGAAGGCGGAGGCCAAGGATGAGATGGCTAGATGGCATTGTAGACACAATGGGCACAGAGCTGGGAGGGCTGAGGGGGATGGTGGAGGACAGAGGCGCCTGGAGGAAAATGGTCCATGGGGTCGCAAAGGGTCGGAGTCGACTGTGCGACTGAACAACAACAAAAAAAATGCGACTAGGAATCTATGTTATTTATCAAGGTTTCTGTGAATTATAACCCATGATATTTAGGAACTTCAGTATTAGGAACAACTGCTCTACAGAGAGCCAATTCACCATTCCCACCTATACTTTTATTAGCACAGCACTGTAAAAAGGTCTGGCTAAAAAATATAGAGAATTGGCCTAGCTGAATGCAGGCAGCTATTGAGCTCATGATGATTCCATTGCTGTTATACCCAAATGAAGTTGATAGGAATACTTTACAGATTTTTTTAAAAAATACTGGCTGCAATTTCCCATGGATAATATTTGGAAAATAATGTAATTAGACTAAAACTACAATACAGTAGCCTCTATACAAGATGAAGCTGGCTGGGGTGATGTTGTATAGTTGCTCAGGCAACGCCTTGCAAAGGTAAAATGGTGGTTTCCCGCCATCCAATTTAGGAGCTAAAGTTGGCATGAAATCTCCCACTCTGGGTGTGCTCATTATGCTAATTAGAGTTCTGTGATTGGTTACAGTTTTGGATCCTGTTCCTGATTGGTTCATACTTGTATATCATGTTATGATTGGTTGGTTATGATTGTCCGGTGGGTTGCTACATTGTAACAAGGAGCCACCACCAAAGAGACACTAAATAAGCCCCACAGGTAAACAAGGGAGGGGCCGGACTGGATCTATACTTCCCATTACTGCACAGGTTAACCAATGTCGAGCTAAGCCTGCATCTCCTCTATATGCTTCATGCCAAGGTGTAGCTCAGGGAATTGCCTTTTGTGGCAGACTCCAGAGGGACTGATTACATGGGACATGCGTAGCCACCTTATGTCTAGAGCGCCTTGTAAATGTAACCTGAAAAACTGTTCAATAAACTCCTGTTGTTGTTCTGTTCATCGTTGCCTGGACTATTGCTTATAAGGGCTGGACATAACAGATGATTTGCTTGGTCCTTGCCTTAAACAAATGAAATTATCTTTCTCATTTTTAGCCACCTGTGGAATGGCCAGAAAGAAATGAATTCAAAACATAGCAGTTTAACCATCTAATCTGCTAGAACAACAGTATAGCCTCAGCAATAAAAATGTATGTGTTACATTGTTAAGTTAAAATCCAATAGTATTTGTATACACAGACACAGACACAAATAAATATTCCTAGATCTCAAAGGAATAAACATTATTTTGTTGCCCAAACTGTGATTTTCCCCTTTCCTATTAAAAGACAGTAAGAGAAAAACAAAAGACTTCATAGAACTCTATAACATATTTTGAAACCCTAAAAGAAAAAACTCTTTCCCTTAGATCTGTTTAGATTTTCTTATTTTGGAGTTTGAAGAATTTATCAACAATTATAATCATATCCAGCTCAACTTGTCCCATCATTTCCAAGGGACATAATGCATGACAAAATCTGGGTGGATCCAACCCAGAGCATATGATTTTTATCAATGCTTCCTCCGTCTGAATGCAGAAGGAGGAAGTAGTATTGATTTGTTTGTATACTAGAATTATCATTGAAAGAAAGAACAATACCTTATAATTTTTAATCTTCAGCACTGTGCCAGTGGCAAAAAAACACATTTTATGTTGTCAAAACATGGCTTCTAAAAAAATACTCTAAAGTGATTTTTTTACTGATATGCCTTCTAAAGTGGCATAAATATTTCATGCAAAGAGCTCTACTCTGTCATCTTAAAAAACTAAGCCAAGCAAGTGAGCTGACTTGAAAAGAAATTACCCAGTTTCCAGCTCCAGTGGGGGGTGACATTCATTCAACCTACAGGAAATTATGTTACAGGGTGTATGCTGTGAGTGCTAAGAGAGCAGTTAGGGCTGTCATCTACCATATTCCCAGATGGAAAGAGAAGGAAATTCATTCCTGTGTTTTACATAGATAATACCTTGTTATTGAATGTTGACTACCCTTCAACTAGAATTTTAAAGTCAAACAGCAGGTTGTTCAATGTTTGGATTTTAAATATTTGTTTACTACCAAAAATAGGAAATAAACTGTAACTAGCTCCATATATTTTAGAAACCTTTCTACCCTGCCTGCTCAGGTGTTTGTTTTCTCCCAATATTCATCCACCCACCAGCAAAGGCAGTCTTTCTTTTCCCTCTCCCATGAATCTACTCTTGTTCAGTTGCACAGCCGAGTCTGACCCTTTACAACCCCATGAACCACAGCGCGCCAGGCTCCTCTGTCATCTGCCATCTTCCAGAGTCTATCCAGATCCCTGCTCACCACATTAGTGATACTACCTCCTCCTCTGCCTCCTCCTCCTTTTGCTTTCAATCTTTCCTGCCACCAAGGCCTTCTCCAGTGAGTCTTCTCATTGATGGCCAAAGTATTTGAGCTACAGCATCTGTCCTTCCAAGGAGCAGTCAGGGTTGATTTCCTTCAGGATTGACTGATTTGATCTCCTTGCATTTCAGGGGACTCTCAAAAGTCTTCTCCAGCACCACAGTTTGAAAGCATCTATTCTTCTGTGCTCAGGCCTCTTTATGGTCCAGCTCCCACAGCCATACATTAATACTGGGAAGCCATTGCTATAGCTATGCAGACTTTTGTCTGTAGGGTGATGTCTCTACTTTTTAATAAAGTAGGTTTGCCTTACTTTGCCTCCAAAGGAGTGTCTTTTTATTTCATGGCTGCAGTCACCATCTGTAGTGATCTTGGGTCCAACAAAAGAAAAGTATGTCACTACTTCCATTTCTTCCCCTTCTATTAGCCATAGAGTAATGGGGTTGCGTGTCACAAACTTGGTTTTTTTGATGTTGAGTTTCAAGCCAACTTTTTCACTAATTTTGGGTTAATCCTGGATTCGTTTAGAATAAGATCTACTCTTCTGCTCTGTCTTTACAGGTGGAAAAGCATTGCAGAGACCTTTTAAAAACAGTTTCACCGTTTGGTCTCTGAACGGTGAAGAGACAATGGAGTCTTGAGAAGAATGAGCCACAATGGCAGCCCAATGAACTTTGATGGACGCAAGTCCTAAGCCAGTCTCTGCCAAATGGAGAAAATATTCCATGATGGTTTGGAGGCTACAACGGTTCAGAATGATAGACTTCGAATCAAGGAAAGCACAAAACCGTCAGTATTTGGAAGCATAAGACTTCTTCGTGGAAGGCCTTCTGGCTATATCTGTTATTCTCTTTAGTCTGGGGTTATCCTCCATGCCATAAGATGCAGGCTTGGCAGGTCAGAATGGAGGAGCTGACTGTTCTCCATTTGGAGTAGTGATGGAGAATCCGGAAGCATGAGTGACTGCGAGGACTGCTGTAGAAGAAGAGGATACCACGGCTGTCTCGATCTCGATGATGGAGCATCCGGATGAGAACTTTCTGTATGAGAAAAAAAATGGATGGAATGAGTAAAGATAGTCCAAGTCCCACCGTTTCATGAAGGCATCCCCTTCAGAGTCTAGTCCAATACCTGCTCTGGAGCAGTATCTCAGGCACTTGTGGTTTGTCTCCAAAATGAAGAGGTCTAGATCTGGAACACCTCACTGATGATAAAGAGACTGGAACACTTTGTTGTCCAGTTCCCACTCATGAGTCGTAGAGCTAAACATGCTTAATCCGTCGGCTAAGACATTCAGTTTGCCTTGGATATGGACTCCGATGGGGAAGATGTGCCTCTCCAGGTACCATTCCCACAGTTGCACTGCCAAGTAGAGGAGAGTCAATGATTTCATGCCTCCCTGATTGTTGATGTAGGCTATCACAGTGGTATTGTCTGATGCAGTTTGGACAAGCTTGCCTGACAACACCATTTCAAAGGACCTCAGAGCCTTCCAAATGGCGAGGAGTTCCAAGTAATTTATATGAAAACTGCCTCCTCCTGTCTCCACAGGTTGTTCACAGTGAGAGACCCGCAGGCAGCTCCCCATCCAAGGTTGCTTGCGTCTGTTAAAATCTAGACTGTTGGTTGAGGGGAGTAAAAGTGCTTCCCCGTTACCAAATTCAGAGGTGATGTCCACCACCCTAGCTGATCCACCAACTCTGGAGTTGGAACCAGGCATTTGGAAGGGCTGTCCGTTAGTGGGTTGAAGCCATGAAGGAGCCACGACTGTAGTGACTGCATCTTCAATTTGGCGTGAGGAACCACAGTCATGGTGGACACCATTAAGTCCTAGAAGCCTCTGAGACTTTTTTGCCCGTACATAGGTCCAGTACCAAAAAAGTTCAACCACCTTGGTGATGTCCTGTAGGTGCTTTGGAGGGGCATAGGCTCTCATATGGCAGAAGTCGAGTATTGCTCCAATGTGCTCGACATGCTGAGATGGATCCAATTTCAATTTGTCGAAGTTGATCCATAGACTGAGACTCTCCATAAGTCGTACCGTGTAAGCGATGTCCCGAATGGCCTTCGCTCTCATAGAGGAAGTGATCAGCCAGTTGTCGATGTAAGGGAACACCGTTATGTCCTTCTGACAGAGAAAAGCTGCCACTGGTGCCATGCATTTCGCAAAGACCCAAGGCTGAAGAAAGGCTGAAGGGAAGACATTGGTACTGGTAGACCTGGTTCCCTATCTGGAAATGGAGGAACTTCCTGTGCTCCTTGTGGAAGTTGACATGGAAATATGCATCTTTGAGGTCTATCACTGCAAGCCAATCCCCCTTGTTGATGAGGGGGAGGACAGTATGAAGCGACACCAACCGGAATGTTCTTGTGTGGATATGCTTGTTGAGACATCATAAGTCTAGTATAGGATGAAGTCCTCCATCCTTCTTCTCCACTTCAAAGTACTGTACCTCAAGTAGAAACTGTCAACCCATTTCGATGGAGGTACGGTTTCTATGGCTCCTTTCGACAGAAGTGTCGACACTTGCTCCTGCAGATGAGAGGATGGGGGCAGGAGACGGAGGTTGCCAACTCGAGGAACCCTGTTGAATCTGATGATGTAATCAGTGGATAAGAATTTCAAGACCCACCAATCGTTTGTGACACCTCTCCATGCTTGAAGAAAATTCTAGAGGTGGATGTATAGAAGATGGAGAGAGTCTCGGTCGAAAGGAAGTAAAACATGCTGCTTTGACTTCCTCTCAGAACGCTTACCATGTTGTTAATATGGCTGGTACCACTGGTGGCCATGCAAACAGTGTGGATGGTAAAAGGCTGGACGTTGATTGTCCAGCTGATGCCTGGGGCCTGGTTGCTGGAAGACTTGCCCCTAGTAGTGACTTGAGAATGGCTGGTATCTCAGTCGTGAAAAGGATGGACCAGCCAAAGTGAGACCGAGTAACTTGGCAGTTGTCTTGGTCGGACGCAGCTCATTTAAAGCCTTGTCTGTATCTTGAGCAAACAAACCTTGGTCATCAAATGGTAAGTCCTCTATCATTTTTTTGGTTGGCTCCTCCAGCTCGGTGGAGCATAGCCAAGCATGACAACGCAGCAGGATGGATGTGGACATGTCCTTAGATGCTACGTTGTTCATGTGATGAGATGTCCACACCTGTTGTTCCACAAGATAGTCCCCTTCATCACAAAGGGCATTGAACTCTTGGTGTAAGTCGGCAGGTACTGTAACTTAACTGCAAAGGACTTTGCCCGCTCCCAGAGATAGGAGTTGTAAAGACCCTTAGCCGCCATGGAGTTCGCTGCTCATAGAGTCAACAACGCGGTAGTGTACAACTTGTGCCCCAAAGCATCGAGTTTCTTGCCTTCCGGCGAAGACAGCAGAGGAAAACCACTGATGCCTGTTTTGCTCTATGAGGCACATACAACCATGAAGTTTGGTAGGGGATGGGCCTGCAGAAACTCCACATTGTCACCCAAGAGTCTATAGAGGCCATCAACTCTCATCAAAATGGTGTGCGATGAAATGGGCCTTTTCCATACAGCTTTGGTGGAGTCCAGAAGAGATGGCAGCATAGCGATGTGGGCAGGACAAATTGCCTTCTTGTCCAACCTTGTTGTAACCTGGTCTTCCAATGGCAGAGGCGGGTGATCGGCTTGGAGGCTTAAGGCAGTCCCAAGGCGAGTCAACATAGCTAAGAAGGACTTCTGGTCCTCACCACGGGGCAGATCAGCAGGATCAGGTGTCTTGTCCGCTTCAACCTCCACATCCTCCTCCTTCGAAGAGGACTCGGACTCATGCATAGATGGTGGAGGGATCCTTGCTTCAATGTCTGAACCGCACCTGTATGGCCTGGGCTGTTTGATGGAGCGGGTGCTCGACACCCTAGAACATGGCAGAGCAGCGTACAATCCTTGGCCCGGAACAACCGTTCCCTCAGAGTCCTGTGATGGAGGAAGAGGGACAGTACTCACTGGATCAGGTCACTGAACTAAAAAAGCTAAAAGCTGATCACCTACCTTCTTGACTACGGTTGCAAAAAGTCCAGTTGAATTGCCTGAGGTGGAGCTGTTAGAAATGGAATGGCAGAAGGAGCTCATTCAATGGGAGGCAAAATGGACATCGAAACGGTAGCCGAGGCATGTCGAGGTGGTGGCAAAACGGACACCCAACGAAGCAGGAAGTTGCAAAGCAGAATGATGCAAAGGACAAAGTGGAGTCTGATGAGGACTGGATCACAACAGAGATCCAGAATGGAACATTTGGTTTACAATGTATTCCTATGGGAATTTTCACGGCAAGGAAAATCCTGTGGAACAGATTAATTCTGTAAAGCGGGGTTCCACTGAGAAGCTATATAAACAGGACAGAAGACTTACTTTGTGTGTATACAAGTAAGCCTCTAAGCATCCTTCTGATATTACTGTAAGTGGAGCCACTTTGGATTTTAGCTCTAAAACCTGAAGCAGATTTTGTAGGAACTTGTAGGAAATGCAGATCAGATGTCTTCTACTAAACCAAAATGAACACTTAATGACCAGAAGTGCTCTAGTTGCTCATACTACACACATCAAAATTCAGTACCTTTTGCTCTAAAATTTAAATTGGAACCACTACTATGCAGGCTGAAATGGCCTTTCCTGCTGAGCCAACTCTTGAATGAGCCTATAGCAAATTAAGCATGAGAATTAAATGAGTATATAATGAAAAGGCAGGGTGAAATCCTGCTGTCTTTGGAATGATGATCCAGGGCCATAGGTTACTGCAACTCCTTATGCTGGCAGTAGTTCACCTTTGTTTGGTGGCAAAACTTTTTACCAGTTTTGCTGAACCGCTTGCTGGGGACAATGATAAAAATGGAATATTTCAGGTGTGTATTGCATGTATTGAAAGTAGATCAATGGGAATTTTCAATCCAGCAGATATAAAATTCTCATTTCCCCCCTCCAAACAAAGCCCTATAACAGAGGAGAGTAGGAAACTATGCCAGCCTCGGGAAGCAAAATAAATATAAGAAAAATGTTGCTAACAATAAGGCAAAAAAGAGAAAAAGAAGAAGGAAAAAGCCTATCCTCGCAAACTATCTTGATTTATGCAAGTACATTAGGACAAGGATGCAGCTTCTTTCCCATAGATCACCCAACTGAATTCTTCCATCAGTATATTGTTTGTTGTGGTAATGCTGGCCATAGACTGGAAATGGATGAGAGGAATTTTTCTGGTTTACGTTTCCCCCTCTTTCTATTGACAATCTTTGGAAAGGCAAAAACATTAAAGAGGTTTATAATGCAATCACAAACACATTACATTTATCTCTGTGAATAACAGAGTCCATCCCTATTGTCCAGTGATGGAAAACCTTGGCACTCCAGACGTCCTTGAACTTCAATTCCCAGAAGTCCTGGTCAGCAGAAGTGCTGACTTGGGCTTCTGGTGATTGAAGTCCAAGAACACCTGGAATACCAAGGTTCACCATCATGCTAGAGTCCTTTACACTTTGCACATTGTCAAACTTAAAAGTAGTACACTCATCCATAGGTGACTTTTCAAAGTCTCATCCTCCCCATTTAGATCAAAACAGGAAGACAAGAAAAAGTTCTAAATCTTGATGAAATTTTATTTTCCCTCTAATTAGGGCGGGGTCATAGCCAGAAGAGGGCTGGGGGGGGGGCTTGGCCCACCCAGAGTTAGCAGTTTGCCCACCCTGCCAAGGCATGGTTTCACATAGGAATGCTTTGAAAAAGAGGTTTTGCTACCCACCCTGAAAAAATATTCGACCACCCACACCTGGAATCCTGGCTACTGCCCTGAATTAGGGTAAACAAAGCAAGTCAGTTTCTCCACCAGTGCTCTTATCTAAAAAGAGATCCCTTGAAAATTTTCCCAAACTCTAATCATTCTGGTTCCCACAGCACCTACAAGGATTGCCATCAACTCCTTCCCAGATATATTCTCATTCTCCACAGTGAATAAAGAGGACAATAGCAAGGTTTCATTGGGGACTATCTTTTGCTGTGTTAACTTACTCATCCAATCTATTACCTCATGCCATAATGATTTGAGCTTCAGCCAGGAGATCGACATATCCATAAGTTACAGTGATCCTTTTCAGGCACAGTTATTTGAATACACACATCTGCTATCTCCTTATTAATTTTATAAACTTTTATAGGGCACATCTGCCATTTATGAACTGTTTTCATATCATTTCCTTATAAATCAGGCCAACACTGATTTATAAGGCTGCATAATCCATATTTTTGTCCAAGATTAAAATTTGGTTAAAGTATGTATGTTTGGAGCTGGGGGGGGGGGGGGGGAGTGGAGGAAGAGAGAAACTGTCCTGAGAAGGAATGCTGAAAAAATAAGCTAATGAAAATCAGTATGCCTGTAGGCAAAAATACTATGGCAGAGTAATTGTCCTGTTTCATTTGTGTATGTTTGTATTTTTAGTTGGCTGTACTAAGTGATTGCCACTATAGCCTAAACTCATCAATTTCTCACAACATTACCCTCTTTGCCTAGAGCAACCACTAGTGGCTTGCTCACTGAAGGAACATAATAAGCTCAACTGATGTGATGGACCATGTGGCGAAACAAACAAACATACATAAATATAACCACTAATCAAAAATAATGGGATCATGATTTGACATAGGCACTGATATTAGACAGAAAATCAGCAAATTCCTTGGTTGAGTAACCTTTTAAACTTTAAAAACCAGGCTCCAACAGCCCTACGTTTGCAGTCCTAAATTTATTCAGTTTAAATCCCCTAATGTCTGAGTTCTGGATCACAGCTTTCATCTACCAGATGATAATGATAATGACACTGATGATAAAAGAAACATTATAGTCCTCCTGACTCTCCTTCAGACATTTGATTGTATTGTTCTATCTTGTCATGCTAATGTATCTCAAATGACACTTCCTGAATTTCAAATATTTCCAGGTATCCTTAGATAATACAGTAACCAGCATATTCACACAAGCCTTCTGTTAGACTTCAGAAGTGCCATTTCTATTACAAAGCATTCAATAAAGCCAGGTGTCTGCATAAGAATGCAGAAGTGGATCCAATTAACACCATTCCTAAAAAAATAGGAAAAACTGAATAACTGATTAATTATGCACATTTACCTACAACACACTACTAATTAAGATACCAAAGTTCTGGACCTTAATGAGACTACAGCTTTTTGTTTCATTCACACTTCATCCAAATAGTATAACCAAACAAACTCTTAGTCACTAACATCATTAAAAATTGGAAAGAAAGCACAAAAAGAAAGTAACTCAAAAATGTCAGATCTTTTAAGAATTATATACAACTGGTTTTAAGGGCCAAATTAGACATTACAGGTATATTCAATGGATCTTTATTGACATGTACTTTTTTTCCAATTGTTGACAAAACCTAAGGAAAAACAAAAGGCAAAGGAAAGCATATTTTTATGTCTTAAACACAACTGTTTCAGTTTAAGCTTTCATGAATTAAAATCTATTTCTTCAAACATATTTATGTGATCATTTGTATAACATTATCAGTCATGAGCATTTGCTATCCTATCAAGATGTTATTTTTGTACATTCTTTTTAACAAAAGTTGGGGTCATGGTTTTGGATGGCAAGTCAAACCTACCTCACTGATCCAGAAATTTGCTGATCTAACCATGTCAGGGCATAGACACAAATTCTAGTATCACTGGTTCCCTGAGTAAAGCTGGTACTTTGATCTTCCAGCTGGCTTTTTGGCTGTGGACTTTACTTCAGCCTTTCCCATTCACCATCTTGGAAAGGAAAAGATGAACCAGGAGAAAAGCCAGAAGCACTGGAATTTTGAGAGATGAAAAGAGTCCTAAGGCTAGATTTAAACTGGCTCTCAAAGAATAGAGCGCACTCTCGCTGAGTCCTCCCTCCTTGCAGTGTCAACTGAGTGTGATTCAACCTCTTCTTATTTTTTTCCAGTTGGGGAATTAAGAGGTAACCTAGACTGGTTCTCATCTGCAGAAGTCCTCCAGCTGCACCCTTCTTCTTATCCTTATATCTCTAGAGGGAGCAGGGTGACAGGGGAAAATAGGTGAGATGGATTGGGGGCCTAATTAACTGGGTTAGGCCTGTGGGGTGGTGGCCTTCCTTCTCTGCTCAAAGTCACCAGTCTCTCTACTTTTAATATAGTCTTGTTCTTAACAAACACCAGATTTTATCCCATCATTATTTCAACCTAAATGCATGTTATGTGTTGAGTCTGAACCCAAGAACAGACGTGCCAGCAATAGTTGGGGGAAACAACTCAGTGATTTATTAACAGCTCTGTTCGGACTGGGAAACAAGGGGACGAGGTAGCAACTTATATACAGATAGAACAGCAGTTACAGTGATACATTTGCCTGGACCTTGAGAATGCAGGAAACTTGTGTTAAAGCAATCAGATTACATTGAATGTAATACAACTTTGGTGCCTTACAGAAAACGGCACGCTTCTGCAGCAAGATGTAATGGCATCTTTCACAAAGACATTGATTAAACCTTTGGACACAACATTATGTTACTAATATGTTATGGCTCCTGTATGACTATTAGCATTAAAGAAAACAACCTCAGTGCTGGGAAAGGAAGGAATCTCCAGTGAATCATTTCACCAAGGCTTCACACAATAAAACATATACATTGTTTATATGCTAGCCCAGTGATGGTGAATCTTTTAGAGACTGAGTGCCCAAGGAAGAGGTTGTGGGCAGGCACTGTGCATGCCCACACACCCATGTGACATTGCTGGTGCACCTCCAGCGAAGTCATGTGGGTGACACACATGGGTGCGCCTGACCCCCCGCGGGTGCACCCAACACCTAGGAAGGGATGGGGGTGGGGTCTGGTCACCTCACCTCCACCACTGCCTCCTGGGTGGTATTTCAGCCTCCCCTCTTGCCTCCCAATTGACAGAGGGAGAGGGGCATACCTGTCAAGCGTGGCTCTGGACAATACGGGACCTGCACAGAACGGTTCTGCGCAAGTCCATTCTACTCATGCGTAGAAGGCTTTTACGCATGCGTACAATGGACCTGCACAAAACCGTTCTGCGCTGGTCAGTTCTACGCATGCGTAGAAGGGTTCTACGCATCCCCTTCTGCACAGAACCCTTTTACGCATGCGTAGAAGGGTTCTATACATGCATAGAAAAGTTCTACACATGCATAGAAAGGATCTGCGCAGAAGGGGTGCGCAGTAACTCCTTCCCCCCCCCCCCCCCACTGCCAAGATCCAGGATAGCTGCAGCTCCGGGCGGGAAAGGATGAAAATCGGCGCCGAAATACGGGAAATCCTGGCCAATCCGGGATACTTGACAGGTATTGAGAGGGGATGGGGTGGGGAAGTGGCACTGCCATTGATGCCGGCCAGGCTGGGAGGGGCTTCCCTTTGATGGTGTGCATGGTTTCAGGACAGAGAAAGGGCATTAGGTTCTTGTGTAGATTACACCACATATATCTTTAATTGGCTGCATTGTGCACTGAAAATTGAATGATTTCATTTGCTCGAGAATAAAATCCCAATCAGCATCTGGTCATTTCTTTTCCCTCCTTTGTTCTTAACTTAGTTCCCTAAACTTTAATTATTAGACTAATAATAATAATAATAATAATAATAATAATAATAATAATAATAATAATAATAATAATAATAATAATAATAATAATAGGACAGAATGCATGTGACTGGTAGAGTGCATATTCTGTGGACTTCGAGTTGATATGTAACAATAATTAGAGCATTAGATCTTTTCCTTCCCCTCCTGACCACTTTTAGTTTCCTTTTTAATCTTTTCTAGCTTTCCTTGCAGCAAATCATGGAAGGGTGGGAAGCAAGGAAGGAGTTCTCAGGTGGCAGTAAGTGGTGGTGAGTGCCCTTAGAATCTAGAGCTTTACCTCTGCTGGATCCAGGTTCTGGAGGAAGCTGGGCAGTAAAGATAGCAAGGGACCTTGATCCAAGAGCAAATGTAACTTTAAGAGGAGGGTGGATCCCAAACCTGATAAGCTGCATGTCCCAATACAGCACACTTCAATATTTAAGAATCAACACACCTTCAAAATTGTTGGCAATGCATAGGGCTCCCTTGGACCTGTGGAGGGTAAAGGTAAAGGTCACCCTTGTTCAAAAGACTGACATATCTGACTCTAGGGTCCGGTGCTCATCTCTGTTTCAAAGCCAAAGAGCCAGCACTGTCTGCTTCTGCAGACATTTCCATGGCCATGTGGCAGGCATGACTAGACACTGGAGCGCACAGAACCCTGTTTACTTTCCCACTGAAGTGATCCCTATTTATCTACTTGCAAATAATTTCTTGCTTTTAAACTGCTAGGTTGGCAGGTTATATATGTTAATATTACCTAATTTGCAAGAATGTTGTTGGGTTTCCCCTGGGTTTCACAGAGATCCAGAAATTCACAGATGAAACAAGTTGGAAACTCTCCTGAAGGGTCCCCATATTTGTGCTCTTTTAAAAGGACATATGTCAAGAATCTTCCACACATGCCTACCAAGTGCTCTAGTTCAAGGGAGCACACAAGAGCTCTCTGTAATAGAGAACTCTTATCAGTTCACTACCTTAGAGATCCCAGGATGGAGGCACAACTAAACATATATAATGGTGCACTGTAGATAGGAGTATCTCTTATTCTGTGCTAGTATTCCCCCCACACCCACCCCACACACAGAGTTCATACTTAAAAGAGCAATGTGCATGGACAATCTGAAAATACATAAAGGTATAAGAACAGGAACATGCTGATAGATTATTTAACGTAGTGTCTCATAATGTCTCATTTGGCACTAAGTCTCCTTTATTTCACATATCATTTTATTAGCATTGACTAATATATTTATATAATATAACTGACTAATATATTTCAAGAAAAGTTCATAAAAGGGTCATAAATTCATTCATTGTTTATATTTCTAAAGCCACAAAATTTTGATCTATTTTAAAGTATTACTGCCCCAGTCAAGCTGTTAAACAGCATACTTCTATACACAACTTGTTTAAATCCCAATGATTCCAATGGGCTTAATTAAAGCATAAGTGGAAGTTTGTGTTGCACATAGTTCCCATGTCCAATCATATAAGGCTGCCTAGAAGATTTCCCAGTACTGTACTGCTATATAAAACTTAATTTGTGTTCATTTTGTAGTTTTATCTTTTTTGTACTGTATCAGGGAGTGACTGAGTAACTGATAAGTAGATTACATAAATGCAAGTATATGAATAGAATCTCAATAGTAGGAGGGGCATAGGGAGTGGACTCTTGTTTCCCTTCATTGATACCTAAGGACAACCTCCGGGTTGGAGAGATAGGCAGGATATCTCTCAATGCCATTTCCAGGGAATCCTAAGCAGATGAAGGCATCTGCTTGGGAATAATACCCTGAAGCAAATGGTGAGCCACTGTGTGAGACAGAATGCTGGACTTGATGGGCTGTGGCCTGTTCCAGTAAGGCTGTTCTTATGTTCTTATGTTCATTCCAGTTCCAGCTACTGGGACTATGGCTGTTTAAAAAGAGTCTCAGCTTACGCAGTCCTGGATGATCTGCTTAATTTGATTTGAACATATTTTTGGTCCTATCTGATTCATTCTGAGCTTTCCATTGATATTTTCCCAATAAATTAAGCCTGCAAAATATCTGACAAGGAAATAGCACAGCAACAGAAAGGAAAATAACAGATTAGGAGAAAATAATTATGTAGTGCCAGAATAAATAACAACAAATGTTATTCATTATGAAAATATTTAGATAGATGACTTTTGTATTACCATTCATACTTTGCATGTTATTCGTTTTAAAAACAGTATAACTGTTGAAGGCTTGTCAGTCTAGTCCCTTGCCTCCCAGTGGTAATTCTTCAATAGATAGCATAAAACTGACTCAAATCAAACAAAACACCAAGGAAAAGAAAATGGTAACATTTCACTGCTCTACCTTTTTTCTTAATGCACAATTATAGTTAGTCAGAAAAGAAACTTGGTTTGAATAGATATATTTCATGGAAAAACAGCTTTTCACTGGATAGATCTTAGGACAGCCTACCACGTTCAATTGTGCCTGAAGCTCTTTTCATGTGTTTCTTTCCTGTATTCAGCAAAAATGAGGAGGAAGAGTGTTCCAGCCATGATTTTTTTATTTCACTTCTAATGTCATCTATAGGTGGAGAACAATGAACCTGGAGGAGAGATCTTTCAGCGGGACTATTACATGGAGAGTCCCCCTGGACAAAGCAGGTTCTCCCCTCTAGACTCATGATCAGCCATCAGGTATTGGAGAGTGATGGAAATGGGGACAGATATGATGGATCTAATGAGTTTGCCTCCATTTTCTGACTATTGAGCATGGCCAGGAATGCCTGGGTATCACGAGTTTGCTAACCTCTTGATTCCATTTTTAATTATAATTGTTAGATGAGATGAAATAGAACTCTGGTAAAAAGAGTGGGTGAGATTAAGGATTGCTTGGAAAGATGTACACTTTGAATAGGCTTAAGTAACTAACTCTATATAGGTCCACAGGCAATCAGTGGCTACATAAAATGCTTCTCACTTTGCTTCTCAGTGATGGATATATTTCTTAGAATACTTCATGGATTTCTGATAAAGACATGGATAATAGGAGAATTTAATCTTTGTGAATATTGACATGTATTGAATTAGTGAGCATGTTCCAGATCAATGTGTAGATCAGAACATAATTATTATCCGATTTTCACATTATTCTGAATTTTACATTGCAGTTTGTGGTGGGGAAAACTTCATTCAAATGCATTTAGACATGAGTACAGTACCTTAACAGTATAATTATGAATGCTTATTTCTTAGAAATACAATCAGTGAAGTGTATTTAAAATGCATAATAAATGTATCATTTTCATAACATTAAACCATTGCAAATTAGAATGGAAATGTGATTTATGAATTATCATACATGTAACTGAAACAACATGTAACCTCTTCCAAACCTCTTAAACTGTAAACATTGAAGTATATTCAGGTGGAGAAGGGAGTATTTTAGCCTTGTCTTCATTTATTGCTACAGTGTTGCCCATCCAAATCTGGAAATGTGACAGAATACATTATCACATTTGTAATGAAATAGACTATAGCAGAGCTGTCCATCTTCAAACCTGGTGCCATCCAAACCTGGAGCTATTAAGTCTGAAGATGGACAACTCTGCTATTTGTGTGGGATGTCCATATAGGTTTGCATGAAAAATCCCAGTTCTCATACAGACTCTTCATTAATTCTCCTTCTTCAGACTCATCACCCTCCATATTAGGATATTAATGAAACCAAGAATGAAGGAAGTGTGGTTTATAACACCTAAAAATGGCTGATAGACTGATCTACCCCCTATATATCAATACTTCAAGAAAACCATAAGATGTAGCAAGAACCTTGAAAGAGAAAAGCAACAATTAGTTCTTTTTGTTTCTAACCTAACATGCTCCTCAGAGAGGTGGTACTTTCAGTGCTCAGAGGTTTTGCCTTACAATCTTTATCGTGTCAGAAGCACACAAAGGTGATTTCTGGGTTGAATGGATTTCTGCCAGAGGAACTCCGCAACTCCACTCAGGGGATGTACGAATGAGTCTCCTTTTGTGTCCCCAACACCTTTTCCCACCAAAGTCGTCCCTATTTATCTATTTGAAATTTCTTGCTTTCGAACTGCTAGGTTGGCAGGAGCTGGGACAGAGAGGGGCACTCATTCTGCAAGATCATCCGTTCCTACGGGGTGAGGTATCATCAGTATGCTTATGATACCCAGTTGTATATCTCGGCCTGTGGTGATCCAAGTGATGCTGTCAAAGTCCTATCCAGGTGTCTGGAGGCTGTTGCGGTCTGGATGGGGGACAACGGGCTACAACTGATTCCTGGCAAGACTGAGTGGATGTGGATCAGGGGCCCAGCGATATCCAGGGAGTTACCATCTTTGGTTCTGGATGTGGCTGCCTTGCCCCAGACAGACCTTGTGTACAACTTGGGGGTCCTCCTGGACTCACAACTACTGCTCGAAGAGCAGGTGGCAGTCGTGGCCAGGAGGGCTTTTGCACAACTCCGTGTAATTTGCCAGTTATGCCTGCTCCTGGACCGGAACTCATGGTCACACATGCCCTGGTCACCTCCAGACTAAATTATTGTAATGTGCTCTACATGGGGCTGCCCTTGATGACCATTCGGAGACTGCAGCTGGTCCAGAATGCGGCGGCCCAGGCAATGATGGGGTGTGGGCATTATGCCCATGCCACCCCACTGCTCCGGGAGCTGCACTGGTTACCAGTTTGCCTCCGGGTGCAATTCAAGGTGCTGGTGATGACCGTTAAAGCCCAAAGTAGTAGTGGGCCAGGATACCTAAGAGACCGCATCGCCCCAAGAATGTATGTCTGTCCAACCAGAGCGGACTGGAGGGTCTCTTTAATTGTACCATCAGCTAGAGGGACCCATCTCTTTAGCACAAGAAGAAGGGCTTTCTCCATGTCTGCTCCGGCCCTCTGGAACCTCCTGCCAGTGGAGCTATGACTGCAAAAGGAATTGCTGCCCTTTAGGAAGGGTCTTAAATCCTAGCTGGTGGGGCAGGTGTGGGGCCCCGATGGAAATGTGACCCCTGACTTATACAATAGATCTTCCCTTCCACTCTCTTTCTATGCAGGGGTGAGTGGGTTTTATCTGATTTTCTGTTTTTTATCTGTTTTTAAATTTTATGTGAGCCGCCCTGAGTCTGGCTTGCTTGAGTGGACAGCATAAAAATTCAAAAATTAAATTAAATTAAAAATTAACTCATGTCTTGAACTGCCGACTTGCCGACCTTCCAGCTAACAAGGAGAGTTTCTGAACCACAGAGCCAATGCAGTCCCACACAATCTCTTGATGTAAAGTATATATAAAATGGTATTAACGTTTTTGCAAATACTGAGATGAACTTTCACCTCAAACAGCTAAGATATAAATTAAAATGCTTACATTTTTCTTCCTTCCAGCTTCTCAATTTGACATTTAAAAAGCCAACAAAATTCAAAAGTGTGCTATTTGTAGGTTACCATATTGTCTATTAGCAGACCTCATTCAGTGCTTTCGTTCACTTTGTAGTGATTTTCCCTCCTGCCTCTTGCTGAATGATTTAATTGGTGTCATAGTCATATAGGTCATGGCCTCTTTGTGAAAAATTCTAGATAATGAAAACAAAATCCAGCATTTAAGGCTGGCGCTCATGGTTTATTGATCAGTTTTGATTCAGAGTCTGGAAACAGTGTCAAATGGCTGTTCATTCTTTATTCTGTCATACAATATTCCCTGCAGGAAGACAGATTCTAGCCTGAAAGCATAAATTGAAAGGTTGATAATGAGACAGCTAGAATTATGACCCCCCTAAAGCTGCTTCTGAAGTTCTCTATTAGCATTAGAACATTTGCCATTTGTAGATATCAAATTTTAAACAGTTTTCAAAACGATATTCCTAATAATTTTAAGAAAGGACCTTTTTTTAGTGCATGTTGAGAAACAACATGTAAAAACCTTATGATAAAACATAGATTTATCTAGTTTAGTAAGCAAACCTTACTAGAGGAGTCTTTTGAGAGTCCCCTGTACTGCAAGAAGATAAAATCAGTCAATCCTGAGGGAAATCATCCCTGACTGCTCCTTGGAAGGCTAAATATTGAAGCTGAAGCTCAAGTACTTTGGCCACCAAATGAGAAGAGAGGACTCACTTGAGAAGACCCTGATACTAGGAAAGATTGAAAGCAAAAGGAGAAAGGGGTGGCAGAGGATGAGATGGCTAGATGGCATCATTGACACAGTGGGCATAGATCTTGGTGGGCTACAGAAGATAGCAGATGGCAGAGGAGCCTGGTGTGTGGTGGTCTGTGGGGTCACAAAGGGTCAAACTTAATGGTGGACTCAACAACAACAACAACAACAAGCAAACCTTAACAGCAAAGAGCTTCAGAGTCTTCAAAAGTCAGAACTGATGACAACATGAGAATAATGTAGGATTCTTGGGTCCATAGTGAAAGAACCTAGTTACGTACAGTAGAAGTCAAGTTCAAACTCAAAACTCAATCCGCACAACAAGAATCATCATCTCACTTTACAGACATATTTGTCTTCAGTAAAACAGGATTCTTATCATATGATAATTCTCACACAATTTTTGTTGTTGTTGTTCAGTCGCACAGTCGATACTGGGCACCTCTGTCTTCCATCCTCCTCCTCAGCCCACCCAGCTCTGTGCCCTTTGCATCTACAATACCATCCAGCCATTTCATTTTTGGCCTCCCTCTTCTTTTTTTGCTCTCCACCTTTCCCAGCACCAAAGCTTTCTCAAGTGAATCCTCTCTTCTCATTTGATGTCCAAAGTACTTTAGCTTCATCTTTACTGTTTGACCTTCTAATGAGCAGTCAGGGTTGATTTCTTCTAAGATTGACCTATTTGTTCTCTTCACTGTCCAGGGGACTCTCAAAACTCTCCTCCAACACCACATTTCAAAGGCATCTATTCTTCTGCGCTCAGCTTTCCTAATAGTCCACCTCTCACAACCATACACTACTACCGGGAATACCATTGCTTTGACTATGCAAATTTAAAAATTACAAAATGCTTACAGAAGTATGCCCATGAGTCCTAATCCAGTGATAGTATACTTTGGCACTCCTGGTGTTCTGTAACTTCAATTCCCTGAAGCCCTGATCAGCAGGAGTGCTGGTAATTGAAGTCCAAGAACACCTGGAATGCCAAGGTTCGCCATCACTGTCCTAACCTATGAACTCAGTGTCTCTTTGAAGTTAAAATTAGTTTTCCTTTATATGCTTAGCTGAATTTATTGATGCCACATTCTGTGAGCTAGACCTCAAATGAAGAATTTATCCTGTCAAGTTACCACATAATGGTCACAGTTATTCAGTACCGGTTACTAATTCTGCTAAACTGGCCAGAAAATATTTTATCCCAAAATCCAACAGAGTGAGAGTAAGAAAAGACAGATTGTGGACTCTTATCAAAAGAAGGTCTACCCAAAATATGATTATCATTTCTTATGGTCAGCATCGGGTGGGGGGGGGGTGTGTTGGGGTGGCCAGGGTAATATATAGTGACAGCAGGGAAAGAAGCTCCTTGAAGGGACAGCAGCACTACCAACTCTACTTTTAACATGACCCAAGAAAATTGTATTCTATGTGGTGGAACAACAAGAAGCCAAAGGGAAGATAGCAGCAGAGTGGACCTTTTTTGTAAGTTCTCAAGGTCTTTATGTGTATGTCCCTGAGAGACAATGATAAAATTTACATATTTTCCACTTTTGGGATTATGGTTTTTAGGGTCAATAAGTTAACAGAGCCTGGAGAAGAACAGGTAAATCACCACTTTATTGTACAATGGTTCTGGGATGCAGTGAAGAATCAAACAAAATTTGAGGAATTGATAGTACAGATGGAAAAGAATGAAATAACTAAAACAACAAAAAGTTTAGTCAGCAAAATACATAATACTGTATATTGATAGAATATAAGGGACAACAACAAGGTTTAAGAATAAGTTGGGAAATGAATTTAGGAGTTAGCATTAATGCAAGCGCGGCGCCAAAATGGCCGCCGCGCTCTTTGCGGCCCCCCCCCACAGGACAGAGAATCCGGGTAGTTAGGGGCGTGGCCAGCTCCCTTATAAAAGGGATGGCCACGAGGCAGCCGAGCTGCCATTTTACCTCAGCGACGGAGCGGAGAAGTCTTTTCCCCTGTGTCTCCGTCGCTCTTTAACTTATCGGGAAGCCTTTTGGCGGCGATCTTTCCTTTTTGGCTTCCCTTCACTCCGGTGGAGATGCCTTCGAAGAAGAAGGCAGCTTCGAGTGCGGCTCGCGCTGTTAGGAGGCGCAACCCAGGTCGGAGGACCGCGGTGCCGCCTCCCCAGCAGCCGCCTTTGCAGGCCCCTGCCGGGACCGGCGGAATGGGGTCTATCGCCCCTTGGCCCGGAGCGGGCGAACAGATTGCGGGCGCGGTAGGGGCTCCGGCCCGCGGCCCGCGAGCGGTGGACACCGCTCCTGCACCTGCCCACCAGGTTGGGCCTGCTGATCTTGGGTCGCAGCCTCTCCCGGGGCCCTCTAGCCTTGGGGGGTGGTGCGGCCCCCTGCCTTGGCAGGTTTCTCCACCGACCCTGCCGGGCTTCGGTGTTGGCCAATGGCCATATTCGGGTCCCGGGGTACAGGGACCTGTACCCACGCCTTGGACCGTGCGGGCCGGCCGGCCCTTGGCCCCAGGTCAACGTGGAAGCCTTACTGGCCCGCCTTGCGGCCCTTGAAGCGTCGTTGGCTCGGGCCAGTCAGGCGGGGGCCCCCCTTTGGGGTTCCTTTTGAGGCGCTGCCGGCAGGAGGACAACAGCCGACAGGGAGGGTTGAGCTGCTGCAGGCGCGGGGCGCGGTTTCGCCCACTGCCTCGCAGCTCCCCAGCCAGCAGCCAGGTGCAGGTCAGGCCCCGGTGATGAGCTCTACGTCGGTCGTGAGCTCCGACGCCCCCAGTGGGCCGGAACCCCCGGTGGGGGCGGCCCGCGGGGGTGCAGCATGTGAGTATACGGTGTAAGCGAGTACATCCACACACATTCCCAATATGGGGGGGGGGGCTTTTCAATGGCCTTGGCCTCGCGCGTGTGGGGCGGCGGTGCACCCGCTGACGCCTCACCCGGCGATGACAGCTAACACCCAGGGCCCCGTGGTGGGGGGTGTTCCCTACCCTGAGGGGAATGTTTTGGGTGGCCGGGTTGGTCCAAGCCCCTATTCCTTACCGCTGAGTGACCACTTGGCACAGGCCGCCAGAGAGTAAATTTGGCGGGGGGAGTGCGTGGATATCTTCGCGCTCCTAAACAGGGTGCCCATCAAGGAGAGAGGGAGGGGCAGAATGAGAAGGATAGTGGCAGGCACGTTGTCGCAAGCCACCAAGTATGTGGGCCAAATGGTTGCCGGCCTGCATCATATGCATGGCGGTGTACCTTAGGGCCCGGCCGGATCTGGCAATTCCGATGGTCCAGTATTTGGACAACGTCTACCGGGCGATGGTTTACTTTCCGGGCCCAGCGTGGTTGGCTTGTGGCGAGGAATGCCGTAGGCGGATTTCCCCGTACCCCGAGATTAGGCGGGATGAGCCAGGCCAGAGGCTGCGGCTTTTGTACGTGACGCCCACGCGCCCTGCGCCCGGGGAGATATACCATTGTGGGCATGCGGTTCAGCAGGCGGCCCCAGCATAGGTCACCTGCCAGGGGGCGGGGCAGGGGGTTCCAGCCCGCCTGCTGTGCTGGACTTTCTTGTCCAATGGCTCCTCTAATGGGAAGACTTGCAATACAGACAGGAGTATCCCACCTGTGTTGGCCCCCATGCGGCCTCTGCCTGTCCCAGGCCTAGAAGGATGCGGGGCAGAGGGTGGGGCAGACAGGGGGCTGGCAAGACTGCCGCAGATGGATCTAGTTCACCGAAGGGCTCCCTCCCCATTTAAGGAGGACATGTTGGAGCGTGGCTCACATGGTACCCGAAGGGAGAGGATGCGGGTTCTCTCCTTCAGGGTTCTAGGCAGGGGTTCCGGATCCCTTTCATGGGTAATAGGTCCCCTCAGGATGCCCCCAATCTTTTATCCCTTAAGGGGAGGGAGGAGGTGGCTGCTGCTAGCTTTGACGATAGGGTCTATGCGGGCAGGGTCGCTGGCCCTGTCCCTGCACCCCCGTCCCGGGGAGCATATTATTTCAATGATGCCATGCCTTTTGGCTATTCCATTGGGGCTCGGTATTCGAGCGTTTCACCACTTTCCTAGATTGCGCTTTTGTCCGCAGGTCAGGGTCCCAGTCTGTAGCCCATTCCCTGGATGGTTTTATTCGGGGCTGAACGGGGCTGGGACACGTACACACGTCTCCTCAACACATTTCAGACGCTAATGGAGGAACTGGGTGTCCCTTTAGCGCCCGAAAAGACCGAGGGCCCATCTCCACAGCTAGTATTCCTGGGGTGGAGAGTAACACGGTAGCGCAGGATTCTAGGTTGCAGCGGGATAAGGTCTCAAGGCTAGTGGCCCTTGTCTCGGTCTTGCTGGCCGAGCGCATGGCATCACTGAGGGAACTTTGGGTGCTACATGGTCACCCCAGTTTAGCTGGCAGGGTCGTCGCACCGGGCAGGGCATTTGCTCTGCGCTGGTGCGATGCCATGGCGGGATTCTCCAGGCCCCACCACAGGCTCAGATTTACCCGGGGTATCGGGGCAGACGTGCTTGTCTGGCCATAGATCCAGAGGTAGTTCAACGGGGTGTCATTTTGGGGTCTGATCTCCTGGCTCCCCCTTGCTTTCAGATGCAGTCCGATGCCTCAGGATTCCTGGGTTTACGGGATGTACTTCAATTGGAAGTGGGCCTATGGTGGGTGGCCACCATCCTGGGCAGGCAAGGGTCGCCTGCATGGTCTCACGTATCTGGAATGTTTCCCTATCCTGGGTGCTTTGATGCTATGGGGCAAGGAGTGGGCCAACTCGGTTGTGCAATTTTGGCATGGCAACGCGGCTGTTGTCCGCATCGTCACTGCACAGATTTCCAAATCGCCCGGGGTTATGGAGCTAGTGCGTTGGTTTTTGTTATGCAACCTGTGCCTCAACGTTCCCTTCAGGGCCAGGTATGTCCCAAGGGTTGATAATGATATTGCTGCTGCTTTGTCCCGCCTGCAGATCTCCCGGTTCCGTGCCTCGGCCCCCGGATGGGGAGGAATTTCCCTCGCCACTCCTGGACGAGAGATGGAACGTTGGCAAGGAGAGGTGAACCGGGCGATTGGCCTGTCACCAGCGCCATGCATGAGTAAGGCGTATCACCACGCATTTAGTTCCTTCAGAGTATTATGTACCCGATTCCGACTGCCAGGAACCTGGCCGATCCCAGTAGCCCATGTTCTGCGGTTCATGGTTTACCTGTATGCCCAGGGCCTTGCACCACGCACCATAGCATCTCAGCTGTCGGGTTGGCTTTTATGGCCAAAGTGGGAGGTCGTGTGGACAGCACCAATGACTTCCGGTGAGACATGTTTGGGAGGGGTGGGTGCGCGTGCGCGGGCGTTTCCCGGGCGACCGCCACCCCATTTACCCAGGGGTTTTTTACCCAGTTGGCCCGGGGCTGGCCTGGCCTCTGTTTTGATAGATGAGGCAGCCCACTTCATGCGGCTACAACGGTGGCCTTTTTGGAGCCCTCCGCATCGGCGAGCTTGAGATGCTGAGTAAGGCGGATGCAAGATTTTCCCAGGGTTTTTACCCAATTGGCCCGGGGCTGGCCTGGCCTCAGTTTTGATAAATGAGGCAGCCCACTTCATGCGGCTACAACGGTGGCCTTTTTGGAGCCCTCCGCATCGGCGAGCTTGAGATGCTGAGTAAGGCGGATGCAAGATTTCCCCAGGGTTTTACCCAATTGGCCCGGGGCTGGCCTGGCCTCTGTTTTGGAAATGAGGCAGCCCACTTCATGCGGCTACAACGGTGGCCTTTTTGGAGCGCTCCGCACCAGCGAGCTTGAGATGCTGTATAAGGCGGATGCAAGTTGTAGGGCACTGGAACTCGAGGATGTCTATGTTGCCAAAGACTGGGCCCAGTTGAGGATACGCTCCTCTAAGACAGATCAGCATGGCGTAGGCAGTGGTGTAAGACTGCTACGGTGTTCTTTGGCAGACATCTGTCCGGTTGGTGCCCTACAGGAGTTCCTGGCACTGCGTGGCATGCACCACGGCCCGTTTTTCTGTCACCAAGATGGGTCTCCCCTTACTAAATTTCAGTTTTGGAAGGTGACAGGCAGTGCCCTCACCAGGGTGGGGCCTACCAGGTGCCCGTTATGGCACACATTCATTCCGTACTGGTGCAGCCTCTACAGCAGCTGCTTTTGGGTACTCTGGGGCTGACATACGCAGCATGGGGAGGTGGGGCTCGCAATGTTTTCAGTTTTATGTGCGCCCACTTCCGCCATGAGTACCAATCCAGTCACCTTCCCGTCTTTTTCTCAATTTTCTCAATTTTCTTACAGACCCTGGGTGTCGTATTACACCGGTGACAGTATGGCTGGTGGGCCACAGCTATGTGCACAGGGCAGCGCGTTACGCTGCGGCGACAGAGTGGGGACCCCGACTGGGACTGGGTGAACACGCCAGTCTCACATGGCATGGTAAGCCTGGGATGTTATGGCGGGAGCTGCGGCCTTTCCTTTTTTCTGGCCTGGGTGCTGACCCGCCTGACATTCTCATCATACACCTGGGGGGCAATGATTTGGGCCAGGTCACCGGCTTATCGCTCAAGCATGCGATTTGCGAGGACCTCGCCTACTTGCATTATGTCTGGCCTGCCACAACCCTGGTTTGGTCGGACATTGTCCCGCGCCATTCTTATAGAGGGGGCGTTAACCTCCTGGCCCTTGACCGCGCTAGGCGCACGGTCAATAGGGCGGTGGCGCGGTTTCTTGCCGACAGGGCTTGGGGACGGGTCAGTCATCACCCCGCTATTAGCCTACAAAATTATGACTTGTACGCAGGGGATGGGGTCCATCTGTCGCGAGGAGGTATGGACCTCCTGTTGGGTGATTGGCGAGCAGGCCTGTTGACCGAGCTGACGGTCGGGGGGGGGGGGGCGTCAGGCCTTCTTTGAAGCCCCTCCGTGTGGCGGGTAGCACTGGTAAGGTAAACAGTATGACCCACAGGTATCCGGCAGGTTCACAATTGACTGGACAACACTAGACAGGAATAAATTAGTTAAACGTTGTCCGGTCAACGACGAACCAGGCGACGGGGTGATGACGATAGCTAACCAGCATGCATCACCCCGTGATTTCACGGATACGCGTCAGAGGGTGGGGTCATGAGTTAGATATTGACTACGGTCAACAATTTGTTTGTCGTCAACAAACAAATTGATACAAATTGATACATTGTAACCAATTGCCGTTGGCAATTTTGGGGTGGTACCTTACCAGTGTTACTTCGGCCTGCTTGCCTTAAGAATTATGATTGGTCGTTTTACCAATACAAATTTATAATTCGGACTAGGGCATTGAATCAATAAATGTGGCCCGATGCTGTTATCCACTTTCAATGTTGTCTGTGTCCGTTATTGGGGGGGGTGCGCCTGCAAAGAGGGTTATGATATAGAACCAAAAAAATTATGAAAAATACCATATGTCTGTTAGAAATAAAAAGAATTTTTATAAAACAATATGTACATGGTATATGATTCAAATATGTTTAAGCCATTGTAATATAAAATATTAAAAAGATTGTTGGAGATGTAAAAAAATAAGTTGGAACTTATCTTCATTTATGGTGGGAATGCAAGACTGAATAAAATATAGAAAAAGGTTTTTGTGGAGATTAGATTAATGAAATATTGTCTATGTAATTTTGTTAATTTGCAATTAGAATGGCAAAAGAAAGAAATGATTTTGAACATGGTAACTGGTTTAAAGAGGTATGTTATTAGTGGTAAATTAACATGTGAAATAAATATAAAAAGAAATGGGGGCGGGGGAGAGTGGAAATACAGTGGAACCTCATACAACAATCGCCCCGTATAGCAACGAAATTACATAACAATTAGGTTTTGGGAGGAAATGGCATCCCGCATAACAATTTTCGCTATGGAAAAAATCGTACAACAATTTTTCAATGGGAAAAAACACATAGCAAAAAAAATTGGTTGTATGATGCATCCCATAAGGAAAATCTCTATACGATGCATGTATCGTATAGGAATTGTTTCGTACAACGCCGAGTCCCATGGAACGGATTAAAATCATTGTATGAGGTACCACTGTATGTGGGAAGAATGTTTGGACTATGTATTAGTGAAAGGGAAAGGGACAAAGCCAGAATAAGATATATTATCTTTTTGGAGGTGAAGAGGTGACATTTAACAATGTAATGATACAGAAAATAATCATTTGATGCTGTTTATAAATCCCATGGGTGGAGGAAGCATGTAAATATTAAAACACTGTGTTTATAAAAAAATTGTTTATGTGTAAACTGAATATCAAATGAAGAACTGTGTATAAGAGCAGGCGCAAAACAAGCATCAACATTGATTGAATTTGCAAGGCATCGTTGGACCAGGCATGTGTGCTGCTTCAAAGATGGCAGGTGGACAAAAGCTATCACAATACCACTTGACATAAAGTGATCCCTATGAATGCCAGCAACCAGTTGGGAAGACCAGTTCAGGGCAAAGTTCTCAAGGCCCCGAATGAGACTGGCACGAGATTGGAAATAGTGGATGACGAAGCTTTGATCCGCCACATCAACCTGATGTGTGAAACACAAATCAATCAAGTAACCAAGTAAGTTCATAATTTCTTTTAAAAATAAAAATTAAAACAATTAAGAAATCAAATCTTTACATACAATATATTTATAGTCTATCCTAAATTAACTTTTATGAACTGAAGAATAAAAAATGATTTTCCTCCCATCTCTTTTCAAACATCTCTCAAATCTGTTCTTCTCAAAACATATTTTTTTTCCTTTTTGGAAGGATTCAATTTATGTTTCTCTTTATCTATTACCACTGTAATTTTCTCCACTTGTCCCTCATGCCTTTTTCTTTCACTCTGTCTCAGCATTCAGAAAACAATCAATCTTCCGAAGGAGAGAGTTCATAAACAAACCTCATCCTTGCCTTATTTTTAAAAGCCTCTTTTTCACTCATAACATATACGTTTTACTCTTAGCCCACAAAGATATAAGTAGGAGATAATTTTAAAAACTTATTCTGGTGTCCATCTCAGACCAGAAATTGATCCCCTCTTTTTAGAGAGTGACTGAGTGATTGATAACTGTATTTTTGCAGCCACAGTTTTGATTAGCACTTCACACAAAGAAGGCTAGGCCTCTTTTAATTTTAATTTAACTTAATCAGAATAACAATAAGATACTAAAACCAAAAATAATTTTATATCCTTTGCCCCTCTGCAGAGAAGCAGGGGAAAAGTTCAGTTTGCTTATACAGTAGACCCTCGCATAACGACGTTACTTGGTTCCCTAAGCAGCGTTGCTAGGCGATTTTTGTTGTTATGCGGGTTTCTATGGAGTTTCCCGCATAACAACGTTTTTAGTGTCGTTGTTCGGATAATGACGGTTATTTTAGTGTCATTGTCCAGACAATTACACTGAAAATGTTGTTATGTGGGGGAACATGTGGTGCATAATGACGTGTTGTTAATCGAAAATTATGCTATCCGAATGCATTGTTATGTGAGGGTTGACTGTATACCGAAGTGATTTTTTTATTAAGCAGCTTTACAATGCTGGAAATGGACAGTGGAAGGATTTGGACTAAACAGAGTTACAATAAGCTTGGTAAGACATTTGGCTATGAAGTTCACACCAAATGACATATCATTCCTCCCCCAAACACAAACGGCCATATTTAGATTGCACCAGACCATTCCAAATGGGCCAGCCATAGTCCTTGCAAGTTAAAAATAAGATAAAGAAAGGCAATTGTTGGGGAAACCCTCCTCAATCATATTAAGAATTTCCATCTGATATTCATACCTGTCAAGTTTTGGGAAATTTCTGTCAAACTCCCGTATTCTACACTTTTTCCCACCGTCATCCTGTGTTAGTTAGACTGCAATTAGACTGGAGTTAGACTGGAGGCCAGTACAGGATAAGCATAGTTGTCCACTTTCCCATTTTGGCAGAGAAATTTCCCTTATTTGACAGAAATTTCCGAAACTTGACAGGTATGGATATTCCATTTGTGCACCTCCATTTTTTTCTGAATGAAACTGTGTCTAATTATAATAATTACATGCTGTCAACTCAATTATGATATAGGGGATCTTCTACAGGGCTTTCTAGGTAGAGAGTACTCAGAAGGGATTTACCATTTCCTTCTTCTAGGGACATTCTGGGACTGTGCAGTTTGCCCAAAGCCACACTGACTGTCTATTCTACCAGGGGGAAATTGAACTCCCAACTGACACCTAACTTGCTGAGCTATCCAGCCAGCCAGAACAGTGTCATTTTAATCCAGGTTCAGGCATGGTTTTGTGACTGAAAATATCAAAACCTGGAATCCAAGTAAAACCTGGGCAATAGGGTAGTATGACAACTCACAGCCAGGGGGAAGAGAAACATTTTTGGTGGTCATGCAGCTGGCAAAATGCACCTGATTTATGCACCAGTTAAATCTATGGCTCCCATTCTGCATCATATGGGAAAATCAAACTTTCTCCACTTCTAGTGCTACTTTGGCCTCTGCTCAGAAACACGTGAAAGTATAGTAGTTTCTGAGACTTTCGATGAAGTACTGAGACCTGGTGATGCTAAAAATAACTTAGAGAATCAAATAAAGGTATCCAGAATCCATGTGCCTTGAGAATAAAATTTCTTTCCTGATATATTCCTTGTAATAAATGATATTACTCAAAAATTAGGAATTTTTACTTGTGAGAGTTCTCTGTTAAAACAGCACAACAGCATACATAAGATTTGTGTTAAAAGTTGTTGGCAAAAGAAAATTTGTTTTTTCATGAAAGGTAATGCAATCTGTATACCATTCAGTAATAACATTTGAAATTATAGTTTTGAAAGCTGCTGCTATACTCGCAATTCAAATTTGTAGTACTGGAAATGGTGAAACTAATAGCGCTCATCCCATTGATCTCGACAAATGCCTATTACAAAGGGAGGGGTACTATATTCACCAGCTCAACACAATCCATCCACATGGTCTTAATCTTGAGATGGATCTAAGTTGTTTTCTGTGAGAAATCTGAGTGTTGCTAGTTCTGTTATGCATCCCCCAGGTGCGCTAATTTTAGCCCCAATTGGGGTTAGATCTCATGGCTGTGCAAATAGAGTGCCTTTAAATTAACCTCAACAGTAGGGGTTGTTAACGTCCATGAGCACCAGGAAAAAAAACAGAGGAGGCTCGGTAGAATGCTCTGTAAGGTAAAACATTTGCGGGTTTGGTAGATACACCTTAACATGTTTAGGTAGAGTTTTATTGTGCTATAGAAGGATTTTACTGATTTTTATATTTGTTAATGCCACAGATAAAGACTATATTCCTCCTGACGAAACTGGATAGTGAAAAGCCTCCAAACCGGGTGGGCTTCGAGATACGTGTTCTTTGAGTTGAGACGTGGTTTTGTGAATTTATACAGTAATGTTACAGCTGCTGGTGACCACGAGTGCATCAAGTTTTTTGAAAATAGAATACAACCTTTTTGTTCTTATCATTACATGAGCTATTATCATAGTATTGATTGTGTTTTTCCCCCGATGACCGCACTGTTTAAAGACTTTATTAAGATAATTATAAGTGTGGAGTTACGGACGTAACACAGCAACATTCATCATTAATCTTGTTTGAATCCTTATAGACTTGTCTTTAAACGATTGCTCTACACTGGATTATTCTTTTGAGAATTTGGATCAATATAGACAAGGATATATAGTAAACGGACTTGTGCATTTATTATTGGGTGCCTCAATTATTATTTTTTTGCCTCAAACGGTTTTTCCTCTGTTCCGGTATACATTTATTTTCTGCAGGGACAGACAAAATGCAGGCCAAAGGCTGTGTTGACCAAGAGGTATTTGTGTGGTCCCAAGACCCTTTCTCCATGGAGGAATCCATTAAATATTTGTTATAAAATTATTTTTAAATTGTGGGCTCAATAAAAGTTTATTTCTGTGATTTCAGAAATTATAGTGTTCATCTTAGTGGCCTTCATGGAGGATACCAACACCTCATCACTGCCACAAAACCCTAAGTTAGAAACCAGAAATGGACATTTCTGCTCACTTGCTCTCAATTTTAAATCTAAGGGACTGTGGTGGCTCAGTGTTTAAGAAGCTATCCTTGTTACCTGGAAGGTCAGAAAGTCAGCAGTTAAAGACCCAAGTACTGCATGATGGAATGAGTGCCAATTTCTGTCCAAGCTCCTGCCAATCTAGTACAGTGGTACCTCATACAATGATTTTAATCCGGTCCACAGGGCTCGTTGTTGTACGAAACAATTGCTATACAATGCATGCATTGTATAGTGATTTTCCCTATGGGATGCATCGTACCACAATTTTTTCACTAAGTGTTTTTTTCCATTGAAAAATTGTTGTATGATTTTTTCCATAGTGAAAATTGTTATGTGGGATGGCATTTCCCCCCAAAACTTGATTGTTATACGATTGCTATACGGGGCGATTGTTGTATGAGGTTCCACTGTAGTTCAAAAGCAAGAAATTGCAACTAGATAATTAGGTACCACATTGGTGGGAAAATATCTTAGGGACATGAAAAAGCCTCATTTGGGCGTCCCCTGAGAGAAGTTCCTCCAGAAAACAACAACAACAACAACAACAACCTTTCAACCCAGAAAGCACTTTTGTGTGCTTCTGACAGGATAAAAAAATTTAAATCTAATTGTCTGTGGCAGGGCCTGGGGGCAAGAATTTTGACCTCAAAACCATCTTTCTTTTGTATAGATGTATTTCAAAAAGTACATTACTTTCAAGGCTGCTAGATGCATCTGATGAAACCAGCTACATAATTTTTATGTCACCCTTTACCTTATTTAAACACTGTTCAGTTGAGAATCTGGTTGAAGACTGGAAATAAATTACTAAGACAGGAAATACAGGAAGCATGGCCAAAAGTTTGCATTGGTTCAGAAACATTTATGCAGATATACTGCAGCTTGTTGATATATGCATATGCTTTAAGCTATGCGAGCCAGTTTTTAATCCCTCAGCATGAAACCATTATTAGTATTCTTAGAAGATTCATATCTCTCACACCCTAAACATTCATCTAGAAAAAGATGTAGGGAATAAAAGAATACTGTAAAATATATATTAAAAGACACATATTTCCAGCAGGCCTTAATGTTACCACTCTATAACAATGCCATCATCATCACCCTTTTCATTAGTGATTTGAAAGCTCTCTTAACTCCCCTTGCTTAATTAAAACAACAATTGGTCATCTGGTTGAATTCTGGATTAGAGGGACACTTTCCTGTTTTTTTTCTAGATAGAGAGTACTCAGAAAGGATTTATTTATTTATTTGAATTTCTATTGCCGCCCACTCACAATCAATTCTGGGCAGCTCACAAATATCAAACATCACCCAAATATAAAATCACAAAAACCTTAAAACTTTAAAAGCCATTAAAAGCTGCTAAAATACCCTCCCCACCCCTGCTAATTAAAATTATAACTAAAAGCGTGAACAGCTTTCATTATATAACCCAGTGAGGGGGGGGGGGGGCTACCACATCACCAGCTTTGCGAACCAGGTTTTTAGATCTTTCCTGAAGAGCAATAGCTCTGCCTGGAGATGCAGCTTGGTTGGCAGGAGGTTCCACAGGGTCAGAGCAGATGCCAGACCATTACTTTCTTCTGAGGGTAGCATGGGACACTGCACCCTGGCCAATGCAATACAGAATGGCTTTTCTCCTGGGATGCAGTGCAGAATCAAACACACCATCTCTGGTTCTGCATCCTAGTACCTAACTGTTGTGGCCTCTGGAACCTGGGTCCGATGAGGAAGACTTTCTGCCAGTATCTCAGCTCAGCATGGAGCTGCCTCCTGTTGATCAAGTTGATCAAGACTTGACAGGAGCACATGCTGAGGCACAAACTGTCAGTGGAGAGGAGGCGGAGCCGAGCACATGAAAAAGATGCTGGATGCAGCTGAGAAATGAGCTACAGGTGCAAAGAAGAAAAGCAAGAACTCGCTTGCAACGACCACTCCCAGCTGTGACCCCTGAGCCTGAACCTTGTCGGAACAATCTGTTTTCATGGCAACTCCATGCCACTGTGACCTGTACCTCTTGCCTGATTGCTGACCCTGGATCCACTGTCTGGAAACTCAATTACTCTTCTGGATCAACCTTCTGTCTCGGTTCTCCAATGATCGGCTTCTGAACTTGGCTCTTCCTGACTAACAACTCTGCCTTATCCTCTGGGCTGGAGAGAGACTCTTGTCCTTACTCCTTGTGCAGTGGCTGCCAGCCAGTCTGTTCTCCCATGCGGGGTGGGCCACAACTCTAACTCACTGAGATATCCATCCAACTCTCTTCATTACCATTCATCTTTTAGAGTCTCTCCTTCTGAGAGCTCAAAAATGTGCTCAGATCACTTCCCATCTCCCAAGAATATATCTCAGGATAGATGAGCAATGGAAACAGGTTGTCCACCTTCTTTTGACCCATTCAGCCACTTTTCCCATTCTTGATTCTCTTTGGAAGTTTCTGCCTTTCCCCCTCATATTCTTCATTCTCTTCAGAGGCTAGAAAATGTCAAAAACAAACCTCAGACACAAGGCGGAGTCTTGGGATATCTCACATGCAAGGTGGGGATCAGGGCTCTGGAGTCAAGAGGTAACACTTAAGATTACCATATTAAAGGTTCTTATGAATTCAAATGTAATTCAAATGTTACTGTTAAGACAGTGACCTTTTCTAGATCTCATTTTCCAATCACATCTATCTGCATATCGCATGGTCTGCGCTGCTTCTAATACTCACTACCTAAATCAGGGGTGCCCAAACTGCGGACTGCGGGCCCAGTTAAGCCCCTTCAGAGCATCATCTGTTTCAAAATCCATGGCGCTAGGAGAGCCCCCTGGCAAGCCCGGGATGACATCATTGCAGCACAACAAGTATACCCTTCCAGTGCTATGGATTTTCAAACAGAGGAGGCTCCATAGATTTTTCTAACATGGTGATCAGCTTTGGCAAAGGCTGCAGAGGGGATGGGACTGAGCAAGAGACTGGTCGGAGCAGCCAAGACAAAGCATGATTGCTGCCGCTGCCGCTGCTCATGTCAAAACTGTTAGCAGCAGAAGCAGCCCGCCTCCTGCCCCCAAAGCTGTGTGTCAGGGTGGGACCGGCCCACAAAAAAAGGTTTGGGCACCACTGACCTAAATGCAAAGACTAGTCTCTATTCAGAGACTATGAAAGCAACTTCATATTGTGTATTGTACAAGATTTAATAACAGAAATGAGGGGGGGGGGACAGGAAATGCCATTTATGTATCTTCCAGACAATATTTCATAAAGATGCATCAGGATTCCAGAGGGATAAAAAAAGACATTTGAGAAAGAGAGGGAGGCTGGCATATAAGAATTGGTCTATAATATAGAGTGAAGACCTTCACCATCAGCTATATTTAATTATGTCATAAGGGTCTCCCTGTGTAGTATATGAGAATCAATCATTTCAATAATTGTCTAGCCCTTGGGATGCAGCAATAGATGAATCTGGCTAAAAGATCAAAGGCTCTGAATGGAAAGAAACAAAACCCTATTATCTTGGAATCAATGAGTTTGCAAATCATACTAATGAGATGATTCTCACTTAAATTAAATATCAGGAGAAAAGTCTGGGATCAAAGACTAGCTAAGGAAAACAGATGCTCTCTGCATTAACTTATGAAGAGGGAAATGCCAAGGTTAAGAACATGGATTTCTCTTTCTCTTTTAATGTTCTAACTTTAGAGTCAGACAGTCTTGAGCATTTATTTTAGACAACACTCCGGAGTGGCTGGGGATGCGATTCAGGGTGAAATGGAGCCCAAAAAGCCTTGGACAAGGCGGAAATGACTTCAGAGGTTCGCTATAGGAGTGATGAAAATAGAAGAGGCTTCTAATTTCATAGCTCTTTATCGATGAACAGTCACATGCCCACCCAGTCACATGGCCACACCCACACTGTGGTAGGAATTTTTTTATGCCCACCATTGCATATGGTACATGTCTCTTTAGCAGTGACGTGATGTAATCCAGAGAGTCTGAGTCAATGAATCACCTCCATATAGTGTAATGAATGTGTGTAGTGGATAAAAAAATAATTATAAATAATAAGTATCATACAAGTATAATTATTTTATTATATAATAATTAGTTTTTCACGTTCCTATTATACTCTGACTAGAACAGTGTGAGACATTTTCTGTTCCCAGAATATAATTCATCCCGAAATATTCCAGATATTTAGACTGAGATAATTTCTGGAACAAGGGTAGGAAAAAAACACTAATTTCTATTCAATTTTGGGTATAACTTAACAAAGTTACTTTTAAAAAGTAATTTATTATGTAACTCCATTAAAAAGTCCAAAAATCAATCTGTTGCTCTTAACATTACACTATTTTTATAAGGTATTTATTTATGTATTACATTTATCCTCCCACCCATCTAGGATATTTTCCTGCTATAGGCAGCATACAACATATAACAACAACAACAACAACAACAACAACAACAACAACAATATCATCTTTACAAAATTTAAACAAATTGAATAAATTATAAATATCAGCAAGAACAAAATAATATCCCACATTAAAAAAATGCCAGCAACAAAAACACCTATTGGCGATGAGAAAATTAATCACAACCTATCACTCAGCCATTGGCAGTATGTCCTTAAAAGTCTCTTTAAAAAGGAACTATTTTAGTTGTTTTTTTAAAATATAGGCAGAGATGGAACGTGGTGCAGCTCAACTGGTAGAGAGCTCCACATAGTTGTGTCACCACCAGGAAGGCTCTTCTCTGAGGTAGCAATTGTCTTTCAAGTATCCTGGCCACATATATCCATTGAGTTTTTTCCCCAGAGCATGGAAGTAGCAAGCCAGAAGCAACAGAAATTAGTTTTTGTAGTGAGGGTAAAACAAAGTTATATTTCAAAAATATCATAGCAAGTGGAAATAACACTGAACTTTGAGGATTACTTTTTTCCAATGCCTTTTTATGAAAGAATGACATAACATTTGAAAAACTTGACTAAAACTGCATCTAAAATTCATTTAAAGTAACTAGAATATGTAAACTGTTACTTCCTCAAAATTCAATGCTATATTCATTTGCTATGGTACTCTTGAAATGTAATTTGCAAGCATTGAATACCTCTTTATATGGAATGCCAGATGCCTATACAGTTAAATTTCAGCATATTAAAATCACAGTGATAATCTTCTTTTAACAGCAGTAGTACTTAAGAATGCTAAACTTTGGATGAATTGTATTCATGGTGTAGTCCTGAAGTCTTGTACGGGGTCTTTCCCCGAGCAAGCTGCTATAGTCTTTGAACTGGATTTGCTCTAGTATGGCTCCATTCCAACTGGTCAATTGATAAGGTAAAAGTTGCCCTTGCTCAAAAGCCAGTCATATCTGATTCTAGGGCTCAGTGCTCATCTCCATTTACAGCCTCAATTCACCACATTTTTAGGAAGACAACGCACTATCAGAGTTAATGAAGTATTAGAATTTTGCTACAGTGATGGCAGAACGTGGTGACTAATATGGAATATAGTCAGGAAAACAGCAGTAATTCTCTGCCTCCCTTTCATTTAGATACTACCAATTCAGAACACAATGAGAAACTGTGTTGTATTTTCTAGCTCGTAAAACTTACAGTTCAGCAGAAGGTTAAATAAAGATGTTTTAGACATTAGAACAAGAACTGTATTAAGCCATAACATGGTTTTCTAAATTAGTGTGCATTTCTCTGTGGCTTTGTGCTTAGAGAGATATTTTTTTTAAAAATGTCAAATCTTTAAGCAAGCAGACAATAGCATTACTATGGTTCCTAAACACTTTAAGATTATTTGGTGCAGTAAAGCAGCAAACCAAGAAGTAAAAAAAAGACTCTGTATTCACAATATTGCTGAACTTCTCATATTGCACTGGCCTCTCCAAAATGTAAAGTTCTTAATTTATTTCTCATAGACCAGTTATACTTTGAGGTCACAGGGTTTGGCTCTTTGTTTCTCTAAAAGATAGTGTTTGTCTCAAATAGACTCCCTTGGCTTTGTAATACAGTAATACCTCAGATAACGTATGCATTATGTTAAGCAATCTGGAAAAAAATTGCATCACATAACGTTAACATCCTATGGGATGCATCGGATAATGTTCACTAAAGCCTGTGCCAGTTACAATGTATCTCTATGGAGTATTAACGTTATCCAATGCATCCCATAGGATTTTAACGTTATGCGATACAGTATCGCATAACGTTAAAAATCGGATAACGCTAAGACATGTAGAACCAAGTTTTAGCGTTATCCAAAGTATTACTGTACTGCAATAGGATCAATGACTCTCTTTATAAAAGGAAGACCATTGTCGATTGCAAATTCAAGCAGATGCTGTTCTGCATAGTACAATGAATAAAAGTGCCTAACTAAACCATTGCATTTAGGAGGAGCTTACATGAAAAAATCATTATTTATTTATTTATTATTTAGACTTATATCACCGCCTGCTCACCATGGCGATTCAGGCCGGGTTGCAGCCAACAAAAATGACAATCACAGTGCAATCACAGTTGCAACATTATAACTAAAATCAGTAAACTTAAACAACTAAAATATATCTTATTAAAATACACCTTATTATTCATGGATGAGAATGATCTTCTCCACTTCAGACCAGTTGTAAGGCTGTCCTATTAATAAATTAAGATCACTTCATGTGGCAAGAATGATATCTTTTTAAACCAGGGGTTCCCAACCTTTTCAAGCTGGGGGCTGGGTCAGACTCTCTCAGTCAGCTTCTAGGGCTGGACTGCCATTTAGCCCTGCCTGCACGATGGGGGCAGCCATTTTGTCCCAAAACCTTTAAAGGGGTGGTCATTTGTTTCTCAAATGCCCTTGGACAGGTGGGGGCCACATGAAATGGCATTGGGAGGTGGATCCATCCCACTGGCCTTAGGTTGGGAACCCCTGGTTTAAATACTAGGGTTAGCAAAGTTGGCTACACTAAGTAAGTGTGTGCTGGTTTGAAATGCATCAAGAATTAAGACTTTTTCATCCATTCTAGAACATTTCTCCTGTTCCACAGTTGTAATTAACAGCACTTGACTGGATAACTTTGGACACATTACATTGCATTCTGTAAGACTACATTGACACAGATACAGATATTTCTTTGATGTTGTGTCCTAAAGCTATCCACAAAGATACAGTGAAAGAAATGAGAGATCTCTTAATTATGAGTACACTGTAATTAATTTCACAGTTTAAGGAATAGTGAAAGAAAGAGTGTGATGTTGAGGAAAGCCAGATGATTCCTAGCCAAGAGGAACGCTTCGCTAGATTAAGAAAGAACTAGTTCTATAGAATTAAAAATCTCAAAGCTGGGTGCTTTATATTTTTAGTTTTATCTGTTGATACATTAAGCAAACCTGAATAAGCTAATCATAATTTAGATTGAGTTTAATTTTTAAAAGAATCTATATTTTAATTTAGTTTAATTAGCCATTAAATGTGTACTCTATTTTAATTAAAGATTTCTTTCTCTTGTGTGCTGTCCTGCATATCTTGCCACTCTGAAATCTGCTGGAATGTTCTACCATTGTTCTGTCTAGCTCTATTTTGCTGTGCTTCACAAAGACAATAAGGATGTGAGTGGTAAAGACTTAATTTTATACCTATTATAATGAGCTCCCGTCTTTGTCCCAGCTCCTGCCAAACGAGCAGTTCAAAAGCAAGAAATTGCAAGTAGAAAAATAGGGACCACTTTGGTGGGAAGGTAAACAGTGTTCCATGCTTTCCAGTGTCTAGTCATGCCTGCCACATGACCATGGAAACGTCTGCAGAAGCAGAGAGTGCTGGCTCTTCAGATTTGAAACAGAGATGAGCAATGAATCCTAGAGTCGGATACGACTGGCTTTTGAGCAAAGGAAACTTTTACCTTTACCTATCACTATGAACAGTTTCAAAGAAAGTGCTGCCATGATTGTAAGGGAAAATAAAATTATAAATGTTTTCGGAGGCTATGTAATTACTACTTCTGCTACTATTTCAGCTGTAAAAGTTATAGCAGATCTTGCCAGTACAACATCCATTCCACCAACTCACGTACTAAGTGTTCCAGACAATTTTCATCATTAGAATTCTTTCCCCAGTAAACAGCCATGACTTTTAAAGAAAAGGTGAGCGTAAATGTGGCAACAAACTATCAAGTTAATATACTACCTAATGGTGACAGTAATTAAAAATGATAATTTCATACCACTGGATATAATACATACTAATTAAATGCATTTGCTTCTCAATTATAGAGACCCTAATGGAATGTTCATGGTATCAGAAATAGGAAATGAGTGGCTTATTATTATCACACACACACCTGAGTTATCAGAGGTGAGAATGGAGCTGAACTCAAGTCTCTTGAATCCTAGTCCATTAATCTGTCTCAATTTAGATATAGGTTATAATTATAGTACTAGAAAGTACTTGTTTTAGTATGTTACAGACTACAAAGAGTTGAATGGTAATTAAAAGCTAACACATTTATTATGCCAGCTTTCATGAACCAGAGCCTACTTCATCTGGTGTATAGAATGTTCTTTCACACATAGTTTGGAAACATTACTCTTTTCACTATACCATTACTTTTTTGGTACAGTATCCTAGTAGCGGTAGTGACTGGACAATTCCGGCAGCTATTATCCGAAGATAAAATAAAATATATTAAAAACATGTCTGAGTTCAGATTCTAGACTGGGAGTTTTTAAATGAACTTAGTAAGACTTCAACATAAGCATTTATACCATTGACAGACATTATGGAGTTTCCCACTGATTCATGCATCCCATTGATGTCTATTCAGGCTGTTAATAACACTCTAAAAAGCAAGCAGAAATCTTTCTTAGATTGAGATCTTTTTTCATTGGTGAGGTTTGGGATTCAATTGAGGACTTTCTGAACCAAAGAAATAGGCTCAAGTACTTAGTTACCACAGCTCTCTGAAACAATCTCTTCCCTTCTTTTGAGAGATAATTGGTCGAATCACAACTTTTAAACCTTCAATGTCTCTTTTAAAAAAATGATAGTCATCCCCTGACTTTAGAACATTTATGTTCCTTGAAAAATACTTATTTGAAGCTTCTGAAAGTCATGCCCATGTTATAAATTCTTCCTCATAAGCAAAACCTACTTTACTCTCCCAAGATAATGTAGCATCCAGTTGTGGAATTCAGCAGGTTTGCCCCAGCTCGTCAAAACCGGTAGCAGAAATTCTGGATGGTCCTGCCCATCCAAGTTTTGAAATAAAGTAGTCCTAATTCAGGTGCAATGTAGGGCTTTCCCTTGGGCACACCCACCAAACCACACCCACAAAGTAGGCAGTAAAATTTTTTGGATTCCACCACTGGTTGTATCATTGTTGCTGTTACATCCCATCAAGTTGCCTCCAACTTTTGGTGACTATGAATGAGAGATCTCACAAATGTCCATCCTATACAACCCTGGTCAGTTCTGTAAATCCAAGCCTGTTGGTTTCTTAAGGAATCCTAATATTGAGTCTTCTTTTCCTACTACCTTCTACCTTTTCTAATATTGTTATCTTTTCCTTTTCATGATATGGCAAAAAGTACAACAACCTCAGCTTCATCACCTTTGGTTGTAGAGACAGTTCAGGCTTGATTTCCTCTAGAACTCACTTGTTCATCTTTATGAAAGTTTAGGACAGAGGTGCCCAAACTACACCCCAGGGACTGGATCTGCCCCTGGCGCCAATTCATTTGGCCCATGCTGCCCTCGTCGCTACCGGAGGTGGAAGTAAAACACACCTGTACTGGCACATTTTACTTCTGCTGTCGGGAACGATGAGGGTGGTGTGGACTGGATGAATTGGTGTTGGGGCCAGATCTGGCCCCCAGGCCATAGTTTGGGCACCCCTGGTTTAAGCAGAGAAAATGACAGCTTAAAATCTATCTCATCCTGTTCCAAAACAGATTGCAAGGCATATTTTACTTCTGCTTCCAGTGGAAGGAACCACGTGACCGGCCCACTGAACCACGTGACCAGCCCATGACCCCAAAATTTTGGGCACCCCTGGTTTAGGATATTGGCAAAGCAATCTTCCAGCATCATATTTCAAACAAGTCAATTTTGTTCCTTTCAGCTTTCTTTACTATCCAGTTTTCATACTTATAGATGGTGATCGTAAATACAAGATGTGGATGATCTTCATCTTGGTTTCCAGTGACACATTCTTACATTTGAGGATTCCTAGATTGCTGACTTGCTGATGCCTTCTGTTTTCTCGCCTGCAGTCTGTATTTGGATTAATGATTGATCCAAGGTATGCAGTTATCTTCACTATTTCAATTTCTTCATTGTCAGTATTACTGTATAGTTGTGTAGGTCTTCTGAAGTCATGGTTTTCATCTTCGTAATGTTCGGCTGCAATCCTACTTTGCCACTTTCTTCTTTCACTTTTACTAAAAGTAATTTCAAGTCATTGCTACTTTCTGCTAATAAAATTGTGTCATCTGTATATCATAGATTACTTGTTTTATTGAGTGTGTGTGTGTGTGTGTGTGTGTGTGAGAGAGAGAGATAGTGTGTGTGTGTGTGTGTGTGTGTGTGTGTGTGTTTAGCAGAGTAGTGTGAAAGTGTAACACAAGTGGAAGTGGTGCACCTTACACTGCCCACACAGAAAAGAAGAACGGCAGCATAGTTCAACAGAAAACAAACGGCATTTACTTTTCTGGTGCTAATTATCTTTCATTGTAAAATGTAAATATAGATAGCGTCTCTCACAAAAGGTATTTACACAAAGTTAAAGTCTCACTGCCTTGGCAGGAATCTCTCAAGGTCCTTCTGAGGCTGATTAGAGGCTTGTATTAGCTTACAGACTTTGGTAAATTCAGAACAGCAGTTCAGTTCATTCACAGCAGTTCAACAGGAATGAATATTGTTGGGGTTCTGGGTTCAGGCTCTTAAAGCAATAGGTGCATACATCCATCCTATGCAATACTCAGTACCACTATTTCAATACCTGACATTATTGATGTTTCTTCAACAAATTTTCACTCCTTCTTCATCTGAATCTAGACCTACTTTCCAATGAACAAGTTGAGTAGATAAGTATAAAATGCACCCTTGCATATCGAAAAGCATTCTGTCCTATTGGTAGTTTCTTGTCCACAATACACTATATGCTTTTGTCTCTCTCTCTCTCTCTCTCTCTCTCTCTCTGTCGCCAATAGGGTTTTTTGTTTTTGGTGTGTGAATATCTATAGATATCGATATCTAGCTATACACAGTGGAACCTCGCTTAACAAATGGCTCGGTTAACACAAAAATCACATAACAAAAAGAAAGCCTTAGAAAATAGTGGCTCGGTTAACAATTCCCCCCAGAATGAATTAACTAGTTTTCAATGCATTCCTATGGGAAACCACATTCCGATTAACAAATTTTGGTTTTCAATTCATTCCTATGGGAAATTGCATTCAATGCATTCCTATGGGAAATTCGCTTTACAATTTTTTCTTAGTACAAAAGGTCACAGAGAGTTAGTCTTTCAGAGAAAGAGAGGGCACTAAAGGCACAAATATACAGCATAGGAAATGTAAATTAATTTACTTTTTAAAAAAAAAACCTCAGAAGTTGCACCAGAGCATTCAGTTCACTTTAAGTGTCCAAACGAGCAAATAAGGGGAACCCTTCTAATTGCAATTTGAAACCCCTATAGGTGCACATTTCAAAAGAGCTGCCTTAAGAGGAAATGAATGATTGATGTTTCCTTAAGCTCCCATTTCTTCATCTTATTTTGGGATGTATGGAAATTTTTTGTTGATTATGCATAAACCAGGCCTCGATATGCCCTCTTTTTGGAAAAAAATAATATAGTGAAATTGGTATTGAAACCCTTGCTAGTGACCCCAATGGATCACGGGTGATGTAATTTGTCGTACTTTCAATCGGATATTGGTAGTTATCTATTTATTCTTTCTTTTCCTCAATTTATTTATATATCTATTTTCTCTTCTTCTTTTTTCTTCTTTACTTCTTTAAATAACCAAATATATTATAGACTATTAATATCCAATAATGGTATTATTGTACGAAACGGTTTGTACAGGTTATATCCCACTTGTGATTTGTTTTTTCCTTTGATGTGTGTGTTTTAAATTGATCTTACTTTGTTATCTTTGGTTAATAATAAAATTAAAAAATTAAAAAATTAATAAAGTTGTGTTTGGCCCTGTAATGCTGGCTGCTTCTCTTCAATTCCCGAATATCAAACTTGTAGTATTTCTCTCTCCTCCTTTTTTTGCTGTGTGGGTAGGGTGTGTGCATCTTGTATCCTCATGTTTTCAGACAGCAATGACAAAAGAAACCCTGCCCTCTTTTCCCAACAATAAATATCTGCACAATTTTACTCCCAAGGAATCTTGTGTGGAAAACCTTGCTGGATTTTTCAGATGTTGTGCGATAATTTCTTTCCAGTGTAGGATTCAGTGGGAATGGCAATAAGCTGCTCAAAATTCAGCAGTGGCCTGCACACATCAATTAAAATTGGGGGGGGGGGGAGAGTTTGGGAAGAAAGGAAATAAAAGCAGGTTGTAATTCTTGTAGTGAGCCGGGAAATCTCAGTGGTGCAGGGGGGAGGTTAGAACATAAGAACAGCCTTGCTGGAACAGGCCACAGCCCATCCAGTCCAGCGTTCTGTCTCACACAGTGGCTCATCATTTCCTTCAGGGTATTCCCAAGGAGATGCCTTCACCTGCTTAGGATTCCCTGGAAATGGCACTGAGAGATATCCTGCCTATCTCTCCAACCCAGAGGTTGTCCTTAAGTATTAGGTTGTGATTGCACTGCTGAAGACATATTCTTTCCATCTAAATTTTCATTCTTTCCTTCTACTTACTTAATTGCTTCTATTTCCCCAGAGACCAATCTCAGGCTAACATTCACAGCATGGCCCAAAATTTTCTCCTTAGCTTGCATTGGCCCTTTATACTTCAGGTAACTTTGAGGGCCACTTTCACCAGCAGGAAGCAAGCCTATTGGGATCCATAAGGGAAAAAGGAGTAGATGGCAAGGTAAATAGGTTCAGGTCCTTCGAGGTATAGGAGATGTAGAGGTGAGACAGAATATATACAGCTAAGAGCAGGAGAAAGATGTGCTGTTTTGTTCCATTAAATCAGTACTGGAAATTTCAAGAACAACCTCAGGCCAGGGAAGTAATTGAAGAGGCTCTTTTTACCTACAGAGTGTCATTCCCAGTCCTACCTACATTTGTTCTGGCCCATCTTGCCCACTGCAGAGATTAAAATCAAAGGACAAAACCTTTGACAATTGCTACTGCTTTATCCACTGAATGTTTCTATTGGCCCTTAGATGTTCAGGAATTGATATGCAGCAGCCAGCATAACAGGGCCAAACACAACTTTATTTCGGGAACTGAACATGGAGAGCAATGGCGCAGCAGTGCCTATATATACAATACAGGAAAGATACATTGGGGCAGGAAGCAACTGGATTGGTTGGGAGAACAGTGGGGTAATCATGGGGTGACCCAAGACTATGGAGCCTTTGTGCGTCTCATTAGAAAGGGCGGGAGCCCAAGTCCCGTGAGAGCTTAGTTCTAAGAAGAACACAAAATGGAGGATCACCCGATCCCAACAATTTAATACAAACTGTTAAAGCATTACATTCAGTTACATGTACAACAGGCCCCCAAAAATTAGTCCACAAGGCACTCTTCTGTTTGCTAAAGTAAATTCTTATCATGATTCTAAACACGTACTCAGAAGTAACTTCCACTGATTTCATGCAAAATTAGTTAGCAGTCATAAAATAAAATGCTTTCTTGAATAAGTGTTCTGTATTTATTATAATAAATACAGTATACTTATTCAAGAAAGCATTTTATTTTATGACTGGTAACATATTTTGTGTGGAAATTACTTCTGAGTACATGTGTTTAGAATCATGACAAAGGAACTACAATTATATATATTGCTGTGCCTTCAATGACACAGATCTACTGCTCCATACACTTAGTACAGTGATGGCGAACCTATTGCACACATGCCAGAGGTGGCACTCGGAGCCCTCTCTGTGGGCACTAAAAAAATGCAACATGGCAGACATACTACATGTATACTCATGTCTTAGAGCAAATACTATGTGGCCAGAGAGGTATCTATAAATAAATGATAATATCACACCAACCAACATAGCCAAGGGGAAAAAGGACACAAGACTATAATTCATATGCCAAGGATTACCTTGCAATCCCACCAATATGGATTTCAATTGCTTACTTTATGCAGTCACGAGTACTGTAATATAACAAGTGGGTCATGTGGTAATAAAGGGCATCCAAAAGGAATTATGAGTGACATCCACATAGTGTATTGGAAAATGCATGAAAAGAACCATAGGACAACCGCCTACCTTGATTGCATGTCCTGTGCACCTAGAGATGTTTTGGTATTTGTGCATTTGAATAGAATGGAGAGTGTCTTTCTAAATATACTTACTCACTCATATAGAGCTACACCACGTAAAAAACAAAAGCTTCTTTATGCATGGAAGAGTAGCAAATCAATATACACATAACCCAATCACACAACTGCTAAATGCACAGACAACAGGGAAGCATTTCTTCTTTGGGACAAAAAGGTTGGGAAATGGCTGCAAGACATAGCAAATGCCAGATATGACAACAAACTGGTTTGCCAAGGTAGATTTGCAGCCTTGCTTGCATGTGTGTGAGTGTGTTGAATCTCTATTTTCCCAGCAATACATGAAGCAGTATGAAGGGTTTTTGTACACTTTTCTTGATCTACTTTTTTCTAATCATGCTTATATACATATTTTGATTCCATATGACTGTAAGGTGACTTTATGCACCAGAAGCTATTTTCTATATATTGCATTCATATATACAGGTGAAACTTGGAAAATTAGAATATTGCGCAAATGTTCATTCAATTCAGTAATGCAACTTAAAAGGTGAAACAAAATATGACATAGACTCATTACATGCAAAGCGAGATACAAATCCCAACCCCCCAATCTCATGTACCCCATAATAATTACATAATCTCATGAATGCTGTACGCCACGATCATCACAATTATAACAAATTAAGGCATGACATCTCTGGCTTTGCATGTAGTGAGTCTATCTCATTTTCCCCCCACCTTTTAAGTGAAATGAATGAACATTTGCAAGATATTCTAATTTTCCGAGTTTCACCTGTATATATAAATACACATATGTTATCTCCTTCTTCTGTCTCCCACCACAGCCAATCTCTGGAAATGCAAGTTTATTTGAAAGAATGTCATACTGACTACACTGGGGTTTGTATTACTATAGCTTTTTCCTTGATGCCATCTAATCCTACTCAGTGATTATGTCTGGAACTGCATATGGATTTAGACATGATGGGGATGAGAGTACACTTGAGAGCCATGCATCTAATGTTCCCTCTCCACCTGGAAGTCTGTGATCTCAAACTTCCTATTTCTATTCTATCATTCTTCTGACTCCTGTGTAATCCCTTTCATTCTATGGAAGTCTTCAATTACTGAAAATACTCTCTTAAGGATGATGTCATCTGGTGTCATCATTAACCTTTTGAAGGCATATGTACACTTACAGGTTATCAGTAATTTTATACTGTAATTGGAATGTATATTCTGTGGTGGCACCCATCATGTAAAATGATCTCCCCACTGACATCAGGCAGGGTCCCAGGTTCTTATCTCATTTAAAAAGTTATTTGTTTGCCAATGCATTTCTCCCAATTACTTCCCAGATGATTATTTCTATCAGTTATTATGAGTTTTAATTAATTGTTTTCAGTGAGTTGGTTTATAGATGCTTTTGTTTTATTATTTTAGCACATTGGTTTCATTTAATCTATTTTTTGTAAATCACTTGGGAGGTTAAAATGAAAAGGGAATACAATGTTCTTAAGACTTTATTCATTAACAAAATCTTCTGAGGGACCATTCCATCCTTCATTTTCTTTCCCCTCATCCAAGTCTGTATAGGCATTAATAAAAAGAATTTACAGACATGAGTTTTCAACCCAGTATAAATTAGAGAAGTTAATGCTACGAACATTTTCTGCTCCTGATACTTCACCTCACAATCACATGTTTCCTCAAAGTCTCTTTGAAGTACTGAGGGCTCTCCCAAACATTGTGAGATGGGCTTGGAGAGTATCTTGGAAAAAGAGATGGGAAATTTGTCATCTGTGAAGTTTGCTGAGTTAATTCATCTTAAGATCCAAGCCCTGTTTGGGCAAGTTTCCTGTCCTCTTAGCAGTTTTTACAGGCATTGCTTGGAAACAGCACAAAATCCTTCTTTCTCTGGAGATATTCCATATGTTCAATTATGCTTCAACATAATTCTTGGCTGTATTTGGAATAGATTTGGCCTTAATACTCTGTTTTCTTCCAAACAGAATAATTTGCTAAGTGAAAAAAGAAGAACATTGCTCTGTGATTGAGTTAAAAGCAGTATCATTCTGAAAATGGAATGGAAGGCAACCACTAGCCCTCTTCTTCCACTTTACCAAGTGTACTTCCGGCAAGTTCCATTTTCATTGGTATGGAATCCTATCTTTGTAGCTTTCTTCTGTCTTACAACTAGTGACACTCACAAGGTCAGATATGGTCTTAAGACTTATAGTCATTCTTGTCAGCTTGAGATCATCCATTGTTGGCTGCAACTCGTATCCGAGAATGCATTTTTTTCCTGAAGCAAGAAAAATGTCATTGGTGTGAATTTGTTTAAGGTAGATCCCAGCTTGCCATGAAGTGACCCACATACTATGATCACGGAGCCATCTCCTGCAGCAGATATGAAATGGGACATGCAGGATTTAACACTGGGACTGCAATGGACTGCTGAAGCCTTGAGGATATTATCAAGGTGCACCTTCACAGCCAGTCCATCTTCCACCTCCATGACCATTGGAAATCAGAATTCCTCCTCCACTCATTTTGCCATTGGGCCCAACATGATGGTTTCCAGTGGCATTTCTCTACTGAGGGGACCATCACCCTACCTAAAGGGGATCATCGTCAACACTGGAAGCTCTGAAAACATGCTGGAAGCCCCACAAACGCAGCAAAAATATGACAGAAACAGCCAAAAATGTGGCAAAAACATGCCACCCTCACTCCCGCCACCACAAGTAATGGCAGAAGTGGCAAAAAACAGCAGGAAATGTGCCATGATTGCATCCACCGACCCCACCACCACCGGAAGTGGTGGAAATATCAGGAGGAACCACACCTCTGGCCAGCACATCTGTCTAAGGGGTTGTGATCTGGCCCACAGCACAAAAAGGTTGGCCACCCCTGTTCTAGGAGAACACACACACACTCAAAAACCCTAGGTAGCCTATCTAATATTCACACTTTTGCAGATATACAGTCAAGTCCATGAACTATTTCCAGTACAGTAGCATAATGAAAAAACTCCATTCCATAGAGTTCTTTGTTATGTGGTTTTCCCTATGGGAGATACCCCGCATAATGAAAAAAATGTTCGTTAACTGGGGTTTCCATTAATCAGGTATACCCCAGTTACCAAAAAACAACAACACATAATGGAATTTTTTTTTTCATTATGTGGGGTATCACCATTGCATAATGAACACTTCGTTATGTGAATTTTTCGCTATGCGATGCATTCATTATACGAGGTACCACCGTATATACCTTTGAAGTCACAGATAAGTCTGATGTGGAATCTTTTTTTCAGAACTTCACTGAAGTTATGTTTCAGCCTTAGATCCCTTGCATTTCAAGGTGATATCCAATTATGGCCAAATAATGCAGTGTTTAACAGATAGATGTGGATAAGGTCATATAATATGCTCCTTCTAAAATGAATGATTCTAACTCTGAGGCTTTGTATTGGCTTTGAAATTCATTTTATAAAGAAATTCGGCTTACACAATTAAGAAAAGTGTGGGCAGCTTTTCTATGCTGTTCCTGAAAGAAAGATGAACTACTCAAGCATATTAAATAGACCTATAATTTATCTTTTAATAGACTTTTGCCAAGAGATCTCTTCTTTAAAAATCAGAAAGTCAATTAAAATTTGGCATTTTTTCCTACTATACATAAAAAGCAGGTTTAATTCATAGAATTTCTATTACAATTATTGTTGCCTTCAAGTATCTAATGCATTTTCCTTATTTTGCATTTTATGTAAACACGTTTTTTGAAATGCAAAGTGGTAATTTGAAATTCAGCACAGAAGGCAGACAGCTGATAAGGCACAAAAGATTCCAGTTTTAGAGCTCACTGATCTCCCAACTCCAGTGTATATTATACTCATTTGTTTATTACTTTCAGTGCTATACTTGTTAATGTTGTTCAACCACAATGATGCTTTATTGAACAGGAATTCTATAAAAAAAGGACACAGGCAGCTGAACATTCTTTCAAACTGTGTTGTGTTAAAAAGGCTGAATAATATGATCCTTTATTGTTGTGTATGTAACTGAATGCATTGCTTTAACAGTTTGTATTTAATTGTTGGGATCGGGTGATCCTCCATGTTGTGTTCTTCTTAGAACTAAGCTCTCGCGGGACATGGGTTCCCACCCTTTCTAACGAGAAGCAAGAAAGTCTTCACCCCTTTGGTGTATGAAAACCAAGACACAGGACACAGCCTCGGGCTGGGTTAACTCAGGTTTATTGCATCGTGGACAGAGGGAACATGAGGTAATGGCGGATCGATAGCTCTTTATATACTGCAGTAATACATTTGAACGTGGTGCCATGGTAGCCCATTGGCTACTGCCTGCGTGACGTCATTTTGAGTCACGCCCTTCTTGTCCAGGTGTAGGTGGTGGCGGGAAAGCTTCCCGCGCTGTTGCCTTTGATGAGTTCGGACCAAGAGAGCTTGGACGCTCGCTGCTGCCAGCTGGTGGTCATTGGCTCGCGTCCTCTTACAGGGTTTATATGATACAGCTGTAGGTTACATTGTTGCTATGGGCACGGTTACATTGGCTCAGATACATTGTAATCCAAGTGGAAGGTAAAACCATTAGAACACAACACCCCTCCCCCCTAGGATGAGACGAAGTCTCTCAGCCAAGATGGCTTATTTCGAACACGCTGGGGCCTCGGTGCGGGCTGCCCTGCTCCGGGTTTGCTACCTTCACTCTGTCCCCTGTCTTCCTGTCCTGAAATTGGAGAGGGAGACTTGTTAGTTACTTGCCGCGGTTCTGCGGCTTCTTGGGGAGGTGAACGCTGGGCTGTGGTTGAACCGGGGGCACTGGGGACTAACGAAAATCCCCTCTTCTCGCTTGGATGGGTGGGGGAACACTCCCAAAAACCCCCCCGGCTCGGTAACTGAAAACCAAAATCGGGGGCAGCAGTCGCAAACTCATCTGTCGCAGACTCATCTCCCTCTTCCCCGGTCCCTGACAGAACTGCCGTATCAAAAGGATATGAGTCCGACTGCTTCCCCCCCCTTGTTTGGGACTGATGCCCCTCGTTGTCTCCCCCTTGGGCTAAACGGGTGGAGGAGGACCCTAACGCTGAGGCGTTTTCCGCGCCGTCCGTGGACTGCTTTTCGGGAACGCGGCTGCGGAGTTGATCGGCATGCCGTCTCCAGAGCAGGCCGGCGCCCGTTTCTACCCTATAAGACACCGGTCCCGTCTGTTCTACGATCCTTCCTGGTACCCAGGCCGGCCCCCCGCTAGTATAATTCCTGCAATGTACCAGATCGCCGGCTGCAAAACTTCTCGATACTGCCAGCTCCACGTTCCTCCCTTTGTCCTCGACCCTCGTCGGGTCTAGCCTGGTCAGAAGTGTGGTCAGCTTCCTTTTCATCAACAATTCTGCCGGTGAGTATCCTGACGCTAAGGGGGTCACCCTATACGCTAGTAGGAACTGGCAAATTTGGTGATTTAGGTCCCCGGGGCCCATGCGCCGCAACGCATCCTTTGTCGTGCGCACCAACCGTTCCACTTGGCCATTCGTGGCCGGGTGAAACGGCGCGGACGTGACGTGCCGAATGGCATTAGCCTCGGTGAATGCCCTGAACTCCGTGGACGTAAAACAACTGGCGTTATCGCTAATCAAAGTGTCGGGTAAACCGAACGTGGAAAAAATTCGCCTTAACTGATTTATCGTAGTGGTGGAGGACGTGCTCTTGACCGGAATCACCTCCAGCCACTTGGAGTACGCATCCACCACTAGGAGAAAAAGGGTTCCTCGAAACGGGCCAGCAAAATCAATGTGCACTCTGGACCATGGCCCCCTTGCTGTGTCCCATTCCCTGTGCGGAAGTCGGGTCGCCTCCGGTCGGGAGGCCTGGCAGGCTTCACAGGTGCCGACCATGTACTCTATATCAGTGTCTAACTGGGGCCACCAAAAGTAGCTCCGGGCCAGCGCCTTGGAGCGGACGATGCCCGGGTGGCTGACGTGCAGCAGCTTGAGCACCCTCGATCGCAGGGATGTGGGGACCACCACCCTTTGACCCCACAACAGGCATCCCCTTTCTAGGGACAACTCAATCTTCTTCCTAAAGAATGGGTCGAATTCTGGACCCGGGGAAGACGCCGGCCACCCCTTCTGTACCCACGAGGTCACTTTCTCCAGCGTCTTATCTTTTCCTGTCGCCCTGGCGATGTCGGCCGGTACTATCGGGGGTTCCTCTAACACCTCTATCAGCAACACCTGACGGTCCCTCTCTATCCCTGCCTGTTGGCTGCCCGTCAATGGTAGAGGAGACCTCGATAGCGCATCTGCGTGACTGATCTCCTTTCCTGGCCGGTATTCCAACTCATGTTGGTAAGCGTTAAGGAAAATAGCCCACCTCAGCATCCTCGGGGACAGTATCTGTGGCGTGGGCTTATTTGCAGTAAAGATTCCTAGCAGGGGTTTGTGATCAGTCACGATCGTAAACGGGCGACCATACAGAAAGTCGTGAAATTTCTTTGTGCCCGCTACTATCGCTAATGCCTCCCTGTCGGTTTGTGCGTAATTCCGCTCCGCCTGGGACAGGGACCTTGAATAAAAAGCTACCGGGGCTTCCCTCCCGTCTTTCAATACGTGGCAAAGGACCGCCCCCACCCCCACCGGGGATGCATCGCAAACTAGGACCACTGGCCGTTTGGGATCAAAATGGGTTAGGATTGCTTCGGACGTTAGGAGTTGCTTCAACTCTTTAAAAGCCTTCTCCTGCTCATTCCCCCACAGCCATGCCTCCTCTTTTTTAAGCAGCCGATGGAGCGGTTCGGCCACGGACGCCTTCCGAGGAAGGAAAGTGTGGTAAAAATTTAAGAGCCCCAGGAATGACTGTAGCTCGGTTTTGGATGTGGGGCGGGGAGCCTTCTTGATGGCGGCTACTTTTGATTGGGAGGGCTTAATTCCCTCGGGTGTGACACGGAACCCTAGAAATTCAACCTCCGTTTCGAAAAAAACACATTTGTCTTTCCTGAGCCGCAGCCCCGCCTTCTCGAACACCGTCAGCACCTTATCCAATCTCTGGGCCAGTTCGGCCTCACTCCCCCCTGTTATCAATACGTCATCAAAATAAGGCAACACCCCCTCCAAACCCTTCAGGAGGCGTTCCACAAGCGATTGGAACAGGCCGGGTGCCGAGTTCACGCCGAACTGTAACCGCGACACCTGGAACGCCCCTTTATGTGTGACTATTGTTTGGGCCGCTGCCGTGGCGGGGGTAACGGGAAGTTGCTGATAGGCCTGTGCTAAGTCGAGTTTAGCGAAACATTTGCCCCCATTTAGTCTGGCCAGAAGGTGGCTGACCACGGGCACCGGATATGCATTAGGGCGGATGGCCTTGTTAATTGTACACTTATAATCAGCGCAAATGCGCACCTCCCCGTTAGCCTTTAGTGCAGTTACGATTGGAGTTTCCCACTCCGCGGAATCAACAGGAATCAGAATCCCCTGGCCCACCAGTTTGTCCAGTTCCGCCTCTATTTTGTCCTTGAGTGCGAACGGCACCCTTCGTGGCTTGAGTCTTATCGGGCGGACCTCCGGGTCCAGGTCGAACGCTACGGGGGGCCCCTTGAACTTTCCAAGTCCTTTTTTAAAAACGGCGGGGTGCGCGTCACACACCGCTTGAATCGGATCCGCGCCCACGGCATGCACCCCCCCTATGAACAAACCCAAGGGCTGAAACCACTGCGTCCCGAGGAGGCTACAATTTCCCCCTTTGAGAACGACTAAAGGGAGTTCTGCAGAATGTCTTTTATAACGAACCCGAAATTTCCCGACCCCCAGCACTGGAATGCTGTTCCCTTGTACATCTCGTAGCGTGGACCTCAGAGTCTTAAGTTTGGGCCGCGCTTGGGGGTCGATCTTCAAGAACTCTTTCTGGGGAATTATGGAATAATAGGACCCCGAGTCAATCTCCATCCTAACAGGGGCCCCTTGTACTATTACCTCAACGAAGTAATGGTTTTGTCCCGCGGACACGCTGAACACGGGGGCGTCGTCCTCACTGCCGTCCGAGACGCGACCCACGCCGTCCTGCTTCCTCGTGGTTCGGGCGCCATCTTGGGGTCTCGCTGAACGGTCCGGTCTGGCCGAACGGTCTTTCGAATGCCTCCGGCCCTCTTTCCGATTTCTGCATGCCCTGGCGATGTGCCCGCGCCGGCCACAGCTGTAACATTCGGCTTTCCTGAAAGGGCACTTCGCACGCTCGTGGGCCGCCCCACAACCATCGCAGCGGCGCCCCCCTTTCCGGACCTTCTGTACCTCTTCGCCGTCGCTGCCATCTGTAGAGGATCTCGAGGTTCGTCGGGTCGCGTGCACCGGCTGTCCTGACTTGCCGCGCACCGAGCTTTCCGCTTTGCTGGCCCTAGGACGCCACTCACGCCACTCGTGTATTTCGTCCACTCCCGCATTCGTGGACTCCGCGGACTCCGCGGTCTCTACGACCTCGGCCAGCGTTGGTGGCGGCTCCCTGTTCATCAGGCTGCGCTGCACTTCCTTGTCCTTCAGGCCACACAGCACGACGTCCCTCATGATCATCTCCAGGTTGTCCCACTTGCAGGGGACGGCGGCTACCCTCAGGGCCTCCACGAAAGCCTCTACCGACTCATCCGGCGCTTGGACTCGCCTCCAAAACGCACTCCTAGCGGGAAACATTGCCTTCGAGGGTTGGAAACGCTCACGCAGCAACTTCAGTATGTCGTCGGTTTTGAAGTCATCCAACGTCTTCGGTTCGATCATGCCCACCAGCGTCCGCTTGGTCTCTACTCCCAGCATTCTGGTGAGGATGGCCCTCTTCCTTTCCTCGTCGTCTTTGACTTTGAGTTCCACCAATGCCGCCTTGAAATCCATATTAAAGATGGTCCAGTCTTGCGGCTTGGTAATATTGAACCCGCTCTGTGTCCTGGCACCTTGGGACTCCATGATCCCACCTTCGTCGCCAATTTGGTGTATGAAAACCAAGACACAGGACACAGCCTCGGGCTGGGTTAACTCAGGTTTATTGCATCGTGGACAGAGGGAACATGAGGTAATGGCGGATCGATAGCTCTTTATATACTGCAGTAATACATTTGAACGTGGTGCCATGGTAGCCCATTGGCTACTGCCTGCGTGACGTCATTTTGAGTCACGCCCTTCTTGTCCAGGTGTAGGTGGTGGCGGGAAAGCTTCCCGCGCTGTTGCCTTTGATGAGTTCGGACCAAGAGAGCTTGGACGCTCGCTGCTGCCAGCTGGTGGTCATTGGCTCGCGTCCTCTTACAGGGTTTATATGATACAGCTGTAGGTTACATTGTTGCTATGGGCACGGTTACATTGGCTCAGATACATTGTAATCCAAGTGGAAGGTAAAACCATTAGAACACAACAACCCCACTGTTCTCCCAACCAATCCAGTTGCTTCCTGCCCGAATGTATCTTTCCTGTACAGTATATATAGGCGCTGCTGCACCATTGCTCTCCATGTTCAGTTCCCAAAATAAACTTGTGTTTGGCCGTTATGCTGGCTGCCGCGTATCCTTTGCTGAACATCAAAATTACATTACTTAAATCCAACACGTTTAGTTCTCAAACAGCAACCTTGTGAAAGACGTCATTTCCACACATCACCAATTAAAATCCCCATTCAGTTATGTCAACTGGAAAAGTTGAGATATTTCTTGCAGCTAGTATGTTGAAATCTTGGATTTCAGATAGCTAATTTAGATGGCTAATTCAGATGGCTGATTTTTTATTATTGTAATGCGCTCTATGTGGGGCTGCCCCTGATGACCATTCGAAGGCTGCAACTGGTCCAGAATGCAGTGGCTCGGGTGGTGATGGGGTGCGGACGCTATGCCCATGTCTCACTACTGCTTCAAGAGCTGCACTGGCTGCCAGTATGCCTCTGGGTGCAATTCAAGGTGCTGGTGATTACCTTTAAAGCCCTACATGGTAGTGGGCCAGGATTCTTAAGAGACCGCATCACCCCAAAGAGATCTGCTCATCCCACTAGGGCAGACCGGAGGGGCTTTCTCATAGTGCCATCGGCTAGAGAGGCTCGCCTCTCTAGCACAGAGAGTGTTTGCTCTCTGTGGAACCTCCTGCCAACTGAACTTCATCTCCAGGCAGAGGTTTTACCCTTTTGCAGGGGCATGAAGAACTGGCTTGCACAGCGGGTGTGGGGGGTGGCAGCCAGGGAGATAGCCACCTTGGGTTGGCTTGTCTGAGCAGTTGGCTTTCTTGATATCCAGGAGGTGGCACTAGTGGTATTTTTAAATAAGAGTTTTAAGAATTTTTAAAATTTTTAAACTTATATAAGTTGAATTTTTTAATGTTTTTAAATGTGTTTGTGTTTTTGCTGTTTTACTTGTAAGCTGCCCGGAGTCGCCTGGAGAGAGGGCGGCATTAGAAATACGATTAAATAAATAAATAAATAAATAAATAAATAAATAAATAAATAAATAAATATTAACCATTTGAGGGAATGCTTTTCTTCCAAGCACAGACTGTAGTCTGGACAATGGATTATGTTCAATTCTATTTCCCTCTACTTATAAGTAAACTCATTAAACTCAATGGATGAGTTAACAGACAGTAGTAGGATTCCAATAATGATAATTTCATGTCAGAAATTATTCTGGGTTGAAAGGATTTTTGCGGAAGAAACTCTGCTCAGGGAACGCCCAAATGAAGCTCCTTTCATGTCCCCAAGAGCTGGGATAGAGATGGGTGCTCAGTCTGTCATGCAGTACCCAGCTCTCAAATTGTCAACTTGCCAGCCTTCCAGCTAACAAGATGAGCTTCTTAACCTTTGAGCCACTGCAGCCCCATGTATTCCAGTGTAAATCATTCACAAGTCGAAACTGTGATCTTGATTGCTATTTGTTGCTTAAGACAGCATTTAGAACACTGATTTGTGTTCACAGGTGAACCAATTTGAATGACACAATAGGGTTATAGCTAAGGCTTCATTAATATTTTCAGTTTTTAAAAATGCTAATGAAAACTTCCATCACAAAGCTTTCATAAGCTTATTGCTAGCAGCAGCAGATTAGAAGTTGTTACAACTCACTGGAAGCATGCATGCATTTTCTTTAGAAAGACAGCTAGACAGAACATGGAAAACTGCATGTTTAGAAAAACTAACTTGTCAACAGTATGTCACAAGAGATATAGACAAGAAAAAACCTTACAAAAACTTGGTGCCAATTTATCATTTATTTATTTATGCAGTCATAGCCATTTCAATGTCCTTAAGCATATTCAGCATATAGTCTTTCACAGCACATGTTGTAAACATGTATTTTTGCTATCTCTACTCAGGTACTTACCCAAAGTTTAAAGCGGCAACACCAGCTTGTATCCTACATATTATTCGCCATAGTTAGGTCTCTTTTTATGTTTCATTATACATCATGCAAGCAGCTAAAAAATTAACTTACATTAATATACCATTTTCTGTATTATACAGGACCATCCTTCTGTTATTAATTTACTATTTTTATTATTTTTAACTTGGACCTTTTAAAATTTTGTACCGAAATAAAGTTCTACTTTAAAATAGGAGCATAGTTAATACAATCCAATGGGTCAGTTTTTTAAAAAAACATATATAAGTTGATTGTGGGGAATTCATGTGCTGGTTCCAATTCACATTGAGGCCAATTTTGCTTAAACTAGAGTGAAAATGAAAAAGAGCTTAAACTGCATGATGCATATGAAAGTGCTTAGTGCACTTAACATTTCAGTCAGCAGACACTTTACAGAACAGGGCACACCAAGTAACAATTTCTAATAAGAAATGAAAGGAGGAGATGGAAATGAGGTTTTGACACAAAAGCAAATGAAGCCAAGCCTTTTGATCTCAGTGGGTCTAAGTGTCCTTAAACTCACTGGATTGTAGCATCCAAGTATCATTCTGAGACTGAGATGTACTACATCTCATTTACTTTCAATTTCTCTGATTGCCATACTCTTTTATTCTGAAAAATGCTTTAGTGAATTGTGGATTATAGAACAAACACTATCTGCTGAGGATGCTCCTATCTATATCTATAAAACAGAGGTGTGGTCTTGTATGTGGTCTAAAGGAACCCACACCCCTGGACTAATCTCACTGAAAATTGGCACACACCTACCTTGGGCTTGTGAGATCAACACTGTGGGGGTCTCAAAACCCATTTGAGGGTTTATGCCCCCCAAATTGGGATGCAAAGCCTCAACCAATCAGGCTCCACTTTACTAACTGTGCCAGCCAATCGTGCCTTGAGGTAGTGTGAGGTGCTCTTCAAAGCCGCCGCCGCCGCGTTTCTTGAGGGCAGTGTCCTCGTTATTACCACCATCATTTCCCGAACACCCCCTATCCAAATTTTTCCCCCACCGACTCTTAATGAGACTCCCCACCTCATGGTGCCCCCACCACTACCATGTCCTGAGGCATGCTCCAGTCCTCCTCTCCTTCCACGTGGCCCTGAGGAGGAGGGGATGCACGTCGGGATGAAGCCGCTTTGGACTACAACTCCCAGCATTGCCAATGGCACCAAGTGGGTGGGGGCATGCTGGGAGTCGTAGTTCTCCATTTCTGGGCCAAACATTTCCCTATCTAAGGGCAGCATGTGCAGCGACCGTGCAGGCCGCCCCACGCCAAAGGCCTAAAAAACACTGGAGCAGGCTTCGGCCTGCGCAGTTACCATGGTGATGGTAAAGGCCTGCTGCTGAGGCTTCCCCCTGTCTATGAGGCAAAGGCTGAGAAGGGCAACTCCTCCTCTTCTCCCCACCTTCTCTCCGCCTCCTGTCAGGCAACACGCCGGCTTGCTCTGTTACCACGTGAATCGCCCACCACTTGGGGCTTGCAGCAGGGCAGGGAGAACTGGGCTCGGGGAGGATGATGGCCAGCTGGGAGGTCACGAGGTGGGGAGGAGAAGGAGGAGAGCAGTGGGGGATGACGGCAGTGGGGGTAGTGGTGGGGGTGGCAGCCTGGCAGGGCATCCCTCCCTAGAGGCGGTGGTGGTAGTAGTAGTAGAAGTGGTATTGGAGCTGCTGTGGAAGGGAGCAGTTTTGTCAGGCAGGCAGCAGCGAGAATGGGTGTTGGCGGCCAGGGAGGAGCAGCAGAGATGATGCCGTCGGTGAGCAAAAACCCGAGCAATGCCGGGTAATCAGCTAGTTCAAAATATTCGCTAGTGTCAGACTTGAGTGCTATGGTGGATATAAACTGTAAGATGCTTTAACTATGAATCTGAAAAATATGGCAGCACCAACTCAGGCAAACTCATCGGCTGCACCTCATATCTGAGAATGCATTTTTTCCTGAAGGAGGAAAAATGCAATTGGCAAGAATTTCAGGTGGATCCCAGTTTGCCATGAAGTGACCCACTCACTATGATCACGGAGCCATCTCCTGCAGCACATATGAAATGAGACATGCAGGATTTAACACCTGGACTGCAATGGACTGCCACAGCCTTGAGGATATTATCAAGGTTCACCTTCACAACCATGACCATTGGGAATCAGAGTTCCTCCTCCACTCATTTTGCCGTTAGACCCAATATGATGGTTTCCAGTGGCATTTCCACTGAGGTGACCATCACCCCACCTAAAGGGGCACATCCGCCCATAGCTATTGGCCCCTTTAGGTAGCCAGGTTATTTACCACCACCCAACACTTGGCGCTGAGTCTCTGCTGTATGGCCTACTCCATTACCATAGTGGGATGTCTGGCCAACTATGCAATACCTATTTCATCAGGAAAAGTATCCATATGTTTATCATTTCCTTGAAATTAGAGATGCTGATTTAACATTGCCTGATTTGTGTACAGTATTTGTTTTCTAAGATCAGCAAGTATTTAACATTTCCCCTGAATGCCATGGTATACCAGTGTGCTTAATTTTTTTAGAATTCTGACCTTGAAATCAGTTGAATTAGTCTCTGATGATGGGTTCAATGACTGTTGAGTGTGTATGTTGCCTTTCACACTGCTTGTGCAAATGTAAGGTTTAAATGTCAAAAGTAAGCTGATTAAGGAGTAATATAGCACAGTAGGCATCAGATTCTAATATTCTTTCCAAATGAATTACAAACAGTGGCCTAAATCCACCATAGCACTCTAGCACAAAGCTGTTTGTTTTCTGCCAATAAAGCATTAGGGCCTTTTTTTTCTTGTAGTCCCTAGGCAGGCTACCACTTGTGATCTTCTTACTGCCCATCATCCAGTACTAGCTCAAAACCTCATTCATACTGGGTATTGGCCACCAGAAGAATATGTACTTTGCTTAATAAACCAAAATATGACAAGTCAGAATATAAACAGGATCTGAACTTACTTTTAATTTAAGTAGAGCTAACACTGAAGCTGCAAACATACCTTCTTTACCTGAGATAGGATGTCTTAACTGTTTGTTTTCAATTTATGTTTTTAAAAGGAAGTTAAAATCTCCTCGATTCAAACAATTAAATGTTATGTTGTTCCCACTCATCCCTTTTTCTTAATCCAGGGGTTTTCAACCTACAGACCACAGGCCAGCCCCAGCCCCAATGCCATCTGATCTGGCCCATCACTGCCTCCGCCGCTCCCAGAAGTGGAAGCGGGCAGATTTATGTCATCTGTAAAATGCACCCATGGTTGGCATAAATGCGGAAGTGGGTGCATTTATGTCATCTGTAAAACACACCAATGGTTGGTATAAATGGGGAAGTGGGCGCATTTACATCAGCTGGAATTGTGCCTGCTTCCAATTCTGGGGTGTGTAGTCCAGTCTGCGATGCTGTCTGGGGCATGGTCAGGCCTGTGAAGTAAAACGGTTGGCCACCTCTGATTTAAACACAATTCTATTGGGATTTTATTCTGGAGTAAGTGAAATTACACACATTGCAATGACATTTTGCAGCTGCTTAACAAGGTGTGTGGTTTTGTGTCTGGTCACCAGCCAGCCACACAGGCAGTACACAGCTGGTATTTTGTTAATAAGCTCCAATAAGTCATCTCAATAATTTGTTCAGGGCAAAAAAAAAATAGCTGTTAGTATCTGCTCTTGGTAAGGTCAAGTAACAGACATGTATTCATCCATGCAAATAAGCTTGTAGAAGCATTTGAAAGTTCTCCACAAGTGCAGATGTGTACTAAGATTCATTCAGAGTTGCTGTGCAAACTCATTGAGCCAAAATGTCTTAAATCAGGGGTGCCCAAACATTTTGGGCCACGGGCCGGTCACGTTGTTCAGGGGGCTGGTCACTATGGCACAGGGGCTGGATCCAGCCCCTGACACCAATACATCCGGCCCACAAAGCCCTTGTCACTCCCGGAAGCGGAAGTAAAATGTGTATGGGTGCATTTTAGTTCTGCTTCCGGGGGAGACGAGGACTTTGGGGGCCAGTTGAATTGGCATTAGGGTCTGGATCCAGCCCCCAGGCCATAGTTTGAGCACCTCTGTCTTAAAGTGTCTGCATGCAATCACTTCTAAAGAACTTGTTTGCACTATTTTAAAGCTGAACCAGATGGAGTTCACCCCACCCTTCTGCCCAGCAGCTCATTGGGAGCGTTTCCTTCCTCCACTGTTGCTGTGTTGGCACTTTGCAATAAATACTGTAAGTGGGTTTTGGATTGCAGTTTGGGCACTCGGTCTTATTAGGTGTCAATACAGTAAAAGCTGTTCCAAGCTCATGGAGGAGAATTTTCACAAGACCCTTCATCTTTTTGTAGGGTATACCGTATTTTTGGACGCACCTGACCATAAGACACACCCAGTTTTGAGAGCAGAAAAACAAAAAAATATATTTAATACTGTATTTTGCACCACCAACCAGTGGTGCTGCTGCAGGGGAAATGGGCAGGCAGGCCAATTGCACTGAGGAAGGAAGTGACACTCTAGCCTAGCCTCTTGCTCTCCTTTCACCCAGGAAGCATGTTATCCCCCTCCATTTTGTCCACGTGGAGTAGAGACATAAGAACATAAGAACAGCCTTGCTGGAACAGGCCACAGCCCATCCAGTCCAGCATTCTGTCTCACACAGTGGCTCACCATTTCCTTCAGGGTATTCCCAAGCAGATGCCTTCACCTGCTTAGGATTCCCTGGAAATGGCATTGAGAGATATCCTACCTATCTCTCCAACCCCGAGGTTGTCCTTAAGTATCCATAATTATAGCCATTGATACCCTTGTCCTCCATGAACTTGTCTAATCCTTTCTTAAAGCTGTCAAGACTGACAGCTGTCACCACTTCTTCTGGCAGGGAGTTCCATAGACCAGTAATCCTCTGGGTGAAAAAGTACTTTCTCTTATTTGTTTGAGAACTAGTACCCAAAAGTTGCATCGAGTGTCCCCTAGTTCTAGTGTTGTGCGATAGGGAAAACAGTTTTTCCTTTTCTACTTTGTCCACACCGTGCATGATTTTATAAACTTCAATCAGGTCACCTCTTAGACGCCGTCGTTCAAGAGTGAAAAGGCCCAACCGTTGCAGCCTCAGATGGTAAGGAAGGTGTTCCAGTCCCCTAATCATTCTGGTTGCCCTCCTCTGCACTTTCTCCAACTCCATAATATCCTTCTGGAGGTATGGCGACCAGAACTGTACACAGTATTCCAGATGGGGCCTCACCATAGATTTATAAAGAGGCATAATGACACTTGCTGACTTATTTTCTATACCCTTCCTAATGATCCCTAGCATTGAGTTTGCTTTTTTCACTGCTGAGGCACACTGGGTTGACACCTTCATTGAGTTGTCCACCAGGACACCAAGGTCCCTTTCCTGGTTTGTCGCAGAGAGTTCAGACCCCATCAGTTTATAAATGTAACTGGGGTTTTTTGCCCCAACATGCATCACTCTGCACTTACTAATGTTGAAGCTCATTTGCCACTGTTTTGCCCACTCCCCCAGTGTCAAGAGATCCCTCTGGAGCTCCTCACAATCTCTCACAGTTTTCACTACCCTGTATAATTTAGTGTCATCAGCAAATTTGGCTACCTTGCTTTTTACTCCTACCTCTAGATCATTTATGAAGAGGTTGAAAAGCAGGGGTCCCAGTACTGAACCTTGAGGGACCCCACTCTTGACTTCCCTCCACTTGGAGAAGTGTCCATTTAGTGCTACCCTCTGTTTCCTGTCCCTTAGCCAGTTGCTGATCCAGGACAAGACCTGTCCCTTTATTCCATGAATGGTAAGTTTATTCAAGAGCCTTTGGTGTGGGACCTTGTCAAAAGCCTTCTGAAAGTCCAGATAAACAATGTCAACTGCATCCCCCTTATCCACATGCTTGTTGACACTCTCAAAAAATTCCAACAGATTAGTGAGGCATGATTTGCCTTTGCAAAAGCCATGTTGGCTCTCCTTTAGTAGTGCCTTCTCTTCTATGTGCCTATTAATTCTATCTTTTAGGATGGTTTCCATCACTTTACCTGGGACACATGTCAAACTGACAGGTCGGTAATTTCCTGGATCACCCCTGGATCCTTTTTTAAAAATTGGTGTTACATTCGCTACCTTCCAATCATCAGGCACAAAGCCTGATTTGAGGGAAAGATTATATATTTTGGCTAGGAGATCAGCAATTTCATCTTTAAGTTTCCTGAGAACTCGTGGATGGATGCCATCTGGTCCTGGTGATTTGTTAGTGTTTAGCTTAACAAGACTTGCAAGAACCTCCTCCCTGGTTATTTCTATCTTGCTTAATTCTTCGCTTTCCCTCCCTATGAAGATAGGCTCTGTTTTGGGCATGTGGTCTCTGTCTTCTTCAGTGAATACTGAAGCAAAGAATTCATTGAGTCTCTCAGCTATCTCTGTTTCCTCTTTAATAACCCCTTGCTTTCCATTGTCATCTAATGGTCCAATGGCCTTCCTAGTTGGGTTCTTACTTCTAATGTACTTAAAGAAGTCTTTGTTATTTCTCTGAGTATTTTTAGCTATACGCTCCTCAAAGTCTTGCTTTGCTTTCCTGATTGTTGCCTTGCATTTGTTCTGCTAGAATTTATGTTTCTGCCTGCTGTCCTCATTCGGACAAGCCTTCCATCTTCTAAATGAGCTTTTCTTGCTCTTGATCACTTCCCGAACAGCTCCTGTAAGCCACATCGGAGTCCTCTTGGACCTGGCAGTGCCCTTTTTCCTTTTGGGTATGCATTCCAATTGGGCCTCTGTTATTGTTTTGTAAACAGCCTCCATGCCTCTTGGAGTGTTTGGATTCTCTCAATTTTCCCTTTCAGCTTCTTTTTTTACTAGTTTCCTCATCTTTGGGAAATTTCCTTTTTGAAAATTTAAGGTCTCTGTGTTAGATTTTTTCAGTGACTTGCAGTCTATGATCAAGTTAAACATAATTGAGTTGTGGTCACTGTTCCCTATTGGATCAGTCACATTAACATCTTGCACCAGATCCTGAGTATTACTCAGGATCAAGTCAAGGATTCTTGTACCTCTAGTTGGGTCTTCAACCATCTGTCCCAGGAAACAATCATTTAGCATATCTAGGAACTTTATCTCTTTATCATGTGCTGAACAACAGTTCACCCAGTCTATGTGAGGGTAATTGAAGTCCCCCATTATAACCAGGCTTCCCTTCTTGGATGCCTCCTTTACAACATTCTCCAACTGCCAGTCTCCCTCAAGAGTTTGGGTCGGAGGCCGATAGTATATGCCTACTGTTAGACCATCCTTGTGGCCTGGTACTCTTAAAAGGTACTCTTAAAAGACAAAGGGATCAAGGTAAGTGAAACCCTTTCTTTTTAAGCACAGGTTTGGTTTCCCAGTTAAATGCATTGGGAACATACAAACAGAAAGCTTTTGAATACAAAAAATTTATTTCCAATGCATTTAAATGGGAAATTGCAATTTTCGCCCTCTAGTGGCCACTTGTTTTTCATATATTTTCCCCCCTGCCCCGGAACAGCTGAACAGCTGAGAGGCTGCAGTAGGCCAGCTGGGGCTCTTGTAAAATATCCTTTCACAACAGCCACAGCTGGCCGAAGACCAGCATTTGGACTATAAGACACACCCTCATTTTCTCCCCACTTTTGGGGGAGAAAAAGTGTGTCTTATAGTTCAAAAATACGGTATGTTTACTTTAAGATGAACTAAGTTTGATCCAGTCAATGCTTTTGAACTACAGAGAAGATTTAGCAAGTTTGAGTAGACATATTACTTAAGTGATTACCTTTAAGTAAATTAAATGTAAAATTACCTAGGGAAGGAAATGCAAATTCACTCACATTCACTGTAAAGTCCCACCTGGGAATTCCGGTCTGTATAATTTAAGTGTCCACAAAGGAAACAGGATAAAGTTTGTTTTGCTAATTGATTGCATTTCTATCTGCAGCCCTTAAGATGGCATTGTTACAAAAAATGCCTTAAACGAGCAGTAGGACAAGTTCTTTCTTCATTTTCCTCATCCTGTCATCTATTTAAAAAAACCTCTCCCAGATGTGTATTTCCCATATTTTTCCTAATGCAGTCACAGCCTTAAAAAAGCATTGCCATACTATGTTTACTAGGTTGTGTTAGACAAGTTCAGATTTGCTATTGCTGAGCTATTTTTTAATGTTGTTTATGTTTCATTGCAGGAGTTCTCAACCTTTTTAAGCTGGGGGCTGGGTCACATTCCCTCAGGCAGCTTCAGGGGCCAGACGGCCATTTTGCCCTTCCTCCACCACATAGTACTTCCTGGTATGCTAGAGGTTGTGGTGGGCCACATGAAATGGTGCCACAGGCTGCAGGTTGAGAATCCCTGTTTTACAGTTTTTGTTGTTTCCAACAGCATTTTACAAACTCTTGATACCATACAGGTAATTATCTTGGTTGTACATCCTATGTTTATCTAACTATAACTATTGTATGATACAATTAACCTGAGGAATTTTTCTAAATATATGTATGCAGAGACTTAGTTTAACAGTTATATTGATAGTTGCTTATTACTTTTTATAGATTCCTGATGAAAGTGATCTGAAAAGCCACTACTTTCTACCGGAAGGGCTTTGAATCTTGTATACATTAATTTCTTGAAACAGAACTTTATGAACATTTATTTCTTAAACAATTAAATTTGAAGAATCCACATTTTTGAGCATCAAATGGTTTCTTGTTTCTCCTTTATTTATATTGCAACCCATTTAGAGGAAGTCATTTTGATAGAATAGATAAAAATATCAAAATATACACAGATTAAAAGGTGAATTGCTGCTGACTAGTTTGCATGGAATATTCTACTCTGCCTTTTATTCAGCTTTGTTCGCAAAAGGAAGAACTTAGGTCCAAGGATGAGAAATAAGATGTCACTGCTGGACAAAAGGATTCACAGGATCTTGATCAGATGCAAAAACTAGAACTTATTATTTACCTTACAGCTGCTGAATAATTAAACCACACACACCTGATGAGATACATTATAACCAACAACATTGCCCATGCATAATTGCAACTCTAAGATTTAAATCTAGATGCTTTCAAGGGAACGTTGCTACGGCGATAGGTGCAGCCATATAAATCTACATAAATAAATAATAAGTAAATAATTTTACAGTCCACAAAGCTTTATAAAAAAATGCTTTGAAAAATTCTAGATTGTAAGATGGTTTAATCTTTCATAACGCATCTTTTCTTAGTGGAAAATACTGAACACAAATTCTTTCAACAGTGTAGGCAAAATGTTCTTATCAGACAGAGTTGGCAAGAGATATCAAATAGATACTTTTCAATAGAAAATAGCATAAAACCCTACTAAGCATTGTATATTGTCATCACCATGTGTCTGAGATAACCTTTTATCTGCATGCAGAACACAGAAAACAGCACAGTGCATTAATTTAAGTTATCAATGTGCAACAGTGAAACAGAACTCATTGTAGGTATTTATCAGACCACAGAAAATCACTATTACAGTATAATGAATAGTCACGAGGAGCATCGTAAGAAAATTTGCAGACAAAAGAACATTAATAAGAGGTTTACTGTAAGAACATGATATGTATCAGCAAACAGAAAGCTAATTTTTCAAATGGCCCATCAAACAGTAAAAGCCCATCCAACAGGGGAAATGAAATTACCACCCAAAGAACTGCTTCATCTCATGGAAATAAGGCTGGATACAGATAACATTTTCCCCAGCATTAAGTTGGTATGAAAAAGTTACATGTAGCAACTCTACATATGTTCCTTCTACTGTTGTCTCTGCTAAATATGTTTTAGGATGCTGCTAACTACTAGTAATAATGTCTTTGCTAAACAACCTTCTGCTCCCTTAAGAGTAAGAATTCAGATTCAAATTACAGATAGTAATACAAGCAAATATGTGTCCTATATATGTTTTTCCACCTAAAGTGCGTGAAAGTTACAATCAAAAATGGATTCAGTTTCTATATAGTTAGTTTTTAAATATAAAACACCTCCTTTGTATACTTGTTGTACCGTATTCATACTTGACCCAACATAAGCATATTAATTTTTATGAAGAAAACCTCTACTGCACTAAAATAGACTGTGTTCTGTTGCAATCTCATATATGAACTGGCTTAGTGTAGTGGCTAAAATACTGAGCTATTAATCAGGAAGCCTTTAACCTTTGTCTTTAATTTGCTTCATCATGAAGATGATAATAAGATTCATTTGACAGAATCGCTGCATGAATATCACATATGGCATACCCCGAGCATCTGAAAACTATTAGAATACTAACTGTTATTATTTGATGTAATTTACTTGTCTCTATAGCCATATTTTTTTCCAGCACACAAGCAAACATCTCTTTCCCCACTGCTTTGATCCATTTTACCACTCAACATGGCTATCATACATACAGCTCTACACATCCTGTGGATGAATGCCAGCATCATCTGTAATGTTGCGAGTAATTATGAGAGAGACTTCTTTAAAGACATGAAACTCTACACTTCTAGACCAAGTGAGTGTTTGGGTAGGTGGGCCACCATCAACAGCAACTCTGTGAGAGCTGGGGTGTGCTGGGCACCGCAGGAGGGTGCTGGACAGGGACAAGGGGTGGAGACCAAGGGACAGGAGAGAAGGCTGCCCCCGGGACCCACTTGGCCACCACCCCTCACCTGTCTCTCCCAGCGGGCAGAACTTTAGAATAAGCCACTGCTCAAAGTTGACGGAGGGAGCTTGGAGCAATGGCTTAATTTAAAGGTAGTGTGCCAGGCGAATAAAATAATAATAAGATTATTATTTGCACCCAGGCTGCCAGAAGTGAGGGCACACTGGGATGAACCCCCATGTCTCGGTGGCCCGGCCCAGGCCTATGTGAGAGCATTATATGCTGCAATTTGATTGTGTTTTATTTTTTGACCATAAAAAAACCCTTTATGATGTCTAGAGCAGACAACTTTACAGATTCTCAAAACTTTAAATGGGTCACTGATCTTTGGCTTTCTTAGTTGCCTGCTGCTGAAAAGTACTTTGTATTTTGCTTACTAAAGACCTAAACTGGTTAATAAATGGAAGAAATACCCAGGTTGCCAAGGAAACCCTGTAACACTAGCCATTCAGAGTGAAAGAAAAGCAATTTGGCTTTGTTTGCCCTCAGTGATATTTCTGGCATGAATATTGCTGGTATGAACACATTGTCATGGAGGAAAGAAGAATTAAAATGACACTAAAGCATAACTTCAGGGATGCAAAGCAGCCATGAAATAAGGCTGAATTAATACAAATGAAGGAGTTCTTGAGGGAAATCTTTGGCTCCTGCAAAAGTGCAAAGTTTGCTGTAAAAACTGTGAGGTCAAGACTTTGGCTGAGCTCTAATGAATTTATTCTCATTCTAATCACAAGAGATGAGGTAAAATTGTAGAATCAAGTCATTACTACAGAGCTTCACCCCAGCCAACTCTCCTTGTGGTATGAAGGAATGCTTTTGTTTTATGCATGGGACATTGATGCCGATAAAGTCCTTATAAATTCTGATAATCATTCTCACTACTATTTAAAAGGAGTAAAAGAAACTCATAATCACACTTCATGCAATGCATTACTATTGTAAAGGTAATGGTTCCCCTTGCTCGAAAGCCAGTCGTATCCGACTCTAGGGTTCAGTGCTCATCTCTGTTTCTATGCCAAAGAGCCAGCGCTGTCTGCTTCTGCAGACGTTTCCGTGGCCATGTGGCAGGCATGACTAGACACCGGAACGCTGTTACCTTCCAACTGAAGTGGTCCCTATTTATCTACTTGCAATGTCTTGCTTTCAAACTGCTAGGTTGGCAGGATCTGGGACAAAGACGGGAGGTCATTTCATCCTGCAGTACTCGGGAATCAAACTGCTGACCTTTCGCCTCCCAGTCAGTGTCTTAGCCACTTGAGCCACTGCAGAGATTTTACTTAATTCAATATGTTAGTCTTCATAATAAAAGTTATCTATAAAAAGTAAATGTAAACTGCATTTTAATAGAATAATCAATACAATTAAGGGGAAATTGATATTTTTTTTCTACTATAGGTTACCGGGACAGAAAAGGGAGTGATAAAGGGAAAGTTTGGGAAGGTGAGATGGATTGAAGATGGAGGGACTAACCTACCGGAGGTGTTGCTGGACTAAGAATGAGTGGAGGAAACACTAGGTGAGGAGCAGAGGGGATATAATGAGGAGGCAGAGATGAAGAAAACAGGTAAAGACTTAAGAAAGAAGGAACAGGATGAGGTCAGTATGGAAGGGCAGCAATGGGAGAGTAAGCTACAGAAACACATCACAACTATTTCCAGAGTGGACTTTCCTCTTCCAGGAATGGGAGAGGTTGTCCACTTGAATGTGCCCATAGAAAAAGCCTCTGTCTTATTAGGGACAGAGAGAGGGAGTGGTGAGAGAGATGATGGACTCAGAGATGGGCCAGTGACGGATGTTGGGGAGTGTCCAGGGATGATGCCCATCAAAGTGCTTGGGGAGCCACCTTATCCACATTGCAGGCAACAGGTGAAGTTGATTTGAGGACAATAAAGTTGAAGGTTTGGGAGTGGATATAAACAACAGTGGTTTCATGAAGAAACAAGGACCCAGGGGACTGATAATGAGCCACATGTTTATAAGTTAAACTTTTTTTGAAGACAGATAGTTACTAAAGTTTGCTACTGTACCTGATCATGAAGGATATTTGTGTCTGGGGATCATGAATGAGTCAGGAACTGGTAACTTAGAAGGGGATTTTGCTTTTCTGCTTGTGTGGCCACTTAAATCAAGGAGTTCCTCAGTGCCACTTCACAGTAAAAGAATGTGAGTTAATTCTAATTTTCCATAGCTGTGCAATCATATCCTGACCATGGTTACAACGTTTACTTAATTAAGACAATGGTTATCACTGGTTAGTGCAGTTACACTGGAAGAGCAAAAATAATGTTGTTTGAGGCAGCCAATTTCTGCTAATTAACAAGTCCCTGCTTAGTTTCCTTTTGTCATCTTGCATGTCAATTGGGTGATTTGTTATGAAACACAGAACTGCACAACAAGAATATATCTACTGTCTGCATTTTTTGTGTTTGAAGCAGCTTGGTGTGCAAGGGTCTCTGGTGGAAATAGATATAAATAGAAGCAAACTGAAGTGCTAAATCACAAAAGTTATGTAGTCAAAAAAAGAAACTTGCTATGGCTACTCCCTACACTGGTATTCTACCACCCGGAGTGGAGGCAGCATCCCAAAGACAGTTACCTAAACCACTGAGCTATCCAGCCAGCTAAAAAGCAAAACAGACTTTGAAACTTGAGTCATAAACACAAGTGGAGAGAAAATAATTCAATCTGTGAAAATAATATGACAGCTGTTTATCTTTAGCATATTTCCTCAGCAATTTAACTAATATTACTGAAATCAAGTCTTCTTCATATATAACAAACAAGCTATCAATTTAGGATCTGTAGGAGTTTAGTGATGCATTTCTATACAGGAAGCATTTGCCCATTAATTTTTTTTCTGCATATACTGGGAATGCTGGGCAAACAATTTCATTGTTTCACTTTAGTTTTAATGTATTCAAATTGACTTTTCAACTTTAAGTATTAAATTCCTTCAACTTAACCACAAAATGAGAACTATGACCGAGAAGGCAAAAAATGAGAATTGAAATGAATAAGGATTGGTATTGTAGAATAAGAAATACCAACACAAACTGCCTGCAAAGATTCATCATTCTTTCATTAAATGTGTCCGTTTTGTTTTATTTTTTTACAATGCCTACAGTTATTAAATTAATTTAATAAATGCAGTTTTGTGGAGGGATGAACATAGAATAAGAATACATCTTACAACTTATGTTCTAAAATATGGTAGACAGAAGGGTGTCAGCAAAACTGATCAGCTAAGCAAGGCCTCTCAATCAGAATTACTACTGCTAGCAACCACTGTGAAGCCAGGAAGAAGGGAGGGAGTCTTTGTCCGGGAACATCCCTTGGCACTATGAGAACTCCATAACTCATGCGGGAATGATCAGAAAGGCATATTGTTAAATTGTTTCACAAGCCATGCAGCTTTTACTACCTCAGCATAAATCAATTGTTTCTGAAACTTTCTTCTGCCATATCTGAATCCGAATATTGACAATCATCGTGAAAATCAACCATGAAGACCGTCCTGAGAGTATAATGCAGTGACATTACATCTACCTTCCATGTTGCAGCGTGACACCCACACCACTGATCCATTTTCGTGAGTCACTTTCTGGCCCTGAGCCCTTTTGGCACACGAAATCCTCCTCAGCCCCAGGCAAGTATTGATGAAGCTGCTGCACCTCCATCAAGATGGATTCAAGTGGGATTTTTTCCACTTAGGGACAATCACCTTTCCCTGTGGACTTTGGCACCCAAGCCATTAGTCCTCAGGGTTGTCAGGTTAGTTTACTGCCACCTAACACCTGGCGTTGAGTCACTGGTAGTATGGTCTACAATCTTACCATATAGCAGGATAACCTGGCCAGACCTACGTACCACCCATATCTTTATTTTAAGCATTTCCCACTTCATTTCTTACAACGTTCCAGAAAAGATCAGTGCAGAAAGAAGGGAAAATCAGAAAAATTGAAATGAATTAATGTAAGATATATCTTTCAACATATACCATGTTGTCATTCTGAAGACTCAGACGTATTCAGCCTTCCTGTTAAATACAGAATAAGAAAATCCATGCAAAAAGGGTCTAAATCTTCCTTTATACCTGATATTATAATTTCAACACAGCTTTCATTATTATGTCACTAAGAAATTGTGTCAAATGCTTCAGACACAATTCACTAAATTATTACTTGAAGCAATCTAAACAGTGCATGTAGATATCTTTTAGTACTTACCCCTGCAGTGCTTTTTCACCAAACCAATCTCCTTTTCCTAAAGTACGGAGAAAGATGGGCTCTTCCCCAGGCAAATCTTCACGAGTGACATTTACCTGATTAGAGATGAGATAAAAGAAGCAGCAATAATGAAGTGGTATAAAATCCTGGTTTTGAAATGGTGCAAGTGCACTCAAGAAGAGCAAGAATCATGAGCTGGGAAGTTCTCTGTTAAAAGCTCCGTAACGATGTTTTAAAATCAAAATCACTAGAACACTTCTTCTTTTTCTTGTTCTGCCATACCCGAATCTAAATATTGGCAATCCTTGTGGATGATAACTGGATGATAACTGTCCTGAGAATATAATGCAGTGGCCTTTCATCTGCCTTCTGCATTACAGCGTGACAACCGTACCACTGATCCAGTTCTGTCAGTTAGTTTCTGGTCCTGAGACCTTTTAGCACACACTGTCCTCATTGGCCCCAGGCCAGTATTGATGAAGGTGCTGTCCTACATCAAAATGGATTCAAGTGAGATTTAATCCACTTGGTGACCATCACCCTTCCCTGTCACCCAAATCATTGGTCCTTAGGGTTGTCAAGTTAGTTAACCGCTGCCTAACACTTGGTGTTGAGCTGCTAGCAGTATAGTTTACTCCAATGATTGCTAACCTTGGCACTCAAGGTATTCTTAAACTTCAATTCCCAGAAGTCCTAATCAGCAGGAGTGCTGACTTAGGCTTCTGGTAATTGAAGTCCAAGAACACCCGGAGTGCCAAAGTTCACCATCATGCATCTACTATATTGCCATAGCAGGATAAACTGGCACACTAAGGAGTTAAATCGATTTTCAAGCACATCAACTGAATCATTACTACAGAATTTAGAACAATCCCCTAGCCTGGAGCAAGACTGCCTGAGAAATAAGCTCAGTTAGTTTCCCAAGAAATTGAAATTGTACCTGTTTATTTTTCCAAGCAAATTAATATTTATAACAGTTTTTCCTTGCGTTATGTACATAACAATGTAATCTAATGATTTGAGATTCAAGTAGTTTTCTAAACATTGGTAAACATTCAGTTTGATAAAGACATTTACTTACTCACTTACTCACTCACTCACTTACTTACTCTTTTGATCAGCTAGTTTTAGGGTTGGCCCAATGTAAGTAGCCCCAACTACAGAATTTGTTTTAAAGTGAGAAGGAATGGGATAAGTTATAAGGAAGTATTTGTGGCACAGAAGGCAGTGTGTCATTGTCACAGAATGAACTCAAAGGGGAAAAGTTCAAATAGTCAAGACTTTCAGGTAAGGTGTCAAATAAAATAAAATAAAATAAAATTCTTTATTACAGCCCAAAGCCAGTGTTACAATATCACAAAATCAAGCTGCTTGACACAAGTGAGGCAACCTAATAAAACTATCACAAAATCACGAACACTAGATTATTTATACAATAGCAACATGCAACCAGAATTTCAAGGGTTGTTATTTCTATGTCCTGCAAACATATTCTATGACAGTCAAGTTGTAATCTGAAAGCATTTTCCTTATTCCTGTGATTTTATCTTGCCTTTACGAATTCAAGTTACATACCACGCGAATCTAGCAACCGCTATTGTCGTATCTTGCCCTTCACCCGATAAAAGAACATTCAGTGTCCTGACTTGTTAGACTTCAAGTTTGGGAAAATGCTAAAAAGGTCTCTCCTGGGTTTATTATATAGGGGAAACTCTAGCAGAACATCCTCAGAGGTTTCTATCATATTTCTATCATATTTAACTGACATGGACATAAACGCTCGAGCACTGGGACTTTCTTAAAGAAATCCTCCCTGTAGAAGGAGGGAAGCATGTTGTACCGAATAAGTGTGAAGCAACATCTTCTTATTAAAGACAAGTATGCTGGTTTTTATCTGTTTTTATTTGTTTTTACCCACTGTGTGAACCACCCAGAGTCGGCTTTGGCTGAGTCGGCAGTATAGAAATTTAACAATAAATAAATAAATAAATAAAAATGCTAAGGGCCTAGCAACATTGAAAGTTGATCTGTCAAACAATGGGGAAACTAGTTTACTTAAATCATTTTGGCGATGTATATCAAGAATTCTTTGTTTTATTAACTCTCTAGCATGAATAGATCCTAAGGAAAGAACATAAGGTTTTGAAATGCCATAAATGGTAAGTGTCCTTTCAAGAGAGATAATCCATGGTGGCATCCAAGGGTCAGACATCACCAGTTTGAGTAAGCCAGATGGGGCAAACAGAATTCTTATCCAATAATTGGCCACATTTACTAACAGTAAGGTGTCACTGGAAAGTAATTTTCTCTGGCACTTATCATGGAGATCCACGGAGGATGCTGTGGCTACGGCCCTACATGCTGTTCTGACCCATTTGGAGAAACAAGGGACTTATGCGCGACTGTTATTTGTAGATTTTAGTTCTGCTTTTAATACTATTCTTCTGCATAGACTGGTGCCCAAATTATTAGATCTGGGGCTTCCGCCATGCTTATGTAGGTGGATACTAGATTTTCTATCAGATCGTTCCCAACGGGTCAGGATGGGCTCTCATGTCTCTGCAGATCTTAGTATAAGTACGGGGACGGCGCAGGGGTGTGTGCTAAGCCCGCTTCTGTACATGCTTTACACATACGATTGTGTTCCCAGTTATCCCAGCAATAAGATCATCAAGTTTGCAGACGACAAACAGTGGGTCTGATTACTGCTGGGGTGGGAGAGTCAGCTTACAGAAAGGAGGTTGAGATGCTGACGGAGTGGTGTAGGGAAAACAATTTATTTCTCAATGTAAAAAAGACAAAAGAGATCATTGTGGACCTTAGAAAATGCAAATTGAACATCCAGCCACTTATTATTGAAGGGAATTGTGTGGAACAGCAAAGCTCTGATGAAGAGAGCACACCAGAGGTTATACTTCTTGAGAATCCTCAGGAAGAACAATCTTTCAAAGGACCTGCTGTTGGCATTCTACCACTGTACCATAGAGAGTGTGTTAACCTATGGTCTGTGTGTATGGTTTGGGAGTTATACAGCTAGGGAAAGAACAATGCTGTCCAGGGTCATAAAGACTGCGGAGCGGATAATCGGGCGTACTCTTCCCACTCTAGATCAAATCTATGATACCAGGTGTTATAAGAAAGCTGTAAAGATTGCACAAGATAGTACGCACCCCAGGAATGATCTCTTTCAGCTTCTGCCTTCAAGAAGAAGGTATAGAGTCATAAAGACCAGGACCAGCCGCTTGAGAAATAGTTTCTACCCAAAAGCGGTTCTGGCTTTGAATACAGTGCAATGCAGTCTATGAGGGAGCTTCTGTATAGAGTTTTTAGGGTTTTAGAGTTTTTAGAGTTTTAGAGATTTTAGGGGTTAAATGTGTATATGTGGGGTGGGAGTATGTTGATAATTTTGTATAGTTGTATTTTGTTTAGGTTTTGTTGGGTTGTTAAGTGTTTCCCCCCCAATCTCATTGTTCTGTGCAGGACAATGACAATAAAGATTTATCTATCTATCTATCACAGAGAAAGACATAATAATAAAATGATACCTAGTCTTGCAGGAAGAATCCTTCAGTGAAGAAGGCCAGCAGCAGGCTACAAACTAAAAATAGTAAGCATGAGCCCCCAGTAATAATAAAGTTACACCAATATTACATGTAATTAAATGTGAAATATTGCTTGCCTCTTGGCATGGCAAAAGCAAAAACATAACAGTGAGTATTGTATCCCTGTATTGCTTATGATACCTGAATTAAATAGGGTTTCACAAGAACTTACCTTGCCTTTGCTGATTATGAAAAACGTGTCTCCTCGAGCACCTTGTCTGATAATGTACTCTCCATTTTCATAGTGTGTCTGCAGAAAATTAAACAAAAGTCAAAAACAAAGGAAATCACACCTTTTTCAGCTTACAGCTGTGGAGTTTCATAAAATAAACATTAAACTGCATGAAAGTTAAAGGACTAGGATCTTATGGAATTCAAGAATCTGAAGGCATCAAGGAATAAAAAGATTTAAGATTAATAATTTACATCTCAGTTATAGCTTGATCATCAAGCAAGTAAACATTTCTAAACATGTATATTTTTAAAAAATGGGCCAGGAATGCAGAAAGAATGTGACAAATTTGTGAAGACGAAGAAATTGCCATCACCAGTAACATTCATATTACCTCTAAAGACATGGGAATCTCCAGAAAACTGCACAATATTGTAAGGAAACAAATTTTATATATCCTAATTAGTTAGAGGTACCCATTGCAGCTCATAATCCTGCTATCACTGAAGTTTGTTTCAAATTGATTCATTTAAAATATGTTAGAGCAGGACTTTGCAGCCCACCCAGACTACCAGAAAGACAATCAAGTGGGTCCAAGAGCAAATCAAGCCTGAACTTTCTCCAGAGGCAAAAAATGATGAAATTGAGGTCATCAGACCTCAGGCACATTGTGAGAAGTAAAGATTCTCTGAAAAAGACAATAATGCTGGGAAAGATTGGAGGCAGCAGGAAACAAAGAAGACCAAATAAGAGATGGATTAACTCCTTAATGGAAGCCATAGGCTTGAGTTTTTCAAGAGCTCAGCGGGGCTATTGAGGACAGGACATTTTGGAGATCTCTAATTCATCGGGTTGACATACGTTGGGAGCAATTTGACAGCATTTAACAGCAACAAACGGGGCACCATCAAAGAGGGCCTGTCGGGGGTGCCGTCCCGGGCCCGACGATGACAGGGGTCCACGTGATGGCCGGAAAAACAGATCTGCACATGCATGGAAAACCACATATGCACAGAAAACAGGGAAAAAAACAGACCTGTGCATGCATGGAAAACCACACATGTGCAGAAAACCAAGGGGTGTGGCCAAAATGTGGGGGCGGCACAGCACATACCGGGCCCGGGAATTTCTAGTGGCGGTGCTGACAACAAACATAAAATAAAGGCCGGGGAAACCTCCACATAGAAATAAAACAACTAAATAACCCAATTAGGGAGGAGATTTTTTTGAATATGTTTATTGAATTTTCCAATATAATACAATGTGTATAAATCAAACAAACTGAGCATAACAGTAAATTGAAAAGAAAAAGAAGAGGATAAAAATAATAATAATGACATAAAATGATAAATAAAACAAATTACCCATTGGGTAATTGGGGGGCTGCTTATTTTGTTTAAACTTTTTATTGTATTTGTATAAAGATCCTACTTACTCAATTTAAGCTATATCATTTTTGTATAATATTTTTCACATCTTTATATATCATTTCTCTAGTACCTTATATATACACAGGTATATTCATCTCCCCCCTCATCTCCATAGTACATTAACACAATAAAACTAATATAACATATATCACCCTATCATATTTACAATGTCTGAGGAGTTAGCCAGACATTTGTCCCTTCAATTTCTTAACTTCTTCCAAAAACCCATTTAATCAAGTACTGTGTCTTACCCTTATTATTATTTAATGTATGTTCTAGAAATGGCTTCAATATATTCCAAAAATTATTTTCCTTCGTTACTCCTTTTCTTATATTTAATTCACATGTAAGCTTGTCATTTAGAGCCATCTCCCATAATGCCTCATACCAGATGTCCACTCCCAATCTTACATTATTTTTCCAGGTTTTTTGTTTTCTTTTTTTCTTTTTTCTTTTTGCAATTTTCTGTCTTGCAGTTGATATGAAAATGGACAACAGGTCTTTTCTATCAGAACCCCATTTTAATTGGTTCAAATCCATTAACAAATCCATTTGCGCATCCAAATTTAAAATTTCATTTGTTATATTTCCAATTTCTTTTTCTATTTTTTTACAATATTCTGAGAAAATCTGGCAATCCCACCCCCCCACCCACCCCCCACACGAACACATGTATGTGTGCATGTCCCCGTTTCTTGATGGCATCTCCAACAGTTTTGTTACTATCAATTTGATTTAGCTGAACTGGTGTCAGATTCCATCTCCACAATACTTTCAAATTATGTTCTTTAACTTTTACTGACAAACATTTCCTAATTCTAGTTGTCCATTTATTCTGCCAATTTTCTTCTGTAATTATTATTTTCAGATCCGATTCCCATGTTTCCTTTAATGTATTACATGACTTATTTTCCTTACTCAAAATTTTGTATAGCCTTTTTACCAAACCCTTTATTCCAACTGATTCATTTGTTATCTCATCGATTAACTTCTCAAATTCCATCAATTGTCTATTTACGTCATATTGAAAATATTTTTGTTCCAATTGTTCACTGAAAGTATCTGTAACCAGTTCAGCTTCACTTCTTTATAAATTTCCAACTTCTTTTCACTTTTCTCACAATTTTAAACCATTCTTTAAGTGAGCATATCCCATATTTTTGTAAACCCTTTTTCAATTTGTCACTTTGATTCGAAATGATTTTAAATCTAATATTTGTATTATTAGAAAACAGTTAGGTACCAATTTTTGTTTCAAAGCACTCAATGTTTTCATCATCGCTTTTACCAAATCATTCTTAACTTTTATCTTCGGAATTTCTTTATCCAAAAAAGGCCATTTCCATACTGTTGAAACTCTTTCATTTCTAACCCTCTCCAAATTGTTTCCATTTTTTGCCAAAATTTTTGTAATGGCTTTAAATTGAAAGGCCCTGTAGTAATTTCTTATATTTGGTATTCCCAATCCCCCTTCTTTTTGTGATTTATACCACAGGGTTTTTGATATCCTAGCTATTTACCCCCATTAGAATAATTATTTAACATGATTTGAAGAAAAGATAAATCTTTTTCTTTCTGTGGGATTGGTAGAGCTTCAAATAAAAAGTTCAATTTTGGCAATAACTTCATCTTACATAATGCAATTCTACCAAACCAAGATATATTCAATTTTTTGTATTTCTCTATCTTTTCTTTAATTTCTATTTTTATTTTTCCGAAGTTTACTTTATCAAGATCAGACAATTTCTCCAAAATGTTTATGCCCAAATATTTTTTTCATTTTTAAATCTGAATTTTATACTTACTTTTCATCACATTTTTCCCCTCGCTGCTTACCTATGTTACAACAGATTGCTTCCGATTTTTCCCAATTTATCTTCAAACTCATTATCTCCTCAAATTTGGTAATATGTTTTTGCACTTTTTCTAAACTTTTTATTGGGTTCTTTAAAATTATAACAGTATTGTCAGCATATAAACTAATTTTTATTCCTTCCATTTCCTCTAAGGTCTTATCCTCTCTTATTGTTCTTGCCAACAATTCCATTGCAGTGATGAATAATATTGGTGAGAGGGGGCAACCTTGCCTTATTCCAGCTTTTAAATCTATTTTTTTCTGTTAATGTATCATTGACTCTCACTTTAGTGTGTCCTTTCTTATACATTTGATCTATTACATTTCTGTTTTTTTCCTCCAAATCCAATTTTTCCTATCATTGTCTTTGTTCTAATCCACTGTAATGAATCAAAGGCTTTAAATATGTCTAATGATAACAACATAATTTTTTCTTTATTTTGATTCACTATTTCCAATACTCTTCTTGTTAAATCTACCATGTATATTCCTTTTAAAAAGCCAACTTGATCCTTATCAATGTAATTTATCATAATGCTGTTGAGCCTGTTAGCCAAAATAACAGTAAAGATCTTAGCGTCTTGATTAATTAAAGAAATTGGTCATAAGAACATAAGAATAGCCTTGCTGGAACAGGCCACAGCCCATCCAGTCCAGCATTCTGTCTCACACAGTGGCTCACCATTTCCTTCTGGGTATTCCCAAGGAGATCCCTTCACCTGCTTAGGATTCCCTGGAAATGGCATTGAGAGATATCCTGTCTATCTCTCCAACCCCGAGGTTGTCCTTAAGTATCCATAATTATAGCCATTGATACCCTTGTCCTCCATGAACTTGTCTAATCATTTCTTAAAGCTGTCAAAACTGACAGCTGTCACCACTTCTTCTGGCAGGGAGTTCCATAGACCAGTAATCCTCTGGGTGAAAAAGTACTTTCTCTTATTTGTTTGAGAACTAGTACCCAAAAGTTTCATCGAGTGTCCCCTAGTTCTAGTGTTGTGCGATAGGGAAAACTGTTTTTCCTTATCTACTTTGTCCACACCGTGCATGATTTTATAAACTTCAATCAGGTCACCTCTTAGACGCCATCGTTCAAGAGTGAAAAGGCCCAACCGTTGCAGCCTCAGATGGTAAGGAAGGTGTTCCAGTCCCCTAATCATTCTGGTTGCCCTCCTCTGCACTTTCTCCAACTCCATAATATCCTTCTGGAGGTATGGTGACCAGAACTGTACACAGTATTCCAGATGGGGCCTCACCATAAATTTATAAAGAGGCAAAATCACACTTGCTGACTTATTTTCTATACCCTTCCTAATGATCCCTAACATTGAGTTTGCTTTTTTCACTGCTGAGGCACACTGGGTTGACACCTTCATTGTGTTGTCCACCAGGACACCAAGGTCCCTTTCCTGGTTTGTCACAGAGAGTTCAGACCCCATCAGTTTATAAATGTAATTGAGGTTTTTTGCCCCAACATGCATCACTCTGCACTTACTAATGTTGAAGCTCATTTGCCACTGTTTTGCCCGCTCCCCCAGTGTCAAGAGATCCCTCTGAAGCTCCTCACAATCTCTCACAGTTTTCACTACCCTGTATAATTTAGTGTCGTGGTGCGGGACCTTGTCAAAAGCCTTCTGAAAGTCCAGATAAACAATGTCAACTGGATCCCCCTTATCCATATGCTTGTTGACACTCTCAAAAAATTCCAACAGATTAGTGAGGCATGATTTGCCCACGTAAAAGCCATGTTGGCTCTCCTTTAGCAGCGCCTTCTCTTCTATGTGCCTATTAATTCTATCTTTTAGGATGGTTTCCATCACTTTACCTGGGACACATGTCAAACTGACAGGTCGGTAATTTCCTGGATCACCCCTGGATCCTTTTTTGAAAATTGGTGTTACATTCGCTACCTTCCAGTCATCAGGCACAAAGCCTGATTTGAGGGAAATATATATTTTGGCTAGGAGATCAGCAATTTCATCTTTAAGTTCCCTGAGAACTCGTGGATGGATGCCATCTGGTCCTGGTGATTTGTTAGTGTTTAGCTTAACAAGACATGCAAGGAACTCCTCCCTGGTTATTTCTATCTTGCTTGATTCTTCGCTTTCGCTCCCTACGAAGATAGGCTCTGTTTTGGGCATGTGGTCACTGTCTTCTTCAGTGAATACTGAAGCAAAGAATTCATTGAGTCTCTCTGCAATCTCTGTTTCCTCTTGGAAATATTGGTCTATACGAGCCAATATTTTTCAAATCTTTTCCTGGCTTTGGCATTAAGGTAATTATGGTTTTATGCCATGAATTTGGCATTTCTCCTCCATTCAAAATATAATTATACAATTTCTTCAGTTTTGGAACTATTATGTCTTTGAATTCTTTATAAAATTCTGCTGGCAGGCCATCTTCCCCTGGCGCTTGACCTGTCTTTAAATTGCTTATCACCTTTTCAATTTCTATCTCTGTTATTTGTTCTTCCATCTTTTTCATAGGTTCTTCTATTATCTTTTCGCCTTTGTATTTTTCTAAATACTCCTCCAGTTTCTCAATTTTTCCTTTTTTATTATATAAATTTTGATAAAACTGTTCTACTATTTTTAATTTATCACTTGTTTTATTGCACCTCCTCCCATCCACATCTATCAATGTGCCTATCTCTTTTTTCTTTCTTCTCTAGTACTGTCCTTGCCAGCATTTTTGAATTTTTATTACTGAACACAAAATGTTCTCTTTTTAAGTATACCAAATTTTTCTTACCTTTTTCCATATCTTTTCCTATTATTTCCTTTTTTAACTTCTGCATTTCTTCCCATACCTTTTTTCCTTTGTCCTAGCATGTTCATTTTGAAGCCTTCTTAAGTGATTCTCAATTTCAGTCTGTTTATCCTTTAGTTGCTTGTACTTAACACTTGCCAATTTAATACTTTCACCTCTGAAAACCCCTTTCATAGCATCCCATACCACATTAAAATCCATTTCTTCTGTATCATTCCATTGCCAGGTTTCGTAAGGAGATTTATGAAGGCATAAAAAACCCTGCACAAACAGCTACTCATGTATAAATGCTACTAGATGAAGATTAACTGAAGCATTTGTATGTATAAATACTATGAACAAAGTAGAAGTAAAAAAGGAAAAAGGAGTAGAAGATAGAAGAAATTTTAGAGGTAATGGGAAAGGGTAAACATAGAAAAGTAAAATCTGCATAAAAGATACAAAGAACATATGGAACCAAATTAGTAAAGCCAATGAAAAATGGTGGAACAAGCAATTTCCATAAACAAACTTCACTTCATAGCTCCGTGATCAGGCAGTTAGGAAACATTTTTTTTAAAAAAAGGAATGCCCACTACTTATGAGTAGTAATAATTCCCTTGTTCTTGATGTCAAGGGTAAAATCATCATGTGGAATATTTTGACTGAAGAACTATTTGAGAATAAATTATTACAACAGATGTCAATACAGGACTGGAATATGACTAGTAAAAAACAGAAAGGTTCTTGGTGACAAGATTTTCATATAGGCATTAAGACATCTTCTTCTTCTTCCATTACTAAGCCAGACATGAAACTGCCAAAATGAAGGCACCTTTTGATGAGCTCATTCTGCAGTTAATTTCACCTGGCCTAGTGTGATAAAGATTAGCCAGCAACACAAGTTTGCCATTACTAGGGTATGCCCGATTGTGGTTTAAAAATACCACAATCTTCGAGGAGGGTCTTTCTGTGTACCCTGGCATTAGGGCTAATAGAAAACAACAACTCAGATGTTTCTGTGAATTGCGTGGATCAATCCTAAAGCCATCATTCCTGATGTTTGACTGAGAGCAACCTAGTAAAAAGAAAGGAAAGTTCGTAGCCATTTCAGAATAAGCTTAATGGGTTGTTTGTTTAAGGTTTTCTTTAAGATAGTACATGACAGAATTTTAAAAAGTATGAAGAAGGGGTTGGGTGGGTTCTGAAGTCAGGGAAGTACTATTCTGCCTACACCTATGGAGGAAGTGATACAGTAAAACGCCTACATACACAAAAAAAGTCTGTTTCATAGGCTTTTGCTTAAATTGTTTTTTATGTAACTCAAAGCAAATCCATAGGAAAAATTATTTATTTACGTAACTCGAAGCAAACCCATAGAAAAAAAATGATTTTTTTTATGTAAATCAAAGCAAACCCATAGGGAAATGAATCCTTATGTAACTCAAAGCAAACCCATAGGAAACTGTGTAAATTGGAACATGGTTTTAGCACAAAATAATTATGTAAGTTGAATTTTATTTAACTCGAGGCATATGTAAGTCGGGGTTTTACTGTACTGTGATATGATTATGAATGCATTTGCTTGGTTTATTGACTACTACCAGGTTTTGTATAGCTTGCTGCTGATGTTCATAGAACTGGCAACCTCCACTAGCAACAAAAAGCTGCAGTGAAAGCTGATGACCAGAGGAGAAAGCACAACAGAAAAACAACACAAATGTATACTTTCATTTCTGCCTTTTATTGTGCACTCCAAGAAAACCAACTGCTGATTCAAACAATGGCAACATTTTCAATGGGGATGTTATCAGCAAAGTCCAGCATGCAGGCAAGGTGGAATTACTGACAATTTAGATCATCTGCAAAGGTTATTCAATAAAGTCAGCAAAATTAATGAAGCAAGCCATGGCTGAAATTTCTTGTGTAACTATACTACATACAAGTAGGATGATGTCATCTTAAAACAGGAATATTTGTTTTAAATTAATTGAACATTTCCTATCCCTCCCCTTTCAGGTTCTAAGGCTTCTTATGGCTACCTTTTGCCTTGAGGAAGCGTTGCAAGCCTTGGAATTGGGTGAAAGCTTTTAACAGCCCAAATCTGCTGCCATATCATTATCACAGACATCAGAAGTGATCAAGGCACTCCTGGATCCTAGACCCATTAATCAATCCACTGCACTTGGTTTAAAGGCAATGAATAGAGACTAAGTAATTTAAAATAAAATAACACAGAGAAGGCTAATACTTGAGCACATAATGAGAAACGAAGAGTTCCATAAGTGGAAGAAGTAGAAAAATTATTTGCAGAAAAACCTGGGAAATTGGATGCAACCATAATTATTGTTTTGAGTGGCAACATCCAAAGTCAAGACAGTCATGATGATATCCAATCTCCAGTAACAAAGGAACAAAAAGAAGGGGACAACTATATTTAATCAGACTAGATGTTACCCAGTGCCTTATTTAAACAACACAAGAAGTCAGGCATCTGTCAGAATCCCTGGTTTGTAATTTAAGAGCACTCTGCTGTTGCATGCTGTACAACTGTTCCTGCTGGAGCACCTTTAAAAAACCACAACAGTTTGCTTTATAGTTTGTTTTCCTGTCTAGCACAAATAATAATTTCTTGTCAGAAATTATTCTGGGTTGAAAGGATTTTTGCTGGCGAAACTCCACTCAGGGGATGCCCAAATTAGGCTCATTTCATGTCCCCAAGATCTTTTCCCACCAACGTGGTCCCTATTTATCTAATTGCAATTTCTTGCTTTGAATCTGCTAGGTTGGCAGGAGCTGGGACAGAGACGGGCACTCAATCCGTCATGCAGTACCCGGGTCTTGAACTGTTGACTTGCCAGCCTTCTAGCTAACAAGGTGAGCTTCTTAATCACTGAGCCAACGCAGCCCCTCTAGCACAAATGAAAGCAGCTAACCCTCTGATTTGTTTCTGCTTTTCTTTCTTGCAGTTCCTCCTCAAAAACAAACAAACAAAAACAAACAGAGCAAGAGTCTAGAGTAGACTTTGCTCTAGGTTTGTTGGAAAAGAAACACAACAGAACTTGCCAGCCTACATTCTACGAAATTATAACCACACAACTTTGTTTAAGCTCTCCTGCTTCAAGCTTGCAAACAAACTGGCCTTGTATACAATGCCTGGCTTGGCATGTTGTGTAAATTTACCCACTGTCATTGCTTTAGAAAACTGTTCAACTCTTTACAATTGTTCTAATAATGTTTGTGGAAATAACACTCTTGTATGCTTTTCCTATTAGCAATGGCCTTTAAGGATGGGTGAGTTTTTCATAGCTTGCACTGAAAAATTAGGAAACAGCATGCATTTTTAATGAGGCAAAACAAATTTGGGCAATTAACCTACCATTTAGCTAAAAACTTGAGAGACATTACTATGCACATACACTTCCTAAATTTGTCACTCCAACTCCAGCGCAGAAGCTTTAAAGACTCTACAATGTATGTATTTCTAATATTATTTCTGCTTTGGCTTTCATCCGAAAGGGGACCCCAGTGCTATTTACAATTTTAAACTCGACAAGAATTTAAAAGCTTTTAACAAATTTAACAACAAATTTAGAATAGGGGAAAAAACTACTTTAGAAAAAAAAAGATCCCTATGACCATCCTGTAGCTGCAAAGCAATTCAATTTATTTATTTATAATTTATTTTGTTTTTTTAATCTTTAGATTTTTTTATTCATTCTCTCACTTATAAACCACTATTCCCTGATGAGGGGACTCAAGGCTGCTCTGGGTGTCAGAGTCCAAAAGCAAGCTCTTCAGAACTCTGACAATACATCTTGACCCCATATCAGTGGGCGAATATGTTCCATGACCTACAACAGCAAACCATAACTTTTACATTGCACACAGTGGCCTCTAGTGGCCAGCTCTAGTAATGTGCTATACAAATACATATGTATTTAATATCAGAGAGTAAACAAAACAACAAAAAAGGCAAAAAAAAATTCAAGATTTTCTACTGAATATTTTTAGACCCACCAATAACTGAAACCATGGATACTGAACCAACAGATATGGGTGTGGGGGGTGTAACCTTTACTTTTATTATTTACAATGCAATATTAAATGATACCAATATCTCTTACATGAGATGCAATCTGGAATATAAAGTGTATTCAAAATAAACATTAAGGGAAGAAAAAACAATAAAGAAAGAGCAGAAGATATAACAAAGATTAGGCCCAATCTCAGACTTCTCACCACCCAGCAGAGTTCCATTTTGGAACTTCTCTTTGGCTGCAAGTAAACTGACCAGCCTGGTCAAAAACCAGGGCACTTATGGATTTGTCATGTTCATGACTTGATTGAAGCTCTTATTATTTTCCATTCTTTAGCTGTCAAGATCATTGATGACTTCAGGAAGGGAAATTTTAAGCCTTCTCTTTGAGGCTGCTTGAATATCTCTTATTTCAAGAGAGAATTTCCAGGAACTGGGCATACCCAGATAATGGCTAATCTTTCTCACAGTAGGTCAGGCAAGAGCAACTGCAGAATGAATTCACCAAAAGGTACCTTCATTTTGGCAGTCTCACATCTGGCCTAGACATGGAAGAAGAAGATCACATAGTTATGCATGTTCCTTGCCTTGTTTCACTGCTATGTGAATTTTAATGTCACGAGACAATACTTCTGTTTTATTGACTACACCAAGGCCTTTGACTGTGTGGACCACAACAAAATGTGGCAAGTAATTAAAAAGAGATGGGAATACCAGAACACCTTTTAGGCCTCATGAGAAACCTGTACATAAGTCAAGAAGCAACAGTTAGGACAGAATACGGGATGACAGAGTGGTTTGGAATAGGAAAAGGAGTAAGACAAGGCTGCATTTTATCACCCTTCTTATTCAACTTATACACAGAGCACATAATGCGCAACACAGGGATGGAGGAATCACAATATGGGATCAAAATTGCTGGGAGAAACATCAACAATTTGAGGGGGGTTTCTTGGACTGATTACAGATGGGCGTTTGTTGTGATGTAGGGATTTTGTATTCTTATGCGATGTGGTTTTGTATTTTTATGTATTTATTGATTATTTGATTCTGGATTCATTATTGTATTATTGATTGTATTGATTTATATATTAACTTGTATTGATGTATTACTTTATTGTGACTGTTTAAACCACTTTTGAGTCACCCGCGAGTTGAGTAAAGCGGTATAGAAATTAAACTTGAAATGAAAATGAAATACACCTATGTCTTATTACCCATGAAACATAACAATAGTTTCTGAGCAGTTCCATATTGACACACACTATTAACTACTTGATTAGTGTGGCCTAAATCTTTTAAATTAGGTAAAGAAATATTTTGCTGGAGCAATTGAGTTAAATGCATACTTTAATCTACAGAAAATATAATTTTTCCTCAAATTAATTTGAAGTAATAGATGCATGAAAATGTATTCAAATGGATAAGAAAGTACCTAAATTTATTATCATTTAACGAAGCATTTGGTATACATTAACAAGTAGTTCTGAGGATGGCTTTAAAATATTACAAATTTATTTATTTCAGGGGTTCTCAACCTTTTCAAGCTGAGGGTCAGGTTACACTCCCTCAGACAGCTTCGGGGCCCCACAATATCTCCATCTGCTCAGTCTCTAACCTTCCTCTTTTGAGGGAATAGATCTGAAGGAGGCATCAACTTCTGTTGATCTAAAAAAGCAGAAGCCCTGTCACACTGAAGTTTCTCCTTCAAGTGCCCCAATTTAACACAGATTAGAGAAAGGATAGGTTTACTCCTGCAGTAGTTAAATAGCAGTACTGAAGCCAAAGCTCTGTTCACAATTTGAACTCAATTCTGAGAGGCTCAGGGTTTAGTCAGCCTTCCATTCTTACCAGGTAGCTAATATGAGTACTCAGTATGTTCAGGGCAAAATGCTAATTAACTTGGTCAATCCCCCTACACATGTGAAAAACAAGCTGACATCACTGTTAATGAAGCCATGTGTATTGTGTCAGGATGCCTCAAACCTACACCAGTTGAGAAAACATATTCTCTCTTTGGTATCACTCAACCTAAGATCAGGAGAGAAGTAGCAGTAGACACCGAGTGAAGTAAGCAAGACACCCTCAGAACGGATATGAGCCTCAAGTCCGCCAGCTCAGATCAAGGAAGAGCTTTATGGCAAGAACAAACATTCATGAGAGCACACAAGAGCAAAACCAAATTAGAAGATGGAGAATGGAGGATGGAGCTCACTGGACAAGGAACATTAAAGGAGGCTCTAGCTGAGGAACTCAACCTCCCCTACGTCACTTGGAAGACCTTGAATAGGCTGAGAGTAAGAATCCCTCAACGCAAGACCAACATGCTCAAGTGGGGGCTGCTGGCGGACAACACGCTGTGTGAATGTGGAGAGATACAAAATCCTGCTCATTTACTGTTCTGCCGATTACTGCCAGAAACATGCACCAATGAAGACTTAAGTTTGGTCAATGACAAAACCAAGAAAGTGGCTTCATTTTGGCAGTCCAGTTTGATTGGGACAGGAAAGAAGAAGAATGTTTATGTTTATTCAATTTATATCCCGCCCTACTCAACAAATGGCCGACTCAGGGCGGCTAACAACATATAAATGACCCCAGGGCAACCCAAGTGGTTTACATATAAGATACAAGATACAATGTTCAAAATACAATAATAAATACAATGTTTCAAGTAAATACAATAACACAAATCACAATATAAAGCAAAACAATCCACAAAATACAAAATAGCTGTGAACCACCAAGAAAATGCTCTAAGTACTATGTGGTGATATTTAAATGTAATTGCTACTGCTGTTGCTATTGCTTTTTGCCCTTTGCACTTGTGTGTCACCACACTTTCGTCTTATCCCTCCCAAACAGGAAGGAAGTTTGTACAGTATAGGAATACAGAGAACAGAATTCAGAGGCGACCAAACTACTGTATATGACATTATTCACTGGCTTAATACTACACATATTTATATCTGGGGTTTTTAAAACCTGTTTGGAAATGTAAATTCATTAATAGGCAGGGACTTTACCAAGGCCCTGGTTTAAGATACAGGTATACACTATAAGAGTGATGGTGAACCTTGACACTCCAGCTGTTCTTGAGCGTCAATTTCCAGAAGCCCTGATCAGCAGGAGTGCTGACTTGGGTCTCTGGTAATTGAAAACCAAGAACACCTGGAGTGCCAAGGTTCACCATTACAGTACTATAACATTCTATAGGCATCATAAACTATGCCCTGAAATGTCTTTCTTTTCTCACCCTTCCAGTTTCCTTTTCCTATTTTGCAAAATTAAAGAATATTTCAAAGAAGAATATTAGCATAATGAACCACTAGGAGAGAATTGCAATTGCTATTAGCCTTTAAAACAAGTAATTTCTTGGCAATGATAGTATCTTGAGGCAACCAGTTTTATTGTTTTATTACTTTGGGTAAAAACACTTTCATTTCTAATGTTTAAATCAGTCTCTGCTTCTCACTTGGTATACTTTTGCTGCTCTTTTCTTTTCTAAGAAACACAACTCCCAATCTTTTTCAATGAGGTAAAAGTAAAAGGTCTTCCTTGCGCAAAAGCCAATCAGGTCCAACTCTAGGGGGCAGTGCTCCCCTCTGTTTTCAGCCAAAGAGTCAGTGCTATCTGTGTCTGTAGGCATTTCTGTGGTCATGTAGCAGGCATGACTAAACCCTTGAGCACACAGAACACAGTTACCTTTGCTGCTGAAATAGTCCCTATTTATCTACTTGCAATTTCCTGCTAGGTTGGCAGGAGCTAGGACAGACGACAGCAGCTCAGTCTGTCATGCAGCACTCAGATCTCAAACTGCTGACCTGCTGATCATCAAGCTCGACATCTTAACCACTAAGAAAATGCAATACCAATCTTTTTCAATACAATGCCCCAAATAATTTTGGCTACCATTTTCACTCTTGCAAGATGTCAGTAATGTGGCAAACTGCATGAGGTGAAAAGGAACCATCGATCTATTACAGTAAAACCCCTACTTATGAAAAAGTCCGTTCTGTAGGCTTTTGCTTAAATTGTTTTTTTAAGTAACTCAAAGCAAACCCATAGGAAAAATGAAATTTTATGTAACTTGAAGCAAACCCATAGGCAAAAGAATCTTTATGTAACTCGAAGCAGACCCATAGGAAATCGTGTAAATCAAGACATGGTTTTAGCACAAAATCCTTACGTATGTCAAATTTTATGTAACTCGAAGCATATGTAAGTCGGGGTTTTGCTGTAATAACTTTACAGTGTTTTGGTATCCCCCTCCACCCTGTCACATTCCATCCATGTTTCAAAACAGCGGTACCTCGCTTAAAGAGCATAATGCGTTCCACGGGATTGCTCTTTAAGCAAGTTTGCTCTTTAAGTGAAACACCATTGTAAGTGACCAATTGTGACTTCTGGTGGGGGGGGGGATTGTGAACCCCAATTTAGTTATTAAGTGAGTTCTTGGTTGGTTTTAGTTGTTAAGTGAAGCGACCATTCAGAGAAAATTCTGCTCTTTAAGTGAGTTAGTCTCTAAGTGAGGTGCTCTTTATGCGAGATTTTACTGTACAATATACTGCATTCATTACTGTACTTTTATTCTGCTAATGTAAATTACACTGAATTTCTTGCAGATATTGCTCCTCAAAAAGAAGATGTCTTGCCAAACTGTATCCTGTATGGGAAGATATACTCAAATATTTCATAAATGCAACTGAGTATTTAGAGAGCCAGAGGTTGGGAATTTGATTCGCCACTGTGCCTCTTTGACTGGGGCTGGACTTGATAATCTATAGGGTCCCCTCTAGCTCTACAGTTCTAAGATGATGACGATGATTTACCAATGTAGTCTTAAGTGATACAAGATTTTTGGGAGAATGTTTAATAGCATATGGGGATAAAAGGAAGGAAAATAAGATGAATCAGTGCATGAAGTTAATATTGTGCTGCCCTGATGCTTTGCCAAAAATTAAGAACATAAGAACAGCCTTGCTGGAACAGGCCACAGCCCATCCAGTCCAGCATTCTGTCTCACACAGTGGCTCACCGTTTGCTTCAGGGTATTATTCCCAAGCAGATGCCTTCACCTGCTTAGGATTCCCTGGAAATGGCATTGAGAGATATCCTGCCTATCTCTCCAACCCGGAGGTTGTCATTAGGTATCCATAATTATAGCCATTGATACCCTTGTCCTCCATGAACTCATCTAATCCTTTCTTGAAGCTGTCAAGACTGACAGCTGTCACCATTTCATCTGGCAGGGAGTTCCATAGACCAGTGATCTTCTGGGTGAAAAAGTACTTTCTCTTATTTGTTTGAGAACTAGTACCCAAAAGTTTCATGGAGTGCCCCCTAGTTCTAGTGTTATGCAATAGGGAAAACAGTTTTTCCTTATCTACTTTGTTCACACCGTTTAGCTACTGCCAGTAAGTAACATATTTTGCTCTCATAAACAATTCAGGGTCTCTTCTCTTTGCAGTATCAAGTCTCTTACCCACAGCCCTATGTGAATCTGCTTCCTTCAAATACCATTCCTTCACATAGTTATCCCATAATAACAGGGCCCCATGGAGTGTTGTCATTAATAAGAAAAGCTTAAGGATGGCACAAATAATTAAAAAAAGAGAGCAATGTTGCCTGGAACACTAAGTCGGATCTCTCATTAACTTCAACAGAAAGGCTTATTGCACACACCAAGAAACAAAATAGTGAGCACAATTTTAACTTGTATAGATGAAGTCAGCATGTTTTATAGACTATCACTCTCAGAGGGGTTAGAAAATCACTGTTCTTCTTTAATGAAATTGCCAACCTGAGCTTAATGGCAGCATGTATACGGACTCTGTGGTATTTGACTATTTTTCCTCAATCAAACATCTGTGCCCTTAATAATTTATGTAATCTTAACAATTCCTTTTGCTTTTATTCAAACAGAAGCCAGAAGCAAAGTTAGATCTCAGCCAGAGTTTCCCAGATATCACAAAAATATTTGTGACCTATGTAAACCTCTCATCGATGTTTTACATTAATATTAGTAACAAGAATCCTACTGAATTCTTCTAGATTTAGCAGAAAGCTTTGCAAAAGTATAAATAAGTGGCTAGCTATTAAACCATGGCTGCACTTAAGTACCTGGTGTAGCAGTTTGTTCTTTTAAAAAGAACCTACCTGTCTGGCCAGGTTATCCTGCAATGGTAATAGAATAGCCCATATTGCCAGCGACTCAGTGCTGAGTGTCAGGTGGCATTTAACTAACCTGACAACCCTGAGGACTAACGGCCTTGGGTGGTGAAGTCCACAGGGAAGGGTGATGCTCCCCAAGTGGATTAAATCCCACTTGAATCCATCTTGATGGAGGGCAGCAGCTTCATCAATACTGGCCTGGGGCTGAGGAGGACTTTGCGTGCCAAAAGGGCTCAGGACCAGAAAGTGACTCACAGAGCTGGTACAGGGATCATGCTATGATGTGGAAGGCAGATGAAAGGCCACTGTATTATATTCTCTGAACAGTCTTTGTCAGAGAGGAATCTTATGGGGAAGTTACTTTTTTAAAGCTACTTTGTATTCATTAAGGTGAGGTGGTGGGATTGCTATCTTTCATAAGTCTGTAGTCTAACATGTAGTTTAGAAAGAGCAACTGTGACTCCATTTTGTTCTGTACTTTTAAAGCACTCACATACCGCCTCATTAGTGAGCCAAAAGACCCAGACAGTGCCTAATTAGTAAAGTCAAAAACCAGACACTAGATGGTCAATTCAGATGGTCAACCTAGATAACAAACACCTGACACTCTTAGTTGGCACCCAGTCCTAATTCCAAAGGGAGGGGGAAGATGACATTACAGGATGCCCATGTATGGTTCTTCCTATGAGGCAACACCTGCAGATGTTTTGTTGGCATAACACCAGCCTCATAAACAATTAGCTCATAAAACAGTTACATCATCGGCATACCTAGGATTTCATATGGAGGGAGGAGGACATTCCTAGCACCCCAAAAAGAGTTTAAAAATAGCACTCATAAAGCGAGATTGAGATCAGATGGGAAATTGGGATATTGATACACCTGAACTAATGATCCATCACATTACTGGATAGGGCAATCCAGCCCGTTTGGACTTATACATTTTATACTTGATTTGGAAATAAAAATGGGTTTTTATTCTACCAAAGGAGTTATTCGCTTGGATTAATTTTATCCAACACTTGGATTTATAAATAAAGCCTTTTCAAGGTATATTTTGTTTGCAGTGGTTTTTCTTAGCTTTCTCTCTGGAGAAGGGAGCCTACTTTATGAAGACCAGATAGAGCATTGGCTCATCAAAGGGATTTAACTTCTAAACAACCCTCCTATTGTTTGGGCTACTGCCAGAGACAAAAGGAGCCTCATTAAGGTTTCATTGCCTCGCCTAGAAGGAGTCTCTCAGGGAGGCTGAGTTCGAACTAGAAGATAACTTTTTCTTATCACCTCAAGGTTCCAGTCAGCACGGCCTTTGATGTTCACAAAGAAAGGGTGGTTGTGTGTCAGGGGTGGCAAAGTAGGTGTGTCAGGGGTGGCAAAGTTAGCCATTTTTAATTGGCTACCCTACTCGCTACCAAAGATACTTGTTACACATCAGCACGAGTGCCAGCCCCCAGCAATGAGCCAGTTTTTCCCTGGACAGAAGAAAGCCTTGCCATCCTAAAGAAATTTAAGACAGGTGCGTTAACACGACCACATGGACAACCAGGCTTCTCTCCTGCATGAGTGGTCCCATGAAAAAGCAAAAAGGCAGAGTATCCACTGCGGGGTGGAGAAGTGGTCACTGATAATCTTCATGGCTCATCGCCATGATGATTGCCTATATTTGGATTCAGATACAAAATAAGAAGAACCTGAAACTCAATACTTTTTCACCAGTTAAGCAAAACACTACTAACTATACCTACTAGGAGAATGTCAACAAAGTGAATTTCAGCAGCAAATTTCTACCAGTTAAAAGTAGCACTTGTTTTTCTCATGACACATTAGTTGTATGAATTGGTGCACAATAAGAAAAACAAGCTTTGACTACTGAGCTAGTAGCAATTCATAGCCCATGTAAGTTTTTTGAATTAATGACATTTGTCACCTGTCAGTAGCAGTCACAGCCCTGCGAGTGCTTTAAAGGCCATTTTGTCCCAAAGCTTGGGAGTTTGTTGTTCCAGAAAAATGTCAGGAACAACATGGGATAGAATCACATCAAACATTTCTACAGTCCTGGATGCCTATCTCCAGTTTGTCAAGGCAGGGAAAGGATCAATTCAGCTGACCATCCGCAGAGGGTGCCAAAACAACTCTCTTTAAGGTCTAATATTGTCACTCCAAATAAATTATTATTTTTCACAGTTTGAACTAAATCCCTTGAGAAAACACACACAAAAGCAAAATAGTTTGACCAGGAAGCAGTTAATTTCACTTGTCTCAGAAATTAAAAAAAGGATAATTATATAAAACCTATGGAAGAAATAAAAATTCCAAGAAACATTAAAAAGGCCTGGATATTATTAAAGCAACTTATTAATGACCGAACTATAGGTCCTACTCATGTAAACATTTCAGCAAATCAAACAGTCCATCAACCCCTCAATAATGGCAGATCTGGACATCACCATAGGAAATTAAAACTTTAACTTGAAAGAAGTGAAGAAAGAATTAGAGGCCAATGTCCTTATAAAATCATCCAGCTTAAGTGAATTAGAAAAAAATTACTTGTAGCTGCAAAAATGACATGGAAGCAAACCTGGATGACATCTACTGATAAAATCTTTTGACATAGTAACAAAAAGTAGCTCCATAATTTCTTTAATAATTGTCTTGACTCTCTCGGAATTCTGAAAATCTGGAGGAAGGCACAAATGATTGCTATTTTAAAACTTGGTAAAGAACCCACAGACTCAGAAATAACCTGTAGGCTAATCTCGCAATTTTGCCATTTTTGCAAAGTCATGGAAAGAATGGTTCTTAACTATCTAATGAAAGAAGTCGAATCACTCTTTACACCACAACAGGCCAGCTTTGCACTTGTGAAGAACCGTGGAACACAAATTTTAGATTTAATACAACATGCTGAGGATGGCTTTAAAAGTAGGAAGATCACAGAGGTAGCATTTGCTGGCTTCTTGGCTGTTCATCATCAACTACAACTACAAAAAATCTATAAACTAAACAAGGAGAGTAAACCAAACATAACATAACCCATTTGCAAAATCACAGATTTTATGTTAACACTGAAGAACAAGACAACGAATGGAAGACTCAAAAAATGGTATTTTGACCATTCCAGTCCATAAGCTGCTCCTGCAGAAACAGAAAATAAAGCCACAAGTTGAAATCCAAAACATAAGCAGTTCTCACAGAGGCATACCTGTCAAGTTTTGAATTTGAAAATAAGGGAAATTTTGGCCACACCCCTCTGTGGGTGTGGCCAAATCTGTGGGCATTGCCAAATATAGCCATGTGACTTGCTGGGCTCTAGTCATGCCTGCCACATGGACATGAAAATGTCTGCAAACACAGACAGCACTGGCTCTTTGGCTTAAATGGAGATGAGCACTGCACCCTAGAGTTGGATACGACTGGCAGATTTTACTTTCTTAGGATCAAAGATTGCTGCAGATGGTGATTGCAGCCATGAAATTAAAAGGCGACTGATGCTTGGGAAACAAGCTATGAGAAACCTGGGGAACATAGTTAAAAGTAGAGACATCACCTTGCAAACAAAAAAATGCACAGTCAAAGCAATGGTATTCCCGGTGGTAATGTGAGAGCTGGACCATTAGGAAAGCTGAGCGCAGAAAATTAGATGCCTTTGAAATGTGGTCTTAGAAATAGGTCGATCCTAGAAGAAATCAACCATGACTGCTCATTAAAGGTCAAATAGTAAAGATAACGCTAAAGTACTTTGGACATCAAATGAGAAGAGAGGATTCACTTGAAAAAGCCTTGATGCTGGGAAAGGTGGAGGACAAAAGAAGGGGGTGGCCAAAAATAAGATGGCTAGATGGTATTGTAGATGCAATGGGCATAAAGCTGTCTGGGCCAAAGAACCCTTTCCCCATCTTCTTGGGGGACATTTGTTTTGTTTTCTTTCTTGTTTACTCATTTTTAATTATTATTTTTTCCTGAGAAGCAAAGTACAGAATAGTAAACCAGCCCCCTAGGGTTACCAACTGCTTGTAAGCAGCTTGGCTTTAATGAACTAGCCTTGCACATGGCTAGATACCCCCCCCCCCCAAATTAGGGTGGAGGAGCAAGGGATTAATTCCCCCAAATTAACCAATCTATTTGTTCCTCACTGCAACCAACCAATTGAAGCACCAACACCTGAGAATGTCGGATCCAGCTTAAGGAAGGGAATTAGTAAAGTAAAAAAACAACCTCTGTAGTTTCCAAGCCTCCCAGCAGCAGAGGAGTTAATCTACCACCAGATGGTTTGTTAGAAGGTGGGGTGCCTGTTGGGCAGGGCGGGGAAACCTTTGATAGCAGTTTTTCCTACTGTAAAAGGAACCCAGCCAGGCAACTGCAAGCAAAATAAACCTCAGCTCTCTCTTGCTCTCTCATATAGTGATCAAGCAACATCCCCCCTCCCAAGTTAACTCTAGAACAGAAACAAAAGCCTCCAGGAGGCAGGGCAGAAACAGCTCAATAAACCATGAGAATGAGAGAGAAGTTTCTGCCCCAGACCAAGAGCTGATTTGCCACTGCATATATAAAATATCGCTCACCTAGAGTAGACTCCTGTTTCATGGTGGCTCCGACCAACAGCAGCAAAACCGAAGCCTCCATGACCATGTGGCAGGGAAATGAAAGAGAAGGTGCCCCCATCACCTTCTCTCTCCCCTTCCACAAGCAAAAAGCCACAGCGGCCTCTGGTGGCAGGAAAAACACAATGCAGCTTCGCCTGTGAGGGCTCCAGTCAGGATTTTTTTAAAATAAATAAATAAATAAGGGATATTACGGGGAAATTACTATAACGGGAGGGGAGTGGGAAGAGGGGTAAAAATAAGGGGATTTCCGGGAGAAAACGGGATACTTGATAGGTATGCACAGAGTTCAGATCAATGGTTCAGACTGTTTATCCTACTGTCTTATAGTGGCCAACCAAGCACTTCACAAAGGCTCACAAGCTAGGCGTGAAGATGACACCTTCACCTATTCCAGCATTTGCTAGGGTTCTTTTATTGTGTCTAGTAACAACAGCTAAAAATCTCTTGATCAACAATAATTTAAGTAAAGCAGGCTAATAATCACAGTAATTTATGATAACTGACTGAGGATTAATCATCTAATAGACAAGTGGAGCATAACGCCATCAGAAAACTAATTAGGACTTTCTAGAATAAGAAATTCTATCAACGTGCACCTAATAGTGCACAGACTGAATCCTAGATGAAAATGTAGGTCAATTAGCAGACAATCAATTAAGTGTGGTGAAACTAATAATCAAAGACATTTGCTTTCAAGTAGGTAAGTTAATTCCTCTAGCTACTTGCAATCACTCCAGAATCAATCAATGGAGAAGCCAGGGAAATTTGTAAGGCATGGGCAAAGACAGATGATTCTGAAAGAAGCCCACTGCCTGGCAGTAAATATTTTTTAGTGATGAATGCCTCTCATACAGAGAAACATTTCAGTAGTACTCAAAAGAGTTCACAAGTGGAAGAAGTAGAAGATTGGTACAGCAAAACTCTGACTTACGTATGCCTCGAGTTACATAAAATTAGACTTACATAATGATTTTGTGCTAAAACCATGTCCTGATTTACACAATTCCCTATGTGTTTGCTTCAAGTTACATAAAGATTCTTTTTCCTATGGGTTTGCTTTGATGTACGTAAAAATTTCATTTTTCCTATGGGTTTGCTTCGAGTTACATAAAATTTTTAATTTTTCCTGTGGGTTTGCTTTGAGTTACATAAAAAACCAATTTAAGCAAAAGCCTACGGAATGGACTTTTTTTTCACAAGTAGGGGTTTTACTGTATAAAGAAAAGTCAGCAAAAGACATTTTTAAAGCATAAAGCCAGTTCCTGTATCGAAAGCCTAATAATTGGGTTTTTTTGCAAGATGACTGCTAAATTCCTCACTCCTCACATTTGTCTGCTTCCTAGATTGGGATTCATTGCAAGAGGTCAAGGGGGAGATCCTCACCCCAAACAAACGCCACACTACTCTTATTCACTTGCTAGAACGATCACCATTCCAGTTCCAAAACTGTGTTAAGATATGATAATAAATTCGTGGGTTAGTTTATCAAGTGGTCAAAAATATAAAAGCAAGGTAGAGCACCAGTTAAATATCCCTTGTACTAGGTTTGTGTAGATTATGTTGCATTAGAACACTCAGATATAGGGTCACCATAAATCAGAGGCAACGACAGCAAGGAACAATAACACCCCTTTGCTAAAAAAATCATTGGATAATTAGGTATTACATGGTCCCATTTAAATAGCTGACAAAAGAGTTTGTGAGGTATTGTGACCTGCTGTGATGACTAATATGGATTATTTAATTTTTAACAAATTTAGACTGTCTAAATTGAGAAACTCTTTGTTTATTATATGTTTTATTATACATCTCATTCTTTAGATTACAGTACATTCATTTTCTTTGAAGGTTCATGTTATTAAAACATTTTGTCCCTCATTTATATTTTTTCTGTCATTTTTTAAATCCATCAATTTACCATATAAGTAATGGATTATACATTTCCCAAAGTAGGGAATCAAAAAGTGGAGGGAATAACAGGCAAGTTTGGTCTTGGAGTACAGAACGAAGCAGGGCAAAGATTGATAGAGTTCTGCCAAGAGAACGCACTGGTCATAGCAAACACTCTCTTCCAGCAACACAAGAGGCGACTTTACACATGGACATCACCAGATGGCCAACACCGAAACCAAATTGACTACATACTCTGCAGCCAAAGATGGAGAACCTCCATACAATCAGCAAAAACAAGACCTGGAGCAGACTGTGGATCAGATCACAACCTACTGATCGCAAAATTCAGGTTAAGAATAAAGAAAATAGGGAAAACAAGAAGACCAGACAGATATCACCTAGACAGCATCCCTAAAGAATACACGGTGGAGGTGATGAACAGATATAATGGCCTGGACGCAATAGACAGAGTGCCAGAAGAATTATGGACAGAGATAAAGGACATCATGCAGGAAGCAGCAAAGAAAACCATACCAAAAGAAAAGAAGCGTAAGAAAGCAAAATGGTTGTCTGATGAGGCTCTTAAAATAGCAGAGGAAAGAAGGAAGGCAAAAGTCAAAAGAGAAAGGAAAAAATACAACCTTCTGAACACAGAATTTCAAAGAAAAGCAAGGAGAGATAAGGAAAACTACCTAAAAGAACAGTGCAAAGAAGTGGAGGAAAACAACAAAAGAGGCAGGACTAGAGATCTCTTCAGAAAAATCGGGGAAATAAAGGGAACATTTAAAGCAAAAATGACCATGATAAGGGACAAAGACGGAAAAGAGCTAGCTGATGCAGAAGAGATAAAGAAAAGATGGAAAGAGTACACAGAGGAACTCTACAAAAAGGACCTCAACACTCCTGATAACCACAATGATGAAAAAACTGAACTCGAGCCAGACATCCTGGAGAGCGAAGTTATAAAGGCCCTAAAGAGCACTGCAAACAACAAAGCTAGTGGATATGATGGTATCCCAGTCGAATTTTTCAAAGCGCTAAAAGATGATGGCGTCAAATTACTGCACTCAATATGCCAGCAAATCTGGAAAACAAAACAGTGGCCACAGGATTGGAAAAGATCAGTATACGTCCCAATCCCAAAAAAGGGCAACGCCAAAGAATGCTCAAATTACCGAACAATTGCACTCATCCCACACGCCAGCAAGGTGATGCTCAAGATAATACAGGACAGACTTCAGCAACATGTGGAGAGAGAACTACCAGAGGTGCAGGCCGGTTTCAGAAGAGGCAGGGGGACTAGAGACCACATTGCCAACATACGTTGGATCATGGAGAAAACAAAGGAATACCAGAAACAAGTTTACTTTTGTTTCATTGATTACACTAAGGCATTTGACTGTGTGGACCACAACAAGATGTGGCAAGTAATTAAAGAGATGGGAATACCAGAGCACATCATATGCCTCCTGAGAAATCTGTACATGAACCAAGAAGCAACAGTTAGGACAGAACATGGAATGACAGAGTGGTTTGGAATAGGAAAAGGAGTAAGACAAGGCTGCATTTTATCACCCTGCTTATTCAATCTATACACAGAGCACATAATGCGAAATGCAGGGATGGAGGAATCACAATATGGGATTAAAATTGCTGGGAGAAACATAAACAATCTGAGATATGCAGACGATACCACCCTAATGGCAGAAAGTGAGGAAGATCTAAGGAGCCTCTTGATTGGATTGAAGGAGGAGAGTGCAAAAGCTGGTTTGAGACTCAATATCAAGAAAACCAAGGTAATGGCAACAGGCCCAATCAGTTCATGGAAAATAGATGGGGAAGAAGTAGAAGCAGTGACAGATTGTACTTTCCTGGGATCAAAGATCACGGCAGATGGGGATTGCAGCCATGAAATAAAAAGGCGACTGATTCTTGGGAGACAAGCCATGAGAAACCTGGGGAACATAGTGAAAAGCAGAGACATCACATTACAAACAAAAATTAGAATAGTCAAAGCAATGGTATTCCCAGTGGTAATGTACGGATGTGAGAGCTGGACAATTAGGAAAGCTGAACGCAGAAGAATAGATGCCTTTGAAATGTGGTGTTGGAGGAGAGTTTTGAGAGTACCCTGGACAGCGAGGAGAACAAATAGGTCAATCTTAGAAGAAATCAACACTGACTGCTCATTGGAAGGGCTAATAGTAAAGACGAAGCTAAAATATTTTGGACATCAAATGAGAAGGGAGGATTCACTTGAGAAGGCCCTGATGTTGGGAAAGGTGGAGGGCAAAAGAAGAAGGGGGAGGCCAAAGATGAGATGGCTAGATGGTATTGTAGACACAATGGGCACAGAACTGGGAGTGCTGAGGGGGATGGTGGAGGACAGAGGTGCCTGGAGAACAATGGTCCATAGGGTCGCAAAGGGTCGGAACCGACTGTGCGACTGAACAACAACATACATTTCAAGGCCCTTTTCAGAAAGGGCTGAAATGGTAGATAGTAAATAGTTTTCTCTACAGGCAGCTTTTACTGAGCAGAGGTAGCAGTAGTTGTAGGTCTGGCTGTATTTGAGACAAGGGAGTCACACACAACAGAAGAAAATGAAATCCGTCTTGAAGAAATCCAAGGAAGAGAGCATGGAATCAAGAGATAACATGGGAAGGAGTTGAAGATGATTAAGAGAAGGCAAAGAATTGAAAGCAATCCTGGAATGGTGACTAATATCTTTAATGTTAAAATCTTGCAGGACTACTAGGTCATCCCCGTGGTGCACAGATGAACTGCGGGAACTCAAACGGGCAAAGAAACGCCTAGAGCACCGCTGGGTGAAGACCCAGGATGACTCCGATTGGACACTAGCTAGAGCTGCTATTAGGGCCTACCTAGTGGCGATGGGAGTGGTGAGTCGGCAATACTTCACCACCCTTATTGCCTCCGCTGATAATCACCCAGCCGCCCTGTTCCGGGTAACCAGGTCCCTCCTCGGTAGGGGGAGATCGGTGCCCAGTTGGCAGGGTTCGGCTGAGGACTTTGCTGACCATCTGGTGGAGAAAATCGATCAGATTTGTTCAGGGCTGAATCCCGTCGTGGATGGGGAGGGTCGGGGGAGCACCGGAGCACAGTCTTGCTGTACGATCTGGGATCGGTTTGATCCTGTTGTCCCTGATGAAGTGGACAGGCTCCTTGCAGCTGTGCGTGCCACTACATGTCCTTTGGACCCCTGTCCCACCTGGTTGGTGAAAGCCTCCAAGGTGGTGACAGGTGGCTGGGTCGGGGCGATAATAAATGCATCATTATGGGAGGGGGTATTTCCTGCACCACTAAAACATGCTTTGTTGCGCCCCCTCCTGAAGAAAATATCCCTTGACCCAGCTGTTCTTAACAACTACAGGCCGGTTTCCAACCTGCCTTTTCTGAGTAAGGTTTTGGAGAAGGCGGTGGCACGCCAGCTGCAGAGTGTACTGGAGGAAGCGGATTATCTAGACCCCTTTCAATCAGGATTCAGGTCCGGGTATGGTATGGAGACGGCATTGGTCGCACTGATGGATGATCTCTGGCGGGAGCGGGACGGGGGTTATCCATCCATCCTTGCTCTTCTTGACCTCTCAGCGGCCTTTGATACCGTCGACCACGGTATCCTTCTGGAACGGCTCAAAGGACTGGGGATCCAGGGCACCGTGTTGTCCTGGTTTTCCTCTTTTCTGGAGGGCCGTACCCAGTCGGTGTGGTTGGAGAGTGAGAGGTCCAGCCCTAGGCCCCTCAAGTATGCGGTGCCTCAGGGCTCAGTGCTCTCTTCTCTCCTATTTAACATCTACATGAAGCCACTGGGTGAGATCATTCATTCCCACAGGGTGCGGTACCATCAGTACGCAGATGACACCCAGTTGTACATCTCGGCCCGTGGGGACCCCAGTGATGCTGTTGAATTCCTATCCGGATGCCTGGAGGCCATTGGGGTCTGGATGGGGGCCAATGGGCTTCGGCTGAATCCCAGCAAGACAGAGTGTCTGTGGATAGGGGCCCCCGTGTTATCCAGGGAGCTACCATCTTTGATACTGGATGCAACTTGGGGGTCCTTCTGGACTCACGGCTGCTGTTAGAAGAACAGGTAGCGGCTGTGGCCAGGAGGGCTTTTGCCCAACTTTGGGTGATTCGCCAGTTGCGCACGCTCCTGGACCGGGGCTCCTTGCTTATGGTCACCCACGCTCTGGTCACTTCCCGACTAGATTATTGTAATGCGCTCTACATGGGGCTGCCCTTGACGACCATTTGGAGGCTGCAGCTGGTCTAGAATGCAGCAGCCCGGGTGGTGATGGGATGCGGACAATATGCCCGCGCCTCACCGCTACTTCAGGAGCTGCACTGGTTACCAGTTTGTCTCCGGGTGCAATTCAAGGTGCTGGTTTTGACCTTTAAAGCCCTATATGGCAGTGGGCCAGGATACCTTAGAGACCGCATCGTCCCAAGAGTGTCTGCCCGTCCAACCAGAGCGGACTGGAGAGGCTCTCTAATAGTGCCATCAGCTAGGGGTACACATCTATCCAGCACCCGAAGGAGGGCCTTCTCCGTGTCTGCACCAACCCTCTGGAACCTCCTGCCAACAGATCTAAGACTTCAAAGAGAATTGCTGCCCTTCAGGAAAGGATTGAAGACCTGGCTGGCAGGGCAGGTGTGGGGCCCGAATGGGAACACCGGCCCTGCCTGCTGGCTTATGTAAACAATTAAGAAATCTCTCTTCTTCTTTTTATAGTGGGTGGGATTGGTGGGTGGGATATGGGTCTTTTAAAGTGGGTGGGATATGGGTCTTTTAAGGTGTTTTTATGTGTTTTTAGAACTTGTAATGCCACCCTGAGTCGGGTTCTGCCTGAGTGGGCGGCATATATAAATATGACTATTAAATTAAAATTAAAATTAAATTACTACTCTTAGCTTTTAAACCACTGGAAGTTGTGAAGTGATCTATATTTGTAATTAATCACAAATAATGGCAGTAAAATTTTTGTTTAATCACAGATCTTCATCTGTAAAGATAAAGGTCACCTCGAAAGCCAGTTGTATCCAACTCTAAGGTATGGTGCACATACCTCCATTTAGAGCCAAAGACCAGTGCTGTCTGTGTCAGCAGATGTTTCTGTGGACATGTGGCAGGCATGGCTAGATGCCAAAGAACATGGAACGCTGTTACTTCCCCACCAAAGCAGTACCTATTTATCTACTTGCAATCTTTTGCTTTCAAACTGCAAGATTGGCGGGAGCTGGGACAGACAACAGGAGCTCACTCTGTCATGCAGAAATCAGGTTTCAAAATGTTGACCTGCCAACCTTCCAATCAGCAAGTTCAGCATCTTAACCACTAAGCCACCACAGTCCCTACTCTTCATCTGTAATGGGCAGTAAATATTCCTTTTACAGAGAAATTTAAAAATTCTGTCTGGTTTTCTGTCCTCCCCGTCTCCTTAAAGGCAGAAATAAGTTGTTCATAATAAGCTTATCTGGAGGTTGGCTGGGAAATACCAAAACCTACCAGAGTTGTACAGGTAAAAAAAGTCTAGCAGGGCTGTGGCAAGCCTTGGGGAGACCCCCAAATCCAAAATATGCCATATCTGTGGTGCAAAGGATCGTCCACTATTTTCAGAGTTTAGCTTTAATGTATGGCTTCTTTACTCATTCTTATTCCTTAATATTTCAAATTATTTTCAGGAAGCAAGCCTTGATGCCCTTATTATAAATCCATATACCCATTACTACAAATATTAAGCAGGAAGTCAATTTATTTCCCATAGAAAATAATAAGCCTCAAACAATATAAATCAGCATACAGTTCCCTACATTTTAAAAAGTTTGGAGTAAAATCCATTGGCCTAAACTCTGTCACTTTTGTTGTGCTGCCACAAAGAACAAAAACTAATTTTCTACTAAATTATAAGATGCTACATTTTCTGAAGATGAATTGGTACTGTTTCTGCAGGCTCACTGAATGCAACAATACAGTTGAATTCCTAGAGCACAGACTGTGAATTTTGCCCTATAATTCATGTTGGCCTTAAGGGGAGCAGGCATCAACAAAGAAGTTCTAACTTAAACCAAGGAGAAATAATGGTATTGTTGAGTTGTATACCTTTCAAACACATGTAAACAACAGAAAAGAAAAAGAAGAAAATATCCATCCTAACTCAAAGTCCATGGCTGCTCAGGGGCATACATAAGGTTTCCAAGCACATATGCATTCTTCTTAATTTGGATGGAAGCAGCAGCATCTTATTCACAGCATAATAAGAACTGAGTTATCCTATCCACTGAAATGGAATGTAAAAGTTCTTTAAGGTGTGAGAAGCTATATTGTACATTGAGGTATTACACACACACACACACACACACGTGCACACATGCATGCACACACACACACACACGCACACACATGCACACATGTGCACACACTTCTCTTAAGATGCTAAGGTACCATGATCACAAGCTTGCTTTGCAAATATGGTTAAATTAATTTGAAAGTTTAGTGTCCTTAGGCCAAGATTCTTAAATGACTATGTCTAGAACACAAAAGGTAAATAAAATCATAATTTCTCTGTCTTGTCAACTGGGTTTGCTTCATGATGATCAGTTATGAGTGAAGACTTGCAAACTTTTTTTTTTTTTTTGCTTCAAAGCATAACTAAGAGTGAGTGAGCCCCACCACTCCTGTCGCTTGTGAGGTCAATAGGCAGCTCCTCCTCCATGCTGGTGTCCACCAATTCCACCCAGTCTGGTTCAAACTGACTGGCATTTATTGCAACAGAGAGAAAGGAAACAACAACTGTAGAGGTTTTTGCCACTCGTGTAACTAGTCCCTGGGTAAAGTTTATCCCTCTTGCCCCTGCACAGTCCCAGCATTTTCTTGGCCCCATGTTAGCTTCACAGGGGCCCATGAGTCTCTAGTGTCTTTCAGAGTTGGCCTCCACATGGGGTCCAAAGTTTGGCACCCAAAGGAAGGACGGATGGCTCATAAGCCCACAAAAAAGGTAAGGCTCAGCGTTCTTTAATGTTGGTTGATATGGTAGCTGCTGCCGGTGGTGTTGCTAGTGCTCTTTCTGCCTTTTCCATCTCCAGCATCAGCTCTTCTTTAGTGTGGGGCCCACTTGGTCTTGATAAAACTGTTGGGAGTCCTGACATCAGGGCCAGTGAGCCTGCTCCAGCAGGGAGTCCCATGGCATGCTGCCTTGCCCTGCCCAGATATTCTACCAGAGAACATAATCCCAGTCCCCTCTAAGCTGCATACCTCTTTGATTTCCAGACATGCTTTGCCTCATGTTCCTTCCTTTTCCTCCAGTCACTGGCTACATGCACACATTCCTCCTCCTCTCTTCCACCAACCATCCCTCACTTCCTCTATAAACCCTAGCTGTAAGAAAGCTCCCTCCTCCTCGCCCCTCTGCAGGTGTTTCACTCTCTCTGCCCAAATCTCATGCTCCTGTTCTTCACCTGTCTCAGACCGACCAGCTGCTGGTTCCAAGGGTTACAGCTGTGAATTTGAATGAATTCGGATCCAGTTATAGAGACCCAGCAAATAAGAAAAGGCAGTTCATGTTACAGCCTTCAAAATCATTTTGACAGATAATATTTCATTTCTAAGGCTAGGCATCTGTTATACTAGGGCTATAAACCACTGAAAAAGAATCAAATATCATAATTCAGGGGATTATGACTCCTTTTGATGTACATAACAAGGACTCATAGAGTGAGCATGAACATGATTCAGTCAAATCTGACACTTGGCCTTGCAGATGGTGTAACATCAAAGAATCCACAAGAAGCACCATACAGCAGTGTATGTCTACTGCTTTCCGATAATAAACTTCTAAAGCTGCTTCCAAAAGGCACAGAATTCTTTACAAAAAAACACATGGAAACAAATCAGCTTCCTTTATTCTGACTATTCTTCAACGAGACTTCATTCCACTGTATTATTTTGGGTGTTTTAGAAGCTGGGTTTCTGAATACTGTATTATAGCTCATTCAAACCCAAGCTGGAATGACTCCCCCTCTGACAAAGATTCAGAAGTTACAAATTCCAAAGAACTTATGAATCCCCTGATTCCAAAACTAATTAAAAAGCTCCCAGAAGCTCAGGAGAAGCAATCACCCAGGATCTATGGAAGTGCTCAGGAGAAGCAATCACCCAGGATCTATGGAAGTGTTCCTCTAACAATTGCCTCAACTACAGAATCAGTGGGAAAACTAAACCTACCTCCCAGCCTCAGCAAAAAGAAAGAAAGAAAGAAATGCAAGTACAGTAGCACCGCTTATAGTAACACATTTATTTCAGTATGAGCTGTTATGGAACTACAATCCACTTCTTCAGACATCTGGTGCCAGAAGATTTAGGCACAGGGTTAAAAGATTTCCATTCAGCAATGGAGAATGCTCCTCAGAACCTAGAAAAATAAGTAGCCATCTTATGGGAAATGAATTTAAATAGGCATGAATTTCCATGGATGTCCACCCCTAATGTGCAACAAGTTACAAAATTGGGTTAGGAAGAAAATACAAGTGGGATTCAGAGAAAAATAAGAAAATTGAAACCGAGAATTTTTCACAACCCTCCACACATATTACAAGTCACTGTGAAATTGTGAATGATTGGCTACAAAAGTAATAGTTTCAAGCTTATTTATTTATTTATTTATTTATTTATTTTTCATGCTTATATACCGCCCACTCAGGTACAACCCAACTCAGGACGGTTTACATAGCGGACAGTAAATACAGAAAAGACACATGATAAAACAAAGTTAAAAGTTTATTAAAAAAACCACCCTTAAAAGGTGCACAAGAACCGAAGGGACCTTGGGGGAAGGCACACTTCTCTATACCAACCACCCAACGGTACTCCCATCCCCACCCGCACCCCAAACTTGGCCCGCCAGCCAGGTCTTTAGTTCCTTCCTAAAGGGCAACAACTCCGTCTGGAGACGGAGTCTCCAGCTTAAGAAATGTATAGTTGTAAAAAAAATATTGTTCTTATGAATCACTATTAATTTAACATAGAATAAAGGAGGCAATACTGTATAACAGGATAAAATTTTAAATTGGGCATAATGGTACTTAAAATTGTTAGCAGTTTAAACCATAATTAAGAATGCAAGCAGAAGGTTAGGAGTTAACCACAATTACTAAGACATATACTCCCTATTTAGATGCAACATTTTTGTCTCTGCTCTGCTGTAACAGAAAATAGTGTATCATTCTTATAATTTCTCACAGTCTGCAAATTTCTCATACCTGGAGTTTGCTCATTAAAGAGACTGATAGACTATTAACTTCATTACCCTTTATATGTCCAAAACATAAATGTACAATGAAAATACAAAAATGTATCAGTAAGTTCAGTGGAACAGCAACTTTAACATATTACAGTAACAAAATGCCCTAAACAAATCCAGTGTTGTTCCTGTTTATTGAACACCCCTCACAAGTTGCTGAACTAAACCTCAAATATGTAGAGACCTTGAATTGGCTAATAAAGAAGTGGTCTGGGCCACTCACACAATAGCTACTAGGGCTGAAGGGCAAACTCATTAGCAAATGAGCCCTATATGATAGTGGGCCAGGATATTTAAGAGACCGTGTTACCCTGAGAACATATGTCCATCCCACCAGAGCAGATTGGAGAGGCTCTCTCATTGAACCATCTGCTAGGGAGGCTCGTCTCTCTAGCATCAGAAGGAGGGCCTTCTCAGTGTCTGCTCCGGCCCTATGGAACCTCCTGCCAATTGAGCCGTGTCTCCAGATGGAGTTGCTGTCCTTCAGGAAAGGGCTAAAAACCTGGCTGGCAAAGCAGGTGTGGGGCACCAGCGATGTGGTGACCCCTGCTTGATGGTTGATTTAGTAAGAACTTGCTCCCTATTTTAATCCCTTTTAATCTGTAGGGGTCGGAGTAATTTTTGGTGGCAGTTTTAATGGGGTTTCTATTGGTTTTTAAAATGTGATTGGTTGTACTTTCTGTGAGCTGCCCAGAGTCTTCAAAGTTGGGCGGCAAATATAAATCAAAAAATAAATAAGTAAATAAATTTGTAATGGTTTTCTTGCATCCGTTTGCAATTCAACAGGGTGAAGCTTCATCGCTAATCTGAATAATAAGTATTAGCAATTGTAAAAAAAACCACATACCTACTTGTTAAGCTAACCATTCTGAACCTCTGTACATGATGTGTATAAATTACTGCCACAAGGTCTCACTCCCATGTCTAATGAAGTGGGCCTGATCTACAAAAGCTAACATTAAAATACAGTAGTTACTCTTATAAGTGCCATAATGTTTTTGTTTTGTTTTGTTTACTCTCTGATATGATAAAGGGGGAATTAATTTATGTATATTGGGAACTGAACAATTATTATAGTAAAAACCAGAGAGCATCCAAACAGAACTCAAATACAAATCTCAGGGTGTTGGGATATGATGTTTATTATTATTTTTAAATCCAGTAAACAGCTTCCTAGCATCCTTCTGTAAATGACAACACAGAACTAAGCATTCTAGAATTTTATAGATTGACCCAAATAAGTGTATATACATGTATAATTTTGTATAGTTGTACTGTATTTTGTTTAGGTTTTGTTGGGTCGATAAGTGGTTTTTCAATCTCGTTGTTCTGTGCAGGACAATGACAATAAAGATTTATCTAATAATACAGCCTTAGTTACATACATTTTCAATTATGACTGCAACTAGACCAAGATCTAGTTGCAGCATGGGTGTAAGTAATTTCCAGCTACAGTTGCTGAAATAATTGTCAAAGCAAGTATGAGACTAAGTGAATGAGGTCACATTTCCCCTTTAAGGAAATATTGATTTACTAAGGTGACTTTATTTCTAAACATTTTATCTCTTATCTCCATCATAGATTTGAGTGATGCTTCATTATCAAGTTACATAATAGAAGTTTTAGATTTTCAAGTGACTGAAATGCAGTAACAAGAATACCAAAGGTCTACATAGGCTAATCTGTCAATTCTACATCAAATGCTTTTCTTTGCATAACCCTGATAAATATCTCAGGCAACTGAAAGCCAACAAAAGGACTGTTATGTCAGGATTATGACCTGCTTCCCAAGTCTGCTTCCATAGCACCTACTTTGATCAGGTTTTCTCCTAGGATGTACTATCTCAAGGTATGGAAAAGGTTCTTGACAGTTCTTTCCATAAAAAGAGCTATTCTAGACTCATCGAGAAGCTGAAGATGTTGTTCAAGTAATTGTACATGACCGTTGACATATAGTTCTGTAAAGAGAGTTGTGGGTAAAGGGAAGAAGCCTACTTATTGATTGAAAAATATGTGCTTTATTTTACAGGTTTGAGCCTTGGCAAGGACAAAATGCTTCCTGCAGCCTCTGAGTTTAGCTATTTGGCAAGGAAGGTGCTCCGTGGCCACAAACATTTTGGTAGGTGTGGTGGTGAAATCCTTCAATTCCAAATTCCAAATTAGCTGTATAGACCTATCTTGTTTGAAACTCTGGCTACTTGCCTTTGGCTGTCTTTCCTTTATTATAGCTTCTTGGGAAGCTACAGCCTAGAGACCAAACTGTCTCCATCTTTGAAGCTGTCATGTAACATAGCTTATTCTAAGTAGATAGTAAATAAACTAAAACAAAGAAAAAAAGAATGACAAAAACATTGTGGTAACTTAAAGATGTATTGCTACATAATAATGTTAGCTTCTATGGATTAATTACATTTCATCAGACATACTATAAGAAAACAGGTTAGAAGTGATTGGATCAAATGCATACAGAAATAAAATGAGTAAATGAGTAAAATGTCTGATGGAGTCAACAGCAAATGTTAGTATCAGCAAATGTCACTGGAAGCAAGGGCATAATAATTAAACAAACAAGACAGAAGGTTTTCCTAAAATATAGCTAACATATTAATTATTCCTTAATTCAAATACAAGAACAAAACAAAATTTGCATGGGAACTATGTAATATCTCAGATCAATTTATGAATGCAAATATACAGCAGGAAGCAAATATTTGAAAAATAAATTTTGTTTTAACAATGGGTCACAATTCTCATAGAGAATTGAAGAGGAAGAAGGCAAGAAATTACTATACAATATCCTCATTTTTAGTAACCTGTTTTATTTAAAGGGCCTTTGACAGCAATAGATATTTGAGAATTCCTATTAATATCCTTAAAAATCGAATTCAGGCAAAACAGTATTTCCTCAAACATTGTAGCCTTCTGTTTAGCCCTTAAAAAATAAATTAGGTCACATACAACAACCACCCATTTTCACAGGGGAAAAAAGATGAGGCAAATATGAAATAGCATTCTCAGAACTACAATATTTTACACAAAAAGATAAAACTGTGCACCTCTCTGCCAAGGTCAACTAATAAATCAGAATGATACAGCCAAATGCCATTGCATGCCACAACATAAACCTTTCTAATCAAAGATATAAATCCAAGATGCAAAGTTGTCAACTAGCAAATCAAGCAGGGCACTGGGACACTGGGGCTTGCTCTCTAATGAAGGGCAATAATGCAGCACACGTCTCTCAGCCCAGAGTCAGACTATTCTTGGGTAATTCAGCCTACATAACAAAATGAGAGTACACATTGAGCAAATCATGAAGAAAGACCAGGGCAGTATGCTCAAGCTTATTTAATACAGTCGATATGGACCTTAACAAAATGTTCACTGGTACATAGTGTATTTTAGATATCCCCTTGCAGCCTGAATTAGTGTGATATCTGGATTTCTATAACCTTAGTGAAAAAATTCAGATGTAATTTAGGTTGTATGGAGAAAAGAATCTAATGCATTTAAGGTACTCACTGAGTTATATTATTTTTGGTGTTCTCTGATCATACAAATATTAAAAAGGGATTAAAGGTGAACCACAGCATTTCAATTTGAAACAAAAAAAAAGTCCAAAATGCAATTTCTTGGATTACTTCCTCAGTCTTGAGAAACATGATTCTATAGTTTTCACAAGATTAATCTTTTTGTCACGGTTCTGTTTGTTGGGCAACACTACATGCCAAAATGCTTGATTAAAAAGTTGCTCAGAGTGTGTAATTGCTACCAAGCACTGAGAGTTGTCAAATACAAAAATCTGGACCATGCCACGGCCAGCATTATAAAACATTCGTAACCCATACTTGTGTGCTTCATATCTTTCAACTTTCAACACTCAAATATTTGAGTGACTTTGTACTGATATATACTTACATATTGTATGAATAGTGTAAGACATTAATAGGGTGAAATGTTTAGGTATGGTAAGCAATCAACATTATTTTACAGCATCTAGAAATGTCCCGCTATTATGTGCATCTTTGCCCTAACAATTGCAAACCTTTTGACTGCAATAAGGATCCTTTTCCAGAAGTATGCTTCCACGTTTCACTTGACAGCACACTATCAGAGTCATGATTACCTAGCTCAGTACTCTTCCTATTGATTCTTGGTTATGTCTTTGTTCAGCAACCATTGGGCGATGTTAGGAAATCACTGAAGTCCTTTCTCACCCTCCCATCACTTCTGCTACTGAATTTTGCTTCTTGTCTCTCACTTGCTATATTGTTAGCATCCTTCTCCCAAAGCAATGCTGTCACAGATTTAGACTTACAGCACAATTCAAGGCACTTTACTTCCAATACAGTGGGCATTAATTGCAAATGATTCTGCATGGAATTGCACTTCCAGATAGCATACTGGTATGCAGCATTAAAATATATATACAGAATGTGCAGAACAATATTAAGAAAAGTGTACTTGCTAATTGTAATTGCTAAGAAATACTCTTTGTAAAGGAGCAAATTTTGATTAAATGGTATTTATGTTCAGGAGTGTTGTATGGCTAGAAACATGGCTATTCTGCTATGGGCCGGAATCCTCTTGGTGTTTGCAAAAAGTCTGTGCAACCTGCCACAGCTAACTGCAGCTAATTGTTGAGGTTCCATGTTGCATTTTGGCTGCACAATGAGGTGTCTGACCACATATATGCTCAAGGCATGACCTAACACATCATAACTTAGCTGCAATTAGCTGTGGAACATAAAGCAAACTTTATTTGGAAACCAGAAGGATTCTGGACACTGTGCAGTACTATATACCAATTTGCAAATGTTAATGTATTGTTTTAGATCACTGCAGATGGTGACTGCATCCATGAAATAAAAAGATGCTTACTTCTTGGGAGGCAAGCTATGAGAAACCTAGACAGTATAATAAAAAGTAGAGACATCACCCTGCCAACAAAAGCCCGCGTAGTTAAAGCAATTGTCTTCCCAGTAGTAATGTATGGATATGAGAGCTGGGCTATAAGGAAGGCTGAGCGCAGAAGAATAGACGCCTTTGAACTGTGGTACTGCAGGAGAATCTTGAGAGTCCCCTGGACTGCAAGGAGATCAAATCAGTCAATCCTGAAGGAAATCAACCATGACTGTTCATTGGAAGGACAAATACTGAAGCTGAAGTTCAAGTACTTTGGCCACCAAAGGAGAAGAGAGGACTCACTCGAGAAGGCTTTGATGCTAGAAAAGATTGAAGGCAAAAGGAGAAGGGGGCGGCAAAGGATGAGGTGGATGGATGGAATTGTTGAAGCAGTGGGCATAGATATGGCCGGGCTGTGGAAGATGGCAGATGACAGAGGAGCCTGGTGTGTGGTGGTCCATGGGGTTGCAAAGAGTTGGACTCGACTGTGCGATTGAACAACAATTGTTTTAAATAAAAAGATAGATATAATTTAATTTTAGTATTTGTCATATACTAGATATATTGTCTGCCTGGACAGTTTAAAAACATCAACATTTTTGCCATGTGGCTCTAACAGAAATAAATACATTATCCAAGCAATGGAATATCATGTTATGATCTTTAAAAAGAAAGCAAGGGGGAGCGGCTAGAAGGGACTTTGGATTTCATTTCACTAATAGTGTATTGGACACCAAATCATTAAAGTATAAACACACAAAAATGTGTTTTGTGGTCTAAGTCTGGCAATGGCTTATAAATTACCATGTTATCTCTAAAAATTGCTCTGATGGGATTTAAATCTGCTTTCATTTTTCCTGAGATCTAATTAGGCCACAAACACAGTCATTCCATAAACATTATAATGGAGAACATTGAAGTGCTCTAACTCCAACCGTGATGCACCACCTTAGCATTCATTCACCTTTCTCATAATTAATGATGGATATAAATCACTATAAAGAAGCAGTGTGGAGAGAGAGGAAGAAATCACACACTCTTTCAATAAAAACTCTAATTATTTCCTTTATCTACCCTTCATAGAAAGCCTGAAAGTGTGTCTAACTCTATGTATCATAAAGCTGATTCTTGACATGAACACTACCATGCTAAAATTCTTCCAGAAAACATGTGGGACCTTCCTCTTGAGATCTACCATCAGCTCTCTCTTTATTAAGTTTCAGGCCAGCGGTTTTATATGATGATTGGCTTTTAGCAGTAGCTTTACCTCCTTTGGTTTTATACTTGAATAATTTTATCCTGGGTTTATGGGTAAGCAGTGGATTTTAAGAGACTGGACTGAGACAGATCTTATATGTGGCATACCATATTGTGCAACTTAGTATATGCAATGGCTACAGAGATTTTTTTGCTATATCAATTCACTCCCAAAAGCCATACCATTTGCATAACTGCACAACAGGGTTTTGAACAGATTATGTTTATCTATGTGTGTACTTCCTGCATTATTTGCTAATTTCAAAATTGAAAGCCATTTCTTAGATTGATTTATACACATACACTCACAAGCAAATTTATTTTCATAATAGCAAATATTATGTGACAACTAAAAGGGAAAAATGCACTAAAATTAGATGCAAGGCACATGTCTACAGAAGTAAGTCTTAATGAACTCACCAAGGATGGATCAGATGGTACTGGAAAGGGTCACTTTAATGGGAGTAAAGATCTTGTTTGGGCATGGATTGGGGTGAAGCTGGAGCACATTTCCCCATATGTTATGTTGCTGCATCAAACTGCTCCTGAAACAGTACCAATTGTGGTTGCAATCTATTTCTCTAAATCAGCAGTTCCCAACCAGCCCACAGCCTGGACTTGGCCTGTTGTACCATTCCATCTGGCCCACCGCCACCACTGCCACACCTGGAAGTGGGAGCGGGCACATTTACATCAGCTGTAAAATGCACCTGCACATGTGTAAATGTGCCCATGGCTGTTATAAACATGGATGCAAGTGCATTTACAACAGCCATAAATGTGCCCGCTTCCGCTTCCAGGGTGTGTGGTCTGACCAGTTCAGCTGTCCAGGGTGTGTGTGGTCAGGCCTGTGGCAGAAAAGGTTGGCCACCCCTGCTCTAAGTCATCACAACCTAATACTTGCTTCCAAATAAACATGCATGTTGTCCAAAATAAGAGAAAAATCTCTTTGCAGACCTGTAGAAATAATTTTATCCTGAGTTTATAGGTAAGCAGTGGATTTTAAGAGACTGGACTGAGACAGATCTTATATGTGGTATACCATATTGTACAACTCAGTATACAACAAGCAATGTCTACAGAGATTTCTTTGCTATCTATAAAACAGAGGTGTGGGTTTGTATGTGCTCTAAAGGAACCCACACCCCTGGACCAATGTCGCTGGATTTTGGCACATACATACCTTGGGCTTGCGAGATCAGCACTGTGGGGGTCACAAAACCAATTCGGGGGTTTATGCCCCCCCTAAGTGGGATGCAAAGGGGACACCCACCACTGACAGGAGAAAAAGCAATGAAACGGCAGTACTTCACACGCACACCACAACCTCTGTTTTAGAAGACCTTCATTTTCTGTTCTCAGGGGCGGCTTTGGGCTTTTTTCCTGCCAAAGACACTCTTGCATGCCCTGAGGTGATGCAAAACAGTGTTTTTATTTTTAAATCCCTAAAGACACCCCCCATTTTGTCCCCTTCTTCTCCCTTCGGCCTTTCTTCCTTTTTTGTGAGGGAAAAGGCGGCCTCCGGGCCTTTGGTACCCACTTACTGTGCCCCCCCTCAGCGTGGCCAGACTGAGGCAAGGACAGGCCGGGCCAGGCACCACCCCAATGGGATCCCTCCACCAGGAGGAAAACTGCCACTGCCACTGGCCGGCCTTCCTTCCTTCCCTTCTTTCCCTGAGGTGGCGGCCATGGCCCTCAAGCAGCTGCCTCAGCAGCCCAGCAAAAATGCCTCAGCCACCGCCGCACCGCCTCCATCACTGCCTCAGCCCAGGGCGGCCTACTCCGCAGGTGGCGGAGGATGCGACAAAGCCCTGGCCAGCAGGAGCAGTGGACCAGGCCCTGGGCTGGGGCCAGGAGGCCTCAATGGGAGCCCGGGTGCAAAGGAGGGAGAACCTCCCTGGGCAGGAAATGTGGGCGAGGGCCGGAGACTAAGGTGGGGGAAGAATCATCCTCATTCTTTTGTTCAGTCCACTTTCCAGAGTTAATTTTCCTGATGAAATCTTTTCAAGAAATTAAATTTTTTAAACTATCCCAAACTAATAGGTTTTTTAAAAAAACATTTTTACCTTCTGGCATGAGCAGGCAAGATTCTGTACATGTCAGGTCATCTATGACTTCCCTCTCCATAACCACAATTACAGATTGCCATTCAACGAATCTTATATCCATAGAAAGGGTTTTAAAAATGTAGGCATTTGTGAGATTTATTTTTAAACAGTCTTGCTATAACTGGTGTTCAGAAGGATCAGATAACTCAATGCTCCTCCCCCTCCCATTATTCCCATGCCTCAGGAAGATTACTTTTTGGAAACCAAAGACAAAGGAAAAACGAAAGTATGGCAGAACATGCAAAACTAATACTGTACATTTATTTTTGTAAAAGGTTTACAACCTAATTTGACTTCTTTATCATTTCTAGTGTGCATAAAAGGGATTAAATAGAGAGTGGGGCATTTTAGTACACTATACATAGTAATAAACTGGTATTCTCTGTTGTTTTGTACACAATCATAAATATTTTTATATTCCCTGTTATAACATTATTTACTCTTTATGAAATTTCTATTCCTAAAACTCAAGTCCTGAAGACTCATTTGCAACTTCCAAGGACACTAAGCTTATTAAATATTGAATAATTCACTCTTTTTTATTAGATTTCTGAAATGGGCTGGACCAGGAAACATAGAATGTCAGTAACCTTTCTGACATCTAGTGTATGGAGAGTTTCTCCAAATCTAATTAATGGAGAAAGAAAGAAAGTTGTTAGAACAAAAGGTTGATTAAGGTGAAAAGAGGACATCACCGTTGGTAAGAAAGTAACATTGGGAAATAGAATTATTTCTCCTTATAAAAATTGAAGAAAAGATTTGTTGTGATGCAGAGAAGCTAATTCACTTTTTCTTGCCAATGTAATGGAGATTAAAGGTGAGATCACTGCAGGGGTTCTATCAGTCCTCATTCAACATGACATTTGAAAAACTATAGTAGTAACTTTAGAACCAGCTCAACAACTTCTCTGGTGGACTTACAAAATGAATCAGGGAACAAACTTTCAAAATGCATCTGACAGGCTGGGAAGTACATTGCAGAAAACAAAATCTCCATTCTCTATGGTCCAAAGAAGTACAAGATCTCCATATAAACAAAGTGCAGCATTGGCTGAACATCTGTCTCATTGACTTATAAATGCTGAAAACATTTGTCATTTATAATTGTAATTTTATCTGGAATGGACTAAAATTCTTTTGATTGTTGGGGAATCTCGGCTTTCAGTTTCAATGTAGAAGGTTCTGGGTGATGGACAGAGCTGTTGCTCTGTTTTAGTAGGTCTGGTCTTGGTGGAAGATGGTATATCTCTGGCATCATTTTTAATGGTGTGTGAATTATAGTTGTCACGACCACCAGGGGACTAAAAGAATTGCATTGGATTTGTCCTGCTGAAGTTTCACTATTACTCAACGAAGCCGGGAATGGGAAGAAAAAGGCAGAGAAGGGCTTTGGAATGATTTCCCCATTGACCTTTCTCCTCAACATGCTCTGGTGCAAAAGTATTGGCATTTTGCATTCTTTGTTGTTGCAAAGAGATCAATGGTTGGTGTACTCCGGTTATTGCAGAATGCTGTGAAAGTCTCTTTGTAAAGTTCTCATTCATGACCTTGTGTCATTAAGCAACTTAAGGTGTCTGCTATTTACTGTATACTCAGAATAATTTCTGACAAGAAATTATTATTTATAATAGGAAAAATGTGTCAGAGAAGACATCATTCCCAGAATTGCATCGTTAAGAGCAGGAAGGACATAGAGTGAGTTCCACCCTGTATGTTGATATAATAAATTGCTGTTTTGTTGGTGGTTGCAGTTTGGACCACCTTGCTAGTTAGCATCATTTCAAACACTCTGAAGGCTTTGTACACTGTCAACAACTCTAGTTTGTTTATATGGAGATCATATTCTTCTTTGGACCATAGAGCATGAAGATTTTGTTTTCTACAATGTACTTCCCAGCCTGTCAGATGCATTTTGAAAGTTTGCTCCTTCAGAAGTTGTTGAACTGGTTCTGAAGTTACCACTATCCTTTTTCAAATATCATGCAGAGGTCTCATTTTCAGGTGGGCATGAAGTATTACTGATGTGGTTGAAGCCATGAGTCCTAACAATAGCTGAACATTATATGTCATTAGTATCACATTTGTTTTAAATTTAAATAATAGCAGCATCAGTTTGCTTTTCTTTTTGTCATTAACTATGTTCTTGCCTTCTTTGTATTTAGAATGGCTCCTATGTATAAGGCAACAAAGTGAACTTTTCTAGATTTTGTGGAGACCAAGATCCCATAGCCATTTGAGAGTGGAGAAGATATCCTTTCTCACACTGTCTTTCAAATTGGCTACAATTGAACAGTCATTGATGTAGGGATAGACCACTATGACATGTAATCAGAGGTAAGCAGCAACTGGCACCAACCACTTTGTAAAAATTATTAAGGCTGTTGAGAGGACAAAGGGAAATGCCCTGAAATGTTATATTTCCATATCTAATGAAAACCAGAAGAAGCAGTCATGGTCTGGCCAATAATTGATATGGAAATAAGCAACAATAAAACAATCCCTTTGTTTTTGAGATGTAGTAGCATTGCTCCTAATGTTACTAATCAACATTTCTTGGTGTTTATAACTTGAATCTCAGAGATGTGTACAAGTTCACATCTCTTAGATCCAAGAGTAGCCTCAAGCCACCATCCTTCTTCAGGACTGTGAAATATCAGGAATAGAATCCTATATGGAATCAGTTGAGTGGTATTGGTTGAATTGCAACCTTCCACAATAGATTGAGATCTCTTCTTGAAGGATTAGATATAGTGCTGTGAGCCTGGAAAGTTCTGTTGGCAGAAATGATGTGAATACTAACACATATCCATACCAGATAATGGAGCAAACCAACTGTCATTGGTTAAAGACCTCACCACGGCCGCCGTCACCACCCTGGACTCCTTTCCCTGGCCTGGCCTGGCTATGGAGAAATGGGAGCAGCGGCGTGGGGTGCTGTGGACATAAAGACCTTCCCGTGGACACCACCACCACCCTGGGCTCCTTTCCCCGGCCCAGCCTGGTCGCGGGGAAGTGGGAGCAGCTGTGCGGGGCACCACAGGTTTAAAGATCTCGCCGTGGATGCTGCCGCCACTCTTGGCTCATTCCCCCGGCCCCGTCTGGCCACGGGGAAGTTGGAGCAGCTGCGTGGGGTGCCACAGGCTTAAAGACCTCAGCGCAGATGCTGCCACCACCCTGGGCTTGTTCCCCCGGCCTGGCCTGGCCACGGGGAAGTGGGAGCAGATGCACGGGGTCCTGCAACTGCAAGACTTTTGCTTTGGCTGCTGCCACCACCAGGGAATGATAAGCCGGGCTGAGTTGGTAATGTTGAGCCCTGGGCTCTGTTGGTAACATTGAGCCCCAGGCACTGTTGAGGACACTGGGCTCCGTTGGGTGGTATTGCTGTATTGTTTTATATTGTGACATGTGCTTTTGCTGGATATTATTGTATGAGATGTTGCTGTATTTAATGATGTCACTGTATTACTGGGATGTTATTGTGTTACTGAAGTGTTACTGTATTTCTGAGATGTTACTGTACCCTATTGTATTTCTGCTAATTGTATCTTTATTTTTGTATATTCTCTATTGTAAGCCACCCTGAGTCACATTTTTGTTGAGTAGGGTGGGATATAAATTTAATAAATGAAATGAAATTCCAACAAAGGCTCTCATGCAGGTACAGACAATTATATGTTATGTGCATGATTTACAGAGAACATGAAAAAGGAGTGGAAGACAGATTGGAAAGACATACTTAAATTAATAAGAATAACTGTATATCATTAAGTCAATTCTGACTAATGGTTATCCTTTCCAGGGTTTTCTAGGTAGCAAATACACACCATTCTCTTCTTCTGGTGGAGAATATAATGAACCATATAATGAACCATATAATGTTTCATTTTAAACTTGATATAACATATCAAGTTTACAGCTACCTGTTATCAAAATTAAACCAATCCATTTGTCATATCCCTCATATAACTGAGAAGCAACAGTTTATTTGTATTTTATACACTTTATATATTTCTTCTCAAATTAGATCTAGAAGATCTAGAAAAAGTAATCATTTTCAGTATAAAAGCCTTCTTTGTTCACCTATTAGATGAAAGCAGAAAGAGACAGAAATTGAATACTAACAAAAGCTACCTTTTAAAGAGAACTCTGATTATGATGTCCAATAAAATGAGTGCATTTTTTTTTAAAAAAAACTAAATTATTTCCCCATCATTTTAATACAGGCACAGGGTGATCTAATATGTGTGAAAATCCATAATTACAAGCAGAAGAACACAGCAATGCTTTATTTAGAGGTGTTACATAATCAACACACAGAATATAACATTAATAGCCATTATTTGTGCCTAAAGGACTTGCTAGTGCGTAATTCTGCAGATGCAATGACAGTAATTAGACAGGCAAATTACAAACAACATCCAGAAGTTGTACGGTGTGAAATTAATGTGTATTTAATACATTTCAAATGGGCAAGCATAAGTCTACCCACATCCTCTAAGTCCAGAGGGCCATTAAGAATGTTTCATCAACAATCTAGCACCAGTACAGTGGTACCTTGGTTAAAGAGCATAATACCTTCCATGGATTGCTCTTTAAGTGAGCTTGCTCTTTAAGCGAAACATTATTGTAAGTGACCAACTGTGACTTCTGGCATTTGGGGGGGAGGGGGTTGCAATTTAGTTGTAAAGCGAATTTTGTTTTGTTTTAGTTGTTAAGAGAGGCGACCATTCAGAGAAAATTCTGCTCTTTAAGCAAGTTAGTCTTTAAGTGAGGCCCTCTTTATGTTAGGTTTTACTGTATATCTCACTTGAAGAGGATTACACAAAGCCTAGCACATCAAAATGCAATTGACAGTTGGCAGATCTACAGAATAGAAGGAAAGCATAAAGCCACAAAAGTGTTGGAGAAAAACAAGGCAATGGTTTAATTACTGTTACTTATCAACTTCAAGAACAATCAAGATAGCAAATAAAATGATTTTGTTGATCTATTTTAATGTTGAGCTTCATCTAAATTAAATAGTTGATTGAAAAAGAAAATATTTGTAAACAAAGACATGTTTTGCCTAACACTGTAGGGTGGTCATAACCTCTACAGCTACATAAAAGAATAAGTGGAAATTTAGTCAAATGAAAAGGGATTTGAGGAGATTATCCTTTCTACCTGCAGCTGCATGTTGTTCCTCCAACCCATCTACTATTAATTCCACTGATGCATGCTAAATACCACATGACAAATAAGCCAAGCGCTATTACTTTTAAAACATGTTGGATGTATTACTACAGTTTAACTACAGCCCTACAATGGTTCCTTGTGACACAAGACATTTTGTGAGTATTCATTACATCCCTAGTCAACAAAAATGGTCAAGACACATGATAGGCAGTGTGTACAACTAAAGATGTTGTCTCCCATGAACTCCCAGTTTCAGCCTGAGATCTGTATAGCTGAGCTGCTGGAGCCCCATCCAGAGTTCAGCTGTAAGCAGCTGGACAACTGGAAAAGGAACTCCACTGTAGCACTTGGTCTACTGGTCTCTCTGGCAGAAAGACATTTTCCTTAAACTGGTCCTCTTATCTTGAGAAGCCCTCTTGTTCCAAATATGACACCTGCTGCCAAGCACTTCTATGCAGGTTTTTGCTCTCATCAAGTGGTATTCTCATGGACTGCCAGGTTTTCCTGCCTTCTCCTCTTACCCTAGCAGACAGAGTCCCAGGTCTACAAAGCCTGCCATTTCCTTCTTTGCCTCAGGTTCATGAAACTCCATGTCATCCTCTCTGGATGACTTGTCCAGTGAGGCCATGACAGCTGGTGCTTTGGGCTCCTCTTGCTATTGGTGTTGATGAGATTGATTACATGCTCACAATTACCAGTCCGACCTTTATAGGATGAAGCATCAAAGTGAATGTGGACTTCTATTAGTGTCAGACAACCAACATAAAACCATGATTGCTGTGGCTTCTAAGTTATGTGAAAATTGCTGATTTTGTATTTCTCTATAAAGCAAGATCCCTACCGAGACAGAATATGCCACTTATTTTTTCTCCTATACTTTGTCCATAGCCAAAGACAACTATATAATTTTATATAAAAAATTTTATATATAAAATGCTGTTTATATATAAAATGCTGTTTATATATAAGCAGCATTTCTTGAGAGGGGATGTTCTGCTACAGAAGACATGTCCCAGTGAAAAAATGGTTCAGGTGATTAACACAGTTGAAATATGTCTGCAACAAAAGATTTGCTATTAAAGTTGTCAAACTATGCCCCAAATTTAAATCAAATACCTCTTCAAGGACATCAGCAAGCTTACTGAGTATCTCTTCAGGGAGGCTCTGGAATGTTGGTACACTGAAAAATAAAGTAAAAAAGAATGCATGAATATTGATACTATTATTTTTTAAAAGTACAGTATTTACAGCCTGAAAAAGGTTCTACCAAACAAAACTGAACATGCAACTTTTTAAAGTCTACACAGATTAACATAATCATGAGAATATTCCCAATTAAAGTTGCATGCCAAATTTAGATTTCCAGTGTAAGTATGCAAAGTATTTTTCTCAAAACAGGCCGATAATTAGTCGTAGTAGACAAATTTGGTGTATAATTTTTACCTGTGTGCTTAGGGAGATATATGGAACATGCATCTCTTGATAAAAGATCAGTAATATTAATGGAAATCAACTTCTGATTATCCTATTACATGCTCTTGAGTTTACACCCTGGCTTAAAAAGGTTGAGAACTCCTGGCCTAGAGGGAAAATAAGTACTGTATGTTCAAATTCTGCTGGATTGGTTTAAATTAACATCTTTACTAGTAGCATATAAAATTCTGCCACTGAAAGAATAGAGCAAGAAACAAATCAAATCCACACCCAAGATGAGAAAATGGGAGAAGGAAATGTTTAGCCTTATGTCAGCAGTAGAGCAAATAATTAGACAATTAGAAATGTTGACAAGGCATCTGAAGTAAATGATATCAGAGACTAGTAAGCCAAATAACATAGAGAAAAAAGGATGCCTCTTAAGAAAAGCTATTGACAATACACATGGGTGCAGAATGCTTCTGAATGACAGGAAAATGACAACATATTTAGGGAAGGCAGTTTAATGCACCTGAGATCAACTGTTTGTTAAATAAACAGTGAAAAAATGCATTGCAAGTTGAATAAATTTAGAATCCCATATTTGAATTATTAATAAAAAGGTGCCCATTCCTTGTAACATCTGTGCAATGATATGGTAACTAAAAACTATCCACTGTGAATCTGCATGTAAATTAAGATCAGCATGCTTGGATCAATGGCTAACAACCCTGCCCAAGATATTCCACCACCAGAAGAAGAACATAAAGTCTCTTCCCCATACACCAAAATCCAGGTGCACAATATTCAAAGCTAACCAGATTATTTTGGTATATAAAGCAGTAAAATCCCAGAAGCACCTCTGTTTTTTCTTCATGGGGTATGGAAGGCAACAAAAAGAAAGGAAACGATACTGGAGTGATCATCTTTGTCAGCCCTGCAATCTTCTGGATACCAGTTCAAGGCTTTGCTCTAAATTTGTAGCATAAATTGTTTACTACAGCAATGGCAGTGTGTTGTTTTGTTGTCTATTGCAGTTGACTGGCATGTTGTTTGCTTCATAGCAGCAGTTATACTTTACTATGATAGTGGTTTTAGCATTTTAGATTTTATATGCTTCAGTATTATTCTCTAGTCATTGTGAACAATTTGAGGTCTGTTCTAAGAAGTCCTCTCTATGTGGTAAATATGGCTCATATAAATTGCAAGTTAGAAACTGCCAAAGCTGCAGTGTAGTTTGTATCGAAGGGATTGACAATAATGACTGTATCTGTATCTCTGACCTTTTGTGCATAAATATGCAAATGGTGCAAAGTGTTTTCATATCTGTTGGGCAGAAGGCTACTTGAAATGCTTTCAGACTGCAGCCTTTAAACATAATGTCATTTTGAAGAGCACTAGAAAGCAGCAGTAGGTAACACAGGTTATGTTCCAATAAAAATGGCATAGTACGTAATCTAAAATGAAGAGAGAGTCCCCTTTCAGCAACTAGCCTCAGAAAAGAATCAGTGCTAAATGCTATTGTAACCGTGAGGCTGTGATGCTTGAGCAGTTTAAACTGCCCAGTTCTGCATTCCACCACCAGTATATAAGAGTGATGTTGGCACTAATAAGATTTTATGCTTTGTCTTCTGGGTTTTCTGCATGGATCATCTCTCCACTATTCAAGGGAGTGGGAGGAAAAAAGATTCTTAACTGCAGAAGCCAATAAACTTGGTACTTTACCAATCTGTCAGCCATACCAGTATCTGCCAAGTGGGATGAAGAAAATGCCCAATTTAGAGTTTTGCTATCTCCACAAGAGACCTGCTCATCATACATATGAACAGTGACCAAGAAATGCTGGCTCTGACATTTTATGTATCCATTTTGCCTTGTTGAAACACCTAAACACAGAGTTTGTGTTGAGGTTTGTTTTCATACCCCTGGACAGCTGTTTAGCTAGGAGGTTTCTTACCTATGACCTCCTAGCTAAACAGCTAAAGAGATTTTGTCTTTTGTGAAGCAAATCTGAAGACAAGGTGAAGAACTGAGGATCACAATGTTCAACTTTTAATTATAGTACAGACCATAAAGAAGGCAATATTTTCGAATATTGCCCTAACTCAAAGTAACTAAGAATTACTCTGGATTAAACACTGTATTAAAAAAAACTGTCTAAACACTAGACATAAATTTACCACCAGAAAAAACACATAGTTTAAAAAACCTGGCTGAGTCAGACTGGGGTGTATACTCACAAAACTATATCAATAACTATTTCCCTGTGCTACTCCACAGCAGAATATACTTGTGCTGTATAGTAGAAATTTGCACTTATTTCTCCTAATGACTAATTGGAGGATCATTACTGGCTGCCTGAAAACTACCCCCATGGAAAAGAATTCTACAAATTGGCTGGCATTGCTCCCCTAGAAGTGCGTCAAGAGGTACTAACAAATAATGAACAAAATAAGATAATACAGCACGTAGATGATGGCTAAAATAGTTTTCATTTAATAGACTTTGAAGTGAAAAAGAAGATAAAATAATAATAAAATAAATGTGGCTACTTGGGTACAGGACAAATTCTCTGTGAATGTGGGGAAATTCAATTAATGCAGCATTTATGTGCATGCAATTTAAATCTTACCAGTTGTACAAAAGAAGATCTAATAAATGGCCACGATAACACCATTGAAGTAACCTAGATATATAGATAGATAGATAGATATAGATATAGATATATAGATAGATATATATAGATATAGATAGATAGATAGATAGATAGTGGGAGTTCAGTTTCCAGTTGACTTTATTTTTCCTTCCGTTCTGGCAATGGAAAAGGTTGTTTCCACTCTGAACACCCACTCAAGCTGCTCTGCATCATGTTTTGACCACCAAATGGCATGATTGGAAGCGTGGCGCCAAAATGGCCGCCGCGCTCTTTGCGCCCCCCCACCGGATGAAGCCATCCAGGTAGTTAGGGGCGTGGCCAGCACCCTAATAAAAGGGCTGGCCACGAGGCAGCCATGCTGCCATTTTGGCCAAGCGACGGAGCGGAGAAGTTTTTTCCCTCTTACCTCCGTCGCTCGTTTCCTTCCAGGGGAAGCCTTTTTGGGCAGCTTTTTTCTCTTCTTAGGCTTCCTAGCTAACTCAGCTATGCCCTCTAAGAAGAAGGCAGCTGCGAACGTGGCTCGATCGGCGCCAGCCTGGTCGGAGGACCGTGACTGCGCCCGCCCAGCAGCCACCTTTAGCGGAGCCCACCGGGACCGGTGGGATGGGGTCGGTGGCCCCTTGGCCCGCTGCGCGGTGCGCGCAGGCTGCCCCGGACGGGGCCTCGGCCCTTGGCCCGCAAACAGCGACCACTGCCCCTGGCATGGTCAGTGTGGCTGGGCCCTCTTGCCCGGGCGCACAGTTCCCCATGGGGGGAGCGAGCCACGGGGGGTGGTTAGGTTCCCTGCCTTGGCAGGGCGTGCCCATGGCTCCCCAGGGGCCGAGCATGGGCTCTTGGCCTTATCTGGCCCCTGGGGCCCAGGGATCTGGACAGGTACCCGTGACTTATGGGCCGGCTGCCCATTTGCCCCCTGTTGGGGCTGGGGCCTATGTCAACGTGGCGGCCCTTCTGGCCCGTGTAGCGGCCCTTGAAGCATCCTTAGCGAGGGCCAATCAAACAGGGGTGTCTCTAGGATTCCAGGTGAACCCTTTGGCTGCCGAACAGCGGCTGGCGACGGGTCGGGTTGAGCTGCCTGAGGCGCGCGGGCCGGTGGCGGCCACTGTCTCGCAGCTCCCCGCTCAACAAGAGCAGCAGTCTGGTGCTGGTCTGGCCCCGTCGATGAGCTCAGCTTCGGTCGTGAGCTCCGACGCCCCCAGCGGGCTGGAACCCCCGGTGGGGGCGGCCCGTGGGGGTGCATCGGGTGAGTATGCAGTTCAAGCTAGTGCACCCACACAACTGACTTCCCTGGGGGGGGGCTTTCCAATGGCCGTGGCCTCGCACGGATGGCCCAGCGGTCCAATTGCCCCCAGCCCACCCGGCGACTTCACCCCTGACCCAGGGCCCGGGTCGGGGTGGCGCCCCCTATGTGGTAGGGAATGTGTTGGGGATCCCCGGGCTGGTACAGGCCCCCTTTGCTTTGCCCGCAGTTCCCTCTGTGCCGGTGTCGGCATTGCCAACAGCAGGGTATTCCTTGCCCCTGGGGGACCATCTGGCCCAGTCCACCAAGGAACAGATCTGGAGGGCGAGTACGTAGCTATCTTCTCCCTTCTTAATAGGGAGCCAACCAAGGAAGAGAGGGAAGGGCTGGACGAGAAAGATAAGGAGCAGGCACGTCGTCGTAAGCCGCCACGCACGCGGGCAAATTGGTTGCCAGCGTACCTGATTTACATGGCCGTTTACCTCAGGGCTAGGCCGGATTTGGCCATCCCTATGGTCCAGTATCTGGACAACATTTACCGGGCTATGGTTGACTTCCCGGGTCCGTCGTGGCGGGCTTACGACGAAGAATTCCGCATTAGGATTCCACTGCACCCAGAGATGAGGTGGGATGAGCCCTGTCAGAAGCTGTGGCTTCTGTATATGACCCCCACGCACCCGGCACCTGGGGAGAGATACCATTGTGGACATGCGGTCCAACGAGCGGCCCCGGTACAGGTTCCCCGCCAAGTGGCGGGGCAGGGGGTTCCAGCCCGCCTGCTGTGCTGGACCTTCTCGTCCAATGGTTCTTGCAACAGGAAAAATTGCAAGTACAAGCACGAGTGCCCCTCTTGTTCTGGCCCCCATGCTGCCTCCGCCTGTCCCAGGCCGGGAGGATACGGGGGCAGGGGTAGGGGCGGACAAGGGGCAGGTGGGACGGCCACGGAGGGAGCGGGTTCACCGAAAGGCCCCCTCTCCAATTAATGTCGACATGCTGGAGCGTTGGCTCGCATTGTACCCGAGGAGGGCAGACACTGTGTACCTCCTTCAGGGTTTTCAACTGGGTTTTCGTATTCCTTTCACGGGGGATAGGTCACCGCAAGACGCACCCAACCTTTTGTCACTTAGAAGAAGGGAGGAGGTGGCTGCCGCCAGCATTAATAAGGAGATTGATGCGGGCAGGGTCGTTGGCCCTTTCCCCGCGCCCCCGTTCCCCAACCTTAAAGTGTCTCCTCTAGGACTAGTGCCCAAGAAGTCCCCGGGCGAGTTCCACCTGATTCATCACTTGTCCTACCCAGCCGGTCACTCGGTCAGTGATGCTATCCCTGATGACCTTTGTTCGGTCAGGTATACATCCTTTGACCAGGCATTGCGCATGGTGCGCTCATGTGGCCCGGGTGCACTGTTGGCTAAGTGTGACATTAAGTCGGCTTTTCGTCTCCTGCCGGTGCACCCGGGTGACTTTGAGTTGCTGGGTTTCAAATTCCGGGGTGAATATTATTTTGACAAAGCCATGCCATTCGGCTGTTCCATATCCTGCTCGGCTTTCGAGCGTTTCAGTACATTCCTGCAGTGGGCATTTGTCCGTAGGTCAGGGTCTCGGTCTGTAGCCCATTACCTGGATGACTTTTGTTCGGGGTGAACGGGGCTGGGACATGTGCACACGTCTCCTCAACACATTTCAGACGCTAATGGAGGAACTTGGTGTCCCTTTAGCGCCCGAAAAGACCGAAGGCCCGTCTAATAAGTTAGTATTCCTGGGGGTGGAGATTGACACGGTAGCGCAGGCGTCTAGGTTGCCGGGAGACAAGGTGTCAAGGATAGTGGCCCTTATATCGGACTTGCTGGCTAAGCGCAAGGCATCCCTTCGGGAACTGCAGGTGCTACATGGACACCTTAATTTCGCTTGCAGGGTGGTCGCACCTGGCAGGGCATTTGCTCGGCGCTTGTGCGACGCCAGGGCAGGCTTATCCAGGCCCCATCATAGGGCGAGATTGACACGGGGCATCAGGGCAGATATGCACATATGGCTCCAGTTCCTGAGGGAGTTCAATGGGGTCTCATTTTGGAGGTCCGGCCTCCTGGCTTCACCTCAATTTCAGTTTCAGTCTGATGCCTCGGGATCCCTTGGTTATGGGATGTACTTCAATGGGAAGTGGGCATATGGTGGATGGCCACCAGCCTGGTCAGGCACGGGTCGCCTGAGGGATCTCACATATTTGAAATTTTTCCCATACTGGGGGCTTTGATGCTATGGGGTGAGGAGTGGGCCAACTCTGTGGTGCATTTCTGGTGTGACAATGCGGCCGTTGTCCACATTGTCAACTCACAGACCTCTAAATCTCCCAGGGTCATGGTCCTCGTGCGCCAGTTTGTATTGCGCAGCCTGCGCCTCAATGTACTGTTCAGGGCCAGGCATGTCCCGGGGGTGAATAATGATATTGCTGACGCTTTGTCCCGCCTGCAGATCTCACGGTTCCGTGCCTTGGCCCCGGATGCGGAGGAATTTCCCTCGCCACTCCCGGAGGAGATATGGACCTTTGGCAAGGAGAGGTGAACCGGGCAATTGGCTTGTCACTAGCGCCACGCACGCGTAAGGCGTATCACCATGCATTAGTTTCTTGTCAGACATTTTGTACACAATTTCAGCTGCCAGATACCTGGCCGATCCCGGTGGCCCACATCCTCCGTTTATGGTTTACCTGCATGCCCAGGGCCTTGCACCCCGCTTCATAGCATCCAGGCTGTCAGCGCTGGCTTTTATGGCCAAGGTGGGAGGTCATGCGGATAGTACCGCTGATTTCCGTGTGAGACACTTTTTGGAGGGGTGGGTGCGGGAACGTGGGCGTAGCCTGGACGACCACCACCCAATTTCCCCTGGGGTTCTTACCCAACTGGCACGGGGCTGGCATGACCTATGTTTCGATAGGTATGAGGCACCCCTGTTTCATGTGGCTACAACGGTGGCCTTTTTTGGAGCGCTCCGCATCAGCGAGCTTGTGATGCTGTCTAAGGCAGATGCAAGTCGTAGGGCACTGGAACTCGAAGATGTCTATGTTGCAATGATTGGGCTCAGTTGAGGATATGCTCCTCTAAAACAGATCAGCACGGCGTAGGCAGTTGAGTAATACTGCTATGATGTTCCTTGGAAGACATCTGTCCGGTTGGTGCCCTACAGGAGTTTCTTGCACTGTGTGGCACGCATCATGCCCCATTTTTTCTGTCACCAGAGTGGGTCTCCCCTCACTCAACCATTCCTGCAGGATGGGGGCGGTTTCTACTGCAGCTACTTTTGGGTACTCTGGGGCTGAAATACGCCGCATGGGAAGGTGGGGATCACATTGTTTTCAGTTTTTGTGTTCACCCTCTTCAACCGTGAGTGCCAGTTTAGTCACTGCAATGTTTCTCACCCCCCCTTTTTTCCTTGACAGACCCTGGGTGTCGTTTTACACCGGTGACAGTATGGCTGGTGGGCCGTTGCCACGTGCACAGGGCAGCGCGTTACGCTGCACAGGGCAGCGCGTTACGCTGCGGCGACAGAGTGGGACCCCGACTGGGACTGGGTGCATCCGCACATCTCAGGTGGTGTGGTAAGCGCGGCATGTTATGGCGGGAACTGTTGCCATTCCTTTTCTACATCAGGGATGCTGACTCGCCTGATGTCCTGGTTATTCACCTTGGGGGCAATGGTTTCGGACAGGTCACTGGCCTATCGCGGAAGCTTGCGATTTGCAGTCACCTGGCCTACTCACATTATGTGTGGCCTGCCACACCCCTCATTTGGTCGGACATGATACCGCAGTACGCTTACAGGGGAGCGTTTGGCCTCCAGGCGCTTGACCGGGCTCGTTGCTCCAGGGCTATTGCCCGGTTCCTTTTTGACATGGGTTGGGGACGCGTCATTCGCCTCCCCGCCATCAGTCTGCAAAATTATGAGCTTTATTCAGAGGAGGGGGCCCATCTGTCACGAGGAGGTATGGACCTCCTGCTGAGTGATTGGCGAGCAGGCCTGTCGACCGAGCTGACGGTCTTGGGGGGGGGGCGTCGAGCCTTTATTGAAGCCTCTCCAGGTGGCGGGTAGCACTGGTAAGGTAAACATTTATGACCCACAGGTATCCGGCAGGTTCGCAATTGACTGGACAACACTAGATAGGCATAAGTTGTTTAAACGTTGTCCGGTCAACGACGAACCAGGTGAGGGGGTGATGGTTACCACTAGACAGCTGGAATCACCCCCTGATTTTACGGATACACGTCAGAGGGTGGGGTCATTAGTTAGATATTGACTACGGCCAACAATTTGTTTGTTGTCAACAAACAAATTGATACAAATAGATACATTGTAACAATTGCCGTTGGCAATTTTGGGTGGTACCTTACCAGTGTTACTTCGGCCTGCTTGCCTTAAGAATTATGATTGGTCGTTTTACCAATAGAAATTTATAATTCGGACTAGGGCATGAATCAATAAATGTGGCCCAATGCCGTTATCCACTTTCATTTGTGTCTGAGTCCATTATTGGGGGGGTGCGCCTGCAGTGGAAGCACGGCGCCAAAATGGCCGCCGCGCTCTTTGCGGGCCCCCCCCCCACCGGACGAAGCCATCCGGGTAGTTGGGGGCGTGGCCAGCACCCTAATAAAAGGGCTGGCCACAAGGCAGCCGTGCTGCCATTTTGGCGAAGCGACGGAGCGGAGAAGTTTTTCCCCTCCACCCCCTCCCTAGTTAACAGTGTGATTTCTTGGTCGCTTCGGGGCCGGGTGGGAATTTTTGGCTGGGACTCGCAATTGGCCTTGAGTCCTGGCTTTTTTGCCCATCCCACACTGTTGCTATGGTTTGATATAGGGGTTTGTTCTGTGCTGCTGTTGACTTTGGTCACATGGGCGGGTAGCACTGGTAAGGTAAACATTTATGACCCACAGGTATCCGGCAGGTTCGCAATTGACTGGACAACACTAGATAGGCATAAGTTGTTTAAACGTTGTCCGGTCAACAACGAACCAGGCGAGGGGGTGATGGTTACCACTAAACAGCTGGAATCACCCCCTGATTTTACGGATACACGTCAGAGGGTGGGGTCATTAGTTAGATATTGACTACGGTCAACAATTTGTTTGTTGTCAACAAACAAATTGATGCAAATAGATACATTGTAACAATTGCCATTGGCAATTTTGAGTGGTACCTTACCAGTGTTACTTCGGCTTGCTTGCCTTAAGAATTATGATTGGTCGTTTTACCAATAGAAATTTATAATTCGGACTAGGGCATGAATCAATAAATGTGGCCCAATGCCGTTATCCACTTTCATTTGTGTCTGAGTCCATTATTAGGGGGGTGCGCCTGCAATGTGTTTTATCCCAACATATTACATATGACCAAGAAGTAGCCCAGTAGGAAAATGCAACAGATTTTTATCCAATCTAATTTTATCTGTTCCCCATTAACATATCATCGACAACAAACTGTTCATGGCAGGTGGTTGAATCAAATGGGCAACTTTTCAAGCAATGCTTTTGGAAAGTGTCTGCTTTCTAGATTTCTAGTTTGGAATGACTTCTGTAACAAAACATGATTACTGGAGTAATAAAATGTCATTACTACCAGAATTGGAATTAAAATTTGTACTCAGCCTTTCTTGGCAAACTGTACAGTCAAGCTGTCTTACAACATTTTGACATAAACTATCACAGAACAAGATAAATGATAATGCAATATGTGGCTGAAGAAAGGAAGAAAGGGGGCTAGGAAGAAAGCTGGCCTTTTGACATTACTATCCCAGGAAAACAGACACTGATCTTCACAGCCTAAAGAAGTATTCATATTTTTCATCATAATGAAGTGTTAAGCAATGTATTACACAGTTCCTAGATTCCACCTCACACACAATTAAATACCTTTCATTTCCTAGCAAAGATCTTAAGTCCTAAGATGGTCCTCATCACTGAGAAGCTAAGACGTAGCTTCACAAACCTGCTGAAACCCTGGTTTCACATAGTTCGTTTAGGATGTGCTGCAAGAAAGCTACAGCTGAAATAATTCTTCTGCTCCTATTTAACATATTGTAGAACATCGCATCTTATTAAATTTATAACCTGAACAACCTAAAGGCCAAACTAAGCAGAATGCTTCAATAATTGATATTCATACAGTGACAGAAGAAATACAGACATTAAGATTTGCCCAAGGCAACAACATACTGGCAAGAATTTAAAGAAAAGTCACTGTCATTGCAATCTGCTCATTTGTTGGTTTTTTTAACTACAGACGGAAAAGAACTTACAGTAAAACCTTGCATAAAGAGCACCTTGCTTAGAGACTAACTCAATTAAAGAGCAGAATTTTCTCTGAATGGTTACCTTGCTTAACAACTAAAACCAATCAAAACTCACTTAACAACTAAATTGGGGCATGCAATCCCTCCCCCCAAGAAATCACAAATGGTCACTTACAATGGTGTTTTGCTTAAAGAGCAAACTTAGTTAAAGAGCATCCCATGGAACACTATGCTCTTTAAGCGATGTAGCACTGTATTGATTTTCTGTATTGTAATTAAAATTTTTACCTTCTGAGAATTTTTTCAAAACAACAAATGATTTATTTCAGTGGGTCTGAACTAACAGTACAAATATCACTAGTGTGATGTAGCTGTACTCAAGGTGAAATGCTTTCATAAAAATCATTAATAATTCATTCTCAGTTAATCAAACTTTGTTATTTCTTGTCTTTGAGTTTTACAATTACTGATGTTTAATAAAAATGCATAGTCATTAGTAGTTTAAAATAGTAGTAAAGACAAGAGATAAGAAAATATAATATTTAGAGAACACATTTTAGTATAGTTATGATTGCCCAGAATTCCATCTATTATTTACCGGTGGTAAATAATAACAGAATTATTATTTCGATTTGAGTTTATTCTAAATAATGCCACTGGAATTTCTTAAGACTAGATACATAATAGTATGACAGAATGCCTATAAAGATATACATGTCCTCAGTTTTTCCTTGTTTCCTGAATAGAGGGACTCAGTGACAGGTAGAATGTACAATATAAAAGGAAAGAATCACAAATTTATACTTTTACTTCAGTATATATGAATGATGTCTATAAATAACATAAGTTAGGTGAGCCTCATGGAACAGCACTGCACCATAGAAAATATTTATTTGTAGACTTATTGGCTACTTCCAGATTGTGATCCCTATGCTCCATATCTAACAGCCTAGTTTGTCAAGACAGTGTACATACTTCTGCAATCACTCCAAATGTATTTTGCTACCAGGTTATATATTATTTTGTTTTATACATTTTTACTTTCTATATATTACTGTTTTATGCAAGATTCTAGTTGTAAGGTTATTAGCCATATAAAATATATGAAAAATGTAACTGAGTAATGAACCCAAGGCATGCATTAACCCACAATTTCATGTTCTCATTTCCTTTCTTCTAAGTCTGTGCTAAATACTGTAATCTTTGCACAGTAAATCTGCACCAACCACTAGGTAATCTTGATTGCCCATCTTTTTTCTACATCTTTCCAGCTCTGCAACATTTATTTAAATGATAATGACCAGAACAGTACACAATACTAAAAGTGTAGTAGTTTTTGCTACCACTATAGTAAACATTGGAGATCATGTTTTCCATATGCATAATTTGTATACACATACATTTCAATCTTGAAAATGGGTTTTGAATCAGTTAAAATAGAAATCATACTCTGATACAAATATCCTTTTTGAAGAGTTGTTATATATTTTATCTAAAATACAATTGACATAGAAAGCAGTGAAGAAAATTTACAACTACTAAAACAGATTTAGAGACACCATCTATGACAATGCAAGCGCGGCGCCAAAATGGCCGCCGCACTCTTTGCGGGCCCCCCCACCGGACTTGGACATCCGGGTAGTTAGGGGGCATGGCCAGCCCTCTTTAAAAGGGGTGGCCACGAGGCAGCCGAGCTGCCATTTTGCGAAAGCGACGGAGAGGAGAAGATTTTCTCCGTCGCTCTTCGTTTCTCAGGGAAGCCTTTTCGGGGCTGCAGCCCCTTAGCGGGATCTGGGCTGCTTAATTTTCGGCTTCCCAGCCAGCGACAGGAGGCAGCGTTGGCTGATCCCTGGAAAGGGATCGCTCTTCGTTGTGCCTCCTAAAAAGAAGACTCAGGGGGCGGCAGTCGGGTCGGAGGACCGCGACTCCACCCCCTCAACAGGACCTCTTACCGGAGGCTTTCCCCGTGGCCCTCCAGCGTCAGGCTGGCCCTACGGGGGCTTTGGCCCCCGGCCCGCAACTGCCGGCCATGGGTTTTGAGAAGGGGGGAGGGCCTGGTGCGGTTGTACAGCAGGGCTTACCCCGGCCCCTCAGGGGCCGTAGTTTTTGGGCATGGCCCTTTTTTGGGGCCTGGCTCTCAAGTAGGGGGCCCTGGACCATTGCCCGGTGGGCAGTCCGGCCCACCTGGCACCTCTTATGTAGGGGGATCGGCGGCGGTGGTGCTTTACTGGCCCGCGTAGCAGCCCTAGAGGCATCCCTAGGGATTGGCCCTTCAGAGGATCTGGCCCTCGGCCCACGGCTGCCGGCCACGGGCCGGAACGATTGGGGGGAGGGCCTGGTGCTGGATCACAGCACGTTTTACCAATTAGGGGCCGGAGTTTTGGGCATGGCCCTATTCTGGCCCAGGCTCTCAAATTAGGGCCTCTGGCCCAATACCTTGTGGGCCATTCGGCCCACCTGGCCCACCTTTGTGTCTGCCACTATGCAACAGGAGGCCAGCTGGGTCGAGCTTCTCATGACAGTCCGGCCTGTACCCGCCGCTGTCTCGTAGCTCCCCGTTTTTCTGGAACTGCGGCTGGAGTGCATTGGAGGTCGCCCCAGAGCTCGATTTCGGTCGCGAGCTCCGACGCCCACCGTGGGCCGGAACCCCCAGTGGGGGCGGCTCACGGGGGTGCAACTTGTAAGTATTAGGTTCAAGTTGAATGCACACACATCACAGTCCGTTCCCACCAGTGGGGGTTCAGTGCTCTTTGCCTCGCCAATTTGAGGCTGGGGGGCATCACTCGCCATCCTATCCCGGTGCCCCTTGCTTGCATTCTGGCATGACGTTGGGGGTGGGGGTTTACGCCCCGGGGTGGTACGTGGCGTCAAAGGGGCTGTTCAGGTCCCGCTGTGTATGTCCGGTGTACATCATGTACCGGCAATGGCATTGCCGATGACTGGTTATTCGTGCCCCCCCCCAGTGATTATCTGCCCCAGATCATGAGGGGAAAGATTTGGTGGTGGTGGTGGGGGAGTACGTGGATATATTCTCCCTATGAACTGAGACCCCAATAAGGATAGGAGGTACGGACAGGAGGACAGAGACATTGTGTGGTCCCGCCGTAGTAAGCCACCACGCACTGGGGTGTCCACCTCTGGAACAGTGTTGAGCATCGCAGGGGCTGTCTGGATCCTGCTGCGTAGGCACCTTTATACAGAACGTGCCGTCAAGGGCTTTGCCGATGGACGGCTATTACTGGCACCGGTTGATTATTGGCCGCAGGCCATGAAGGGCAAGGGCTGGAGGTGGACATGTGGATATTCTCCCTATTGAACTGCGAGCCCACTGGGTGGAGAGAGAAGGACAGGACGGCTGAGACAAAGAGATGTCCCATAGTCGTTAGCCACCACGCACCTTGGGGCCAACTGGTTGTCGGCATACCTTGTACGTATTGTGGTACGCTGCAGGGCTTGACCTGTTTGGGCCATCCTGATGTCGAGCGGATGGGCCCATGACAGTTGGCTCATGGTGAGGAATGTGGACGAGGGTGGCTCTATATCCCGAGGGGAGTTGGGATGAGTCCTGTCAGCAAGGGTGCTCATGTACATCATTCCCACGGAACCGGTGCCGTGTGATAGGTACCATGGTGGGCATACTGAGCAGCGGGCTGTTTAGACACTGGCTCCATGCAAACTGGTCGGGCAGGGGGTTCCAGCCCGCCTACTGTGTTCGGCCTGCTCAGCTGATGATGTCTGTACTAAGCACCATGGTCGTTACCGACTTAGTGCCCCCTTTTTGCACTGGCCCTCTCGCCGCCTCCGCCTGCTCACGGGTTGGTGGGCTACGGGGCAGAGGTGGGGGTGCACAGGGGCGATCAGAGCTCCGTCTGAAGCAGCTAACTTAGTCATAAGGCCCCCCCCCCGCCCCAAGTACAGTCAGCCTGGAGGGGTGTCACTCAGTTCATCCGAGAAGGGATGGGGCGGGAGACCTGCTGGAGGGTTTTCCGATGTGGCTTTTGTATCCTTTCGGGGGTGTTGGGGCCCCCAGGATGCTACTAATCTGGTTCCCTTCCTGGGTAACGGAGAGGGGGCCCCACTGTCCACAGTTAGGAAGTTGGGGGGTATGAGAGTAACGGGGGGCCCTTCTTTGAACCACCTTTCCTTAGTCGAATGTATCCCCTTGAAGCTCATACCGACCTAGAAAAAGGGTGAATGTAATATAATCCTCCATTCGGCTTACCCTGTGGGTGCTCCGTTCAGGGATGCCCTTCCTGATGACCTTGTCCAGTCAGGTACTCGTAGTTACCTTGGCTACTATGGGTGGTGCGCTCACGCAATTCTGGTGCTGTTTTGGCACAGTGTGCTATGCACTCGGCTTCCAGCTTTTTGTCAGTGCACTTCATGATTTAGGCCTATCGGGTTTTTAGGTTTTGAGGGGAATTTTAATTAGATAAGGCCAACCCCCTTTATGATCGCGTTAATTCAGGTTCAGCACCCGACCGATGTGGGACTTTCATTCAGTGGGCATTCGCTCACAGGTCGGGGCCTCAGTCTCCAGCCCATTACCTCGACGACTTTTGGTCTGGGGTTAAACGGGGCTTGGACACGTGTACGCGTCTCCTCATCACGATTCAGACACTCAGGTGGGAACTGGGTGTCCCCTTGGCGCCTGAATAGACCGAGGTCCCATCTTCTGGCATCACATTTACGCCTCGATGCTGTCGCGCGGGCATCCGGGTTAACCATTGATACGGTGGCTTGGATGTCCATAGTGATTTTGGCATTGATTGCCAAACATAGAGTATGCCCTTGGGAATTGTAGTTAATTCATTGCCCCCTTAATTTGTTTGCTCTGGCTCAAATTACTCCTGGGTTTAGAGGGGTCTCTTATGGGAGATCAGACCTAGTGGTCTGCCCTAGATTCCAGTACAGCCGATACCTCCGGCTCCCGGACTTATGGGGTTTACTCCGACGGTGGGTGCACGGATCGCCCCGCGATCTTACCTTCCTTGCGTTTTCCCATTTGGAGAGCACTGATGCTATGGTGCAAGGGGTGGGCATACTCAGTGGTCCAATTTCGGTGTGACAATGCGGCAGTGGTGCACATTGTCCACACCCAGACATACAAATCCCCCAGGGTCATGACATCAGTCCGTCTATTATATTGAGAAGACTACGCCTAAAGGTGCCGTTCTATGCCAGACATGTAATGGGTATTTGTAATGACATTACTGCTGCTCTCCACCACTGCAGATCACCTGGTTCCGTGCTGTACTCTGGATGCAGAGGGATTCCACTCGCCACTTTGGCTGATGGTTGGACGTTTGGTGAGGAGAGGGGAACCGGACATGTCATTGGCACCTCGCACGCGTAAGGCGTATCACTCTGCATTCAGGCGTCGTGTTTGGGAGGGGTGGACATGGGAACGTCTCCGCCGCCATTACGCGCATCACCCCTGTTCCCAGAATTTCTACCCACCTTGCACGAGGCTGGCATTGCTTATGTTCAGATAGGTGTGAGGTGGCTCTTGGCCACGCAGCTACCACGGTAGCCTTGTTGGAGCGCTCCGCATCAGTGAGTGGGTGCCAGAGTTGGTGCCACCTGTGTAAGGCGGATGTGTATCGTAGGGCACTGGAACTCGAAGATGTCTCTGTCATACATGAGTGGGCTCGAGTGGGGATGCGGTCCTCACGGATTATTCAGCACGGTGTAGGCAGTGGTGTATACTGCTACGAGGTTTTTGAGACATCTGTCCGGTTGGTGCCCTACCTGAATTTCGACAGTGCCTGCTGCGCGCCCCAGCCTGTTTTCTGCCACCGGGACGGGTCTACCCTTACCATAGTGAAGTCCCTGAGGGTGACCGGTGCCGCGTTTCGCGGTGTGGGGCCAGTTTTGGCACCATTTACTTAAGATAGGCGTCGCGTTGATCGCGACTACGTTTGGGGTACTCGAAGGTGGATATGCATCTACGCACAATTTCAGATATGTACGTCCCCTCACTGTACGAGTACCTAGTTATGTCCTTCACCTTTTTTCTCCTCTTTTACAGATCCTAGGGGTCTCAGCACACCGGTGGCAGGGGGCTGGTGGGCCGCAGCTATGTACACTGGGCAGCAGGATATGCTGCAGCGACAGAGAGTGGACCCCGGCTGGGCTGTGTGCATCCGCACGTATGCTATGGTATGGTATGCACGGCACATGGGGCGGGAACTGTGGTCATTCCTGCTGTCTAACAGGGATGCTGGACCGCCCAATGTTTTATAGGCACCTCGGCGGCAGCGATCTCAAACGGCTCACTGCTTTTGTTAAACTGTCGAGGGGCTGTGACCTAGCATCTTGTATCACGTATGGCTTACATACGGTCGCTATGGTCTAACATCGTGCCGAGACACCAATTTAGGGGAGATGCGGATCTCCCTAGTTCGGACTGTTCCGGCAGTCAGTGGACGGAGCGGTGGCTCCGTCCCGTTCAGAGCATGGCTGTGAAACGGCCATTGGAGACCGGATGATAGGTTTACACAAAAATTTTGCTGATAGGCAGGAGAAGGGGTCCACCTATCAGCTGGAGGTATGTACCTCGTTCCGGGTGTGATGCAAGCAGGCCTGGCAACCGAGCTGACGGTCTTGGGGGGGGGGGGCGGTGAGTCATCATGGATGCCTCCCCGTGTGGCGGGTAGCACTGGTAAGGTAAATATTTATGACCCACAGGTATCCGGCAGGTTCGCAATTGACTGGCCAACACTAGATAGGCACAAGTTGGTTAACGTTGTCCGGTCAACGACGAACCAGGCAATGGGGTGATGGCACGAGCTAGGCAGCATGCATCACCCCGTTATTTTACGGATACGCATCAGAGGGTGGGGTCAGTAGTTAGTTTATTGACTACGGTCAACAATTTGTTTGTTGTCAACAAACAAATTGATACAAATGGATACATTGTAACCAATTGCCATTGGCAATTTTGGGAGGAACCTTACCAGTGTTACTGCGGCCTGCTTGCCTTAAGAATTATAATTGGTTGAGTACCAATCGAAATTTATAATTCGGACTAGGGCATGAATCAATAAATGTGGCCCAATGCCGTTATCCACTTTTACCAGTGTCTGAGTCCTTCTTTTGGGGGGTGCGCCTGCAATGATGAAATTGAATTCATTTGTTGACCCTTTCCAACGTTTTCTAGGTAGAAAATATGCACAGAAGTGGTTTACCATTTACTTCTTTAAGGGGCACCGTAGGACTGTGCACCTTCTCCATGACTTCACATCTTGGCTCTTCTCCCAGGAGGAAAAATGAGGAACTGAACTCATCTCTGGCTCCACAACCAAAGCCACTGAGCTATTCTTCTTCTTCTTCATGTGTTGTATCTGATTCTGAATATTGGCTATCATCATGGCAATCAGCCATGAAGACTGTCTTGGTAACAATATAATGCAGTGGTCTTCCATTTGCCTTTCACATTGCAACGTGACAACCATACCAAAGATCCAGTTCGGCAAGCCACTTTCTGGTCCTGAGCGTTTTTGGCACTCATCGAGTCCTCATCAGCCCGACATCAGTATTGATGAAGTTGCCTCCCTCCATCAAAATGGATTCAAATTGGATTTAATCCACTTGAGAACCATCATTCTTCCCTGTGGACTTTGCCACCCAAGGCTGTTAGTTCTCATCAGTTATTTTTCACTATTTATCAAGACTCATATAATTATGCTCATTTTCCTATACATTACATGATTACCTTTGCCATGATTGGCAAATGTTTGAGTTCCCTGCACCATACCTGCTCAGTTTTCACCTCACTGTCTGTATTAATATTTTTCCTACATACATCAACATAGGCACCTATGGCAAAGTAGCATTATAATAAATTAAAAATTGCTAGGACACATAACGTTATTTAAAAACAAATTCATGTTTAAAATTCCCAATCACAGGATGGAAGGTTTACACCTTTTTTTTTGCATTGCTTTTGAATAAGAACACTTGTTTATATGTGGGCTTGAAGTGAGGCAAACATATAGAGACTGCAAAGATCTAAAAATGCTTAATCTCATATAATTGTGCCACTCCAATCTACTGGTATTACTTACCTGAGTCAAACAGTGATCTGATTGAAGGAAAGAATTAAAATTGTGCTTAAGGCACATGGAATAATAGGCGGCATAAGACTTATTTTAGCTTTTTCATGAATACAAATGAGCTTGGTACATCACACTAGGTGGGCACTTTACTTTTGTAATACATTAAAAGTATCTTTCTTCAACTTAGTCCTAGGATTTCAAGTTATTGTTTGACAATGCTAGTTGACATTATATTAGGGACACAATCTGACACTGGTGCGAAGCATTAACATGCAACAGACAGCAACATTTTAGCTAAATATCCTGCTTCATATGATCTTCTACCAGGTAAATTATTTAGCAGAGGCAGGCTTGCAATTAAGATGAGAGCACTAATAAAACAATATAGTCTAATTTATTAATCTGAAAAGCAACCATAGCCAGCTAACAATAAGAAGCAATTTCTTGGGGAAAGTGCTATGTATAACTGGAAGCAATGACTGATGTATCTAGCCACATGCTACTAAGGTGCCACCACTGCTCTAATGTAGGTGAGGAAGTCTGGGTTTGTTAGCATTTTAACTTATTCCCTAATGGACCATTCCTATTCACAAAAATATGGAAAAACTAAAGCTACCAATGATAGTTCAACATTGGATTAATAATTTGTGCTGATTGTTAGTTTCTATGACTTTGTTGTATCATTTGGAATCAGATTAATTTTACATCTTATAATTGGTGCGTTGATCTACAGGATTTGAAAATGCTAGTGGTTTTAATAAGGTGCTTTCATTTTGACAATTTCACGTCTGGCATAGACATGGAAGAAGAAGAAAAATCACACAAATAAAATATAACAAATATTTTCTGGGGTTCATCTGCTAATTGTATTCAACAATTTTCATTATACTGTACAAGATGTTTAAGGCAGTCATTCCATACTTCCAGTCCACAATTAATATGAATAACCCTCCAATTAATATGTAGCTGTAGTTATTAATTTCCTTGAAGCGGGAAGGTGACTATTAAGTACAGTTAAATAAGTGATGGAGATTTGTCCTCAAAATTCATCGGATTTATGTGGAAACTAAATCTGTATAGTCTCTTTAGAAATAATATCAGAGATTCCTTAAGGAGAGCATGACTGACATGCATACATCACTCAAGAAATTAAATAGTCCAGTTGTAATAATAGTATTTAGTATGTCATTCTTATGAACATTAAATTGATATATATGTAGGCAGGCTTTATATGGTTCGTTAGGAAGAAACAGGTCCCCTTAAGAACTCAAAAATTAACATAGGTATTTCTAGCCAGACACCTGTATCCAAGGACCTGTATCTACATCCTTTTCACATGTCATCAGAAGTTTGTCTAATCCACCACACATGAGGGGGTAAAATAAGCTTACTTAAAGAATAGAGGGTTATAATCAGTCAACGCGAGCACACGATACAAGACTACAGGAGGTGCAGACGCGCGGGTTATATATACTAATATACAGATATATAGACGTCTAGGTATGTATTCCCTCCAGTTTACAAATTATTTGTATGTAGTTGCTTAGATGATTACTTAATCTGTCGCGGACCAAGTTGTGTATTGTATACCATTAGCAAGGGCTACAGACCATTGGCATTTAAGACCATTTGAGATTCATTATATGTATAGACACATAAAACTACTTACAAGGGTTTCTGCCTGGTCCCCAGCTTGTATAGAGTTATGGCTTTAACTTCAGTCTTTAACGTTGTTAAAAGCATAGAGTGTTTGCAAAAGATTGTTTGATATCTTGTATTAGATTTTATTACATTGTATACATTTTACGTTGTAGACGCTTGACAAAGGGCAACGAAATGTCCAATTACCGGAAGGACATCGCCATTCCATAGTCTACTATCATTTAAAGACACAGCTTAGAGTGTATTTCAAGATACAAGATACCTTTCCGGACCAGTCAAATTAACATCTAATTTTACTTCAGCTTAATTGCTTAATATAGTTCTTATGAATTGAATAAGAGACACAAGAATATCGTTTTCTACGTGATATTTCAACATTAAACGGAACTTTTATCATCACGACCGTTCGTTGGGAGTGTTTTCTCACTTTTACTATCATTACACCGCAGCCGCCTCACCGTATCTCACTTCTACATTTAGTATGTCATGACCACATGTCATTATCACTATCAGTACAAAAATCATCCATGACATTTAAGAACTCAAGTATCTTAGTATAACTGTTTTTACATCCCTTGCATTAAGTCTTCTTCAACATTCTATAAGTGAATTAAATCATTGTCATAGCAACAGAACTTCTATTGCCTGTTCTATTTTTATCACTGTTGGCCATCAATGTTAATATACTATTTTATAGCCAATTATAGCTAACCTAGAAATAGAAAAGCCATATACAGTTGTATAATATGCACACAACTCACTTTCTCCTAAAAATAAGTCTTTGGTGAGAAGAAATTAAGGAAGATAGGTGCCATTTTGAATAAATATAAAAATATAATAACACTGGTTCCCCAACAACTGTCAAGGTACACAAGAAGTCAACATAATAAAGATATTGCAAATAAATATAAATAAAATTAATTTCCTTGAATCACTTTTCACTTGTTCCCATAAGTAATTAAATTCAACTCACATTTCACCAGCTGAGCTTCTCTTGCTCAATTTATGTGGGCAGCAAATATAAATTTCAAAAAGTGGTTCTGTGTTATGGTCCTTTAAACTTAAACTAGTTAAACAAAGCCTATTCTACAGTGCCACAGCTCTCAAGCTTTGCCATTAGTCTACTAAATGGTCAAAAAAGATATTCAACAGAAGCTTCCTGCCTTTGAGTAGATTATTTGGTCAGCATGCAAACCCTCATCCTAGATTTACTGCTACTTGAGCCATAAAGTTTAATCTTATGAATAGACTTGATCCTTGACTATGCCACTCATAGCCTGGATTAATCTGATCAGAGCTGAACCTACTTGTTTTGTACTAAAAGAAATAGTGCACTTTAAAAGAAATGGAACTTACCTATTGCTAGCATCTTTCAGTGTATCTATCTGTTTCTCTCCATTACAAGATATAGATTACAGAATTATAATAAGCAAATGAGAAGACATAAAAACAATATCCAAGCCACAATATTACTGCATCCTGAAGCATATTTGGAGGATGCTGGAGAGCAAATGGAAGAGAGCTCCCACAAATGACAACCTTGTTTCTGTAAAAACAGTGCTTCAACATTTACGTCAATATTTTGAAGACAGCAAGGCACCAATATAACAACCATTGCATTATGCAATCTGATAGACAACAGAAAGAACTGTTCAGAATTGCTAGGGAGCTATTAGGTGCTGAGCAGCCAGGGGGTCTCCAACCAAATGTCACTAAATGTAATTACTTGGTGACTTATTTTGGATGTAAGGTGGATGTCATTCAGAGGGACCTTGATTACAGAGTTAAAGCAGTAAGCAGGTAGAGATGTCTAGTGCAAGGTCAGGTCCTTGTGTTTGGATCAGTTTCAGCCACTAATAACTCAGGAAGCCTCCAGGTTGCTCACTGGCTGCTGAGCCACCATTTTTCTACTAGATCTTGGTCCTTCCTGGCTAATGAAAGCTTCCAGTGATAGCTTGATAGGGTGGATAATAGATATGATTAACTCCTCTCTCCTGGAAGGTATTCTATCTGACTGGTTAAAGGAGAGGTCCTTTCTTGGAGTATGTGTCCAAGAGAATATAGCTAGGGAAGGAGTTGTTGGATCCTTAGGTACAATAATATGGAGTACCCCGGGGTTTGGCTATCTCCCTGATGTTGTTTCACATCTATATTAGACCACTGGGTAAAGTTATCAGGAGATCTGGAGTTGATTGTTATCAATATGCTGATGATCTGCATCTCTATCTCTCCTTTTCCACCTTAGTAAAGAACGATGTCCAGACCTTGGAAGGTTGCCTGGAGACAGTAATGGAATGAATAGAGGACAATAAGATGAAACTGAATTTTGACAAAACAGAGGTCATGCTTATTGGGGGCAGTCAATCACATATTGGAAGAAAATCCCTCAATCTGAGAGGCATTTACCGTTGAAAGAGGGTGTTTGTAATCTGGGTATGCTGCTTGACCCGACTCTATCCATGGAGAATAAGATTTCATTGGTGGTCAAATCCACTTTTTATCAACTGCACCACATTGCCCAGCTTTGCCCATTCCTGGATTGATGGAAACTCCTTGTGTTTGGATCAGTTTCAGCCACTAATAACTCAGGAAGCCTCAAGGCTTCTCACTGCCTGCTGAGTCAGTGAGCAACTGACTGGGTGGCAGTGAGCAACTGACTGGGTGGTGGTAGAAATGCGAGTAATAAATAAATGAATAAATAAATACATAAATATGACCTATGCAATGGTAATCCCCAAGATTGACTACTGCAATGCTCTTTGCATGGGACTTCTCTTGAGGTTGGTGTAGAGACTTCAGCAGATACAGAATGCAGCTATCAGACCGATTGCAGGTTTAGGTCTTTATGATCATATTGCCCTGTTCTGGCTAGTCTGCATTGGTTACCCATTGTTTACTGTGTCAGATTCAAAGTGTTGATTATGACTTCTAAAGCTCTGAACAGTTTAGGACCATGCTACTTGCCGGAACACCTCTCCTTAAGACGTGCTAGCCGGAGCACTCATCAGCTTCACTTACAAGGAGTCATTCCTAAGGAAGTAAAGAAAGCTGTGAATAACAGAAGAGCATTTTCTGCTATAGCCCCCATATTACGGAATAGTTTACCATATGAAATAAGTTCATCTCCATCTTAAATTGCCTTTAGGAAACAATTAAAATGTATATTTTTCATTAAGCGTTTTCACCTGGTTGCCCTCATTTCTAAATAATTTCTATAATCCTGGTTTTGATGTGAGCTACTAGTACCATTAAATAGACATTTAATAAGTTTTTAAGATTCTGGAGTAACTTAAATTTACAGTGGCCATCTGGGTAGGTATATTTATTTACTTATATTTGTTATATTTATTTATTATATAGTGACATCACTTTTACAGAAGAGAAGGAAAGGTGTAATTTTTAGAAAACTGTTATGTCTTATGGTTCTCTAACTGGGGTGTTGTGATCCAGTCCTCATCGGACTCCCTATGCCCAGCCCAGTTCTGCCTGCACCTGCGCCTGAGGATGTCCTGAGCCAGGGATCTCAGCCTTCGCCTGGCCCAAATCTGTTTTCCCCGGCAGCTGACCTGTCAGATAAGGGGTCTGGCTCTGACAGTGATCAGCCCTCAGTCAGAGAGAGGTCCAGAAAGGAGCTACACCTGAGATGCAGGCAGGCTAGATCAAAGTACCAAAGAAGGCTCCCAGCTGGTAACGATTAGCTGGGAGGCTTATAAGCAAACTTGTAGCAGCCTGCCAGTGTCGGTACAACTCTTGTGTGAAAACTGAAACCCTGCACGACTCCAGACTGCCTGCCTAGTCACTGACCTGCCTGCTGTGACACTGACTTCTCTGCTAACCCTGATGACACCCCTGGACACCCTTTGGATTAGATGCTTGCTTGGACTACCGGTAATCAGACCTTGGTTTGCCTTTTGGACTTTGATATCTGGACTCTCCTCGACTCTCTGTGTAGCGCCGCCATGTAGCGACCATGCCTGGTCGGGTGGGTCAGCACATGGGGATTCATACTCATGGATCATGAAGAACATACAAAGAATATCACAGAATTATATTTTAACAATATTTTTTTAAATCTGGATGGATAATTTTTTCTTTCCAAATTAAATTTTTCTAGATTTTTGAGTTTTAATTTAAGATCCACATTGGCTGAAATTCAGTAGTAAGTCACAACTGAATCAGTGAGGATCTGGTGGATCAAAACCTATGTACATTCCATTGATTCAATGGGCCTACTCTAGGCATGACTTACTCAGACCTGTCAAGTATCCTGTAATGGCCGGGATATTCCCATAATTTAGTCCAATTTCCCACTGGTCTCCCAATTTTTATTCACCCCGGTATTATCCCATATTTTTTGCCTGCACGGAGCTCTGGGGTAGAGACTGGCTGCACGGGCGCACAACCAGTCTCCCCCCAGAGCTCCGTGCAGGCAAGCCTCCGGAGCGAAACATCGTGGGATTTGGGATTGGGAAAGACTCAGAGACCGGAGCGTAATAGCGCATGCGTGGTAAAGCATGCATGCATGAAATTTAAACTGATGTGCAGCCTCAGTCTCAACGAGAAGCGTTGAGCAGGGGGAAAGGCACAACGCCTCCTGACGAGAGAGTAGAGCGGCTCCGGCAGCAAGACTCAGAGTCAGAGGACCAGGACTCGGAGAGCGAGAGAGAGAGTGTGTGGGTCAGAGACTAGCTGGCGACAAGGGGCGACTGCTGCACCAATGCGCCAGAAGAAGATACTTCACTGACCCACACCAGAAAAAAGAAATCTCTCTGTGCCTTTGTGAGCACATCCATCCCTCACCCTCCTCACAGAGGAGGACCACCTCCTGTGTTTGTGGCTTGCTGCACACGGAAAGGCATCTAGGGGAGGGGAAGGGTTTACCTGGGGGGGAGTGTGTGTGTGTGCCTGGGTGCTGCAATAGAGTGAGAGAGAAGCTCACTCCGTTATGCAGTATGCAGGTTTCGAACTGCTGATCAGCCAACCTTCCAGTTGTCAAATTCAGAGCAATGGAAGAAGTAAATAGGATATCCACCATTCACACTATGGCTCTTGGTTTTCATTCTCCGTTTCAGGCAGGGAGAGAGATATTACTCCCTGCCACTGGGGAGTAAAGTAACCCAAATCTTTCTAGCCCAGCTCTAGGAAGGGAGAAAGAATTTGTATTTTGGGCTATGGAAGGGACATATTCTTCAAATCTCCTCTTCTGTCCTGACCAGCCCTTCGTTCCCGCAGCCATGGCTTCCTTGATAAACTCAATCCACTTCACCCTTGATTGACTTCTTTTTCTCTTTGATCTGCCCCCCTCTTGCCATGGGTCGCCAAATCAAAAGTGACGTCCAGGAGGGCAGGAGGGTGTCTTTCCCTCGTAGTCAGTAAGCCAGGGCCATAACCAGTGGGTGGCAGAGGGCCCACCCCCAAACTAGATTTGCCCAAGGTGTAGCGTGCCATCACCCAGCTCCGGCCTCCTTCTGTCCAAGGGAGAAAAGATGCAAAGTCTCCCTTTCAGCCTCTCAGGGCTTCCTCCTCCTCCTTTTTCCAATTGCCTGTGAGGGAGAGGAGGAGGACGAGGAAGTGGAAGGAACTAGGGATCGAACCGGTGGCCCCAGGGGAGGGGGGAATACAGAGGGAACCAGACAGACACACATGCGCTCACAGAGAGCAACCCATTCGCTCACCCCATAGTGTCTCTGCCGCTGGTTCCTTTGAACAACTGACAAACACACAATCATACCCCTTTTCCCCTGTGTTGGCCAAGGCTACCGAAAGAGGGGGAGGTGGGGAGGTAAAGGCTCTTTTCAGGAAGATACACCAAGTTTATTTTAGAAACCTCTGCCCTTAGTATGAGAGAAAAAACTTTGAATAATAACTATGGAGTCAATGTTTGATTTTGTTAATCAATGCTGACTGGAAGGTGGGAGGTCAGCAGTTCGATTCCCGAGTACTGCAGGACGGAATGAGTTCCTGTCTTTGTCCCAGCTCCTGCCAACCTAGCAGTTCGAAAGCAAGAAATTGCTAGAAGATAAATAAATAGGAACCACTTTGGTGAGAAGGTAAACAGTGTTCTGTGCACTCTTGTGTCTAGTCATGCCTGTCACATGACCACAGAAAACAGCAATTGACTCTTCAGCTTTGAAAGAGATGAGCACTGAATCCTAGAGTTGGATATGACTGGCTTTCAAGCAAGGGCAAGCTTTACTTTTACCTAATAACAGCAAATCCCTGATTGGTATTCAAATTTGCTGTGAAGTTTGGCCCTTGCTCAAGTGGTTAGTAAAGGTGCAAGTGGTTAGTAAAGGTCGCCCTTGCTCAAAAGCGAGTCATATCCGACTCTAGGGTGCAGTGCTCATCTCCATTTACAGCCAAAGATCCAGTGCTGTCTGTTTGCAGACATTTTCATGACCATGTGGCAGGCATGGCTAGAGCCCAACAAGCCACATGGCCAGATTTGGCCACGCCCACATATTTGGCCATGCCCACAGAGGTAGCCCCGCCCACAGTGTTTCCCTTATTTTTAAATCCAAAACTTGACAGGTATGCTTACTATTAAATTTCAGCCATTTAATTTTATGTTAAAAGGGGGTTGGATGGTGATGAAGGAGAAGCAGGAAAGTGTGAGCATTTCTCAAAAATCAAAAAGGGGATGCAATGCCACTAAATTTGGGAAGTAGTACTATACATGATCAATCATTTCATTCAAAAACTGAGATTAAAGAGAGCTTTTGGACTTTCTATAGTGTTACAGTACAGTACAGAAGCAATGTTCTAACCCACAAATTAAGTAGCTTTGTGCTTGAGGAGAAAGAACTGGCTTTAATTAACTTTCAGATCAGTTTTTATACATTAAATGACATCCTTTAATCCTTCAATTTCTCCCCTTATCTCTGTATAGCAATTAATTAATAATTGTCCAGTCACTAGAATAATCTTATTTCTTGCAACTCTTATTTATGTATTTGTTTTGTTCTGGTTCTTGTGTATGAACTTTTGGTAAATATAAGATTTTTTTCTTTTCAGTGTCTTTTGCTTGTTTTTGCAATTAAAAACCACTGCATTCAATCATATAACAGGAATTCAAAAGATTTAATAAATATTTTTAATTTAGGGAACTTTTCCTGTCATATTGCATGAGGGGAAAAGCAAATATGTATTCTCAAAAACAACAACAACAACACACCATATTTAAAGTCTGTTGGTTTGTTAAGATAAGAGATTCATAAAAGCAGTGATAATGCCTCTGCTTTCTGTTATCATTTAATAGCAATTAAATTTCATTTTTGTTATTTTTTATACTCCAGCTACCCATCACAGAGCACAACATATTTTCTGAAAATATTCAACTTGGTAAGGGTGAATTTACTCTGCTTTGTAAAACCTCTAGAAATGCATTAAATTGTTCAAGGGAATTTGGCAAACTAATGTCTGAATTTAGAAAGCAGTGAAATGAAGGAATAAACACAAGGTAAGAAAAATTAGACCTAGATGTATTTTTATAAGGTAGCACCATCTCCAGATGAATAGCATGTACAAGTTTAAAAAATTACATTTCTTAATTATCAGGTTTTTATTCTTATACTACAGTGCAGTAGTGCAATATGAACCAAAATATTTGCTGGCTGTAGGGGTTTGAAAGGTGCATGTCTGTTATACCTGTAAGAAAACAGGAGGGGGTTATGGGCACAATTGGCAAAACTATTCTGCTGGTTAAGGTCAACCAGAAGTCGCCCTTGCTAGAAAGCCAGTCGTATCCGACTCTAGGGTTCAGTGCTCATCAATGTTTATAGCCAAAGAGCCATGCTGTCTGTGTCTGCAGACGTTTCTGTGGACATGTAGCAGGCATGGCTAAACACCAGAGTGCACGGAATGCTGTTTACCTTCCCAATGAAGTGGCACCTATTTATCTACTTGCAATTTCTTGCTTTCAAACTGCTAGGTTGACAGGAGCAGGGACAGAGACGGGACCTCACTCCATTGCACAGCACTCGGGTCTTGAACTGCTGACCTGCTGACCGTCCAGTCATCAAGTTCAGTGTCTTAACCACTAAGCCGTCATAGTCCCCGAGGTCAACCAGAAGAGTTAAAAGAGGGTGAAGAAAGAGGAAGCTGAGTTATGCCTCAGCCAAAGTCTATGAAGTCATTAGAGGTTTGGACTCAGCAAAACCTCTGCGGGTTTAGTGTCAGCTCAGCTAGCCTTTAGTTATCTCTGGCTATTTACAACTGCGCAAAAATTTTTTGCCTAAAAATGCAACAAAGAATACCCACTTTTCTCACTTTTTTCTCACAATTTACTATTTACTAAGTGGTTTTCTCACTTTTTACTATTAGGCAGCCTTTTCCATTATAATTTCTTTGATTAAGAGAATCTCTGGACATCTGGCCTTCTGATGAGGTTTCAGAAAATGTTTCTGTACTTAGCCATTCTTTTTTCTTTCTTTCTTTTTTTTTTTGGGGGGGGGGGCAATTTAATTTAATAGATTTATATACCACCCTATCCAACAGACTCTGGGCGGTGGACACAAGTTAAAACCAATATAAAACAATTAAACAAACCCTTAAAAACATAGCAATATTACCCCACCCACCCCCCACCCCGCTGTGCCATTTACTATCTAAAAACAAATATAAAATCAGCATAACCTTAATGTTAAAATTAATTACAGGAGGGGGGAGCCTCAGACAAGCCAAAAAAGGGAGCTTGTTGACAATCCCGACCCCCAGACCCATTTTGCCAACCACATCTTCAATTCTTTCCTAAATGGTAGCAACTGGGCCTGGAGGTGCAGTTCTAGCAGGGGGAGGTTCCATAGTGTGGGGGCTACGACTGAGAAGGCCCTTTTCCTTGTGCTGGAGAGGCAAGCCTCACCAACAGATGGTACCTGAAGGGTGCCCTCTCGGTTAGCTCTCATGGGATGGGTCGATGTCCTAGGGACGATGTGGTCCCTAAGGTATCCTGGTCCGCTACCACCATGAAGGGCTTTAAAGGTGACAATCAGCACCTTGAATTGCACCCGATGACATATAGACAGCCAGCGCAGCTCCTGTATCAGTGGTGAGGCACGGGCAAAACGATTACACCCCACCAGAGCGTGGGCCACCACATTTTGGACAAACTGCAGTCTCTGGATGGTCATCAAGGGCAGCCCCATGTAGAGCGCATTACAATAGTCCAAACGGGAGGTGACTAGGGCATGGGTGACCATGGGCAGGGCCTTCTGATCTAGGAGTGGGCACAATTGATTCATAACACGCACTTGCCCAAAAGCCCTCCTGGCCACGGCTGTAACCTACTCCTGGAGCAAAAGCCACAAGTCCAGGAGGACCCCCAGGTTGTGCACCAGGTCAGATTGGGACAATGATGCCCCATCCCAAACCAGTGGTGATAACTCCTTATGAGGACCGGGTCCCCTCACCCACAGCCCCTCAGTCTTGCTGGGATTCAGCTGTAGTTCGTTGTCCCCCATCCAGACCATAACCGCCTCTAGGCAACTGGTCAAGACCTTGACTGCATCACTGGGATCACTACGGGCAGAGATATACAACTGAGAACCATCAGCATAATGATGATATCTCACCCCATGGGATCAGATGATCTCACCCAGCGGTTTCATTAAGATGTTAAAGAGTAAAGGCGAGAGGACCGAGTCCTGTGGGACCCCACATGTGAGATGCCTCAGACTCGACCCTGCGTGCCCCACCCACACAGACTGGGTCCAGCCACTCAGGAAGGAGGAGAACCAGGCCAACAATGCCCTGGATTCCCAACTCCTGTAGCTGGTCCAGAAGGATACCGTGGTCGATGGTATCGAAAGCTGCTGAGAGGTCAAGGAGATCGAGAGTGGAGGGTTACCCTCCATCTCGCTCTTGCCAGAGATCATCATACAGCATGACCAATGCAGTCTCCGTACCATGACCCGTTCAGAAACCTGACTGGAAAGGGTCCAGAAAATCCGCATCCTCCAGGACCCCCTGGAGCTGCCGCACCACCGCTTTCTCTATTTTCAGGTCCGTCTCCCAAATTTCTCTCAAAATAGCATGTGGATCACTAATTGTATTTTTAAAAAATTATATACATTTTCACCAATCCTTTTATCCCTACTGTTTCTTATTTTATAAATCAGTTCCTCAAATTCTGTTAATTTTCTGAATGATCCGGCCTGATTATAAGCTTTATTCCATTTATTTATGGCTAGTATTTGAAGCCAGTTCAGTCTTAATTCCTCATACATTTCTGACTTTTTTTCTTATCATCACAAAATTGTAACAATTCTTTTAACAAATAGTATATTCCATGTTTCTGTAAAATTTCCTTTAATTTGTCATTTTTAATTTGAAAGGTTTTTAAATCTAAAATTTCTACAACAGGAGAAACATTTGGAGTCAATGTTTGTTTTAAAATCTTCCAAGTATACAACATCCCTTTTAACATTTTTTTTAATTCATAGATTTGATATTTTCTTGTCCAAGAAAACTCAGTTTCCAAATTCTTGTAACTCTTTCATTTCTAATTCTTTCCAAATAATATCATTCATTGTTAAAATTTTAATTATGCTTTTAAATTGGAAAGCACTATAATAATTTTTAATATTGGGCATTTCCAATCCCCCCTCTTTTTGTGGCAGGTACCATAAACTCTTTGCTATTCTTGTTCTCTTTCCTTCTGATAAGGTTTCAGAGGATGTTTCCATACTTAGCTATTCTGACTGTAGTTTGCATTAATTGACAGTAATGAACAGTAATTTGAATACAAGTCAATATAAATGACAATAACAAAACAATTCACTACAGTTAACATTGGAGTGACTACTTTATTACATCACTCATGTACTCACTACTTTTCTGTACATTTTTAGTTCTTTTAAATAAGCAGCAATGGAACAATAAGAAAATGATTCAAGGTTTTTGTGGGGGCGGGTACACTCTCAAAATGCCTCTCCAATTATTTTTTGCCTCAAATTAATCCAAAAGAAGTACCATAAATGTTACCCAGGATGCAAGAAAAAGGTAACAATGTTAACCATTGTACTATTTCACCCAAGGAAGGCCTTTTATACTTGTGTTTCCCCAAAAAGTTGTGTGTTACAGACAGACCCAAAAGTCATGTGTTACTGACTGAAAATGATATCTAGAACCTACTCCACTGCAGTTGTTCATTGTATGGAAAGATCAGTATCAAGAGTTGTTCAGGAAAATGTGTGTGCTATTATTTATTTATTATTTAAAATCATTTATTACAGAACTTCTGAAAAGCTTATAAAAACCACAAACATTTTCCCAAACCTAGTCTAAGAAACAGTGCTATGTCTAAAGTATGCCCTATAATGCATAAAATAGGAGGGGTTAATAAAATAGCATCTATCGTGCTCACAGCTAGGCTAGGACATAGGAGAGGGAGGCGTGTAGCGATTAGCAGACTGCTGCAACCTGCTATAGGCACGCACATTCCCGAGTGCAGTCTCTCCTGTCGCCTCCAGCAATCCAGAATTTCAGCCTGCTGAGCAGATTCCTGTCCTTTAACTTCCGAGAGGACAGGGGTGCCTGGAGGACAATGGTCCATAGGGTCGCAAAGGGTCAGAATTGACTATGCAACTGAACAACAACAACTTCTGAGAGTATGCAATCTTTTACGTGGTAGCGTACAAAGCAGAGAGTTTAGGAAAAACCTGGGTTAGCCTGAATAAGGTGACATCCACTCAATAAATCCTTTTCAGCAATGTATTTAAACAAAGCATCTGAAATAGAACAAAGACAGATTACAGAAAGAAATAGTTAGTTAGATTTTCTCTTTGGCAGAACCTCGGGCAAGGTTTGCTCCTTAGATGTTTAATCTCTTCTCAGAGAATTGGGCAACGTTCCAATGGTGAGCCAAATTGGAGGTGAAAAGCAGCTCCTTAAATACACAAAGAGAACAACCTTTCTCCTCCCAGAGGGGTTTGGCACTGATAAAGAGATACCAATCACATTTGACTGCTGATAAGAGCTGTCCTACCAGGACTGAGTTTCATCCTATTGGTTAGAAGGGAGATAAGGATTAGGAACTTTCCCAGTGCTCCTGGCCCCCTCCTTTGGAGTGTCCTTGAATGAAGGCCAAGCAGCCTGAGATGAGTTAGAAACAAAATGGAAGTGGTCTGGTTCACCAAGATCCTGACAGCATCATGTTTTCCTGCCCCACTACACTGATTATGCTGATTCATCTGAAGCTAGAAAAGGAGCCTTATTTGGGCATCACCTAAAAATCCTTTCAACCCAGAGTAATATCTGACACAAAAGTATTATTATCTGGATCTATTTAATCTGAAGATACCTCTTCCCTCCAGGAAATCAACTCTCTCTCTCTTTGTGGGACACTATGATCATTCTTCCTGCTACCATTATCCCTTAGGCAATGGTAGGAGAAGAAACCATTGCCACTAATGTCTTAACAAATATTTTGCATGGAATACACTAATAAATAAGGAAATAAATCACTGCACTCTATCAAGCAGGTCAGAAGCATGGTTATAGCAAGAGTTGAAGGGAGGATTGTAGAGTGTTAGGACAATCCCCATGGTAATTTAACTAGGCTGACATACACATACAAAAATGGAAATAATAATTAGAAATCAATAGGTGTCTGGCTCCTCCAGTCTCCTTTCAGAGTGAGAAAATAATGGACCATCTGTCTAGAATGGCAACAGCCATTGTAGACTTATTCAAGCATTAGGTACATGTTTGCCAATAGCCATGCAAAGGGAAGAATATCAGCCCTACACCCCTCTGTCATCATTTCCATTGTTCTTCTCACATGCTAAATAACAGGTCTGAAGATCATAACATCCAGTATATCTAACATGAATGGAAGGTTTCCAAATGAAACTAAATCTTGAAAAACCAGGGCTTTCTACATACAGTAAAATTGTTCCTTTCCACATTATAACTCTCCTCAGGTGTTTGACAGAGGCAATGGTCGGGAGAGAGTTAGGGCCTTCTCTTTCCATGTTCATAAGAACAGCCTTGCTGGAACAGGCCACAGCCCATCCAGTCCAGCATTCTGTCTCACACAGTGGCTCACCATTTCCTTCAGGGTATTTCCAAGCAGATGCCTTCACCTGCTTAGGATTCCCTGGAAATGATATTGAGAGATATCCTGCCTATCTCTCCAACCCGGAGGTTGTCCTTAAGTATCCATAATTATAGCCATTGATACTCTTGTCCTCCATGAACTTGTCTAATCCTTTCTTAAAGCTGTCAAGACTGACAGCTGTCACCATTTCTTCTGGCAGGGAGTTCCATACCCCATTTCAATACCCCATTTCAATACCCCATTAATACTGCCTGAAGAGAAGGGAGGCTCTATTCCCACCACGAATCCTAATCACAAACAATAGCAATTATACTTATAAACTGCCCCATACCTCTTAGTGGACTCTCTGGGCAGTTAACACAGTACAGCAACTAGCATTTGGCTCCCAACATGCTGGCTACTCATTTTGCCAACCTCAGAAGGATAGAAGGCTGAATCACCTTTTATCCCTGTCAGGATCGAACTCAAACTCACAATGTTTTGACTGTAATACAGCACTTTAACCACTGCACCATGAGGGCTTAGAACATAACAATAAGGGAGATGGGAAGAAACTGACAGACAAAAGAGGAAAGAAGATGGGGGAAGATAAATCAGTGGACAAACAATGTAACAAAGAAATAAGAACATACAGCTAGAACGGAAAAGGGGCATTTACTGCTGGTATGATTTATTAATGATATTTCTAATGGGAAAAAGAACAAATGGACACTGATGGACATTATGAGATATTCAAATACTATACAAATACTATAAACAGAAAAGAACATGTTAAGCTAATTGGCATTCCTTAAATAATCCTCTTTAATGAACAGCTATTGAGATTTTTTTTTTTTTGGGGGGGGGGGGGGGATTCCTTACCTGACATTGCTAGGCCAGTTGTTGGCACACTACAATTGCTTCTCATTTGGCCCAGTATAACAATCTATTTTGTGACTGTTTTATATATTTTGAGAATATTGTATTGTAGCGTATCAACATCCCACCCATCTGGTATATTTTCTCACTCTGGGTGGCATACAACATATTTTAAAAAAATCTTTGCAATAAAAATTTAAACAAATGGAATAAATTATAATTATCAGGAAAAACAAAAATAATACCAACACATTTTTAAAATGCCAGCAACAAAAACACCTATTGGCGACAGAAAATTTAATCACAACCTAATGCTCGGCCATTGGCAGTATATCCTTAAAAGCCACTTTTAAAAGGAATGATTTTATTTGTTGTTTAAATATAGGTAGAGATGGAACCTGACACAGCTCAACTGGAAGAGAGTTCCATTAAGTTGGTAACACCACCAACAAGGCTCTTCTCTGAGTCACAGCTTTTCTTGCTAATCTCGGGGCCATCTGGGAGGAACAAATGATGTGGGCTGATGTTCTGAAGGGAAGACATTCTGCCATAATATAGAATACATACCAACTCCGCCATTGCCAGTCTCAAGCCCAGATGAGGCTAGAGCATCAGGCTAGAAACCTGTCCCTGTAAAATTTAAACCACTACAGAAGCAGCAAGGAGAATCTCAACAAACAACAATGAGGTTGCCCTTGAATGCATGATGAAGAACTTTCATGGCAGATTTAAAGACCCTGAAAGTGACATGGGAGGATGCCAAAGTGCTCACCCAAGACCGGAACTACTGAAGATCCCCTGCTGCCTGATATGCTACATAGCATGTGAGAGTCTAAGAATATAAACCAGGACATCCCGGAGTGAACTTAATCACTCATTTGATATCTACACCATTTAAAATGACCTATGATAAAAAAAGTGGAACTAGAGTAATTCATACTATATAAATGCATCCTGTTATAACATAAGAACAGCCTTGCTGGAACAGGCCACAGTCCATCCAGTCCAGCATTCTGTCTCACACAGTGGCTCACCATTTCCTTCAGGGTATTCCCAAGGAGATGCCTTCACCTGCTTAGGATTCCCTGGAAATGGCATTGAGAGATATCCTGCCTATCTCTCCAACCCGAGGTTGTCCTTAAGTATTCCTAATTATAGCCATTGATACCCTTGTCCTCCATGAACTTGTCTAATCCTTTCTTAAAGCTGTCAAGACTGACAGCTGTCACCACTTCTTCTGGCAGGGAGTTCCATAGACCAGTGATCCTCTGGGTGAAAAAGTACTTTTTCTTATTTGTTTGATAACTAGTACCCAAAAGTTTCATGGAGTGCCCCCTAGTTCTAGTGTTGTGCGATAGGGAAAATAGTTTTTCCTTATCTACTTTGTCCACATCGTGCATGATTTTTTAAACTTCAATCAGGTCACCTCTTAGACGCCGTTGTTCAAGAGTGAAGAGGCCCAACCATTGCAGCCTCAGATAGTAAGGAAGGTGTTCTAGTCCCCTAATCATTCTGGTTGCCCTCCTCTGCACTTTTTCCAGCTCCATAATATTCTTCTGGAGGTATGGCGACCAGAACTATACACAGTATTCCAGATTGGGCCTCACCATAGAGTTACAAAAAGGGATGTAAAACCTTTACTTTTCTTTCAGTAATAGAATTAGACACCATTTCCCCTCCCTACTCTTTACTAGCAATGCAAGTTAAATAAAATGGGACTGCAAGTAACTATATACTACTGCTATACATATTAAAGAACCCTATATTATTAATAATAAATTATGTTGATCTCTGTGGAGTTCAAAATATGAATACATCCTCCAGCACTCCTGTAATGAACCACTGTTTATTTTATTTGATGTTCTTCTATAACATGAACAATCATAATAATTTGGCAGGATAATTGCAGAAAATTAGTAAATTTACATTTGTTTGGAAAGCCCGCTTTTCCAAACACAAATTGCATTACTTAGAAAAAGAAACAAATGTCTCTAATGATAAAACATTGTCTGAGGATTCATGAATGATTATGAAATCTAATGAAAAAGAGAAAAATGGAGGCCTACACCCACCCTCAACAGAATCAGCAACCTTCTTCATCTTTTTATTCCCCTATGAATCTGAAGGAATAAAACCAAATACAAGTACAAGTTTGTGCACCAGGATATAATCTAGGATTAGTATTTCTGTATCTATCTTGTAGCAAAATTTAAATGTTAATTCAGAGAAGTTAGTGTTAGTTTACTCAATCAAGTGAATGCCAGACCGTCCCCAAACCTAGGGGAATAGACAAGTTTCATTTAGTAGTAATGGAGTGAGATGCAAACTATTGCGTATGCAAGCAGCCCTCCCGATTCTGCACGCAACTCAGCTGCCAACGTAGCGCAGCTGAGGAAGCTCAGCCCATGCGACTTCAACTAACCAATCAGTAGCTAGCGTGGGAAACCGCCCAGTTTCAGGTGAGACTCAGCAGCTATTCAGCAACCCCCGCTGACGTCAAGACTAGCGCAACCAATGGGGTTCTGTGGTGGGAGTTTCAAATACAGTATATAAGGAGCTGCGTCTCCTAAATGTGCCCATGTACAGATTGACCATGCTACAATAAAGAAGTGTTTGGCCCTCCTGCTGCCTCCGAGTGCAATCAATCTGCCTACAATAAAACAAACACTCTTTAAAAATAGAGTATATTATTTTATTTCTTCTGGCTGTTCGATCTAGCAAATGAGAAAGTAGGAGGCAGTGCTTCTTTAAATTTCCTTGGTCTTTAGAAAAATGTGTGGCATTTTACTGCATTCTTGGGAGGGACCACTCTACAGCTGGAGAAGACCTTGGAGGAGAAGCCTGTTGTGTGGGTCAACATATTCTAACAGGGCCGTGACCACATGGGCAGTTTCTTCTATATTCATTGTAGGGATTCACCCCTCAACCATCCAAGAGAAACTGGCCCATACAGTAACAGTACATTTAAATATGTTAGAGGTATTTAATTTTGTGATTTGGGCTGCAGTTCTGGAAATTGATTTGTAGTCCAAAAACACAAATCTGCACACCTCTAATACCTGCTTACTGTTCTACCTCTTCCAAAAACATTTCCCTCCCCTAGCTCTCCACCCAGTCTCTGATATTTTTAGAAGATGCAAGATGCATGATGTGCTCAGAACAGTTGCTGGCACTGCCAGAATCTTAAATAACTCTCTGTGCACTTTTAAAATGAAGTAGTTGCTATTGTTGCTCTCACAATTTGCTTCTATTTGAACAATATTTGGCATCCCCACTAGAAAGTAGTCAGACTCAGACACCTTAGGAAGGCAGTGACACCTTGTGTGAAATCTAGACTGTATTTTGTTCTCTATAGATTTTCTTGGCTGTCTTTGGCAGCATGAGGAACAAATCTGATAAATCAGCTTTTATTACTGAGAATCTCAATTCAGGGAGACACAGAGATAAATATGTCTGGTTTTGACACAAAGAAGAATAATCAGGATAAAAGGTATTTTTTTCTTGTCTTCCATCTCCTCAGATAACCCCCATTTTCACACTTCATCTTATATAGAAGAAAGAATCACAACACTGTAGAACTGAAAGAGATCACAGAGGTAACCTAGTCTAACCAAAGCAGGTTATAGGCATTTATACCGAACTGTTTAGTCAAGTGTCTTGTTGCCCAACATGCACTTCATTTCAGTGGCAAATCATTCTCTGATGCTCTTGTATCCCAAACATGGTTTATGGGGTTGAATCTCTTCTATTGTGTGGTTTTGCTTTTATGATGGTATCATATTCTCCCATTTTCTTTTACTTCAAGGGACCCCATATTCCCTTCTTATAGTAGGCTCATAGACATACCTCAGGGTGGAGTGAGTAGGGAAAAGAGCAAGTTATTTACCTATGTCCTGAATCTTCAGCGTCAAATTTATTTGTAACTTTTCTCTGTGTGTATGTGTTCGTTCTAATACCAGTTCCTATTTTGGCTCTGTGCTAGCTGTTTCAGGACCCAGTCCACATAGGTCAATGTGCTGTTCCACCTGCATGTTGAAGCTTTTCATAAAGTTCCTTTCACTTGAACCCCTTGGCATTTGGAAATGGAGGCCAGATGTGACCATATTGAGAGGTGAAACCAGGCCACATTTCTTCCAAAATAACACAAGTGGTTGAAATTGTTCTGGGTCAGGGTAAGAGTTTCTGCTTTTAATTATTTCCATGCCAATACTTGGGATATATAGATTATATTCTTTAGGTATTGGTGAGAGAAGGAAAGGTGACAAAGTAGATATTGTTGAGTATATACAATGGAATTTGTCCCCAATAACTTTCTTCATCTTGTCTTTGACAGCCCCTGCTCTCTGACTCATCAGCATTATTGGGCACCAGCTACTGTTCTACCACCACATGGAATCTCACTGCAGACAACTTTCTCCACAATTTCAGAGCAAAAGTGGAATTATTTCAACTGCCAAGTAGCATGATAAGCCAGTTTTAGATCCTATACCGCTTTACTCAACCCAGCAGGTGACTCAAAGCGGTGTACACAGTCACAATAAAAAATACAGTAACACAAGAAAATATAACTTGATACAATAATACAGTAATAATACAATAATATCAGAACATTACAAATTTACAAGTCAGGGAAAAAGAAATACAATATCAAGTACAAAATACAAAATACAAGCCCCATACAGAGACCCTTCCAGTCGTGCCACCTAAGTACTCCTACTTCCCTGCATCCAATGCCGGGCCGGGGAAGGAGTTCAGATAATAACCGCTTTCATCCCCGCACCGGTGGAGAGGGCAACGGAGGAAACGCAGCAGGAGTCCGGTCTCGGTGAGAGTACTACAGTGCTGTGGGCATCCCCCATTATCCTCCGGCCAAGCAAGGCAAGGGGGGAGGGGCGTCCTCAGCAGGTGCAGCCTATTCCTTCCCAGTGCCGATGGTAAGGGCGATGGCGGAAAATGCGGCAGGGATCCAGTCACAGAGGGAATCCGCCCATTGCCCCCACTCAGCTGAGAGTCCTTTCCTCTCTCTTGCAGCCCAGCTGGCCGGGAGAGGAAACCGATGGCGGGAGGTGGCGGCGGCAGCAGCAGTTCTTGTCACCGCCTGACATCCCGCTCAGCTGAAAACCCTTTCCTCTCTCTCGCAACCCAGCTGGCTGGGAGAGGAGAAGGTGGGTGGGAGCAAAACTCCACTGCCCGGCCACCACAGCTGCAGCCGCTTCTCTCTCCTCCGGCAATATCGGGGCTAGAGGGTGTCGGCAAGGGTGTGTCCTGAGACTCTTTTTAATCCCACCACTGGTGGAGGGGCAGGGAGGTGCAGCAGCAGCTCAGCATCTTCGAACCTCTCGTGGCCATGAGAGACTCCTTTTAAACCCCCCGCCGGTGGAAGGGGCAGGGAGGCACAGCAGCAGCTCAGCATGCATAAGCAAGGCGCAATATTATTAGCATGAAAGTATGGCATATTTCTCTGTTTGACAGTGTCTGGGGTGAGGGCAGGTGATAGGCAACATGAATGCCAGGACCTAGGACAACCAGGTAACAGGGCAAACTGTATCCTAATTTCAGTCCAGAGTTCAAGTCCAAGTGAAACCAGAGATGCAGGATTAGTCCAGGGAACAAAAATGTAGTCCAAACAAGACAGAAGTCAGGCAAACAGGAGAACAGAAATTGAAGAGAATCATCAGGGCTGAAGCAAGCACAGAATTCCAGAAGCAAGGATGCAGGCCAGACACAACAGCAGTCCACAGGAATTAGACAGGGAGACTTCAGAATCAGGAACAAGGTAGGATATCTTTTGGATCAGAAGCAAGGCAGAGTTCTTCAACAGTAGGAACAAGGCAAGCAGTCCAGGAGCCAAGCAACTGCAGTCTGCTCTTCTTCATTGTTGATGCAACCTCTGGGAGAGATCAATTCTTATATAACTAAGCCACCCAGAATCTCCTGCTGGAGCCTATGATGGTCCAGAACCTTCTTCAGGACTCTCAGGTGAGGGCTTAGCAGCTGCAGCAGAATAAAGGTCCCGTCCTCCAGGACTTAGAGGAACATCTTCAAATCCTGAAATTGTTATGATCAAAGTATACTCTTTGTAGATTTTACACATTTGTGGACTTTTCACCAGCAGAAATATAGAATTATTTCAGTTACTTGCACTTTATATAGAATGTAGATATAATCAGGCTCTAATTACTGAATCATGACCATAATTAATAAATAAAAAATCAAAATTTTTGCTTTTTCTTCTCATTTTTTTGCAGTGTTTTCATAAACTTTTTAAAAATGCTATCTGTTGTGGCCTTCAAGTGCTATTGGACTTGGTTAACCATGTAAATGTTCTATCACACCAATGAGAAGCAAGAAAAACACTCATTTTCTATGGGAACTTGGAATTAATTAAGGCATTGTGCCTCTAATAACTTTCAATAACTTTTAACCTAGCAGTTTGAAAGCAAGAAATTGCAAGTAGATAAATAGGGAGCACTTCGGTGGGAAGGTAACAGCATTTTGTGAGTTCCAGTGTCTAGTCATGCCTGCCACATGACCACGGAAACGTCTGTAGAAGCAGACAGTGCTGGCTCTTTGACTTTGAAGCAGAGATGAGCACTGCACCCTAGAGTTGGGTATGACTGGCTTTTGAGCAAGGGAAACCTTTACCTTACCTTTACTAGTATTGTCATGCAACGAGAAACATTTGGATGTTACTCCAAGATATTGCATGGGGCTATGAGAGACCAGGTAGTTTTCTATGTTTTAAGTCAGTTTGTAATAGTTTAAAAAAGTAAGATTAGCAATGCAACACTAACATATAGCATTACCTGGTATGAATTAGCAAAAAAAAATGAGTAATGAGCAACATACTATTTTTTAAGAAGCTAACATTAATATGTCAGCTTTCACAATGTTTCCAAGATCTGGCTGTTCTAAGCATGATGCTGCTGCTGTATTAGGGAAAATAGAGGCTATCAGTTTGAAATGTGAGCAAATAATGTAGAAGTCTGAATCAAATACTACTCTTGTTTTGTTGTTCAGTTGCACAGTCGATTCTGACCCTTTGCAACCCCATGGAACACTGCCCGCCAGGCACCTCTGCCCTCCACCATCCTCCTCAAACCACCCATCTCTTTGCCCATTGTGTCTACAATACCATCTAGCCATCTCAATTTCTGCCGCCCCCTTCTTCTTTTGCCCTCCACCTTTCCCAGCATCGTCTTTCTCAAGTGAATCCTCTCTTCTCGTTTGATGTCCAAAGTACTTTGCAGGCGCACCCCCCCAATAACGGACACAGACAACATTGAAAGTGGATAACAGCAAAGGGCCACATTTATTGATTCAATGCCCTAGTCCGAATTATAAATTTGTATTGGTAAAACGACCAATCATAATTCCTAAGGCAAGCAGGCCGAAGTAACACTGGTAAGGTACCACCCCAAAATTGCCAACGGCAATTGGTTACAATGTATCAATTTGTATCAATTTGTTTGTTAACAACAAACAAATTGTTGACCGTAGTCAATAACTAACTCATGACCCCACCCTCTGACGCGTATCCGTGAAATCACAGGGGTGATGCATGCTGGTTAGCAATCGTCATCACCCCATCGCCTGATTCGTCGTTGACCGGACAACGTTTAACTAATTTATTCCTGTCTAGTGTTGTCCAGTCAATTGCGAACCTGCCGGATACTTGTGGGTCATACTGTTTACCTTACCAGTGCTACCCGCCCATGTGACCAAAGTCAACAGTAGGAACGCAGAAAGACCCCTATATCAAACCATAGCAACAGTGTGGGATGGGCAAAAAAGCCAGGACCCGGAGCCAATATGGGTCCCAACCAAAAATTCCCACCCGGCCCCGAAGCGACCATAATATCACACTGTTAACTAGGGAGGGGGTGGAGGGGAAAAAACTTCTCCGCTCCGTCGCTGAGGCAAAATGGCAGCTCGGCTGCCTCGTGGCCACCCCTTTTATAAGGGAGCTGGCCACGCCCCTAACTACCCGGATTCTCTGTCCTGTGGGGGGGGCCCGCAAAGGGCGCGGCGGCCATTTTGGCGCCGCGCTTGCATTGCAGGCGCACCCCCCCAATAACGGACACAGACAACATTGAAAGTGGATAACAGCAAAGGGCCACATTTATTGATTCAATGCCCTAGTCCGAATTATAAATTTGTATTGGTAAAACGACCAATCATAATTCCTAAGGCAAGCAGGCCGAAGTAACACTGGTAAGGTACCACCCCAAAATTGCCAACGGCAATTGGTTACAATGTATCAATTTGTATCAATTTGTTTGTTAACAACAAACAAATTGTTGACCGTAGTCAATAACTAACTCATGACCCCACCCTCTGACGCGTATCCGTGAAATCACAGGGGTGATGCATGCTGGTTAGCAATCGTCATCACCCCATCGCCTGATTCGTCGTTGACCGGACAACGTTTAACTAATTTATTCCTGTCTAGTGTTGTCCAGTCAATTGCGAACCTGCCGGATACTTGTGGGTCATACTGTTTACCTTACCAGTGCTACCCGCCACACGGAGGGGCTTCACAGAAGACCTGACGCCCCCCCCCCAGACCGTCAGCTCGGTCAACAGGCCTGCTCGCCAGTCACCCAACAGGAGGTCCATACCTCCTCGCGACAGATGGACCCCATCCCCAGCATACAGGTCATAATTTTGTAGACTAATATCGGGGTGATGACTAACCCGTCCCCAAGCCCTGGTGGCAAGAAACCGCGCCACTGCCTTATTGACCGCGCGCCTAGCGCGGTCAAGAGCCAGGAGGTTAACGCCCCCTCTGTAAGAATGGCGCGGAACAATGTCCGACCAAACCAGGGTTGTGGCAGGCCAGACATAATGCAAGTAGGCGAGTTCCTCGCAAATCGCATGCTTGAGCGATAAGCCGGTGACCTGGCCCAAATCATTGCCCCCCAGGTGGATGATTAGAATGTCAGGCGGGTCAGCCCCCAGGCCAGAAAAAAGGAAAGGCCGCAGCTCCCGCCATAACATCCCTGGCTTACCATGCCATGCGAGACTGGCGTGGTCACCCAGTCCCAGTCGGGGTCCCCACTCTGTCGCCGCAGCGTAACGCGCTGCCCTGTGCACATAGCTATGGCCCACCAGCCATACTGTCACCGGTGTAATACGACACCCAGGGTCTGTAAGAAAATTGAGAAAAAGGGAGGTAAGGTGACTGGATTGGTACTCATGGCGGGAGTGGGCGCACATAAAACTGAAAACATTGTGAGCCCCACCTCCCCATGCTGCGTATGTCAGCCCCAGAGTACCCAAAAGCAGCTGCTGTAGAGGCTGCACCAATACGGAACGAATGTGTGCCATAACGGGCACCTGGTAGGCCCACCCTGGTGAGGGCTCTGGCTGTCACCTTCCAAAACTGAAATTTAGTAAGGGGAGACCCATCTTGGTGACAGAAAAACGGGCCGTGGTGCATGCCACGCAGTGCCAGGTACTCCTGTAGGGCACCAACCGGACAGATGTCTGCCAAAGAACACCGTAGCAGTCTTACTCCACTGCCTATGCCATGCTGATCTGTTTTAGAGGAGCGGATCCTCAACTGGGCCCAGTCTTTGGCAACATAGACATCTTCGAGTTCCAGTGCCCTACCACTTGCATCCGCCTTAGACAGCATCACGAGTTCGCTGACGCGGAGCGCTCCAAAAAATGCCACCGTTGTGGCTGCATGAAAGAGGGCTGCCTCATAATGATCAAAACAGAGGCCTGGCCAGCCCCGGGCCAACTGGGTAAGAACCCCTGGGGAAATAGGGTGCCGGTCGTCCGGGCAACGCCCGCGCTCGCGCACCCACCCCTCCAAAACGTGTCTCACACGGAAGTCAGAGGTGGTATCCACATGACCCCCTACTTTGGCCATAAAAGCCAACGCCGAGAGCTTGGATGCTATGGTGCGAGGTGCGAGGCCCTGTGCATGCAGGTGAACCATGAACCGCAGAACATGGTCCACCGGGATAGGCCAGGTCTCTGGCAAGTGAAATTGAGTAGCAAAAACCCTGTACGAATTGAATGCTTGTTGATACGCCTTACGCGTGCGTGGCGCTAGTGACAGGCCAATCGCCCGGTTCACCTCTCCTTGCCAATAGTCCACATCTCGTCCGGGAGTGGCGAGGGAAATTCCTCCGCATCCGGGGCCAAGGCGCGGAACCGGGAGATCTGCAGGCGGGACAAAGCGTCAGCAATATCGTTATTAACCCCTGGGACATGCCTGGCCTTGAACAAGACGTTGAGGCGCAGGCAGCGCAGTACAAAATGACGCACTAGATCCATAACCCTGGGCGATTTAGAAGTCTGTGCATTGACAATGTGTACAACGGCAGCATTGTCGCACCAGAAATGCACCACTGAATTAGCCCACTGTTCGCCCCATAGCATCAAAGCCCCCAGAATGGGAAAAAATTCCAGGTATGTGAGATCCCGCAGGCGACCTGTGCCTGCCCATGCCGGCGGCCACCCACCATAGGCCCACTTCCCGTTGAAGTACATCCCATAACCCAGGGATCCTGAGGCATCAGACTGGATCTGGAAATTAGGGGATGCCAGGAGGTCCGACCTCCAAAATGAGACCCCATTAAACTCCCTCAGGAATTGCAACCAGACGAACATGTCTGCCCTGATACCCCGGGTAAGCCTGACTCTGTGGTGGGGCCTGGATAACCCTGCCATGGCGTCGCATAAGCGCCGGGCAAAAGCCCTGCCCGGTGCGACCACCCTGCACGCAAAATTAAGGTGCCCATGTAGCACCTGCAGTTCCCTCAGGGATGCCTTACGCTTGGCCAGCAATTCAGAGATAAGGGTCACTATCCTGGACACCTTATCACCCGGCAACCTAGAAGCCTGCTCTACTGTGTCAATCTCAACCCCCAGGAATACTAACTTGGTCGATGGGCCCTCGGTCTTTTCGGGCGCTAAAGGGACACCAAGTTCCTGCATTAGCGTCTGAAATGTATTGAGGAGACGTGCGCACGTGTCCCAGCCCCGTTCACCCCCGAATAGAAAATCATCCAGGTAATGGGCTACAGACCGGGACCCTGACCTGCGGACGAAAGCCCACTCTAGGAAGGTACTAAAACGCTCGAAAGCCGAGCATGATATGGAGCAGCCAAAAGGCATGGCCTTATCAAAATAATATTCCCCTTTAAACTTAAAACCCAGCAATTCAAAGTCGCCCGGGTGTACCGGCAAGAGGCGAAAAGCTGACTTAATGTCGCACTTGGCCAGCAGGGCACCCGGGCCACACGAGCGCACCATGCGCAGCGCATGGTCAAACGATGTATACCTGACCGAACAAAGGTCATCAGGTATAGCATCGTTGACCGATCGGCCTGCTGGGTAGGACAAATGATGAATAAGGCGAAACTCCCCTAGGGACTTTTTGGGAACCAACCCCAATGGCGAGACCTTAAGATTGGGAAACGGGGGTGCGGGGAAAGGTCCAGCGACCCTGCCCGCGTCTAACTCCTTTTTAATGCTGGCCGCAGCCACCTCCTCCCTTCCTCTGAGGGATAAAAGGTTGGGGGCATCCTGAGGGGACCTATCACCCATAAAAGGGATACGAAATCCCTGCTTAAAACCTTGAAGGAGATACTCCCCGTCCTCCCCCTTCGGGTACGATGCGAGCCAGCGCTCCAGCATGTCCACCTTAATTGGGGAGGGGGCCTTTTGGAGAACTAGCTCCATCCGTGGCAGCCTTGCCAGCCCACTGTCCACCCCTCCCTCTGCCTCGCGCCCCCCCAGGCTTGGGACAAGCAGAGGCTGCGTGGGGACCAGAACATGTGGGACACTCATGCTTATACCTGCAGTTCTTTCGATTGCAGGAACCATTTGACGAGAAAGTCCAGCACAGCAGGCGGGCTGGAACCCCCTGCCCCGCCGGTTGGCGGGTAACCTGCGCCGGAGCCGCCCGCTGGACCGCATGTCCACAATGGTATCTATCCCCCGGGGCAGGGCGTGTGGGTGTCATATACAAGAGCCACAGTCTCTGGCACGGCTCGTCCCATCTCATCTCGGGGTGGAGGGGAATCCTCATACGGAATTCCTCATCATATGCTAGCCATGAGGGGCCCGGAAAATCGACCATCGCCCTATATATGTTGTCCAAATATTGGACCATGGGAATAGCTAAATCCGGCCGCGCCCTCAAATATACCGCCATGTATATTAAATACGCGGGGAGCCAGTTGGCCCAGGTACGCGGCGGCTTACGGCGGCGTGCCTGCTCCTTATCCTTCTCATCCTGACCCTCCCTTTCCTCCTTGGTGGGCTCTCTGTTCAGGAGTGAGAAGATATCTACGTACTCCCCTCGCCATATCTTTTCTCTGGTAGCCTGTGCCAAGTGATCACCCAATGGCAAGGAATACCCTGCCGTTGGTAAAGCCGAAAAGGGGACAGCCGGCCTAATAAAAGGGGCCTGAGCTAACCCTGCCACCCCCAGGACATTCCCAGCAGTGTAAGGACCGAGGCCCACCCCAGTGGGCATGGTGGCAGTCGTTGTCGCCGGGTGGGTCGCCAGCAGTGTGGCCCCCGCACCACCCGCGCGAGGCCAAGGCCACTGAAAGGCCCCCCCTATATTGGGAATGTGTGTAGATGTACTTGCTTGCACCGTATACTCACATGCTGCACCCCCGCGGGCCGCCCCCACCGGGGGTTCCGGCCCACTGGGGGCGTCGGAGCTCACGACCGATGTAGAGCTCATCACCGGGGCTTGACCCGCACCAGGTTGCTGGCTGGGGAGCTGCGAGGCAGTGGCCGGAGCCGCGCCACCCGCCTGCAGCAGCTCAACCCTCCCCGCCGGCTGTTGTCCTGCTGCCGACGGCGCCTCAAAAGGTACCCCGAAGGGGGCGCCTGCCTGACTGGCCCGGGCCAAAGACGCCTCCAGGGCCGCAATGCGGGCCAGTAAGGTGTCCACGTTGACCATGGGCAAAGGGCCGGCCGGCCCGCCCGATCCTGGCATGGGGACAGGTCCCTGCGCCCCAGGGCCCATATATGGCCATTGGCCAGCGCCAAAGCCCGGTAGGGCTGGTGAAGAAACCTGCCAAGGCAGGGAGCCGGGCCACCCCCCAAGGCTAGAGGGCCCCGGGAGAGGCTGCGGCCCAAAGGAAATAGGCCCGACGGAGTGGACAGGAGAAGGAGCGGTGTCCACCGCTCGCGGGCCGCGGGCCGGAGCGCCCTCCGCGCCCGCACTCTGATCGGGCCAAGGGGCAATAGACCCCATTCCACCAGCCCCGGCCGGGGGTGGCAAAGGAGGCTGCTGAGGAGGCGGCACCACGGTCCTCCGACCTGGGTTGCGCCTCCTAACAGCCCGAGCTGAACTCGAAGCTGCCTTCTTTTTCGAAGGCATCTCTCCTGAAGCAAAAAAGGGAAGCCAGCCAAGCAGAAACGCCGCCAAAAGGCTTCCCGGTAAGCTAACGAGCGACGGAGACGCAGGGGAAAAAACTTCTCCGCTCCGTCGCTGAGGCAAAATGGCAGCTCGGCTGCCTCGTGGCCACCCCTTTTATAAGGGAGCTGGCCACGCCCCTAACTACCCGGATTCTCTGTCCTGTGGGGGGGGGCCCGCAAAGGGCGCGGCGGCCATTTTGGCGCCGCGCTTGCATTAGTTTCATCTTTACTATTTGACCTTCTAATGAACAGTCAGGGCTGATTTCTTCTAAGATTGACCTATTTGTTCTCCTTACTGTCCAGGGTACTCTAAAAACTCTCCTCCAACACCACATCTCAAAGGCATCTATTCTTCTGCACTCAGCTTTCCTTATGGTCCAGCTCTCACAACCATACATTACCACAGGGAATACCATTGCTTTGACTATGCAGACTTTTGTTTGCATGGTGATGTCTCTGCTTTTAACTATGTTCCCCAAGTTTCTCATAGCTTGCCTCCCAAGAATTAGTTACCTTTTTATTTCATGGCTGCAATCACCATCTGCAGTGATTTTGGATCTTGTAAAAGCTCCTAAATCTTTGGCAGCTAGAGTAGTAACTTCATCTTTCTCATTTATACTGTGAGACAGATCACTTGATTACTTACAGCTATTTGTCTGATAACTGACCATACAGCTGAACACCTAAAGGACCAATATGATTTACTCAAAATTGCTGCCTAATTGTCAGGGAGGCTTCTTAGTACTATTTCAGCCACCTGTCTAGTCAATTGCCAACTTACCGCACTAGTTATTTCTTCCCAAGATTGCTTCCATATAAGACCACAGAAAGCATTGCTGGCTTTGTCACAACTTTCTCTTTAAAGACATTGCAGCATCATAAATTATCATTTATTTCACGAGCTGCCCCAAGCCAAGGTGAATAGAGAAGAGACATTACTTAAAACTACAACTTCCTAAGGCTAGGGGGAAAAACTAGTGAGAAATCAGTCACCAGAAGTTAGAAACCCTATAAAAAAGAGAGAACTACCTTCTGGCTTTTATCATCAACAACATAAGCAAAGATATATCCTTAGGCCAATCAGCTACTACAACCTCCACTTCCAAAATTATATTGCACATTGAGATGAGACCCAGACAAAATGAGAGCACTTATGGATGGTTTATGGGGAATCAGAGCAGTATTTCTCCCTGAACATATTTCTACTTACTTGGCAAGTTCACATAGCCACAAATAATTATTTCTTGTTACAAGTACAAGCCCATTTAACTACTCCCTCCCTTCTTCTCTTCATCTCTGCAAGGAAGACAGAGAAACCTATTGTTGAACTGACTGCAATTCACTGTTATGTACTAAATCTAATATCAATTCTATTTAGAATAGATTCATTGGCCAAGTTCCTATTTGATGCTAGCAGACCAAAAAGTCCTGCCAGGGAAGGTAGCATTTGATTGAATGGAGAGGAAAGAGGAAACATCTGGCAGATGCATGTGATGGTCCAACACCATTCTTACATGCCTAATTGGTGCCTAGGAAGTTATCAGACAAATAGCTGTAAGCAATCAAGTGACCTGTCTCACAGTATAAATGAGAAAGATGAAGTCACTACTCTAGCTGCCAAAGATTGTACAAGGTGGTCTGCAAAGACTCTTGGCCTGAAGCAGAAGAATGTAGAATTTGGGGATGTGTGAGCATTGTTCCTAGCTGCTGTCACAAATGGTCCCTTTTAGTCACACCATGTTTAAGTCCATTTCAATGGATCTACTTAAGGTAGAATGAGCATTGGATGTACCCTCTTTGTGAACTCATGGAACTGTCATTTCTTCTCTCGGAGGCTAATCAAAACAAACCAGAATGAAACTGAAGTCCACGTTTGTTAACTAATCATAGTTCCAACCATGCTTGGTTGTTGAGATGTGCTACTGTGGTGGAGTGTTTTGATCGTATTAAATGTATGGAGACTAAAAGGGAAAAGAAACACCTACAAGTCCAATCTCCACAAAGATTTTTGTGTGTGACTGCAATAAGCTGGTATAATATATATATTAATTCACACTGTTTCTTTTACACATTGCTTGACACTGACATATATTATTTTATTGTTTTTATTTATTGATTTTAAAAATAGTTTTATAAAAATGTGTTAAGAGGATTTGTTTTAAATTTGACCCTGCAGGAGTTATCTGATACAAAGTGTGTTGATCCTTAACAAACAGTTTCAAGCACACCTTTTGAAGTACTCTTTCCTCCCTTCATTTCTCTTTCTGAGCACTGCACAATTAGGCTATTTGCTCTTTCCACCATACCAAAGCCTGATCAAATAGGGTAACGTTTGAGAAATTACTCATTATTTGATCTGCCTATTAGTTTTCCCCTGAAAGTCTTATTGTCTTATCTAATACTTGGTAGTGAAAATCCTTCAAATTTATTCTTGCTCTGTTGGCCATCTTAAGGATCTGTGGATGCACAGCTAAAACTTCAGACACATTTAAAGTTCAGTTTTTATTATAGCAGTCCTAACAACCAAAGATTCAAATACTGTAGTGACTGGGTATATTTCAGCACTACCATGATAAAAATGAACCAGAAAGCCTTTACTACCTGTGTCCTGTTCATTTACATGTGGATACATAGACCTACTGCACAACAGCCTGCATTCATAACATTTCACAGCATACCAAGCTATGAGATAAGTCAATTTAAACATATATTTAAACCTTTTTTCTAAAAAATAGCACTTTTCATCTTTCCTTAGAAGACAAAAATTGGCAAAAAGAGCTTATAAACAAAGATCTTAATTTACTCTTCTTTGAAACAAAAAAGATGCAATATCTTACAACACAGAAATCTCCCTGGCAAACCAGACCTACAATAGCTCAGTAAGAAAGCTCCTGGTTGTAATGAAAATATGTTTTAAAAAGTCAAATACATTAACATCCTTAACATTCACAGATGCCTTATTACCACCTACCACCTGTGGCCTCTGTTGCAAAGTCTGTTGGTCTCATTTTCTACACTAGAATTCTCTATAACAAAGCTGTTTCCTACCAGACATACCAATTCATCATTTCAGTGAAGCCTCAATTTGCCCCACAAATGGACATTAGGTAATACAGGAACCATTAGGCACAGGCCTTTTGTGAATTATTTGTTTATTTATTTACAGGTTGTCCCAGAAAATGACAAGGTGAGAGACGAGCATATGTATAATGAACAGGTATATTCTTCTTTAAATGTTAGCTATTATTTATTTATTTATTTACTTAATTAGTCACATTTATGCTGCCGCCCTCTCATCTAGGCGACTCTGGGCAGCTTACACGTATAAAAAATCACAATACAGCTTATACAAAACAATGAGATAAAAACTTTAAAGTAAAGGTAAAGGTTTCCCTTGTTCAAAAGCCAGTCGTATCCGACTCTAGGGTTCAGTGCTCATCTCTGTTTCAAAGCCAAAGAGCCAGCGCTGTCTGCTTCTGCAGTCATTTCCGTGGTCATTTGGCAGGCATGACTAGACACCGAAGCACATGGAGTGCTGTTACCTTCCCACCAAAGTGGTCCCTATTTATCTAGTTGCAATTTCTTGCTTTCGAATTGCTAGGTTGGCAGGAGCTGGGACAAAGACAGGAGCTCATTCCGTCCTGCAGTACTCGGGAATCGAACTGCTGACCTTCCAGTCAGTGTCTTAGCCACTTGAGCCAATTGTTTAAAATTTTGTGTACCATCCCCCAGCAACCACATTATAAGAATTCTTTAAAAGAACTGAAGCTGAAGGCCCGAGTAGCGCTCATATGAGCCAGCCAGGTCTTAAGGAATTTTCTAAACATTAGAAGCTCTGCCTGGAGACGTAACTCCATTGACAGAAGTTCCACAGGGCCGGAGCAGACACAGAAAAGGCCCTTTTCTTGTGCCTAGAGAGGCGAGCCTAGCAGATGGAACTATCAGGGAGCCCTGATTAGGCTGGGTAAAAATAGCATGCCAATACAAGAGAAGCTGGACATATATGCTTCTTGATACTGTACTGTGGTTCCCAACCTTTGGTTTTTGGACTTCAATTCCCAGAAGCCTAAGTCAATTCCCCAAAGCACTGATAAGCCAATGTACTGATTTAGTTAGGCTTCTGGGAATTGAAGTCCCCCTGTGGGGTGTGGGTCCCACGTTGGGAACCACTGTGCTAGAGTGCATAATCACCATACCTCTCAAGTATCCTGTATTGGCCAGGATTTCACGTATTCCAGTGCCGCTTTTCCTACTTTCCTGCCTGGAGCCGCCGCCATCCCGTAATTTGATGGCAGGGGAAAGTAGCTACTGTGCATCCACTACTGCGCAGAACCCTTCTACGCATGTACAGAGGGTTCTGTGCAGAGGGGGATGCATAGAAGGCTTCTATGCATGCATTGAAGGGACATGCACAGAACAGTTCTGCACATGTCCCGTATTGTCCGGAGCCATGCTTAACAGTATGATACTCACTGCCTCAGAAATGCACCTTGATAACACAGATTATCTTTGTTTCAGTTGTGAAAAATGAGGAAAGTATTAAATACATCATCATTCCCATCTTTATTTTCCTTGGAGTGCAGAAGGTGAGAAAGGTTTGTATTTAGGATGTTCAAACTGTTGACCAGGGAGCTGGAACCAAGAAGCTGAGAACACCAGACCCCATAAAGATAAACACATTTTGCTTATGCATATCTCTGCCTTGGAAGTAGGCAAATGTATGTATTGAAAATAGAGATGAAGAAGCTGTGACATTTAAAGACTAATAGACTTATTTCAGTGTGAGATTTTGTAGATTACAACCCGCTTCCTCAGACAAAGAAGAAGCAAAAGCTCTATTAAGGTGCAAAAACAGGAAAGCTAAAATTATGTGATAGCAAGAGCTACATAAGTAGAAATGTTCCACCTGGACTGACAACAAAATTATCTTAACCCTATGTCATGCCGTGGGAACATGGAAGACTTCCTCAAAACTGAATGAGAGAATACATATAAAATCTGTATACTGTATATGATAACGCTACGTACTTACAGCACAATTTTGTGCATATTAGGGATGTGCACTAAAACTAGAAATTGGATTAGAAATTCAGAATTACAGCCCTTCAGATTCAGAATTTTAAAAATTCAGAATTTCCCCGATATCTGTAAACAGTCAAACTGAATACTATCTCACTATTATTTTCCTCTTTAAAAACACCACCAGGCAAACATTTTAAAGGGATTTCTATGTGATTCTGCCAAACAAACGAAAAGTGCACACCAAAAGCCAGCAGTGTCTGTTTCTTCTTCAGGTACCATATCTATTCCTGATATTGGCTATCATCAGCAGTGCCTAGGTAATAGGAAATGACTGTAATGGGCATACTGCAAGAAATGCCAGCAGTGTTGGGGAAGGTGAGGACAGGTTGTACTGGAGATTGGGCAAATAAGCTGGACAGCACCGCTAGGCAGACTGGAACAGCAGATGGCCTGTGATGGGTGTGTACTGTGCCAACAGTTCATGGGGCACAACACAGGTGAGTGAGTAAGCACAATCTTGTAGTAGTTGGAAGAATGAAAGAGGCAGGGGGAGGAGGTAGCAAACTGAAGCATAGCATTCCTAGTAATGTGAGCAGATGGTGCCATTCTCTCTTACTTAAAGGGGACTTCAGGGAAGCCTACCAGTTGCAGACTGACCTTAAGGACAATAGGTTTTTCTGTAGATCTAGGTTCCAACTTTGAGTGAGATGGACTGACAATAAATATTATTTCATTAGGCCCACTAATTTGTGGAGAAACTAGCAATCTCATTGCCACCTTTGCCAGATCTCCCCAAACACACTCCTTTTCATCACGGTAACACAAGGGCTCCTACATACGGTATACACCTCTACCTCTGCTATATCCTTCCTCTCAGGTAGTATCACTGGAGCACAGGCCCCTGCTATGTTGGTCAAGGCACTGACCCACAAAGCTTGCCCTGCTGTTGCAAAAGTAAATGACTGCTGGTACTGCACTTTGGTTGTTATGAACATTCCTAGTCTCTTCCTGCTCTTTTTGACTCCTCAATGCTAGCTGGACCTTCTTCACTAGCTACTCCTGCATGTGGTGGAAATCTGGCTGGCATTGTTTCCCTCTTGCTGCTGCTTAATATCTATTTCCCACTGATCAATTTGGAGGTCGAAGAGAATTGCTGGAACATAATCCTTCTTCCACAAGGAGGCAAACCTATAGTAGAGCAGTACATTGAACTTGTTGTCCAAGGCTACCACTTAAGGTCAGAAAAATGCTGCTCTTCCTTTAAGAAATCCCTCATATACCTAGACCAGTGATGGTGAAACTTTTAGAGACAGTGCCCAAACTCAACAGGCTGCTGTCCGTACCACAGAGGGGCCGGGTGAACTCTGTGCTGGAGGGAGGGAGGATGCGCTCCCATTGGGCTGCTGGGCAGAGGGGTGGGGTGAACTCTGTGCTGAGGTGATGTGTGGGTACTCACAAAGGGCTCTGAGTGAATGCCATAGACTATCCTGACCTAGACTATCCCCTCTTTATGCCCTCCCCTATTCCAACCAAGTCTGGGAACACTAGGATCACCTAGCTAAGGTTGGCATAGAGCACTTAACCAATAATGTCCCACTCTTCTCTAGCAAGAGGAGCAGCTAAACCAATGGAAGTCTTCAGTGCTGAATCACAGAGTGCTCTTTGCTACTCCAGCACTCTTTGAAACAGGCAGAAAGTGGAGTTCTATTGAGTTGCCACATGAGAACCTCTTGGATGGTGAATGACCATCCTGCATCACATTCACATCCAAAAAGGCACACCTGTATCCTGCCCTGATGTGCTGCCCTATGCCTTTTGCCTCCATCCCCTGCCAGTGTTCTATCAAGGAGATATAAGCATATTTTTTCCAACTGTGTCAAATATCATTTGCAAATGCACTACCTGTGCTCTGGCAACCGCTGCTGTTCCAGTTGTTTGATACCGTAATATAAATCTGGCATAACCTTGTGGCTAAGGGTCATTCCATACAATTAGTGATGAGGTACCAGTTCTGCCACAGACTTATGGAAACTAGTGTTTTTCAGCAGAGAGAATGGCTGAGTATCCAAGGCTATCATATCTCCTGTTATATGCTGTCAAGTCAGAACCAACTATGATATTCAAAGAGTGTTTTACCAGTTCCACGTGCTCAGTGAGTTTACATGGCTGAGCAGGGATTTGAACCTAGGCCTCCTGAGTCCTAGTGCATTACTCAGTCCATTACACCACACTGGGCATCCCATCATGTCCCTTAGGTAACGAGTAATCCTGATCTTTTGAAGTTTGCAGAAGTCTTTTTCCTGTCCAACTCCATGCCGAATTTCACCTCTTGCTATTTGCAAATCTACCACTCCCTGAGCTGGTGGCTCAACCTCTGTGATGACTCTTACCTTTCACTATAATGAAGTCACTTGCCCCCAGAATACACACTTCATCCACCAATAGCAATGTCCTGTACTTAGTCTTCAGGTGGCTAAACATGCTATTATTGGAGGGGTATCCTGAGTTCTGCTCACTCCTGAGTACCTTCTTGCAGTACATGTACTCAATCATGTGAGCATCTGTTGCATACTGTTAAAAATGTTTCCCCGCTTTTCACTTTTCACTCTTTAGGAATAAATACCAGTCCAAAAAGTAGGAATTATGATTATAGATATTCAGGGCTATCTAATTTAGATTTGGATATATTCTGAATTTTCTAAATATGGCATTATTTGGTGAATTTCAAACATTTCTGCATCTGAATGCGCATTCCTACTAAAAAACAAACAAACCAGTCCCACTATATTTAATAGTGCTATCAAACAGATAGATGGGCACAGGATTATATCCTTAATTAATCAAAAAATACATGCCATTGATACTGAATTTTAGGAAGCCTGAACATACATTTTGATACTTTTGATCCATTCATTTTTTTCCTTCATTTATGAATTTTAAATTTGGTGCCATACCTAATTTTCTCAATTTCACTAAGGAAACTGTTGTGGCCCTGGAACCCGAATCCAAAGAGGAAGACTTTCTGCCAGCACCTCAGCCCACTGTCAACATGGAACTGCCTTCTCTTGATCATGTTGATCAGGAGCACAGCCAGTAATTGCTGAGGCCCCAAGTGTCAGTGAAGAGGAGCCGGAGCCGAGCACATCAGAAAGATGCAGATGACAGCTGTGCAATTAGCTACAGATGTGAAGAAGAGAGGCAAGGGCCATCCCTAGCTGTGAGCCCTGAGCCTGAACCTTCTTAAGCAGATACACATGCCAGCAGAAGCCTTTTTGGAATAATCTTTGTGCATCCCGATTCTGCACCACTCGAACCTGTACCTGCTTGCTGACCCTGGACCTTGGACCCCTCTGCCTGGAAACCCAACTACTCTTCTGGATCACCCTTTTGTCTCAGTTCTTCAACAACCGGCTTCGAAACTTGGCTCTTCCTGACCAACAATTCTGCCTCATCCTTTGGACTGTAGTAAGACTCTGTCTCTTGCCCCTAATCCTTGTGGATTGGCTGCTAGCCAGCCTGTTCTGTCATGCAGGAAGGGGCACAACAGAAATGCAATATACTTTGACATTGCTTTTCTGCTACTTATATGGCTTAAACCTTTGCTTAGCTCTGAAATAACTGATTTTTGCATTCAGCCACTTCCAGCTTTTAATATAATATTATTGATACGCATGGAGTCTTCAGCAGTAGCTGGCATTTGCATTAAAGTGAGTGTTTCCTACAGGTCTCTGAATTTTGTAATGAAAATACAGAAGCAGTGATGACTACTACTCAAAATGTTGAATACAGTGCATATCCAATTTAAAATCACTTTACTATCTGTAAATGGGTCTCAGGTATGCTACATAAATCCCTGCAGACTTGTTAAGGAAAAGGTGTTAGCTTCTATTATTCAGATTTGTCCAGTGTAAAGCCAGTGACATATTTTTAAAATATGACAGGAAAGGCACAAACAATCTGTCTCACTGGTTCTTCTTTCAGTAAGGCATAAGAAGCAGCACAGGAACACCCATAACAATTCCTAAGTAAAATTCAATCTAGATTTGGTGGTACATATATATAGTAACTTGACAAAAGTCACCTTACATATTGTATTATCACTGTAATGTAGAGTTGCCATATGTCCCAATTTCCTGGGGTTTTCCTGGGTTGAAGCAGTCCCTGGCAGTTTTAGAAAAAACATGTAAAAATCCTGAAAACAAAGGGTTAATTTCATAGAGTCACTATTCCTAGAGAGGGAGGGCAGAAAGTGAAGAGTTGTCCATTGCAAAATAAGTCCCTTCCTGTCTCCTGCTTTTCTCTTTCCGGAGGGAAACAGAGGCTCCATGGGCTGCATTGCCGTTCCGGGTCCTTAGAACTTTCTTTCAAGGGATCATCCCTCGTGTGGGGTTTGAAGGTGAGTCTACTTCAATGTGTGTGTGTGTGTGTGTGAGTGAGTGAGTGAGTGAGTGAAGGGGAGTGGGGTGACCTCAGGGGGAGGAAGGCTGGTTTAAAGAGTGGCCCAAGAAATTTAAAAAAGGTAAAGGTCACCCTTGCTCGAAAGCCAGTCGTATCCAACTCTAGGGTTCAGTGCTCATCTCTGCTTCATAGCTAAAGAGCCAGTGCTGCCTGCATCGGCAGAGGTTTCCATGGCCATGTGGCAGGCATGACTAGACACCCGAGTGCATGGAATGCTGTTTACCTTCCCACCAAAGTGGTCTCTATTTATCTACAGTACTTGCAATTTCTTGCTTTCAAACTGCTAGGTTGGCAGGAGCTGAGGCAGAGATGGGAAAAGAAATAAAAATAGAATCATCTTTTGCAAGAAGAATCATATGGAAAACAACCTCTTGACTACAACTTCTTTAAAACTGATGGTGGCTGTCTGCCCTGGACGGGGATTCTATGGTCTTAGAGCTGCGGTCTCCATGACACATGCACAGTTTGAAGAATGCAATGATGTCACATGGTTGTCCCAGTTTGGTGGGAGATAATTATGGCAAACCTACTGTAATGCATACCTGTCAACTTTTGGCTTTGAAAATAAGGGAAATTTTGTGGGCATGGCCAAATAGGTGGGCATGGCCAAATAGGTGGGTATGGCCAAATAGGTGGGTGTGGCCAAATCAGTGGGCATGGCCAAATCGGTGGGCATGGCCAAATCCCCCCAACCCTTCCAGAGCTAGGGGAACCGGCAGAGAGGGGATCCCCTACAGGATACCCTGTTATTAAACAGAAGAAACCAAGCGGTTTCTTTCTCTTTAACAATGGAGTTGGGGGGGTGGATTCGCTCCCTTCTCCCGGGTCTCCTGTGTCTGGGAGAGTTGGGGGACAAAGGGGGTCTATCTCCCCAACCCTCCTGAACCTACCACCCTCTCCGCTGGGTCCCCTGGGTTCAGGAGGGTTAGGGAGACAGACCCCTTTTGTCCCCCCAAACCTCCCAACCCCAGGGGAGCCAGCGGAGAGGGGGATCGCAACCGCCCACCCACTGATATTAAAGGGTTTTCCCTTTTAATATCAGGGGGTGGGGTGGATTCGACCTCCTCTCCTGGGTCCTGTGGGTCCGTGAGGGTTGGGGGGACAAAAGGGGTCTGTCCCCTCAACCCTTCTGGCCCCAGGGGAGCCAGTGGAGAGGGGGATCGCAACCCCCCACCCACTGATATTAAAGGGGAAACTCCGATCGGGTTTTCCATTTTAATATCAGGGGGTGGTGTGGATTCTATCCCCTCTCCTAGGTCCCATGGGTCCGAGAGGGTTGCGGGGACAACTCCGGAGCCAGGCGGGGGCCGCCTGGACCGGAGACCACCACCCCCAGCCAGGGGTGAGGAGGAAAAGGAGGACCAGCTGAGCGGCCCCGGCTCCAGAGGCCCTGCAGTGGCGGCAGTAGCTGGCCTTCCTGCTGCTCAGCTGCTGCTTCTCCTCACCCCGGCTGAGGGTGGTGGTCTCTGGTCCAGGCGGCCCCCGCCCAGCTCCGGATGGAGGGAAATAAGGGAAAATACGGGGAAATTAATAAAAGGGGGGCGGGAAGAGGGGTAAAAATAAGGAGTTTCCCAGGTAAAACGGGATGGTTGACAGGTATGCTGCAATGCCATTCACACTTGTTGTAACACAACCATGACAATTGCTTTGTTTGGGTGGGAAGTGATTAAGCAATGAAAAAAGAAGTCAGCTTCTGAGCTGTTCCCTTCCTTGGTGGCTATTTGTGAATGGTTTTTAGCATAAGAGGATATCCTGAGGACCAGTAGTCCCCAATCGTTTTTTGGGCATGCCCCACCTAAGCACCTCTAAAGTCCTGATGCCACCCTTGTGACATAAAATTCTTATTATTCAAAAATTGAACTATTCACATGGAGGATGTCTAAAATGCCATTCATTGTAAATAACTCATTCTCAACTTGCCCTCTTAAAAATCAAATTGCCCCCCTGGGGGAACCACAGATGTAGACTATCTTGATTGCTGACAATGGTGGCATCAACATTCAGGCTGTCTTTTGCTATGTAGAATTTCACATCCTTTTTCCTGCAGGCAATTCGGGCATGATATTGTGCATCAAAAATCAGGACATTTCCTAGTGTTTTGAATCGTGGATGTAGAAACTCAACGTCTCACATGCATAAACCAGAGGATTTTTAAATAATTAAATTTTTAATTACTCAGAGGTAGTCTACCTGTAATGTGTCTTAAGCTTTCACAGCAGTAAATTTAAAATTATCTAGAAACAAGAAGCACATTTTTAAAAGCCTAAAAACCAAGTAATATTTTCAAAAAGGTAGCTGTGTTAGACTGTTTTATCAAACATGACAAAAATGACATTTCCATTGAGGAAATGTTTATGTTTGATGAAGTAGGTTATAGTCCTCAAAAACTCACAATGAAACATCTGTTAGTCTTTAAGATGCCACAATTCTCTTGTTTTTATTTTCATTATATATGTCCATACAAAAAGGACTTGGGGAATTGGCCATTTGATACTTTGTCACATTTTCTCAGTTCTGCTCCACTACCTGTGCTAATAGTTGTATGAAAAACAAATTATTGCTTTCAGAGTTCTTTTAAAGCAACTGTCCTTCAAAAATAATCCCCATGTCCTGACTTCCAGCTTCATATAAGGTAACAGTAAACAGTACAAAAAAAGATTTGAAATCAAAAAATGGCCTCCTGAACTTTTAGGATTTGTGTCATAAATTCCCCTGAAAGCCTATCTCATGTGAGACATTCTTCCTGTGAAAGAACTACCTGTGTTAACAGTCTTCTGTCACATAAAAGTTTAATTTCAAGGTTCTTCTATGCAAAATGAAATAAATCCTTCTACTGTATTCAAAATTATATGGTGCTTTTATTTTTCTGCATGAAAATACTTGAATGTTGATATATAATTCTGAATGAATATATGACAGAACTTGGAAATAGAAGCAGTTAAAGGTCACCCTTGCTCGAAAACCAGCCGTATCTGACTCTAGGGTTCAGCGCTCATCTCTGTTTATAGCCAAAGAGCTAGCGCTGTCTGCATCTGCAGATGTTTCCGTGGGCATGTGGCAGGCATGACTAGATACTGGAGTGCATGGAATGCTGTTTACCTTCTCTCTGAAATGGTACCTATTCCATACCTGTCAAGTGTTGCCTGTGAAAATATGGGAAATTCTCCGGGCAGGGCATGCATGCGCACAACCCCTTTGTGCATGTGCACTGCCCCTTCACGCATGTGCACAACCCCTTCATGCATGCACACCGCTGCCTCTGTCAGGCGTGCATGCACAGCAACCCCTTTTCCAGCCGCTCCAATATGGGATGACGGTGGGAAAGAGTGGGAAAGAGGGGCAAAAAACAGTATTTCCCGGCCAATATGGGATACTTGACAGGTATGACCTATTTATCTACTTGCAATTTCTTGCTTTTGAACTGCTAGGTTGTCAGGAGCAGGGGCAAAGATGGGAGCTCATACAGTGCTGCAGTATTCGGGTATAGAACTGCTGACATTTCACCTTCCAGTCAGCGTCTTAGCCACTTGAGCCACTGCAGTCCCTAGAAGCAGTTAGTTACAGTTAAAGATTCAAATCCCAGAATTATAATTGTAATATAATACTTTGTTTCCCAAAGTAACTACAGTTACTTTGGAAAGATCGGAATACTAGAAACTGGTAGACTGGGATGCAAAGCATGCTTTACCATTGTCTTCTTTTCTACTGCTCCAGTATATTTTTCACATCTACAAATTATGCAAAGGGAACAAAAGATTTTTCTACTATTTTGCCTCCCTTCAGGCAAAATATTTTATGCAAACAATTCCACTTTACATTTTAACTGTTAAGTTATTCAGAGGACTGAAATGTTCCTCTAACAGGATGAGATTCCTCTTCTCTTTTCTCATCCTTAAAGAACAATCACTCTAATTAAAATAATGCTAATCATAATCATTAATATTCTCTGGTTTGGCAATCTAATATAGTCTAATATTGCACACATAATAATTAACCAAACTGAAGCATAATTCTACCCTTGGTTCAAAGGATAATACATTCATACCTGTCAAGAATCCCAGATTGGCTGGGAAATCCTGTATTATAGCGTGCGTTCCTCTCCTTTCCCAGTGCCGTCCCATATTTAGAATGGTGGGGAAAGGGGTTACTGCACACGCACACGCATGCATAACATATCTGTGAATGCGCAAACGTGTTCTGCACATGCACAATGGAGTTTTTCCTGCGCATGCGCACCCGGGCTGGAGCAGTTCCCATATTTTCTGGAGCAGCACTTTGACGGGTATGAATACAGTACAATACTTGATTCTAGGATGAGAGAAAAGGCCATAGAGCTTTCATAAGAACATGTTATTTGCCTGTAACTGTGATTCTTCAGGTGGCCATCTGTGAATCACACACATGATTTGTTCTCTGTGTGTGCAGAAGTGTCAGAACAGCCCTTCCTGCCAACCCCTCTTATTGCCTTTCCCCACTCCCAATCCAACTTAGCATGACTTTGTTAGCATAGAAGTTACACTTGATCCACAATTACATCCTGTAGCACATCACCCCTCATAAGCTTTACTATGTCTACTTAACTAAGGTCTCCTAAATCTACCACATCAAAAGTCAAATGTGACAGGTGCTCCGTTTTGCTACCTCCTATGTCTGTTCTCTTTCTAAAGCTGGAGATAATACTTGCTAAATTCAAGCTTTCTTGCTTTGATGATATACCTAGAATGAGAATTTTCAGACCTTCTCAAATTCCTTGAGTCCAGGTGACAGCATGATGGGAAATGCACCCCTTCCTCATCAAATGCCCTATAAAATTTGAGAACAGTCTGTGCAAATCTTCCTCTTCTTCCTTTGAGAAGCAAATCACATGCATACAAAAAGAACGGATGATTATTAAAAAAGATACAAACATCCTCTCTCACTCATCTAATCCTTTACAGTTGCTGAAGTTACTCCTGCCTCCATCCAGGCAACTCCCATCCACCACATGTGAATAACCTTTCAAAAACGGTTTTCTCTGCCCTGTTTCTCTAAATCAGCATTTCCCAAACTATGTTACACTGAACACTGGTGGACGTCAAGTCCCAGAAGCCTAAGTCAGTACATTGGCTGATCAGTGCCTTGGGGGATTGACTTTGGCTTCTGGGAATTGAAGTCCGAGAAAGCAAAGATTAGGAAACACTGCTCAATCATTAATGTTTTTAGCCCCCAAAATGTGTGAGGATCACAGAAAGCGAACCCCCATCCAAGGAATACACAATCTAAACAGCCAAAGCAATAATACTTACAACAACCAGAAATATTGAGAAGTAACACAAACAAAGGAAACTTTGGCACCATATGGAAAGGTATAACATTCTCTCTCTTTTTGCACTAAGGCTAATTTTAGTAGTTTTTTTAAAAAAATTATTGCAGAAAGTTTGTGTGTTGGTTATTGATAAAGTCCCTTGGCTCCAGGCTAGCAGAAAAAGAAAACTTCTGTGAGTCTTTGAAATTGATAGGTAACAAGAACAGTGCTGGCAGCACTAGCAAACAGTAAACCGAGAATAACTTTGGCAAACATTCTGCTTGTCAGTAGGCTGATTTCTAGGCATATCAGAATTTAATTAAGCAGATTTTGTGAAAATAATTATTAACTAGAAGTAACTCTTAATAGTAGAGGTAAAGGTCACCCTTGCTAGAAAGTCAGTCATATCTAACTCTAGGGTTCGGTGCTCTTCTCCATTTATGGCCAAAAAGCCAGCACTGTCTGCATCTGTAGACACATACTATTTCATAAGCCAACTGCTGTACTGAGAAATGTGACTCACCACCCCCCCCAAAAAAAATATGTGGGGTGCAGCTGCTTGTGTGAGTATATTGTGTGTTTAGTAGATCTCTAAAAACATTGAATCTATAACAACTCTGTCAGGATTTTTTCCCTATTACTGTCACATGCTGCTTGCTTTCAAATTATGAATGCACAACATCTGTGAAGTCTGCATTTAAATTAATCTTGACAATCTACAAAAGCTCTTTAAAATTCTGATGGTTAAACAGTTAAAATTGGTAGAGCACATTTCTTCAAAGAAAAAACATCCCTGAGAACATCTGTCCATCCCACCAGAGCAGACCGGAGAGGCTCTCTTATTGTGCCATCTGCTAGAGAGGCTCGTCTCTCTAACACGAGAAGGAGGGTCTTCTCAGTGTCTGCTCCAGCCCTATGAAACCTCCTACCAATTGTGCTGCGTCTCAAGACAGAGTTGCTGTCTTTCAGGAAAGGGCTAAAAACCTGGCTGGCAAAGCAGATGTGGGGCACCAGCGATGTGGTGACCCCTGCCTGCTGGCTGATTTAGTAAGAACACTCTCTCCCTCTTTTAATCTCTTTTAATCTGTAAGGGTTGGAGTAATTTTTGGTGGCAGTTTTAATGGGTTTTTTATTGGTTTTTAAAATGTGATTGGTTTTATTTTCTGTGAGCCGCCCAGAGTCTTTGGAGTTGGGCAGCAACATAAATCAGAAAAATTAGAAATAAATAAATCCTGTTAGTTTAGCAGCATTGAGAATGCTGAGAGCATTGCAGGAAATTCCTTAGACTGTTTCCTGAAATGGTGACCTCATATGAAGATAGGATGGGAATTTCATTGAACCTTTAAACACAAGTTGCATAATGAGAGTTATAGGACCTGTGGGGAATCCAATCCCAAACCTCTGACTCCAGACAGTTATATAAACCACTGAACTATCCATCTATTGTACTTTAAAACTACCCCTTAGATCAGGAGCTCTCAACTTTTTCAAGTTGGGGGCCAGGTCACGCTCCCTTGAACAGTTGAGGGGGCTGGACTGGTGTTTACAGCTGCTGTAAATGATTCTGTGGACGATTCCACTGGCAGCAAAGGCTGGAGTGAGGGCGGGGGCCAAATTATTTGGCACTATGGGCTGGATCCAGCCCACGGGCCATAGGTTGAGAACCCTTGTCTTAGATATTTAATATACTTCAGACATTCCACTAGAGTTGTCAGAATTGGCTTAATAGCACACCACACACTCCTGAGTCTTATTCCAATACTGCATCTGGCACTGACATCAGAATACCCCATGTATTACCATTTTTGGCAAACACAATACTATTTCATAAGCAAACTACTGAGACACGTGGAATCATACCACCACCACCAAATGTGGGGTGCAGCTGTTTGTGTGAGTATATTGTATGTTTAGTAGATCTCTAAAAACATTGAATCTATAACAACTCTGTTGGGATTTTCCCCCTATTACTGTCACATGCTGCTTGCTTTCAAATTATGAATGCACAACATCTGTGAAGTCTGTATTTAAATTAATTTTGACAATCTGCAAAAAACGCTCTTTAAAATTCTGAAGGTCAAACAGTTACAATTGGTAGAGCATATTACTTCAAAGAAAGAAAAAATAAAGATAAGTTTTCATACTTATATTCCAGTTCTGAGGTCAATCTTTTGTTTGGGTCCGTAATCTTTTTTTTTTTTTTGGGGGGGGGGGGGAGTGAACCATTTCCACCACCCAAACTAGTGTAAACTACTATGAAGAAATAACAGCATAATGTAATTTCAAAAGTAATTTGTTGTAAAGTTTTCCAATCAAAATTCAGATCCATTAGAAATGTTCACATATTTAAATAGTAAAATTATAAGTTACACAAATAGCCATATTCTAGAGCTAGGAAATAGAGATGCAAATGTATGATGACTAAGCTGATGACTGAAAATAGTTAAGTGGAATGTGGTGGTAGTACATGCATTGATAATGGGACAATCTACATGTGTGCACTGTGCCTGCCTGCAAGCTGTATACAACATGAGAAGGTTTTTAGAAATCCTATCAACTGAATAGAATGTAACCATATACTGTAGGTGCTTGGTTTTGCTCATGTAATAAAATCTCTGTTTATGTTTATTTGATATGTACCCCACCCTATTCAGCACGTGGCTGACTCAGGGCAGCTAATAACATATAAATAACCCCAAGGTATCCCAAGGGGTTTACATACAGGATACAGAATTCAAAATACAATAATAAATACAATATTCAAAAATACAACATAGCCAAAGGCCCAGATACAATATTACAAGTTACAACACAAAGTAAAAAACAGCATATCATAGAAAAACCATAATAATGCTAGCTCAAAAATCCCCTGCTCCACACACCCCAACCCCAGGCAAGTCCAGAAAGAAAGAAGCAGAAGTGCTGACGTCTCATATGACTATGAGATCTGTGAAGATTAGAATTGGAGCATTCAGCTGCTGCATAATAAAATGAAGATTACAAATCCTACTGGTGCAACATTTCTTTCAACACTGACACAGCAAAAATGATCTTAAATTCAAAAGTATTGAACAAAATAATGTGGACCACAATAGAAGAATTGCTCCAAAGGAAAGTGTTTTAGACTTTTAGCATAGGCACCATGTTTTCCATGTGACTCAATGAAGACATTGGTCTGTTACGTGTTTGTGCAATTGACTGGATTTCATATTCAGTATAAGTTTTTAATTATTCATTTCAGTAGTCATGGCTGGCCATTATTGTTAGTGTGTTGGAGATTCTATTGGAAAACTCATCTGTAGGATTATATCTGTAAGGTAATATCCTTGTGTAGTTTCAGAAACAGCATAATAAAGGATGTAAAGCACACCTGATCCCCATCTACTTGCTGGTATATAAAGGCTATTTTTTCTTCTTTTTTATTAGTAGCTGAGTAGACATATAGTTGTTTGCATTTTAATGCCTACTGAAGTTATGTGGTTTCTAGACAATCCTCAAAGGCAGTCTGAGTGAGTTGTGAAAAGCAGACTCTGGTGAGGATAACTGTTGTTTTTTCCAGCTTCAAGACTGACAAGAGAGCATTTGTAAGAATTTTAAAAACCTGAATACTGCCATAGTTTTGCACTCACAGTTTGCAGCTGTTAAGCTTGCAGCAAGTAATCCCATAATGCTTTGTATCTGTTTAAAGCATACCTGTCAAGTATCCAGTTTTTCCTGGGAAAAGCTCTTATTTTTACCCCTCTTCCCGCCCCCTCCCATTTTATTAATTTCCCCATAATATCCCTTATTATTATAAAAAAAAATTTAAAAATCCTCACAGGCGAAGCTGCAGTATGTTTTTCCGGCCACCAGAGGTCACTGTGTGGCAGGCTTTTTGCTTGTGGAAGGGGAGAGAGAGAAGGTGCTGGGGGCGTTCTGTAGTTTCTCTTTCATTTCCCTTCCCTGCCACATGGTCATTATGGAGGCTTTGTTTTTGCTGCTGCTGCTGTTCGGAGCCACCATGGGATGGGGAGTCTACTCTAGAGGTGAGCGATATTTCATATATGCAGGGGCAAATCAGTGAGAGACTTCTCTCTCACTCTCATGCTTTTTTTCAGCTGTTTCTGCCCAGCCTCCTGGCTGGAGGCTTCCGTTTCTGTTCTAGAGTTAACTTGGGATGGGTGGGGTGGGGGGGATGGTGCTTGATCTATGAGAGAGAGAGCACCCCACCTTCTAACAAACCATCTGGAGGGAGATTAACTCCTCAGCTGCTGGGAGGCTTCTTGGAAACTACAGAGGTTGCTTTTTACTTCTTTACTAATTCCCTTCCTTAAGCTGGATCCAACATTCTCAGGTGTTGGTGCTTCATTTGGTTGCAGTGAGAAACAAATAGATTGGTTAATTTGGGGAGATTAATCCCTTGGGGGGTGGGGGGTGGAGTGTCTAGCCATGTGCAGGTCTAGTTCATTAAAGCCAAGCAGTTGGTAACCCTAGGGGGTTGGTTTACTATTCTGCACTTTCTTTGCTTCCCAGAAAATAATAATAATTTAAAATGCATAAGGTAAAGGTAAAGGTTTCCCTTGCTTGAAAGCCAGTCGTATCCAACTCTAGGGTTCAGTGCTCATCTCTGTTTCAAAGCCAAAGAGCCAGCACTGTCTGCATCTGCAGATGTTTCCGTGGTCATGTGGCAGGCATGACTAGACGCCAGAGTACACGGAACGCTTTTACCTTCCCACCAAAGTGGTCCCTATTTATCTACTTGCAATTTCTTGCTTTCGAACTGCTAGGATGGCAGGAGCTGGGACAAAGATGGGAGCTCATTCCGTCCTGCAGTACTTGGGAATCGAACTGCTGACCTTCTGCCTCCCAGTCAGCATCTTAGTCACTTAAGCTACTGAGTAAACAAGAAAGAAAACAAAACAAAAGTTCCCCAAGAAGATGGGGAAAGGGTTCTTTGCCCCACACAGCTTTGTGCCCATTGCATCTACAATACCATCTAGCCATCTTATTTTTGGCCACCCCCTTCTTTTGTTCTCCATCTTTCCCAGCATCAAGGCTTTCTCAAGTGAATCCTCTCTTCTCATTTGATGTCCAAAGTACTTTAGAGTCATCTTTACTATTTGACCTTTAATGAGCAGTCATGGTTGATTTCTTCTAGGATCGACCTATTTCTAACACCACATTTCAAAGGCATCTATTTTTCTGCGCTCAGCTTTCCTAATGGTCCAGCTCTCACACCCATACATTACCACCGGGAATACCATTGCTTTGACTATGCAATTTTTTGTTTGCAAGGTGATGCCTCTACTTTTAACTATGTTCCCCAGGTTTCTCATAGCTTGTTTCCCAAGCATCAATTGCCTTTTTATTTCACGGCTGCAATCACCATCTGCAGAGATCTTTGATCCTAAGAAAGTAAAATCTGCCAGTCGTATCCAACAGCCAATCAGCAGGCTGTTTCCTGCCGACAAAAGTAACTCCTTTCCACATTGTATTTATGCTGGTGTCTGTTTGTAAGTGGTGTACAGTTTAGTTCTGTCTATTTTGTCATACCGTTCAGTTGTTCAGTCTATAAAATGTTTTAGTCTCAGAAAGCAAGTAACACAGTACCATCTTGCAATCATCATTTACCTGAGATATTTATTCTTCCTGCTTTTTTGCAACCAAGTTGAAGTAAACTCCTGTTTTATTGTTTTTGTCATCTACCTAATAATTTTATTTCAACACGAACATGGTAAGTAAACATTCTGTTTCCTTCTGCTAAAGTTGTTCCTGGGTATTTATTCAATAACTGAACTAAGAAGAAAGAAAAGAGGGAAAAAGGGCTTGCATTTCAAAATATTCAACCTTATTCTTTTGGGGCACACTAGTTGTACCATTCTGCAAAAATTATCCAACGTATTATGGGCACAGATGCCAGGAAATTGCCCAGAGATTGATCTGAAATTAATCAGAGAGAATTAAAAGGTGACACTATTTGAAATGCAAGCATTTTTTGAGATTTCCCCCTCTCCCCTTCCAGGCAGTCAGCTAAAAAGAAGAAAGAGGTTCTGTGGTTTTTTTAACTGACTTGTGTTCTAGTTGTCATTATGGCTTTATCAGAGAAAAGTGAATTACTAGAAAGGTTGCCAAGATTGGTTCCCCATTATTTTGAGCACTGGCATCACAGAATGAAGTGTGAATTAAAGAACACATATAAAAACTAGACCTTATGGTGATGAAAGGCCTAAATGGGATGAGATGGATGTAGCTGCCCAGACACTAATCTGCCACAATTTAAGTGACCATCAGTTTGATTATGTGAAAACATGTAAATCTGTCAAGGACATTATTGATAACCTACAGGCAGCTTTTGGAGTTAAGGCTCAATTACCTAAGATGTCTCTATTTACAGATTTAGCACATTTAAAACTGAACAGCAAGCAAAATTACAAAAAGCACATCTCTGCATTCTTAAGGGGCACACCAATCTCAATCTTGTTGGTTTTAAATTAACAGATAGCCAGAGGGAATAGATACATTTTAATATTTGCTGATGATTTCTCTAGGTATTGTGTTACCTATCTACTGAAAGAGAAAAGTGAAACTCATAATACGCTCAAAAATACATCACTTTGGTGAACCACAAATTTGAAAGGAAACCCAAATCCCTACAAACTTCAATTGTGAATATCTATCATACCAAATATAGTACACCAATTCTTAGAAGAACAGGGCATGCTGCACAGAAGGGACGTGCGATGGCAAAATGGCTGCCGCGTGCTTTGCTGGCCCCGCCCCTGAGGCACGGGCACAATGGAATGGAGAGGGGGTGTGGCCGGCTTCCCCTTTATAAGGGGTGGCCGAGCCAACGGCCCCGCTCTCTTTAAATTCAGCTGGGCCCTAGGCGCGTTTGCCATACCCAGCTGACCTTCTGCTCTGTTGAGGGCTCTGAATGGGCTTGCTCTGGAGCTTTTGCAGCAGTTTCACTGTGCCCCATACTCCCCCGCCAGCTCCTTGCCCGGAAACGGACCAGGGCTGCGGGTCGCTCTGTGGCGGGTACCGCCCGCCTTACCGGCGAGCTTTCCGCAAGCTTTCTTGGCTGGCAAGGGCTTCCATCCTCTGCGGGCCTGCGCTCCGCTGCCTCCCACCCAAGAATGGGCAGCAGCCGTGGGTTGCAGCCCACCTTGCCAGCTCACTTCAGTGAGCTTCTCCGCAGGCGAGGGCCCTCATCCTCGCACGGGCCTCTGATGCGTACATCGTTCGGTGCAGGCCCGGCCTACCTTCACAGCGGGCCCGGGTTCGGCCCCCTGCTTTCCTAGGCACACATTGCACCAAAGAAGAAGGCTACCTCCAGCGGGCCCCCTGCGGCCCGTCACTCCCACACAGCGCCACCCAGACCCACAGTGGCCCCTGCGCCGGCACCACAGCTTGTGCCTCCACCATGCCGCAGGGCATGCAGGGCGGCCAGCGCTCAGCCCTTGGATGAGGGCCCTGGGCACTTGGGTGGTGCCCCGGCTAGGGAACCCTCAGTTCATACGGCCCCTCTGGGTGAACAGCCAGTGCCCGCCGGGCCCTCACAATTTCTTCCACCTCCAGTGCCCAGCGACCCAGCCCACTCTCCATTCGAGGCTCACTTCGTGGCCTGGGAGTGAGCCGCTGGCCTACAGCAGGGGCCACTTGGTCAGCCACACAGCTCGGCACACCCCAGGATGCCTTGCCGCCAGCCTTGGTCGACTCCCGGCTGGCGCGGCTTGAGGTGGCCCTGCTTTCTAGGCCCGCAGGCGGTGCACATCCCAGTGCTGCTGGCGCACCGCCGCGGCATCCCGGGGCCAGCGATGGACGTCTCCCCTCGGACTACAAGGCGGGCAGAGCTCTAGTTCATTCCTGAGCTCCGGCGCCCCTACCCTGCTGGAACCACCAGCGGGGGTGGGGGGTAGCGACTGGTGAGTATGGCAGTCAAGTTAGACCCACTACCACACAAACTAGTTCTCAGCCTGCGCCCACTGCTTGGCCGTGGCCCTCCATTCAGGTACCTCAGTCTGTGGCACCTGTCGTACCTCCCATTATGGCAGAGCAGGCACAGGCCGGGGGATGGAGGGCACCTTACCCTCCACCACCGCCGGCCTCAGCAACGGCCGGCCTGCAACTGCCCTACCCGGTATGGCCTTATGGCCTGCCTACTAACACCGGATACCATACCATGTCTATTTTGGCATTGCCCACCACTGGGGTCATTCTCCCCCTGGGCGATCACTTACTCCCTGCCAGCAGAGACAAGATCTGGTGCAGGGAATACTTTGACCTGTTCAGCCTGTTGAACAGGGAGCCCACGGTGGAGGAGAATGAGAAAGAGGATGACAGGGACAAGGAGTTGGTCCGTCGTCGCAAACCACCACGCACTTGGGCCAACTGGTTGCCTGCATACCTTATTTATGCAGTGGTCTCCATACGGGCTTGTCCCGATTTGGCTATCCCCCTGCTCCAATATCTCAATATCATTTATCGAGCATATGTGGACAACCTGGGTCAATCGTGGTTGGCGTACGATGAAGAGTTTCGCATGTGGGCCGCGCCTCACCTGGAGATGCGCTGGGACGAGCCCAACCAGCTTTTGTGGCTGTATTACATGACCCCGTCCCGCCCGGCCACGTGCAACCGGTTCCATTCGGGCCACGCCGTACAGCACCCTGGCCCCGCACAATCACCCCGCTCGGCGGTGGGGCAGGGGGTTCCAGTACACCTGTTGTGCTGGAGCTACTCGTCTGCGGCTGGATGGTCCCGCAAAAAGTGCAGGTATAGGCATGAATGCTCTATCTGCTCCGGGCCTCATTCGGCCACCGCCTGCACGAGGTCCGGGGGATCCCGCGGCAGGGGCAGAGGACAGCAGGGCCCCGGCCGGGTCAACGCTGACCCTGTGGCAGCTAACAAAGGCCCCCTCCCCGATTAAGCTGGATGTTTTGGCGCATTGGCTTTGCGTTTACCCTAAGCGGGTGGATGCAGAATATATCTGGGCTGGTTTTTGCGAGGGGTTTTGCATCCCTTTCATGGGGGTGCGCTCACCCCAAGATGCCCCTAATTTGCTTTCTTTAAAGGGGCTGGAACACGTTGCTCAGAGCAAAATATTCAAGGAGGTGCATGAGGGTCGGGTTGCAGGTCCCTTTGACGCACCTCCCTTTCCCAATTTGAAGGTATCGCCCCTGGGTTTGGTTCCTAAAGAGGTTCCAGGTGAATTTCGTTTGATTCACCATTTGTCATACCCCGCTGGTAAATCTGTGAACGATGCCATACCGGACGAGCTTTGTTCGGTTCGATACGCTTCGTTCGACCAGGCGCTCAACATGGTCAGGGCCTGTTGCCGGGGGGCGCTGATGGCCAAATGCAACATAAAGTCAGCCTTTCGCCTCCTGCCTGTTCACCTGGACGATTTTGAGTTACTAGGTTTCCGTTTTTAGGGGCAGTATTTTGTAGACAAGGCCATGCCCTTCGGATGCTCTGTCTCTTGCTCTGCGTTTGAGCGTTTCAGTTCATTCTTGCATTGGGCCTTCATCCGCCACTCGGGGGTCAGTTCAGTGTCACACTACCTGGACAATTTTTTGTTCAGGGCCGCTGCCACGACAGGTGAATGTGCGCACCTATTGGTAACTTTTCAGGAGCTCATGGCTGAATTAGGGGTGCCACTGGCTCCTGAAAAGACTGAGGGACCTGTAACCAAATTAGTCTTTCTGGGAATTGAGATTGACACTGTCGCTCAGACCTCCAGGCTGCCCCAAGACAAAGTAACCCGCATTTCAGAGGCTATTCGATCATTGCTAGCTAACCTCAAGGCATCCCACCATGACCTCCAGGTGCTTCATGGGTACCTCAACTTCGCTTGTAGGGTCATTGCCCCGGCCGGGCTTTTGCCAGGCACCTGTGCGACGCCATGGTTGGGTTATCCAGGAAGCATCACAGGGTCCAATTGACTAGGGGTACCCGGGATGACCTGCAGGTGTGGTTGGGATTCCTCTTGGGCTTTAATGGGGTTTCATTTTGGTGCGAGGAGTGCGTAGCCGCCCCCAGATTCCAGGTTCAGTCGGATGCGTCCGGAGCGTTTGGCTATGGGCTGTACTTCAATGGTCACTGGTCATATGGTAGGTGGCCGGAGTCTTGGCAGGGCACTGCCATACTCCGGGACCTTACCTTCCTGGAATTCTTTCCTATTTTGGGGGCGCTCCTCCTATGGGGCGAGGCCTGGACTAACTCAGTAGTCCATTTCTGGTGCGACAATGCAGCCGTTGTCCACATCATCAATTCCCAGACATCCCGCTCCCCTAGGGTGATGGCCATGGTCCGTTATTTTGTGTTGTGTGCATTGCGCCTCAACATACTGTTTAAGGCTAGGCACGTCCCGGGTATCAATAATGATATTGCTGAAGCTTTGTCTCGCCTACAGATAGATTGGTTCCGGACCCTGGCGCCGGAGGCCAACGACCTGCCTTTACCAATCCCGGCCGAGATGTGGAGGTTTGGCATGGGGAAGTGAACCGGGCCATCAGTCTGTAGCTGGCTAGCAGCACCCATAAGGCGTATGCTGTCACGCACAGGGCTTTTGAGGCGTTTCGCCATGAGGCTTTCCTTCCTCCTGTTTGGCCTGTCCCTGTCGATCACCTCTTGCAGTTCATGGTCCACCTGCATGCTGGTGGCTTGGTGCCCAGGACCATTGCAGGCCATCTATCAGCATTGGCCTTTTATGCGAAGGCTAATGGTATTGCGGATGTCACGTCGGATTTTATAGTCCGGCAAGTTTTGGAAGGGTGGGCTCGTGAACGCGGCCCTCATCCTGATGCTCGACGCCCGATTTCCCCTGACATGTTACTGCAGCTGGCCAGAGCTTGGCCGGTTGTCTGCAGGGATTCTTATGAGGCCTGCCTATTCCATGCAGCTACCACACTGGCATTCTTTGCTGCCCTTCGGGTCAGTGAGCTGGTTGCTGGCTCCCGCAGTGATACCTCCCACAGGGCATTGGAGCTGGCTGATGTCTCCGTTACCCATGAATGGTTGTGGCTTTCCATTCATTTTTCCAAAACCGACCAGCTTGGCAGGGGCAGCACACTCATGCTGTACACGTGTAGCAACCCAGTTATCTGCCCGGTCAGGGCTCTTGGTGCCTTCTTGACATTGCGCGGGGATGAGCAGGGGCCCTTTTTCTGTCATTTGAATGCCCTCCCCTTGACCAGGTACCAGTTTTGGCGGGTTACCAGTGCGGCATTGGTTGGGTTGGGCTTGAAGGGGGTTTGTTTTGGGACCCATTCTTTCAGGATTAGCGCATCATCCACTGCAGCGGCATGTGGTTACAACAAGGAGGCTATTCGCGCCATGGGGAGGTGGGATTCTGGTCGCTTCTGTTCGTACGTGTGGCCTCTGTCCCAGTAGCACTTTGCTTGTGCATTTTTCTTTCTCCTTTCTTGCAGCTCCTGCACATACCCGGCTGCCCGCAAGGGTGTGGATTGTCAGGCACAGCTACGTCTACTGGGCAGCCCGCCATGCCGCGTCCACCTTCTGGGGGTCACACCTGGGCATTGGCGCGGTGGATCTGCTCTGATGGTTCGGCTTCCGTGGCATGCATTGGCATGCGTTGATCCCGTTCCTCAGGTCCCTGAGCGATCAAGGTCCGCCGGATGTCCTGGTCGCACACCTGGGTGGCAACGATTTGGCCCAGGTCACAGGTTTGGACTTGGCATGTGCCATCCATAGGGATCTTGCCCTGTTGGGTCAGTCCTGGCCACAGGTGTGGATCATTTGGTCCCAGATGGTACCTCGAGTGTCCTACCGGGGCGGCCTGGACCCTCGCAGCATTGACCCGCAGTTCAGTCAACAGGGCGGTGGCCCATTACCTGTACGCTAATGCGTTGGGGACAGTGCCCACACCCTTTGTTACGCATACAAGACCGCAGTCTGTATCGCGCGGACGGGGTGCATTTGTCAGCAGGAGGCATGGACCTCTTCTTGTCCTCATTGCAAACGGGCCTGTTGACCGTTTGCAGTCATGGTGGGGCGGTGAGTCGGTGAACTCCTCCCCGTGTGGCGGATAGCACTGGTTAGGAGCAACTGCATTACTACTTAATAGGGCAAATCCATTTGGTTGGCCACAGTGAGGACAAGGTTAGCCAAACTTGTACGGCCAGCCAAATGACTTATATAGTTTAACACCCATAGTGGGTCACACGTTTCTGCTGAAGCCAGTTGTTGATGGAGCCTCTCAATTGTTACCACAGTAACAAGTGGTGAGAGGCAGTTAATTAGGGTTCTAATTGGATTTGCCCCTTACCAGTGCTATTTCGGCCCGTTTGATCCTTAACCGTTGTTAAGGTAGGACCATTTTTGAATTAAATAAATGTGGCCCAATTTTCAAAACAATATTTGTGTCTGTGTCGTTATTGGGATGTGGGTACAGCAAAGAGAAAACTTTGATGAGACCTTTACTCCAGTTGTAAAACATAGCACAGTAATAATTCTGAGCATAGCAGCATCAAAAAATATGCAAGTCAAACATCTTGATGTCAAGTCTTATATGGTGAAACCCACAGAGAGGCTGTACCTGAAAAATCACCAGGATTTATTTACCAGAAGCAGCCCCAGTTTGTTTGCAAACTGAAGAAAGGCCTCAAACAGGTTGTAAGCGCCTCAAATGAGAAACTAAATAAAATATTGATTCAACAGGGATTTAAGGAAGTAGATGCAGTAAATGCTTCTTCACCAGAAACAAAGGCAGAGACTTAAGCTTTAGTCTGTCTATCCTTTCTCTTATCACACTAGATTATACACTTGACATGGTTTAAGAAGAAGTGCTCCCTGAAATGATGAAAGAAGTCTGTTTTCACAGTGTTTGAATTCCTTAGCTATGTATCTTGCATTGAACATGTTTTGTTCTGTGACTGGTTACTTGGCAAATGTGATTGCTGAAATGGAAATCCACTGTGGAAAAGAAAACATAAAATCAGAAGAAACATTTATTCCCTTAATGTCTAGTTGGAACCTCATCCATTTAGCCAGTGGCAGCAGAACCCTACAAAAGCAAAACAGGGATATCAAAGAGTGGAGGTGGGATGTGTAAGCTCACATAAGACTATTCAAAGTTACATGTGCATTGTACCAGGATCTTTCATCCACCGTATTAGGTCTTATAAATATAGATGGTTGTGTCTATGTGGCTGCTTTGTTGATTTCCAGCAGTGTCATTCCTCTCAAAAAAAAAAAGCCACAGAAGTAACTAGAATGTGTGGAATGGGCACAAGCAAGAAGAGGTAATGGGATATTAAATAGCTCAAAATACATCTTGACTGCAGCTGCCATTCTACTTGGGAAATTATTGAGGTAAAACTGAACATCATTTGTTCTACTTCCCCAACCCAAGATAACGAATGCCCCTTCACGTCCTAAGAACACAGATTGTTCAATCTCGGTGTACATGTACAGGTATGCATATTATGTTTGATAGGAAACTATGGGCTGCTTAGTAGAAGGAGAGTGAAGCTTTATGAAGAAAGGATTAACAGTATTTGGATGTACTTTGTCCTTACAAAAAATACCCAGAATGAATCAGGAATGCACAAAGTTTTACTAGCCCATTTTGCCAATGTCAGTGCTACCAGACAGATGTCTGAAGTTCACAATGGCTAAAGGCTTTAAAATAAGTCTACTAAGGACATCAGACAGACTCCATGGTTCAGACAGACCCAGTGTGCAACTTGGGGGTCCTCGCGACTGCTGCTCGAAGAACAGGTGGCGGCCATGGCCAGGAGGGCTTTTGCCCAACTTTGGGTGATTCGCCAGTTGTGCCCGCTTCTGTACCGGGACTCCTTGCTCATGGTCACTCATGCTCTGGTCACCTCCAGACTAGACTATTGCAATGCGCTCAATATGGGGCTGCCCTTAACGACCATCTGGAGGCTGCAACTGGTCCAGAATACGGCTGCTAGGGTTGTGATGGGGTGTGGGTGTTATGCCCATGCCTAGCCACTACTTCAGGAGTTGCACTGGTTGCCAGTTTGCCTCCAGGTGCAATTCAAGGTGCTGGTTATGACCTTTAAAGCCCTATATGGTAGTGGGCCAGGTTACCTGAGAGTGTCAGTCCACCCAACTAGAGCGGACCGGAGGGGCTCTCTTGTTGTACCATCTGCCAGAGGGGCCCATCTCTCTAGCACAAGGAGGAGGGCCTTCTCCGTGTCCGCACTGGCCCTCTGGAACCTTCTGCCAACAGAGTTACATCTCCAAACGGAGTTGCTGCCCTTTAGGAAGGGTCTTAAAACCTGGCTGGCGGGGCAGGTATGGGGACTTGATGGAGGTGTGATGCCTGCCCGCTGGCTTATTTAATAAGCAGAATCCTCTCTCTCTCTTTCTTTTTAAAGTATAGAGTGGGTGGTTTTATCTGTTTTTAGGAATGAGGTGGGTGAGTTTGTTAGGGATGGGGTGGGTGGGTTTTTATTTATGTGGGAGTTTTATCTGTTTTTATTGTATGTGAGCTGCCCTAAGTCGGGCTTGCTTGAGTGGGCAGTGCATAAATCTAAAAGTTAAATAAAAATTAAAAAATTAAATAGTTTGGAGCCACAATAAATTATTAAGCCCACTCAGAAAGTGTTTGTACTGTATGAAAGTGAAACAAGATCAGGCTACAGGTATGTAAGTGCAAGTTGAAATGCTGTTGAATAAACTTGGAGTGCTAACTTCGGAGGTCCCTCATGTTTCGAGAATAAGGGTATCTGAAGAAACATCAAGATATTAGATTTAGATGGTTGATCCAAAGAGACTCCAATTAAAATCTGGAAGGCTGTACCTTGAGAAAAGGTGTGTGTGCTAAACCTCCTGGACACATCTAAGTCAGTGAGGAGTTCTGGAGGATTGCAGTAGTCAAGCACAGCCAGATCCTCCATGCTATTAGACTTAAAGAACAAATATCAGGGTAGAATAGATTGCTATTATCTAGGGAAAGTAGATGTAACCTGATTGACAATCATTTAAGCTCCTCATCAAGCAATGGAGAAAAACTGCAGATAATATTTGCCTCAGCCATCATGACCCAAAATCCTGCTGAGATGCTACTCTATGCAATGGGAAGAGCATCACTGTCAGCCAGAGAATGCCATTGATTAAAGATTTCTTGTTTCAATTTAGAATGTACATAGCTCACACACAATGACAACTATTTGCAATCACCTGAAAACTGAAAAAGTAAAGTTTTAATCAAAAGCAATCTGCTGCTGGCAATGACATAGTTCCTATTGCATAGGCAGAATCTGACCAACAAAATTTCAGTCATATTGTAATTAGGATGCAGTTGGATTGTCCAGTCTTATTTTTGTGAGAACTCTTAATATCAAGGGGAATGGAGGAAAAATAATAGAGCAGGAGCCTGGAGCAATTGAGGAAAAAGGCAACCCTGCATGAGTTGTGTTGTGCAACTTGCTGGAGCAGAAACACTTCTGTTGTGTTTTGAAAGGTGTGTCAAACAAATGATCAGTCTGAATGTCTAGAGAGACTTTGTATAGTAGGATGGTGCTGGTACCATTAATGCCCAGGGCTGTGTCTGCAACTGAGGAAGTCAGCTTGGATATTTTTCCTCACATAGAAGATGTACTACTACATGCTAGATGTGATTCTGGTTACACCACTCCCACAAACATTTAGTTACCATCATAGACATGTTGGAATTTGCACTGCCCTGCTAGTTGTAGAATACTACAACATTATTGTAAAGCATGGCTTGTACAATTTGGCAGATGAGGAGACATTGATACCAGAAGGCACCAAGAACTGTAAGTATTCAAATGCATGGATGTGGATGTGGGTTTTTTATAAGGTTTTTATAATGTTTTTTATGTATTTTTAGAATTTTTGTAATGCCGCCCTGAGTCGGGTTCTGCCTGAGTGGGCGGCATATACAAATATGACTATAAATAAATAAATAAATAAAAATTTATGTGTGGCCTGACTACCTGGCAAGACAATGTACAACATATTATGAATATGAAACAATGTGCTACTCAACCCATTGTGTCTGTTGTCATGAAAGGTTGTACAGTATTCCTCTGCAGACAGTGAAAGGAAGAACCAATGCATATCAATGCATACATTGAAAATGCACAGAGGAGTTTACAGGTTCTTTCTGACTTGTTTGAATGTCTTGATAAGCCAATGTTACAGGCGTCTAATACGTCAGCCTTGATGTCCAACAGCACCTACATGTTCTACATGGGAACTATGTAAAATGTTAGGAACAGGAGTAGTTTACTTTGAGATAGAGTGTCATTGCCCTGGCAATTAGGTACATGACTCTTGCAAATGATTGAGTTTGTAGGTGACAGATGAAGATTTTGTGTTTATCTTGATCCGTAATCTGTCTAGTAAGATCAGAGTAGTACACAACAGTTGTGGAGGGTGGAATTAGAAAAGTTCCATATCAGCCACTAATTGATAAAAGGATTAATTGTTGTACAGTATTTTGTCATTTTCAGTGTCTTTCCTCTAGTTCTCTGTCACCATGGTATGCTTTATCATCAGTGCACTGCATGGGCAATATTCATCAAAGGAAAGGTCTTCAATAGTGAAACAGATACAGTATCTGGCACCAACCCTGATAATTTTAATCCAGTATGTCATCAGGCCCCATCCCCACCCCAGAGGGAGGAAGCATCCAGGGAAGAAAAGCCTGGCAGAAACCATTGAGGGTAAGAGGCCTATTCCAAAGGCCCCATCCCCACCCCAGAGGGAGGAAGCATCCAGGGAAGAAAAGCCTGGCAGAAACCATTGAGGGTAAGAGGCCTATTCCAAAGGCCCCATCCCCACCCTAGAGGGAGGAAGCATCCAGGGAAGAAAGGCCTGGCAGAAACCATTGAGGGTAAGAGGCCTATTCCAAAGGCCCCATCCCCAACCCAGAGGGAGGAAGCATCCAGGGAAGAAAGGCCTGGCAGAAGCCACTGAGGGTAAGAGGCCTATTCCATTGCCCGCAGCAACAGACCCACCATTGCCCGCCGCCACCTCCGCTCGCACCCTGGGCAGCGGAGGTGAGGGAGGCGGAGGAGGGAGGACCCAGCAGGCTGCCCACCGCCAGCCATAATCAAAGAAGCATGCAAGTAACTTAACTAAAACAATGTAGTCTGCAACTATAGCAATGTAGAGACTTGATAGAGTGGACTTTTCCTTCATACTAAGTTTTTACTTTTACTTTCATAACAAATGAAGTACAACTGTGTTTTTTTAAACTGATAATAAGCATGATAAAACTTTGTTTTGAGCTGTAACAACATATATGATGTGAGGATACTGGTGTAGAAACCGGCAAACCACGCCAGAAAAACCACGCCAAGAGAACCCTATGGACCAGAACAAAAGGCAAAACAAAAGAGGCAAGTTAGATTAAACAGGATGCTTAACACAGATCAAAAGAAGGGGAGAGATGGGAGAGGGGGAGGAGAAATACAGTGTTGCAAAGAACAATACTGCATAGGAACATGGAATGTGAGGTCGATGAACCAAGGAAAACTGGAAGTGGTGAAAAATGAGATGGAAAGAATAAACATTGACATCTTGGGAATCAGCAAGCTAAAATGGACAGGGATGGGTGAATTCAACTCGGGAAACCATCACATCTACTACTGTGGTCAAGGAAACTTCAGAAGAAACGGAGTAGCCATAATTGTCAGCAAAAGAGTGAGAAAAGCAGTAATCGGATACAATCTCAAAAATGACAGCGATGTCAGTCAGAATACAAGGGAAACCTTTTAATATCACTGTAATCCAAATATACTCACCAACCACGGGCGCAGATGAAGCCACAGTGGACCAGTTCTATGAGGACCTACAAGACCTCATAGAACAGACACCAAGAAAAGATGTCCACATTATCTTGGGAGATTGGAATGCCAAAGTAGAAAATCAAAAAGTAGATGGAATAACAGGCAAGTTTGGTCTTGGAACGCAGAATGAAGCAGGGCTAAGATTGATAGAGTTCTGTCAAGATAACACACTGGTCATAGCAAACACCCTCTTCCAGCAACACAAGAGGCGACTTTACACATGGACATCACCAGATGGCCAACATCGAAACCAGATTGATTACATACTCTGCAGCCAAAGATGGAGAACCTCCATACAGTCTGCCAAAACAAGACCTGCAGCAGACTGTTGCTCGGATCACAACCTACTAATAGCAAAATTCAGACTTAGACTAAAGAAAATAGGGAAAAGAATCAGGCCAGACAGATATGACCTAGACAACATCCCTAAGGAATACATGGTGGAGGTGAGGAACAGATTTAATGGTTTGGAATTGATAGACAGAGTGCCAGAAGAATTATGGACAGATGTGCGGGACATCATGCAGGAGGCAGCAAGGAAAACCATACCAAAAGAAAAGAAGCATAAGAAAGCAAAGTGGTTGTCTGATGAGACTCTTAAAATAGCAGAGGAAAGAAGAAATGCAAAAGGCAAAGGAGAAAAGAAAAAATACAGTCACTTGAACACAGAATTTCAAAGAAAAGCAAGGAGAGACAAGGAAATCTATTTAAATGAACAGTGCAAAGAAATAGAGGAAAGCAACACAAGAGGCCGGACTAGAGATCTTTTTAAAACAAATTGGAGAAATCAAGGGAACATTCAAAGCAAAAATGACCATGATAAGGGACAAAGACGGCAAGGAGTTAGCTGATGCAGAAGAGATTAAGAAAAGATGGAAAGAATACACAGAGAAACTTTACAAAAAGAACCTCAACACCATTGATAATCACAATGAGGAGAACATTGAACTTGAGCCAGACATCCTAGAGAGTGAAGTCAGAAAGGCCCTAAAAAGCACTGCAAACAACAAAGTTAGTGGAGATGACGGTATCCCAGTTGAATTTTTCAAAGCTCTAAAAAGATGACGGAATCAAATTACTGTATTCGATATGCCAGCAGATCTGGAAATCAAAACAGTGGCCACAGGATTGGAAAAGATCAGTATACGTTCCAATCCCAAAGAAGGGTAGTGCCAAAGAGTGTTCAAATTTTCGAACAATTGCACTCATCCCACACGCTAGCAAGGTGATGCTCAAGATAATACAGGATAGACTTCAGCAGCATGTGGAGAGAGAATTGCCAGAGGTGCAGGCGGGTTTCAGAAGAGGCAGGGGGACTAGAGACCACATTGCTAATATACGGTGGATCATGGAGAAAACAAAAGAATATCAGAAACAAGTATACCTCTGCTTTATTGACTACACCAAGGCCTTTGACTGTGTGGACCACGATAAAATGTGGTAAGTACTTAAAGAAATGGGAATACCAGAACACCTCATATGCCTCATGAGAAATCTGTACAAGAGTCAAGAAGCAACAGTTAGGGCAGAACACGGAATGACAGAATGGTTTGGAATAGGAAAAGGAGTAAGACAAGGCTGCATTTTACCACCCTACCTTTTCAACCTATACACAGAGCACATAATGTGCAATGCAGGGATGGAGGAATCACAATATGGGATAAAAATTGCTGGGAGAAACATCAACAATTTGAGATATGCAGACGATATCACCCTAATGGCAGAAAGTGAGGAAGATTTAAAGAAGCTACTGATTAGGTTGAAAGAAGAGAATGCAAAAGCTGGCCTGAGACTTAACATCAAGAAAACCAAGATAATGGCAACAGGCCCTATCAGCACCTGGAAAGTAGACGGGGAAGAAGTAGAAGCAGTGACGGATTTTACTTTCTTGGGATCTAGGATCACTGCAGATGGTGACTGCAGCCATGAAATAAAGAGGCGACTGATTCTAGGGAGACAAGCCATGAGAAACCTGGGGAACATAGTGAAAAGTAGAGACATCATCTTGCAAACAAAAATCCGTATAGTCAAAGCAATGGTATTCCCGGTGGTAATGTATGGATGCGAGAGCTGGATCATTAGGAAGGCTGAGCGCAGAAGAATAGACGCCTTTGAGATGTGGTGTTGGAGGAGAGTTTTGAGAGTACCCTGGACAGCGAAGAGAACAAATAAGTCAATCTTGAAAGAAATCAGTCCTGACTGCTCCTTAGAAGGTCAAATAGTAAAGATGAAGCTGAAGTACTTTGGACACCAAATGAGAAGAGAGGATTCACTTGAGAAAGCCTTGATGCTGGAAAAGGTGGAGGGCAAAAGAAAAAGGGGACGGCCAAGGATGAGATGGCTGGATGGCATTGTGGACACAGCGGGCACCGAGCTGAGTGGGCTGAGGAAGATGATGGAGGACAGGGGTACCTGGAGATCAATGGTCCATAGGGTCGCAAAGGGTCGGAATCGACTGTGTGACTGAACAACATGTCATCAAAGGGCCAGTCTTATCAGCTAATTTCTCAGCAGCACAAGCTCTAGAGTCCTGATCTTTGGTGATTTTTTTGGCCTGCTTAGCTATCTGTCTTTGCTTGAAAAATCAAGATCATGGAGGTTTTTTCCAGGCAGGTTATTGAGAAAGAGTATGATTCCCCTTCCCCATAGGTACTGCTAATAGACTTTCATAAAAGTGAGAGTCATAGTAAGAAGGTGCCAGAGGCAAAGCAACAGAGGAATATAGCCATCTTCCTATTATATCAAATTTATTTCCTTCTTTATCATTTTGAGCTGAATGAGGTTTACTTTTGGGCATGCTTTGGGTTGCATCCACAATAATGGAATCAGGGCTTGGGTGCTCAGACAAAGCTCACAATCCTTATCCACTCTATAGAAGTGGTTGATTTTCCATGAAGTTGGAAGTAGACAACATGGGTTCTGCCATGATTGCCAGGGGACATGCAACACTGAAGGCAGTATAGATATTGCTACAAGGGCCACTGTGGATTTGCACATATTTAGACGGAATCAAAAGCTTGATCTCAATATTTCTAAATTTCTAGCTCCAGTACCATATAGAACAAACTGACATCCCCAGTTGAACAGAATGCATTACAATGGCTATACTGCTTATCCAGTGATGTGAAGAGCACCTCTCGGACAATGAGGAAAGAATCCACTTCAGAATTATGAGAATCTGAATTCTCCTCAGATGAAGAAATTGCATCAAATGAAGATTGGACAAAAGCTACATAACTGTTGTTATCAAACTGGTACAATAAATGTTGATTGAAAATGGTGTCTATGATAATGCTGAATAGATGGACTGAACCCGAGTTATGCCTTGAAAATTTACAATAACATGGACAATTAGTGTCAACAGGATAGGACTAGTAAGCTTCTTAATGAGGCAAAATGTATTGTTTATACATGCATGAACAGGCTAATTCACAAATAGAGAATGATGAATACAGATAAAATTAAGAAATAATCTGGATCTCAACTGGTACAGTTAGATTGTATATGTTTTTAGTGATGTTGCACCTGCTGATCTCAAGATTGGTACAGTACTTAGAAACAACTGATCAGTGATGCCACTGTCAGAACAAGGAAGTAGCTGCGGGGAGACGTAAATGATTTTGTTGATGAGAAGTAGACAACAACAAAGGTTGCTTCTTTTAAAAAAAACTATTCTGAATCCTTTTCCTGAAGTTGGTAATTAAAAATTGGCATAAAATATTTTCTCAATTTATTATTAAGGGTAGAAGAAATAGAATTCCACTCTCAATTTACTATAATCATCCAAACAACAGTGGTATTATTTAGTACATAACCTAAGTAATTCATAACTCCCATGTACAAACTTGGCTCCCCATTGAATGTGGGGAATATGACACTAACAAGGTGAAAAGGTTTCCTTTTTCAGAGGTTAATATTTCTACCATGAAGAGTATCAGCAATCTTGTTTTAGATAATTTTTGTGTTCAGGGAATGAAGAAGCAGATGAGTGAAGTAGTGAAATTCAGCTCTTTAATAGTGGGGTTTGAACACAGTTTGGATGGGGCAAAACCCGGACTTATATACACTATAAACAGTAACAGTAACAATAATACAACAAGCCCATTGGCTAACAGAGTGTGCACATTTTCTATCCACTTATTTGTGTAAGAATAGATACATGAGAAAAGATACATTCCGCTCCTGCCAGAAAACACAGTTAACATACATAACAATAATGCATTTAAAATCTGGTCTAATTGGCAGGAAAAAAACTTATGCCATTTCCTTTATCCTTGATTTAAACTCAAAGAAGTCTTGGCTGTAAAGGTCAATTTTGGTCTGTTCTCAGTGTTTGTACATTTTTATTTATTTATTTATTTATTTATTTAATATTCATATTTATATAGCCACCCAACTCACAAAGACTCTGAGCGGCATACAATCTTAAAACCTTTAAAACAAGAACAACCCCATTAAAACAAATTACCCCACTAAAACATGCTGGGAATGAACTAAAGTAAGCTACACCAAAATAGTAGAACCCCTAACAGAGGTTCCAAAAGGGACAGGTTGGTCCACTCTAGTGAATGCATTATGTACTCCTTGGGAAAAAGTTCAGATCAGTCCATTCCCACAATGTATCAAACACTGCATAGGTTTCTTCTTTCATGTTCAGATCAAACCCTGGTCTGCCAAAATGAAGCTACTTTCTTGGCTTTGTCGTTAGGTAAACTTAAGTCCTCTATGATACATGTTTCTGGCAGTAACTGACAGACCAGGATTCTGTATCTCTCCACATTCAAAACATGTTGTTGTCAACCAGCAGCCCCCATCCACTTGACCATGTTGGTTTTGCTTTTAGGGACTCCAACACTCACCCTATTCAGGGTCCTCCGAGTGAGTAAGGGAGGCTTAGTTCCTCAGCTATAGCCTCCTTTAATATTCCTCGTCCAGTGAGCTCTTTCCTCCATCTTCTAATTTGGTTTTGCTCTTGCGTACCCTCAAGAATGTTTGCTCTTGCATAGGATAAAACTGCAAGTATAATTGTTCTTAGCATCATTTTTTTTAACAATTCCAAACTCTGTGCAGTATTGCTAGAAGGCAATGACTTCACTAGGCATATGGACTGAAGGTTAATGAAAACACTGTCACCCAGGCAACAGAAGAGATTTGTTGTCTACACACAGTCACTTGGTAGGCTTGTGTGGCATTATTTTTCCTCTGTACATGGCCTCCACACTCTTGATCATTTTTAATTAAAAGGTATTTATCATTTGAGTACATTGCTCAATTAAACTGTTGTACAATTATATTATCCTCATATTTTGACAAGTACTTGATATTATTGTTGAAGTGCAGAAATACTTGAATATATTTGGAGAGCTTAAATTCAAGTTTAAGGTCTAAAAAAGCATACTAGTACAGTACACTGCTCTTCTTCTCAGACTCATTTTATCCATATTTTGTAGATGTCTGAAGCAAAAAAAATAAAATTGTTTCACTTAAGCTTTACAACATGCCTGTGTATGGAAGATACAGTACAGAAAACTGTTTGGAAATTGGGCCACATTTATTTTTTTCCTTTTTATTTCTTCAATATTGCCTTCTTAGATGAAAGGCCTCTAACCCAGCTGAAAAAAAATATTATTTATCTGTCTCTACAAACAACCATGCAGAGGAATGATTTCAATGAGAAGAGGCACACAATAACGAGGCTGAGCTCTCTAGTCATTAGTTTTCCTTCCAGCTCTTATTATATACATGTAGCTGAAATGGAAAATTAAAAGTGATCAGTGGAAACAATCCACTGTATTCATCCAAAAATAAAAACTGGGCAAAAACTCATGCAAAAAAAAATACCCCTCACAAAGAAAGAGCAGAAAACATAGGCTTAATTTAAAATAAAAAAGTGTCATACCTTTTTAAAAATTCCATATACTCTGTATGCTTTATGAGGCCAGTCCTCATCATTATTGTCTGAAAACATTGCCGATCAATAGCCCAAAGTTTCACATTTACAAGAGCTGGAAAATAAAAGCAAAAGGGGAAATTTGAATTAGAAATGTTTTATGTAAAATATTTATAAATTGCAGAGGATATGAACAATCTTTAATAAGACAGGAGAATTATTATTTCATCTTCCCAAACTTAATAAAAGAAAAATAAAGGTAATCTACTGAACAATGGGTAACACAGGTATTATTGTGGCCTAAAAATATTACATCAGCAGCAGCAGCATCTAATTCAAAGATCTCAACATAGGTTTGGATAAAATTCATGAGAAAGAGTTGTATCCTCAAGTAGTGATAAAAGAATGACATAATGATCGTTTTCTTAATCCATAATGATCGTTTTCATAATGATCGTTTTCTTAATCTTACTGCTTAGTGAAGCAGTAGTGGGACTGCGGTGGCTCAAGTGGTTAAGATGTGGAACTCGCTAGCTGGAAGATTGGAGTTGGATTCCCGGGTACTGCATGACGGAGTGAACTCCCGTCGTCTGTCCCAGCTCCTGCCAACCTAGCAGTTTGAAAGCAAGAAACTGCAAGTAGATAAATAGGGACCACCTCTGGCTTTCGAGCAAAGTGACCTTTTACCTTTAATAGTGACATCTATTAATTTCCTACAATACTTTTAACCCTCTATTACCTCCTTAGTGGAAGGGAGGGGAGTTCCTTGGTATCATCTCCCAGGCAGGAGAGTGTGTGCAGGGAACATCTCCTCTTGGTTGTCCTTCCACTTTCCTTCAGAACAACATCCTATTGGACCTCTGTAGGACCAAACCCTCCCTGCTTGTGGAACTGTGAGGAGGATGCTTTGCTTTCTTCTCCCTGTCTGACTTTCCCCTTCAACTTCTGTTGTTACAGGGAGAAGTGTATAGGAAGTGGTTTTTCACGTTTAGGGAGTTTGATTTTTGGAATTGGAATAGGGACTTATTTAATTTGACCTGCAACTCCCTGACTTTGTCTGCTGTCATGGGGTCTCCATCTGTCAACAAGGCATGTGTTCTCAAAGGAGGGGTGTTGTTGGGTGGGAGCAGACGTTATATTTACAGAGGGCATGGGGTAGGACTGTGTGTACCTGAGAGAGGGTGCCCAGGCAAGAATAGGGTTGGTGTACCTCCCACCTCATAGTTTAACAGTCTCCCTGATTGTGCTGGTCTCAGGTGTGACGCTGCAATAGCCTGGGCAGTTGTGCAGGGAGGCTTCAACACCCATGCAGCAGACTTCCCAAGGGCATTATTCCCTAATAGGTTATGTTTGGATAAAAGCCCATGGCATCAATCCAGTGCACACATACTACGTAATGAATTCCGTTGATTTCCATGGATCTTATGTCTAGGTAAACAGACATTAAGGTTGGGCCCCACTATTACACTGCACTCCTATGCATGTATATTTAGTACAAGTCCCCATTGATTTCAAAGTCATATAGTCCTGGGTAAGAATGTATAGGACTGCAGAAATCTGTTTTAAAACTAAAGAAGCAAATCAAGGACCACATGATTTTTATGTTTTCTAAAAACAATCACATCCAAAATCACTACAACAGCAAAAATCACACTGTGCACAAAAGATGTTGAGTCTTCTTTATGAAGCCAAATATAACTATAGAGAGTTATTAGATTTTTTTCAGGAAGGGACGATATCTAAATCATAAGGTAAATGATTTGCATGCAGAATGTTGAAGCTCTCCTGCCACCTGAGGTACGATAAGATGTGCTGTTACTGTGCACTGCTCCCCAACCACACAACACTTAGTGAAAGGAGGAGTAGGAGGACTACTGTGACAGTTATGACTTCATTCCAGCTTCTGATCCCCTTCATACCCTTTTCTTTTGTTCTCCTCCTCCTCCTCTTTGCTTCCTCTTTTACCGCATTGAGGGAGATGTTTTTGTTCTGGCACTTCTAGCAACCTCTACCGGTGTTATTTGGTGTTCTTGTAATATGATGTTATTTCTCCACCTTCCTTTGGGTCTGCCTCCTGTTTTTTGTCCTTCTCCTCTTTCTACATATGCCTTGTATGGTATGGAATTCCAAGACATTCTCTCCAAGTGGGCAGACCACTTTATTTGTTGTCTCTGTATGTGGTTTAAGATTGGTTCTTTCCCTTTTAATCTCATTCCTGATTTCATCCCTTCTAGTAATTCCAGCAACCTTCCTTGGACATCTAATTTATGTGGTGACCAACTTTTGTCATGTTTCATTAGCTGTGAAAATAATGCCTTGGAGCTGAGAAACTGTGGGAGGGGGTAGGCAAAAGAGTGTGTTGTGACAGCAAGCAGAGGCAATTCAACATGAGGCAACGGCCTCAATGTGGCCAAGCCACCCAAATTTTAACTCCACAACAACAGATCTCAGGTGAAAAAAAGACTCATTAATGCTCTTCTTAAGAGTTTAAACAGTCACTGGCTCCTCAAAAAGATATTTTAACATGCACTGGCAAGCCATGATGAGGGAACTGGGAAGTTCCAACAGAATAATAACTAGAATAAATATTGGGAACAAAAATGGAAATGGAGATAGATTATTTATAACAGGAGTTCTCAACCTTTTAAAGCCGGGGGCCGGGTCATGCTCCCTCAGACAGCTTTGGGGGCCGGATGACTATTTTACCCTTCTTCCACCACATGGCACTTCTGGGTGTGGTGGAAGCAGTGGGGGGGGGCACATGAAATGGTGCTGTGGGCCACATTCGGCCCACAGGCCACAGGTTGAGAATCCCTGCGGGCAATGGTCCATAGAGTCGCAAAGGGTCGGAATCAACTGTGTGACTGAACAAAAACAAAAAATATATAAAGAGCATATATATATCCTGCATTTATACCAGAAAGCTGACTAATTTACTACAAAAGAGGAGGGATATTTTGAAAAACAGGAGTAAACATACACTTTCCAAAAGATAAAAAGCAGGGTGAAACATCCAAACAATCTCCCTTGCAATTTGGAAGCTGTCTGTATTAGACATTTAGATTTGCCATTTGTCTTTTCAGTCTTGGCTTCTCAGTGCCTGGAATAAATGTGTGGCCTCTTGCATGGAGCTGCATAGCAAACGCTCTGAGTAGCCTGCAGAATGACAGAGTGAATGCAAAATGAATTGAGGCAGTGTGCTGTCATGCGTTAGAGACCAGATTAAGTAGTCACTTAGAGTTTTGTCACTGAAGTCTGCCATGTCTACGGTACCTATTTTTCTCTGCTTTTCCTATTTTCGAATAAATCATGAGGCTCTTATAAATTTTCAATACTAGTAAAAATAAAAATTAAATATCAAAGATGATGAAACTGTTCTAAAGCATTTCAGTATTCTATCTAAGAGGGCAGCATAATTAGAGAGCTTTCTCAATTACCTGTTAAAATGAGCATTTAAGACAGCTGAAAATCTGCACTAGAAAGAGGAGTGAAAAATACAGCAGACATAGTGGTCAATATGGAAGGTTAAAAGTTTTTTTTTAAAATGATCACCCTAGTTGTTTAGATGTGGCCTAGACTTAAAAATAATAATCTCTGAAGTCATGAAGTTAGTTTGCATCCCTGATTAGCATTATGAAGGAAACTTAAGACTGAGAACAGGTGGCTTTGGCATCATGCACAAATCTCATTCCAAAGACCAATCTTATTAATTTCATTTTTAATATTTTATTAACTTAATTATTATTTTATGTTTTATTTCATTCATATCTCACCCATTATACAAATTGAATAAAATATAAATATCAACAAGAATACAAATAATACCCCACAATGAAAAAATGCCAGCAAAACAAATTGGTGATGAAAAAGTTAATCACAACCTCTCATAGTATATCCTTAAAAGCCTCCTTTAAAAGAAACGATTTTAGTTGTTGTTGTTTTTTAAAAAATATAGACAGAGATAGAATCTGACTCAGCTCAACTGGAAGAGAGTTCCACAAAGTTGGTGGTGCCACCAAGAAGGATCCTCTCTTGAGTCGTGGCCTTACTTGGGGTCGGCACAAGGAACCGCGCAGTATGAGAGGAACGAGTTATGCGGGCTGATGTTCTGAGGGGAAGGCGTTCCACCAGGTAGGAAGGTCCCAAACCATTTAGGATCTTAAAAGATTTGGCGCCTTGTACCTGATATGGAGAGGAACTTCTCCTGTTTCCCATTTCTCTCTTAGGCAGAGTATCCTAAGCAACACTACCTATCTCTAGAAACGTCCACAATAAGGCCTAGATGATGATGATGATGATGATAATGATATTATTATTATTATTATTATTATTATTATTATTATTATTATTATTATTATTATTATTATTATTATTATTATTGCACCATAGATTCCTTTTACTGAAGTGAACCATCAACCAAATTAAAGAAGCGGTCAGGAACTAACATCTGAAAGTATTTTACAAATAACGTAGGTGCCAAATCAGATGCTGCGTGGAACTGTGTTTGCTGTTAACACGACACAGCTTTCATTGCACAGCTTTTCAGACTAAAAGGAAATGGTCTATAGACTGCAGTTTTCTCACTCATGTAATAATTAATCAGGAAAGGAGGATGGCTAGTTAGGCAGGAATAGAAGTATGCTTTGAAACATGTGGGGTTAACTTTGAAGTGATTGCACTTACTTAGGCATATTGTTTCTAGCTCATAGCTGCACACAAGAATGAATCAGTGTATCTAATCAACATTGTGAATATGACTGCAGCATAATGCTGAGACAGAAAATGTGTTTAACTTGCTCCAGTAAGATTTGTGTGTACTTACCAATGGTATGTGACGATACTGCATATCTCTATAAAACACTCCAGAGGATGGGAGTGTGGAAAGAGATAAGCCAGAAGCTAGCAGTCACTCATGCAGTCTTGATCAGCAAAAGCCTTCTGAAATATTACATCACTTTCTCTCCCAATCATAAAACTCATCTCAGAGAGTCACTGCTCTATAGTACCTGCTAAAGCTTACACCTGTTTATCATGACTTTCACAGTAAAAGGCCCAATGAATTCAATTTGGAGTGGTTTCCAGCATAGACCACAACATCTACTTTTTTACTGCTAAGTCTATGCCAGATACCCAAACTGAAGGCTGCTTATTAAAGGAAAATTAGATTACCCAGTAATCAATCCTACTCCATGCCTGCTAATCAGGCAACTGCGGCTTTGAGTTGCAATTCGATGAATGAGAAAAAAAGAGTACATCCCAGACTATGGAACGATATTATTGGGAGGGACTCTGTTTGACAAGGTGCACAAGACGAAAAACCACACTGTATTATAATAATGAGTCAGACTTGACAAAAGTCATGCACTTTAGAATTTTCACAGAAGATATTTCTCTACAAAGATGCTAGAAGGTTTTTTTTTCCATTTTATCTCCTGGAACACAAATGAGGAAGAGGCAAAAGCAACATGCTAATCTAACAGATGTGGCACCTATGTGGTGAATGTGCATGGCATGTAGACTTCCTAGCAGTCTAGAACTGAGAAAAAACAGAGAATGGGACATGATGGGGGGGGGTTGTGTGTGTGTGTGTGTGTGTTCTTTTCCAAACAATGCCCAGAATAACAGGTGGCTGATAAGTCATTGTGGAATACACAAGATGGTATCCATGATGCCAATGGAATTGCAACCTGCTACTTTCAAAGAGAACAATGACAAAAGTCCTAAAAGTACATTTTTATTTTTAAAAGGCTATGCTACTGCCATTGGTAAGATAAAGGTAAAGGTAAAGGTCTCCCTTGCTCGAAAGTCAGACATATCTGACTCTAGGGGGTGGTGCTCCTCTCCAATTACAGCTAAAAAGCCAGCACTGTCTACATTCTGCACTAGAGTGTGTGGAACGCTGTTACCTTCCCACTATTTGTCTACTTGCAATTGCTTGCTTTCGAACTGATGGTTTGGCAGGAGCTGGGACAGAGATGTGAACACTCTGTCAAGCAGCACTCAGGTCTCAAACTGCTGATCTGCTGACCTTCCAGTCGTCAAGTTCAACATCATAACCACTACACCACCACAGTCCCACTACCATTGGTAATTGCAAGCGAATCCATGAGAAAATGTGGGAGAAATTTCTCTTCTGAAAAAATAATAATAATCAGTGAAATGGTTCTTCAGCCTGATTTCTTTGCCCAGAAATTGGGGGAAGGGGGAGAGAATCTGGGAGCTGGGCACTCATGTGCAGTAAGTTTCCAGGTGCCAGGCAGGAAACAGGTTACTGTGCATGCATACGTGGCTGTCAGAGGCAGTGGCGCGCATGCGCAGAATCCTCTGCATGTGTGCAGAAACCTCTGTGTGTATGCGTAGAAACCCCTTTGGCCAGGAAATGGGTTACTGCACATGCATGACCATCAGAGGCAGCGGTGCGCATGTGCAATAGCTACTTTCCCCGCCATTGGAAATACGGGATAGCAGCGGGAAAGGGGTTGAACGAGCACGGAAATACTGGAAATCCCAGCCAATCCGGGATACTTGACAGGTACGTGCTAGTTGCTGCTCAAGCAGTTTCAAAAGCCATGTGACAACTCATGATGGCCTCATTAGGTTAGATGTTGGTTTATACCAATGGTGCTGATTATTTTCCAACTGTTTGCAGAAGCTTTAACTTATGGAAGCAGCACCACTTCTTAGTCTTTTAGTTTTGTTTACGATTACACCAAACGTCTCAAGTATGTTTTCAGTCTAGTTGTCACCACAGTCATCTTTGATCTGGCATTCCTGCCTCTTTTTAAAAAGATATTTTTCCAAAGTGCCTCAGCAATCATTTCTTTAAGTGCTCACCTGAAAGCTTTTCTTTTGAACTGACTGAATACAGCGGATGCTCTGTAGAGAGGGACAGATATCCCAGACAGCACTCCTTCGTATTGGATAAAAAAATGACACCGGGCAGAATGTAGAAAAAAGCAATTACCCGTACAATGTGAAGCAGATTAAACCACTTCTGCTGACTGAACTAAAATAAGATGGATCTCCAGCAAAACAAAGCAATTCCCACCAGGTTTCTTTGCTCTTAGTTTTACATCATGTAGTTGCTGATTTTTGCTCATGCCAAACCTGATCCAAACTTCAAAGGACCAACATAGATGTCCCCACAATTTCTTCACACCCCATTTCATTTTCTTCACATACTCTTTTTTTATCAGAGTGTGATACTTCATGTCTTTTCCCCACTTCCACTGTGAAGTTTGTTCACTTTTCCTTCTGCATGTCTATTTGTAAATTGTACTTTGTTTACTCAAGTCGAATGAATGAATGTAAAGTACCTGTATTTGCACTGTATCAAAAGTAGAATGGAAAACAGTACCATCTGAAGAAAAGGATCCAAACTGTAAGAAGCCTATTGCAGGGCTGCAAAAATTATGCTTAGCCAGGCAAACCAACAGCTTATTTTCAGTCATGTTTATTTTACCTTGCAGAATGTCAATGTGGTTGTAAAAATATATGTAACACAAAGCAATCTCAGCTGTTTGTAAAACACAAGAAAAAAAAGGCTAATTCATTTTCACATTCCAGAGTGGATTGCCACATTTTTTCTAAATCTATATGTGATCCTCATGTCATCTTGGAACTATAAGGCTGCAGCTATTTTAATAATGCAATGCCCGCCCCATGCTCTCGCCGGTCAGAGGGAGGCAGGAACACCTGGCGCAACACCGAGGCTTCAAAAGCCGACTGCCTTTGCTGCTGCGAAGCTGCAACGCCCGCCCCATGGCCCCGCCGGTCAGAGGGAGGCAGGAACACCTGCTGCAACACCGGGGCTTCAAACGCCGACTGCCTTTGCTTCTTGGTTTCTTGGCTTTCCATTTGGTCTGGCCATTCATTTGAGGTGAGGGCATTTTTGGTGGTTTCCATCGCGGCTAGGACAATAGGAGCCATTACCAACTCAGCTCCACAACGTCCCAACCTTTGTCGTTCGGCGGGGTCTAAAAGTAGGACGGTACATTGGACTTCATGCCCTCTTGGACTATCTTTACCTTCATTGCCCCATCTCCCTCCCCCTTTTTTTCCTGGCTGGACTTAAGGACTATGTGGTGGTGGGAGGTTGGTTTATCTTTATCTCCCCCCCGCCCTTTGTCCTAGTGGTCTGGTAGGAAGGGATGGGTAGTAAAGTCGCTTATTTCTGAAACTGATTGATATGTTGTTTTTTTATTTCATTAGTACATTATATTATTATCTTATTGCTGTTCAATTCATGATTATGTGTTCATGCCTTGATTATTGTATTCATAATGTATTTTTGCTTGATTGCTCTATTTTTGTTATTGTTTCATAGGTTTTGCTGATATTCTGTTATATTTATTATTGTAATTTGAATATTGTATCTCATTTGTAAACCCTGTGGGGTGTCCCGGGGTCATTTATATGTTGTTAGCCGCCCTGAGTCGGCCATGTGTTGAGTAGGGCGGGATATAAAATTGAATAATAAATAAATATAAATAAATAAAATAATACACAGCAATCTCTCTATAATTGTACTCCACTGAGACAAACCATTATAATACCGTTTTCTCTCTCTCTTCTAGCTATAATTCAGGTTCTATTTTTTTAAAAAAAACTTTTTAAAAAAACTTTTTAAAAGATTGTGGCAAATTTGAATACAGTAGAACCTTGGATAAAGTCCAAACTTCCTTCCACAAGTTTGGACTTTATCCGATTTTGGACTTTATCCGAATCAAATGAGCGATGCATCAGATAACGTCCAAAAATGGACTTTATTCGAGGTTCCTATATCAAATATCTCAGATAAAGTCCATTTTTTTTATTGTTCCTAATCGGACTTTATCCGAATTGGACTTTTTCTGAGGTACCACTATATAGGTTTCAGTGGCTTTATTTTAAATATGAATATAATACCAATTGGACATTTTCAGTATACACTCAAATATAATTATATTAGCACTTTCATAGGGGGTGGGGAGGTCACTTATTTGAATCCTTGCTGCTTTGTGCATTATCCCCTCTAATTGTCTCTAATTTATAGAGAGACCTCATAAGAATCACAGCTGTCGCGGCACTGCTGTCCTGTTTGACTCTCTTGTGACATATGACACTTAGCTTGAATAAGGACCAGGAAAAAGAATTCTAAAGCTTACAGGACAGATGTTGTGCAGGTGGTGAATGCTACCATGAGGCATGGAAATGGCAACAATGGTAGCAAGACCATAAGAAAGGGAAGTCTCATGACCTCTATATCACTATGGACATGCATGGAGCTGGTGGCAAGCAGAAGAAACAGAAAGAGCGAGGCAGGCTGGGAAAGGAGTCACATGGTGTTGGGAGTGGAAAATGAAAAGGGAAGGCTGGGCAAAAAGATTGTCAGTAGTGACCCAAGGAAAATGTCCTGAAGTAGTTGGGTGAAGAAAAAGCTTGACAAAAGTGGATAACATTTTTAAAAAGCATTACATTTTTGAGATAACATAGCTCATACATGTTTAAGAGGATCTCTTGCAGAATCCACAAAAAACAGTTCAGTAACACAGGTCAGCCTTGCTTGAAAGCCAGTTGTATCTGACTCTAGGGTTTAGTGCTCATCTCTGTTTATAGCCAAAGAGCGCTGTCTGCATCAGCAGACATTTCCGTGGACATGTGGCAGGCATGCCTAGACGCCAGAGTGCATTGGATGCTGTTTATCTTCCCATCAAAGTGGTCCCTATTTATCTACAGTAATACCTCATACAAACTACAGTAATTCCTCATACAAAGTCAGCTTCATACAACATCGGATTCATACAACATCGCCTAATTCCTTGAAAAAAGTTGGCTCATACAAATTTGTGCAACTTTGTATGAGGCATTGGGGTTTTCCCAAATTGTATTGTGCCTAGGCAGCATAAAAGGCAGGACACATGCGTGCATTGCTCTTGTGGGTTTTGCATGAGGCGAAGAGTGTTTAGGAGTGGTTTTGAGCACAATTTTGGATTTTTTGTCAGAATTTTTAGAAGCATTCCTGGGATTTTTGCAGCATTCTTCAGATTCTAGGACAATCAGGGTTGTTTGACATGTTTTTGTAATGTTTTTAGCCTTTAGACAATGATTTCTTAAAGTTCTGTCAGTTTCCTGTCTGTTTCCTTGACTTTGCCCTGAAGTCTGTGCTGTTACAGTACAATGTATCTCTATGGAAACAATGTTGTATGAGGCATTGCGGCAAGGATTTGCATGTTGTATGAGGCATCGCGGCTAGGACTTTGCATGCCTCATACAAAGTCCAAATCCGTATAAAGTCCAAACTTGTGGAACCAAGTTTGGGCGTTGTATGAGGTATCACTGTACTATGTTGGCAAGAGCTGGGACAGAGACGGGAATTCATTCCGTCATGCAGTACTTGGGTCTTGAACTGCTGAACTGCCAGCCTTACAGTTAGCATCTTAAACACTTGATCCACCATGGTCCCTTTCAGTAACACAACTTAAAAGAGAGAGAGAGAGAATCAATTTTAAAAGGATCTTTCTTATTTTTTCCTTCAGGACCACAATCATTTGACTTCAAATTGATTGGAATAAATCAAATGTGACTGGCAGATGAAACAATGAGTTGTTCACTGAGAGGTTCTGCACATGAGAAGCAATTTAATAAGATATTTTCAAGATGTGTTAACTTCTATAGTTTCAGCCTTAAATACTTTCCTATTCATTACAAAATATAAAATTGTTTTGCCAGATAAAGTATTAACTCCTGAGATTGGAGCCCCATATAAAGGTGTTTGCCATGACTGCTTCATCTCCTACGGGGGTAGAGCAAATTGAAGAACTTAGTCAGGAAAAGTTATAAAATATCTATAAGGAAAGCTTCCTTCCTTATTGCGTTTATCTTCCATCTGACTAACCTTGGAGTCCCATAAGCATTATCTATTTATTTGTGCATTTACATATTAATCTTATGTCCCATCTTTCTTCCAACAAAGAAATCCAAGACAGTGTACAAAGTGTTTTTTTTTAAAAACTAAAATATGATACTTTATAATATCAAAGATATTGAGTCCTGGTGGCAAAGTGATTAAACTGCTGTACTGTAGTCAAAACAGCGAATTCGATCCTGACAGGGATCAAGGTTTATAACCCTCCATTCTTTTTAGGTCAGTAAAATGAGTGTGGTGGCTTAGTGGTTAAGATGCTGGACTTGATGACTATAAGGTCAGCAGGTAAGCAGCTCGAGACTCAAGTGCTGCACAATGAAGTGAGCTCCCATCTACATCCCAGCTCCTGCCAATCTAGCAGTTTGAAAGCAAGAAATTGCAAGTAGATAAATACAGCTAAGTACCACTTTAGTGGGAAGGTAAACAGTGTTCCGTGCACTCGGGTATCGAGGCATGCCAGCCACATGTCCATGGACAGTCGCAGACACAGATAGCACTAAATCTTTGGCTATAAATGCAGATGAGCACTGAACCTCAGAGTCATATATGACTTTCGAGCAAGGATGACCTAAAATGAGTACCCAACATGTGGGGGGGGGGATGCTATTTACCTTGTGAACGATGCAGAGAGTCCACTAAGGGCCACTGGATGGTATATAAATGTAATTGCTACTGCTATTTTATTTAAATTCATTTAAACATATTTAAAAACACATCTAAGAACTTAAAAGAACATCAAATTCCCTCCCTTAGCAACCAATTACTTACTAAAAGCCTGCCTAAAAAGAAAAGCCTTTGCATGTTGGTAACCTGGCCTCCTATAGAATAGAGTTTCATAGCCTGGAAGTAGCTACCAAAAAAGGTCCTCCTTTGCTTTCTCACCAAACATGCCCGTGAAAGAAGAAGTGATAAAAGAAAGGCCTCCTACTAGACTCAAAATGGTTGGAAAATAAAATACCCAGCTTCATTTTAGGTATGTATTTGGTGGGATTCACACCTAGTTAAAAGTGCCTTTGGTTACTAGCCTTTAAAGAAAGAGATAAAACAATAATCAGAAAGTATGCAATTCATATAACAGCCTCTCAACTGCTTTTCAGTGAAAGACTATCTTGAGGCCAGCAATTGTATTTTAGTAAGAGTACTTGACAATTGGAAGGTTGGCAGGTCGCGACCTAAGTGCTGCACTCTGTCCCAGCTCCTGCCAACCTAGCAGTTCAAAAACAAGAAAACAGATAAATAGGGACCACTTAAGTGGAAAGGTAAACAGCATTCCATGCACTCCAGTGTCTAGTCATGCCTGCCACATGTCAATGGAAACATCTGCAAATGCAGTCAGCGCTGGCTCTTTGGCTGTAAACAGAGATGGCCACCGAACCCTAGAGTCAGATACAACTGGCTTTCGAGCAAGGGAGACTTTTAGATTAACAGGTGAACAATAAGACCTACTCAGTGTTTCTGAAAGTCGTGGTTTAGTCTATTAGGACTACCAAAAGGCAGATTGTAACTGTCTTTCCTGAGTTGCTGTATGACTAGAAAAATCAGTGTTGGTTTTTGTTTTTTTGCCTTGTTTCATGTCTGCCCACTTTGACTGCTTGCTGTCATTATATAACAGTGATGATACTGCAGGAGCAAGAAGACGAATTGTCTTTAATTTCTTCCCAGACCCTATTCCTGAGCTTCTATCAGTGTATAAAACAAAAACACTAGTCTCTCTTGATTTATGGGTTTGTTCTGCTTTTCACTTAGCTGCATTGCCCTGAGTTGCTTTCTAAAGTGGGTCTAACCCCTAGCATAAGATCCAATTGAGTTATTTTGAAATAGACGTCCAAAGGCATTTTCCACAAAATGAACCTAAAGCAACAGTCAATTAATATTTTGTGGGGTTTGCACAGTAAAACAGCTGAGGAATTTTAATGGAAGCCAAAAGTATTCTGATGAGATTAGCAAATTTCTTCACATAGTGGATGGGTGTCATGTCTTCCTCTGTAACAAGAATGTACCACCAAAGCTTCACCACTATCCACATGGTCCACTGTGTATAGAAATTCAAATTCATTGGACCAAGCACTAAGCTTCGATTCTTAATTCAAACAAATCAGATCAAGTCATAGATTTGTTCTCATACAACACAGTGAAACATAAGAACATAAGAACAGCCTTGCTGGAACAGTCCACAGCCCATCCAGTCCAGCATTCTGTCTCACACAGTGGCTCACCATTTCCTTCAGGGTATTCCCAAGCAGATGCCTTCACCTGCTTAGGATTCCCTGGAAATGGCATTGAGAGATATCCTGCCTATCTCTCCAACCCGGAGGTTGTCCTTAAGTATCCATAATTATAGCCATTGATAGCCTTGTCCTCCATGAACTTGTCTAATCCTTTCTTAAAGCTGTCAAGACTGACAGCTGTCACCACTTCTTCTGGCAGGGAGTTCCATAGACCAGTGATCCTCTGGGTGAAAAAGTACTTTCTCTTATTTGTTTGAGAACTAGTACCCAAAAGTTTCATGGAGTGTCCCCTAGTTCTAGTGTTGTGCGATAGGGAAAACAGTTTTTCCTTATCTACTTTGTCCACACCGTGCATGATTTTATAAACTTCAATCAGGTCACCTCTTAGACGCCGTCGTTCAAGAGTGAAAAGGCCCAACCGTTGCAGCCTCAGATGGTAAGGAAGGTGTTCCAGTCCCCTAATCATTCTGGTTGCCCTCCTCTGTACTTTCTCCAACTCCATAATATCCTTCTGGAGGTATGGCGACCAGAACTGTACACAATATTCCAGATGGGGCCTCACCATAGATTTATAAAGAGGCAAAATGACACTTGCTGACTTATTTTCTATACCCTTCCTAATGATCCCTAACATTGAGTTTGCTTTTTTCACTGCTGAGGCACACTGGGTTGACACCTTCATTGAGCTGTCCACCAGGACACCAAGGTCCCTTTCCTGGTTTGTCGCAGAGAGTTCAGACCCCATCAGTTTATAAATGTAATTGGGGTTCTTTGCCCCAACATGCATTACTCTGCACTTACTGATGTTGAAGCTCATTTGCCACTGTTTTGCCCACTCCCCCAGTGTCAAGAGATCCCTCTGGAGCTCTTCACAATCTCTCACAGTTTTCACTACCCTGTATAATTTAGTGTCGTCAGCAAATTTGGCTACCTTGCTTTTTACTCCTACCTCTAGATCATTTATGAAGAGGTTGAAAAGCAGGGGTCCCAGTACTGAACCTTGGGGGACCCCACTCTTTACTTCCCTCCACTTGGAGAAGTGTCCATTTAGTGCTACCCTCTGTTTCCTGTCCCTTAGCCAGTTGCTGATCCAGGACAAGACCTGTCCCTTTATTCCATGACTGGTAAGTTTATTCAAGAGCCTTTGGTGTGGGACCTTGTCAAAAGCCTTCTGAAAGTCCAGATAAACAATGTCAACTGGATCCCCCTTATCCACATGCTTGTTGACACTCTCAAAAAATTCCAACAGATTAGTGAGGCATGATTTGCCCTTGCAAAAGCCATGTTGGCTCTCCTTTAGCAGCGCCTTCTCTTCTATGGGCCTATTAATTCTATCTTTTAGGATGGTTTCCATCACTTTACCTGGGACACATGTCAAACTGACAGGCCGGTAATTTCCTGGATCACCCCTGGATCCTTTTTTGAAAATTGGTGTTACATTCGCTACCTTCCAGTCATCAGGCACAAAGCCTGATTTGAGGGAAAGATTATATATTTTGGCTAGGATATCAGCAATTTCATCTTTAAGTTCCCTGAGAACTCGTGGATGGATGCCATCTGGTCCTGGGGATTTGTTAGTGTTTAGCTTAACAAGACATGCAAGGACCTCCTCCCTGGTTATTTCTATCTTGCTTAATTCTTCGGTTTCCCTCCCTACAAAGATAGGCTCTGTTTTGGGCATGTGGTCTCTGTCTTCTTCAGTGAATACTGAAGCAAAGAATTCATTGAGTCTCTCTGCAATCTCTGTTTCCTCTTTAATAACCCCTTGCCTTCCATTGTCATCTAATGGTCCAATGGCCTTCCTAGTTGGGTTCTTACTTCTAATGTACTTAAAGAAGTCTTTGTTATTTCTCTGAGTATTTTTAGCTATACGCTCCTCAAAGTCTTGCTTTGCTTTCCTGATTGTTGCCTTGCATTTGTTCTGCCAGAATTTATGTTTTTGCCTGCTGTCCTCATTCGGACAAGCCTTCCATCTTCTAAATGAGCTTTTCTTGCTCTTGATCACTTCCCGAACAGCTCCTGTAAGCCACATCGGAGTCCTCTTGGACCTGGCAGTGCCCTTTTTCCTTTTGGGTATGCATTCCAATTGAGCCTCTGTTATTGTTTTTGTAAACAGCCTCCATGCCTCTTGGAGTGTTTGGACTCTCTCAATTTTCCCTTTCAGTTTCTTTTTTACTAGTTTCCTCATCTTTGGGAAATTTCCTTTTTGAAAATTTAAGGTCTCTGTGTTAGATTTTATCAGTGACTTGCGGTCTATGATCAAGTTAAATATAATTGAGTTGTGGTCACTGTTCCCTATTGAATCAGTCACATTAACACCTTGCACCAGATCCTGAGTATTACTCAGGATCAAGTCAAGGATTCTTGTACCTCTAGTTGGGTCTTCAACCATCTGTCCCAGGGAACAATCATTGAGCATATCTAGGAACTTTATCTCTTTATCATGTGCTGAACAACAGTTCACCCAGTCTATGTGAGGGTAATTGAAGTCCCCCATTATAACCAGGCTTCCCTTCCTGGATGCCTCCTTTACAACATTCTCCAACTGCCAGTCTCCCTCAAGAGTTTGGGTCGGAGGCCGATAGTATATGCCTACTGTTAGACCATCCTTGTGGCCTGGTACTCTTACCCACAGAGCTTCTAATGGTGACTCCAAATCACCTAGATATTCCAATTCATACGATTTTATCACTTCTTTGACATACAAGGCTACACCACCTCCTGTTTGCCCCTTCCTATCCTTCCTGTACAGTTTGTAGCCTGGGATAACTGTATCCCATTGGTTATCATCCGTCCACCAGGTTTCAGTGATACCAATAATATCAATATTTTTATCTATTGCTAAGTATTCCAGCTCCCCTATTTTGTTCCGGAGGCTTCTGGCATTTGTATACAAGCATTTATATATGCTTTCCTGATACAGTCTTTTGAGTCCAGTTGCATTGTTAGACTGCCTCTTGCATCCTTCTGCTAGAGTGCTGGTGACTAGCTCCTTGCTCTGCTCAGTAATTTTTGCATCCTCCTCACTACTCAAGTACACACTTTCCCGAACCGGATGCTGCCCAGCTCCTGTCGGCTTTCCCCCAGTTATCAGTTTAAAAGCTGCTCTGCAGCCTTTTTGATGTTGAGTGCCAGCAATCTGGTCCCATCATGGTTCAAATGCAACCCATCCCTCCTGAACAGATTTGGCTTGTCCCAAAATGTTCTCCAGTTCCTGACAAATCTGAAGCCCTCCTCTCGACACCACCGCCTCATCCACGCATTGAGGCTTCTGAGCTCTGCCTGCCTGGTAGGTCCTGCGCGAGGGACAGGCAGCACTTCTGAAAATGCTACCTTGGAAGTCCGGGACTTCAATCTTCTTCCTAACAACCTAAATTTGGCTTCCAGGACAGACCGCTTGGCCTTCCCAACATCATTAGTACCAACGTGTACCATGACAACTGGCTCGTTCCCAGTTCTCTCTAACAATCTATCTAGATTTCTTGTGATGTCTGCAACTTTTGCACCTGGCAGGCAAGTCACCATACGGTTATCATGTGCATCACAAATCCATTTCTCTGTATTTCTAATTATTGAATCGCCTAGTACAAGGAGCCTCTCTCCTGCAATCTGTTCATCTACATGCACCTCATCAACCATATTAAAGGAGAGAACCTCAGTTTGTTCCTGTTGTTCATCTTCCTGGATCTCATCAAGTGTGATGAAGGAGAGATCATCAGGTGGAACCAGTTGTTCCTCTGTGTGTTCCTCATCAGGTGTGATAAGGGAAAGAGCCTCAAATTTATTCTGTAATTTCAGACTCTCAGAGTGATCCCCTACTCTTCTCCTCCTTTGAGTCACATTCCTCCAACCATCTCCCTCCTGAGTTAGTGAAGGGCCTTCTCCCTCAGAACTGTGCCCTGTCACTTCTTTGTCCAGCATAGTCTGCTCCGCTCTGTCCAAGAACAGCTCAAGCTCCTTAATTTGTTGGTGGTTAGATATGCGGGCCTCTAGCTGCTGGACCTTCTCTTCTAGTAGTGCAACCAGCTTGCACTTGCTGCAAGTGTAGTTCTCCATATGCTTTGGCAAGAACACAAACATGGCACAAGAATTGCAGGTAACTACAGCTGTTCCCTCAGAATCCATTTTAACAAGTGCAGTATTCTGGGCCTCAAAAATGTACACGTTTACTACCTTTCTACCTAGTAAGACTATATTTTTTTTGTTCCTAGTTTGTAATCTCGCGCGCCGTTAGGCGCGCGGGCCTCTAAAGCAGCTCTACTCCAACTGCAAAACTTACCAGTGCTCACTTCCTTTGTTTGGCTCTCCTCAGCAGCAGCTCTGCTTAAGAGCACATGCAGAGTCAAAATGCAAATGATTGTGAAACAAATGATTATTATTAACATTTTGCAGAAAGGAAGATAGATTGCTCGTGCTCATTCACAGACTTTGTGTAGCAAGAGAGTTTTAATTTCAGATCCAAAATGCAAAGTTTTAATAGTACAAGTGCCAAGTAAAGCAGGTCAGAAGGACGGAGGAGAATGAAGCATGAAATTGCATCAGTAATGCCGGAGGTTTAGTAAAATATATTCATTATTGGGGGGAACTGGTGTGTTGGGGGAGTGTCTAATTAATTATACTTTATAAAAATCACCCAAATGTTTTATTTCTGTGTAATTTCTATTTAAAAAATATTCTTCTGTGATGTTATACCATTAGCTGGACAGATACACAGGAAATGGCTAGTGCAGTATACTTCATAAAAAAGCTTATTTAAGTAAGCAGACCAATATGAAGCCACATGGAAATCCATTTACACAGTTAGATACTTTCACTTATAATCCTGCTCTGCTGGATACTTTAATTCATGAATAAGAATGACCCTCCTGTGTTTATGGAACTTAATATTCAGCATCTTATAGAAACACACTTTTTGTAATCCCAGTATCTCTAAATACATCCTTCTGTTTAATTAGAACAGGGGTGGCCAAAGTAATGCCCATGGACCAGCCCCGGCCTGTGGTGCCAAATCATCCGACCCATGCTGCCTGCGCCACTACCAGAAGCGGAAGTAAAATGTGCATGTGCATAACACTGCTGTAAATACACCCACAGCTGTTGTTAACACGTTTACAATAGTTGCAGACATTTTTTATGGTAGGAGAAACCACATGACCAGTCCACTCAACCACATGACCAGCCCACTGCACAAAAAGTCTGGCCACCCCTGAATTAGAAGCATGTTAGTGTTATTATTGGATACAAATCTACCATTTGATTCACAGTTGAGGACTGGTGTAGAATTAACAGCTCAAGACCTAACCAAGGACCTAAGACCTGTTAAGGTAACTTCTGAGTATATATGTAGTTCCTACTAGAGTTGTTTTTTGGAAAGTTAGGATGTTTCAGTTCAATAAGTCCAAAATTTCTAAATATCTAAGGAGTCCTTTAGGTATTGCTCCAAGGGCTCTGATCAGTATGGGTACAACAATGTATTTCTTCCTCCATAGGAAGACATTACAATAGTGAAAACACAAATAAAAAGGATATCCTATGCAACATGAAAAATATAACAAACATTGGAAATATCCTTTCACTGCCTTTCATAATAATTACATCATGCATGGCAGAACTTGACACTTTGAGTTTACTAGAAAGTCTAATAGGTTCCTAGGATTTTATTAACAAATCACTATTTCCTCATTTGCTTCTGTCTCTCCTGGGACCCACACCATCGGTCCCAGGATGGGAGACAGCTGGGGCAGCCGGCACCCCGTCCGGCCAGGAGGTAGAAGAGGCGTCGGAGCCACTGGTCTTGCACATTGAGCCTCTCACTCCATCGGAACCTTAAGCGGCAAGGACTTTGCAGCTGTACTGTTGTGTTGTTTATATTGTGATTTTATTATCATGGCTCGATTTGTACTGTATATTCCCTATTGTTTGTAAACCACTTTGGGTCACCCTAGGGTGTGGAAGGCAGTATATAAATAAAATAAATAAAATTTCAATTCAATTCAATTTGATAATATAGCATAATTCTACATAAACAAAATAATTTTAGAAATTTAATATGCTTAGCTCCATATGGTAAACAGGAGCATCTTAACTAGTAGAAGACTATAATATACTGATGTCAATTGTTCATAGTATAAAATAGCGACACTGTAAGAAACTACAAGTATAATACAGAACAAGGAACAAGAAATGTGCAGTCTAATTTCACAGCCTGTGTCTCCTGCACATAAATATTTAGAGATACATCAGAAATAATACTAGCAGACTATTACAAATCATGATATGATGCTCAAACTGAAATAATATTTTCCCAGGGCTGGAGGTAGATTTGTTGGAAAAATACTAGACTGGAAATTAATTTTGGCTTTTTGATTTGACATGAAGAAAGCTGAAGCTTAAGAGCAGATAAGACATTCTAAACCACGTGTTAAGCCTGCTGATTTAAAAGTCCTTCTCAAGTCCAATTAAACTAATGGACCTTATTTATTCAAATATTTTTACTTCACTCTTCAGCTCCAAATTCCCCCCCAAGAGTAGCTTCTTCTCCTTTGTCTAGGCCAGATGTGAAACTGCCAAAATAAAGGCACCCTTTGGTGAGTTCATTCTGCAGCTTGTGTATACAGTATACAAGGAAAACTGTCCTTCCCCATCTGTTTACAATCTAAAAGACACACATACACACATACACACCAAAATACCAAGGGGAAATGGATAACAAGTGTGAGACAAATTAAGCATTTTCTTTGCAATGTTATTAATTGCTTCAAGAGTGCTTGTTCATTGGTGTGTGTGTGTGTGTGTAGATTGGAAACATTAATAAATACTCATATACATTTACTAAAACTTTAAGAAGAATGCTTGAAGGGATAGTCTTTTTTATTTCCTTGCTTCTTTATTTCTTAGACATGTTTATGTCCCCAAAAATTGGAGTTAAAAATACCACTATTAAAGAATACTAAGAGATGCTTGTTTGCACAGAAATCATGGGGACATGGGTACTAGTTGAAGAATGGAAGTGCTGGAGGTGTGTGTGTGTGTGTGTGTGTGTGTGTGTGTGTGTGTGTGTGTGTGTGTGTGTGTGTGTAGAAGGGAGCAGAGGCTAAAAAGATTTCCCAGGTGGGGGTGGGGTGGCAGTGAGTCTTTATATTGTTCCTCCCCCCCCCGTGTGTGTGTGTTTTCATTTTGTTTTCGTTTTGTTTACCTCCTGATCTGCTTGCACAGAATTAAACTTTAGAATTGGTGCCATTTTATTCTGTGCAAGCATATCAGAGAGTAAACAAAAAAATGTTGTGGCACCTTAAAGACCGATTAGGCCACGGCCACTGATTAGGCCACATCCACCAGTTAGGCCACACCCACCAGTTAGGCCATGCCCACCAGTTAGGCCACGCCCCACAGTGTGGTAGTAAAATTTTTGGTGCCCATCACTGCTCATACAACGTCCAAACTTGGTTCCACAAGTTTGGACTTTATACGGATTTGGACTTTGCATGAGGCATGCAAAATCCTAGCCATGATGCCTCATACAACGTCCAAATCCTTGCCGCAATGCCTCGTACAACGTTGTTTCAATAGAGATACATTGTACTGTAGCAGCACAGATTTCAGGGAAAAGCCAAGGAAACAGACAGGGAACTGACAGAACGTTAAGAAATCATTGTCTAAAGGCTAAATACATTACAAAAACATGTCAAACAACTCTAATTGTCCAAGAACCTGAAGAATGCTGCAAAAATCCCAGGAATGCTTCTAACAATTCTGACGAATTTTTTTTAAAAAAATTCAATATCGCGCAAAGCCACTCCTAAACACTCTTTGCCTCATGCAAAACCCAAAAGAGCAATGCATGCATGTGTCCTGCCTTTTATACTGCCCAGGCACAATGCAACCTGGGAAAACCCGAATGTCTCACACAAAATCACAGCGACTTTGTATGAGGCAACTTTTTTCAAGGAATTAGGCGATGTTGTATGAATTCGATGTCTGTACAGAATATTTGCAACAGAAGCTATCATGTAAGTGACACCACCATTCCAAGTTAGAAATGGATATAAATAATTCTTCATTCTTGCTAATTCAATCTGTCTAGATTTGGTAAAAAATTTCTGTCCTTACGTCAGTGAGAGAAGAAGTCCTGTTTTTTGTCATCAAAGTCTCTGCAGTTTGGCATATCAGCTCTGTATATGTTTGAGAAACAAACACACAAATGCACACACAGCATAATAACAATGAGTAGCTGATTTATAAGTAGGGAGCAAACAACCCTTTCAATGCTTTCAGTCTTTAAAGTACATGCAGCAAATCAGCAGGCATAATCATTTTGTGTTATTTATATGATCTAAGCAATTTTGTTTAATTTGTACAAACATTATTTTGTCATTTTGTACTGTAAAGTGTGTCAGATTTAAGGGGATGAGATTAATTTTGCAGTCCCTTCTGCTCTTTTTCAAGGACAAGCTAACATCCACACAGTGGGTTAGAATTCCAAGAGACTTCTTTGATTCTAATTAGAACACACAGTTTGGAATGTAAAATTTAAAATATTAATTCATTTTAACACTGAGCTCAATAAAGAATTTGTAAGTATTCAGTTAGAGATAGATACATATACTTTATTCTCTTAATCATCTTTAATACCAAACTATTTTCATCTGTGTCTGTCTGTCCTTCAGTATGTCTCTATCAAACCTCCACAACCATAAAATCTAGACTTCTAAAACTTGGCATGGAGTCTTGGGGGGAGGGGGGCTACTATATGTTTTCCAAGGTACCTGCTTTTTTAAAGCACACATTTGTCTTCAGAGTGCATCATCTAATTAAAATCAATTAATGAAATCCATCTGACTGTTATTCAGAATAACAGCCTTCACTAAAAAAGAGAGAGAGCAAATATATCTGGTTTGATCTGTAGAATATCAAGCTAATAAACTACAACAAAAGAGGACTATTTCAAGGGGATTTTTTTGTCACTGTTACTGTTTAACATCTTATGACCCTGTTGTCTATGATTTTAAATAAAGCTGTATTGGGCTAGCGTTTTAAGCAGGGGGAAAATCAATCATCTGTTATGGCTGGCCTAAAACCATATGCAAAATGTTCACTAAGATAGAATCACTGTTAAACACAGTGCAAATATTTAGCAAAAATATTCAAATGAAATTTGTTCTTGACAAACATGTGAATCTTTCTATACAACATGGCAAGATCTAAAAAAAAGTTTGATGGAATACAAACAGCTAAGAAATGGTGATATTATAAAATAACTAGCATAGTTTGCCCGGCGTTGCCGGGCTGCTATAAACTGTGATCAGCTTTTTTGGGATTTTTTTTTTGTGGATTAAAAAAAGAACAAAGGATGATATAATTGTTTCAAATTGTTTTATTTAACCAAATAATGTTTTAGTTTGTGGGGTTTTTTTTTGTTAATAGTTGTGCCGTAGGTAATATTTTTAAAAATGTGAAAGTACATGTTTTTTACATTCAAAGTTTTTAAACTGTGTTTAGATGTTTTGGGGCTTTATTAGAGTTAAAACTCAACACAGGATGTTATAAAAATATTTTCTTTATTTAACATATGTTTGTGATTTGTGTAAACTTTTGATTTATTGTTATGTTTTTGTTTTTACTCTTGTGGCCTCTAGGTGGGGCTGTTGTATTTTCTGAATTGTTTTTACTATTCTGCCCTGCAAGTGGGGCTGTTAGTGGTTTTGGTTTCGTTTCACATGTTTTTTTTCTCTCCTGGCCTAGGTGGGGCTTCTTCCGGTAAGTAGTCTTTGCTTCTTCATTTCTGTTCCGGTCGTCGTGGAGGGAGGACGTGCTGGTGAGTTGTCTGGTTTTCTTTCTTCTGGGTTTTTTCTTTGTTTTGTTTTTGTGGTGGTGGGCTGGGAGATGTTTCTGTTTGTTCTGTTTTGGTTGGGTTTTAGATTTGTTTAATTGGTTTGGTTATTTCTGGTTTTGTTTAATTTTTTTTATTTCATTGTTGTTTATTTGTGTAATTTGTTGTTTGTGTAATTTGTGGTTTTTTCATGTTGTAGTTAGGTGTTTTGTATGTGCTTTTGTGGTATTGTGGATGTTTTTGTTTGTGTATTTTGTGGTTTATTTTTTGTTTATTATGGATTTTTTTAATTATTGATTTATTTTTGTTTATTAATTTTGGTGTTTACTTTAGCGTGAAGAACAGGCTGCCTGTCAATTCCTCTTTTCCCCATTGCTGCTTCGAATTTTGGTTTCGATGCAGCAATGGGGGAAAGGAGGAGGAGGCAGGTTCGTTAGGTAGGTCGGAGGAGAAGGAGGAGGCAGAGAAGAGCTATCTTGCCTAACGATGGTTCTCTCCAGTCTTGGGGGGAGGGGGGCTACTATATGTTTTCCAAGGTACCTGCTTTTTTAAAGCACACATTTGTCTTCAGAGTGCATCATCTAATTAAAATCAATTAATGAAATCCATCTGACTGTTATTCAGAATAACAGCCTTCACTAAAAAAGAGAGAGAGCAAATATATCTGGTTTGATCTGTAGAATATCAAGCTAATAAACTACAACAAAAGAGGACTATTTCAAGGGGATTTTTTTGTCACTGTTACTGTTTAACATCTTATGACCCTGTTGTCTATGATTTTAAATAAAGCTGTATTGGGCTAGCGTTTTAAGCAGGGGGAAAATCAATCATCTGTTATGGCTGGCCTAAAACCATATGCAAAATGTTCACTAAGATAGAATCACTGTTAAACACAGTGCAAATATTTAGCAAAAATATTCAAATGAAATTTGTTCTTGACAAACATGTGAATCTTTCTATACAACATGGCAAGATCTAAAAAAAAGTTTGATGGAATACAAACAGCTAAGAAATGGTGATATTATAAAATAACTAGCATAGTTTGCCCGGCGTTGCCGGGCTGCTATAAACTGTGATCAGCTTTTTTGGGATTTTTTTTTTGTGGATTAAAAAAAGAACAAAGGATGATATAATTGTTTCAAATTGTTTTATTTAACCAAATAATGTTTTAGTTTGTGGGGTTTTTTTTTGTTAATAGTTGTGCCGTAGGTAATATTTTTAAAAATGTGAAAGTACATGTTTTTTACATTCAAAGTTTTTAAACTGTGTTTAGATGTTTTGGGGCTTTATTAGAGTTAAAACTCAACACAGGATGTTATAAAAATATTTTCTTTATTTAACATATGTTTGTGATTTGTGTAAACTTTTGATTTATTGTTATGTTTTTGTTTTTACTCTTGTGGCCTCTAGGTGGGGCTGTTGTATTTTCTGAATTGTTTTTACTATTCTGCCCTGCAAGTGGGGCTGTTAGTGGTTTTGGTTTCGTTTCACATGTTTTTTTTCTCTCCTGGCCTAGGTGGGGCTTCTTCCGGTAAGTAGTCTTTGCTTCTTCATTTCTGTTCCGGTCGTCGTGGAGGGAGGACGTGCTGGTGAGTTGTCTGGTTTTCTTTCTTCTGGGTTTTTTCTTTGTTTTGTTTTTGTGGTGGTGGGCTGGGAGATGTTTCTGTTTGTTCTGTTTTGGTTGGGTTTTAGATTTGTTTAATTGGTTTGGTTATTTCTGGTTTTGTTTAATTTTTTTTATTTCATTGTTGTTTATTTGTGTAATTTGTTGTTTGTGTAATTTGTGGTTTTTTCATGTTGTAGTTAGGTGTTTTGTATGTGCTTTTGTGGTATTGTGGATGTTTTTGTTTGTGTATTTTGTGGTTTATTTTTTGTTTATTATGGATTTTTTTAATTATTGATTTATTTTTGTTTATTAATTTTGGTGTTTACTTTAGCGTGAAGAACAGGCTGCCTGTCAATTCCTCTTTTCCCCATTGCTGCTTCGAATTTTGGTTTCGATGCAGCAATGGGGGAAAGGAGGAGGAGGCAGGTTCGTTAGGTAGGTCGGAGGAGAAGGAGGAGGCAGAGAAGAGCTATCTTGCCTAACGATGGTTCTCTCCTCTCTGTCTCCTTTTTCTCCCAGCTTACCTAACCGGAGATCGGCAGGCAGCAATCTGTAAGGGGTGGTGCTCTTCCTTCCAGATTGCTGGCTGCTGCTTTTGTATTTGGAAGTACAAAGGCATCAGCCAGTCATCCGCCAGGGAGGGTGCTTCCCCTGATGGACTGCTGCCTGTTTTGGGGTGTTTTTTCCCACCCCGGCTCAACTTTCCTTGAGGCCGGCGGTGGTCTTGCCGTGTCTTCGACGGGGTAGCGTGGAGGAGATGGAGTCCCTCTTCTCCCTGTTGCTCTGGGAAAGAAGGCCAGCAGGTGAATCGCGGTGGAGTTTTGTGGCTTTTTGTTTTGCTAGGCTGTGAGGCACTGCATCTGCCTGTTGCGGACTTGCGCTCCCATTGCGTTTTGTAGTTTTATTTTTCACACGCGAGCTTTCTCAGTGTTCTGCATGCTCATGGCACGCAGGACGCTGGGACTTGTAGTTTTGTGTTTGTGGTTTGCGTTCATGCAGCGGTTTTTTTCTGCGGCTCGATTTTAATTGGTCGCGCTGCGTTTCCAAACTTTCTTTTTGCTCATGCCTCTCAGCCTGATTGGCTGTGGCGCGGTGCAGAGAACGTTGGCAATTGAAGTTCTTTCCCTTTGTTCACGTTCGTGGGGCTCTTGCCCCACTGGTGCGTTTCTCAACCCTCCAGTAACCTCCGTATCAGGTTCGGGCGAGTGCAGGAGGCTCGGTACGGGATAGGATGGACGGGTGCAGAAACGTATAGCAAGTTCCAACGGTTAACCCTTGGATTTATAGGTATAGATTATCACATGATGACAGGTATAAATACCTTGGAGTACTATAAGTGGACAGGATCTTGCATATAAAAGTTAAAGATCTAACAGGAATACATTAAAAAACTGCACAAATTTTAAAATCAAAATTAATCAAAGCCATAAAGACATAGCCAGTAATCGAGTAATCAGATACCCGGCTAGAATAATAGATTGGACTCCTGGTTTATCTAGTTTTCTTTGGATTTCTTGCCATTCCGATTAAATATATTTTCTTTCCTTCTCTCTCCATCCATAAATCTTTTCCCAAAATGTAAATAGCTCCATCTTACTTTTACAAAATATTGATGACCTCACCATTTATCACCATCTTCTCTCTTCTTTGCATTATGTACACTTGTAATTTAAGATTCATATGAGGTCTTGTCTTTCTTTTTAAAAATCTCTACAATAATGAATTTCTTTATCATTTTAAAGCATAAACTTGTTCCTACTCCACTCTATTTACTTCCTTTCTTTACTATATTTCTATCTGATGAATGCCTATCTCTTATGTAAATAGTCTTTTCACTGTGTTATCTTCCTAAGGTGGGTTTTTAATACTGTACAATGCATTATACATCATTCCTATATAGGTACAGTAACCACAAGGGTTTGCCCTGTTCAAATCTTTTTGAGCTGGTTTGAATCAAAGGACATTAGCATAAGGGAAATGATGTGGTACAGACCTTCTTTTAAAGTGTTAAGACAGTGATGGCAATCCTTGGCACTCCAGCTGTTCTTGGACTTCAATTGCCAGAAGCCTTGATCAGCAGGTGTGCTTACTTGGGCTTCTGGTAATTGAAGTCCAAGAACAGCTGGAGTGTCAAGGTTGGCCACCAGGGTGCTAAGAGATCAATTTATACATATGTCAGTGCCATGTCTGCTTCAAATATAAGATACAAAAGATTGTAGCCATCACAATATTATGCACAGACATCTCAAAAAAGAGCTTCTCTGCCCTTTGGACAACATTGAGACTCTGACCAATGTTCTTCTCTTAAAGCTCATTGCCCCACATCCCTATGCTTTCCTATGGTGTCCCCACTATCCACAAGATATTTTTGGAGAACCTTCAGGAATTTGGGCAGGGAAAATGAGTAAGTAATGTGCCTTGTTGTTTACACTGTAATGGCTCCAGCTCCTGATGATGAAATAGTAGGTAATGTAAATGCATGTTTAAAAATAAATGTTTGGTAAATATCTCTTCATAAATATTATCTATATTTGGTTTAATTCAGCCATACCACCCTGAACACGCCCGATCTCGTCTGATCTCAGAAGCTAAGCAGGGTCGGGTCTGGTTAGTACTTGGACGTGAGACCACCTGGGAATACTGGCTGCTGTAGGCTTTTGTCTCAGTCTGCCCAGGTTATCCTGCTATGGTATATCCTGCTATGGTAATAGAGTAGATCAAACTGCCAGTGACTCAATGCCGAGTGTCAGGCGGTGGTTAACTATCCTGACAACCCTGAGGACTAGTGACCTTGGCGAAGTCCATAGGGAAGGGTGATGATCCCCAAGCAGGTTAAATCCCACTTGAGTCCATCTTGATGGAGGGCAGCAGCTTCATCAATACTGGTCTGGCGCCAATGAGAACTTTGTGTGCCAGAAGGGCTGAGGACTAGAAAGTGACTCATGAAACTGGATCAGTGGAATGTGTGTCACACTGCAATGTGGAAGGCAGATGAAAGACCACTGCATTATATCATTAGGACAGTCTTCATGGCTGATTGCCATGATAGTTGCAAATACCCTGTATTCAGATTCAGATATGGCAGAAGAAGAAGAAGGAGAAGGTGCTTATGCACTCTAGGTTGACAGATATTATGCACAAATATATACTGAGAGGAATTGTATGGCACTAGCTCTAGCCTGTTGTGCAAGTATAAAATAAACTGAACAGATTAAAGGAATACCATTTAGTGCAGGGAAAGAGAGCCTATGGTTCTCCAGATGTGCCATTAGCCTCTGGATGTGGTGACTAAATGTAGTGCAATTACATCTGGGGGAGGAAAGAGTTGTCACATTTTGTTTCTACTAGTGAGTGAGTGGTACCATTATTCTTACTAATCTTACTGAACCTACAGTCCATTAAGCATTTCAGTCTTTTTTTTAAAAAAAACACCCATAAAACCCCATCCAGTATGGGTGACTTGGGTGACCTGGGTTCAAATGTTCACTCAGCCATTGAAATTCACAAGTGGGGTTTGGCATTGGTATCTCAATTATCTTGAAAGCCCTTTTATGCTCACTGTAGATCATCTCCTACTTGCCTGGCACATAACACACAGAATAAATTAAAATCCAGGTGTTAACATCTGCTGTAAATGATGAATAAATACTGGAATGAGAAAGACAAAGAGAGCTTCACAGCTTGTAGAACATTGCTTTAAAAAAGGTTTATATTTCCAAACAGAGCTATAATAACCTAAAGGCCTACAGGCTAGAACAATTGGAGATAATGTGGCACACAACGAACCATTTCATAAAAACAAAGCCCAAACAATGAGGGTTTTTTCCCTTCCAAGTTGACACAGCTGTTGATTAATATATTATTTAGTTTTAAATAAGGCAGTAAGAGTCCATGCATATGAAAATAATGGATTCTTCATGTGATTTTGCTTCAGGTTAATTGTGAACATTTCAAATAATCACACTGGAAGCTAAATTCAGAAATATGATAAAACAATCAATAGTTCTAATCACAACAACACTAAGCTGATTATTGTTTAAATCACAACCACATTCAGGTCACCCAAAAAAGGAAAGACATAAGCAACTGCCAAAATATTAATTATTCCTGAGAAGTGCCTGATAAGAGATTTACATGTACATAACAAAGTAAACAGAAATGTGATCTTAAGAAAGAAAAAGACAAATTTCTTGCATTCTAAAACCTTGCTTATTATCATTTCTCTCTAGAATGCCTCTTAAATACTGAGAAACGTCCAGTGCTTTAAGCAGTGCCCCCTCCATTAAGTATGCTTTAAAGATTTTTTCTCTTGCAGTTAACTTTTGTCCTTTTATACATAAAAGGGTAGAATGATACACACACACACACACACACACACACACACACACACCTGCTCCTAGCAATGAAAGGGAAGGAAGAACCAGATGATGTGCTCCTCCTCAGGGGAGGCATTGTTGGAAAGGCATTGCTGCTGGGCTGTTTCAATGAGCCCATGGGTTCTGGTCAACACAAAGAATGTCTGCTCTTCTATTTTTTACATAATTCTGAAATCTGTGGGTTGTAGATGATGATAATGATTGCTGAAAACAGGTAAGGGTAAGTAACTCCTTGCAGAATAATTAGCACAAGCAAGAATTAGCCAAACAAAGTCATAATGACTTTATTCTGCAGTGACTTTTGACAAAATAAATTGACAGGACAATGGGGTTCCAAACAATTCATACTATTTCTGCTTCTCTGTCCCAAAAGTAATATATTTTTTCTCTTTTATCTTAAAGTGCTATTAAAATGCTTGCTACACAGCATGCTCACCCAACCAGAACATAACACAGCTGGGAGTTCAGAAAGCAACATGAAATACAAGTAAAAGAGTCTCCATCGGATGCGGCTGGTAATAATTTTGTTGAGGTTACCACACTTGTCAGTAGCTAAATGAGATTTAATCTGATGCTGAAATTTAATCATTGCATGATCTTTTCTCTTCATAAGAATAGTAATAGGAAAGAAATAATTTGAATTAGAAGAAGGAGTTGTTGCAATTGCAGCTAATTTTGGGAAAGGAATAGGAAAGAAAACTTTTTGAACTCTGCAAGGCAGTGGTCATATTTCAGTTGCCACTGATGATAAGCCATCACAGTTATTCTCCCATGAATTCAATCAAAATGCCCAGTACTCTAACACTGAACTTTTCTTTGTGTCAGGTATAAGTTATCTGCCAGGAGACTGCATGGCTTAGGAAATAGGCTATAAAGCTCTTCACTTCTGGAGTCTCTGATGGAGTCTCAGTAGATTGGAAAGAATTGAAAGATATCACTATATGGTGGTTGCTAGTTCATTTATTGAGTGGTAAAGAGAGCTCTGATGATGTTCTCATTTCTAGAGGCTGATCTGTGCACATCTTTCAGAAAACATCTGCAGCAATGCACCCTGTTTATTTGTGCTTTTTTGTTCCCATGTCCAGATCATTTCATAAGAACATACATAAGAACAGCCTTGCTGGAACAGGCCACAGCCCATCCAGTCCAGCATTCTGTCTCACACAATAGCTCACCATTTGCTTCAGGGTATTATTCCCAAGCAGATGCCGTCACCTGCTTAGGATTCCCTGGAAATGGCATTGAGAGATATCCTGCCTATCTCTCCAACCCGGAGGTTGTTCGTAGGTATCCATAATTATAGTCATTGATACCCTTGTCCTCCATGAACTTGTCTAATCCTTTCTTAAAGCTGTCAAGACTTACAGCTGTCACCACTTCTTCTGGCAGAGAGTTCCATAGACCAGTGATCCTCTGGGTGAAAAGGTACTTTCGCTTATTTGTTTGGAAACTAGTACCCAAAAGTTTCATGGAGTGCCCCCTAGTTCTAGGGAAAACAGTTTTTCCTTATCTACTTTGTCCACACCATGCATGATTTTATAAACTTCAATCAGGTCACCTCTTAGACACCGTCATTCAAGAGTGAAGAGGCCCAACCGTTGCAGCCTCTATCAAAATTCTCACTTCATAAAATTATGGCCCAACCCTAATACAGCATAGCTGGGACTTCAGACGACTGGACAAGAAATGCAACTGGAGATTCTGCATCAAATATAGATATAAAATGTAGACTCTTGTCTTTCAGAGCAGGATTATTATCCAATAAATGAATATAAATCTCCTTTCCAGAGATGTAGAGATCCAGCCAACAACAAAACCTCCTAGTCTACATAAGATATGTATTAGAATTCTGATTAATGGGAAATCAATGTTTCTAAGAATGCAGGATACAATCTGTGAAAAACACATTATTACTTTTTGCCTGTGGCCCCAATGGTATGCAAAAGGGGATGGGATCAATTTTTGAACTTAAGTAGCAAGCAGCAGCCTCACAGGAAGGACTTTCTAGCTTACACTATTGTTGTTTTTAGGAACAAAAATGGTTTAAAAGTGACTACCACCTACTCTATGTGTTAAATGAACAGTACAGTTGAGATCCGAAGAACTAATATAGGCTGTCCAAACACAATTGATGTCACAACAGTGGTGTCATAAATCATATAGCTTACATGCTGAAACTTTAGGTTACATCAGTTTTGGCCCAAGATATTTTTGTACCAAAATAGTGTCCATTCTTTGTTTCCCACAAAATCAATGGTTAAATAAATTTTAGCTATGTCTTTCAGACAGAACTTTCCATCCACCTGTCTCTTTTCTAACAGCACTGTTTAAAGTAGATCACTTCAGTCTTTTGTGTGGCAAGACCAAACAGGGATATAGCCAATCTTGTTCTCCCTCCATTTCTCAGAACCAAGCCACCACACTTATTCCATCCCAGTTACATATGAGCTTCTCAGCATTTTTCCTTCCTGCATATAAATTCTTGTGTATATTGTGTATACATTTTTCAAATATAACTAGTACTTCACTTAAAGAGCATAATGTGTTCCATGGGATTGCTCTTTAAGCGAGTTAGCTCTTTATGTGAAACACCATTGTAAGTGACCAATTGTGACTTCTGGTGGGGGGGGGGGGATTGCAAACCCCAATTTAGTTGTTAACCGAGTTTTTGGTTGGTTTTAGTTGTTAAGCGATGCGACCATTCAGAGAAAATTCTGCTCTTAATTGAGTTAGTCTCTAAGCAAGGTGTTCTTTATGCGAGGTTTTACTGTATACACATTATTACATTTCCCCCCTAGAACCCTTCTTTCCATTGTGAGGGGAAAATAGTATGGTCTGTGGACTGCATCTGGCCCTATCATACCTGGGCAATTAAAGCTCTCATTCCAAGTCAAAAAAAATTGTTACTGCTCAAAAGTTCCCTGTGTTCCATCTTGGGGACTTCTGGGGGTGGGTAGGAGGCAATTTTATCCAATTGCCCCCCCCACACACACACACACACACTCGAGTTTGGAACAATATTATGTTACTCATTACTTCAGGGGTGACCAACCTTGGTGCCCCAGGTGTTCTTGGACTTCAATTACCAGAAGCCCTGATCAGCAGGTGTGCTTACTTGGGCTTCTGATACTTGAAGTCTAAAAACACCTGGGACACCAAGATTGCCCACCCCTGTATTACATCAAGGCAGTGTGAGAGTCGATGGCATGGGCTAATAAGCCAGGCACTAGGACCCAGGATAAAGTCCAAATGGCAATCCTATCCAAGTCAAGACCAGGGAAAATAGGAGAACAAGGCAAGTACAGTCCAATAGACAAGTCTTAGTCCAGGTTGGGGGAAAAGGAGGGGAGGCGGCAAGGGTGCAATAACAAGGAAGAGGGAGGAGGGAGGAAAATCACCCTAAGAACAGGAGTCAAGGAAGTAAAAGTAGCAAAATTTAATATTTATCAAATGAAGTGAAGCATATATAAGATATAAAGGTTGGCAACCCGGTCAAATAGACGTAAAAATGCAAACAATAGGGATAAGACTCCTATGTCATGCTATGAAAGCCATAAACAGAGTGAGACAGAATCATAAAACACATTCATACAGGAGTCAAAAAATATATATATATCCCTACAGTAAATCCCAAACCCCTGTCGGACAATGGGACCTAAGACGACAATGTAAACGATACCACCATAAAGTGTCAAATAACAACAAACAGTAACGAGGGGAGAAACAATAATAAAGTTCATATACAAGTCCAAAGTGGATGCCAAGTCGTAAGGTCCAGCCGAGAGGTCAAAGAGGAGATATCATCAATCCAACGAAGTCAAAAATCCGGGTGTCACAGTAAAATAGCAGTATCAGCAGGTAATGAAGAGGTAAGTCATTGCAGGAGGAGAAAGATCAGTCCATATCCTTCCGGTAAAATGGATATTTCATAGTCCTTTATCAAGACTCTGCAACCGTCAAACAAAATATACACTGATGTACTGTACATGGAAAATATACATGAGTACTCAAACAGTGCGTATAGAAAAGATACAACCACAAAAGGAAGAGAAAGAAAGAATCGGAGGTATTACAATTAGAAAAAGAGGAAAGTACAAGAACGTAATTACTGCTGGGGATAGAGACCGAATTGGTAGTCCACATAAATCTACAGAAAGAGCAATGTCCACAAATATGATGTCCCGCTGGTAAACTTGTGGAAGGAAGAGGTTTGGGAAGGCAGTCAGTTCTAGAAATCATTTGATAAATATTAAATTTTGCTACTTTTAGTCCAGGTTGGGCCAGAAGTCAGACAACTGAGAAATCAATATGAATAAGAGCAAGAGTGGAAAGAGGAACCTGGAATAGGAACAAAGTCCAAGAACCCAATCAGGGCTAGTTACCACAAGTCAAGAAACCACTGCTGAGGCAGCTTCTAGAAGGAAGAGCCAGTTATTATATAGCTCAGGGGTTTCCAACTATGGTACGTGGAAGCAGATGGGCCCACACATGCACAAATGCACCTGAGACTGTCATAAACACAGACGTGGGCACATTTACGACAGCCATAAATGCGCCCGCTTCCACTTCCAGCATGGTCCAGCCCACTCAGCTGACCGGGGTGGGTGGGGTGGTGATGGTCAGGCCCATGGCACAAAAAGGTTGGCCACTCCTGATATAGCTCTTTTACCAGGGTCCACAGGTGGTGCTTATGAGGGTCCTGACAGCAGGCTGTGGATATATCCTGCAACTAGCATGGCTTCTCTTCAGGCATTCGACCAGCAGATGGTGTCCTGAAGCTGCCTCAGAAGCTGACAGGCAGCCACTCTGCTCCAATCACGCAAGGACTTTGCTTCACTGAAAATTACCAATGTGTTGTGTTGTTTTCAGCAGGCTAGAAAAATTAATGGAAATACTTTCTACTTCTTCTAGTAGTCAATGTTGATACAGAAAAGCAAAAAAGACTTTTGAATTGGAATAGATAATGTCTTAAAATCTTCTAAAAATCTTCTAAAACACCTCAAAAATTACCTCAACATTGGTGAATAAAAAGTAAATGATAATTATTACACCTGAAAACTAACTTCATAACTACTTATTACATGTATTGTAATATTGTAATTCTTTTTATGTTGCTTACCATGCAAAACCAAGCTAGTCACCATTAACTAAGGTAAAAGTACATGGTTAATTCCAAGCTCTGCTTTCTCAATTATTTTAGGCTGATGGTTTTTAAAACTGGATATTTTTCACAACAGCAAAAGACAAATCATTTTCTACAGCTACTAGAGGATGGGAAGGATTTTAATAAATAAAATTAACAAAATAAATAAAACTAACAAAACTTTGGGGGAGATGGGTTTGCAGAAGCACGTACAGCTCTCCATGGGTAGTTTTGGGCAATCCATGGACTTCTGGATTTTGCCTCTCCCTGTCTTATTCAATAATATGTTGTACTAATCAGTTCCCTATACCTGATATCTAGGTCTTCCTTTTTTATCCCACTATTGTTATAAGCCTGTAAGTGATGCTGAAGTTCTTAGCCCATTTTTGGGAAGCATTTTTGCTCTTCGCAATTTCATCTGCAACATAAGGTTTGATGAAAAGTTCATTTCCAAATTCAAACTCCAAACTGGTAGATTGGCTGGGGTGGTGGTGGTGGGAAAACCTAGCAGTTATTTCTCAAAACATGACAGAGCTCTCAGTCAGAGAAATGAGTGGTAATATTGAGTCATATGGGACTTGGAAGGTCTTGTTATAGGTATATTATATCACCTGCAGGTATTGAGTCTGTGTGCGCTGCAGCAGAGCAAGCTGTTAAGCTGAAACATAGCAGGAGCTGGGGTGTGGTTCACAAACTTCTACACACAGACAGGCAGTAGTAAAGAACAGAAAGAGCTTTTACTTCAGCAGTCACAACTGGTTACGATAAACTGAGTCCAAAACAAAATAGCTTTCCAGTTGCAAACGAAGCTGGCCAAAGTCCAAGACGTAGAGAACACAAAACAGTGAAGGTCAAAGCAAATACAGGCACACCAGCCGAACAGAAGGTTACAAACAGCTATGCTTACAGCCAGTAATGTATCAATGAGAGATAGTCCATTCCTCCTCCAGGCAATGTTCCAGGCTGTAGTGTCAGCAACAGCAGGCGGCTTCAGTGGTGTGTCCAAACACCAGAGATGGAGAGAAACAGAGATAGTGCCAGCAGCTACAGAGTCCAATAGAACAGCGTGTCCACATAAACAGAGTCCAAATACACACTCAACACCCCCCCCCCGCTCTCTCTCTTGGAAGATGCTGGCTTGCAGGGCTGGCTAAATAGCTGAAAGTTGCTGAGTCAGAAGGCTAGTGGAAGCACCTGGGTTAGGCTGCATATATTAATAATATAATATTATTATAATATTATTCCTTGAATTTTTAACAGGGTGGAAAAAGTGCGCCACCAGCCTTTCCAAGTATTGAGGCAGCCAGCAAAACTCCATGAATTCCAGACTGGTAGAAGGGTTCAAGGAAGGACAAGGAAGCAACAACCCCCCACCCCACCCCCCACCCAACCATTCCATGCAAGGCTGCGTTCCTGGCACTAGACCCCAGTCAGTTCCATCCCTTCTGACCACCAGTTAACTTCACTAGGCCAATCTTCTCATACTTCTGATGGGCCCTACAGGGGTACAGGATGAGTACATACAGTGACTCCATCACAAAAAGAAATATGATTAACCAGTATTTGTAAATATCTGCAATTTGTGGTTTGACAAGACTCTTAACAAGCACACAAGTATGCAACCAAGCTTATGGCTAGCTTATAATAATAATCTATGGTCAGGACACTGGTATTCGTGACAGCCTCAATGTATGCATTTTACTTTTTAAAATCCTGGGTCAAACTGTTTGCAGCATCTTTTTCCTCCTGGCTTGCCGTCCGTCACACAAACAAGCACAGGACCAGGGGCGCAAATACTTCCCTGAACCAAGGACTGAGAGCAGACCAGACCAGTGAAATGTCTCACTAGCAGAGCCAGTAGCTCTTATTCATGATATTCCAGTGTGATTCCTCTAAGGATATCAACCCGCATTCCCCCCAAATGGCACAGCTTCAAGTGCTGACACCGAAATTGGCAAAGAAAGTCACAACCCGGAGAAGAGCCTCTTTGGTGGTGGCACTGACTTTATGGAATTCCATTCCAGTTGAATTGTGCCAGGCCCCATCCCTGTTTACATTCAGAAAACAGCTCAAACCGCTTCTGTTCAGAGAGGCCTTTAAGAAGGGGTTGACAATTGCCTAGCATTAGGTTTCTCATGTGGCCATTCAATAAGGTTTTGTATTCCTATTATGTGATTTTAATATGTTTTTAATGTGTGTGTTCGTTTATTAGTCGCTCAGAGTGGGAAAACCTCCCAGATGGGCGGAGTACAAGTGGAATAGATAAAATAATAAAGTCCAGTAGTCGTCTGGTGAATGACATATTGCAAATAAATAAATAAAATATTGCTTAACCAAGCAAAGGGAAAGGAAAAGGTTAAAGAAAGGGAAGGGGAAATTCATTCTATAGGTGGGTGTTGTGGAAGCCAGAGGTTCCCTCCATGGTGTCTCTGCCAAGGCCCTTTGTACTGTGTGGAAATTTCTTAAAGCACAAAAAAAAAAGGGGGGGGGACTTATTAAGAATGCACAGTTTGAATTAAAGTGGATGTTTCCCTTCATTTGCTGTGTCAAGGGCTTTTATTACTGGAGGACTATTTTCCTGGCTATTGACTACATTCTTTATAAGACTCAATTCTATACATTTCATTAGATAAACTCTAGTGTGGCACTCCGGGGAGAAATTTTCCTGTTTTCTTTGAAGCTGTGTGGGCTGCATATCTAACATGAATGCAGAACTGTGAGTAGAAATCTACTGCTGATATACAAAGACACCATTCCGGCTTTATAAACAACCTACTTTTTTTAAGAGACAAAGAACACAAAGAATTCTACTTACTCTACTTGCTTAAATCATTCTCTGAAATGAGAATTCATGCTGGATAGGGTCTAAAAGAGTTCTTAAATAGCTAGCAAGCTATTTTATATGAAGAAATAGGTCTTTATATGAAGAAATAGGTCTTTAAACATATTTTCTCTTTAACATCTTTTATTGGGGTGACTGTTATCAGCCTATACCACTTACCAGAAAGTAGGTCAAGTAATGGTACTTATAATAGTACTTGTGACAAAGTATTTCTAGAATTGTGCTATAAGACATCAACAAGGTTCCAGATGTCACTGTACTCTTAACTCCCAAAACCCAGGCTATTGGCTATGCTCAGGCCCTTGTGAGAGCTGAGGTCCAACATCTGGGGACCAAAGATTAAGACCCACTGCAGAGTTCACAGTACATAAGCAACTGCCCTGTGGCTCCTCAAATTTATAGTAACATTTTCCCCTCCTTTACAAGTATCCTATAACTATGGGCTTCATGTATCTAAATATCCACCAGATCTCAAACATATCTTGGAAAGTAATGTTTTGGAGGAGCCCTGGTGGTGCAGTGGTTAAACTGCTGTACTGCAACCAAAAGGTTGTGAGTTCAATCCAAACCAGGACTCTAGGTTGACTCAATCTTCCATCCTTCCAAGTTATGTTGGAAAATGCTACTTAACGTGGGAATTGCCCAAAGAGTGAATTAAGTGCTATCGGTAGTACAGTAGACCCTTGCATAACGATGTTCCTTGGTTCCCCAAGTAGCGTTGCTAAGCGATTTTTGTTGTTATCCGAGTTTCTATGCAGTTTCCCGCATAACAACGTTTTTGTCCGGATAATGATGGTTATTTTAGCGTTGTTAAGCAAAAATGATGCTATCCGAACACATTGTTATATGACGGTTGACTGTATATAAGTGTGATTGGTTTGCTTTTGATTTGTTGTTCTTGTAGCTTGTTTTTTTTTAAAAAAAATCCTAGATGGTACAAGCTGCTAGCCTCTACTATAAAACACACTCTTCTCTTTCCACCCCATTACCCCAGGGTCTGCAAAAGATCATCATCATCACCACCACCACCACCACCACCACCAATTATCCATTATTATTATCTATTATTGTTGTTGTTGTTGTTTGTTTGGTTTTTTTTTGCACATTTATATCCTGCCCTCCTGGTGGGTACACCACTCAGGGCAGCTAACAATATAATAAAAATTACAATAAAAACAATTCAGCAACAATAGCTAAAAACAAACCTAATAACCCCAATTAAAACCAGCATTAAAAACACAAACAAATCATTAAAAAACAACCCCCACTCACCCTATCCCCGTTAAAACAGAATAACCAAGCCAGGGGGCAGCCCCTCACATAGGCTAAATCAGCCACCGGGCTTGACTGGTAGAGTCAAGCATGCCCCAAACCTGCTGGAAGAGCCATGTCTTCAGCATCTTTCTAAAGGGGAGTAGTTCCATCTGGAGATGCAACTCAGGTGGTAAGAGGTTCCACAGGGCTGGGGCAGACATGGAAAAGGCTCTTTTCCTGGTCCCAATAAGATGTACTTCTTTCACTGATCGGACCACCAGTGAGCCCCTCCTGTCTGCCCTAGTAGGACAGGGTAAATTCCTTGTGGCGATGCAGTCTCTTAAGTAGCCTGGTCCAATGCCATGAATGGCTTTAAAGGTCAAAACCAGCACCTTGAATTGCACCCGGAGGCACACTGGCAACCAGTGCAGCTCCCGGAGAAGTGGTGAGGTGTGAGCATAATGCCCGCACCCCATCACAACCCAGGCAGCCGCATTCTGGACCAGCTGAAGCCTCCGAATGGTCACCAAGGGCAGCCCCATGTAGAGCGCATTACAATAATCCAATCTGGAGGTGACCAGAGCGTGAGTGACCATGAGTGACCGGTTCAGGAGCGGGGGCAGTTGGTAAATGACACGAAGCTGTGCAAAGGCCCTCCTAGCCATGGCTGCCTCCTGCTCTTCGAGCAGTAGCCGCATGTCCAGGTGGACCCCCAAATTGCGCACCAGATCTGACTGTGGAAAAGATGTCCCAGCCACGACCAAAGATGGTAACTCCTGGGATAACACGGGACCCCGCACCCAAAGCCACTCAGTCTTGCCAGGGTTCAGCTGAAGCCCGTTGTCTCCCATCCAGACCCAAACAGCCTCCAGACACCTGGTCAGGACTTTGACTGCATCACTCGGGTCCCCACGAGCTGAGATGTACAGCTGGGTATCATCTGCATACTGATGATACCTCACCCCGTGGGAACGAATGATCTCACCCAGCGGTTTCATGTAGATATTAAACAATAGAGGCGAGAGTACCGAGCCCTGAGGCACCCCACATGGAAACAACCTAGGGCTGGACAACCCACTCTCTAAAGACACTGACTGAGCCCAACCCATCAGAAATGAGGAAAACCAGGGCAACACAGTGCCCTGGGCACCCACTCCTCGGAGCCAGCCCAGAAGGATACCATGGTCGACGGTATCGAAAGCCGCTGAGAGGTCAAGAAGAGCAAGGACTGAGGGGTTGCCTCCATCCCGCTCCCGCCAAAGATCATCCAAGAGTGCAACCAATGCCGTCTCAGAACCATAACCGGGCCTGAATCCTGACTGAAACGGGTCCAAATAATCCATATCATCCAGAACCCCCTGGAGCTGCCAAGCCACTGCTTTTTCCAACACCTTCCCCACAAAGGGAAGGTTGGAGATAGGTCTGAAATTAGAAATAACAGTAGGGTCGAGCGATGGCTTCTTCAGGAGAGGGCGAACCAGTGCATGTTTGAAAACTGCCGGAACCACCCCCTCCAGCAAAGAGGCATTCACCATCGCACCGACCCAACTGCCCGTTGTTGCCTTGGCAGCTCTAACTAGCCAGGCTGGGCAGTGATCAAGTAAGCAAGTGGTATCACACACAGCTCCGAGGAGCCTGTCCACTTCATCAAGGGCAATGAGATCAAACCGATCCCAGAAAACATGGCTAGACTCCGCTCCAGCCCCCCCCCCAGGGCGATCAATTTCCACATCAGGATTAAACCCCGAGCGGATGCGAGCAACTTTCTCTCCAAGATGGTCAGCAAAATCGTCAGCTGATCCCTGCCACACAGGACCAGGCCCCTCCTTACCCAGAAGGGACCTGGTAACCCGGAACAGGGTCGCCGAATGATTATCAGCAGAGGCAATGAGGGAGGTGAAGTACTGGAACTTCACCACCCTCATCGCCACGAGGTAGGCTTTAATAGCAGCTCTAACTCGTGTTTGGTCGCATTCACACCGGGTCTTCACCCAACTGCGCTCAAGGCATCTCCTAACCTGCTTCAACTCCCTCAACTGATCAGTATACCAGGGAGAGCTGCGCTGTCTGCGAGAAGGGAGAGGCCGCATTGGCGCGATTGTATCCAATACTGATACTTCCTCCTTTTCCCAGAGGGCGACCAAGGTCTCAGTCGAATCGTACAGCCTGTCCGGAGGAAAATGCCCCAGCTCCATCTGAAATCTCTCAGAGTCCATAAGTCGCCGGGGTTGGACCAATTTAATGGGTCCAGCCTCCCTACGGTGAAGCATTGCTCCCTGAAAATCAAGAGAGACCAGATAGTAATCTGACCATGGCACTATTATTATTATTATTATTATTTGTCAGAAATTATTCTGAGTGGAAAGGATTTTTGCTGGAGAAACTCCACTTAGGGGATGCCCGAATGAGGATTATTTCATGTCCCAAGAAGTGAGACAGATATGGGCGCTCAATCTATCATGCAGTACCCAGATCTCGAACTGCTGACTTGCCAGCCTTCCAGCTAACCAGGTGAGCTTCTTAACCACTCAGCCACTGATGCCCCTAGCTAAGCAATGAAATGGTCCCTATTTTGTCCTCACACCATTACCACAACCCTCTTCAGCTTACTCTCCTCAGCTTACAGGGGATTTTGCTCTTGTGCAAACAGGAATCCAACAATAGAGCTCTGGAATTTTTTTTATTAAAAAAAAACAGTTCTATTGACTACATTTATTTTATTTGTTTCTCACAAGGCAATTAACAATAAAATTAAATAAACCCTTTAAAACATTAAAAAATTATTGGAGTGCTCAGGGAGTAATTAAAACACATTAATAAAGGAAGCAAAACCACAGGCACCTGTTGAAAGTTCATTCTCCAAGCATCCAATTAAGTTAGCAAAGCCCTCATGAAACAAAAAATATCTTTTCCTACTGGCAGATGGACAATAATCAGAAGTAAGCCAAGTCTCCCTTGGTTGGGAGATGCACAGCCTCGGAAACAGAAAACCATTAGAGATCATGAGGTAAATGAAGATTATGATCATGGCACCCATACCACCATTTAGGATCCTTATGATCCAACACATGATCCTTAATTCCTTGGAATCCATTCAAATTTTGGAATTTTAATGACCAAATGTTGCAGATCTACATTTTTTATCATTCACCAAGCATGCATCCTTCAAAGTCCAGCTAGTTATCCTGGCAAGTGTAACACAAATAGAACAACATTTTTGAGGTAAAAAGTTGCAAGCTATGAAGTAATGTAGATATTCAGCAGAATCCTTTTGCAGTGCAAGTCAGACCAGGTGCAAGAAACATTTTTAATTTGTGCTCATTAAACGGTTCTCATCCCTCCCATCTTATGTTCCAAGGAAAGCCTTTGGGAGCCTCCAGATAGGGAGGTGGTAGAGGTTTTAAAAGTCAAAAATCACAGCTGAATCTGTGATTCAATCCTGACAATGGTGCTCTGGTGGCAAATTCAAACATCCATGTCACTTACGTACTAGCCTATCCCTGTTCTAGAGTTTTCTTCCTTTTTCCTTTTAGGTAGCTACATCCAGTGTTCATCAACATTTTGTTCTTCTGCCTTAAGGGTCCAACAGCTCTTCTGTAATCACTTTTATCTTCGGGAAGCCATGGGAACTGCAGGATGGGTGGAGAAAGTCTTTAGTTTTAAAAAAAGTTGCTGCTATTAATAATGTCATTTTCTGCTTTTATAACTCATATTGCAGCCAAAAAAATATTTACAGGACATGATACCACATGATTGTTAAATTGTTTGTTCATATTTATCTGTTGATCACTTTAGGTATTTTCAGTCAAATGGTCGATTTTTTATAAAGTCACTGAGAAAGGAACACACTCTTTTTAAAAAGTGAAAGATGTTTCACTATTAACTAGCTGATCCCAGAAATTGCTACCAGGAATCAGCAAGGTCACCAAGGATTGTCCTCCTCCATTCTTCCCTGTGTGCTATTCTTTCTGCCGAATTAACCCCCAGGAAATCCACTGTTATGCACCATAAAGTGAAGGAGAAAATGAAACCTATAAAAGAAGACATCATTGTAAAGAGCGATTCCCCCTCTTATTAATCCTAAACTATATTGATCCGTATGAACAAATTCATCTAGTCCTCCAAGATTGCACAAATGTGTGCCTGCCCTGCTCCAGCGTGCATATAAATCACACATAAATCCAGAGGCAAAATTCTCATGTCAAACTACAGCTGGGCCTTTCCAAAACCTGTCTCACTCTTTCTCAAGAGTATAACCATCTTCTTTTTGCTATGAAGCAGCTTCTTCAAAGTAAATGCCATGTTCTTTCTCCTCACTAAGATTCAGGAGAGGGATCAACAGATCCAGACTATTTAGTCTCCTCCTCACTTCATATTCATGTTTTATTTCCACAAACACTAATTTTATCTGTCTGTCTCTGTCACTCTCTCTCTCTTACACACCTACCCACCCACTCACACCCACAATACCCAATGCAATTAAAATGATGTACAGATGCAAAAATAAACTTCATATCTATTCCTCCTCTTCACATCCATATTCCAGGCATTTTTGTATTATCAACATAGCATGTACTTACATGGACACTGAAAACAACAATATCTAAATAATTTCCATGCATGCACACACATACTTTTAAAAGTTGACCACGGAAGACCAATTCTTTTATAAAACAACCTTTAGTAAGCTAAGTCACTTGTGAAATTTTTCATAAAATGAAAGCTGAGAAATTTTAACATGAACAACAGAAATTGCATTGAATAAAAAGAAGCTAGACTGCATTAAAGCAACTGTAACAGAATTAAGTATACCCTGTGCTTTATTCTCATTCAGTACGGTGATTTCAAGGGTGGGGGGGGAATGGAATGTAAACAATTTGACCCTCATGGTTTAGAAGAAATGAAACTTAATGTGTGATTGACATGTCTTATTGCAAGATCATTGGTTGGAATACCTAAGAGGGAAGGCCAAAGGTGGACCCTAAGGGAGAAGATATAACCCAGAGACGCATGCACACACGCACACACAAAAACTCTCTGGAATGCTGTGCTTTTAACCTGCAAAAATGTAGTGGCTTTAGAGAAAGGGGGGCCATGGGAAATCCCCTAGAAAACCAGTTTGCTTTATTTCCTTGCTTTGAAATGCTTCCTGATTTTTTGATGGACTGTATCCTGTATCTTGCTATGCTTTCAATATATTTCTAAAATACCTGAAGAGACTTGGAGTGGTTATTTGGCTTGATGCTACCTTATCTACACATATCTGATGCCTGTGTTGTCCAGCCAGGGAGCTGCAACTCAGAAGAACAATAGGGCCTACTTGAGGTTACGGCTTGTATTATTACAGGGACTGCGGTGGCTCAAGTGGTTAAGACGCTAACTGGAAGGTCAGCAGGTCAACAGTTTGAGACCTGAGTACTGCACGATGGGGTGAGCTCCTATCTCTGTCCCAGCTCTAGCACACCTAGCAATTCAAAAACAAGAAATTTCAAGTAGATAAATAGGTACCACTTCAGTGGGAAGGAATACAGTCTGCTACATGTCAATGGAAATGTTTGCAGATACAGGCAGTGCTGGCTCTTCAACTATAAACAGAGATAAGCACTGAAACCTAGAGTTAGATATGACTCAACCAAGAGTGACCTTTACCTTTACCTAGATTGCGTTAATACCAAGTGTTATACACAACAATAATTTCAAACATAGTTTATAGAGATACAAATCAAAATACTGTTAGAAATTAGATGGTTTCATAATAATGGTAATATAGTTTACACAGAGGAACCACACCTGTGTTTGCTGCATGTGAACAACGTCATTGGCTGCAATTTGTATCCAAGAAGGCATGAAAAATGTAATTTGTGTGAATTTGTTTAAGGTGAATCCCAGCTTGCCATGAAGTGACCCACACACTATGTTCACGGAGCCATCTCCTGTGGCATATATGAAATGAGACATACAGGATTTAACACCGGGACTGCAATGGACTGCCACAGCCTTGAGGATATGGGCAAGGTGTGCCTTCACAGCCAGTCCATCTGGCATGGCCTCTTCGGCCTCCATGACCATTGGGAATTATAGATCCTCCTCCGCTCATTTTGCCGTTGGGCCCAATATGATGGTTTACAGTGGCATTTCCTCCACTGATGGGGACCATCACCCTACCTAAAGGGGCTCATCCGCCCATAGCCATTGGCCGCTTTAGGGAGTCAGGTTATTTACCACCATCCAATGCTTGGCATTGAGTTGCTGGTTGTACAGTCTACTCCATTACCATAGCGGGATGTCTGACCAGCCATTTGAACAACAAAACAATGCTATCATGTGTGGGTTTTTTTCAGAAGCCCCTGTATGTCCAAATAGACTTATTTATGAGTACTGGTAATTATTCTTGTAAACATGACGTAAAACACATACATAGAGAAAGAGAGTCAGAAAGATTGAGAGAGAAAAAAATACATACCATAATTTAATATTATATATGCAAATAACATCTAATGGCCTTTCTATGAAAGAAAACCCAGAGAAGCTTCAGAACCATAGTGTCATAAAATTTCAATCTATACTAAACAAATCCAAAACAAACAGAATAAAGAGTAGGCATATGCTTTTGCTATCCCATAGTTTAGCTTTATTGCTCTCAGTGCACTAGCTGTGCAACTGATGATTGTAACAAAAGGAAATATGTAAGCTCCAAGTTCAGCTGTATTTATCTAAAACCAGGATTTCTTTTTTTCCAGCATCACGAAGTCCAATTATTGTCTTTCTACTGCTGCTATTTTTTTTAATGAAAAAGGAAATTCTTTATGCATCATGTTGTCTACAATATGGAGTTCCAGAAGCTACTGGAATGGTTTCTTCTTCATCAGCAGCAACAAAAATCAACTCTTCAGAAAGTCCTGGCAGCTCAGACTTTACAATATTTCAGAAAGTTTTAGAAACCTGCTTTACCTTGTTAGCTAGTGCCTTTTGATACCATTGGTTGTATTAACTAGTTTAATCCCTTATGATTAATTTTAGAAATTATATTTATATTCACCAAAACCCAAGTTCCATACATAATATACTAGCATAGTTTGCCCGGCGTTGCCGGGCTTTTTAAAATTGTGTTGGATACTAAAGGCTTTTGGTTATTTGTCGAAGCAATGGTGATGTGCTGTTTTAAATGGAGGTGTAAGTTTTTTTTATTTTGTTGCTTCGAGTAATTTTGTTTTTGAACTTGTTTTTTATGTTTATTGAAAAAAAATGTAAATTTAATTTAATTTAATTTAATGTAATATTATTTAGTTTTAAATTTAATTTTGTTTTTTAAAATGTTCTTTTAAATATTTTTTGTTTTGGTTTTTCATAGTGGAAAGTGGTTTTATTTTGGTAATTTTTGAGATTAGTGTGGTTTTTTTTAATGTTTGTATAATTTATGTGATTAAATTTAGAATTATTATTATTATTTAAATATTTTAGAATGTTGTTTCTGTTTTGGCCACTGGGTGGTGGTGGTGAGCTTTTGAGCTTCTCATTGCATTTGGTACCTTCTGTCCTCTTGGTGTTGCTTCCGGTAAGTTTCCTCTTTCTCATTTGTGTTCCGGTTCTCATAGAAGGAAGACGTCTTTTTGTAAGTAATGTGGGGGGGGGGGTTTGGGGGGGTTGGGGGTGGATTCTTTTTGGGGGGTGTATGTGTGTGTTTTTCTTGTTCATATTTTGCTGTTTGTTTGTGATTTTGTGTGTTTTTTCTAGTGTGTGTGTGTGTGGGGGTGGCTTTCTTTCTCGCAGGCCATGCTTCATGGCCCATTGGAAGGAAGGGCATTTGCTGGGTGGTGGTTATTTCTTTCCCACGGGCCATACTTGCTGGCCCATGGGAAGGAAGGGAGAGGCAGTGGGGTGTTTATTCTTTTTCCCCGCGGGCCATACTGGCTGGCCCGGTGGGAAAGAAGGGCAGTTGCGGGGGGTGGGGGGGTGGGTTGTTTGCTTTAATTTTTGGTGCTCTGGCTGGCCCTTCGAAGAGAAGGGCAGCGGCGGCCGGGGGTGTTTTGTTTTTTGTTTGTTTCTCGTCTGGCCGGTGGGAAAGAAGGGCAGTTGCGGGGGGTGGGGGTGGGTTGTTTGCTTTATTTTTTGGTGCTCTGGCTGGCCCTTCGAAGAGAAGGGCAGCGGCGGCCGTGGGTGTTTTGTTTTTTTGTTTGTTTCTCGTCTTTTTGGGCCGCCGGCTGGCCCTTCGATCGGAAGGGCCATGGTGGCGTTGGGGGGGGGTTTCCCCCACGGGCCATGCTGGCTCGTTCATCGGGAAGAATGGCTGCGGCGGTGGGCTTATTTTTAACTTTTATTTTTCGTGCGCCGGGCCTTCGAACGGAAGAGTAGCGGCGGCAGTTTCTTTTTTATTTTTTCCCCCCACGGGCCATGCTGGCTCGCCCGTGGGGTTGAATGGTTGCGGAGGCGGCTTTTTTTAGTTTTGTTTTTGCGCGCCGGCTGCCTCATCGTTCTGCTCGCACATTGCGCGCAGGACGCTGGGGCTTGTAGTAATGTGTTGGTGCTTTGTGTTTGTGCTGCGTTTTTTTAAATTCCTTTTCTTTTGATTGGCTGCGGCGCGTGTTCGAACGCTGCGGCGTGCGTGAGCCTCTCAGCCTGATTGGCTCTGGCGCGCCGCGGCGCAATGACTTTTGGGACGTGAAGTTCTTTGCTTTTCTTGCAGTTAGTGGGGCTGAGGCCCCCGTGCCGGATTTTTAAATCCTTCGTTGACCTGCGTAGCCAATTCGGCCGTGCTCTCGAAGGGAGGGTGCGGGTCAGTAGGGCGATGCATAGCAACGTATAGCCAATTCCAACGGTGAACACTTGGTTTTATAGGTTAAGATAAAGTGTAGTAACTTGCTTCACATTCGGTTGAGAGCAATCGAGTGTACACTTGCAGAAAGCATATCTGAAACAGCTATTCTTTCTTGTTAATACACTTGGTATTTGGCCACATTTCATCAACCATTTATGGCAGAATAAAAAATATTAATATCAGAAGAGAAAAATGATTGTGTCTTGCAACAAAATGTCACACTGTTGAGAGCCTCTGTTCAGGGTTCCAAGTAATACTACTCATTTCTAGAATATTTGATTTCGATTCCTCCCCATTATTATTTGCCCCATTCTCTGCCTGCCCTACATCTGGAAGTGTTTTGAAATCCTATCCTTCTATCACAAAAATTACCCCAAACCAACCTGTTATTAATCTCAGTAAATTAATAGGCAAAAGAGTTCAAAGTGAAACTGACACCCCATTCCAAAAATAATTTCATTGAGGATGAGGTGAAGCTAAAATGCAAGTATGAGATATCTCTGTGGTTGCTAGAACTACAAACTACTGCAGGGGCTTCAGGCAGGATACTCGACCAAACCAGGCTTTTCATTTATAGATGAAGACCTAACTTTCTGCAGTACTATGTCTATCAAGTTGACCAACATAGCCTTCATATAAAAGGCCTTTGTAATATGCACACATGCCACCATTAGATACAGGTAATTGAATATATACATATATCTTTGCTACATAGCACATGGTTATTTGGTTGGTTGGTTGGTGGGTTGGTTGATTGGTTGGTTGATTGATTGATATACTGTCCCATTACTACAAGCAATTAACAGATTAAAACTTAAAACCCCACAAGATCCCTATATAGCAACATATATGTACTGTTTGCATTTCATAAGAACAGCCTTGCTGGAACAGGCCACAGCCCATCCAGTCCAGCATTCTGTCTCACACAGTGGCTCACCATTTCCTTCAGGGTATTCCCAAGGAGATGCCTTCACCTGCTTAGGATTCCCTGGAAATGGCATTGAGAGATATCTTGCCTATCTCTCCAACCCGGAGGTTATCCTTAAGTATCCATAATTATAGCCATTGATACCCTTGTCATCCATGAACTTGTCTAATCCTTTCTTAAAGCTGTCAAGACTGACAGCTGTCACCACTTCTTCTGGCAGGGAGTTCCATAGACCAGTAATCCTCTGGGTGAAAAAGAACTTTCTCTTATTTGTTTGAGAACTAGTACCCAAAAGTTTCATGGAGTGTCCCCTAGTTCTAGTGTTATGTGATAGGGAAAACAGTTTTTCCTTATTTACTTTGTCCACACCGTGCATGATTTTATAAACTTCAATCAGGTCACCTCTTAGACGCCATCGTTCAAGAGTGAAAAGGCCCAACCATTGCAGCCTCAGATGGTAAGGAAGGTGTTCCAGTCCCCTAATCATTTTGGTTGCCCTCCTCTGCACTTTTTCCAGCTCCATAATATCCTTCTGGAGGTATGGCGACCAGAACTGTACACAGTATTCCAGATGGGGCCTCACCATAGATTTATAAAGAGGCAAAATGACACTTGCTGACTTATTTTCTATACCCTTCCTAATGATCCCTAGCATTGAGTTTGCTTTTTTCACTGCTGAGGCACATTGGGTTGACACCTTCATTGAGCTGTTCACCAGGACACCAAGGTCCCTTTCCTGGTTTGTCGCAGAGAGTTCAGACCCCATCAGTTTATAAATGTAATTGGGGTTTTTTGCCCCAACATGCATCACTCTGCACTTACTAATGTTGAAGCTCATTTGCCACTGTTTTGCCCACTCCCCCAGTGTCAAGAGATCCCTCTGGAGCTCCTCACAATCTCTCACAGTTTTCACTACCCTGTATAATTTAGTGTCATCAGCAAATTTGGCTACCTTGCTATTTACTCCTACCTTTAGATCATTTATGAAGAGGTTGAAAAGCAGGGGTCCCAGTACTGAACCTTGGGGGACCCCACTCTTTACTTCCCTCCACTGGGAGAAGTGTCCATTTAGTGCTACCCTCTGTTTCCTGTCCATTAGCCAGATGCTGATCCAGGACAAGACCTGTCCCTTTATTCCATGACTGGTAAGAGCCTTTGGTGTGGGACCTTGTCAAAAGCCTTCTGAAAGTCCAGATAAACAATGTCAGCTGGATCCCCCTTATGCACATGCTTGTTGACACTCTCAAAAAATTCCAAAAGATTAGTGAGGCATGATTTGCCCTTGCAAAAGCCATGTTGGCTCTCCTTTAGCAGCGCCTTCTCTTCTATGTGCCTATTAATTCTATCTTTTAGGATGGTTTCCATCACTTTACCTGGGACACATGTCAAACTGACAGGTCGGTAATTTCCTGGATCACTCCTGGTTACTTTTTTGAAAATTGGTGTTATATTCGCTACCTTCCAGTCATCAGGCACAAAGCCTGATTTGAGGTAAATATTATGTATTTTGGCTAGGAGATCAGCAATTTCATCTTTAAGTTCCCTGAGAACTCGTGGATGGATGCCATCTGGTCCTGGTGATTTGTTAGTGTTTAGTTTAACATGACATGCAAGGACCTCCTCCCTGGTTATTTCTATCTGGCTTAATTCTTCGCTTTCCCTCCCTACGAAGATAGGCTCTGTTTTGGGCATGTGGTCTCTGTCTTCTTCACTGAATACTGAAGCAAAGAATTCATTGAGTCTCTCTGCAATCTCAGTTTCCTCTTTAATAACCCCTTGCCTTCCATTGTCATCTAATGGTCCAATGGCCTTCCTAGTTGGGTTCTTACTTTTAATGTACTTAAAGAAGTCTTTGTATTTCTCTGAGTATTTTTAGCTATATGCTCCTCAAGTCTTGCTTTGCTTTCCTGATTGTTGCCTTGCATTTGTTCTGCCAGAATTTATGTTTCTGCATGCTGTGCTCATTCGGACAAGCCTTCCATCTTCTAAATGAGCTTTTCTTGCTTTTGATCACTTCCCGAACAGCTCCTGTAAGCCACATCGGAGTCCTCTTGGAACTGGCAGTGCCCTTTTTCCTTTTGGGTATGCATTCCAATTGGGCCTCTGTTATTGTTTTTGTAAACAGCCTCCATGCCTCTTGGAGTGTTTGGACTCTCTCAATTCTCCCTTTCAGCTTCTTTTTTACTAGTTTCCTCATCTTTGGGAAATTTCCTTTTGGAAAATTTAAGGTCTCTGTGTTAGATTTTATCAGTGACTTGCGGTCTATGATCAAGTTAAACATAATTGAGTTGTGGTCACTGTTCCCTATTGGATCAGTCACATTAACATCTTGCACCAGATCTGAGTATTACTCAGGATCAAGTCAAGGATTCTTGTACCTCTAGTTGGATCTTCAACCATCTGTCCCAGGGAACAATCATTTATCATATCTAGGAACTTTATCTCTTTATCATGTGCTGAACAACAGTTCACCCAGTCTATGTGAGGGTAATTGAAGTCCCCCATTATAACCAGGCTTCCCTTTTTGGATGCCTCCTTTACAACATTCTCCAACTGCCAGTCTCCTAGTGTTAGACCATCCTTGTGGCCTGGTACTCTTACCCACAGAGCTTCTAATGGTGACTCCAAATCACCTAGAAATTCCAATTCATACGATTTTATCACTTCTTTGACATACAAGGCTACACCACCTCCCGTTTGCCCCTTCCTATCCTTCCTGTACTGTTTGTAGCCTGGGATAACTGTATCCCATTGGTTATCATCCGTCCACCAGGTTTCAGTGATGCCAATAATATCAATATTCTTATCTATTGCTAAGTATTCCAGCTCCCCTATTTTGTTCCGGAGGCTTCTGGCATTTGTATACAAGCATTTATATATGCTTTCCTGATACAGTCTTTTGAGTCCAGTTGCATTGTTAGACTGCCTTTTGCATCCTTCTGCTAGAGTGCTGCTGACTAGCTCCTTGCTCTGCTCAGTAATTTTTGCATCCTCCTCACTACTCAAGTACACACTTTCACAAACCGGATGCTGCCCAGCTCCTGTCGGCTTTCCCCCAGTTATCAGTTTAAAAGCTGCTCTGCAGCCTTTTTGATGTTCAGTGCCAGCAATCTGGTCCCATCATGGTTCAAGTGCAACCCATCCCTCCTGAACAGATTTGGCTTGTCCCAAAATGTTCTCCAGTTCCTGACAAATCTGAAGCCCTCCTCTCGACACCACTGCCTCATCCACGCATTGAAGCTTCTGAGCTCTGCCTGCCTGGTAGGTCCTGCACAAGGAACAGGCAGCACTTCTGAAAATGCTACCTTGGAAGTCTGGGACTTCAATCTTCTTCCTAACAACCTGAATTTGGCTTCCAGCACAGGCCTCTTGGCCTTCCCAACATCATTGGTACCAACGTGTACCATGACCACTGGCTCGTTCCCAGTTCTCTCTAACAATCTATCTAGATTTCTTGTGATGTCTGCAACTTTTGCACCTGGCAGGCAAGTCACCATACGGTTATCTTGTGCATCACAAATCCATTTCTCTGTATTTCTAATTATTGAATCATCTAGTACAAGAAGCCTCTCTCCTGCAATCTGTTCATCTACATGCACCTCATCAACCATATTAAGGGAGAGAACCTCAGTTTGTTCCTGTTGTTTATCTTCCTTCATCTCATCAAGTGTGATGAAGGAGAGATCATCAGGTGGAACCAGTTGTTCCTCTGTATGTTCCTCATCAGGTGTGATGAGGGAAAGAGCCTCAAATTTATTCTGTAATTTCAGACTCTCAGAGTGATCCCCTACTCTCCTCCTCCTTTGAGTCACATTCCTCCAAACATCTCCCTCCTGAGTTAGTGAAGGGCCTTCTCCCTCAGAACTGTGCCCTGTCTCTTCTTTGTCCAGGAGCTCAAGCTCCTTAATTTGTTGATGGTTAGATATGCGGGCCTCTAGCTGCTGGACCTTCTTTTCTAGTAGTGCAACCAGCTTGCACTTGCTGCAAGTGTAGTTCTCCATATGCTTTGGCAAGAACACAAACATGGCACAAGTATTGCAGGTAACTACAGCTGTTCCCTCAGAATCCATTTTAACAAGTGCAGTATTCTGGGCCTCAAAAATGTACATGTTTACTACCTTTCTATCTAGTAAGAGTATATTCTTCCTTTGCTCTTAGTTTGAAATCTCGCACGCCATTAGGCACGTGGGCCTCTAAAGCAGCTCTACTCCAACTGCAAGCACGCCCAAAACTTACCAGTGCTCACTTCCTTTGTTTGGCTCTCCTCAGCAGCAGCTCTGCTTAAGAGCACATGCAGAATCAAAAAGTAAATTTCAGCCAAGTAAACTGCAATAATCTCAAACAAATCGAAAAGTATCAAGAAACTTGTATAGATTATCTTTATCTGAAAGTAGATATATATCAGGTTTGCTTTATTAAAGAAAAATGCTCTTCATTGTTAAACAAGACCCAAAATCCTTTGGTGAGAATCAATTAGCTCTGTCTTCAAATTATTCCTTGTTGGAGCTCTTCTCAGTGGGGAGCTTTCTCCAAGTCAGGCAGACGGGTTCTGGAAAATTAGACAAGCAGTGCAGGATAGAGCTAACAATTCTGGTAAAATACCTTATGTAGAAACATCAGTCCAAAAATAAGTCCAGGGCATAAGGACTCATGGGAAGAAAGACCTGCTAAATTGACCATTAACAATGTTAAACTTCACACAGTCAAACAACTACTATGCCTACAAGCTCAAAATTCTTGAAGTTAGGAATGTTGGCAGCTCCATTATTTTTCAAACAACCATCTCAACTTTGGCATTACTTTAGTATTGATTTGTTTTCAGTCTTTAGTCCTCTAATGTAACAAGACTCTTACTGAAATTCATTTGATAAAATCCATGAAGTGAGTCCTTTAGATTCACAAACTCTATCCTTTCCTCCCTTTCTGCTTAAAGGTATCTCATGCATTTTTCATCTTGATGCCTGGTAAGTTTAGAGTCTATATTTACTTTAACAGTAATTTATCCCACCATGTGCCAAGGAGTGAGACAGGAAAAAAAATCCTTACGCCTTTTCACTTGGAAGAAATTCCCTTTGTGGCATTTAATCCAGTGCAAATCTATGGGAGACTACAACCTTGCTACCATGTTCTTTCTACAATAAAAATTAGAAGACATTGCACACTGGGGCTGGGTAGATGATGACTGGAGGGTGGTGAAATGGGTCTGAAAGTCTTGCTGAAAAATATTTTAATTAGTTAGTATAAATGGACAGGCAATCCAAACCTAATTTCAAGATACAATGGTGATAGGAACTGACTAGTCTTTCTCATACTAGATCAGGCAAAAGGAACTATGGAATGAATTCACCGAAAGGTAGCTTCATTTTGACAGGAAGAAGAAAATCTAAATCTTTGAATGGCTGGTTCATTAATTAAATATTTAAATAGTGGTTCATTTAAATCTGATTTTTTTCTCCCTAGAATGGTTCAAGGTTCCTCACAGGAAAAAAAACTGAACAAAATTTGTTTAAGAATTTCAAATATTACAATGTAATTGGACGAAAGTGCAACATGAAACAATTGAAAACATAATTTAAAATGCACTGATAATAGAGAATCTATATAGTAAAACCCTTACTCAGCTACAAATCGGTTGGCAAAGCCCTGAATAAAAGTATATTTGCTTTCTGACAGAGCATCGTCACCTGTAACCTGGGAGAATCCAGTAAAAAAGCCTTCAAGTTACATGGGGATTTGAACATCATAACCCATACTTTGAACTATGACTTTTAAAAATGAATTATTATTGTTATATTTCTATTTTAAAAGAAAGAGAATTAGACAAGAAAGAAGTTTTTATTCTATTGAAGTAGGAATTAAGCTACAATCATTTGGTTTAGGTAAGAGATTGTCAGTATATGTGTGTAAAAGAGGTAATGGAAGGGCAAATCCTTCTAATGATTATCTGCATTTGTACTCATCTGTGAGCTTCCTTTGATTTTGATGAAATTTAGAGGCAAAGTTGAATGTGATCAGCATACATTGCTCCCCATGATTTCACATGGGACTAGACAGAACTCTGCAACATTTCATAGGTCAGTGACAACTGATAGATTTCCCAGAAATTCAATTAATACCTATCATCATTATTAGGCTTTGCAATTTATATTGAAAAAAGAAGGTGATTTTCCTCCAACTTATGCTAACCATGACTCCCCCACCCCCAGTCTTGAATATTTATGTTCAAAGCAGATTACTTCCCAGATCTAGAAAAAGCTAGTTGGAAAATGTGTAAACCCTGAAGATTTGAGTTTTCTCCGAAATGGAGCAGAACATACTAAGCATGAACACTCAGCTGCAACAGAGTTTAATGAGCCAAAATATTTGTTAGCTGAAGCATCTTAATAGTGTTATAAATTATAAAATACTAATCAGCATTTTCTAACAGTAAATATATTGTGAATTTCCTGGAACTGAGATCTGATAAGGTATCTGACTGAAACACTAGTGTTTACTACACTTTTATTTTCTCTCCATCTCTTTTGGCAATTGAGATTTACAGGATCCTTTCTATTCTATGCCACTTTCTATTGTATATATTGTTCCCCCAAAATAGGATGATTATTCTATGTCATATCATATTCCTCCCCCTCACTCTGTTTTCCACTATGTGTTGTTGTTGTTGTTGTTGTTGTTGATTACTCTGAAGGTTCATTTAACGGGCTTTGGAGTAATTTAAATGCTAAATTACACTAAAAATGAATATTGCATGTAGTATTGCTCATCCTAAATACCCTTATTCGATGAAAACTCTGTTAAAAAGCAGACCAGGTAGGATGAATCCATTCTGTATTCCCTGATTCACACCTCAAGGATAGGATGCTTCAGAGGAACTTCTGGGTGTGTTACTTAGCAACTGTGAAAAGAGGCTAAACGTGCAATGTGGTATTCTGGGTCAACCAGGTTTTCTCTTCATGGAATTCACAGCTACATTAGAAGGTATCCAGATTGGTCCAGGATATCTATTTGCACATTTGCCCTTTCTTACAGTTGCAAGTCATATTGCCAGTAAAAAGCAGCAGGCATATTGACAAGCAGGGCATGGCTAGGCAATGTCACCACTGCACTCCCGCACACATTTTAACCCATAATGGGATTGTCTGAACCCTCTTAATGTGTGAGTTGAAGAAGAAAGTGCACTATGGTGAATATATGGATTTAAAGTGGACATCATCAAAATTTCATGTATTAAATTATGGTTTTTCTTCTTGTCAAAGCATATACAGTAAGTCAACAACACCAGAAGGGTGCATTTTAGAAAAGGCATATGAGTAGGGTGAGTAGGTCACGCATGCCCTGGTCACCTCCAGACTAGATTACTGAAATGCGCTCTACATGGGGCTGCCCTTGGTGACCATTCGGAGGCTACAGCTGGCCCAGAACATGACTGCCCAGGTGGTGACTGGATGCAGGCATTATGCCCGGGCCTCGCCACTGCTTCTGGAGCTGCATTGGTTACCAGTTTGCCTCCGGGTGCAATTCAGGGTGCTGGTTATGACCTTTAAAGCCCTACATGGTAGTGGGCCAGGATACCTAAGAGACCACATCACCCCAAGAACATCAGTCCATCCAATCAGAGCGGACCAGAGGGATTCTCTAATTGTACCATCAGCTAGAGGGGCTCGTCTCTCTAGCACAGGAAGGAGGGCCATCTCCGTGTCTGCACCGGCCCTATGGAACCTACTGCCATTAGAGCTACGGCTACAGACGGTTATTGCTGCCCTTTAGGAAAGACCTCAAAACATGGCTGGTGGGGCACATGTGGGGCATTGATGGTAGAATGACCCCTGCCTGTTGGATTGTCTGAATGGGTATGATCTCCCTTCTCTGTCTTTGATTATGCGTGGGGTGGGTGGGTCTTTTAAATGCTTTTTAATGTTTTAATTATGTGTGTAGGATTTATATGTTTTTATGGGACGATGTTGTAAGCTGTCCAGAGTCGCCTGTCGATTGGGCGGCAATATAAAATGAACTAACTAACTAACTAAATAAATAAATAAAATGCAAGGATCATTTATTTGTTGTTTCTTCATATATTCCATTGATAAAAGGGTCTACTTTTGTTTACTAAATGTGGAGAACCAGATGACAAAAAATATGGACCAACCAGGTATGGAAAATAAATCTAGAGAACCTTATCTGATCCTCCACATTTCAACATATTTTAAGATTTTGCAGCTGCATTTAGGGTTTTGTTTCTACAATGGAACACAAGCATAAAAGAATGCAAGACAGCATTGTGACAGACCACTCACTTTTATATAGAAGATCACAGACCAAATTCCTTACATTTCCATATAGTGGTTTGGAAGACTCTAGATTAAAGTTCCATATAACGACTTCTATTCTTTATAGATCAGGGGAGCAAAAACTCTCACACATAGGCCTGTTCTGTCCGACAGACAGTTGGCATCCCCACTACCTCCTTCAAGAAGGAGCAATGAATAGCAGATTGGCTCTGATCTCTTTCCCTTCTAGGTGATGATGAGGAGAAATGATCCCACTGCCTCCCAGCTAGCAGTCCCAAGAGTGCTCATTAAGTGCCATGACATTTCTTTGTCTTTTTGTTTTGTTTACTCTCTAATATGCTTAAAACACAGACTATCATGGCTACCATTTCAAAAACTGACAAATTAAAAGAATGCAAAAGTTCCTTGAAGTATTGTATGTGACCAGAGTAAGATATTTCATTATTCAGAAAAAACATGACTTAATTTGGTTGATATGGTCAAAGTGTCTGTCTGTCCAACCAGAGTGGACCGGAGGGGCTCTCTAATTGTTCCATCTGCCAGAGGGACTCGCCTCTCTGGCACACAAAGGAGGGCCTTTTCTGTGTCCGCACCAGCCTTGTGGAACCTCCTGCCAGTAGAGTTGTGGGAGCAGATGGAGCTGCTGCCTTTCAGAAGAGAATTAAAAACTTGGTTGGTGGGGCAGGTGTGGGGCTCAGATGGAAGAGTGGCCCCCGCCTGCTGGCTTATAAAATGAAGCCCCCATCTTTTTAATGTGGGCAATTTTAATGTGGTTAGTTTTAATAGGTGGGTGGGTATGTTGGGGTTTTAATTGTTTTTAATATGTATGTTTTAATTTTGTTGTGAGCCACCCTGAGTCGGGTTTGCCTGATTGGGCGGCATAGAAATTTGAACCATAAATAAAAATAAATAAATAAATAAGTGATCAGCAACTAATCAGAGCATTATTGACTGAATTTCTGATTAACCAATAGAAAAGGAAACTAAGTATTTATCTACATAGCCCACAGTGTATGGAGGAAAATGTTCCTGCCTGAAAACACCAGATCGAATGCAGATTTGGTCATTATTAGACTAGCCTAATTTAAATGATTTCAAAGAATCCCTTCTAGGGATGCTTAAGTATGGGTCCAACCCATTAGGATGAGTCTTCTTAAAACACCTATTTTATTATTTGTGAGATTATTAGGGAATATTGCCAGTACCTGTTGTTTCTGAATGAATCTCATAGTTCATGGCGGGGTGCACAGAAAGAGCCTCATTGAAGATTGTGGTATTTTTGAACCACAATCAGGTGTACCCTGGTAACAGCTAATCTTTCTCACAGTTGGTTAGGCAAAAGGAATTGCAGAATGAGCTCACCAGAAGGTACCATCATTTTGCCAGTTTTACATCTGGTCTAGACATGGAAGAAGAAGAATAGTTCATGGGCATGTCTCCAGTTTTGCCCTTTCTCCAGATAAAATCAGTAGGAAATATTTTGATAGAAATAATAATTTTATTACTTCAATGAAACAATTGTTGCAGTAGCACTGGAAACATTAACACATTAAACAATGCATTCAACCAAGAAGTCTCTCAGTAATTGCAGAAGAATATCCTGCATTCGCAATACCAATAACTGCAGCTGTCTGAATTTCAGTCATCTAATTAATGCCTAAGATTCTGTTCCAATTCCATAAAGATTTGGGGCTTGCTTCAAGTTCAACTTCATTAACTTCTATGGAGACATTTGAGATGAATCTGTTCAGCAGGGCTGGCACCAGATTATGCATGTTGATATTAGTTGCTCTGCTTCAGACTGCAAGATGGCTCAGCATACCAGAAGGCTAGGTATGGCTATGGGAAGTTCTATCCACATCTACACAGGGAGACATATTACCAGGCTTTATCTGTTGCCTTCTTTGTGTGCAGAATAAAGTGGACAAACGGTTGTGTTCTTCTGGCTGTACAAAGTACAGCCTATTAGAATCTCTATCAGCCCTGGAGAATCCAAAGGTTTTGCTAGTGACAGACTAAACACAAAGACTTAAATTTTTAGCTGGATTTTGAGCAACAGAATTGAACAAGGAGAAAAGAGGAAAATAGAAACTTGTCAAAAGTGGGTATTTGATTAATGAGAAAGGGAGAATTATATCATCATTTTTTTTTATTACACAGCATGCCCTAGACATTTGAAGTGGCTGCAAAAAGCAGGAGCAGATGGTAGCCTCAAGGGCACCATTTTTCACACAATGCATCATTAGACAATGTTTTGTCAGCATTGTTTTAGATGCACTATGGATCTGAACCCCACCAATGTGTAAGAAGAAAAAGTTTGAAAAAGGTTTGCCATTCTAATTTCACTGGTACCATTCCACACTCTCCAAGAAATTTTGTATGCTTCACATGTCCCTAATGCCGTTAAATGAGGTTTCCCAGCTTTGCAGCTTGCAAGCTGTGCTATGAAAGTGGCCCACTACCTTCATTCTGCCTGCCATTCGTACAGGCTGCAGGGAGCACATCCCTATATTTTTATACCTGGAAAGCAATGATGGACTGAGCACAGACTTTGTCCTCAGTCATATTCTTGAGGCTCCAAGTTCATGTCTTGGAATCCTTGGCAATTCTGAACTGAACCACCCACCCACCCACCCCACCCTCCAGCGTGAACCCTCTATTATTGATTTCAAGTCTGCTGTGAACAAAATGATATACAGTAATGTTATTCAGCCATTCCATATGGCAAGTATTTTTGAACAATTTCACTGGCAACATTTGCAAGTTTACGAAGTTTAATTCACTGAAAAAACTGCAGAAAATCTTTCACATTTCAGAGTGCCATTATCGTACTTAAGCATCAGAAAGAGACCAAACAGTCTAGCTCTGCCTTCAGGTACTTCCATAGCCCCAGGAAAAATACACTGTTGTTGGGAATAGCAAAACAGAATGAAGCAACTTCAATCAGTTGTCTGCTAAACAAAGTCACCTGATAAAGATGGTAAGCACTCCTTGAGGATTATGTTTCCTAGCAGGCTTCATCTTCTGCTTAGAATTTGCAGTCATCTCTGACCTCCAGTCTTTTCCTTACTTCTTTTCTTTTCGCAGGTATTGGAAAATGGCTTAATGAAGGTATTCACAAAATGAATTTCTCAGAGAAGCAGCAATTTGACCTCTTTTGCAACCTTTTTATAAGCCAAACATAAAACCTATGATCATTAGATGAAAAATTGCAACTTCCTTTGCTGAGGTTTCAAGTTTCAAAACTCAATGGATTTTCTAATGAGGTATTTTTGAACCACAATCAGGTGTAACTTGGTAATGGCTAATCTTTCTCACACTGGGTCAGACAAAAGGAACAGCAGAATGGACTCACCAAAAGGTACCTTCATTTTGGCAGTTTCATGTGTGGCCTTGACATGGAAGCATGCATACTTCCTTATGGTTTTTAAATGAATATTAATGATACCATAAGTTTAAACCTGTCTGTCATATAGGTATTTCTACCTGTTGCTAATAGCAATAGTAACTAGTAAAGTCCAGAAGCATCTGGAGAGCCAAGTTTGAGGAACCCTGTTACAAACCATTGAGTCATAGAATTTAAAGTTTCAAAATATACATGGAATTACCTTTTGAGAAATCTAGCAGTTTTTAATTGTACTTGTTTCCCTTGAATTTATCATTGTCACCTGTCCTGAATGCCATTGCTTTGGTGAAAAGTGGGACATAAATTCATTTAAATAAACAGCATAATCAACTAAGATACAACAGAGTAGAGATGCAGAATGAAACTACAGTAATTCAGCTTTCTCAAGCAAAGTTTTGTATGAGAAGTAACACAGAAACATGTTAGGATATTTCAACTTAGTTTACGGTTATCAAACAAAACATGAAAATCATGCTGTCTGGAGTCAAAGATGAAACATGATAACAAAAACAATTTTACATCAAGGAAAAACACAATGCTTTCACCTCTTTCTTTGTATAGCATATTTAATAACACGCTGGTTGGTTAAAGTAACCATATATCTACCACTTGAGGAATGAATGTCTCAGCTAGCTTAAGAAATTTAACCAGACATTAGGTATGTACTTTCAACCCTGTATTGACTGACAGACATCATGGATAATTACTTACTTAAAATAAAAGATTAATTAAGGTTCCAACAAACCTGGATTTTACACCAAGCCCATTACTTTATAGTAAATAGCCACATAAGGGTCAGAACCATTAACTTTAATAGATTTTTTATTCTGCCCACTGACCTTTGAAACACATGCATTTGTAAACTGGTTTTCATTAATTCTGTAGTGGAACAAGATATTGTTCTTCTATATATAGCCATATTTTAAAAAACTAATTATCACATTATTCTTGATAATTACAGTAATTTATCAAAATATGCTCCACCAATTTTTTTTTAAAAAAAATACTTTCATGCAGCGGAGAAGCTGTCAAGTCCCATTTTCTTATTAACAGGGCAGAGGAAACTATACTCATTTTATTATGTACATCTAATCATAGTCAGCTAAAGTTGGCAGTAGAAATGACATGGGCAAATTCAGAAATAAATCAATGACATGTAAATGCTTTTAGGTTGTTAACTTTCAAGCCTGATGCAACCGGCAATATGTTCTTCCCTTGAAATAGTGTCATTTCTGTCAATCTACTGTGACATGAACCCAACGTAATAATAGTCAAGCTATTGTACCTGCACAGATAATTCCACATTGTCATTGTTCTTTAGAAAGTGAGCTGCAGCAGCTCTAAGGGCAAACTATAATACTTCTGTATATCATACTTTTTGTTGATTTCCAGCAAAGTCCAATTGTACCGTAAGAAGTTGAAGCTCCATAGTGTTCTTGGCTGAATATTTTCATCTTCACCAAAGGAGCATTTGACCAAGTTTTCTTTCAGAAAAATAAATAAACTAGTGGAAGTGAGTTACCTTAGAAAAAGAGTTCAAGGACCGGTGAGAGATACTGTGCTTATTACTCAAAATTATGGGCTACAATCGTCCATATATAGCCTTTCAGATACTGAAGTAATATCCCCCACCCCTTGTTAGTAGGAAATGCAGGGTCAGACTTGTGACAGTCTGTAAATCCAAGAAAAAAATGTAGAGGCATGCCAGCTTTCACAGAACTAGTAATGTTCACACCATTTTTTAGTGTTTCTGGCATCCATGTGCCCAAAGCAATAGGATACAGCTGGATTGCCTTTTTCCAATGTATCCTCTGAATATCTGTTACCTTGCATTATGGGCATTTTTGTTGTTGTTCAGTCGCACAGTCAATTCTGACCCTCTGTGACCCCATGGACCGTTGCCCGCCAGGCACCTCTGTTCTACACCATTCTCAATCTGCCCAGCTCTGTGCCCATTGTGTCAACAATACCATCTAGCCATCTCATCTTCTCCTGTCCCCTTCTTCTTTTGCCCTCAACCTTTCCCATCATCAAGGCTTTCTCAAGTGAATCCTCTCTTCTCATTTGATGTCCATTTGATGAGGAAGGAACGGAAAGTTCAGAAAAGTCAAATGAACTAGTATTGACTTCGAGAATCACATAGTCATATGGTTCCTTTGTGAATACTGACTGATCTGTAAGATTTTTGTTATACCCGCAGAGGAAATTATTGATTTACCTTTTAAAAAATACAAGTAAAGAACAAGACTGGAATTTATATTTGGATTATAGTCTTTATTTTTGTACCAGTATATTTTTCTTCAGTAACGGTTACCTGTTGCCATTGAACAATACCATCTAGCCATCTCATCTTCTCCTGTCCCCTTCTTCTTTTGCCCTCAACCTTTCCCAGCATCAAGGCTTTCTCAAGTGAATCCTCTCTTCTCATTTGATGTCCAAAGTACTTTAGCTTCATCTTTACTATTTAGCCTTGCAAGGAGCAGTCAGGGTTGATTTCTTCTAAGGTCAACCTATTTGTTCTCCTAGCTGTCCATGGTACTCTCAAAACTCTTATGGGCATTAGGACTGCTCCTTTTTTAGTTTGGGGAGGTTGCTTCACTCTCTTATTACACTGTCCATACATGTTGGGCACTGGTGTGATCCAACTCATCCCCAACATGTGCCTTTAAGACCACCTCTGGGGGTTCACGGTGCTCTCTTTCAGCATGCTCCCATCATATATGAATGTTGGGGTGGGTGGGATAGTCTTGGAGCTGTAAAGACTGCTTCCAATGGAAATGTCTGATAAGATGAAGTGGCTGACAAGTCACTTCAGATACTATAGCAATTACACTTATATACCATCCCATAGCACTTAGTGCACTCCCTGGGTGGTTCACAAGTTAATTAGCATTTTGTCCCTAACATGCTAGGCACTCATTTTACTGACCTCAGGAGGAAGGAAGGCTAAGTTCAACCTTGAGCCCCCGTCAATTCAGGGATTCCTTGGTGCATAGCCCTGCAGTAGTGCAAAACGTAGATCCTCATGGATCTACATTACTTCTACATGGAATCCACTCCATACCACTCTCCAATTAATGTCATTGTCTGTGAGTGCAGATGGCACCTATAATTGCATGGTGATTTGGATTAGGTCCCAGTTGAAAAATCACATAGATTTGTGAGGATCTGCAACTTGTATCCATTTTTTTGCCACTGCACTGACTATTACTTATTTATAATAAATAAATGCATTTCTTGAGCACATAGGAATGTCCTTGTAGCACTGCTTTACAATAAATATTTGGATTTATATATTCCTGTGTCTGCTCAGTTGTTTGCTTTAGAAATTTCTATTTAGTACTATAAAACAGTAAATGTTTGTAAGTTTGAAGAGATTTACTTCACACTTCTCTGTGTTTGTGACCCTCTACTTTCAAAAGCTAATAAAGTTTTACCGTTTTGTTATTGATATTCACTCTGTGTTGCTTTTGAAAGTGCAAGAAGGACATAAGGATTAGTCCCTTCCCACACACATACACTGAAGGACTCATAATTTATGTATTATTATGTGCACAGATGCGACCTGTGACTTGATGGTAGTTTAGTAATGGGTCCACATAATAATCACATAGATTCATAGGGATTTGCTTCTAAGATTCATGCTTTTGCAACACTGCAAAGCCAAGCAATGAACAATCCAAGATTCTTCTTTTTCCCCATTTTTAATTATTAAAATACAAACCCCCACAAAATAAAGAAGAAAAACCACAACAACAAGAAAACCATTCAAGACACTTAACAAAAATACATATAGTACAATACAATCCATGATTCTTCTATTGTAGTCCATAGACTAGATTCTGTGACTTTATGGTTATTTATGGAACATTTCACATGAAAATGTGTATCCGCATGCCTCAGTTCTGTATTTTTGTATCTCTGCAAAATTTTGCACCGAAGCATCCATGATTACATTGGTGTAGTCTGTGGGGAGAGACAGAATCTCTGATTTGATAGTGGTCTGGGGAAGATCTTACGTAAAAATCATGTGGATCCACATTTTTGCACCACTGCAAAGTCATGCACTGGATAATCCATGACTGACTTGCATTGTAGGCTGTAGGTGCAGATAGCGTTTGTAACTTCATGGTTGTTTGGGTAGGTTCCCAACAAAAAATGTGTATCCATGAGGCTCTGTGCTGTTGGTCGATGTTTTGCTCTACTGTAAATACATGCATCAAAGGACCTCTGATATCATGATTCGATAGTGGTAAACATCATGAGGATCTATGAAAATTCATGCCTTGGATCCATATTTTTGCACTAGTGTGAAGCCATGCAATGAACAATCTATGATTCTGTGGTTGTACTCTGTGGGCACAAATGGGAGTTATGATATGATGTCAAAATTAAAGTATAGGCTGTATATAACATTATATGCTGGGAATGTTTTTCCTAGGTTAATTTAAGAAAATATGAGAAGCTTTTCATTTACTAGCCTTAAAAACACACAACCATTCAAGGGTATCTTGTTATCCAGATACACTTTTTTCTCACAGTAATTCAATATCCAGGGTAAGTTAAATAAAGGGGTATTAAAACACTCTTCAAAGTAGCATACCTACTTGTCTAGTCTTGCCATCTTTCCACATTTCTGGCTCTTATAATAAGTAATTTCAGTGAATCAAAAAGTAGTAATATACAGTACTTGCTATACAATTGTAGTAGTGAATTCCATGTTACTGAATTATTAGAAAGTAGAGATCTCACCCAAGTTGCCAATTAAGTATTAGGACAAAAATCTGAATTTGTTACATTTTGCTTTTTGAACTGTTACAGAGTCATGCTATTAACTTCCATGTCAAATTTTAAAATATCCATAAATAATAACATCCAATGATCCAAGCACTGAAAACTGCAAAGCTTGAACTGTGAGAATTATCATGAAGTATAACTATTCATATATCCAAGTCAATGTGAACCTATAACAATTCTTGACAAAATTCTTAACAAGGTAATAAAAAAATTCTGCTTTTCTAGACTATAATGATGTGTTTACTAATACCATTTAGATCCATGGTTCCCAATGTGGGGCACACGAACCACAGGGACGCAATTTTGTTTTTAAAGGGGGCAATTCGAGAATGAGTTATTAGCAGTGAATGGCCTTTTAGGCTTCCTCCTCATGAATAGAAATTCACGTTTTGAATAATAAGAATTATATGTTACTGGGGGGTGGGGGCACAGGATTCTAGAGATGCTTAGCTGGGACATGGTCAAAAAAGTTGGGAACCAGTGATTTAGGTGCAGTGTAGATCTGATCTGTCCCATTGTTTTGCACAGAAACAAGAAAAGAAGCTTAATACTACATTTTCCTTGTCTTTCTTCACCCTTTCTCTTTTGTTATTTTGTGATTTATGTCTCATCAAGTTGAATTGTACCTTATTGTGACACTAATATGTTAGCTATTAAAGAGTGTTTTTATTAGTGCCCCCGCTCAGGTGATTTTTCAAGGATAAACAGGGATTTGAATCCACATCTTCCCATCTCTTGCATGCCACTTTATCCACTGCACCACACTATAGCTTAATAATCAAATTAACTTTAAACCCTTTTGATAAACACTACTTTCCCCAGTTGGCCATGCAAGTACTGTAAAGTAGACATGGATACAATTTCACTGGCAGTTGAAATATGTATTTATGATAATTCAGGCTAATAATATCTATAATCCTGAAGGTCACTCAAAATACAGTGAATAAGAGAAATATAATACTCACTTTCTAATAATTCAGTAATTACTATTTAACAGAAATGCCTGCTTTCTAATAAATCAGTAAATCATATCTGTTACTATTTAGCAGAAAACACATTACAGATATGGAAAGTGCATTTAGGCACATATGTTACTGAAAACAAAAGGTAAGATGAAACATATTTTTAAATGGGGAGAAATAGACAAACTAGGGTAAGGGAGTGCCTACATGGGTACTGTATTTGCCCCACTGTTTGGTCTGCTGAACAAGAGGATGGTTTTTATTTATTTATTTATATTTCAAATTTATTTTGCCATCCACTCACCACGTCGTGGCAACTCAGGGCGGCTTACAAAATTAATATAAGAAGATAAGAAAAATAGCGTTCGGAAATTTGAGTGGGCGGTGACGTATTTCCCGGCTAGGTGGATAGAGTCCAGGGGGAGGGGCAGAGGCATCCTTGTCAACCTGCACAGCCAGGGAAGCGGTATCAACCATCCATACAGCTGGGGCAGTGTCTTTGGATGTTGGCTCCGCCGGGCAGCCATTTATCCACCCGGTCAGGTGGAAAGTGTCCAGGGGCTGAGGCGTCCTTGGCCACCCACACGGCCGGGTCAGCATCTTCAGCCATCGGCTCCATCATGTGGCCCTATTATCCCCCCGGTCAGGTGGAAAGAGTCTGGGGGGAGGCATTAACAGGCAGTAACAGCTGCCCGCACGGCCAGGGCAGCATCTTCGGCTGTTGGCTCCGTGGTTTGTTTCTTTTGCCAGTGACCATATGACATACTGTAAGTGTGTTGTGTATTGGATAAAATTATGACACCATTTTATGTTCTCCTCAGTTTCTAAGTAATGCGAGATTGGGGTATGCACCATTTTACTCCGAGAAGCGCGATTGCAAACAAGTCCTTGATCACCCCACTCTCTTTCAACCAATTCTGTTAAAGCCCGCCAAAATGTATATTTCCGCACCTGTATATAAGTCGCTGTGATGCAGTTAAAATTGTGTTCTTAACCCTGTAATAAAGTTATGTGTTTGGCCAGTATTGCTGGCTGCTGCTCATTATTTCTGGAACACTAAAAAGTGGAAGCACAAAACAGCCTGCCCCTGGTGTTCCTGCTTAACATCTTTCTGGCTCCCTGTCAGGGGCTACTGATAGGTGGGTAGGATTGCTCCATTTTGGTTTGATTCCACCACATGCATCAAACAGAAGTAGATATTGCTGCTTTAAATTCCCCATTTACAGTAGTTTAAATTCCCCAGTGACATTAAGCTTAATGATATTGAGAAACTAAAAACATATTCTGCTCCTATATGGGGGGGGGGGGGGAAGAGGAAGGAATTTTGTTGTTGTTTAAGACTCAGGATTTTTTTAAACAAAGCTTATTTTCAGAAGGAAAAAAGAAACAGGAGAGGACTAAGAGAGGGATTCTTTTTCTTTTCATAAGGATGGCAGGCCAAATAGAGTAACTTGAAATGCATATGCCATGTGGATTCAAGGATTGCACCAAATGGCTTATTACATATCTTACTACACAGACAGGTGTTCTTTTAGAATGAAGGAAATGTGGCAAGGTTCTCCATAAACTAGGGAATATTATATAGGGTAATGAGAATCTTATCTTGTGATTGTTGTTGTCCAGTCGCACAGTTGATTCCGACCCTTTGTGACCCCATGGACCATTTTCCTCCAGGCACCTCTGTCCTCCACCATCCTCCTCAGCCCGCCCAGCTCTGTGCCCACTGTGTCTACAATACCATCTAGCCATCTCATCTTTGGAAGTCCCCTTCTTCTCTTGCCCTCTACCCTTCCCAGCATCAAAGCCCTCTCAAGTGAGTTCTCCCTTCTCATTTGATGTCCAAAGTACTTTAGCTTCATCTTCACTATTTGTCCCTCCAATGAACAGTCAGGTTTGATTTCCTCCAGTATTGACCTATTTGTTCTCTTTGCTGTCCAAGGGACTCTCAGGACTCTCCTCCAACACCACATCTCAAGGGCATCTATTCTTCTGCGCTCAGCCTTCCTAATGTTCCAGCTCTCACACCCATACATTACCACTGGGAATACCATCGCTTTGATTATGCAAATTTTTGTTTTCAAGGTGATGTCTCTGCTCTTCACCATACCCCCCAGGTTTCTCATAGCTTGTCTCCCCATAATCAGTCGTCTTTTTATTTCATGGCTACAGTCGCCATCTGCAGTGATCTTAGATCCCAGGAAAGTAAAATCTGTCACTGCTTCTACTTCTTCCCCATCTATTATCCAGGAACTGATCGGACCCATTGCCATTATCTTGGTTTTCTTGATATTAAGTCTCAAGCCAGCTTTTGCACTCTCCTCCTTCAATCCAATCAAGAGGTTCTTTAGGTCTTCCTCACTTTCTGCCATTAGGGTGGTATCATCTGCATATCTCAAATTCTTGATGTTTCTTCCAGCAATTTTGATCCCATACTTCTATCTTGTGATAGAATTAACAATATTGACAAAAGATGCCCAAACAATCTCCCTGTTTCTTTTAAATTACTGTATTTTCTGGCATATAAGACTAGTTTTTAACCCCGAAAAATCTGTGCCAAAGTTGGGGGTCGTCTTATAGGACAGGTACTTAACTGCAGCTTGTTTCCCCTTGCTTCATATGTCCGGTGCATATGGTGGGGGGTGCCGTGGCCGAGTCCCTGCTCTGTGCGGGGAGTATGAAGCAAGGGGAAGCAAGCTGCACACATCTTCCTGTACCTCGAGGAGGAGAACGAGAGCGTGGATTGGCTCTCCACCAGAACCTGCCCATTCGACTCGGAGGGCTGCGCGTCTTCGGGTTGAGTGTGGGTTAATTTTTATTTGGTGTGCATTGGAAGAGAGGTAGTCTTATACGGCAAGTATATTCCAAACTCTATATTTTAACTGGAAAAGTTGGGGGTCGTCTTATACGCCCAGTCGTCTTATACGCCAGAAAATACGGTATATCACGCTGACATTTAAAAATCTATGCTTCTTTCAGTTTGCAAAGCTTTAGAACAGCATTCCTAAAGAGATTACTGTCTTGTCCATTCATTATTATCTGTATACTTTTGGCCTTCAGCTGTTGTAGTTAGACAGTATCACACCCAAAAAACCTGAACTCCAATTTTCATAACTCATCCTTGGTGTAATACATTTTGATATGTGGAGTTTTTTTTTATTATCACTGATAACAACACTAAATACATATGTGTATGTCATTTTCTTATAAATAATAGAAACCATACGAGTCATAATATGACATCATCAATTCTTTAAAGACTCTAAACATCTCCCAATAGATGTTATTTTAATTTGACTATCATCCTACCTTACCTTGTATCTGTACCAACAGGGCCAGCTTTTGAATTAATGATTAAAAAATGAAAATACAAATTAACAGGGACCTGCTCTTAGACTACATTTACATTTAAAAAATTATGCCCATTTTGTATTCGAAAACAATATATTTATGATTGGGGGAAAACTCTGCTGTGCTGGGTTTTCCTTGGTCACTTGTGTATGCCCCACATTGGGTACCACACATTTAAAGTATCTTATTTAGAAGGCATTGATTTAAAAAATACATCATCATGAGGAAAAGCTCAGTAGAGACTGTTATATTATTTTAGGAACCAAGGATTTTTCTTCTTCAGCAATATAGGTTTATTCATATGCAGAGATAAAGAAACTGATTGACTAAAGTTTATAAATTATTTAATAGTATTTCTGCAGGAAAAAGTAGTTAACATCACATATGTCGTCAATGTTTCCTTGGCTGTGGATTTTACCCTGGGCTCTCAGCAAAGCTTTTCAAACACACTTAGCTCAATGTGCTTTTCAAATGGATAAATTCTCTAGAAACCACTTCTTCAGATAAATGTAACAGAAGCTGTAAAATGGATAAAACAGTAGAATAAAGTAGGCTCAAACTACAAAGAATTAAAATCAGTGATGTAAAAATTCAGATTCATTTTATGTGGTAATCCTTAGATTTGTTTTATGCCATTTCCTTAATAATCTGTAAAATTTTGAACCTATAGTTATTTTTATTTTATTTTAACTGGTTTTCTTAATGTGTGCATTTCTTGATTTACCTGAGAAGAATATGTATATCTTAATATATTTCATTCTAAATAGATATTTTGTATGCAATTCTGAAGAGGTCATACACAAACTTCCTCTTTCCCACTTTATCCTCATAACAATCCTGACAGGTCGGTGAGGCTAAGTGAGTGTGACTGACCCAAGGTCATCCAATGAATTTCACAACAATTCTGATGTTTCTGCTGACACATAACAATTTTGACCATAGTAATTCAGGTGAATTTCATACTGTTCATTCCTTCAGCAGGTGAACACATTCATGTACAGATGAGAAATATTTTATCAATGTTAAAGCAAGATAACAAAAACTGCAGACATCTAGCAGTTTACCTCATAGGTTACAATACTGAAATATTTCCAAGCATTTCATTTTTGTCAATCACAAGCCACACTTAACACCAACCTTAGCAACACCAATAGCTACCTGCTATTTTAAATTCCAACAAAAATATAGTTTGATTGCCCCAAACATTTATTTGTAGACAGTAATAATTTATGTAGTTTCAATGACTACACCAAGGCCTTTGATTGTGTGGATCACAACAAAATGTGGCAAGTAATTAAAGAGATGGGAATACCAGAACACCTCATATGCCTCATGAGAAATCAGTACACGAACCAAGAAGCAACAGTTAGGACAGAACACGGAATGAGAGAATGGTTTGGAATAGGAAAAGGAGTATGAGAAGGCTGCATTTTGTCACCCCGCTTATTCAAATTATACACAGAGCACACAATGCAAAATGCAGGGATGGAAGAATCACAAGTTGGAATCAAAATTGCTGGGAGAAACACCAACAATTTGAAATATTCAAATGATACTACCCTAATGGCAGAAATTGAGGAAGACATAAAAAAAAACTCCTGCTTAAGTTGAAAGAAGAGAGTGCAAAAGCGGGCCTGAGACTCAACATTAAGAAAACAAAGATAATGGTAACAGGACCTATCAGCACCTGGAAAATAGATGGGGAAGAGGTGGAAGCAGTGACAGACTTTACATTCTTAGGATCCAAGATCACTGCAGATGGTGATTGCAGCCATGAAATAAAAAGGTGACTAATTCTTGGGAGGCAAGTTATGAGAAATCTGGGGAACATAGTTAAAAGTAGAGACATCACCTTGCAAACAAAAGTCCGCATAGTCAAAGCAATGGTATTGCCGGTAGTAATGTATGGCTCTGAGAATTGAACCATTAGGAAAGCTGATCGCAGAAGAATAGACACCTTTGAAATGTGGTATTGGAGGAGAGTTTTGAGGGTACTCTGGACAGAGAGGAGAACAAACAGGTCGATCTTAGAAGAAATCAACCCTGACTGCTCCTTAGAAGGTCAAATAGTAAAGATGAAGCTAAAGTACTTTGGTCATCAAATGAAAAGAGAGGATTCATTTGAGAAGGTCTTGATGCTTGGAAAGGTGGAGGGCAAAAGAGGGGGTGGCAGAAAATGAGATGGCTGGATAGTATTGTTGATGCAATGGGCACAGAGTTGGGTGGGTTGAGAGCATACCTGTCAACCTTCCCGGATTGGCCAGGATTTCCCGGTTTTCGGCACCGATTTGTGCCATTTTCCACCACGCGCTGCTGAAACCCCGGAACTTGGCAGCGGGGGAAAGGAGGTACTGCGCAGCCCTTCTGTGCAGGTCGCCTTCTACGCATGCGTAGAAGGCGCATGCGTTTTATGCAAGCGTAAAACCATTCTACACATGCATAGAAGGCGACCTGTGCAGAACCGTTCTGCGCAGGTCCCGAATTGGCCAGAGCCGCGGTTGACAGGTATGATTGAGAGGGACGGTGAAGGATAGAAGTGCCTGGCATGCAATGGTCCATGGGGTTACAAAGGGTTGGAACCGACTGTGTGACTCAACAACAACAACAACATTTATGGTCCGTCATTTTGTTCTGGCCCTTAAGATTCTTCATTCTCAATTCTATACATTTAGTATCTATATTTCATTGTATGCCATCAATTTAGTTCTGACTAACGGTGACCCTTTTCAGTGTTCTAGGTAGAGAATATGTAAGTGATTTATCAGTCCTTTCTTCTGGGGGTGCCATAGGACTACACAGACTGGCTCATCTTCTAGGAGGCACAGTGGGGAATTGAACTCCTAATCACTGAGCTATCCAACTGTGTGTGTGTGATATATATATATATATATATATATATATATATATATATATATATATATATATATATATATATATATATATATATATATATATATATATATATATATATATATAATAAAGTGAATTTAGGAAGGCCCTTAAGACCCGGCTGTGTCAGCGGGTATGGGGCCCATCAGCTGTAATGGCCCAGTCCCACTGACTGGTATGATGGCCTGCTGTAAAAAAACCTGTCTGTTTTTATTACACCTGTCTGTTTTTTATTGCTCCTCTTTGTCCCCTGTCCCTTCTCCTCCCTTATTTTAACTTTTTAATATCACTTTTGGCATTGTTTAATTCTCTTTTAACAGTTTTAAATTTTGTCTATGTATCTTTTTCTTAAGGGGCTAGGGAGGTTGGGGTGGATATTGTTGTTTTAGCCTGTATGTATTTTAACTGCCATGTAAGTCGCCTTGGGTCATCCATGGATGAGGAAGGTGGGGTAGAAATTTTTAAATAAATAAATAAATTTTGTACACACTGATAATGAGTTAACACTTCACCTTTACCGAGAAGTTTACTTTGAAGTAAATTAACTAAATTATACCTAATAATTTAGAAAGGCCAAGTGAGGCAAGAGAAGGTTTATATTCAGCCTATTCAGTGCCCCATAACCATCTAATCCAGTGATGGCCAACCTTGACACTCCAGGTGTTCTTGGACTTCAATTACCAAAAGCCCATGTCAGCATTCCTGCTAATTAGGGCTTCTGGGAATTGAAGTCCAAGAACTCCTAGAGTGCCAAGATTGGCCATCACTGATCGAGTCTTCTTATACAGAAGACCTGAGTAAAAGGGAAAGCCATGTTAATTTCTGTAGAACTGGAAATCTCTTGGCCTCCCTGTTCCACAATCCTCCCTTGAAAATGACATGGCAATGAGAGTGTATTTCTCCTCCAACTGCTTTTTTGTAGCCAGTACAGAAAGTCAAAAGAGGGATGATGATTTGACTACATGGAAACAAAACCCTTTGTCTTGGCCTTGCAAAATCCACACAATCCTTAGCTTTTCTCTGAGGTTTGGAGTTGGCTAGGGGACAGGAATTGCCAAGTAACTGCCCATATATTTCTTGTAACTTTGCCAACTTGTTGGAACGCATCCTGGATTTTCATCATTAACACACCAATAGGCGATGCCACATTGGCCATGTTGATTTGATGTGTACACGTATGGAGACATACACACGCACACCCCAAACTCCGCATGTACACTGCACACATTGTGCACCAGCTGCAGCATGTAAAATGGTAGGTTGAACACTTCATGCTGCCTTAGTATTTACATTACAATGTAGGTAATGTTTCATTTTAAAAGCTTAGATACTAGAATAATGGCCAAAGCCCCACTCCAAAATAAACCCACAAAGCCATGTTTTAGAACTAATGAGTAAATGTTATTCATTATATTGGAAAAAAGTACCCTTTTGTCAAAATGTTTTAATACCTATAAAGTGTAACAGGTTAACAGTGACACTTCCAACATGTAGCTTTTGGACTAAAGAGTAAACAACTCATCCCTTTCTTTCACCAGATTGAGATTCTTTTTTTCCTGCTGGAACAGCATCCACTGTGTCCCCAAATAGATTTTCGACATGCCTGATTTCTCTTGCCTCACCACATTGCCCTCCCCCCCCCAAGCTATGTGACAGAGCAAAACTAAAACAAGTCTTTATGTCCCTCTTTCCTTCCATCCTTACACATTTTTGGAGTATGACAAACTATTAAAACGGAACTGATCACAACTGACTGCTTATAATGTGAATAAAAGGTGGCATGACATCACTCTAGCCTGCATAGCTTTCAGACAGGTGATAAACATTATGTGATGTTTCAGAAAGCACAGTTTTTTTACAAAAGGCTGCAGCAAAGAGAGGTAGAATGAATTAAAAGCTCCAATTGTTAATCCTTCTGGAAAATAATTTGCATTGGCTGAAGCCCTGTGGTACAGCTATATGTGCATAATGTGAAACTGAGAAAATGGTAGAAAGAACTCATAGCAGGGCAGAAGTAATATCCACTAAGCACTTCTTCAGGCATGTTGCACAATAGTCCAGATGCGAAGCGGTCAATCAATTCTACAACCATGACATGAACTACACAACTACTACATAAATTTCTTGATTGACTATGTTTTGCTCTGAGCTTCTCATTTTCTCACCTCCCTCTGGGTTATTGGTGCAATTAGCTAACTCTGAAGCTAAGGGTCTTGTGATATTTCCCCATTTTAGATGACAATGAGTATTATGTCAAAACATGGTGAGCTACTATGGGGTATTTGTGTGCCTTTGTGATCAACTTTCTGAATGTGATGATCTTGGACTTATTTACTTAATCACCTCCTCTTCTACCTTGCAGTATAAAGGATTCCACAAAGGATCTCCATTGGGATCTCTCCTTGCACAGCTCCGTGGCTCGCCTCAGGTCACTACCGTGAAGATGAAGGGCCTCCTTGATGTTATCAATCCATTTGATGTGGGGCCTGCCTTGGCATCCTGGTTTCAGCCATTTGGTTGATGTGGCCAAACCAGCATAGTTGACCCTTCTCGATTGTACTCCTCAATGGTTGAAAGTTCAGGTTCTGTCTGATGGTCACGTTTTGCACTTGGTCACACTTGGTTTTCTTCTTGACCTTCCTCAGATATCTCATCTCCATTGCTTGCAATTGGCTGTAATGCCTGGAGGTGAGCAACCATGACTCGCTGTTATATATGAGCATAGGAACAAAGGTTGATTTGTAGACTGCCATCTTAGTGGCCTTGCTGACTTTGTCTTTGCTGAGGAACGCCCATTTGATTGCGGAGAAGAGTCTGCCAGAAGCTGCCACCCTCTGATTGATCTCAGGACTCACTTGTCCCCTTTCATTGACTATGGCACCAAGGTATTTGAAGTCTTCTACCTGCTCTAGGACCTGCCCCTTCAGCTGGATGGTATGCTGCTTCTTATTCCTGGAGATCACCATGATCTTCGTCTTTGCCACGTTAATGGACATCCCTCTTTTCTCCATCTCCCTGTTCCACAGGTTTAGATTGAATTGGAGTTGGGAACTGGTCCAAGCAATAAGAGTTACATCGTCGGCAAAGGCCATCTCAGACATTTGGACTGGTTTCATCTTCCAATATCCCAGGGTCATTTTCTTAGCAGTTTGCTTTGTCCTCTTCATGATGTCATCCATGTGCAAGTTAAAGAGGTAGGGTGAGAGACTGTCTCCTTGTCTTACTCCAGCACTGGTCATAAACTCGGACACTAGCCTTAAATTTATGCACTGTTTGCAATTCTGGTCCACTTGATCTTCATTCTCTAAAGCAGCGTTTCCCAAACTATGTTCTGCAGAATAATGGTGGACTTCAATTCCCAGAAGCCTAAATGAGCACATTGGCTGATCAGTGCTTTGGGTAATTGACTAAGGCTTCTGGGAATTGAAGTCCAAAAATCAAAGATTGGGAAACACTGCTCTAAGGAATAACTTGGTACATTGCTCCTGTTGATTTTTTGATTCCCCCCCCTTCCAATGGGAGGTGGAATCCTTACTACTTAAGCACAGGTATACCCCATCTTTTTCACCTATTTTCCCTACATTTTTTTTCTACATTGGATCACCTTTTCTCATCCAAGGAACTAAGGCACTAGGAAAGTCAATCCTTATTTTCATTAAAAAATCTTTTTGTTCATCGGAACATTGGACCATCCATTTCACCTAGGTCCATTTTCAATTTCCCCTAGGCCAAGACCTAGTTAGCATAGTCAATGATGAAGAAGTTTCAATCCAACTCTTTGTAGATGGCCACACACTCTGAACTATAAATAATTGGAACAATGGAGCTTTAGATTATAATTCTTAAATTTGTGGTTGGTCAGAAACTAGACATATGGAAAAAAACCATAACATTGCTGATCTAGAGTTTATATTTTCAAATTGTAAGAAGGTTCTTTTTGAATTTTTAAGTCTAAAATGTTAATCTGAATTTGTTAAACAATTAATTTCTCAGCACATTTATGAACAATAACTCTGCAATCTGTTTATAGAAACAAAGTTCTGAATTGGGTAACACCTTTCTTGGATCACTAAAAAGTCATAAAGAGAGTGAGTGTTTGACTTCTCCAGATGCTTTTGCCAGACAAAGATGGTATAAAATTAGATTTAAGGTAAATAGTTCAAAAATTGGACCAAATGTGATGCATATAGCTCTTAAGGTTACACAGAGTTTACAGATTCTATATGAGACCAAGTGATGAAATGTATCATTTAGTCTTTTCTATCTCTGCAAGCAAAAAATCTGAGGTTGTGGTGGCTCAGAGGTTAAGAATATCGCCTTGTTAGCCAGAAGGCCTGCAAGTTGGCTGTTCGATACCCGGGTACTGCATGATGGTTTGTGCGTCCATTTCTGTCCCAGCTCCTTGGAAGCTAGCAGTTCAAAAACAAGAAATTGCAAGTAGATAAATAGGGACCACTTTGGTGGGAAAAGATCTTGGGGACATGAAAGGAGTCTCATTTGAGCACCCCCTGAATGGAATTTCGCCAGCAAAAATCCTTTCAACCCAGAATAAGTTCTGACACGAAATTAATATTATAGCAAAAAATCTGTTGTTCCGCCTCTCGCCTCCTGTTTTGCCAACATAAAGACTGTTTTACTATTGGGAATCTCACCTTACAACAAACATTTAATAATTTGCTGGTCAAAAGAAGTTGGAGAACTCAAAAGGTTGTCTTAGCTGAAACTGTCTAGTGATTTGGAAAAATATTACACAGAGGAAGTGGGCTTGATTTGCCAAATCTCACATTGAAATATAGTAGCTAAATGTTAAGGTGACACAATGTTTTGTCTTTTGTGGGGTGTTTTCTATCTAGCATCCAGTTCAGACTTAATTTAGTTTATTAAAACTTTGACCCAATATAATTGCCATTCTTGATTTGCCTTGACTGTTTTGAACCCACAACTATATATAATATGGCAAGTCTGAAATAATTTGGAAATAATAGAGAAGTTACGTATAAAGTATTTCAAGAAAAAGCCTTTCTTTTCTCAAACTTTGCTTTTATCCACTAAATGGATATTTCCATTTTAAATATAATCTTTTCCTTGAGGGACTGGATTTTATTTTAGCTCCAACTTCAATTAACCTTTCACTGTTTAGGTCAAACAATGGCAGATATTTAATAACTGTACTAGGATCAAGCAGGAAGATACATAAGCCTTCTTTCTGCTGTAGCAGATCCCACAGGGCAGTGTTAATAGTAAGGGAGCTTTCTTAAAGTGTGCTATTGTTAGAACAAATATTACAACTCAACCTCACAGAGGCACTTTTTCCAGGAGGTGGGCCTTTACCCTAGCTCTGTATTTATACAAAGATCAGCTTAGGCTGCAATACTACATACACAATAAGTCAGATGAAAGACAGAAGATCTGCCACATCATTGTTCTGCATGTGTCTGAAAAACACTGAGTGAGTGAAGGAAGGCATGCTTTTTTGTCCCTTATAAATATCAAGAGGGCTTTCCTTTGTTCTACTGAAATCTGCTTGTTTCTTATTATTATTCCGTGTCTAGGCCAGATGTGAAACTGCCAAAATGACTTCACCAGGGCCATAGCCAGGGGGGTAGGGGGCAAAAACCCTCCTGACCTAACAGCCCGCACCCACACCCCAACCCCAGACGCCAGTGTTATATATGTGAGTGTGTTGTGTATGTAACTTTAATTATTGCTGTAATGTTGTGTAATTGTTATTATGGGATCGGGATGATCCTCCATTTTGTCTTCTTCTTGGTACTGAACTATCGCAGGACTTGCGTTCCTGCCCTTTCTAACAAGACACAGGAAGTCTTCACTCAGATCCGGTAGCCCCACAATCACCCCACTCATCTCCTAACCAATCATATTTTCCCCGCCCAAATGTATCCATTGTACAGTGCATATAAAGAGCTGTTGCACCATTGCTGTTCATGTTCGGTTTGCTTACAATAAAGCTGTGTATGGCCCTTTTATGCTGGCCGCTTCTCTTCAATTCCTGAACATCAAAGAGTGTGACATTGTTGCCCCTCCTGAAATTTTTTGCCCCTCCTGAACACCCCACCCCACCCCCAAATCTAAACTCCTGGCTATGGCTCTGGTGAATTCATTCTGCAGTTCCCTTTGCATGACCTAGTGTGAAAAAGATTAGCTGGCACATAAGGTTGCAGTTACCAGGGTATGCCCGATTGTGGTTCAAAAATACCACAATCTTTGAGGAGGGTCTTTCTGTGCACCCTTTGAACATATTAATGATGTGGTAATAATCCATGATTTTCAACAGGCTTTAGGATCCCTGTTTTTGGTTATTTTTTATCTACAAGGAGAACTTACGGTTGGAATCAGCAAAGCTAGCTCACGCATTATGTGTATGACAGGCTAGCCATACTGTAAGATCTTGGCAGCTTAAGAAGACCACTTAATATCACCACCCTGCATTCCTTTAAAAGTAAGATTCTGATACAATTTTGGATAATAAGGTAATTTTTATTGTGATTTTAATGCTTATTTGTGTTAAAGGCATTGCTACTTGCACAGTACAGGTCTATTAGAACCTTATATAAATAAGTAAGGTAGCTACTTTGTATGCATAGCCACTAAAAGTTTCCTATGAAAAAAAAATCCTTCTCCTGATGTTGTCTCCAAAATACACCAGAATCAGGTTTGGGAAATTTGTTTGCTTAACCTCTTTAGATTAGATAAGATTTCCTCACACAGTTTTAACATAATTAATTCTAGTGCTCAGTTGAGCACATGTTTCTATTCTTAGGATTTTCCCTAAACACAGTCTTTGTTAGAGTAGGTCCATTTGAATCAATGGAACATCCCGGACACATTGACTCTCCATTGTTTCAAATGAGTAAAGCATAGTGCAATTTACAATGGCCAGCAACAGGATTTTGGCTTAGACTCACTCAAAGACATTTTTTTTCTGCTTTCATAATTAATTTTTCATTCCTTGGATAAATTTTGTGAAATTGTAAACATATTAATTTTTCTACCCACATACAGAACAGACAATTTTAAGAGGTAACTAATAATCCTTTTTATTAAGAGTTGAGTTGGACTCACTTTATGATGGTGGTAACAATCAAAAACATTTGGAAGGAACCAGTTTTTAGAAGCTGGTATGGAGATGTTTAGTTCTGGGACTCATAATAATGGAATGTAGTTCATGATTTTTAATGCCCCCCTTCCTCCGAAAAATATATATGGCAGTCTCCAGTGTGAACAAAAGGAATCCTTCAACAAATTGAATCTTGAATAATACTGACTGTGGAAACATCCTGTACCCAAATAGAGTATGAAAACACATTAAAAATAGTGTGGGATTTCAATTTTTGTATTATTTTTTTACATTTTACAAGGTTTCTTCACATTTCTTTTAAACAGTATTACATTTGATTTTATGCAATAAATTTTATTTTATTTTTTAATTAAACGATGACACTGTTCTTTCACACTCTATGTAGACTTGTCTGTCCTAATCTTGTGCTCTTAAATTCTGTCTCTCATTTAATGGTGAAGCTTTCTTATATCAAAGGATTTAAATATGGAATATTCTGACAGGAATTCCCAGGCACTTCCAATTCTTTTAAAAAAATAACATGTTTTTGGTTACATGGAAGAGCTAAAAAGTACTGGGAGTAAAGGTAAGTAAAAAAAAATACTTCATTGTTTTTTATTATTATTTCTTTATTATGCTTCATTTACATTTATTCCAGTTATGAATGACCAGATGTCTCTTGATTTTACTAAACAGAGGTATAAAGATTTGTTGCTTTGTCAAAGTAGTTCCCTAGAGAATTTTGGGAGCTATTATTTTTTTAAAGAAAATGTTTTCTTCCAAGCTCTGTCCAAGACCAAAGCCACAGAGGCATTAGTGGTTAAATAGCACTTAATTTAACACAGCAACAAACTCATAACTCAGACTAGATAAGTTTTTTCTAACTCTTCTCATACATCAGAACTTAGAGAAACATGGACCTATGAGTGCAGTCAAGTGTACTTGACAGGAATCCATGAGAAGCTTTACTTGAAGACTCTAAGAGTCATTATTATAAATTTCCTGTGCCGAATCCCACTTAAAGGTGGGTATCCAAATTATTAGTTAATCAAAGTTTCCCAACTTCTTCAGGAGCATCAAAATGAACAAGTTGAGAAGTTATCACAGTGTGCATAAGAGTAGCCTAATTTGTTTGGGGAAGAGAAAGTAATTTCTCCTGGAGTTGTGGTTTTTTTTTTTAATGCCCATCCTTTTCACTTTAAAGTGGAGCTAGATTTCCTTAAGAACACAGTAGTTCAATATTTGATTCCAGAGGATTTTGTTTTACTGTTTTCTCCCTTGTAGCTGATTTTAATAGTTGTTACATGGATTACTGAACATAACACAAATTGATTTTTTAATTGAAAAGTGAACAACCACAGTTTATGCAATCAATTGTAATTTAAATATCTGAAGCCTTTTAGGAACACTATGAAATGAATCATACTAAATTTCTGCAGTCACCAACTTTACTATAATGGGTAATAAGTGCTGTATTATTCCATAAGATCCTATAAGGTCTAAGATTTTAAGACCTTTTCTCTGGAGAATCAAAGGTAATTGCAGCTCTTTGAGAAAACGCAGCAGGACACAGATAACTTCCTTAGCACAGCGATGTGCAATGTCTTTTCAAGTGTGTGGGATGGTTCTACGTGCTGAGTTTCATTTCAAAGATGAACAGAGATATCTATTTACCATCCCTTGTGTCTTGCACCAGTTGTTTTTTTTTTTTTAACCTGTAATAGGGCCTTGTGCATTTCTATCTGGCAGGTGCTGCATCCCCAACCCTTTTCAAATTATTTCTGTACCCAGCTAACAGAGAGCATGTCCAGATTGTCCCATGTGGAATGGTCTGAGATCCATGATTTTGTGGTCACTTGAGGAAAGGAGAGGCGCTAAATCACATCTAAGCCATCCAACCATGCACAAGCAACCTTTGCCTGTATCAGTGAAATGACTGACAGCCACTTTACCATCAAGGCAAATGAAATTCTTTCCCTGTTCTTCTGCAGACAGTCAGGGAAAGTGTAATTATTTTTTTACATCCTTGGTGATTGTAATAGCACTGAAACGATTAGGAGGGTTAAAACAACATTCTTCATCTTTCCTGAAGCTGTATGAAGCTTCTTGGTTGACCCTCCAAGGAAAAACTAAATATGGACTTTGGAAGCAGGACCAATTCTCACACTCAGAATATTAGCAAGTGGGCTAGATGGCCCATCAAGACATGCTCAGAGACTGGGCTTGATTCCACCAAAGCTCATGCTCAAAACTGTTGATTATGAGTCTTAATTGAGGAAGGTAAGGATTATCAATATTAAAATAAGCCATTTAAATCATTTATGTTAAGAACTGAATAAGAAAATAAGAACTAAAATTAATTAGCCTAACACAGGAACCACTTACTATTTGAAACTTATGACCCTTCACCTGGCTCCCTAATATATAGTTGAGAACTAAACTAGGGCAGAACTGTTCATCATCCTCTGTGCAGGTCTGTATCATGCTCTGGTTCATTCTCACGCACTATAAGGGAAATTGTACAATCTTTTCTCCTTGCAGTAAGAGGGAATTTTTAGCAGGGACTTAAGAAGCAAGAGATGATACTTTGTATCTTTTTAAGTAATCAACCAGCATTTTTTTGTGTTGCTGGGTGTGAGATGTATGTGGAGCAGTAGATCAGTGGTGGCTAACCTATGGCACACATGCCAGAGGGGGCAGTCAGAGCCCTCTCTGTGGGCACACACACGATCACCCTAACACAGAGTTCACCAGAGTTTGTTACTAGAAAGCCAGAGGGATACAGGGCAGGGCTGGGCTGCTCCCCTCCTCCCCTCCACGCTCCTGAGGACAATTTTCACACCACCCACCCCTCTGCCCAGCAGCCCAATGGGAGCTCTTCCTCCCTCCCCTATCTGGGGTAAGGTAAGTGGCTGACATGTGCCGCAGACAGCAGCCTTTTCAGTCTGTGGTGAAGTTATGAGTTGTTTTGTCTAAACTAAAACCAGGTTAAATTGCCATTCGGGCACTTTGTGATAAATAAGTGGGTTTTGGGTTGCAGTTTGGGCACTCGGTCTCTATAGGTTCACCATCACTGCTATAGATGTTTCATACAAGCTGTGTAAACTGCAATAAAGGAAAGGGGATTGGTGTTCTGATGATACAGCCACTGGAGAATCCTTGACTGATCCTTAGACAGGTCCTGCCTAAACCATAAGTAAGATAATGATGTGACTTCTTCCCAATCATGCTGTAGGCCCCATGTTTGAAGAGTATTATGAAATTTTAACAGACTCAAAATGCTGCAGTCAGATGGTTGACTGGAGCCAGTGTCAGAAAGCATATTTTAATAGCAAAATTAATTCCAGGCCCATTTCTGGGCCCAATTCAAACTGAAGTCCTACATGGATCCAGACTATCTCAGGAGCTAAATTCCTCCATATGAATTCTCCAGCTCTTATCATGGGGGTGGGGGACTTCACTTAGTGCCATCATCCTCAATGATGTGTTTGGTAAAGACACAAGAGAGGCCCTTTTTTGGTGGCTGTTTGCTGCCTGTGGAATGCAATCTTCTGGAAAGTCAAGTTAGTACCCACCTTCTTGTCCTCCCACCAGCAGTTAAAAATCCTCTTCTCTAGTAAAGCTTGCACTGTAATTGTCTTGGACAAGTATACAGTAATACCTTGGATAACGACCAAACTCCGTTCCACAAAGTTGGTCTCTATGCGATTTTGGTCGCTATCCAATTCAAATGGGTGATACCTTGGATAACGACCAAAAATGGTTGTTATCCGAGGTTCCTATACCAAATGACTATTTTTAGCAGTTTTTAGCATTATGCGATGCAACACGTGTGCATAAAAACTGCATCGTTATCCGATGCAGTCCTTATCCGATGCAGTCCTTATTCGAGCTATTACTGTATATCATTATCAGCTGCTGTACATACTTCTGTTTTCTATCACAATGTTTTTGTTCTGCTCTCCCTCTCTTCAAATAATCATTTCCCCCTCTTTAACAGGAAGAATGAACTTCCCATTTATACAACATCTATTCTTTTCTCTGTCTTAATGTTATCCATCATCCATTAACTTTATAGCATTAAATATTACACAAAACAAAATTTATTTATCAGATGAAAGTTTAAAAGATACTGAGGTGCCACAAACAGGATTAGATTGCATATGTTAGGGTAAATAATGAGGTGTGACAAAACTAGATGGTAAAACAAGATGGAAAGAGCTGTTTGAGGGGCTGTCTGCCTGACTAGGGGGCCTGGTCCCCACTATGGGTGGAATTACTCTCATCCCTAGGGGCCGTGTTCGCAACTTGGGGGTCATTATGGAACCATTACTTTCCTTTAAACATCAAATAGTGATGTTATCTAAAGCCACCTTTTTCCAACTCTGTCAGATTGCACAGTAGTGTCCCTACTTGGACAGACATTTTCTCATAAACCTGACCCACTCATTGGTAATCTCACGGATTGACTACTGTAATGCTCTCTACGTAAGGCTGCCCCTGTGTCTGATACGGAGATTGCAACAGGTCCAGAATGCAGCATCCAGGCAATTGACAGTTATAAAGAAATCAGATCAGTTTTCCCCAGCCTTGGCAAGATTCGGCTGGCTTCCTGTTCTCTACCATGTCAGATACAAGGTGTTAGTATTATCATATAAGGCCTTATAAGGTTTGGGACATTATTATCTGTTGGAAGTCTCTCACTCAGAACAACTCCCTGCATCACCCACTCATCGCAATCTGCACAGCTCCTGATGCCAACCTGGTGATGACCAGAAAGTAAATGACTAGAAATAGAGCCTTCTCAGTGGCACTGCCTACACCATACCTGTCAAGTATCCCATTTTCCCTGGGAAAACCCCTTATTTTTACCCCTCTTCCCGCCCCCTCCCATTTTATTAATTTCCCCATAATATCCCTTACTTTTTTAAAAAAAAAATCCTGACCGGAGCCCTCACATGTGAAGCTGCAGTATATTTTTTCCTGCCACCAGAGGCCGCTGTGTGGCTTTTCGCTTGTGGAAGGGGAGAGAGAAGGTGGTGGGGGCCTTCTGTAGTTTCTCTTTCATTTCCCTGCCACATGTTCATGGAGGCTTCATTTTTGCTGCTGCTGGTCAGAGCCACCATGGGACAGGAGTCTACTCTAGGTGAGCAATATTTCATATATGCAGGGGCAAATCATCTCTTGGTCTGGGGTAGAGACTTCTCTCTCACTCTCATGGTTTATTGAGCTGTCTCTGCCCTGCCTCCTGGAGGATTTCGTTTCTGTTCTAGAGTTAATGTGGGAGAGGGGGATGTTGCTTGATCACTATATGAGTGAGAGAGAGAAAGAGAGAGAGAGCAACCCACCTTCTAACAAACCATCTGGAAGGAGATGAACTCCTCAGATGCTGGGAGGCTTGGAAACTACAGAGGTTGCTTTTTACTTTACTAATTCCCTTCCTTAAACTGGATCAGACATTCTCAGGTGTTGGTGCTTCAATTGGTTGGAGTGATGAACAAATAGATTGGTTAATTTAGTGGAATTAATCCCTTGCTCCTCCACCCTAATGAGGGGGGGGAGTGTTTAGCCATGTGCAGGGCTAGTTCATTAAAGCCAAGCTGCTTACAAGCAGTTGGTAACCCTAGGGGGCTGGTTTACTATTCTGCACTTTGCTTCCCAGGAAAAAATAATAATTAAAAGTGAGTAAACAAGAAAGAAAACAAAACAAAAGACCCCCAAGAAGATGGGGGAAAGGGTTATTTGGCCCACACAGATTTGTGCCCATTGCATCTACAATACCATCTAGCCATCTTATTTTTGGCCACCCACTTCTTTTGTCCACCTTTCCCAGCATCAAGGCCTTCTCAAGTGAATCCTCTCTTCTCATGTGATGTCCAAAGTACTTTAGCATCATCTTTACTATTTGACCTTTAATGAGCAGTCATGGTTGATTTCTTCTAGGATCGACCTATTTCTAACACCACATTTCAAAGGCATCTATTTTTCTGCGCTCAGCTTTCCTAATGGTCCAGCTCTCACACCCATACATTACCACCGGGAATACCATTGCTTTGACTATGCAATTTTTTGTTTGCAAGGTGATGTCTCTACTTTTAACTATGTTCCCCAGGTTTCTCATAGCTTGTTTCCCAAGAATCAGTCGGCTTTTTATTTCATGACTGCAATCACCATCTGTAGCAATCTTTGATCCTAAGAAAGTAAAATCTGCCAGTCGTATCCAACTCTAGGGTGCAGTGCTCATCTCCATTTACAGCCAAAGAGCCAGTGCTGTCTGTGTTTGCAGAAATTTTCATGGCCATGTGGCAGGCATGACTAGAGCCCAACAAGTCACATGGCTATATTTGGCCACATCCACGGATTTGGCCACACCCACAGAGGGGTGTGGCCAAAAACTCCCTTATTTTCAAATCCAAAACTTGACAGGTATCGCCTACACTTTGGAATGCACTACCAGTGGAGCTGCACCAGGCCCCATCCCTGTACAAGAGGAAAAACAATGACCAGGATACAGAACTAAATTTCTGCTATGCAGTATTTGTCCAGCTGCAAGTATCGTACCATCTTGCTCACTTACTACAAAACAGAATTTTATGCCATCAAGTCTTCCAAAGCACATAAAACAACAACCCCCAAACAGTAATCTGGCTTGATGCCCCATAATTTTGTAGGATGTCAGATAAATATAGAGCAGATGCATTGTTTATATGTCTATGACTAAAGGCTAGAAATAGCAAAGAAACAGATCTCATTAAAATACGAGCAGACAGTTCAACAATGGAACACATTGTGCCAAAAGACTGTGTCCTCACCTTCACCAGAGATATTTATTCAGAGGCTGTTAAGGTTCTCTGTCAGACATGCTGTAGACTAGGGGTGCCCAAAGTACAGCCCGGGGGGCTGATGCATCGCCCATTTGATTTGGATAAAGTCCATAATCACATAAAATCCAAACTTGTGGAACGGAGTTTGGACATTATCCAAGGTTCTACTGTACCTTCAATAGTAACTACATTTTTATTAGTGGCTCATGGAGCTTATTTTATTATCTCAGCTAGAGAAAGGGAAAGACAAAAAAACACTCATTCTCTCAAATTATAGTCTAACACTATAATTCCAGATTTTGTGCCATGAGATAGTTGCTAAGAATTCCAAGTCTCTGTCTCCTATCCATTACATTACGACACCTGTGTTTGGAAAAATTATCATTGCAAGTTTCTAGATCAGGAGGTTAGATTTGGGTTAGGTCATACAATTATCACTTTAAATCATGCCAATTCATAAATGTTTTAGCCATATGATTGTTGCTGTAAAAGGCCTTCTTCACTCATTGTGGCCACCACCACATGACTAGGGGTGCCCAAAGTACAGCCCTCGATGCCAATTCATCTGGCCCCCAATGCCCTTGTTGCTCCTGGAAGTGGAAGTAAAATGCGTCCGTACGGGCGCGTTTTACTTCCACTTCCAGGAGTAACAAGGGATTTGCGGGCCAGATGAATTGGTATCAGGGGCCGTATGCACCCCTGGGCCATAAAGACTGGCTCCCTGAATCACGTGACCAGCCCATGGCCTGAAAAGTTTGGGCACCCCTGCTATAGACAAAAGATTCCTCTACTGAGCAAATGGTCCCTATCAATTTTAAAAGCTTCCATTTAGCTTCCATTTGACTTTAGATCTACTGCTGACACATATGAAATGCATGGTATATGTACCTTTCAACATTAATTCAGTGGTATAACGTAACATACTAAGACAGTATTGAGATAAAAAGTCTGGGGCCCGTAAAACATTGGATGTCTATAAATTAAAATTTAAAGAACTACATCGCTAGAACTTTTTATAGTCGTAAATATCACCATTAGGCAGACATGAATTCACTGAAACTTCATCTTCACATTAAGTGACTGAACAAAAATGTCTATGAGCACTTAACAGAGAAAAACAGTCCATGATTGGCATCTCAGAACATTACAAGCATTATATGCTCTACTGCTTCTGTCTAAATGTGTCTTGGTACCGGAAACATGTTTCTAACACCCCATTTTACTAACTTACTGTTTCTACAATATTGTACAACAGGAAGTCTGTTTTAAAGAACAGTATTCAAAACATAACTCCATGTGGTCTGGATACTTCAATTTTGCTGCAACTCGAAAAATGCATACACCTTTATTTTGCCATTCAGTTGTCATACATCCATACTGAGCATTATAAAATGTCAAACATATCTGCTAGTCAATCTTCCTGAATTTTTTTGCTGCTGTGAGCTAAAAGGATATCACTGAAACAGCGATAGAGATGACTAGGCAATATAGACTGTGTCCAGGAAACCAGCATCTTTTCCCTGGAGAAGAGCCTCCTCTTCAATGTCTTTTCTTTTACAATTCCCAAAGACAAAATTATCAATGAAATTTCTGACATCATTCTCCTGGTCTCTAAATAAAGGCATTTGGAAAGCAGATAGGAAGAATAACTCAGTGACTCAGAGGAAAGACACAAATTGAAGTAATGGAAATGGCAGCAAGGAAGTGATTCAAAACCAAATGGTGGAAACAGTGAGACACAGTGCAAATGTAGTAACAATAATTTAAAAAATGATACAAAGCCAATACAGATAATAAAAAGATAGTTTTCTAGAACTACAGTAGCTAGCCCTATTCTAACAACATAACTAAGTGCAATGAGCAGACACGGAGTGCCAACATGAATAGCAAATAGTAGGTTCTGCTTAAGACATACATGCTCAACAGTTCACCATATGAACCTAATCTGGCCCACTCCCATTTTCCAGTAATGCTTTCTCCTTGAAAGCTTATTTCCTTGGGACTGGGATGGGAAAGGAAGGAAAAGATGTGTTGGTAAGAACTGGCTTCTTTCCCTAGTTACTTTTCTCACACTGGGAAAAAAAGAGTACTGACAAAAGCATACTCAAATAGACTAATACTAATATTACTATTCCTTGACTTAGCAGAAACACTCCCTTTTAAGTACCCTCATTTTAACTTCTGTCTCTTGATATATTTCAACTTCTGTTATTTTTGTTTTACTTTGCTGGTCTTGGACCATAATAAAGATTGATACTCAAACAGACAAAACATACCTCAGCTGAGTTTCAGCACACAGAATGCGCTGTAGATTCTGGGAAGGTACTTTAGGAGTTCAGTCAGCCACTGCTTTGAAAGCCAGTCGGGTTCCAACCTTAGGATTCAGCCACTTTTTGGAATGCCAGCCTCACTCTATTCCCTAACTCACCTTTCCTTTTCCAAGAAGTTTAGCAAAGAATGGACATTCAACTAGTACTTCAGATATCAACTAAAATCTGGCTCAAGACTCAGCTTGCTCCTGAAGCTTCAACTGAGTGGATTTGGCTTCATTCCCACGATACCTATTCTGTGCAGAAAGAAAGTAAGGGATGTGCATGATGAATCTAATGAGGGAACCAATTATGTTAGAGAAGTAACTGTGTACCTAACTACATTATCCAGTCTGTTCAGAGCTTGTAGAGATGGGATCCAGATAGTAAAAAGCCTGCCCAGATTTTAAAATAATCAGGAGAAGTCTCATCACCCCATCACTGCTATGTTTTGTGAGGATAGAAGAGAGGGTCTTCTCCAATGCTACATGAGAAGCTTCCTCCCAAAGGAAAATAGACTTGTTCTCTCAATAGCAATAGCAATTACACATATATACCACCCCATAGAGGGTTGCCATAATTCTCTCCCACCAATCTGGGACAGCCATGTGACATTATTGCATTCTTCAAACTGTGCATGTGTCACGGAGACCGCAGCTCTAACTCCCACAGAATCCCCATCCAGGGCGGGCAGCCACCATCAGTTTTAAAAAAGCTGTAGTCAAGAAGTTGTTTCCCATATGATTCTTCTTGCAAAAGATGACTCTTGATGGTTCTATTTTTATTTCTTTTCCCATCTCTGCCCCAGCTCCTGCCAACATAGCAGTTTGAAAGCAAGAAATTGAAAGTACTGTAGATAAATAGGGACCACGTTGGTGGGAAGGTAAACAGCATTCCATGCACTCTGGTGTCTAGTCATGCCTGCCATATGACCATGGAAACATCTGCAGATGCAGACAGCACTGGCTCTTCAGCTATGAAGCAGAGATGAGCACTGAACCCTAGAGTTGGATATGACTGACTTTCGAACAAGGGTGACCATTACCTTTTTAAAATTTCTTGGGCCACTCTTTAAACCACCCTTCCTCCCCCTGAGGTCACCCCCTCCCCTTCACACACACACACCCATTGAAGTGGACTCACCCTCAAACCCCACACGAGGATCCCTTGGAAGAAAGTTCTAAGGAGGGGCCCAGAATGGCAATACAGCCCATGGAGCCTCTGTTTCCCTCCGGAAGGAGAAAAGCAGGAGACAGGAAGGGACTTATTTTGCAATGGACAACTTTTCACTTTCTGTCCTCCCTCTCTAGGAATAGCGACTCTATGAAATTAACCCTTTGTTTCTGGAATTTTTACATGTTTTTTTCTTGAACCGGCTGGGACTGCTTCAACCCGGGAAAATCCTGGGAAATCTGGACATATGGCAACTGTAGCCCCATAGTGCTTAGTGTACTCTCTGGGCGGTTCACAGAGCAATAAGCATTTTGCCCCCAACATGATGGGTACTCTCTTTGCTTTCCCACCACTAGCAAGCAAAGACCTTTCTCTGCAGGCAGATCTTTTCCCAGTATGCTAGCTGTATATCAGTTTTTTTAAAAAAATGGGTTTATATATATATATTTACATTAATAAAATTATTGAAGCTGTTTTTAATATGATACTGGATTAATTGCTTTTTTATATTGCAATAATTTATTGTATTTTAAACACTTAATGTTGTTTTTGTTTGAATATTGCAAGCTTTTCTGGGTCCTCTTTGAGAGAAAGGCAGGGTATAAATAACGAAATGAAACATGATTTAATCCCCAAACTCTTCCTCATCTCTGATAAAAATAGACCAGCTTTTGTAGGTTTTCCAACTGTCTGTACAGAGTTTGTATACATACAGTTTGTCACCGATACAGCTACTGTATGTTCAGCTTAATGTGCTGCTCATATATTGTGTTCTTGGATGTCTTATCTTAACACAGCAACTGAATGATTCCATTTTTTCCCTTCAAAAACTTCTTGGAACACAATCCTATTTCATATCTATTAGTAAGTCTAGCAGCAAAGACTCTTTGGGTAAAATAAAGCAGCAAATTCTAGTATGCTCAATAGTGTGGGAATAAAAAGTTTAAGAACTAAAGCATCCTTTATTTTATAATTTTATGCACTACTTTTCTTGTTTTTCATTTCCATTGCTTTTATTTTCTCCTGCCTTTCCCTTGTCAAGAAGTGAATGCTTTCTTTTGCACTTAATTTTGAAATCAGAAGAGTCATAGAGTCCTCTAAGAGCAGATGGCAGAGGTTCCTAGAAGATGTGCTGGTTGCTACATTAAGAGGATTGGAACAGCCAGTAGAACATTTTCTTGAAAGGGATATTGGCAACATGTATAGAGACGGACTGGGCCAAATCTTGTACTCTTTTCACTGGCAGAGTCCTGCTTATCATGGTTCCAGGCAACAGTTTTCTAAGGAGCTAGAAGGAGGGGGAAGGTTTCTCCTTTTGTTTTGCTGTTGATAGATGTCCGGTTTCCTTTTTAAAAGAAAAAGAGTGTACAAATACAGAAGAATATTAGATGATTTTTTTTGGTGAGGGGAGGGGGAATACCAGGCAAATCCTTTTTTGTTTGTATAGACTTTGGAAAGGCTTTAAGCTTTCAGAAATTTGTTTTAAACTAGAGTACCATTGTTGTCCTATTTTATTGTACAGTTCTACTGATTTTTGTGTTTTGCTGTTTTGTTTTGTCTTCAACTGCTGCAATGCACTTTTGGATTGACAAAGAGGTAAAACATCATACAAAAAATAAATAAATAACATGTTCCCATTTTGGGATATTTAATTTGGCCCTAAATTCCCAGGCTAATAAAACTGGCATATGGAAAGAGCTATTATTCTATGCAGCACCATTCATTTTTATAGAAAAATAATCAAATATTAATTAGAAAAATGTCCAACTCTGGGTAATAATAAAGAACAACAGCTCACTACAAATATGGCTACAGCTGCCTTTTCTGGCACAATTCCTCTCTAAACCATCACTTAATAATAATTCACTTGAGAGATCTTTGACCAATATCAGCAGAGCATTTTCCCACTTGCGGTTGATGTATCTTTATAGATATTTTAATTCCACATGAGTTGATGGTTCCAGTTTAGCAAACCACTATAACAAAACAATATCTTACAAACACAACTACAGTGATACCTCAAACAACGTCCAAACTTGGTTCCACAAATTTGGACTTTATACGGATTTGGACTTTGTATGAGGCATGCAAAATCCTAGCCGTGATGCCTCATACAACATCCAAATCCTTGCCACGATGCCTCGTACGTTGTTTCCATAGAGATACTTTGTACTGTAACAGCACAGACTTCAGGGCAAAATCAAGGAAACAGACAGGAAACTGACAGAACTTTAAGAAATCATTGTCTAAAGGCTAAAAACATTACAAAAACATGATAAACAACCCTGATTGTCCAAGAACCTGAAGAATGCTGCAAAAACCCCAGGAATGCTTCTAAAAATTCTGACGAAAAAATTCAAAAAAATCCAAAATTGTGCTCAAAATCACTCTTAACCACTCTTCGCCTCATGCAAAACCCACAAGAGCAATGCACGCATGTGTCCTGCCTTTTATACTGACCAGGCACAATGCAACCTGGGGAAAACCCAGTGCCTCATACAAAGTCGCACGACTTTGTATGAGGCAACTTTTTTCAAGGAATTAGGCGATGTTGTATGAATCCGATGTTGTATGAAGCGGACTTTGTATGAGGTATTACTGTATACCAGTTTAGCAACAATTAACAAGCTTTTCTTCTTTCTCTGATCCCTTCAACCCTGTGAACCCAGTACATAGGTTAATTTGTTGGTTCCTCAACAGCATTCAACAAATCCATGATATAATCTAAACCTAGCCAGGAGTCTGCTAATTAATTACCATCACAGATATGCAAAAAGATGGGGGCTCAACTGCACATATTTAAAAATACTCAGACAAGGAAAAAGTAAGAAAATTTCCACTGGTTCTCAGGGACATGGTGATACCCATCGAATGCAACTGAGATTTGGTTAACTTGTATAAATACAAATGTTTAATATTACAGCTTGGTTTCTAGATCATTACACCAGCATATTGTAAGTGTTTTTTCTGGTTGGATGACCAACATAATGCTGCAGTATGTAATAATTAAATAAACACCTGTGCTAAATACAATTCTATTTACAGTGGTACCTCGGATAAAGTCCGATTCGGATAAAGTCATGGTTTTCATGCACATGCGATGCATCACATAAAGTCCAAAACCACTAAAGAATGGATGTTATCTGAGGTATTTGGTATAGGAATCTTGGATAACATCCATTTTTTGTACGTTATCCGATGCATCGCCCATTTGTTTCAGATAAAGTCTAAAATCGCATAAAGTCCAAACTTCTAGTTGGACATTATCTAAGGTTCTACTGTACCTTCAATAGTAACTACATTTTTATTAGTGGCTCATGGAGCTTATTTTATTATCTCAGCTAGAGAAAGGAAAAGACAAAAAAAACCTCATTCTCTCAAATTATAGTCTAACACTATAATTCCAGATTGTGTCCCATGAGATAGTTGCTAAGAATTCCAAGTTTCTGTCTCCTATCCAGTGCATTACGGCTCCTATTTTTGGAAAAATTATCATTGCAAGTTTCTAGATCATGAGGTTAGATTTGGGTTAGGTCATACAATTATCACTTTAAATCATGCCAATTCACAAATGTTTTAGCTGTATGATTGTTGCTGTAAAAGGCCTTCGTTCACTCATTGTGGCCACCACCACTGCCACCATCAAGAATGAGGTGAGGAATGGCCAAGAAGATCTTTTTGATTACAGGCTCAATGAACCCAAAACCCTTGATTCTGTTAGAATGGCTTTTTATTAGAAGAAAGGAATGGGGTACAAAGATTGATGGGATGCCTTGCTCTTCCCTTTGTGACAGTTCACAGGGGAGCCTAGTTGACCTCATTAGCTCTCCCCTCCTTACTCTCAGTTCTCAGCTGGAACCAAGTTCCATTCTGATGAAGAGAACACAGCAGAGGTTATACTTCTTGAGAATCCTCAGGAAGAACAATCTTTCAAAGGACCTGCTGTTGGCATTCTACCACTGTACCATAGAGAGTGTGTTGACCTATGGTCTGTGTGTATGGTTTGGGAGTTGTACAGCTAGGGAAAGAACAATGCTGTCCAGGGTCGTAAAAACTGCGGAGGGGATAATCGGGTATACTCTTCCCACTCTAGATCAAATCTATGCCACCAGGTGTTATAAGAAAGCTGTAGAGATTGCACAGGATAGTACGCACCCCAGAAATGACCTCTTTCAGCTTCTGCCTTCTGGAAGAAGGTATAGGGTCATAAAGACCAGGACCAGCCACTTGAGAAATAGTTTCTACCTAAAAGCGGTTCTGGCTTTGAATGCAGTGAAATGCAGTTTATGAGGGAGCTTCTGTATAGAGTTTTTAGAATTTTTAGAGTTTTAGTCTTAGAGTTTTAGAGTCTTAGAGTTTTAGAGCTTTTTAGGGGTTAAATGTGTATATGTGGGTGGGAGTATGTTGATAATTTTGTATAGTTGTATTTTGTTTAGGTTTTGTTGGGTTGATAAGTGGTTTTTCAATCTTGTTGTTCTGTGCAGGACAATGACAATAAAGATTTATCTATCTATCTAATCTATCATTCATTGTCCTATCCCATTTCCAATCCAGAATAGAAATTACAGTACAGTATTCTAAATGTTCACCCAACTGATGTCCTTTAAGGAAGGTCAATAGTAGTGATTTGATGAAAGTTCCTGGGTTACAACATCTTGACCTGACTACCACAGGTACTCATTCTGGTCTTTCCTTCACCAATGCCACTTCTACATTCAGGTGGGGCCTAGTTCTGGGTTCAACTGGGCACCCAAGCTGTCATCTTGGGGATCAAACTGGGTAATGACTGGCATGCTACCCCTATATGCTTCACCTGCAGAGAAGCAGACCCATTCACTCATGCAGGAGTCCTGCAGCAGATCCAAATGGTCCTCAATGAGGGTTCCAAAGATGGGAGAGGGCTCCTCTTTCTCTTCTGAGTCTGATGAGGGTGACAAGTCCTTCCTAAACTCTTCCTTCCAATTAAGTCCAGATCTTGCAAAACCATCCATTCCACCTTCCAGATGTGGTTCATCTTTTTGTGCCTTCTTACTTCTACTTGGGTTCATACTCTTGTGTTCTGCACCACAGGTCACCTTGCCACCACAATCTCTATAAAAACAGTTTTGGGGTGGATGGGAGGAGAGAGGCATTGCAGAGTAATAGTCAAAAACAAATGGTGTTATTGCTATAATGACAGTTTGCAAGGTATCCCATTATAGACCATTAGAGAACCATGAGGTGCTAATTCAATAAAGATTACTGATGCTCCAGGGTGCCAGAACTTGGAGAAAGGTTTGTTTAAAGTTTGAAGGGAGATTTTTTTCCAGAGAGAAATATAAAGTTAGGGAATTAGGAAACACACCACAATTTTACATGAAGCTACACCAGACACACATACTGGATATGAAAACTGGATACATGTTGCAATTAGGCAGCTGGCCTATTTAGAAGCCAACAACATAAACATTATGAATTTATTTCTAAAGCTTCAAGCTGGTATGGTTACTTGAGTGTTTTGAATAATTTCTCTGTGTATAATTAAGTATGCTTAATGGTTAAACTACTTAAAGCTATAATGCATTTTACTTTTAAGATCTTTTTACTATTTTAAAGACTTTACAGAACCTTAATATTTAAGAGATGTATTCCCTGCTTTTTAATGTGCCTTTTAAAGTTATAAGCTCCTGCATTTTTAGAATGAAAGTTAAACATTTCTTTTCTTTTATTATTTTTATATGTTTAAGTGTCTGGTCCTGACATTTTATGGTGGCCAATAGCTTTTCACAAGAAATGATTTTTTTTAAAGTATTTGTGCCTGTAGTTTTTCACAGCAAGGACTTTTGGATGAAGTAGTCTTTGAACTATTTTGAGCTTATGAAACACAGAAACTATGTAGATAAATAAAAGTTGTGGAAATATGCAAGTTGATGCTGCCTGGAATTACTGTAACACTTCAACATTGACAAGAAGTGTAGGTTGATAGCCAGATGAATTTTTGTATTACTAACAATGGTTGTATTGTTTCATTCTGGATTTAGGCATTTATTGGAATAAATGGCAGCTGGAAATCTATAAAGTACAGTGGGCTTCTGAGATAATGATCTGGTGTCAGACTCTCTGACCTGACAAACTCTCACCTCTGAGTGGAGCTTTTGCAGATTACAACCCATTTTAGACACTTTTATTGCTGCTGATACATAGTTTAATGTACTATGATATTTAATGGGTTAGAAAATACATTTTGGAAAAGTAAATATAGGATAATGGAGAACATTAAAAGTCCACTGTAATAATCAAATGACAGACTAAAAGGCTTAAAAAAAACCTTAGTATTGATCAGATTTATTATGTCGCATATAATAAGATAACAAGATATACAATAATGCTTAATTGGTTATATATCTGACATTTAATAGTCATGATATAAGCTAGTACAGTGAGCAGGTGTGCAAATGCATATTTGAGATCCTACTCTTTGAACTCAAAAGCAACTCATGAATGAGTTTTGGGAAAGCAGCATAAGAATCCCATCTTTCATTTATTCAGCTATTCAAGACCTTTCTTCTATTTTTTGTTATAAAAGTAATGCACAAGTGTTCATTATCACAAGCAGTCATTGTGTTCCTATAGCAGTAAATAAAGAGCTGAATAGGTAAACATGGTTTTAAGCAAATGCAGATGAATCCCTGTAGTTCATAGGATAATTCTGATCTATTCAGCTACATGAATGGATGTCTTCTCTTATAACTGAAAGATCTTAGATCTGGTGACCTACAGGCATCTCATACTCCAAATCTTTGCATATACCAAAACATATTACTACAATATGTTCTTTGTTTCAAGCTTGGTGCCTGTCTAGAGCTTCCAGTCACCATCTGAGGGTGACTAAGAACAGCTTCAACACAATTAGTTCCCCAAATTATGGCCTAATACTGTAATTCTACAATATGTGCCCTGAGATAACTACCAGTTGTCATGAGAAATGAATGAGCCCAAAGAAAAAAACAAAAGGTACTTCCTATGAAAGTGAATAATTTTGACGTATTTTCCATCATGTGTGATATGTGTGGTTTTTCCTTTATGCTCTCAAAATTGAACTGACTTATAGCAATCCTAACAGGGATTTCAAAGCAAGTGAAATATGTAAGAAGTAGTTTTACCAGTTCCACATTCCACTGAGCTTCCATAGTTTAGCAGGGATTTGAACCCAGGTCTCCTGAGTCCCAGTCCATCACTCTGTCCATAGGTGGTACACAGAAAGAGCCTCCTCAAAGATTGTAGTGTTTTTGAACCACAATCGGGCGTACCCTGTTAACTGCAGCCTTATGTTGCTGGCAAATCTTTCTCACCCTAAGTCAGGCGAAAGGAATTGCAGAATGAACTCACCAAAAGGTAGCTTTGTTTTGGCAGTTTCACATCTGGCCTAAACACAGAAGAAGGAGGAGGAGGAGAAGAAGGAGGACGAGGAGAAGGAGGAGGAGGAGAAGGAGGACGAGGATGAGAAGAGGAGGAGGAGGAGGAGGTATCTATCAGGTGTGATAGGTTAGTACAAAGAAGATTGACATATAGACACTCTGTAACTATCCACCCTTGGTTGGTACTGCTTGTTGAATTTCAGCATGACTTCTCTGTGGGCTTTGCAATTTAACAGCCACAATACATACTCTAAAAATGATTCACTGAGAAAACAAGGAACAAACAAAAAACAGGTAATTCTCAGACAGTTTGTTAAACAATAGGATACAAAAGCCTCTTTTTCAAACATTCACTTTCTGGTTTTAGAAACCACAATTGTGAGATGGGGCTAGTGTGTTCTCTTCATTATATATATTCTCCACTTGCTTAGCTAACAATTAAACAAGAGAATGTTATAGTATTTTCTGCTAATGGTGCAAAATAATTTGACCAACACTTGCTATAAAATAGGAACTACAGTAGTTATTTTCTGGAATACAATTTCCAGAATTCCCCAGTTAACATGGTCATTTTGGGTAGTAGGTACAATAAAATTCTTTTGCCCCAAGTATAGAATGTCTTATGTCTGGACGTTGTCTGAAATGTCTAATAGCAAGGAAATTCTGTCTACAGTAGGTCTCCAATGATGTGAAACTAGGTAACACATTGGTACACATTTAAACATTTTATAATATGGACCAGCTCTGATTCCCACATTCAAACCTTCCTATAAGAGAACAAACAATGAGCTCCTTCTCTGTGAGCCTTCACTGTTATTCTACCTTCAGAACAGGTACTACTTGCAGTCTGAATGTGTATTTTTCTCAAAGCACAGAGGGAGTGAGAACATCTACTGCTGCAGTTGTGTAGGAATACACCATTGTGCAAGGAGGTTGTGCAGCTGGTTCTACATACCAGCGGACACACACTGGACTTAGTTTTTCTGTCGGAGCGGTAGTTGTGTGATATGAAACTACAGCTACCACATCTAACACCGGTGCCATGGTCTGATCACTACCTGGTAACTCTGGACTTTCGGGGGGGGGCTCACTGCAGGGAGGCAGGGCCCATTTAAAAAATGGCCTGCCCCTTGTGAATGACGGATCCTGAGGGATTCAAGAGGGAACTGGCTTTTTTCCTATGAATTGACTGCAAGGCCTTGGTCACCCTGTGGAACGGGGGGGGGGGGCAGCCTCGAATGCAATTGCACCACTACGGCCTCTCCACGCACAAGGGCCCCACTCAGCTCCATGGTTTTTGGAGGATTTGAGGGAGCTCAAACATACAAAGAGACACCTAGAGCACCGTTGGAGGAAGACCCAAAGTGATTCCAATTGAAAACTTGCTAGAGCTGCTGTTAGGGCCTACCTTGTAGTGATAGAGGCGGCGAAGCCTCTGTGGATAATCATTTAGTGACCCCTTTTTCGATTACCAGGTCCCTCCTTGGTAATCTTATTCAATATTTACATGAAGCCTCTGGGGGAGATCATCCATTCCCACAGGGTGAAGTACCACCAGTATGCTGATGATACTCAACTGTACATCTCAGCCCATGGTGATCCAAGCGATGCAGTGGAAGTCCTATCCAGGTGCCTGGAGGCCAGACAGACCCGGTGTGTGATGTGGGGGTCCTCCTGCACTCATGACTTCTGCTCGAAGAAGAGGTGGCAGTCATGGCCAGGAGTGTTTTCGCTCAACTTCAAGTGATTCGCCAATTATGCCCATTCCAGGACCGGGACTCCTTTCTTTTGGTCACACATGCCCTGGTCACCTCCAGACTAGATTATTGTAACATGCTCTACAAGAGGCTGCCCTTGATGACCATCCAGAGGCTGCAACTGGTGCAGAATGCAGTTGCCCACATGGTGCTGGGGTGTGGACTCTATGCCCATGCTTCACCCCTGCTGCGGGAGCTACATTGGCTGCTGGTGTGCCTCCGTGTCCAATTCAAGGTGCTGGTGATTACCTTTAAAGCCCTACATGGTAGTGGACGAGGCTACTTAAGAGACGTGTGGCCCCAAGGACATCTACCCGCCCCACCAGAGCAGACCGGAGGGGCTCTCTAATGGTGCCATCTGCACTCAACAAGACAGTGCAGGAACACAAGAAATAAAATGTTTATCACTTTAGATGGCCAATGTTTAGATCAGGTGCTGAAAAGAAACAAGCACCTTATAGAGTATGAGGGTGGGGGAGAGATAACACATAAATATGAGCATTGTGGATTCTGAAAAGAGTAGGGGGAAAACAGGAAACAAAGAGATATTGAGATACTGGAATTGAAAAATATCCATCCTTTCATGTAAAAGCTTGATTATAATTGCAGCTGTAGTTTTATGCAATTTTAATTTTGGGGAAAAACAATCAGCATAGTTGATTCATTCAAATAATTTTATTTCAGTTTGATAACGCAGGAGCTCTTTAATTAACAGTTTTGTCATTTCATCCAGATCAAGATATTTAAATTGACAGCTTTGGAACACACCAAGATATGAAGACTACTACACAGTTCTTGCTCTATATCCTGCTTGTTCAGAAACTGTTGATCGTAGTTCCCCAATCTGGAAGAAGTGGCAAACTAGGGTTAATGGAAATGTGGAAGACTTCCCAGTTGGTTTGCTTATCTCTTCATGCAAACAAAGGAGCAAAGGAGCAGCATGAATAGCCATCTCTTCATGCAAACAAAGGAGCAAAGGAGCAGCATGTATAACCATAACGCTTATTCATATCTTGGCTTCTGTTTGCCCACACAATATGAGTATAACAAATTTATCAGTAAACAGTAACGAAAATATTCATAGAAACATGTTGTACAAGATATTCTTAAGAATTCTTGTTCAGTAGTCAAAACCTATGATACCGTATGTCATTGTGACTGATCTCATTTTTTCTTTCTATTTTCGAAAGTGTTAATACAGTCTGTATCTGGAAGCCACAACATAGCATATGTTTAATCCAAATATGAGTTCAACAGGATTTTCTTGCCAATCAGTATACATAAGACTGGGGTCACTCTATACTATGTCATCCTCCACACAGAGTTTTGTTTAAAAGGAAGTAAATCAAAATCAACTTCAATCTGTCTTTTATGGGCCTACAGAACCTTACCAGTAACTGGCAGCTCCAGCCATACATCGTATATTCAATCAGACTCCTTTCCTTAGGCATATAGGTTCCTCAGGCCCATTCAATGGCTGCCAAAAATATACCTACATATGAACAACCTTCCATCCAGTTATTAGACCAAATCGTCACTTCCAAATTTCAATGGTAAGTGTGAAGTGAACCACTTCTACCCTTCCCTCACTAAATATGATGAAAATGGCAATCGGTCGAGTAGAAACTTCCATCATGGTGAACAATAACACAGCATATTTTAATTGGTGCAAGAACAGAGAAGTTTTCCACATTTCCATTAACCTTAGTTTGCCATTTCATCCAGACTGGGGAACTACAATCAACAGTTTCTGAAAAAGCAGGATCTAAAACATGGGCTGTAGTAGTCTTCATATCTTGGTGTGTTCCAAAGCTGTCAACTATAAGCATAGCATTTAACTGTTAAACAAAAACAATTTAACCAATATAGTATTTTAGTAATTTGTGGTATGTTTTTCTGATCAACCTTGAAAATGCTAGCTAAAAAAAGGAAAGGCAGAAAGCAAAGCTATACAGTACTGTTATTGTAGATATGCTTTATCCTTACAATGTCCTCATCTGCTTCTGATATTCAAATAGCATTCCTTTTCATCCCATAACAATTTCTTTACTTCAGCACTCCTAAAATAAGCCTTTCACTTCATTCACTTCATCTACAGCTGACTAAAATAGGCAAGTGACTGTTTCTTGCACAAATGTGGCAATACTGTTTTAGAAACAAATTTTAAAAAGCAAAGATTTATATCGTCACGTAGCACAAATTTTCTGGCAGTATGAACTTTGACATCTGCTCGTACAGGGATCAGATGAATGGGAACAGCAATATAATTTTCTGCTTCTTATATGCACTTTCTAAATAGACAAGGTTGTGTTATTGTAATTCAATGTACAGAAATAAACTTTTTATTGATTCCTCCCATTTCTTTTTCAAAGCCAGGTTTTAGGCACAAAAAGGGGCATAGAACGGGGAAAAAGCAATCCAAAAAAGGAGGAGACAGACATAAAAATTGTGTTTAAAATTCAAAAGTTACTTTAAATCAGGGGTGAACAATCAATGTTTTTGGTCTATGGCTGCCAGCATCCCTAGGCAACATAGCCATTGGTGAAGAGTTCTAGAAGTCTCAATCTAAGAAAGATCTAGAGCAGGGTGTTCCCAGATGTTCTTGGACTTCAATTCCCAGAAGCCCAAGTAATCACAGCTGCTGATAAGGGCTTCTGGGAACTGAAGTCCAAGAACATCTGGAGTGCCAAGGCTGAGAAGCCCTGATTTAGAGGATCATAGCTAACCATCCCTGCTGCATAATGTTCAAAGTCTGTAATGTATATAACCTCATTGTCATAATGCTCTAAAACCATGAGTCTCTAGCTTGCACACTTGCTTTCTTTCTCCTTTTCTGCACAGTCATAGGAAGATGTACTTTTTACTCACCTGTCTAGTAACATTACTGTCTTACATTCAAATGCTAACATGAGGATAATTTTAAATATGATTTATTGAAATAAACTAGCTTCATAAACCACAGCTCAAAGCTGGTTTGTTTAAATGAACTACAGGTGCGACTAACCACAGTATGATTGGTTTTGGACAATTTTGTCATTCTATTTCATTTTTTCACAGATGTCAAACATAATAATTCTGTTTCGCAAGCTGTTCCATAAATTTTCCACAATGCTTTGTGCAATCTTTTGTACTAGCTATCTCACAGACTTCAAAAAAGAGAGAGAGAAGTCTCACCATGGACATGGTTAGATTAGGCGTTGCATGCAATATTTGTGGTTGTTCTTTTGCTAATGCAGTGGTACCTTGCTTAAAGATCATAATGCGTTCCATGAGATTGCTCTTTAAGCGAGTTTGCACTTTAAGTGAAAAACCTTTGTAAGTCACCAATTGTGACCTCCGGTGGGGGGCACTGAAAATCCTGATTTAGTTGTTAAGTGAGTTTTTGGTTGAAATTAGTTGTTAAGCAAAGCAACCATTCAGAGAAAATTCTGCTCTTTAAGCGAGTTAGTCTCTAATCGAGGCACTCTTTATGTGAGGTTGTACTGTGCTTGCTATGCTTACATAAGAATGGGAGCCTTTGGAAGACTTTTTTTTTAAATCAGCTTCTTGGAGTTCTTGTCAGCACAGACAATGGCAAGGGACCATCAAAATTGTACTCCAAAACATCTAAATGTTTTTCTCCTCTGTTCTAGCAAATCAGAGCCCTTCCATACTATTTACAGTAGTATAACACTAGAACACATGCAGTACACAGTGCTAAATAACAGTTGGTTTAAAATAGAAGTGAACATATCTGAAAAAGAGAGGTTGAAGGAGCAAATTCATTTATATCACATTAAACCACATCCAAGTGAAGACTTTATCTGTTATCTTCACAAAATTCCATATGTACTTTAACAGCAGAATCCTATATTCTCTAATACAACTACACTATTCCTGACTATTAATGAGGACAAACAAAGCTTGCTTTAAATTCAGATACTGTATTACAATCCTTGTATTAATTCACAAAGCAATCACACTAGGTCTATTAAGGCTGACATTCTTGCAAATATACAATAAAAGGAACTGTTTCAGCAGATTATACAGATTCTCAATAAAGTACTTTAATTTGTTATTTTTAAAGCAAAAAAACCAATGGATTAAAAATGCCATCCTGTTGTCATGGCAACTAGAATTTTATAAATATATTAGGAGAATAATATTTTAGAATAAGCCACATGTTGTTATAGAAACTAAACTTTTCTATAACATTATAGAGTAATTATATTTAAAAACATTTATTCTACAATTTTTATAGAATGGTATAAAATTGTGTATTCGTATAATCAGCTCTGGTTTTTAAAAAATGGCAATTACAGAGTTCTGTGGTAAAATTGTGTAATGATAATGAAGGGAATAAAATATTATCCCAGGGTAATTTATGCAATTTGTGATTCACAGAAATAAAAATGAGGTTTATAAACACGATCCAATATTTTATGGGAACGCAGTTTGCAAGAGTAGTTTTCACTTATATTTCATCATTAATTCTGGATTATTAACAGTTGGCTACTCATATTTAATAAAGACTAGCATATGCCAGAAGATCATATTTTTCAAAATACTGTAAACAAGATTGCTAATTTTGTAAAAGAATACAAAACATAATTACACATTACATTCTGGCATGCTATTGTTTTTATTGTTCTCTAATTTTGCGAAGCACATTAGGACTCCTGATTGACATTCTAATTCTGAATGAAATTTTCTCATTGACCTATTGAACTGTTTGAGGTTAAACAGTTTATACTTTTTGTTGTTCAGTCACACAGCCGATTCTGACCTTTTGTGACCCTATGGACCATTGCCCACCAGGCACCTCTGTCTTCCACTATCCTCCTCAGCCCGCCCAGCTATGTGCCCATTGCATCTACAATACCATCTAGACATCTCATTTTCGGCCACCCCCTTCTTCTTTTGTCCTCCACCATTCCCAGCATAAAGGCTTTCTCAAGTGAATCCTCTCTTCTCATTTGATGTCCAAAGTACTTTAGGTTCATCTTTACTACTTGACCTTCTAATGAGCAGTTAGGGTTGAATTCTTCTAGGATCGACCTATTTGTTCTCCTTGCTGTCCAGGGTGCTCCCAAAACTCTCCTCCAACACCACATTTCAAAGGCATCTATTCTTCTGCGCTCAGCTTTCCTAATGGTCCAGCTCTCACAACCATACATTACCACCAGGAATACCATTGCTTTGACTATGCAAAATTTTGTTGGCAAGGTGATGTCTCTACTTTTGACTATGTTCGCCAGGTTTCTCATAGCTTATCTCCAAAGAATCAGTCACCTTTTTATTTCATGGCTGCAATCACCATCTGCAGTGATCTTTGATCCTAAGAAAGTAAACTCTGTCACTGCTTCTACTTCTTCCCCATCTATTTTCCAGGGACTGATAGGGCCTGTTGCCATTATCTTGGTTTTCATGATGTTGAGTCTCAAGCCAGCTTTTGCTCTCTTCTTTCAACCTAAGCAGGAGCTTTCTGCCATTAGGGTAGTATCATCTCAAGTTGTTGATGTTTCTCCCAGCAATTTTGATCCCAACTTGTGATTCATCCAGCCCTGCATTGTGCATTATGTGCTCTGTGTATAAGTTGAACAAGCAGTGTGACAAACTGCAGCCTTGTCTTACTCCTTTTCTTATTCCAAACCACTGTGGCATTCCGTATTCTGTCCTAACTGTTGCTTCTTGACTAATGTACAGATTTCTCACAAGGCATATGTGTTCTGGTATTCCTATCTCTTTAAATACTTGCTACATTTTGTTGTGGTCCCCACAGCCAAAGGTCTTGGTGTAGTCAATGGAACAGAAGTAGACTTATTTTCCATGATCCAACGTATGTTGGCAATGTGGTCTCTAGTTCCCCTGACTTTTCGAAACCCCGCCTGCACTTCTGGTAATTTTCTCTCCACATTTTGCTGCAGTCTATCCTGTATTATCTTGAGCACAACCTTGCTAGCATGTGGGATGAGCACAATTGTTCAATAATTTGAACATTCTTTGGCATTACCCTTTTTTGGGATTGGAACATACAGGTGAAACTCGGAAAATTAGAATATCGTGCAAATGTTCATTCATTTCACTTAAAAGGTGAAACAAATATATGAGATAGACTCACTACATGCAAAGCGAGAGACCTTCCTTACCATCTGAGGCTGCAACGCTTGAGTCTTTTCACTCTTGAACGACGGCGTCTAAGAGGTGACCTGATTGAAGTTTATAAAATCATGCACGGTGTGGACAAAGTAGATAAGGAAAAACTGTTTTCCCTATCGCACAACACTAGAACTAGGGGACACTCGATGAAACCTTTGGGTACTAGTTCTCAAACAAATAAGAGAAAGTACTTTTTCACCCAGAGGATCACTGATCTATGGAACTCCCTGCCAGAAGAAGTGGTGACAGCTGTCAGTCTTGACAGCTTTAAGAAAGGATTAGACAAGTTCATGGAGGACAAGGGTATCAATGGCTATAATTATGGATACTTAAGGGTTGGAGAGTTAGGCAGGATATCTCTCAATGGCATTTCCAGGGAATCCTAAGCAGGTGAAGGCATCTCCTTGGGAATACCCTGAAGGAAATGGTGAGCCACTGTGTGAGACAGAATTCTGGACTGGATGGGCTGTGGCCTGTTCCAGCAAGGCTGTTCTTATGTTCTTATCCCTCTTTACTGGCCCACTAGGCTGGCAGGGCGTTCTTCTGTCCAGTTTGAACTGGCTCATAGGTGGGAGGATGGCATACCCGCTATGTCACAAGTATCTTGGTAGCTGTTTGGGATAGCCAATTAAAAAGTCTCGGTCTGCCACCACCTACAACACAACCGCACTCTCCTTGGTGAAGATAAAGCCCTGCTAAGGGGGGACATTGGGGTGATAAAGATGTTATCTTCCTTTATCGAAACCGCCTTCACTGGTGACATCCAAGGTGAGGAAACAAAACTTAATAAAGCTCCATTTCTGGCACCCCCAAACAAAGCAGACTTTAAGGATTGTATTCCTTTGAAGAGCAGGTGCTCTTATCAGTGCTCCATCAAGTTTACTCCCCTCTCTTGAGAGCAAAGAAACTGCTGGAAACAAATATCCCTTAATAGACTTTATTGAGCATATTTGTAAGTCCAAAGAATAAAGGAAAGTTAACCCAATTGTAAATCCATGTTGTAAATCCCATTTATAAATCCAAATTGTAAGTTCATGCAGGCTGGTTTGCCCTAATGCAGTTGGCAAGTGGATCATCGGTCCAGGTGAGAAGGCTTATCCAACTATCTCCATAATTCCCCAAATGGTCTATGCTCTTCTTTTACGATCTCCTGGACCCCAGATTTGATGTCTGTTTATATAGGTTTTTGCTCCCTCCCCCTGGAATTCTAACGATGTCTCATGAGCTATTTATTTTGACTGGTTTTCATGCTGACCAAAATTCTCAGGTGTTGCTTATCTGATTTCTTCATCTCAAGATTACCATCACCTGTCTGGTATTTTAGAATGTGACCTTGGTAATTGCAAGCTGTCTGAAACAATGACATACTACTGTGGAATGTGGGTGCTTTTGAATGCAAAATGGAGTCACAATTGCTCTTTCTAACTAAGTGTTAGACTACTTAAATCTATGAAAGAAAGAAATATAACTATCTTACCTACATGAATATAAAGTAACTTAATAAAAAGTAACTTCCCTCAAGGTTCCCATGACATGGTTTTCCTTGCTGCCTCCTGTATGATGTCCTGCGCCTCTGTCCCTAATTCTTCTGGCACTCTGTCTATCAAATCTAAGCCATTAAATCTGTTCCACACCTCCACTGTGTATTCCGTAGGGATGTTGTCCAAATCATACCTATCTGGCCTAATTGTTTTCACTATGTTCTTTAATCTAAGCCTAAATTTTGTAATCAGTAGATTATGACCTGAGCCACAGTCTGCTCCAGGTCTTGCTTTTTGCTGATTGTATGGAGGTCCTCCATCTTTGAGGGATCGTGTTTATGTTTGGGTCTGTATTAAACGCAGTAATGTTGTATTGTTAACATTGTAGAAATTGCCATTTTGTAGAGAATTCTAGTGTAATTTATTTGTATTACCTGTATTGTACTTACTGTTGGTTTTGTTTATATTTTGACTGTATATTGTGTTTTTGATTATGTTGTAATGCCGCCCAGAGTTGGCCATGTTCTGAGAGGGGCGGGGTACAAATTATTATTATTATTATTATTATTATTATTATTATTATTATTATTATTATTATTATTATTATTATTATTATTATTATTATTATTATTTGGCTGCAGAGTATGTAATCAATCTGGTTTCAATGTTGGCCATCTGGTGGTGTCCATGTGTAAAGTTTCCTCTTATGTTGATGGAAGCAAGTGTTTGCTGTGACTAATTTATACCAATTTATACTAATAATGTCATTTTAATACAACCACACTATACTTGATATTAATGAGGATAATCAAAACTTGCTTTAGATTCAGATGTTACATTTGCATTTAAACAATTGGTCTTTATCAAAAGGGGTGGTACCTGGAAATTTCATAGCACAATGCTCTACACACCAGTGTGAACACACTAAATTTGCTAGTATAGCACTACTGTTGAAACATCCTAAGTAATCGGGTAAAAATCAAAGCTCCTTTGACAGTGGAAAATTGAATGTGAGAAACTGCAGAGTTTTCATTGAGGATGGCACCTAAAATTATTTCTGGATTTGGTTCTATATTTTTTGTTTTCCACCACTGGGGAAACTGTGCCCTTCACCTAAGGGCAAAGACAGATCCCAGTAACAGCTGGATTTTATATTATAAAAAATGGTGGTGGAGGCATTTTTTATTCTTTCTTCCTTCTTCCCAGTAATCCTTGAGAAAATCCTGAATGTCGTCTGACACCATCTCAGTATTACATATTCTTTCAGTGACTGCAGCCACCTTTTACTTTCTCTCTTAAGGCAACTACATGCAGAGTAACATGACTTATAAATCACTCTACCCTCATTTCCTTACTTCAACATCTCTCCCAAAGAAAAGTTCTAGAACAGTGATGGCAAACCTTGGCACTCCAGCTGTTCTTGGAATTCAACTACCAGAAGCCCAAGCCAGCACTCCTGGTGATCAGGGCTACTAGGAATTGAAATTCAAGAACAGCTGGAATGCCAAGGTTCGCCATCACTGTTCTAGACAATACAGATTCTTGTACAGGACTTGAATTTGCATTTCCAAAATGAGAGCTTGTTAGCTGGGGAGAGGACATGTAATGCTGCTTTAAACATCTTTCCTGTTGTTATGTTTGCTGTCTGGCAGAGAAATCTCCTTGCTTTTTAAAATATAAGCCATAAAACACATAAACCAGAAGACACATGTGATTTGGCCCTATAGTTTGAACATCCTAAAAGCTATGATAACAAAAGGGGGAATATTTTCTATCCTTTTGAACATTCACAGTGATTGTTAATTAAAAGGAAATCAGAATGCCAGATAGCCTAAATGAAGGAGCCTATTTTGACAACTAGGCCTCTCTTACGTCATACTGGGTGATGTGTAGCTCTCTCAAAGTGAAATGCTTCTCACACTATGGTGAAGTAACTCTGAAAGTAAAATTGTGTATGTTGTACTAAGAATAAAAGTAACAGATATTTGAAGTGGTAGCTATGTTAGTCTGTGCAAGCCTAGCAGAGAATAAAAAACTCACACACAAAAAACAAAACAAGGAAATGACAAAAACATTTCAGCACCTTAAAAACTAACTACTGTACATTTTAATGTTCACTTTTATTATTCAAATCCAATCATTTTGTGTCTCTTGTGTATGATAAAATGGACTTTATCACACATACAGGTGAACACACCAGAAACATAAGGAATAAAAAAGGGAGAAACTGGACACACACACTCAGTCAACCACTATTTACAAATTCAGACAAAGATTTACTATTTTGAACCATGAATGTTGTCCCAACAAAATATAAGTCCTTACTTAGGAAAAAAACAGATTGGATAATGAAATTGGACACGCTAACTCCTAAAGAAAATAAAGAAGAGATAGATTGTCTACCTTTGTTCTAGTCACATCACTGTTTGAACCATGTCACTGATTCAGTTCAGCATGCATGAATGTAGGGAATCAATTCAACATTTCTGGGTGTTATCGACCTGACCTTGTACCACACCTATGTATAGAGTTCCTCCACTGTATGTATCATCATTCACTACATGGATCTGGTCACAAGCCTAACAAATGTAGAGAAATCCCTAATAATAACACCTATAATGTTTTATATGCAATATATTTTGATGCATTATCCATAATAGAAATAATTCTGTATTATGAAATTTACACTGGAAACTTGAAAGAATACTTATATATATGGCAATGTTTACATAGTTAAAATATTATATTTAAATTGTACATGTTCATGGTTTTCTAAAGCAAAAAAAAAAAGTGATTCAAAGAATTGTTTGTTTTATTTTATACATATAGCTTCTGAAGAAAGCTGAGAGCTGAAATGGATTGGAAATTTAAAATTAGTCTCTCACTTTGATTATCTGTTAAATACAGCTTTGAAAAGAAAAAAGAGAAATAAATAAATAAAAGGATGTGTTCCACATCAAACATTCATCCTGTGACCACATTTAGTTGGGGCACTTGGGATTGTGTTTTGAACAGAAAGTGACAGGCAAAAAAAGGCAAAAATGCTGTTGAGCACCACATTCAAGTCTCAGGAGGAAACATTTCACTTTTAACATTTTGGTTGCCAGTCCATTTATATCATGGTGCTGTCAAGAAATGGATATTCTACAGTAGCAGCAGTAATCTGTTCTTCATTCTCATGGGAACCACTATCTTTCCTCACAGTCCTGCATTCTTCATACTTGGAAAGCAGCTACATATTAGCCGTCTGTGTAAAATAGACTATCTAAACTTTTTTTAAAAACAAAATTGTTATTATTTGTCATCAACGGCACCACTTTGAGTTTACCACCTGCTGATGACTGCTGCTGCCATTATTCATACCAGCTGGTGTTTTCATGTCAGAGAATACTCTGGGTTGAAAAGATTTTTGCAGGGGGCACATGAATGAGGCCCCGTTCATGTCCCCCATCATGCAGCTTGTGGGTATCAAATTCCATCCTTCCGGTCTCCAAGCTCAACGCCTTACCCACTAAGCCACTGGGGGAGCTGTATGCAAGCTGATGACTGTTGCTAATAACAGCATGGGTCACCAGCATACCATACTATGCTGTATTAGCAACAGTCCCCACTGTTTTGATATAAAGCACTTCAGATCTTTCCTTCTGGCTCACAGTGAGGAAGCTCACAGGGAAGCTGGATGGGCCCACAGGATATAGGCTTCTTCTTCCATGGCTAGGTCAGGCATGAAACTGCCAAAATGAAGCCACCTTTCACATGACCCAGTGTGAAAAAGATTAGGCAGCATAAGATTGCCACTACCTGGGGTATGCCCGATTTTAGTTTAAAAATACCACAGTCTCCAAGGAGGCTCTTTCTATATACCCTAGGATATAGAATGAAAAGCAGATTTGAAAATATGTAGCCACTCATTTAGAATAGTCTGCTCTCATCTAGCTCTGTCCTCAGAACTAAGGGAAGAAATTCAATGTTCCTAATAACAGAGGTGAGAGGCACCTTAATAACAATCAGACATAGATTCACCAGATGGCCTATTATGGCTACCAATTCCACCTCAACCTTTTCACCTTGTGCTGGCTGTGCCTTCCTATTCATTTGTACAGGGTTTTTTTATCCACTTTACACCTCAAGATGATGTAAAAGAACTATTTCAAGTTTTTACATTTCTTCCTCATCTCGCTTTCCTTTCTTGCCTTTGTGTCCCTCCTTTTCATCTCCTGAATTGTACATCAAAGCAAACCACAGTCATTAACCCCTAAAAATCCATTTACTCCCCATGGACAAAGTTTAATTTTACTATGATTAGAGACTAGAAAGATAGTCAAAATTAGTCAAACATTAATTTAGTCCTTAAGAAGCTTTTAAAAACCTAATTAAATTATGCTTACCTTAAGAAGAGGATGTTTAAATTGGCATACACAGTTAATTTGTATTATTAACTGTAAGATGTATGAGAATGAAATGAAAAATCCCATTCATTATGTTAATCCTCTCCTATCTGTTTTTGTTTTGAGAGAAAGAATTACAGTAATTGCAAGTGCTTTTTATAATCATTGCTTAATCACCCAAACAAATAAATGTCTTCCCTTAGTTTCCTTTTTCCCTACTTTATAATCTCAGTTTCGTACCTTTCTTTATTTTTAAACTATTCATCAGTTTGGCCAATACAGATCTTGGACTGGGAGGAGAAACAGGTATTTCATTAAGAATTTCATTGATGACCCTATTGTCTGGTCATAGCTTTCCTTTTCTGCACTTTACCTTACCCAACTTGTCACAGAAGAAATGTTGACTAGGATGCTATTGGCTAGTTTATGCCAGCATAAATCTAGAGACATTAATTGCAGGGCTGTGAGATAAGATAGTGATTCCCATGTGACTGAAGAACGGATTGCTGCTGCTACTGTAGAATATCCACTTCTTGACAGCACCATGATATAAACGGACTGGCAACCAAAATGTTAAAAGTGAAATGTTTCCTCCTGAGACATGAATGAGGTGCTCAACAGCATTTTTGCCTTTTTTTGCCTGTCACTATCTGTTCAAAACACAATCCCAAATGCCACAACTAAATGTGGTCACAGGATGAATGTTGGATGTGGAACACATCCTTGCTATTTCCTTCTGTCTCTTTTTTCTTTTCAAAGCTGTATTTAACAGATTATTTATTTATTTATTTATTTATTTATTTATTTATACTTATTTATAGTCCATATTTTTATAGCCGCCCCACTCAAGAGGACTGTGGGTGGCTTACAATATAACCACCACCCCAGCTAAAACCCCTAAAGACAGATAACCCCAGTAGAAAAACCATTTAAAACCCACCTACATAATAAAAGAGAGAGGGAGGGAGTTCACTATTACTGTTTGATATAGACTAAACTAACCAGCCGACAGGGATCACTCCACCATCGCCGCCCCACACCTGCCCTGCCAGCCAGGTTTTGAGAACTCTCCTGAAGGGCAGCAATTCTGACTGCAACCTCAGTTCCACTGGCAAGAGGTTCCAGAAGGCTGGGGCAGACACAGACAATGCCCTCCTTCTTGTGCTAGAGAGATGAGCCTCTCTAGCAAATGGAATAAGTAAAGAGCCCCTCCGGTCTTCTCTGGTTGGACGGGCAGAAATTCTGGTGACAATGCGGTCTCTTAGGTATCCTGGCCCACTACCATATAGGGCTTTCAAGGTAATGACCAGCACCTTGAATTGCACTTGGAGGCAAATTGGTAATCAGTGCAACTCCTGAAACAGTGGTGAGGTGCAAGCATAATGCCCCCAATCCAACACCACCTGAGCAGACGCATTCTGGACCAACTGCAGCCCCATGTAGAGTGCATTACAGTAATTTAGTCTAGAAGTGACCAGAGCATGAGTGACCATGAGCAAGGAGTCCAGGTTTAGGAGCGGGCGCAACTGACGGATCACCTGAAGTTGGGCAAAAGCCCTCCTGGCCACGGCCGCTAACTGATCCTCAAGCTGCAGCCAAGAATCTAGGAGGACCCCCAAGTTGTGCACAGGATCTGTCTGGGGCAGACCCGCCATATCCAAAACCAGTGATGGTAACTGCCGAGATAATCCCGGGCCCCTAATCCATAGCCACTCAGTCTTGCCAGGGTTCAGTTGTAATCCGTTGTCTCTCATCCAGACCCCAACAGCCACCAGACACTCGGACAGGATTTTGACAGCATCACTGGGATTACCATGGGCCGAGATGTACACCTGGGTGTCATCCGTATACTGACGACACCGCGCCCTGTGGGAATGGATGATCTTACCTAGTGGCTTCATGTAGATATTAAATAGGAGAGGGGACAGCACCGAGCCCTGAGGAATCCCCAAGTGATACAGGTGGAAACTCAGACTAGTGGCGATTCACCATTGCCATGCCATTGCACTGATGCCAATGTAACTAACCAATAGGACTCTAGCCAGTGATGTAAACAAACCAAATTTGATTAAACAGAAATTTAAATTGCCCAATTAGGTTAGTAAACTTCCAATTCAATTTATAAATTAAAGGATTGTGATATCCTAGTACTGATCTGATTATGATACTATAAATTAAAAACTAACTTCTAAGGAAGTTAGTAACAGACCATAGATATATATGTTATATATACCAATAGGAATAACACTTATATACTACCCTATAGTGCTTAGTGCACTCTCTGGGTGTTTGACAAGGTAATTAGCATTTTGTTCCCATCATGCTGGGAACTCATTTTGCTGAACTTGGAAAGATGGAAGGCTGAGTCAACCTGGAGCCCAGTCAGAATCAAACTTACAACGTCAGAGTTTAAGAGATTGAACTATGACAGTTTGAAAAATGAAATTTAAGCAAAAATTAAAAATTTCCAAAAGTTAAAACTGTCATGGTTTGGAAGAATTGCACTTAGTAAAATGATGCTTTTACCTAGACTTAATTTTTTATTTGATGCTTTAGCAATTCAAATCAGTGCAAATCAGTGAATTTGAATTGGTTTCAGACTGCGCTGGTAAATAAATGGAACAGTAAATACTTGAGAGAACCTGAGCTGGATAGAGAAAAGTCAGAATTTGAGTTGATTTTGAAAATAAGAAAGGGAGATGAAAATATCAAGGGTTTAGTCAGTAAATTGTGTACAATTCTGAATAAGGAGGGTAATCCACAGGAGGATTTAAAAACAAGTTAGGAGCTGGATTTGAATATAAAGATAGAAAACGATATATGGAGGCATAAATGGAAAAAGAGGATAATGAGAACCTTGTCAGTTAGAATAAAGGAACATAATTATAAAATGTTATGGAGATGGTATTTGACCCCAGTGAGGTTGCACCAGATCGATAATAAAAAAGATAAAATGTGCTGGAGATGCAAAGAGGAAATTGGAACATATGAACATACGTGGTGGAGTTGCACCGTGGTTAAAGATTTCTGGGAAAAAGTTGAGAAAGAGATTGGTGAAATTATGGGTAAGAGAATTAAGCTGGGGTCAAGTATCACCATGTTAACAGATGTGGAATATCTTAATTTAAATAAGGATGAAAAAGAATTATTAGAAATAATGCTTACAACTGGTAGACAATGTATTGCTAGGAATTGGAAAAATGATATAAACATAGAGATAGAAGAATGGTATAAAGAAATGTGGAACTTAGCATTGAATGACAAATTAACTTGGGAGATAAATAAAAAAGGGGTATTATTAAAGTGAACAGATTTTGGAATATTTGGCAGGCTTTTGTGGACTACTCACTTAGAGGGGACGAAATAAATAAACCTGTACTTGATCAGAGAAGTTTTTGGAAAGAAAATATTAAGACAACCTGATTCCTCCAGGGCAATGTAAATATCACAGGGTGTATTATTTTTTCTTTTTCTTATTTTATTTCTATATAAATATTTAGTATTGTATTATTAATATTAATGAATTTATGTATTAAATATTACACCATACTTAAAGTTATGTTAAAAAGTTTTACTTGCAATTTATAAGGATAGGCTAATAATGTATAGGTGTATCAATGAACTTGTCTAATTGTAATATGGTGCTAGAATGCAAACAGATTCAACTTGTATGCAACTGTATTATGTATTTTTATATATGTTTGTTTTATTTTTATATGATGTAATTTTGTTTGAAAATTTAATAAAAATATATAAAAAACTTACAATGTCAGCAGTTTTGGCTGTAATACAGCACTTTAACCATTTATATCTATATCTATGTCTATATCTATTTGTTGTTGTTCAGTCGCACAGTCGGTTCCGACCCTTTGCGACCCTATGGACCATTGTTCTCCAGGCGCCTCTGTCCTCCACCACCCCCCTCAGCCCTCCCAGCTCTGTGCCCATTGTGTCTACAATGCCATCTAGCCATCTCATCCTTGGCCTCCCCCTTCTTCTTTTGCCCTCCACCTTTCCCAACATCAATGCCTTCTCAAGTGAATCCTCCCTTCTCATTTGATGTCCAAAGTATTTTAGCTTCATCTTTACTATTTGACCTTCCAATGAGCAGTCAGGGTTAATTTCTTCTAAGATTGACCTATTTGTTCTCCTCGCTGTCCAGGGGACTCTCAAAACCCTCCTCCAACACCACATTTCAAAGGCATCTATTCTTCTGCGTTCAGCCTTCCTAATTGTCCAGCTCTCACATCCGTACATTACTACTGGGAAAACCATTGCTTTGACTATTCTGATTTTTGTTTTCAATGTGATGTCTCTGCTTTTCACTATGTTCCCCAGGTTTCTCATTGCTTGTCTCCCAAGAATCAGTCGCCTTTTTATTTCATGGCTACAATCCCCATCTGCAGTGATCTTTGATCCCAAGAAAGTAAAATATGTCACTGCTTCTACTTCTTCCCCATCTATTTTCCAGGAAGGCGGCAGGCCCCTTTGCCGCTCGCCCGGCTCTCCTTCTCCTCCTCACTCACCCCCGGCTGGGGTGGCTGCCCGGCGGCAGCGGCGGCAGGCCCCCTTGCCGCTCGCCCGGCTCTCCTTCTCCTCCTCACTCACCCCCGGCTGGGGTGGCTGCCCGGCCATCTATATCTATATCTATATCTATATCTATATCTATAGATTGATAGATAAATAGATATTCAAACTGCCCATACTATGATTTAATTACTGTTCTATGTTTCTAATGCCCAGCTAAAATAACAGATAACACTCCAACTATTTTGTAATACAGTACAGTAATACAGTAGTATCATTCTAGTGGTCAAAGCAAGCAATAGCCAGAACAAGTCAGGGAAGTCCACAGCTTCTTGCTACTTTCTGGCTACAAATAGCCTCTTCCTTCTTTAGCCTAATGCAGTCTAGCAAGAAGGAATCCCAATACATTTTTGTGCTAAATGAGATCAATTTATTAATATAAGTTTGAACATGGTCCATGCTGTACTGTACTTTGGCCCCTGTATATTTGGAACCCTAACACTCAGTTGATAACTTCCAAACTGCAATCAGAACAATTTATTTCAGTTTCCCAAATTTAAATAGACTTTTCGGGTCTTCCACTGTAGCTTACAGGAATCAAGAACCATGCTTCTGCAAGACTTCATAGAAATTATCAATTCTTGTTATTCCTGTATACCTCCACAAGTGGAGGGTGAGCCTGAGTCTTATCAAAACATCAGGCACAGTGGAACAATACCTCAGCAGCATATGTTCCAAGACGAAACTTGTTTTTAACGCAAGGGAGCTTTACCAGCACATTTTGAGCTAAACATAACGTAGGACCTTATCATTTCAGTGATAGGAAGTTTTTTTGAATTAGCGGTTACTGAGAAATGCCATTGTCAGAGGGAAAGTGTTCTCATCATAAATCTTCAGAGTACTCATATATATTTTATACAAACGTTCATTCCACATCAGTTTATTTTTCAGTATAAATATGTCACAGTATAGGTGAGTTAGCACAAGAGATGAATAGTAACTTCATGATTGTTTATTTCACCATACTGCTATTAAATGGGGAGATGGTAAGCTAAGTAACTTTATCTGCATATTTTTATTTCCCCCTAAAGATGAGCTGATTGTCAAAATGTAAAACAGTCTAGCTCAGTGGTTCCCAACATGGGGCCCATGCCTCACAGTGGGATTTCAATTCCCAAAGGCCTAAGTCCTGCTTTGGGAAATTGACTTAGGCTTCTCGGAATTGAAGTTCAAATACCAAAGATTGGGAAACATTGGCCTAGCTGCTTTCCTTTGAATACTTATCAACAATGAATACATCTGATTTCAGCAGTCCAATTCAGAGGAAATTTTATGCTTCAACATACTATTTCTGATGCCTTTTTATTGTTGTTTAGAGAGATTCAGTGCTGTATCTTGCAAAGCAAATTATATACTAGAAATCATCATCTCAAACCAATTTAGTTACTTTTCTAGCAGGACAGTTTATTTCCCCCTTACATCAGAGCAATTGCAATCAATTTCATGGTATTATAACAATCTAGAAGTAAAAGTGTTAGGTATGGACATCAATTCTTTACTTAATACAATCAGAACATCTGAATTCAAAGGAAGTAGCAAAAAGTTATCAAACATCAGCACTATCCTCAGGTGTAGGAATGCATCTGGTTTCTGTCTTGCCTGTCTTCTGACACATATTGTAAACAAAAGCCTCTTTGCTTGCTATTCTCCTTATCTCTCTTTCTTTGGGTTCTGACACTTCTGATTGGCTGTTTGCCCTCAGTTTTGTCTCTGTTAAGTTTCGTTTCTGGTATACAATGCTTGCCTAAGTTTCGTTTCTGAGAGTCTCTGCCTGAATAAAGAGGAGGGGTCAGTATCTTTTGCTCAGCCAAAGGTGCAGCGTGTGTGTGTGTTCTTCTCTCTATCTCTGTTTCCCCCCTACTCCGTCTAATGAAGCTGGACTTCGTGGACTCGTAAGTTTCTACCTCAAAAGATCTGAGGACATAAACTGCTGCTAATGAGGCTGACTGATTGAGAAGGTATCTTTACATGAATCAAATCCCAACAAGTGGTGCCCCGTGTGAGGCTTTGAACTACAATGAGAGAGCCTGCTTTGAACTCTGCTTCAGCAATTAACACCTCATAATCGACCGGGGAAGGTCTCATTCACCTCCGACCAACAGGTCCGACCAGAGGAAAGGTCCAATCGAGCGCTTGAGAATTACAACAGGTGAGTGGAAAATGGGGTGCATATTGTCTTCGCAAATGCAGGAACTTTGTAGAGATATCTCAGATCTTTTGCATGACAATGGGCGAAAGGTTGATGAGCAGGAGATACACAAGCTAGCTAAAGCTATAGCAAAAATCTGTCCTTGGTTTAAATATGAAGGTCTGGACTTAAAACAGTGGAGACAGATCGGGAGAGAAATGCAGCAGCATAATGGAATTTCTAGATCAATATTATTTACATGGGAGGGAGTTGAAGACTGCCTTCAGAGACTTACTCCAAAAAATATTTTATTGTCTCAAAGACTTGATGGCCGCCCCCTCCCACAGCTTTTGCCTCCAGATAAAGGGGGGGCCATGGCAACTGCTCCTCCATCATATGAGAAACAACAGCCCCCTGATGGGGGTGGAGGTGGAAATGGAGATGGGACATTATGTCCTGACTTGCAACAATCAAGTGCTTTTAGCCCTACAAAAGACCTGTTCTCTGCTGCTTTAACGACAGCTGTGCTGGATATGGAACCTGTTGATGTATATCCAGTGAACAGAGAGCCGCTTGCAAATGAGACTGCTGCAATACTAGTGCCGGCTGATGGGGAACAAATGGTGGGGACCTCATCACAGATTGAAGTTGTTAATGCATGCAGAGTGGCAGGAAGCAAGGACTGTGTTTCAAAGAGCAGCATAGGAGATCTCAGCCCCCCCGTGAATCAACCCTCATCACAAAAGCAGGAGAAGCTGGGTAGTAAATTTGATACCTCACGTTTGGGCAGGAAGATCCTGCAGAAATGGAAGGATGGCCCAAAGGAGGAACGCACAAAACCCAAGACAAAAAAGGGGTGCAAGTACAAACTAACAGATGCAGGTTGTCATAAGGTTGAGAATCATATGCTGGAGATGAAAGAAATACAGAGAAAGAGGGGGGTTAATCTTGCCTGTATGGACAGCAGGCTGTGGCAAAAATACAAGGAGTTTTTGGCTGATCTTGAACTGCCCAACTCCAGAGTGAGCTGTCCCAAGCTTCAAGCATCAGGATTGCAGGGAAAGCAACTTGGACTTCCCTGTGATTTTCTTCTGTGTGAAAATTACTTGCAACTTCTGGAGAAGTCTTTGTGCCTTCACACCTCCTCGGCCTGCCTTACTGCAGAGGGGTGTGGCTGGAGCATGAAGGAATGTGTGTCTGCCTGAAAAGCTGAAAAGGGGGGTTGTGTGGGATTGTCTTGTGAAGTCAGTGAGACTTAATTTATGGCTTAATTTCAACTTGCCATGCCAAGGACTGTGCTGGAGAGGAGATGGTGTTTCAGAGAGCTTCAATCAAATTTGGACTTTTAATTTGGACATTTTAATTGGACTAAAAAGAAAAAGGAAAAAAAGTTTGTGTGGACTTTAAAAAAAAGAATTGGCTTTGTTTGAATTATAAGACCTGACAGCCTTTTTAAGAAATTGTCTACCTGCTCATGCTAATGAGATTTGTACTGTATTTGAGTTACCATGCTATGCTGATTATAAGTTATTGAATGCCTCTTTCACTTTACATCTAGTGGGAGAAGAAGAAATTTAATGCCTTACTCATGTACTTGGGGAAGTAAGAACTGCTTTCTAATATGCAACCAGACCTCCTTCATGTAAGGAAGAAAAAAAATGTTCATGTCTTGTTTATGCTTAAATGTTTTGCTTATTCTTTTGCAGGAAAAAGACCTGTCTTTGCTTATGTTATGTATTGTCTTATGAAACGGCATTTCTCAAGGTACCTCCAGAAGCACATGGCAGAGTTTCCAGTACCCTACACATGTAATTGGGTTTGTGATATTGCATTTGTGTTATATGTCACTCATGTTTCATGTTTAGTTACATGGTACTAGTAATAACAGGGCATGCTCCTGTTTCTTAGGGGAGTGTCTTCCTAAGCCATTGGTCATTTATTGGCAACAAGGGGATCCTGAGTGGAAGGATTCCTGCTGGAGCAATCCGCCCATGGAGAGAGAAGAAGGTTACTCAGCTCCAGGATGGTGGTTCACCAGTAGACTAAATTTGCTGACATTTGTTCTTACACTAAAGGACTTTGTTTCTGCTGTCATAGTTCTGGAGTCTGGAATAGTAAATGGAAGTACTGGACTCAAGCAAAAAGGGTTTTGCAGAATGTAGGCAATTATACGGGTTGTGATGATTATTTTTGGTTATGGGGTAGTTATAACAGTTCTTATAAGCTTAATTATACCTTGTTTAACACTACTATTGAAGATATATATGATGTATTTCCTATGTTTACTCCTGATTATTCTGCTATAGATAGTGGTTCAATTTGCAATGGATGGCAAATCAAGGATCCTAACATGTGGTTCTTTTTTAATGGAGTTGCCACGAATTTCCATCCAGGTCAATATCAATGTGCAGCATTGGGTTATTTTACCTTACCCGTACAAGTGCAAATGCCGCCTCAGGCACATGCACGGCGCCGGAGAGCTGCTGCCGGCCCGATGGGTTCTGGTTGCAATGATGAAGTGATAATCGATGTTCAGCTGTCTGATGGTAGCTCCTGGGGGAGAGCTATAGGGGGTGCTATCACTGGAGCACTCACATTGGGATCATACCCAGGTGTCATTTCCCAGGAGAATAGAAGGTCCATTTTGGGACTCACCTGTAGGCTGGAGAAATCAATCAATGCCACAGGGAGGGTCATACGGGATCTTCAAATGGAAATCACTGAGCTTCATCAAGACCAAATGCAGGACAGACTGGCCATAGATTACCTGTTAGCAAAATCCGGAGGATTTTGTAAACTGGTCGGGAACCAGGGATGTCGGGTAAAATTCCAGGATCTGAATAATACTATTGAGAAAGAGCTTCAGAATTTACAGGAGAGCATTACGAACAATGTACGCACTGATGTTAATCTCTTTGATTGGGTGACTTCTTGGTTGCCTGATTTATCTGTCCTTAGACAAGTTTTCTTTTATGGATTTATTATTATTATCTGCTTTATACCTTTGTATTTTTGCATTACTTGTATTCCTAATCTTATTTCTATGTGTAACACATGTCCATTGCGTAGAAGGGAGACATCGAGTTTTGCACGATGGCAATTGTACTCAATGAGGTATCACCCTCCGGAACAAGGTACCATGAGTCAGGAGGGGTACGATGTCCAGGTGGACAGTGATGATGTATATGATGACATGCAGGGGTATGATTAGCCGTCCCTCTCTCAAATTTAAATGAAAAAAGGAGGACATGTAGGAATGCATCTGGTTTCTGTCTTGCCTGTCTTCAGACACATATTGTAAACAAAAGCCTCTTTGCTTGCTATTCTCCTTATCTCTCTTTCTTTGGGTTCTGACACTTCTGATTGGCTGTTTGCCCTCAGTTTTGTCTCTGTTAAGTTTCGTTTCTGGTATACAATGCTTGCCTAAGTTTCGTTTCTGAGAGTCTCTGCCTGAATAAAGAGGAGGGGTCAGTATCTTTTGCTCAGCCAAAGGTGCAGCGTGTGTGTGTGTTCTTCTCTCTATCTCTGTTTCCCCCCTACTCCGTCTAATGAAGCTGGACTTCGTGGACTCGTAAGTTTCTACCTCAAAAGATCTGAGGACATAAACTGCTGCTAATGAGGCTGACTGATTGAGAAGGTATCTTTACATGAATCAAATCCCAACACTCAGGATCACCATTCCATTCAGACCTTGGTGATGTTTAAAGTTCAAGGGTGCTACATTCAAAAGAAAATCAGAGCAGACATCTCACACATATATTGATCTATTAATTCTCCCAAATAATGGTTTTTCTAGTTTATTAAATTAAAAAAAACAAGGGCCTTACCGATATCTATGGCAAAAGTAATTATGTGCCTGAAATAAATGAAATTTCAGAAAATCAGTCTTCTCCTTGGAAAGAAAAATTAAGCTCCTACCTTATCTGACCTAATCCTTGTTACATTCTTAGATGGGAGAGGGGAGGGAAGCAAACTTTTTGCAATGAACCCCACCATCATTCCACCTTGCCAAAATGTGTTAAGGTAACAAATTTCACTTTTCTACTGGTAAGGTCAAGGTTTCCCTTGCTCGAAAGCCAGACGTATCTGACTCTAGGGTTCAGTGTTCATCTCTGTTTCAAAGCCAAAGAGCCAGCACTGTCTGCTTCTGCAGACATTTCCATGGTCATGTGGCAGGCATGTCTAGACACCGGAGGGCACGGAGCACTGTTTACCATCCCACCAAAGTGGTCCCTATTTATCTACTTGCAATTTTTTGCTTTTGAACTGCTAGGTTGGCAGGAGCTGGGACAATGATGGGAGCTCATTCCATCCTGCAGTACTCAGGAATCGAACTGCTGACCTCCTGCCTTCAAGTCAGTGTCTTAGCCACTTGAGCCATTGCAGTCCTACTGGTAGGTTAATTTAATTTAATTTAATTGTCAAATGTATATACCGCCCACTCCGCCAAAGCCGACTCAGGGTGGTTCACAATGGCAATTTAAAAAACATGTTAAAAACAGTTAAAACTACCCACCCCATAAAACAAGGGGTGCAGGATCCAAAGGCACCATGGGGAGGAGTTCTTCTACACCAATGGAGGTTACCCTTCCACCTGCACCCCATTTTTGTCTCTCAGACCTCTCTGTCTATGCTTCCATCCAGCATGTATTGAAAACTATTAAACAATTTCATCTTTTTAAGCCTGATTCTATACACCTACCTAAATGTGATGTTTCTTAGCTTCCCATTTTCCTGTTGCATCATAAAACAGGAAGAGCTGAGACTGAAAACCAGGAAAGCTACCAGCTGAAGAGTGAATCCTCTTCTCCCATAACATCTACTTTATACTTTCTTAAATAGATAAAAACAAATTTCATATTCTCCAGGTAAATCAATTAGTTTTCCTCTTTGTTCAAGTGGCTAATATGCTGACTGGGAGGCGGAAGGTCAGCAGTTCGATTCCCGAGTACTGCAGGATGGAATGAGCTCCCAGCTCCTGCCAACCTAGCAGTTCAAAAGCAAGAAATTGCAAGTAGATAAATAGGGACCACTTTGGTGGGATGGTACTGCAGTGGCTCAAGTTGCTAAGACGCTGACTGGGAAGCGGAAGGTCAGCAGTTCGATTCCCGAGTACTGCAGGACGGAAATGAGCTCCCGTCTTCATCCCAGCTCCTGCCAACCTAGCAGTTCGAAAGCAAGAAATTGCAAGTAGATCAATAGGGACCACTTCGGTGGGAAGGTAAACAGCGTTCCGTGCGCTCCGGTGTCTAGTCATGCCTGCCACATGACCATGGAAACGTCTGCAGAAGCAGACAGCGCTGGCTCTTCGGCTTAGAAACAGAGATGAGCACTGCACCCTAGACTCGGATACGACTGGCTTTCGAGCAAGGGAAACCTTTACCTTTACCTAAATAGGGACCACTTTGGTGGGAAGGTAACAGCATTCCATGCGCTCTGGTGTCTAGTCATGCAGAAGCAGACAGCGCTGGCTCTTCGGCTTTGAAACAGAGATGAGCACTGAACCCTAGAGTCAGATACAACTGGCTTTTGAGCAAGGGAAACCTCTACCTTTACTAATGATAAGGAACATTGTTAATGTTGTTCCTATAGCTAGCGAAGACTCTCCTTGGCCAGCTGGAAATGACTGCCTGCAATGGAAGGTAAAATAGTTGACTACAAGTATTTACATCTAATGGCAATAATTTTCCTAAATACATATGACGGAACACTCTCCTGTTATGCTGCTTGCACATTTTCAATAAGCTTAGGAAAGAAATTTGACACTGATGTCTCCTTACAAAACTATTAGTTGGGCTTCTATGGCTGATTCTCTCAAGCAAGGAATGATGTTCTCATCTGTGTTAATAAACCTGTTAGAACAAGATTAGCAAAAGATCGTGAATTGCATTACTGTATTGCTATCTTACTTCATGAGAAAAGCAAAATATTATCCTCAAACTGCAGAGGAAGAAAGATACTTAGACACAGCATACTTTCAGATCTTTTAAATTTGAGAGCTTTCTTTCTTTGGCAACAGTACAAACTGAAGATATAACTTTTTAAGCAATAAAATGTATCAAAGAAAGGTATCTTTTTCTTCTGAATATAATGGCTGCTCTGACCTCAGATATATTCACTCTTTTTAAACAAGAAAAACCCTCAACAACGTCACTGCGAAGACAAAGCAAGGCAGGCACACTGACTTTCCTCAGCATCTCATAATAATAATTTTATGTCAGAAATTATTCTGGTTTGAAAGGATTTTTGCTGGAGAAACTCTGCTCAGGGGATGCCTGAATGAGGCTCCTTTCATGTCCCCAAGATCTTTTCCCACCGAAGTGGTCCCTATTTATCTACTTGCATTTTTTTGCTTTCGATCTGCTAGGTTGGCAGGTTGTTGTTGTTCAGTCGCACAGTCGGTTCCGACCCTTTGCGACCCTATGGACCATTGTTCTCCAGGCACCTCTGTCCTCCACCATCCCCCTCAGCACTCCCAGTTCTGTGCCCGTTGTGTCTACAATACCATCTAGCCATCTCATCTTTGGCCTCCCCCTTCTTCTTTTGCCCTCCACCTTTCCCAACATCAGGGCCTTCTCAAGTGAATCCTCCCTTCTCATTTGATGTCCAAAATACTTTAGCTTCGTCTTTACTATTAGCCCTTCCAATGAGCAGTCAGTGTTGATTTCTTCTAAGATTGACCTATTTGTTCTCCTCGCTGTCCAGGGTACTCTCAAAACTCTCCTCCAACACCACATTTCAAAGGCATCTATTCTTCTGCGTTCAGCTTTCCTAATTGTCCAGCTCTCACATCCGTACATTACCACTGGGAATACCATTGCTTTGACTATTCTAATTTTTGTTTGCAATGTGATGTCTCTGCTTTTCACTATGTTCCCCAGGTTTCTCATGGCTTGTCTCCCAAGAATCAGTCGCCTTTTTATTTCATGGCTGCAATCCCCATCTGCCGTGATCTTTGATCCCAGGAAAGTAAAATCTGTCACTGCTTCTACTTCTTCCCCATCTATTTTCCAGGAACTGATTGGGCCTGTTGCCATTACCTTGGTTTTCTTGATATTGAGTCTCAAACCAGCTTTTGCACTCTCCTCCTTCAGCCCAATCAAGAGATTCTTTAGGTCTTCCTCACTTTCTGCCATTAGGGTGGTATCGTCTGCATATCTCAGATTGTTTATGTTTCTCCCAGCAATTTTAATCCCATATTGTGATTCCTCCATCCCTGCATTTCGCATTATGTGCTCTGTGTATAGATTGAATAAGCAGGGTGATAAAATGCAGCCTTGTCTTACTCCTTTTCCTATTCCAAACCACTCTGTCATTCCATGTTCTGTCCTAACTGTTGCTTCTTGGTTCATGTACAGATTTCTCAGGAGGAATATGATGTGCTCTGGTATTCCCATCTCTTTAATTACTTGCCACATCTTGTTGTGGTCCACACAGTCAAATGCCTTAGTGTAATCAATGAAACAAAAGTAAACTTGTTTCTGGTATTCCTTTGTTTTCTCCATGATCCAACGTATGTTGGCAATGTGGTCTCTAGTCCCCCTGCCTCTTCTGAAACTGGCCTGCACCTCTGGTAGTTCTCTCTCCACATGCTGCTGAAGTCTGTCCTGTATTATCTTGAGCATCACCTTGCTGGCGTGTGGGATGAGTGCAATTGTTCGGTAATTTGAGCATTCTTTGGCGTTGCCCTTTTTTGGGATTGGGACGTATACTGATCTTTTCCAATCCTGTGGCCACTGTTTTGTTTTCCAGATTTGCTGGCATATTGAGTGTAGTAATTTGACGCCATCATCTTTTAGCGCTTTGAAAAATTCGACTGGGATACCATCATATCCACTAGCTTTGTTGTTTGCAGTGCTCTTTAGGGCCTTTATAACTTCGCTCTCCAGGATGTCTGGCTCGAGTTCAGTTTTTCCATCATTGTGGTTATCAGGAGTGTTGAGGTCCTTTTTGTAGAGTTCCTCTGTGTACTCTTTCCATCTTTTCTTAATCTCTTCTGCATCAGCTAGCTCTTTTCCGTCTTTGTCCCTTATCATGGTCATTTTTGCTTTAAATGTTCCCTTTATTTCCCCGATTTTTCTGAAGAGATCTCTAGTCCTGCCTCTTTTGTTGTTTTCCTCCATTTCTTTGCACTGTTCTTTTAGGTAGTTTTCCTTATCTCTCCTTGCTTTTCTTTGAAATTCTGTGTTCAGAAGGTTGTATTTTTTCCTTTCTCTTTTGACTTTTGCCTTCCTTCTTTCCTCTGCTATTTTAAGAGCCTCATCAGACAACCATTTTGCTTTCTTACGCTTCTTTTCTTTTGGTATGGTTTTCTTTGCCGCTTCCTGCATGATGTCCTTTATCTCTGTCCATAATTCTTCTGGCACTCTGTCTATTGCGTCCAGGCCATTATATCTGTTCATCACCTCCACCGTGTATTCTTTAGGGATGCTGTCTAGGTGATATCTGTCTGGTCTTCTTGTTTTCCCTATTTTCTTTAGTCTTAACCTGAATTTTGCGATCAGTAGGTTGTGATCTGAGCCACAGTCTGCTCCAGGTCTTGTTTTTGCTGATTGTATGGAGGTTCTCCATCTTTGGCTGCAGAGTATGTAGTCAATTTGGTTTCGGTGTTGGCCATCTGGTGATGTCCATGTGTAAAGTCGCCTCTTGTGTTGCTGGAAGAGAGTGTTTGCTATGACCAGTGCGTTCTCTTGGCAGAACTCTATCAATCTTTGCCCTGCTTCGTTCTGTACTCCAAGACCAAACTTGCCTGTTATTCCCTCCACTTTTTGATTTCCTACTTTGGCATTCCAGTCTCCTAATATAATTTGGACATCATTTCTTGGTGTCTGTTCTATGAGGTGTTCTAGGTCCTCATAGAACTGGTCCACTGTGGCTTCATCTGCACTAGTGGTTGGTGCATAGACTTGGATTACGGTGATATTGAAAGGTTTGCCTTGAATTCTGACTGACATCATTCTGTCATTTTTGAGGTTATATCCCATTACTGCTTTTCTTACTCTCTTATTGACAATTATGGCTACTCCATGCCTTCTAAGGTTTTCTTGTCCACAATAGTAGATATGATGGTTTCCAGAGCTGAATTCACCCATCCCTGTCCATTTTAGCTCACTGATGCCCAAGATGTCAATGCTTATTCTTTCCATCTCATTTTTTACCACTTCCAGTTTACCTTGGTTCATTGATCTCACATTCCATGTCCCTATGCAGTATTGCTCCTTACAACATTGCATTTCCCCTCCCCCTTTCCTGTCCCTCCCCTTCCTCCACTCTGTGGTGTTAAGCATCCTGTATCACCTAGCCTGCCCTTTTGTTTTGCCTTTTGTTTTGGTCAATAGGGTTCTCTTGGCAAGATTTATGGCGTGGTTGCCGGTGTCTGCGCCATTTTTCTCTCCTCATACATTTTATCACAGTTTTTAAAAGTTTAAAAACATTTAAGACAACATATTATCATGCATATTATCACACTTTAAAGCACAGTCTCTATGTCAGTTGCTATATTAAGTCATTTTAAAGTCTTTATGTGAGTTACTATATTAAGTCATCAACATTTCTGCATATTTAACTACTTATCCTTTGTATGGGGCTCTGAGTCTCACCCCCTGGTTTAACTCCTTTGCCTTCTTCCCTTCTGCCAATTGGACCTCTCCTTCGGCGCTTGGTTGTTTTCAGGGCTTGGAAAAGGCTCTCGTCGGGGCGACTGGCTGGCCTCTCCCCGCCCGGCTGGTCTTCCTCCTCCCTCACCGGCCCGGCTGGAGATGGTGGGGACCGGCTCGGAAGGGCTCGCGTTGGGGCGACTGGCTGGCCTCTCCCCGCCCGGCTGGTCTTCCTCCTCCCTTGCCTGCCCAGCTGCCCTGCTGGAAATGGTGGGGACCGGCTTAGGAGGGCTCGGGTTGGGGCGACTGACTGGCCTCTCCCCGCCAGGCTGGTCTTCCTCCTCCCTGATCCTGCAGCTTTTAAATTTCTTGGCGTGATCAAATTGAAGAGTTCTGGGTGGCTCCCTTTGTGATTTCGTCCTTCTTGTGAAAAACTGGTCACTTGGCAGGCACGAAATGCCAGTCGAATCCGAGTCACGGCACCAAAACTGTTACCAGAAAAATGGCTACTGGATACAGTTACAACTTCGGTTCGAGTCACTGGTGGAGCCCTTCTCCCAAGAACGAGGAAGCGTTTCCTTGGCAGGAGCTGGGACAAAGATGGGCGCTCAATCCATCATGCAGTATCCAGGCCTCAAACTGCCAACTTACTGGCCTTCCAGCTAACAAGACAAGCTACTTAACCACTGAGCCACTAGTCAAATGATAGATTATGAGATACAAATGAATGTTTGACTCATCAGTGGCAGGTTATGGCAACTGATTACTTCTTTGGCATCAGCCTACTCTCTGTGCCAAGAGAACCTGGCCTAACTCATTAACATGATAATTCTAGTATTTGCATCATAATTAACAGAAGGGGGCTGCCTACTAGATGCTATCCCTGTCAACATGGGAGAAACCAATGGATATGTATTAACTTCCCTTTTATTTAACATAATTAATGGGAAGTTAATGCTAAAGGCTCTATCTCATGAATTCTCAACCTGTGGCCCATGGGCCGAATGTGGCCCATGACACTATTCCATGTGGCCCACCTTCACCTCCACCACATGAGGAAGTGCCATGTGGTGGAGGAAGGGCAAAATGGTTGTCCAGCCCAGAAGCTGTCTGAGGGAGTGTGACCCAGCCCCCAGCTTTAAAAGGTTGAGACCTTCACATCCTATTATAAGTTGGTGATGCAATTTTAATGTCATACAAACAGAAAGGAATATAAAACGTTTAAGAAATGTTGGCTCATAATGTGCCATGGTGATCACCAGATTAGCAAACCTTCAATGTATTTGTCAGAAATGGATGTCATCACAGCAAGATGCAAGAGCATACAGAAAGGCAGATATTGGGTTGGATCACTACCTTGTTAGAGCAGAAATCAAGCTTAAACACTGAAATCAAATACAATTCATACTAAAGGACTGTGCAATTGCCAACTCCTTTGCTTTAATGCTGCAGAATCATTTTGATATCTCTGAGGATGTGACAGAGGTAGAAGGTCTATGGAACAACTTTAGGAACACCATCATAGGATCAGCCCAAAATATAATTGGGAGAAGGTGAGGCACATGGAAAGAACAGTGGAACCAGGATACAACATGGAAACTGATTGATGAAAGAGAAGTTACAAAACTAAAATGGGGCCAGGCTAAAGATACTGTACAGAAGAAGCAAAAGAAATGAGCTGAAGATAAACAGAACTTGACTGAATGCTGATGAAAGGTTGTCAGAAAGCTAAGAAAAAAAATAGTTGGAAAAGAAAGGCACTGAAGCGGAAGAACCAGCCTATCAAAATGATGCTAAAACTCTTCACCACACTGTCAACCAATTGACTGGAACAAGGAACACTTCTAAGATTTGAGCCAGTATATTTATCCTCTGTTATCAGCAACAGATGTAACTCCCCGTTAAAGAAAATGCTTTTATTGATGGCAGGTACTGATTATTATACAGTACTATATTTAGGTTTATCAAATCTTAGAGAAGAGGAAACCCCTTCAAGAGGTAACATATGGTATTAGAACTACTAGCTAATATTTACTGTCCCTGGCCATATTAAAGTGACCACTAGCAAAATTTCATATTTTTTCTATTCTCTCCTTTTTAAAGGTAAAACATACTGTATGTATCTCAATAAATTGCTGCTTAGAGTAGTGGCAACTCTTTCGTGGATATTTGCCAACAAATTTTTATTACTATGGCAACACTGGTGTTGTGGGCGGCTATATTGTTTTTATGAGTGATAGCAGGCGGCCACATTGTTTTTATGAATGATTGCAGGAATAGCTAAAGATAGACTTACCAACAAGACAACTTTAATTGTTTTTTTAAAAAAAATTGGAACCATAATGATAAACTGAAGCAAAAATGCTTTAAACTTCATTGATAGCATGCCACGACGAATGAAGGCGGTAATTGATGCGAAGGGAGATTTTTCAAAATATTAAAATTTCTATCAAAAATTTATTACAAGATACCTAACTTAATGTTTTTAATAAAAACTTATTACAAGATACCTAACTTATAGATAAAATAATGATTTAGACTCATATCTAATCACGAAGTAACCAAAAGTATTACAAAAATATAAAACATGCAGAAAATGTCTAGTGGTCACATTAATATGGCCAGGGACAGTATATTATTAATTCAATATTACAGTGACTTATCAGTTGTTGTTCAGTCACACAGTCAAGTCTGACCCCTTGTGACCCCATGGATCACCACATGCCAGGCTCCTCTATTATCTGCTATCCTCCGTAGTCTGCCCAGATCTTCGCCCATCACGTCAATGATGCCATCTAACCATCTCATCCTCTGCTGTCCCTTTCTCCTTTTGCCTTCCATCTTTCCTAGCATCAGGGCCTTCTCCAGTGAGTCCTCTCTTCTCATTTGGTGGCCAAAATACTTGAGCTTCAGTTCTAGTATTTGTCCTTCCAAAGAGCAGTCAAGATTTATTTCCTTTAGGATTGAGTGATCTGATCTCTTTGCAGACCAGGAGACTTTCAAGAGCCTCCTCCAGCACCACAGTTCAAAGGTGTCTAGTCTTCTGTGCTCAGCTTTCCTAATGGTCCAGCTCTCACAGACATATATTACTACTGGGAATACCATTGCTTTGACTATGTGAACTTTTGTTGGCAGGGTGATGTCTTTACTTTTTATTATGCTGCCTAGGTTTGCCATAGCTTGCCTCCTAAGAAGAAAGCATCTTGCTTTATCAGTACTATATTTTTATTATTTTACTAGCAGATTTTGCCCGTCGGTGCCAGGCAGTTTTAAATTGTGTTGGATAGTAAAGGGTTTGTTTTTTGTTTTTTTCTTGAACAAATGGTGCCGGGCTGTTTTAAATGGTGTTGAAAGGTTTTGTGATTTTTAAAATGTTTACTTATATGCACGGACTGTTATAAACTGTGATCAGCTTTTTTTTTTGGTTTTTTTTTTGGATTAAAAAAAGTAGGAAAGGATGATATATTTTTTTACAATTATTTTTTTTAACCAAATAATGTTTTACTATGTGAATTTTTTTTAATAGTTGTAATCTGGATAAAAATTTTAAAAATGTGTAAGTATATATATTTTTTAAATTTAATATTTTTAAAATGTTTTAAAATGTGTTTTTATTTTTGAGTGAAAACTGAACACAGGATTTTAGAAATGTGTGAATCATTTCTGTGAATATGTTTGACAGTTTTTTCTCCTGTGGCCTCTGGGTGGTGCTGTTCAGGTTTTCTTTTGCTTTGACTTTTTTTCTCTACTGGCCTCTCATTGTCGCTTCTTCTGGTAAGTAGTCTCTTTCTTTCCTCTTTTCATTTCCGGACGTCGTGGAGTGAGGACGTGGGGGGTGAGTTCTCTTGTTTAATTTCTCTGGTGTTTTTTTTTGGGGGGGGGGTGTTTCTGTGTATTCTGTCTTTTTCTTATTTTTGGGTTTGATTTTGATTATTTTTTAATGTTTTTGATTCTGATTTTTGTGTTTTATTTTGGGGGTAAGTAAAGCCAGCGGGCGGAGCGCCGTCCGCTGGCTTTGCTTACCTGGGAATGGTTTGATGTGTATGTGTGTGGGGGTGGTGGTGGTGGGAGGGTTTAACATGACCTTGCCTTGCTGGCCAGGCTGCATTAAATCCTTGTGTTGGGTTGGGGTTTGGGATTCTTTTATTTATTTATATGTATGTTTTTTTACAGGGGGGCTGGCCAATGCCTTGCTGTATCCTGGGTTTGGGGGGGAAGAGGGGGGTACCCCCTCCCCCAAAGCTACAGGCTGGATTGGGCAGGCCTACAAGGCTGCGGGGAAAAACATAGTTTTTCCCCGTTGCCTCGCCGAAGCATGGGTGGGGGTGGGGGTGGAAGAGAGGGGTATCCTCTTTCCCCACCCCCATGCTACAGAGGAGGAATTGTTTCCCTTTCAAGGGGGGGGGAGGCAATGATGCCTTCGCCCTCCCTTGAAAGCGAAACACTTACTTGGAAAGTAAAGGTACCGGTCAGAGCGCTGTCCGGTGCCTTTCCTTTCTAGAGGAATTGTTTTGCTTTCAAGGGGGGAGGAGGGTGAAGGCATCAATACCTTCCCTCCCCCTTGAACTTCCTCTGTTGTGGTGTTTTTTTTCCACCCAGGCTCAACTTTTGTTGAGGCCGGTGGTGGTCTCACCATGTCTTCAGCGGGGTAGCGTGGAGGAGAGGGAGTCCCTCTCCTCCCCGTTGTTCCATGCAAGAAGGCCGGCGGGTGTTTGCGTGGCTTTGAGGCACTGCGTTTGCCTGCGGCGGACTTGCGCTCCCAGTGTGTTTTTTATTTTTATTTTTCGTGGGCTGGCTTCCTCAGCGTTCTGCACACTAATGGTGCTCAGGACGCTGGGGTTTGTAGTTTGGGGTTTGTGTTTACCGTTTGTGCAGCGTTTTTTTCTGTGGCTTCATTTTGATTGGCCGCGGCACATTTCCGAATGTTCCTTTTGCTCGCGCCTCTCAGCCTGATTGGCTGTGGCATGGTGTGGCCCAAGGAATGTTGGGAAATGGAGTCCTTTCTTTTTGTTTGCGTTCGTGGGTCTCCTGCCCCACTTGCACATTTCTCCAACCCCCGGTAACCTTCGTACCCAGTTCGGGCGAGTGCACAAATGCTCGGTACAGGCTAGCATAGCCTGGCTAAGGATCCTCTCATTTTTATGTTAATCATGCTGTAGGGAATAGATTTAATAACTCAAACATCTGCCATTTTACCTTGAGAACATTACACCGAAGATATGAAGACTATTTTATAGCTCTGAGAAATATTTTAATTTGTATACATAAAAGCATACAATTATTCAGGTAGTTATAATTGGATTCACAATTATGCACACATCCTAATTTTTTTAAAAAAATTTAATGTTCCATTAAGAGTTTTGTTTAACAGGTATATATAAACAGTATATGAATATATAAACATAAATATGTTTTGCCTAACAAGTAAGACACTAAATGGGATAAACCAAGAATTGGATGAAATTAACTGCAGACCATAAGCAAGGCTGATGTGAAGTGAGAATGAAAGCGTGGCGCCAAAATGGCTGCCGCGCTCTTTGCGGGCTCCCCCCCACCGGACTCAGACATCCGGGTAGTTAGGGGGCGTGGCCACCCCTCTATAAAAGGGGTGGCCACGAGGCAGCCGAGCTGCCATTTTGTAAAAGCGACGGAGAGGAGAAGTTTTTCTCCATCGCTCTTCGTCTTGCAGAGGGAAGCCTTTTCGTGGCTTCAGCCCCTTAGCGGTCTTGGCTGCTCGATTTTCGGCTTCCCAGCTAGCGAATTTTGATCCCTGGATAGGGATCGCTCTTCAATTATGCCTCCTAGAAAGAAGGCTATGGCGAAGCAGGCTCGCCTGCGCAGGGGGCAGCAGTCGGGTCGGAGGACCGTGACTGCACCCCCTCAACAGGACCTCCAGCCGGAGGCTCCCACCGGGACCGGTGGGATGGGGCAGCTCAGACCGTGGCCCACGGCCCTCCAGCCTCAGACTGGCCCTACAGGGGCTTCGGCCCCCGGCTCGCAATTGCCGGCCATGGGTTTTGAGCAGGGGGGAGGGCCTGGTGCGGTTGCACAGCAAGGCTTACCCCGGCCCATCATGGGCCGGAGTTTGGGGCATGGCCCTTTTTGGGGTGGGGCTCTCAAGTAGGGGCCCCTGGACCATTGCCCGGTGGGCCGTCCGGCCCACCTGGCCCCCTTATGCGGGGGGATTGGCATGCATTACTGGCCCGCGTAGCGGCGCTAGAGGCATCCCTAGGGATCAGCCCTTCAGAGGATCTGGCCCTCGGCCCACGGCTGCCGGCCACGGGCCGGAACGATTGGGGGGAGGGCCTGGTGCTGGCTCACAGCACGTTTTACCCATTAGGGGCCGGAGTTTTGGGCATGGCCCTATTCTGGCCCAGGCTCTCAAATTGGGGCCTCTGGCCCAATACCGAGCGGGCCATCCGGCCCACCTGGCCCACCTACTAGAGGTTTTCGTGGCAGGGGATGCCTGGTTAGCACGTTTGGCTGTGCTGGGGGCATCCTTAGCTAACCAGTTGGTGGGGGCCCCTTCCCTAACTACGGAGCCCCTTTGTGTCTGCCGGCTACTTCGACTGCTGCCACTATGCAACAGGCGGCCAGCTGGGTCGAGCTTCTCGTGACACGCCGGCCTGTGCCCGCCGCTGTCTCGCAGCTCCCCGTTTGTCTGGAACTGTGGCTGGAGTGCGTTGGAGGTCGCCCCAGAGCTCGATTTCGGTCGCGAGCTCCGACGCCCACCGTGGGCCGGAACCCCCAGTGGGGGCGGCTTACAGGGGTGCAACTTTTGAGTATTAGGTTCAAGTTGAATGCACACACATCACAGCCCATTTCCAGCAGTGGGGGTCAGTGCTCTTTGCCTCGCCAATTTGAGGCTGGGGGGCATCACTCGCCATCCTATCCCAGTGCCCCTTGGTTGCATTCTGGCACGACGTTGGGGGTGGGGGTTTATGCTCTCGGGGTGGTACGTGGCGTCACAGGGGCTGTCAAGGTCCCGCTGTGTATGTCCGGTGTACATCATGTACCGGCAATAGCATTGCCGACGACTGGTTATTCATGCCCCCCCCCAGTGATCATCTGCCCCAGATCATGAGAGGAAAGATTTGGTAGGGGGGGAGTACGTGGATATATTCTCCCTATGAACTGAGACCCAAATAAGGATAGGAGGTACGGACAGGAGGACAGAGACATTGTGTGGTCCCGCCGTAGTAAGCCACCACGCACTGGGGTGTCCGCCCCTGGAACAGTGTTGAGCATCGCAGGAGCTGTCTGGATCCTGCTGCATAGGCCCCTTTATACAGAACGTGCCATCAAGGGCTTTGCCGATGGACGGCTATTACTGCCCCCGGTTGATTATTAGCCGTAGGCCATGAGGGGCAAGGGCTGGAGGGGGACATGTGGATATTCTCCCTATTGAACTGCGAGCCCACTGGGAGGAGAGAAAGGACAGGACGGCTGAGACAAAGAGATGTCACATCGTCGTTAGCCACCGCGCACCTTGGGGCCAACTGGTTGTCGGCATACCTTGTACGTATTGTGGTATGCCGCAGGGCTTGACCTGTTTGGGCCATCCTGATGTCGATCGGATGGGCCCATGACAGTTGGCTCATGGTGAGGAATGTGGACGAGGGTGGCTATATATATCCCGAGGGGAGGTGGGATGAGTCCTGTCAGCAAGGGTGCTCGTGTACATCATTCCCACGGGACTGGTGCCTGGTGATGAGTACCAGGGTGGTCATGCTGAGCAGCGGGCTGTTCAGACACTGGCTCCACGCAAACTGGTGGGGCGGGGGGTTCCGGCCCGCCTACTGTGTTCGGCCTGCTCAGCTGGCGATGTGTGTACTAAGCACCACGGTCGTTACTGACTTAGTGCCCCCTTTTTGCGCTGGCCCTCACGCCGCCTCCGCGTGCCCGCGGGTTGGTGGGTTACGGGGCAGAGGTGGGGGTGCACAGGGGCGATCAGAGCTCCGTATGAAGCAACTAACTTGTTCTAAGCCCCCCCCCCTGCCCCAATTATAGTCAGCCTGGAGGGATGTCGCTCAGTTCATCCAAGTAGGGATGGGGCGGGAGAACTGCTGGAGGGTTTTCAATGGGGCTTTTGTATCCATTCAGGGGTGTTGGGGGCCCCAGGATGCTACTAATCTGGTTCCCTTCCAGGGTAACGGAGAGGGGGCTCCACTGTCCACAGCTAAGGAAGTTGGGGGCTATGAGAGTAGCGGGGGCCCTTCTTGGAACCACCTTTCCTTAGTCGAATGTATCCCCCATGAAGCTCATACTGAGCTAGAAAAAAGGGTGAATGTCATATAATCCTCCATTCAGCTTACCCTGTGGGTGCTCCGTTCAGGGATGCCCTCCCTGATGACCTTGTTCAGTCAGGTACTCGTAGTTGCCTCGTCTACTATGGGTGGCGTGCTCACGCAATTCTGGTGCTGTTTTGGCACAGTGTGATATGCACTCGGCTTTCAGTTTTTTGCCAGTGCACCCATGATTTAGACCTATCGGGGTTTTGGGTTTCGAGGGGAATTTTAATTAGATAAGGCCAACCCCCTTCTGACTGCGTTAATTCAGGTTCGGCACCCGACCGATGTGGGACTTTCATTCAGTGGGCATTCGCTCACGGGTTGGGGCCTCGGTCTCCAGCCCATTACCTCGACGACTTTGGGTCTGGGGTTAAACGGGGCTTGGACACATGTACGCGTCTCCTCATCATGATTCAGACACTCAGGTGGGAACTGGGTGTCCCCTTGGCGCCTGAATAGACTGAGGTCCCATATTCTGACATCACATTTACGCCTCGATGCTGTCGCGAGGGCATCCAGGTTAACCATTGATACGGTGGCTTGGATGTCCATGGCGATTTTGGCATTGATTGCCAAACATAGAGTATGCCCTTGGGAATTGTAGTTAATTCATTGCCCCCCTTAATTTGTTTGCTCTGGCTCAAATTACTCCTGGGTTTAGAGGGGTCTCTTATGGGAGATCAGACCTAGTGGTCTGCACTAGATATCTAGTACAGTCAGATACCGCCGGCTCTCTGACTTATGGGGTTTACTCTGAGGGTGGGTGCACGGATTGTCCCCGCAATCACCGTAATCACGTTTTCTCCCGTTTTAGAGAGCACTGAGGCTATGGTGCAATGAGTGGGACTACTCAGTGGTCCAATTTCGGCGTGACAATGTGGCAGTGGTGCACATTGTCAACACCCAGAAATGCAAATCCCCCGGGTCCTGACATTAGTTTGTCTATTCTTTGGTGAAGCCTATGCCTAAATGTGCTGTTTCAGGCCAGACATGTTCTAGGTATGAATAATGAATTTACTGCTGCTTTTCCCCACCAGCGGATCACCCGTTTCCGTGCTTTACTCCCGAAGGAGAGGAATTCCACTTGCCACGTTTGGCCGATAGCTGGACGTTAGGCGAGCTGAAGGGAACCGGACATGTCATTGGCACCTCGCACGCGTAAGGCGTATCACTATGAGTTCATGTGTGGTGTCAGAGAAGGGTGGACACGAGAACGTGCCCGCTGCCCCTACACACGTCAGTCCTTTTCCCAGAATTTTGACACACCTTGCACGAGGTGGCATTACTTATGTACAGATAGGTGGGAGGTGGCTCTTAGCCATGCAGCTACCACGGTAGCCTTTTGGAGCGCTCCGCATCAGTGAGAGGGTGCCAGGGTTGGTACCACCTGTGTAAGGCGGAGGTGTCTCGTAGGGCACTGGAACTCGAAGATGTCTCTGTCACATGAGTGGGCTCGTGTGGGGATACGGTCCTCACGGGTGGTTCAGCACAGTAGGCAGTGGTGTATACTGCTACTAAGTTTTCGAGACATCTGTCCGGTTGGTGCCCTACATGATTTTTCGACAGTGCCTGCTGCGCGCCCCAGCCTGTTTTCTGCCACCGGGATGGGTCTACCCTTACTATAGTACAGTCCCTGAGGGTGACCGGTGCCGCGTTTCGCGGTGTGGGGCCCGTTTTGGCACCATTTACTTAAGGTAGGCGTCGCACTGATCGCGGCTACGTTTGGGGTACTACGAGGTGGATATGCGTCTACGCGCAATTTCAGATATGTACGTCCCCTCATTGTATGAGTACCTGTTTATGCCCTTCACCTTTTTTCTCCTCTTTTACAGATCCTAAGGGTCTCAACACACCGGTGGTGGGGGGCTGGTGGGCCGCAGCTATGTACACTGGGCAGCGGTATAGGCTGCAGCGACAGAGAGTGGACCCCGGCCGGGCTGTGTGCATCCGCACGAAGGCTATGGTATGGTATGCGCGGCACATGGGGGCGGGAACTGAGGCCATTCCTGCTGTCTGACAGGGATGCTCGACCGCCCTATGTTTTACAGGCACCCCGGTGGCAGCGATATTGTACGGATCACTGCTGTTACTAAACCATCGGGGGACTGTGACCTGGCTTTTACAACACGTATGGCTTACATACGGTCGCTATGGTCTAACATCGTGCCGAGACACCAATTTAGGGGAGATGCGGATCTCCCTAGTTCGGACTGTTCCGGTAGTCAGCGGACGGGGCTGTGGCTCCATCCCGTTCGGTGCATGGCTGTAAGACGGCCATTGGATACCGGCTGCTAGGATTAGACAAAATTTTGCTGGTAAGCGGGAGAAGGGGTCCACTTGTTGGCTAGAGGTATGTACCTCATTCTTGGTGTGATGCAAGCAGGCCTGGTGACCGAGATGGCGGTCTTGGGGGGGGGGGGCGGTGAGTTATCATGGATGCCTCCCCGTGTGGCGGGTAGCACTGGTAAGGTAAATATTTATGACCCACAGGTATCCGGCAGGTTCGCAATTGACTGGCCAACACTAGATAGGTACAAGTTGGTTAACGTTGACCGGTCAACGACGAACCAAGCAATGGGGTGATGGCACGAGCTATTCAGCATGCATCACCACGTGATTTTACGGATACACGTCAGAGGGTGGGGTCAGTAGATAGTTTATTGACTACGGTCAACAATTTGTTTGTTGTCAACAAACAAATTGATACAAATGGATACATTGTAGCCAGTTGCCGTTGGCAATTTGGGAGGAACCTTACCAGTGTTACTGCGGCCTGCTTGCCTTAAGAATTATAATTGGCTGAGTACCAATGGAAATTTATAATTCGGACTAGGGCATGAATCAATAAATGTGGCCCAATGCCGTTATCCACTTATACCGGTGTCTGAGTCCTTTTTTTGGGGGGGGGGGAGGTGCGCCTGCAATGAGTCATGGTTCTGGACTCTTCTCATCAGATCTAGACTACTTGCTTTAATCTAAACACTTACAAAGGAACTGCAATATATTTGGTGCTCTGAAAATCTGAGTACCAATCAGAGGCAGGACTGGAGGATACAGTCTAGGTCCCTTATGGCTAACCTTGGCACTCCACCTGTTCTTGGACTTCAATTACCAGAAACCCAAGTCAGCAAACTCCTGCTGATCAGCGCTTCTGGGAATTGAAGTTCAGGAACAGCTGGAGTGCAAAGGTTAGCCATCAGTGGTCTGGGTAAATCAACACCTAGTAGCATAGTTCATCTTCTTCTGCTGTATCTGATTCTGAACATTGGCAATCATCATGGTATCAGCCATGCATATTGTCCTGAGAATATAATGCAGTGGTCTTCCATTTGACTTCTGCATCGTAGCATGCCATCCGTATCACAGGTTCAGTTCTGTGAGTAACTTTCTGGTCTTGAGCCCTTTTAGCATGCAAAGGGCAGTATTGATGAAGCTGTTGCCCTCCATCAAGATGGATTCAAGTAGGATTTAATCCACTTGGGGACCATCATTCTTTCCTGTAGACTTTGCTACCCAAGGTCCTCCAAGGTCCTTAGTCCTCAGGGTTGTCAGGCTAGTTAATCACCACCTGATGATCAACGTTGAGTCACTGGCAATATGGATAACCTGGCCAGACTAGGAGTAGCATAATAGGGTATTAAAAATTCTTAGTCCCAAATAAAAGTGTCATTGGCCCACTGACCTTCATCATTCAATGACTAAAGCTGGGGGAAAGACTTCACAGTGAATAGATCCTGACAGGTTGGGAAAGTCAATCTAGCTTCATTCTAGAACGTAAAAGGAAACCAGAATATTTTCTGTTTCTATTAACCATGAGGTTTTACAAAACTTTCTGCCTCTATTCTCTTAGAGTGATTTAGATCTATTTACAAAAAATAGAGAACAAAATATAGGGTTATATCAAATGGATCTCTGAAGATTTAGGCTTCCAGATAAGGAGACAGAATTAAACTGAAGATTGAAAAAAATATTATCAGTCCTAAAATAGCATGTGTTCTTAGTAGTTTCAGTAATTCTTGAACTGGCCCTTTGTCTATTTTTTGAATAGTAGTCTGAAACTCTGACATAAAAAGGACCAGCAATGCAGCCCCAATAACAGTCCTCCAGTAGGAAGGTGAACTGTTATAGGAAGCATAAAATAAATCACCATGCTGTCTTCAAGAACCAGGATTTCACAGTGATTTCATAAGCAAGATTTGAGATTTAGAGAAATCCCCTTAGAACATTCAGCAGTTTTTATTGGTTTTAAAATGTGATGCTGGTTTTATTTTCTGTGAGCCTCCCAGAATCTATGGAGTTGAGCGGCAATATAAATCAGAAAAATAAATAAATAAATAAATTAGGTGAATGTGAAAATCCAGTGCCACAATTCCCTCCTCTTGGGATTCATCTCCCCCCCCCCAATAAATGTTGTCCATTTCTCCCAGTCTCATGTCTTGTCTCATTCCATCTCTTCTAAAAATGTAGCCCCAACCAAAACAGCTCCAGATGTTAAGCTGATGTAGGAAAGTAAACCACACCATTTGAAGAGCCCTGGAACTAATGAGGTTTCCTTCAAGAAGATCTTCAATTCGGAGAGCTCTTTTGATCTCATATGATCTTTTCCCACCAGTGGTCCTTATAACCCTGCCACCTTACCATTGGCCATTTTCTAGGCTTGCATGTAATTGAGAGTCTCCTTCCTACCCTCTTTTTCACTGGAGGCTGGGAAGATATGTTTCCATGCTAGCTTTGCTAAGGAATCAGAATTTCTTCTTCTTTCGTGTCCTGATCAAACCCTGGACTGCCAAAATGAAGCCACTTTCTTGGCTTTGTTATTGGCCAAACTTAAGTCCTCATCAGTGCATGTATCTGGCAGTAATCAGCACTTGAAGGAGTCTCAGCAGTAAAGGTCAATTTTGGTCTGTTCTCAATGTTTGCACATGCTAAGAATGAACTAAAGTAAGCCTCTCCAAAATAGTAGAACCCCCAACAGAGGTTCCAAAAGGTATAGGTAGGGGCCGATGGGTCCACTCTAGTGAGTGCATTGTGTGGTCCCTGGAAAAAACTTCAGACGAGTCCATTCCTACAATATATCAAACAATGCATAGGATTCTTCTTGTGTGTCCAGATCAAACTTGGCTGTCAAAATGAAGTCACTTTCTTGACTTTGTCAATGGTTAAACTTAAGTCCTCATCAGTGCATGTTTCTGGCACTAATTGGCAGACCCGTAAATGAGCCGGGTTCTGTATCTCTCCACATTCACAACATGTGTTGCTGTCTGCCAGCAGCCCTTACTTGAGTATATCGGTCTTGCATTTTGGGACTCCAACTCTCAGCATACTCAGGGTTCTCCAAGTGATATAGAGAGGTTGAGTTTCTCAGCCATCTCCTTCTTTAATGTTGTTCCTTGTCCAATGAGCTCCTTCCTTCATCTTCTAATTTGGTTTTGCTCTTGTGTACCCAAACAAATGTTTGTTCTTGCCTAAAGCTCTTCCTGGATCTGAACCGGTGAACTTGAGGCTCATATCAGTTCGAAGGATGTCAAGGGTCATTCTCTTACTAAGTTCTCTCAGCGTCCGCTGTTACTTTTCTCCTCATGTTAGGTGGAGTGATACCAACAAGAGGGTATATTTTCTGGAATGTGCCTCAGTCTATGGACTGAGCTTAGCAGACCTTCCCATGGGACCTTATCCCCTAGCAAGTGCATTGTCACAAAATGGACCCAATTTCATGTTACATATTTATAGGTCTCACTTGGAGTGATCACCCTCAATGGTAAAGATTCAGAGGATTTGGTGTTACATGGAGATATATTCAGAAAGAGGTGTTCCATCATGTAGCAAGGTCTCAGACCGTGGAGAGAGACTTTTATGTGTTAAGGCCAAAATCTTGAACCTAATGCAGTAGCTAGCAGGTAACCAGTGTAAAGGGGCCAGAGACAGGGGGTTGTGAGAATGCCTATTTACATCTGTGATCAGTCTGGCTGCCACATTCTGAACTTGTTGAAGTGTGAACAACAGTCTCAGGGGCATCCCCATGTAGAGAACATTGCAGTAGTCTATCCTTGAGGTTATTAGTGAATGGACCAATGTTATTAGAGACCTGCCATGTAGAAAAGATTGCACCTGGGCAATAAAATGTGCTTTAAAATATATATTCAGCTCCCTACCTTCCAGATACTCCCAATATGTCCTTTACATTCTTTGCTTGCCCATTACTCTTGTCCCCAGAATAACTGGCAGATACTTTCAAAATAATTATCTACCTATAACAACGTCCACAGTATAATTCATATTCACAAATGAACTGCTGTTGCTTGTTTATTTTATAACCATTTTGTTTAGAGTTTTTATCTTCTTCCACCAACAGAAATAAATTGCTTTTGTTTACATGAAGAGAAAAGTGCAAATCAAGTCATCACTCTCAAAGAACATTATGGACACGCAGCAACAACATGACAGCTAAATAATCCTATGCTACATTGGAGCAGCAAATTGTTTATAGATAGAAAGAGAATGTCAAATTGATTCCTAATCATAACACATTCAATTATTTTTGTCAGAGATTTTATATGAGAATTACCCCCTCTTGAATGTTACATTTCAACATATTTTATTACACAAAAATCAACAACCAATTGTCACTAATGTCATACATAATTTTAGGTAATCTGACAAAATCTGCACAGATAACAAGCCATTTCCAATCTTTCAGCAAAGTTTAAGCAAAATTGTATCCTTCCCTAGATACAGTACTAGCCTTTTTGCCTGGCTTCTCCCGGGGTGGTGTGTGTGTGTGTGTGTGTGGGGAAGCCCCTCGCATTTCCTACCTGTGATCGTCGCTGGCCACAGCGGGTGCATTGTAGTGGCGCGTGCGTGCTAACACATGCACGCACACCAGCCCATTCAGTCCTGCATCAGTGTTCGCGTGTGTGTCAGGGTCGGGCTTTCGGTTTCGTGCGCCAGCGGCTGTATCGGGTGCCTGATTTTGTTTCTGCATCAGTGGTTGCATGTGCACATCAGCGTTGGGTTCCCAGATGCAACGCTCATGCTCGCATGCCATCGCCTGCATCAGGCACCCGATTGTGATGCCTGCACACTCCCATGTGCATGCACACCAGCACCACTGCTGTGATCCTTGCCGGTGGTGCTGGCGCCCCAACTGCGGCGTCCAGACCTCCCTCTTTGACCAACAGGACATGCAAGGTAGGCCCAGTTAAATTTTCAGGGGGTGGGTCACAGGGTGTGGCCACGCATTCAGGACATACAAATGTATGTCCTCACTTCATAGATATATAGAAGTATGTGATCTGTTATCATGCAGAAATAAACAAAATGCTTTACATATTTTGAAGTCCTTCTCACTGGGGCACAAAAATAAGTTACCATGCATAAGAGGGGGAAAAGATCCAAGGTAGTGTTGGGACCTGGGGACCTGGGTGCGAGGAGGAGGACAATCAGCTGGCCCAGTTGCCTGAGCCTGAGGAGGACCTCCTGCCAGTCCCTCAGTCCACAGCCAGCCCAGATCAGGATGCCAAGCAGGAATACATGGAGCTGGCACCAGCCCCGCAGCCAGCTGTCACTATGGAGCCAGTCCATCAGGGCCAAGCGAGGTCAGAGGATCAGAGGTTGATAGCTCGGCCAGGTGCCAGCAATCAGGATGATCAGGAACAGACCAGCATGTCTGCCCATTGCAAAGATTCATTAAGACAGCAGTTACAGCTGAGGAGAAGGAAGGCCAGGGCACACCTCCTGAATTGACCCTCAGCTATGGAGTCTGACTCTCCTTAAAGGAGGGGGCATGCTGACAGGCTCTTGTTGGACCAATTCTTCTTGATTGTGGACCTGTCACTGCACACCTAGCTTCCTGACTCTGAATGCTGACTTTTGGACCCCCTGCTTGTGACCGTGACTATGCTTCCAGAAGACTCTTGTATCCTTGGTACAACTCGACCCGCTTCTGAACCCCTGGACATTCGACGATGGCTCAGCTTTGTCCCTTTTGAACTCAAGTAAGGAAACTCTCCCTTACCTCTGCTGCTGCACTTGCCAGCTACAGAGCTCTGCTGGGCCGGGCTACAACATGTTCATGTTAATGATACATTTATAAGTCAACTGAAGGCTCACAAAAATATGAACGCTTTTCAGATGTCCAGACTGCTGTACTAGACAAGATTTTTTGTGAGGGATGATCCAACGAGGTACAGTAGTAAGAATGCTATGATAGGACTTAGGTGACCAGTCACTGAAACTCACTTGGTGAACATGAGCCTGTCCCTCTTCAGTAGACTTACCCCACAGAGTTGTTGTGAAAGTAAAATAGCAAGCAGAAATGTGACATATATGCCTTTAAGCTTGTTGAAGAGAAGGTGAGATATAAAACTTATAAAAGTAACATGCAAATAAGAGTTTTAAGATTAGTGTTTTAACATATCTCTATGCTAAACTCATAAATCTTTTACTATGCAACGATTACAATGATTCATAGGTGTCCTGGCTCATTCCAAGTTGGTGACATTTATAACATCCATTACCCCCAACTTCATTCCAAGATTTCTCAGAGCAACGTGCAATGACACTGCAACAATAAAATTATAAAATATTAAAAGCAGCCACACACAACATGTCTAAAGAGAGAAAGGAATTCACCTTGTACCACAAAGAAAATAGAGTTGAAGGCATCAAAAAAGCCTTTTAAAAGAAAGACATTCTGAGTAGGGCTGCATAATTGAGAAGGCCACATGTCACCTGCTTTCCTTCCAAATTATGGTTCCCATTTCCCACACCCTTTTAGGTGATTACAGGTTAAAACCAGAACAGTGACTTGTGCTAAGAAATCAGATGTTCCAAGAATGTTTCTTCCATGATTTCACCATTACTGGCAGCAGAAAGAAACCAGGGTAGAGTGGTGACATAGTAGCATTTTTGCACACCACCTTTGGGGAGGAGTAAGGAGACTTTATTACCCAGCCCCATGCTAAAACCGGTCTCCTTTTGGGCTGAGCAGTATTGACAGTGAGGCTTGGGTCTTGCTCACTTTCTCGCCTTTGTCATTGGGCAAAATTAAATCTCAATCAGTACATGTCTCTGGTAGTAATTGGCAGACCAGTAAATGAGTCAGATTTTGTATTGCTCCACATTCTCACAGTGTGTAGTTGTTTGCAAGCTTCCGCCATTTGAGCTTGTTAGTCTTGCATTTCAGGACTCCAACCCTAAACCTTTTCAGGATCCTCCAAGTGATGTATGGAAGGTTTAGTTCCTCAGCTATGTTCTTTATATTGTTTCTCAAGTGAGCAATTTCCTCAATCTTCTAATTTGATTTTGGGTACACTCAAGAATATTTGTTGAATGTCCATAAAATTCTTCCTTGATCAGAGCCAGAAGTAAAGTTTTGAGATCATAGTAGTGAGTCCCAAAGAGAATTGTTTGATGACTGGATCTCCAGAATGGGCATCACAATTCAGGTGCACAAATGGTATGGCAGTCCCACTGATCTGCTGAAGTCACTGCAGATCAGTTTTGGTTATCTACATCTGTTTGACTAAGTATGCAGATACCCATTCAGCCAGAATTCCACATGTGTTAAATGAAAAATAACAACTTCCTCACCCTGATAACATTATGAAAACAGGCCCAAAACTCTCGGTCACATTTGACTGAGATGTCAACAATTTTCCTTAGAGGAAATTGTGTTTAACATCAGTTTAATGAGCTTAGCCCACCTACCACCACTTCTGTGCAAGCCCCATTACATTCTGTAGAGCTCAGTAAGCAAAATACTTGGTTCATATTACCCCCATACTCCATCATGTTTACTTTAAAAGTGATTTTGAATTGCTGCAACCATGCAAAGAGAAATTAATCATCATGATCGTTCTTGTCTACCGAAAAGTTCCATTGCCGCACTCTATTTCAGAGACTAAATACCATGCAGTACACCCTGATTATTTTTCATTTTCTTTCAAGTAAACAGGCATTACATTTCAGTATACAATAGAGTGACACTTTCTATGACTAACTGTCCCAGGCACCAGATTACGATCACAACGCCTGCTTAAGTTTTATTAAGGGCTGCAAATCACTGGGATGGCACAGATTTTGTTAGTGACAAATTGTATCCACAGCATCACCACTTATGTTGCTGTCCTGTGCATGTAAATTGAGAAATGTCCCATTGTTTTAAAACCCATGTTTAATTTAATTTAATTTTAATTTAATTGTCACATTTATATACCGCTCATTCGGCCAAAGCCAACTCAGGGCGGTTCACAATAAAAATTAAAAAACACATGTTAAAAACAGTTAAAACTACCCACCCCCTAAAAACAAGGGCTGCAGGATCCAAAGGCACCATGGGGAAGAGTTCTTCTACACCAACCACCCAATGGAGGTTACCCTTCCACCTGCACCCCACACTTGACCCGCCAGCCAGGTTTTAAGTTCTTTTCTGAAAGGCAGCAATTCCGTCCGGAGACGTAGCTCTGTTGGCAGGAGGTTCCAGAGGGCCGGTGCAGACACGGAGAAGGCTCTCCTCCTTGTGCCAGAGAGGCGAGCCCCTCTGGCTGATGGAACAATTAGAGAGCCTCTCCGGTCCGCTCTGGTTGGACGGACAGACGTCCTCAGGGCGATGCGGTCTCTTAGGTAACCCGGCCCACTACCATATAGGGCTTTAAAGGTCAAAACCAGCACCTTGAATTGCACCCGGAGACAAACTGGCAACCAGTGCAGCTCCCGGAGCAGTGGCAAAGCACGGGCATAACGCCCACACCCCATCACCACCCTGGCTGCCGCATTCTGGACCAGCTGTAGCCTCCGAATGGTCGTCAAGGGCAGCCCCATGTAGAGCGCATTGCAATAATCTAGTCTGGAGGTGACCAGAGCGTGAGTGACTATGAGCAAGGAGTCCCGGTCCAGGAGTGGGCGCAACTGGCGAATCACCCGAAGTTGGGCGAAAGCCCTCCTGGTCACAGCTGCCACCTGTTCTTCTAGCAGTAGCCGCGAATCCAGGAGGACCCCCAAGTTGCGCACCGGGTCTGTCTGGGGCAAAATAGCCCCATTCAGAACCAAAGATGGAAGCTCCCGGGTTAATGCAGGACCCCTTATCCATAGCCACTCAGTCTTGCTGGGATTCAGTTGTAGCCCGTTAGCCCCCATCCAGACCCCAATAGCTTCCAGGCACCTGGAAAGGACTTTGACGGCATCACTGGGGTCCCCATGGGCCGAGATGTACAACTGAGTGTCATCCGCGTACTGATGGTACCGCACCCCATGGGAACGAATGATCTCACCCAGCGGCTTCATGTAGATGTTAAATAGGAGAGGAGGGAGCACCGAGCCCTGAGGCACCCCCCATTTGAGGGGTCTAGGACTGGATCTCTCACTCTCTAACCACACAGACTGGGTCCGACCCCTCAGAAATGAGGAAAACCAGGATCACACAGTGCCCTGGATTCCCAATCCTCGGAGCCGTTCCAGAAGGATACCGTGGTCAACGGTATCGAAAGCCGCTGAGAGGTCAAGAAGAGCAAGGACGGATGGGTGACCACTGTCCCGCTCCACTAGGAGGCCTCCATTGGCATAAGAGAGGCTTGCATCTCATAATTCTCTCACTGTCTGACACCTGATCCAGAAGGTTTCCCAACTTTCAGATGAAACCTTGAGGTGGGAGTTGGGTGAAAGTCCCCACCACTTTCTGCTGACAAAGTCATTCTATGGCAGTGATGGCCAACCTATGGCATGTGTGCCAGAGGGGGCACTCAGAGCCCTCTCTGTGGGCACATGCACCGTTGCCCCAGCACAGAGTTCACCCCACCCCTCTGCTCAGCAACCCAATAGAAGCACTTCCTCCCTCCCCCCAGCACAGTTTGCTCCACCCCTCTGCAGCACGGACAGCAACCTATTGAGTTTGGGCACTCAGTCTCTAAAAGGTTTGCCATCACTGTTCTATGGCAAGGGCTCCTGTGGCACAGTGGTTAAGTTGCAGTATTGCAGCCAAAACTCTGCTCACGATGTGTGTTGGTGGCAAATTGCTAATTACCTTTTGAACTGTCCAGAAAGTGCTCTGAGTGCTATCAGGTGGTATATACGTGTAATTGCTATTACAATTCTATTAGTGAATGATAAAACTGAATTCAGCCAACTGGATTTATGGGGCCTAGAGTGGAGCCTCAAAACTATCTGCAATACCTGAATTACAACATATTTTGTCTTAATCCTTGGATAACTATTGCCAGAATCTATAGATATGACTTACTTAAATGTAATGCTGATTTGACTAAGCAGTCTAAACCACATTATTGCAAATTAACCTAAAAGTGACAAGGAGCATTACCTGAAAGGCTAAATGAGAAATATACTTGATTCTACCACAACTATCATTCTGCACCCAGAGAAATCCAGCTGCTTCTTTCATTGAGAAATATTTAGTAAAACCTATGGTTCATTTAAGCACATATGTCAATTAATTAAATTTCATGTACCCCATGTCTTTGTTTTTGTATTATCTTTTTATAAATTATCTTATTCTAAACAACATATGAACTTTTTATCTTTTGTTCTGTGAAGGCCCATTTACAGATAGAATTCACTGCTAAGTTGTGAACCTGCACTTACCAAATAATACACATACCGATCTGAACAAGCCTTAAAAGATCAAGAGTGGAATTATACTTTTACAAAAAGAAGTAAATATCAAAAGCTAATAGTAGTTTCTTATATACTGTAGAACCTAACAGTTTGAAAGCAATAAATTGCAAGTAGATAAATAGGTACCACTTTGGTGGGAAGGTAAACATGCCTGCCACATGTCCATGGAAACATCTGCAGATGCAGGCAGCGCTGGTCCTTTGGTTATAAACAGAGGTGAGCACTGAACCCTAGAGTTGGATATGACTGGCTTTCGAGCATGGGTGATCTATATAGAAATCACTTGGGTGAGTTGGGGGGGGAGAGAGCTGTTGTGTTACAGGAATAACAATGGTAGTGTTACATTCCATGCATGGTTGTTTTTCTTGATGCAACAGACCAGTATAGCTATCCTCACACTTGAAATGTTCACATTACCACAGTGCCAGTACTTAAGACCTACTAAGTCAGTCCCAAACACTTTGGTATTATAATATTTTCTTGCTAAAATATTCATCTTACACACCTAGCATGAGGATAACAGTTACACTCAGAAACAAGGCGATCTTAAATGGGATAGAGGATTACATCATTGCCCTTGTATAATTGAAGCATCCAGCAAGTATGCAAACCCTGGCTCTGCTTTTTCACTGCTTCTAGTAAAGAAGAATGCCCTTCCTAGATAAAAAGCCTCCCAAACCTCCTGCTTTGGACTGGATTACGGCAAAATGTACTATATGCCATCAGAAAAATCCAAGACAACTCATTAGAGAATCTTGTAGAAACAAAGTATTGAAACTCTTTTGGGAAAACAATCAAATTCATTTTGTGGTCTCTAAAAGCACAGATATTTTAATGCTGTTTTCACACCACAGGCAGATTTTAAGTACAGCTGCACAACAATTGCTCTGGCGAAGAATGAAAAAACAAACCCTGAAAAAAATCAAAGCTTATCAGGATTTTGATAGTTGCAAACCTCTAGCATTGAACCATGACAATATAATTCTTTGAATAAAACTGCTAGCTATTGATGACAGGGAAAAAAAATCTCTCTGGATTTGTTCTGTTGCTTTCAAACAAATATTTCCATGTGTCACTGTATCCAATGCAAATCAAATATAATTGAATTTCTTTTCCGTTTGGGGAAATAGAATCCAAAGGGGGAAAAATCAGGGATTGAAAAACAGAAGTGAAAAATATGGGTTTTACATTTATTCAGTGTTATTTTTTTCTGTCCCCAAGGCAAGGAAAATGCTGATTCAATAAAATTGCTTCTCCCACCACCACCACCACCACCACCCACCCCCCGGTAATCCTGGAGGAGGAAAACACTGAGAAGAGAACAACTATATCCATGTCCTTTATGTGGTTTTTTTACAAGATAAATGCTAAATATGTAAGATGCTTTACTGACTGAGGAGTTAAGCAAAATTACTTCCTAGTATACATAACTAGTTTTAAATTCACCAGATCACCATAACAACCATCCTGTTAAACCATCCAGCGACATGTTGGTTATCTGATCAGCAAAGGAGACTCTGTCTAACAAGTCAAAATTGTGGATTCCCCATGCCCTGTGGGCATGGAACGGCCCTTGCAGAGGCCACTTCAGTCGAGAAAACTCCTGGCCCGTGGGCTCTGCGGGCACAGAAATTAAGGGGGGTGGATTAATAATAAGGGTTGATTCACCCACAATCTGACCTGACCAGCGATCCTGCTGAGAGAAGCAGATCACTAACCTCCGTTAACTATTAGGCAATTACTGACTCACAGAAGAGCCTAATCCTTGGTGCAAATAGAAGCCATATTTACTCTGGCGTAAGCCTCAGACAATGGTTTTCCTCTGTCAGTGTTTGCCCTAGTTAATTAACTTCCCCAAGAGAGGTTCTCAATTAACCTGGGTAAATGGGTGATGTGATTTTCTGTCAGATGACCATTCTACCATGCGCAGCCTTGAACATAATATATACTGATGATTTTCCCTCAATAAATCACTGGTCTTCGCTCCATCTTGCCTCGTGTCGTTCCTTTGACCAGTCTCCTCCGGGACCTCAACGGCCGTCCTAGCGGCCCCGATTCCTACATCTGGTGACCCGTGACGTGATTTACTCGAGAGTAAGCAACCCCCGAGCGGTCTACTCGAGAGTAAGCGAGCAACTCGGTCCGGTTCTGTGCTTGAACCGTGTCCAATCATCCCGGAGGACAGCGCGGCAGCCCGGTCGGTAAGCCAGCCGATCGGGAAGACAGCCCAAGCGGCGAGGCATTACAGAAGAGGCATCCTACAGCTTGCTCCCAACTTTCGCGGCGGCTTGCAGGTTACGGAAAAACGCGTTTTGCTCAGGGTCAGCTGTGAACCCCTGACAGCGCAGAGGCCACCGAGGGCCCGTGGCAGCAGTCCACGCTCCGAGCTCTACCCAGAGAATCGTCGCCAGAACCTATTACCTTGCCCAAAGACGCGTTGACTCGTCCCGAGGAGGAAACTTCGGAGGACCCACGCAGGTAATATGGGGACTTGTCCTCAGCGACAAGGTCCATCCGCTAGCCAAAGAACTCGTGAGGAAGAGTTCAGAATCCTGGCCAAGGTATTTCAGTTACGCTTTCACAGTGGAGAGCTAGCGAGACTTTTGGTGTACCTAAGGGAACACTGCCTGCTTTACCCAGAAGTAGGTACATTAACCCTTCAGCTTTGGGATCAGATAGGAGTCTGCATTCAGCAACCCCCGAAAGCTCCAGAGGGCATAATTCGCACATGGAGCAAATGTAGGAAACTCTCAGTAGAGGATGACCCAGTCCGGATAGAGACCCAGAAACCCCCAGTGCAGTCAGAACCATCAGCCCCAAGGAGTCTCTATCCATCATTTCAGCTTAAGCAGGGCAGGGTAGGGAGCATTCCCCCAGTGACAGCTGCAGACGTCACTGAAGGAATTCATGGCATGAGAGGCCCCGGCGCTTCTCTGAAAGTTAAAAGTCCCCTGCCAATTAAGAACATTCAGCGCATGGGTGAGGAAGATCATTCACGGGGAAATTGTCAGTGGCACAATTAGCTAGCACCCAACTGCTGTGCTCAGCCTATCTGAAGGCAGACACACGTTCAGGCAGGGCTGCTCAGCGCCCACTGCTCACGGAAATCTGCATGGCCCCTGGCCACGCAGGGCTCCAGAGCAGACCCATTACCACACTCAGGCGCAGAGCAGTGCCAAAACCCCAAGGCGCCTGCTTCCAGTTTGGAAAAATGAGACACCTTAAAAGAGAAAGCCAATCTAGACCAGGCAGATCTTCAAAAGGTTGTCTTAATGCCAAATGGCCACGCTGGCATGCATCTGGCCCAGGCTAGAAAGGAGGCAGCCATCGCCCTGGCTATGCCAGAAGAACCATCCCAGCAATAGTACCCCGAGTTCCCCCAGGGCACAGGCAGAACCTACTTGTCTCACCTTGGGAGTAGCCCAGAGAAACTCGCCCCTAAGTAGAAGCACCCAGATGGTTGTAAATAGCCAGCTGTGTATAAGTCATCTCCTCATGTGTAGGATAGAACGCTGCAGATCAGGGGAGGAATGTGCGAATGCGTAAATAGATATGTGTATGCGTGGTGCACCACTGAATGTATGACTGCAAGAACTGTGTATGATAGCAAAAGCCTTGTCTCTATGACCACAGTATGACTGAAAAAGTGTTCCTTGTGTGTAACTGCGTGGTAATGTCACTGTGAAATATGTGTTAAACAGCTTGCACTCTGTTCATGGGCAGGAGCTATTTAAGGTTTGAGAAAGCAGGATGTGCAAAACCCTTACAAAACCCTTTGCCTTGCCTGCTTAGCAGCTTAAGCAGGAGAGGGGGGGGGGAATCCTAACCTGCAATAGGGCGGGGTGGTTCCCCCTTCTTCCCTTGAGACTTTTTCTTTGTCAAAGGATTAAGCCACTCTTGGAAACCGGTTTTGCAATCCTTGCCACTCAGGAAAACAGATTTTTATTTTCAGAAGCGCGATCTGAAAACAAAAATCACTTCTATGAGTTTTCCTCACTAGATCATAAACTATGGGGCCCCTCCCTACGTCTGTGTTCCTCAAACCCCCATCTCTGTGTTTTAAGGTTCTTTGAATGTCTCTTAGCGTCTTGAAGTCACGTATCTCACTAGGAGTGAGAGAATTGCATTGTCTTCATGTGTGTACTGTGTTATCATCTTGTAACCTCGGTTCTCAACCTTTTAAAGTCAGGGGCCAAGTTCCGGGGCCTCAGGCAGCTCTGGGGGTCCGGACAGTCATCCTGCCCTTCCTTCGCCACACAGCCCTTCTTGGCTTGGTGGGGGTAGTGGCAGAGCAACGTGGGCCGCTTCTGGCCCACTTGCCCACATCTGGCCGCAGGTTGAGAATCGTTCTAACTCTCCTTCATTCTCTGAGGAAAGATATTGTTCTGGTATCTTGATTTTAATCTGTGTAAAATAACTCACTCATTGTACCCCTTTCACAGGAAAAAGCACACAAACATTCTTGCGCTCTGTATATTCAGAAAATGCTTACCTTTTTTACAGGAACAAAACTCCTCTCCAGGCCTTAACCAATTTATTTATTTCTACAGCCTTAAATTGCTTCCTTTCACAGGCTCCAGAGTTAATTACTGATAGGGATTTCTTAACAGGAGGACCCGGTTGTCTTAGTTACCTGACCTAATCTGATTTCGTTATGATAAGAGTTGTTGCATTCTCATTGTGCTAACTCCTGACTTGTCTTTCCTCCTTTCCTCCTTTCGCCAGTGGAACTCCCTGCTGGAAATGTTTAACTTGTGTGTCTTTTCATTTTTTGTGTATTATTTCCTTACAGCTGGTACGTCATAGTTGGCTTGTCTTTAATAAGTCTTAGGTCATTTTAAGTATGGCACCTGGCCCACAGCACCCTCTCTAGTGAGCAGACACATTTTGCAAACTCCAGAGCACAGAGGAAGGATTAGTCCCTGAGCTCCTGAGCATGTGCAGAGTGCCACCCATTAGCCAGGACTGCCTAGGACCATTTTAAGAGTGCAGTCGGGTCACACCTTTCAATCAGATACAGGCATTTTTTAGGCCACCCCTTCCCTTTTTGCTGCTAGTCTAAGCACAGGCAAAAGGCTAAGCCACCATCTGGCACCCTTCTAAAAGTGTGCACGCACACCATGAATGGATGTGCGCCGGGGGGGCCTTCTTTAGAAATTTACCCAAGGGAAGCCTGGCGTTTCATGCACCAAGGTTTGCCATAAGACCCCAGACTTGTCTCGCTTCAAACGCAGACAGTCACCTTGTGTGGATTGATGTCACCGGTTCCTCTTCGGGGGGCTAGGACAGTTTTCACTTATGGGGGTCGCACATATTAGGTTCTTACTTGGCAAGAGGACCGAGCTTGGCGCACGCTCCTGACTCTTCCGCAAGCGGGCAGAGTTGGCAGCCATGAACCTCGCTTTGCGCACCTTTGCCAAAGAACGCTCCAACATAATTGCTGACAGCCAGTTTCCTAGGAATTTGCTTCACAGTCTACCGGGAGCATACATCACTCCCGCGATAGACAAAACTTGCTGAGTTTGTTCCTCACACCTCCAATTCAGAGTCATGCATTCTTTCACCAAAATCCAAAGCGCTCGCCAGACAGTTCAATCTGCCACTTTCTCAAGCCCAAGGCATAGTTCGCTCTTGCCAGCATCGTGCAGGGGCACCGGGGGGGGGGGCTCGTGGGGGGTCAACCCACGAGGGACAGAGGCCATTCAGGTGTGGCAAATGGACGTCACACATCCCCACATTTTGGCAAATGGCAGTACATGCACGTTTGCATTAATACCTTCCCACAGTTTGTTTGGGTAACAGCACAGAAGGGAGAAACGGCTCCTCGTGTGGAGCAGCATCTCCTTTCGCACGGCCAAGGGCGAACCTCGGCACACGAAGTCCGATGACGCCCCAGCTTATAGCTCCAGGCAGCTGGCCACCTTCAGGGCCACCTGGGATATTAAGATCACTTTTGGCGTTCCTTACAATCCGCAGGGGCAAGCGATTGTGGAACGGGTCTATCGGACGCTTAAGTCCTACATTGACAAACGAACAGAAAGGGGGGGGGACAACATCCCATAGTTGCACAGCAATCGCTGCAAAAACTAACTAACTCTTTCAGAATTTTTATCTCCCAAACAAGTCTCTTCCCCATGCAGGTCCCAGAGGCCAGAATCAGATGCCAAGTTCGGCTATTGCAAAGTCACTGCCAGTCACTGTCCTGGATGTCATCAGCTGTCCGTCTTCCTTTATGACTTACATCTCCAAAGACATTTCTATGAACATTTTGCATACTCAGTGCTACTTCTGAGGACCATGCTTTTCCACAAAACAAGACTTTTCCAAGCTCAAGTTACACATGAAACCCCACCAAGAAGGGAAGCCTCATCCTCAAGAAGCTGCTGAATGTCTTTTTATTATCTGTAGCTGCTCTTTATTTATTCATGCCTTGTACAATGCTCCAGTTGGGATTTGCAAGGTACACTTGAATTTCTGTATATTGTTAATAACGGCCAGCTTCCACCAAAGGAAGCCAGACCAGCCCATGTTTTGCACCGGCCCATTGCTTGGAAAGATTGAGCACCCAGTAGCCGGTAATCCCCACCTTATTTTCACACCTCCCCATAGGTGTTAGAAAGACATTTGCACAACACCAGAGGTTGCAGAGATAGCTTAGAATCACCCCAGGTCACAGTATCAATGACGCATCTCATTATCTTGCCTTGCTACAGAAAGCAGTCTGGATTCAGACCCACAGCTCTGAAAAACCAGGCTGTAGTCAGTATATTCAGCGTGTCAGGCTTAGCCATAGGCAACGCTCGGAGAATGAATGGGTCAATTGGCTTGCACTTTTGCAAGAGCCATTAACCATACCTCCTCAACAATAGTGCTGCTCAACCAGGAGCAGACAGAGCTTCGCCATGCCATACTGGATAATCAAGCAGCTATCGATTATCCCCTGTGGTTACATCATTTGGGTTGCGAGTCTGTCCACAGCATGTGTTGCTTAAATCTCACAGACAATACCCACAAGATACAGAGCCAGCTCACGGACCTCCACACCCTAGTTAAGAACATCAAGGAGGATTCTTCATGGGGGTGGTAGGACTCCTTGTGGTCGTGGTTCCCATGGGGATGGATTCAGACGACACTCAAAGTGATTGTGGGGGTGGTAATACTGGGCACAACAGTGTGTTGTTTCGTGCAATGTATTCCCTCACTGCTATCGAGATGTCCCCCATGGAGGGAACCCCAAAACGTCATTCCCACACACCAGCTGATGCCCCTCTTGCGCAGGGTCGCTTGTCAGGTTCTTAAACAATAGAGAAAGGGGAGATGTGGATTCCCCATGCCCTGTGGGCATGGAACGGCCCTTGCAGAGGCCACTTCAGTCGAGAAAACTCCTGGCCCGTGGGCTCTGCGGGCACAGAAATTAAGGGGGGTGGATTAATAATAAGGGTTGATTCACCCACAATCTGACCTGACCAGCGATCCTGCTGAGAGAAGCAGATCACTAACCTCCGTTACCTATTAGGCAATTACTGACTCACAGAAGAGCCTAATCCTTGGTGCAAATAGAAGCCATATTTACTCTGGCGTAAGCCTCAGACAATGGTTTTCCTCTGTCAGTGTTTGCCCTAGTTAATTAACTTCCCCAAGAGAGGTTCTCAATTAACCTGGGTAAATGGGTGATGTGATTTTCTGTCAGATGACCATTCTACCATGCGCAGTTGAACATAATATATACTGATGATTTTCCCTCAATAAATCACTGGTCTTCGCTCTATCTTGCCTCGTGTCGTTCCTTTGACCAGTCTCCTCCGGGACCTCAAGGGCCGCTTTACGGCCCCAATCCTACACAAAATGAGTATTAATAAAATTTCTCAAAGTTAAAATTCTCCAGCTGCTTGCTGACTTAGGCCATAGAACTGTGATATTTAAACTCAGATTTTGAAAACTGTAAGATACTTTAAAAGTATGTATACTAATAAGATATATAAGAGCATATAATTATGCCTGTTGTGATCCAGTCCTCATCAGATTCTGAAGATTACCTGGATCAGGAGGCACTTTCTATGCCCAGCCCAGTTCTGACTGTACCTGAACCTGGGAATGTCCTGAGCCAGGAATCTCAGCCTCCTTCTGGCCCAACTCTGTTTCCCTAGACAGAAGACCTATCAGATCAGAAGTCTGACAGTGATCAGCCCTCAGCCAGGAAAAGGTACAGAAAGCAGCTACACCTGAGATGCAAGCAAGCTAGAACTAAGTGCCAGAGAAGGCTCCCAGCTGATACCGATTAGCTGGGAGGCTCTTAAGCAAGCTTGTTGCAGCATTCCAGTGTGGTACAATTCTTCAGTGCAAAGACCAACATCCTTCTTGACTTTGGATAACTCTTGAGTTTGCCTGCCTAGACCCTGACCTGTCTGCTGTTACCCTGACTTCTCTGCCAACCCTGACAATGCCCCTGGACATCCTTTGGACTAGATGCTCACTTGAACTACTGGTAACCAGACCTCGACTTGTTCTTTGGACTCTCCTTGAATAGACTATCTATGTAGTGCCACTGTGCAGCAACCGTGCCCACTGGGGTAGGCCAGCACAATGCCTGACTTACACAAAACTGCTGATATTCCTTGAATTGCATATCCATCATGGCCATATAGGGCAAAAGCCTGTTTCATAAAGTTATACTGTAATATTTATGCACATTCATTTTGAGAACGTGTGTGGAAAATGAAGATTCCAGAAAATTGTCCATAGAGCATTTATGGGTATGTACATAGTTTCCCATAAAAGATAGTGACATAGCTTTAACATGGGAACTCTAGTGTTATACTCTTAACATTGTAAATCTAAGAAAACGAAAAGCAAAAAAAAAAAAAAAGCAAACATGGAAAAGAACACATATTACCATAGCAACAAGAAGCCCATAGAACAACCCACACATAAATAAAAAGAAGCATTGACTCCAGGGACTCTTCACAGCATAAGTGACATTTTGAAACAAATGTTACAACATTTCTGTAATGTGCACATCAATACAAATCAGTATAGCAAATGAAACTTGCTCCTCGTAAGTAATGCTGCCCTTCAACTTTTAAAATTATTTCTCCCAATTTATGTGTAGAGGACGGTGATTGGTGCTGGGGAATGGGGAATAAAAAGAATCCAGAGCAAATGGAAACTTAAACTTGATTATTCTTTAGCTTGACATCGATAAGTGAAACAATTAATTTGAGTCGAAAGGTTGTGCTACTAGCTACTGTCATTATAGTCTGAGAAATTAATAAGGAAATTAAGTTACTCTTTATCTTCATTAAAGTGACATGCAGATTATATTTCTTTTACTGCCCATAAAGTCACACAAGCAATAAATTAGGCTGACAGTGTATTATAAATGAGATTCTTGCCCAAAGATGTTAAATGTCAGTGTCCTGAGAGAAAAGTGACTAACTTGGAAGAGCAAGCTCAACCCAATAACATGTAATCCTTTCCTGTATTACACTTTCAACATGTTACTAAAGGGACAGACTATAAAATTTTGTCTTTAATCAGACACAGTGCCAGCACAAAATACTCCTCTTACTCTTCCTGCCACAGAGCTGCTATTCTAGTTAAAGAAAACAACTTTAACAAATGAACTCCTGTCATTCTAGCTTCTAATTTACATTACACTTCAGAGAAAATCATAATGTCTTTTTCTGATATATCAGATTATGATCACACTAATCCAGAAGATCCAAAGAAGATCATGTGTCCTTCAACATACGACACCATCAAATTTTGTAATTGTTTTGAGAAGTTACTTTATTGGAGAAAGAGTAATCATAAAATAAGCTGAAACAGATGTTGGGGAAATACTAAACTAAAAAGGTATTTTATTATGACTGCAGCCTTATATGAGCTAAAAACAGTTTATTTTTTAAAATAGTGACAACAGGAGTGAGAGACAGCAAACATCTTTGTAATTTTTTGGGGGGAAATACCAGTAAAAAGAATGTAATATTAGAGGGGAGAAATCTGGATTGAAATGAAGAGGATTGTTCTGTACTACAAGATTTCCAGAGATATTGCACAAAGGCTAAATGTACCTCCCTTAACCTATACTACAAAAGCTGCAGGAGAATAATAATTCTGCCATAGTGACATGGCTATGTACTCTTACGTAAGAGTACTGGGAAGTACGGTCATCCTGCTTAGCGGCCATTTTCATTTCTGATGATGTTTCATGCTAAGAACACACAAGAAAGAAATTCACAGTTCACATCTTGCAAACCACTTGAACCTTAATGTGGGCTGAGTGATGACATCAGAATCGTTCACTATAGCAAATGATGAAAAATTGACATTTCCTCTTTGTACTAAAATGTATGTGGTGCTATACACTGTCTGCAAATAAAAAACCTTGTTAACGGGAGGTTAATTTGCAGAAGAGTTGCAAGGCTTCTTGTTACATATGACATAAAAACAGTTGCCGATGGAGTGGATGAGAGTCTTTTGATCATATGTACAGTGGAACCTTGGTTAATGTAATTAATGGGTTATCCGGGACATTTCTTACAGCGAAAATTACTTTAACTGAATTTTCCATAGGAATGCACTGAACACAAAAATACATTAACCAAAACATGTTTCCAATAGGAATGCATTGAAAACCACTTAATCTGTTCCGAAAAAAATCTGCAAACCAACCCACAGTTTTCTATGGATTTCTTTTTGTTATGCAATTGTTATGTTAACTGAGCTGTTTGTTAACTGAGGTTCCACTGTATAATTTTAAAAATAACCAAGTTCTTTGTAGTTAGTAGATGTCTCTCCTGCTAAACTGTCTTGTTGTCATTGTATTTTCTGGCACCAAGCTGTTTTTTTTGTTCAGAAGTGAACTTTGAAGTGGAGGAGGAATCATCCAATGAGTGACATTTGTTTCTCCAAGACATTTTAGCCCAGAGGACATAGCTTAATCAGAGTCCTCAAATTCAAAGGGCATCCATCTAATGCAGTCTTCACTACTCACAGACACAAAAGAAGCAGTTGCCAAAGGTCAATGGTCATTTAGAAAAAATCTCAGACTGTCTCAATGTATTCTTCTTGGATAAGTTCCAGCCAGCATGTACTACATTAATTTGTCTACAGTTCTAACAATCTTTGGCTGGCCTATTGGGAACTGTCATTGTCTAACATGATGTTACTTGACTAGACATGACCTTCCCTTACTAAACATTCCCTAACTGTATCAGAGGTGATCTGACCTCTTAAAAAATTAGCTCTCCTGTAACCCATCTCCTCTAGGAGTCCTAAGTCAAGCTATAATGAAATTTGCTAAAAAATAATACAGTGGTGCCTGTACAACGATTTTAATTCGTACGTCCATGCAAGTCATTGTACGATAAAATCGTTGTACAGGACATGCATACATGTGACTCCTCTGCAAACCAGCTACATTTGTGGCCAGAGTTGGACGGGGAATTCCCCCCCAACTCCGACCTCAAAGGCAACATCACAGCGCCGGTCAGTGCAGAGAAATGAAACCTCATTTCTCGGCAGTTCAGCAACACATGGAGAGAGAACTACCAGAGGTGCAGGCTGGTTTCAGGACAGGCAGGGAGACTAGAGACCATATTGCCAACATGCATTGGATCATGGAGAAAACAAAGAAATATCAGAAACAAGTCTACTTCTATTTCATTGACTAAACCAAGGCCTTTGACTGCGTGGACCACAACAAAATGTGGTAAGTAATTAGAGAGATGGGAATACCAGAACACCTTATATGCCTCTTGGAAATCTGTACATGAGTCAAGAAGCAACAGTTAGGACAGAGTATGGAATGACGGAGTGGTTTGGAATAGGAAAAGGAGTAAGACAAGGCTGCATTTTATCACCCTGCTTATTCAACTTATACACAGAGCACATAATGCACAATGCAGGGTTGGACAAATCACAAGTTGGGATCAAAATTGCTGGGAGAAACATCAACAATTTAAGATATGCATATGATACTACCCTAATGGCAGAAAGTGAGTAAGACCTAAAGAAAATCCTGCTTTGGTAGAAAGAGGAAAGTGCAAAAGCTGGTTTAAGACTCAACATCAAGAAAACCAAAATACAGTAGTGGCAAAGGGCCCTATCAGTCTCTGGAAAATAGGTGGGGAAGAAGTAGAAGCAGTGACAGACTTTACTTTTCTAGGATCAAAGATCATTGCAGATAGTGATTGTAGCCATGAAATAAAAAGATGACTGATTCTTGGCAGACAAGTTATGAGAAACCTGGGGAACATATTAAAAAGTAGAGAGATCACCTTGCCAACAAAAATTCATATAGTCAAGCCAATGGTATTCCCGGTGGTAATGTATGGTTGTGAGAGCTGGACCATAAGGAAAGCTGAGCGCAGAAGAATAAATGCCTTTGAAATGTGGTGTTGGAGGATAGTTTTGAGAGTCCCCAAGACAGCGAGGAGAACAAATAGGTTGATCCTAGAAGAAATCAACCCTGACTGCTCATTAGAAGGTCAAATAGTAAAGATGAAGCTATAGTACTTTGGACATCTAATGAGAAGAGAGGATTCACTTGAGAAAGCCTTGGTGCTGGGAAAGGTGGAGGGCAAAAGAAGAAGGGGGCGGCCAAAAATGAGATGGCTAGATGGTATTGTAAATGCAATGGACACAGAGCTGGGCGGGTTGAGGAAGATGGTGGAGGACAGAGATGCCTGACGGGCAGTGGTCCATGGGGTCTCAAGGGGTCAGAAGCGACTGTGCCACTGAACAACAACAGAGTGGGAGTCTAATATTTTGGAGAATTTGTTAACTGCAGTATAACTAATTGTTTAAACTGCCCTGCCTACTGCTGTGCGTGCATATAAAAACTTAACATTTTAAAGCTCTGTCTATATGTGGCAGGGTTCCCTGGATGAATTTGTAATTAGAAAGATGTAAGCCATATTCAGCCCTATTCTTGTACAATAAGAATACAAAGGGAGAATGTTAAGATCAACACACTGGTTTCACTATATCTCATCACTGTCCTTAGAACTCTCCATGAGAAGAGATTAATGGAAAAGATTTTCATTGGATTTGACAGTTTGAACCAAAGTAGCCTTTTCACACCTCAGAGAGCTCATTGAGAGAAGAAACATCTCACCTTGAGATTTCACACATTTGCAAGCCTTATAGGGTATTTCAGAGACATAAAATGCACAGTCTAACAGACATGTCAATACAGTGGAACCTCATACAACAATCTCCCCATATAGCAACGAAATCACATAACAATTAGGTTTTGGGGGGAAATGCCATCCCGCATAACAATTTTCCCTATGGAAAAATCCGTACAACAATTTTTCAATGGGAAAAACCACTTAGTAAAAAAATATATCATTGTACGATGCATCCCATAGGGAAAATCGCTAGACGATGCATGCATTGTATAGCAATTGTTTTGTATAACAACAAACTCTGTGGAACAGATTAAAATCGTTGTATGAGGTACCACTGTATATTAGTCGCTAATAATCTGCACAACTGAAACATACAAACATGTATACTTTAGTCATTGGGGGAAATGTCAAGTTAGAGATAATGCATAAATGAATTCTAAAATGAAGAAATATGTAGGAAATGCACATATATTTTCATGCCAAAAATAAATCCCATGTAATCTTGCAACTTGACAGGAAAAATCATGAGAAGAAGGTGCAAGTGGCAAATCTCTGGAGAAAGACCCTGAAATCCCTGGTCTCAGTCTAACATTTTTCAATATTACACCACTCTAGCTCTTGTCTGGTAACAGTCTACTCCCATATTATGGTACAGATTTCTATTGCATGATCTAATGTTGCCTTAGAAGAGGCAAGCAGAATTGTCACATTGCAATGGCTCCCATGGATTTGAATGCAGGGCCTCACAAAGTCAATTTCAAGAATATTCCCTATATAATAATAATACTGTATTTCATGTCATTGATTGAGTTGCACGGATAACTTGCCCATATTAGTGACTGACTTAACTTTTTTGATGTTTCCTTGTCATGCATCGTTCTTAATTAGGTAGCAAGGGAATAATAGAAATAAATAATTATGTCTATAAAGCTCAACTCTGTTCTTTGAATTATATGCCACTAATCCACAAATTCATTGTGTTTTAGCGCACTTGTGCCTAAGCTTTTGAAACATAATTCCTTCAGAGTGGTATAAAGACAGTGGGCACAATAGCATACATTGGTGGCCTGGTGATGCATTGTTTCAGCCATAACCACACAAGCATTCCAAAAGCAGTAACCAGTACCAACAGCACATGTTTAATTCACAGGTTTGGACCATTAATCATTAAATTCTTGAGGGAGTTTTTGAAAAACCTAAAGACCATCTGCAACAGAATTAAGCATTTACTAATGTAACATATTCACTGTAGAGCCACTTGTGAGTACTAGTTTGTGAGATGGGTAAGTTTGGTTTTCTAGAAACGTGGTTAATGTGCAGTTCGGCAGTTACCCTAGTCCCTTATTATCTAATTAAACTTTGATAATATAGCCTTCCCTTAGAAAAGACAAAGTAAGACAGAAAGGGGTTTTATTAATTATTAATTGTTTCATTACTTGTGTATTAAATGACACGGCAATTAATTAGAGAGGGCTTGTATGATTTTTATGCTCCTAGGCATAATTATGACAAGCTGCAATATTAGATTGGATTTTTTTGCTGCTGTATTATTATTATTATTATTATTATTATTATTATTATTATTATTATTATTATTATTATTATTATTATTATTATTGAGAAAATGTAAGGAGATTGTTCTAAAAATCAAGACAATTGAGTCTACAGGGTATCCCAAAAGTTGCCATACAGAGGCAAAATTGCATAACAACAGCTATCTTGGAACATGTTCACCATGAGTGGGGGAGAAGACTTCATATGTAAATGTGTGGAACGAGGTGGCCAACACATAGAGAACATTTTGTAAATATTTTATAAGGTTTTGTAATTTATATTTTGTCAATAAGGGTACATTTAGCTACTATTTCCAATTTTCCTGATGTATGGCAGCTTTTGGGATACTCTGTATTAGAAGCACAATTCAGTATATTTTCTTTGGTATTCATGGAATAAAATTCCCTTTTGCTTTTTGTGAGCAATAAACAAGGTAGTTCTCTAGTAATTTCTCACTGCTCTTGAATTACTATTGGAGACATTCCCATGCTTAATTTTGCAGTAGCACATATTTTAGCCGCATATCAATCAGAAGATGATTTACCAATATTAATATTGTGCAGATTTTATTGATACACACAACATTAGTTTGTTTGCTGTTACATCTTAGTGAAAAATAGTGTGTGAGTTGGATCTGTTATTGTGCATATACAGAGTGTCAAGTAAGCCAAGGTGAACTGAAATAACTAGATTGCAATTGCTGATCTTCATTTCACTTTGAACTTTTCCCCTTAGGCTAGGGTGCAATTAAATTGAGATATAGCTCACACTAAGAAGTATCTGTTGCAGAGTCTGGTGCGAGCTCTTCTCCAGCAATCAGATAGTGTACATGAGTCTTATCCTGCTCAGTGCCACAGCTGGGCATTTATGGTCCAGAACAATCCCCCCCACCCCAAGGAACCGGGCTGGAGCAATTCCTGTGTGGACAAAAGGGTCACATTATTGGAAATCACTCCAATGTCATTTCTAGGGAAGGGAAGTGACAATGGTCTGAGAGCCTTGAATGAAATCCCATTTTGTATAAATGTGCAAGAGAAATGCTGCAGTGTGCTAAAAATACTTTTATACTACCATCATTCTTTAAAAACTTTTCCTACTCTAATATCACTGAAATCAATATGACAGAGACATCTATTTAGAAGCAGATACTTCTACTAGAGGGATTGCCATGGTGCAAGTGGTTAAGATGCTGAACTCACTGACTGGAAAGTCAGAGTTCGATTCCTGGGTTCTGCATGACTGAGTGAGCTCCCATCTCTCTCCCAGCTCCTGCTAACCTAACAGTTCCAAAGCAATAAATTGCAAGTAGATAAATAGGGACCACTTCAGTGGGAAGGTAAACAGCATTCCATGCACTCCAGTGTTGAGGCATGTCTGCCACATGTCCATGGAAACATTTGCCGATACAGGCAGCGCTGGCTGTTTGGCTATAAACAGAGATGAGCACTGAACCCTAGAGTCAGATATGACTGGCTTTCAAGCAAGGGCGACCTTTACTTCTACTAGACACTACTAATTCTCCAAGAATTCAGATTTCAGCATCTCAATTGCAGGAAGCAAGTTTCATTTGAAAAATGTACTGCTCTGATGTGGGTGCTGGGGTTTAGAACAGTCAACTCTTAAGATATACTGTTTTGTGTCCCTCATTCTCATTGAAAACGATTCTATGAAGTGTACAATCCTTCTTTTGCAAATGCCTTCTGTCAATTGCAAGCAGTAAGTAGCATAAATGAAACAACAACAACCACCTGTCCGTTTCATGCAGCCACATTGCGTTAACAAATTAGTCACAAAGTTAAACAGATAAGGCTAAATTCAGATAACAGGTGCTGCCAGTTCTCTGCTGCAGAGTGTACCACTCTTGCCAAAAGTCAGGGCATCCTCAATTCCCTTGCATGCCCATGCTGGCAGTGTAACAAAGGTTGAGAGCAACCAATCACTCGGAAGAATCATTGCCAAAGAAACCAAACACAAAGTCCTATGAGGAGTACAGAATGCCATGCTCTTAAGGTCTTCTTGAAAATCATCCATAGTAGAATTTATAAGAAGTGTGAAGAAAGTACAGTGGTACCTCGCATAACAAATGCTTCGCTTAATGAAGTGTTGGTTATGCAAGGGCGATCTCTCACATAATGAAAAAAAATGTTCGTCATGCAGGGTTTTTGGTAACCGGGGTATACCTGGTCAATGGGAATCCCGGATAACGAACATTTTTTGTTCGTTGTCAGGGGCATCTCCCATTTGCTTTGCATAACAAAAGAAACAACATAGCAAAGCAACTCGCAGAACAGAGTTTTTCGTTATGCGGAGTTCTACTGTACAGGTGAAATACAATTGGGCTTCTGGAATACCAGAAGCCAAATTGTACCAGAGAAGCACTGTTTACGATGCAGGTACCAGAGAAGTGGGGGTTAACTAACCAGACTCCCTAAAGGGGCCAATGGCTACAGGCGGATGAGCGCCTTTAGGTGGAGTGATGGTCTCCTTAGTGGAGGAAATGCCACTGGAAACCATCACATTGGGCCCAATGGTAAAATGAGCAGAGGGGGAACTCTGATTCCCAACGGTCATGGAGGCGGAAGAGGCCATGCCAGATGGACTGGCTGTGAAGGTGCACCTTCTTCATATCTTCAAGGCTGTGGCAATTCATTGCAGTCCCGGAGTTAAATCCTGCATGTCTCATTTCATGTGTGCCACAAGATAGCTCTGTGATCATAGTGTGTGGGTCACTTCATGGCAAGTTGGGATCCACCTTAAACAAATTCACGCCAATGACATTTTTCCTGCTTCAGGAAAAAAATGCATTCTCAGGTATGAGTTGCAGTCGACAATGACAACCATAGAAGCACAACCATATGAAATCTGAAAAGTGTCCCATATGTACAGATTTATATAAAAGCTCTATTTCTATATGACTGGTAATATTACATGGGGAAGGAACTGGACAGAAACAAGAATGTGCACATCATAGGCTCACTACAACCATTCAAAAATACGCATAGTGTTGGGTAATGCAATCCTGATCCCAGTCTCTTACCACACAGATTCATCCTATGCCGATTAAACACCCGAAGGTGTTCTATGCTAATCCAGGCTTCTGTTTCCATGTTATACTCATTAGCAAGAGTTGTGCAAGATCTCTTAGGCTAGGCATTCCCATCCTACGGCCCATGGGCCAGACCTTGCCCATGGCACCATTTCATCCAGGCCATCACCACCACACCTGTACCTGGAAGTGGACGCATTTACATCAGCCATAAAATGTGCTTGCACATTCATAAACACATCTGTGCCTGTCTTAAATGCGGAAGTAGGCATATTTACAGCTGTTGTAAATGCACCCGCTTCCGAGCGGCGTGGTCAGGCCTACTCAGCTGTTCAGGGGCATGGTCCGGCCTGCAGCATAAAAAGGTTGGGAACCCCTGTCTTAAGCCTTAGGTGGGAGGAGGAGAGTCATTGTCCCCTACCTGTACCCCACATGCAGACTCAATAGCCATCTTTCCCATAATACTTCATTCTCAGGAAATACTTTGCAGAGTGATGTGACAGGGGATTAGTACACCTTTGAAGAACCATGCTGACTCCTTATGAGACTGATATACTCAGTGTTTCTCTCTATACATTGCAAAAAATCTATTCTATATCCTTTGAGTTCATTCCCTGTTCAATAGTGCAGACTTCTGAAACAAAATCTATTAGCAGTTTTCTTTTCAGTTTATTGCTTACTTTTAGAAATAAATCTGATTTCACAGAAAGATGTCGCTCAAATATTCTCAGTAATGTCTATTATATGGAGAGATGGTAATAGAGGGGATAGAAAATAAGCCTAAACAGCTTAGGGCATGGATATCTAAGGGATTACCTATCTTTGCTATGAATCTGTTTGGCTATTAAGATCTGCAAGAGAAACTTTTGTGAGAATATCACCTCTTGCAAGAGGGTCTCCTACTGATGCGGCAGAAACATGTGAGAATGCTTGTTCCTGTTCTTCCCACATTGTAGAATGCAGACCTGTCAGAACTGACTAAATGATTATTTCTTTGGAAGGATGTCATTAACAAATCTAATTAACTTATTTTAAACTGTTTTACTAATTACAGTATTTCCTGGTGTTTTCATGATATTATAAATATTGTTTAATTTGTACTTTTTAAATTGTTACACACCACAATGGTGACTCCCATAGAAAAGTAGTATACATACACAACAAATAAAAACATAGTTGGATCACAGATATACCTTCTATAGCCAGAAGAGCTTCAGTCACGGAAACTGTTTGATATTTCAGGCTGGCCTTTGACTGTTGCAACACAACTGACCTTATTTAGCATGGCACACAATCTGCTGTGTAACGTTTCCAGGAGACAGGAGAAGCTGCTACGGGACTAGGGACAGAAGAGGTCTGCTTTCACCAGTACCTTTAAAATGTCTAAATATGGATCCAAACAAAAATAGACTTTGTTGTCCATGTGATTATATGGGCATTAAAAATGAGGTGGATGCATTCCACATACCTGTACTTTTACATACACTGAAATATGAAAAACTGTATGGCGCAAGTGTCTAAAATAACTTTACAAATATATTTATTATGCTTAAACCTTAAGAAACTAAACAAAGACACAAACAGACAAAAATAAACTAAAAAAGAACAAAAGGGGGTAAGGGGGAAAAAACAGCAATAACAACCACTAAAAAGAATTACCAAAGTCTCAAAAATCTGAATAAACTATGAGTAAGGAATATCAATATGCAGGTACCATATATACTCGACTATAAGTTGTCCTGAATATAAGTTGAGGTACCTAATTTGGACCTCTAAAACTAGGAAAATAGATTGACTCAAGTATAAGCTGGGGTGGAAAATGCTGCAGCTGCTAGTGAGTTACAATAATCAAAATTCATGAAAATACAGTAAAATTAATTTAGACATTTGTGGGTATATTTTTGAGTATTTACATTGACCTGAGTATAAGCCGAGTCCCATTTTTGAACCTGATTTTGGGGGCTAAAAAACCAGACTTATACTCGAGTATATATGGAAATTATCCATAGTTCATATCTACAGAACATACATTTGAATGCTGAAAGAGTTATAAGGTCCTCAGTCTACTGATTTATAGTGGGTGGGCATCTTTTATTCCAGTGTTGCAGTATCAATTATTTATTTGCCTTAAGGGCACAGAGAAATGATAAATGTTGACCATTATTTAATGAGACAAGTAGATAATTGATTAAAATACACAGACCTATAAAATGTAAACACTGCTTCACTATGAAGTTAATATTCATAAAATTATGAGCTTGTAGTGTTCCACATACTCTCTCTCTCTCTCTCTCTGTACACAGTATATACATGCACACAGCACACACCCACACACACAATTAAAAGTTTGCTAGGTATACAGAAATGAATTCCCCAAAGAACATATTATCTGAGATACAATATCCATTTTAATATGTTGAGTTTATCCCACAGAGCCATATTTAGATGAGCCCAGCTCTCCAAAATCTAAGATATCTGCAAGTGCTTTATTAAAATATAGTATTATCATCTCTGAGAGATTCCTTGCAATAACTATTCTAAGATATGTAATATCGTCTGAGCACAAGAAAAATGGCCAGTCAGCAAAAACAGACCATGATAGTTTATCATTTGATAGAATAACCACATAAAAACTGACCTTTAAAAACCCTCATACATTTCTTTAAAAGGCAAAATAGTAACATTGGTTTATCTACAGTAGAGAGATATAGTGGAAAATATGCAAGGTCCATAGTAAATAAGACAGGACAGTGTGAAACTCCCAGAATTCATTACATAAATTTTCCTTTCCAGACAGCTGGATTTACTGTGGAGGATTTACTGTACTCCTTCAGCAATGCTTCCCTGTTTTGACAGCAGAGGTCTTGTTTTGTAAGAGGCCTTCAGAGCTTGCCCCTATATCTTTTGCAGATTTGTTGGAGCACAAATGGAGGTTTGTCTCTGGAGTCTGGCAGCTGTCCGTAAGTATATGAGACTATGTTTAGTGGCAGAGATTTGCCTTGGTCAGGCTACCCTGTTTCCCACACCAACCTGTTAGAAAGAAGACCAGACTTGATTTCAGTCTTAGGCAGACAACAAGAACAGTGGTTTATTGATAATGCAGGCCTATGCCCACTTACTCAGAATTTGTTCCACCTCATTCAATATGGCTTACGTCCAGGTAATTGAATGCAGGAGTGTGGCCCAAGACACTCATAGATTGTCATTAAAAGGTGGCAGATAGCATTTAAAAGGCTGTAGTTTGTTCATTTGCTTTGGCTAGCCTTACTTGAAGACACCTACTAGGCTTGCATTCTTTTATCTGCACATATTGTCTGTGAGATAATATACTGATCAACTAGTAGTCTCATGTCTTTCTCTTTCTGTTTCAGAATTTGATCACCTGCTCTAGGTTTCTGGGAATCTTGTCTGTCTTTATGGAAAACTGGTCACTGGCTGGATTGAACCATACCATTGTCCCTGTCCTTGTTGGACCCTAGGATCAGGGACCTTCCAATGTCCTTACCCCCACCATCACAAGATCCATCACGCTTAATGGTATATGGGTCAGAGGCGAATCAAGTGAGACACTTAAGGATTTTATATCAGTTGCAAAGTATGCCAGCAACTGTATTACTGCATCTTAATATGCAAAGCATTACTCAATGTTGGAAACTGCTAAGTAACAGTGGCATTTAGAAAAGAGTGACTTGATGTCAGATAGGTACAGTCATTTCAGTGACATCCATCATCTATCTTATCCTTGCAGAATCATCCCAGCAAGCTAAAGCAAAAATGTGTTTTGCATATGCTTTGCATTTGTATTCACATCTGTCAGAATGTTGTCTTTTCTCAAACAAATGACCAATTATTTTTATTATATAGTCCAAAACCATTGGATTATAGTTTTTTTCTGTAATATATTCAACAGCCACAAAATTAAAAGTCTAAAACTATGTGGTCAATTTCATTCTGCATAGTAAAATGAGACCTAAAATAAGGCTGTCATCCAGAATCAATTTACTAGGGAGTGAGCCCCAGTGAACACAATCGGTTTTACTTCTAAGCCAAGATATACAAAACAACACAGTACATTTTTCTTATTGTAGCAGATCACATCTGTACAACTTGTAACCTATCAAAATAGACAGCTTCCTTGATTTTTCAGTCTTAGGCAGACAACAAGAACAGTGGTTTATTGATAGTGCAGGCCTATGCCCACTTACTCAGAATTTGTTCCACCTCATTCAATATGGCTTACGTCCAGGTAATTGAATGCAGTGTGGCCCAAGTCCCTCATAGATTGTCATTAAAAGGTGGCAGATAGCTTTAAAAGGATGCGGTTTGTTCATTTGAGTAACAATATGCTGATTAGGACAAGTGGCTTGTGCTTTCAGCAGGGTTCAACTTTTCCCATCATTTTAGCAGAGGTTTCAAACTAAAGATCACCTTTAATGTTGCCTGACTAATAGCACTGCATATCACTGTAGAAATTTTGCATTGCATTTTCATTATGCTTGCAGCATCATTTTTATTGCATGATAAATATGAGCTGACTGACATCTGTGTGTGGAATGTGTACCAGATATGACCATTATGATAGTTGAAAAGCATAAAAGAATGTTCCCAAATTTGAACTGATTGGTCTGTGTGGTACCTGACTATTTGTATATAAGGAGTGGTTATAGGAGAGTTAAAGAGTTAGAATAAATGCATCTGCAAATACACAAATACACCCCCTGCAGTTTATGGACACATTTACAATGCGGGAACTATGTGTCTGGCCCACATGGCTGTGGGGAGTGGTCCAGCCTGTGGTGCAAAAACCTTGAGAACCCCTGGCTTAAGTGTTTGCTGAAATAACTGAATCAGAAACCATATTCTTATATTTTATAATTCCTTCTTCAGGTGGCCTCATCGCACAGGATAAGAAAAACCCATAGAGATCAAAGCCTGCTAGAACGTGTTGACTCAGCTAAGGCTGGCTGATGAGAAATAGCCAGATGAGTGAAGGGGAGGGAAGGCTGATGGGGAGGGAGAATTAAAGTTGAGCCCTGCTGCCACAGTGGTTAAACTGCTGTACTGCAGTGAAAATGTAAATTTGATCCTGATGGGGATCAAGGACGGTTGACTTGACCTTCCATCCTTTTGGAAGTCACTAAAATAAGCACTCTGCATGTTGAGGTTAAAATGCTAATTCATATGTGAAGCATCCAGAGAGTGCACTAAGCGCTATGGGGTAGTATATAAGTGTAATTGCTATTGCTGTTGTTGCTGAATGTAGAAGAGGAGGATGTGAGAAGACACCAAAGGAGGCTTGGGTCCTATTTTTTCTACAATGACAGAGGCAGAGGAAGAAGAAACCCTGTGCACAGGCAGATGACAAAAACTAAGAACTCCAGCCTCACTTTCACCCATGGCAGCCCCTGTTTCTATATAGCCATCAACACTAGAGAGGCAAATAACAAGAGGCATGACAAGGAAGGGACTGGAAAGAAAGGTGTTGCCGAGTCCAGCTCTGCCTGTCCGTCTGTACAAGCTCTTCCTACCAAAGGAACACCTTGGTGTTAAATTCACCTCCCACCAATCTCCCAGGACTTGGGGAAACTCAAGTGAAATCAATTGGGCCCCCAAACTGGCAGAAGGCATGCAGAGGGCTAGTAATCTCAACTAAGCTTTCTGAGGCTGTGAGGGAAAAGACTGTGGGGAAAGCCACTCGCTGCTTCAATAAAGAAAGTGATCCTGACACCACTGACTTTCTGCACCCTGGGAGACGGGACTGGTGGGGTACACAAGGTGCTATATTTTAGATTTTACTTCCAAGGGAAACTTCAATAGTAGCTATGTGAAAACTTAAAGAACTAGATCCACCAGTTAGTCCCAATTAGAACAGACCCACTCAGTCAATGGGACTCATAATTGTTGACTAGTCAAAGTAACCCAATGTTATCAAATTTCTGGAAATATGTGATTGGCCCTTGGATGGGAAGCACATCAAACATTTTCAGAAGATTAGTCTATACTTTATAGCATGGTTTCACAACCGTGGGCTCCCAGATATTCTTCAACTTCAATTCCCAGAAGCCCCGACCAGCAGGTGTACTGACTTGGGCTTCTGGTAATTGAAGCCCAAGAACACATGGAGACTCACGGTTGAAAAACTCTACTTTATAAAATACAGTAAAGTCTTTGACCTTGTGGATAATGAGAAACTATGAGTTATTCCAAAAGAAATGAGGGCGCATAAAAATTTGATTGTACTGTATTCCCCTGATGTCCATCTAGAAGTGTGAAAGTAAAGAAAATTGACAGGGGGAGGGGGGAGGTGATTTGTTTGAAATATGATGCTAGAGGAGAGCTTTGTGGATACCTGGAATGCCAAAAAGACAAACAGTTGGGTCTTAGATAGAGCAGGTCAACCCTGAACTGTCCCTGGGGGCAAAATGATGAAACTGAGGCTGTCCTACTTTGGGTATGACATAAGAAGCCAAGAATATCTGAAAAAGATAATAATGTTGGGAAAGGTGGAAGTCAGCAGGAAAAGAGAAAGAACAAAGATGAAATAGATCGATCCCATGAGGGAAGCCACAAGCTATACCTTACAGGACTTGAACAGGGTTTTTCAGGACAAGATATTCTGGAGATCTCCTATTCAACAATATGATTGGCCACAAAATGTACTAGATAAGTACTCCTCTCATCAGCTGGAAAGCGAATGCTGGAAAAACCCCATTAGACGAGGAAAAATGCTGTCTGGACACAAGGATCTAGCCAAATAGCATTTTACTCCTCCCTTCCACTTAAGCACACTTTAAAAAGTAGCTGTACACTACCTGGGAGGGCCGGTGTAGACAAGCCATAGTTTAGCATTATAGAAATAACAGTAACTGATCATTTTAAAAACTTATGAATGCACTGAGAATAGATATTGAGATAGATATATTATTTGACTTTCATCAAATTAGGTTGTTCATTTTTGCTTCAAAGAACAGCCACATAATAGCCTGCTTATTTCATCTATATGGGATTCTGCTGACTTTCTAAGAGAGAAATGAATGTCAGGAGATTGGCAACAAAAGCTGCTCAGGTTTTCAACCTGATTTAGTTCGGCTTGATTTCCAAGTATAGCATGATCTAAGCTGATCAGCCAAGTTTACATTTGTAATCTTTCTAATATGGCCTTATACCTTCTGCTTGTAAGTTATTACCTTTGGGCAGTGATTTTTGTAGAAGATGATATTATATCTAATGTTTGGAAATGGAAGACCTAAGGAATTTAGCTGTCTTAATCAGAGTCATGTTCAGGGAAAAGGCTCTCTCCTGATATAAATTCAAGCAATTCTTTATAACAATATCAGATCACTCTACACTTTGTTCCCTGTCATTTGCTATTCCCCAGTTATTAAGTTACCATGAAAGCATTTATAGAGGCACTTACAAACACATTTTTGCTTGACTCTTGAACATCAAAAGTTTTTCTTTCTTTTTAGTTATCTAAGAGTTAACATGTAGTCTGGCCAGATTATCCTGCTATGGTAATAGATTAGACCATACTGCCAGAGACTCAACACCAAGCATCAGGCAGCAATTAACTAACCTGACAACCCTGAGGACTAGCAGCCTTGGTGAAGTCCACAGGGAAGGGTGATGGTCCCCAAGTGGATTAAATTCCACTTGAATACATCTTGATTGGGGGGGGGGGGGCAACAGCTTCATCAATACTGGCCTGGGTCTGAGGAGGACTTTGCGTGCCAAAATGGCTCAGGACCAGAAAGTGATTCATGGAGCTGGATCAGTGGTACAGGTATCACACTGTGATGCGGAAGGTAAATAAAAGGCCACTGCATTATATTCGCAGCACAGTCTTCATGGCTGATCGCCATGATGATTGCCAATATATGGAACTAGATATGGCGCAAGAAGAAGGGGAAGAGTTAAAAGAGCTGCTATTTGGCAAGGCTTTATTTATATATAAAGCACTCTTAAGTTCCCATTAGTCTATATCAAGTCTGTAAACCTAATTTGTAACTTGCCAAGCCACATAAGGATCAGAAACAAGTATTGGGTTTCCTAAATGTTTTGCAGGCTTTTTGCAGTTGCTGAATGGACATAGCTGATGAGCTGTGTACGAGTTGTGAATCACGGGCAACCTTCATCCAGACAACCCTTTAAATTGTGACATTGAAAACCTACTTTATAGGTATCTGTAAAAACTATACATATCATATCAGGGTTGGTGCTAATTTCTAGAAAGCTCTGTATGGAGTGCCATTTCACTTGCCATTTCAACAGCAGTGGGTTCACGATTTGCAGGTGTCAGGAGATGAACTGGTTCTACTTGTATGGTCTGAGAGCAATGATGACAGACGTGCTATTGCTCTTCAACTGTTACTTTGTAACCATTACAACAATTGTATTTCAATAATTTTCTTGATCCCCTCATAGTCTAAAGCAGGGGTGCCCAAACTACAGCTGGTGGGCCGGATCCAGCCCATAACGCCAATTCATCCAGCCCATGCCACCCTCTCCACTCCCAGAAGTGGAAGTAAAATGCACCCGCACATGCACAGAATGCTGCCTCAGGTGCATTTACGGCAGCATTCTGCACATGCGTGGGTTCATTTTACTTCTGCTTCTGCTGGGAGAAACCATGTGACTGACCCTCTGAACCAGGTAACTGGCCCATGGCCCAAAAAGTTTGGGCACCCCGGGTCTAAAGCAATCAGGGCTCAGCCTTTGTAGGAAAAAAGCAACACACACTGGTTTTTCCTGCCTAGCAACAACAGCCTCCATTTGCCAAAAGAAAAAAAAAATAGTTTACCCCAATGGATGAAAACTTGCTTAGTTACTAAAAAGGCGTAACTTTTGGAGGTGAATTGCCTCAAGAAATCTCAGTAGACATTATCTGTAGGAATCGGGGCCGCTAGGACGGCCGTTGGGTCCCGGAGGAGACTGATCAAGGAACGACACGAGGCAATATGGAGCGAGATCAGATCAGTGGTTTATTGAGGGAAAAGCATCATCATATATAGATCGGAAGGCAAAACGGGATAGAATCGTCATCTGACAGAAAATCACATCACCCATTTACTCGAGTTAATGGGAAATCTCTCTTGCGGAAGTTAATTAACTCGGGCAAACACTGACAGGGGAAAACCATTGTTCGAGGCTTACACCAGAGTAAATATGGCCTCTATTTGCACTAGAGCTTGGGCTGATCTGTGAGTCAGTAATTGCCTAATACGTAACGGAGGTTAGTGATCTGCTTCTCTCAGCAGAATCACCGGTCAGGTCAGATGTGGGTGAATCAACCCTCTGCCTCTGTATGTGAACAATACCTTGTTCAGACAATGCTGCGCCTGACCCTGTGACTTGGGGAGGGCTGGTGGCTCCCCCCTTTCTGTTTGTTTGTCAATGTAGGACTTGAGCGTCCGATTGACTCGTTCCACAATCGCTTGCCCCTGCGGATTGTAAGGAACGCCAAAAGTATGCTTAATGTCCCAGGTGGCCATGAAGGCGGCCAGCTGCCTGGAGCTGTAGGACGGGGCGTTATCGGTTTTCACGTGCCGCAGCTTGCCCATTGCCGCGATGCAGGAAAGGAGGTGCTGCTCCACGTGGGAAGCAGTCTCCCCTTTCTGCGCCGTTGCCCAAACGAATTGTGAAAAAGTATCAATGCAAACGTGCATGTACTGCCATCTGCCAAACTGCGGAACGTGCGTGACATCCATTTGCCACACCTGGTTAGCCTCTGACCCTCATGGGTTGACCCCCCCACGAGGGCCCCCCCCGGTGCACCTGCACAATGCTGGCAAGAGCGAACTATGCCTTGGGCTTGAGAAAGTGGCAGATTGAACTGTCTGGCAAGCGCTTTGGCATTCTGGTGAAAGAATGCATGAGTCTGAATTGGAGTAGTGAAAACACCTAACACTGAACGTTGCTGAATTTCCTTTGCCGCCGCATCCGCTCTGCTATTGCCCACGGAAATCGGACCCGGCAGGTCTTGGTGACTTTGGATGTGGGCAATATAGAGCGCTTCCATGCGGTTTCGCAAGTGAAATTGAGCTGTGAGGAACAAACTCAGCAAATTTTTGTCTATCGCGGGAGTGATGTATGCTCCCGGTAGACTGTGAAGCAAATTCCTAACATACTGACTGTCAGTAATGATGTTTAGGCACTCTTTGGCGAAGGTGCGCAAAGCGAGGTTCACCGCTGCCAACTCTGCCCGCTGCGTGGACTTCTGTGGAAGAGTTAACAGCGTGCGCCAAGCTTGGCCTTCCTGCCAAGTTAAGACACCATATGTACGACCCCCATCAGTAAAAACTGTCCTGGCCCCCTGAAGCGGAACCAGTGAGAGCAATTCGAACAAGCTGACTGTCTGTGTTTGAAGCGAGACAAGTCTGGGGTCTTTCGGCAAGTGGTATGCCAAGCATCCGGTGAATCCCTCCAAAGCAATTGGAAGCGATTCACCGAGCTGCATCAATTGCTGAACCTGCTCTTTGGTGAATGGGACCACGATCTTTGCTAAGTCGTGCCCTGAAATGTCCCTAGCTCTCAGCCTTCCGCGGTAAACCACCGCGGAGACCAATTCTTGGGGAGGAACGATGTTTCGGGAAGAGGTGTTCGGCAAGTACACCCATTCCACGATACTCGCTCCTTTCTCGGAGTCCACTCCTAGGGCTCCGGTGAACATGGATCCTGCCCGAACTATGTACAAGTTCAGGATCGGAGCATATGGCCCCTGAGCAATCCTGTCCACCTACCTTTGGCTGAGAATTTGGTTGACTTTCTCGAGAGCCAAGCGTGCTTCTTGAGAAATTCGTATCCGGTCTGCCGGCTGCTTACCTAATGTGAGCAGCGAGAAGAGTGGCTTCAAAAGATCCGTATCCAATTGGAAATACGGTCTGGCCCAATTAATGTTCCCTAAAACCTGCTGCAATTCTACCAGGGTGACTGAGTCCTTCAAGTTGATTTGGGGCAAAACTGGTGCTGCGAAAGAGCGGAGAAGCCGATGACCCAAGTATGAGAAGGGCTCGGTTCTCTGCACTTTCTCTGGGGCAATGAGTAACCCTTTCTCCCCCAGGCTGGCCTGGAGGTCTGCAAACATTTTGCTGCCGAGTTGCGGCACTGCGACCAAGATATCATCCATGAAATGGCATACTAAGGCTGTGGGATGAAGGTTTCGAAACTTTGCCAGTGCGTTGTGAACATAAATTTGGCACAGGGTGGGCAAATTGAGCATCCCCTGTGGCAAAAATTTCCACGCGTAACGCTGCATGGGCTCGCTGTGGTTCACAACCGGCACCGTAAAGGCGAACCTTTCCCTGTCCCTGGGGTCTAAGGGAATGGTGTAAAAGCAATCCTTGAGATCTACAACTAGGGTCTCCCACCCCTCGGGAATCATATTTGGATTTGGGATGCCGCATTGAAGCGGACCCATTGGCTGTATGCATTTATTGATCTCTCTGAGATCGTGGAGGAGTCGCCACTTCCCCGACTTCTTCTTGATAACAAAAATAGGCGAATTCCAAGGACTGGTGGACTGCTCTATGTGTCCTGCGTCTAGCTGTTCTTTAACCAGTTGCTTTAGGGCGACTAATTTCTCTCCCACTACCGGCCATTGTTCCACCCAGACCGGCGTATTGGTGAGCCACTTAAGTGGCAACGCCATTACCCGAAGGTAAGCGTAGCACCGTACTGCTGTAAAATGTCTCGCCCCCCAAAGGTTGATGTGCAAGTCCAGAATGTGCGGCCGAATGACCGCTGTGCCGTCAGCCTTTGGGATTGTGACTTCCACCCACTCCCAGCTCCTAAACGCTTCTTGGATGCCGCTACCCCCCACACATCGGAGACCGGCTCAATGGCCCACTCCCGTGGCCACTGGCTTCGGCTGATAACGCTCACATCAGCTCCGGTATCTAATAACCCTGAAAATGATCTTTTATTCAGAAATACCTCAATAACTGGGTGCTGTTTCCACTCAATGTTGGTCTCCACTGTCGCTAAGACTTGGTATCCTTGCACTGCCTCACTTGCGCTCGAGCGGTCTGCTGACCGGGACTCTGAGCTGTCCCTGAGCCTTCCCTGGCTATCTGCTGACGAGTGACAAGGAACCATAATCAGTTGCGCTAATGTGTCTCCTTTGTGAATTGTCTGGGGTAAGTGCGTCCAAAGCTGAACTTGGAGAACGCCTGAAAAATTGGAGTCAATGACTCCTGGAATTACAAGAATTCTGCGTGCTCCTGCTACACTGCGGGGCAAAACTAAACCTATAAAGCCCTTGGGCAGGGGTCCCATGTACTGGGAGTCCACTAGATAGACCGTGCCTGGTAGGTCGCATGTAACGTCTGCCTGACAAGTCAATTCTAGCCCTGTACTACCCTTGGGGCTGGCCTGTGCCTTCGCAGTGCTCGGAATGTGATCGGAATCTAGTCTAGCTCTGACGAGCTCAGAGCGAGGGAAGCCTCTGTTTGGACCGGGGCCAGAGACGTGCCCGCGTTCCGGTTTCCCGAATTCGGACAGTATCTGGACCAGTGGAAGCCTTTCTTACACCTTGAACATGGGGTGGTTGGAGCCTTGGAACGGCCGGAATTTTGTCCGCCTCCCTTGGATCGGCACTCCCTAGCGAAGTGACCGACCTTGCCACAATTGTGACATGCCCCTTGATTTCTATTCTTAGGTCTTCTACCCCCTTGCACCGCTGCTGCTAGCAAACCCATTTTATAGGATTCTGTGCCAACGTCGGCGCAAGCTCTAATCATGTCCATGAGAGTCAAGTCGGGACGATTACCCAGTGTCTGCAAGATTTTACGGCAGTCTAAATTGGCATTATCTTTGGCCAATTTCATCATGAGCTCTTGTTGGGCTTGCTCATTATCTATCTGCCTAGTGATCGCTTCCTCTAAGCGATTGATAAAATCCATGTAGGGCTCCTGGGCTCCCTGTTTGACTGCGGTGTAATTTTTGGCTGCTTTGCCAGTTGCTGGGACCTTGAGAAAAGCCTTAAAGGCAGCCTCGGCTGACATCTGAAGAGTGGCTAGTGGCAAGTTGGTCTGCGCATCGATGGACTCAAAGGCACCTGAACCATATAACTGGTCAGGAAGTACTGCGCCTCCCATCCTGGCAGCCCTTGTCTGCGCCTCGAGGCGATACTCGCTGTCCCATAGCAAATACTGGCTGGGGTTGAGCATCATCCGCATGACGGATTTCCAGTCGTGCGGGATGAACATGGTATTCTCGCACACTTGCTGAAGCGTGCCCCTAGTGAAGCGACTTTGGAGTCCTGTCTCTGTAATGGCCTTCCGTATAGCCATGAGAAGCTTATACGGGACTGGTGAATGAACTACCTGCTGGGCCCCTGTGAGGGCATCCATTTCCAAGCGAATTGGACAAATCTGACTAAGCTCAGCTAGTTCTTCTGCTGGCAACTCCCCCTTCTTGATATCTTCCTCAATTGTGCGCTGAAGGGCACGCTTGGTCTGGGAGCCTGTAGCTGTCAGTGAAGCACCTGCGCTCCTCATTCCATTCCATGCATTCCGTCGGTGACGTCTGCAGCTGTCACCGAGGGAAAGCTCCCTACACTACTCTGCTTAAACTGCAATGACGGATAGAGCACCGTGGGCGCTGATGGTTCGACTGGCGCTGGGGGTTCTTTGGCCTCTACCCGGACTGGGTCTATCTCCGCTAAGAGCTTCCTACATTTACTCCATGTGCGAATTACGCCCTCTGGAGCTTTCGGGGGTTGCTGAATGCAGTCTCCTATCTGATCCCAAAGCTGAAGGGTTAATGTACCTACTTCTGGGTAAAGCAGGCAGTGTTCCCTTAAGTACACCAAAAGTCTCGCTAGCTCTCCACTGTGAAAGCGTGTCTGATATACCCTGGCCAGGATTTTGAATTCCTCCTCATGAATTCTTTGGCTAGCGGACGGACGTTGCTGCTGACGACAAGTCCCCATATTACCTGTGGGGTCCTCTGAAGTTTCCTCCTCGGGACGAGTCGACGCGTCTGAAGTTCAGGCAATAGGTTTTGCGTGACGATTGTCTGGGTAGAGCTTGGAGCGTGGCCTGCTGCCACGGGCCCTCGGTGGCCTCTGCGCTGTCAGGGGTTCACAGCTGACCCTGAGCGGAACGCATTTTTCCGTTACTGCAAGCCGCCGCGAAAGTCGGGAGCAAGCTGTAGGATGCCTCTTCTGTAATGCCTCGCCGCTTGGGCCATCTTCCCGATCGGCTGGCTTACCGACCGGGCTGCCGCGCTGTCCTCCGGGCTGATCGGACGCGGTTCTAGAGTAGAACCGGACCATGTGATCGCTTACTCTCGAGTAGATCATGCCGGGGTCACCAGGTGTAGGAATCGGGGCCGCTAGGACGGCCGTTGGGTCCCGGAGGAGACTGATCAAGGAACGACACGAGGCAATATGGAGCGAGATCAGATCAGTGGTTTATTGAGGGAAAAGCATCATCATATATAGATCAGAAGGCAAAACGGGATAGAATCGTCATCTGACAGAAAATCACATCACCCATTTACTCGGGTTAATGGGAAATCTCTCTTGGGGAAGTTAATTAACTCGGGCAAACACTGACAGGGGAAAACCATTGTTCGAGGCTTACACCAGAGTAAATATGGCCTCTATTTGCACTAGAGCTTGGGCTGATCTGTGAGTCAGTAATTGCCTAATACGTAACGGAGGTTAGTGATCTGCTTCTCTCAGCAGAATCGCCGGTCAGGTCAGATGTGGGTGAATCAACCCTCTGATTATTAATCCACCCCCCCCCCCGATTTCCATACTGGCAAGGGCCAGTGGCCAGGAGTTTGCTCGACTGGTTTAACCTCTGCCAAGGTTCTATGCCAATTGGGCATGCGGAATCCGCAATTATCTGTTGTGTATTGAGTTGTAAGACGTAATATGCTAGAGACAACATCTTATTTTTTCTTAATTTTAGGCAATTCACCTTAAAAAAAATTATACCTTTTTCATAACTAAGCAAGATGTTTTCAGCCAGTTATGTTACATGGCCTGAAAAAGGGCATGCCCTACTACTAGCCTAAGTAAAAGTTTGTTCTAGTACCTTTAACAATGTATTGAGTTTGTGCTCAGAGATATACCTTATGCCCTACAATTCACCATGAGATAAGAGCTATAAATTATTAAACTAAAATGTAGCAGTTAACATTAACAGATGCCTAATAATCTAAATCAGCAGAAAAATATGATTTTGGAGCAAATGTATCTTTCTGCTCTAGTTTTGCAACCATACCTATTATAATATGTAACTACTGCCATGTTGAAATGCCTTACGCAAACAGCAGAGGGCATGCCTCACTTGGTATGAGGACACACATTAGCTCTAATTATTTGAAAATATGATCTGGTCTTTAAAATTGACTCAACAGCTGCATCAGTGCATTTACTGCAGTATGAGTTTCCTTATTCTTAACCAGTGGTTTTAAAAGTACATTATATATTATATTAAAAAGTATAAAATCAGACTACATGGTGAACTGAAGAACCAGAACATTTTAACCAATGGATGGATGATTTCAGCAGAAATGAAGGCCATTTTTCAGATTTGCTACATCAAAGGGTGAAGGGCTAAAGAGTACAGGCATGCCTAGAGAAGCATATCGCCCCCCCCCCCCAAAAAAAGGTGGTTACCTCCATCAACATTTTTAATGTGATATGGAGAGCCTTCAAAACATAAAATTGCTTCCATGTCACCTATACATTTACTTTCTGAGTATTGGACAATACTGCAGGGCAGAAAAATTGCCGTGGGGGTTTGTATGTAACCTATGGGCTGCATGTTGGCCACCTCTGCTTTAACCTTTAAATCTAACCTCCTATATATCACACAGAATAACTGTATGAGACTTTGCCATTTTATAAATTCAGCTGCTCAAGCCATCAGTCGACTTTTGAAAAGGATGATTTTATTAATATTATAAATTCCAATTTCCCTGTGAACATTTGACAACACAAAAAAATCATTACAGTTGCTAACAGGAGCCTGATCCAGCAGAAATCATAATAATTTCATGTCAGAAATTATTCTGGGTTGAAAGGATTTTTGCGGTAGAAATTCCACTCAGGGAATGCCCAAATGAGGCTCTTTTTATGTCCCCAAGAGCTGAGACAGAGACAGGCGCTCAAGCCATTATGCAGTACCTGGGTCACGAACTGCTGACTTGCCAGCCTTCCAGCTAACAAGGTGAACTTCTTAACCACTGAGCCACCACAGATCCAGCAGAAATGAAGGGATGGAAAACAGCTGAGATAGCATAAGATAAATTTATATTTTCTGTAATGGATAATCTGAGGAATCGATATAGCTGATAAATTAGTTTGATAAATTAGATTGGAAGCAAGGCTGCAACACACCATTGGCCAAGTATTCTGGTAAAATCACATGGGAACTAGAAACTGCAATGGTTTTTATATATGTCCTAAAACTGAAGAAAGGCCTTTCCAAATGTTTTATATAGTCAGTATACAAAATCAAAATACTGTAATTATGATACATAATCAACTTTCTTTTTTTAAAATATATTTTATTGAATTTTTCTAACATATACAAAACAAAACAGTACATAGAATAAAAATTATATCAACAAAACTAAAATACAAAATCGTAACAAGAAGAAAAAAACCTATCCTAATACATTTTTTCATCTATCTTTATAATTTCTAATACAATATAACCACCTTACACTTAATCACTTTAAACAACTCAATAGTTTTCTGGATAGGGAACCACACAAAAACAAAATTATATTGCACCCAGTGTTAATATACATTGCCCTGGAGAACTCAGAGAACCACAATATTTTACCTCCAAAAACTACTTTGGTCCGGTACAGGTCTATTTGCAGGCGCACCCCCCCAATGATGGACTCAGACACAAATGAAAGTGGATAACGGCATGGGCCACATTTATTGATTCAAGCCCTAGTCCGAATTATAAATTTCTATTGGTAAAACGACCAATCATAATTCTTAAGGCAAGCAGGCCGAAGTAACACTGGTAAGGTACCACCCAAAATTGCCAACGGCAATTGTTACAATGTATCTACCAGGTAATGGGCTACAGACCGAGACCCTGACCTACGGACAAATGCCCACTGCAGGAAGGTACTGAAACGTTCGAAAGCCGAGCAGGATATGGAACAGCCGAATGGCATGGCTTTGTCAAAATAATATTCACCCCGGGATTTGAAACCCAGCAACTCAAAGTCACCCGGGTGCACGGGCAAGAGGCGAAACGCCGACTTAATGTCACACTTAGCCAACAGTGCACCCGGGCCACATGAGCGCACCATGCGCAATGCCTGGTCAAAGGATGTATACCCGACAGAACAAAGGTCATCAGGGATAGCATCATTGACCGAGTGGCCGGCTGGGTAGGACAAATGGTGAATCAGGCGGAACTCGCCCGGGGACTTCTTGGGCACTAGTCCTAGCAGAGACACTTTAAGGTTGTGGAACGGGGGTGCGGGGAAAGGGCCAGTGACCCTGCCCGCAGCAATCTCCTTATTAATGCTGGCGGCAGCCACCTCCTCCCTTCCCCTAAGTGACAAAAGGTTAGGTGCATCCTGCGGTGACCCATCCCCCGTGAAAGGAATACGAAAACCCAGTTGAAAACCCTGAAGGAGGTACACAGCGTCTGCTCTCCTCGGGTACAATGCGAGCCAACTCTCCAGCATGTCGACATTAATTGGGAAGGGGGCCTTTTGGTGAACCCGCTCCCTCCATGGCAGTCTTACCTGCCCCTTGTCCGCCCCTACCCCTGCCCCCGTATCCTCCCGGCCTGGGACAGGCGGAGGCAGCATGGGGGCCAGAACAAGAGGGGCACTCATGCTTGTACTTGCAATTTTTCCTGTTGCAAGAACCATTGGACGAGAAGGTCCAGCACAGCAGGCGGGCTGGAACCCCCTGCCCCGCCACTTGGCGGGGTACCTGTACCGGGGCCGCTCGTTGGACCGCATGTCCACAATGGTATCTCTCCCCAGGCGCCGGGCGCGTGGGGGTCATATACAGAAGCCACAGCTTCTGGCAGGGCTCATCCCACCTCATCTCTGGGTGCAGTGGGATCCTCATGCTGAATTCTTCGTCGTAAGCCAGCCATGACGGACCCGGGAAGTCAACCATAGCCCGGTAAATATTGTCCAGATACTGGACCATAGGGATAGCCAAATCCGGCCTAGCCCTGAGGTAAACGGCCATGTAAATCAGGTACGCTGGCAGCCAATTTGCCCACGTGCGTGGCGGCTTACGACGACGTGCCTGCTCCTTAATCTTCTCATCCAGCCCTTCCCTCTCTTCCTTGGTCGGCTCCCTATTTAAAAGGGAGAAGATATCTACATACTCGCCCCTCCAAATCTTTTCCTTGGTAGACTGGGCCAAATGGTCCCCCAAGGGCAAGGAATACCCTGCTGTTGGCAAAGCCGACACCGGCACTGAGGGAACTACGGGCAAAGGAAAATGAGCCTGAGCCAGCCCGGGGATCCCCAACACATTTCCAGCACATTGGGGGCACCACCCCGACTCAGGCCCTGTGTCACGGGCAAAGTCGCTGGGTGGGCCGGGGGCCATTGGGCCGCCGGGCCACCCGAGCGAGGCCAAGGCCATTGAACAGCCCCCCCCCAAGGAAGTCAGTTGTGTGGATGCATTAGCTTGGACTGCATACTCACCCGCTGCACCCCCGCGGGCCGCCCCCACCGGGGGTTCCGGCCCGCTGGGGGCGTCAGAGCTCACGACCGAAGCTGAGCTCGTCGACGGAGCCAGACCAGCACCAGACTGCTGCACCTGTGGGGTGGGGAGCTGCGAGGCAGTGGCCGCCACCGGCCCACACATCTCAGGCGGCTCAACCCGACCCATCACCGGCCGTTGTTCGGCGGCCAAAGGAGGAACCTGGAAACCTAGAGGTACCCCTACTTGGTTGGCCCTCGCCAAGGACGCTTCAAGGGCCGCAACCCGTGCAAGAAGGGCCTCCACGTCGACATAGGGCCCGGCCCCGACAGGGGGCAATTGGGCAACCGGCCCAAAATTCACGGGTACCTGACCAGGTCCCTGAGCCCCAGGGGCCAGATAAGGCCAAGAGCCCATGCTCAGCCCCTGGGGGGTCGTAGGAACGCCCTGCAAGGGCAAGGAACCCAACCACCCTCCGTGGCTCGCACCCCCCATGGGGAACTGCGCACCCGGGCAAGAAGGCCCTACCGGACGAACCATGGCAGGAGCCGTGGTCGTCGTTTGCGGGCCAAGGGCCGAGGCCCCGTCCGGGGCTGCGGGTATGCTCCGCGCGTCAGGCCAAGGAGCTACCGATCCCACCCCACCGTTCCCGGTGGGATCCGCTAGAGGTGGCTGCGGAACGGGCGCAGTCGCGGTCCTCCGACCCGGCTGACGCCTCCGCGCCAATCGAGCCATGTTCGCGGCTGCCTTCTTCTTCGAGGGCATGGCCAATGCAGCTAAGAATCTAAATAAAAGAGAAAGCTGCCCGAAAAGGCTTCCCTCAAGAAAACACGATCGACGGAGGTAAGGAGGAAAAACTTCTCCGCTCCGTCGGTTCGCCAAAATGGCAGCACGGCTGCCTCGTGGCCAGCCCTTTTATTAGGGTGCTGGCCACGCCCCTAACTACCCGGATGGTTTCGTCCGGGGGGGCCGCAAAGAGCGCGGCGGCCATTTTGGTGCCGCGCTTCCATTCTTTCACCTCCCTCTATTGCATGATCCACAAATGGCTTCCAAATATTCCAGAATCTATTTTCTTTCAGATTACCCCTTTTTTCTTTTATTCCCCAAGTCAATTTATAATTCAATGCTAAATTCCACATTTCTTTATACCATTCTTCAGTCGATATAATTACATCATTTTTCCAATTTCTAGCAATACATTATCTAGCCATTGTAAGCATTATTTCTAATAATTCTCTCTCATCCTTATATGAACAAATACATTCCACATTTGTCAGCATGGTGGTACCCGGCCCCAATTTGATTCTTTTACCCATTATCTCACCCATTTCTTTTTCAATTATTTTCCAAAAATCCTTTACCACAGTGCAACTCCACCACATGTGTTCATAAGTTCCTATTGTATCTTTACATCTCCAACACAATTTGTCCTTTTTATTGTCAATTTGATGTAACCTCACTGGGGTCAGGTACCACCTCCATAACATTTTACAATTATGTTCCTTAATTCTAACCGACATAGTTCTCATTATCCTCTTTTTTCCATTTATTTTTCCATATGTCATTATCTATCTTTATTTTCAAATCATCTTCCCAAATTAATTTCAAATCCTCTTGTGGATCACCCTTCCTATTCAACAATGTATTCAATTTGCTGACTAAACCCTTAGTATTTTTAACTCCCTTCCTAATTTTTAGAACCAGATCCTCAAATTCCATCTTTTCCCTTTCCAAATCATATTCCCTCATATATTTATTATTCTATTTATTGATTTTCAATATCTGAAACCAGTTCATATTTAGTTGTTCAAACAATTTTGTCCTAACATTGATATCCCTGCAAGCTCTTAACCAATCTTTCAAAAAAAAAAATCATTCTTATCCAGAATTTCTTTTACTACATTATCAACCTTAATCGGGAAACCCACCATATCTGACAATTCCATAACTGGAGAGAAATTTGGGACTAAATCCTTCTTTACTTTCTTCCATATACTCATTAATCCTTTCATCATAGTATTTTTAATTTCAACTTTTCCAAATTTATCCCCCAAAAAGACCATTTTACCTATATGTCTATATTCCTTCATCTCATTTTCCTCGCAAATCACCTTTTCTCTTGCCAAGATCTTCACAACACTCTTAACTTGAAAGGCTCGATAATATCCCCTCAAGTTTGGGATTCCCAAACCACCTTCCTTCTGAGGCAAATACCATAGTCTTTTAGACAACCTAGACCTCTTTCCAACATTACAAAAATTGTTAATCATTTTTTGAAACTCATTAATATCCTTATCCTTCAATTGAATTGGTAATGCATCAAATAAGAAGTTAATTCTAGGTAACAACATCATTTTAGTAAGTGCTATTCTCCCGAACCATGACAGTTTCAGTTTTTGAAAAGTTTGTATTCTATTTTTAATTTCCATTTTCAAACTGTCATAATTCAATCTTTTAAATTATTCCAATTTATTAGATATAACTATTCCCAAATATTTCAACTTATCTTTAATTTGAATATTACCTATTCCCATTATCTTTTTCCGGTCTTCTTCTCCTATATTACAAAGCATCATTTCCGATTTATCCCATCTTCAGACCCGTAATATCTTCAAAATCCTTTAATTGATCCCTAATTCTATCCATTACCCTCTCAGGATGTTTTACTATTATCATGGTGTCATCTGCGTACATACTTATTTTATTTTCCAAAATTCCCTCTATTTTTCTATCCTCTCATAGCTTTTGCTAACATCTCCATTGCCATGATAAACAAAATTGGTGATAGAGGACAACCCTGTTTCGTCCCCGCCTCCAGTTTTATCTCTTCAGTAACCTCATTGTTTACTTTAACAGTAGCTATTCCTTGATGATATAGTTGATCAATCGCTCTTCTAAATTTGTCACCAAATCCATAACATTTAATTATTTCTTTAATTGAGATCCACTGTAACGATTCAAATGCTTTCAAAATGTCCAATGATATTAAACCCACTTTTTCTTTTGTTTGACTCACAATGTCTATCAAATCTACTGATCTTCTAGTCAAATCTGCCATGTGTCACCCATTCAAAAAACCCACTTGATCTACATTTATATAATTACCCATAAAATTGTTTAAACGGTTAGCTAATATTGCTGTGAAAATCTTGGCATCTTGGTTTATCAATGAGATTGGTCTATAAGATTCTATTTTTTCTAAATTCTTTCCAGGTTTTGGCAATAGAACAATTGTGGTCCTATACCATGAAGTCGGAATCTGGCCACCATCTAATACATTATTGTATAATTTTACCAACTTTGGTGCAACTATATCTTTAAATTCCTTATAAAAGTCAGCAGGCAATCCATCTTCACCAGGGGCTTTCCCCAACTTTAAACCTGCAATTACATCTCTTACTTCCTTTTCAGACACTTGATCTTCCATTCTATCTTTGTGTTCCTGTTTTATTCCACCAACTATTTGCTTCTCTAATTGCTTTTTAAGCTTTTCCTCATCTATTTCTTTTCTTGCATATAAGGCTTGACAAAATTCCTTCACAATCCTACATTTATCCTTAGTCTTATTGCATCTTACCCCTTGTTTATCTATCAGAACCCCAATTTCCCTTTTTCCCCTCTTGTCTTTCGCTGCTTTTGCTAGTAATTTTGAATTTTTATTACTATATTCAAAATACTCTCTTTTTAAATAGACCAAGTCTCTTTTTACCTTTTCTATATCTTTACCTACCATTTCAATCTTCAGTCTTTGTAAATTTGCGAAAACCTTATTATCCTTCATCTTTGCATACTCCTCCTGTAGTTGCTTTATCTCCTTTTCAGCTTTATCTTGTGCTAACTTATGCCTTTTGTATCTATTACTTGCCATCCTAATGCATTCCCCTCTAAAGACCGACTTCATGGCATTTCAGACCATATTAAAATTTACCTCATCATTATCATTCAGTTGCCAAATTTCCTTCCAATTCTCCATAATTTGAACCTTACTCTTTTGATCTTTAAATAAATTGACATCATATTTCCAACTTCTTTTCGTTCTACTATCATTCTGTATTCTTAATTCCAAAATTACTTTAGCATGGTCAGACTCCTTAAAAATTCCAGTTTCCATCTCTTCCAGATTTTTGACCATATTTTCAGTTACAAATACATAATCTATTCTAGAGTATGAGTTATGGACATGTGAGAAATAAAAATATACCCTTTCTGACCCCTTAAGTTCTCTCCAAGAATCCTTCAAACCTAATACCGCCATCCAATTATCCAAAATCTGTCCCTTAATTCCTTTTCCGCATCTTGATACATTGGTACAATCCAAATTTGATTTTACTAAATTAAAATCTCCGGCCACAATCATCCTTGTTGTTTGTTCTATTACCAAAAAAAAATCAGATTGATGTTCATTTGGGGTATATATATTTACCAGAGTTACTTCATCATCATCTATTTTCCCTTTTACTATCAAATATCTACCTTCTGGATCCGCAATTGAATTTATCTCGAACCCCAACCTAGTCGAAATTAAGATTGCGACCCCTCTAGCCTTTGATGTGCCATATGATTTCTCATAATGCTGCATCCATCCTAAAAAAAAAATGTTTGCATCTTGGGATTTTTGGTGGGTTTCCTGCAAAAAAAATTATATCCAGCCTATCTTTCCTCAGAGCTGATTCTAATCTCCTCCTCTTAATCAAAGATCCTGTACCTTTTACATTCCACGTTAACACTTTAATAGTTCTCATGTTTTATTACTTTACCCCCATTTCCACTACTTCCAAGTCTTCCAATTGGCGTGCTACCCATTAACGTACAACAATCAAAACAACAACAAAAGAAAGCAAAACAAAAAACATTCATTACTACCTTCCCCACTTTCCTCAACAAAAAGTCACCTTTGTCTTCCAAAGGGGGAAGGGGGGAACATGCAAGACGTGCGTGATAGTTACCGCTCTAGCGCACCATCCAAATTTCTTAGTTAGATGATTTAATCCTTTGAGCTATTACTCATACCTTCCTCCACTACAATCAATTGACAGCTCGCCCTCTCCTAAATCCAGTTGTTCTCCCCCCGCAGCACCACCTTCCTCCGCTCCACTATATTCTCTTCTTATACCTCCTGACTCCAACAGATCTTTCCTTAATTCCAACCATTCATTTGAGCCCACCTTGACCAGATCAATTAAACTCAAAAATTCCAGTGCATCCATCTCTATATCAATCACCTGCATTTTTTATCGTGAAAGAATCTTAACTGTTGAGGAAATCGCCTATTTTATCCCTTTTTTCATCAAAAATTTTGTGACAGGTTTCATCTTATATCTCCAACCACGTTCATTCATCGAAATGTCATTATATACCTCCACATCACTCCCATCAATTTTCAGAGCGCCAGAACCAGCTTGTTTTTAAAAAGCCATTACCCTCAACTTACCCCCCCCCCCAATTTGCAAATTTTACCAAAACATTTCTTTGAAGAACTTTCCCCTTTCTTGGTCCCACTCTGAAGCACTTACAATGTCTTCATTAACGAAATATTTACCCATTTTCAGACTATTTAGCCAATCAACTATTCTATCCTTTAAGCTGTCTGGCATTCTTAGTACCATATGGCAAATCACAATATTTTGTTTTCTCATCATTTCTTCCATAACATCTATCCTTTTTTCATGCACATCCACCTTCTTCTTAGTCTCCTTCACTCCCTCTTGAACCTCTTTTATTTTCCCTTGCATCCCTTTAATTTCACCTTGCATTGACTTAACACTTCCGTCAACTTTTTGAAGACTCGAATCCACTTTTTTAGTAAAATCAAAAAACATTGAGGCCAATTTATCCTGTCTCCCCAAAATTTCACTTTTATCCTTCACCCTTGCCTCTTCCATGCCATCAAATTTCTGAAACAATTTACCAAATTCAGCCATTATTTGAGCCCGGTCAAATGCTGTTGGTTCAGGAGATGATGATGCTGATGATGTAGATGGTGTTGCCTCTGCAGCTGCTGGCTTATCTTTCTTCTTAGATTTCACCACTGGCTCCTCCTCTTTTCCTTTTCCCCTTGCAATCTTATCCATGGTGATGTCACATAAAAGTTTCAATGCTGCAACACTTTTAGCTCTCCGAGGCCTCTCTCCTTGATACTGATCCAGTGCTTAAACACTCCAAACCCCCCTTCTGTTAAGACTTTAGAATTCACTCTAAACAAGCCCCCCCAAAAAAGCTTGATAAATTAGTCAAACTGGGTGTTTTATATCCAAAACTCCAAATCAAAACTCCAACCAAATCCGTTAATCTCCCTTCTGAGCTGGGCTGCTGAAAAATGTTTATAACAATGTATCCAAGGTATATCCAAAGTGTATCTAAAAGTGCAACAAAAACTACCAGTAGCTTTTCTTCCCAGGAATTAGACAGAGGAACAAAAAAACAAAAAGAGCTTAACTGTATCCCCAAAATTTTGCAAAAAAGGAGAAGAAAGAAAGAAAAATTATAAATTATAAATCCGAAACACAACGATGATTCTTGATCCAGGTCTCGCCTCCAATTTTCCCAATTGATCAAAAACTCCACTGCAAACACTCCGTTCTTTATGCCTTCTTACTTCTACTCCAGCCTCAAATCTCCAAATACCTTCCAGCCGCTTCTCAAACTCCGCCACCACTACTTCTCCACTTTCCACTCTCAGCCTTTAACTTTCATTCTTGTTCTTGTTCTCCCTCACCGCCATTACTCCTTCCAGCCTTCCGTTCCCTTCAAAATATCCCTTCTCTTTCCTTCTCACTTACTGCGACCATCCAAGCAACTCCAAAGTCTCCAAGACCTCGTTCGCCACCGCCGAGTATTCTCTTTGTTTTTCTTCTTCCTTCTCCCACCTCAATGCGGATTCTGAAGCCAATTACTCTTTAAAATCCACCGGAGGCCCATCCGACCCGAGCCGCGCGGTCAGCACAGCCTGCACCACGTTTCCCACACTGCCCACTCCTCGAACTCCGTCTTCAACAAAACAAATCAAACTTTTCCCAGTTTCTAGGCTCCGGATAATCGCTTTCAGTCAAGTTAGCTCCAATTTTAATGCATTTATCACTTTTAAAAACCCTTTCTCGGCATGAGCAAGAAAAAGTTCGTGCTAACCAGGCACCATCTTAGCCATGCTCCCATAATCAACTTTCTAGGAGTCTTGAAATCTATGGCTATGTAAGTCACAGAATATTTTACAAAGTAAAAAAAAAATCAGCAGCTGATTATACCTTCAAGTATTGTGAGATTTGTTCTATTTAAAAAATGGGTCGATTCAAATATTTATTTATTTAATTTCAATTTTTATGCCGCTCACTCAGGTAAAAACCCGACTCAGGGTGGCGTAGAACAATTAAAAACATATAAAAACATGTTAAAACCCCATCATCCACCCATCTATCTACCCTCTTACTCCCACCCCATTTAAAACTAAAAACTAAAAGCTAAAAGGGAGGGGAGAATGTAAAAACACAGAAGGAGGGCACAAACTGGACTCGAGCTGGGGGTGAGCCAGCAGGCTGGGGCCGTATTCCCATTAGGGCCCCACACCTGCCCTGCCAGCCAGGTCTTCCAACCTTTTCTGAAAGGCAGCAATTCTGTCTGTAGCCTCAATTCTGTTGGCAGGAGGTCCCATAGGGCTGGAGTGGACACAGAGAAGGCCCTCCTCCGTGTGCCAGAGAGGCGAGCCCCTCTAGCTTAAGGCCCCTCCAGTCCTCTCTGGTTGCACGGGCAGACACTCTTGGGATGATGCGGTCTCTCAGGTATCCTGGCCCACTGCCATATAGGGCTTTAAAGGTCAAAACCGGCACCTTGAATTGCACCCAGAGGCAAACTGGCAACAAGTGCAGCTCCTGGAGTAGTAGGAAGGCATGGGCATAATGTCCACACCCCATTACCACCCAGGCAGCCGCATTCTGACCAGCTGTAGCCTCCGAATGGTCATCAAGGGCAGCCCCATGTAGAGTGCATTGCAGTAATCTAGTCTGGAGGTGACCAGAGCATGAGGGATCATGAGCAACATACTGCCTTTGAGCAGTATCCCTCAACATAATCTTTTAGTTCTATAAATTTGTGTTTAATTTAAGGTATATGAGATCTCCTTGTTATATTTAACTATTGTTACATATCTTCCTTTAAATCTTTATTGGAAGAACATTGGAAAACCAACAACATAATATAGTACAGAACTTTCACTAGAAATGCACAATCTGTTCTAGTAATCAAGCCATTGTAAAGGTTTCCCTTGCTCGAAAACCAGTTGTATCCGACTCTAGGATTCAGTGCTCATCTCTGTTTCAAAGCCGAAGAGCCAGCGCTGTCTCCTTCTGCAGACATTTCCATGGTCATGTGGCAGGCATGACTAGATACCGGAGTGCATGGAACGCTGTTACTTTCCCACCGAAGTGATCCCTATTTATCTACTTGCAATGTCTTGCTTTCAAATTGCTAGGTTGGCAGGAACTGGGACAAAGACAGGAGCTCATTCCGTCCTGCATTACTCGGGAATCAAACTGCTTACCTTCTACCTCCCAGTTAGAGTCTTAGCCACTTGAGGCACTACAGACCCTTTTAGCATACTAGATATATTGGTATTATTATCCATGAAACAACAATCTGGTTCATAAGCCAGGAACTAATTATCCTTTTGGGAGACTGCTCCTCAAGTAGAGGTAAACTGGGCCATGACATTAACTGCTGATACAACAGAAGAATAGCTAGTTTGAACAATTTGTTATTTTAAAACACTGAATTGCTAAATTGTTTAACATCCCAGACAGCCCTTGTACAGAGGTAGCTTTTATCTCAGGCTGGCTGGGTCTAGATATTTGTAGGGAAGTAAGGATGAGGTCAGTAAAGTCTACCACTCTCTGGAAGGACTTGAATTTATCTTAAAACACATTACCACATTGAGGGGCTGCATGCATTCTGCTCTTTGTTTAAACAACCAATAATCATTCAGATCCTAGTGTAACTATTTTTAGTTTTGGCATAAGTACAGTAGCATTATGTTATAATGGTACCTGAACGTAGAGATAAATTACTCCAGAAATTTATGTTTCAGAAAACAGTGGGGTTTTCCAGCTGCCTTCGTCGGGTTTCTTTGTACTTCTGCTGTTGGAAATCCTGGGCATGCCCAAACTTCTGTTTTCTTTTTGTAATTTGTACATTTTTGTTCTGGAGAGACTTATACTTGCTTTTCCTTGTTCTGTTTCCTTTCTTGATAATCTTAATACCATATACTTAAATACTTTTCTGATGTGGTGGCACCCAAGTTACCAGCTTTTAGTTTTCCTTGTTCTACCTTGACAGAACCATGTTCTCACAAGAGTATTTAACAGAGGCTCCTCTTGCTATCAGTCAACTAAGAGTGCTTGCTGACAACAGTTTACCCTGAGAAGGAAGATCTGACCATCCCTAGAGGACCATCTATCCTTTCTTCACAGTTCCAGGAGGCAACAAAGTCAGCAGGAAACCCAGGCAAAGAAAAGTCAGAATTGGAAGGGAGAGGAGATGAAGAATATCTGAAGCATGGGGAGTGCTCAAGTGGAATGGAAGGAGTAAAGCTGGGAGTAAGAGATGAGAAGAAGGAAGAAGAAGGGGGATCTTGGACAGAAGTCTGGAAAGAGTTGTAATCAGTCTTCCTACCCTGACAAAGGCACTAATGCCCTGTGGGTGAGCCTGACCTAGGGATGAAAATGTGGGAGCAGGACATTAATCTTTGCCCTCCTGAAACCACTAGAACATTGACAAAGAAACCATATTCATCCACCTGGACCCACATCCACCTAATGGAGATGCTGGTGACACCATAACCAGCAACCACATCTCCTGCAATGTGCTTGGCTACTCAAAGCAACTCCACACAGCTGACGTGGTGTTTTTAAAAGATGAAACAATTGAATGTTAAGGACAATCATGGTTAGAAAAGAAACCAGTAAAAGAATGACCAGGTTGGCCAGTTCCCTATCCTTTACTCTGGGGCAGGGTCCAGCCTTACTTCTGGTGCCTTACTATGTGAGATAAAGCATGAGTTATTTGTTGTGTCATCACAACAGGTTGAATCTGTGGTGTGAAACTCTACTATTGGAAGGCTTTCCTGCTTCAGTTGACTTCCTGCAAAGCAAGGTAAATGCTTACTTGTTTCACTCTTGCAAGCAAGAACAAGGAACTAACATTTACATTTTTCATGCCATAAAAGGGTTAGGCTGCACTTGCTGTGTTGCTTTATCAAAAGGAAAGCACACTAGTTTTATGAGGAAACTGGATTGAACTAATTACACAGACTCTGGCAAGAAAAAAAAATAGTGGAGCTTGGAAACAAGGAATCTCAGAGGTTAAACATTTCCAGTTGAGTTATTTCACCGGCTTGAGACATCGCAAATCATCAAGAATGTGGAATTGAGAAATATTATTTATACTCCCTGCACAATATAAAACCTAAGTACAGTGGTACCTCACATAACAAACGCATCACATAGCGAAAAATTCGCACAACGAAGCGCTCGTTATGCAATGGTGATACCCTGCATAATGGAAAAAATTGTTATGCATGGGGCTCAGTAACCAGGGTATACCTGCTTAATGGGAACCCTGGTTAACAAACTTTTTTTTGTTATGAGGGGCATCTCCCATAGGGATCCGCATAATGGGAAAAAAACCTCACATAGCGAAGAGCTCCGTGTAATGGAGTTTTTTCGTTATGCGTGGTTCTTACGTGCCATGAAAAGGTTTTCTGCTTCTGACCAAGTTGAACACATAGGATCTAGAGTGCAGCAGGAAAAGTGAGGTCAAAGTACCTGAGAGAGTAGGGCAAGACTGCTCTGAGGCAATGCTCTACTTGTGTGAAGACAATCAAAGAAATTGGGAAAATATCTGCCTAGGGCTTTCTGGTAGTAGCCAGAGATATTCAATATTTACGTGTCATTCTAAGCAATGAAGACGCAGCCCAGCAGAAATTTATTCTCATTCTTGGCTCCAAATTGTAGTTTACATTCTATTAGGATATTTATCACAGTTAGTAAGCCAAGAAATATTAGGATTCATTCATAGTTTTATTTATGAGATAAAAAGGCTATAACAGCATCTACTGGTAGGGATTAATTCCCTCCACAGATGTAGATATCTGTTGTACTAACTCTTGACAGATTTTTTAAAAAATGGTTTTCATTGTGTACTGCCACATCAATCAAGTTTCTGGATGCTCCGCCTCTGCCAATCAGCTTATGTACATGAAACATAAATTTTCAAATGGGACTCAAACTGATAGTAAATCCAAGTTTAAAAGATACTGCCCCCCCCCTCTCTCTTTTCATGTCAGAGATTACTCTGGGTTGAAAGGATTTTTAGGGGATGTCCGAATGAGGCTCCTTTCATGTCCCCAAGTCCAGCTCTTGCCCCACGCATAACACCTGGTCTACTCATGAGATACTCTATTCCCATTCTTCTCCTATTAAATCTGATGTATGGCCTTCTGAACCAGCAGTCCAAACCACCTTTTGAGAGCCAAACTATGAATATCTATCTACTGACAGGCTTTTCATCTCATTATGGCAGCTGAATGGGCAACATGAATAGGTGCTAACCCACTCTTTGTAATTAATTTTGCTCAATAAATCCCGAGTAGCTGCTTTTCTATTGCACCTGAGATCACATTGCAGATATCTGACAGATACTGGAGTGCACAAAATAATTTCAGAAGGAGATCAGCCTGTGCTTTACAGAATACAGCAAAGTCTTTGACTGTGTGGATGATTAAAAAAACTATGTGAAATCCTGAAAGAAACACAGGTGCATTAGCACTTGATTGTACTGATGAGTCACCTGTATTGTGGAAAAGAAGCAACTGATAGGACAGAATTGTTTCCTGTGGCAAAAGTGACAAGCAAGTGTGTACTTTATATCCTCATTTCTTCAATATGTAACAGAATATATTATATGGAACACCAGACTAAATTCAGAAACTAGAGAGATGAAAATTGGTGAAAGAAAACATCAGTAATCTAAGATATGCAGATGACATCATCTTATTGGCGGAAAGCAGCGATGACTTGAAACAACTTATAAGGAAAGTGAAAAAAGAAGTGCCAAAGCAGACACAGTTGAACAATAAAATGACAAAAATCATTGCTTCAGAAGAATTACGCAACTCTAACACTGACAGTAAAGAAATTGAAATAGTGAAAGAATGTATATACAGTGGCATAATATGTTCCATGGGATTGCTCTTTAAGCGAGTTTGCTCTTTAAGCAAAACACCATTGTAAGTGACCAATTGTGACTTCGGGGGGGGGGGGTTGCGAACACTGATTTAGTTGTTAAGCAAATTTTTGGTTGGTTTTAGTTGTTAAGCGAGGTGACCATTCAGAGAAAATTCTGCTCTTTAAGCAGAATAGTCTCTAAACGAGGTGCTCTTTGTGTGAGGTTTTACTGTACCTTGGTTCAATCATCAATCCAAATACAAACTGCAGCCAGGAAATCAAAAGAAGACTGAGACTTGGAAGAGCAGCAATGGAGTACTGTAATTAGAAAAAAAATTATCAAGTGTAGGAATGTGTCATTGGCGACTATGATCAAGATAATCCACATCCTTGTATTCCTAATCACGCTGTACAGGCATGAAAACTGGACAGCAAAGAAAGCTGACAAGGAAAAAATCGATGTGTTTTAACTATGCTGCTGGAGGAGAGCTTTGCTGATACCCTGCGTTATCACAAAGATGATTAAATGGGACCCTGAGCAAATCAACACTGAAGTCTCTCTGGACATAAAAATGATGAAGTTGAGGTGGTCTTATTTAGGGCAGACTATAAGAAGGCAGGATTCTCTGGAAAAGATAATAATTCTGGGAAAGGTTGATAGCATCAGAAAAAGAAAGACCAAATGTGAGATTGATAGACTTCCCAAAGGAATCGACATACATGAATTTGCAAGAGCTAAGCAGAGATGTTGAGGACAAGACATTTTGGAAATCTCTCATTCATAGGGTTACTACAGGTCAGGATGGGGCGTGGGGGTGGCAGGACTTGACAACAAATAACAAAACTGTTTTTCTCTTTTAATTCAAAATAATTACAAGTTTTTTTCTAATCTAGGAGCATCCCTATTTTCAACTTTGATTTTTGTTTTCATTTAGACATTAGCCTTAGAAAAAAATTAAAGGCAAGATCTACTGTTTTAAAACGTTATCATTACAACTGCCTTGATCAATTATGTTGGTTGATTTGGGCAAATGCCTGTAAAAGGGGGCAACATGCTTCCTTAGAGCAAGACAGCTACCCTATGAAGAACAGACCAACTGGATTTTACAAATCTTCTTCAAGTCAACAAAATAACTTTCTTTGTAGCTACATCAATAGAAAAATCAAATAAGTGGTAAGTCGAGCTGTCAATTTGACCAGCCACAAAGGAGCACAGGTGTATGTTATAGATGCAAGAGATAAGCAGTTTGTAAGGACATAGGGTTGCAAAGGGTCGGAATCGACTGTGCGACTGAACAACGACGACAAAAAGTAATTGTAGGAGCACTGCCTATCATGAGAGAGTTAAATAATCCATTCTCTCTATATGCCTACCCCAATAAAATCTGTGCTTTTTCACCTCTCTTGTAAGAGAAATGAGCACAGGCCCCATTCAATCTTTATGGCAAGTTAGGATTCCTGGCTGATCATAATTTATTAATGAGCTATGTTTTGTTCTTCCTGCTCATGTGAGCAGATAAAAAAATTAAAAACCTAATTGTTTGTGTTACACTTGCATCTAGGATCCTGCCTGTTGTTCTGAAAGAAACCAGGTTCTAAAAATTAACTGCAAACCCTGGCTTGTTGCTAATTTCTGTATCTGTATTTCAGTACTGTATTCATCTGCTTCTGAAGTGAGAGACACAGATTATACATAGTATTGTACCACTCATTAATTATAAATCAGGACAAGACATTAATATTTTAAGTCTTCAAAGATTGTGAATACTTTTTACATTTTTGAACCACAATCAGGCGTACCCTGGGCAATGGCAACCTTGCCAGCTAATCTTTCTCACACCAGATCAAGCCAAAGGAACTGAAGAATGAATTCTCTAAAAAGGTCTTTATCAAGACCAACCTTAATAAATAAATAAATTTTGAGGGACGTTCTAGTAATAAGAGTACTGTACCTGTATCCTACTAACAGGTGTGTGCAGTAAATACAAATGTGACATACGTCTGGTCCAGGAAACACATAGGGGGATAGCAAGTTACAGACCCAAAGTGGCTGTAATTGAATTAGTGATTGAGAGACCACATGACCAGTATGGGATTGCAATTTTATTAGACCTGTAATCTGTATAGTATCAGTTGCATTGACAGAAATGAATAACACCGAAATTCTCATCATCCAAACCCCACAAAGGAAGCTACAGGTATAGGAAGCAGGTATCGAAGAGCAGAGCAGATAAAGCATTTTGATCCTCATACTGTGGAATGGCTTCTGCAACTAATGAATCAATGCATAGATGAATTTAAGATTTCTAAAAGTGGTATAGAGATGCAAGCAAGCAAGTAAGTAAGCATACATGCATGCATGCATCTGTTCTTGGTCACTGTCAGAGGTAACTTTAAATATCTGTAGCCACAGTATCATGCCTGGTTGAAAGGTCATCCTTGCTTGAAAGCCAGTTGTATCTGACTCTAGAGCTCAGTGCTCATCTCTGTTTATAGCCGAAAAGCCAGCACTGTCTTGTTTAGCTTAGGGCCAACCTTATGAATTGAAGCCTAGTCCTTAGAAGAATCTTGTGCAGAATTAAATACAGTACCTTTAAATTAAATGGATTTAATCTTTAGAAAGCACATTTAGAATTGCAGTTCCAGTGAAATCGTGGGATTAGTATGTAAAGTTTTTAGAAAACTACACACAGTTACAAAATCCAATGTTAATTACTATGTATTATATTCTTCCATCTACACCAGCAAAATAAATGTTACAAAATGTTGAAGCTGGCAAATGAAATGATTTAATTAAAACTAGCATCATCCATGATATTTAGTAAGTATGGTGAGAAGAAATTATCATCTATCATGTAATTTTTATGTAAACATATTACCAAACCATAATGTGTTTGCATAGCTGAAATATATTTGTACTGCAATGTGTTCCCTGGTTTTTAGATACATTTGCCAATTTGAGCAAATATTTATAGTTATTAGCTAGTGTTGAACCAATCATCTCAACCCCACATGAAATGAGAGAATTTTAAAAATGTGTAAATACATTTCATAAAGTCAATACTGTTTGAATTTCTAACATTACAGCATATATTCTTTAGCCTTCAGTTTTTTGATCATTTCAAGAGAAAGCAATAAATTATAATGGTAAATCTTAGGCGTACATTTATCTATATCTTGAAAACAGATTAAGGTAAAGTAAGGTAGTTAATATAATTAGTACAGAGTGTACAATCTGTTTTATAAGAGTGGATTGACAATTCTGCTCTGATTTTATAGTGAGTATAAATCTCCACAAAGTGTTCAAGAAAAATGTCCAGAAAATAATTGCTTATTGCAGCTTGTTGTTGTTGTGACACACATACTGTAATCTGAGCTCTCTGTGTTACATATTCTCAACACAATGTTCTCCAGAAATACTGTGTCAAATGCAGTTGCTGTCTTCAGCCACTAAGACCTGTGACTCAATTCCTGCTCACTGGGAAGAGCAGAAATGTCCTATATCTCAAAGGGTGTTTCCCTATACTACTACAAAGAAAACAGTGAGTATTCACTGCCTATTAGACTCTTCAAAACAATGATCTATGGACATTTAATAATACACACACACACACACATCTCCCCACCCCCCAGATCAAAATATGTTTGGAAGGCTATTTCAATAAATTACACCTGTTCTAGGAATCAGCTTTCAAAATGATTTTATCAACTATGTCCAAATTCATTGAGATGCAAACAAAGGTTAAACATTTCCTCTGTTATGTGCCTCAGCAGCTCATCTAAAATATGGAGATAATACTGTCCAATTTTACATAATAATAATAATAATAATAATAATAATAATAATAATAATAATAATAATAATAATAATAATAATAATAATAATGTTTGTTCAGTCTTTAGATTTGTAAAAGGAAGGATGTTCAGATTTTCCCCCTATTCTCTCTGCACACTCTAAAGCCTTTTAAGGAGATCTAAACCATATGAGCTGTGTCACAGGAGGCTACATGGAGAACAAGAAGATACTTCAAATCAAGGGTAAGCACCCTGCATTAATAAAGCTTACACATGCCAGGCACTGATATTTTAAGAATGGAGTGGGTACTCCCGAGAGAGAGAGCATTAATTCCATATGGATGAGACATAATAAAAGATAATAAAATCCACCTATCTGCAGTAAAGCTTTTTTTTAAAAAATAACAAAAGGTTTATCGTAAATGATTTAACAGCAAGGAACAAAAACTATTTCATTCATATGATCTCCAGTAATTAAAAACACTTTATTTCTGGGGTTGTTTCAAATATTGTCTGTTGGAATTAATTTACAACAAATAACTTGAAGATTATAATTATGCTGGCTTTCATAATGTAGCCACATAGCCCAGTTTTATGATGTTTCAGCAAAGCAAAGCAAGTTTAATGCCACCCTTAGTGGTGGTTGTACCAAAAGGGTGTGGTATAAATTCAAATAAATAAATAAAATTTATTTCCTGAAAAGATGCACGGTCTTAGTTTAGCTGTAATCAGTCATAACTCTTTCAGACAAACAACAGGCAAGCAAGCACCTGCTCTTGCTCTTCTGCTTCATCATCATTTTTGGCACATAGAAAAAGACAACATTTATACAATAGTTCTCAGGTCCCTGATTTTCACAATTATACTTATGTGATGAAAATACTTCCAGAGAGGAGAGGCTTTTGTCAATTATCATTTGATATTTGATTTCAAAGTAGAATTAGATTTGAATATGGAACGATAAATATTTGGTGTAATTCTCATGTAGCAGTAATCTATCATCAACTGTCTCTGCAACTGCCCATTGAAAACTTGCTATAGTACTTTTCTCCACTAGATACATATTTTGTAGAAGTAATTCTGTTTTCCCTTTGAGATACTGTAAATAGGTTTGGGCCTTTTGTGTTTTCATGAGAGACCTCGAACAGGAAAGAGGCTCTGTTTTCCATTCTGAATTCTTCTGTTAATTGCTGAAAGAGACCCTCTAAATTCTAAACCCTGAACAATTTGTTTTAATGAAAGAGGAGTTCATGAACAATTTGTGTTTTTTCATGTTTTGCTTCTGTCAAAATTGCACTGAAATTTTTTAATCTAATAGCATTGTGGTTGTGCTGTCTGCAGTCCAAAAGAATATTCAGGAGGGAAGAGCAGGAATTTTTCATCTGTAAAAGAGTCTGGACTGGCTGCAACCCAGCACAGAGCACAAGGGAACATTTAGAGCATTTTCACCCAAAGAACAAGTTTATTTGGGGCTGTATGGGCCCAGGCCCAGGCCCAGACTGGCCAGGTTATCAGCTATGGCAATAGAGTAGACCATACTGCCAGCAACTCAACACTGATCATCTGGCAGCAGTTAACTAACCTGACAACCCTGAGAATTATTGGCCTTGAGTGGCAAAGTTCACAGGAAGGGTGATGGTCCCCAAGTGGATTAAATCCAATTTGAATCCATCTTGATGGAGGGCAGCAGCTTCATCAATATTGGCCTGGGGCTGAGGAGGATTTTGTGTGCCAAAAGGACTCAGAACTAGAAAAGGACTCATGGAACTGGATCAGTGTCACACTGCGATGTGGAAGGCAAATGGAAGGTCACTGCATTATATTGCTCCCAGGATAATCTTCATGGCTGATCACCATGTAGATTGCCATTATTCGGAATCGGATATGGCACAAGAAAAAGATGGGCCCAGGACTGCTAAGGGAGGGCACATGTAACCCATGGCTCCCATGAATTATATTTCCCTAGTACTGTTGACTAAATGTCCCCATGCAGCTGAAAACTCTGAAAGATTTTCAGTACACTGATCTTCTAAGAATTATACAGCTGAAGCTTCATAGCAAATATGAATCAATGGAATGAATGAAATAATTTGAGGTTGCAGCTTTGGGATTTGTAAATAACAAGACAGACATTTGGACCAATTTAAGACCTTAGCAACATAAACAGCAAGCTATATTTATCCTGCCTCCGCAGCGGCTCAAAAGGCTACGGCGGCGGCAGGACTTTGCCGCTGTCCTCAGACTCCTGTGGCCAGGGTGGAGAGTCTGCCATGGCAATGGGTGCCAGGACCATCCCACCACTGGTGCCCTGGGCCCTGCCCCTGGCTGGGGCTCAAAAGGCCGCTGCGGCAGCAGGACTTCAGCACTGCCCTTGGACTCCTGAGGCCAAGGTGGAGAGGCCGTGGTGGCAACGGGCACCAGGGCCATCCCACATTTTATTTATTCACATTTCTACCGCCACCCCCTCGCTGAGGCGACTCCGGGTGGCTTACACATAAAACATGACAAATAAACACTCTACAAAAACATTAAAATAAAAAGCATTAAAATATTAAATTGTTTAACATTTTAAAAGTTCAAAATGTTTAAAATGCCCTCCCCAATGTCATATCATCAGATTTCTAAAACCAACACTAAAACTAACACTGAACACTAAAACTGACAGCCCAGACGATAGCCAGCTCAGAGTGGCTATCTCCCCAGCTGCCCCCAACACCCATTGAGCCAGCCAGGTTTTAAGGTTTTTGCAAAACACACACAGTGGGAATTTCCAGATAGTATTTGCTCTTAACTTTGAAAACTCTACAGCATGTGATGGGCTGATTGATTTTAATCTGGAGCATCTGTATCTAATTCTTCAGCTAAAAGGTTCATCAGACCTGCTTTTGTTTTTCAGAAAAATGCAGTAAATTTAACTCTGTGGGTTTGGAAGAAATCAGACCCCAGATCTTACCATTCCTGGGGAAAGTCCTGTGACCTTCACTTCTTTGAGAACAGGACTCTTATGTCAGAAGAGGTGGATCTCGGGTGGATCAGAGTCATGATATGGACAAATGAAAAAGGAAGGTAAGAATGCATGGTACCCAAAGTACTCCTAGCCTATGATTATAACCACAAATAGAGGTCTTCAATAAATATTTCCCCCATAGCTTTCAAAACAAGTTACCAAAAGAAAAAAGTCTGCCTGGATGGAAAGATAAGATTGCTCATCCCTTGCCTCTGCTGTGATAGCAGAAATCCAGCAGTGATTGTCATGACAGGATTGCTGAGTCCAAGTCAATGAAACAGAGAGCAGCATAAAACATATGTTAAATTAGAAATATTTTTAATTGGTAAAAGTAGTGTAAAACAGATGGCCTCCGCAAATACACAAGCAATGCTCCATTGATCCTAAATTTCTATTCCAGCATGAATCTGTTGTACCTTAAAACAGTGTGATTACATTATCTGCCACTCTTCTCCCAGATTCATTTGATGTGATCTGATCCCTTGGCTGTTAAATAAGGTTCCCAACATTTTCCTGCCAGGGGCCAGTTCCCTCTGCCACACTCAGATGTAGGGGCCGAAGGTGTGGCTGTGCCCACTACTTGCATTTTCGTCGTCATCATTGTCATTGGCGGTGGTGGTGGTGGGAATCATGCCATTTTAGCGGATTCTTGGGCAGGCTCCACCGCTTCCCAGAGTGGTGGGAGGCTTTTCGGAGTATGGTTGCTCCAGTTTGGGATTCTTTCCGTCGCTTCTCAGCAATGCTTTGGCAGCTAGAGTGCAACCATGGCCTACTTCCTGGTTCCATGCTGGAATTCCAGGTGCTGATGTAAGTTCTGCCCAGCACTGTAAGTCGGCCACGGTTGCACTCCAGCTTCCAAAGCACAGCCAAGAAGCAACAGAAAAATCCCAAACTGCAGCAAACATGCTCCAAAAAGCCTCCCGCTGGCCTGGGAAGTGGTGGAGCCTGTCCAAAAACCCAGAAAAGCATTGCAATTTCCACTGCTGCCACCGCAGTGGCAAGTGACATATCACAACTTCCAGTGGTGGGGGCAGGTCTAGAGTTACAAATTCAGAATCTCCGGGGGGGAGGGGAGAAGAAGAAGGGGTTAACTAAGAGTCCCCTGGACAGCAAGGAGAACAAATTGGCCAATCTTAGAAGAAATCAACCATGACTGCTCCTTAGAAGTTCAAATAGTAAAGATGAAGCTACAGTACTTTGGACATCAAATGAGAAGAGAGGATTCACTTGAGAAAGCCTTGATGCTGGGAAAGGTGGAGGGCAAGAGAAGAAGGGGCCCCCAAAATGAGATGACTAGATGGTATTGTAGATGCAATGGGTGGGTTGAGGAGGATGGTGGAGGACAGAGGTGCCTCGAGGACAATGGTCCATAGGGTCGCAAAGGGTCGGAATCGACTGTGCGACTGAACAACAACAGCCAGCAAGAATGATGGATTTATGGAAGTCATAACAGAAAGTGACTTTTCCAAGATCTGAAAAAGAATGAAACAACATCATTCCTCATTAAGTTTTTCCATGCCAACCACTAGCTCAATATAGGAATATATTAAATAGGTAAAGGTAGAGGTAAAGGTCACCCTTCCTCGAACGCCAGTCGTATCCGAATCTAGAGTTCAGTGCTCATCTCTGTTTATAGCCAAAGAGCCAGCACTGTCTGCATCTGCAGACATTTCCGTGGTCATGTGGCAGGCATGCCTAGACATCAGAGTGCATGGAACACTGTTTATCTTCCCACCGAAGTGGTATCAATGTATCTACTTGAAATTTCTTGCTTTCAAACTGCTAGTTTGGCAGGAGGTGGGACAGAGATGGGAGCTCACTCCGCCATGCAGTACTAGGATCTTGAACTCCGACCTTCCAGTCTTCAAGTTCAGCATATTAACCACTAAGCCAGAACAGTCCCATTAGTGTGGTCTAGAAGTGGTGAAATTTAGGAGAAACATTGGTAGTCCTATTGCATTTTACTGCACCCACTGGGAAAGTATATGGGTGGAAGTCAATAAAGTGTGACAGGACATCTGTCTAGAGTAGATTCTGCAACAAGGGACCAGAACATGGTTGGATGAAAGACAGCATTTTTGAAAGGAATATGACTCACTGGAGTTAAATGATGCTATATAAATTATTAGAAAGGTATCTTCCACTGTTATGTTCATACCATGGAGTAGATTAGGACTGGGGAACATACAGAAAGCTCTAGCGAGTTTTTTGATAGGTAGAGAAACAGGTAAGGACTGCAGCGGTTGGTAAGGACTGCAGTGGCTCAAGTGGCTAAGACGCTGACTGGGAGGCAGAAGCTCAGCAGTTCGATTCCCGAGTACTGCAGGATGGAATGAGCTCCCGACTTTGTCCCAGCGTCTGCCAACCTAGCAGTTCGAAAGCAAGAAATTGCAAGTAGATAAATAGGGACCACTTCGGTGGGAAGGTAACAATGTTCCATGTGCTCCGGCATCTAGTCATGCCTGCCACATGACCACAGAAACGTCTGCAGAAGCAGACAGTGCTGGCACTTCGGCTTTGAAACAGAGATGAGCACTGCACCCTAGAGTCAGATACGACTGGCTTTCGAGCAAGGGAAACCTTTACCTTTAGCTAGAGAAACACTTAACTTTTGCAGAATCTATGCACTAAGACAGAAAATGGAAACTCTGTCAAGGATGAGAGAAAAAGAGAGAGACTTTAGCATCCAGTGAAAAGGTTTGGTCGAACCTGGAGAAGAAGAGTGCTGCAGCAATAGGAATGGAAAATGAGTTGCAACCAACAGGAATTCATCCTTTGATTGTCTGGTCAATCGAGGAATTCCTACCTGTATGTTTGAGTTGGCTTTGGCCAAGTGCGCGGTATAGAAATCAAAATAATAAATAAATATAGTCAGCAGATCTTGAGAACAGCTCCATGACAAGGGGCTCAGAATGATAAGGTGAACACTCAAAAGCTTTTGTAGAACCATATCAAGTCCTTCTACACTGATAATTTCATTATCCTGCCAAGAAACACACCAAAACAAGATATGCTGAGAGTCATGGTGAGTGGAACACAAAAGTAAGAACACCAGTAGAGAATTTATCCTAGAAATTAGATATGAAGCAAGAAAGTGATTCATAGAATTCTGTGAAGCCAATAGTTTCCTTATTGCAAGTACACACGTCGGGCAGTTCAATAAACAATGCTACATGTGGGCAACATTGGCCAAGCAATATAAAAAGCAAACAGACTAAGGGCACATCTTGATTAGTAATAAATATTGCATTTGTTTGTCCATTTGGAGAGAATGTCTTGGAATTCTGTACCTTACAAGGCATATGTGGAAAAAAGAGAAGAAGAAAAAGAACCCAGAAGAAGGCAGACACAGAGGAAGGTGGAGAGATAATATCAAAGAAATATTACAAGAATACCAGGCAAAACTGGTGGTGGCCGCTAGAAGCACCTGATGGGGTAAAAGAGGAAGCAAAGAAGAAGATTACATCTGTGTCAGTTGTCTCAGGTTTGAAATCAAGTCAAAGACCTAGAAATACACAACACACAGGTAGATGTGGTGACTACAGTTGGCAGCAGATTTCCCCTCCCCTTCAGAAAGGAAGCTGGCCACCTAACAACTGATTGCCGGTGGCACCAGCGAGATAAGTATAAATCAAAAAAGAGAAAGAACCTTACAGGGGAGAGTAGGTGAAAGAGAAAGGGGACTGTAGGAGGCTGCAGTGTTGGGGTGGGGGATGAGATCAGGCAAAGTTTCACCAAGCACATTAAAACCAACACAAACACGTGACCTTAACTCAATTTAAAAAATGAAACCTAATTCCCAAAGTAAATGAAAGCAGAAAATGGAGAAGCTCTCTTCACTCTGCCAAAAGAAGATCAAGGGGAAATTATGATAAGGCCATGAGCTATAAACATCAACAGTTAGATCAAAGCTGAAGAACACTAAAATATTCATAGCGCTAAAATATAATTGAAATAACATTAATTAATAACAAAAGGCAATTTAAAGTTAGAGTTATACTGTTAAACTGAAGTGACTACAAATCTAAATCTAAATCTTTTGTTTGTAGTCTATAGATTTAGATTTAGACTACAAACAAAAGTATCTGTGAACTCAAACCAGAAGAATGCAGAAATCCTATTCCTATACCAAAAAGAAAACACTTTGTGGATGACTGTTAAATGTCTTAAACTGATAATGACAGATGAGAAGCAAAAGCTAAAGATAATAAAAATAGAGAAAGAATCCAAAATATAATTTTTCAGTGATTTGCACATGGGGCAAATAAAAATGAAATAGAAGAAAGAGTTTAACACCAAGAAATATTTTCCAGGAGATCCAAGAAATCAAAGTTTTAAATCAAGATATACAGTAAGGATAAATTGTGTTGGAGATGTAAGAATACGATCGGAACATATGGACAGATGTGGTGGAGTTGTAGGGTGGTAAATGATTTTTGGAAAAGAATTGAAAAAGAGATTGGTGAAATATTGGGAAAGATAATCAAACTGGGGTCAGATACTACTATGTTAACAAATGTGGAATATATTAATTTAAACAAGGATGAGAAAGAGTTGTTAGAAATTATGCTTACAACGGGTAGACAATGTATAGCTAGAAATTGGAAAAACGTGGTAAATATTAAAATCGAAGAGTGGTATAAAGAAATGTGGAATTTAGCACTGAATGATAAATTGATTTGGGAGATAAGAGAAAAAAAGGGGTAATTTGAAAGAGAATAGATTTTGGAACATTTGGAAGCCGTTTGTGGATCGCTACCTTATGGGAAATGAAGGAAACAGACCTGTACCTGATCAAAGTGATTTTTGGAAGTAAAATAATGAGATATTCCAAATTCTCCAGGGCAATGTAGATAAACACGGGGTGTAATAATATGTGCAATTTTGTTTTTGTTGTTGTTTCCTATCCAAAATACTATAGAATTGCTTATTGAGAAATTTGGTTGGTAATTCTAGTTAATGTTAGAGAAGAATTGTTTAAGTTAAAACTAAGTGAATTTATTACTAATAGGAGTGTGTATTGCATATGAAGTACAGAGATAGATACAAAATTGTATTAGGATAGGTGTTGCTTAATTTGTATTTGTTTTTCATATTGTTTGTTTATTTTGTATTTTAGGTTATTAATGTATTAGGTATTGTTTTGTATTTGTTTGAAAAAATTAATAAAAATTTATAATTAAAAAAAATCAAGATATGCATGCCACTTATTTAACTTATATGTAGAGTGCATCATGTGTAATGCAGGGCTGGAAGAAGCACAGGCTGGAACTAAGATTGCCGGGAGAAATATCAACAACTTTAGATATGCAGATGATACTACCCTAATGGCAGAAAGTGAGGAAGACCTAAAGAGCCTCTTGATGAGAGTGAAAGAGGAGAGTGAAACAGCTGGCCTGAAACTCAACATTAAAAAAACCCCAAGATCATGGTATCCAGACCCATCACTCCATGGCAAATAGAAGGGGAAGAAACGGAAGCAGTGACAGACTTTACTTTGTTGAGTTCTAAGATCACTGCAAATGGTGATTGCAGCCAAGAAATTTTAAAAATGCTTACTTCTTGGGAGGCAAGCTATGAGAAACCTAGGCAGCATAATAAAAAGCAAGAGACATCACCTTGCCAACAAAATCCACATAGTTAAAGCAGTAGCAATGTATGGCCGTGTGAGATGGACCATAAGAAACGCTGAGCACAGAAATCCTATTCCTATACTCAAAAGAAAAGGCTTTAAACTATGGTGCTGGAGGAGACTCTTGAGAGTCCCCTGGACTGAGAGGAGATCAAATCAGTCAGTCCTGAAGGAAATCAACCCTGACTGCTTATCGGAGGGCCACAAACTGAAGCTGAAACTCAAGTACTTTGGCCACCAAATGAGAAGAGAGGACTCACTCAAGAAGGCTTTGATGCTAGGAAAGATTGAAGGCAAAAGGAGAAGGAGATGGCAGAGGATGAGGTTGCTGTATGGCATCGTTTAAGCTGCGGGCATAAATCTGGCCGGGCCGCAGAAGATGGCAGATGACAAAGGAGCCCGATGCGGAGTGGTCCATGGGGTCACAAAGGGTCGGACTCCACTGTGTAACTGAACAACAACAGAGGCATGCCAAAACATCAACAGTGAAATGTTTTGTCTGATCAAAATAAAATAGAGGAAAGATGGTGTGATCTCAAACACCTTCTCTACTGACATGTGCCACTGCCACTCTCAACCCCCTGCACTAAATCTAAGATTAGCATTTAATTTGTGAATAGGGACTGTTTCTTCCGAATTATCCCTATCACCAAGCTAGGCAAATGGCCAGTTCCCTTTTATCCTGCTGTTCACATACTGACACAGCTAAGGGTTGACTTCACACTATTTCCCCTCAAGATAAGATTGCTTCTGGTGAAACAGAAGCCTCACATAATACAAAAATTGTGAGTCTTGGCAATGAATATTGGAATATTTTTGATAAGTTAAAAATGACTTGGCCCCACACAATTATTATTTCTCAATTGTAATTATTGAGAAATAATAATGGTGTTCCATCAAGTTAATTCTGAGTTATGATGGCCCTTTCCAGGGTTTTCTATGCAGAGAGTACTGAGAAGTGGCTTACCATTCCCTTCGTCTGCAGGCAATGCTGAGTCTGTGCAGCTTTGCCATAACTATACAGGCTGGTTCTTTGGGCTGTACAGAGGAGAACTGGTCTCCCAATCTCAGGTTCAGAATCCAGACAACTAATTTTACTGAGTTATCCAGTTAGCTGAATAATGGCATGCATGTAACATAATGTATTTTGACTATTATCTCTGAAGAAAACAAATGGGCTTTGTTTATTGGAAACACAGACACACACAAGAACAAAAAGGTCCAGTATTAGGTCTCCTTTACTTGAAATAATAATAATAATAATAATAATAATAATAATAATAATAATAATAATAATAATAATAATAATAATAATAATAATAATAATAATAATAATAATAATAGGTTTATTTGTACCCCGCCTTATTCGCACCAGTGCGACTCAAGGCGGCAACCCAATATTACAAGATAGTAAGATACAAGATAACAATGGCAATACAGGTAATAACATAATACAATAATAGGCTACAATAACAAAAATGCATTCAAAACAATTTACAAATTACAAAAAAATAAATCAGAAAAAGTGCAACAATCCAAGGAGGGGGTGCGGAGCCCGAGGCTCGAACGCCCTTAAGCGGTCATGAAACAAGGACCGGGCTTGACGACCACGTCGGAGCCCAGCTCCAAGTCCTCAGCCGTATTGGCAGAACAAGTCCACCAGTCTTAAACAAGGTGGCGGCAGCCAGCTTTAAGTCCTTGCCACCATGGAGCAAGATGGTATCGCTCCCCCACGGCAAAAGCCAGTTGTATCCGACTCTAGGGGGTGGCGTTCATCTCCATTTACAGTCAAAGAGCCAGCACTGTCTGCATCTGCAGATGTTTGCATTGTCATGTGGCAGGCATGACTAGAAACCAGAGTGCATGGAATGCTGTTTACCTTTTCCACCAAAGAGGTACCTGTTTATATACCTGCATTTTCTTGCTTTCAAACTGCTAGGTTGGCAGGAGCTGGGGCAGCTCACTCCGTCTCTCAGCACTTGGATCTTGAACTGCTGACCTGCCAATCATCAAGCTCAGCGTTTTAAGCACTACAAGTTGTCAAATTCTTTAGCATACAATAATAAGCCCTTTTACTATCTTTTTTTTACACTTTAAACACATCAGATAGATATAGGTGATAGATAGTGATAGAAATGCTCATTTTGAAACAAGTTTTCATCAAGAACACAGTCTTTGTTACAACTACATAAAAAGACACCAATCTCAACTCTAATAGCACAACTCTAATTGTAATCAAATCAAATCTCTACTTCACAGCCTGCTAATCTTTCTCACACTATGTCAGGCAAACGGAATTGCAGAATGAACTCACCAAAAGGTGCCTTCGTTTTGGCAGTTTCACGTCTGGCATAGACACGGAAGAAGAAGAAGAAGCTCTTACTCATTCTCATTCTCCCACCATTACTTCTTATGTCTAAAACAGCATCAGATATTATGCCAACCAATTATTTCATATTTTTTATTCATATTTATTTTGATCCAGCCCTTGTCAGACTCTGAAGATGACTTGTATCAGGAGATACTTCCTATGCCCAGCCCAGTTCTGCCTTTCCCAGCTTGCATCTATCCCTGAGCTCCAGCTTGTACCTGAACCTGAGGATGACTCAAACCAGGAACCTCAGCCTGCTTTTGGCCCAAGTCTGACCCCCCAGGCAGATGACTTGTCAGACCAGAGGTCTGACTCTGACAGTCCTCAGTCCTCAGCCAGAGACCAGTGCTGAAAGGTTCTGCAGCTGAGATGCAAGAAAGCCAGAGCTCATTATCAGAGGAGGCTACCAGCTGATACCAATTAGCTGGGAGATTTCTTAAGCAAGTTTGTCTCACCAGAGAAGTGTCAGTACAATTTTCAACATGAGAAGACCCACACCCTGCCAGATCCTCCTTGCACCTTGTGACTTTTTGCCTACCTTGATGACTCCTTTGGACATCCTTCGAACTAGATGCTCACTCTGATCCTTACCGGTACCCTGACTTTGGCTTGGTTTCTGGACATAACTATTGGACTCTCCTTGAATAGACTTTTGTCAGGACTCTCTACAGTATGTAGTGCCACTGTGTGGCGACCCTACCTGCTGGGTAGGTCAGCACAATATTATTCTTCGTCTCTCATCGGTTTTAAGTGTCTCTCCTGACACACATCCAGCCTACAACTGCCACGCAAACACAAATGTGTATACAAAATATATTTACAGTGTAAATTCAAAAGACAGAATCAGTATACTCAGGAACTCTAGAAGAGACACAAGAATGACAATTTCCATCAAAGAATTTTTCATGAAGAACCTGCAGCTAGAAAGTGAAGCAAAAGCTGCTCTCAAATCAATTGGAAGAAATAAATTAGCCGACGTACATCTGATACCAATGTAGCTATTTCAAGCTAAAAAAATCTAAATCTATCAAAATTTTATCAATAATATGCTAACAAATATGTAAAATAGAAGAATGACAAATCAATGTTACTATACACACAGCCAGTTCAACCATAGAGATTTCAGTGTTGTCCCCTTCAGGGTATAGAGAAGGAGCCTCCCCAAAGAGTAGAAAGCATTGCAAGTACACTCGGGCATCCACGGGGCAGCAGCGTGTAGCTGGCTAATCCCGTCAGTCCCAAAAAAATGCACTGTAAACTTGCTGATGAACAAAAAAATCATTACCACTGCATATTTTCCACAATGTTTCTGCATTCTATCTCTGCCACAATATCACAATATAATATTTTGGTCTCCTCTCATTTTATATAATAGAGTGTAGAGCCTGTGGAGATTGGAGATCATCTTTAACACATCAGAGGTACTGATTGCTTTTCAGTGGAGCTGCAGAAGTTTGCACAAACATCATCAAGAAACAAATAAAGTTGTCAGAGTGTATTGCCAGAGGATTCTTGTAAAGGTTGGAGACAAATAAAAGTTTTCAACTCCAATTATATTCAGAAAGAAGATCTAATTCCTGAAACATAATGTGATTTTCATTCTATGAATACTGCTAAAAACTATTCTTATTCAAAAGTTTATTTTATGTTTTACTGATCAATTCTATACCCAGTACATTTTAAATGTTTTCTTTCTTCATAAGCATTTTTAATCCAATTTATCAAAATATTTTTGAAGCAAGCTATAAATTATATCACTTAGTTCCAAATAAGCACACTCATGTTGTGTATATATGTGTGCATTTTGCAAAGCTATTTGCCTCTTTTAAAATACATGTACTATGTAGCATTTCCTTTAAAAAGAACCCATTCTTCTTTCTTTTTAAAAAAACAGATGACGTTTGCAGATACAGTAAAACCTCGCATAAAGAGTGCCTCGCTTAGAGACTAACTTGCTTAAAGAACAGAATTTTCTCTGAATGGTTGCCTCGCTTAACAACTAAAACCAACAAAAACTCACTTAACAACTTAATCGGGGGTCGCAATCCCCACCACCACCAGAAGTAACAATTGGTCACTTACAATGGTTTTCACTTAAAGAGCAAACTCGCTTAAAGAGCAATCCCGTGGAACACATTATGCACTTTAAGCGAGGTACCACTGGATAGAGAATGTATCTTGCATACTTTCATTAATGCCCCATTGTCCTCATTGGTACATCCACAAAAATGATGAGACAAATGTTAATGACTACTCCTAAAGTTACAACCACTCTGTATTTTTTGTATTTTAATTCTCTTTTTCAGAATATATCCCTTACCCAAACACTAAGGCATATATATAATAACTGGCCAACTCAGGTAAAATTCAAGCAAATGCCTAGTAAAATGTATTAATGTTTAAGGAGACACAAGTTATTTCGTGGTTAAGTATAAGAATTAACATAAATGAGGATTCCATTTATATGTCATCCATTTGTACTTCTTTGGTTTAGCTGCACAGGAAATGGTGTTCACATGTATCCCAGACTATATTTCCAGTGATATTATGCCACAGCTGATCACATATTAGGTTTTGTTTAACACTGATGTTCTAGCATCATATTTCAGTTGTAAATAAGAATACGCAAAGAATGCAAGTGTCAACTAAGACAGCTAGTATTTATTAATAATTTTCCTTGAATTCCCACTATAGATATTTTAATGTAAACCATGGATCTATGCATAATGCCATTTAGGATCCTATCTTGTTTCTTCTTCTTCTGCCATGTCTAAATCAAAATATTGGCGATCATCATGTTGATCAGCCATGTCCTGAGAATATAATGCAGTGACCTTTCATCTGCCTTCCACATCACAGCATGACAACTGCACCACTGATCCAGTTCCGCACACCACTTTCTGGATCTGAGCCCTTTTGGCACACAAAGTCCTCATTGGCCCCCGGCCAAAATTGTTGACGCTGCTCCCCTCCATCAAGATGGATTCAAGTGGGATTTAATCCACTGTGGGAATGTATCTGGATTCTGTCAGGCTGTCTCTGACACATTTTGTAAACAAAGGCCTCTTTGCTTACTGAGAGACAACGCTTGATTATGGGCATGCGTAGAATAGTGAGGAGATTTCTCCTTATTTCTCCTTATTTGGGTTCTGACTTTCTGATTGGCTATGTAGCTTAAGTTTCGTTTCTGATATACTCTGCTTGAATAAAGAGAAGCCATTAGTATCCTTTGTTCAGCCAAAAACTGCAGTCATGTGTGTTTGCTTTCTGTCTATCTCTGTTCTTTCCTTACTCCGTCTAATGAAGCTGGACTTCGTAGCCGTCTTAAGTTTTCCTTTGTTTATCTGGGGCTATAAACTGCTGCTTCATGAGACTGATTGAAGAGATCTTTACATGGATCAGATTCCTACACCTTTCCCTGTGGACTTCACCACCCAAGGCCATTAGTCCGCAGGGTTGTCAGGTTAGTTAACCACCACCTGACGCTTGCCGTTGAGTCACTGGCAATATGGTTTTATATAATCATAAAATAGTGGAATTGGAAAGGGCCTAAAAGCCTTTGGGTTCACCCCACTGCTCAATGCAAGGATCCAAGTTAAAGTACGTCTAATGAATGGCTGCCTAAATTCTTCTTGAATGCTTCCAGTGTTGGAGTGCTCACTACTTCTCGAGATAATTAGTTCCATTGTTATACTAATGTAAATATATTTGCCCAGAGCTGGCTGAATAGCTCAGTGGTTTAGGTTGGCAGTTAGGCCTGTATGAACTTGGGCAAGCTGCATAGTCCTAGGGCACGCCAGAAAAAGGAAATGGTAAGCCACTTCTGAGAATTCTCTACCTGGAAAACTCTGAAAAGGGGTTATCATAAGTCAGAATTGACATCATGGCATATGATTATTATTATTCATGCTCAGACATTTCACTCTTTCTTCATGGAGTTTGGTTTCATCCCTGTTGTCCTTCTTTCAACCTATTCCTGTTTTTCTGCATCCTTCTCAAAGTATGGTATTCAGAACTGGACATAATTCTCAAATTGAGTCCAACAAGTTGTTTGGTGGAATTTACCTCCCAATAGATGTCAGAATATTAGAAATTACCTATTGATACTAAAGTTTCTTTCAAATTTTTGCACTTTTTTCTCTCCAAAGGTTTCATCTATATCTTCTCCTTATTTGGACAGTTGGTACTAAAGTCTAACTCCCACATTCTTTCTTTAAAAAATTGCTCCAATTATTTTAACCCAGCTAAGTTCATCCTCCTGTTTTTTTGTATAGGAAAATATTTCACATATAGTGTAACTCCACCTCCCTTTCTATTCTTTCGGGGGGGGGGGTGTTTACCCCAATTTATCTCCTTCAATTGTTGTATTTCAGTTGTCACAGTTATCCTATCAAGTTTCAAGTCCCATTTTCTCTCCTGAATTAAGATTCCAGTTCTTTTTGTTTCCCATAGTACCGTGTTTCCCCAAATATAAGACACTGTCTTATATTTTAAAAAACTCCAAAATTAGCACAAGGTCTTATTTTCAGGGGATGTCTTATCTTTCCATGAAGAAGAATACCAGTCTTGATCGCGCTTCCCCACTCACAACCAAGGGACACTTCCCTTGGTTGTGAGTGGGGAAGCACGATCGAGACTGGCCTCAGCTGTGAGGTGGCCGGTGTGGCCCATAAGAAACCCTGCAGCATCGGAGTCTCGATCCCGCTCTCACCAGGGGAAACTTCCCTTGGTTGTGAGCGGGGAGGCAATCAAGACTCCGATGTGGCAGGCTTTCTTATGGGCCACGCCGGCTGCCTTACAGCCAGGAGGTAAGGAGGTCTTATTTTTGGATGGGGCCTTATATTTCAAAGGCAGGGGAAAAAAGGGGGGGTCCTATTATGGGAGGAGGTCCTATATTCGGGGAAACATGGTAGATAGCATTAGTCCATGTAAGAATACAGACAATACAGACAATGTTGGTTGTGTGATTTCTGGCATGGTTTCCTTCCTAAATATTTATGAAGACTATTTATGGGCCTTAGAGCAGAAAACTGGCATGGTCAGTCAAGCCACAAATACTTTCTACTAAAATCTGACTTGCATGCTCCATTACTCAGGATTCTTTCAGAAGTAAATAAGAGGAAGCAATATTCTACATAGACCTGTGTTTCCCAAACTTTGGTTCTTGGACCTCAGTTCCCAGAAGCCTAAACCAGTGCATTGGCTGATCAGTGCTTTTGGAAATTGACTTAGGCTTCTGGGAATTGAAATCCAAGAATCAAAGGTTGGGAAACACTGGTCTATGCCATCTGCAGGCCCACTAACTATCAAATGATGTTCTGGGCTAGGTAAAGGTAAAGGTCACCCTTGCTCAAAAGCCAGTCGTATCCGATTCTAGGGTTCAGTGCTCATCTCTGTTTCATAGCCGAAGAGCCAGTGCTGTGTGCTTCTGCAGATGTTTTCTGTGGTCATGTGGCAGGCATGAATAGCCACTGGAGTGCACAGAATGCTGTTTACTTTTCAATTTAGGTGGCCCCTATTTATTTACTTGCAATTTCTTGCTTTCCAACAGCTAGGTTGGTCAGAGCTGGGACAAAGATGGGAGCTCATTGTGTCCTGCAGTATTCAAGTATTGAACTGCTGAACCTCCGCCTCCCAGTCAGCATCTTAGCACTTGAGTCACTGCAGAATATGTCTAACTAGAAGTAAACTATGACAGAGGTTAACTCATACCAGAATTTTGGGAGTGGTCCACCCCAATTACAAGCCATCTACGTCTCTAATGTTATATAACAAAATAAATTAGTAAAAAAGGTCAGGAATTTCTGTCACACAAGATGACTTTTCTTCTTCTCCCAATGAAATTTAAGCATTTCACCCATCATATTCACACTGAGTCAATAAGGTCTACTCTAGTTGCTACTAACCATTGGATTTAAGGCTGTACTGTACTGACCTCCTAACTGCAGGAGGCTCATTATGACCAAATTACAAAAAAAAAAAAAAAGCCTGTACTTGTATTTCACTCAGGCATATTTTGGTAGCTATTGGGGGGGGGGGGGGAGCTGGCATTGCACAGTATAAATGCTTAATAGTAAAGTAGATAACTGACTGTTTTACTATCCTTTACCAATAACTCAAAATTGGTTCCTTGACACAGAAACATAAACATGTTACTTGACTATTTCAGCCAGTATAACACCAATAGTATAACTTTCAACAGTGAATTGTTGCAAGTTAAGAAATCAGAGTAAGGATTTTCTACAAAACACCAACTCACACAATTGGTGCGCTACAGAAAATGTCAATGCCAATTTCTTAACAATTTGCTGCTGAAATTATGTTGCTAACATTATGCCCCAGGGTGCAACTAATAGAAGTCAGGCTGTTAATTATAATTACAACTGTTAAATTTTAAATGAAGGAAATAATAATTAAATACCCAAGGATTTTGAAATTGAAACTCTTCTTTCTAAAACTCATACATTGGTATCCTGTTAAATATTTACAGATGCATAAGAATTTCAACTGTGGAAGCTATGGCTTGTGCACAATGAGTCACGCAGCCTACACCATGTCAAACTGCTACAGCAACAGCCATAGGTGAAGTTCCATGTCCCTAAATACTGCACATGGTTCTGCCCCATTAACATATATAAATTTTAGTCTTAAAGACTGAAGCCTTTAATATAGAAAATGTATAATAACATTCTTTTTTGAGGCAAATCAAGGGCACTAATGCACATATTTCTTGTGTCCTTTTATTTTACTTGAGACAAACAGAAGGTGGCTTCAGAGTAAGGGCTGAGCTCTTTTGCAAAAATTTCAGGCTGGATCCCTGCTTCCTATGCCTGTCAGCAAGATACAGGTGAAACTTGGAAAATTAGAATATAATGCAAATGTTCATTCAGTTCAGTAATGCAACTTAAAAGGTGAAACAAATATATGAGATAGACTCATTACATGAAAAGCGAGATAGTTCAAGCCTTACTTTGTTATAATATTGATGCTTATGGCTTACAGTTTATGAAAACCCCAACCCCCCAATCTCATATACCCCATAATCATCACATAATCTCATGTACACTGTATGCCAACATCATCACAATTATAATGAATTAAGGCATTACATATTTTGCTTTGCATGTAGTCAGTCTATCTCATATATTATAATATATCTCATATATTATGTCCCCAAGATCTTTTTAGTATGTATGCAAATGTGCAGCACTGTACATCTGTGTTCATAAAAGATTTTTTTATACAGGTGAAACTCAAAAAATTAGAATATTGAGAAAATGCTCATTCATTTCACTTAAAAGGTGAAATAAATAAATAAATAAATAAATATTTGTTTCACCTTTTAAGAGAAATGAATGAGCATTTGCTCAATATTCTAATTTTCCGAGTTTCACCTGTATATAAAAAAATCTTTTATAAACACAGATGTACAGTGCTGCCCATTTGCATACATACTAAAAATATTTCTACCTTTACTTTCACTACCTACCATAGTGACCATACAATGCACAGCTAAGTATGGGCATTTCATATTTACATGAATGGGGAAAAACATGGAAGAGCCTCTCATTTTCATTTTTGTGTTCTTCCATTGATTAATGAAACAGAATTTTTAAAACCTTAATGATTCACATTAATAATAATAATAATAATAATAATAATAATAATAATAATAATAATAACAACAACAACAACAACAACAACAACAACAACAACAACAACAATAATAATAATAATAATAATAATTATTATTATTATTATTATTATTATTATTATTATTATTATTATTATTATTATTATTATTATTATTATTATATGTCAGAAATTATCCTGGGTTGAATAACTCCGCTCAGGGAACACCCAAATGAGGCTTCTTTTATGTCCCCAAGATCTTTTCCCATCAAAGTGGTCCCTATTTATCTACTTGCAATTTCTTGCTTTTGAACTACTAGGTTGGCAGGAGCTAGGACAGAGACAGGCACTCAAACCATTATGCAGTACCTGAGTCTCAAACTGCCAACTTGCCGGCCTTCCAGCTAACAAGGTGAGCTTCTTAACCACTGAGTCACTGCTGCCCTACTCCATTCATATTAATGAAAGAGGGCACACTAAAGAGAGGGCACACTAATGTTTTGTAGTTTGTTTCTGTTTCACATAACCATTCTTTTCCTTTGTCAAAACATATGGGGAATTTTTTCATCCAATAATATTGCAAAGGTTATTGTCAGCATTCAATCAGAACATCTGCAGCTCCCCCAATGGCTGAGCTCGGAGACTGGATGGTTGGGTTTTGATAGCTGAGGAATGTACATGGGGACATAAAAGGAGCCTCATTCGGGCATCCCTTGAGCAGAGTTTCTCCAGTAAAAATCATTTCAACCCAGAGTAATCTCTGACATGAAATTATTATTATTATTAGAACATCTGGAATGAATTTTTAATACATAAAATGTCCAGAATTGGAACCCAGTGAGGACTATTCTTTCTTTGCTTCAAGCATTTCTTGTGGATTTGCAAATGCTTGGTGTTCTCAGACTTAAACTGTGCTTCCAACTTGTCTCTGTACTTTCTTTTTAGATAATTTCCAATTTTGTCTTTTTCTCTTTCAAAGCCTAGGAGGATTCCTCTCCCCCCTTTTAAAGTTTATTATATTTGCTCCCTGGCTTAATTGCTTCTGCCCAATTGACCCAAAGGCTTCAAATGGTTTGAGGGATAGAAATCTCCCCATATTCCTGTAGTGTTGGTTGGATAGAACTTTGACTGTATATTTCACCTTTACCTGATTGCTTCATAGTCTTAGATTTGGAAAAATCAAATCACCACTGCATTGTGGTTTAATTTTGAATTTCTCCAAAGTGCTAAGCATTTGAAAAATCTATCCAAAAATACTGGCAAATCTTTTTAAAAATTAGGTTCAATTACCTTTCATCTGCAGTCATAGATAGGCACTATTATAGGCACTATTATAATGTGACATATGAAAATCAATTATGTACCTGTAATGAAAAAGAAATTGAAATTTTGCAGAATGTCCTTTTTGTATGCAGTTTTTAAAGGGATGAGTGTAAAGATTTCTTAATCCTATAATGAGTGGTTTTCAGGGCAGGACAAATTGAATACAGGACTTGTAGCTATGTTTATTCTTTCTGCATGAAGAAAATGCAAGGCAATCCATACCTGTTTCATAATACTTAATTATTTTAAATCATATCATAACTGTAAATTATATAATTTTTATTTCTGAAATATTTTTATAAATTTTGTTGTGCCTGTGATTGTCTAATAAAGATGGATGGGTTGATTGCTTTTGAGCAGATGTGATTCATTTATTAGAATTTCACACATATATCATGTGGGGCAAGATTTAATTTAATTTAATTTAATAGTCATATTTATATATGCCACCCACTCAGGCAGAACGCGACTCAGGGCGGCATTACAACAAGTTTTAAAAACACATAAAAACACTTTAAAAGCCCCATATCCCACCCACTTCAAAAACCCCATATCCCACCCACCCATCCCACCCACTATAAAAAGAAGAAGAGATAGTTCTTAATTGTTTACATAAGCCAGCAGGCGGGGACCGTGTTCCCATTCGGGCCCCACACCTGCCCTGCCAGCCAGGACTTCAATCCTTTCCTGAAGGGCAGCAATTCTCTTTGAAGTCTTAGATCTGTTGGCAGGAGGTTCCAGAGAGTTGGTGCGGACACGGAGAAGGCCCTCCTTCGAATGCTGGACAGATGTGCACCCCTAACTGATGGCACCATTAGAGAGCCCCTCCGGTCCGCTCTGGTTGGACAGGCAGATGTGGTCTCTAAGGTATCCTGGTCCACTGCCATATAGGGCTTTAAAGGTCAAAACCAGCACCTTGAATTGCACCCGGAGACAAACTGGTAACCAGTGCAGCTCCCGAAGTAGCGGTGAGGCATGGGCATATTGCCCACATCCCATTACCACCCGGGCTGCCGCATTCTGGACCAGCTGCAGCCTCCGAATGGTCATCAAGGGCAGCCCCATGTAGAGCGCATTACAATAATCTAGTCTGGAAGTGACCAGAGCATGGGTGACCGTAAGCAAGGAGCCCCGGTCCAGGAGCATGCGCAACTGGCGAATCACCCGAAGTTGGGCAAAAGCCCTCCTGGCCACAGCCGCTACTTGTTCTTCTAGCAGCAGCCGCGAGTCCAGAAGGACCCCCAAGTTGTGCACTGGGTCTGTCTGGGGCAAAACAGCCCCATCCAGTACCAAAGATGGTAACTCCCTGGATACCACGGGGCCCCTTATCCACAGCCACTCTGTCTTGCTGGGATTCAGCTGAAGCCCATTGGCCCCCATCCAGACCCCAATGGCCTCCAGGCATCTGGATAGGATTTCAACAGCATCACTGGGGTCCCCACGGGCCGAGATGTTCAACTGAGTGTCATCCGCGTACTGATGGTACCGCACCCCGTGGGAACGAATGATCTCACCCAGTGGCTTCATGTAGATGTTAAATAGGAGAGGAGAGAGCACCGAGCCCTGAGGCACCCCATACTTGAGGAGCCTAGGGCTGGACCTCTCACTCTCTAACCACACCGACTGGGTACGGCCCTCCAGAAAAGAGGAAAACCAGGACAACACAGTGCCCTGGATCCCCAATCCTTTGAGCCGTTCCAGAAGGATACCGTGGTCGACGGTATCGAAGGCCGCTGAGAGGTCAAGAAGAGCAAGGACGGATGGATAACCCCCGTCCTGCTCCCGCCAGAGATCATCCATCAGTGCGACCAATGAATAAAAGATGTGAGTGACCATAGCTGATTGGAAAAGGTTTTTCCATATACCACTGATAACCAATCAATTCCTTAGAAATATGACAAAAATTTGGAAGGGCTTGCAAAATATTTTTTTCTACTCTAGAACCCTTCCTTGGCCATCCCTTATTTTATAATGATGACAAACTAACTCACTTTATATTGTGGAAAAACTGATTTATATTGATTAAGAGATCTGTATTATACTTCTGGTTCCAAATCAGGGGAGCAGCTGTTAAATCAAGCAAATACTATCTCACTTTTCTGGTTTCAAATATTTCAGGTAATAATTTTTTCTTTCTTTCAAGTACTGAAAGTGTAGGCCACTAGAACATGAACTGAATTTCAAACATTTCTACTAGCCTCAGAAAATATGAAGCAGGACTGGCTTCAAAGTTATATGAAATACTAATTGAATCCCACAGGAAATAAATTGGGATACCTGTATCAGATGTAAAATAGCAAACTCTATGGAATAAGGTTCCTCTCAGATCATTCTCCTCCAAATTTAAGTAACATTCAATTAAACTTCAGTATTTTACACCACTCTGTTTAACTTGTAGCAATAAAGTCAGTTGAATCTGTTGAAGGAAATGTGGGAATATTTGCAAATTACTTCATACAGTATGTGATGGGTATGCCTTATGATTCAGTTGTTCTGATGCAGACCTTTTACCGAAATAGAATTAATCACAGCACACAAATAAAATCATATGGTTGCCAGATCTAGCTCTTCTATTCTTATTTTCAGGTATTAACGAATGTTAACAAAGGCCACTAGAACTAGGGGGCACTCCATGAAACTTTTGGGTACTAGTTCTCAAACAAATAAGATAAAGTACTTTTTCACCCAGAGGATCACTGGTCTATGGAACTCCCTGCCAGAATAAGTGGTGACAGCCGTCAGTCTTGACTGCTTCAAGAAAGGATTAGACAAGTTCATGGAGGACAAGGGTATCAATGGCTATAATTATGGATACCTAAGGACAACCTCCAGGTTAGAGAGATAGGCAGGATATCTCTCAATGCCATTTCCAGGGAATCCTAAGCAGGTGAAGGCATCTGCTTGGGAATACCCTGAAGCAAATGGTGAGCCACTGTGTGAGACAGAATGCTGGACTGGATGGGCTGTGGCCTGTTCCAGCAAGGCTGTTCTTATGTTCTCATGTTGTAACCAACAGGAACTCATCCCTTGATAGTCTGGTCAATCAAGAAATTGAGGAATTCATAAATAATTAATCATCTTTTTCTTTATGACAGCAAAGTTGGAAAATTGCCATGAATTGGCAGGGAATCTGTAATTTATCTATGGAAAAACAAAATATGACTTACTGCCCTAATGGAAAACTTAACACACCAATTCAAATTACTGAAACAATCTCACTCCTAAGACATTTTGCACATGGTTTCCATTTAGCTTTTATGTTAATAAGAACAAAAATGACAAGACTTATCTCCCACCTGCCTTCCACATCAATATTTTGTGTGAAATTCTAAAATGATGCAGATTAAAATGTCTTGATTAATAGAACAGATTATGGATTTCTAGTGAAAGTGCTGTACTATATTTTGTTGTTGGTTTTCCTATGTTCTTCCAATAAAGATTTTAAAAAAGATATGTATCAATAGTTAAATATAACAAGGAGGTCTCATATACTTTATATTAAACACAAATTTATAGAACTAAAAGATTATATTTAGACATACTGTACAAAAAATAATGGGATAAACATAATAAACTACTACAGTAAAATCCCGGATAACAACTGAATTGGATAACGGTAAAATCAGATAATGACAAAGTTTTGAAAAAATTGTTGCACTGGATAACACCATTTTAGCGTTATCCGATGCATCGTGTTTGATCTCCTACCTTTTCACGCTGTTTGGGGCCAAAAAAAATGCCATCGCCGGGTGCCTGTTTCAGGCTCTCCGCCTCCCCTGCAGCCTCTGGGAGGGTTGGAGGACCTTTTTCACGCTATTCCCACCTTCCTAGGACATCCCTGGGCCTCACAACAGCTGAAAACAGTTGCAGCCACATTTTGCTTAAATGCTCATCTTGAAAACATAATAATTTAGATCCATAAATCTCTGCAAAAGCATTTAACAGTGCTCCTATAATCTGTTTCAGGAACCTTTATGAAGAGAATTCCTTGAGACTTCTAAGTAAACACAAGCACACCCTTTCACATCTTTTGAAAAGCAAACAGATCTGGATAGAATTCCTGTAGTTTAAAACCCTTCCCAAGAATTAAACAAGATCTGAAGTTACAGAGAGGAAAAATTTGAATTTTGTTAAGCATTGTTACCCACAATGGGAACTCAGCTGTAATGTAATTTGGGCAATTTTGAAAACAGCATGTCTTTAGGGTGTTTTTGTATTGTTTGTTTTTCAACTTAATAGCTAAAGGTAAAAAATTAGGAAACTACGTGGTGATTACCTGTCCAGAAACAAATGAGCTTTTTTTTTTAGTAGCGGGACTATTATGAAAGCTTTGTATTTCTTGATAAATTCTTAGAGGAATTAACAATATGAAAGCACGGCGCCAAAATGGCCACTGCGCTCTTTGCAGCCCCCCCCCCCCACCCGGACTCAGACATCCGGGTGAGTTAGGGGGCGTGGCCACCACTCTATAAAAGGGGTGGCCACGAGGCAGCCGAGCTGCCATTTTAGAAATAGCGACGGAGAGGAGAAGTTTTCTCCGTCGCTGTTTGTCTGTACTCTGCGGCTCTTTAGCCCTTGATCCTTCCCGGCTGGGAAGGGAGAATTAACAGAGCCTTAGCTTGCTTTGCTCTGTGTTTTTTTTGGCGCTACAAATTTGATCCCTGGAAAGGGATCCTGCTCCTTCTGGGAAGATATCCCTCCCAAACGGAAGGCCCCGGCGACGAAACCGCGGCCCAAGGGGAGGACTTTTGCAGGCCCTGCGCAGGACGGGGGGCAGCCTTCAGGTCGGAGGACCAGGGCTGCGCCCCCGCGGCAGGGGACTATCACAGCCTTGCCCACCGATACCGGTGGGGTGATTCAGGCTGGTACTTGGCCCTTGGATGGCTGGCCTCCGGCCGGCCCCTCAGGAGCTCCGGCCCACGGCCCGTAGTTCACTTGGCAGCCGGGCTCCAGCTCGGTGGCTGGCCAGCTACAGGCCGGTCCCTCAGGGCCTTCAGCCCCCGGCCTGCCGTTACCGGCCATGGGTCAGGGCAGCGTGGGAGGGCCTGGTGTGGTCATACAACCCCTTTCCCCTCTGGCCCCTCATGGGCCGGAGTTTTGGGCATGGCCCTATTCTGGCCCTGGCTCGCCAATTTGGGTTACCTTTCCAACTGCCTAGTGGGCCGTCCGGCCCACCCGGCCTGCCTTATGCTAGCCTCCTCCGGAGCGGGGGGGCGCTTCTCCTTTTTCAACAGGGGCCCCTTCATCGACCCGGCTACCTTGCCGGCCACTATGCTTCAGCGGGCGGCCAACCGGGTCGAGGTGCGTGAGACGGTCCGGCCGGCTCAGCTGGTGTCTCGCAGCTCCCCGTTCTACCTGATGTCCAGGCTGGGAGCAGTCGGGGGTGATCCCAGAGCTCGATTCCGGTCTCGAGCTCTGCCGCCCGCCGCGGGCCGGAACCCCCGGTGGGGGCGGCTCACGGGGGTGCACCTAGTGAGTATCAGGTTCAATTTAAGTGCACCAACACCACAGCCCACTTACGGTGGTGGGGTTTAGTGGCCCTGGCCTCGTCAAGTTGATGCGAGCAGGCATCAGTTACCATCTTATCCCAGTATCCCATGGTGCTAAATGGTCCCTCATTAAGGGCAGGGGTGTCCGCCCCTGGGGCAGTGCCGAGCATCGCAGGGGCTGTCCGGGTCCTGCTGCGTATGCCCTTTATACAGAACGTGCCGTCGATGGCTTTGCCGGCGGCTGGTTATTCCTTGTCCCTGGGTGATCATTTGCCGCAGGTCACGAGGGATAAGGTCTGGAGGGGGATATGTGGATATTCTCCCCATTGAACTGTGAGCCCACTGAGGAGGAGAGAGAGGGACAGGACGACAGAGACAAAGAGCTGTCCCATCGTCGTAAGCCACCACGCATCTGGGGCCAACTGGTTGTCGGCATACCTTATATTTATGGTGGTATGCCTCAGGGCCCGGCCTGATTGGGCCATCCCAATGGTTCCATCCATTGCTAATATTTACAGGGCGATGGTTGATTTGATAGGCCCATCGCAGTTGGCTTACGATGAGGAATGTGGATGAGGGTGGCCCTACACCCTGAGAGGAGGTGGGATGAGCCCTGTCAGCAATTGTGCTCGTGTACATGACCCCCACGTGACTGGCGCCTGGTGATAGGTACCATGGTGGTCATGCTGTGCAGTGGGCTGCTCAGACACAGGCTCCACGCTAACTGGTCGGGCAGGGGGTTCCAGCCCGCCTGCTGTGTTCGATCTGCTCAGCTGGCGACGTGTGTACTAAGCGCCAGTGTCGTTACCGACGTGGGTGTCCCCTGTTGCGCTGGCCCCTACGCCGCCGCGTGCCTGCGGGTTGGTGGGTTATGGGGCAGAGGTAGGGGTGCACAGGGGGCGATCAGAGCTCCGTCTGAAGGAACTAGCCTTGTCAAAGCCCCACCTCCCCAATTAGTGTACTCAGGCTGGAGCGGTGGCACTCAGCTCATCCAAGAAGGGATGATGCGGGGTACCTGCTGGAGGGTTTTCAATGGGGTTTTTGTATTCCATTCGGGGGTGTTAGGGGTCCCAGAATGCTACTAATCTAGTTCCCTTGAAAGGTAACAAAGAGGTGGCTCCACTGTGCACAGCTACGGGAGTTGAGGCTATGAGAGTAGCAGGTCCCTTCTTGGAACCATCTTTCCTAAGTTGAAAGTCTCCCCTATGAGACTAGTACCGAGGTAGAACCAGGGTGAATGTCATTTAATCCTCCATTTAGCTTACCCTGTGGGTTATCCGGTCAGGGATGCCATTCCTGATGACCTTGTTCAGTCAGGTACTCGTAGTTGGTTCAGCCCCTATGGGTGGCATGCTCATGCAGTCCCGGTGCTTTCCTGGCACAGTGTGATATGCACTCGGCTTTCCGATTACTGCCAGTGCACCCAATGGATTTAGAGATATTGGGTTTTTAGGTTCCAAGGGGAATTTTACTTAGATAAGGCCAACCCCTTCTGACTGAATTAATTCATGTTCAGCATTCGAACGATTCGGGACTTTCATTCAGTGGGCCTTTGCTCGCAGGTCGGGGTCTCGGTCTCTAGCCCATTACCTCGACGACTTTGGTTCGGGTATGAACGGGGCTCGGACACGTGCACGCGTCTCCTCACTACATTTCAGACACTCAGGTGGGAATTGGGTGTCCCCTTGGTGCCTGAAAAGACCGAGGGCCCAGCTACTAAGCTCGCATTTCTAAATCGACTCTGTCGCACGGGCATCCGGGTTAACCATGAATAAGGTGGCTCGGATCTCCACGGCGATTTTGGCATTGATTGCCAAACATAAAGTGTTCCCTTGTGAGCTGCAGTTACTTCATGGCCACCTTAATTTTGCCTGCAGGGTGGTTCCACCCGGCAGAGCATTGGCCGGGCGCCTGTGTGACGCCATGGCTGGCCTGTTAAAACATCAACACAGGGTCCGGCTGATCAGGGGCATACAGGTGGACTTTCCGGTCTGGCTCAAATTACTCCTGGGTTTTAACGGGGTCTCTTCCTGGAGATCAGACCTTATGGTCTGCACTAGATTTCAAGTACGGTCGGATGCTTCCGGCTCCCTGACTTATGGGGGTTTACTCTGAGGGTAGGTGGACTTACGGCCAATGGCATCACGCATGGCTTGGCACAGATCGCCTCCGCGATCTTACCTTCCTTGAGTTTCTTCCCAATTTGGGGAGCACTGATGCTATGGGGCGATGAGTGGGCCTACTCAGTGGTCCATTTTTGGTGTGATAATGCGGCAGTGGTGCACATTATCAACACCCAGACATGCAAATCCCCCAGGGTCATGTCATTAGTTTGTCTATCCTTTTTGAGAAGCCTACGCCTAAATGTGCTGTTCTGGGCCAGACATGTTCCAGGTATTAATAACGACATTGCTGCTGCTTTATCACGCCTGCAGATCCCCCGGTTCCGTGCCTTACTCTGGAAGCAGATGAATTCCACTCGCCACTCCCGGCTGATATTTGGACGTTTGGCGAGGAGAGGTGAACCGGGCATGTCATTGGCACCTCGCACGCGTAAGGCATATCACTATGCGTTCATGCTATTTAGAATTTTTCACGAGTAACTACAGTTACCTCAGGTGTGGTCAATATCTGTGGACCAGATTCTACAATGCATGTTTATCTTCGCAGTCAGGGTTTGCCCCCCCCCTCCGTACTCTAGCCTTCAGACTTTCGGCACCGGCATTTATGGCCGACGTTGGGGGGTTCACTGACTGCGTGAGTTACTTCCACATGCGTCGTGTTTTGGAGGGGTGGACACGGGAACGTGTCTGCCGCCCGGACACGTGTCACCCCAGTTCCCAGAGTTTCTGACCCACCTTGCACGAGGCTGGCATTACTTATGTTCAGATAGGTGTGAAGTGGCTCTTGGTCACGCAGCTACCACGGTAGCCTTTTTGGAGCGCTCCGCATCAGTGAGTGGGTGCCAGAGTTGGTACCATCTGTGTAAGGCGGATGTGTCTCGTAGGGCACTGGAACTCGACGATGTCTCTGTCACACATGAGTGGGCTCAAGTGGGGATACGGTCCTCACAGGTTGTTCAGCACGGCGTAGGCAGTGGAGTCAGACTGCTACGAAGTTTTATTGGAGACATCTGTCGGGTTGGTGCCCTACATGAATTTTCGACAGTGCCTGCTGCGCGCCCCTGCCTGTTTTTCTGCCACCAGGATAGGTCTACCCTTGCCGAAATAATGTTACTGAGGGTGACCAGTGCCGCGCTTCGCGGTGTGGGGGCCCGTTTTGGCACCCATTTATTTAGGATAGGCGTCGCGTTGATCGCGGCTACGTTTGGGGTACTCAGAGGCGGACCTGCGTGTACGCGCAATTTCTTATATGTACGTTCCCTCACTGTACAAGTACCTAGTTATGTCCTTAACCTCTTCTCATCTTTTACAGATCCTGTGTGTCTCTACACACCGGTGGCAGTGGGGCTGGTGGGCCACAGCTATGTACACTGGGCAGCAGTATATGCTGCGGCGACAGAGAGTGGACCCCGACTTGGGCTGTGTGCATCCGCACGTATGCGATGGTATGGTATGCACGGCACAAGGGGGCGGGAACTGTGGCCATTCCTGATGTCCGTCGGGGATGCTGGACCGCCCAATGTTCTTAATAGGCACCTCGGCGGCAACGATCTTATACGGATCACTGCTGTTACTAAACTGTCGAGGGGCTGTGACCTGGCGTTTTATATCATGTATGGCTTACACATGGTCGCTATGGTCTAACATCGTGCCGAGACACCAATTTAGGGGAGAAGTGGATCTCCGTGGTTCGGACTGTTCCGGCAGTCAGTGGACAGGGCTGTTGCTCGGTTCCTTGCTGAGCATGGCTGGGAGACAGCCATTGGACACCTGAGGATAGGCTTACTAAAATTTTGCTGGTAGGCAGGAGAAGGGGTCCACCTGTCGGCTGGAGGTATGTACCTCGTTCTGGGTGTGGTGCAAGCAGGCCTGGCGACCGAGCTGACGGTCTGGGGGGGGCGGTGAGTCATCATGGATGCCTCCCCATGTGGCGGGTAGCACTGGTAAGGTAAATATTTATGACCCATAGGTATCCGGCAGGTTCGCAATTGACTGGCCAACACTTAGACAGGTACAGGTGTAATAACGTTGACCGGTCAATGACAAACCAGGCAAGGGGTGATGGCAGGAGCTTTTCAGCATGCATCACCCCATGATTTGACGGATACACGTCAGAGGGTGGGGTCAGTAGATAGTTTATTGACTCTGGTCAACAATTTGTTTGTATCAACAAACAAATTGATACAAATTGACACATTGTAGCCAATTGCCATTGGCAATTTCGGGAGGAACCTTACCAGTGTTACTGCGGCCTGCTTGCCTTAAGAATTATAATTGGATGAATACCAATTGAAAGTTATAATTCGGACTAGGGCATTATTCAATAAAAGTGGCCCAATGCCTTTATCCATATACTGGTGTCTGAGTCTTTCTTTGGGGGTGCGCCTGCAATGAAAGCGCGGTGCCAAAATGGCCACCGCGCTCTTTGCAGGCCCCCCCCACCCGGACTCAGACATCCGGGTGAGTTAGGGGGCGTGGCCACCCCTCTATAAAAGGGGTGGCCACGAGGCAGCCGAGCTGCCATTTTAGAAATAGCGACGGAGAGGAGAAGTTTTTCCCTCCACCCCCTCGCTAGTGAACAGTGTGATATTTTGGTCGCTTCGGGGCCGGGTGGGAATTTTTGGCCTGAACCTACAATTGGCCTTTGGGTTCCGGCTTTTTTGCCCATCCCACACTGTTGCTAAGGTTTGACATAGGGGTTTTTGCTCTTGACTTTGGTCACTTAGGCGGGTAGCACTGGTAAGGTAAATATTTATGACCCATAGGTATCCGGCAGGTTCGCAATTGACTGGCCAACACTTAGACAGGTACAGGTGTAATAACGTTGACCAGTCAACGACGAACCAGGCAAGGGGTGATGGCAGGAGCTTTTCAGCATGCATCACCCCGTGATTTGACGGATACACGTCAGAGGGTGGGGTCAGTAGATAGTTTATTGACTCCGGTCAACAATTTGTTTGTATCAACAAACAAATTGATACAAATTGATACATTGTAGCCAATTGCCATTGGCAATTTCGGGAGGAACCTTACCAGTGTTACTGCGGCCTGCTTGCCTTAAGAATTATAATTGGATGAATACTAATTGAAAGTTATAATTCGGACTAGGGCATTATTCAATAAAAGTGGCCCAATGCCTTTATCCATATACCAGTGTCTGAGTCTTTCTTTGGGGGGTGCGCCTGCAAAGATAGTTCTGTAAGAACATAACAATTCATTTTCTTTATGTGTCTTAAGAATCTGTCATACTGAATTAGAGAAAAGTACTATGTACCTCAGCATTCTGGCATCTAAGACTTATCATATTTTGCCTCTGAATATGAAGGCTCTACACAAAAAGTAGTATCCATCTGGCTGGCATATATTGCGCATAATTCATAAAGAATTAAGATTTCATTCATTAAACATTTCCATTAATTTTTTTGCTCCTTTTGATGTCACACTAAATATTTTCCTTGAGTTGTTTTCAGATAACCAACACAGATGTTCTATAAATGTTTGAATTTACTGCTTGCAACTTAACTTTTGTGTTCTTTAATTAGTTTTAAATCTGTCTACAGTTTTAGTACCTTGTTATAATCATTTTGATGTAGCAACCACAGACTTAATACATTTCACATGTCAGTACAAGGAATTCTAAAATGTACTGTATGTCTGAAAAAATGTGTAATACTCAATTATCATTGAAGAAAGGCTTATTCTCGACTGAAGATAATACTCATAGCTTTCAGAAACCAATTGTGGAGGAGACACAATATGAGACACAATCCTTTAAAATAGAGGAAGTGTTAATATATACATTTTGTCAGCAATAATGCTGCCTATGTACTGGTAAAGGTAGCTATTTCAATGAAAAATGTACAATATATGATTTCATCATTTGCTCTATATCATGAGTAGAGTGATAGGCTATGCACATTTATAGGCTATGCAGAGAATAAATTAGTGCTGAAGAGAAAATCGGTTCCCTACCTTAATACTTAAATTAGAGAAAGTAGGGCTGGTTTTTTCTGCTCCTGAACTCTGATGCCAAGAAAAGTACTGTAAGGTTTTCTGTTGAACTGCATGGAGAAAATGTCTTTCTTTAGATGTTCACTTTAAAACAGAGTTGTCAGGTGCTGAGGAAGGTAAACATCATCTATTATCTTGGGCTCAGATTAGGAACCCTTGCTGATGTACTTTGGCATCATTCTTCTTCCCTTCAGGAACTCTGTCCAACCTCTTCCACTAGCTGCTAATTTTTTACGGTATGGGAGAGCCAGACTCAACTATTAAAATGCTTCTCTGTTCCCTTTCCTGTATGCCAATTCCAAGTCAACATTCAACTTGATCCACCTTTCAGTTTCAGATTTACTTAGGGGAGAGAAATAAACTAAGAATATTAGAAAAGTGCCTGCAGAGTTGTTAAAGTCCATCTTTCACTTCCCCTTATAAAGCATTATACCTTTTGAAACTGTCTTATAGATATTTTAAAAATGCAAAGAATGCAGGAGGGAAGCAATACCTTTATTGGATCACTAAAAAAATGGATGGGCTTTCAAAACCAAGGTCTCTTCATCAGGCAGGCATAAAATTATTAATGAAAGTTCATCGTACGGTGTTATTGTGCCAGGCACTCTTCATAGAAATGCATGTTGAACAAACAACAATAGATTTTATGGTGTTTTCATATCTGCCCCCACAGAAAGCTAGGTGCTTGCTGTTCCTCAACATGGTCCTCTCTGAAGCATTAATAACCCAATTGCTATGTGATTTCGTTGTTGTACGGGGTGATTGTTGTATGAGGTTCCACTGTATTTCTAGATCTTACAAACATTTCTCTAACATTCTTTTTGACTAACTGAGCATTTTGTTTTATTTCCCAGAAACACAGATTGTTTCCCTGGGAGTAAACTGAGAGTTTTGAAGGAAACATGGGGTAATTAAATGCTGTCACCATTGAAGAAGTCATATTTTAGTTTCTTATTAGAAAGGGCATAGGTTTCTAATTAGCAGGACAATTTAATCTCTCAACTTTCTCAACAGCAATAAAATTAATACAGTATTACACTGTGTTTGTGCTAACTGTATTAAAGCCATAGCTAATGGTCATATTTATAACGTAATTGTTTTCAGTACTGTTGCTGTGGAATGCATGATCTTTTCAATAATTATTTGGAACTGTTTCAGTCAACAAATATCATGCCTGTTGTATGCAAAATTAGAAGTTAAGTCACCCACATTGGTTTCTGCTTTCTCTTTTCCGTACCATCCAGCATAATATTTTTAAAACCGTCTGCTGTTATTTAACTTTGGTTTTCACTTTGCTCTTTTTAAGTGGATTCAAGAAGGCAAATTGTTCTTTCCCAGTTTGACTGACTCATACAAGAAGAAACATACCAACATACTGTTTTGGCCCACTCAAATGAAACCGGTTAGTCTCCATCTCTGAACTAAATTTAGACAGAAAAAGACTAACTCTTCAAACTTTTACTGTTGCTATCTGCAATCATCCATCACTGTGTTCCCATTGCTAATCATACCACAGCTACTATTATTGCTCACTATTTCCACCTCATTTCAAAACTGTTATGTACACGTGACTTAAATGGCAGCATTTATAGTGATACAGTGATGCCTCATACCACGAGGCATCACTGGTTCCACAAGTTTGGACTTTATACAGATTTGGACTTTGTACGAGGCATGCAAAATCCTAGCCGCGATGCCTCATACAATGTCCAAATCCTTGCCGCGATGCCTCATACAACGTTGTTTCCATAGAGATACATTGTACTGTAACAGCACAGACTTCAGGGCAAAGTCGAGGAAACAGACAGGAAACTGACAGAACTTTAAGAAATCATTGTCTAAAGGCTAAAAACATTACAAAAACATGTCAAACAACCCTGATTGTCCAAGAACCTGAAGAATGCTTCAAAAATCCCAGGAATGCTTCTAAAAAGTCTGATGAAAAAAATCAAAAAATCCAAAATCGTGCTCAAAACCACTCCTAAAGACTCTTCGCCTCATGCAAAACCCACAAGAGCAATGCACACATGTGTCCTGCCTTTTATACTGCCCAGGCACATTGCAACCTGGGGAAAACCCCAATGCCTCATACAAAGTCGCACGACTTTGTATGAGGCAACTTTTTCCAAGGAATTAGGCGATGTTGTATGAATCCGATGTTGTATGAAGCGGACTTTGTATGAGGTATTACTGTATTGATAGGGCATAATGTTGGGTTGGTGTGTAAAGCAACACCTCTTCTTCCTCAACCCATGAGACACTCATGGCACTAGGGAATGTCTATAGGGCTAGAGCCAAGCTGGAGTGGAGTCTACTTACATGTCTGTCCTACTCAAAAAAGATACCGGGAAAGGTGAATGTTATAGAAAATATACTAGGCTATTCCGAAGGATTAAACCTATTAGTCTTTCTTCTTAATGGCTTGCCTAATATACATGAATGTTGATCAGAGCAGCAAAAATTGGCTGTAGCAACTAAAAACCAAACATCCCATTTGTTACAAATTATGAGGTATATAAAAATGCATGTGCTGAAAAACCTTTTGTGTAGTTGTGCTGGTGGATTAAGAAGTCACTACTGGGATTCCACATCACATGCCAGTTGTGTCAGCTGGCCCACAACTAGAAATCTAAGTGGTGACTCATTAATTTGCAGCAATTTATCACTGTGAATGAGGCAATTTTCCTTCCTCTTACATAACTAAATAAAAGGATTTTGGCCCATATGTGTATGTATATGTATAAAAATGTAATGTAAAGTTATATATATATACATATGTCTAATTATTGAGTATTTGACTGATCTGTGATACACATATGAACAAGTTTGTTTTAGCTACAATGAATTAATGCACAGTTTTACAACAAAAACATCATCAACAACAATGATAAACAGACTTTGACAAATCTACTTAGCAAGGTAATTACAGTTAATGCCCTCCTTTTTCTGGCACATGAATAATAATGAGTCTCTGAAAAAACTGTTCTTATAACAGATTAACTAAATTATGTTTTTGAGATAAGAAGAATATATATTTAGTTGTTTTATAAGTGTTATTTGAAGCATTTTTAATATTCAGATTAAAGGCAAGATTGCAGAAATAATGCTAGGTAGTTTTGGTATCTGGCTGTGGAGCCAGAAGTTGGTATTTTGATTTCCTATAGTGCCTCCTTGACAGTGGATAGACATGGAAATGCAGAGGATCCTTTCCAGCTCGATGATGATGATGATGATGGCTTCTACTTTTCCTCCTCCTGTCTGCAAACCCTTATATGCAATAACAAAGCCAATATTTCTCCTTTACTGAACCAATTCTTGTTTTACACTAGCAACTTTAATGCTAACTTTTTTTCCCAACTCAATGTTCATGTTTATTACATTTAAATGCAAAGAGTTGCATCTCAACAGCTTTCATCCACTCTTTTTAAGCAATGTAAGAGGTATGTAATCCATTTTTTTAGGCCAGGGGTGCCCAAACCTTTCCCATCAGAGGCCTGACCATGCCCTCTCTGACAGCATGGGTGTGTGAATCACCATATGTTTTTGGGCATTTTTGCTGCTCTGTCACTTCCAATGGCAGCTGGAGCAAGGCCAGTACATTTTCACCGCAGTCTTTGAATTTTTGGCTGTGTTTTTGCAGTGTTTCGGCACATTTTTAGTGCGATTTCACCAGTTGTGGCAGGTTACTTCTGGTGTTTGTGGCAATCCAGACCAGGAGCCAGATGAATTTGGCCCATAGGCTATAATTTGGGCAGCCCTGTTTTAGGCACTTCGGGGCAAATTGGTCCAAAAACATCTCCACTGCAGTTAGCTCACTCTCTCTGTGTGGGTGGTTTTAAAACCATGTTATGGATAAGCAGTTGTAATGGGGCTTTTACCTTCCCCACCTGCCAATGAATCCCTTCAGTGGCAAGTGTGTGTGTGTATAAAAGCCATGTTACACTTGATTAGCTATAATGGGATTTTTAACCTCAGCACCTGCTGCTGTATCCTATCAGCAGTGTATGAGTAAAAGCTGCATTACAGCTGATCAGATGTAACAGGGCTTTTATTCCCCCCACCCCACCCACCATTGACACAATTCAGCAGTGGACATACAGGTAAAAGCCCCATTACATTCAATAGGGAGCTGATCAACCTGTCAGCTGGAAATTTTTGCTGACACTGAGGAAGCTATGGCAGATCCCTCCATGACAGTCTAAATGACCATTTCCCACCTGGCAGGAGGAGCCTCTCCTCTCCATCAGCTGAAAAGGAGCACTACCGTTGTTGAGGGAGCTGTGGCAGTCTCTTTGGCAATGGCATAAAGGAGCTGCTTCTCAGACCATTGGGGGAAGGTTCCCCTGATCAGCCGAGAAGTTTGCAAGTGATCTCAGTGGTGGCTAAAAGGAAACAACAGATGGCTATTAGTACATGGACATGTGCAGTATGGGGCACTGATTCTAATGGTCTTTCTGTTTATGCTTAGAGGGGCAATTTGAGAATGAGTTATTATCAGTGAATGGTCTTTTAGGCTTCCTCCACATAAATAGAAGTTCACTTTTCGAATAATAAGAATTATATGTCATTTGAGGGGGGTATCATGATTTAAGAGATGCTTAGGTGGGACATGATGAAAAAAAGATTGGGAACCATTACTCTAGCTGTTCCTCTTGCATAGGCACAGTAAAACCATATGTATGAAGATTCACAGGGACCATGAAGAAGAATTAATGTTTAATCATTTAAAATGTTTAATCATTTAATGTTTAATCATTTAAGTGCAGAGGAGGGCAACCAGAATGATTAGGGGACTGGAACACCTTCCTTACCATCTGAGGCTGCAACGGTTGGGCCTTTTCACTCTTGAACGACGGCGTCTAAGAGGTGACCTGATTGAAGTTTATAAAATCATGCACAGTGTGGACAAAGTAGATAAGGAAAAACTGTTTTCCCTATCGCACAACACTAGAACTAGGGGACACTCGATGAAACTTTTGGGTACTAGTTCTCAAACAAATAAGAGAAAGTACTTTTTCACCCAGAGGATTACTGGTCTATGGAACTCTCTGCCAGAAGAAGTGGTGACAGCTGTCAGTCTTGACAGCTTTAAGAAAGGATTAGACAAGTTCATGGAGGACAAGGGTATCAATGGCTATAATTATGTCCTTAACCTCCGGGTTGGAGAGATAGGCAGGATATCTCTCAATGCCATTTCCAGGGAATCCTAAGAAGGTGAAGGCATCTCCTTGGGAATACCCTGAAGGAAATGGTGAGCCTCTGTGTGAGACAGAATGCTGGACTGGATTGGCTGTGGCCTGTTCCAGCAAGGCTGTTCTTATGTTCTTAAAAAGGTTCACTCAGTCTTCCATCCTTCTGGAGTACCCAGCATGCTGGGAGCAAAATGCTAATTCACTTGTGAACTGCCCAGAGAGCGCACTCAGTACTATGGGTTGATAAGGTAAAGCAAAGGTCATTCTTGCTCGAAAGCCAGTCGTGTCCGACTCTAGGGTTCGGTGCTCATATCCATTTATAGCCAAAGAGCCAGTACTATCTGCGCCTGCAGACATTTCTATGCACATGTTACAGGCATGACTAGGTTGGCAAGAGCTGGGACAGAGATGGGAGCTGACTCCGTTGTGCAGCACTCGGGTCTTGGACTGATGGCCTACTGACCTTCTAGTTGTTAAGTTCAGTGTCTTAGCTACTAAATAAGTGTAATCACTAAATAAATAAATCAAAGATCCCTGGCTTCCACTGTTAGCAAGAAGCTCAAGGATAAGGAATGCACTGAAGAAGACTATTCTGATGCTGTATAAACCAAGATACTAAAAATTAGAGTCTAAGTAGAATAAAGGAAGAAATGAATGACTGGTAGCAGACTTGGTGTTGTCTAGAAATATACGACAGTCCTTATGTAGCTAGAAGGAAACCATGTGTACCCAGAAGAGAAAAATAGTAACAAAACTGGCAGAATCCCAAGCTTTGTATAAACCTTTTTGAGCAATCCTGAAGCAAACAACTCAGTGAGTACTTATTCAGTTACTAGAAAATACACTGCTTGGAGGCATGCTGGAAGGGAAGGAATAAAACTGAGTAAGTTGGAAACAGGGCAAATCTGAATTATTGGAAAGAAGTACACAATACTAACATATTCTGGTGTTGGCCTCACTTGTCACCATAACATCCATGTTAATTTCTACATTCACAGTGTAGGCTCTTCTGATTGGCAGCTTATAAAGATAAACAGGTAATTTTGTATATCATATCTATCATAACCTTTCTTTTTTTATTTGTCTTTTGCTCTGGCAACAAGGAAATTATTGTGACTAATGACACCAGAATGGAATACCTATTTGTTAGTAATATGAAAGAGATTAACATCTTATTTCTTGAAGGCCAAAGAATAGTGTTCCAGTAGCACCCTCACGATGAGCTATCTTTCCTCATGAAGTCTGTTAGACTCCCTCCCTCTTTCCTTTAGGAAGCAAAAACAGTGCTTTTTAGAGACGCCTTTGAGAATTTTTTTCTTGAATTATTGTACTGCTACCTGCCTGTTGTTCTTTATTTAGTCTGTTCATGTTGTTTGTATGTTTTTAATTCTCTAATCCTCCCAGAGAAGCTTTTTCAGAGATGGATGGTATAGAAATTGAATGAATATCTTGACCAGTCTTCCTCAAACTGGTGCCTATAGTTGTGTCAGATTATGATCAACATAATCAACACATCTGGAGAACAACTGGTTAGGGAAGAGTGTTCTAGACTCAATTTGAAACAAGTAATTTGATCATCTTTCACACAGTATATTTTCAGATTGAAAAGGCAAAAACAGAGAAATTATAATCAGAAGTATAATATTTTGAATAAATTAATATTTTATAGTGTCATGCATTTATTGTTTTAAACATAACTTTCAATAACTCAGAGTCTGGAGAAGTTACTGTTTGAATTACAACTCCCATAATACCCAATCAGCATAGCTAGTGACAATTTTGTCATATGTATCCAAGAAATATTTATTAATGTATTTAATTTATTAAATTGAAATAATACCACCTGGAGAAACAGATTCCTCATGCTTAGCTTTCTCATGGTAATAATTGTCATCAGCATTGTCATCATGCTGCTGCTGATGCCATTAGATTCACAATTAAAGATTAGTAAAATTAACAGTTCAAAACTTAAGAACTGTTATGGTAACATTTAAGTATATAGACAATTCCTCATAAAGTTGGTTTTTGTATAGTTAGGATATTCAACTCCAATATATCCAAAATTTTCAAATATCTAGGGAGTCCTTTAGGTATTGCTCAAAGGGCTCTGATTACTATGGCTATGGCAACAGATTTCTTTTTCCATAAATGTTCCACTTCAATTTGCAAATCATGATATTTTGTGATTTTATCCAGTTGTTTGTCCTCAATTTGTGCATTGGTATGTCAATGGCAATAAACCAGACCTTCTTCTTTTCCACAACATTTATACTGTATCAGGTGTGTTGTGAGCCAGATGTCTATCTGTCTGAACTTTAAAGTCCCACAGGACTCTCTCCTTTTCCAATGATTTCTCAACCTGGTGTTCCCAATAATCTTTACAGCATTCTAATCCAAACTATTTGCAAAGTTTCCAAAGAATAATTTTTGCAACCCTATTATGGTGTTGCAAATAATTAGTCTGTGAATTTTTGCCGCATCTGCTGATCGGATTATATATTGTTCCATCCTTTTCATTACAAAGTCAGCATTTACTATTGCTGGATACATGCTATATTTTAGCCTTAATGCAATTTGTTGGCAAAACCTGTTCTTGAACTCCCAAGATAAATCCTTCAGTTTCCTTCTTCAACACTCCTGCTCTTAACTAGCCCAATGTCAGATTTTGGTCATACTTTCCTTCTATGTTTTTCAAGTATTGACCATGCACAGGCTTATTTTCCTAGTATGCAACTTTGCTTTCATTCATTTCCTCTCTGTATTTAGCTTTCTGCTTCACTGTTTTCAAAAGATCCCCTTTATTAACTTTCTTAAGCATAGGATCATCACTTTTCTTAACCTAGCAAGATATTGATCTGGGCAAGCAGTTCAAAGAGCCACACCATACTCCCATAGGCTGCCACCCCCCACCCCCCATATCTGCAGGTTCAATATCTGTGGTTTCAGTTATCCACAGGACCAAAAATACTCACTGAAAAATCCCTGAAATGCACTAAATGCACTATATATAGGCAGAAAGGGGAAGGGGAAAAGGGAATGGGGGCTTCATTAGAATTGATAAACTTTTAAAGAGTACAGGTTTTGTTTTCAAAGTTGATTGCTTAACCTAATTGTTGTTTTCACACTGTTAATCTTCCCAATACCATCTGCCCTTTTGAAGCTGCAACAAGTAAGCTGAATTATCTTTCAGTGAGAACAAACAGATGTTTCAATCAGACTTTTAGAGGCAATAGTAATAATTTTAATTTATCAGTCTGTAATGCTTCTTAAGTAGCTCTGTACACTTGCAGTAACTGAATGTGTTAATCTACATCTAGCTGAAATGCCTTAAACTGGTGACCTCCAGTCAGAACACTTTGGAGGTGATACAGTGCTAATTACTATAATCATTGCCATTCTCTTATTTACACATTAATGAGCTAGAGAAATTACACTGTAGGAACATGTTAGCATTCTAAATGGCATTATGCACAGATCCATCACTTACATTACATTAAAATATCCATAGTGGGAAAGCAAGGAAAAAATATTAATAAATACTAGTTGTCTTACTCCAGATTCTGTCCTTTCAAGAAAACAATAACTCAGCCCTCAGCATAATATAATATAATATAATATAATATAATATAATATAATATAATATAATATAATATAATATTTAACTAAAATTGTAGGAGAAATACCAGCTTAACTACCAAAGAAGAGATGTTGCAAAATGGCATAGCTCTAGACTGCCTCCCATAACATGCAGATTTTAATTTCCATATAAAATGATAATTCCTACAGCATATTCACAGGATTCAATTTAAGAATAAGTTGAAAGGAATAAACATGATTAATGTGTTTATATTGCCAGTATGTTTTATCAGTCCTAAAAATATGAATACTTCTTAATACAGTATTATAAATTTGTACCAATATAACTTCAGTATTAAAACTCAAAAATGCCTTACTTTTGACGGTAGCTGTCCGGGTACAGTTGTAAAGGATAGCAAGTTCCCCAAATACCTTGCCAGGCCCCATGGTGCACAGTTTCACACCTTCCTTTGTTACTTCAACCTTCCCATCTGTGGACATAGAACACAAATATATATTACAAAGATTCCACATTCTTCAAAAAATTTCCTGTATAACGTCCTTAAAATACTGTATAAGCATGAAATTCTTGGTGGTGCTGAAAAAGACGGAAGCATTGCAATGATGATTAGCATCGATAATATTTTCCACTGAGTGTGCACAAATATGCTTTCCCTGACACATCATATGCCCAGCTAGGAGAAGAGTGGGTACTGATAGGACAAAGGAAGGAGATGCACAAACTACAATAGAAAAAAATCTGCTACCAGACTCCAATGAAGCTCATTCAGAAATATTCCTTCTGTGAATTCACTAGCAAAGAGTATATAGCACAGAAGAAGATAACTGCATCATATGATCCTCTAAAGAATATTGACTGGGTTATTGATTGCTGGTGATATTATTCCTCTAGATTAGAAGCTAGAGGTTTTATAGTGCTCTTTTGTATCACTTTGGATAAATCTAAATTGCCTTTTCTCTCTAGATTAGTAGTTCCCAATGTTTTCCCACCAGGGACCGGACTTGCCCTGACAATTCCCATCAAGGGCTGGAGGCGTTACTGTGCCCACTACTTACGTTTTTGTAATTGGTGGTTGCAGTGGGGATTGCATGGGTTTTTGGACAGTCTCCATCGCTTCCCAGGGTGGTGGGAGCCTTTTCAGATCATGAACACTCTGGTTTGGGAATTTTCCGCCCCTTCCCCAGCTAGAAAACAACTGTGGCTGACTTCTTGATTTTCACTGGGATTCCCAGGCACTGACATGAGCTCTGTCCAGCACCAAAGGTCGCCAATAGTCACACCCCAGCTGGCAAAACACAGTGGGGAAGGGGTGAAAAAATTGCAAACCAAAGCGAAATTGCTCTGAAAAGCCTCCTGCCTCCCTGGGAAGCGGCAGGACCTGTCCAAAAAACCCCAAAGAGTTGCGATTCCTGCTGCCACCATGGTAAATGATGTATGTGGCTTCCAGCAATGGGGGCAGGTAGCAATCAGGTCTAGAGATCCACAGGTGGCCGTCATGGGCCAGATTAATGATATTACACAGGCCAGATTAGGCCCACAGGCCATATTAGACCCACAGGCCAGGGTTAGCCACCCCTGTTCTAGATCATCCAATTGGTCTAATGTAATTCAACCTCTGACCCCAGTTGCATGGCCTAAGCCAAAAGGCACTATAATCATACAACTTCTGAATTATCTCAAGAAATAGGCTACAAAGGTAGATGTTTCTTACTTTGTTGAAGTATCAAAGTACAGTTAATAGATATATCATATACTTTTCACCCAATAACAAGCAACATCAAGAGCACCTAGAGTAGCTAGCATCAAATCTTCCATAGTAAATCTTGAGGTGCATAGAATACAATGACACAGGTGTGTAGTTGCCTGTTAGTCTCCACACTTACAAGGAACTTTGTTGTTGCAAATGTCTCCTTTAATTAGATTCTCTTTGGTTCTGCCAACTCCAATCTATTAATTGGCTTCCAACTAACCAAGTTCTCAATGTAGCTGGGGGCTAGATTTTAAAGAGATTCCACTCATTTTAAGAGATGTGTAGTTCTTTCCTTTCACATTGCTTATATGACATTCTTTGCTGTTTTGTCTGGATTTCTTGGTAGCCAAAGAATGAAGTATTTCACTGCCCTTATCACCTCTGTGGATAATCGTTCAGTGATCCTTTTCCAGGTAACCAGGTCCCTCCTTGGAAGAGGGGGGCCTGAGCCTGGATGGCAGGGGTCAACTGCTGATTTTGCTGATTATCTGATGGAGAAAATTGCTCGGATTCACTCAAAGCTCAATCCCAACGTTGACTTGAGGGATATGGAATTGACTGGAGCACAGTCCTGCCATGTTATCTGGGATCAGTTTGATCCAGTTGTCCCTGATGAAGTGCACAGGCTCCTTGGATCTGTGAACTCCACTGCCTGTTTGTTAGATCCCTGCGCTGCCTGGTTGATTAAAATGAACAGGAGGGTGACAGGCACTTGTGTCAGAGCGATGGTTAATGCTTCTTTGTGGGAGGGTGTGTTTCCTGCACCATTGAAACAGGAAAGCCATCGCTGGACTCAACAATATTGGCTAACTTCTGGCCGGCGTCCAACATGCCCTTTTTAGGGAAGGTACTGGAGAAGGCAGTGGTGTGGCAGTTACAAGGGGTTCTGGATGAGGTGGATTATCTGGACCCTTTTCAGTCAGGATTCAGGCCCAGTTATGGTACCGAGACTGCATTGGTCGCACTGATGGACGATATCTGGCATGAGCAAGATGGAGGAAATCCATCCATCCTGGCTCTTTTTGACCTCTCAGCAGCATTCAATACCGTTGACCATGGTATCCTTTTGGAATGGCTCCAAGGATTGGGGATCCTGGGCACTGTGTGGTCCTGGTTCTCCTAATTTCTGAGGTGCCGGACCCAGTCGGTGTTGTGGAGTGACGAGAGATCCCGCCCTAGGCTTCTCTAATATGGGGTGCCACAAGGCTCGGTTCTCTCGCCTCTCTTATTTAATATTTACATGAAGCCCCGGGGGGGATCATCTGTTCCCATGGGGTGAAGTACCATCAGTATGCTGATGATGCTCAACTGTACATTTCAGCCCGTGGTGATCCAAGCAATGCAGTGGAAGTCCTATCCAGGTGTCTGGAGGCTTTGAGGGTCTGGATGGGGAACAATGGGCTACAACTGAATCCCAGCAAGACTGAGTGGCTGTGTTAACGTGGGAGTTACCACCTTTGGTACTGGATGGGGCAATTTTGCCTCAGACAGACCTGGTGTGTGATTTGGAGGTCCTCCTGGACTCATGACTCCTGCTTGAAGAACAGGTGGCAGTTGTGCCCAAGAGGGCTTTTGCTCAACTTCGAGTGATTCGCCAATTACACCCATTCCTGGACTGGGACTCCTTGCTCTTGGTCACACATGCTCTGGTCACCTCCAGACTAGATTATTGTAATGCACTCTACATGGGGATGCCCTTGATGACCATCCGGAGGCTGCAACTGGTGCAGAATGTGGCTGCCTGCATGGTGCTGGGGTGTGGACATTATGTCCATACCTCACCTCTGCTGTGGGAGCTGCATTGGTTGCTAGTGTGCCTCCGAGTGCAATTCAAGGTGCTGGTGATTACCTTTAAAGCCCTACATGGTAGTGGACCAGGTTACTTAAGATACCGCATTGCCCCAAAAACATCTGTCCGTCCCACCAGAGCAGACCAGAGGGGCTCCCTAATGGTACAAATAGAAGGAGGGCCTTTTCAGCAATGGCAACGACCCTATGGAACCTCCTGCCGGCTTAGCTATGCATCCAGACAAAGCTATTGACCTTCAGGAAAGGCCTAAAAACTTGCCTCCCCCCTCCCTGGCTTATATGAATGGCCATTCAGGTTTTCAACTTTAGTTTTAACCTTCTGTGAATGTGGGAGAGTAGCCTATGGCTTAATATTAAATGTTTCTTAACCAACCAATCACAACATGATATACAAGTATTAACCAATCAGGAACAGGATCCAAAGTTGTAACCAATCACAGAACTCTAATTAGCATAATGAGTGCATCCAGAGAGGGAGATTTTGCGCCAACTTTAGCTCCTATTTTTGGTTGGCGGGAAACTGCCATTTTATCATTGTAAGGCATTGCATAAGCAACTTGCAATTCTGCCTTAATACATAATACCCCCTTAAAATCAACACACACACCCCAGTGATGGGGGTGCTCCACATTGGGAATCATGGGTCTAGAGAAATTTTCTAACTGAGCAGCACATGCAATTCTGTCGTAATAAATAAAACTTTTAATGCCTTGAAGAATTGGTTGATTGATGGTTCGGACATTAAGCAAAATAATGCTTTGTGATGTGTAGAATCTTACATGAATGTGATTAATTTTTCTTACTTTAATTAAAAGACTCAACAACATTAAAAAGTATTAAAAAATTTTTTACATGAACCATTAATATTATAGTGCTGTGATTTTGACCCCACATATAGTTCAATACAGACACAATCACTAACACAAAGTATAAATAAAATTTAAAGGAAAATAAAGGAAGCAATAAGGTAAAGAACAGATTAATTATTAACAGCACTAAAGTATAAACATGCTGTTCAGTCAGGAAACATTAATTATTAACTATGAAACACTAATATTGAATAATGGTCACACTTATAGTGGCCGTTTCCATGAAAAAGTCAGGATAAAGGTTTCCATGTATTTTCCTATTGATTTATACGTCTGTGAGGATGTGCTCAGTTTTTTTCATACTGTAGTCTACAACAGCTCATGTAAGGCAGGGACAAGCAACATATAGTCCGTGGGCTACATAGAGCTGCTGGGGCATTTCCGCATCCCCTCCAGGAAACTTTTGAAAACTGCCATTTAAAAAAAAAAGGTCAAAAGCTCTCTTTTAGCTCCTGGTTTGCATTGGGAGCCCTCTGAGCTAATCCAACCCCAGAGGTAAGACCATTCTGCAAAACATATGAATTACAGAAAGCAACTGTGTACTGTATTGGGTATACTCAACTGCGCTCTCTGGAAAGTTAGGTTATGAAAACCATAGTGAAATATGCAACGGCCTCAGCCTGCCACTTTGTATGCAAGCCAATGTGTTTACAGTTTCAAATTTTAAATCATCCTTGCTATTACAAGAATATTCCTAGAAATCACATGCCCTAACACATTTACAGAAAGAAGAATAAATAGACACAATCTATTTCTTTTGCAGAAAATAAGGCATATCCTATTTCAGGTTCTCAACTTCCAACAGAGTCTGAGTTCTACCTCCTAAGTTACCAACTGGGCCAAATTTGGCTCCCACTTGTTAAAACATTTTAGACATTTCAAGGAAGGCAAATCATTTTAATAATTCTAACCTGATTTTGTAAAAGTGAATTTTTTATGCTGAGTTGGCATTTGTTTTAATACAACCTGCACATCTCTTTTCTTGAACTTTAAAACAGTATTCTGTGTTATGCATACTGTTTATCTGTTTCAGATGGTGGTAATGGTATGGAAGATGTAGTAATGGTATGGAATAACTCTCATTTCTGATCTGATATCTGAAGGAGTTGTTTGATTAGGTATTCCAAAAGGCCTGCTAATACAGTGAAAGCAGACATCTCTCATTGAGATTACACATTATTTATTGCAGCTGCTGCAGCTTGTCTCAATTCAGACTACACAACTCAAAAATTAATATGAAGAAAAAGCATACATCCTATTGTCCTTAGAATAAAAGGGGAGGGGGAGAAGCTAAAGCCTGCCTTTGTGTTATGGTGAGAACATTTGGTACTTTTAGCACATTGTGTCCATCCAATTAAAAATTAAATAACATCCTTTGCTGTATTGCACTTGGGCTTCTCAATAAATTGGACTATAAAGCAAACAGCCCTATCACAGTCTTCTCATTTATTGTGAGGATATTTCCCCTCCCAATAATTAAATGGCAATTTTCTGTATCCTGTGAAGAGGGGAAGAGAAAACAGATTAATTCAACTCTAAGAATGTCAATCTCTATGTAATTCTTATAAGAGCTAATAATCAAGTGGTTTGTTACTAGTTTGTATTTTTGCTCCTTTTATTATATAAAAAGGCCTGAGATCATTTTAATTCAGAAACATCTGCAACAAGGGGTGCATTCAAATGTTGCATTAAGAAAAATCAGTGATATACTTAAACAGAAAAATCCACTTCTCCTGTACTCTGCCAAGTACTGTTGAGATCTAGGTGACTGCACATCCAAAAAAGTCTGGCACATTGTATTTTCTGGCATGTTGTGAATTCTGGTATTTTGTCAAAAAGCCCAGTGGATAGCCATTCTTGCTTGCAACAGGAGCTAAATAAACTATAAAATGTCAATCCATGGCTTATTTTGTGCAATTTCTAAGCCCAACCAGAGCTTTTCTCTCCCTCCTCTAAAACAAGTGTAGTGTAGTGTAATTTCTCCGGCTTGTTGGGAAGATTCAAAGAAGAGCATCAGGGAGAGAAAAGCTAAGTTCGTGAGGATAACTCGGATGCAACATTATTAGCACCCAGGAGAGATCTAGCCTTGTTTTCTTGAAACAGTTCTGCTTGATTACAACAACCAAATCAAGCCTCACTACTCGCATGGAAATGGCTCCCATTTAAGAGAACAACTTCCAGATACAGAGATACCGCATACAATGTCCAAACTTGGTTCCACAAGTTTGGACTTTATACAGATTTGGACTTTGTATGTGGCATGCAAAATCCTAGCCGCGATGCCTCATACAACGTCCAAATCCTTGCCGCGATGCCTCGTACAACGTCGTTTCTATAGAGATACATTGTACTGTAACAACCTAGACTTCAGGGCAAAGTCAAGGAAACAGACAGGAAACTGACAGAACTTTAAGAAATCATTATCTAAAGGCTAAATACATTACAAAAACATTTCAAACAACCCTGATTGTCCAAGAACCTGAAGAATGCTGCAAAAATCCCAGGAATGCTTCTAAAAATTCTGATGAAAAAATTCAAAAAAATTCAAAATCACACTCAAAACCACTCCTAAACCATTCCTCGTGCAAAACCCACAAGAGCAATGCACACATGTGTCCTGCTTTTTATACTGCCCAGGCATAATGCAACCTGGGAAAAACCCAATGCCTCATACAAAGTCAAGTGACTTTGTATGAGGTAACTTTTTTCAAGAAATTAGGCGATGTTTTATGAATTCGATGTTGTATGAAGCGGACTTTGTATGAGGTATTACTGTACTGGCAAATTAATCACTTCCACCACTCATCAGAGGGCAGGTGAAGTGAAGTTTTTAATATTTACGCACATCACTGATGTGATATGCCAGTTATTTTAAAAATCATTTTCTTTGTCTAGTCAACCCAGTGAGGCAAAGAAAAGGTGAAGGAAGGAAGCAGGCAAGGAAGGAAGGAGGCAGGGCAGGCAAGGAAGGCAGGCAGGCAAGAAAGCAGGGCTGGATGCATCAGCCAGGAGGCAAAGACCTGAGAGGGAAAGGAAAGATTAGGTTTTTTTTAATACAGTAACTGACATATCAAATCAATGATATGCTTAAACAGAAAAATCCACTTCTCCTGCACTCTACCAAGTACTGTTGAGATCTAGGTGATTGCACATCCAAAAAAGTCTTTATCTGGAGCAATTCTTAATTGCTCCAAGGAAATAGTAGCCTCCTACCATAAACACACTAGGGATGGATTGCTAGACATTAGGAAAGGTAGGGAATGCTTCAACAAAAATGTTGTATAATTGAAATTTTTCAGAGTGCTCCCAACCATCCTGGCAGGGGCTATAAAAATGGGCTGAAATCCTGTGCAGCTGACCTCTAAGGTTCTGAAACTACAAAAACAACTTATGTGGTTTGTTTAATAGCTTGGTTGTGAGCTGGACACTATGCACCCATTGCCCCTGGATTATTATGATACCTGAAATTATTTGTGCTTTATTTTATTTGTTTTAATTTACATATCGACACACTTGTGTTGTTACATTTCAGCGCTTCTTGTGTAAAAACTGGCATTATACTTGTCTCCTGCCTGAGAAATATTGCTTATTTTAAAATAGGTACACAGGGACTGCAGTCTACAAAATTAGATGTATTGTAGTGTAACAGTTATATATTGCTGATTACCCCATAAATTGTTTTTTTAAAAAACCTTCCCATATGGATGGTTCTCACCCTTTTGCCTGATAAAGCATTATTCTGAGTGTTATTTCCTAGTTCTTATAATACAACAAAGAGCAGAACATTTTAGTGATGGCATCCTCACTATGGTTTTCCCCTCCATGGGTGAGTTCATCAGTCTTTTAGTTTTATATTACTGTTTTATGTTTAGTTTTGTTATATATTTTTGTTTTAACAATGTAAACTGGCCAAAGTTCTCTGTTGAGCTAAATCAGAAGTTCTCAACCATTTAAAGCCGGGGGCTGGGTCACACTCCCTCAGACAGCTTTTGGGGCTGGACAGCCATTTTGCCCTTCTTTCACCACATGGCACTTCCTGGTGTGGTGGAGGTGTATGGGGGGCACATGAAATGATGTCATGGGTCGCATCTGGCCCATGGGCCACAGGTTGAGAATCCCTGAGCTGTGGCATTTGGCTACACATTTACATCATCAAACAAAAAACAAAGAAAGGGTTTCCAGTATTTGAGCTCTGCTGGCTATCAACAATTTCTGAGTTGCGTTCGATCTGGTAGCTCACAAATAATGCAAGCCTTCTGTCAATTTTACTGTGAATTAGAATGACATTATACAATAATATAACATTAGTGAACTCTTAGTTCCAGGCAGAATATTTTTTTTAAAAAAATCATTTCACAAAAAAGGGAAGCCACAAGCAAACTAATCCATATGCTAAAACACAGAGAGACCATAAGTGAAGGCATCTTCACTTAAAGTCTGTTACTCAGAAGTAGTAAAGATGTTCTTTAACTTTGTGTATTGTCTTCGATTAAAATTTGGTCCACATATACTTTCCTTTGGCAGGCAGAACTTGTTTATTACTTAATGCTTTGGCTTACATTTTTATTTTTCCCAGAATGCATTTGTAAGTAACACAGTTGTTTTTAAAATCCTCTTTTATAAATTTTAAAGCAGGGTATTTTATAATTTTGACATCAACCCAAGAAAAAAGGCAGATACAGTATGACAAAAAAAAAAAATGAGGACATTTTTCTGCACCACTACTAAAGCAAAGATGACTATCATGCTTTGACCCTCTGCTACATTACAGATGCAGACAAATGCAAAATTACATTTGCATGCTGAGTAAGTCTTTTCCACTTTTCCATTTAGCTGCCATTAAGTTTGAGTTTTTTGTTGCAGCAGACATGGCATGGGAATATTACATGGAGCATCTAAAAGATATACTTTCAGGGTGTATAACTTCCACATTGGCTTGAGAACTGTTGTAGTTCTAGAAGTAACTTTTCAAAGTTTTGAAGTTAGGAATCCTACCATTCAAACAAAACAAAACAGAAAAAGTAGAGTAACAGTGCAGGGAGATACAAAAATCATAAGCACTGATAATTATCTTAAATGCAGTCACTAAGAGCAGCTGGGAGGCAGCATAGACATTTTAGTGTACGTGAATTGACTAATATGTTGTGATGACTTCACTTCCACTACACTTCCCTGAAATGCAGATGGCAGCATGTGACACATAGAAATACCACATTCTTGTAGTATTTATATAGAACTTAAGGATATTTTTGCCATCAGTAGAAAGCAATGGCAAGAATTATACAGTAGTAATATGATCTGAATATCACCAAATGCCTCAGATAATGACTGGCCTGAGGAAGCCAAGAAAACTCTGTGACCAAGCAAAGATTTGAACTTGGACTTTCCTGATCCAAATCCAGCACTACAATGGATTTGGCTCTCTCAAATCAGTGCTTACTATATAAATTGTATAAAGGCTATTGATAGAAAAATTAAACTATTAATAATCTTTATCTGCATAATATTGCACATTAGCCTGCCTAGAAAGAGCACTAAAATATGACAGCCTATATAGATGGGATGCTGAGAAAGGCCTTTGTCTCATATCATAGGATAGGGTATGGGCCAGCTTATATTTGGTATTTAAGATATCCTGAACCTTAAAACTAGGGCTTTTTTTCATCAAGACTTTGTATGGAAACAGCAAGGAAACAAATGACGCTCTTGCACGAAAAGTGTAACATACCAAGTGCCTCTGCCATTCTTGTTATTGCTATCTCGATCGGTTACAATTTTAAAATACAATCAAAACTTGAGATACAATTTTAATACATTCCTCCAGGTTGTTTGTACCTTGAAAAATTCATATCTCAAAACAATTAAAACACATCGCATTACCAGAAGTAGCCACTAGAGGTCATCATATACTTTTTTACATCTCAAAAAATCCTATTAAAATTCGTATCTCAAAATTCTCCCCCCGAGATTTCCATTTGTATCACGGGTTTTTCATAAGTAGAACTGTTCGTATCCCGAGGTTTCACTGTACAGGTATTCTTCAAAGTCATGCATAACACATTCCAATAATTTACTCTGTATGTAACTAAGGTATATGTCACTGTGACCAGGTCTAATCTTGTAAGAATAAACATAGCTGCCTGATTCTACAAGGATATTTCAAACCTCTGCATAGCTATACAAACTATTGTGTTTGCATATCTAAATATCAATATGCTTAACTTTTCCAAAAATCTTTTAAGAATAGTAACCTTAACACTTAGAAGCTGAAATATTTTAGTTTATTTTGTCATGTAAAATGGCTAAATATATATATGGCCCAACCATATGAACGATACACAAGAACATTCCACCACTCGTATGAACATGGAGGATCATGAACAGGACTTTCAGCTACAAATTCCTCTTGTGCAGCACCTAAGTATGAAACAGGCTTCCAGAGTAGCTTTCTTTACCATATTGAAGCATGCTCTGCAGACATTCCTATTAGGACATTCTGTTTCCTTCCTTGACTTTGTTTAAACAAGAGGATAAGATCTCCAAGACCCATGGCCAGTTCATTATTGCCAGTATTCCTGGCAAAAGGGGACTTCTGAATGTCCTATATGCATTTGTGCTGAAATTCTGTGTCTGTCTCCACAGACACAGGTACTGTTACCATTTTAATATATTCTTCTACCATTAATATATAAGCAGCATTTCAAGGCCCACTGAGGTTTCAAAACCATTTCACACATGATCACACATGGCATACTGGTAAGAAGTGAGTTCATTTATAAAAACTTAATGATACACACCTTCCCTGGAGGATGAAACTTTTAAGTAGGAAATCCTTGAATTTCAGCCCCAAAGCTATATTCTTGAATGGATACAAAGGGAAGGGGGGGGGGTGGATATACTCTTATGAAGTCTAGAGGAGGAAAAGATTTATAATACATAAAGGCAACAGGAGAGCTGAGCCTTAAAATCTGTAACTAACTGCCTCAGGGCACACAATAGAGAATTGACAGTATCTGGAAACACATACACACACACAAACACAAAGCGGTCCTGCATGTGGAAGAAAAATCCAGTACAAAGCTTAAGGTAGGAAAACTTAGCCTACTGAAGAGAATGTGAGGCCAGGTCATTTTGATTTGAAAAATCCAAGTAACTTTTTATTGTATAAAGTTGTATTTCAGTAATATGTGAACTAAAAGCTAATCTGTGGATGTGGCAGGGAGAGTGGAATGCACATACATTCATTTTTAAAGGTTTAAATAGTCTTTCTAAGAGTGAATCAGTACTTTGATTAAAGTGGAGACAGCAATATACAGTATATACAAGCAGCATTTGGTGTTTTGATTGATAAGTCTGGAGTTAAAATTGAATTTGAAGGCTTTTTTTATCTACAAATGAGTTGTGAACTTGAAATCAATGGGTTTTGACTAAACCTAGCTGAACAAAGTTCAGACATCATCCAGTTATTCAGTCTAGTGAAATCTGTTGTGAAGAATGAAATATTGGTTTGAACTGTCTGTAATATCCAAGAAAAGAAAAAAATAAGGGCAATCTGACATTCTAGTGGGCCATTTAGTATGCAACATCAACAACAACCAACCAGGAGGTTTGTATAATAGTCCTGGTATGGAAACTACAGTCCTGGTATGGAAACAAATTTCACAGTTTAGCATGTGCTTGAAGACTGTTACGTTTTATTGTGTGTGTGCGCGTGTTCAGCAGTAACAGAGTAGCCTTCAAGCTTTACGCAGGTGGAAGATGTAGGAATCGGGGCCACTAGGGGCTGGAGGTCCCGGAGGAGACTGATCAAGAAACGATACGAGGCAGTATGGAGCGAGATCAGATCAGTAGTTTATTGAGGGAAAACTTCAGCATATATAGAAGTAAAAGCGCAACGGTGGCAAAACTGTCATCTGACAGAAATCACATCACCTATTTGCTCAGGTTAATGAGGAATCTCTCTAAGGGAAGTTAATTAACTTGGACAAACACTGACAGGGGAAGCTCCATTGTCCAGAGCTTAGACTGGGATAAACATGGCTTCTATTTGCACCAGGGATGAGGCTAAACTCGGAGATGAGTGATTACCTTAATGGGTAACGGGGTTAGGTATTCGCTCTCTCAGCAGAACCGCTGGTCAGGTCAAGGAATTGGGTGAATCAAACCCTATCATTAATCCACCCCCCTTAATTTCTCTGCCCGCAGAAACCACGGCTGGGAGCCTTCTCACCAAAGCGGCCTCTGCAAGGACCGTTTCCATGCCAGATGGGCATGGGGAATCCATATCTCCCCTTTCTGTTTTACTTAAGAGCCTGACCGGCAATTCTGCACAAGAGAGGCATCAGCTGCTGAGCGGGAATGACGCTTCGGGGTTCCCTCTTGGGGCGGCACTTCAATATCAGTGAGGGAATACATTGCGCAAAGCAGCAGATTGCTATGCCTAGTATAATCACCCCCACGATTACTTTAAGCACCATCTGAAGCCATCCCCACGGAATCCACGACCACATCCAGTCCCACAACGAACTCCACCAAGTTCCCCATGCAGACCCCTTTCTGATGCCCTGGACTATGGTGTGGAGGTCTGTGAGCTGGTTCTGCACCCTACGGGAGTTGTCAGTGAGATTGAAGCAACACATACCATGGAAAGATTCGCAACCCAAATGATGTAGCAATAAGAGATAGTCTATAGCCGCTCGATTGTCGAGTATGGCATGGCGAAGCTCCGCCTGCTCTTGGTTGAGCAGCGCTATCGCCGTGGAGGTATGGTTAATGGCTTTGGCTAATCCGCAAGCTAGTCGACCAATCCTCCGAGCATTGCCAACGGCTAAGCCCGGCACGCCAACTATGCTGACTGCCAGCGAGACATATTCGGCTGGACTCATAACTCTAAAGCTGCTCTCACATGAGCTGTCTAACTGGGTGGTGCGAGTGTGCCGTATGGGGGCTGAGACCTCTGTGACATTGGTGCTTGGGGTGACCATATCTTTAGTGGGAAGTAACAGCGTCAAGCGACTGATACAACATGTGGAATCTGATACATTTGCAGGGTAACATGGGCATACATTGAACCAAGTGTCTCTGGTTTATCACAAGTCCAGTTGCTGCTGCCAGTGTCGAGGCAGCGGCGCTGAGTTCGGCCGACTGCAGCGCAGCCGACCATTCGAGCACAAGTAGAGTTCGGGCTGGCCGCCACTCGCGGAGTGTAAAGAGTGGCTGCGTCCGCCGGCAAAGTCATGGTGAGCCGCAATCCCCCCCAGCGAGCGTAGACTGCAAAGTTCGCAGGGAGATGCAGTCCAAAAATCCTCTTCAGCAGCCAGTCGCCGTCCCTGGCGTGCGCATCTAAAGTGTGGCACACTGGGATGAGACAGGTGCTCAGAACTGAGGCAGAAGTCCTGCTTCAGGCAAAAATCGGACTGGTTGACGAGACCCGCCAACCTTTCCCATAGGTTATAATGCATCCGGGCAGAAAGATCTCCGTCTGGTATCCAGCCATTGGCCCCAAATGGGGCGGCCTGAACGCCTCCCCCCACAAGCAGGGAGAGGATCAGGACGATGGTGACTGCCATGGAGTTGGCATGAATCTGGGCAAAGACTGCAGCCACGAGGTTCTCCGGTGTCGGCTCCCTCTCCTCGCGCTGGATGGCATCCTGGGCCTCATGGCAAAGGGCCTTGACCATCTCCCAGGTGATCTTCGGCACTGTCATCTGCGACCGCTGTCTCTCCCGACGGGTCCTCTCGGTCAGGGTGAGGTCCTCCATCTCCGGGATCGGACTCGGGTCGGTCTGGGTCCACGCCATGTGGTTCCAAGTGAGGTTTAACACACCGAGCTGGGATCCAAACGACACCTGTAGGAGACATAACTGCAGCATACCCTCTTCCCCAGGTTATGAGCGGCACCGGGCCCCTCCAAGAAGGGTCTGGTGGCACCCGGTATCGGACCATCGGTCGCGGGAGAGCCTCCGAACAGCGGAAGAGCTTCTCCTGCGGCGTGCAATCCGAAAAAAACATTAAGGTGATTGTATGTGAACAATACCTTATTCAGACAATGCTGTGCCTGAGCCTGTGACTTGGGGAGGGCTGGTGGCTCCCCCCTTTCTGTTTGTTTGTCAATATAGGACATGAGCGTCCAATTGACTCGTTCCACAATCGCTTGCCCCTGCGGATTGTAAGGAATGCCAAAAGTATGCTTAATGTCCCAGGTGGCCATGAAGGCGGCCAACTGCCTAGAGCAGTAGGACGGGGCGTTATCGGTTTTCACGTGCCGTGGCTTGCCCATTGCCGCAATGCAGGAAAGGAGGTGCTGCTCCACGTTGGGAGCAGTCTCCCCTTTCTGCGCCGTTGCCCAAACGAATTGAGAAAAAGTATCAATGCAAACGTGCATGTACTGCCATCTGCCAAACTGCGGAACATGCGTGACATCCATCTGCCACACTTGGTTAGCCTCTGTCCCTCGTGGGTTGACCCCCCACGAGGGCCCCCCCGGAGCCCCTGCACAATGCTGGCAAGAGCGAACTATGCCTTGGGCTTCAGAAAGTGGCAGATTGAACTGTCTGGCGAGCACTTTGGCATTTTGGTGAAAAAAGGCATGACTCTGAATTGGCGTAGTAAAAACACCTAAAACTGAACGCTGCTGAACTTCCTTTGTGGCCGCGGCCGCTCTGCTATTGCCCGCGGAAATCGGACCCGGCAGGTCTTGATGACTTCGGATGTGGGCAATATAGAGCGGCTCCGTGTGGTTTCGCAAATGAAATTGAGCAGTGAGAAACAGGCTAAGCAAATTCTTGTCTATCGCGGGAGTGATGTATGCTCCCGGTAGACTGTGAAGCAAATTCCTAACATACTGACTGTCTGTAATGATGTTTAAACGTTCTTTGGCGAAGGTGCACAAAGCAAGGTTCACCGCTGCCAACTCTGCCCGCTGCGCGGACTTTTGTGGAAGAGTCAACATCGTGCGCCAAGCTTGGCCCTCCTGCCAGGTCAAGACACCATATGTGCGACCACCATCAGTAAAAACTGTTCTGGCCCCCTGAAGTGGAACCAGCGAAAGCAATTCGAACAAGCTGACTGTCTGCGTTTGAAGTGAGACAAGTCTGGGGTCCTTTGGCAAGTGGTATGCCAAGCATCCGGTGAATCCTTCCAACGCAATTGGAAGCGAGTCACCGAGCTGCATCAATTGCTGAATCTGTTCCTTGGTGAACGGGACTACAATTTTGGCTAAGTCGTGCCCTGAGATGTCCCTAGCTCTCAGCCTTCCGCGGTAGACCACCGCGGAAACCAACTCTTGGGGAAGAACGATGTTTCGGGAAGAGGTGTTCGGCAAGTACACCCATTCCACGATACTCGCCCATTTCTCGGAGTCTACTCCTAGCGCTCCGGTGAACATGGATCCTGCTCGAACGATGTACAAGTTCAGGATCGGGGCATATGGCCCTTGGGTGATCCTATCTACCCACCTCTGGCTGAGAACTTGGTTAACTTTCTCGAGAGCTAAGCGCGCTTCTCGAGAGATGTGTATCCGGTCTGCCGGCTGCTTACCTAAAGTTAGCAGCGAGAAGAGCGGTTTCAAAAGATCCGTATCCAGTCGGAAATACGGTCTGGCCCAATTGATGTTACCCAGAACTTGCTGCAATTCTACCAGGGTGACTGAATCCTGTAAATTGATCTGAGGCAAAACTGGTGCTGCGAAAGAGCGGAGAAGCCGATGGCCCAGGTATGAGAAGGGCTCGGTTCTCTGCACTTTCTCCGGGGCAATGAGTAACCCTTTCTCCCCCAGGCTGGCCTGGAGGTCCGAAAACATTTCGCTGCCGAGTTGCGGCGCCGCGACTAAGATATCATCCATGAAATGACAAACTAAGGCTTTAGGGTAAAGGCTTCGAAACTTTGCCAGTGCGTTGTGAACATAAATTTGGAACAGGGTGGGTGAATTGAGCATGCCCTGTGGCAAAAACACTGCGTGGGCTCACTGTGGTTCACAACCGGCACCGTAAAGGCAAACCTTTCCCGGTCCCTGGGATCTAAGGGGATCGTATAAAAGCAATCCTTGAGATCTACAACTAGGATCTCCCACCCCTCGGGAATCATATTAGGATTTGGGATGCCACACTGAAGCGGACCCATTGGCTGTATACATTTATTGATCTCTCTGAGATCGTGGAGGAGTCGCCACTTCCCCGACTTCTTTTTGATGACAAAAATTGGCGAATTCCAAGGACTGGTGGACTGCTCTATATGTCCTGCGTCTAGCTGCTCTTTAACCAGCTGCTTTACGGCAACTAGTTTCTCTCCCACTACCGGCCATTGTTCTACCCAAACCGGCGTATTGGTGAGCCATTTAAGTGGCAACGCCATTACCCGAAGGTAAGGGTAGCGCCATACTGCTGCAAGATGTCTCGCCCCCAAAGGTTGATGTGCACGTCAAGAATGTGCGGCCGAATTACCGCTGTGCCGTCAGCCTTTGGGATTGTGACTTCCACCCACTCCCGGCTCCTAAACGCTTCCTGAATGCCGCCTACCCCCCATACATCGGAGACCGGCTCAATGGCCCACTCCCCTGGCCACTGGCTTCTGCTTATCACTGACACATCCGCTCCGGTATCGAGTAGCCCTGAGAACGATCTTTTATTCAAAAATACCTCGATAACTGGGCGCTGTTTCCACTCAATGTTGGTCTCCACTGTCGCTAAGACCTGGTATCCTTGTACTGCCTCACTGGCGCTCGAGCGGTCCTCTGACCGGGACTCGGAGCTGTCACTGAGCCTTCCCTGGCTATCTGCTGGCGAGTGACAAGGAACCATGATCAGTTGCGCTAATGTGTCTCCCTTGTGAATGGTTTGGGGCAGGTGGGTCCAAAGCTGAACTTGGAGAACGCCTGAAAAATTGGAGTCAACGACTCCTGGAATTACAAGAATTCCACGTGCTCCAGCTACACTGCGGGGCAAAACTAAACCTATAAAGCCTTTGGGCAGTGGACCCATGTACTGGGAATCCACCAGATAGACCGTGCCTGGCAGGTCGCATGTAACGCCTGCCTGACAAGTCAAATCTAGCCCTGTACTACCCTTGGGGCTGGCCTGCGCCCTCGCAATGTCTGGAATGTGACCTGAATCTAGTCTAGCTCTGGCGAGCTTTGAATGAGGGAAGTCTCTGTTTGGACCGGGGCCAGAGACATGCCCGCGTTCTGGTTTCCCGAATTCGGACAGTCCCGGGCCCAATGGTAGCCTTTCTTACACTTCGGACATAGGGTGTTCAGAGCCTTGGAACGGCCGGAATTTTGTCCGCCTTTCTTGGATCGGCACTCCCTAGCGAAGTGACCGACCTTGCCACAATTGTGACATGCCCCTTGGGTCTTACCCTTAGGTCTTCTACCCCCTTGCACCGCTGCCGCTAGCAAACCCATCTTAAAGGATTCTGTGCCAACGTCGGCGCAAGCTCTAATCATGTCCGTGAGTGTCAAGTCGGGACGATTGCCCAAGGACTGCAAGATTTTACGGCAGTCTAGATTGGCATTGTCCTTGGCTAGCTTCATCATGAGCTCTTGTTGGGCCTGCTCATTGTCGATCTGTCGACTGATCGCTTCCTCCAAGCGATTGATGAAGTCCATGTAGGGTTCCTGGGCTCCCTGCTTTATGGCGGTGTAATTTTTAGCCACTTTGCCAGTTGCTGGGACCTTGAAAAAAGCCCTAAAGGCAGCCTCTGCTGACATCTGAAGAGTGGCTAGAGGCAAGTTGATCTGGGCATCGATGGGCTCGAAGGCACCTGAACGATATAACTGGTCAGGAAGTACTGTGCCTCCCATTCTGGAAGCCCTTGCCTGAGCCTCAAGGCGAAACTCGCTGTCCCAAATCAAATACTGGCTAGGGGTGAGCATCATCCGCATGATGGCCTTCCAGTCATGAGGAATGAACATGGTATTCTCGCACACTTGCTGAAGCGTGCCCATAGTAAACCGGCTTTGGAGCCCTGTCTCTGAAATGGCCTTCCGTATAGCCATGAGAAGCTTATACGGGACTGGTGTGTGAATTATCTGCTGGGCCCCCGTAAGGGCATCCATCTCCATGCGAATTGGACATATCTGACTAAGCTCAGCTAGTTCTTCTGCTGGCAATTCCCCCTTCCTAATCTCCTCTTCAATTGTATGCTGAAGGGGACTCTTGGTAACTCGGGAGCCTGCAGCTGTCAGAGAAGCGCCTGCGCTCCTCATTCCTTGCATTCCTCCGGTGACGTCTGCAGCTGTCACCGAGGGAAAGCTCCCTACGCTACTCTGCCTGAACTGGAGTGACGGATAGAGCACCATAGGCGCCGTTGGTTCGGCTGGCGTGACTGGCAGATGTGGGGGTTCTTTGGCCTCTATCCGGACTGGTTCTAACTCTGCTAAGAGCTTTCTACATTTACTCCATGTGCGAATTATGCCTCCTGGAGCTTTCGGGGGTTGCTGAATGCAGTCTCCTATCTGGTCCCAAAGCTTAAGGGTTAACGTACCTACTTCTGGGTAAAGCAGGCAGTGTTCCCTCAGGTACACCAAAAGTCTCGCTAGCTCCCTGCTGTGAAAACGTAACTGAAACACCCTGGCCAGGATTCTAAACTCTTCCTCACGAGTTTTTTGGCTAGCGGATGGACGCTGTCGCTGAAGACAGGTCCCCATATTACCTGCGATGGGTCCTCCGAAGTTTCCTCCTCGGGACGAGTCGACGCGTCTTTGGGCAAGGTAATAGGTTCTGGCGACGATTCTCTGGGTAGAGCTTGGAGCGTGGACTGCTGCCACGGGCCCTCGGTGGCCACTGCGCTGTCGGGGTTCACAGCTGACCCTGAGCGGAACGCGTTTCCCGCTGCTGCAAGCCGCCGCGAAAGTCAGGAGCAAGCTGTAGAAAAGCCTCTTGGACTGCCTTGCCGCTGGCTGTCCCTCCGGTCGGCTGGCTTACCGACCAGAGTGCCGCACTGTCCTCCGGGATGATCGGACACCGTTCAAGCGCAGAACCGGACCGAGTTGCTCGCTTACTCTCGAGTAGATCACGTCGGGGTCACCAGGTGTAGGAATCGGGGCCACTAGGGGCTGGAGGTCCCGGAGGAGACTGATCAAGAAACGATACGAGGCAGTATGGAGCGAGATCAGATCAGTAGTTTATTGAGGGAAAACTTCAGCATATATAGAAGTAAAAGCGCAACGGTGGCAAAACTGTCATCTGACAGAAATCACATCACCTATTTGCTCAGGTTAATGAGGAATCTCTCTAAGGGAAGTTAATTAACTTGGACAAACACTGACAGGGGAAGCTCCATTGTCCAGAGCTTAGACTGGGATAAACATGGCTTCTGTTTGCGCCAGGGATGAGGCTAAACTCGGAGATGAGTGATTACCTTAATGGGTAACGGGGTTAGGTATTCGCTCTCTCAGCAGAACCGCTGGTCAGGTCAAGGAATTGGGTGAATCAAACCCTATCATTAATCCACCCCCCTTAATTTCTCTGCCCGCAGAAACCACAGCTGGGAGCCTTCTCACCAAAGCGGCCTCTGCAAGGACCGTTTCCATGCCAGATGGGCATGGGGAATCCATAGGAAGAGGCATGTGTTCGACTGCACAAACATAGAAGAACAGCAACGCAGTTCAACAGAAAATAAACTGCCTTTACTTTTCAGATGCTGATATTTCTCAGTGCAAAACATAAACAAAGATAGCTTCTCTTATACAGTATAACATATTTACACAAACTCATAGTCTCTCTGCCTTGGCAGCAGTCTTCCAAGGTCTTTCAGAGACTGATAAGAGGCTGGTTGTTTTGCTTAAGTCTTTAGTAGTTCAGTTCACTAAAGCAGGTTCAAGATGGAAGGAAAACCAATACTCATTCTGGCTTCATATTAACTGGCTCAAAACAGTTCAGTCCTTTCTAGCACAAAATATACATTCACTCTGGTTAAAGAGGATAGTTGGTGTTTATGGAATGTTTCCTGAATACAGTTGTAGATAGAGCTTCTGCCTGAGCTCTTCCCCAGCAAGGGTTGCAGGTTCAGTCCATCTGCATTCCTTCTCCTTGCTCCAGTATCTTCAACGTGAGTTCCAGCATGAACTCCTTTAGTTATTCCAGCATAACCCCTTCTGCTCTTTCAGTACTCCTTCGTAACTCCTCCAACTAAGTGCTCAGGTAGCACTTCATTAATAGAGCGTGTTTGCTGAGTCACAGACATCAGTGCTTATAGCTGTGCTCAACCATTACAGTCTCTTAAAGTGATAGACGTGTACATTCATCCTATACAATATACATCAATATATCATACCTGACAAAGACATCTTGTTGGGAACTGTTGCTCTCATGTCCTGCTTCTGGATTTCTCATAAACAAGTAGCTGACTGCTGCATGAACAAAATGCTGGACTAGATAGATTTTTTGACTCATCAAGCAAGGTTCTTCTAATGATCTTATGTGATCTAAACCCTTGCACCCATCCCAGAACTACCAACATCTGTTAGTTACAACAAGATGTTGGTGTCCTCTTTTCATGTTCTGGAAATAATAGGCAGCAGCCAGCAATACGGGCCAAACACACAACTTTTATTCAGGAATGAGAACTGTCAACAACTGTGCCACAGCGGCATATATTCAGGTGAACAAGGTAATAATTTGGTGGGAACCAACGGGATTGGTTGGGGAAACTTGGGAGCGAGTGGGGTGACCTGAATTGGCATACCATTCATGTTTCTCACGGAGTAATGGCGCGAACCGCGATCTTGTGCTACTTGAGCTGGTGAAGGAGCACAAAATGGAGAACCTAATTTCATTCAATACACAAAACCTCTCCAATGAGAAAGCAAGCAAGAACCAAAACAATGCAACCTTTATTTGTGATATCCATACACTAAAACTTTAAGTACCTTGAAAACACTATTATGGTTACCATACGTCAGAAGCCATAATATCTTTGTTATGATTAATGTTATAGTTTAAATAATCACAGGAGTGGCTTTCATTGACTTAGCTAGAGCATACAATACTATCAATCATAGGATACTGCTCTGTAAAATAAATATTCTTAACAGAAATAACAAGCTTACTAGGGTCATTGGCAGATTCTATGTGATGATGAATGAAAAGAACAGCAGATGGAGGAGGCAGAAGAATGGAAAACCGCAAGGTAAAGCACTGTCTCTGATGCTGTATAATATATGTATAAATGATCAACCAGTTCCTGACAATACAAAATTGTTCATTTATGCCTGTGATGGTGAACCTTGGCACTCCAGGTGTTCTTGGATTTCAATTACCAGAAGCCCAAGTCAGCACTCCTGCTGATCAGGGATTCTGGAAATTGACATTCAAGAACAGCTGGAGTGCCAAGGTTCACCATCACTGATCTATGTGGACTACACAGCAAAGGATCAAGCTTTGATGAGGTTGCTGGAAAAGTTACTGGGGTACTTGAAGAATTAGGACAGTATTACAACATCAACCCATGAAGCCTAATCCAAACAAGATTCAAGTGTGTGCTTTCCAACATCAAAACTGAGAGGCAAGAGTTGAGTTGGCTGTCACATGGCAAGGGAATCGACTAAAGCATTATTCAGCACTTGACACTGACAGGGTGCTCTCTTTTAAGCAGAATACCAAAGCAGAATACCTGAATACCAAAGCCAAAGTTAGTACAAGGAACAAAATCATCAGGAAACTCACAAACTATATATGGGGAGCTCAACCATCCATGCTGTGTACATCAACTTTGGCCCTGAGCATCTCTGCTCCAGTATAAAGCACATCCACACACATGAAACAAGTTGATATTGCTGTTAAGGAAGCAATGTGTATAGTGACAGGATGCCTCAAACCTACACCAATTAAGAAAATATATCCTCTTGTTGGTATTACTCCATCTAAGATAAGGAGAGAAGTAGCAGTGGACACCAAGAGAAATAAACAAGAGAATGGCCCTCGACATCCTCTGAATGGATATGTGCCTCAAGTCTGCTGGTTCAAATCCAGGAGGAGCTTTATGGCAAGAACAAACATTCTTGAGGGCACACAAGTGCAAAACCAAATTAGAAGATAGAGGAAGGAATTCACTGGACAAAGAAGAACATTACAGGAGAATATGGCTGAGGAACTTGACCTTCCGTTTGTCACTTGGAGGACCCTGAACAGGCTGCGGTTCGTAGTAACTAAAAGTAACACCAGTATGCTCAAGTGGGGACTACAGGCGGATAATAACATGTTCTTTGAATGTGGAGAGATATAGAACTCAGCTCATTTACTGGTCTGCCAACTACTACCAGAAACATGCAGCAATGAAGACTTAATTTTGGCCAATGACAAAGCCAAGAAGGCGGCTTCATGTTGGCAATCCACAGTTTAATATGGACTCAAAAGAAGAAGCAGTTATTATGCAAACAAAGCAAATAAAAATTATCTGTCTGATGAACTGTTTCCTATAAAATTATCAACTTTTATCTATATAGAAAAACAGGCAGCAAACTATACAATCTTGTAACACATGTAAAACTAACATTTTTAATGGCATATAGCTGTATTTACAAAAAGTTAACTTCATCAAGTGTGCGATGTATCTGATAAAGTAAATTATAGTTCAACCCTCTCAAACTGGAATTGTCCAGATGTTTTTAATTGCAACTCCCATCAGCCTTGACCACTGGCCACGCTGGATGGAGATGTAAGAGTTGTACTCTAAACCATCTAGAAGAGGTTGTTTCTATACATCTTTGAGAAGTTATAACACAGTTTTTGATACAATTCCTATTTTCTTTTTTGCTTTACTAAGGTAATTTACCCCAGCTGGCAGGATAGTTCCATAAGTTAGGTATCTGGCTGCAGAGGCAGAGATTTGAGTTCAGTTTCTCACAGTGCATCACAGATGAGCCAGCTTGTGTGACCTTTACAAGCTAGTAGCTTGAAGCTACAAATTCCCAGGATATCCCCAGAAGACGGTAAACATGTTGGAGCATTTGAAAATGCTGGGAAGGGTTGTCTTAAGTCAGAACTGACTTGACACATGATAGTACATTTATTAGTATTCCCACTATTTTTCCTAGCAGAACATATATGAAATTTTTATAGCACAGACTGCCATTTCTTTCTGCAAAACACAATACTAAAATTGCTCAAAGCCTGTGGAGTGACTTCGTGTCTGTGTGTGTGTGTGTGTGTGTGTGTGTTAAGGTAGGTGGAAATCTTCAAAAGACACTGTGGAGCCCTTGCTTCACAGTGTGTGGGATTTTTACCCACTAAAACCAGCTCCCATTATACCCTGCTACCCTGCAGAACCGCCGTCAGGCATTACTTCACCGGGGGCAGACTGGCTGTTAAAAACCCTCCTCCAATTTGGCTACTCGCCCCCCTCCACTATGCCTCTGGCTGCCATCTTCTCAGTCTCTCCACATGTCTAAGTTCCAAGATGACCCCGGCCGCATAATTGGACATCGCGACCCAGGTAGTCTCCCTGCTCAACATCTTGCCGATGATGTCTTTCAGAGATAACTGTAAATTTCCCATTCTGTAACAAAGCATAGACAGTGAAAAAACACATGCTCTGCATCTTCCTGCACGGGCTGGCAGACAGGACACGAAGCATCAATATCCAGCTTATAGCGGTGTTAGTAGGCGCTGAAGCAGCCATGCCCTGTCAACAGCTGTGTGAGGTAGTAATCCGCCACTCCATGGTGTCTTGTTGACCATGTGTTAATGTCCGGGATTAGGCAATGAGTCCACTGTCCCTTGGTCGATGTATCCCAGATCTGCTGCCATCGCGCTGTCCTTTCTATCCTGGCTTCCATAGCAATTGTGTATTGTTCCATCACCTGATTGTCTCACCTCCACCAATAAATCTCCGCCCGTTCCTCTGCCATCAGATGGATTGGCATCATATCAGCAATGACAAACATGGCATCTTACGAGACTGTTCGAAATGCCTGAGCCACCCGCAGGGCACTCCTATGGTATATCAAAGTTATTTGTCGCAAGTATGATCTCCCTGCCATGGCTTCTGACCAAATTCGGGCTGCATACAGCAACATGGAACTAACAACACTCAAGAGGAGTCTTCAGCAATTCTGTCACGGGCCTCCAATATTTGGCATATTCCTTGTCAATGCATTACATACTGCTCCGGCCCTTGCACTCACAATTTGCAAATGCTCATTGAAGCGTAGCCTGGCATCTATCTGGACACCCAGATATCGTAATGACAGCTGCGAGAGTATACTGCAGCCTCCAACAGTAAGGGTGATGGTCTCCCTAACTTTCCTACTGGTCACGAGAACTGCTTCAGTCTTATGTTCTGCTAGGTGCAAGCCAGCTAATGGGAGCCACTGATGAATTTTGGCAACACTCTCGTTTTTTGGTTTGGACAACTTCCTCCAGATGTTTGGCGACAACCACTACCGCCACATCATCTGCAAACCCAACTGTCCCTACTGGCATAGGCAACCGAAGCACACGATCATACATAATATTCCACAATAAGGGATTGAGCACCGAACCTTGTGGAACACCTCGTGTTATGTTATAGGTTCGAAGTCCGGCATTGGTGAAATACATCAAGGTTTGATCTGTGAAATAACTCACTATTATGCGTCTGATGTACTCCGGAACCTCCATCAATCTAAGCGCATCCAGGATACAATCTCAGTTCACTGAATTGAATGCATTTCTCATGTCCAAGGTGACGATAGCACAGTACCAATTCTTCTTGGCCCCTCTCTTCCAATGTTTGCCTTCTATGGCCTTGCGGGCAATATCCACGACTACGTTGATGGCATCCATGGTAGATCTCGCCTTCCGGAATCTGTATTGGCTTTCAGACAATCCACGAGCTACTTCGCTGAACTCCTCCATCTGGTTGCAGATAATCCTCCTCCATCCGGTTGCAGGTTAAAAAGCTGTACAATGGGACCATTGTACAGCTTTTTAACCTGGTCATTACCATCTTATATGGCCTACCCCATGAGTCACTATGAGTCACCCCATGTCACACAACTCCTTCCACATGCAGTTCTTCCTGCCCCTAATGGCTCTCTTCAATTCCCCCCGCGCCTCCCATGTCGAAGCTTCAGAGCCTCATAGTCCTCACTACCTTGGACACGCTGTGCCTTTTGGTGTGTGTGTGTGTGCACTTGCATGTGCAGGCACATGCATATGTGTGTGTGTGTGTGTGTGCGTGCGTGTTGGAGGTATAAAATATTTCAAGTAACATATATTTGTGAGGGTATTTTTCTCTCATTTCAATGTGCAAGATGCTTTAACAAAGTAGTTTGTTCATCCTTACAGTAACAGCCAGACAATTATAATAGACTTACCCTTTGAATCAGTTTCACAGCTCAACAGATACATTTGCAAATATTTTCTGGAGTGACAATAGACCCATATTTTATTGTATTTTAGCTTGCCACATACATGTTATGTAATGATCATGTCAAATATGAATTGTGTATTCATATTTTGGCTTTTTAAAATGTACATAAAGGAAAGTTAAAGTCTTGCCAGACATCCCACTACGGTGATGGAGTAGACCGTACTCAATGCCTAGTGTTGGGCGGCTGTAAATAACCTCACTCCCTAAAGGAGCCAATGACTATCGGTGGATGAGCCCTTTAGGTGGGATGATGGTCCCCTCAGTGGAGGAAATGCCACTGGAAACCATCATATTGGGCCCAATGGCAAAATGAGCGGAGGAGGAACTCTGATTGCCAACGGTCATGGAGATGGAAGAGGCCATGCCAGATGGATTGGCTGTGAAGGTGCACCTTGATATACTGTGGCAGTCCATTTCAGTCCCATGTTAAATCCTGCATGTGTCATTTCATGCGTACTGCAGGAGATGGCTCTGTGATCATAGTGTGTGGGCTACTTCATGGCAAGCTGGGATCCACCTTAAACAAAATTACACCAATGGCATTTTTCCTGCTTCAGGAAAAAAATGTATTCTTGGATATGAGTTGCAGCCGACGGTGAAGGAAAGAAATCCTTTCCTGGAAACCATTTTCACATACAGTAATGGAAAATCCTAAAATTATAGGGTTAGTGAAACCTGGGTTTCTGAAACAGAACAGATGGCATCCCAATAAACATCAAACAATGGAAACACTGACACATTGCCTGTTTATAGAAATGTACAATAAACATGAAAAGGCAATATGCTTAAGAATGCAGCTAAATGTTGTTTAAAATCAATCATTTGTCCTGAACGAAACCAACTAATGTAACCATGTTACAACAGTCAGTAAATGTTCCCTAAGAAACTGGTAACATTCCCATTTGAAATAAATGACATTCATAAACAAAATGTTGACATAACTACAAAAAAATCCTGAAACTATTGGGCAGGTGGGGTGTGAGTTGACTACAACTGCCAGAACAGCACAGGCATGCTGGCTGGTGTATTCTGGGATGCAAAGTCCAAAATAGGCTACTTTTGCTGGCTTTTATTCCCATGCTGTTTAATGGGCAATATTGAATGGTATGTAGCGAAGAAGTTGTCAGAGCTACCAAATAGAAAGGATACGTAGCAGCCTGGGAGAAAGCAAATTGGGGAGAGAGAATTCAAGTCAAAAGTACATATATTTTAGATCTGTATATCCCAATAGAAACATAGGTGCTGGATTTAGAGAGTAGAATAGTTAAAGACCTCTGTTCATACACAATTGGCATGTAAATTACTGAAAGTTCAATAGGAGGTGAATAAATTATGGATGTGGATTTTATGGTGACAGGCTAATCAGAATCTAAGCATCTCCGTTTTTCAAGCAAGCCTTCCAGGCCTCATAAATGCCACAGTTGGCTAATACGGTATTCTTGTTCCTGGGGAAAATAATAAAAACATTGAGCGCTGATGCAGTCCTGTTTACATCATATTCCTGCTCTAAAGCAATGAGATTGGAAGGCTGTGCTAAAACCAGCCTCTGGAATTGGTGGCCAGAGCTGTGAGTTTCAAAACTACAACATTTCTTCTCCTTTCTCCTCTCTTTACCACCCTGACATTTTCCTTATATGGTGAGATGGAGAGTATGCTATCTGGATATCTGACTATTACAAAAAACAAACTGCTTACAAAGCAGGAGAAAAGTTAAGATCTGGATTTAAGTCCATTTCAAATGAGTCTATTTTTAAGTCCATCATTTATGTTATCTCCTTTCAAAACTCATTGACACCCCTGCCACAAATTAAGAAGTTAGCATAAACGTTTGCTATTTTACACCAAGTTGTATATTTTACATGCTGCAACAGTTACCTATGCAACTTCTTAAACTGGACTCATGAATAACATGGGATTCCAAGTACCAGTTGAAAGGACTGTAGCAGTTGTATTTGGGCCCAGGTCTTCAGCTAGCATTATAACTTCTGGTCTGAATACACAAGTGGATTCACTCAGAAAAGAATGATTTCTTGGATATGCATGTTCAAGCTGATGGAATATTAAAGTTCCAAATTGGGAAGTAAGCTGCAGCATTCTGGACTCGCTATACATCTTATACCATTTTCAAGAACAATAAAGTAAGATTTATTATATTTATTACAATAGCGAGTTCTAAATAAAGGAAGTCCAATTTGTTAAGAACAAGAAAAAGAATGGATATTACAAAGGTGAGGGAGCTGAACATGATGAGATAACAAAAGAAAGGATGGAGGTACACTGTCAGATACACTGACAATCAAGATGGGATTCTGTACCTGCTTTGACTAGATTTGTCATGTGAGACTTCATCTTGAGCTGACACCTACCCATGCTTTCTATTTGTAAGTGAGAGGTGAGTGCTGCCACTGTAACTGCATGAAAAAGCAGCACATTGTACTACTAGATGAAACATGGCAAATGAGTGCAAGATGTCACATCCCATTGTGAATAAGGAGAAATCTGTCTCTCTTTTATGGAAAAAAGAAAAAGGAAAATGTACTGGTTTATGTGCTGAATTTTCTGTTATGTCATGAAAATCACTCAGCCTACAATGAACTCTTGACTTTCCCAGCTCTAGATTTTTTTAAAAATCAGCTCACTGTTTTATCCATACCAGCATAGCTAAGTGTGCAGAGTGCAGAATTACACCTGAAACCCTCATTTGTACAACAACAGAAAAGTAGGAATCTTCTGAGGTCAGAGGTTAGAGAGAGCAAAATGAGAGCAGCCTTGTGGCATGCTGAGAGAGATTCTGGACCTTGTTGCCAAATTGGGTTGCACAACACCCCTGTTGAGTCTTATTTTTGCCAACCTATGCATGTCCATATCACAGACTGTTTTAATTGGAAAACTTACCAGGCAAAGGGAAAGTATAGATGAATAATAGTAGCTGAGGGGGTGGGGGTGGGGAATTGCCTTGGGTCTCAGAGTGAGCCAATACCCCAAGAGGAAATGACAGAAATATAGCTCTAAATAACCACTATAAAAATTACATGAGATATATAAATATCCCAGCCAAAAATGTCATCGCATATGATAGCCTCTATAAAAATAGACAACTTTCTTTCTTTTTGATGCTCAAAGAATTGTCAGGAGGTTCCAGAAAGAAATCAACCTGGAATAGTCATCCTGGTAAGTATTTCCCAACCTTTGGTTTTTGGACTTCAATTCCCAGAATCCTAAGTCAATTTCCCAAAGCACTGATCAGCCAATGTACTGACTTAGGTTTCTGGAAACTGAAGTCCCCCTGTGAGGCATGAACCACACATTGGGAACCAATGGTCTTCTTCCTCTTTAATCAAATGGCCCATTTTTGGTCCATTGTCTCTGGATTAGCCAGGTGGGAAGGTAATGATCAAGGTAGGTCAGGACACATGACAAGCAAGGGACCAAGTGATTTTAGTCAGCCTGGCCAAAACCATAAAAAGACATACAGTCTTGGGGGAAGATGCTGGGTGAATCCTTCTGCTGCATCTCTGCCTGGCCCTTGCTCCTGCTGATCCCTGCCAGCTGCAATGCTCAACACTCCCAAGACCCAAGTGGGGCTACTTAGACTAAGGAGAAATAATCTTTATTACCCCCCAATACTCCTCTTGGACTATTTTCCCCATGCATTGGTGGCTCTTCAATCTACCTTAACTTTCCTTTGTGTGTATGTGGTTTGGAAAAAAATATTTCCTCTCTTCCCCTTTTTCTTCCTTGTAGCATCTCTGCAAAGAGTGTACTTGGGCACTGCAGACCCTTATGAAACAGCCTAAATCTAAGAACCTTCTTAGCCATAGAAGTTGTTTCTTGAGTATATTTCCTCTTATTGGTTATCTTTTATTGTGAATCTTTGCTACATTTTAATTCTTTTTATTATATAAACTTCCCCTTGTGAATAGCTCTATGTGAGTGTGGAATATCAGACAAATCCCTGCCAAGACACGCTACTGCCAAAGTTCAATGATCCTTTATAGCTGTATCTCTATACATGTGTGAGTTCATACATGTGCTCTGAGAGTGTATCTGTTAAAATATTCTACTAAGTTTATAGTATAGTATAGTATAGTAATAGTAATAGTATAGTATATTACAGTATATTATATTCTTAATTTCTGCAAATCCTTATTCCAAAATTTTGACTCATCCTTTCCATTTTAGAGATTATACAAATATCACACTGATTGTAAACTCTAAACAAAAGTTAAAAATGACAAAATGTTGTGGCACCCTAAAGACTAACTGCTTTATTCCAATGTAAACTTCCTTGGATCAAGTCCACTTCTTACTACACTGTGATTTATTAAATAATTCATGAGGCTTCTACGTAGGATGCCTGAAACGTTTAAGTAACTCAGTTTGATATGCAGAAGTTTATATTTTAATAGAAAATACAAGAAAAAACAAATATACTGCCTGAAGAAGATGGCTACCATCTTGAAATAGTGCACTCAGAGAAAACATTTCATCTTACATGACAGAATAAATAGTGAAGAATTATTCAGAACAATGTTTGAAAGCAATCTAAATCGTGCCATTTAAAACTTTGTGTTTAAGGCAGATTATGTTCCTGGAAGACTCCAGATGTGTGGCCCACCTGAAAAATAAGGTATATGATTCCTGCATAAATTGACAGAAACAGCAAAAATGCTTCTTTTTCCTTTAGGCAAACATGACACAAGTAGACCACAAAAAACTTTTAAAGTGGATCATAATGCCTGAAGGCATTAGGAAATAGAGTACAGTGGCACCTCGTATAATGATTGCATTATACAATGAATAAATCGTACAATGAATGGAATTTGAAAAAAATGTTGCATCATACAACAATTTTTGTCATTGTACGATGAAATGCTTCCCTATGGGATGCATCATACAACACATTTCTCTATGGGAAAAATCGTACCACAAATTTTTTCTTTGTACAATTTTTCCCATAGAGATATTTGTTGCACGATGCATCCTATAGAAAATTTGTTATTCGATGCATGCATCATATAGTGATAAAATCATACAACGACTAGCCTCATGGAATGAATTAAATTTGTTATATGGGGTTTTATTTTACTATAAAACAAGGTATATGCCCACCTTCACATATGAATATGAAAAATCTTGCTACCGTCTCAGCTTCTGATAAGTTCAAAACTGATATTGAGAAGCTGGAACACCTCCAGCGGAGGATGATCAAGGATCTAGAAACCAAACCATATGAGAGTCAATAGAAAATATTGGGATGTCTTTAGCCTGAAGAAGATGGTAACCATCTTGATATATCTGAAGGGCTCTCTTGTAGAAATAAGCTTGTTTCCTGCTGCCTCAAAAGGTAGGACCAGAACTAATGCATTCAAATTAGAATAAATGAGATTCCAGTTAAACATTCTGAGAGTAAGAACTGTTCAACAGTGCAAGGGTTCACCTGGAAAAGGTAGTAGATTCTGATTCCTTGGAGGTTTTTAAACTTAAGTTGCATGGTTATCAGTCACAAGATACACTCGCTGTAGATTTATTTTAGTAGTTCAGGGATATACTCAAGGTCCCTTGGATTCCCATCCAGTTCTAAGTCTACAGATATGATTCCTCAACTCTTGTATCCAGCACCAGACAAAGACAGCATTATAGAATCCTAGAACTGTAGAATTGGAAGAGATTCCAAGATTGCAGAGTTCAACCACTGGCCAAAACAGGAAATCTAAAGCATCTGACACTGATATTAATTTCTGTTTCAAAACTTCCAGCGAATCACCTTCCGAAGGAGTCCATTATATTGCTGAAGAGCTTAAACACCAGAAAGTCCTTGCTAAATTATAGTTGAAATCTCCTGCCTTGTTTTTTTTTTTTAAAATAGTCTAAATTCTAGGCTGAAGCTCTGTAGGTCATATCTTATCAATTTGGCTACAGGAATATCATCAGTGACCATGTCAAATGTCTTCCTGAACTTTTAGAAAGACATTCTTCATTACTAAGAAACATGCAAGAAAAGACTGTTATCCATCCATTGCCTTTCTCCTCAAGTGGCAGGGCCGCCATCAGAAATTTCTGGGCCCCATACCGAGCAATCCTATTTGCACACACATACACACACACTAATGTCGCACAGTCACTAATGTCTCACAGTAATGTCACAGTTATGGCCAGCGGCAGCAGGTCCCCTGTCAGCTCTGGGCCCTATACAGCAGTACTGGTAGTACTGCCCTGATGGCAGCCCTGTGAAGAGGATCTATTCACTTAGAAAGATATCTTGCTAATTTCAGTGAAACCTATTGTCAGGTAAGCCTTCTCAGAACTGGAACTTAAATCAGGTAGTCAAATAATAATAATAATAATAATAATAATAATAATAATAATAATAATAATAATAATAATAATAATTATTATTATTATTATTATGTGTCAGAAATTATTCTGGGCTGAAAGGATTTTTGCAGAAGGAACTCCGCTTAGGGGTTCATGTCCCCTTTCATGTCCCCAAGAGCTGGGACAGAGACGGGCGCTCAATCTGTCATGCAGTACCCGGGTCTCAAACCACCGACCTGACAGCCTTCCAGCTAACAAGGTGAGCTTCTTAACCACTGAGCCACCGCAGCCACTGGCACTTAGGTAAATGCTAACTCTGCAATAGGTTTGCTACTGATCTGTTTATGCATGTTTAGTTTGTTTAAATAGCACCATCTCTTTTTTTTTACATGAATGCAAACAAGTGACTAACATTGACAGGAAATTCAAGCTGTGTGAGAAAAGTAAAAGGATATTTTAAAAAGCCTTTTTCGCTTCTGATGAACATTTCGACATCCACGGCTTGAACATTTCTAGCATACTGTCAGTATCAAAAATTAACTACAACAGAATGTCAGCCTGTATCTCTCCGTACACATGAAATTGTTATCTCGGTCTGCTTCAGAATATTAGTAAATGGCAAAAGAGGGGAAAAAGCTGATGAAATCTATTTCTGTAAGAGTGAAGATATGAAAAGGGACAGGACAGCAAAGGAAAACTGATGGCATGCATCTCTGCAAATGATTCTTCATGTATGTTTTGGAAAGGCTACATTATAAAAAATATATTAAGTGAAATGTTAATCTATGTACCTTGCTACAATAAATATGTCATGTAATGACTTAGCAGTTGAAGGGAAAATAATTAACATACAACTGAACAGTTTTTGCTGTGATAGCCCAGAATTGCCAGATAAAGAATTTTGCTTACAGCAGCAAATTTATCATAACTTACTCAGGTTTACAATTTTTGTCCACCTTAAAAAAAAATCAAAGCAGCAATCAAAATAGGCTTTTAAAAAGTAACATTCCAATGAAAGATCTCCTAATATCCATTTGAAAGAAAATTAGTACGGTAGAGATTACACAACTGAATTTCATTTCAGGGATTAAAGAAAATGTATTGTTAGAAATATTTCTGCATAAAACAAAGAAAACAGAATCAGACAGCATCAGCTGCAGGCAACACCTTTCAAAATGTGAGTACACTCCACAGGATTTATTTCACTGGTAGCTGTTTGGTCCCCAGTGGATTTTTCTTCCCTTTTCAATCTCTGAAGCAGTGAGGTACTAGGGTTTCTCAGAGAAATTCTACCCAATATTCAAATAATTCTCTTTTTTCTCTTTACACACAGAAACTGGAAATGTTGTTCAAGACTTCCTCCTGATAAGATGGTAAGGCACACCAGAGACAATGCGTTTTGCTTTCTCCTTTAATCCCAAATGGATATTTGTCTCCCACACCAGTAAAGCACGAAACATTTGATAGCTCTCCCTGCATTTTGATTCTCATTTAGAAAATGGACTAAAGCTTCCTCAAACTAACCCTTGGTTCTGTCATGCAAGGAGGTATTTTGTCATATTCTTGGCAAAAAAGCAAGAGTTTTTGGAGTAAATACAAAATCACACCAATAATGTAACATCTGACAATTACACAAAATGATGACGGCTCTTGCTCTGTTGTATGCTCTTTTAAGGATCAGAAACATCTAAGGTTGCTTTTGCTGCCCTAACAGTCAGTCAGTCCCTCAAGCCAGCCTGCTTTTTGCACGCTGTACTTCTCAAAAAGGAACAGCACTAGTTTTTGCATAGGTAAAGATTACCCTTGCTTGAAAGCCAGTCGTATCTGACTCTAGCGTTCAGTGCTCATCTTTGTTTCATAGCCGAAGAGCCAGTGCTATCTGCTTCTGCAGATGTTTGGCAGGCATGACTAGACACCGGAGAACACGGAACACTGTTTACCTTCCCACCGAAGTAGTCCCTATTTATCTACTTACAATTTCTTGCTTTCGAACTGCTAGGTTGGCAGGAGCTGGGACAAAGACGGGAGCTCATTCCATCCTGCAGTATTTGGTATCGAATATTCCCACTAAGGAAACCGTTACTAATTTACAAAAAAACAAAATAAGTCCTTGCCTACATCTCACCTGGAGGCAAATAATTGCCCAGAGTTTGCAATACAATAAAAAGACAGAATTGTGACAAACTACCTCCGGATTTATTCATTTTCTAATAAACCAGAATTTTTAAAAATGCAGGCTTTGTAGTTGGTTTAATAATACTGGTTTGTTTGGAAGAGACGAGCCCGGTATCTCAGTCATGACACCAGCTATTAAGCAGTGGTGTGCTTATTTGTGTTTCAGCATTACATTTCCCATAATAGCTGCCTGGGGAATTCTTGAAGTTTCAATCCAAAAACACAGAGGTGCATGACTCTGCTTATAAGTTTTTGCTTCTGAGTGGTTTCCACTGCACAGTCACTCTTGTTGAGAGCAGGCAAACAGGGGAAAAGGCATTAAGTAGGAGCAACTGAACAATATATATATTTCTCTGATTTTTTTCAATATTTTAAGCTTAGTTTGGTGTATGAAGACCAAGACACAGGACACAGCCTCGGGCTGGGTTAACTCAGGTTTATTGCATCGTGGACAGAGGGAACATGAGGTGATGGCGGATCGATAGCTCTTTTTATACAGCAGTAATACATTTGAACGTGGTGCCATGGTAGCCCATTGGCTACTGCCTGCGTGACGTCATTTCGAGTCACGCCCTTCTTGTCCAGGTGTAGGTAGTGGCGGGAAAGCTTCCCGCGCTGTTGCCTTTGATGAGTTCGGACCAAGAGAGCTTGGACGCTCGCTGCTGCCAGCTGGTGGTCATTAGCTCGCGTCCTATTACAGGGTTTATATGATACAGCTGACGGTTACATTGTTACTATAGGCAAGGTTACATTGGCTCCGATACATTGTAATCCATGTGGAAGGAAAACCATTAGAACACAACACCTAGTTAATGGTAAAGTTTTCCCTTGCTCGAAAGCCAATCATATCTGACTCTAGGGTTCAGTGCTCACCTCTATTTCAAAGCCAAAGAGCCAGCGCTGTCTGCTTTCTGCAGATGTTTCCGTGGTCATGTGGCAGGCATGACTAGACACCGGAGCGCATGGAGTGCTGTTACCTTCCCACCGAAGTGGTCCCTATTTATCTACTTGCAATTTCTTGCTTTCAAACTGCTAGGTTGGCAAGAGCTGGAACAAAGATGGGAGCCAATTCCATCCTGCAGTACTCGGGAATTGAACTGTTGACCTTCCGCCTCCCAGTCAGCATTTCCTTGATTCCCCCCTCCCCCCCCCCCCCAACACTGGCAGATGAAATCCAAAAAGCAACTTTTCTAAGCTCTGAGGAAAACTGAAATGAGTCAGAGAAAATCGAATGTGATGATGAAACCAGGAGACCTTTATGGATAATTTATGTTCACCTTAACTTCTCTGTGGCCTGGTGTCAATATTGGGATTGAAACTTGGACTCGTATAATCCATCTTCATCAGTGCAGCTGTGCATAATTTAATTGTAGTGCAAAAATGTGAAGGGAAGTCTCATTTAACCAACTTTACCTCACCTGTTAAGACAGCGTGGAGCCTTGTTTGGCCTGGTGCCATGCTGGCAGTACTAATGATGCAGCTGAGAGGCCATTTAAACAAAGCACCTTCTGAAAACAACACCACATGGATATGTTTTCCAGCACAGGCTTTCCTCGTGTTTGGTTTCAATGGCCCTCAAAGCATTCTTGTTAGGAAACTGGTTTTTATCAGATTTGAGAGAAGAAAGAAGGGAACAAACGCTCTTGCTGTTTCAACAGTACATCAAAAAATAAAATTGAAATACTGTATATCATTACAGATAATGTTCATATATTACCACATAAAAAGTGTAGCAATGTGTATAACAGCACCATCTGGTGACTTCAGTGATCACAGTAGCATTTTGAAGAGTGGAAGCAACTTTTCAGTTCCATAAATACATCAAGTTAAGCATTTTAGGAAATCACCAAATGAAGCTAAAGCTTTAGAATTATTTACATAGATTAAAGATCATCTCAAACAGGGTCATATTATACAGGAGACTAATCTTCTCTGAAGAATATCTTTTAATATAAAATAGTGTATATGGCACATTTATTTGAATCAGGAGGAGTGCAATTAATCTCCTCACCTCATACATTGATTTCCTGTTTGTTTGCATATTTTTTGTTTTAACTGATGTACACCACACAGAGTAGGAAAATGTCCCAAATGGGCAGTATTAATATTTTAATTAATTAATAAGTAAAATGAAGAAATTTGAAATAAAAGGCATATCAGGGCTTCTTTAGGACAAGGTAGACAACTGGAACAAGCTAAGTTTGTAGGGTGATCTTTTCCCATTGTCAAAATTACTGCCTGTAGGGACCCTTGCCTAGATGGAGCTTGTGAAGGTCCCTAGATTGTCTATTCCACAATGCGCCTTTAGTGAAGCCATGGCAAATTCTGCAGTGTCGGTTTAAGTGTTGGTTCCCCCAAACACAATAAGCATTTTGAAAGATTGTCTGAAGGGGCTATTTTACTCCCATAAGCAATGTGCTTCTTATATTAGGCTGCTGATGCCATAAAAAGTCAAAGAACTAACCCTAGCTCATAATAATTGAGTGTCATCAGGTCAATTCTGATTTCTGGTGGCCCTTCACAGAGTTTTCTAGGTAGAGAACACCAAGCAGTGGATTAACATCTCCTTCTTATAGAGGTGCCCTGGGACTGTGCAGCTCACCTATGACGACACAGACCAGCTGGTTGCCCAGGAGGCACAGTGGAGAACCAAACTACCAATCTCTGGCTCTACAGCCAGATACCTAACCAGTGAACAATCCAGCCAGCTAACACCATCGAAAAACGTGAATAATAGTTGGGGGGGTGGGGGTGGGTGGGGAATAAAACATAAGGTATTCTAATAGAAATATTTTCATGCTCCAAAATGTATTCTGACTGCTGCTTGTATGGTGGTGAAAGTGATCTGAATGGGAGCCATCAGGGTGTGCCCAGACATTTGCTAAGGGTTGGAGGCAAGGAAACTGCCAAAGCTAGTCAGATGTGGTGCATTCTGATGCCTGCTCTGTGCAGATGCAAGACCAGTGGTGGGCATCAGCAGGTTCACCCCCAGTTCGCCAGAACTAGTAGCAGAAATTCTGCCTGGCCCCATCCATTCAAGTTTTGAAATAAAGTAGTCCTAATTTGGGTGAAACACAGGGCTTTCCCCCTAGCCATGCCCACCATACCACACCCACAGTGTTGTAGTAAAAAAAAAAATGAGCCCACCACTGTGCAAGACCCATACATTTGAGTCACAGAGACCACCAAGAACAGTTCTTTCACTATGAATTGAATTTTATCTTGCAAAAGCAGTAACACATTTTTAATTGCTACATTTTTAAAAAAAATTTGCATAAAAGTTACTTCATGTAAAAGGAGGTTGACTTGACAATCAAATTTATTTAACTTGGTTATAAATGTTTCCTGTTTTTATTTAGGAAGCATGCTCAAAAGTAACACAAAGACATTTCCTACTCTTAAATCCATTTATATGTTTAAATAATTTAACAGAGCAAGTAGCTATTGCTAAAGTCAAGAAAACATCCTAAATAAGTTTCCCCAACAGTTCCTATTTGCTCTGCAAATAGCGGAAAAACACACCACAATTTGCATGTTATATTTCCTTACTTCAGCTGTAAATGGTGATGTAATTTTTGTGGTGCTGATTGATTGAGTGAGTGAGCGAGTGAGCGAGCGAGTGAGTGAGTGAGTGATTAGACATATGTCTTGGGAGTCCCTGGGTAGTGGACAAGCACAGATAAAATCAAGTATAATAAATCATAACATCAAAATTAAGAAAAGCAAAAGAATACAAACAGGTTAAAATATAAATATAATATAAAATAAAGACAGGGCAAATACAAACAACCAGATAAAATATGGTGCAGTTTTGAGTGAATGAGTTCAAATACAGTTTGTGGATATATAACTGGATAATTGTATAAAATAAATTAAAAATAGAAATTCTTCTGTGTTATCTGAAGTAGCATGACAGCTGTGACAATAAAACTACTTCGACACTGCTCTCAATATTACTTGAAGTGATGTGTTTTTTGTTGCAGGTAGCAGAACTAATACAATTACAGTACATTTATGCAAGCTTCAAAGGTAATGTGCTGCTGGTACAGAAAGTAACCATATGCAATTATGATAACTGACCATTCCTTTCAAATGTCACTGAGAATAGCATTGGAGCAACCAGAGCTTCTGTTTACTCTTGTTTTGAAACAAGTTCTCAAGGATGCAGTCCTATGGCCACCTACTTCAACTCAGTGGGATTTCTCAGTAGACATCTGAATATGTTAAGTAAGCTAGACTGGTTAAATATTTTTCTGCCCACATTCCACAGAACTGACAAAAACACCCAGCAATACTAATGAACTTCATCACAGCAAACTATACCAAATTTACACAAGAAATGTCCTACAGCAGGGGTTTGCAATGGATGAACTGCAGTGGAATGTATTTTTGCATTAAAGATCTATGCTGTGTCATGCAATGGTGATGAAGAAGAGTCTCAGGAACACAAAAAGACATGATTTATTGTTTCAGCACTGCACCCTGTAGTAAGTAACCAATACACATTCATTTAGCTTTGCGTCCTAGGACTGGTACATTATTATTCTGCCAAAACATATGACATATTGCTTTTCAGAGCTGCATGGGATAGAGCTGAACATGTGGGCCTATATCCTTCATATACAATTTAATTTTATCTGTTCCAAACAAATGAGAAGTCATAGCAAGAGACATGGCTGGTAAAGTGGAATCATAGTGAACCAATGTGGTGTAGCCAGGGTGGCCAGCTTAGCAAGATCTCATGCCTTGAAATGCATGGCACTAAGGCATGGCTTGTGATGTTACAGAGTTAGAAAAAATACTAGAAAGATGAAGGGGGAAGAGAGTTACTCATTTACAATAATGATTTATTATATTTACAGCCTGTCTTTCTACTAAGAGTTAGCAGTTAATGCAGCTTGTAAAGATTTTAAAAGAATGAAACAGATAAAAGTCACATTAGCTAAAAGATAACACAGGTCTGCAACAAAAAAACTGCATAGGATTTTTTTACTGTTTCTTATAGATTTTTACTTAGTGAAACCGAGAAAAATACTAAAAAAAAATCCATCCCATCAAGTTTTCTTGCAAAACATGTGTTTTTAGTTTAATTTGGCGTGAAGTTTGCTTTTCACACAAAATTTGATATCCTATTTTTTATTCTAAAAACTCTATCCAAAAATTATTTCTTACTTTCATTTAATATTTCTTAAGGCTAGAATCAAGAATAATGCAAAGAGAAAGTAAGAGGGATGGGGGGGGGGGTGTAGTCAGTGGTGGGCATCAGCAAGTTCACACCATTTCACCAGAACCATTAGCAGAAATTCTGCCTGACTACACCCATCCGAGTTTTGAAATAAAGTAGTCCTAATTTGGGTGCAACACAGGGCTTTCCCCCTGGCCATGCTCACCATACCACACCCACAGTGTGGCAGTAAAAAAATTTGGAGCCCACCATTGGGCATAGTGTAGGTTTAGTGGTATGAGGAAGCTCAGATGATCATGTCCCAACAGATTTATTTTGTTTGTAGCAAAAGCTGAACATATCCAGGAATCTTACTGGCTGGGTTGAGCATATTTCGACATGTTCTCTGGGTATTATAAATGAGTATAAACACACCTACTGTCAGATTTGATCATGTTTCAACATGCTATGTAAGTTCAGGATCTTGGTTGTGGTATGAGTCACACTCAGTTTACATCCTGCATTCAAACATGACTGTGCTCATTTTTAGTTCTGTATTATGGCTTTAAGAGGTTGTGTTATTTCTCCGGACAACTTTTGTTTTATTTGTGGTGAATACACTATTAAAAGTCAACAAAGAAACATAAGAGATTTTGTGATGAAAGTGCATTTTGCTTTCTACAAGTTGAAACTTTGGGATCAAGACAAAGCATGGGCTCCTCATAAGGTGTGTGGGAGGTGTGAAGAAGATCTTAATTTGTGGTTTAAAGGTAAGAAAACCTCATTCCATTTTGGCATTCCTATGATGTAGCGTGAACAGCAAAACCATACTACTGACTGCTATTTCTGTTCGGTAGATGTGAAAGGCTTTAATACAAAAAAAATAAAAAGACGATATTCACTCAGGTTTTCTCCAAAGATGGAAATCTCGTTTATTGTAGTGATGTTCAAGGGCTAATGAAGTGCTTTGAAATAGAATATCGTTAATCTGAGTGGTGCCTATTCATTGATTCAGCTAAAACAAGCCTCAAGGCAGTCTCACTGCATAATGGAAATACATTTGCATCACTTCCTGTAGGAAACTTGGTGCATTTGGATGAAAACTATAATGATTTAACTGTCATTCTTGACAAAATCAAATATCAAGAACATCACTGGATGGTTTGTGGAGACTTTAAAATACTAACCATGTTGTTAGGCTAGCAGGCAGGTTATACAAAATATCCCTGCTGCCTATGTTTGTGGGACAGTCGAGCCAGAGACCTCCATTGGACAAAAACTGACTGGCCACTTCGAGACACCTTAATCCCCAGCAAAAATAGTCATTAATACGACCTTGGATCCAACAGAAAAGGTTTTATTGCCACCTCTTCATATTAAATTAGGGCTTATGAAGCAGTTTGTTAAATCACTACCAAAAGATGGGGACTGTTTCAGATATCTGTGTTCCAAGTTCCCAAACCTGTCTGAAGCCAAGCTGAAAGAGGGAGTTTTTACTGACCCTGACATACAAAAACTGTTATCTGATCCCATCTGTTTAGAAACAATGGGAGAAAAAAAGGAAGCGTGGGACTCTTTCAAAGACGTAGTTCACATGTTTTCAGGGAATACTAAAGACCCTCACTACAAAACCATTGTACAACACATGTTGAATGTGTATAAAGCTCAAGGATGCAAGATGAGCTTAAAAGTTCATTTCTTACATGCCCATGTCGACTATTTTTCTGAAAACATGGGAGCCTACAGTGAAGAGCAGGGTGAAAGATTTCACCAGGATGTTCGTGATATCGAGACATGCTACCAAGGAAGATGGAACATCAATATGCTAGCTGACTACTGTTGGATGCTCAAACAGGAAACAGAAAATGGAAAGCCAAAGTGTGTTCGGAGGATCATAAAAGAGAAGAAAGGGTTTCACAGACAAAAAAAGTCAACACGGAATGTTAAGTATATATTATGAAGAGATTGATTGTTTCATTATAAGAAATAATATGTTTAGTTCAATGTAATAAAATAGTGATTTTCTCATGCTTTTTTAATGCAAAATCCTCATATTTTGCGGGGGAAACTGTATGTGATGGGGGGAAACTGAGGTCATTTTTGCATTCAGCACACCAGAAAACATAAAATTTACCAAAAATATCCTATGCAGCTAATTTTTTTATTATTTTAATTTTGGCAGACCTGTGTTCTGCTTCTTTTTCTTCTTCTGTGACTAGGACAGACATAAAACTGCCAAAATAAAGGCACCTTTTCATGGGTTCATTCAACAGCTCCTTTTGCCTGACCTAGTGTGAGAAAGATTAGTCAGCAACACAATGTTGCCGTACATCCGATTGTGGTTCAAAAATACCACAATCTTCGAAGCAGCTCTTTCTGTGTACCCCAGGTAAAAGATCTTAAAAGTATATAAACCTATCCTACACTAAAACAATTAAAATTAAGCAAAACCATTAAAAACATTAAAATCACAAAAGTTACAGGTTAAAAACAACACAGCAGGGAAGGATGATTGTTTGGTCTCATTGATTTACACTGTTTTGACAGAATTATACATCACAACAAGGAATTTTAAATCTCTGTAAGAGTCCTTGCCAACAGCAAACGAGAAGATGAAGACTTCCCCTGCTCTAAGATCTCTGCAAACTCTCACAACATTTATTTAGCCATGTTTCTCTTCTGAAAGACAGAACATGGACACATATACAAACACACACGGAGAGAGAAGGCTCAGTAGAGCTGGGCTGGCTGACTGTTAAGGAAAATCCAAACAATATCCAGTGCTTCAAAGTAACAGTCAACTAAATTTTTGTGAAATATCCTTGGCAATGCAAAGACCTTGTTAAGAAAACCAGGAAGTCCCTATTTGTGTTTGAAGGGAGAAGACAAACAAAGATTACATGTCTACACAGATGTTATAGAGGCAACTGGAACTGCTTCAGGGTTGACTGATTATGGAAATAGACTGTAGTTCCATTAGATCAGTGTTTCGCAACCTTTGGTTTTTGAACTTCAATTCCCAGAAGCCTAATTCAGTACATTGGCTGATCAGTGCTTTGGGAAATTGACTTATGCTTCTGGGAAATGAAGTCCAAAAACCAAAGGTTGGGAAACATTGCATTAGACTGTTATTTCCATGAAGAAAATCGAAGTAATTGAGTGCAGAATCCAGTGAATGCCCAGATTTTATTTCTTCTTTTGTGTCTAGGTCAGACTTTAAACTGCCAAAATGAAGCTACCTTTTGGTTAATTCATTCCGCAGTTCACAGATAATGAGATAACATGGTGACACAGAAGACAAACTCCATCCCCCCCCCCCAAACGGTCTGACAGTAAAACAGTGGTTTTCACCCTTTACACCAGGACTTAGATTTACTAAGTGCACACTTAGTAAATTTAAGTGCACACTATACCTGAGGAATTTTTCCAGCCTCTGCACTGCTGCTGGGATCGTGGAAGGGTAATGTGCAGTTCACAAGCATTGTTTTTCTCTAGAGACATGGGTGCCCAGATTTTTTAAGTCTCCGCAAAATATTTTCCCCTTCCTCTGGCACTGCTTCCCATGAGATTTGTCCTGCTGCCTGAAAACCTGGGGAAGCACAGCAATTTCTTAAGATTACAGCTGATGCCTTTAAAACTCAGTAACCCTAGGTGAACAAATTGGAAAGGTCTATTTATTTATCTTCTCTTTCCATTATGATAAACAAGACTAAAAACAAGATTTCAGAGCAGTGCAAATGAAGCAGAGTAAATAGACAGCAGGAAAAGTACCAATACAATCTTACAGGTAGTCAATGTCAATTGCTACTGAATATAGTACTGGGACATGACGTTAATGATTTTATTTTTCATTTATTTATATTCAAATTTATATGCCGCCCAATCAGGTAAACCTGGCTCTGGGGGGCTCACAACAAGTTAAAACACACATAAAACAATACAACCAATTAAAACTCAACATACCCACCCACCTACCCCATTCCTCTTAAAAACCCACATTAAAAAACTGCCTTCATTGACAATTAAAAGAAATGGGGGCTTAATTTATAAGCCAACAGGCGGGGGCCACTCTTCCATCTGGGCCCCACACCTGCCCCACCAACCAGGTTTTTAGGTCTTTTCTGAAAGGTAGCAGCTCCATCTGCTCCCGCAACTCTACAGGCAGGAGGTTCCACAAGGCCGGTGCGGACACGGAAAAGGCCCTCCTTTGTGTACCAGAGAGATGGGCCCCTCTGGCAGATGGAACAATTAGGGAGCCCCTCTGATCTGCTCTGGTTGGACGGGCGGACACTCTTGGGACGATGCGATGAAGATATAACACTTGTATATTTCTTGCAAATACTGTATTCAAAGCAATTCACTTGCATTAATTATAACAACCTTGAATGCAAAAACCTGCAATAACCAGTGGCTGTTGGTCCATTTTTACTACACTTCCAACTGGTAGCTAAGTAAATTGAATGGCTTTCTGAAGGGCTTTTCCTACTAGCATTTGTGCAGGTGTGCAAATCCTTTCAGACAGACCATTCTCTCAGTTCCAACATTTCACATGCATTTGGTGGAAATTCAAGAACAGATCTTCTCAACAGCAGCAATCTGCTACAATACACAGATACATCCATCTCGTGAGATTCTATTAATATTCTCCTAAAATGCAGCTGTTCCTGAAGAATGAGTTCTCTCATTGAGTTGATGTGGGTGGGGAAGAAGTTTAATTCAGCAAAAATGCAAACATATCAAATGTTCATTCAGAATGGCCATTCCTCCCATTTCTTCTTTGAAGATGAGAAAATGGATAATGCAGTCTATCAAACTATAATTCATCTAGGGACCTTATTGATGTTTTGATCAAAAAGAATGTATTTCAAGTGAAGCTACTGTATTTCAAGAAAATCCTTCATTAGTAATTCCATGATAGATGCTTTAACAACTGAATGAACTTAGAAAAGAGTTTACAATGAGAAGGCAATGGTGTGGATGAGTACACTCATAAGGTATACATCATTAGTTTAACATCTGGACGTATAACTAGTCAATTAGATTCTCCATTTGTGTCAATTTAGGATGGCAGAAAAAAGAACCATATGTAATTCAGGTATAAGCAGTATTAAATATTATAGAGAAAAATGTAGTTAACCATAAATAATATCCCTATTGTTTTTAACATATTTAAATCTACTTCATGGTACAAAAATGTTGATGAGAGCCTACAGCGGGGAATCAAATCCCAACCTCTGGCTCCACATTCAGATACCTAAACCACTAAGCCAGTGATGGCTAACCTCGGCACTCCAGCTGCTGATCAGGGCTTCTGGGAATTGAAGTCCACAAACAGCAGGAGTACCAAGGTTAGCCCTCACTGCACTGAGCTATCATGTTGCCACCTAAAGGGAAAGGCAGCCTGTGTAATCATGGACAAGCTGTATAGTTTTTGGGTGTCACCAGAAGAGGGAAATGTTAAACCACTTCTGCGTATTCTCTACTTTAGAAAACCTTACAAAGAGTTGCTACAACTCAGAATTTATTTGATCACACACACTTATTATTAAATCTGACCTAACAGACAGGAAAATGGAAAAAGCAAAAGAAACAAGACAGACAAGGCCGTAGCCAGGATTCTAGATGTGGGTGGGCGAATATTTTTTTTCAGGATGAGTAACAATGTCATATATATGTGTGTGTCATCATATATATAAGCAGCTAGGAGTTTCAGGGTGGGCAAACTGCTAACTCCCCCTGGCTATGGCCCTGAAGCCAGATAAATGTATCCACCTACTTCCAGTTGTGAAGGGGGCACAGTAGATACTCAAACATGTTTGTCTTACAGTGGTTTCCTTCTAAGGTGTAACCATATTTCTGGCTAAGAACAACAAACTGTGAATTTAAATTCCCCATTTAAAAAACATTAAAAAAAACATAGTGAAAAGCAGAGACATCACCTTGAAAACAAAAATTAGAATAGTCAAAGCAATGGTATTCCCAGTGGTAATGTACGGATGTGAGAGCTGGACAATTAGGAAAGCTGAACGCAGAAGAATAGATGCCTTTGAAATGTGGTGTTGGAGGAGAGTTTTGAGGGTACCTTGGACAGCGAGGAGAACAAATAGGTCAATCTTAGAAGAAATCAACACTGACTGCTCATTGGAAGGTCAAATAGTAAAGATGAGGCTAAAGTACTTTGGGCATCAAATGAGAAGGGAGGATTCACTTGAGAAGGCCGTGATGTTGGGAAAGGTGGAGGGCAAAAGAAGAAGGAGGAGGCCAAGGATGAGATGGATAGATGGTATTGTAGACACATGGGCACAGAACTGGGAGGACTGAGGGGGATGGTGGAGGACAGAGGCGCCTGGAGAACGATGGTCCATAGGGTCGCAAAGAGTCGGAATCGACTGTGCGACTGAACAACAACAAAACAACATTTAAAAAATAATGTTTAGCTGTGAATGCTGGACATTTTCTGTATTATTTGAAGCTCATGGCTTTTTGTTAGGTGGAGAATAAGCATTCACTAGGCAAACATTGTACAGTACTCACATGTCTGGAGATAGTCTGGATATAGTTTAATATGTAGAACAAAACAAAAAACTGACAATAAGTTAAACCAATGTTTCTAAGAAAACTTCAATACACACATGACCTCCCAAATAACATCAACTTAGCCACGATGAACATGGAAGCTCTCTACATGGACATCCCACACAAAAATGGACTACAAGCCATCTACAATAATACTGTACCATTGAAAATAAAGATGACGCATACATAGTCACCATCCTCTGCAACTTTGTGCTCACACACACAATTTCAATCTAGAACATCATTTTAACTGCTGTGCCCATAAACTGCTTCTCTATTTGAGGCACTGTACATTGATGGCATATTTTTGATTCCAACCCATGGAAAGGAAACCTTAGAGAAATTCCACCAGAACTTCAATAACTTTAATCCAAATATCAACCTCAGCCTGGAAACCAGTCTACACAACAAGAACATTTCCTAGACACCACTGTGAAGCTACAAAATGGACATCTCAGTACCACACTATATTGAAAACCCACTGATTGATACATCTAACTGCATGCCTCTAGCTTCCATCCAGATCAGACAACAAAATCCATTGTTTTCAGACAAGCTCTCCAGTACATCTGTTCAGACACACAAGACAGAGACTCCAAGCTCAATGATCTACAATATTATCTGGTGATCAAAGAATCAGCTTCCAGCAGTCTGTAGTTCTTTCTTCAACCCTATTTTGAATGGCATGATCTGATATTCTTCAAGCAATGTAGAAACAGACACAACTGTGTTGAGCAAAAATGTGTAATATCTAAATACTGCATCACAGTGATCTTCACTAGGGCATCTTTTTTTATAAAATAAACCAATATTTCTGCATTGTTGATTTTATGAAAGACTTTACAATCTGTGCTGTTTGGGATTATTTGCCCTTTCCAGTTTGGGAAATAAAACAAAATAAATTTTAGAAATAATGGAAAGAAGTGGGATCAAGATAATGGGTCTAGCCAATATAAAACACAAAGGACATGGGAGTAAGAAGGCCCATAAAGGTTATTTGTTTATTAACTCAGAAGGGAGTGGACTTCTTGGTACATTGTCACATAGCAAATGCATACAAGACATTAACAATTATTTGGAAGGAATAATAATACTATCAATCAAGAGAGGAGAGCAAATTGAAATGTATGTACAATTATATGCTCTGTGTAATGATAACTACATAGAAGAATAAAAGGATCAGTTTTTCAATGAAATACCTGAGGTGATAGAGGACATGGAAGCTGATAGCACATTATATGTAATGGGAGATTTTAATAGTAGGGTGTGTACTAACATGCTGCAGAGAACAGTGAAAGGAATGAGAATGGACAAAGGATACTGGGATTATTCAACCAACACCAGCTTTTTATCACCCACACATTTTTTGAAATCACAATTCACAATGTTATACATGGTAGAAATGGATTTATATCACCATTAAAAGCCAGATTGATTACATATTAACAAGAGTTAAAAGAAGATTTAGAATACTCGATGCAAAAGCAAACCCCAATGGACCGTGCAACACCGGTCATAAAATTCTGGAGTTAACAGCAAGAAATGATAAGTCCAATATTAAAAAAGAGGATCAAACAAAAACCAAGAATTAATTAAGATGGCAGAACTGAAACAAGGAGAAATAGTAGAACAGTTACAGTGAAAAGTGGAGATAGTATTTAACCAACTGCCACCACAGGTAAAGAAAGTGGAGGATAAATGGAAGGGATACAAATGCAAGCGCGGTGCCAAAATGGCCGCCGCGCTCTTTGCGCCCTCCCCCCACCCGGACTCAGACATCCGGGTAGTTAGGGGGCGTGGCCATCCCTCTTTAAAAGGGGTGGCCACGAGGCAGCCGAGCTGCCATTTTCCGAAAGCGACGGAGAGGAGAAGTTTTTCTCCGTCACTCTCAGCCTTTGCAGGGAAGCCCCTTTTTCGGCGGCAAACAGCTAGCGTGCTACTCGCCCTTTCGGCTCCCCTGCTTTTTGTTGATCCCTGGGAAGGGATCGACTTTAGGATGCCTCCCAAGAAGAAGGCTATGGCGACCTCAGTTCGCCCATCCAGGAGGCAGCAGTCGGGTCGGAGGACCGCGACTGCGCCCACTCAACAGGCCCCCGCAGCGGAGGCACCCACCGGGACCGGTGGGATGGGGCAGATCAGGCCGTGGCCCGTGGCTAGCCAGCCCCAGACTGGCCCTTCGGTGGCTCCGGCCCCTGGCCCGCACTTCCCGGCCATGGGGTGGGAGCAAGGGGGTGGGCAGGGCGCATCCGGGTCTTCGGCCCCCGGCCCGCATTCCCTGGCCACGGGCTGCAATCAGGGGGGTGGGCTGGGTGAGATCTCCCAGCAGGGCTTGACCCCGGCCCCTCATGGGCCGGAGTTTTGGGCATGGCCCTACTCGGGCCCAGGCACTTCAACAGTGGGCCCTGGACCATTGCCCGGTGGGACGTCTGGCCCACCTGGCCCCCTTTATGCAGGGGGCTCTGTTACAGTGGATGCTCTGCTAGCCCGCGTCACGGCACTAGAGGCATCTCTGGGGATTAACAATAACCCCATGGTGGGGGGGGCTGCATTGCAACCTGGGGCCCATTTTGCCCACAGGCGACTGTGGCAGCTGCCACCCTTCAGCAGGCAGTTGGTCGGGTTGAGCTGCTTGAGACGCACAGGCCTGTGCCCGCCATGGCCTCGCAGCTCCCCGCACAGCAGACACTATGGTCAGGTGGTGGTCGGGTGGGTCTTCAGAGCTTGAGATCAGTCGCGAGCTCTGATGCCCACCGTGGGCCGGAACCCCCGGTGGGGGCGGCCCATGGGGGTGCACCCAGTGAGTATCAGGTTCAAACTAATGTCCACACACCACACTCCACTTTGAGGGAGGGTGTCCAGTGGCCGTGGCCTCATCATGTTGGGGCGGGAGGGCAGCAGTTCCTGGCTTACCCGGGTGCAGCTTGGTCGCATACAGCTTCCACATTAGGTGGGGGGGTTTCCGCCCCGGGGATTGCACCGGGTGTTACAGGGACAGCACTGACCCCCTTTTGCCGCCCCGTATTGCTAGCGTGCCGGTGTCAGCATTGCCAACAGCCGGGTATTCCTTGCCCCTTGGGGATCACTTGGCGCAGGCTACAAGGGAGAAGATTTGGAGGGGAGAGTATGTAGATATTTTCTCCTTATTGAACAGGGAACCCACCAAGGAAGAGAGGGAGGGGCAGGATGAGAAGGATAAAGAGCAATCCCGTCGTCGTAAGCCACCACGCACGTAGGCCAACTGGTTACCCGCATATCTTATATACATGGCGGTCTACCTCAGGGCCCAGCCTGACCTGGCCATTCCTATGGTCCAATATTTGGACAATATATACAGGGCGATGGTTGATTTCCCTGGCCCATCGTGGTTGGCTTACGATGAGGAATTTCGGATGAGAGTGCCCCTACACCCTGAGATGAGGTGGGATGAGCCCTGTCAGAAGCTGTGGCTTCTCTACATGACCCCCACGCGCCCGGCGCCTGGGGAGAGGTACCATTGTGGACACGCAGTCCAGCGAGCCATTCCAACGCAGGCACCCCGCCAGGTGGCGGGGCAGGGGGTTCCAGCCCGCATGCTGTGTTGGAGCTTCTCGGCCAATGGTGCGTGCAATAGAAAACAGTGTCGATACAAACATGAGTGTCCCTCTTGCGCTGGCCCCCACGCCGCTGCTGCGTGTCCACGAGCAGGTGGGCCACGGGGCAGAGGTAGAGGTGGACAGGGAGCGGGCAAACCTGCCGCTGATGGAGCTGGTCACTCGAAAGGCCCCCTCCCCGGTTAATGTGGCCATGTTGGAGCGGTGACTCTCGGTGTACCCGAGGAGGGAAGATGCTGGCTACCTTCTTGAGGGTTTCCAGCTGGGATTTCACATTCCATTCCATGGGGAGAGGTGCCCCCAAGATGCCCCTAATTTGCTTTCCCTTAGAGGTAGGGAGGAGGTGGCTGCCTCAAGTATTGCTAAGGAGGTTGATGCAGGTAGGGTTGCTGGCCCCTTTCACGTCCCGCCCTTTCCCAACCTGAAGGTTTCCCCTTTAGGGTTAGTGCCCAAAAAGACACCTGGGAAGTTTCGTTTAATTCACCATCTGTCATACCCGGCGGGCCATTCGGTCAATGATGCCATCCCTGATGACCTTTGTTCGGTAAGGTATCATTTGACCAGGCCCTGCGCATGGTCCGCTCTTGTGGACCGGGTGCACTTCTGGCTAAGTGTGACATTAAGTCTGCGTTCCGGCTTTTGCCGGTGCACCCGGCCGACTTTGAGTTATTGGGTTTTAAATTCCAGGGGAAATTCTATGTGGATAAAGCCATGCCCTTTGGTTGCTCCATCTCCTGTTCAGCATTTGAACGTTTTAGCACTTTCCTTCAGTGGGCCTTTGTTCGCAGGTCTGGGTCTCGGTCTGTAGCCCACTACCTCGACGATTTCTTGTTCGGGGGCGAACGGGGCTCGGACACGTGCACGCGTCTCCTTGACACATTTCAGACGCTACTGAAGGAACTTGGTGTCCTTTTAGCGCCCGAAAAGACCGAGCGCCCATCCACCAAGCTCACATTCCTGGGTATTGAAATTGACACAGTTTCGCAGGCATCCAGGTTACCCATGGACAAGGTTTCCCGGATCACTGCATTGATTTTGGCCTTACTGGCCAAGCGCAAGGTGTCACTTCGTGAGCTCCAGGTTCTACATGGTCATCTTACTTTCACCTGCAGGGTGGACGCACCTGGGAGAGCTTTTGCTCGCCGCTTGTGCGACGCAATGGCTGGCCTATCCAGGCGCTATCATAGGGTCCGATGAACAAGGGCATGAGGGCTGACATGTTGATTTGGCTTCAGTTCCTTAAGGACTTTAATGGGGTGTCATTTTGGAGATCTGACCTTTTGGTGTCCCCCCGGTTCCAGGTTCAGTCGGATGCATCAGGGTCCCTGGGTTATGGGATTTACTTTGAGGGGAGGTGGGCCTACGGCCGATGGCCTCCAACTTGGAGGGGCACGGATCGTTTACGCGATCTTACATTCCTCGAGTTCTTTCCGATACTGGGAGCTTTGATGCTATGGGGTGCGGAGTGGGCCAATTCAGTGGTTCATTTCTGGTGTGACAATGCTGCGGTAGTGCACATTGTCAATTCCCAGACATCTAAATCACCCAGGGTCATGGAGCTGGTGCGACAGTTTGTTTTGCGCAGCCTACGCCTCAATGTCCTATTCAGGGCCAGACATGTACCGGGTATTAATAACGTTATTGCTGATGCTTTATCCCGCCTGCAGATCCCCCGGTTCCGCGCCTTGGCTCCGGACGCAGAGGAATTTCCCTCGCCGCTCCCGGTCGAGATTTGGACGTTTGGCAAGGAGAGGTGAACCGGGCGATCGGCATGTCGCTGGCGCCCCGCACGCGTAAGGCGTATCACCATGCATTCAGTCAATTTCAGGCCTTTCGTACACATTTTCTGTTGCCCGAGATTTGGCCCATTCCAGTGGCACATGTACTTCAATTTATAGTTTACCTACACAGTCAGGGCCTAGCTCCCCGCACCATAGCATCCAGGCTGTCAGCACTGGCATTCATGGCCAAGGTTGGGGGTTATGCTGACAGCACTAATGATTTCCGTATACGACATGTTTTGGAGGGGTGGACACGGGAACGTGGATGCCGCCCGGACAATCGCCACCCAATTTCCCCGGGGGTTCTTACCCACCTTGCATGAGGCTGGCACGACCTGTGTTTTGACAGGTATGAGGCAGCTCTGTTTCATGTGGCTACCACGGTGGCCTTTTTTGGAGCGCTCCGCATCAGTGAGCTGGTGCTACTGTCTAAGGCGGATGCGACGCGTAGGGCACTGGAACTCAAAGATGTCTATGTCTCCAATGAATGGGCTCAGTTGAGGATACATTCCTCGAAGGTCGATCAGCACGGTGTAGGCAGTGGTGTAAGACTGCTACGATGTTCCATTGCAGACATCTGTCCGGTTGGTGCCCTACGAGAGTTCCTTGCACTGCGTGGCACCCTGGCCTGTTTTTCTGCCACCAAGATGGGGTCTCCCCTTACTAAATTTCAATTTTGGAAGGTGACCGGTAAGGCACTGTCCAGTGTTGGCCTCCCCGGGGCTCGTTACGGCACCCATTCTTTTAGAATAGGAGCTGCTTCTATGGCGGCTGCATTTGGGTACTCTGGGGCTGATATACGCCATATGGGGCGGTGGGGTTCGAAGTGTTTCAAATTATATGTTCACCCTCTTCAATTATGAGTACCAGTTAAGTCACTGTCCTGTTTCCTTTTTTCCTTTACAGACCCTGTGTGTCGACGCACACCGGTGGCAGTATGGCTGGTGGGCCATAGCTACGTGCACTGGGCAGCACAGTACGCTGCGGCGACAGAGTGGGGACCCCAGCTGGGACTAAGTGCATCCGCATGTCTCAGATGGTACGGTAAGCGCGGAATGTTATGGCGGGAACTGTTGCCATTCCTTTTCTCTATCAGGGATGCTGAACCGCCTGATGTCCTGGTGTTGCACCTTGGGGGCAATGATTTAGGCCAGGTCACGGGCCTTTCGTTAAAACACACGATCTGCAGTGACCTGGCTTATTTGCATTATGTGTGGCCTGCTACCACCCTCCTATGGTCGGACATTATACCGCGTCACGCTTACAGGGGAGGTATTAACCTCCAGGCCCTTGACCGCGCTCGCCGCTCGGTGAACCAGGCAGTAGCCCGGTTCTTTGCTGACAAGGGTTTGGGGCGGGTCATCCGACACCCCACCATTAGTCTACAAAATTGTGATCTTTACTCAGGGGATGGGGTCCATCTGTCGCCTAGAGGCATGAACCTCTTTTTGGAGGATTTGCAAGCAGGCCTGTTGACCGAGCTGATGGTCTGGGGGGGCGGTGAGTCTTTATTAGCCTCCCCGTGTGGCGGGTAGCACTGGTAAGGTAAATATTTATGACCCACAGGTATCCGGCAGGTTCGCAATTGACTGGCCAACACTAGATAGGCACAAATTGGTTAACGTTGTCCGGTCAACAACGAACCAGGCAATGGGGTGATGGCACGAGCTATTCAGCATGCATCACCCCGTTATTTTACGGATACGCGTCAGAGGGTGGGGTCAGTAGTTAGTTTATTGACTACGGTCAACAATTTGTTTGTTGTAAACAAACAAATTGATACAAATGGATACATTGTAGCCAATTCCCATTGGCAATTTTGGGAGGAACCTTACCAGTGTTCCTGCAGCCTGCTTGCCTTAAGAATTATAATTGGCTGAGTACCAATTGAAATTTATAATTCGCACTAGGGCATGAATCAATAAATGTGGCCCAATGCCGTTATCCACTTATACCGGTGTCTGAGTCCTTTTTTGGGGGGTGCGCCTGCAATGCAAGCGCGGCGCCAAAATGGCCGCTGCGCTCTTTGCGGGGGCCCCCCACCCGAACTCAGACATCCGGGTAGTTAGGGGGCGTGGCCATCCCTCTTTAAAAGGGGTGGCAACGAGGCAGCCGAGCTGCTATTTTCCGAAAGCGACGGAGAGGAGAAGTTTTTCCCTCCACCCCCTCCCTAGTGAACAGTGTGATATTTTGGTCGCTTCGGGGCCGGGTGGGAATTTTTGGCTGGAACCTACAATTGGCTCTTGGGTTCTGGCTTTTTTGCCCATCCCACACTGTTGCTATGGTTTGATATAGGGGTTTGTTTGCTATTGACTCTGGTCACATGGGCGGGTAGCACTGGTAAGGTAAATATTTATGACCCACAGGTATCCGGCAGGTTTGCAATTGACTGGCCAGCACTAGATAGGCACAAGTTGGTTAACGTTGTCCGGTCAACGACGAACCAGGCAATGGGGTGATGGCACGAGCTATTCAGCATGCATCACCCCATTATTTTACGGATACGCATCAGAGGGTGGGGTCAGTAGTTAGTTTATTGACTACGGTCAACAATTTGTTTGTTGTAAACAAACAAATTGATACAAATGGATACATTGTAGCCAATTGCCATTGGCAATTTTGGGAGGAACCTTACCAGTGTTACTGCGGCCTGCTTGCCTTAAGAATTATAATTGGCTGAGTACCAATTGAAATTTATAATTCGGACTAGGGCATGAATCAATAAATGTGGCCCAATGCCGTTATCCACTTATACCGGTGTCTGAGTCCTTTTTTTGGGGGGGTGCGCCTGCAAACAACCCTGCTTAGCACTGCAGAAGAACTATGTGGAAAAAGGAAAACTATAAGAAGTTGGGATAGGACCAAACATGATGTATGGTGGTGTGAAAAGGTTAAAGAAGCAGTAAAGCTGGGGGGGGGGGGAGAGTTATATAAATGTTGATTAAAATTAAGGAGGGAAGAAGGCTATAAACTATAGATTGCAATGGGATAACAAAACAAAACAAAAAACAAAATAAGAATCCTGGGAATGCTTCAGATAATGGGAGAACAGGCCCATTAACATTTTTCAAAGTGGTTAAAAGTATATGAGAAAGAGGAGAATTATAACCCCACTGAAATAGTTAATGACAAGAATGGAAGACCACTAATAGATCCATCATAAACTATAGAAAGGTGGAGAGAACACTTTAAAGAACTCCTCAACCCCTTAGGAGAGTGCAACAGTAAAACAACACAAAACTATAAAACAATACAGTAGTGCCAGAACCAGTAATGTTAATTGAAGTAGCAAAAGTCCTTAAGCTTCAAATCCCAGAAGCCCAAGTCAGCCAAGACATGAAACTGCCAAAATGAAGGCACATTTTGGTGAGTTCATTCTTATAGAGATCATACCTGTGAAGTTTTGGGTTTGAAAATATTGGAAATTTTGGGCCATGCCCCCTCCTCCCCATAATCTAGGCACATCCAAGAGTCTAGAAGACGAGGAGCCACCAGAGCCAGGGAGGAGGTAAGTACTGTAATTTTAAATCCCTTTCCCCATCCACTCCCACATCATTTCATAATATGGTGATTTTTTTATGGAACTGTTTTTTACACTTATATCAGTTAATTGTCTACTGTCTTAGCCTTGTGTACCTCAATTTCATTTTTAAAAATCTGTGTTTAAGACAGGACCACTGAAATATCCTTTTTGTGTTGTATGCAAATATACTTGAAGCCGATTGGCTCATTGTCTCTTCCCTTTAACACCCTCTTTCCGAGGAAAGAGAAGAGACAATGAGCCACCACTAGCTCTACCACTGGATGTTTTGATTTTAGACAAACCAACAACTTCCCTCCTCTCACAAAAAATGGATTGCCAACAGCTTTGTTCCCTGGACAGTTGGAATCAGGGCCATAGCCAGGATTCTAGATGTGGGTGGGCGAATATTTTTTCAGAGTGAGCAACAAAGCCTCTATTCAATGCATTCCTATGGGAAACCATGCCTTGCCAGGGTGAGCAAACTGCTAACTCAGGGTGGGCCAAGCCCACCCTGGGGGGCCTCTGGCTACAGCCTGGTTGGAGTAGCTGTGCCTCAGATCAACAGTCAGAAACCTCATTGGCACAATGAGAAAAATATAGATTTGTTTTATGTATGCAACCAGTTTTCTTAAAACTAATTTCTGTACCAATTAGTTTGTGGAAGAAGAAATGTTTTCAATAATGGCAAAAGCAAAAAAAAAAGATTTATGAAATACAAGTGTAGTCTATCCTTAAAATCTTGTACAAGGGTATTTGATTCTTAAAATCTTTTCTTTCCTAGTTAAAATAGCTGGTATACAAAATAATGCACTAAAACTATCTAGAGTCCTTAGCCTTGGAGAACAAGATCATGAGATTGTGGGAGACCTTTTGATGCTTTTAAAAAAAGAAAACATGGGAAAAAATTCTCCTTGTAGTCTTCTGCATTATAAGATAAAGAAATAGGGTCAGCAAATGAACTCGGCACTTCAAAACTAAATTTCACTGCCACTAATCCAGTAAAAGCAGCGATTATACCAGGCACTACCTCTGTGTGACTACTTCTGCTGGCAAATACAACTGAAGAAATTATCCTCTTACACAAGACATGCCAACAAGTCTGGAAAAGAATACTATCAATCTACCTACCTAACATGTGGGAATGTTTCTGCACACCTAAAGGTCTGCGTAAAACCTGACATTTGATAAGGTTCACACGTAACACACAGTGTGATGTTTGGATTCTACCAATTGTGGCCTTTTGTAGCCTGAAATATTGAGGCACCTTGAAATCTCTCTACAATATTAACAGCAACTGGATGGGGTACACAGTGAAAACTGTGATTTTTTTTAAAACCACAATTGGGCGTACCTTGGTGTTGAGTCTGGTGCTAAAGAAGTATTCTGACCAGCAGGATCAGGTCAAACACAGTGATTTATTATTCAGCTCATAGATACCGGACTGGGGAACATGTACAAGGTGGCCAGCTTATATACAGTGAGAATGGCAGTTACACAGGTCGATACATTTCGGCAGGCTTCTGGAGAAGAGGGAAAGTTTGTACTGATGAATCAGCTATTTAGATAGACATTTGAAAATGGTGCCTTTGCAAAAGGCATGCGATTCCACCGTAGACTTTACGGTGCTCATAGCGGTTATAACAAATAACGCTTGGACACAACACTTGGGCAATGGGCACCTTGTATCAGCTAATCTTTCTTACACTAGGTCAGGTGAAAGAAAATATGAAATGCCCTAATGTCTGCTGTCCCATGTTAAGGCTTTTTATCTTTACATACAATGACACTTTCTTTCATAAAAGCAGCTATATAATTTGTTAATATTATAGTCAAGCTTCACCTCTCAGATTCTTAAAGTGAGAGTCTGCAAACCACCAGTGCCACTGCACAAGCAATCATTCTCCATAGCGTATATGTGAGTTTCTTTCATATGTGCCCAGCATGAGGGTCCAGTGTTTTATAGGGAGATAACACAGGAGGCTGACAAAATTAAAGAAGAAACAGAAAAAAGGAAAGGCAAAATATTATGCCACTGAAATGATTTATTTAAGCTTTTGTGAGCTTTTGTGGATCAAATCCAACTCAAACAATTGTCTCAGGTGGATTTTGTACAGTTCAGCCTGAAATAAATCTGTCTTTAAAGTGCCACAAAGGTTTTCTTCTTTCACTTTTATCACTTTTTAATTTTCCAAGGATGCTTTTTTAGCACATAGGAAGTGTTTGTCCTTCTTAAGGAAATACCAAAATGAGACTATAATGCATCTGGATAAGCATGCAAAATGTTCTCGACTCCTGCGAAAATAGCTAAAGCTTCATTATGAAAAAGAAAATTGTTTCATTTTAATTAAGATCAAAGTCCTAGGAAAAAAGGCAAAAGATAAGCCAATAGTATTAGACAACACATGTTTTAGGAAAGCTGAAGTCCCAAATGCCAAGGAATGAAGTAATGAAAAGAAAACTCTGTTCATTGTAGAGAATGAGTATGAAGTCAGAAGTCAATATCTTCTTGTCAATGGGCAGTGCTTCATCATGTTGGCAAATTCACTTGTGTCTTTATCCAGCAAATGATTCAGAAGCTCTACTATGCTAAGAAAATGAAATTAAAATTGAGCAATACTGTACTAGAAATTCCCAAAGCTTTTTGTTCTGGGGTCAGTCTTTGCAAACTTTTCATTCATTCTTGCTTGCTGACATCCAACCCCCACCCATTTCGCTCCTCAGGCCACTTCTTGCTTTGTCTTTCCTCTGATTATCTATGGAGCTCTTCTGCGCCAATATTCATTAGAATTATAATTTTCCTTTTTAAAAAAATTTAACCTCATTTATTTCAGATAGACTATATGTAATTGCCTTTGGCTTTCTTCTCAAATTTTCTGCCTTTCATTTTATTTTTCCCATTGTTTCTTTCTAAATTAAATTGTCAGCCTTGATTGTCTTTATGTATTTTGCACAAGAGCTGAATTTAGGGGCATCTCACAAATAATGTTATTATTCATTCTCCAGTTGTATGTTATAATCCACAAAATTATATTATATGTAAGATTGACTTTTTATCCAAGAAGAGTGTGGAAAAGGAAATTACAAAAGCTGTCAGAGGCACCTCTTTGCACTATCTTTGCAAGGAACAGAACTTTCAGGTCCAATCATATGCCATCTTATGCAAGCTATAGGAAAGCTACCTGCCATCTCCTATGGCACATATGAAATGAGATGTGCAAGATTTAACACCAGAACTGCAATGGACTGTTGCAGCCTGAGGGTATTATCAAGGTGCGCCTTCACAGCCAGTCTAACTGCATGGCCTCTTCTGCCTCCATGACAGTTGGGAATCAGGGTTCCTCCTCCGCTCATTTTGCCATACTTTGCAAAAAAATGTAGAAAATATACAAATTATTTCAAGAAAGGGAAGATTTCACAAAAACAACCTCTAATCTCAGAATAAATTTTTAGAAAATTTTCCATTTTAACCAGCATAAACATATGGGAAGGGATGCGATAGGTGAAATCTCTTCATCCTTGACCATAGCTAAATGAAAGAGCCTCATAGGAACCCCTGAAAGACAAAGAAACAAGAGAAAAAGAGGTAACAGTAGGAGAGATCTCAGAGGAGGGCTGCATGTGTATTAAATATAAAAATGAAAGCCAAGATATACTCTAAGTACAATTTTTTTTTCTAACTGTAATACCAGCGATTCCGTATATATGATCCTATGTTCATGTCAACTTGCTTATATTGGACAATCGTGTAGACCACTGAAGACCCGATTAGGAGAACATCAGTCCCGTATCAGAAACAACGTGGTTACAGCTCCCCTTGTTGCCCACTTTAATGATAAAAAACATTCTTTCATGGAAATGCGAGTGGTGATACTTGAAACGTTTTCTCTCCACAGATTTCACAGTGTGGATAAACAACATTTTTATTACAACGAGAAGCCTTTTACATCCACCAATTTTCCACCCTTACCCCTAGGGGTTTGAATACTGATCATGATCTTTCAGCCTTTCTTTAGTATTACTTTGATTCCCACCTATACAGAGGCTGTGGTCTTACTGTATATGTGTCTTTAACATCAAGAGAGAGTATCTCGGTTTCATTATGATCCACAGGTGTGGGTGGTATGCATGTGCTAGCTGTTAACTATATTTAGAGTTTCATACTACTACCTCTTAACGCTTTGACCGAATATGAAACTACACTGAGAAGGTCGTATAGAGCACGTCTGGTTATTATTCAGGTACCTCCTTTTTATATTTTGTTAGAATAGTGCTGTTCGAGAATATTAGACTGTATTTAATATGTATTTATAGTGTACTAGTAGTCTCATTATGCTTGACTGTTGCAGAGTCTTGACAAAGAACTTCGATATATCCATTTACCGGAAGGATATGGACGACTGACTATTTACCTTTCTGCTACGACTTACCTTCTTGCCACATTTGTAATTCGACTTTTGCTTTAGCACCCGGACCCTCGACTGTTTGTGATTCTTACGGACTTTTCTGCTTGGACTCTTCTGCTTGGAATTCTTATCTCGGACTTTATGACTCGAACTTGATGCATTTATATATTCTGTGTTATATCGTGCCATTCACAGACTTATCTATTTTGTTATTGTGTCCAGAGAATTGTCTTACATGTTATATTGATTCTTTGATATGTATTCGGGATACTCTCTGATTTATAGATGACTGCGATTTTACATCATTGTCATTATGATTGCTTTATTCTACATTTAGCTTGACCAGCATGATATTTTGAGTTTTATCCCGTTCTCTCGTACTTTCCCCTTACAGTTCGACCGGGTTGCTCTGCTCTAGATATTAAACCACTTTTGATTTTATCTCATCGACTCCTCATTCTCAGGGTGGTTTCTCCTTTCTCTCCCTTATAAATGCTGATGAGCACCAAACCCTAGAGTCAGATATAACAGGCTTTCGAGCAAGGGCGACCTTTACCTTTACTATAATAAAGGCGATTAGCTCCTAGGTCAGTCCAAAAGATAAACATTTTACATTGTAGTGCAAAAGGTTTTGGCCACTGAGTTGGCATAAATGGAAAGGTAAAGGTCTCTCTTGCTTGAAAACCACTAGTATCCAACTCTAGAGGGTGCTGCTCATCACCGTTTACAGTCAAAGTGCCAGCACTGTCTGCAGATGGTGTCTACAGGCATTTCTATGGTCATGTGGCAAGCATGACTAGATGCCAAAGCACACAGAATGCTGTTACCTTTCCCACTAAAGCAGCCCCTATTTATCTACTTGCAATTTCTTGCTTTTGTGCTGCTAGGGTGGCAGGAACTGAGACAAAGAATGGGACTTAGGTCTTGAACTGCTGAACTGACGACTTTCCATTTGTCAAGCTCATCGTCTTAACTACTAAGCCACTGCAACCCTGACTTGACACAACCGCTTTTAAAATAACTTTTGTGTTATGTTTAGCATGCTTTACAGATAACATAACAGCGCTCATGGAGATCATACTTCACATTTCTTTCAAGGCAAGAGTATGTGAAATTATTTATCTCTTCAAGCGGTAATAGGATTAATTGTTCCAAAAGAGCCTGATGGAATAATATAACAGATAACTGGGAAGTGTGACATGGGTGGAATTATGCACTGCTTCAGTATTAACCATTCCCATAGATGAAGGAATCCAGAGAACAATGTTCCTAGAATAGTATGTATTTTTTGGGGTATGACTTCTGACAGCTGGCATTTTAATGCTCTGATATACCACAGAAATCTGTTCACTTCTACACCTCTTGTTTTTAAAAGACACTACACATATGATCATCTTGGGGATTTGGAATATTTATTCTTTTCAGCTCCTATGTGGCAACAGCAAAAGGCCCAAAACAGAAAAAGGAGTAAGAATACTAAAAACAGCAGAACTAAGAAACAATTCTTTCCCTCAGAACAGACAATCTTTAAAACTGAAAGCCTTTATCAATTCAATTTTTGGCTAATTATTGCTACAATTGATTTTCTCTTACATAATAAATGAAAAGCAATTGAAGGTGAATTAATGAAAGATATCTTACGGGAGAACAGATGGGCATATTCACTCTCGTAGATGTACTCAACACCAATTAAAATCAATATGGAACTTCATTTATTGGACATAATATTGTGTCAAATTTCTTTCCATGTGAGCTTTCATGGATCAAATCCATTTTCTCAGACATATGCAGTGCTCATATCATGTCATTATATTTTAACATATCCCCATGGTAATGTGGGTCATGACCAGATACCGTTATTTTTCTGTGTTTACTTAATTCTTGTCTTATTCTTTTTTAGTTCATCCTAAGAAAAACTCATGAGATACATTAAGTGGGAAGATACTTAATCAAATATTCAAAAAGCATAATGTTTGAACAAGGATTTAAACATGACTCTTCTATGGTCAACCCTCAAATTTCTTCTCAGAGCTCCCTACTGACACCTGAAGCAAAGTTTACAAGGCCTCCTCTACTACAGGCCCTTTTACTGAAAAGATTTTCTGAACAGCTGTTCAAATGTTTCAGTGTTTATCTTAGCTAATTTAATTTTCACAACCACTAGAAATTCATATCAGAGAGTAAACAAAACAAAACAAAACGACAAATGCTTTGTGGCACTTTTAAGACTAACTGCTGTATTTTAATGTTAGCGTTCATGGATCAAGTCTACTTCGTCAGACGCAAGAGTGAGACTTTATGGCATCAATTTATACACATCAGGTACAGAGGTACAAAATGGTTAGCATAACAGATAAGTATAAGTCAATGTTTTTTTACAACTGGTAATACCTGAACAGGTATTGTCTTTGCCCATTTGGAGAGAATGCTTGGAGGTCCATACAAAACATACCATATAAAGACTGCTAGAAGTGCCATAGCAAGAAACTTGCATCTCCCTCAACACTAGAAGGAGGAGGAGGAGGAGCGCACAGTGAGCTAACACTTGAATTAGGTATGTGACATTCTTCTTCCAACACCATAAGAACATAAGAACATGGTGCCTTTGGATCCTGCACCCCTTGTTTTAGGGGGTGGGTAGTTTTAACTGTTATTAACATGTATTTAAATTGTGATTGTGAACCGCCCTGAGTCGGCTTTGGCCGAGTGGGCGGTATATAAATTTGACAATTAAATTAAATTAAATTAAATAAGAACATAAGAACAGCCTTGCTGGAACAGGCCACAGCTCATCCAGTCCAACATTCTGTCTCACACAGTGGCTCACCATTTGCTTCAGGGTATTATTCCCAAGCAGATGCCTTCACCTGCTTAGGATTCCCTGGAAATGGCATTGAGAGATATCCTGCCTATCTCACCAACCCGGAGGTTGTTCTTAGGTATCCATAATTATAGCCATTGATACCCTTGTCCTCCATGAACTTGTAATCCTTTCTTGAAGCTATCAAGACTGACAGCTGTCACTATTTCTTCTGGCAGGGAGTTCCATAGACTAGTGATCCTCTGGGTGAAAAAGTACTTTCTCTTATTTGTTTGAGAACTAGCACCCAAAGGTTTCATGGAGTGCCCCCTAGTTCTAGTGTTATGCAATAGGGAAAACAGTTTTTCCTTATCTACTTTGACACCATTGTTCAAGAGTGAAGAGGCCCAACCGTTCCAGCGTCAGATGGTAAGGAAGGCGTTCCAGTCCCCTAATCATTCTGGTTGCCCTCCTCTGCACTTTTTCCAACTCCATAATATCCTTCTGGAGGTATGGCGATCAGAACTGTACACAGTATTCCAGATGGGGCCTCACCATAGATTTACAAAGAGGCAAAATGACACTTGCTGACTTATTTTCTATACCCTTCCTAATGATTCCTAGCATTGAATTTGCTTTTTTCACTGCTGAGGCACACTGGGTTGACAACCTCATTGAGTTGTCCACCAGGACACCAAGGTCCCTTTCCTGGTTTGTCGCAGAGAGTTCAGACCCCATCAGTTTATAAATGTAATTGGGGTTTTTTGCCCCAACATGCATCACTCTGCACTTACTAATGTTGAAGCTCATGAAAATATCCCCTCTTCCTAACTACAGATGTACCTTAAAAGCTATAGGAGTTCCACAAATTGAACAGAGCAAAGTTATTTTTGAGTTACAGATTCCAGAATCTTCAGAAAGCATGATGGATTATGGAAGTCATAACAGAAAGTGACTTTTCCATGATCTGAAAAAGAATGAAGCAACATCATTCCTCATTAAGTTTTTCCATGCCAACCAAAGAGCCAGTGCTGTCTGCATCTGCAGACGTTTCTGTGGACATGTGGCAGGCATGACTAAACACCGGAGTGCACGGAATGCTGTTTACCTTCCCACCAAAGTGGTACCTATTTATTTACTTGCAATTTCTTGCTTTCAGACTGTTAGGTTTACAGGAGCTGGGACAGAGACAGACATTCACTCTGTCATGCAGTACTAAGTTCCCCCAAAATGCAATGTGGAAGCCCACTTCAAATCTTGCCTTCAAATCTCAGTTGTGACTAGAAACCTAAAGAGTATTTATCATGATAAATCAGTACAATTAACTGTAATGAATCAAAACGGAGCCTTTGCTTTTAATGAATTAAAGTGGTTACTGTAAGTCTGGAAAAGTGACCTTGAAAGCCAGGTGCTGATTAGTTTACTTTTGAAGTTAGTCAAAACAGGCTGAAACTGTGAGAACAGAAATAGTTATGATGTACATTTACTCTGCAGCTTGGTTAATATACAGGAAGAGGTGGGATAAAAGATGAAAAGGGAAGCACGGCAGCTCATTATGGACACTGCGCTCTTTGCCGGCCCCCACGCCCGAGAGACAGACATCCAGGCCTCTTGCGGGGCGTGACCAACCCCAGCATAAAAGGGGTGGCCACGAGGCAGCCCACCGCCATTCTGAAAGATCGGCTGGGCGAACACGTTTGCCCTCTCAGCCGATCTTCTTTTTGCCAAGCGCCGGTCGGTTTTTTCCTTCTTTGGGGCAGCGATGGCCCCGAGGAAGAAACCTTTTGCTGCCCCGGTGCGGCGGACACGGGGGCGGACTCGCCCGTCACCCCCCGCTCCTCCACCCGGTCCTTCATCGTGCCACAGGGCTCAGTTTAGAGCAGCCCATGTGGCTGATGGGGCTAACGGCCCGTCATGGTTAACTTATGATGAGGAATTCAGAATGAGGGCGGCCCTTCACCCAGAGATGAGATGGGACGAGCCCTGCCAGCTCTTATGGCTGCTTTATATGACCCCATCATGCCCGGCACCTGGGGACCGGTATCACTGTGGCCATGCAGTGCAGCGGCCATGCAGTGCAGCGGAATCCCCAGTCTCCCCGCCAGCCGGCGGGGTAGGGGATTCCAGCACGCCTGCTGTGCTGGAGCTACTCGTCCTCTGGTGTCTGCAATAGGTGACAATGTAAGTTCAGGCACGAGTGCCCTTCCTGTGCAGGACCGCACGCTGCTTCTGCGTGCCCCCGGGCCGGTGGGTCACGCGGCAGGGGTCGGGGACAGCAAGGGCCGGCCAGAGGTGCCACTGATGCAACCACACATCCACACTATCCAAGGAGGGATGACGCAGTTTATTTGTTAGAGGGTTTTACATCTGGCTTCCGCATCCCTTTTAGGAGTGTACGCGTACCCCAGGATGCTCCAAATTTGCAGTCACTTCGGGGTAAGGAGGGCATAGCTGAGGAGAAGATAGCCAAGGAACTCAGGGAGGGGAGGGTTGCTGGCTCCTTTGACAACCCACCCTATTCTAACTTGAAGGTATCCCCACTTGGCTTAGTGCATAAGAAGTCCTCTGGTGAATTTTGTTTGATTCACCATCTGTCCTATCCGGAAGGCTTGTCGGTCAATGATGCTATACCTGATGAACTTTGTTCGGTCCGGTATACGTCTTTTGATCAAGCCTTGCAAATGGTTCGCTCATGTGGTCGTGGGGCGCTACTGGCTAAATGTGATATTAAATCGGCTTTTCGATTATTGCCAGTACACCCTGATGACTTTGAATTGTTAGGTTTTTGTTTTAAGGGGAAGTCTTATGTGGATAAGGCTATGCCTTTTAGCTGCTCCATTTCGTGCTCGGCCTTTGAACGCTTCAGTACCTTTCTTCATTGGGCTTTCGGTCAGAGGTCGGGATCTCGGGCCGTGGCACACTACCTAGATGACTTTTTATTTTGTGGTGAACACGGCTCGGGCACCTGTGGACATCTGTTGGCTACCTTCCAGGAACTTATAGCGGAATTTGGTGTTCCCCTTGCTCCTGAAAAGATGGAGGGCCCTGCCACCACTCTCACCTTTTTGGGCATAGAAATCAACACCCTGGCACAAACGTCCAGGTTGCCATGGGAGAAGGTGACCCGGATCTCAGACACAATTTTGGCTATGCTAGCCAAACGTAAGGTGTCTCTCCGTGAGTTGCAGGTGCTGCATGGGCACTTCAACTTTGCTGGCAGGGTAGTCACCCCGGGCAGGGCATTCGCCAGGCAACTTTGCGACGCTATGGTGGGTCTTTCCAAAAAGCACCACAGGGTCTGCCTTACTAGGGGCTTGAGGGCCGACCTGTCTGTCTGGCTTAATTTCCTCGAGGAGTTCAATGGTGAGTCCTTTTGGCTCACAGAGTTAGTTGCCACCCCCCATTTTCAGGTCCAGTCGGATGCGTCAGGTTCATTGGGTTATGGTATCTATTTTAAGGGTAGGTGGGCCGAGGAATGGCAAGGTACTGAGCATCTACGGGACCTCATGTGCCTTGAGTTTTTTCCTATTCTAGGTGCACTTATGCTCTGGGGTGGGATGTGGGCGAATTCTGTGGTTCATTTTTGGTGTGACAATGCTGCCATGGTGCACATTGTCAATCCCCAAACCTCCAGGTCCCCCAGAGTCATGGCCTTAGTTAGGCAGTTTGTGCTTAGGTCACTGCGCCTCAATGTGCTGTTTAAGGCCAAACATGTCCCAGGCATTAATAATGATACAGATCTCCCGGTTCTGGGTCTTAGTGCCAGAAGCCGAGGAACTTCCCTCTCCACTCCTGAGCGAGATGTGGACCTTTGGTGAGGAGAAGTGAACCGGGCAATCGGCATGTCTTTGGCCCTGCGCATGCGTAAGGCATATCAGCACATGTATCTTCAATTTATGGCTTTTCGTAGGGACGTGCACCTGCCTGACGTGTGGCCAATACCAGTTGAACAGGTCTTGCAGTATATGGTGCACCTTCATAGCAAAGGGTTAGCGCCACGCACTGTTGCCACCAGGCTTTCTGCTTTGGCCTTTGCTGACAAGGCACGGGGTTACCCTGATCACATGGGTGACTTCCGAATATGCCGGGTCTTGCAAGGGTGGATGCGTGAACACGGCCGCTGCCCTGACACGCGCCAACCTGTTTCCCCTTCTCTGCTGGCTAGCCTGGCTAGGGCTTGGCATAGCCTTTGCTATGACCGGTACGAGGCACATCTTTTTCATGAGGCCACCACGGTGGCTTTTTTCGGGGCTCTTAGGATCAGTGAGCTGGTGCCCCTTTCCAAACGTGACATGTCACGTAGGGCATTAGAACTGGCCGATGTTTCCCTCACACAAGAGTGGGCTCGGTTGAGGATTCGCTCCTCTAAAGCTGACCAGCAAGGGAGGGGTAGTTATGTTACACTCCTGAGATGTACCTTTGCTGATATTTGTCCCATTGGTGCTCTACATGCTTTTGTGACAGTGCAGGGTTCCTGCCCTGACCTGTTGTTTTGCCACCAAGATGGGTCCCCACTCACCAAATTCCAATTCTGGAAGATTACGGGAACTGCACTTTGCAGTTTGGGGGTGTCTGGGGCACGTTACAGCACTTATTCCTTTCGGATAGGCGCCGCATCGATGGCTGCTGCATTTGGGTACTCAGAGGCCGACATATGTCTGATACGCAGATGGGGATCTGCGCATTTTGTTTTATATGTTCGTCCTATCCTTGCATGAGTGCCTTCCTTGCCCTCACTTTCTTCTCTTTTAGTACAGACCCTGTGTGTTGGCGCACACCGGTGGAAGTCTAGCTAGTGGGACACGGCTATGTGTACTGGGCTGCACGTTATGTAGCATCATCGGATTGGGGTCCCCATCTCGGTCTACGCGCAGCTGCACGTCTTCAGTGGTATGGTTTGCGCGGAATGAGGTGGTGGGAACTGATACCATTCCTTATGTCCATTAGGGACGCTGAACCTCCGGATATCCTAATCACCTGGGGGGCAACGATCTCACACAGATCACCGGCCTTGGGTTGACGGTATCCGTGCGCAGGGACCTGGAGGTTTTACACCGCATGTGGCCGCAGATACCACTATAGAGGAGGACTTGATCTTCGTGGTTTGGACCATGCCCAGTGGTCAGTGAACAGGGCTGTAGCCCGGTCCCTTATTGAATATGGTTCAGGGACATCGGTCCTGCACCCGGGGATAGGGCTACAGGACTACGGCTTGTATCGTGGAGATGGGATACACCTTTCAGTGAGAGGCATGGACCTCTTTTTGGAGGATTTGCAAGCTGGCCTGGTGACCGAAATGACGGTTGGGGGCGGAGCAGTGAGTCATCATGGATGCCTCCCCATGTGGCGGGTAGCACTGGTAAGGTAAAGTAGATGACCCATAGGTATCCGGCAGGTGCGCAATTGATTGGCCAACCCAAGGACAAGGTACTCCGTTTTCTTTATTGGCAATGCTACATATTGCTAACTATGATACATATTGCATGTCCTACTTGATCTGGCTGGTTTGTAAGCATAAACCATCAGTGATTGAAAACACATAGATTTCTCTAGCCTGGAGCAGGACCACAGGTACTCTGAAGCAGGACAAAAGTTTTATGTGGCCTTCCTAAATGGGTGCAGGTCTCTGTAAGATAGTCCTATGGTAGTGGGATAACATGGATGTGTTATCCTTACATTAACAATGAACTATGGTTAAGAGAAATAATGGAAGAATAGGGCAGAACTGGGAATTCATCCTCTTGATTTGGTTTTCAAATTATAGCTTGCAGAGAGCCACTGTTATATACAGTCAATATCTATCACTAATGAAGAGTGTGCTTTCACAAACTTAGAAGCACTAATTGATTCTAGTGGATGCTGGAAACCAGTAAACCCCACTGTTTTTTTAATCTATGGCAACTCTTCATAAAGAAATGCTGACCCACAAAAAATGTTGATTTTATTCTCCATATCCTTCAGTGATTTCTAAGAACACTTCACGTACTGTATGGCTACGGGAGCTAACTCATTCTTCTTCAACATTTCTTGGCTGTGCAATTGTAAATGACATTAGAAGAGTAACTGACTCCTTTGTGAAAATGTTCAGGAGAAACCACAAAAGCACTCTCACAAAGCTTCAATCACTCACCTAGACATTCCTACATCTTCCCACATTTTATTTGTGACATGGGAACTTCTTCAGCACATTTTTTTCACATGACAAAAGGCTAATGCCAGAAACCATGGGCTATATTGATGAAATCTACACCACAACCTCATGTCAGTTGTGCCCTCCTCAGAAACTGAGACCACTTGAGTGTGGAAAATCTGACCATGAGACCCACAACATCTGGCAATATCTTCTGTGCCTAAGAAAAAGCGATTCTGTACCAGTTCATATGTTATAAATGTAAAGACCAATAGAATACTGCACTATGCAGCCAACCAACAATGTGCATAACAATGAAACAAAAAGTTGAAATGCTTCATTCAACACAAAACCAGTGTTTCTTTGCATGTTCAAAATTCTGTGTTATCACAAAGAGCCTAATGCGTGGAACAGTGAAAGCAATTTTGATTTCGTAATGCTTTCACTGGCTGTCACAGTATGAACAAAAAAACAACTTCTTTGTCTCTGTCACCCTCCTAGCAGTGGAACATAAAAATTCTCTATGCTACTATCAATCTGACTTGGAGTGCATTTTCCTCTATCATTGCTTGAGTCTGCTTCCTTGTCACTTCATTTGTCACATGGTGACCTGTGAATGCCATGAAAAACAAAAGGGCCATATAGGTTTCAGGCTCCCAATGTCTTTGGATAAGAGACTTTACAATCTATCACTAAAACACAATGTCAGAAATGCTTAGACAACAATATATTTCAGAAAAGGCTAAAGCAAATATAGGCCTATCACTCTGTTGGACACCTCATTAAGAATCAATTCTCCTAGAAGAGAAATGGAGTTGTTTGTTGTTCTGCATATTGGCATTTATTTTAAAAAATAAACTAAGAATTATTCTATTTTTTAAGTATCTGGTAATCCACTGATTAAAGAGAAAATCTTTTTAAAAAATAATTAGATGTATTAGCCATAATTGCAAAATATGCACTATTCTTTCCATAGTAGCCCAAAATCTATGAAATATTCTTCCACTATGGCATTTATGCAGGCCTAAAATAATTCATTCATACATTCTTTTGGTAGCTAATTTAGGCTCACAAAATAATATGCATATTTGTTGTGATATAGGTTTTTCTATTATGACTTTTTTCACACTTTTCTCCGCCCCTCTCCCCTCCTCATTTTCTGAAAAAGCAAGTCCCTAAAAGGTATCTCTGGAATAATTTAAGGAAACACATAAACACATTGATTGTACAAGATGTGGCAACTCAGGAGCAGTATTAATAAAGTTTTAATAAGCTGCGCAGTTATCTTACAAATATAAAAAGATTTAGCAAGCTTTTTAAAGGAAGTGATTAAAAATCTTCAAAGCCTTACCTAATTTTATCCAGTGGAGATTTATCTATGGACCTAATTCACAATAACTTCCCATTTAAATGACTGCCACTCTCTCTATCTCTAACATCTAGTGAATATGTACCGACCTCTATAACTGTACTTTAGATTGGCACCATCATCATTTGACTTCTCCAATGGCTTATACAGTACTTGCTTTATCCACCATCTGTCTGGATAAAACATTACCACTTTCTGAGAAGAAAATCTTTACAAAGATTGAACTAGGGGTTGTTCTTTTTTTAAAATGGATTTCATGAGCTGGCCAAATTTATTACAACTTGATTAATTATGTGATAAAGATACGCAAGTATTGGCTGAGCAAATGAAGCTGCCTTATAGTGATTCGGCTCAAAAACTAATTCATCCAACACAGTCTAAACAGACTGGAAGCAGCCATCTAGGATTTCAAGAAGGAATCTTTCCAAGGATTATCCAGAGAAGCTAGAGACAGAATCTGAGATCATCTTCATGGGAAGAATATGTGTAGGACTCAGCTTAGGGCCGTAACATGGCCTGGAGTTCCCCAAGCCTGAGATCCCCTTTCTTCTCTCCACAAAGAAACCAGCTGGCACCAATTTCTTGAGTGTGGTTAATTTTTATTGTAGCAGAAGAGCCATACAGAACTATTAAAAGCAAAAGAGTGTTCTCTCTACTCTCTTTCCCGCTCCTACCAGCCTGGTGGGAAGCGAGAGTTTTTCCCCCATCCAAAGGATGACAGGAAAAACAAATTCTCAAGGGAAAAGGAATTTTCAAGGGGGAAGGGAACCACCTTTAAAACTAGTGCACGGAAATATATATTGCCTTTCTCTGCCCTCAGCCCCCACTCTTCTCAATTCCAGCCTCCTGATGAGGTGTCCCAATCACTCACTCTTCTGGTGTCAATTACACATATCAATCATGGGGCTTTGTCTCTGCCCCAAATTCTCACTCAGTAAAGCAGCCCCCCCCCCCATCTCTGGAATGTCCCGTACTGATAATGGTACTAGCCAGCAGGATTCTCCTCCTTCTCTCCCCCAGACCATCTGGTTGTTATGGGAATGTCTGGGAAAAGAGGCACCCACAAAGGGAGGGGGGAGGAAAAGGGTGACTGCTCTTACATTCTTACAATATGTCTACCACTATGGCATTAGGATGATCATGATATTAAACACACAATATTATGTCTATCATATTGACAGAATGGCATGATTTGACATAGCATCACAAAACACATCACATACACCAATGGAAAGGAACAGTATTGACAGTGTTCTACAAAAAATAGAAAGATTTAAGTTTGTTAAGACTTGTTCCACTAATTTTACTCAGAACTCTTATTACATCTGTGTTCATATGAAAAAAAAATATTTTCCACTGCTTTCTACTTTCTCAGTTTTGGAGGTTTAATAATATTCATTAACAGGAATAGAGCCCATCCAGTTTGATACCAGATATCTGTTTTGCAAACAATGTAATATTTTTCTTGAGTTCATATATTTTAAGCATCTCAAACATGACCAAGAAACGGGTACTTTTAACATCTTATTTCTGTAGCTACGGACCCGTTGCTAGGAAACTATGTCTGGGTAGAATTTGATAGGCTGTGTACTCAAACTCCGGACTGGAATTTTAACAGTACACACATGTACAGACACATACATAAACACACATGGGAATAAGAAAAAATTAAAAAATCAGAAAGATCCTAACCATAGTTCCTATAAAATGCTTTCCCCAAAAATTACAAAGTAATAATATTTTTACCAGATTTGTATATTTAAGAAGAAAAATCATGCCCTCTAATTAGTCACAAATAAGCAGTAACTCTCTGGTACACATCATGAGCAGTATGATTCAGCAACTCTGTTATTCTACATAAACAATAAACAATGCTTTTTAACTGTGCAAAGAATGAAATGTGCACAGAGGCATTTCAGCAAGGCAAGGTTGTAATTTTATTGTCCCAGATACAATATAGGAACAATATTATTCTGGTATATTCACAGCCATAAGAACGAACAGACATTACCTGCTATATCTTCTAATGTCACAGATAATGCTCTTAGTTTAGAAAGGGAGATCCAAAATCAGATCCCTTTTACATGCTCTTTGATTCACAGTACAAATTTTTGTCAAGGGCTCTTGCCTCATGCCATAACTATGACCTCACAGGGTAGCACAGAAGTGGAAGTGGAGGGGAGAGAGAGCAGATGGGCCCATTAGAAATTAATAATGAGACATTTTGCAATGGGGTGGCCATGTGCATGCACTTAAATGGGGAAAATAGGGCTCAATAGAGAGGGGGGGGGGAAGTAAGCCAAAATTATTGTGGCGGTATTTCTACCCTGCATCAATAGCACTGCAGAGCTTTGGATGAAACAGAAACTTACCAAATCAGAGCACTCTTTCTATTACCTGCTCTCCCCTAGGATTTGCTTGTTTCTCTAATATTCAATAATACTTTTCAAAATAACTCTTAATTACTGTTTAACTTTGTCCTATCAGCTAGTATTTTTGTATAAAGCAAAATAAAGATATTCCCTTCACTTTCCTAAAATACAACAGCATCAAGTGGAAACATATTGGTCCGGCTCAGAGGCCAAAGTCAAGCCACAGTTTATTTTACTGACTGTAAGGATTCCATCAGGTAGAGCAACCAAGTGAACTGGCAGCTGAATTTTAACTGTAGATGTTGTTTCTATAATACCACACCTTTTTATCATGAAACTTGTGCCATTTTCCACTCTGACAATGGGGCATCATCCTCTACCACTCCAATCCATAACACCACATAGGGTCCTAACAGTGCAACTCTTAAAAGGTAATGGAGAGGCAATAGAAAGCTGGGCTCAAGGCCAATAGGATATCTTTTTAAGACTTTTCACTCTGCAGCCAATGGAATTGGAGCTGGAAGGGTTTTTCAAATCAAGGAATTCTGAAAGGATACAAAAAAAATATGCCAAAATAGATTAGCTTCTTCTCTGGGAACTCTTCAAGATGCTGAAGAACCACATCAACCATGTTTCTCAGCTCTAGTTCTCAATTTGTAAGTAAATAAGCAGTCATTTCCTGGTAGTCTCCTCATCTCCTCTTCTCTGCTGCGTTTACCTTTTCCCATGGTACCCACCACATCAGGTCAGAATATAAAGATGGAAAACTAAGAAGCTTGTATTACATAAATGCAAAGATGGACAGGGGTATGAAAAAATACATCAGAAAACAATCTGCTTATCATCTCTACACTCCTACTCCACATATGCAGTATATGTGATGTGGGTCATCTTGTTAATTTGAATGGCACAACAGGCATCTAAGGCATTTATGGAGTTAAAAGCTCAGATAAAACAGATGTGCTGCTAGCTATACTGGCATGAGGCTATGTGGGTGACAACAAGTAAATGTAAATCAGTTGATTATTCTGGCTCAGAAAAGGCAGCAGCTGAAGACAAATTTAGTTTTATAGCGGGGAAAAATCTCATCTGATATGATATCATTTTTCATCTCTTGTCACTCAAAGAATGTACATTGCAGAAGTGGGAGTACAGTGCATATACTGAGAGCACTGGCTAATCTATTGAGATTTATTGAGAGGAATAGTACAGAGACTTTAACACAATCATTGACAGCAACTCGTATCCAAGAATGCATTTTTTCCTGAAAAAGGAAAAATGTCATTGGCATGAATTTGTTCAAGATGGATCCCAGCTAGCCATGAAGTGACCCACACACTATGATCATGGAGCCATCTCCTGCGGCATATATGAAATGAGATATGCAGGATTTAACACTGGGACTGCAATGGACTGCTGCAGCCAGAAGGGGCAAGGTGCGCCTTCACAGCCAATCCATCTGGCATGCCCTCTTCCACCTCCATGACCATTGGGAATCAGAGTTCCTCCTCCACTCATTTTGTCATTGGGCCCAATATGATGGTTTTCAGTGGCATTTCCTCCACTGAGGGAACCATCACTCCACCTAAAGAGGCTCATCCACCTGTAGCCATTGGCCCCTTTAGGGAGTCAGGCTAGTTAACCGTGGCCTCACACTCGGCATTGAGTTGCTGGCTGTATGGTCTACTCTATTACTGTAGCGGGATGTCCAGCAAGATAATACATAATACAGTACTGTGCAAAAGTCTTAGGCCACCACCAGCTGGTTTGGGGAAAATTCCAATGAGTTATTGGGGTGCCCATAACTCGTACACCCTAACTCCAAACTTCTCCAAGCCTGGAGAGGGTTGAGAGGAGAGTCAGCAGAAGACTCTCTCCGTTTTATGTGTAGCTAGTTGGCTCAGGGGCTGAGTTAAGACTTCTGTACAGTACTGAATATTGTGACCATTTTCTGTTAAGCAAAATTAAATTGCAATTCAGGGCAAATCACAAGACTTGCCCTAGGATAAGACAGGATAACCAATCCCTGTATAATGAAGGACAACCAGCTGCTTGGCTGAGAATCAGGTCAGAACTATTGCAAACTAGCAAGGGTACCCAGACTTTGTTCCAGGCAATCTGGAGGTGGTGGTGTTGGGTGAGCTACAGGGGTGTTTGTGGCCACCCCCCACTCCGCTCCTGGTGTCCTGTGTGCCTTTCGCCGCCGCTGTGGCCAGGTGTGAGTGGTTTCTCTGCAGGCCTGAATATGGTTGCAGCCAGTGTGGTTTGGGCTAGAGCTGGGGTGGTGCACACATCCCTTCCTCTCTGTGTGTCTCTGTCTGTCTCTCTCTTTCTTTCTATCTCACTCTATCTGGGTTTCTCTCTCTCTGAAGTGGGACTTACAGGATCAGCTCCAGGGGTGTTTGAAGGCCTGCCAGACACATACATTACATCTCTTGCTTATAGGTTAAGAAGAAGATTATGGGGCATGGCTAAGAGGGTGCCTGGTTAGCACAAACTTTTTCTCACTCGTGCCGAGAAAGGGGTTTTTAAAGCGATAAATGTATTAAAATTGGAGCTAACCTGATTGAAAGTGATTATCTGGAGCCTAGAAACTGGGAAAAGTCTGATTTGTTTTGCTGGAGACGGAGTTCGAGGAGTGGGCGGTGTGGGAAACGTGGCGCAGGCTGTGCTGACCATGCGGCTCGGGTTGGATGGGCCTCTGGTGGATTTCAAAGAGTAATTGGCTTTGGAATTCGCATTGAGGCGGGAGAAAGAAGAAGAAAAACAAAGAGAATACTCAGCGGTGGCGAACAAGGTCTCAGAGGTTTTGGAGTTGCTTGGATGGTCACAGTAAGTGAGAAGGAAGGAAAAGGGATATTTTGAAGGGAAGGGAAGGCTGGAAGGAGTAATGGTGGTGAGGGACAACAAGAACAAGAACGAAAGTTAAAGGCTGAGAGCAGAAAGTGGAGAAGTAGTGGTGGCGGAGTTTGAGAAGTGGCTGGAAGGTATTTGGAGATTTGAGGCTGGAGTAGAAGTAAGAAGGCATAAAGAACGGAGTGTTTGCAGTGGAGTTTTTGATCGATTGGGAAAATTGGAGGCGAGACCTGGATCGAGAACCACCGCTGTGGTTCGGATTGATAATTTATAATTTTTTTCTCTTCCTTTCTTCTCCTTTTTTGCAATTTTTTGGGAAATTTTTAAGCTCTTTTTGTTTTTTCCGTCCTTTGGAGAATTTTACACCTCTGTTTAAATCCTGAGAAGAAAAGCTACTGGTGGTTTTTGCTGCACTTTTGGAGACACCTCGGATATACCTTGGATACATTGTTATAAATATTTTTCAGCAGCCCAGCTCAAAAGGGAGACTAACGGATTTGGTTGGAGTTTTGATTTGTTTGTTAAGGGCTTACATTTTCTTCCCTGATTTTTGATATTTGGGACTTTTGGATATAAAACATTCAGTTTGACTAAATTATCAAGCTCTTGTTTTGGGGGGCTTGTTTAGAGTGAATTCTGAAGTCTTAACAGAAGAGGGGGGTTGGAGTGTTTAAGCACTGGATCAGTATCAAGGAGAGCTAAAAGTGTTGCAGCATTGAAACTTTTATGTGACATCACCATGGATAAGATGACAAGTGGAAAAGGAAAAGAGGAGGGGCTGGTGGTGAAAGCTAAGAAGAAAGATAAGCCAGCAGCTGCAGAGGCAACACCATCTACATCAGCAGCAGCAGCAGCATCTCCTGAACCAACAGCATTTGACCAGGCTCAAATAATGGCTGAATTTGGTAAATTGTTTCAGAAATTTGAAGGCATGGAAGAGGCAAGGGTGAAGGATAAAAGTGAAATTTTGGGGAGACAGGATAAATTGGCTTCAATATTTTTTGATTTTACTAAAAAAGTGGATTCCAGTCTTCAAAAAGTTGAGGGAAGTGTTAAGTCAATGCAAGGTGAAATTAAAGGGATGCAAGGGAAAATAAAAGTGGTTCAGGAGGGAGTGAAGGAGACTAAGAAGAAGGTGGATGTGCATGAAAAAAGGATAGATGTTATGGAAGAAATGATGAGAAAACAAAATATCATGATTCGCCATATGGTACTAAGAACGCCAGACAGTTTAAAGGATAGAATAGTTGATTGGCTAAATAGTCTGAAAATAAGTAAAGATTTTGTTAATGAAGACATTGTAAGGGCTTATAGAGTGGGACCAAGAAAGGGGAAAGTTCTTCAAAGAAATGTTTTGGTAAAATTTGCAAATTGGGGGGATAAGTTGAGGGTAATGGCTTTTTAAAAACTAGCTGGTACTGGTGCTCTGAAAATTGATGGGAGTGATGTGGAGGTATATAATGACATTTCGATGAATGAACGTGGTTGGAGATATAAGATGAAACCTGTCACAAATTTTTTGATGAAAAAAGGGATAAAATATAATTGGCGATTTCATCAACAGTTAAGATTCTTTCATGATAAAAATGCAGGTGATTGATGTAGAGACAGATGCACTGGAATTTTTGAGTTTAATTGATCTGGTCAAGGCGGGTTCAAATGAATGGTTGGAATTAAGGAAAGATCTGTTGGAGTCAGGAGGTATAAGAAGAGAATATGGTGGAGGGGATGAAGGTGGTGCCGTGGGAGGAGAACAACCGGATTTAGCAGAGGGTGAGCTGTCATTGACTGTGGTGGAGGAAGGTTTGAGTAATAGCTCAAAGGATTAAATTATGTAATTAAGAAATTTGGATGGTGCGCTAGAGCGGTAACTATTACGCACGTCTTGCATGTTCCCCCCTCCCCCTTTGGGGGACGAAGGTGACTGTTTGTTGAGGAAAGTGGGGAGGGTAGTAATGAATGTTTTTTGTTTAACTTTTTTTGTTGTTGTTTTGATTGTTGTGGGTTAATGGGTAGCACGCCTATTGGAGGACTCGGAAGTAGTGGAAATGGTGGTAAAGTAATAAAACATGAAAACTATTAAAGTGTTAACGTGGAATGTAAAGGGTACATGAACTTTGATTAAGAGGAGGAGATTAGAATCAGCTCTGAGGAAAGATAGGCCGGATATACTTTTTTTGCAGGAAAACCACCCAACATCCCAAAATGCAATCAATTTTTTTTAGGATGGATGCAACACTATGAGAAATCATATGGCACATCAAAGGCTAGAGTGGTCGCAATCTTAATATCGACTAAGTTGGGGTTTGAGATAATAAGTTCAATTGCGAATCCAGAAGGTAGATATCTGATAGTAAAAGAGAAAATAGATGATGATGAAGTAACTCTGGTAAATATATATGCACCAAATGAACATCAATCTGAATTTTTTGAAAAAATGCGTAAAATTTTGGTAAAAGAACAAACAACAAGGATGATTGTGGCCAGAGATTTTCATTTAGTAAGATCAAATTTGGATTGTACCAATGTATCAAGATGCGGAAAAGGAATTAAGGGGCAGATTTTGGACAATTGGATGGCAGTATTAGGTTTGAAGGACTCTTGGAGAGAACTTAAGGGGTCAGAAAGGGTATATTCCTATTTCTCACTTGTCCATAACTCATACTCTACAATCGATTATGTATTTGTAACTGAAAATATGGTCAAAAACTTGGAAGATATGGAAATTTTGGAATTAAGATTACAGAGTGATAGCTGAACGAGAAGGAGTTGGAAATACGATGTCAATTTATTTAAAGACCAAAAGAGTAAGGTTCAAATTATGGAGAATTGGAAGAAAATTTGGCAATTGAATGATAATGATGAGGTAAACTTTAATATGGTCTGGGATGCCATGAAGTCGGTCTTTAGAGGGGAATGCATTAAGATGGTAAGTAATAGATACAAAAGGCATAAGTTAGCACAAGATAAAGCTGAAAAGGAGATAAAGCAATTACAGGAGGAGCATGCAAAGATGAAGGATAATTAGGTTTTTGCAAATTTACAAAGATTGAAGACTAAAATGGTAGGTAAAGATATAGAAAAGGTAAAAAGAGACTTGGTCTACTTAAAAAGAGAGTATTTTGAATATAGTAATAAAAATTCAAAATTACTAGCAAAAGCAGCGAAAGACAAGAGGGGAAAAAGGGAAATTGGGGTTCTGATAGATAAACAAGGGGTAAGATGCAATAAGACTAAGAATAAATGTAAGATTGGGAAGGAATTTTATCAAGCCTTATATGCCGTTTAAACAATTTTATGGTAATTATATAAATGTAGATCAAGTGGGATTTTTGAAGGGGCAACACATGGCAGATTTGACTAGAAGAGTAGTAGATTTGATAGACATTGTGAGTCAAACAAAAGAAAAAGTAGGATTAATATCACTGGACATTTTTAAAGCATTTGACTCGTTACAATGGATCTCAATTAAAGAAATAATTAAATGTTATGGATTTGGTGACAAATTTAGAAGAGTGATTGATCAACTATATCATCAAGGAATAGCTACTGTTAAAGTAAATGGTGAGGTTACTGAAGAGATAAAACTGGAGGTGGGTACGAGACAGGGTTGTCCTCTATCACCAATTTTGTTTATTATGGCAATGGAGATATTAGCAAAAGCTATAAGATAGGATAGAAAAATAGAGGGAATTTTGGAAAATAAAATAAGTATGCAGATGACACCATGATAATAGTAAAACATCCTGAGGGGGTAATGGATAGAATTAGGGATCAATTAAAGGATTTTGAAAATATTACGGGTCTGAAGATAAATTGGGATGAATCGGAAATGATGCTTTATAATATAGGAGAAGAAGACCGGAAGAAGATAATGGGAATAGGTAATATTCAAATTAAAGATAAGTTGAAATATTTGGGAATAGTTATATCTAATAAATTGGAAGAACTTAAAAGATTGAATTATGACAGTTTGAAAATGGAAATTAAAAATAGAATACAAACTTTTCAAAAACTGAAACTGTCATGGTTCGGGAGAATAGCACTTACTAAAATGATGTTGTTACCTAGAATTAACTTCTTATTTGATGCATTACCAATTCAATTGAAGGATAAGGATATTAATGAGTTCCAAAAAATGATTAACAATTTTTGTAATGGTGGAAAGAGGTCTAGGTTATCTAAAAGATTATGGTATTTGCCTCAGAAGGAATGTGGTCTGGGAATGCCAAATTTGAGGGGATATTATCAAGCCTTTCAAGTTAAGAGTGTTGTGAAGATCTTGGCAAGAGAAAAGGTTCATTTGGGAGGAAATTGAGATGAAGGATTATAGACATATAGATAAGATGGTCTTTTGGGGGGATAACTTTGGAAAAGTTGAAATTAAAAATACTATGATGAAAGGATTAATGAGTGTATGGAAGAAAGTAAAGAAGGATTTAGTCCCAAATTTCTCTCCGATCATGGAATTGTCAGATATGGTGGGTTTCCCGATCAAGGTTGATAATGTAGTAAAAGAAATTCTGGATAAGAATGAAATTTTTCTTTTGAAAGATTGGTTAAGAGCTTGCAGAGATATCAATGTTAGGACAAAATTGTTTGAACAACTAAATATAACTGGTTTCAGATATTGAAAATCAATAAATGGAATAATATATGAGGGAATATGATTTGGAAAGGGAAAAGACGGAATTTGAGGATTTGGTTTTAAAAATTAGGAAGGGAGTTAAAAATACTAAGGGTTTAGTCAGCAAATTGTATACATTGTTGTATAAGGAGGGTGATCCACAAGAGGATTTGAAATTAATTTGGGAAGATGATTTGAAAATAAAGCTAGATAATGATATATGGAAAAATAAATGGAAAAAGAGGATAATGAGAACTATGTCAGTTAGAATTAAGGAACATAATTGTAAAATGTTATGGAGGTGGTACCTGACTCCAGTGAGGTTATATCAAATTGACAAGAAAAAGGACAAATTGTGTTGGAGATGTAAAGATACAATAGGAACTTATGAACACATGTGGTGGAGTTGCACTGTGGTAAAGGATTTTTTGGAAAATAATTGAAAAAGAAATGGGTGAGATAATGGGTAAAAGAATCAAATTGGGGCCGGGTACCACCATGCTGACAAATGTGGAATGTATTTGTTCGAATAAGGATGAGAGAGAATTATTAGAAATAATGCTTACAACGGCTAGACAATGTATTGCTAGAAATTGGGAAAATGATGTAATTATATCGACTGAAGAATGGTATAAAGAAATGTGGAATTTAGCATTGAATGATAAATTGACTTGGGGAAATAAAAGAAAAAAGGGGTAATCTGAAGGAAAATAGATTTTGGAATATCTGGAAGACATTTGTGGATCATGCATTGGAGAGAGGTGAAAGAAATAGACCTGTACTGGACCAAAGTAGTTTTTGGAGGTAAAATATTGTGGTACTCTGAGTTCTCCAGGGTAATGTATATTAAGACTGGGTGCAACATAATTTTGTTTTTGTGTGGTTCCCTATCCAGTAAACTATTGAGTTGTTTAACGTGATTAAGTGTAAGGTGGTTTTATTATATTTGAAATTATAAAGATAGATGAAAAAATGTATTAGGATAGGCTTTCTTTCTTCTTTTTACGATTTTGTATTTTAGTTTTGTTGATATACTTTTTATTCTACGTACTGTTTTGCTTTGTATATGTTTGAAAAATTCAATAAAAATATTATTTAAAAAAAAGAAAAAGAAGATTATTTTAGGAACTCCAGGACCTTTCCCTATCAGTCATTCACTCTCAACCAATCACAGTCCAACATGCAAATCAGCTCTTTCCAACATTCTATTTCCAGGCCTTGTTGTTAAACTGCCATTTTTTCTCCCATGGCACCTTGGGAGTTGTAGCTCCCATTCCTTTTTCCATTTTTTTAGGGCGCAGGCCCCACTCTCAGCCTCCAGACTCTCGCAGGGTTGATCTCAGTGGCATTATGCAGGTGTGTACGAAGCATTACAGGATAGGCTCCAGGGGTGTGGGAGTCTTTCCCGGACATGTACCTTACATCTCTTTTTTATAGGTTAAGATAAACACAATATCGCCTCAGCAGCAAGATGCTGCTGTCAATAATAATTCCACTGATGAACCTTTTTCTCATGGTTCCCTGCTGACTTTTCTTAATTTAGAATCTGCTTAAACATACAGAGCTGCATTCTCTGGGGCACTAAAATAGCTAGGGCTGCTTCTTACTGGCTATCATAAGAAATAAAAGTGAATTTAAGGGAAAACCTCCTTAGAAGGCACTCTCTTGTGAAGATCATTGGTCAGAAAGTAATGTTATAAAATTACTCCTCCAAAAAAGTACTCTGCCCAAACAGATACACATCTTTTGGTGGTGTTAGCTAGACAGTCGTCTCATTAAATCCACTATGGTTTCTTTCTAAATAAAGATTGTGAATCTACTATTAGATATCATGGCATCCATAGCCTGCATTATATATGTTTGGAAGAAACATGGAAAATCCATGCCACAAATTTACTCACTTGTGTCAACCTAAATCCTTGAAAGTTACTGCATTGCAGTTACCTTGTTTGTGCAGAAACAAAGAGATCAGATGAAAGATATTTCACAAGTAAAGAAAATGACAGGTCAGCAATGACAGGTAACTGTTTAACAGCTGAAAGGACCATCCTCTCTCATTTAATTTTGCCCCGGGCAAGATTTATTTCAAAAACAGAGCAATCACTATGTGTTGCCATACAAATAAAGAAGTGGCAGCTTCTAGTAGGAATATGAAGCAGGAAAATGCTCATTTTATTCCCCATTATAATTCAGTGATGTATGGTCAATAGCCAATTTCACTATAACACTAAGGACCAATTGAAATATGCTGGAGGGCATATTTCATATATAGATAGCCTCTGTCAGGATGCAACTACACTTTGAAACAGAATTGGAAAGATTTGGCTTTGCAGTGATTTGAATCACAGCCAGTATTACATTTCATACGGCAATCAGTGCTCATGCAGGGGTTGCTCATCGGTTCAAGAGTTCACCATTCAGGCTGGAACACAATGGAATTCACCTTACAGCCCAAAGTTCTCCTTCTTTCTCTACTTACTCTGCCAATATTTTTAGGGTCTTGTGTGGAAGAGGGAGGAAGGCAGAAAAGAGATAACACAATCAAAAATCACAGCAGGAGCCCCCCCCCCCCCAACTGCTTGATCCTGCTCTATCATTGGATCAACTTGTCTAAGGAACATGAGGAAAATTCACAGTCACCCCTGTGAGCTACCACAGTTGCCCAGCTGGTGGCCTCCTTTGGCCGAGGTGAGCAGATATTGGTGGTCCAGAAGGGAAGGCAGAGGTCAACATAAACAACTACCAAGGAGGCATGCAAGCACCACTGCAGTTTAAAAAGTGCTGCTTGGTGTTATGTATTATAACTGTTGTAAAATAAGTCAGCAAATATTCAAACCGCCAACTTCCCACCTAAAATGCTGTCAAACAGCAATGCAGTTTGACAGCAGCGAAATCTCAGAGATCGCGAGGTATCGTGAGATTTTGGAGAGCGCGGAAATTGATTGACAGGTGTGCATTGTATCTCTTTTATGTAGATTAAGGAATTAAGAAAGGTACCAATGTTTATTGTCCAATCAGCATCATTTCTGCCTGTAAATGTATCAATCTGAATTGTATATAAGTCTGAGTTTTGCCCACCCATTTTGTGTTCAAATCCCCATCAACAAAGAGCTGTATTTCACTTTGAATGCTTGTCGTCTCCGATTCTTATACACCAAACTTGGGCACTATTTTTAAACCATAGTAGGCCTTGCATCTTGTGCTGCAACGGGTTGCTGCAAATTCCATCTATTTTTTCTAAAGTGTGTAGTTTCAGCCTATCATTTAATAATGAGTCCCAGAGAGCTTAGGGACATCAAAATATAGCTGTAACTTAAAGGGCTGGCCATTAAAATTAGATCATTGAGGACTGCTGGATCTAGAGGTTTGAAGTTTAGAAACAGAATTTTAATTTCTGACTAGTCTTCAGCAGGGAGACATTTAGTCTCTTTCTTTGCAATGTCTAGGGAGCTAAGTGATCTTGGATGGGCTGAGAACCAAAATCATTTGTCTGGCAGTCCAAGAGCCACATCTGTACCTTCAGAAAGCTCACATCAACTTCTTAAAAAGAAGATACAAGGACTAAGAAGGTAATTTAATTCAATGCCAAAAAACCCCCAGAAACATGCTTTATCCATTGTAATCGGCACTTTGAATTGTATCTGGAAATGAATCACAAGCTAGCACTAGGGTTGTTTACTTCTTGCAACCAGCCTTAGTCAGCAGTTTGGCCACAACATTTTGGACCATCTGAATAGTCCAAGGACTCTTCAAAGCCAAACCAGTGTAAGTAGATTACGTTAATCCAAACAGGATGTAATTAAGGCATATGTTAACTGTGTCCAGATCAGAGAGGTCTAGAAACAAGGAAACGCTGGCATACAGTTTTAATTCTGCAAAAGCATCATGGCCAATGCTGAAAACAACTCAGAGCTGAATCCAAGAATATACCCAAATTTCAACTTCAGAGATAATGTAATCTACCCAACACATGGTGCATTCTTGTTCCCTAGTCTACTTTTTCATTGACCAGGAGCACCTTTGGCTTGTCTGTAATATATTTCAATTACTGCCAGATTTAGATGGAAAGAAGAGAGTTGTGATCATCTGTGTATTTGATGGAATGACATTCCAAATCTCCAGAAACCTTCCCCAGCAGTTTAGAGGCAAGCTATTTGCACATTGAATGCAGCACAAACGATTTGACTTTCAGGGCCCTTATGCAAGAAGCTTTTCTATACATTCTTGTGCAAGTATAAATCAAAATTGCATTACAGGAATCCCTATCACAACCATACTAGCATCACAGGTGGGAAATCCTATGTCAGTGATGACGAATTGTGGCACTCCTGCTGATCAGGGCTTCTGGAAACTGATGTTCCAGAACACCTGGAGCGCAAAGGTTCACTATCACTGTCCTATGTTATTCCACAGATAGCATGCTCTGCCAGTGTCCAGCAACACCCTTGACTTACATGCCTAAGGTTGGTTTTCAACATGTAAGGCCAGTTGTAAGAGAGTTGGGTCCTTCAAGAAGGTTATTTCACTTTCTAAAAGATCTAAGAAGCTGTCTTTTTCATTTTCTAAAAGAACAAACAACAATAAGCAAAGACCAGAGAAGCAGATACAACTTTGTAGGTAAAATATTCTCTGGGAGACCAAATCTAGGGATTTGATTGATTGATTGATTGATTGATTGATTAATTGATTGATTGATTGATTGATTGATTGATTGATTGATTGATTGATTGATTGATTGATTGGACTTGTATGCCATCCACTCGGCTATGCAACTCAGGGCGGCTAACAACAATCACAATATATCACAATACATTTAAAATTAAATACAATAAAAAATACAATATAATACAATGCAGCGACAACAAAATAGCAACAAATACATCAACAGAAACAACAGTACCATCAGCTCATATCATAAGACAATTACAATTACAAAACAGCTACAGTCACTTCCCTCAGAGCGGGCAACGGGAAGGTGGGCCCCAAAGTCAGCTGGGCGCCAGCTGATTTATGTTTGTGGCCTAGGGAATTCTTGGGAAATGTTGGGGAATGAAGCCCAGAAACATTAAAAAAACATACCCTTACTTGTTTGCTTTTGGTGTTTAATAGCTAGTTTGATTTAACCTGATCCTGACAATAGATATGTTTCCGAATTTAAAACAAATGATATGTTACCATACTCTTATTTTCTTCTGGTGCAAAACAGAATCACAAAAACTTTCATTTATTTGTTTATCATGTTGATCTCTTAGTAGAGCCAATCTGGTCATGTCTAATCTTCTTCAGTTAAAGTGTGCAGAGCAGACATATTTGTTTTATTTGATCAAGGAAAAAATGTGAAGACAAAGTGACAGGGGGGGGAGAAAGAATGATGGCACACATAACATAGCTTCACAAACTCATCCTCTCCGTCTTTTATATTATTGTTCACTCCTGCCTAGACCAAAGACCAAAGTGATTTAAAATAACTTTGTTCACAGGAAATCCAGTAAAAATAACAAAAATAAGGTAAGATTTGGCAGCGTCTATCAGCATAATTAGTATGTATTTCCTTTTTTGTAAAAAGAAAAGTCTATCTATAATGGTGATACTTACCTAGCATGGCAGTGTCATGTGACATAATGCATTTTTAAAACAATTTAGTGATTGTCAGAATAAGCTATCATGCTACATTTCAATACAACTCTCAAATTTATTCCTTCTCTAAATCTTCCCTTTCAATGTACTGTATAATATTATTTAAGGTATTTTTCTCTAATGGAGTTTTGCATTTTATAGATTCAATACCTGTTATATCTTTGGTGTTTTCATAAATAAAAACAATGATAATGACGACAACAACAACAATAATCATACTTAGAATTTATATAACTTTTTTGAAATTTCAAATGATTTAACACTTTTCCTTGGACAGAAAGTGTCTCTTCTACTCATGGCTCAAAGAAAGGGCCTAGTACTAGCCCTTGCCTTCAACACTTCCTCCTAAATAATAGCAATGACTCTGAAAAAGAGAGGATCTTATTAACCTGGAGGCTCTACATACAACCAAGAACCCTTAAAAAAATGGTTTCCTTTTTCCATAAAGAGACAGCAGACAAGCAAAGGCACATCTTCTTCAGGCTCAAATTGCTCACATTAAGAAACTAATGGTGGGCAGGCAGCATTAGGTATTCTCTATAATTGTTTTTCCCTATCTGGCATGGCATTCGAACAATATTATTAGTCTTGAATCTATTGCTCTGGCTTTCAGTTTGCAACAAACATCAATTCAAGGTTTGTGCATGTGTGTGTGTGTGTGAGAGAGAGAGAGAGAGAGAGAAAGAGAGAGAGAGAATTCAAGGTGTTGATCTGTAAAGCCCTAAAAGGTGTGGGTGTATGTCTATTTATGGGGCATCAGAGGTTAAGAAGCATTAAATAATAGCAATTACACCTATATAGCCACCTCATAGCACTTGTAACACTCTCTGTATGGTTCACAATCACACCCATCAAGATCAAATTATGAGTAAAGCTTTGGTTGCAGTACTGCAGCTTAACCACTGCATCATGAGGTCTCCATCAAACACTTTAAATAAAGAAATAATAAATTATTTTCTTTACATTGCCATGGAGTATTCTGGAAGTTCCGTCTCTGTGTGGAATAAGAGGGCTACTCTTTCAGAATCCTGGTGATTCCTAGATACAAAATTCCTGGTAAACTGTTAAGCTACCACCAACAGGTTCTGGAGACAGTGTTGTAAAAAAGACATTATACCCATAGTGGGTAGCGAATCTTTACAGAACAGCCAAACTTATATACAGGGAGTCTAAAGAAATTAACACTATTTGATTAGTGAGCCTTAAATATTTGACACTGTTTGATTAGTGACAGTATTTCCTTATGTTTCCATCCTATATACCAGGCTGGGCAACATGCGGCTGTCCAGATGTTGGACTGCAACATTCCTGTCATTCCACACCTCTTACTATGCTGGCTGATAACAGCAGTCTAACAACATAATAGAGGGTTGGATGTTGCCCAGTTTTGCCATATCCACCTACATAAAATAAACTCTCTTAAAATCAGTGAGGTTTTTGGTATGACTGTATTACATAGACACAATCTCTTCAATAGTCTATTGAATTAGCTTTAAAAATCAGTACTAAACATTGCCGAGAGAGTGTCCTTATAAGACTGTCATATGGGACTGTGCAGCTTGCCCATAACTACACAGGCTGAGTCTTCTCCTGTGAGGCACAGTGGGGACTCTAACTCGCAATCGCTGGCTCTACAATGAGATACATAAACCATTGAACTGAAAATCTCAAATAATAGCTCCTTAATTTTTATTTTCCTCTATGCATATACAGTACTTTATATTTATAAAACAGTCCCCTCTTGTTTATTCTTATTTTGTTGAAAATAGAAAATAACATATATGTATGACTTCAATGCAGAATAAATCAACAAACATAACTGCTTCTACCTTACCCCTCCATGCTGTGTAATTTTTTTTTTACAGAAAGAGAGAAGGAAAGAGGGGAAACAATTTTACTTTCTTAGAAAAGAAGATTGAGTAATCCTTACATTTCCAAAGACTTGTTCGGATTAATCCACTGGACTCCCATTAGTGTCAATAGGAGCCTTGCTGCTTAATCCCACTCTGTTTTTTTGAAAACGAAGGAGCTGTTACACAAGAGCCTCATATTTAAAACAGAATCAAATTCTAACAGTGTGTCTAGGTAAGTACTAAATCAGTGTCTGAAAAGACAAGTTACTTTATGACCTCCAGAACAGCCAATTTTAGCAATTATAGATCCATACCTATGAATATCAGCCAATAAATTCTGGAAATATAATAAGCATTTTATTTATTTCATTTATTAGATTTATATACCACCCATCTGGGATATTTTCCCACTCTGAGCAATTTACAATAGTTAAAGCCGAAAAAATATATACAACAACGATGGATGGAATCCAGGGTGGTGTAGTCCAATTATATCCTTATTCATTGGTTATAGGGAGAATGTTCTTATAAGCATCTTTAAACAAAACAGTTTAAAGATGTTTCTTAAACACACCCTGTGATGGGGCGTGGCTTTGGGCATATAAAATAGTCTTCTCTATCTAAATGTGTGTCTCTCTGACCCTTATTGCACATGATAAAGTCTTAATTAATACTTGGTAAATGATGACAGAAACATGTATCACATCCCATCTGTTGGGTGAACACTAACATATGACAACTTAATTCAGAGAAGAAAATTAAACAGGTGGCACAGTGCAGTGTGGAGAATAATCAGATGTATGTTTTTGCTGTTGAGGAACTGATGATGCTTCAGAAATAATACTAGCAATGTTTGGGTATCTGTTTTGGTTTATTCAAGTTATACATTTCACACATACGGACAATAATCTTACATGCATGTAGTCCTACGCTGCAGTTTAACTGCCAAATGCTTCAGGGCTACTGGCACACAGATCAATTCAAATGTTCCGTCTAGTGTATGCCCAGCCTTCCATTTGGCCCAAAGGAGAGTCAAACACCTCCAGAATTTATGTAACCCTCTTTTCTCTCCCTAACTAGACTCTACACCAGGGATTTGCAACATTTTCACACCACAGGCTGGACCCGCCTCTGACACACAGCTGCACAGGCCGGAGGCGTGCTTTCTCCCGCCGCATCTGGTGCTTCAGGTTTCTGCGGTGACGGGCACAATTGTAGCATTTTTGGCTGCTTTGGCAGCCACTGCCACTTTCCATGGCACTGGGGGGTGGGCCAGGACATTTTTGCTGCTTTTTTGCAATTTTTTGCTGCACTTTCAGAAACCGGAAACTGGTAGTGCCAAACTGGAAGTGCGAAAACATGGTGAAAAATTCCAAAAGTGCAGCGAATTTTTTTTATAACTAGTTTGATTCAACCAATCCTGACAACAGATAGGCTGCCAAATTTACAACAAATGATATGTACTAATATTCATATTTTCTTCTGGTGCAAAACAGAACCACTACAATTAGCACAATAAGCCTAATATGTTCATCTTGGTTTTACTTGGAGGGCAGATATGACTGAATTTTGAACTCCAGCACCTCTAACTTTCCAAAATACAGTAGAACCTCAGATAAAGTCCAAACTCCATTTCACAAGTTTGGACTTTATCTGATTTTGGACTTTATCTGAATCAAATGGGTGGTGCATCAGATAACGTCCCAAAAATGGACTTTATCCGAGGTTCCTATATCAAATACCTTGGATAACATCCATTTTTAGCAGTTTTGGACTTTATGCAATGCATCACATGTGCATGAAAACCGGACTTTATCTGAATTGGACTTTATCCGAGATACCATGACAATATTGATCATGACAATTATGATGTAAATTAATCTCTTTTTTGGATTATAATGCTTATCAGCTCCAGTGTAAATATAATGACTTCAGTGGTTAGTTAATAAGGCTAGCAGGAGCTTAGAGTATTTTGGTCATGAAAATTAAAAAGGAAACTAAGAACCTGTTGATACTTAAAGTAAACTCTTTGTTCCTTTGTTCTAGGCTTCTAGGAGTCTTAGTCCAGGAAAATATTAGTCTTCATTGGAAACCATTGATCTAGGGCAGTGATGGTGAACCTTTTAGACACTGAGTGCCCAAACAGAGGGGTGGGGTGAACTCTATGTCGGGGGAGTGAGGAAGTACTCCCATTGGGCTGTTGGGCAGAGGGGCGGGCGAACTCTGTGCTGGAGAAGAGAGGAAGCACTCCCATTGGGTTGCTGGGCAGAGGGTTGGGCGAACTCTGTGCTGGGGAGGGAGAAAGCGCTCCCATTGGGCTGTTTGGCAGAGGGGCAGGAGAACTCTGTACTGGCTGGGTGATACCAACACATACCAACAGAGAGGGCTGGGAGTGCCATGTCTGGCATGCATAACATAGGTTTGCCAACACTCATCTATGGGCTTGGTGCCCACAAAGTGGATGGGTTTGGTGCTGTATCACCTTATTTCATTCATTATTTGCTAGGACTTGTTGGCATACTTCCAGAGAGACAATGCCATCCGAACAATGTAGCATTAATGTTAAAATTGAATAGCAATAGCAAATTATTGAGAAAAATGTTGATTGAGTTACTAGTAGGCCTCTACCATGTCTAATAGTTTAGTCAGAGGTTGTATAGGCCTTAAGCAGAAAACAAACGTGAAGAAAAGCCCAAACAGAATACTGTATTTGGATTTGATAACCTTTACCCTAGAAAAGTTTTAAAATCTAGTAACATATTACAGCTTGGGGAAACTGCAGTGGCAAATATCTTTCCTTGTGGCAATTAGTGAACTTGAAATATACAATACTCCCACTGTTCACTTCTATTCAAAAGCCGTATTTCTGAAAAATACATAAAATGTATAAAATACTATGCTGTATTTAGAAGGGGGAATATAGAACAAAACATACTTTCCACTGTTTTGGTTCTGAGTCCTTTCTAAGCAGATGAGGTTATGATAACAAATCTAATACTTTATTTTGATATTGTTTTTGTCATAACATTCTCTTTAATAGTGAAATACAAAGGAGACTTTTACAATAGTCTGTAGCTTTCATAAAGAGGCTGCCAAATCCCAGTGCAATTAATTATTCTGAGCTCAGCTGTATCTTGGATAACATTGGTGTTTTAAATGTTCCTGCATCATGGAAAACATATGGGCTGTATATTTAAGCCAGTCTCATAAGAATAAGATAATACTATGTAAAACATCAACAAATTTCTGTTACAAAGAAGCATATTATATGCTCTAAAAATTCTAACCTGGTTTACCAGGTTACTTTTCTTGCAGAATCGACACTGGAGCAGACTTATTTACATACAAAAATACACGCTGTTGCTATGACCTACAGAGAACCTAACAGGTCTTTCAAGGTAAGTGAGATCTTTAAGGAGTGATTTGACCAATTCCACATTCCTCAGTGAGTTTACATGGCTGAGTAGGAATTTGAATCCAGGCCTCTTGAATCCTAGTCCCTTAATATATTCATGACATCACACTGAGTATCCACAAATAAATACCTACCAGCCTACCAACATACCAACCTACCTTACATACATACATACATACATACATACATACATACATACATACATTTTTTATTTTTATTTATAGTCAAATTTGTATATGCCGCCCGCTCAGGCAGAACCCGACTCAGGGCGGCATCACAACAATTCACAAAAGACATAAAAACAATTATAAAAAATAATTATATAAAAAAAAACCCAACCCACCCCCTTTAAAAACCCCTATGTCCCACCCACCCATCCCATCCACTATACAAAGGAGGAAGAGAAAGTTCTTATACAAGCCAGCAGGCGGGCACCATAGTCCCATTCGGGCCCCACACCTGCCCTGCCAGCCAGGTCTTCACTCCTTTCCTGAAGGGCAGCAGTTCACTTTGGAGTCTTAGGTCTATTGGCAGGAGGTTCCAGAGAGTTGGTGCGGACACGGAGAAGGCCCTCCTTCGGGTGCTAGACAAATGTGCATCCCTAGCCGGTGGCACCACTAGAGAACCCCTCCTGTCCGCTCTGGTTGGACGGGCAGACACTCTTGGGACGATGCGGTCTCTAAGGTATCCCGGCCCCCTGCCATATAGGGCTTTAAAGGTCAAAACCAGCACCTTAAATTGCACCCGGAGACAAACTGGTAACCAGTGCAGCTCCCGAAGTAGGGGAGAGGCATGGGCATATCGCCCACACCCCATCACCACCCGGGCCGCCGCATTCTGGACCAGCTGCAGCCTCCGAATGGTCGTCAAGGGCAGCCCCATGTAGAGCGCATTACAATAATCTAGTCGGGAAGTAACCAGAGCATGGGTGACCATAAGCAAGGAGCCCCGGTCCAGGAGTGTGCGCAATTGGCGAATCACCCGAAGTTGGGCAAAAGCCCTCCTGGCCACAGCCGCCACTTGTTCTTCCAGCAGCAGCCGCGAGTCCAGAAGAACCCCCAAGTTGCGCACTGGGTCTGTCTGGGGCAGAACGGCCCCATCCAGTACCAAAGATGGTAACTCCCTGGATAACGCGGGGCCCCTTATCCACAGCCACTCTGTCTTGCTGGGATTCAGCCGAAGCCCATTGGCCCCCATCCAGACCCCAATGGCCTCTAGGCATCCGGATAGGATTTCAACAGCATCACTGGGGTCCCCACGGGCCGAGATGTACAACTGTGTATCATCCGCGTACTGATGGTACCGCACCCCGTGGGAACGAATGATCTCACCCAGCGGCTTCATGTAGATGTTAAATAAGAGAGGAGAGAGCACAGAGCCCTGAGGCACCCCATATTTGAGGGGCCTAGGGCTGGACCTCTCACTCTCTAACCATACCGACTGGGTACGGCCCTTCAGAAATGAGGAAAACCAGGACAACACAGTGCCCTGGATCCCCAGTCCTTCGAGCCGTTCCAGAAGGATACCGTGGTCGACGGTATCAAAAGCCGCTGAGAGGTCAAGAAGAGCAAGGACGGATGAACAACCCCCGTCCCGCTCCCGCCAGAGATCATCCATCAGTGCGACCAATGCCGTCTCCGTTCCATATCCGGGCCTGAACCCTGATTGAAAGGGGTCTAGATAATCCGCTTCCTCCAGGACACTCTGCAGCTGACGCGCCACCGCCTTTTCCAAAACCTTACCCAAAAAGGGCAGGTTGGAAACTGGCCTGTAGTTGTTAAGGACAGCTGGGTCGAGGGACATTTTCTTCAGGAGGGGGCGCACCAAAGCATGTTTTAGCTGTGCAGGAAATACCCCCTCCCGTAAAGAGGCATTTATTATCCCCCCTATCCAGCCACCTGTTACCTCCTTGGAGGCTTTCACCAACCAAGTAGGACAGGGATCCAAAGGACATGTAGTGGCACGAACAGCTGCAAGGAGCCTGTCCACTTCATCAGGGACAACAGGATCGAACTGATCCCAGATCGTACAGCAAGACAATGCTCCGGCACCTCCCCGACCCTCCCCATCCATGCCAGGATTCAATCCTGAACGAATCCGATCGATTTTCTCCACCAGATGGTCAGCAAAGTCCTCAGCCGAACCCTGCCAACCGGGCACCGATCCCCCTCTACCAAGGAGGGACCTGGTTACCCGGAACAGGGCGGCTGGGCGATTATCAGCGGAGGCAATAAGGGTGGTGAAGTATTGCCGCCTCACCACCCCTATCGCCACTAGATAGGCCCTAATAGCAGCTCTAGCTAGTGTCCAATCGGAGTCATCCTGGGTCTTCACCCAGCGGCGCTCTAGGCGTCTCTTTGCCCGTTTGAGTTCACGCAGTTCATCTGTGAACCACGGAGATGACCTAGTCCCCCGGGCGTGGAGAGGCCGCAGTGGCGCGATTTCATCCAAGGCTACTGTTGTCGACCTATTCCACAGGTCGACGAGTGCCTCGGGTGAATCGTGTAGCCGATCCAGAGGAACATCCCCCAGTTCCCTCTGGAATCCATCTGGATCCATTAGTCGCCGAGGGCGGGCCATTTTAATCGGCCCAGCCTCCCTACGATGAAGTGTCGCCCCCAGGAAGTCAAGAGTCACCAGATAGTGATCAGACCATGGCACAGGTGAGATGACTAAATCCTGTAATCTTAGATCACTCTGCCACTGCTCCGACAAGAAGACTAGGTCTGGCATGTGACCACTGCCCCTGGTCGGACCCCGGACTACCTGAGTCAGGCCCATGGCTGCCATGGAAGCCATGAACTCCCTTGCCACCTCAGAGGCCATCCCCAGCGATGGCAAATTGAAGTCCCCCAGAACCATAAGTCTCGGGAACTCCAACGCCAGCATCGAGGTGGCCTCGAGGAGCTCAGGCAGGGCATCCCTTACCCTGCAAGGGGGCAGGTACAGGAGCAAGATCCCCAACTGACCCTTGGGGCCCAGCCGTAGAAGTAGGGCCTCGCAACCAGACACTTGTGGAGCAGTGGCCCTAGCAACTCCCAAAGACTCCCTGGCAACAATGGCGACACCACCGCCCCTCCCCTCACCTCTAGGCTGGTGCCAAATACCGAACCCAGCTGGACATATGTCCGAGAGAGGTACTCCATCTTCAGGAGTCAACCAGGTTTCGGTGATGCATGAGCATGTGAAAGAGATGGTGTGGGGTGTATAAATATGCACTGTTGTATTTCCATATAGAGTAATACCAATAGTGGGCTCCAAAAAACTTTACTACCACACTGTGAGCATGGTATGGTGGGCGTGGCCAGGGCAGACCTGTCAAGTATTCCTTATTTGCCCGGAAAACCCTGTATTTTTACCCCTCTCCTCGCTCCCTCCCGTTTTATTAATTTCCCCATAATATCACTTTTTTTAAAAAATCCCAAAGCTGCAGGTTTTTTCCTGCCACCAGAGGCCACTGTGGCTTTTCGCTTGTGGAAGGGGAGAGAGAAGGTGGTTTGGGGCGGGGCCTTCATCTCTCTGCTTCCGTTCCAACTTCCTTTGACTCTTCCATGGGCCCGAGCGAGGGGAGGGCAGAGGGGGGAAAGGAAGAAAAGAGCTGCCCGACGTGGCTGGCCCTGGGCCAGGGAGGGCCAACATGGATGCCCTGGAGCTTGTCCCTTCTGGGTAAGTCTATGTCTTTTTGTTTTGTTTACTTTCCTGTGTGTGTAAGTAAGTGTCTCTGTCTTTTTGTTCTTTGCTCTGTGTGTGTGTGTTTGCTCTCTCTCTCTCTCTCTCTCTGTGTGTGTGTGTGTGTGTGTGTGTGTGTGAGAGAGAGAGAGAGAGAGAGAGACTCGCCTTTGTATGTGGGTGTCGGTGTGGAGAGCGACGGTGTGTGTGTTTGTGTGTGTGTTGTGGGTGAGGGGCCAGGGTCTGGACCAGGTTAAACAGAAATGACCACTGAACGCTAGATTTGGATATGACTGGCTTTCAAGCAAGGGATACCTTTACCTTTACCTTGCTTGAAAGCCAGTCGAATCTGACTCTAGGGTTCAGTGCCCACCTTTGTTTCAAAGCCAAAGTGCCAGCGTTGTCTGCTTCTGCAGACGTTTCCATGGTCATGTGGCAGGCATGACTAGACACAGGAGCACATGGAATGCTGTTTACCTTCCCACCAAAGTGTTCCCTATTTATCTACTTGCAATTATATAAAGTGGAATGGAAGCCTTGGTTTGAATGCATTTTGTATAGATTAATCATCACTCAAACAGACAAATTTCAATATAATACAGGTAACATGTCTTTAGAACTACAAAAATAACAGTGAAAGTACAAATAATGACATCATGAGGTGGTGGTCTGATAAACATAAGGTAGACCCTAGGGAAAGAGACGCCTGAGGGTGAAAAAATAAGGCTCTAGATGTGGGAAAGAGACAGAAGAAGATGAGCCACTATTGTGTGGTGGGATGGAGGCCCCACTAGGTTGGTGGGACTAAAGCTTAAACAAACAGGAAGATGAGGGGAAGGGACTTAGACTAATCCAGATACCCTATTTGTTTCCCTAAATTTTCTTGCTTTTGAACTGTAGGTTGGTAGGAGCTGGGACAGAGGCAGAAGCTCACTCCATCCTGCAGTACTCGGGTATCGAGCTGCTAACCTGCCACCTTCCAGTCAGCACCTTAGCCACTTGAGCCACTGCAGCTCAGTGGTTAAGAAGCTCACTTTGTTAGCTGGAAGGCTGACATGACGGTTTGAGCTCCCATCTCTGTTCCAGCTCCTGGCAACCTAGCAGTTCAAAAGCAAGAAGTTACAAGTAGATAAAGAGAGATCAGTTTGGTGGGAAAGGTAACAACATTCTGGTGTCTAGTCATGCTTTCCACATGTCCACAGAAACATCTACAAACAGGCAGTGCTGGCTCTTTGGCTATAAACAGAAATGAGCATTGAACCGTAGAGTCAGATATGACAGGCAGTATTGGATCTAACAATAGGTAAAGGTAAAGGTTGCCCTTGCTTGAAAGCCAGTCGTATCTGACTCTAGGGTGCAGTGCTCATCTCCATTTTCAGCCAAAGAGCAGACATTTTCATGGTCATGTGGCAGGCATAACTAGAGCACAGCAAATCACATGGCCAGATTTGGCCACAGCCACAGATTTGGCCACAGCCACTGAGGGGTGTGGCCAAAATTTCCTTTATTTTTAAATCCCAAACTTGACAGGTATGGGCCGGGGGGAAGCCCTGCATTGCACCCGAATTAGGACTACTTTATTTCAAAACTTGGATGGGTGGGGCCAGCCAGAATTTTTGCTACCGGTTCTGGCAAACTGGCGCGAACCTGTTGATGCCCACCACTGAGTAATACCCTTCCTAGAATTAAAATATGGTGGACAGCTTTAAATTGCAGCTACATTACTAGTGTCACTAGATCAACCTAAAGATGTGAAGGCCCAGGAAAAAAAACAGTTTTTTTCTGAAGCCTTTTGCTATTTTCTGAAATTTCGGGAGATGAGGTGAAAAAAGAAGAAAATTGATTATGAAATATTTTATTTTAGCATGATGAATAAAATATTCTCCAAATCTTTACCTGTAAAATGGTGCGTTAACCGTTGGTGTCTGGCATGCATGCACGCCAACACCTGGCCCAACCATCCTGAACCAAGCCACCTACACTTACCTTTAGACCGACTGAGCATCAATGCAAGGGTCCGCCAGCCGCAAGTGGGGCAACCGGCCCACAAACGCGGCAAGAAAAAAACTACAAGGCCCAGTGTCCAACACGCCACGCCACCCCTCAGCCAATGAGGCTGCAGGGTGCAAGCTTGGAGGAGGCAAGGCAGCTAGCGCTCGCAGTAAAAAACCCACAAACTCGCTGATAACTTCCCTCCAGGAGACACTTCGTCTCCTGAAGGGAAGCTAACTGGGGCTGGGGAGCGAAACGAACCAGGCTGCAGGAAGGAACCACCCCAGCCACCACCCAAAGTGCCACTGGGGTTCTCGCAACCTGGCCTGCAAGGCCAGGCCGTGGGAAGGATAATTCCTCCCCCGCTGCTGCCACTGGGGCTCCCTACAGCTAATGTTCAATCGATCGTTAGGACAGTACTATTGGAGGGCTTGTCCCTCAATTATATTTCTGAAAAATCTAGTCAGTTCCTGTTTAATAAATTTCCAAGAGTCCCTATGTTTCACCTTTTAACTAAAGTGCACAAGGTATCTGATTTGGCCAATCTCCCACCTGGCAGACCCATTGTATCCGGGAGTAATTCATCGCTTGAGCCCCTTTCAAAATACTTAGATCACTTTCTTAACCCTTTCACACTGCATCATTCATGAGGGATTCCACACATTTCATTAACTCTTTGGAGGGCTTTTCTGTTCCAGAAGGGGGGTGCTTATTAACTTGTGATGTGTCTTCTCTTTATACTAATGTACCTCTTGATGAAGCCAGATCGATTATAGCCGACACACTTGACTCACGTGATTCTTTACATCCTCCTACTCATTTTCTACTTGATTTACTTGATATTGTTTTTGAACACAATTTTTTCAGGTTTGGTGATCAGTTTTATTTGCAAATCAGCGGTGAGGCTATGGGCTGTTCTCTCGCTCCATCCACCATGAACTTATAAATGATTAAGTTTGAAGAAGATTTCATTATGAACCCAGCCTCCAATCCATTCTTTGACCACATGCTCACATACAAGAGATACATAGACGATTTGTTTTTTTTTGTTTTTTTGATAATTCTGACTGCATTTCACAATTTGTGTCTTGGCTTAATAGTGCAAACGTTAATCTGAAGTTTTCTCACCATTTCAGTACACACATGGTTTCTTTTTTGGATCTCTGTTTACATCCAACAACATAAATTAAATATGTAATTATTTAAGAAGACCACAGATCATAACACCTACCTCCACTTTTCCTCCTTCCACCCGTATCATTTAAAGGGCAATATTCCCTTTAGTTTACTTACTAGAACCAGGAGGAATTCGACCTCGGAACAAGATTTTCTGCACTCAGCTACAGCAATTCAGCATGATTTAAGACACAGGGGTTAGCCCGAAGATATTCTTAAATGGTCATTTAATAAAGCATGTGCTATTCCTAGATCTCAAATGTTAGCACAAAAAACACAGTCTTCGGAGGGTTCCCCTTTTAATTGGTCTATCGAGTTTTCTCCCCGGGCAATGGATATCAAAAAGATTGTCCATAAGTATTGGAATTTGGTACAGGATATTCCAGGGTGTGAGAATAAGCCCAGGATAGCTTTTCGGAAAACTAGTTCATTGAGTAACATTCTTACCCATACTGATGTTTCGGTGCATCCCGATGTTTCCAGTATTATTACAGGACATTTTAAATGTGGGGGTTGTTCCGTGTGCAGGTTCTCTAGAGAGACTAAAGAGGTAACTATTCCGGATAGCTCTGCACGACATTGTTTGAATTTTTTCAGTAATTGTAATTCTGTCAATACCCTCTATTGTTTGAATTTTTTCAGTAATTGTAATTCTGTCAATACCCTCTATATGATTTCTTGCTCTTGTGATAAGAACTACATTGGTCAATCTTCTAGATCTCTGAAAACTTGGATAAGGGAGCACTGTTCCCGCATACGTTCACAGTCTCCTAATGCTCCTCTCATCTCGCATTTTACGCAACATCATCATACTGAAGATCAGATTCGATTTGTTGTTCTAGATGTAATTAAACCGAAACCATTTGCAAGAACAGACATAAAAAAGAGACTGTTGCAACAAGAAGCATATTTTATTTACAGGTTTAATTCCATGGAACCGCATGGACTTAACTCTGAAAATGACATGTCATGCTTTTTGTAACAGGGCTTTTGCTAACTTCCAGTTAAAGTTATTCTGTATCTTGCCAATGTTCTCTCTCTTTAAGACTTGATTTTGGACGTTCTTACTGTGCTCTATTGGTACCACCTGACTCTCTTTTCTCTACAGTTAAATATTACTGCTTGTATGACCATTATTAACATCTATGGCACTAAAAGAATTCACTTTAAAGGCTGTTTTGACGCATATTACAAGGTATTTATTAGTGTTCTTTATTTACGAGTTGGTAAATTGTTAGTTTTGTACCTACTCTATTAATAATTCTTGAAGGATTCGAACTCTATGTTACATTATTAAGTTGTTATAATCATTATAATGTTACCGCTGTAATTGATAATTATTTTCTATATCCTCCAATCATTTAAATTATACACACCTTTGATGAAGTACTGAAATACCGATTTACCGGAATGGTGTCGGTGTGGTTGTGTCTTCTGAAGATATTTGTATTTGAAGTTATGAAGTTATAAAGTTTGAATAACTCGACCTTGTGAATTTCAATTTTCTTTCACTGAATTAAGTATTTTTGGTTACCCTTATATAATAAAAGAAGATTCAATTTTTGCATTGCCTCAGTCGGGACTTTTTCTCATATTGATTATACAGTTTGGCCCTTCTTTTCTTGATCTCTTCTATCTTCTTCACTAGGCCTAAGCACTAGAAGGAAGTAGAGAGCAACAAAAGGGACCTGAATTTATAAAGTACTTAACTTATAAATGTACGAGTTTAAATTTATCTGCTTTCAGAAAACTGAACCATATTTTAGCTACACTAGTTTATCTTTATAACCTTTATGTAAATAATAATTTAAATACTACTAATCTGGTTATTTGCTTCCCCCTCCCCAACCATAGCTTAGTGTTTTCTTGCAAGCTAGCCACTAAATTATTATTTTTCCTACTCCCCTCTACAAAACGGTGAGACCAACATCTGTTATTTGGTGGCATTTTCACATCTTTTGATACCATGTCGCTTTCTGTTACTCAGATTCTTCATTCTTGTGCAGCACATGCTTTGGTTCTAAATTGCTGACGAAGAAGATGATCCAACTATCACTTTGAGAACCACAAATAAAATAATTTCTACTAATATAGAGGGCATCTCTTTATATAAAGAGGAACTCTTAGCTTTGCCTTGCCATGAACAGAGATGTGTAGAAGAAACTCGCAATTGAATTGATCAGCATTGACCAAATGCTCCTGGTAGTGTCAAGTTGCAGAGAGGTTCCACATATAATAAGGAAGTGCCATTTTGTAAGACCATGTATTTTAGTCCTCTCAAAGGACTATAGTGAAGAAGATAACATAGAAATCTTGACAACTGAAATTGCTCCATGTATAATAACATTGATTTCTAAGCCACTTTAAATGCCGTTCTGATTTAAGAAGCTGTCTAATATGGAAAAGGGACTGCAGTGGCTCAAGTTGCTAAGACGCTGACTAGGAAGCGGAAGGTCAGCAGTTCGATTCCCGAGTACTGCAGGACGGAAATGAGCTCCCGTCTTCGTCCCAGCTCCTGCCAACCTAGCAGTTCGAAAGCAAGAAATTGCAAGTAGATAAATAGGGACCACTTCGGTGGGAAGGTAACAGCGTTCTGTGCGCTCCGGTGTCTAGTCATGCCTGCCACATGACTACGGAAACGTCTGCAGAAGCAGACAGCGCTGGCTCTTCGGCTTAGAAACAGAGATGAGCACTGCACCCTAGAGTCGGATACGACTGGCTTTCGAGCAAGGGAAACCTTTACCTTTACCTTTACCTTTACCTTTACTAATATGGAAAACCAAAACACTCACTTCTTAGTTAGAAATTTCAACAGCAATAGCAACATTTGAGGCTATGAACATGATAATAAAAATGGCAAACTCGGCTCTTGCAGAAACAAAAATAACTCACTGGATCGACACTATAACAAAGCTTGACATGCCAAGCAGCCGCCTGAAAGCTTGGAGAATACTGAAAAGACTGGACAATGATCCAAATTTTAAAAAAGGACACTATGCAACTATAACCTGAAATTAAAAAACAAGCCCCACTGTTCCTGCCAGACATGGTCAACCAACAATAAGAATGAAATATTAAAGAAGTAATAACTTTCTATTGCCTTCATATTAGTGGAAATTAGAGGAAGTCATAAGAAGATATAGGAATACAAAATGGCAAGATTCAATGATATCAACATCAAGCAAATTAAACGTGTGGTGCAAAACACAAAGAAATGGTCCTTCAGCTCTTCAAAAAGTGCTGGATGAACAAATTCCAAAATAATGGGAGGAAGACAAAAAGTAATCACTATATTGAAACCAGGCAAAGAAATATCAGATCCAAGAAACTACAGGCCAAGCACCCTATTATGCCACCTGAGGACTCGCCGCTCACCCCGTAGCCCATACCATCGGCGCGGGACTGGGAGCAGCTGCAGACGCCATCGTTTCCTCTGGCCCCGCCTGTCCGGAGGGTTAAAAGGACGCCAGAGGGCTAAAGTGACATTGGGGTTTACCGGGGCATCGGCACATTGTATTATTGTGTATTATTGTACTTACGGTCTGCATTGTGTATTGTAACTGTGTATGTTGTTTGTTTTGCCATGTGAGCCACCCTGAGTCAGGTTCCCTTGAGTGGGCGGCATATAAGTGCAAAAATTAAATTAAATTAAATTTTCAAAGTGATTGAATGAATGACATTAAATCATCTGGCTCAGTGATGCTGAACCTTTTAGAGACCAAGTGCCCATACTGCAACCCAAAAAACACTTATTTGTCGAAAAGTGCCAACACAGCAACGGGGGGGTGGGGGGAGTAAACACTCCCATTAGGTTGCTGGGCAGAGGAGTTGGGTGAACTCTGTGCTGGTGGATGGGTGCCCACAGAGAGGGCTCCAAGTGCCACCTCTGGCATATGTGCCATAGGTTCACCACCACTGATCTAGCTGCTTCTAAAATTGAACTAATTCTAGAACAATCAGATTTCAGACTTTACAAGAGCTATAGCTAAAATCTTAAATCTAACCCAGTATATAGAACAGGGGTTCCCAACCTAAGGCCCATGGGTGGGATCTGGCCCACAGTGCCATTTCATGTGGCCCCACCCCTCACCCCTACAAGGGCATTTGAGAAAAATGGCCACCAATTTGAAACTTTTGGGACAAAATGGACACCTCCATCATGCAGGCAGGGCATAATGTCCATCCGGCCCTGGAAGCTGACAGAGAGAGTGTGACCTAGCTCTGGCTTGAAAAGGTTGGGAACCCCTGATACAGAAGATGTTTTTGAAATACATAAAATAATTGGAAAAGCATTTGTTGATCTTAAAGCAGCATATGACACCATCCATCATCAACTGCTGCTCAAAAGGGAAGAGTGGCGGCACAATATGGCCGCCGTGCTCTTTACCGGCCCCCACCCCCGAGAGACAGACATCCAGGCCTCTCAGGGGGCGAGGCCACCCAGAGCATAAAAGGGGTGGCCACGCGGCGGCTCGCCGCCATTTTAAACAAGATTGGCTGGGCAAGAAGTTTGCCCTCCACCCGCTCCCTAGGTAACAGTGTGATTATTTTGGTCGCTTCAGGGCCGGGTGGGATGTTTTGCTTGAACCTGCATTGGCCCCTTGGTTCTTGGCGTTTTCACCCATCCCACACTGTTGCTGATGGTTGAGATACGGGGTATTTTGTTTTTTATTGGTCATTTTTGGCAGGTAGCACTGGTAAGGTAAAGTTGATGACCCATAGGTATCCGGCAGGTCCGCAGTTGATTGGCCAACCCAAGGACAAGGTACAGGGTAATTGGGGCTGGCCGGTCAAGGGCGAATCATGAACGGGGTGATGCTATGATCTAGACAGCCTGCATCACCTTGATATTTTACCAGATATACGTCAGATGCTAGACTCAACAGGTAGCATCCTGACTTTGGTCAACAATTTATTTATATTGACAAACAAATTGATACAAATGGATACAAGGTAGCCAATAGTAATTGGCAATTAAGAGTGGGTACTTACCAGTGCTACTGCGGCCTGCTTGCCTTAATGAGTTATAAAAGTTGAAGTTAATTTTAAGTTAAAGTCATAATTTAAGATTAAGGCACAATCAATAAAGTGGCCCAAAATTTTAAATCCAGCAACTGTGTCTGTGTCTTTATTGGGGGGCTGGGCTGGCAAAGCTCTATCTCCTCAGTAAAGACCATGGACAAATAGAAATGATTGCTTTTCTACTTCAAAAACAAAGATTTTTTTTGTTGAATTTTAAGATAGGCACATTTGCTGAAAAAACCAAAGGAGCGTTCTGCCACAGGGTAGAATTCTGACACCATTATTTTTAAAAATTTACATGAATGATCAACCAATCTTTCCATATGCCAGGAGTTTAATCTATGGTAATGATCTTGCCTTGGCAGTCCAACAGAAAACCTTTGAATCCTTTGAGCATCAGCTACATTAGAAGATCTTTTCTTACTTTATAAAAACAACTAGCTGAAACCAAATCTTTTGAAAACAGATGTCTGTGCCTTAAAGAACAGAAGACGACCTGAGTTAGCTGAGAAGGCAAGATTTTGGAACATTGACCTAACCCAAAGTAATTGGGCATTACTCTGGATTGAATCCTGACCTACCAAGGATAATGCCTAGACACAAAACAGAAAGTTACCACCAGAAATAGCATACATGTGGTGCATGTATACAAACAATAAGGACAACAGTTTTGTACCTACACAGCAGAATGTGTGATATAAATTACCACATGATATAAATACATGATATAAATTACCACACACCGATTATTAATGAATCATGTATGATTTTTACAGGCTGCTTGAAATTTAGGGCAAATTTTCTGTGAATCAGAAGAAATGTAATCAAGGCAAAATTTACGTGCGTACTGCATGTACAAAAGAAGTCAATGTTTAAATATTATTATTGAGATAATAATATTGAAGTAGCCTGCTCCTGGTCAAAAATAGAAAATTATTTTAGCATTTTAACCTGTTTTGAATTTTACCTATATTTTATATATGCCCCTGATTTTAAAATTGTGCAAGAAATATTCAATAAGAATTTTAAAAATGAATTGTAAAAGATTGTAACAGTACCTTTATTGGAACATCAAACACTCAATTTCATTCTTGTGTCAATGAAAAGCACTTGAGCAGTTTCCACAAGATTACTGGGCCTAATGACACTTTTGCTACACATTGACAGTTTTCAAGAGACTGGAGATCTTTACTCAGGCATACAGTTCATGATTTTCATAGTTTATTTAGCATTACATGTGCAAATGTGTCATTTTCAAAAATTGCAACCAAATATGGCTCCTTGGTGTAAGCACATGTGCCTGACCACAGAAGAGAAATTCAGTCTAATCTGGACAATTTCCTACTATCTAGGGTCCCTCTTCTAAGCAAGGTCAATACAGCTAGTGCTGGATCTTGGGGTTAATTCCTGTGCCCCACAAACCAAGAAGCCCCAAAGTGGACATTCAGAGAGTCCAGTATCCTTTATTGTTTGGTATAGAGCAGGGGTAGGCAACCTACAGTCTGTCGATTGGACCCTATACATGTGTAACCTATCTTTCCACAAAGGTGTGAGCATTAAATAATATAGCTAGTTTTGTTATTTTCTGTTGTGGTCTTTTAAAATGTTCATAGTTCTACTATAATTTGCTCTATCATATTGGATAATCCTTTTTAGTAACAAAGTAATGTTTTAAATTCTTTTTTTAATTAATTTTTTATTAATTTTCAAACAAAATTACAACATGTAATAAAACACACACACATAAAAGAAGAAAAATACATAATACCGATACATGCACATTATATAAGTTTACCTTCTAACACCAATATCCTTTTAATCTAATGCATTACTGCACTAATACCATATTAACCAGACTTTATAGATGGTGATTAAAACTTTATATTTCGACTAATATGCATGATATACCATTTAATTCATAAATTTATTATTTCTAATAAAAATGTTTCAAGCAACTGTCTGAGTTTTTAGATCTGTGGATTTGTGGTACTCAAATCTCAATCTTGCCTCAACTAGTTACTTGAGAGTTTGGTATTTTTAGCTAGTATGGTAATGTGTTACCTTGTAAGGGAGGCACTTTGCTTCCCAGTACTTAGCCGGGGTGGGTGTGTTTTTGGAGCATACTGAGGATAGTTGGAGTGATTTTGACCCTTTTGACTCTGCATGTGCTCTTAAGCAGAGCTGCTGCTGAGGAGAGCCAAACAAAGGAAGTGAGCACTGGTAAGTTTTGCAGTTGGAGTAGAACTGCTTTAGAGGCCCGCACGCCTAATGTTGCGCGAGATTACAAACTAGTAACAAAAAGAAGAATATAGTCCTACTAGGTAGAAAGGTAGTAAGCGTGTACATTTTTGAGGCCCAGAATACTGCACTTGTTAAAATGGATTCTGAGGGAACAGCTGTAGTTACCTGCAATTCTTGTGCCATGTTTGTGTTCTTGCCAAAGCATATGGAGAACTACACTTGCAGCAAGTGCAAGCTGGTTGCACTACTAGAAGAGAAGGTCCAGCAGCTAGAGGCCCGCATATCTAACCACCAACAAATTAAGGAGCTTGAGCTGTTCTTGGACAGAGCGGAGCAGACTATGCTGGACAAAGAAGAGACAGGGCACAGTTCTGAAGGAGAAGGCCCTTCACTAACTCAGGAGGGAGATGGTTGGAGGAATGTGACTCAAAGGAGGAGGAGAGTAGGGGATCACTCTGAGAGTCTGAAATTACAGAATAAATTTGAGGCTCTTTCCCTTATCACACCTGATGAGGAACACACAGAGGAACAACTGGTTCCACCTGATGATCTCTCCTTCATCATACTTGATGAGATCCAGGAAGATGAACAACAGGAACAAACTGAGGTTCTCTCCCTTAATATGGTTGATGAGGGGCATGTAGATGAACAGATTGCAGGAGAGAGGCTCCTTGTACTAGGCGATTCAATAATTAGAAATACAGAGAAATGGATTTGTGATGCACATGATAACCGTATGGTGACTTGCCTGCCAGGTGCAAAAGTTGCAGACATCACAAGAAATCTAGATAGATTGTTAGAGAGAACTGGGAACGAGCCAGTTGTCATGGTACACGTTGGTACCAATGATGTTGGGAAGGCCAAGCGGTCTGTCCTGGAAGCCAAATTTAGGTTGTTAGGAAGAAGATTGAAGTCCCGGACTTCCAAGGTAGCATTTTCAGAAGTGCTGCCTGTCCCTCGCGCAGGACCTACCAGGCAGGCAGAGCTCAGAAGCCTCAATGCGTGGATGAGGCGGTGGTGTCGAGAGGAGGGCTTCAGATTTGTCAGGAACTGGAGAACATTTTGGGACAAGCCAAATCTGTTCAGGAGGGATGGGTTGCATTTAAACCATGATGGGACCAGATTGCTGGCACTCAACATCAAAAAAGCTGCAGAGCAGCTTTTAAACTGATAACTGGGGGAAAGCCGACAGGAGCTGGGCAGCATCCGGTTCGGGAAAGTGTGTACTTGAGTAGTGAGGAGGATGCAAAAATTACTGAGCAGAGCAAGGAGCTAGTCACCAGCACTCTAGCAGAAGGATGCAAGAGGCAGTCTAACAATGCAACTGGATTCAAAAGACTGTATCAGGAAAGCATTTATAAATGCTTGTATACAAACGCCAGAAGCCTCCGGAACAAAATAGGGGAGCTGGAATACTTAGCAATAGATAAGAATATTGATATTATTGGTATCACTGAAACCTGGTGGACGGATGATAACCAATGGGATACAGTTATCCCAGGCTACAAACTGTACAGGAAGGATAGGAAGGGGCAAACAGGAGGTGGTGTAGCCTTGTATGTCAAAGAAGTGATAAAATCGTATGAATTGGAATATCTAGGTGATTTAGAGTCACCATTAGAAGCTCTGTGGGTAAGAGTACCAGGCCACAAGGATGGTCTAACAGTAGGCATATACTATCGGCCTCCGACCCAAACTCTTGAGGGAGACTGGCAGTTGGAGAATGTTGTAAAGGAGGCATCCAGGAAGGGAAGCCTGGTTATAATGGGGGACTTCAATTACCCTAACATAGACTGGGTAAACTGTTGTTCAGCACATGATAAAGAGATAAAGTTCCTAGATATGCTAAATGATTGTTCCCTGGGACAGATGGTTGAAGACCCAACTAGAGGTACAAGAATCCTTGACTTGATCCTGAGTAATACTCAGGATCTGGTGCAAGATGTTAATGTGACTGATCCAATAGGGAACAGTGACCACAACTCAATTATGTTTAACTTGATCATAGACTGCAAGTCACTGATAAAATCTAAAACAGAGACCTTAAATTTTCAAAAAGGAAATTTCCCAAAGATGAGGAAACTAGTAAAAAAGAAACTGAAAGGGAAAATTGAGAGAGTCCAAACACTCCAAGAGGCATGGAGGTTGTTTACAAAAACAATAACAGAGGCCCAATTGGAATGCATACCCAAAAGGAAAAAGGGCACTGCCAGGTCCAAGAGGACTCCGATGTGGCTTACAGGAGCTGTTCGGGAAGTGATCAAGAGCAAGAAAAGCTCATTTAGAAGATGGAAGGCTTGTCCGAATGAGGACAGCAGGCAGAAACATAAATTCTGGCAGAACAAATGCAAGGCAACAATCAGGAAAGCAAAGCAAGACTTTGAGGAGCGTATAGCTAAAAATACTCAGAGAAATAACAAACACTTCTTTAAGTACATTAGAAGTAAGAACCCAACTAGGAAGGCCATTGGACCATTAGATGACAATGGAAGGCAAGGGGTTATTAAAGAGGAAACAGAGATTGCAGAGAGACTCAATGAATTCTTTGCTTCAGTATTCACTGAAGAAGACAGAGACCACATGCCCAAAACAGAGCCTATCTTCGTAGGGAGGGAAACCGAAGAATTAAGCAAGATAGAAATAACCAGGGAGGAGGTCCTTGCATGTCTTGTTAAGCTAAACACTAACAAATCACCAGGACCAGATGGCATCCATCCACGAGTTCTCAGGGAACTTAAAGATGAAATTGCTGATCTCCTAGCCAAAATATATAATCTTTCCCTCAAATCAGGCTTTGTGCCTGATGACTGGAAGGTAGCGAATGTAACACCAATTTTCAAAAAAGGATCCAGGGGTGATCCAGGAAATTACCGACCTGTCAGTTTGACATGTGTCCCAGGTAAAGTGATGGAAACCATCCTAAAAGATAGAATTAATAGGTACATAGAAGAGAAGGCGCTGCTAAAGGAGAGCCAACATGGCTTTTACAAGGGCAAATCATGCCTCACTAATCTGTTGGAATTTTTTGAGAGTGTCAACAAGCATGTGGATAAGGGGGATCCAGTTGACATTGTTTATCTGGACTTTCAGAAGGCTTTTGACAAGGTCCCACACCAAAGGCTCTTGAATAAACTTAGCAGTCATGGAATAAAGGGACAGGTCTTGTCCTGGATCAGCAACTGGCTAAGGGACAGGAAACAGAGGGTAGCACTAAATGGACACTTCTCCAAGTGGAGGGAAGTAAAGAGTGGGGTCCCCCAAGGTTCAGTACTGGGACCCCTGCTTTTCAACCTCTTCATAAATGATCTAGAGGTAGGAGTAAAAAGCAAGGTGGCCAAATTTGCTGACGACACTAAATTATACAGGGTAGTAAAAACTGTGAGAGATTGTGAAGAGCTCCAGAGGGATCTCTTGACACTGGGGGAGTGGGCAAAACAGTGGCAAATGAGCTTCAACATCAGTAAGTGCAGAGTGATGCATGTTGGGGCAAAAAACCCCAATTACATTTATAAACTGATGGGGTCTGAACTCTCTGCGACAAACCAGGAAAGGGACCTTGGTGTCCTGGTGGACAGCTCAATGAAGATGTCAACCCAGTGTGCCTCAGCAGTGAAAAAAGCAAACTCAATGTTAGGGATCATTAGGAAGGGTATAGAAAATAAGTCAGCAAGTGTCATTTTGCCTCTTTATAAATCTATGGTGAGGCCCCATCTGGAATATTGTGTACAGTTCTGGTCGCCATACCTCCAGAAGGATATTATGGAGTTGGAGAAAGTACAGAGGAGGGCAACCAGAATGATTAGGGGACTGGAACACCTTCCTTACCATCTGAGGCTGCAACGGTTGGGCCTTTTCACTCTTGAACGACGGCGTCTAAGAGGTGACCTGATTGAAGTTTATAAAATCATGCACGGTGTGGACAAAGTAGATAAGGAAAAACTGTTTTCCCTATCGCACAACACTAGAACTAGGGGACACTCCATGAAACTTTTGGGTACTAGTTCTCAAACAAATAAGAGAAAGTACTTTTTCACCCAGAGGATTACTGGTCTATGGAACTCCCTGCCAGAAGAAGTGGTGACAGCTGTCAGACTTGACAGCTTTAAGAAAGGATTAGACAAGTTCATGGAGGACAAGGGTATCAATGGCTATAATTATGGCTACCTAAGGACAACCTCCAGGTTGGAGAGATAGGCAGGATATCTCTCAATGCCATTTCCAGGGAATCCTAAGCAGGTGAAGGCATCTCCTTGGGAATACCCTGAAGGAAATGGTGAGCCACTGTGTGAGACAGAATGCTGGACTGGATGGGCTGTGGCCTGTTCCAGCAAGGCTGTTCTTATGTTCTTATGATATGGTGCCTGGCAGGTACTGTCATCACTATAACTGACCCTTTGTTAGGGTCACTTAGCCCAAGATAAAAAGGGCAGAGTGACTATAGAAGGAAGCCCTTGGTGGCCATTCTATTTCCCTTCTGAGCCCATCTGATTTTTCCTTCCCTCTGGCTGCTGAGGAACAGCTAGAGTGAAGCACAGACTTGGGATAGATAGGTTCATACCATTCCAGTAGTGAAACTATTGAAAGGTTGGTTTATATCAGGGGTGCCCAAACTACGGTCTGCGGACTGGATCTCGCCCATGGCACCTAATAATCCAGCCCATTTCACTCCTGGAAGCAGAAGTTAAACGCACCCACACATGGGCAAAACGCTACCGTAAATGCACCCCGGGGTGTCATAAATGCGTTTATGACAGTCGCAGGTGCATTTACAGCAGCATTTTGCCCATGTGTGGGCATGTTTAACTTCTGCTTGCAGTGGGAGGGACCACGTGACTGGCCCATGGCCCAAAAATCAATTTTTTGCATGGTAGGTCAACATTCTGATTGCCATGCTTCAGTTACAGTTCTTTTCAAAGTAGATCTTTTAATCAGGGTTATCAAACTGGGATTATTCTTTTACTTATTTCTATTCTTTGAAATAATATACCAGGAACTGGGTTTATTGACATCATGGTTGTTTATTCCTTCAGTAATGAACCAATATCAGTTTGTCCATTATCTGCATCACCTGGTCATGGAGGCATGTTAGTTACATACCTGTCAACCATGGCTCCAGCGAATCCGGGACCTGCGCGGACCGGGTTTGCACAGGTCACGTTGTACGCATGTGGGTGGAGGGCTATGCCGCTTGCGTAGCCTTCTACACACGCGGCGTAGCCTTCTGCGCATGCATGGAAGGGAGCTATGGAAGTGTAGAGCCCTTCCATGCATGCGTGCAACACGACCTGTGCAGATGGGCTGCACAGTGCCTCCTTTCCCCCACTGCCGAAATCCGGGGTTTCGGCAGCGCGGAGCGGGAAAGGGCAAAAATCGACGCCGAAAACCGGGAAATCCCGGCCAATCTGGGAAGGTTGACAGGTATGTTTAGTTAAATTGTCTCACTCTTATTTTTGAGATGTGGATTTGATTCACAGCAGCTCACACTAAAATACAGCAGTTAGTTTTTAAGTTGCCATAATGTTTTGTCTCTTTTTTTGTTTCGGTTTTGCTTTTTTATATATATATGTGTCAGCATATATATATGTCAGCATATTTCTATGCATACATATCCAGCCGGAAGCACAGCATTACAGATCTCTGGAAATATATCATTTTATACCTGTAAGAAGCATTATTTTTCAAAGCACATATATGCAAATAACTGAACACAGTTATATGCAAATAACAGGTCAGATGTAGTATACGATTTCCAAAGATAAATGTGCACAGAAACTGACTAGAAACTAGGGATGTACTGTACTTTCCCCTCAACAATGAGAAATTGTAAAATTCTTCTCATTCCCAACATGATGATGAGGAATTTTCTGATCCATACAATAGATTTTTCTTACAAGTGAGAATTTTGTCTTGCAGTAATTACCTACTTTTTAAAAAATAGCTTGTTATATGCAAAGCAGCCCATTTTTGGCAAACTTATATATTTTTTCAAAACAAGGATGAATACTGTTTTATTTAGGACTTGAAGCACAGGAGACTTTTTTGCTGCATTTTCCTGCCTAGCAGCCAATCCTTATGTGCTTGCTTTCTACATTTCTTTCCTTCTAAAAGTGAAAGGCATTTTGTATAAATTACAGAGACTGCTGAGAGGAGAATAAAGAGGGCATAGGTTTCAGTAGATATAGGTGATCAAAAAGAGAAAAAAGAACAGTAAGAATATGGACAAAATCTAAGGCAAGATTAGAATTCAGTATAGCTAAGCAGAGTATAAAAGAAAAAGATAAATCAGATATTGCGGTTCACTAGGTGCACCTGTGGCTTTCAAAGTTAATCTGTCTGAATCATACAATCTTCATTATTATCTCTCCTAGAGTTTGACAAATAAATATTGGGTAGAGCACCAATAAAATGGAAATATAGGTTACATGAACTTTCTATGAGAAAACTCAAATGAAAACAGGACAGAATGGGCTATGTAAGGGATGCAGGGCCACCATCAGAAATTTCTGGACCGCAGACTGAGCAATCCTATTGGGCCCCCACACACATTTTGGCCATGCCCCTCTGTGGGCAGGGCCAAATCTGTGGGCAGGGTCAAATATGTGGGTGGTGCCAAATCTGGGCATGGGACTTGCTGGGATGGCCATGTGATCTAGTCATGTTTGTCACATGTCCATGAAAACCCCTGCAAACACAGACACTGGGTCTTTGGCTGTAAATGGAGATGAGCACTGCACCCTAGAGTCAGACACGACTGGCTTTTGAGGAAGGGAGACCTTTACTAACCACAGCAAATCTGAATACCAAACAGGGATCTTCTGTCATTAGGTAAAGGTTGCCCTTGCTCAAAAACCAGTTGTATCCAACTCTAGAGTTCAGTACTCATCCCTGGTTATAGCCAAAAAATACAGCAGTTAGTATGTTGTATTTTTGTTTTGTTTACTCTCTGATATGCTTGCACAGAATAAAACTTTTTAAATGGTAGCATGTGTTTCAAGCATATCAGAGTACATGAAACAAAAAAAAAACCTTTAGGCTGCTCCAGACACACACCTCCCCCCGAGAGAGAGAGAGAGCAAAGTAAACAAAACAAAAAGACTTACCTAGAAGGGGCAAGTGGTGGGGTGCCCGGCTACATCAGGCGGCTCGGCTCCATTTTCCTCCTCACCCTGGGACCATTGGGGGGTGGGTGGAGGCAGGAATATCCAAGCAGTGGAAGCATCATCGGGCTGTTGAGCCCGGCGACGGCGGAAGCAGCCACATTGGGCAGCTGAGCTCAGTCTTCCTCCTTGCCTTGGGACCATGGGGGGAGCGGAGGCAGGAATGCCTAAGCGGCAGTGGGGGAAACTGCACATCTTCCTCCCCCCGGCCCAGGCCTGCCACGTCAGGCGATCGTGGTTTCTTCTTCCTCTCCTCCCTGGGACCGGGGGGGGGGGGAGAGGCAGGAGTGTCTTCCTTATCTCCCCCCCCCCGACCAGTGGGGCAAGGCAGGCATGGCTGCAGCATGGCCCGGACTCAAACCCACCGCCTCCACCTCTGTCTGCCCACCTGATGCTGAAACTCCTCTGCCACTCACCTCCTCTCCTGCTCTGGCTGTTGCTCTGCCCGACACCGCCCCGCCTCAGCCACAAGGCCACCCGCCTCTGCCTCTCCACCACCATGTCTCAGTAGGCCTCTGCTCTGCTGCCGACTACATGGTGGCAGAGAGGCAGAGGAGGAGGCCAGAGGCCCTTGGCAGCCTCATCAGAGATGGGGCGGCAGCGGGCAGAGCAATGGCAGGAAATGTGCGGTGGTACCGGGCCCGCGCACCACGGTTTTAAAAAAAGTAAAAAAAGTTTTTTAAAATCACAAAGCAGAGCTATGGGACTCCACCGCTGGGTCCCCTGCCAGCTCTGGGCCTGGGACAGGAGTCCTGATGGCGGCCCTGAAGGGATGCATAGAAATACTGCAAAGAAAAGAAGTAGGGAATCAAACATATTTTTAACTCATTTGAAAGTAAAGGGGACACAGAGTACCCCAATACTGCATGATTGTAGATACTTGGATGTTCACAGGTCTCCAGTTTTAAGTTATGATTAAGAAAGGGAAAACACCTATCCAGATTATATATATGAAAATGCACTACACTGCAGCCATAAAATGGCTTTTCAATTGTCAGTAATAAGAACAAACAGAAATGAAGCTATTCAAAACCAAGATAATGTACTTGCATGAAAACAACGACAAAAATGATGGTGATGATAATAAGAAATTAAGAAACACAGAAAACTGAGAAAAAGAGAGATAAGAGGGAAACTAGCTTCCTTCTACTCCCAAATCTATACCTATAAAAAGTGCTCTTAACCATTGGGTTCGTTCTAAGGCTCCCGTACCAGGCCCAACCATCCCCGACCTAGCCATCCACACTCACTGTAACCCCTGCCTTCCCAATGCCGTGGGGTTCTGGTGGTCGCCAGTGGGGCAGCCGCCCCACGAACGCGACCAAAAAAAGAACTACAATTCCCAGAGTCCTCTGCACTGCTCAACCCCATAGCCGATCAGGCTGAGGGACACAAGCGCAGAGGAGGCTGGGAAAGTGCAGCACGGCGGTTTTAAAAGACAAGCCACGCCAGCCCAAGAAAAAGACTTTCAAAGACCCAGCCGGAGATGGGAAAAGATAAGTGCAGTCGATGAGGTTGGGGGAAGACACAGCCCCAGTAACCACGCCACCACCCCTGCCCCACCACCTAGCCTCCCCTCCCTAACCTCCGCCAACCGCATCTGGGTCTTTGAAAGTCTTTCCCTCCCATTGCGGCCTTCTGCGTAGGGAGAACCACCGGATTTCCATCTCTGTGGGCAACCTGGCAAAGCACAGTCCAGTGCTTCTCCCTATGCAGAAGGCTGCAACGGGAGGGAAAATGTTTCCCAGAGGGAACTGATTTGTCTTCCTAGGAGGACGGAGGCCAAAAGATTCGGCCCCCGTATTCCAAGGAAGACGAACACCTTAAAAACAGGAGACAAAGGCCAAGCACAGAGCACCATTCTCAGCCTCCATCTCCAACAACCGCCCCATAGCTTGGGGGGAAGGATAACCCCCTCTCCCCTCAAGCTTCGGAAAGACAGCAGGGAGAAAAATTTCCCCTACAGCCTCAGAAGCTGGGACAAGCCGCCACCATAGCATGGGGGGTGGGGAAAGAGGATACCCCTCTCTTCTCCCCCCCCCCAACCCATGCTTTGGCGAGGCAACAGGGGAAAACTATGTTTTCCCCGCAGCCTCAAAGGCCTGCCCAAGCCGGCCCATAGTTTGGGGGGAGGGGATACCCCCTCTTTCCCCCCCCAAACCCAGGCTACAGCAAGGCACTGGCTGGCCCCCCTGTAAAATAAATAAATGATTCCCCCCCACCCCAACACAAGGATTTAACACGGCCTGGCCATCAAGGCAAGGCCACATTAAACCCTCCCAAACCCCCCACACTCACTCACACACACACTCACACTAACACACACCCAAAAACAACAAAAAACTCACCTACAGGGAACAACCAAAAAATACATCCTCCCTGCACGAACGCCTCCTCCGCACTGAACGTTAGTAAAAATAGCACCCTCTGGTGGACTGCATTCTCTCTCTCACACACACACACACACACACACCACTCCTGCCATAATAAAAAAAATTAATGTGTGATTTGGTGGTTGGACATTAAAAATGCCCAACAAGGCAGGGCAAACTATGCTAGTGTTCTATATTATAAAGCATGACATGACAGGAATCCTTTAGTAACCTTCCTAAGGCCCCACTTCCCCCACCCCAGCTACACATACATAATGGTCTAAATCCAGTTCCGAGTCCCAGTTAGAACAAGTTCATTAAGTCAACAGTTACATATGTGTTGATTTGCCATTCAGGTTTTGATTCGGCAGGGCTACTCTAGTAGGAATTAGCGATTGGATTTAGGCCAATGTGTTCCGAAGAAAATAACAGCATGGAAAGATGAAATACAGCCTTTCTTTATTGAGTATGTACTCATGAGAGTCTATGTAAAGTATTACAATTCACTAATTTTGTATTTATTTCTTCCCCAGAACATACTTTATTATCTACTTAACACTTCTAGCAAAGATATCCAAGTAATCTCATTTCCTCTTAATTTTACTGTGCACTGTGTTTCCATCTGTCTCGTAAATGCTTATCATTTGGAGTGTAATTCCAGAGAGAACAGTTGCTCGAGTGCTTGTCATGTGAACCGCTAGAATGCTCCATAACAAGATGCTACAATCAATCTACTTCATGTCTGAGAATGCAACATTTCTCTGAGTTATTCTACTGGTTAGTCAGCATTTCTACAATGTTGATTCACCCACTACAAAACTGTTCCACATAATATGTAACATGAGACAAGCTATTTTTCCATTTAGTTTAATTTTGTTTCAATACATGTTAGCCTTGGAAGTTTAAAATTTAAAAGCTAAACAACTGATTATATTATATCTAGTGTTATCTCTATAGATCAGATCTCTCTTGCTCGAAAGCCAGTTTTATCTGACTGTAGGGTTTGGTGCTCATCCCCATTTACAGTCAAAGAGCAAAGCAACAATACAGTGCTGTCTGCATCTGCAGATGTTTCCTTGGTCATTTGGCAGGCAGGACTAGATGCTGGACCTTACGGGTCACTGTTACTTTTCCTACTAAAGTGGTAACTATTTATGTACTCACAATATCTTGCTTTCGAACTGCTAGTTTGGCAGGAGCTGGGACAGAGACAGACGCTCGCTCCATTGAGCAGCACTCGGGTCTCAAACTGCTGACCTACCGGTCGTCACATTCACCATCTTAATCACTAATCTACCGCAGTCCCACCCATCTCTATAGTATTTCTTAAAAGACCTGGGCCAGTATTTAAGAGGCCCTACACTGAGTGGAAAGTCCTATCAACGTAGCAAAACTCTTACCATCTTCTTCCAGATTAGTTGACATACAAATTAGTATTTCTATAGAACAAAAAAACAACAACAAATCTCTTATATTACATAGCCAGAGTAAGGGGGAAATTGTAGTTATTTTTCTCACATTCTTTCTGGATTATGAATGGCCATGCTTGAAGAAGTATTTTTAGATTTAGCATTCAAAAAGGCGACTGCTTAAAATTCTGTATATAACTAACTTTAAAATTGACTTCTAAGTGGAATAACACCTTTCCCCTCACATACACAGTTGATTCACTTCCTCATAGAAGGCTCTAAATAGGACAATCACATTCAGTATGAGATGCTTTATGGATCTATGTGAAAGGCAGATATTCACTTCAGAAAAAGCTGAATGTGCATGTCAGGGTGTGAAATTCTGAATCTACAGAGTGCTATAATAATTACAGGAGTCAAGAAAATGAGACCTGAATATGTAATTTTTAAAAAATGAGGCTTAGGGGTCATTCAACAATCACGTGATCCTTGAAGGGGGGAAGGGGGTCTGCCATCTGAATTATGGAAAAATTACATGGGGGGCGGGGGGGTGTCAGGTCAAAGATTACATAATCTATTTGGAGCTGTTGTGCATTAGGCACCAATAGTGAAAAGCTCTAAAAATTTGAGGTTTGATACAAAAGCTCTGGATTAAGTAATTTTAAAGGGGGGAGGGGTCAAAACTAAAATTACAGCCAGATTACATAGGGGGAGGGGTCAATCCCCCCCAAAAAAATGATCACATAATTGTTGAATGGTCCCTTATGAAAAGTTATTGCAAAACAATTAGCTGCAGTCAAGCTTAGAAACAAGGGCACTGTATTATAACATATCTGACAACTGAACATGCTTTAGCTTAAACAAATTGGAGAATTGAAAGTGCATTGAAATAACTGACAATTAAATTAAGTCAATGTGAGACGTCCAGTGCTCTGTCTGGTCTGCTGTTGCTTAATCACTTTCAGCTGGTAACACTGCAGGAAGTCTCCAGGATTCTCACTGGATGCGGGGCCACCACTTCTCTGCTAGACCTTTGTCCATCCTGGCTAATAGAAGTGGCCACTGATGGTGTGATGGGATAGCTGATGGAGATCATCAACAGCTTTTTGCGAGAGGATAATTTACCAGCCCAACTGAAGAAGATGATCATTCAGCCCATCCTGATAAAAACCAGTTTGGCAGCTGACGATCCTAACAACTATCGTGTGGTCACTAATAATCCATTTTTGGGCAAGATAGTAACAGAATAGTTGGGTTCATTCCTGGAGAATATTAAATGCCTCCATTCATTTCAATCTGGGTTCATGCCTTGCTGGATGACTTTCTAAGAGAGGTTGACTGGGGCAATGTCTTGTTGGTGGTCCTATTGGATCTCTCAGAAGCCTTTGATACTGTTCACCATAATGTCCTTCTGGACAGACTTTCGGGATTGGGCATTGGGAACATGACCTAATCCTGGCTCTAGTCCTTTCTTGGCAATCTTGTCCAGACAGTGCTGCTGGGGGAGTAACAGTTGGATCCCTGGATGCAACAATACAGAGTGCCTCAGGGTTCAGCCATATCCCCAATGCTGTTTAATATCTAGATAGACCACTGGGTGAGGTCATCGGGAGATGATGTTAGCCCTAGCAGTAAGTGTAAGTAATGAATGAGTCTATACAACAGGTCTAGCCTAACTAAGTCTGGATTATTTTAACTGATGTCACAGTAGTTGTTTGTACTTTCCAAAACTGTTTATTAAGATAACATTTTAAGTTTGGTTTCTTCCACAATGCACATGGGGGTGGGGGACACAAACTGGTTTATACTTTCAAGTATTTCCTATCAATTAGAAAGCCAGCTGTTACAAATTTAAGTAAGAAGTGGCAGATTAGACATTCCAATTCATTGAAGCCTTCAAATGTCTAATACATGCGAGAAACATAATTATGTGAATGTTTTTATCCAGAAAGTGCCCTGCCCGTAAGAGCCCAGAATGAAGAACAAAAGGATGCATAATAGGTTTCAATTAGATGCAAAATCCATATTTTTCCCTAAGGAATATTACCAGCTGCCCCTTCATTAAATAGGTCAGAAAATCCACAACATAAGCCATAAATCAGAACCACAATATTAAGTAAATCTACAATTTTTTCTATGTATCAATGCATTCTACATTGGAAATGAAAGAAAAAAGCCCATTAATGTGGATGGAAGTTGATCTCCATAATTAAGCCAATGATACTGTACTTTCTTTTGCTCTACATTGCAGTGTGTGTGACATCCTATTTCATATTTGGTTTTACACTCTATACATTAAAAAAATAAGCATCAAAGATGATTTGGGTAGGCTACAAACTTGTATTTGAGGTTTTTGAATAGCAATACATAACTACAAATAGGTGTAACTTGTGTCAGAGGAATGACTGCTTTGCTCCCAAACAGTAATAGAGGACAAGGAGGCTAGCATGACAAAGAAAGCCAGGGAGAGAACAATAAAAAGTACACTAGCTCTTCTGAGATTCCAGCGAACTTCTTGTTCAAAGATATACTATATGCTAGAGCACTGGGAAAGAGACAAGCTGCTTTTCATGCTCAAAAACCTCCTATGGTTGGGGAAATGCATTAGTGCTGAAAGAACCCCACATAGCTGGCTGATCACAGATATTTAGCAAGAGAGTTACCAAAACTGCTCTGATGGATAAGGCCTGCTGGCAGAGCCACAAAAGGTTCAGATTAGAAGCAGGGCTAAAGGAGAGCCAAGTTCTGCCAAATTCAAATCTCACATTATAACAGTACAAAGGTAGGTCACTGTGAGCACAGTCTTAAATGATTTCCAAAATTGCTAGACTTTTGGACTCTTGGCCTGGTATCAGCATTGCCAGTCATGGGGGGGTCGTGGGAGTTGCAGGGGGCAACTACATTGGCCAATAATATGAGAAGTGTTCCAGGACTGGGATGGTCTGATTTATATTATTCCCCATTGACCACTATGCAATGCACATGTCAATGAGAATTAGCCTGGACTATTCCTTTCATAATCCCATTTTTTCCCCTTCACCACTGGGAATTCTACTTGTCTCCATTTTTGCAGCAAATGCTTTCGCATCAGCACAGGCAATTTCATTGCTTGTGTTAATGTCCCTGGCTAAATCCTTCTGTGAAAGGTTTGCAGCCATTGTATTTCAAGCTATTTTACCAAACTACAGCAGCAGTGAGACAGGCCAGCAAATCCATTCAGACAGGAAAGTGGTTGCCATTTGAATCTTGTCCTCCTCAAACCTGGTGTCTGGGTCTGCCTGTTTCCCCTCTTCCTTTTCTGTTACATTTCTCTTTTTAAAAAAGATTTGGTGCCATTGTGTTAGGGTATAGGGGTACCTAAGAGACCAAAGATAGAGAAAAGTGAAAAATCAGCAAGGACTAATAAGAAAATTGCTGATCAGTGTCAAGATTTTGGCCTGAACAGAGAGGACTGCACAAACCATTTAGCCACTCTGCCCAAACTTCACTGGTGTTGGTAAGCGCCATGGCAGTAAATGTGCTGATGCCCTGGGAAATCTTCCTGTCTGGTACCTCTTCCTTCACTCCAGTCCTTACCTGCACACCAGGGGAGGTTAGGTGGCATGGCCAAGCGGTTTGTGTGGTCCTCTCTTTCTCAGCCAAATTCTTGACATGGTGGCAGCTTTTCATCAGGTCCTGACGCCACAACCCTCTATGTGATCCTAAATTCCATGGAACTATTTTTTTAATATTTGGTGATTTTTTTCCCTTCTGATTTATGAGCCACTGTGACTTAGAGAAAAACAAGTTCCTTGTTTGTTGTTTTGGAAAGGAAATAGGGACAAGAGTGAGGAGGTGTGAGGACTCTCAGAAGGAAGGGGATTTCCCTCTACCTTGTGGAAAGCAGATTCAATTCATTTTGCCAGGCAATTAAAACTTGCAGAGTATATATGAGAATGACTTGATGCAAGGTGAAGCAAGCACCCATGCTGTCAATTCCCAGTTTCATTTCAGGGAAGGCCAGGATGGAAGTGAAGAAGAAGAGTTGCTAAGAAAAGTTCCTGTGGACTCGACAGTGAATTCCTTTTCCAATTCATCAGCTAGCATCAGAAGCTGCCATGGTACATGTTTTTGATAATCAAGCCACACTCTTGGATGCACTTTCTGCTTCAAGAACAGATAGAACTTTTGCAAGTTAAGTCCCAGGATAGATGGCACCCATCTTGACATGCATCTGATTCTCATGAATAAGATATATCCAGGGGTTTTGGTTTTTATGAACAGGAAAGAATGAGTTGATGCAGCTATATCAGTCTGTCTTCTCAGACAAGCCAGGTAAAACCTCCCTGGTTCAGCGTAGCACTCGTAGTAGTGACCACCTATTTAATCCCTTCTTTATCAAGCTGCTGGCAAGTATACAGAGACTATTGCAAAGGAGAGTAAAGAAATGTTAGCAATGTGGGTAATTAAGCCATTTGTTAGTCCATTGTCCCCCATGGCTCTCCGAGAGAAGTGAGGTATTGCTTGGACTATTGTAAACTGAACCATATAACGCAACTTAATCCATACTACATGCCCAGGATAGATCATCTTATTGTGACTCTAGGAAAGGCCAAGTACAGATTCACTTTTGATTTAACAAAGACATATTGGCAGTGGATGCCTCTTTGCAAAGTCCATTTTTGTCACCCACATGAGGTTGTACCAATTCACTGTTTTTCCTTTTAAGTTATGGAATAGCCCTGCTACATTCTAGAGACTGATGAATAACCTGCTAGCAGAATTGCCATTTGCTTGTGCACATGTTGATGATTTGGCAATTTTTAGCAGCATTTGGAAATCACATTGCAGCAGTTGCAGGAGGAAAGCATGAGTGTAAAAGCCTCAGAATGTCAACTAGGGGAAGGAAAAACTCTGTTCCTGAGTCATATTGTGGGAGGATGTCAGATCTAACCACCAGAGGTTAAAGTACGAAGTGTTAAAGAATTGTCTGTGCCAAAGAATAAAAACTAAGTCAAGTCCTTCCTAGGCCTGACTGGGTACTACAGGATCTTTATTTCTTATTTCAACACTATTGCTGTTCCCCTTACATATTTGTGTTGAACGCACATGTCAGTACAGTTTTGGTAGACAGAGACTTGTTCAACAAGCTTATGACATCCTATATAGGCTAAATTAGTGAAAGCTCCCAGATTGTGATCAACATTTTATGTTATACACCAGGGGTGCCCAAACTATGGCCTGGGCCTGGAAACAGACCCTGACACCAATTCATCTGGCCCACAAAGCCCTTGTCACTCCCAGGAGTGATGAAGGCTTCACAGGCCAGATGAATTGGCATCAGGGGGGGGGGGGGCTGGATCCAGCCTCCAGGCCATAGTAACTGGCCCCCTGAACCATGTGGCTGGCCCGAAGCCCAAAAAGTTTGGGCACCCCTGTTATAGACTGACACAAATGAAGTCGGCCTGTGCATAGTTTTGTTATAAACTGGCCCTGACTGACATCTTTATCTTTATCCTGATTTTTTCATTAGCACGAAGCTTCTACCAGAGAGAGAAATTATTCTGTGACAGAGAAGGAGTGTCTGACAGTGACATCATCTTTTACTAAATTAAGTCCATACCTATTGGTAAGAAAGTTTCTGCTGCATATAGATCATGCTCCTTTAGTATGTCTGGCTCATCCTCATGAAAATCTATAACCAATGTTTCTTGAGATGGAGTGTGTGTCTCCTGGATTTCAGCTTTGAGATTCAGCACATCAGAGGGTGAGAGAATGTGATGGAGACAGACTATCTCAAATCCATTTTAGAGACAAATAACTACAGAAGGTGGGAGGTGGAACTGCTTACTGTATAGTTAAAAAGTGGATTTCTATTGTGTTTATGTGTTCTCACCTCTTGCATTTCAGATTCTGTGTGTGCTTCACTAAATAAGTGCTTTTTAATCTTCTACACAATTGTATGCTGCTAGGTTTCTTGCACTATCTCAGCTTGCTTAAAGTAGTCGCCTGTGAGCTTATTTAGCTGCAATCGAAGTGCATATGTGAAAATGTGGAGTAATTTGGCCATCCTGAGGTCCCAATCCAACCTTCCCTCACCGTGATCCCGGTTTTGGTGGCTTCCTGTTTTCATATGGAATGTCCCTATTCAAAAAAAAAAGTTGAACTGTTTTTCATCATATTTTTAATGGGAAATGCTGGTAACATTTTATTTCTTGGCTGAATTGGAAGTACAGTATTTGCTAGGGAATTAATTTGCTCACACACTACACCTATACAGAACAACTGAAGCCGAGATGAAAAGGTACATTAAGCAAACATCAATAGATAGTGGTGCAATAACCACAAGGAAGATTAACTCAGCATACTCAAGAACAATGAAGCTTGAAAAAAGTTAGAATAGACTAAAGTGGAGGAGTCTCTAATTTTAAATAAAGGTCTACGACTTCTGGTAGAAGTTGAAAACAAAAGGTATCACAGAGAAGGGTTAAAAGAAGGAAAAGGAAATTTCAAAATTTCCTTTGCTCTTCAATGGTTAACAAAAGGAGTTTCCTTTATGCTCTCTTCCATAAACACCCCTTCACATCTCCCCTCAGTGTGTTTCTTATAGAAAATATACTATTTCAGTGACAGACTATCTGTACTTTAAAAGACTAAACAAAGATCTGAGTCCAAACCTGGTTCTCAGCCTCAGGGAAACTTACTTCACCCTGGGAAGCACAACAAATTATCTAAAGAGGGTCAGTTCCCCTCAGACTTCAGACTGTGTCCAAATCTTGTGCAAACCCCTGATAAGTTACTTATTTTAGAAGCCTGATTTAAGTTTGCAGTCTAGACATAATCCTTAATCTAAATAGATAACAAGCTAAAGAAAAATACAAGGATCTAAAAAAAGCAGTTAAGAGAGAATAAAAGATTATTCTTACGAATCTTTGAAAAACCACAAATAAATATAAACCATCAGTTCATAAAAATGCTATATGTTAAAGACTAAACAAAGATTTGTGTCCAAACCTGATTCTCAACCTCAGGCAAAGCTTGCTTCACCCTGAGAATCAGAAAAATTAGATGGCACAGAACAGCAACAGCCAATTAAATGGATCATTAAAAGGACCAGTAGAACTAAAGGAAAAGTCAAAATACAAATGGAAATTGCTTAAGCTGTAGGATAACCCTAAGTTTAATTTGAAAAAGATTTTTTAAAAAACTGAATTTGATGTCATGTTGCATCAGTAGCTAGTAAAAAACTGAATAATGTATAAATATTTAAATCGTTAAGACAAAATCTACCATTAAATAAACCTTACTTCTTTTGCACAAACAGTGGGTTATGTGATGCAATATCTTTACCATTCAAATGTACAAGATTCAAATGACCAGAAATGTTGAAAGAAATAGGATTGTGATTTCTATATACTGTACTTTATTTCATACCTTAGAAAACAGAGCGTCTATCTGCTACGTATCTGTTGCTGCTGTCCAAGAATATAACAGATTCTGTTCTCATGTAAGCAATATCAATGTGCTTTTCTCTGAAATGTATGAGTCATGGACAGCACCCCCCATCCTGAAAGGCAGTGGAATTACTGTGTACTTTTGATCATAGTTTAATCTTTGAAAATATATACAAGGAAAGGGAAACTGCAGATGTGACCTCTGAAGCAATGTGATTTGGTACCTCTGGAAAAATTCCTGAATTCTTAATAAGATGTGTCAAGAAAATTTGAGCTCTCTCATTCATAAGGAAAAGGATCATATTTCCAAATACTGTACTAAGCGATATTAGGAATATATGACTCAGTCTATGTCTAGGCCACGTCTATTTGTTTTTGTATACTGAATTAACAGATGAACTAATTAATTGAGGGATAATGATATAATATTATTCTAATATTTTTAAATGCACAAAATTTGTATTTATTTTCACAAAATCCTTTCCCAATAATCCACACTTGCAAACATTTTCCTCTAAAAGACAGATTTCCATAGGCATTTTCCCTAACATAAACCATCATATCTGTTTTACTACAAACTATCTGTAAAACATCACTGTAAGAAAGTTGTCTTTAAAGGTAGCCTTTGAAGGTCAGCAGTTCGATTCCCGAGTACTGCAGAACGGAATGAGCTCCTGTCTTTCTCCCAGCTCCTGCCAACCTAGCAGTTTGAAAGCAAGAAATTGCAAGTAGATAAATAGGGACCACTTCGGTGGGAAGGTAACAGTGTTCCGTGCACTCCGGTGTCTAGTCATGCCTGCCACATGACCACGGAAACGTCTGCAGAAGCACACAGCGCTGGCTCTTCGGCTTAGAAACAGAGATGAGCACTGCACCCTAGAGTCGGATACAAGTGGCTTTCGAGCAAGGGAAACCTTTACCTTTACTTAACTATTCTAAATAAATAGTAAATGAATTTCCCTCCAACCCAGGTTTCAATCTTCAAGTCTTCCAATGAACATATAAAGTTCACCTATACTGCTACCAAAACACAGTTGTACTATATTTTCCCCCAGAAAGCCAACAAAAAAAGGAAGGAATTTCTTAGCTTTTGCTGATAGTTCATATATTCACTTCTCCCCACAAGACCACTATTCTGAAAACACTAAAACAATTACTTCATCCTTGTTTCAACACAACTGGGGGAAAACCCCAAAATTTACTCTTCTACCCATAGTTAGTTCCATGGACCATCGCTCTCCAGGCACCTCTGTCCTCCACCATCCTCCTTAGTCCACACAGCCCCGTGCCCATTGTGTCTACAATACCATCTAGCCATCTCATCTTTGGCCGTCCCCTTCTTCTTTTGCCCTCCACCTTCCCCAGCATCAAGGCCTTCTCAAGTGAATCCTCTCTTCTCATTTGATGTCCAAAATACTTCAACTTCATCTTTGTTATTTGTCCTTCTAAGGAGCACTCAGGGCTAGTCTCTTCTAATATTGACCTATTTGTTCTCCTTGCTGTCCAGGGGACTCTCAAAACTCTCCTCCAGCACCACATCTCAAAGGCATCTATTTTTCTTCGCTCAGCCTTTCTAATGGTCCAGCTCTCACAGCCATACATTACCACCGGAAATACCATTGCTTTGACTATGCGGACCTTTGTTTGCAGTGAGATATCTCTACTTTTCACTATGTTCCCCAGGTTTTTCATAGCTTGTCTCCCAAGAATCAGTCGCCTTTTTATTTCATGGCTGCAATCCCCATCTGCAGAGATCTTGGATCCTAAGAAAGTAAAATCTGTTACTGCTTCTACTTCTTCCCCATCTATTTTCCAGGGACTTATAGCGCCTGTTGCCATTATCTTGGTTTTCTTGATATTGAGTCTCAGGCCAGCTTTTGCACTCTCTTCTTTCAACCTAATCAGGAGCTTCTTTAGGTCTTCTTCACTTTCTGCCATTAGGGCGGTATCATCTGCATATCTCAAATTGTTGATGTTTCTCCCAGCAATTTTGATCCCATATGGTGATTCCTCCATCCCTGCATTGCGCATTATGTGCTCTGTGTATAAGTTGAATAAGCAGGGTGACAGAATGCAGCCTTGTCTTACTCCTTTTCCTATTCCAAACCACTCCGTCATTCCATACTCTGTCCTAACTGTTGCTTCTTGACTCATGTACAGATTTCTCATGAGACATATGAGGTGTTCTGGTATTCCCATCTCTTTAATTACTTGCCACATTTTGTTGTGGTCCACACAATCAAAGGCCTTGGTGTAGTCAATGAAACAGAAGTAAGCTTGTTTCTGGTATTCCTTTGTTTTCTCCATGATCCAACGTATGTTGGCAATGTGATCTCTGGTCCCCCTGCCTCTTCTGAATCCAGCCTGCACCTCTGGTAGTTCTCTTTCTACATGCTGCTGTAGTCTATCCTGCATTATCTTGAGCATCACTTTGCTGGCTTGTGGGATGAGCGCAATTGTTCGATAATTTGAACATTCTTTGGCATTGCCCTTTTTTGGGATTGGGACATATACTGATCTTTTCCAATCCTGTTATCACTGTTTCGTTTTCCAAATTTGCTGGCATAAAGCATGTAGTAGCTTGATTCCATCATCTTTTAGGGCTTTGAAGAATTCAACTGGGATACCATCATATCCACTGGCTTTGTTATTTGCCGTGCTTTTTAGGGCCTTTCTGACTTCACTCTCTAGGATGTCTGGTTCAAGTTCAATTTCCCCCTCATTGTTATTATCCGCGGTGTTTAGGTCTTTTTTGTAAAGTTCCTCTGTGTACTCTTTCCATCTTTTCTTTATCTCTTCTGCATCCGCTAACTCTTTGCCATCTTTGTCTTTTATCGTGATCATTTTTGCTTTGAACGTTCCCTTTACTTCCCCAATTTTTTTAAAGAGATCTCTAGTCCTGCCTCTTGTGTTGTTTTCCTCTATTTCTTTGCACTGTTCATTTAGGTAGCTTTCCTTATCTCTCCTTGCTTTTCTTTGAAATTCTTTATTTAAGTGATTGTATTTTTTCCTTTCTCCTTTGCCTTTTGCGTTCCTTCTTTCCTCTGCTATTTTAAGAGCCTCATCCGACAACCACTTTGCTTTCTTGCGCTTCTTTTCTTTTGGTATAGTTTTCCTTGCTGCCTCCTGCATAATGTCTCTCATCTCTGTCCATAATTCCTCTGGTACTCTGTCTGTCTGGTCCAGACCATTGAATCTGTTCCTCACCTCCACCGTGTATTCCTTGGGTATGTTGTCTAGATCATATCTATCCGGCCTATTAGTTTTCCCTATTTTCTTCAGTCTGAGCCTGAATTTTGCAATCAGTAGATTGTGATCTGAGCCACAGTCCGCTCCAGGTCTTGTTTTTGCTGACTGTATGGAGGTTCTCCATCTTTGGCTGCAGAGTATGTAGTCAATTTGGTTTCGATGTTGGCCATCTGGTGATGTCCATGTGTAGAGTCTCCTCTTGTGTTGCTGGAAAAGGGTGTTTGCTATGACTAGTGTGTTATCTTGGCAGAACTCTATCAGTCTTTGCCCTGCTTCATTTTGTGTTCCCAGACCAAACTTGCCTGTTATTCCGTCCACTTTTTGATTTCCTACTTTTGCATTCCAGTCTCCTAAGATAATGTGGACATCGTTTCTTGGTGTCTGTTCTATAAGATGTTGTAGGTCCTCATAGAACTGGTCTACTGTGGCTTGATCTGCACTGGTAGTTGGTGCATATATTTGGATTACAGTGATATTAAATGGTTTGCCTTGTAGTCTGACTGACATCATTCTATCATTTTTGAGATTGTATCCCATTACTGCTTTTCTCACTCTTTTATTTACAATTATGGCCACTCCATTTCTTCTGAGGTTTTCTTGTCCACAGTAGTAGACATGATGGGTTCCAGAGCTGAATTCGCCCATACCTGTCCATTTTAGCTCACTGGTTCCCAAGATGTCAATACTTATTCTTTCCATTTCCTTTTTTACCACTTCCAGCTTTCCTTGGTTCATAGATCTTACATTCCATGTCCCTATGCAATATTGTTCCTTACAACACTGTATTTCTCCTCCCCCTTTCCTGCCCATCTCTTTCTGTCCATCTAATGTGCTGAGCATCCTTCCTGTTTCCTCTGATTTGTCCCTTTGTTTTGCCTTTGCTTTGGTCAATAGGGTTTTCTTGGCAAACTCCCTGGCGTGCTTTGCCGGTTTCTACGCCATTCCCCCCCCCCCCATCATACATATTATCACAGTTTAAAACAAGGTAACATCATCATGCATATTATCACAGTTTAGAACACAGTATCAGTTTAGAACTGATGTCAGCCAGCTCTAAACTGACACAGTGACACAGTCACTATGTCAGTTGCTATAAGTCATCTATGTTCAGTCAACTATATTATTTCAGTTCAATTACTGATCCCTTGCATGCATGCAGCAGCTCTCACCTCCCTTTGGCTGCGAAAAGTTGGTTAAAGGCTCCAACTCAGGCCTCACTGTGATGGTGGCTACGGATGGTGTCTTCTGGGGGTGGTCGAGGGTCTCCTGTGTCTGCAGTGTCTGTAGTGTCAGCGCGGCCCTTCCTCTTTGCCCTCTGGGGTGTTGCTACTTTAGGAGGACTCCCGTGGGCCTCTGGATGGTTACTGGGCAGTTGGGGCCTGTGTCCTTCTCTGCCTTTTCCTTCCTGTGTCCTTCTCTGCCTTTTCCTTCCTTGCACCCAGGTTTTAGGATGGGGTGGGGGGAAGGGGCCGATTCTTCACTCACCTCCCCCAAAGGCCTCTGGATGGTGACTTGTTAGTTGAGGCCTAGGTCTTTCTCTGCCTCTTCCTTCCTTGCACCCAGGTTTTAGGATGGGGGGGAGGGGCCGATTCTTCACTCACCTCCCCCAAAGGCCTCTGGATGGTGACTGGTTAGTTGAGGCCTAGGTCTTTCTCTGCCTCTTCCTTCCTTGCACCCAGGTTTTAGGATGGGGGGGAGGGGCCGATTCTTCACTCACCTCCCCCCAAGGCCTCTGGATGGTGACTGGTTAGTTGAGGCCTAGGTCTTTCTCTGCCTCTTCCTTCCTTGCACCCAGGTTTTAGGATGGGGGGAGGGGCCGATTCTTCACTCACCTCCCCCAAAGGCCTCTGGATGGTGACTGGTTAGTTGAGGCCTAGGTCTTTCTCTGCCTCTTCCTTCCTTGCACCCAGGTTTTAGGATGGGGGGGAGGGGCCGATTCTTCACTCACCTCCCCCAAAGGCCTCTGGATGGTGACTGGTTAGTTGAGGCCTAGGTCTTTCTCTGCCTCTTCCTTCCTTGCACCCAGGTTTTAGGATGGGGGGGAGGGGCCGATTCTTCACTCACCTCCCCCAAAGGCCTCTGGATGGTGACTGGTTAGTTGAGGCCTAGGTCTTTCTCTGCCTCTTCCTTCCTTGCACCCAGGTTTTAGGATGGGGGGGAGGGGCCGATTCTTCACTCACCTCCCCCCAAGGCCTCTGGATGGTGACTGGTTAGTTGAGGCCTAGGTCTTTCTCTGCCTCTTCCTTCCTTGCACCCAGGTTTTAGGATGGGGGGGAGGGGCCGATTCTTCACTCACCTCCCCCAAAGGCCTCTGGATGGTGACTGGTTAGTTGAGGCCTAGGTCTTTCTCTGCCTCTTCCTTCCTTGCACCCAGGTTTTAGGATGGGGGGGGAGGGGCCGATTCTTCACTCACCTCCCCCAAAGGCCTCTGGATGGTGACTGGTTAGTTGAGGCCTAGGTCTTTCTCTGCCTCTTCCTTCCTTGCACCCAGGTTTTAGGATGGGGGGGGAGGGGCCGATTCTTCACTCACCTCCCCCAAAGGCCTCTGGATGGTGACTGGTTAGTTGAGGCCTAGGTCTTTCTCTGCCTCTTCCTTCCTTGCACCCAGGTTTTAGGATGGGGGGGAGGGGCCGATTCTTCACTCACCTCCCCCCAAGGCCTCTGGATGGTGACTGGTTAGTTGAGGCCTAGGTCTTTCTCTGCCTCTTCCTTCCTTGCACCCAGGTTTTAGGATGGGGGGGGGGAGGGGCCGATTCTTCACTCACCTCCTCCAAAGGCCTCTGGATGGTGACTGGTTAGTTGAGGCATAGGTCTTTCTCTGCCTCTTCCTTCCTTGCACCCATATATATATATATATATATATATATATATATATATATATATATATATATATATATATATATATATATATATATATATATATATATATATATATATATATATATATATATATATATATATATATATATACTAGCAAGGGTTGTCCGGTGTTGCCGGGCTTTTCCCCCCGTGTGTTTTAATAAAAAATGAACCAATATTATTTTTGCAATAGTTTTACATTGTGTTGGAAGGTTAAATTGTGTTAATTTTTTAAAAAAATTGCTTAGTCTGTAATTTTATTTTTTTAAATGTTTACTTATGTAACATTTTTTTGGCTTGGCTGTTATTAACTGTGATCTGCTTTTTTGGGTTTTTTTGAGGATTAATAAAAGAAGAAAGTATGATATAATTTTATCAAATTGTTTTATGTAAGCGAATAATGTTTTAGTTTTTTGAATTTTTTTAATTAGTTGTACCGTAGGCAATAATTTTAATAATGTAAAAGTAAATGTTTTTTACATTCAATGTTTTAAAAATGTGTTTAGATGTTTTGAGTTTAAATTTGAGTTATAACTCAGCACAAGATTTTTAAAAGTTTCTATTGTATTTTATTGACATATATTTGTGATTTGTGTGAAAGTGTGTTTAGTGTAATTTTTTTACTTGTTTTTATTGGTATGACCTTTTGTGTAAAATTGTGAATTTGTGTTTTGTTTGGGGCTGTTGTGTGTTTTTGAATTGTTTTTACTATTGTGGCCAGCAGGTGGTGCTGGTAGGGGTTATTGTATTTTGACTTTTTTTTCTCTCCTGGCCTCTGGGTGGAGCTTCTTCTGGTAAGTAGTGTCTTTCTTTATTCATTTCTTTTCCAGTCCTGGTGGAGGTAGCACCTCTTTTGGTAAGTTTGCTTGTTTTATTTCTTTTGTGTGTGTGTGTGTGTGTGTGTGGGCGGTGGGGGGGGGTTGGAATTTGTATTTTTTGTCTGTTTGTTTTGTTTTTGATTGTGTCTTTGTTTACTTCGTATTGTTTTTGGTGTTTTTGTTTTTGTGTATTTTTGGATGTGTTTGAGTGTTTTTAGTAATTTTTAAAAAATTATTTATTTGGTGGTGGGGAAGGTACGTGGTCATTGGGGGTTAGGAAGGGTGGGCTAGGTGGTGGGGAGGGGGGCATGGTCGTTGGGGGTTAGGAAGGGTGGGCTAGGTGGTAGGGAGGGGGGCTTTATTGTGTTATGGTGCTTTGTTTGTGTGGAGTCGTGAAAGTAGATCGGGGTTTCCCCTTTAATATCAGTGGGTGGGGGATTGCGACCCCCGTCTTTGCTGGCTCCCCTGGGGTTGGGAGGTTTGTGGGGACAAAAGAGGTATGTCCCCCCAACTCTTCTGGGCCCAGTAGACCAGGCAGAGTGGATCGATTCCCTCCCCCCCTCCTTAAAACAACTCCGTTTTTAAAGAGAAGAAAAGACGGAGTTGTTTTAAGGAGGGGGTGGGAATCGATCCCTTCTCCCTGGTGTCCTGAGTCCAGAAGGATTTGGGAAACATACCCCTTTTGTCCCCAGAAACCTCCCAACCCTAGGGTAGCCAGCGGAGAGGGGGATCGCAACCCCCACCCACTGATATTAAAGGGGAAACTCCAGTCGGGACCTTCAGGCGTTGTTGGTGAGGGAAAGAAAGCCGGCTGGTGTGTGCTTGGCTGTTAGGCGGTGAGTTGTTTTTCTTTTTAATTTTTCGGGTGCCGGTTTCCTCAGCGTTCTGCGCGCTCATGGCGTGCAGGACACTGGGGCTTGTAGTAATGGGTTGGTGCTTTGTGTTTGTGCTGCGTTTTTTTTAAATGCTTTTCTTTTGATTGGCTGCGGCGCGTTTCCGAACGCTGCGCCGTGCGAGAGCCTCTCAGCCTGATTGGCTCTGGCGCGGCACGGTGCAAGGAATGTTGGGAAGTGAAGTTGTTTCCCTTTCTTCGCGTTTGTGGGGCTGTTGCCCCACTGCCGGTTTTCTCAATCCTTCGTTGACCTGCGTACCCAGATCGGCCGTGTGCACGAAGGGTGAGTGCAGGCAAGTAGGGCGAGGCATAGCAACCTATAGCCAGTTCCAACGGTTAACCCTTGGATTTATAGGTTAAGATATATATATATATATATATCTGTTTGTGATCTATTTTATGAATTATTTCAGCAAAGAAAGTGACTAAAGCAATCACAAATGGAAATGTTTGCCCTCTGACTCAGACTTGTTAAGAAAACAAGGTCAGCTAATTATATATGAAAGACAGAGCTGCTTTTGTAAGCTGGATGAGAAATAGATGCAAGTATACCAATATTGATGGGGGTGGGGGGCTGTAAGCAAAAATTACACCACAGTCAACATATAAGATTAGTTTATCAACTTCTATGAGTACATACCAAGTATTCAGTTTAGGTTTTGAGAGAAATAGATACAGTACTCCATTTTACTCCAATTTTCACGAACGTCCATTCTCAAATCTTAAAATCCAAAGGCTTAAAAAATTCAGTGCTAGAATCAGAATATAAATTTGAGAACCATCATTGAATTTCAGTTATTCAATGCTAATACCATTTTATTCTCTTCAGAAGGATAGCTTAACAAATTTTTTAAAATCTGTCTCAAGCAGCATGGCGGTTGACAATGACTGGCAAACAAAAACTGCTGAACCAAATTTTTTTTTGTGCTTAACATTCAGTAACAACACTCCTTCCACAGGTAAATTACTTTGAATGGTCTAAAAGTTTTAGAAGTTTGAAGAAGTCATTTTTCATCATTTTAAAAATTTGACAAATTTTATAGGCAATAAATAGAGAACAGGTTGTCTACCTACAAGTAAAACTCAGAAAATTAGAATATCGTGCAAATGTTCATTCAGTTCACTAATGCAACTTAAAAGGTAAAACAAATACATATATGAGATAGACTCATTACATGCAAAGCGAGATAGTTCAAGCCTTACTTTGTTATAATATTGATGCTTATGGTTTACAGCTTATGAAAAACCCATCCCCCCAATCTCATGTACCCCATAAAAGTTTCCCTTGCTTGAAAGCCAGTCGTATCCGACTCTAGGGTTCAGTGCTCATCTCTGTTTCTAAGCCGAAGAGCCAGCGCTGTCTGCTTCTGCAGACGTTTCTGTGGTCATGTGGCAGGCATGACTTGACACCGGAGTGCACAGAACACTGTTACCTTCCCACCAAAGTGGTCCCTATTTATCTACTCACAATGTCTTGCTTTCGAACTGCTAGGTTGGCAGGAGCTGGGAGAAAGACAGGAGCTCATTCCGTTCTGCAGTACTCGGGAATCGAACTGCTGACCTTCAAAGGCTACCTTTAAAGACAACTTTCTTACAGTGATGTTTTACAGATAGTTTGTAGTAAAACAGATATGATGGTTTATGTTAGGGAAAATGCCTATGGAAATCTGTCTTTTAGAGGAAAATGCTTGCAAGTGTGGATTATTGGGAAAGGATTTTGTGAAAATAAATACAAATTTTGTGCATTTAAAAATATTAGAATAATATTATATCATTATCCCTCAATTAATTAGTTCATCTGTTAATTCAGTATGCAAAAACAAATAGACGTGGCCTAGACATAGACTGAGTCATATATTCCTAATATCGCTTAGTACAGTATTTGGAAATATGATCCTTTTCCTTATGAATGAGAGAGCTCAAATTTTCTTGACACATCTTATTAAGAATTCAGGAATTTTTCCAGAGGTACCAAATCACATTGCTTCAGAGGTCACATCTGCAGTTTCCCTTTCCTTGTATATATTTTCAAAGATTAAACTATGATCAAAAGTACACAGTAATTCCACTGCCTTTCAGGATGGGGGGTGCTGTCCATGACTCATACATTTCAGAGAAAAGCACATTGATATTGCTTACATGAGAACAGAATCTGTTATATTCTTGGACAGCAGCAACAGATACGTAGCAGATAGATGCTCTGTTTTCTAAGGTATGAAATAAAGTACAGTATATAGAAATCACAATCCTATTTCTTTCAACATTTCTGGCCATTTGAATCTTGTACATTTGAATGGTAAAGATATTGCATCACATAACCCACTGTTTGTGCAAAAGAAGTAAGGTTTATTTAATGGAAGATTTTGTCTTAACGATTTAAATATTTATACATTATTCAGTTTTTTACTAGCTACTGATGCAACATGACATCAAATTCAGTTTTTTAAAAAATCTTTTTTCAAATTAAACTTAGGGTTATCCTACAGCTTAAGCAATTTCCATTTGTATTTTGACTTTTCCTTTAGTTCTACTGGTCCTTTTAATGATCCATTTAATTGGCTGTTGTTGTTCTGTGCCATCTAATTTTTCTGATTCTCAGGATGAAGCAAGCTTTGCCTGAGGTTGAGAATCAGGTTTGGACACAAATCTTTGTTTAGTCTTTAACATATAGCATTTTTATGAACTGATGGTTTATATTTATTTGTGGTTTTTCAAAGATTCGTAAATTAGTCGAAAAGTTATTCATCAGAAGGGGTTGCAGCGTCTCAGTGGTTAAGAAGCTCGCCTTGTCAGCTGGGAGGCTGGCAAGTCGGCAGTTTGAGACCCAGGTACTGCATGATGGATTGAGTGCCCATTTCTGTTCCAGCTCTTGGAGACATGAAAGGAGCCTCATTTGGATGTTCCTGAGTGGAGTTTCTTCCACAAAAATCCTTTCAACCCAGAATAATCTGACACGAAATTATTATTATTATATAGTTTTTAATTAAACATTCTTGGGATCCAAATAACCAAGGAACAAACACTGGGTTCACTGGAAATTCTTAATTCTATGTATGAGAGGAAAATTAAATAAGGAAGATCCTTTGTATAGAAGCAATACCCATAAAAAAGACTACCTTAAGGAAGAGGAGCTGATGATCACATATACAGTAGCCCTCAAAACTCTTAATAAGAAGTAGAGATAAACTCACTGTTATGGACCATGGTGGAAAGTAAGTTTCTTTGAGATAACCAAGCCTCTGGAGAAGAATTTAACCACAGGATATGTGAAAAACAAAGACTTGAATGGATTTTACAGAGGATCTACTACAAGTGCTGTAAAATAAATCCTTACTGAAGAAACTCTAACCCCTTGTAGCACATGCACCACAGTGAGCAATTTGATTTTTAAGGGGGGGGGGGACAATTGGGGAATGAGTTAGACTAAGTTAATGGCCTTTTAGGCTTCCTCTTTGTAAACAGTTCTTTTTGAATAGTAAGAATTTCATGTCACTGGGGGTGGTGTCAGGATTTTAGAGATGTTTAAGTGGGGCATGGCCCAAAAAAAAGATTGGGAACCATTGCTCTAAACCTTGCTATACAATATAACAAAAATTCTTATTGTAAAATATAACAAAAATTATAACACTATGTCAAATTCCACAGGCACAGAGTATTTCTCTTTCTTCTGAGAAAACTGTGGGTTAAAGTCCACATTCTTTCGAATGATCTTTGCATCCAAAGCTTGTGGGCTGACTGTATTATCTGATTCACCAGAGCCAATGCATTTAGCAGTGTAAAATTTTCCATGCTGTGTGTCTAATAACATGTGAGTCTAAATGAAGAACTCTGCCCACTTAACAGTGTGCCAGGAACAAAGTAGGGATGGGATTCTGCCAAAAACTACAAAGTTCTACAAAGTTCTGGATTAGTATCTGGGCATCATAAGACCCATGTACGTGAGTCAGAGACAGACCACAAAAATTAAAAACAAGCTGGGAAGTCATAACCCACTAGATGAAGTGATGGCTAACCTTGGCACTCCAGGTGTACTTGAACTTCAAATCCCAGAAGCCCTGATCAGCAGGAGTGCTGACTTGGCTTCTAGTAATTGAAGTCCAAGAACACCTGGAGTGCTAAGGTTAGCCATCACTGTATCTAGTGGGTTATGACTGGAGCCTTGATAAAATAATTAATATTGCAGTCTGCCTGGGATTGAAAAAGAAAGCTGTCGAGGACCTGTCAGAGAACATACACAGCCAGTTATATGTCACTGCTGAGCTACATTTGACTTGGTAGATTGGTACCTGCTTTATAGACAGCACTAGATGGTTACAATTCAGCAAAAGACAAAATGAACAATACAAGCAGTCAAGCATGAGATTAATCAAGGCTGGAGAGCAGCCATGCTTGGCTGAATGCATCTTTGGCCTCCGATCAAGTACTGCCAAGCCTCAAGCCACCTTCAGGCCATAAGTCTCCTCATTTTTCTGACAGCCTTTCTTCCAGAATAGCTGCACCGCTTACCCTTTGCTTTCTAGATATAATAAAAATGCAATATGAAAATGTGAAGAAACTTAAAACAGTTCTCCTTGAAAGAGGCTAACAAGCAATCTGACCTACAAAAATGAGATAAATGATGTGCTTGCAACAATAAGTAGTGATATATTCTTGATCTTTTCTCTTATTGCAGGAAGGAACAAGGACATTTTAGACATGTGTTTAGTCGTTCTTTTAACCATAATTTTTAAATAACTGATTGGGAGGGGGAGGGTAATCATTAAGGTCTATTAGGGTTTTTAAGGGTTTTTAATGTTTTATGATTGTAATGTTTTTACTGTTGTTATGCCGCCCAGAGTCACTCGTTCGATTTGGGCACCAATATATAAATTTGAATAATAAAAAATAATAAAAGCTTCAAGCTTGGCCTCCTGTTTTCATGTCAATTTCTTTGCTGCATTCCTTCCTACTAAATAAACTAAATCTAATGAAACATTTTCTGCTGGAAGGACAAATCTATATGCACAAATATGCACAACTCCTAGTCTCTCTTTCCTAACATTCTTCCCCATAAATATAGGTCTTCCATATTAAGGATGCAAAGAATAAATACCAAATTGTTCATTCATTTGATGATTTAACAGCTCCATCAAGGGATACTCGTGTCCTACAGGATATCTATCTCCAGGCAACAGCAAGATAAAATGCCTACTTCTTCCTTATAATTCTCCTTGAAATTTCAGCAAATTGTCTCAATATGATACCAGCATACTATCCCTTTCCTTGGCACTAAACCAGTGTAATTTGCCATATGATCAGCAGAATGTTGTCACCCTCTGGTGCTTCTAATTCTTAAAAGATCATGTAACAAAGCATCAAACTGGGCTCCAGACTGAATTTTTGGCTGCTGTTTATATTTTGTATACTTTTCAGTGGTAGTGAGAGGCCATGATGTACTGTGGAAATGATCCACCATTTCCAGAAGGTATACAACAGTAAGGTATGGTGGTGTCTTGCTTGTGTGGGTATGACTCTCTCCTTTTCTGGACAACCCTGCTAGAAATATTGTCAAACAACAACTGGTGAAAGATGATGCTTACTTCAGATCCACAGAATCTTGCAACGTGCCAGAAGCTTAGCAAAAGAGCAGAAATAAAAATAGCACCTTCTATTAATACAATCATTCATATTTGTCTATCTTGAACCATAAATTCTTGGGTAAACTAGCAGGCTACTATGTTCCAAAGACCCTATAGCAGGGTCTCCCAACCTTGGGCCCCCAGTGTGTTCTTGAATTTCAATTCCCAGAAGCCCAAGTCAGCACACCTGCTGATCAGGGCTTCTGTGATTTGAAATCCAAGAGCATCTGGGGGCTGAAGGTTGGGGAACCCTGCCCTAAAGTATTTTTTTTATAAAAAAATCAATTTTAAACTAATGTTTTGAGATATCTCCTTTAAAAAAATCTTGTTTTCATTTCATTTTTTGTTCCATTGTATGAATGTTCAGCTCTCTTTATATTTTAAAGTTGAGCAATTGCAGTGCTTTCAAGGGAAGAGAAAGCTAGATATAATAGTAAATGCTTAACACAGGGACAGGCAGCCTTGTCAAACCTGGTGTCTGAGTTACAAAGTGCTTCAGAAGCTGACATCACCATCAGAAAAAAGGAGGGAAAATAGAAATATGATACAGACAGATAAGAAAGAATGTAAGAATGAAAGGTTAAATAAAAACCTAGACAAAAAGGAAAGGAAAAATAGACATGCTTACAGTGAAGCACTAAATTGGCAGTAAAAATAGTTGATAAGAGAGTTATGGCAAGGGAAGCACAAAAAGATAAAGAAGACAATTAGTATGTCACGTAAGAAAGCTGGATATATTGTAAATTTTAAAAATGGTGCTATTTCTGTGTGTATTTTAAAAACATTATGCATAATTTGTATGTTTGTCCCAATTTTGTTTGTATGCATCATTCAAAGATACTTGTTTTGATATGCACATTTTAAAAATAGTCGCATTTCACTGGACACATTTTTTTTAAAGCTCTGAAATGTGTTAATTTCTAGAGGCATATTTTGTCCAGTCTCTCTTCATTGCTAGGCAATATAGACCACAAAAACTCATTTAAAAAATCTGGCAGACTTCTCACATGTAACACAAATATTAATTTCTATCACCTGAAGCAAACTATGTTTTACTGTCCATTGCTTCTGAACTGGCCATATGATGACCAATTTGCTGGTCAAATTCAGTTCCAAACAATCCAAGTTCTTATCCTGTAGAATTATCTCTAAAAACACTGAGGTAGTGAGAAACAACACCTGGAAGATTGTACATGTGTACAAAGCATTGTCACAATTAACACCTGCACAATTTCCCCTCCTCCACATATAATGTTAAGGTTAAAACAATCTGGGCTGACTATGACAGAAGAGAAGAATAAGAACAGCACATACAAAATCCATGTGCTGTGTTAAGACAAAAGATCTGTGTATCTTAGTTTGATTAGTGGATAGAGTACTATTATGCAGGCTGGCAAGAGGCAGTGGACATGATGAATAGATCTGCTCACTACATCATTAAGTACATAATGGTGAATAGTTAGTGGCACAGACAGTAATAATTTGTGGTATTTTTTCACTGAATCATGAAAGACCAAGACCTTGGCAGTGGCAAAGAAGCAGGTCTGCACAGTCCATTGGTACATTTAAGCCACATTTAAGCACAGGAACCTGCATATTTAGTATAGTATGCAGTACAGCAGCCTTAACAGATATAAATATTCATTTGTTTCACCATATCATATGAATAGTTATACCGAGTTTATCAATGAATTTTTTCTGGAAGTTTTGGTAAGACTCACACATTGGCAAGAATCAAGTTCTGTATGATATAATATCCATCTTTGTGCAAAAATTGCCATTTGATTGCAAAGTTTCCTGTTTTTGTGTAAAATTATGAGAACTGTGCCTGCTCTCCCAAATCAGGATGACTGCAGTTACATTTATGGATTTAACACAGTGGCTGAGTTACTAGTATCTCTCCTAAAAAACATCTTTCTTTCTATGCTTTCTGTTCGTGGGTAGGCTTGGTTGATTGGAAGGGAATTAGTCATTTTATACACATTATATGAATGTTAAAAAGAGTTCTTTGTCTCACTCTCAGCTTTTAAAAACGCACCAATTTTTTGGAAATTTTTGAAACACACAAATATGTGTTAATCAATTAGCATATGCTTCCAATGACAAAATGCACACGTATATTTTCCAACAACCATGAAAGCAACAGAGAAACGACATGGAATTTACTTGGAGATATGAAAAGGGATTCTTCAAAAAGAAACTTGATACGCTATCCATTCCTAACTATGATGCAGAGTTTTAAATCTTGGTTTTGGCACATTTCCCAGAAAAATTGCCCTCCCACTGCTGTCATGTTTTGATATGGATCCTTTTCGATCAGGAGTGCCCAAACTATGGCCTGTGGGCCGAATGCAGCCCCCAATGCTAATTCATCCAGCCCATGAAGCCCTTGTTGCTCCTTGAAGTGAAAGTAAAATGCGCCCATACGGGCACATTTTACTTCCACTTCCAGAAGTGACGAGGGCTTTGTGGGCCAGATGAATTGGTGTTGGGGGCCACATCCAGCCCCTGGGCCATAGTGACTGGCTCCCTGAACCACTTGACCAGCCCGCAGCCTGAAAAGTTTGGGCACCCCTGATTTTGACATTGGGGGGGAAAGAAAAGGAGGATTAATATGCCTGCTGTATAGACAATATTAAGAAACAACTCACTTGCTGGATCCACTAATGTAAAATAACTTTTGCTGTGGCAAGTCAAGCTTTGCTCCAAAAGATTAAATTTGACAGATGTTTCTGACAACAGACACTCACTTGGGGATTCCAATTTGCCAAATAGCTTTAACAATTCTTTGATACTGTTTTTACCAGACATCTTACTTTATCAGCTAGGATAACAGAAGACTCTTACAAACTCTTACTTTCCTAAGGAAAAAAGACGAATATCAAATTGACTATACCCTTCTTGTAGAAAATCACACTTTCTGAGATTATTCCATAGCTTAAAACAGGAGTTCTCAACCTTTTTAAGCCAGGGGCCATGTCACACTCCCTCAGACAGCTTTGGGGGCTGGATGGCCATTTTCCTCTTCCACCACCACATGGTGGTGTGGTAGAGGCAGTGGGGGGCCACATGAAATGGCACCTCGGGCCTCAGGTTGAGAATCCCTGGCTTAAAACTTCAGAGCAACACACACACACACCTACTTTTCAAACATACTACTGTATATAAATGAGTCTTACAAGCAAAATCTAATGATCACTGCTTCAAGAACAAGAGGATCGGGTTAATATAACAGACAGAAACAGTGGGAGTACAATCTGTACAAGTATTGCCATTATGCTCTATTTGTCTAATAAAATCATTTTCTACAATAGTTATAGAAAGCTTATTATGTTAGCTGCCTCTTTTTGAAAAACTGCCCAAGATTTCCCACTCATTTGTGAAGTGTTTTCAGAGTCCCTTTTTGTGCATTCTATCAACCTATTTATTTCCTGCAGTTTTACTAATAACCCCCCCCACACACACACACACACACACACACTTTTATATTTCAAAACTTGGCACAACAGGGTGAAGTCTACATCTCTACCCGAGAGATATGTGCAAGAATGACACCCGAAAAGCTAGAAAGCAAACCCTCCAAACAAATAGAGAATGCTTCTGTAGAAATGCAGGGTCAAAGGAGCTTTGGAATGAGGTTTGCCAGGTCTGCACTGAAATCAAGGCAGAAGGCATACACAGAGTGGATAGAGGATCACGCATCAAAGTTTTGTACTTGGTAAACCAAGGTTTTTCACGCATATTTTCAGTGCTGTTAAATTTGCTGTTGTTCTGCCCTATGATGCTGAGGATTTTTGTAAATATGTAAAAGCAAATATATGGCTAGATCTTAACCTATAAAATTGAGGGTTAACTGCTGGAACTTTGCATAGGCTCCTTAGCCAGGCCCTACTAGCCTGCACTCACCATTTGTGCACACGGCCGAACTGGGTGCGCAGGTAAACGCAAGATTGAGAAATGCGTCAGTGGGGCAAGAGCCCCACAAACACGAAAAAAGGGAAACAACTTCATTTCCCAACGTTCTTTGTGCCGCACCACAGCCAATCAGGCTGAGAGGCGCGACCACAAAGAGCATTGAGAAACGCGCCGTGGCCAATCAAAATCGAGCTGCAGGGGGAAAAACCCACCAGAACCACAAATCACAAACCCATAACTACAAGCCCCAGAGTCCTGCGCGACATGAGCGCGCAGAATGCTGAGGAAGCCGGCGCCCGAAAAATAAAAAAATAAAACTCACCGCCTCACAGCCACGCAAACACCAACCGCCCTTCTTTCCCTCACCAATGGCACCTGAAGATCCCGACTGGAGTTTCCCCTTTAATATCTGTAGGTGGGAGGTTGTGATCCCCCTCTCTGCTGGCTCCCCTATGGTTGGGAGGTTTGTGGGGACAAAAGGGGTATGTCCCCCCAACCCTTCTTGACCCAGGAGACCAGGGAAAGGGGTTTAATTCCCCCCCAAAAAAACCTCTGTCTTTAAAGAGAAGAAACCAAGCGGTTTCTTCTCTTTAAAAATGGAGTTGTTTTAAGAAGGGGGGAATTGATCCCCTCTCCCTGGTCTCCTGGGTCCAGAAGGGTTGGGAGGACATACCCCTTTTGTCCCCCCCAAACCTCCCAACCCCAGGGGACCCGAAAGAGGAGATCGATTCCAACCCAACCCCCTGATATTAAAAGGGAAAATCCGATTGGAGTTTCCCCTTTAATATCAGTAAGTGGGGAGTGGCCATCCCCGTCTCCGCTGGCTCACCTGGGGTTGGGAGGTTTGTGGGGACAAAAGGGATCTGTCCCCTCAACCCTTCTGGACCCAGTAGACCAGGGAGAGGGGATCGAATACACCACCACCCCAAAAAAACCTCCGTCTTTAAAGAGAAGAAACCAAGTGGTTTCTTCTCTTTAAAAATGGAGGTTTTTTTATTTGGAGGGGTGGAATCGAAATCATCACTTTATTTCATGTAGCCATGAAATAAAAAGGCGACTGATTCTTGGGAGACAAGCGATGAGAAACCTGGGGAACATAGTTGGCAATGTGGTCTCTAGTCCCCCTGCCTCTTCTGAAACCTGCCTACACCTCTGGTAATTCTCTTTCCACATGCTGCTGAAGTCTATCCTGTATTATCTTGAGCATCACTTTACTGGCGTACCTGTATCCAAATTTCAATACAAGGGCACTAAATTAACTTAGACCAGGGGTCACCAACCTTTTTAAGTTGTGGGCTGGGTCATTCATTTTTGTCTGTCTTAAATGAGTCCGCGGCTGATTGCAATGTTGGCTGTAGTGAGGACATGAGCCGGATGGTTTGGTGCCGTGGGCTAGATCCGGCCTACAGGCCATAGGTTGCCGACCCCTGGCTTAGACCATAATATGTACATATGATCATCCTTACCACACTGGCTCATTTTATTCTCTCGTTTTATGATGATGACACAGACTAAAATTACTGTTACTTGCCCTGACAATTATTGCCCTGCCAATAGTCACTAAGGGATGGAGCAACAGCTAGAAATTCTTTCAGCACAGCAACCATGGTACAGTAGAAACTCATACAACAATCGCCCCGTATAGCAATGAAATCGCATAACAATTAGGTTTTGGGGGGAAATGGCTTCCCGCATAATGATTTTCCCTTTGGAAAAAATCATACAATTTTTCAATAGGAAAAACTACTTAGCGGAAAAAATCATTGTACAATGCATCCCATAAGGAAAATCACTATACAATGAATGCATCATATAGCAATTTTTTCGTACAACAATGAGCCACATAGAACGGATTAAAATTGTTGTACGAGGTACCACTGTATCTGAAGTCCTTTGGAAATCCATGTGTACGAATAGGTTTCAAAGTTGATACATTCCCAGGGGACTTTAATTCCCAGAAGCCTGATAGTATATTGGCTGATCAGTGCTTTGGGGAACTGACTTCAGCTTCTGTGAATCTTCTTCTTCGATTCCTCTTTTACCCCATCAGGTGTCGAGGAAGATGCAAGGTTCTTGTTGTGGCACTTCTAGCAACCTCCACTGGTATTATTTGTTGTTCTTGTAATATTTCTTTGATGTCATTTCTTTACTGGACTCTGGAGGTATAAGAAGGGATTACGGAGGAGGAGAGGAAAAGGGTGCTACAGGTGGAGCTGGTTTGGATACAGAGACACAGAAGACAGCTGATGAAGGGTGAACTAGGGGTTAGAAGAGAATGATATAGGAGGGAGAAAGGACTTTAGGAATTTTAGAAGGGAAAGGTATTTTATACAAATAGATTGATTTATTAGCAATGAAATTTGCGCTGGCGCATTAGATAATACGTACATCTTTCATGTTCCCCCCTCCCCTCTTTGGGAGATGAAGGCGACTTTTTTGGAGAAAAAAGTGGGGAGGGTAGACCTGATTGTTCTTTGTTTTTGGTATATGTTTAGTTACTGTGGGTTAGAGGGAAGCATGCCTAATGGAGAAATCGGAGGTGGCAGAAGAGGGTGGTTGACGAATTATGAGAGACATTAAAGTGTTAACGTGGAATGTGAAAGGTACAGGGTCCCAGGTTAAGAGAAGAAGAATTGAGTCAGCTTTGAGGAAAGTCAGGCCGGATATAGTCTTTCTACAGGAAACGCATTAAAAATCGCAGGATACGAACAAATTGTTTTTAGGATGGATGCAATTTTATGAAAAATCATATGGGAGATCAAAGGCTAGAGGGGTGGCAACTTTGATTTCAACTAGGTTGGGATTTGAAATGACAAAGAGTATTTCTGATCCGGAGGGCAGATATTTGATAGTAAAAGGAAAAATAGATGATGAGGAAGGAACTTTGGTGAACATATATGCCCCAAACAATCATCAGGCCGAATTTTTAGAAAAAATGTATATTATATTGGCAAAAGAAAAAACAACAAAAATGATTGCGGCTGGAGATTTCAATTTAGTAAGGTCAAACTTAGATTGTACAAATATATTAAGATGTGGAAAAGGTGTTCAAGGACAGATTCGGGATAAACAGATGGTATTTCTAGGATTGAAAGATATATGGAGAGATCTCAAGGAGTTGGAAAGGGTATATACTTATTTCTCACAGGTACATAACTCATACTCCAGGATAGATTATATATTTGTAACAGAGACTTTGATCAAAAATATGGAGGAGGTAGAAGTAGGAATTTTTAAGGAATCAGATCATGCGAAAATGTTGGCAGAAATGAGAATAGAGGGTAGGAGGAAAACAAGAAGGAACTAGAGGTATAATCCTAAATTATTTAAAGACCATAAATGTAAAGAACTAATAATTGAGAGTTGGAAGGAAAGTTGGTACTGGAATGATACAGAAGAGATGAATTTCAATGTGGTTTGGGATGCCATGAAGTCGGTGTTTAGAGGGGAAAGTATTAGTAAGATGGCCAGTATAAGATACAAAAAATGTAAGGCGTCACAGGTCAATATTGAAAATGAGATAAAACAGTTACAGGAGGAGCATGCTAGGACAAAAGATAAGCAGGTTTTTGATAATATGCAGACTGAAGGCTGAATTGATAGGAAAGGATATAGAAAAGGTTAAAAGAGATTTGATATATTTAAAAAGGGAATATTTTGAATATAGCAATAAAAACTCAAAATTATTAGCAAGAGCTGCTAAGGAAAAGAAGAAAAAAGGGAAATTAGAGTGCTGATTAACAAAGAAGGGGTAAGATGTAACAAAATCGGAGATAAATGTAAAATTGTGAAGGATTTTTTTTAAAAAATCTGGTTCACTTTTTTCCCTTTATTTTTTAATTAATTTTTTTACATACAAAAGAGGAAAAAAATACAAAATACCAACATCATTTCAATACCAGACACCGCAAAACCAATATATATACAAAGTACCAACAAGAAGTAAAAGATCCCCTATATAGAAAGAAAAGAAAAAAAAGGTGTTACCGTCAGAGACATCAGCCATATCTCCTGATCCAATACACTATATTTCTCTTTCCCAAAAGAGGAGCGTGTCAAGGCTGGGTTGAATCCCTTTTTTACTTATTAAAGCATATTCGACAAAACACTTCCAAATTTCCCAAAATGAAATTTTACTTAACAAACCTTTTCTTTGCCTTAGTTGCATCGTTAGTTTTTCATTAAGTGCCAGTTGCCATACTTCAGCATACCATCTCTTCTTATTAATATTTTCCCCCTTTTCCACTCCTTGGCAATCACTTGCCTTGCAACCAACAGTAAAGTCAGCAGTAATTCCTTATTTCCATCTTCCACATTCAACTGATCCAATTCCCCCAATATTGCAAGTTTTGGAGATAATACAATTGTATGGAGATAATACAAGTGTATATTGTGAAGGATTTTTATCAGGCTTTATTTGCGAAAAAAGAGATAGATGTGGTGAAGTTAAAAGAACAATTGGAAAAACAAATTGGTAATAAGATAAATCAGGAGCACAGGAATAGAATGGAAGAATCAATAATGGAAAATAAAATAAAAGAGGTAATAGACAGCCTGAAAAATGATAAAGCACCTGGGGAAGACGGATTACCTGTGGAGTTTTATAAGGAATTAAAAGATATAGTGGTGCCAAAACTGGCAAAATTATATAATTATATATTAGAAGGTGGGCAAATTCCGACTTCATGGTATAGGACTATAATTGTATTATTGCCAAAATCTGGAAAGGATTTAGAAAAAGTGGAATCATACAGACCAATTTCATTGATAAACCAGGATGCTAAGATCTTTACAGCGATATTGGCAAATAGGCTTAACAATTTTATGGGCAATTATATAAATGTGGATCAAGTGGGTTTTTTTTTAAAGGGAGACATATGAGAGACCTGACAAGAAGAGTGGTAGACTTAGTTGACACTGTGAGTCAAACAAAAGAAAAAGTTGGACTATTATCCCTAGATATCTTTAAGGCATTTGATTCCTTACAATGGGTGACAATTAAGGAGATAATCAAATGTTATGGATTTGGCAATAAATTTAGGAAGACAATTGAGCAATTATATCAACAAGGAATAGCTACTATTAGAGTAAATGATGAGGTTACAGAAGGGGTGAAATTAGAAGCTGGTACAAGACAGGGCTGTCCATTATCTCCAATTTTGTTCATCATGGCAATGGAAATATTGGCAAATGCCATAAGGGAAGATGGAAAAATAGAAGGGGTTATGGGAAATAAAATAAGCTTATATGCAGATGATACTTTGATAATTGCTAAACATCCTGAGAAGGTACTAGGCAGAATACAAGGACAATTAAAGGATTTTGAAGGTGTCACAGGTTTGAAAATAAACTGGGATAAATCAGAAATGATATTGTGTAATATGGGAAAGGAAGAACAACAGAAGATAAAAGGAAAGGGTAATTTACAAATCAAAGTTTGAAATATTTGGGGATAAACATTTCAAACAAGTTTGAGGATCTTAAGAGGTTGAATTATGGAAAATTGAAAATAGAAATGAAAGCTAAAATACAACATGTCCAAAAGTTGAAACTGTCTTGGTTTGGAAGAATTGTGCTTAGTAAAATGATGTTACTACCTAGAATCAACTTTATATTCAATGCTCTTTCAATTCAATTGAATGATAAGGAAATTAAGGAGTTTCAAAAAATGATTAACAACTTTTGTAATGGAGGAAAGAGAATTAAATTAGCAAAAAAATTCTGGTATATATCTCAAAAGGAAGGTGGATTAGGAATGCCGAATCTGATGGTATATTATCGAGCTTTTCAAATTAAGAATATTGTAAAGATTTTAGCTAAGGAAAAAGTAATTTGGGAAGAAATTGAGATGAAGGATTATAATCATATAGGAAAAATGGTTTTTTTAGGGTGTAATATGGGGAAAGTATTAACTACGAATAGTATGATGAAGACATTAATGGGAATATGGAGAAAAGTAAAGAAGAAATTAGCTCTGGATACTTCCCCTATTATTGAAATGGAGGATATCACAAATTTTCCAATAAAAATTGATGAAAGAGTAAAAGATGCATTTGATAAGAATGAAGTTTTCCTGTTGAGGGACTGGATACGGACCTGTAAGGATAGTGATAGAAAAACAGATTTGTATGGGCAATTGAAATTGAATTGGTTCCAGATAGTGCTGGTAAACAAATGGAATTGTAAGTATATGAGAGATCCTGGGTTAGAAAGAGAGATGACAGAATTCGAAGAAATGATTTCAAAAATAAGAAAGGGAGAAAGAGGTATTAAGGGTATGGTAAGCAAATTGTATGTATTATTGAATAAAGAGGGTAATCCACAGGAGGAGCTGAAAACAAGTTTGGAGCAAGATCTGAATATAAAGATAGATGATGATATCTGGAAAAATAAATGGAAGAAAAGAATAATGAGAACCATGTCGGTTAGAATAAAGGAACATAACTATAAAATGTTGTGGAAGTGGTATTTGACCCCAGTGAGGCCACATCAGATTGACAATAAGAAGGATAAAATGTGTTGCCGATGTAAGGAGGCTATGGGAACATATAAACACATGTGGTAGAGTTGCAAGGTAGTAAAATAATTTTGGGGGAAAATTGAGAATGAGATTGGTGAAATTATGGGTAAGAAAATTAAATTGGGGTCAAATATCTCTATGTTGGCAGATGTGGAAAGTGTAAATTTAAAAAAGGATAAAAAAGAGTTGTTAGAGAAAATGTTGTCAATGGGTAGACAAGGTATTGTTAGAAATTGGAAAATGATATGAATATAAAGATTGAAGAATGGTATAAAGAAATGTGGGATTTAGCATTGAATGATAAGTTAACATGGGAGATAAACAAAAAAAGGGTAATATTAAAGAGAATAGATTTTGGAATATTTGGCAAATTTTTGTGGATTACTCACTCAGGGGAGAAGAAAGGAATAAAACGATACTCTATGCTCTCCAGGGCATTGTAAAAAGCACTGGGTGTTTAATAATTTTTGTTACTTTTTTCTTTTTTCATATCGTAAAATGTATTATTATTATTTTTTATTTGTTTGTTTGCATAAAATTAGTTCCAAGAATGCTTAGTAAAGATTGCTAAAATTTGAATGTTTTTCTTTTACTCTTATATGTATGTATTAATGTTTTCTTTACTGTATATTTGTTTGAAAATTTAATAAAATTTTAATTAAAAAAATAATAGATGCCTTTTAAATGTTGTGTTGCAGGAGAATTTTGAGAGTACCCTGGACAACGAGAAGAACAAATAGGTCGATCTTAGAAGAAATCAACCCTGACTGCTCCTTAGAAGGTCAAATAATAAAGATGAAGCTAAAGTACTTTGGACATCAAATAAGAAGAGAGGATTCACTTGAGAAAGCCTTGGTGCTGGGAAAGGTGGAGGGCAAAAGAAGAAAGGGGCAGCCAAAAATGAGATGGCTATATGGTATTGTAGATGCAACAGTCACAGAGTTGGGCGGGTTGAGGAGGATGGTGGAGGACAGAGGTACCTGGAGGACAATGGTCCATAGGGTTGCAAAGGGTCAGAATCGACTGTGCGACTGAACAACAACAATAATGGTGAGCCTCATTTTGTGTTTAGTAAGACAACTGTGTTATATTCTGACACATATGCAATGTAAAGAACAGATGTCTTCATGGATTTAAAATAATGCACATATAATATTTCAACCAACCAAGCTTACAAGACTGGCAAAGGCTCTTCTGCAGATAATATCATCATCACTGTGGTGAATAAAATAATCTGTTCTAAATTCCTGTTCCACTACATTACTCACCTGACTAATTATGAACTGGTTAAATATACCATGGTATGGCTGAACTCAATTTCACATGTTTTGTGCTAACTTGCAGACTTTCAACGTTGCATTAACAGCAGATAAACCCAAATGGGCCGTGTTATTAGGTACTGTTCTACTTGCAAATGACACACAATCATACAATGCTTTGCCTAGCTACTCAAAAGTAAATCCCGTTAAGAAGTAAATCTGAAAATTATTTATACCTAAGCATATTCTGAACCACAGCTTCAGTCAGGCAAACTTTAGAATTGTTCAGAAAATTGTAATTTATTAGTAGTAGTACCTTGCATATAATAATAATCACCATTTCATTTTAATAGATCTAATATTAACCTGAGGTTTTATACATAGTAACAAATGTCCTTTAAAAGCCAAATATCACTCTTATACAATTAACAATCAGTAATTTCTCTCTTTCAGTGGGAAAGAGAAGGAGACATATTGTATTACAAATAATAATCTTTGCATGCATACAAACATACATAACAACTCTGCCATTGCGAGTCCCAAGCCCAGGTAAAAGAAGGAAGAGTGTTCGACATTGGACTAGCAACTCATCCCTGTAAAACCTATGACTTATACAGAAACAGAAAGAAAAATCTCAAGTAATTCTGGTCAACTAGACGGGAGATCTGTTTCAAGTTGTATGATTTGTATGACGATACCAGATTAAACCAGTAATGGAGTCTCAGCCAAAAACATCACAAAAATTGGGACATGGGACATGCAAACTTTATACCAGGCTGGATGGCTTGTCCAGATCCTATGGGTCTTTGATTATTGTAAACTAGAATTCTTGGCCATCAGTGAGGTTAGATGGAAAGAGAATGGACAAATTAATAATGGTAAAACCATCCTCATAGTCAGGCCACATAATGTGGAATGAGCATGGGGTTGGCCTCATGCTGGGAGAGCAAGCAACAAAGGTGCTTCTTGGGTGGAAACTGGTCAGCGACCATATAATTACAACCCATTTTACTCATGGGCATGTCAAAGCAACCACTGTACAAGCCTATGTGCCAACAGACAGCCGAGATGATACAGTGAAGGGTAAATTTTATGATCAGCTACAGCAGGGGTGCCCAAATTATGGCCGGGGGCTGGATCTGGCCCCCAGGCCATAGTGACCAGCCCCCTGAACAAACCTACCCATGGCCCAAAACATTTGGGCACCCCTGAACTACAGGACACATTTGATACTATTCCTGATCGTGACTTGAAGGTCCTGATTGGCAATTTTAACGTCCAACTGATGTAGGTTAGAGAACATGATTGGAGCCCATGCATCTTCAATTCAGTTTAGTGACAATGGTGAATAACTGGTGTCCTTCTGTGAACACAATGGACTGCATGCCACCATCTGGTCAAGTTCTATATATCTTTGGCTTATTTCCTCTGCTTCATTCGCCTATTTGGACTGGTTCCGTTTTAATTTTACAACTTCAAATTTCTGTGTGGAGAGGGCTGTAACACTCAGAGAAGTGAATATGATTTTCAAGGATATACCTACAATCAAACTGCTGAATGAAAACTGAGAATGGTCATAAGGACTTCTTTGAGATTACTATTGGGGTTAGGCAAGGCTGTATCCTATCTCCGTTTCTCTTCCTCGTGGGCCTCAGCTATGTTATGCGATGAGCAGCATATACTGGGAAAGGCATCCCTTGATCTAACCAATCTTGGAAACCTAGATTTTGCTGATGACATCGCTCTACTTGAGGAAGATCTAAAACTACGTCTTCCAGCAGAGTTGCCACCACTGAATTTTAAATTTTGATATTTTGATCATATTACCAATAATAATAATAATAATAATAATAATAATAATAATAATAATAATAATAATAATAATAATAATAATAATAATAATAATAATAATAATAATAATAATAATAATAATAATAATAATAATAATAGCAGTAGTAGTAGTAGTTGTTGTTGTTGATTTTGATGTTTTGTGTCAGTAATTATTCTGGGTTGAAAGGATTTTTGCGGAAGAAACTGCTCAGGGAAAGCCCAAATGAGGCTCCTTTCATGTCCCCAAGAGCTGGAACAGAGACAGGCACTCAATTAGTCATGCAGTACCTGGGTCTGCCAGCTTGCTAGCCTTCCAGCTAACAAGGTGAGCTTCTTAACCAATGAGCCACCACAACGATTACCAATGAGGAGGTGCTTTGAAGGAGTGGCTCATGCAAATTACATAACATTGTTGCATGAAGAAGACTCCAAATGGCAGGCCATATTTTTCATATGGAGTATTCCTAAAGTGGCAATAAGGTGGACCCCTCCTAATGCCAAAAGATAACAAGAACACCCATGAAATACATATATTGTAGATTCAAGAACCCTAAAAATGACATGCGAAGATGCCAAAGTACTTATCCAAGACCAAAACTGTTCTAGAGAATCAGTTTCATCCAAAAGAGTCAGGTCTTATTTAACAAGCATGAACTTCATCCAAAAGGGAATCTTTACAACTACTATGTTCTTGTCATAATCCTAGGAACCTAATGATTGTTTGTTCAGGACTAGTTTAATAGCCATGTCTTTTGAAACAGATTTTAGTATATTGTCTGTTAGAGTCATGAGTTACATCTGGGAATCAGCCATTCAGTCTCCCCTGCCTACATGTAAAAACACCAAAAGCAACCAAATGGCCAGTAACACTCCAACTTCTATACATCATCATATCAAGATAATTTTTAATCTGCACTAATTTCATATTCGGACCTCTGAGTGTTACAGCCCTCACCACACAGAAATTTTAAATTCTAGCAATTTTACTGTGTTTTCTGTTTAGATCAACTGAATACACCAAAAATAACCCCAATATTTTGTCTTGAGAGCCATTGCATGGAATTAAGCTCAGACACATTGGAATTGAACAAATCTGCATTATATAGACTTTTATTCTTAAGGTTTAGCAGATTTGTTCTAACTACCTGGGCACCTGGGGGGAAAAAGGAGGGGGGTCTGAATTCACGACGTGTTGAATGACTTCAGGAAAATGTACGATTCCCCACAGGTTTTCTAAGACAACAATTTATTGAACCTGCTGAAGCAAAGAAGTGCTTGTATCTTGTAACCCTTAATAGGTCAATCATCTAGCTAGCAGAACACTGTACCTCAGGGCTGTGCCAGTTACATAGCTGTCTGTCAGAACTACTCCTCTTTTATTATTATTTTGTTGCTTTGAAACAAACCTGATGGTAATTCACAGTCCAACAATTTCTAATCATTTAACTCAGGGGTGCCCAAACTTTTTGGGCTATGGGCTGGTCACATGGTTCAGTGGGCCAGTCACGTGGTTCCTCCGACCGGAAGCGGAAGTAAGATGCACCTTGCAATCTGTTTTGCAACAGGATTAGATAGATTTTAAGATGCCATTTTCTCTGCTTAATTCAGGGGCGCCCAAACTACAGCCCACAGGCCGGATCTGGCCCCCAATGCCAATTCATCTGGCCCTTGCCACCCTCCTCACTCCCAGATGTGGAAGTAAAATGCGCTCATGGGCTGTAGTTTGGGCACCCTGATTTAACTTAATCATCTATTTCAAACCATGTACTATACATTGTTCAGTCAAAATGAAGCATTTTCTCATTTTCCAATGGAACTCTCATTCTCCTTTTATCCCAAGTAAAACTGCAAGCCTTCCTCTCACCATAAACACATGTCTGGTTTTCAAATTTAAAAAATACACACTTTGTACATATTTGCTATTATACCTGTATAAATTTATATCTGCACTTCTATGGCATTCTCATTTATAGTCATGACTATTTTACTAACACATATGCTTCATTATGGACTGCAATAGCTCAAGTGGCTAAGATGCTGACTGGAAGGCGGGAGGTCAATAGTTTGATTCCCGAGTACTGCTGGACAGAATGAGCTCCCGTGTTTGCCCCAGCTCCTGCCAACCTAGCAGTTCGAAAGCAAGAAATGTCAAGTAGATAAACAGGAACCACTTTGGTGGGAAAGTAAACAGCGTTCCGTGCACTCCGGTGTCTATTTATGCCTACCACATGACCACGGAAACTTCTGCAGAAGCAGACAGTGCTGCCTCTTCAGCTTTGAAACAGAGATGAGCACTGAACCCTAGAGTCAGATACAACTGGCTTTCGAGCAAGGGAAACCTTTACCTTTACCTATGCTTCATTATTCTCTCTCCCCCCCTGAAATACATCACAAGTCTCAGAAACATATAAGTCCATTAAGTCTCTAAAAGGAGCTAAACTGATATTTCTATGCTGAAATGTGAACCTAATAATTTTTAACCATCTTTGTTTTAACCCTAGTTTCAAATGATTACTCTGATTATTTATTCCAAATCATTAGTAGAAAACAGTGGTCCTTCAGATGTTATAGTTATAGGCTATGTTGGCTAGAGAAAATGGGACTTACCAACATCTTGATGGGCCATAACTGCCCTTCCAGATATAAATATAGAAAATATCATTCACTTTTTCCCTAAAATATCTATTGTTTCCTTAAAGTCAGTTAAGTATATTTACAGCATGCAACAAATCAAAAGAGCACAATTATTCCAAATAATTCTTCACAAAATATAAAAACGCCACCCTTAAGCTTCAGAAATGTATAGATTTCTGAGGACTCTGCTGGCCCTTAAGAAGATGATATTTGACTTGAACTCATGTCTAATTGAGCAATTTTCATTCATAGAGTTATATCCTACTATGCTATTTTTGTACTAGATTCAAAACCCTCTATATTTTATCTAATTTTCCCATCCACAGTGCAGATGAAAATTGTTGACCTGCCATTCAAATGTGTTAAAACCCATTTCACTAAAAATGGCAAATTTGGCCCTTAATTTTCATCTGTTAGTATGATTTTATCCATTTTATTTCCTGGCATTTCTCTCTCTCTCTCTCCAGTAAAATAAGAGCAACTCTTCATCACACTTATAGACAGTACTGTACAATGCAATATTTCTCTATATCTGGTGCAAACATGTAAGACAGAGTAGCTTCTTTTTGAAATGTCTGCTTTTAAAAATGCTGGAAATCCCTTTAGCAGCTTCCTTCAGGATTCTTTGGTCTCTGAAATCTAAATGCCTGCTATGCCACATTTTGTCTCGGGCCAGATCCACCCCAATGCCAATTCATCTGCCCCACATCGCCCACATCGCTCCCAGAAGTGGAAGAAAAATGTGCCCATATGGAAGCAATTAGGGTGGCGTGGGCTGGATGAAATCGCATCGAGTTCCAGATCTGACCCATGGGCTATAGTTTTGGCACTCCTGGTTTAAGCAGAGAAAATGGCAGCTTAAAAATCTATCTCATCCTGTTGCAAAACAGATTGCAAGGTGTGTTTTACTTCCACTTCCAGTGGGAGGAACCATGTGACTAGCCTGCTGAACCATGTGACCAGCCCGCTGAACCATGTGACCAGCCTGCTGAACCATGCGACCGGACCATGGACCGAAAAATTTGGGCACCCCTGTGTTAAACACTAGTAGGGAAAACAAGAATAGGAAGTCTGAGAGTCATCATACTTAAAGACAGCATGACACAAATAACAAGCCTCAAATTGCGACTCCTAGATTTTCAGGTAGAAACAGGGTATTTTTATGTCTCTTGAGAAGAAGCACATTGGCTAGTTCAGAATATGGTTTATTCTGCTTTGATTTCCTTCAGAAAAATTCATAAACTCTAGACACCACTTATAAAGACAAATAAGTGCATAAACATCCTTAAGCAAGATCTGTAATTCAGAGTACACATTTTTCCTCTCTTGATGGTGTTGCAGCACACATCAGGTCAACATAGACCTTCTGTCTGAAAAACATAATTTTTGCAATAACCTCTCAGCATGTATCAGAGCTTGGTAGAAAAGATATTTTAGAGGCATCTAGCAACTGAAAAGTAAACTGTTGCTAATACTGTAATAATAATTTTGTGTCAGAAATTATTCTGGGTTGAAAGGATTTTTGCAAGAGAAACTCCGCTCAGGGAACACCCAAGTGAGGATCCTTTTCATGTCCCCAAGAGCTGGGACAGACACGGGCACTCAATTTGTAATGCAGTACCCGGGTACTGCCAACTTGCCAGCCTTCCAGCTAAAAAGGCAAGCTTCTTAACCACTGATCCACCATATTAATTGTACAGGCTGCCCCCCCCCCATATCTATAGGGGACATGTTCCGAGATCTATTGTGAATACCTGAAACCACGGATAACAGTGAACCCTATATTTAACACATATACCTAGGTCAGAGAGGCATGGGAGGGATTTCAAATTCCTCCCTCCTTCTACATGAGATTTAACGAAATGTCTTCCCTTTTCTAGTACACATTATACTGCAGACAGTGGCCTCTTGTGGCCAGCTCTGGTAATGCACCATAGAAATAGACATTTATTCCAGGGATTTTTATAGAATACTATAAAACCCACAGATAACTGAAACTGGAGCTACTGAACTAACCCATGGATATGGACAGCATCAAGTATATACATATGGAAATTTTCTACATTTGGCAGAAACACACATTTCTCTCTAATATTTAGAACAAATTCATGTAAAAAAACCCTAAGGGGTTGAGTCTCAGTAGGGTGGGATGGAAGTTAATTTAGCACTTTTAAGGGATTGAAATAAATAGTGCTACACCTTGATCAGGAGAAAAATCTCTATGGAATTTCTATGCAAAATTCCTGTATTAGTTTCCCAGAGTCTTTGGAATGAAAAGATCTCATAGCAGAACTTTTAGTAATGAATAAGAAAAATCAAAGATGCATTTATTTTTAAAAATCAAATAGGGGTTCTTATTGGGTAGGATCTGAGATTTTTTTGCAGGAGTTTCTCTTCAGAAAAATCACTCTCTAACATGATGACCTATTAACTACTTCCAAATGTACATCAAATCTAGCACTGACAATTTCATCTTAGATCCTTTAAAAAGCAAATAAATTTATAAGAACAAAGGCCTAAATTAATGCACTAGTCCCAATTAGAGGAAATTTATTAAATTATAACATAAATGATAAATCAACACTGCTATAAACCCACAAAATTAATGGGTCAATTCAAATTAGTGTGAGCAACTAAATACTGGCTGAAATCCAGTAGCAGGTGATGGAGCATATTGCATCAGTGGGGATTTTGTGAATCATCTCCTCTGTAAATTCCACTGATTTTATCTACCTACATTAATTGCAATTTCCTACTGGATTTTAGTGATTATGTTAACCACACTGCGTACAGATCTATATCTTATTTTTATTTAATCCAGAGATAGTACGTTTGGCCCACCAGTCAGTGAAGGAGGAAGAGACCTAAATGTTCTCCCTATCTTTTATTACTTGTGCTGCATGTAAGTGAGTTTTCTATTAAAACTTTTGTCCTGTGTGAAAAATGTGTTAACTTTCAGGGTTGTACAGTGTTATATTTAGCTTTGCAATGAACAGACGTGTTAGCACATTTTGAGTAAAGGAATGAAAATTACTCATAATCTATATTGGCTTCATCACAACATCATGCTGCCACATCTCATACTATGTGGCATTTTGATGGCACCAGCTTCATTATAAAATTATGAATCGACTAGGATCATTTGTAGCAAGATGGATCCTGATATTAAAACATAAATCAATGTTAGAATAAATATTCATCAGGTAGCAAAGAGACCACCAAAAAGGGCAGGCTGCACAAACTCTCACTCTCAGTCTCTCTATCTATTTCTCTGTCTATCTGTCCATCTGTCCTCCCATCCATCTGAGTATGATGCACTAAAATTTGAAAATAATATTTTTATTAAAGAAAACAGTAATTGTCTAAAATGTATGCTTACTAAAACACATATTTATATATTGACACTTTACTTTTCCAATATTCTGCAGTTTGAATAGCCCTATCATTTGCTTCAAACAAATCCTTGTTATCACATGATTCAGGCAAATTGCTGCAGATTAGCATATATCAAAGTCTTGTTCACCATTGTCAGTAGCTAATAGAATGCCTTCCAATCTGGGGATCTTATCTTCTAGCAATATCTCTTGTTTCATTTTTGGGCTTTTCCATAGGATTTCATCATCACTTAAAATATTCAAATAGGTTCACCACTGCCTTTTTTATGTAGTACAGTACTAGTAAAAATTGGCCTGACTATCAATGTTCAGGTAAAGCTACAAAAGATATTAAATTTGTCTTTCAATCTCACACTTGGAAGTCAAAGGGACTGAACCAGGGGTTCTCAATCTATGGCCCGGGGGACAGATGTGGCCCACAACACTGTTTCATGTGGCCTACCACCACCTCTGCCACACCTGGAAGTGCCATGTGTGGCAGGCAGGGCAAAATTGTTGTCTGCTCCCTAAAGCTGTCTGAGGGAGCATGACCTGTTCCCTCAGCTTGAAAAGGTTGAGAACCCCTGTACTAAACTATCTTTCACACTATATTCCTGAAATGAATCTTGCAAGGTAGGTAGAACTTCCTAAATGTAATTCTAAGATGATACAGGCTGACTGCAAGAATTTTGTGATGCTCTTCCTTGTCTGATACTGAACTGGCAGATAAAAACAGGACTGTTTGCTATTACCCATGAACGTCATGTGCAACAGAGGATTAGCAGCATTTAACATTTAATAATACAACTACAATAGATCGTCAAGCTCTGTTGGAGGTGAGCTTCAATTATTAACAATTCAGAAGCAATTATACATTGTCCATTCAACAACTAATTGGTAAATTACACATAAACTCCAAAGTAACAATGGTAAAGTGTAAATATGAAAGTAACTATATTTTTGAAATGGTACACTTAAGCATTTAAGCATAGGAAAGATAAAAAGGAAGAAGATGAATTTCCAGTCATTACAAAATGATTACCTCTGAAGCAAGAAATTACAAATTTTGGTATCCATTGCAATCCTCTCATTTTTCTTTTCTTAAGTTCTTCTAAGTTTCTTTCTTCCAATTGTCTGCATACAGAATGGGCAGCAGTGATGCAGCCTAATTCTACAGATCATAATTTTAGTCACAAATAGCGGGTAAGCATCATTTTGTTTCACATCTCCAGTTTCAAATGTCAGATATATCTTCCCACAAACAAAAGAGAGCAATAGATTGTTTTTACCTTGGCAGTCTAACTAATAGTATCCCTCTATCAGCTGAAAACACAGTATTTGAACCCATGTTCATTTATTTATCATTCTATGTATCTTCATTTCCATGGTACCATAAATTACAATGAAAGCTGAATAAACATATGGTAAAAGTCCAACTGAAATTAACCTGGATGTTTTGCAAACATATGAATAGTCAGAGTTCTGTGTTAACTTACTGCTGCCCAAAGAAAATACCTTTTCCTTTTTGTCTTTTTTAAAAGAAGAATGTACAAAACAGAGAAAAATCATTATGCTGTTAAACAAAGGAAAGAATTTATTTTATAGAAAACCTGTATAGCTGCTTTCTCCTATTAAGATTGGAGAAAAGGGGAATCCATTTGAAGAATAAAAAAGCAAAGCAATCACACTTATGTACCACCCCATAGTGCTTGGTGCACTCTGGGCAGTTCACAAGTTAATTAGCATTTTGCCCCAAACATGCTGGGTACTCATGTTACCGATCTCAGTAGGATGGGTGGCTGAGTCTACCTTGAGCCCTGGTCAGGATCGAACTCACAGCCTTTTGGTTCCAGTACAGCAGTTTAATTAAATCACTGCACTACCAGGGCTCCTGAATAAGAGTATGTTGTTATTCTGACTAGCCAAACAGACAATTTTAAATGCACAAGTAGCAACACGATAAGCAGAGGACAGGGCTGCCTCTAGTACAAGCCAAATTATAATGAATATCGTGAACAGAATCTAGCTATACTGTTCATACCAGAGGGCTATGTTTTAAATTTACATTAATAGGTTGCATAGAAGTTGCATTACGCAGCAGTAGCTTTCCAGTGCTGCAGGCAAGATTTTTTCCTACTCCCACCTGGAGATCTTTGATGCTAATTGGAGTATCCAAGAACTGATTAGGCATAACCCTCCTTAACTTCCCAAATCATAGGAGAAAGGATATGTTCAGAGTGGTATAGCAGGAAAAGGCATACTGTTGACTTTTAGAATCTATTTTTATTTTTTTAGTAGAACCAGAAATTGACTAATAAAAGCTAAGTACAAATTTATCTTTAGGGACTGGTGACAGATGCAGTAAATTGATTCAAGAAGTAAAGCTAATCAGCTGCTACACTCCATGAGCCATACACAATATATGCAAATGAAAATCTACATGTGATTTACTTCAGATCAGGGACTAGAACAATGTGATGAATTGGACATTTCTTGCTTGTTCACAACAGTGTTAGTCATTCCACAGAAGGAAGGCACTTCCACTGGGCAGATGGGCTCTATTCTGTACTAACTGTGGCTAGAGCAATAGGCTAAAGTTCTAGATCTGTGGTTCCCAATGTGGGGCACATGCCCCACAGGGGGGGGGGGCAATTTAAGCTCAATTAAGCCAAGTTAATGGCCATTTAGGCTTCCTCACTTTTTGAATAATAAAAATTATATGTCACCAGGGGGGTATCAGGATTTTAGAGATGCTTAGGTGGGGCATGGCCAAAAAAAGTTTGGGAACCACTGTTCTAGATGGTCCATACAGGTACAAACCACAATATATAGATAAAAGAGGAATGTTCACATATAAAACCTTGATCCAAATATTCCTAATAATTAAACTGTGGTATGGCTTGTAAGAATAACATTACAATTGCAAAGTCTAGCCACCCATCTCAAGTATTTGCATACTCCAGTTATCTCCAACACTTCCTACTTCAAATAAGCCACAGGCTAGCATTATATCTGAATCAGTTAAATTATGACTTATGCTGACCTTTTCCATCTTCAAAATGAATCAGCATTAGAAGTCAAGGTTTAAAGCAGATTTCAAGCTCTGATTTGGAAGGCAACTATAGTTTGCACAATTCGTAGTTTTCCTGAGGTGATGGGGGAACTGAAGTGTGCCTTTGGCTGTGACATGATACAGACCCATTGTTCCAAAAATAAGCAAATTTAATATTTTCTGTAGACACCTTTGTGTTTGATGCTGAAAGCTGTTTTATCTGTAGACTGGTATCAGGACACAGAAAGGAATGAGGTGAAAGATCAGCATGAAATCATTAACATCTCAAGAATCTTAACTGCTATGAAAGAAATATTAAGAAACAACAAAATAGTTCATTAAATTTTCCTATTTCATAGGAATAAGGATTTATTTTTTTATTTTAATTATATTACATCATTTCCTTTATTATCATCTATTCTCAGAATAAGAATACCTGTTATGCTCAGGTAAAAAGGCAATATTGAAGGACAGTGAATCCTTGATGCTTGTTAATGAATTGGAAAGAATTAGGAGGCCTGAACTTACGGGAAATTGTGCTTTTGGAATACAGTCAAAGACTAAACCAAAGTCCCTAATTTTTCTCCAAAGATAAAATTAATGCCATCATTACGACATTAATGTTAGAAATAAGAAGTAAATCTCATCTCCTTGATGTTTTATCATTAACCAGGTACATCAAATTTTATGAGTTGCTCTCACAGCCCAGAGCTTTACAAGCTAATGGAAGAGCGCCATGAGTAGTGCTACCATTTAACAACTACCAGTAGTTCCATACTGATTTGTTTATACTCTCCCAAAGCTTGGAATAAACTAGCTAGCTATTTCATGTCTAGTAATATATTCTTGGTTTATGAGTTTCTTCTAGAGGGCAGGTGGCTGGATAGTGAGATGGAACATAGGGCTGGGGAGTTTGATTCCATACTCTACCTTCCAAAGGAAAAACCCCAGCATGTTTGATTTGGTTTGAAAGTATCAGTTCTTCACCTGGAACTGTACCTGATTGCATTAAACCCACATTGGAGATATAATTAACATCATGAAACAAAAATAAAACAATATAGTAGTAAATAAAATTAAATCCAGATGCTTTAGTTATAGTAATATTGTTACTATGTGCAGGCAGATGTTATTTGGGAGAGATGTTCTGTCAGACAAAAAGGTGCTAAACTGTATAGGGCTGTGTACATAAGTGTTAGTGCCTAGTGCCTAACTTGGAAGGGAACATGGAGCCAGTGTAGCCAGCCCAGGACTGGGGTCGTGTGTTTGTATTTCTTCAGCCTGGCGAACAATCTGGCTGCAACATTCTGAACATATTGTAGTTTCCACATCAGAGTCAAGGGCAGCTCCATGTAGACAGCATTACAGTAGTAAAAAGCAATGAGGTCACAAAACATCCCTTGAAGAAGGGGATCCTCTACACTAAAAATAACTCTGGCATGGATTGTCATAAGTTAAAATCAACTTGATAGCACACAATTAATATTGCAGGTTTCCCTTGGGTAGAAGTCACGGGGTGTTATGTCAGAAGGTTTGATTTGTTTGCAAGTGCCCCCGGAAGCTCTCTTCACATTCAGCACACTTTCCAACCAAATGATTACTCAGATCAATGACTGGAGGTAAAAGGAGAAAAGATATTTACTTACAATATGCTCAGAAATCCTTAACAAGATTTGGTATCAAGTTTTACACACTAGGATGGCTATTCATCTTAGTTACAACAGAACAAATGGTCAACAATATACAGCAAAGAGTGAAGCAAGAGTTAGGTGGGGCAATCAAATTTCAGGTGAAAATACAAAGCTTTTCTCATTGGTTAGAGCAGGAGTTCTCAACCCTAATGGTACTCCAGAGCAGGGCAGATGTTGTAAGCCTTACAACATCCATTCTGCTATGGATCGCTGTTATGGACACACAAAGCCAAGTAGCGGGGGAAAGTATTGAGGCGGTTGCAGCAGAAGCAGCAGACACATGTGGCTGCCCACATCTTTCCCTAGGGCACTCTTTCCCAGGGGGGCTGCCCACTCCACCCCACCCCCACAGGGTGCATTCATTGTGTGTAACAAAGCCCTGGTAACAAGGTTGCTACTGCCCCATGGCACTTGGTAACCGGCCTCTGTCCCGTTAAGGTGCCAGGGGGGAGGAGCGACCAACAGTAGCAGCAGCTGATGGGCTCTTGTTTTCCACCTCCATCCCACCCCTCTGGCAATGGTGGCGGTGGGAACACCAGTCTGGCCCACCAAAAATCTGAGGGGGCATGATCTGGCCCCCAAGTTAAAAAGGATGAGAACCCCTGTTCTTGAGGGTACGCAAGAGTAAAACCAAATTAGAAGATGGAGGAAGGAGCTCACTGGACAAGAAACAACATGAAAAGAAGATATAGCTGAAGATCTCAACCTCCCCTATGTAACTTGGAGGACCCTAAGTAGGCTGAGGGTCGGAGTCCCTAAATGCAAGACCAACATGCTCAAGTAGGGGCTGCTGGCAGACAACAACACACGATGGAAAGATACAGAATCTGGCTCATTTACTGATCTGCCAATTGTTGCCAGAGGCATGCACCTATGAGGACTTGGGTTTGGACAACAACAAAGCAGTCCAGGTTTTGATTGGGACACTAAAGAAGAAATTGTCACTCATAACTGCCTTAATTATATCAAAGTAGAATTGGTTGATTTATTAAGAGAGTAATCACAGTGCCATGGGAGCTAAAAGAGGTACCTGGCCCACATTCAGTCTTCCTAGCAAATTTCAGTATATGTGAATGCAGTGTTCCATTAAGGAAGAAATTTACATATAGCAATCTTACTAGAGGGTTAAAGGTAAGTGGAATTTTTAAGCAGTGGTTTTACCAGTAGCACTATCCCCCTCCACTGTGTTTCCATGGCTAAGTGGAGATTCATACTCATGTGTACTGAGTCTTAGTCCATTGCTCTGGATAACTGTATAAACATTTGTAATACAGTGGAACCTCGGTTAATGTAATTAATGCATTCTCTGGGACGTTTCTTACAGCAAAAATAACTTTAACTGAATTTCCCATAGGAATGCATTGAATGCAATTTCCCATAGGGGAGTGCACTGAAAACCAAAATACATTAACCAAAATACAGTTTTCCATAGGAATGCATTGAAATCCAATTAATCTGTTCTGAAAAAAAAATCTATAAACCAAGACACTATTTTCTATCGATTTCCTTTTGTTATGCGATTTTTATGTTAACTAAGCCATTTGTTAACCGAGGTTCTACTGTACTACATTTTATTAACCAGTCTAGTTTTCCTATATACTTGTAGAGGTTTGTAAGTTGAACTGCATAAAGTTTATATCATGACATTGATAAATATGCAGTACAAGAGGCAGCTGAAGTGATGAAGTTCTTATCATATAATTCAATATACAGTATTTGTTTCTACTTGGCAAAAGATTCTACAAATAGAAAGTGCTTTCTACTTGCCCATACTGTGCTCAATTAGTTACAGCTAGTTACACTCTGAAAGCATTTCTAAGATACTTCATCACTAAAGAAATCCCCCAGATGTCTGTACACTATTATGATGTAATTTTTAAAACTACAGATATATAGAATCTGAAATATGCAAAACTATATTCAATGTATAAATCTCATTCTGCCACTGAAAAAGATTAAAATTAATTAACAATTAAAATTGAAATGTGGATAAATGGAATTTAAATATGACAGCTGACACACAACTTTCTTGTGTTTGCTGTTACAATTGTAATGTGCATTTATGGTGCATCCCAACAGGAGGGTTTTCTATATAAGCATCTGTAAAATTAATTGGGGGGAAAGCATAAAGTGTTTTAGTAACTCCCATTCATTTCAATGGCAACCTATGTGGAAAATCCAAAATGGTTCTTGAAAGGACAATGATTTTAAAATATTAGGATTCCAAACCCCCTTTAAAATCTAATTTAAAGACACTTGATTCCCAATGTCCCAGTGTGATTGCTACCAAAACCTCTGCAATGTATTCATTCCTTTTACAAAGATTTTAATGTTTTTAAATAACGAAATGCAAAAGGGTAGACCTTCATAAATTGTTATTCCTCTCTTTTACATCATTATATATCTACAAATTTGCTTATTAGTGAACAATTTCATGTAATCATGCCTAAACGACCTGTATCAGCAGCAACCAGCAGCAGCTGTGCAGCAGGTCTGACTTTAAAACCGCCGCCGCCAGACGCCCAGCCATCAAAGGACGCCCTGCCGTCACTGGATGCCCTCGGCCAGGCTGGCCTAGAGGGCAGAGCAGTGACCAGCAGCAGCTATGCAGCGGGTCCAGCTTTAAAAACCACCACCACCAGACGCCCTGCCATCACTGGAAATTTTTGTGATGTGCTCAGAATGTATACATTCTTTTCTTGTTGAATTTAATGCTTTCCTACTGTAATTGATACTGATATGTAATCTTGTAATTGCAATTGTACTGTGTATTGATTATGATTATGGTTAGGATGTATAATCTTTTCTTATTGAAATTAATGCTTTGTTACTGTGATCGATACTGATATGTAATTTCGTAATCTGTAATTGTATTGTATATTTTGTATCTTTGTGAGGCGCCCAGATTCGCTCTGCGAGTGGGGTGGCATACAAGTCTAAAATAAATAAATAATAAATAAATAAACACTATACATCTATTTTTACCTCATACTATGGCTACAGTCCAACTTCACAGCTCTTTCTATTTGCTTGTGGCCAAGTACAAATTAAACAATATGGTCTAATCTTTGAGGATTTGAAAAATCTTGCCTTAAAGCCTGTTATTTGACATAGACAAGGATTTCTCAACCTTTTTAATCTGGGGGGTGGGTCACACTCCCTCAGACAGCTTCGAGGAACGGATGGCCATTTTGCCCTTCCTCCACCACATGGGACTTCCTGGTGTGGTGGAGGCAGTGTGGGGCCACTTGAAATGGTACTGAGGGCCGCAGGTTGTGAATCCCTGGCATAGACTGTCTTGAGCCTCATGAATCACTAGATACCTTTTCTCCCAATCCTTTTTCAGTAGAAGCAACTAAAAAAAAGATCGAAAATTTATTTCCTAGTAAGATAAATAATATATGTCTAAACACTCATCCGTCATACAATTCAGTTCACATTCCTCTTTGACAACACTGAAACCACATTGCCTATATTTAATACTGTTAGAAAATTAGTTTTAAAAAATTCCTCTTCCAGAACTGGAACATAATATGCAAGGTAGAGTTTCAAATGCTTCATTTCCTCAGTACTGTATTGTACTTTCCCCTATATTGTATAATAAGACCTAAGGAATGCTGTCTTCAATCAACTCTGTGTTGTTGTTTTTAGGCTAACATACATGTCTTGGGTGCTTTTATCCTGTACTTAATACATGACATCTTTGTGAGATTCTAACATCGCCGGAGGGAGAGAAGGAGGACCAGATTCCAGCTGATCCTCATCGGGGTGGTTGAAGCTGCCCCCGCCTTCCCCTCCTGGGCCCCACCTGCCTGGGAGGGATAAAAAGCAGTGAGTACGCACGCACGCTTACATCCAGCCCGCCATTGCCGGAGGGAGAGAAGGAGGACTGGACCCCAGCTGATCCTCATCGGGGCAGTTGAATCTGCCCCCGCCTACCCCTCCCAGGCCCCACCTGCCTGGGAGGGATAAAAGGCGGTGAGCACGCCCACCCGCTTACCTCCAGCCCGCCATTGCCGGAGGGAGAGAAGGAGGACTGGACCCCAGCTGATCCTCATCGGGGCAGTTGAATCTGCCCCCGCCTACCCCTCCCAGGCCCCACCTGCCTGGGAGGGATAAAAGGAAGTGAGTGCGCCTGCCCGCTTACCTCTGGGCCCCCATCGCCAGAGGGAGAGAAGGAGGACCGGACCCCAGCTGAGCCTCATCAAGGCGGTTGAAGCTGCCCTGCCTTCCCCTCCCAGGCCCCACCTGCCTGGGAGGGATAAAAGGCAGTGAGTGCTCCCAACTGCTTACCTCTGATTTGCCATTGCCAGAAGGAGAGAAGGAGGACAGGACCCCAGCTGAGCCTTGTTGGGGGTGTTTGCCCTTTGTGCCTGTCCTCAGTGAGAGCAAGGGCAGGGAGAGACTGGCCTCAGCTGTGGGGTGGCCCGGTGTGACTTAAAAAGACTGTGTTTCCAAGGCTACCGGACACTTATGCTCTCCTCTGCTGGCGTCCTGGGTTTCGCCCCTGTGGGGGTTTAAAGGACTTTTAAATGACTTTTTAAAAGGACTTTTACCACCATTGCCGCTGACCCTTTTGTATGATTATTATTGTATTATATTTTTAGTATTGTATTATTTTGCTTTGATATTGTATACTGGTTTTTGTTACATTGTTTTTGTGCCTTGTATATTGTTTTATTTTTTATTATCATTGTTAAGTTTTTTTTCTATGTTGTAGCCACCCTGAGTGACGCTTACATCAGTAGGGTGGGGTATAAATAAACTATTATTATTATTATTATTATTATTATTATTATTATTATTATTATTATTATTATTATTATTATTATTATTATTATTATTATTATTATTAATCTCCCTATTGCTGACTATGAGTTTCCTGTAAGCTCTCATAAGCAATTATTTTCAAAAAGCCTTTTAAAAGAACATTGACAAATATTAAAAAGACTAGTAATCAATTGGGTGATGAAGCAAAGAGACAGTACATTTGGGATGAATAGTGATAAAAATGGGTAAAAATTAAAATGAGGTTGTAATTTCCAAAGATGATCTTGTTTTTATTTTTACAAAGGTGATTTCACTGTTCCCAGGCATGCCTGAAGAACAAACAACTAGTGTGACATATTATATTTTCAATAACTTGTGAATATATTTAACTAGCTAATTACCCGGCCTTGTTTTGGTTTTTATTTTGCTTTAAAGCAAGGATGACACAGCTTGACTGCGGTGTTAATTGTCTGCCCGGTGGCATCCCTGGCCTGTAAATGTAAAGTTCTGTCAAGCCGCGGCCTCCTTTGGTCAGCATGGGTTGCTTTTAAGTTGACCTGTCTCTCCCCCTTATTTATTATTTATTTATTATTTAAATTTATATCCCGCTCCACTCAACCCACGGCCGACTCAGAGCGGCTAACAACATATTAAGATACATACTGTTACAATAAAATTATGCAAAAACACAATAATTAATCATTACAATCACAGGGGAAAAAACAATAATACCATATCAACCCTCCAACCCTCCAACAACAAGCATCAAAACACATCTTTTCAAAAACCCCACATGTCCAAGTACAATAAAGCCACCACAAGAATAATCAAAGTCAAAAAACTACCCGCCCTAGTCAACCTCCAAGAGGAACAAAGGGCCGGGAGGGCACGCGGCTGCGGCTGCGGCGTCTTCTTCGGAGCCTCCCGGGCCACGGGAGGCTCCCTTTATCTCCCCGCCGGTGGTGAGGGCGGGGGGAGCGCGGCTCCGGCTCCGGCGGCGTTTTCGGAGCCTCCCGGGCCACGGGAGGCTCCCTTTATCTCCCCACCGGTGGTGGGGGCGGGGAGAGCGCGGCTGCGGCTCCGGTGGCGTTTTCGGAGCCTCCCGGGCCACGGGAGGCTCCCTTTATCTCCCCGCCGGTGGTGAGGGCGGGGAGAGCGCGGCTGCGGCTCCGGCGGCGTTTTCGGAGCCTCCCGGGCCACGGGAGGCTCCCTTTGTCTCCCCGCCGGTGGTGAGGGCGGGGAGAGCGCGGCTGCGGCTCCGGCGGTGTTTTCGGAGCCTCCCGGGCCACGGGAGGCTCCCTTTATCTCCCCGCCAGTGGTGGGGGCGGGGAGAGCGCGGCTGCGGCTCCGGCGGCGTTTTCGGAGCCTCCCGGGCCACGGGAGGCTCCCTTTATCTCCCCGCCGGTGGTGGGGGCGGGGAGAGCGCGGCTGCGGCTGCGGTGTCTTCTTCGGAGCCTCCCGGGCCACGGGAGGCTCCCTTTATCTCCCCGCCGGTGGTGAGGGCGGGGGGAGCACGGCTGCGGCTCCGGCGGCGTTTTCGGAGCCTCCCGGGCCACGGGAGGCTCCCTTTATCTCCCCGCCGGTGGTGGGGGCGGGGAGAGCGCGGCTGCGGCTCCGGCGGCGTTTTCGGAGCCTCCCGGGCCACGGGAGGCTCCCTTTATCTCCCCGCCGGTGGTGAGGGCGGGGAGAGCGCGCCTGCGGCTCCGGCGGCGTTTTCGGAGCCTCCCGGGCCACGGGAGGCTTCCTTTATCTCCCCGCCGGTGGTGAGGGCGGGGAGAGCGCGCCTGCGGCTCCGGCGGCGTTTTCGGAGCCTCCCGGGCCACGGGAGGCTCCCTTTATCTCCCCGCCACTCTTGTCAGTTAATAATGATTTCGTGTCAGTTAAAGACCCATAATATGAGTAAAGAGGGTGAAACCAGATCAAGAGGAGGAAGGGTCTGCTAGGAGAGGCTGCTAGAGGTACCCTTGGCCTTCCAGACTCCCCCTGGAGCCCTTGTAAGGATAGGGGCAGCCAGGAACGGCAAGGGTACTTTTGCCCCTACTTCGCCCACTCGTTAACCCATTACAACCAAAAAAAGTGGGGAGGGGTTAGTTCAGGGATGGGGGAGGTGATGAAGGAGACCGGGGGGGCACCCCCACCATGGCACCCTAAGGATCAATAAGGAGACTCTTGCTATCTCCCCACCCGCTCCTGACGGGATTAGCCTGAGAAGAGAGAGAGAGACAACAGTGGGGTTTCAGCTGTTTGTTGGTCAGTCAGTCAGTCAGTCAGTCAAGACCAGCGGGCCATTTCTCCCTTCTTTTCCCAGCCATCTTACCATGGCTCGGAGCCCCGCTGCTCAGTGGTGCCACCTCCTCCTCCATCTCCCTGCTCCACCATGGCAGAGTGTGGTCCCTTCAACCCTCGGCACCATTCTCAATCGCCACTGGTGCCGGCACCACAGCACAGCGAAATGATGGCATCTCAGAGCAGCGATGTGAGAAGCCGCTCCCTTCTCCCTCCCTCCCTCTCCCTTTCTCTCTCCACAGAACAGTGTGTGCACCCATGGAGAAGTGTAGGGGGAGTGAGAGCCAACGCTCGTGCTCATTCGCACTCTCTGTCACACAGCCGCACCCGTGCAGCCGTTGCTCTTGGGCCGACAGTTGGGAGGGGGAGGGGAAGAGACCGCTAGTGTTCATGCTCGTGCTCTTTCTGTCATGCATGCACGCTCTAAGGAGGCTGTGGTGCACATGCACAGTTCTGCCATTCCGTTGCTTTTTCACCTGTCAGTGAGGGTGTCCCCTTCGTATCTCCAAATGGGCTTTGGGACCCCAACAGTGCTGATCTCACAAGTCCAAGGTAGGTGTGTGCCAATTTTCAGTGAGATTGGTCCAGAGGCGTGGGAATCTTTCGAGCACATACAAACCCACACCTCTGTTTTATAGATATAAATTAACATTTTTTTTACAATACTGTGTTATTTGGATAGTGACTGATTTACAAAGGATAAATCAACATTTGTATTTGGTCCTCAGTTTTACAGCAAGTAAACTTCTACCAGTTTAGTCTTCTAGGTTTTTGGAACTCTTATAAAGGCTAAACATGTTGGGATAATAGCAATCTTGCATGCACTGGGATAGGTATTATCTAATGGTATTGCCTTTTGTCACTACTTGTTTGGAAAGTTCTTTTCCCACTTCTGGCATTTGAGGAAAGGCCCAACACCCTTTTCCTATTCATTCGGTTTTCTATTGTTTTGCTGATAGTCTTTCTTTTTCTATAGACCTCCAACCAACCAAATGAGCATGGAGATTCCCTCCGTGCCCTAGAGATTCAATTTTCCCTTTTTCCCCTGATTGTAACTACAAATGGTAACTACAGGTAAAGATACCTTTTTTATTTTAAACTCTTCAAGAATGATTATATCATACTTAGAGCTAGCTTGTGGGGGGAAGCAAGGGGGTCAATGATGAGAGAGGGTTAATCTCTTCACTTTTCAGTGTTGTTGTTTTACTTTATACTATGCTAATGAAAAAGAATAACTAAAATTCCCCAATAAAACTAGCTAGAAATCTGTTGCGCAAGTAAACATTTTTAGAGTTGCTAACACTTGGGCAACTGTATTGACTTTCTGTCTCTGAACTACACATAACATCACTCCAGTGGAAAGTAAGGTTTGTCTGCAGTACAAAGTCTGACAGTTTTGATTGTTACAGTTATCTGAACATTTGACATATTTTAGTAGACTCAAAGTTGATAGCCATTTGTCAATATACGTCAGCACCTTCACTTTAAAACAAACAAAAGCACAACTTTTCCAGCAAAATACGTTTGGATGTATTTCAGCTCATTTTCTTTGCTCCTGTCTTGAACCTGACTACCATTCTACACAGGGTGTCTCCTCAAAAGCCAACAGTCAAGCAGCATGGCATGAGAAAAAGAATAGTTTTCATGACCACTGTAAAGGCAGATAAATTACTAACAGCACTGGTACTAAAAGTTATTATTTAAAAATGTATTTCATATGCTTCAAGGTTAGGGTTGCCATAATTCTCTCCCACCAAACCAGGACAGCCACGTGACACCATTGCATTCTTCAAACTGTGCATGCATCAGACGGGGCTGTCAAGGAGACAGGCTCTAAGACCCCCATGGAATCCCAGTGCAGGGCGGACAGTTTTCGTCAGTTTAAAATAAACTGTAATCAAGAGGTTTTTTCCCCATGTGATTTTTCTTGCATAAGACTATTCTTGAAGGTTCTATTTTTTTTTTTGAATAACATTTCTTGGGCCACTCTTGAAACCAACCTTCCTCCCCCTGAGGTCACCCCACCCTCCCCTTCACACCCACCCACTAAAATAGACTCACCCTCAAAACCCACATGAGGATCCTTTGGAAGAAAGTTCTAAAGAGAGGCCCAGAATGGCAATGCAGCCCATGGTGCCTCTGTTTTCCTCCAGAAGGAGAATAACAGGAGAGGAAGGGACTTATTTTGGAGGAGGACCTTTGCAATGGAGGGAGGACTATTCACTTTCTGTCCACCCTGTCCCCTTCCTCTCTAGGAATAATGACCCTATGCAATTAACCCTTCACGGTCATGTGAAGAAGGAATCATCTCTTCCAGTGTATGGTAAAGGTTTGACTTCTAAGATATGGGTATTTCTTGCTTACTCCTGGCTTTCAAGAAAAGGGCTGAGGACGACTCCTTGTCTCCCAAACTTCAAGGTGAGCCAAGGGATTTTTGCAAAGAGTTATTTCACTGCCTCTGTGCCTTTCTTTCAATTATCTCGCTTGCAAGTGTCTTCCCTCCCCAACGGGCTTCTCAGGGTGCTGTTTTGCCTTTGCTGCTTTCAAGCAGGATAATTGAAAGAAAGGCAGAGAAGCAGTGAATTAACTCTTTGCAAAAATCCCTTGGTGAGGGATGATCTTGCTTCCTTTGTTCAAATTTAAAAATCCGGGACTTTTACATGTTTTTTCTTGAAATGGCTGGGACAGTTGGAATCTAGAAAAATCTGGAAATCTGTGACATATGGCAACCCTATTCAAGGTGGAAGGTGATCATCAGATCAATAACGATACTACAAAGCTCTCTTACTATTGAACTCTATGTTTGAATATAAACCAGCACAATGATATACTCAAAGCTAATTTTGTAAAAATTGGACAGAACATATAGAAACTAATCATTTGCAGAAAGCATATTATAATTTTGCAGAAGATACAAAGGACTGTGTTTTTAAAGACAAATTCTGCATTAGAAAGGACATCTCAGAATGCCTTTGAATTAATTCATAATGTTGCTCACATATAGAATGCAATAGCACTGGCCTTTCTTTTGCTTTTATAGAGACTACATCCTTATCTGAAGAATTTCTTTCTTTTACAAGAGACTGCAATCCAGCAAAGATATCCTATAAAAGATGGGTAGGTTATTTTCACTGACCCTCTTTCCTCTTGCACCAACTCCATACCATTCCTATATAGCAGATTTTCTGGAATGCAAGGAGTTACACATGATAGGAGAAATCAGTAAAAAAAAACGGTCTTCCTGGTTCTTTCACCAGTAAGAATATCTACGGAACAGACTTCCATGGAGGAGATAACCCCATTCGCAGAACATTACCTAAATTCTACAACAAAGCACATATAGTATCACTTAGAGCATGAGTTCTCAATCTTGTTAAGCGGGGGGCAAGGTCAAGCTCCCTAAGACAGCTTTGGGGGGTGGACAGTCATTTTGCCCTTCCTCCACCACATGGCAGTTCCTAGTGTGGTGGAGGTGGTGGTGGGGCCACATGAAATGGTGCTGAGGGATGCATCTGGCCCATGGGCCACAGGTTGAGAATCCCTGACTTAGATCATATGTTATGTCATATTCATTCCAAAATCGTCTAGAACACATTCATGATTAGTTTTAAGTTTACAATTATTTTACTATATCATCTACATAATGTTTCCTGCTTTTTATAGATTAACTAGCAGAGGTTGCCCGGCGTTGCCGGGCTGTTTTAAATTGTGTTGGGCATTTTTAATGTATGCGTTGGTGGTTATAGGTGGTTTTGGGTGTGCACAACCACCACCACCCATACAATACCACTCCAACGACCAACACACACATTAAAAATTCCTGGCAAGGCAGGAGTGTCTCGTGTGTGTGTGTGTGTGTGTGTGTGTGTGTGTGTGTGTGTGTGTGTGTGTGTGTGTGTGTGTGTGTGTGTGTGTGTGAGAGAGAGAGAGGGGGGGGGTTAGAGAGGAAGAGAGACTGACAGATAGAGTAGACCACCAGAGGTTGCTAGTGGTTAGATAGAGTGAGGGACAGGGGATGAGACAGTCAGACTCAGACAGAGGAGACAGAGGGCGGAGGCTATTTGCTGAAACTGCAATGCGTGCAGGTATGTTTGGACTGGAGGGAAGGTTTGTTGTTAGGGGGTTGTTCCATAGTGTGTGTGTGTGTGTGGGGGTAGTGTTTTGTGTGTGTGTGTGTGTGTGTGTGAGAGAGAGAGAGAGAGAGACTTCTGTGGGTTGGCTGGGAATGAAAGTTTCATCCCCAGGCAACCCAAAGAGAAGCGATTCCTTCTTTTCAGGAGGCAAAGGCACCTTTGCCTCCCGGAGAGAAGGAATCCACAGAGAGGAGTTCCTTCTATCTGGGTTGGGTGGGGACGGAACTTCATTCCCAGCCAACCCAAAGAGAAGCAATTCCTTCTTTTCGGGAGGCAAAAGCACCTTTGCCTCCCGGAGAGAAGGCATACACGTAACGGAGAGACGTTCCTTCTCTCTGGGTTGGGTGGGAACAGAACTTCCTCCCCAGCCAACCCAAATAGAAGCGATTCCTTCTTTTCGGGAGGCAAAGGCACCTTTGCCTCCTGGAGAGAAGGAATCCACGTAACAGGAGTTCCTTCTCTCTGGGTTGTCTGGGAATGGAACTTTCATCCCCAGCCAACCCAGAGAGAAGTGAGGCTGAGATGTAGAAGGCCACACCAGGACGGAGGGAAAGACCTTTAAAGACCCAGCCAGAGCCAGGAGGTAAGTGCGGTCAGTGGGGGTTAGGAAGGGGGGCTAGGTGGTTGGGTGGGGGGGGGCAGCATGGTTACCAGTGTCATGATCCTTAAGTAAACATGGCAACCTTATCACTAAGCTACTAGAGCTGTTTCACACATATTCCTTTCTGATGAAGTATGCACAGCTGCGATCCCACACTGGAGTGATTGACAGCTACTGCAGGTGCAGCCTCCATGAGGGTACAGGGTGACGACAGGGTCAGCTGACTATACCACCTCCCCTCCTGTCAATCGAAACCCCGTGGCTCTGAACACCTGCAAATTAAGTCTACTCAAGAATGCAAATGTGGGAGGGAAATCTGCTTTTTTTGTGTGTGTAAAAGCAGAGCCCTTTCCCTCAGTTATTTAGTCCTCGGGTAGAGGGCAGGGCTCTGTCTCCCCAAGCTGGACTGAGAAATATCCCTTCAGGGCTTCCCCGATCAAAGGGAACCTTACTAACTCTGTATTACTATGTACTTTGTCTTTGTCTGTCTCTGTTCTTTTTCAGATGCTAATGGAAAATAAAACTCTTTGTGAGTAACATCAACGGAGTGGATGTCAGTTTATCAGGCTATATCCAAGTGCTTTGCTCTATGCCCCATATACTACCAATATATTAAGCCACCGCATATTCCCTGTAAGCGACAGGTTGAGTTCTTTGAAGCTGATTGGGAAGCGGTACAGTGAGGCGACCTTAGGCTGCACTGGGAGTGTGCGGGTAAAGGAAATTATCGCAGCGTAAAGGATCGGTAAATGCCTCCTGTAAGCCAGTGCCTAGTCGAGCGTACAAGACAACCGGGGCCATGCCTTGCCTCCCACTCCCTAACCCCCGGTACTGCACTTACCTCCTGGCTCCGGCCGGGTCTTTAAAAGTCTTTTTCTCCCAGCGGTTTTTTAAAAAAGAGTCAGTGTGCTGCGCTTTCCCAGGCTCCTCTGTGCTAGCGTCCCTCAGTCTGAATGGCTGAGGGGTTGCACAGAACAGAGGACTCTGGGACTCGTAGTTCATGCAGCATTTTTTTTCTGCAGCTCGATTTTGATTGGCTGCGGCGCGTCTCACAATGTTCTATTTGGTCACACTTCTCAACCTAATTGGCTGTGGCACAGCGCACAGGATGTTGGGTAGTGAAGTCCTTTTTCTTTGTTTGCATTCGTGGGGCTCTTGCCCCACTGGCGCATTTCTCAAACATTCATTGACCTCCGTACCTGGTTCGGGCAAGTGCAGGAGGCTCGGTACGAGCTAGTGTGGCCAGGTGTGGGAGCCTTTGTCACATTCCAAAGGTTAATGCTCAGATTTATAGGTATAGATAATACAGAGGGTGTCAAAACGTATACACATTTTAAGAAAGGGAAAAAACTATTAAAATTGTAATACTCAAAATACACTGATAACAAAAGTTGAATACAAGTCACATTTGACTGCAGCAATTACAAGAGGTGTCCAGAATGGTTACCATCAGCATCCAGACACTTTTAATCATAGCAAACTACTGATGAACCTACAAAGTTTTCACTGGTATCATTGTGCATGCCATTTCAATTCCTTCCCAACTTACCACCAGTGCGTAGCTGGTTTTCTGCAGTACACCATATGTATTTCATACTCCCATCTCCATTGTCATTGTACTTCCACAATGTTCTCGAACTTCAAATACCACTTCAAAATGGTCTTGCACTTCTCAAGGAAAAAAAGTGTTTCTGCCGTTTTCTCTGCCTGTCCTGCCTGTTGCATGGTAATGCTAGCATTAATTCTTTTGAGCAAATGTCATACTATTCATTGCTACCATAATTCAATTCAACTTTGAAAAGTAAGACAGATAATGTCTCTTAAAATGTGTATACATTTCTAGCACCCTATTTAAATATACTGTAAGTATTCAATATGTCAATGCTGTAACTAGTGTTGGTCTCAGCCAATGTAAAATATCTGCCTCAAATGCCATTTCTCAAAAAAAAAATCTTAAAGTAGAGAGGCAAAGGGGATGTATTTCACGTTGTCATCCTGCTGACATCACTGGTGTAGAGGATTAGACATCTCATTGGGTTTAGAAACTACAGGGCATATATGTTTCAATCTAACTCTCAGTTCTCCCAAACAATGTGAGATGAAGCAAGAGAAAGCGCTCTGCAGGAAGGAGATGATGAGAAACTTTCCTTCCACAAATTACCTTATAATAGAATTCAAGCCTCTTTTCATATAGAAGATTACCAAAATGTTTGTAATAACGTAATTAGAATATCAATGTTGCCAACACTCTTTTAATGAGAGGGACTGAAATCTGATGTGACCCTTGTGTACACACAAAAGCCTTCTCTGTACTCAAAATATACATTCTCCATAACAGCTATTTAAGGTTTCAAGGCATTTGGAATATTTTAGGGCATGCCTTGGGTTTACTGATGCAATGGAATACAAAAACATTCTGAAATGAACAGGTATTGTTCTTTCCCATATGCAGTCACCCATATTCTGTATCTGTATTGCTTTCAGATTGATTTCCTACCTAAACACACTTATTCTGTTGAAATCAAAGGTGGTTGCAGAATTAAGTCATCATGAATATGAATACAAATGAGTGCTCCACCAGGTCTGCCCGGTGAACGGAGTGAGATCACAGGCTTCAGACATAGCAGAAAGGCAGATGGCTGGACTCCTCCTCCGTGTTGCTTAACTATGGTGGGGCTTCATCACCACCACCGCCTGTGCACTTGCACCGTCCAATCCCACCAACCCCACTTACTGATCTGTGGAAAAAATGTTTAGCAGGAAACTGGTCCCTGGTGCAAAAAAAGTTGGGGACCCATGATTTACAGAATAAAACAGTTGGGACAAAACTCATTGGGATTTTATGCACATGAGAAGAACCATGTAAGGTGGCACAGTTAACTAACAGAGAATTGGGTGCATGCCAGATGCACACCCAGTTTCTTCATTTTGTGCATTCATAAAACCACAATAGGATTTTAAGCACTGAAGTTTACTGCAGAAATAGAGCAGAATAAGTTTACAGAAAAATGCATACAAGAGTGACAAGGAAAAACAGTATATTGGTTTAACATCTTACAATTAAAAAACTGGGGAAACAATTAAAAAACAATATGGGAAAGGTAGAGATTTGACTAAATTTAAAGCAATAATAGATATGAAAGAGAAGGAAGAAGGCAAGGGAAAAATTAAAGGTATGGTTAGTGAATTAAATAAACTTTTGGGAGAAATTTTTCAGCAGCAACAAGGTCTTAAAGATGTTTGGTGAAAGAACCCAGGAGAGAGCATATGTATTGGGGACTGGAAGATGATATGGAATAAGAGAATTAGAAAAATGATGTATATAGAAATAAAAGAAAACTATTTCAACATAATAGGATGGTATTTAACTCCTGGGAAAAAATTAAATATAATGAAACCTGAAATTACATCTCTGTGTTGGAGATGTAATCAAGCTCTCGGTACTTATTTCCATATGTGATGGGACTGTAAATACATTAATGAAATATGCACAAATGTGCTTAAAGAGATTAATAGAATTACTGGCCAACAGCTGAACAAAAATCCTAGGACACCATTTTTAAATAGTTTGGAGATACCAGAGTTCATAAATTAAAATTTAATAAAAGGTGGCATAAAATGATTTATATCTTAAAAGCAATATATGAGGCTTTGTATGTGGTTTATATACATACAAGTGTATAAGTGCTGGTTTTGACCTTTAAAGCCTTTCATGGTAGTGGACCAGGATACCTAAGAGACCGCATCACCTCAAGGCATTTGACCCGTCCTACAAGGGCAGACCGCAGAGGCTCTCTGGTGGTTCCATCAGCCTGTGTGGCTCACCTTACTGGTACCATAAGGAGAGCCTTCTTGGTAACCACCCTGGCCCTTTGGAACCTCCTGCCATCAGAATTGTGCCTTCAGGCAGGTGAGGGGGGGAGCATTTCACTATATATCTCAACCCTGCTGGCTAATCTAGCCTGGACTGGGAGAGGTTAAGAAGGGGTTAGGGTGTGTGTCCATGTGGGCATTTTAAAAAGTATTCTTATGGTTTTCATTTGGTTTTAAGGTTGTGTTATACTGATGTGAGCCACCTTGGGTTGCTGAGGCGAGGAAGGTGGTGATATAAGTTTGATAAATAAACTAAGGCTAGAAAATTGCTGTTTAGAAAAAAGGAAGTTAGACAAAAATGGGGGGGGATGGAATAGCTCACACTGAGCACAATCAGGTCAGCAAAGCAAAAGCAATGGCTACACTGCCAAAGCTTCTCTCTCTGTGTGTGTTAATTTATGTCATGCCTACAATGTAAATATGGGTTTCTTGTAGCTACAAACCAACACTGGCCATTTCTGGCTTCCCATTGCAGACATAAAATGGATTGTTTGGGCACTGTACCAAGAGAGGGTATGTTTTTCTTTCTGCAAATACCATGTTCTTAAAACAAAGAGATAAGGAGTTTTCAACGAGAATAGAAACAGTAGTTAAGAATAATTCACCTAATTATTCTACAGTATAGTTCAGCCTTCTTTTTGTATCTTACAATATTAATGCATTCTATTTTAATTAAAATAAGTTAAAAATGTTTTCTTTAGAGCAGGGGTGCCCAAACTTTTTGGGCTGCAGGCCAGTCACGTGCTTCCTCCCACTGGAAGCGGAAGTAAAAGGTGCATATGCATAATGCAGCAGCAAATGCAGCCAGTGGCTGTTGTAAATGCTTCTGGGAGTGACGTGGGTGGTGTAGGCTGGATGATTTGGCACCATAGGCCATAGTTTGGACACTCCTACTTTAGAGTTTAAATACTGAATGTATTAAGTCTCTTATTCTAATTGCATTTACTGTTCAACTAGTTATTTTGGTTTCACTTTTGGCATTAAATGCATTATTATCTTGGTGTGTCTTAGACATTACATCAAATCTTTCTTGGCTGTATAACTAAGAGAATAGTTGCTGTATTTGAAATGTCACATTCTTTTTGATTTCCTGTTATTTCTCTCTGTGTCACTTATATAACTAACAAGGGTTTTAAGTAATATTGCTATTCATTTGTAAAATGCTTGTTTTAATTTTCTTTTGGTTAACTTTGTAAATATAAGTGCACTGCACTGGAAAAATTATAATGCTTTAAAATAAAATCTACTTTGTTACTTTATTATTTTGTGTCTTACTAATGCCATGAACATTTAAGTGTGTTGAGCAATTTTGTTTAACATATAACCTAGTAGTTACACCATATATCCATGTTACAAATGTTAAGTGCCATGTTTACACTGTTTTCTTTGAGGTTTGTAGATTTTTGTAAAAGAAACCAGTGATTGGTTCCTATGGGTGGAGAATAAGTGTCTACTGTGCATTTTGCATAAGGGGCACTCCTTTCCATCCTGGATCCAATTTGACTCTGACCAATGCATTCTCAAAAATATCCAACTGAACTGGGAAAGAAAAGAATTGGTAATGATTTGGGTAACAGTAAAAATGTTGATTATAGCAAGAAACTGGAAAGTGAAGTTTAAATTTCAAATGGAAAATTGGTATAAAGAAGTTAACATACAAAATGTTTGTATGAATTGTTATCCTGAATGTGGTGGGGTGCACAAATGTTGTTTTTTATTTGTATGAGTGGGCTTGTTTTTTATATTGTTGGTTTATAATTTAACAAAAGAAAAAGAAACCATACTTTACAGGAGCTTATACAGGAAAAAGCCTGTGCCCACAGCATACAGAGCTTTATAGCTCAAAAAATGAGAAACAAACTAAAATCCTGTGAAGCTGGTGTAATGGGGAGTTTCATGCTTCTTGTATCCAGCTCTCATTAGGAGACTTCCTGCAGCATTTTGTACCATTTGACATTTCTGAATCACCTTCAAAGGCAGCTCTACATATAGTGTGTTACAGAATTCCAAATGAGTTGTGCTACTTTAACCAGATCAGGTATTAACAAGAACAAGTGCAGTTAATGCAAAACTTTTTAACTGTGAAAAAGCACAGTTAATTGTGAAAAAGCACTCCTGGCTATCACTGAGGCATGAGCATCCACTCAAGACTGGATCCAGGAGTACCTCTTGTCTGAGGGGACTGTAACCATATCCCTATTCCTTGATCTGCATTTCAAATGACTAGAACAGGGGTCAGCAAATCTGGCTCTCCAGATGTTCTTGGACTTCAATTCCCTGCAGCTCTGATTAGCAGGGCGTACTGACTTGGGCTTCTGGGAATTGAAGTCTAAGAACACCTGGAGAGACAGGTTTGCTGATCCCTGGACTAGAGGCACCTCTGTTGTGCCTAAATTAATTTGTTCACCCTCATCCACTCTCTGACTGATTGCAAACACTAGCTTAGGCTCAGATCTGATTTAGCTGGAAAGAAGAAAATGTGTTGGGTGTCATTAGCATACTGACAATTCTAGACAATCTCCTCCAATAGTTTTATGCAGCTGTTGAACATCACAGGAGATAAAACTGATCCCTGCAACCAGCAGTCAGGGAGTGGAAGAGGAGTTCCCAACCTGCCTTCTGAGTCCAGCCTTCCAGTACACCCAAGTATCATGTCAGATATACAATTTAGATTGATGCCATGATTGATAGTAGAATCCACAAGGACAGACTTCCCCATCTACTTCCCATCCACCATAGCAATATCTGTCCCATAAACAGGCCTGGATCCACACTGCAACAGGTGTAGATAAACTCTTTCCTTTAGAAACCCCAGGAGTTGCAAGGACACCGTATGCTTATGTACCCCACCCAAAAACAGAATATTGAAGAATATTCTTGTTTTTCTAACAAGCTAGGAAAGTTGTGCACATAAAACATTATCTATTCCAGACACAGTATAAAGCTGAATATCACCTGGGGTTTTCTTGTAATTGATCTGGTCAATCTTCTTCATTTTTGGTAACTTTATCAGTAATACTGGTCAGCCTCTCAGACCTTCTCCTTAAATAAATGGCTTATTTCCTCATACTGGTATAACTTACAGTAGTGTCTCAAACTGTTGCAAACAGAAAAATTAATATTTATTTATTTATTCGCATATAAGGAATCCAATGTCATCTCCCATTTAGAACTCTGCAAAGTTAAAAGCTTTTTTAAAACTTTAGAAACAGAAATGTCAGGTATTTCTCCCATACCCTTCTTGCATGACATAGGCTATGGTAAGCAAAATGTGGCACTCTAATACTGTTTGACTACAAATCCAAAAAGCTCTTACCAACATAGCTAAGGATGAAGAATAATATCTGAATTGCTGTCATGTCCACCTCTGACATAGTAAAAGTGAAAATTGAAATAACTGTTAATAAAAACTTTCAAGACTTAAAAGAAACAATTGGTACCATTCAATTCTTCTTCATATGGTAGCATAGTACAATATGGGTATCTAAGGGCTACTTGATTGTTCCCTTATTAATTAAACAAGCAAGGAAGAGCAAAAAAGAACAAATGAAAATATAAAAATAATTTTTAGAATATGCTTTGACTTCTACCCAGATCCACACCAGACCTGTTGAATTATTTCTCTTCCATTCCATCATCCTAGTCCTAAAATTAAAGGTGGCCCAATGGTTTCATTCAAAGAAAGAAAGCTAACTATATCATTCTGGAATTTCCACATGCTGAAAATTTTAAGACATCTTTATTTCTTCTGAATCTGGAAAATTGATTTCTTCTGAATCTGAAAAAAATTGATTTGATTTACTTTACAGAAGCTAAGGATTCCCTCATGTAAATTAGCATCAAAATGAGCCTTCCATTACAGAACCTGGCTATCTATAAATAGACATTTCCAGAGTAGATCACTTCTTGAGAAACTAATTGTATAAATTGTTTGTGTGAACAATAGCCCAGCCCTCTAGCTTACAACTTTGATTTAATAAACTTGAAATATAAGACATGCATTATACCAAACCAGTGGGGCATCCTCACACAATCTAATTAATTCAGATAGACAAAGACATTTTATGTCATAAGCCCTTGGCTGGTTTAGCTAAAAGACCACATCTAACAGTCAGTCCAAAGGTTTAAGTTATGTATGCATATTTTTGACTTCTCTGTTATTATAGCCAATTAATGATAAGAGCAAACAAGGGCAGAAAAATGGAGGAAGGTAAATATCATAAATGGCTAACATGTTATCCTACTGTTCCCATGTCAAATGAAAGCATAAATGTAGAGGTAATTACATATCTGATTTCAGTTACTCAAGATGTAACAAGTGCTTGCTATTTTGAATAAAGGGCAGGAGAAAGAAATTATTGGCATAGCTTATTTCTGTCCCTTGCTAATTTTGTTATAAACATGCTAATACAAATTAATGAGCTTTGATGCATACAAATTATGGGCAACATAAAGTATGCTTAGTAGAAGTGTACTATATCCATATTCATCTCTATATGAACCCAGGAGAAAGGGTTCATTTAATTCCGGCAGAAGTGGCAGTGGAAGTGTTTCTAGCAGCCACAGGCACGTTTCTTTCACCCACATGATGCAGCTCCTTCAGACCGGTAAGCAGGGGAGTGGGGAGGACTTTGGGGTGAAGTGGGCTAAGGGTGGTCGCCGCCGCCACCTTCGGCAGTGGTGGTGGTGACCACCAGTCCGGCCCCTCAACAGTCTGAGGGAGTGTGACCCAGCCCCCAGCTTAAAAAGGTTGAGGACCCCTGATTTAATTCACTGGGACATACTTTTGAATAGATACACACTGGACTGCTATCTCTCTCTTTACTTTACTATTTATTGTTATCTTCAGTGGGACACTAACGTTAACAGTAAAACAGCACAGCTGTGCTATATAAAACTCTGTGTTAATATTTGTTTTATTTAGAATATATTCCCTTTATTAGAAACTGGTTTCTCTGATTGTTCAAGTTAGCCATAATTTCTCCACACATAGGATTGCCATACGTCATGGAAAAATGGGATTGTCCCGGATTCAAGGTTGGAAAAATTGTCCTGGCCAGTTAAATAAAAATCATGTTAAAGTCCTGGATTTTTAAAACTTACCAATTGTGTATTATAACACACCATTAAAATAAATTCGAATTCTTGCCATCAAAAAAGCAATTTCCTGCCACATTGGAGTTGGAGTATACCTGGAGACAAATCTTAACATCCTCGCCTCACATAGGGATACCATATTTCCCTCTCACAAAAAATGGGACAGGAGTGGCCCTTGCTCAAAAGTCAGTCATATCCGACTCTAGGGTTCAGTGCTCATCTCTATTTCAAAGCCGAAGAGCCAGTGTTCCTATCAACTATTTGCCTCGCCACGCTCATGTTGCTGGAAGGCACTTCCCCCCAGCTTTACTCTGGGGAAAGGAGGAAAAGAAAGCCTGCTGGCTGGGGAAAGAGGCTCCTCCACCCCCGAACTCTGGGAGAGAGGCGGGAGAGAAAGAAAGAGTTGACAGGAGGGGGAGGGAAAAATCATCCCAAACACCTAGAGTTGGCACCTCCCTTGCTGTGTTCATGCGTCAGGCATGACTAGACACCAGAGTGCACAGAACACTGTTTACCTCCACCCCCACTACCCCCAATCGGTCCCTATTTGTCTACTTGCAGTTTCTTGCTTTCAAACTGCTAGGTTGGCAGGAGCTTAGGAAAAGATGACCAGAGCTCTTTCTGCATGATCTACTGCTCATAGACGCGAGATCCCACATGCTGGCAATTCAATAGAATTGCCGCTCTAAGATTAATTTTTTTTCTTTTGAAACCAAGCTTGGTTTCAAAAGCAGGACATATCAATATTTTTAATACGGCCGGGTGGGGCAGTTTCAAACCATGAAGTTCCCGGGTTTCCAGTATGTATGGCAAATCTAGCCTAACACTACCATCCAATAAGTGTGACCAGTGTGTTTCCTGGAACTGAGGATGTTAAGAGTCGCAACACGACTTCTCAGAAGTAAAACAGATCATCTTGCAGTAAGAATTAACTGTTGTAAATAAATTTATTTTTGTATTGATATATTTAATGTGAAAGTGTTTTATAGCTGTCATTACATTATGTTATTTTTTTAAAGGCTACTTTGTAGATAACCTGTCCATTTTTGTCAAGTATACTTCTGTCCCAGTTTTGTGGGAGAGAATTATGGCAACTCTAACCACACAACAACTTGGAAATGTCTATGGAAAATTAGCTAATCTTGTGCATATAAACATCCTTCTTCTTTTAAAAGAACTGGTTAAAATATTTCACTTCCTTTTTGTTGAAGACATTTGTTTAGATCAGGCAAAAGTTTATCTTTTTCCACTGTACTTAAAGGATGATTGAAGTTCTTAAGCTTCCTTCTTAGAAATAAGCACGTTTAACACAATGTCGATCATCATATTGAGCTTTTGGTGAGCAGAAGGCATCTTTAGCATACTAATATGAAATAATTTCATTTGCATAGGTGTTACCAGTGTATAAATGGCAACCTCTATGAAGGAAACCCAACTACCATTGGCAACACTTGTCCATGTGGTATGACTCCACATCACTATGTTGGCAGGAGTTTCTGCTCACCAGATGCTCAAGTGGATAGTTGGTTAATGGGACTCAAGTACGTGCAGAATTTATCTGCATAAGATGCAACTACTGTCATAATTCTATACTCCCCCAGAACTGGCCTATATATATTTCTTTACAGACTGCTTGATATTTTTTTTCTAAATCTTTTGTTTCTTATGTATTATAAGGCTTTAGTCAATAACCTTTCTGTCTTGGTATATTAAGATATATGAGACCCCCATGATTCTTGTGGCCAAACTGGCAAAATGTGGTCTAGACAATGCTATTGCCAGGTGGATTTGTAGCTAATTTGTGGGGCATACCCATTGAATGCACACCAATGGCTCTTCTTCACCTAGGGTTTTGTCCTGGGTCCAATTCAGCTTTATTTTAAAAAAAACCTGTAAGAAGACATAGAACATACTGTATGTCCATAAAATCTACAGATAGTACAAAACTCAGTATGTATTCAGGTAGTCATCATGTTAAAAGACAGAATCGGGATTTAATATGACCTTAAATAACAGAGAAGTAAGTTAAAACCAAACAAAAAAAAATTAGTTTCATGGGAGAAATATAAAATTCTGCATTTAGGAAAGAAAGATCAGATGCAGAGATATAAAATAGGTAACACATGGCTTCTCAGTAGTACATGCAAAAAAGATCTAGAGTTTTTAGCAAGTTGGAAACTAGACATTAGTCAAAAATGATAGTGGGCAAAAAGGGTGATGCAATGCTAAGATGCATCTGCATAATTGTACTGTCCAGATCATGGGGGGAAACAAGAAAGCAGTCTATTTTGCTTGGGTCATATCTCACTAGAAATGTTACGTGTGTTTAAACAAGTTTATTGACGGTACAAGACCAGAAACAAAATACAGTAAATACCAATATACACATACACAATTTGACTACTAAAATTTCCAGGCCATATGGTTGAATAGTGTTTAAAATTACAATAAAAGTAAAAATTCATTACAACTTGTGATTAATCCTATCTTCACAGAGATTGGTTTACTCTAATATTCCATATTTTAGTTGCCCTCCATGCAAATTTAGCAACAGCAGCAGTCAGTTCTATATTTTTATGCAAGAGCATAATTTTAAACATCTCAAAATTCAAAGGATCAAAGGAGGTCACTCCTAAATTGATCAATGCTAAGATACATCTACACAATTGTACTGTCCAGATCATGGAAAAGAACAGGAAAGAAGTCTATTTTGTTTGTGTCAGATCTCACTAGAAATGTTAAATGTTTCTGGATGATACGGTTAAAATAATATTTCACATGCCTGTAGAAAACTGTCTAAGATCACAGAATGATATTCTAAGGAGAACAGTTGAGAAAGCTGGAGACATCTATTTTGGACAAGACTAAGTGACATGACATCTATCTTCAACTATTGAAGGGCTGTCACATGGACAATGAAACAAACTTAATACGTTCAATGAAACAAAGCATTCCTACACTCTTCTAAGAACAGAACTAAACAGATTTACAACCCAATTTTGTTTGCCTACTTATATCCCAGTAAATTCAGTAGGCTTATGCCCCAAGTAGGTATAGGTTGCAGCATAAGAGTAAAATGCTGTTTTATGCTCTTGATGAAGTTGGTGTCAATATTGTTTTTTCACCAAGTCCTGCAGCTGCATAATGTGGGAGGGAACAATTTCTGTTCTATCTTTTCTGTTCTGAGAAACTCCACTCTGTGTATTAAAATACTACCCTGCACATCTAATTAATTAAGGTATACTAGAAGACATAGTTTCATCTAAAGCATTAAATACAATGTTTGGTTTGGCTGCCAGTTGTACTAGTCAAATTATTATTACTGTCATTTTTCCGTGTAGACATAATCTTGTCTAGTATTCTGCCCTTTTCATAAAAGTACCGCACATGCGCACATGCACACGCACACGCACACGCACATGCATGCACACGAACGCACGTGCGCGTGCACACACACACACACATACACACACACACATATGACCTCCGTTGTCATTTATATTGCAATCTGAACATTAATATCACAGAGTACTAGAACATCAGACCATAAATGAACTTGCTTTTAGGCTGCAGAAATGTGGTTCTTGTAACGATAGGAACTAAGCCATCAATATTTCATCTTTAACTATTTGTTTAATCTGAATGCAGAAGTATCAAGAAACTGAAAATTAAAGTTTGGACTATCATAAGAAAGCAATTCAAATGCTAAGAGTAACTACCTTGTCTCAGAGGGCTTAGGATCCAATTCACAGATACTTAATTACAATACAAAATGATTGAAACATGTCTCAAAATAGACCACACCTGTCAAGTATCCCGGATTGGCCGGGAAGTCCCGTATTTTGACGTGCGTTCTGGGAATGCCGAATTTAGCGGCATATTATCGAGCATTTCAAATTAAGAATGTTGTGAAGGTCTTGGCAAAGGAAAAAGTGATCTGGGAGGAAATTGAGATGAAGGACTATAAGCACATAGGTAAAATGGTCTTTTTGGGAGCCAATATGGGTAAGGTGGTAAATAAAAATACCATGATGAAAGGATTAATGAGTGTATGGAAGAAAGTGAAGAAGGATCTGGCCCCGGGTATCTCTCCAATTATGGAACTCTCAGACATGGCGAGCTTCCCCATTAAGATGGATGATGAATTAAAGGAAGTATTGGATAAGAATGGAATTTTCTTGTTGAAGGACTGGTTACGGTTCTGTAGAGATGATATTAGTAGGACAAATTTGTTTGAACAATTAAAATTGAATTGGTTTCAGATAATGAGGATTAGTAAACGGAACACTAAATATATGAGAGAATATGAATTGGAAAGAGAAAAGACGGAATTTAAGGAATTGATTCTAAAAATTAGAAAGGGTGATAAAAACATTAAGGGATTAGTTAGTAAATTGTATACATTATTAAATAAGGAGGGTGATCCACAGGAGGATTTAAAATTGAAGCGGGAACAAGATCTGAATATAAAGATAGAAAATGCTACATGGAGAAATAAATGGAAAAAGAGGATAATGAGAACTATGTCGGTTAGAATAAAGGAACATAATTATAAAATGTTGTGGAGGTGGTACTTAACCCAAGTGAGGTTAAAAAGATAAAATGTGTTGGAGATGTAAAGACACAATTGGAACGTATGAACACATGTGGTGGAGTTGCACTGTGGTAAAATATTTTTGGAAAAGAATTGAAAAAGAGATTTGCGAAATATTGGGAAAGACAATTAAACTGGGGTTGGGTACCACCATGCTAACAAACGTGGAAGGTATTAATTTAAAAAAGGATGGGAAAGAGTTATTAGAGATAATGCTTACAACGGGTAGACAATGTATTGCTAGAAACTGGAAAAATGATGTAATTATACAAACTGAAGAATGGTATAAAGAAATGTGGAACTTAGCATTCAATGATAAATTGACCTGGGAGATAAAAGAAAAAAGGGGTAATGTGAAAGAAAATAGATTTTGGAAGCCTTTTGTGGATCACTCTCTTAGGGGAGTTGAAAGAAATAGACCTGTACCTGATCAAAGTGGCTTTTGGAAGTAACATAATGTGACTCTCTGAGCTCTCAAGGGCAATGTAAATAAACACTGGGTGTAATATTAAGTGTAATTTTGCTATTGGTGGGGCTTCCCATCCAAAATAATAATTAATGGTATAACTAGTATAAGATTAAGCGAAATTACTATTCAAGGTGATTTTAACTATAAGGATATGTTTAAATTGGTAAACAGGATGGGCAGTTGTTATTTTGTTGTTGTTGTTGCTTATTATTATTATTTTTGTTTTGTTCTGTTTTTGTCCTTTTTCTTCTTTTATATTTTTCTTATTGTGAGCTAATGCTGTATTTTAGTTATTTTCTTTATTATGTATTGTATTGTAATGACTTGAAAAATTTAATAAAAATTAATTTAAAAAAATAGACCACGCCTGTCAAGTATCCCGGATTGGCTGGGAAGACCCATATTTTGGTGTGTGTTCCTCCTCTTTCCCAGCGCTGCTCCGTATTTAGAATGGTGGGGAAAGGGGTTACTGTGCACACGCCCATGCACAGAATCCATCTGTGCATGCACAAAGAGGTTCTCTGCATGCGCAAATGAGTTTTTGCTGCACATGCACACCCAGGCAGGAGCAGTTCCTGTATTTTCCAGAGCGGCGCTTGACGGGTATGAAATAGACAAATAGTAAAATTTCTGCTAATCCAAAATCTATGGTTTAATCTATACCTATAAATCCAAGGATTAACCATTGGAACTTGCTATACATTCTGCACCCGTCCATCCTATCCCGTACCAAGCCTCCTGCACTCGCCCGAACCCGGTATGGAGGTTACTGAAGGGTTGAGAAATGCACCAGTGGGGCAAGAATCCCACGAACGTGAACAAAGGGAAACAACTTCAATTCCCATTCTCTGTGCCAATCAGGCTGAGAGGCGCGAGCAAAAAGAACGTTGGGAAATGCAGCGCGGCCAATTAAAATGAGCTGCAGAAAAAAACCCACCACACGAATGCAAACCAGAAACGTAAAACTACAAGTCCCAGCATCCTGCGCACTGTGAGTGCACAGAATGCTGAGAAAGCTGGCGCGCGAAAAATAAAATTACAAAAAAACAATGGGAACACAAGTCCGCCACAGGTGGACACAAAACAAACAAGCCACAAAACTCCACCGCAAGACACCTGCCAGCCTTCTTTCCCAGAGCAATGGGGAGAAGAGGGACTCCCTCTCCTCCACGCTACCCCACCGAAGACACAGCGAGACCACCGCCGGCCTCAAGGTCAGTTGAGCAGGGGTGGAAAGAAAACCAAAAACAGGCAGCAGTTCATCAGGGGAAGCACCCTCCCTGGCGGATGACTGGCTGATGCCTTTGTACTTCCAAATACAAAAGCAGCAACCAGCAATCCGCAAAGAAGAGCCCCACTCCTTATGGATCGCTGCCTGCCGAACTCTGGTTAGGTAAGCCAGGAGAGAAAGGAGACAGAGAGGAGAGAACCATTGTTAGGCAGAGATAGCTCTTCTCTGCCTCCTTCTCCCCCAACCTACATAATGAACCTTCCCGGGAGAAGAACGGCCTGACTGCCTCCTCCTCCTTTCCCCCATTGCTGCATCGAAACCAAAATTCGAAGCAGCAATGGGGAAAAGAGGAACCGACAGGCAGCCTGTTCTTCATGCTAAAGTAAACACCAAAAACAAACATCAAAATTAATAAAAAATAATAAAACAAAACTAAATCAATAATTAAAAAAACCATTAATAAACAAAAAATAAACCACAAAACACACAAACAAAAACATCCACAATACCACAAAAGCACAGAAAAAACACTTAACTACAACATGAAAAAACCCACAAAATACACAAACAAACAACAACTAATTACATAAATAAACAACAACAAAATAAGAGAAATTAAACAAAACCAGAAATAACCAAACCAATTAAACAAACCTAAAACCCAATCAAAACAAAAAAGAACAAACAGAAACACCTCCCAGCCCACCACCACAAAAAAAAACAGAAGAAAGAAAACCAGAGAACTCACCAGCATGTCCTCCCTCCACAACGACCAGAACAGAAATGAAGAAACAAAGACTACTTACCGGAAGAAGCCCCACCCAGAGGCCAGGAGAGAAAAAACACGTGAAACGAAACCAAAACCACTAGCAGCCCCACCTGCAGGGCAGAATAGTAGAAACAACTCAAAAACACACAACAGCCCCACCTAGAGGCCACAAGAGTAAAAACAAGTCAAAAAACATAACAATAAATCAAAAATTTATACAAATATCAAACATATTTTAAATAAATAAAATAAAAAGATTTCTAACATCCTGTGTTGAGTTTTAACTCAAATAAAAACCCAAAACATCTAAACACAGTTTAAAAACATTGAATGTAAAAAACATGTACTTTCACATTTTTTAAAAAATTATCAATGGTACAACTATTAACAAAAAAAACACCCCCACAAACTAAAACATTATTTGGTTAAATAAAACAGTTTGAAACAATTATATCATCCTCTGTTCTTTTTTTAATCCACAAAAAAACCAAAAAAAGCTGATCACAGTGTATAACAGCCCGGCAACGCCGGACAACCTATGGTAGTCTTATGGGTAAATATACAGGATTACATTAGATTTTCTTTTTCTAAGAAGCAACCAGGCTCCAGACACGGAGAATAAAATTCATGCTGCAATTTGAAAATCACCCTTGAAGCAAATTATATATTTATCCAGTCAAGGGTCTGTCTCTGTTTTGAAACTCAGTAGAATAACAACTGATAGGAAATGGAGTTAGACAGATTAATCTATTTCCAGTAAATGTCAGCTTCGTTTATAATACTGTTCTGTTGTGATCTAACTATTTTGCATTAATCTTCAAATTATGTTTCAAAAATGCATACAATGCAAATTTAAATACACATTTTAATATATTTGCTCACAAGATATGTATTTTAAATATATGCTATCCAAAAAGACAAAATGGTGATATACTTATAAACTGGGAAATGTATCACAAAGTGTAGATAAATGGAACATCTGAAATATAGAGGAGAAATAAAATATTTCCACATCCCTACTAGGTATAGTTTTTCACTTACAAATCTTAAGCCTCTGCAAAGGTTACAATGAACATATGCAAGGCAGGATGAACAGTATTATACTATCTACGTATCAAAACTCTGCAAATGTGAATGAGATCCTTGCTTTTAACAAGAGTTCACAACCATACACAGAGAGTAGATATAACACAGTTCAGTGGATTAGGATAAACGCGCTTTCATAAAATGGCTCAAAATCAGTAGTTAGATACAACTAGAATAGCCCCATTGAATCAATAGAACTTATGGAGGAATTGACTCACCAAATCCCTATGTTTCAATCAATCTACTGTAGTTGCAGCTTACTACCACATTTCAACCATTCTGTAGATTAGAAGTATGTGATAAACAGAGGAAGACAAGAAGCACAGTAGGTAAAAGCAGTATCTTCTTTGCAGGCGCACCACCCCAATAACGGACACAGACAACATTGAAAGTGGATAACAGCACCGGGCCACATTTATTGATTCAATGCCCTAGTCCGAATTATAAATTTGTATTGGTAAAACGACCAATCATAATTCATAAGGCAAGCAGGCCGAAGTAACACTGGTAAGGTACCACCCCAAAATTGCCAACGGCAATTGGTTACAATGTATCAATTTGTATCAATTTGTTTGTTAACAACAAACAAATTGTTGACCGTAGTCAATAACTAACTCATGACCCCACCCTCTGACGCGTATCCGTGAAATCACAGGGGTGATGCATGCTGGTTAGCAATCGTCATCACCCCATCGCCTGGTTCGTCGTTGACCGGACAACGTTTAACTAATTTATTCCTGTCTAGTGTTGTCCAGTCAATTGCGAACCTGCCGGATACTTGTGGGTCATACTGTTTACCTTACCAGTGCTACCCGCCAATGTGACCAAAGTCAACGTTATGAACACAGAAGACCCCTATATCAAACCATAGCAACAGTGTGGGATGGGCAAAAAAGCCAGGACCCGGAAGCCAATATGGGTCCCAGCCAAAAATTCCCACCCGGCCCCGAAGCGACCAAAATATCACACTGTTAACTAGGGAGGGGGTGGAGGGGAAAAGACTTCTCCGCTCCGTCGCTGAGGTAAAATGGCAGCTCGGCTGCCTCGTGGCCATCCCTTTTATAAGGGAGCTGGCCACGCCCCTAACTACCCGGATTCTCTGTCCTGTGGGGGGGGCCCGCAAAGGGCGCGGCGGCCATTTTGGCGCCGCGCTTGCATTGCAGGCGCACCCCCCCAATAACGGACACAGACAACATTGAAAGTGGATAACAGCACCGGGCCACATTTATTGATTCAATGCCCTAGTCCGAATTATAAATTTGTATTGGTAAAACGACCAATCATAATTCATAAGGCAAGCAGGCCGAAGTAACACTGGTAAGGTACCACCCCAAAATTGCCAACGGCAATTGGTTACAATGTATCAATTTGTATCAATTTGTTTGTTAACAACAAACAAATTGTTGACCGTAGTCAATAACTAACTCATGACCCCACCCTCTGACGCGTATCCGTGAAATCACAGGGGTGATGCATGCTGGTTAGCAATCGTCATCACCCCATCGCCTGGTTCGTCGTTGACTGGACAACGTTTAACTAATTTATTCCTGTCTAGTGTTGTCCAGTCAATTGCGAACCTGCCGGATACTTGTGGGTCATACTGTTTACCTTACCAGTGCTACCCGCCACACGGAGGGGCTTCAAAGAAGACCTGACGTCCCCCCCCCAGACCGTCAGCTCGGTCAACAGGCCTGCTCGCCAATCACCCAACAGGAGGTCCATACCTCCTCGCGACAGATGGACCCCATCCCCTGCATACAAGTCATAATTTTGCAGGCTAATATCGGGGTGATGACTGACCCGTCCCCAAGCCCTGTCGGCAAGAAACCGCACCACCGCCCTATTGACCGTGCGCCTAGCACGGTCAAGGGCCATGAGGTTAACGCCCCCTCTGTAAGAATGGCGCGGAACAATGTCCGACCACACCAGGGTTGTGGCAGGCCAGACATAATGCAAGTAGGCGAGTTCCTCGCAAATCGCATGCTTGAGCGATAAGCCGGTGACCTGGCCCAAATCGTTGCCCCCCAGGTGGATAATGAGAATGTCAGGCGGGTCAGCACCCAGGCCAGAAAAAAGGAAAGGCCGCAGCTCCCGCCATAACATCCAGGCTTACCATGCCATGTGAGACTGGCGTGTTCACCCAGTCCCAGTCGGGGTCCCCACTCTGTCGCCGCAGCGTAACGCGCTGCCCTGTGCACATAGCTGTGGCCCACCAGCCATACTGTCACCGGTGTAATACGACACCCAGGGTCTGTAAGAAAATTGAGAAAAAGGCGGTAAGGTGACTGGATTGGTACTCATGGCGGGAGTGGGCGCACATAAAACTGAAAACATTGCGAGCCCCACCTCCCCATGCTGCGTATGTCAGCCCCAGAGTACCCAAAAGCAGCTGCTGTAGAGGCTGCACCAATACGGAACGAATGTGTGCCATAACGGGCACCTGGTAGGCCCACCCTGGTGAGGGCTCTGGCTGTCACCTTCCAAAACTGAAATTTAGTAAGGGGAGACCCATCTTGGTGACAGAAAAACGGGCCGTGGTGCATGCCACGCAGTGCCAGGAATTCCTGTAGGGCACCAACCGGACAGATGTCTGCCAAAGAACACCGTAGCAGTCTTACACCACTGCCTACGCCATGCTGATCTGTTTTAGAGGAGCGTATCCTCAACTGGGCCCAGTCTTTGGCTACATAGACATCTTCGAGTTCCAGTGCCCTACCACTTGCATCCGCCTTAGACAGCATCACGAGTTCGCTGACGCGGAGCACTCCAAAAAATGCCACCGTTGTGGCTGCATGGAAAAGGGCTGCCTCATAATGATCAAAACAGAGGCCTGGCCAGCCCCGGGCCAACTGGGTAAGAACCCCTGGGGAAATAGGGTGCCGGTCATCCGGGCAACGCCCGCGCTCGCGCACCCACCCCTCCAAAACATGTCTCACACGGAAGTCAGAGGTGGTATCCACATGACCTCCCACTTTGGCTATAAAAGCCAACGCCGAGAGCTTGGATGCTATGGTGCGAGGTGCGAGGCCCTGTGCATGCAGGTGAACCATGAACCGCAGAACATGGTCCACCGGGATAGGCCAGGTCTCTGGCAGGTGACATTGAGCTGAAAATGCCCTGTAAGAATTGAATGCTTGATGGTACGCCTTACGCGTGCGTGGCGCTAGTGACAGGCCAATCGCCCGGTTCACCTCTCCTTGCCAATAGTCCAGATCTCGTCCGGGAGTGGCGAGGGAAATTCCTCCGCATCCGGGGCCAAGGCGCGGAACCGGGAGATCTGCAGGCGGGACAAAGCGTCAGCAATATCATTATTAATCCCAGGGACGTGCCTGGCCCTGAACAAGACGTTGAGGCGCAGGCAGCGCAGCACAAAATGGCGCACTAGTTCCATAACCCTGGGCGATTTGGAAGTCTGTGCATTAACGATGTGGACAACAGCAGCATTGTCGCACCAGAAATGCACCACCGAATTAGCCCACTGTTCGCCCCATAGCATCAAACCCCCAGAATAGGGAAAAATTCCAGGTATGTGAGATCCCGCAGGCGACCTGTGCCTGCCCATGCAGGTGGCCACCCACCATAGGCCCACTTCCCATTGAAGTACATCCCATAACCCAGGGATCCTGAGGCATCAGACTGGATCTGGAAATCGGGGGATGCCAGGAGGTCAGACCTCCAAAATGAGACCCCATTGAACTCCCTCAGGAATTGCAACCAGACAAACATGTCTGCCCTGATACCCCGGGTAAGCCTAACTCTGTGGTGGGGCCTGGATAATCCTGCCATGGAGTCGCATAAGCGCCGGGCAAAAGCCCTGCCCGGTACGACCACCCTGCAGGCAAAATTGAGGTGACCATGTAGCACCTGCAGTTCCCTCAGGGATGCCTTACGCTTGGCCAGCAATTCCGAGATAAGGGTCACTATCCTGGACACCTTATCACCCGGCAGCCTAGAAGCCTGCACTACTGTGTCAATCTCAACCCCCAGGAATACTAGCTTGGTAGATGGGCCCTCGGTCTTTTCGGGCGCTAAAGGGACACCAAGTTCCTCCATTAGCGTCTGAAATGTATTGAGGAGACGTGTGCACGTGTCCCAGCCCCGTTCACCCCCGAATAAAAAATCATCCAGGTAATGGGCTACAGACCGGGATCCTGACCTGTGGACGAAAGCCCACTCTAGGAAGGTACTAAAACGCTCGAATGCCGAGCATGATATTGAGCAGCCAAAAGGCATGGCCTTATCAAAATAATATTCACCCTTAAATTTAAAACCCAGCAACTCAAAGTCGCCCGGATGCACTGGCAAGAGGCGAAAAGCCGACTTAATGTCACATTTGGCCAGCAAGGCACCCGGGCCACACGAGCGTACCATGCGCAACGCATGGTCAAACGATGTATACCTGACTGAACAGAGGTCATCAGGAATAGCATCATTGACCGATCGGCCGGCTGGGTAGGACAAATGATGAATAAGGCGAAACTCGCCTAGGGACTTTTTGGGGACCAAGCCCAGTGGCGACACCTTAAAATTGGGAAACGGGGGTGCAGGGAAAGGTCCAGCGACCCTGCCCGCATCTAACTCTTTCTTAATGCTGGCCGCAGCCACATCCTCCCTCCCTCTGAGGGATAACAGGTTGGGGGCATCCTGAGGGGACCTATCACCCATGAAAGGAATACGGAATCCCTGCTTAAAACCCTGAAGGAGATACTCCCCATCTTCCCCCTTCGGGTACGATGCGAGCCAACGCTCCAGCATGTCCACATTAATTGGGGAGGGGGCCTTTTGGAGAACCAGCTCCATCCGAGGCAGTCTTGCCAGCCAACTGTCCACCCCTCCCTCTGCCTCGTGTCCCCCCAGGTCTGGGACAGGCAGAGGCTGCGTGGGGGCCTGAACATGTGGGACACTCCTGCTTATACCTGCAATTCTTTCTATTGCAGGAACCATTGGACGAGAAAGTCCAGCACAGCAGGCGGGCTGGAACCCCCTGCCCCGCCGCCTGGCGGGTAACCTGCGCTGGAGCCGCTCGCTGGACCGCATGTCCGCAATGGTATCTATCTCCCGGGGCAGGGCGTGTAGGCGTCATATACAAGAGCCAAAGCCTCTGGCACGGCTCGTCCCATCTCATCTCAGGGTGGAGGGGAATCCTCATACGGAATTCCTCATCATATGCTAGCCAAGAGGGGCCCGGGAAATCAACCATTGCCCTGTATATATTGTCCAAATATTGGACCATGGGGATAGCTAAATCCGGCCGCGCCCTCAAATACACCGCCATGTATATTAAATAAGCGGGGAGCCAATTGGCCCAGGTACGCGGCGGCTTACGGCGGCGTGCCTGCTCCTTGTCCTTCTCATCCTGTCCCTCCCTTTCCTCCTTGGTGGGCTCTCTGTTCAGGAGTGAGAAGATATCAACGTATTCCCCCCGCCATATCTTTTCTCTGGTAGTCTGTGCCAAATGATCACCTAGTGGCAAGGAATACCCCGCCGTCGGCAAAGCCGAAAAAGGCACAGCCGGCCTAGGAAAAGGGGCCTGAGCTAAACCAGCCACCCCCAGCACATTCCCCGGAGTGTAAGAACAAGTACCCACCCCAGTACCCAAGGTGGCAGTCGTCGTCGCCGGGTGGGTAGCCGATAGCGTGTCCCCCGCACCACCCGCGCGAGGCCAAGGCCATTGAAAGACCCCCCCATATTGGGGATGTGTGTGGATGTACTCGCTTGCACCGTATACTCACATGCCGCACCCCCGCGGGCCGCCCCCACCGGGGGTTCCGGCCCACTGGGGGCGTCGGAGCTCACGACCGACGTAGAGCTCATCACCGGGGCTTGACCCGTACCTGGCTGCTGGCTGGGGAGCTGCGAGGCAGTGGCCGGAACCGCGCCACGCACCTGCAGCAGCTCGACCCTCCCTGCCGGCTGTTGTCCTCCTGCCGCCATCGCCTCAAAAGGGACCCCGAAGGGAGCGCCCGCCTGACTGGCCCGCGCCAACGACGCTTCCAGGGCCGCGATGCGGGCCAATAAGGTGTCCACGTTGACCAGGGGCAAAGGGCCGGCCGGCCCGCCTGGTCCAGGCGCGGGTGCAGGTCCCTGCACCCCAGGACCCGAATATGGCCATTGGCCAGCACCGAAGCCCGGCAGGGTCGGTGGAGAAACCTGCCAAGGCAGGGAGCCGCACCACCCCCCGAGGCTGGAGGGCCCCGGGGGAGGCTGCGACCCAAGATGAGTAGGCCCAACAGGGTGGGCAGATGGAGGAGCGGTGTCCACCGCTCGCGGGCCGCGGGCCGGAACGCCTTCCGCGCCCGCACTCTGATCAGGCCAAGGGGCAATAGACCCCATTCCGCTGGCCCCGGCAGGGGCCGGCAAAGGCGGCTGTTGAGGAGGCGGCACCGCGGTCCTCCGACCTGGGTTGCGCCTCCTAACAGCGCGAGCTGCACTAGAAGCTGCCTTCTTCTTCGAAGGCATCTCCACCGAAGCAAGAAGGGAAGCCAGCAAGGCAGAACTGCTACCAAAAAGGCTTCCCGGTAGGCTAAAGCGCGACGGAGACACAGGGGAAAAGACTTCTCCGCTCCGTCGCTGAGGTAAAATGGCAGCTCGGCTGCCTCGTAGCCATCCCTTTTATAAGGGAGCTGGCCACGCCCCTAACTACCCGGATTCTCTGTCCTGTGGGGGGGGGCCCGCAAAGGGCGCGGCGGCCATTTTGGTGCCGCGCTTGCATTTTCTGCACTTCAACAAATAATAATACGATGAAGGCCAAAAGCTCATCATCTTGCAATTTCTCTAGATATCCATTAGTATAAATTACGACTGTCATTTATTTATAAATTGTCCTTTCCCCAGGTCAATATCTCACCAACATTGTTGTGATTACATGTTTGGAAGAATCCAAGATATTGAGGTTCAAACTACATTACTGAATACAAGTCACTAGAAGGAAAACATTTTAAATGTTGGAAGATGTCTGACTGCTTTCTAGATTTTGACATTGTTTGATATGAAGTTTGCAAACTAACTTGCTTTGTTTTGTGACTGAGCATCAGAAGACAAACACAAACTTTGTTTGCAAGTATGATTGCTCAGGAACAAAGGCCTATTAAACTTGGAAGTGTGCAAATTTGTATTTTTAAGACTATATTTCCCCAAATTCCCCAGGTAACATGGATCCTTGTGGAATTCCAAGAGATAGTCCAAATCACAAACACAATCAACATCACATCTCTGGAATATTCACATGCTTTCACTTTCTAATGAAAACCCCATGTGGCATATACTTGGCTGGGTTTATATGGAAAAACCAAACTAGATATGACCTTAGAGATAGACAGTTAAGTATATTTCTGATTTATATCAATTTTGAATGCATTCTGTCATAAGCGCATTTTATCATTTTCCCCCCTGAGGCAAAATACACTGTCCGTCTCTTAAAAATGCAATGTTGCACATATTTTTAGCCAAGAATGCATACCAGAATTTACAGAAATGTGCAATCTGAAGGATCCACCTATTAGCCCAAAAAGAGCAAGTAAGGTAAAGACTGCTTAAAATTATTCTCTACTGGTGCTAAATTAAAAAATATCCCTCCATTTCACTGCATTATTACATAATTGATTCACTCTACCATTTGTTCACTCTCTGGTTAACTAGGAACATTTTAAAAATCAAATCAACAGCTGGATCATGCCATTTGAGTTCACTTGCACAATTTTCTCCAACTCGCCTAGAGATGTGAAAATCACCTTGATGTGATGAGATGCATCCCTGCTCAAGATCTTTTCTCTGTATCATTTTAATGATGCACCACACAAAATAATGTTAATGTCACCATGCATACAAATGCATTAAGATTTATTTAATGCATTGTTTTATCAATATGCATATATATAAAACTAGCATATTTTGCTCAGCGGTGCCGGGCTTTTAAATATTGTGTTGGATAGTGAAGGGTTTGTTTTTTTCTTGAACAAATGGTACCGGGCTGTTTTAAATGGTGTTGAAAGGTTTTGTGAATTTGTGGCTTTGAGGCGCTGCTTCCGCCTGTGTCGGACTTGCACTCCCAGTGTGTTGTTTATTTTTATTTTTTGCGCGCCGGCTTCCTCAGTGCCGGGCTCTTTAAAATGGTTTTGGAAGGTTTTTTTATGCAAATGAGGTTAGTTTTTAATTGTGGTTTTTCAAATTTTTATTTTTACGCACGAGCTGTTATAAACTGTGATTTTTATTTTTATTTTTTTGGTTTTTAAAAAGAGGAAAGGATGATATAAGTTTTTATAATTATTGTATTTAACTAAATAATGTGTTACTATGTGTGTTTTTTTAAATAGTTGTACCTTGGATAATTATTTTTAAAATGTGTAAGAATATGTTTTTTTAATCAATGTTTCTATACTGTGTTTAAATGGTTTTTTTTGGTTTTTTTAGTGAAAACTTATTTTTTTAATTTTTTGTGATTAGTGTGAATATTTTTGAATGATTTGATAACTTATTTCAGTAATTTGGGAATTAATCTTATTATTTTGAATATTTTTTGATGTTTTTACTCTTGTGGCCTCTGGGTGGGGCTGGTGGGCTTTTAGTGTACTCTACAATTTTTCTCTACTGTCCTCTGGGTGTCGCTTCTTCTTCTGGTAAGTATTCTCTTTATTTTCTCATTTTAGTTCCAGTCGTCATGGAGTGAAGACGTCTCATGGTAAGCTCTCTGGTTTTATTTTTTTTTGGGGGGGGGGGTTGTTTTGGGTTGGGGTGTTTGTGTGTTTTTTCTTGTTTGTTTTTGGCTGTTTTTGTGTTTCCTTTTTGGCTTTTTGTTTTTTTATTTTGAGTGTTTTTGACTGTTTTGGTTTGTGTTTTTGTGTTTACTTTTTTAGGGGTGGGGGGTCTTTCTTTTCTATGGGCCAGGCTCGATGCCTGGCCCATGGAAAGGAAAGGCAGGGGCGAGGGGGGGTCTTTTTTTCATGGGCCAGGCTCGATGCCTGGCCCGTGGAAAGGAAAGGCCGAGTTGGGGGTCTTTTTTTTTCACAGGCCAAACTTGATGCCTGGCCCATGGAAAGGAAAGGCCAGGTGGGGGGGGGTTCTTTTTTTTTTTGTGGGCCAGGCTCGATGCCTGGCCCGTGGAAAGGAAAATCAGGGGCGGGGGGGTTTCCGCAGGACATGCTCGATGGCTGGCCTGTGGAAAGGAAGGGCAGCGGCAGAGGGTTTTTTTTTACTTTTATTTTTCGTGCGCCAGCTGCCTCAGCATTCTGCGCGCTCATGGCGTGCAGGATGCTGGGGCTTGTAGTTTGGCGTGCGCAATTTTAGTTAGTGCAGCAGTTTGTTTTCTGCAGCTTATTTTTGATTGGCCGCAGCACGTTTCCGAACATTCCTTTTGCCCGCTCTGATTGGCTCTGCTGCGGCACAGCGCAAGGAACATTGGGAATTGAAGTTCCCTTTTTTTGTTTGCGTTCGGGGGGCTCTTGCCCCACTGGCACAAATTTCAACCCGACAGTTACCTGCGAACCCCTATCGGACAAGTGCACGGAGGCTCGGACGGGGCTAGTGGGGCCTGGCTAAATATCCTTTGTCACATTCCAACGGTTAACACACCATTTCATAGGTATAGATAGGGAAGCATTATGGTGAATACGAGGAAACTAAATGTTGCTGCAGATTATACACAAGGGGTTCTCAACCATTTTAAAGTGGGGAGCCAGGTCTTGCTAGCTCAGACAGTTGAGGGGGCCAGACCCGTGGTTTTCCCCCACCGTAAATGCTGCTGTAAAATGCGTCCGTGGATGTCATAAACACGTTTATGACAGCCACAGCCACATTTACAGCTGTCATAAATGTGTCCACAGCCACAGCTGGAGCAAGGTCAGGGGCTGGATGTTTTGGTGCCATGGGCCGGATCCAGCCCATGGGAACCCCTGATATGCAAAAAATCAAAATTCAGTTCAATCAAAGAGCATTGTAATGCATATGATTTTACTTTGGAAACAAACACTAGATAACTCCACACTTGGAAAGAATTTCAGATAGATGCCAAAATCCTGTTACATAGCTACACCTGCATAATTCACATTAAAGCAGTTGTATCCAGAAAACAGTTCTGCAGGAGTGGCTGTGCAATCAATTGTGTAACTATTTAAGCAATCAGACCCAAGAATTGCTTGGTTGTAACTCCCAGTGAACTTGCAGAGTAGTACCTTTACTAAGGTACCTTAGTAAGTACTTTTACTAAGTGAAATGGGATTTCAGCTGAAGCACCTCAGTGCAAGCTATCTGGAGTTGTCTGCTTAGTTATCTTCAGGGCTACTCCAAAACAGAGTAGGAATGGCACCTCCTGCTCCAAGACAAGAAACATATTATCCAAAATAGGTCAAACTATTTCTCTTCAACGACAAAAATTCATTCATTTCTTTCATTCACTACATTCATATCCTGCCTTTCCAATATAAAATAGTGCTGCAAGTGGCTCACAAAACTTTTAAAGGAAACAAAGAAATTCATTTGGTAGAAATATTGTCACAAAAAATACATTTCATGGCACCTAAAGCAGATAGATGTAATTATGTCTAAAAGCAAAGCTAGTTCTCCTAATTCCGCCAAATAGCAAGCAGGATTTAATTACATATCTGATGAACATCTGAGGCAAAATGATAATAAGCACTATACGGAATATTTTTTCCAATGGCATTATGCCATTGAATGGAAATATGCCTATGAATGGAAACAATATCAATGAATTGAAGTTTATAAAATCATGCACGGTGTGGACAAAGTAGATAAGGAAAAACTGTTTTCCCTATCCCAAAACACTAGAACTAGAACTAGGGGCACTCCATGAAACTTTTGGGTGCTAGTTCTCAAACAAATAAGAGAAAGTACTTTTTCACCCAGAGGATCACTGGTCTATGGAACTCCCTGCCAGAAGAAGTGGTGACAGCTGTCAGTCTTGTCAGCTTCAAGAAAGGATTAGACAAGTTCATGGAGGACAAGGGTAACAATGGCTATAATTATGGATACCTAAGGACAACCTGTCCTCAGGGTTGGAGAGATAGGCAGGATATCTCTCAATGCCATTTCCAGGGAATCCTAAGCAGGTGAAGGCATCTGCTTGGGAATAATACCCTTAAGCAAATGGTGAGCCACTGTGTGAGACAGAATGCTTGACTGGATGGGCTGTGGCCTGTTCCAGCAAGGCTGTTCTTATGTTCTTATGAATTACGTTTTATAGATGATCAGGCGTTGATAGCAAATTCAGCTAAGGAATTACAGCAGCACCTTAAGTCTATGAACCAAGAATGCAAGCTAAATAGTAAGAAATCAATAAAGGGAGGCCTGAGGTAATGCCAATTGGAAGGAAACAGCATACTTTAAATATCACAATATTGGGAACAGGTATAAAATTAGTGGTAGAGTTCAAATACTTAGGAACAACATTTACTAAAGATGGGGAAATGGTCAAAGAGGTTAACATACGGTGCACTAAGGCAAACCAAATATTGGGAAAGTTAGCTCCCCTCTTACAATGTAAGACAATACTGACCAGCACAAAGTGTGGTTTGCCCACGTTCATAAATTGGCCAAAACCTTTCCCGATGGGTTCGCTCACTATGCACGCGGCTGAGGACCACCATGGGCTTTGATGGAAAGGAAATTGAGGTGCGGGCTAGATCAATTGGAATGAATCATAAAGCCTTGGCTGGAGGTTGCGGAGGAAGGGCAAAAGCTAAAAGTTGATGACTCCAGGGTATAACTCGCCCTTCCTCTTCTGGCCGAAGATAAGGCTGGGTTGGGCAAACACTCTGAGTCAACAGCTAAGGAAGTTAGTTTCCCGAAGACCATATGGACTCTGAGATTAAGGCGAGAAGAATGGGTTTCTGTCAACTCTGTTAATTAGTTCCTCAGCGGAGGTCCAGGATACTCAGTAACTTCCGAGTAACTTCCAAGAGCTGACAATATAACTTGGTCAGCAAAATGCCACGTATGCAAAAGCCTTCTGTAACGGGGTCACGTGCAGCTATGCACGAAAGACTCTGAGGCAGGGTAATAAATACAGACCACCCGAACTAATCGGGACTGGACTTTCACCGCACATTCGTCTCATGTGCCTTCCCTTGTGGCCAGATCCTCCGTGGGCCATTGCAACAACAAAGAAACACCTCTTACAAAGCCTATTCATTCCCACCTTATGTTACCAGTGCCAAATCCAAGCGCGGTGCCAAAATGGCCGCCGCGCTCTTTGCAGGCCCCCACCCACCCGGACTCAGCCATCTGGGTTAGTTAGGGGGCGTGGCCACCCCTCTTTAAAAGGGATGGCCACGAGGCAGCTGCGTTGCCATTTTAGAAGTGGCAGAGCGGAGAAGTTTGCTCCGCCGCTTCTCTTCCCGGCTTTTAAAACGTTTCGGAGGAATCTTCCTCCCCCGAAAAGGCGAACGCTTGGGTGGCCATGGCACCCAAGCGCAAGGCAGCGGCCTCAAGGCCACGTAATAGGGGTAGGGCTCTGCCTACCCCCTCAACCTCCCAGGGGCTGCCGCCGGGCCAGAGGGCTTGGGCGGCATGCCCGCAATCGGGTGGCAGGGCTTTGGTGCCCACTGCCACCAATGTGGCCGAGCTGGCTCCTGCCTACCCGCCCAGTCTGGGGTCTAGGGCGGGGGCGGCATGGGCCTGCTCCTTCGGGGTTTCTACCCCTGCTGCGCCTTTGCCCAGCTTGGGGCATGGCGGCCCACTTGGGCTTGGTGCGGGTTCCCGCCCCACCACTCTTCCGGCCCCTCATGGGCCGGATTACTGGGCATGGCCCTATGCGAGCCAGGGATTGCCATTTGGGCTTATCCCCCAGCAATTGCTCGGTGGGCCATCTGGCACATCCGGCCCACCTTATCCAGGTGTGTCTGAGACGGTTGATGCTCTCCTCGCATGCATGTCGGTGCTGGAGGCATTGATGGGCATTGCTCTGCCACCTGTCGATGGTGCGCTCGCAAACCCTACGGATCCGGCCCACGCGTCGGCCACAGCTGTCCAGCAGGCCACTGATAGGGTCGAGCTGCTTGAGGCCATCAGGCCAGCCCAAGCTGGCGCCTCGCAGCTCCCTGTCACGCCATTGCAACCGGCCTTCCCGCCGGGGACCGGTCCTGCTTGGCAGGGGCGCAGGGGCACACAGAGCTCGATACCCATCGTGAGCTCCAATGCCCACCGTGGGCCGGAACCCCCAGTGGGGGCAGCCCAGGGGGGTGCACCGAGTGAGTATACGGGTCAAGTTAGCACACCAGTAACACTACCCAATTCTGCTGGGGGTGTTCAGTGGCCATGGCCATGACAAGTTATTGTGGGAGGACAGTTTAATCCATACTGTCCTGCTAATTCTTGGTTACCCAATTACTCCCCAGTTATGGCAGGTGTGACCGCCCCTTTGGGTACGCCTAATGTCCCAGGTGTGCTGCAAGGCCCACTGTGCGCACCCCCAATTCAATCCATGCCGACGGCAACACTACCAACGGCCGGTTACTCCATTTCTCGACCCACCATATCCCAACTTGAAGGTATCCCCTCTAGGTTTAGTCCCTAAGAAGTCCCCGGGTGAATTTCACCTAATTCACCACCTTTCTTACCCGGCGGGCTCTTTGGTCAACGACGGTATACCTGATAACCTTTGCTCTGTCAGGTATACGTCCTTTGACCAGGCCTTACATATGGTACGCTCGTGCAGTCCCGGGGCGCTGCTGGCAAAGTGTGACTTCAAATCGGCGTTCCGATTGTTGCCAGTGCACCCAGATGACTTCGAGCTGTTAGGTTTTTGTTTTCAGGGCAATTTTTATGTTCACAAAGCCATGCCTTTCGGCTGTTCTATTTCATGTTCGGCCTTCAAACGATTTAGCACCTTCCTCCACTGAGCTTTTGTTTGTAGGTCAGGGCCCCGGTCTGTTGCCCACTACCTCGACGACTTTTTGTTTGGGGGTGGACAGTGCCTCCTCGCCACATTTCAGGTTCTTATGCGGGAACTCGGCGTCCCCCTAGCACCTGAAAAGACTGAGGGACCAGCCACCACTCTCACCTTTTTAGGTATTGAAATCGACACCGTCGCTCAGACATCCAGATTGCCCATGGAAAAGGTGACTCGGATCTCTGCTGCGATTTCGGCAATGCTTGCCAAACATAAAGTGTCACTCCGAGAGTTGCAGGTGCTGCATGGCCACCTCAACTTCACCTGTAGGGTAGTTACACCAGGCAGAGCCTTTGCCAGGCGTCTTTGTGATGCCATGGCGGGCCTTTTAAAACGTCACCACAGGGTGCGGCTGACCAGAGGTTTACGGGCAGACCTTTCGGTTTGGCTCACATTCCTACAGGACTTTAATGGCATCTCTTTCTGGAGATCAGAGCTTATGGTCAGCCCTCAGTTCCAAGTACAGTCGGATGCCTCCGGCTCCCTGGGTTATGGGATTTACTTTGAGGGACGGTGGGCCTATGGTCAATGGCCTCATGCATGGCAAGGCATGGATCGCTTACGCGATCGTACTTTCCCAGAGTTTTTTCCCATCTTGGGGGCACTAATGCTATGGGGGGATAGGTGGGCCAATTCGGTGGTTCACTTTTGGTGTGACAATGCTGCAGTGGTGCACATTGTCAATGCCCAGACATCCAAATCCCCCAGAGTCATGGCATTAGTTCGCCAATTTGTTTTGAGGTCCCTAAGCCTAAATGTGCTATTCAGGGCCAGACATGTGCCAGGCATTAATAATGATATTGCTGATGCTTTATCCCGCCTGCAGATCTCCCGGTTCCGTGCCTTGGCTCCAGACGCAGAGGAACTTCCCTCTCCACTCCCGGCCGAGATCTGGACATTTGGCAAGGAGAGGTAAACTGGGCGATCGGCATGTCTTTGGCACCTCACACGCGTAAGGCGTATCTATATGCATTCCTCCAATTTAGAACCTTTTGCAGGCAAAGGCAGTTGCCCGAAGTGTGGCCGATACCAGTAGATCAGATTTTACAGTATATGGTCCACCTCCACCATCAAGGATTAGCCCCACGCACTATCGCCACTAGGCTTTCAGTATTGGCATTTATGGCCAAGGCACGGGGCTTTCCCCACTGTGTGAATAACTTCCACATACAATACATATTGGAGGGGTGGACATGTGAGCATGGCCGACGCCGGGACATGCGTCACCCCATTTCAATAGGTGTTCTGACCCACCTTGCATGTGGTTGGCATAGATGGTGTTACGATGGCTATGAGGAGGCCCTTTTTCACGCAGCTACCACTGTAGCTTTCTTTGGAGCTCTCCATATCAGTGAGCTGGTCCCATTGTCAAAAGGGGACAGGTCTCGTAGGGCACTGGAACTCGAAGATGTCTGTCTCAACCAGGAGTGGGCTCAGTTGAGAATTCGCTCCTCAAAGGCCGATCAGCATGGAGTAGGCAGTGGTGTCAGACTGCTACATTGTACAATTGATGACATCTGTCCGATTGGTGCCCTACATGCATTTTTGGCAGTGTGTGGCACGCACCCTGGCCTGTTTTTCTGCCACCAGGATGGGTCTCCCCTTACCAAATTTCAGTTTTGGAAGGTGACCGGAATGGCACTTCACAGTGTCGGCCTCCCTGGGGCTCGTTACAGCACCCATTCCTTCAGGATAGGCACCGTTTCAACCGCGGCTGCATTTGGGTACTCTGAGGCGGATATATGTCAGATGGGCAGGTGGGGGTCCATGCGTTTTTCCTTATATGTACGTCCCCTCACTGTATGAGTACTAGTTATGTCCTTAATTTCTTCTCCTTCTTTTACAGACCCTGTGTGTCCATGCACACCGGTGGCAGTATGGCTGGTGGGCCACAGTTACGTGCACTGGGCAGCGCAGTATGCTGCAGTGACAGAGTGGGGACCCCATCTCGGGCTGCGTGCATCCGCACGTATGCAATGGTATGGTATGTGTGGCATGAGATGGCAGGAACTGTTGCCATTCCTGATGTCCATCAGGGATGCTGGACCGCCTGATGTCCTGATTCTGCACCTCAGCGGCAATGATCTCGCACAGATCACTGGCCTTTCTTTTAAAATGTCGGTGTGCAGCGACCTGGCGTTCTTACATCATTTATGGCTGTGCACACGGCTGCTATGGTCTGACATCGTGCTGAGACAATGCTATAGAGGAGGCATGGATCTCCGTGGCTTGGACCGCGCTCGGCGGTCCGTGAACAGGGCTGTTGCCCGGTTCCTTGTTGATAATGGCTTAGGGACAGCCATTCGAGAATAGGCTTGCAGGATTTCAATCTATATGCAGGAGATGGGGTTCACCTGTCGGCTAGAGGTATGTACCTCTTCCTGGAGGATGTGCAAGCAGGCCTGGCGTCCGAGCTGATGGTCTGGGGGGGGGCAGTGAGTCATCATGGACGCCTCCCCGTGTGGCGGGTAGCACTGGTAAGGTAAAGATTTATGACCCAGAGGTATCCGGCAGGTTCACAATTGACTGGCCAACACGTAGATAGGTACAGGGGAAATAGGATTGGCCGGTCAAGGGTGAACCATGATTGGGGTGATGGCAGGAGCTGCACAGCCTGCATCACCTTGATATTTGAATGGATACACGTCATAGGGTGGGGTCAGTAGATAGTATATTGACTCCGGTCAACAATTTGTTTGTGCCAACAAACAAATTGATACAAATAGATACATGTAGCCAATTTCCATTGGCATTTTGGGTGGAACCTTACCAGTGTTACTGCGGCCTGCTTGCCTTAAAGAATTACAATTGGATGATACACCAATTGAAAGTGATAATTCGGACTAGGGCATTATTCAATAAAAGTGGCCCAATGCCTTTAATCCAATACCGGTGTCTGAGTCTTTATTTGGGTGGGTGCGCCTGCAATGCAAGCGCGGTGTCAAAATGGCCGCTACACTCTTTGCAGGCCCCCACCCACCCGGAACCAGCCATCCGGGTTAGTTAGGGGGCATGGCCACCCCTCTTTAAAAGGGGTGGCCACGAGGCAGCTGCGCTGCCATTTTAGAAGCGACGGAGCGGAGAAGTTTTTTCCTCCACCCCCTCCCTAGTGGACAGTGTGATTTTCTGGTCGCTTCAGGGCCGGGTGGGAATTTTTGCTTGGACCTACATTGGCCCCCTTGGTTCTTGGCTTTTTCGCCCATCCCACACTGTCGCTAGTGTTTGAGATATGGGGTAATTTGACTTTGGTCACTTTTGGCGGGTAGCACTGGTAAGGTAAAGATTTATGACCCAGAGGTATCCGGCAGGTTCGCAATTGACTGGCCAACACGTAGATAGGTACAGGGGAAATACGATTGGCCGGTCAAGGGCGAACCATGATTGGGGTGATGGCAGGAGCTTCACAGCCTGCATCACCTTGATATTTGAACGGATACACGTCATAGGGTGGGGTCAGTAGATAGTATATTGACTCCGGTCAACAATTTGTTTGTGCCAACAAACAAATTGATACAAATAGATACATGTAGCCAATTTCCATTGGCATTTTGGGTGGAACCTTACCAGTGTTACTGCGGCCTGCTTGCCTTAAAGAATTACAATTGGATGATACACCAATTGAAAGTGATAATTCGGACTAGGGCATTATTCAATAAAAGTGGCCCGATGCCTTTAATCCAATACCGGAGTCTGAGTCTTTATTTGGGTGGGTGAGCCTGCAATGTGGACACTTACAACAAAACATAAACAAAAGTTGGTCACCACAGAAATGAGATGTCTGAGGAAGGCTGCTGGAGTGACTAGAAGGGATAAAGTCAGGAATGAGATTGTAAGGGCGGAATGGAATAGAACCAATCTTAAACTACATACAGAGACAACAAATAAAATGGTTTGCCCATTTATAGAGAATGTATTGGAAGTCCATAACATACAAGGCATATGTGGAAAGAGAAGAAGGACGAAAACCACAAGGCAGACCAAGATGAAGATAATATAAAAGAAATATTACAAGAACACCACATAACACCAGTTGAGGCCACTAGAAGTGCCAGAGCAAGAACCTTGTATCTCCCTCGACACTCAAAGTGGTAAAAAGGAAAGTAAAGAAGAAGAAAGCATTATGCCTTGTATATGGGATTATCTAAAAGCATGTTCTCATGTTCTGCTAGCTCAAACAATTTTGAATACTCAGGACTGGCACCGCATTGCCACAGGCTCAGAGTCTAGTACAAAATCAGAAATATTTTGAGCAAGGTTTTAAATCTGGAGAATTATTGGCATATTATGTTAAATGAGCCAAGGGGCAGAATCTCACTCGATTTATTCAAGTGAAACATAGGATTAAGGTTGAAGGGGGAAAGCAATTGTAAATTAATTAGTGAAATATGACATAGAGTTTCATATCTGAAGTGACTGAATAAGAAAAATGATGAACACATTTCCAACTCAGGAAGGGGCTACTGATGCTATGAAAAGGCTCTTAGATAATAGCAACATAGGTCTGGGTGAATGATGAACACCCTTTTGTCATTGAGATAAAAATGAAATAGCCAACACATTAATGCAAAGAGATTATTAATCAGCAAATTCTACCCAAACCATTTTATGTAAATGGGGAAAACCCTATCGGTGTAACTTTGTGTGGTATAACCCAGACTGAGTGCCAGAAGCATTTAATTGGAAGTAATTGTTTCTCTTTTTAGGTTTCCTTTTGCACTAGGGAAGCCTTTGGTAGCCTCAGGATGGAAAAAGGGAACCTTTAGTAAAGAAAAGATTGCCACCAGTAGTCTGAACCCCAGTGGCAGAGATCCAGGAGTGATTTTATACCACTAAAAATTTCTTCAACATCCTGAGGCTCCTAATGGCTTCTCCAGTGTAAAAGGAAGCCCTAGGAAGCCTCAGAACTGAAACGGAGGGGGATATGAAGTTTTTAATTTAGCTAAATTAAATGTTTCCAGTACTGATTCAGATAACACAAGAGCAAAGCTATCCAACATTAGTTTGATTTCTTACCAAGAGATAGATGTGTTCCTGTTTACATCTTGCTTACCATGTTACTGAACAAGGTTTTTAAGATCATAAGTGCCACAAGCTAGTCCAGGGGTTCATAACCTATGGCTTGATCCAGACCACAGTGCCAAATAGTTTTACACCCGACCACACCCCAGCTGCCCCACCCCCACTGGAATCAGCCACAGACTCATATACAGCCATTGTAAACGCATTTATGACAGCCATAAATGAGTCTGCGGCCATTGTAAATGCATTTACTACAGCCATAAATGAGTCTGTGGCCATTGTGGACACATTTACGACAGCCGTGGATGCATTTTATGGCAGCATTTACGATGGGGGGAAACCACCAGTCTGGCCCACTCAGTTGTCAGAGGGGGCATGGCCCGGCCCACAGCAGAAAAATGTTGAGAACCCCTAGGCTAGTGAATTGACTTATACAGAACTAAATCAAGATTCCTGAAAGATAACAAGAACATGTAATTTAACAAACAAGTATTTGTTTAGAAATATCTTGGCTGCAGTTATATAAAAATTTTTATTAAAAAAAGCACAATGCATTTGAAGTATTAGAAATAGCCTAAGGCAAAACAGGGACTGCAGTGGCTTAGTGGTTAAAATGCTGAACTTGATGACTGGAAGGTTGGCAGATCAGCAATTTGTGACCCAGGCGCTGCACGACAGAGTGAGCTCCCTTCTCTGTGCCAGCTCCTGCCCAACTAGCAGTTCGAAAGCAAGAAATATCAAGTAGATAAATACAGTAGGTACCACTGTGGTGGGAAGGTAAACAGCATTCTGTGAACTCTGGTATCTAGTCATGCCTGCCACATGTCCATGGAAACGTCTGCCGATACAGACAGTGCTGGCTCTTTGGCTATAAATGGAGATGAACACCAAACCCTAGAGTCAGATAGGATTGGCTTTCTAGCAAGGGCAATCCTTACCTTTGCCTAAGGAAAGGCAAAACTATAAATGTTTACTGATCTACTGACATTAACATAAAACAATTCACAATTATTGCAAGACCAGAGCCTCCACTGGTTTAAAATTTCAAGTATCTGGAGCCTATTAGCAACTACAAAATTTAGGAAATAACACCAAGCACACAGCATTTAAACATACTTTAAATGATCTGTTTTGCATTAATGGGAACTTGTTAACCAACTACCATAGGTGTCAAGTATCCCATATTGCCCAGGGAAACCCTGTAATTTAGCCCCTCTTCCTGCCGTCATGTTTTTTTATAATCTCCCATATTTTAAAAAAAAAACAGGGCGCATGTAAATCTCCCATATATTATTGTATTATATCTTTATTCATGAGGTATGTGCCTCATGCCAGAGAAGAGAAGTGTTGGGCTCCCCCTGGTGGAGGATGTACTGCCCCCTAGGCACTCGCCTTAGCACTACTGTTTCCCCTCACAGGGAAGAAAGCAGCCAGCAAGCCAGGCTTAATGTAATAATTCTATTTTAAATTTTCCCCTATTCTCTGCTGACTGCATTTCATATTATGGTGATCTTTCATGGAACTGTTTTTTACACTTTAATCACTTAATTGTCTACTGTCTTAGCCTTGTGTGCCTCAATTTCATTTTTAAAAACTCTGTGTTTAAGAGAAAACCATGGAAGTATCCTGTTTATGTTGTATACAAATATACTTGAAGTCCTCTCTCTCCTGGGAAAAAGGGTAGTAAAGGGAAGACAATGAGCCAATGGGCTTCAAGTATATTTGCATACAACATAGATAAATAGATAGATAGATAGATAGATAGATAGATAAATCTTTATTGTCATTGTCCTGCACAGAACGAGATTGGGGGGGGGATACTTATCAACCCAACAAAACCTAAACAAAATACAACTATACAAAATTATCAACATACTCCCACCCCACATATACACATTTAACCCCTAAAAAGCTCTAAAACTCTAAAAACTCTAAAACTCTAAAAACTATATACAGAAGCTCCCTTATAGACTGCATTGCACTGCATTCAAAGCCAGAACCACTTTTGGGTAGAAACTATTATCTCTTTTGTCCTTTTTACATTGAGGAATAAACAGGATACTTCCATGGTTTTCTCTTAAACACAGAGTTTTTAAAAATGAAATTGAGGCACACAAGGCTAAGACAGTAGACAATTAAGTGATTAAAGTGTAAAAAACAGTGCCATGAAAGATCACCATAATATGAAATGCAATCAGCAGATAATAGGGGAAATTTAAAATAGAATTATTACAGTAAGCCTGGCTTGCTAGCTGCCTTCTTCCCAGTCAGGGGAAGCAGTCATGCCAAGGGGAGTGTCTAGGGGGGGTTCATCCTCCAACAGGCAGAGCCAGGGTTCATCCTCCCTGGCTCTGGTGGCTCCTCCTCTTCTAGGCTCTTGGATGTGCCTGGATTTTGGGAGGAGGGGACATGGCCGGGGGGGGTGGCCTGGGGGAGAGGGGCATGGCCCAAAATTTTCCTTATTTTCATGTCCAAAACTTGACAGGTATGCCAACTACTGCACTTGAGAAGAATACTATCAGAAATGCAGCTACCACATTACATGAGGTGCACCTAAACTACGATACTTTACCTTTTTTCAGACTATAACCAGCAGAAGGCCTTTTCGATGCTACAAGGTGAATTCAGGTCTTAACCTCATATGGTGGAGATCAGGAACAGAGTTAGAATAAGGCCAAACCATCTACTATTGCTTTCTACACTGTGCCAGTGAGCCATTTGAGCATTCAGTCTTACATGTGCTACATTTCCCAGTCTAAATGTTTTGAAGTTACTGGAGATGCTACCACTCATGCCCTTTGTCTTCCATGAACATACATTATACTCTCTGGAAAAGGACCATGACCCTTCTGTACACTGTTGACAATGACATTGTATGTAAAATTGCAGTTTGGCATAGAGTACCATATATACTCGAGTATAAGTCGGGTTTTTTAGCCCTCAAAATGAGGTCCAAAAATGGGACTCAACTCATACTTGGGTCAACGTAAACACTCAAAAACATACCCACACAAATATCTAAATTAATTTATTTTGCTGTATTTTCATGTATTTTAATTATTGAAACTCACTAGCAGCTGTTGCATTTTCCACCCCAACTTATACTTGGGTCAGTCTATTTTCCTAGTTGTAGATGTCCAAATTAGGTACCTTGACCTATATTTGGGACAACTTATAGTCAAGTATATATGGTAACCATTAATGTAGAAAGAAACAAGTGAAGTTGTATATCGTTAGAAATATTTTAAAGAATATAGAAAAATCAGTAGAATTGTATGAAAGAAGTACAATGTTGCTCATAGACATTGCCAGTAATAAAGTTATTTGTAAATAATCCTTCTAATCTTTTTTAATCTTGTTTTTAGGGGGTGGGTAGTTTTAACTGTTTTTAACATGTGTTTTTTAATTTTTATTGTGAACCGCCCTGAGTTGGCTTTGGCCGAGTGAGCGGTATATAAATGTGACAATTAAATTAAATTAAATCACATGGTTTCGGGCTCTGCTAGACTAGCCTTCCACTTAAAACCATTAAATTGAAATAGCCTCAGAAGATGAACTTGCTCTCCCATTACACGCATCTCAAAGTTTTCCTTCGTGTACAAAATCCATCTTCCTCGCTGCTTTCAAATACCATAAAGAAGAAAGAACTTTACACAAAAGAAAAGGAAACAAAAGAATCTGCTTTCCTTTTCTTTGGAAATAAAGGACTGTCAGTTCTTGGAGCAGCTGACAATTTTTAAAAACCAGAGTTTCATAACTCCAGGCATTCATAGACAATACTGGAGTAGTTAGCCTCTACAAGATTAAAACAGCAGAAGCCCATGGGAGCCTAAACACCTTTCCTAAAACTACACCACTATCCTGAAGCTATAAAAGAAAACACAAAAAAATTGTAGAGTGACAAACCAGAACCAGAGCACAGGAACTGAGTCCAGAAATCTGCTTTGTGCCCAGCTCTTTTTGACAGTTTCTTCACTTTTATTCTTAACCTGTCTGCTAGTTGTCCATAGATATCTGTAAATGATTAAAAGGCATTGTTCCCATCTCACACTTTATGACAGATTTCTACTTACTATAGCTTACTCAACAGAAACACAGATTATTATCAATTTAACTTCTTTCCCAACTACCCTCTTTGTTCCTTTGGCTTTTGTTGTTGTTCAGTAGCACAGTTGATTCCAACCCCCTGCGACCTCATGGACCATTGCATGCCAGGCACCCTTATCCTCCACCTTCCTCCTCAACCCGCCCAACTCTGTGCCAATTGCATCAACAATACCATCTAGCCATCTCTTTTTCTGCCACCCCCTCCTCCTTTTGCCCTCTACCTTTCCCAGCATCAAGGCTTTCTCAAGTGAATCCTCTCTTCTCATTTGATGTCCAAAGTACTTTAGCTTCATCTTCACTATTTGACCTTCCAAGGAGCAATTAGGGTTGATTTCTTCTAAGATCGACATTTGTTCTCCTCGCTGTCCAGGGGACTCTCAAGCCTCTCCTCCAACACCACATTTCAAAGGTGTCTATTCTTCTGTGCTCCACTTTCCTTATGGTCCAGCTCTCACAACCATACATTACCTCCGGGAATAACATTGCTTTCACTATCTGGACATTTGTTTGCAAGATGATGTCCCTACTTTTCACTATGTTCCCCAGGCTGTCTTCCAAGAATCAGTAAACTTTTTATTTCATGGCTGCAATCACCATCTGCAGTGATTTTGGATCCTAAGAAGGTAAAATCTGTCACTGCTTCTACTTTTTCACCTTCTATTTTCCAGGAGGTGATAGGGCCTGTTGCCATTACAGTAAAACCCTGACAAACAAATGCCTTGAGTTACATAAAATTCGACTTACAAAATGATTTTATGCTAATACCATGTCCCAATTTACACAATTTTCTATGGGTTTGCTTCGAGTTACATAAAGATTCTTTTTCCTATGGGTTTTCTTCAAGTTACATAAAAATTCATTTCCCTATGGGTTTGCTTCAAGTTACATAAAATTTTCATTTCCCCTATGGGTTTGCTTCGAGTTAAGTGAAAAAATATTTTTTCCTACAGGTTTGTTTCGAGTTATAAAAAAAATCAATTTTAGCGAAAGCCTACAGAACGGACTTTTTTTTCGTAAGTAGGGTTTTTACTGTATCTTGGTTTTCTTGATGTTGAGTCTCAAGCCAGCTTTGCACTCTCTTCTTTCAACCTAAACAGGAGTTTCTTTAGGTCTTCCTCACTTTCTGCCTTTAGGGTAGTATCATCTGCATATCTCAAATTGTTGATGTTTCTCCCAGCAATTTCAATCCTTTGGCTTAGCCCAAACTTTACCATTTACTTATTAAAGCAAAATCCAATGGTATAGTCCCATTTCATCTCAGTGTTTCCCAGGATCCTCTGTACACACTGAATCTCTCTGCTAGGAAACCCTTTGGAGCACTTTTTTGTGTTTTTGTTTGTACAGTTTGCCTCAGTTTCAGTTATCCATGGGTCCCATAGTGAAAATCTCTGAAATGTTTCTTTCCAAGGTGTATTACCAGAGCTGACCACTAGAGCCCACTATCTACAATGCAGAAGGATTATTTCCTGGAGAATTGTTTCCTGAATAGACCTGAAAGACCAAGGGAGCATTTACAGCACACACACCCCTACTTGTATGACTCAAGAATATCGACTATAATATGGGATTTGTTACTTTCCATGATTTCAAATATCTACAGAATATCTTAGAACATATCCCTCATGGGTAGGAGGAGCAACCTGTAATTTGTTTAGCATCATGCAGGTCTACGACAGGAAGGAAAGAAAAAGATTTCAGCACATTTTTAACTGATTTTTTTTCAATTTCATTTATGCTTTAATATTAATCAGCAGCCAGTTTTTTGTTGTTGTTCAGTCGCACAGTCGATTCTGACCCTTTGCGACCCTATAGACCATGGTCCTCCAGGCACCTCTGTCCTCCACTATCCTCCTCAGTCCACCCAACTCTGTGCCCACTGCACCCACGATGCCATCTAGCCATCTCATCTTTAGTCGCCCCCTTATTTTTTTGCCCGCCACCTTTCCCAGCATCAAGCACTTCTCAAGTGAATCCTCTCTTCTCATTTGATGTCCAAAGTACTTTAGCTTCATCTTCACTATTTGACGTTCTAAGGAGCAGTCAGGGTTGATTTCTTCTAAGATTTACCTATTTTTTGTCCTTGCTGTCCAGGGGACTCTCAAAACTCTCCTCCGACACCACATCTCAAAGGTATCTATTTTTCTGCGTTCAGCTTTCCTAATGGTCCAGGTCGCACACCCATACATTACCACTGGGAAAACCATTGCTTTGACTATGCGGATTTTTGTTTTCAAGGTGATGTCTCTACTTTTCACCATGTTCCCCAGGTTTCTTACAGCTTGTCTCCCCAGAATCAGTTGTCTTTTTATTTCATGGCTGCAGTCACCATCTGCAGTGATCTTAGATCCTAAGAAAGTAAAATCTGTCACTGCTTCTACTTCTTCCCCATCTATTTCCCAGGAACTGATTGGGCCTGTTGGCATTATCTTGGTTTTCTTGATATTGAGTCTCAAGCCAGCTTTTGCACTCTCCTCCTTCAAACCAATCAAGAGATTCTTTAGGTTTTCCTCACTTGTGGACCTGGTTACAGCAGAACAGTAGACCTTTTATTTCTGAACAAGCCTTGGCAATCCTACACTGCTTTCTGATTCAAGAGACCATAGATAAAATAACATCCAAACATGTATTAGAATAAGAATCAGATATAATTATTTCCTTCTTGGATCTTGAATTGTGCCACAAACATTGAACCATGACTATTGCTTTATAAGATACAATTGTCAAAGTCACAATTTGATTACACTCTAAACCAGTGTTCCCCAACCTTTGGGTTTTGGACTTCAATTCCCAGAAGCCTGAGTCATTTCCCCAAAGCACTGATCAGCCAATGTACTGACTTAGGCTTCTGGGTATTGAAGTCCAAAACCCAAAGGAATACTGCTCTAAACCACCAATCCTTGTTGGAAAGACAGTTCTACAGCCAGCCTTATCAGGCATATAGAGATGCAGATGCTGCCATCAGTTGATCCTACCACCATGCACATGGCCTATGGTACTTTGATACCAAGAATCAGGGCCGGATTTAAACATAAGCTACCTAGGCTGCAGCCTATGCACCTGGACCACAAAGGGGTTCCACGTGCTTCTACGTCAATTTTTAAAATCAGGTTTTTTGTTTTAGTAAATAAATAGTATAAAAGTTTGGTGATCATAATCATCATTTATCATTTGCATTTGCATTTGCATTTGGTTTAACTTAATGTGGTGTTTGGGTGTTTGACCAGCCCAACAAGAATAGCTGACTGTCTGCCAGTCGGAAGTTTTGCGAAGGTGACAGAAAGCACGGAGCAACTGTTTCATATTAAGACGTTTTCAATACAGCAAGGTAAAGTTGTAGTAAGTTGGTTTTTTTATATTTTTCGATTTTTCCATTTAATCTACTATTATGGACCACCACAAAAATACAAAATAATCGACATAAAAAGAAAGAGGCATGTTCAAAATTGAAGTTGATCAAAAACAGGCTTCGAACCTCCATGTTAGAAGACAGGCTCAACGCTTTAGCTTTACTCAGCATTGAAAGTGACATTTTAAAACAACAAAATTATGAAGATATTATAAGTAGCTTCATTAGTAAGAAGTATAGGCATAAACTAATTAGCCATTAAGATTATGTGAGTGTGACACTTTGGTTATAGTTAGATTATGTATGTTGTATAGGTTAAGTAAATTTTGCTTGTTCATTACATTCCTTTTTGTTATCTTGCATTTTGCATTTTTAACATGTTTACTTAAAATTACGATATGTTATTTTTAAAACCGTAATACTCATATTTGCATATTTAGAAACATAGACTTGAATCTCAACTTTGTATTCTTTTTTAATAATACAGTTGTTTGTAGCAATGTTAATAAATCATGTTAAATACCATTCATATATATTACCTTAATGATGTTCAGTTCTTTTCATTTTTCTCATCTCATGAATTCATCTAATTCTAAATACTGTATAGGAATGTCATACGTAAATGTTCTATAATTTAATAACAAACTTTAAACATTTATTTTTCAGTTTTTAATTGGATAATTGCTGAAAATGTGGTTTTTGTAGGTTAATTTTGAAAAAAATACTTTCCCCGGTAGGGCCCGCGCCACAGGTTCAGCCTAGGAGCCCACAGATCCTAAATACGGCACTGCCAAGAATAAGCTTTTTGTGAATGTGTCCTTTTCATTAATCTGATCCTTTCTCCTGTGTTAATGGCTAATGTCATTCAAATACATAAAGTCCAACACTTTTGAGCACATAAACATTATCAGCTCAAAATAATAATGCTGACAAAGTCAATAATTACTTTGATCAGAACACATATTTGTCGAGCTCATTAAACATGGCTATAAAATCCCACGTGGTGGAATATTACATTCCAAAATTCATTCTGAAATCTGTTGATCTCAAAGGTGCCACAAGATTGGGGGGGTGGGGTGGGGGTTGCTTCATCCCCCCCCCCCCCCCCTTATACAATCTTATACTTCACAAGCCAGTTATTCATCCTGGTTCAGTGGTTTTGCAACTTGGTTCAGTAGTGTTGCAACTCCTGAAAAATCACAAACTTCATGATTTTAGAAAAGGGGGTACATTTATCCTCTCAAATGATCAGATTTTGTTTTCTAAAATAATTTGAAAGTCTCCTGTTATCATTTTCACTAATATTTTATCATAATTTAAGGAGTGGATGTGAGGAGATACAACTGGTTTTGCTAAAGAAAAGTCACTTTGATAATACCCTAAGAAAACAAACATGAAAGCATAATTAATGCTATCTGCCCAATCGTCTAACAGTATAAACAGCCCAGTAAATGGGCTCCACAGTCTGCAAAATGCAAACAGATCTAATGAAAGGAGTCTTCAGCACATTGTTTATAAAGTTTGGATTGATCTTTTCTTAATACAAACTAGCAACAAAACAAACCAGGAACATTTGAATCTTTTGCCACTGTGTCTGACTTTTTGTACACTATTTTTTATTCATTCAATACCCACGATCACAAATAAATGGTATACTCAGTCATCTGCTGCATATAAAAAGACAGGGAAATGTGCTATATTTAATTTGTTTCAGGGGTTAAAACATGGTGTGCTATATGCACCAATGCAGTTATTACTGAAACCAATCTTATTTGTGCAAATAGGCTGATGTGAGGAGATTGTGGCAAAGGGAAGATTTCAGGAACACCTTTATGTTTTGAAAAATTTCATACCACAATTTCATATAATTAAGACGTAGAGCTAGGTTTTATTTTGTTCAAATTATGACTTTTAGAGCCATGAGAAGAAAACCCACAATCTCTTTCAGAATCACTTTGTAATTTCATGTTATATTGCTTGCAAAACCACTTATTCATATGAAACTATTTCCACGAGTAAGTTAGCTGCAAGAACATCTGTATCATTACCTAAAGGCTTAAATCCTATGTTCTTTTTTATGAATGTACATTATTTACCTAGGATACCTAAATATTTGGCTCCCTTGCTGACGTTGGCAGATAGGAAACTTGCATACTTTCTAAAGCTGTGTGTATGTCAGAGAGAAAGAGTTCTTAGATATCACTGCTATTTCAGGAAAAGCCTAAGACATGTAACATCCTGTAAACTCAAAAATTACATGAATTGGCTCTTATAATTTCAAATGCAATACAAGGTAGGAACACAGAGTCATTTATGAGATGTTCATACATATATATATAAAATGCAGCCCAATTCCTGCTTATAAAAACCATATTCAAGATTTCAACATTTTCTCCATATGCACTTAAAGTGTAAAAATTGAGTAAAGATTCAGTATGGGGGGCACTTACTTTATTTCAGCTATCAATACTGCTTTCGTAATTATTAATGTTGTTTTTATTGTTTTGCTATGTTTATACATAACTAAATTTTTTGTTTCCAAAGAAGTAGCCATATTAGTCAGTTTCTCAAATTGGAGAAAGAAAAAAGAAAAGAAAAAAATCAACAAAACACTGTAATGCTTTAATGACTAACAATTTTGAAAAGCTCACATTGAAATAAAATAGTTTTTACAGCTGTAATATTTTTCTCTTTCTTTTCTTGTGACAACATATTTATATTTATATATTGTTCACAGAGGCAGGGGAACTAGAGACCAAATTTATTTATTTGTTTGTTTATTTGTTTGTTTATTCAGTTTGTAAATAAATTTGGTCTCTAGTTCCCCTGCCTCTGTGAACAATTGACATGTGACTCTGGGCGGCGTACATAAAATCCCCAACAGTTAAAGTTTAGAAACCCCTAAAATTAAAAAAAATTTAAAAAGTACACTGAGAAACTGCCTCCCACCCGCACCAATTAAAAATCTAGTTAAAAACTTTTAAAAGCATGGGTGATCCTGCTTTAAATGAGCCAGGGGCTGGTGGTGGTTGCAACCTCTATACTTCCCCACACATGCCCTGCCATCCAGGTTTTCAGCTCTTTCCTGAAGGGCAGCAGCTCCATCGGGAGACGCAGTTCAACTGGCAGGAGGTTCCATAGGGCCGGAGCGGATACCAAAAAGGTGAGCCTCTCTAGCAGTTGGTATTTTTAAAGAGCCCCTCTGGTCCTCTCTAGTGAGACAGGCAGATGTCATTGGGGTGATGCGGTCTCTTAAGTATCTTGGCCCACTACTATGTAGGGCTTTAAATGTAATTACCAGTACTGTACATTGAATTGCACCCGGAGGCACACTGGCAACCAATGCAGCTCCCGTAGCAGGGATGAGGCACAGGCATAATGCCCGCACCCCATCACTACATGGGTAGCTGCATTCTGAACCAGCTGCAGCCTCCAAATGGTAATCAAGGGCAGCCCATGTAGAGTGCATTACAATAATCAAGTCTGGAGGTGACCAGAGTGTGTGTGTGTGAAAAAGTCCCGGTCCAGGAGCGAGCGTAATTGGTGAATGACACAAAGTTGTGCAAAAGCCCTCCTGACCACGACTACCACTTGATCTTCGAGCAGTAGTCATGAGTGCAGTAGGACCCCCAAATTACACACCAGGTCTGTCTGTTGCAAAAAAGCCCCATCCATTTACAAAGATGGTAGTTCCCATGATAACGCGGGGGCCCTAACCCACAACCACTCAGTCTTGCCAGGATTCAGTTTTAGCCCATTGTCCCCCATCCAGACCCTTACAGGCTCTAGACACCTGAATAGGACTTCAACTCCATCGTTTGGATCACCACGGGCCGAGATGTGTAGCTGAGTATCATCTGCATTTTGATGGTCTCACTCAGAAGCTTCATGTAGATATTAAATAGGAGAGGTGAGAGCACCGAGTCCTGAGGCACCTCATATTGGAGGAGCCTAGAGCTGGACCTCTCGCTCTCCAACCACACCGACTGGGTCCAGCCCTTCAGAAATGAGGAAAACCAGGCCCACACTGTGCCCTGGATCCCCAATCTTTGGAGCTGTTCCAGAAGGATATCATGGTCAATGGTATCGAAGGCTGCTGAGAGGTCAAGAAGAGCAATGACAGATGGATGACCTCCATCCCGCTCTCACCAGAGATCATCCAGCAATGTGACCAATGCAGTCTCAGTACTCTGAATTGCCAACATTCACTAGATCATGGAGAAAGCAAGGGAGTACTAGAAAAATGTCTACTTCTGTTTCATTGACTAAACCAAAGCCTTTGATTGTGTGGACTACAAAAACTGTGGCAAGTCCTTAAAGAGATAGGAGTACCAGACCACCTCATCTGTTTTCTGAGAAATCTGTATGTAAGTCAAGAAGCGACAGTTAGGGCAGGATACGGAACAACTGATTGGTTTAGAATAGGAAAAGGAGTATGACAAGGCTGTATATTGTCACCCTGCTTATTTAACTTATATGCAGAGTGCATCATGCATCATGCAGGGCTAGAAGAAGCACAGCTGGGATTAAGATTGCAGGGAAAAATATCAACAACCTGAGATGTGCAGATGATACTACCCTAATGGCAGAAAGTGAAGAAGACCTAAAGAACCTTTTGATGAGGGTGAAAGAGGAGAGTGCAAAAGTTGGCCTGAAACTCAACATAAAAAAAAACCCCACAAGATCATGGCATCTGGCCGCATCACTCCCTGGAAAAATGAAGGGGAGGAAATGGAAGCAGTGACAGACTTCACCTTTTTGAGATCTAAGATCACTGCAGATGGTGACTGCAACCATGAAATAAAAAGACACTTACTTCTTGGGAGGCAAGCTATGGCAAACCTAGGCAGCATAATAAAAAGTAGAGACATCACTGTGCCAACAAAAGTCCACATAGTTAAAGCAATGGTCTTCCCAGTAATAATATATGCCTGTGAGAGCTGGACAATAAGGAAGACTGAGCACAGAAGAATAGACGTTTTTGAACTGTGGTGCTGCAGGAGACTCTTGAGAGTCTCCTGGACTGCAAAGAGATCAAATCAGTCAATCCTAAAGGAATTAAATCCAGACTCCTCCTTGGAAGGAGAGATACTGAAGTTGAAGCTCACGTACAGGTACTTTGGCCACCAAATGACAAGAGAGGAATCACTGGAGAAGGCCCTGATGCTTGGAAAGATCAAAGGAAAAAGGAGAAGGGGACAGCTGAGGGTGAGATGGCTAGATGGTATCATTGACGCGGTGGGCGTAGCTCTGGATGGAGTATGGAGGATGGCAGATGACAGAGGATCCTGGTGCATGGTGGTCCATGGTGTCGCAAAGGGTCAGACTTGATTGTGCGACTGAACAACACTGTTCACACTGTAATGTATTTCAGAAAAGTGGCATGGAAAAAGTTAAATAAATAATAAAACAGATAATGTTTCATTCATAATTATGGTTTAACCCTACTACAGGGGTTGAATAATCTTTATGAGAGCATGTGCCCAAATCAGTGATAATCTGCTAAAAAGAATTCCTCCACTCCCATGGTAATTGTGAGCAGTACAGTAAACCCCCGGTTAATGACGTTTCTTGGTTCCCAACGTTGTGTCGTTAACCGGGAAACGTTGTTAACTGGAAAATCCCGGTTAACGGCGGGAAAAAACTGGCTCCCTATGGAGAGCTGAAAAGGACACCAACAGATAATGACGTCATTAACCAAGAGGTAATGGTCACTCCTGGATAACAACATCGTTAACTGAGAGTGTCCTTTTTTTAAAAAAAGGACACGTTGTTAACCAAAAATGATGTTGTCCGAAAGCATCTTAACCGGGGGTTTACTGTATATCATAATTTAAGGATCCAGCCCCTCCCTCCCCATCCAAAGACCTGGGCCTGGAGAGGAAGAAAATGAATCAGGAAGGCCCAGCTCTACTGCTCATTCCATCTAGAGAGGCCCACAGGGGAGGTGAGTAAAGGATCCAGCCCCTCCTTCCCCATCCAAAGACCTGGGCCTGGAGAGGAAGAAAAGGCTTCAGGAAGGCCCAGCTCTACTGCTCATTCCATGCAGAGAGGCCCACAGGGGAGGTGAGTAAAGGATCCTGCCCCTCCCTCCCCATCCAAAGACCTGGGCCTGGAGAGGAAGAAAAGGAATCAGGAAGGCCCAGCTCTACTGCTCATTCCATCCAGAGTGGCCCACAGAGGAGGTGAGTAAAGGATCTTGCCCCTCCCTCCCCATCCAAAGACCTGGGCCCAGATAGAAGGACACCTCCGGAGACCCCCGACCACCCCCAGGAGATACCATCGACAACCACCATCACAGCGAGGCCCAAGCCGGCGCCTTTGACCGACTCCATGCGGCCGAAGGGAGGCAAGAGCTGCTGCGTGCAGGCAAAGGATAAGTAATCGAACTGAAATAATATAGTTGACTAAACATAGATGGCTTATGGCAACTGACATAGTGACTGTATAAGAAACTGACTTACATAGAGACCTGATATAGTGGACTTTTTCTTTCTTTCTTTCTTTCCCTTTCAATAATTAGTTCAACTTTTACTTTGATACTATGTGATAAACTGTGATATTGTGCATGATAATACTTTGTTTTAAAACTGTTTAAACTGTGATAACATGTGTGATGGGAAAAGACTGGCTTAGAGACCGGCAAGGCACGCCACAAAGTTTGCCAAGAGAACCCTATGGACCAAAACAAAAGGCAAAACAAGAGGATGCTCAGCACAGCAGATCTGAAAAGGGGGAGGGATACGAAAGGGGGAGGAGAAATACAGTGTTGCAGGGAACAATACTGCATAGGGACATGGAATGTGAGGTCTATGAATCAAGGAAAACTGGAAGTGGTAAAAATGAGATGGAAAGAATAAGCATTGACATCTTGGGCATCAGTGAGCTAAAATGGACAGGGATGGGTGAATTCAGCTCTGGAAACCATCATATCTACTACTGTGGGCAAGAAAACCTTAGAAGAAATGGAGTAGCCATAATTGTCAATAAAAGAGTGAGAAAAGCAGTAATGGAATACAATCTCAAAAATGACAGAATGATGTCAGTCAGATTTCAAGGCAAACCTTTCAATGTCACTGTGATCCAAATATACGCACCAATCACTGGTGCAGATGAAGCCACAATGGACCAGTTCTATGAGGACTTACAACACCTCATAGAACAGACACCAAGAAATGGTGTCCAAATTATATTAGGAGACTGGAATGCCAAAGTAGGAAATCAAAAAGTGGAGGGAATAACAGGCAAATTTGGTCTTGGAACACAGAATGAAGCAGGGAAAAGATTGATAGAGTTCTGCCAAGAGAACGCACTGGTCATAGCAAACACTCTCTTCCAGCAACACAAGAGGCGACTTTACACATGGACATCACCAGATGGCCAACATCGAAACCAGATTGACTACATACTCTGCAGCCAAAGATGGAGAACCTCCATACAGTCCGCAAAAACAAGACCTGGAGCAGACTGTGGCTCAGATCACAACCTACTGATCGCAAAATTCAGGCTTAGACTAAAGAAAATAGGGAAAACATGGAGACCAGAAAGATATCACCTAGACAGCATCCCTAAAGAATACACGGTGGAGGTGATGAACAGATTTAATGGCTTAGACTCGGTAGACAGAGTACCAGAAGAATTATGGACGGAGATGAGGGACATCATACAAGAAGCAGCAAAGAAAACCATACCAAAAGAAAAGAAGAGTAAGAAAGCAAAGTGGTTGTCTGATGAGGCTCTTAAAATAGCAGAGGAAAGAAGGAACGCAAAAGTCAAAGGAGAAAGGAAAAACTACAATCATTTGAACACAGAATTTCAAAGAAAAGCAAGGAGAGATAAGGAAAACTACCTAAAAGAACAGTGCAGAGAAATGGAGGAAAACAACAAAAGAGGCAGAACCAGAGATCTTTTCAAAAAAAATCGGGGAAATCAAGGGAACATTTAAAGCAAAAATGACCATGATAAGGGGCAAAGATGGAAAGGAGCTAGCTGATGCAGAAGAAATTAAGAAAAGATGGAAAGAGTACACAGAGGAACTTTACAAAAAGGACCTCAACACTCCTGATAATCACAATGATGAAGAAATTGAACTTGAGCCAGACATCCTGGAGAGCGAAGTCATAAAGGCCCTAAAGAGCACTGCAAACAACAAAGCTAGTGGAGATGATGGTATCCCAGTTGAATTTTTCAAAGCGCTAAAAGATGATGGCGTCAAATTACTGCATTCAATATGCCAGCAGATTTGGAAAACAAAACAGTGGCCACAGGATTGGAAAAGATCAGTATACGTCCCAATCCCAAAAAAGGGCAATGCCAAAGAATGTTCAAATTATCGAACAATCGCGCTCATCCCACATGCCAGCAAGGTGATGCTCAAGATAATACAGGATAGACTTCAGCAGCATGTGGAGAGAGAATTACCAGAGGTGCAGGCAGGTTTCAGAAGAGGCAGGGGGACTAGAGACCACATCGCCAACATACGCTGGATCGTGGAGAAAACAAAGGAATACCAGAAACAAGTTTACTTTTTTTTTATTGACTACACTAAGACATTTGACTGTGTGGACCACAACAAGATGTGGCAAGTAATTAAAGAGATGGGAATACCAGAGCACCTCATATGCCTCCTGAGAAATCTGTACATGAACCAAGAAGCAACAGTTAGGACAGAACATGGAATAACAGAGTGGTTTGGAATAGGAAAAGGAGTAAGACAAGGCTGCATTTTGTCACCATGCTTATTCAACCTATACACAGAGCACATAATGCGCAGTGCAGGGATGGAGGAATCACAATATGGGATTAAAATCGCTGGGAGAAACATCAATAATCTGAGATATGCAGACAATACCACCCTAATGGCAGAAAGTGAGGAAGACCTAAAGAATCTCTTGATTGGGCTGAAGGAGGAGAGTGCAAAAGCTGGCTTGAGACTCAATATCAAGAAAACCCAGATAATGGCAACAGGCCCAATCACTTCCTGGAAAATAGATGGGGAAGAAGTAGAAGCAGTGACAGATTTTACTTTCTTAGGATCAAAGATCACTGCAGATGGGGATTGTAGCCATGAAATAAAAAGGCGACTGATTCTTGGGAGACAAGCGATGAGAAACCTGGGGAACATAGTGAAAAGCAGAGACATCACATTGCAAACAAAAATTAGAATAGTCAAAGCAATGGTTTTCCCAGTAGTAATGTATGGATGTGAGAGCTGGACAATTAGGAAGGCTGAACGCAGAAGAATAGATGCCTTTGAAATGTGGTGTTGGAGGAGGGTTTTGAGAGTCCCCTGGACAGCGAGGAGAACAAATAGGTCAATCTTAGAAGAAATTAACCCTGACTGCTCATTGGAAGGTCAAATAGTAAAGATGAAGCTAAAGTACTTTGGACATCAAATGAGAAGGGAGGATTCACTTGAGAAGGCATTGATGTTGGGAAAGGTGGAGGGCAAAAAAAGAAGGGGGAGGCCAAGGATGAGATGGCTAGATGGTATTGTAGACACAATGGGCACAGAGCTGGGAGGGCTGAGGGGGATGGTGGAGGACAGAGGAACCTGGAGGAAAATGGTCCATGGGGTCGCAAAGGGTCGGAGTCGACTGTGCGACTGAACAACAAACAAAAGTATTTTTATATTTGTACTTTGCAAAAAAAAAATGGAGAAAGAGAACAAAATGCTTGAAAAAGCAAGCAAGAGAAACCTTCATTTGCTCCTTGTCTTCACACACACGTGTAATAAAGCATGATGAGAGCAATAGGTTCACCAGTCTGCCCTAGATGCATCTAAACTAAAGCTGGACAGCCTGGTTCATTGGATCCAGAGTCCAATGAGTGGGACGTTCTTTTTCTCATTGCTTTCTCTAAAGCCATTGTTTGCTTCCTTAAAGTGCTTCCTCCAGTTGTCCCAAATTGTTTCATTAATGCTTGCACTTCCCCACTATTACTATTTGCATTGCAAAAATGTACACATTAATTGGACCCACACAATTTTTTGGTTTGAAAGGCTTAAAATTCTAGTACTAATACATGTAATATATATATTCTATATGTAACACAGAACTGTAAATACAACAATTCCAACATGCTTTTGTGAACCACTTTTACAAAAAAAATAACCTTTTTTTGTTACATTTCAACTGTTTTATTATTTTTTAAACTCTTGTAAAATGGGGGTGGTGCCATACCTGTCAACCCGCGGCTCTGGAAAAAACGAGGCCTGCGCAGATCGCTTGTGCGCAGGTCGCTTTCCACGCATGCGTGGAAGGGCTCTGCTGCTTGCGAAGGGGCTGCGCAAGCGGTGGAGTGCTTCCATGCATGCGTGGAAAGTGTTTCCCCCGCTGCCAAATTACGAGGTTTTGGCAGCGCGGGGTGGGTTATGACATCAATCAGCGTCAAATTCCGTGGTAATCCCTGCCAAATTGGGATGGTTGACAGGTATGAGTGGTGCAGCAGAGACAGGAGGACTAACAATAAATAGCCCGAGGAATGAAGAAACATTTTTGTCAATTCCTCTTTTCCTGCGCAGATCCACGCCAACAAACTCATCTCTCATAGGACTGGGAAAGTATTCAGAACAGTGTGGGAAATGGTGCTGCAAGAAGGTGTAATTGCTAAAAATTGTCCCTTCCATCAGCAATAACCTGGATCTCAATTGCTTTTGGGGGGAAAAATCCAATTCAATCTATTCATACTAATGTCTCCTTCCCTCCCTTGCATTGATGCAGGAACTTCTCATGAGGGAGCAGGTCATTCCTTCCTTTGTAGTTGCAACACAGACATCATAAAGACTGGTAAAAAGCAGAACAACCTCTGAGGAGTGCTGTTCTACTTGGGAAATAAAGTGCATACTCCTCACGCGCCATGTTTGTTAACATAATCACTGGGGTATTTCTGAAGGCCTCAAACAGATCTTTTGGAAGTGCCACATGCAAATCATGGGAGGCATATGGCCCATGAGTTCTTTGCATTGCCCACACCTGACTTAAAAAGTGATATGAAGATCATAGGTACACTTAGTACATTAAATATTTTGCAATCCATAATCCTCTGATTATAAAGACCACAACAAGCTTTAGTATTTTGTAATCTATTATTATTTTTTACTACTATAGAAAGTTATTGTACACCACCCAGAGTAAGAAAAACACCCAGATGGGCAGATATTGATATAAAAATACTGGCATTTCTAGGAAGTGACTTACATAAATTATATTTTGTTGCAGTTAAATGTTCTTACCTTGACTTGGACTATAACTTTGCAGTCAATAAAGGTGTACTTCAATATAAGCCAAGTGCAGAATTACAGCATGTATTAAGTATGTAGTATTACTGCTTTCAGTGAGAAATGCAGTATTCACAATGAACACTTCACTATTCTTATGCTAATCAATTCTTAAGTGACACTACTCTCTTAAGGAAATAGAAATGAAGGTGGCATGCTGCTTCTGAATGGTGTCGTTGAAAATCCTCTCAATGTCCTTCATCAACAGCTTTAATATCTATAATTTGTATTCCTTCTCAAGGTGATACAATTTTGTGAGTGCACATATATTAATGTTTCAATGTGCAGTTTGTATGCTCATTGTTTTACTCTCATTTACTTTAAAATCTATAATGGAAATGGAATTATGAATATTGTCATACAGTAATTCTATTTCCATTCCAAGCCTGCAGCATAAAAGACTACTTATTTTTGGACAGTGATTTAGTCCATATTGCTCTTGATTGTTGTATAGAGCTCTCAACCAGTCACTAGGCTTGACATTCCAGCTCTATTAAGACATACCTGGTCTCCTCAAGTATAAAAGAAGTAAGAGCAGAGGTTATAAAGCCATTCCTTAAGACATGGGTTCCCAACCTAAGGCCCGTGGGCCAGATCCAGCCCATGGTGCCATTTCATGTGCCCCCTCCAAGGGCATTCAATAAACAAAATGACCACCCTGTTTGAAGCTGTTGGGACAAAATGGCCACCCCCCATTGTGCAGGCAGGGCAAAATGGCCATCTGGCCCTTAAAGCTGACTAAGACAATGTGACCCAGCCCCCATCTTTAAAAGGTTGGAAACCCCTGCCTTAAGAATTGTCAGGATCTGCAACAGCTGCTCTAGTTCTTGCTGTAATGAGAATCTGAATGACTTTTACCATTTAAACAGGGACATGAAAGTGCCGATGTGATTTGCGGCTGCCAAGGTGGTGATGGGGTGTGGACGTTATGCCCGCGCCTCCCCACTATTCTGGGAGCGGCACTGGTTACTAGTGTGTCTCTGGGTGCAATTTAAGGTGCTGGTTTTGACCTTTAAAGCCCTATATGGTAGTGGGCCAGGATACCTAAGAGACCGCATCGCCCTAAGGATGTCTGTCCATCCAATCAGAGCGTCCCAGAGAGGCTCTCTGATTGTATCATCCACTACAGGGGTTCACCTCTCTAGTACAAGGAGGAGGTCCTTCTCCGTCTCCGCACTGGCCCTCTAGAACCTCCTGCCAACAGAGCTACGTTGGACGGAACTTCTGGACGGAACTGCTGCCATTCAGGAAAGAACTCAAAACCTGGCTGCCAGGCCAAGTATGGGATGCAGGTGGAAGGGTTGCCTCCGTAGGGTGGTTGGTTTAGTGGAAACAACGCCCCCCCCCCTTTGTTACCTTCAGTCCCTGCACCCTTTTTCAGGGGGTGGGTAGTTTTTAATAAGTTTTAACGATGTCATTTTTATATATGATTGTAAACTGCCCTGAGTCAGCCTCAGTCGAGTGGGTGGAGAAGAAATCTAACTAACTAACTAACTAACTAACTAACTAACTAATAGATAGATAGATAAATAAATAAATAAATAAATTTGCTTAGTCTGCTAAGTTATGCTCTATTTCCATTCCATTCGAGCTGTTATTGTTTAGAATTCCTGAAAAGGAGGGCATTGTGCCAAGTTTAAACAGAGCCTCTAGCAGCTCACTTTATTGGTGGAAGAATTTACCCAGAGACACCTCACCCAGGTTCACACACTTTGACCCCAAGGGTTCACCTACCCACGAGTGGGGGAAGGGTAGCCTTGAAGAGTGGAGGAGGGACAACCATGACAGCAACCTTGAGAGTGGGGGAAGGGTAACCTTGATTGAGGATGGGTAATCCCTAGATAACAATCTAATCACAAGGACATCACTTTACCGAGGGAAAACAGATGTAAATCATCTTGTAGACCCCTATAAAAAGGGACTGCAATGGCTCAAGTGGCTAAGATGCTGGCTGGGAGGTGGAAGGTCAGCAGTTCGATTCCTGAGTACTGCAGGATGAAGTGAGCTCCCATCTTTGTCCCAGCTCATGCCAACCTAGCAGGTTGAAAGCAAGAAATTGCAAGTAGATAAATAGGGACCACTTCGGTGGGAAGATAACAGTGTTCCGTGTGCTCCGGTGTCTAGTCATGCCTGCCACATTACCACAGAAATGTCTGCAGAAGCAGACAGCACTGGCAATTCAGCTTTGAAACAGATGAGCACTGAACCTTAGAGTCGGATATGACTGGCTTTCAAGCAAGGGAAACTTTTACCTTTATAAAAAGGGCAGTCAGAGCTGAGTTAGAGAGGACCTTTGGAGTTGCTGCGGAAGCCTTTGAAGTTCAAGGGAACACATTCCTGAGAAGCTGGAGGACGGACATCTGAAGTGAGATGTGGCCTAAAGAGGCCGTCTCTTCGAATCTTATCAGCGGAAAGGAGGCAAGCCGCCAGATTTAGAAGAAAATCTGCAACCTTGATTCTTAGGCTATTTTCCAGCTATCACACTTAGACAGATTCCCCAAAACTTGGGAATTAGGATTTCTCAGCTTGCAAAGTGAGAAGTTATTCTTAGATATATCGCTTTTTTGTTTTCCAGTTAAAGTGCTAGGTAGGATATTGCACTTAGGAACAGGTTAGCAATAGAGAGAGGCTTAGAAGCTTAATAGCTTGGATTTTACCCAGGAATAGGATGTTTCATTTTGGCTTTGCTGGACCAAATGTTATTCTTAAGTTTTGCTTTGCTTTGCTTATTGGAGCATTATTTTGCCTTATGGACATTGTTTTACTTTTTATTTTAAAAAATGCATAAGATCGTCCTAGGTCTTATTTTCAAGGAAGTAACTTCCAAGTTACTTTTGAAATGCTACCACACAAACTTTCCATGGCTCATCGTTTAGAGATCGTGGATTGGGAGGGGATAGAGGCCGACCTAGGGGTAGCACACTAGCTACAGGGCTGGAGTTTTGGAGCTGTAGAAGTCAAAGTAGGCCTCATCCTAAGGGAAAGAATTTCAGCAGGTGCTGACGCTGTCTCACCAACCCTGTTCCTCCCTCTTGGTTTTTTCCGACACTTGCAGAACTCAGTCCCCAGCCTGAAAGTAGTTGCTCTAGTCCACGAGTGGCCAGGCTTAGTGCTCCAACTGTTTCTCAACTTCAATTCCCAGAAGCCCTGATCAACAGGTGTGTTGACTTGCTTCTGGGAATTGAAGTCCAAGAACAGCTAGAGCACCAAGGTTGGCCACCCCCTGCCTAGTCCTTGCTGGTTTTGAACCTCATCCTACTGCAGCTGATGAGCTCCACCTGGACATCCCAAGACACTGGGCTATATAAGAACCAGCAATTCCTCCCAGAAGCAAGCAATGAAAGTTAGTAGACTTGCAGTTGCTTGGGTCACCATTCCTGGTTTTGAAGACTTCCTGTGGACTGTTGTTGTGCCTTGCCTGGATTCTTACTCCTTCAACCTCATCCTTGCCCTGCTCCAGTCCCTGAATGTACTTTGCCTCATTGGCTCTCTTGTTCACCTGACTTCTAGGCTTGCTTGGATTATGCTTTTGTTGTCTGGACTAATCCTATATCACTGTCTATCTCAGGTTTACTTTTGACTTGGACTCTGGACTGCAATGCATTTATTATTTGGCCTGCCATCTGGTTGTCCTGGGTCTGGGTATTAATGTTTCCTGCCAGCCCCCACCTCTGGACTTTGACAAGAAGCTAGCTTAAATAGTCATTTTATCAAAGTCAGAATTACTACTCTGTATCTACTGGAATGCTTAGACTTTTTGAACCTACAAGTTACGTTGATAGAATTTCTCTTCCCAAATGAGCAGGAGAATGAGAGAAAATAAGTGGGCCTGGGACATTGCTCACATTTAATAAGTCTTTAGCATTTGTGAACTGTTCCATTGTCTTGAGCCATCAAACTGAATCTGACTCAATAGTAACCGAAATAGGTGTTTCAAGCTATAAGTGACATTTAAAGACTGGTTTACACTGCTACCTTCCAGTGAATTTTTTAAGATTGAAAAGTGATTTGAACCCAAGGCTACTGATTCTTAGACTGTCACTCTGTTCCCTACCATCACGCTGGCTTTTGATGTATGAACTGAACCAGGACATTACCAACGTAGGTAATAACTACCACAGAGTTTCTCACTTTGCTGTCTGTGTTGGGTGGAAAAGCCACTGCTGTCAGTTTTGATGCCACAAAAATATGCACAGACACGTCAGAAAACTCTGGTTGCATTAAGATGTAATACTAAAACTATTATTTAATGGGGTACAAAAAAGAGCCTCCTTGAAGATTGTGTTATTTTTGAACCACAATTGGGTATGCCCTGGAAACAACAACCTTGTGTCACCAGCTAATCTTTCTCACACTAGGTCAGGTGAAGGGAATGGCAAAATGAACCCACCAAAAGGTAACTTCATTTTGACAGTTTCATGTCTGGCCTAGACACAGAAAAAAGAGAAGCCTCAAATGAAGCATAAAGAAAATTAAACAAAAAAACAACTTTTAATCGTTTATTTTACTTTGGACTAAAGTGGCCACCATAATGTGATTGGGGCAGGCATCATATGTAAAGCAATGCAACTTCTAGACTCCCAATGCTATTCTTAATAAAACCTCATTTCAGTCCTGTAGGCAGGACTCTTGTATCTCCTGAGATTGGAATGGAGTGAGCAACAGAGCATTCTAACCTCTTGGCGGATTATAAGGCTCTTGTCTAGGCCAAAGAAGATATTATATAAATTTTGTAAATGCAATTAAATATTCACATTTTTGTCACATAAATAGACCTAAAGGTACTGCAGAAAACTGATAATAATATGGAGATAAAATTGTTAACTCTTTTTCTTATTGTGACAGTCTTGAAAATACTTTCTCTAAACAAAACTATTAATTTGCTTCCTTAATGTGCTTAATTCCTTTTGCCCCAAATTGTTTCAAGACTGCTTTCATTCCCCCACTATTGCTATTTACATTGCAGAAATGTACACATTAAATGGGCCCACACAATTTTTGCTTACAATCTCTGTTAAAAGGCTTAAAATTCTAGTACTAATATATGTAGTAATATACATATACAGCTACAAAGGAGAGAATTCCTACAAGCTTTTGTGAAACCACTCTTACAAAAATCTTCTTTTTTGTTACATTTCAACTGGGTTGGTTTTTTTTTAAAAAAATCTTGTAAAATGGGGGAGGTGCAGCAGAAACAGGAGGACTAAAAACGAGCATTTTGGTGGCTCTGTTCTTGCCCATGAAAATAAATGAACCCTTAGTTAACTGATCTGCTTGATTAAAAAAATAGCTTTGTTTGAGACCACAACACTCAAAAAAGATAGAGGAAATAATATGGTACACGACACGAGCCATTATTAAAAAATAAGGGAAAACACATAATTCTTCCTACTTTAAGAGCAAAATGACAGACTACTTATATGGCAAACCATCTTCAAAAGTTTTTTTTAAGGGTTTTAATGTTTGATGGTTTTTTGATACGTTTCTTGATTTTATTGTTATGGAATGTTTTTATATTTACACTTGTGAGCTGCTTGGAGTCGCCTTGGTGAGAGGGCGGCAATACAAATATGAACAAATAAATAAATAATAAAATCAAGCTGCCTAGATCAATTTGATTGTTTTTAATCAGAAAGGTATAAACAGCATGCAGTCAACATTGTGTTAAAAGATGCTCAGTAGATCTCACTTTGAACTCTTTCAGCCAAATGTTTCTTGTATGGTTTTCTAGGGATTCATCAGTTAGTTTGATGATTATGGAGGACGAACATTTCTGGAAACATATGTTGCTTCACCTATCGATAGTCTTTTAAAATGCACAGGTGTGGTGGGCTGCTGACTACACAATAAACTGTGAACCTTGACAAATGGATGAACTAGGGGTGTACCATAAAGTACACACAAGAATCCACCATAAGTTAACAGTTTTCTGTACTGAATAAAGAAGAGTTCTTTGACACAGGTCAATATGGAAAGAGCATTCTGAAAGCTAGGTTTTGCTCCCTGTCTGATTCATGTCGGTTTATGCTGCATCTTTACATTTTTCTTTCTCTATACTATATGTTGAAATTCCAACCCTTAAACCAGTGGTTCCTTACGTGGGACCCACTTCCCACAGGGGTATTTCAATTCCCAGAAGCCTGAGCCAGTACATTGGCTGATCAGTGCTTTGGGGAATTGAATTAGGATTCTGGGAATTGAAGTCCAAAAACCATAGGTTGGGAAACACTGCTTTAAACAAAGCATTGAAACAAGGAAGATAGGTACATGGGCAAAATGTCAGAATTGATCAGGATAATGTGAATACAGTATCTTAAAGAAACTTCTCTGTTACAGATACTATCTTTTTAATCCTTTGCCAAAATCTGCACATCATTTTCACAAGAGAAAGGGTTCATATAGAGAGAAAGAGAAATGTAGACAGCTTTTACATGCTTGCCAACCGAAAGCAGTAAGAGTTAGCGCCTGGCCTCAAGAGGAAACATCTGTCTTCAGGTTGAATACAATGTACTGGGAAAACAGTATTATACCAATGTTTGGTTTTTCTATTACTCATGCCTTTAGACATGTTTTCCTAGATCATGTTGCTGCTGAATGGCTATTATTAATAATTAATCAGGTTTCAAGGCAATTCTTTGATATCATGCTCACTAGTTCCTGTTTTAATTGTTTTCTCTAGAACTAGAACCACTAAGCCTTGATTAATCACACTTGGCATTTAGTGACACTTCTACTACTGCATTTCTGTCGTAAAAATGAATTAAACATATTATCCTGCATGTGATAATATCACACAAAAGAAAGTCAGTCATTCCAGGATGAGAGTCACAAGATGCTTGCTACATTTTATGGCTTACAAGAGCGATGTCATGGTATTATCTAGAATAGTTCACAGATTTATTAGGGACAGGTTCAGATTTTCTTTCCCCCATAGTTACATGCAATTGCAAGGAGGACATGCTTTATGACAAGGGTGCCCAAACTACGTCCTGGGGGCCAAATGCGGCTCCTGACACCTATTCATCTGGCCCACAAGGCCCTCATCACTCCTGGAAGCAGAAGTAAAACGCGCCCATATGGGCGCATTTTACTTCTGCTTCCAGGAGTGACGAAGGCTTAGCTGGTTGGATGAATTGGTGTTGGGGGCCACATCCAGCACCTGAGCTATAGTGACTGGTCCCCTAAACCACATAGACTGGCCCACAGCCTGAAAAATTTGGGCACCCCTGCTTTATGATCTCAGTAATGGTGATTAACTAAACTCCAAAGAAACAGGGAAACTGACTGTTGAGCTTCTTCAAGCCTCTTAGTTTTCAAATGCTTCACCCAATATTCCACTGACCACTGTAGTCATGTTGGATCACTCTGAAGAAGAATACAAGGAAGGAAAATGTCTTAGAAAGAAGGGAAAGTGTTGATTTAGCTCAGGAGTGCCCAAACTATGGCCTGGGGGCTGGATCCAGCCCCCGATTCCAATTCATCTGGCCCACGAAGCCCTCATTGCTCCTGGAAGCGGAAGTAAAACACACCCATATGGTTTTGTGGGCTGGATGGATTGGCATTGGGGGCCAGATCTGGCCCCCAGACCATAGTGACTAGCTCCCTGAACCATGTGCCCAAAAAGTTTGGGCATCCCTGATTTAGCTACTACAAAAATCAAAGCAAAGCTGATTTCTTTGGACATGTAAATCATTTTGCAATTCACTACACTACCCCCTTCAAGGTAATAATTCACACACTAAATATAGCAGTTGCATCAGCCTTGATCAATGTGGCCAGCAATGCAGGTTCCAGTTCCATAAACCATACCCTTATCTGTAAAGGATCCACATATAAACAGAAGATCGATATAATTGTTTTTAGTCTTCCCCACAATTTGGAAGAAAAGTGTTGACTGGGTGGGAATCATACATGCAACTAGTCCAGTCCATATTGTTATGCTGTTTATGTGCTGAACCCTAATGCAGTGTGATATTATACTACAGGAAAACAGCTGAAAAAGGGGGACAACTGCCATTGCAAAATGTGCAAATAGTATGATAAGGTGACAAGCTACAGGTGGTCCCAAAAGTTATCATACATGGGGGAAATGGGAAATTGTAGCTAAATGTTCCTTTATTTACACAATAGTCCTTGCAAAATTTTACAAAAATATATATAATATTCTCTACATGTTAGTCACGTCTTTCTACACACACAAAGTTTCTCCCGCACTCATGGTGGACACATTCCAAGATATCTGTTATGTAATTTTTCCTAGAAATTGTGAGTTTTGGGTCACCCTGTACTTAGTTAAAGGCAAACATCTCCTGTGTATGGTGACTTTGGGGTATCCTGTGCATTCTTAAAAGCAAATCATTCATCAAACTGAACAATTTTTATATACAGATCATGTTAAGTAGAGTGAAATATTGTATTGTATAATGGCTGGTTTAAAACAAATGGATTAGCACAGTTCAAGAATTGTGCAGTTATTTCTAATATATTTCCTCAGGTGGTATTTGTGCAATATGAGTCAGAATGAACATGTTCTCTCTTTTTTGGCCTCAAACAATCCATCTCAAAATTTGACAAATTAAATCACCTCTGCAATTATATAGATTTTATGTTCATCTTCCACATGAACCTTATCAGACTTCAGACTACATCCCAATTATGAACAGATAAGGAAAACATGAATTAGTTCAATCAATATTGCATCTTAGTGACTGATTTTTCTGTTGGACATCAATAGGAAAGCTATCAACATTTATTAAACCAACATTGAAATAACAGAAAATAATAACTATTAAAAGTTCTCATTCTTTTTGACATTACACATTATCAGAGGAAGAGGAGGGTTTACAGCACCATCAATATGCCAGGAAATGGACTTGAATTGTTGACCTTCAACAAAAAGTACACTACCTTATATTATGGGGTATACTGCACTGATCAAATGAAAGCTGAATACTTTCCACAGGGGCAAATGTAATTTTGGAAGGACCATGCAACAGTCAAAGTTTTGTACAGAAAATTCCAGTGGATCATATGTTCTAGTATTTGGTGCAACCTGAGAGAGGAAGAGTCAAGCTGAGTTGGAACAGAGACTTGAAAACTGAGATAGCTAGGGTACAAAAGTTGTTGTCGACTGCAACTCATATCCGAGAATGCATTTTTCCCCTTAAGCAGGAAAAATGTCACTGACGTGAATTTGTTTAAGGTGGATCCCATCTTGCCATGAAGTGACCCACACACTATGATCTCGGAACCATCACCCACAGCACACATTAAGCGCTACATGCAGGATTTAACACCGGGACTGCAATGGACCTCCACAGCCTTGAGGATATGGACAAGGTGTGCCTTCACAGGCAGTCCATCTGGCATGGCCTCTTCCGCCTCCATGACCGTTGGGAATCAGAGTTCCTCCTCCGCTCATTTTGCAGTTGGGCCCAATATGATGGTTTCCAGTGGCATTTCCTCCACTGAGGGGGCCATCACTCCTTCTTAGGGGCTCATTCACCCGTAGCCATTGGCCCCTTTAGGGAGTCAGGTTAGTTAGCTGCCGCCTGACACTCACCATTAAGTCACTGGCTGTATGGTCTACTCCATAACCATAGCAGGATGTCTGGCCAGAAAGGGATACAAAAGTAAGGATTACAAAAAAAGCAAAAAAGGGAATGTTTAACAGAAAATTTATAAAAGAAAGCAAAGCAAAAGAAAACTGCCAGTCTAACAGATTTATTTCAATCTGTGCATCAGAGTGCAAAACCCAGTACAATCCTCACTTAAGAGGTGAAAAAACAACTTGACAGAACAAGAAAAGAATTTAGGAACAACATAACATAAGACAGTCCAAAAAGAGAAAATGACAGAACCCCTTTGATAGTGACTTATAGTACTCAGCTCTGATCTCTCATATAGAGCATATCACTCCAATCTTAAAACCCTTCTGGAAAACAATAATCCCCACTTCTGAACTCTAGGTGGCAGATCTGTACTCACAGACAGCTCCCCACAAATCGTAAGGAAGCATTGAAACACAACATGGCATATAACATTGATATGCAGACAAGAAAATGACCCTGCTAGAAGCCTAGAGGCCCACTGTGTCCCCACACCTATTCTGTCAGCACCATTATAGTCTCCAACAATGTGTCATCAATGGATCATTCATTCATTCATTCATTCATTCATTCATTCATTCATTTATTTGTCTGCAAGTGTGATTTATTTTTTTATTTTGAATTTTGCCAGCAGTGCCCTTCTATATTTAACATAGGGCAGAATGAACAATTTCTATGCAAGATAATTAATGGAAACAAAGCGGACATAATAAATGGCAACACATAAAAGCATGTTTAATTTCACGCTCCCCAAACTGATTACAGATCTGAAAAGGAGTGTTTATAAAAGCAGATTGGAAAAGGATAAAGCTGAAACAATTTTCATTCACAAATTTTAGAGTGTATTTAAAGGCTTAACTAAAGATATACAGTCCAACAAGGTTGTATTTTGTCCCCGACACTGTTTAATATATATTCAAAGAGGGTTGTTGTTTGTGTTGTTGTTTTTTGTAGGAGCACTAAACATTGGAATTAGAATCAAAGATGAGATGGCTATATGGTATTGTAGATGCAATGGGCACAGAGCTGGGTGGGTTGAGAAGGATGGTGGAGGACAGAGGTGCCTAGAGGACAATGGTCCATGGGGTCACAAAGGGTCAAAATCGACTGTACAACTGAACAACAACAAACCTGAATATCATCTGAGATATCACAGTGTTGCTGGCTACAAATCTTGCAGATATTCAGTTGATGCTGGATCAAGTTAGAGCTTCAAGTGCAGAATAAGATTTGGATCTCAACACCAAGAAGACAAAATGTCTTGTGATAAGCTGAGCACCAACTCATGGCAAGCAGGAACACAAGAAATTGAAAAGTGAATAAAATTGTCTATTTGGGGAGTATGTTAAATGAAAAGTGGGATAACAAAGTAGAGATTATAATGTGAATAGAAAAAACAAGATCCATCTTCACAAAAATGCAATGTTTGTTATTCAGTAGAGATCTAACTCTTGCTATGAATATCTGAATACTGAGATGTTATGTATTCCCAGTGTTGCTATATGGAATCAAAGCTTGGACACTGAATAAAGCATCTGAAAAGAAAATCGACGCTTTTGAAATGTGGATCTACAGATGGCTGCTAAGAATGATATGGGTTGACAATGTGACTAATGCAGGTGTTGCGCTGGATGGATAAAGAACAAGAACTGTTTAAGGCCATTAAACAAAGAAAGCTCCAATATGTTTGGCATCTCATGGGGGATGACATAAAGAATAGATTAAATACTCCAAGGAAGACTATGAACATAATGATAGCCAATATTCAAAACGGATACGGCACTTGAAGAAGAAAAAGAAAGATCACAGACTCTTAATATAAGATTGTTTTCTTTACAATCTATAAAGAAAACAACAATCTTGCATGACTGAATTTCTAATATTGGTTATCAGTAGGCAGGGTTATTTAGGACCTAAAGGAATTCTCCTTCCCAACTAATCTGAGGTAAGTCACAACTCCTCTTCTAGTTTCTTCTGTTTAACTTCATTTCCTTATTACACACTCTGCTTACACTTGCTGCCTGCACCTGCACATCAATAGTATGTAGCCACAGCATACAAAGTCTTTCCACATGATTATACTTTGTTTTTCACTCTTTTTATTCTTCTGTTTACATCTGCTGAAACTGGTGCTAATTACTCTGAAAGGGGACAGGGTAGTACTGAGTATTTGTGTTAGTCTTCTTATGCTTTTTTTTCTGTGCAAGTGTTGTTTAGTGCCTTACACTCTGCTAACTAAAAAGGAATGACTAAATTCCAATATATACCAAACACAATCTTGTGCATAGACAAAGATACAGTAGAATCCCGTATAACAATCACCCCATACAGCGATGAAATCGCATAGCAATGAGGCTTGGAGGGGGGAAAGCCATTCCGTATAATGATCGTTCCTATGGGGAAATCCATACAATTTTCCAATAAGAAAAACTGCTTAGCGCAAAGCATTGTTGTACGTTTTTTTTCCCATAGGGAAAATCCTTGTCCGGATTTTCCCCTAGGGAAGATCATACAACGACAAAAACCACAAAGCGATCAGCTCCATGGAATGAATTAAAATCACTATATGGGGTTCTACGGTATTCATCTTGGCCTCTGAATCAGAAACTGAGCCAGGAAAAAATACAAAACAGTATCCTCATCCAACTTTTTTCCATGTTAACGACAGCTTACACTTACCTGATAGCTAGTTAACTATTCTAGCTTTGCCAGAGTTTTGTTTACGTGTAATATAAACCTGTGATTCAGAGGAAATAGACTGTAATACGCAAACATTATTAGACTTTAAAGTGCCACAATTCTGTTAACATGCTGAAACACACTAACTCAGCTGCATGCTTTGATATGGGGAACCGCGTCACCCAAAGGCATTCTGCCCGTCCGAAGAGGGCTGACCAGAGAGGCTCTATGGTAGTCCCCTTGACAAAAGAGGCACACCTGTCGGGGACCAGGAGAAGAGCCTTCTCTGTGTCTGCCCTGGCCTTATGGAACCTCTTACCCCCAGAATCACACCTCCAGACAGAGCTGCTCCCCTTTAGAAACGCACTTAAGACTTGGTTGTGCCAGAAGGTCTGGGACCCAACTTGTGGAACTGCCAAGGCCAGATGGTTAGTGTAGCCACCTAAGTTTGCCTTCTGTGTTACGCCTGCCTCCTGTGACATGTCAGTTTTTAAGAAATATGTCTACTTTTATTATTTTTATTTTTCTCTTAAGGGGTTAGGGAGGGTCTTTTAGCTGTTTTTAGGGGTTTTTAATATTTTGTATTGTGTTAAGATTGCTCTCCTAGTTATAGGGAGCATACTTATTGATTTTGTCTGCCGCTCTAGGTGGCATTCGCGCCAGAAGGGCGGGATAAAAACATCTTAAATAAATAAATAAATAAATATGTGAGAAACGCAGAGCCGTAGCCGGGGGGCAGGAAGGGCGAAAATCCTCCTGAGCTAACTGCCTGCCCCCCACCCCCACCCCATGGTGCCAATGTTATATATGTGAGTGTGGCATTGTTGTCCCTCCTGAAATTTTTTTTGTCCCTCCTGAAAAAAAAAATTCCCCCCCCCAAAAAAAATAGAATCCTGGCTACGGCTCTGGAGAAAAGACACAGTTGGTTTTACTACTGCGTAGTTTTTAAAATACATATCATTATCCAAGAAAATAAAAAAGACTATGGCCAGTCCCAAAGGCCCTGAAGCAAAACAATCTATTTGTAGCTCACAGAGAACTCATTTTTCATCTTACACAGCCTCTTGAAAAATGTAACAGCTCCTCCTTTCTTTCCCATGTTCAAATTCACTTGATAGAAGTCATGCTGGTTTGCTTTTTTCACAATCCATATCTATAGGTTTATTCTTCTACAGTTAGTACTAATGTATATCTAATAAGTATTCTCTTCAAGAATCATAATCATTAAGCCTATTTCAACTGAATAGGAACGGTTGCCCTAAGTGTTTGTGCACTGGAGAGATGAGTTATCTATACTCCACTGAATATGAAAACAGCATTCAGTAATTGAAATATGAAGTACAGTATGAAAGAAATGTTACCTGTTTCCCCAAATATTATCATGGCCTTATCGAGGAGACCTCCTCCACTTTAATATGGAAAAGCTGAACAGAGGAAAATGAATAGGATGGATGGATGGCAGAGCAGGCTGGGATTTTAGACTGCTTCAAAAAGCATATTCCTACATACTTTTCTAATAAAACGTGAATATTCTCACACATATATCATCAGATCCATAGTGATACTGCAACTACATAAAAAGCTAGCACACATAGGTTATTAATGTGTAAATATATTTAAAGTTCAGTTCTGAAAATGCATAAATAGTCTGACTTCTAGCATCAGATTTACCTAGCCACATTTGTAATAGAAATGTCACATTGAGGCAAGTAGTGTTGTGCCAATTTTTTCTAAATGCTTCCATTCTTTATTATTTCAGCCCCGTATGAAGAACAAAACACTCCCTGTCTGATTTCTCTCAGTTGGATTTTACTCTAAATTATGCTAAAACTGTTTATATATACAAGGCCTACAAGAACATGTCAAAATGTGCTGTCTCTTTTTTATACCTGACCTCAGGGACTACTGCTAGAATGATACAACTCCTTCTTTAATTTAATGTAGACTTTATGGTGGTTTTCTTTTATTACAAGCGTTTCACACTGGATTAACATAAAGCTAGCTACTTTAAATCTCTTGATATTTTTCCTTCTTTTACTATTTTATTTGCACTTGCATTAGAAGACACAGAGATGTATTTCACAATTTCAATCTCCAAAATATTTTGTTGCACCAACCAAAATAACGTAGGATATGTACTGTATATATATTCGAGTATAAGCCGAGTTTTAGCCCCAAAAATGAGTCCCAAAAAGGGGACATGGCTTATACTCAAGGGTCCTAAGACTGCGTGGGATTGAGACACACCAACAATTTAATTAATTTTATCATATTTTCATGTATTTTGATTATTGAAACTCACTAGCAGCTGCTGCATTTCCCACCCTTGGCTTATACTCGGGTCAATCCATTTTCTTAGGTTTTCAGGTCAAAATCAGGTACCTCATCTTATATTTGGGTAGTCTTATACTTGAGTATATAGGGTACTCTAAAATTAGCACATTTGCCTCACAATTACCACTAACAAAATCAATTCAAATTTACTCATTTCCACAATGTGTGTGTAATCTTGTATTACATACCCATACCAAAAGTTATCTGAAACACCTTTGAGGGGGTTGTTTATTTTTAATGAATGTCTGTGGTTTTGTTAAATTTTACCAGTTTTGAGTGTGCACCCAGGTTAATCAGTGCATCATATGTAGAAAGATGGGGATTCATCATCTCTTCCCTTTAACACCCTCTTTCCCAGGAGAGAGAAGAGACAATGAGCCCCTCGGCTTCAAGTATATTTGCATACAACATAAAGAGGATATTTCAGTGGTCGTGTGTTAAACACAGATTTTTTAAAAATGAAACTGAGGTACACAAGGCTAAGACAGTAGACAATTAAGTGATATAAGTGTAAAAAACAGATCCATGAAAAATCACCATATTATAAAATGCTGTGGAAGGGAAAGAGATTTAAAATAGAATTATTACAGTATTTATCTCTTCCACTGCAGCTATGGCTGGCCTGTTGGGGCTGGCCTGCTGCATTGCTCCCCGTGAGGGGCAGCAGTGGTGCTAAGGTGTGTAGGGGTTGCTTCCTCCTCCACCAGGGGAGCCCAACACTCCTCTTCTTCTAGGCTCTTGGATGGGCCTGGATTTTGGGGAGAAGGGGGTATGGCCTGGTGGGGTGGGGGCATTGTCCAAAATTTCCCTTATTTTCAAGTCCAAAACTTGGCAGGTATGGTCAATCCTGAAGGAAATAAATCCCAACTACTCATTGGAATGACAAATACTTAAGCTGAAGCTCAGGTACTTTGGCCATCAAATGAGAAGAGAGCATACCTGTCAATTATCCCAGATTGGCCAGGATTTCCCGTATTTCCGCGCCACTTCCTCCACTTTCCTGCCACCATTCCGTAATTTGACCGGTGGAGGAAAGTAGAACTGTGCATGCACTTCTGTGCAGAACCCTTCTGCGCACTCTTCTGTGCATGCGCAGAAGGCTTCTGCACAGAAGGCTTCTGCGCAGATCCCGTATTTTCCGGAGCCGCGCTTGACAGGTATGGAAGAGAGGACTTACTGGAAAAGGGCTTGATGCTTGGAAATATTGGAGGCAAAAGGAGAAGGGGGCAGCAGAGGATGAGGTGGATGGATGGCATTGTTGATGTGATGGGAGTAGATCTGGATGGGCTGAAGAGGATAACAGATGACAGAGGAGCCTGGTGTGCAGTGGTACATGGGGTTGCAAAGGATTGCACTTGACTGTGCGACTGAACAACAACACACTCTAAAACAGTTGCTATTGCCCAATATGAATGGTGAGAATATTTTCCCAGGTGCACCCTAATGCAGGGCAAGTGTAATCCCTGGAAACTACCGTATTCCCAGGCAGAAAAGGTGAGTGGAGAACTTCAGTCACAATCAAAGAGGCCACTTGGTTGTTCCATGGTAGAAAAGGGGAAAATGGTATATCACCTTTGGGCATAGAATAGGGTTTGTAGCCTATTTTATAATTGGTCCCGAGAGGCTCTAAGGATTGGCTCACCAATGAACAAAGTGGTGGGGAAAGGCAGGGAAAGACATCCCTCCCATTTCTCTCATTTACCTCAGTCAAGTCCAGTGGGAAAGTTAAGATAAACAAAGCCTTCTGACGGGTGGGAGAGTGCGCTGTTTCGGATTGTACATGGAAAGACAGGATTTGAAGTTACAGTGGTGACAACAGTTGGTAGAGAGGAGGCAGGGCAGAAAGGAGTCATGGATGTGAACTTCATATTCCATGAAATTTTAAATTGTTTTGAAAAAAATACAGTTTTTGAAATTATGTTTTTGCTCACCTAACTGCAGCTGTAGTTGGCATAAATCTCAGCAATTAACTACATCAAGTTAAGAAGTTAGCATAAGAATTTATTGTTTTATGCCATCTCATTCAATTTGAACCATAATAGCAAATGCCTAAAATGACTTCTTAATTTGTAGAAAATCATTACTGGCCATTATCACTAAACATTACTAACAGAATCTTCTTTGTCCCATTCCAACCACTATTGTCATCTCCTCAAATATCTTGTATTGTGAGATCGGTGTACTGGCTTAGTGGTTAAGATGCTGCGCTTGAAGACAGGAAAGTCGGGGTTCGATACCCGAGTGCTGCATGATGGATCTTGGGGACATGAAAGGAGCCTCATTTGGGTGTCCCCTGAGTTGGGTTTCTCCAGCAAAAATCCTTTCAACCCAGAGTAGTTTCTGACATAAAATTTATAATTTCTCTTGTATTGTGTGTTCATCTGTCAATTCTTAAAGAAGTGAAGGTGGTTTCTCCTGCCACTGAGATTAGCAGCCCTCTATTGTCAGCCATTGAACATGGAAATAGCAAAGGAAAACATGGAACACCAGGAACATTCATTTGGTGGAACTAATTGTTACTGGCTCTTTCTTTTCCAGAACTGTCTTGCTGGGTAGCCAGTACAACTCTTCACTCAGAATGCATGTAATTTTAGCAAATAAATAAATAAAATAAAAATATCCTGAGTTTATTTGATTTTCCCTTCTTTCCCACATACAATTTTCATTTGGTAATGTTTCCATTATACTGAAAGTTGGCAGTTAAGGACCGTTTTTATGGGAAGTATTATATGCAGTGGCTCAAGTGGCTAAGATGCTGGCTGGAAGGTGGGAGGTCAGCAGTTCGATTTCCGAGTCTGATTCCCGATTATGAGCTCTCAACCTTGTCCCAGCTCCTGCCAACCTAGCAGTTCGAAAGCAAGAAATTGCAAGTAAATAAATAGGGACCACTTTTGGTGGGAAGGTAAACAGCATTCGGTGCACTCTGGTGTCTAGTCATGCCAGCCACATGATCACGGAAACATCTGCAGAAGCAGACAGCACTGGCTCTTCAGCTTTGAAACAGAGATGAGCACCGAACTCTAGAATCGGATAGGACTGGCTTTCGAGCAAGGGAAACCTTTACCTTTACTATTATATGTATAACAGAATTCTCTAAAAAGCTTACAACTGAAGGATTATCATTCAAGTTACCATGTACTGAGATGAAAATTATTTTCTTCAGGTTAATTCAGCATGTTAAAATAAAGATCAAAAGAATACAGATTTCTAGATTCAGAATGTGAAATAACACATCGGTCCTCATTAAGATGATACAACATCCACATTTGTGATTGCTGTTAACCTAGTGCAGATCTGGCAATATTAAAATGCTGCATGATCTATTCATAATGACCTTTGTGAGTAGTTTGATTAAAAATAATGACTGCAGAAAAATTAACATGTTTAGCTAATAAGGAGATACAAATAAACTGGAACGTAACTATGAATAAATGTTTTGCATTAAAATTACAAAACAAAGCTCTGCCTTTGAGCTTTATCTTCAACTCATAATTTTGTTTTTAAAGAAAGCAATGATTGCTGTATTTCCGCATTGAAACACAGGACAAACATTATTACTTTATGACAGCAAGCAGCGCTTTCAATAATGTATGATTCTTTCAAATTTATCATTATGTGGTGACCTCTCCAACCTATGGCAAACCTATGAATGAGAGATCTCCCAAATGTCCTGTCTTCAAAACCCTGCTCAGCTCTTTCAATTATCTTACAGTAAATGTAAACACTCTCTTTTGAATTATTTTTTAGAACACAATAACAATGATTTTAGCTTTAAATTGTGAAACTTTGTCAGCAGCTGTGGAACGGATTACTAGCTTTGTTCCCACTCAATTCACTGTGTAAGTGTCCAGTTCATAGCTCAGCTTGCTGAGATGTCCTTTACCAACATTCCTTTTTCAAGTACTTTTCTCTGTCAGCCTCAGCATTGTAGGGAAATTCAGCACATGTGAGAAGTCATGGAGAATTAGCTTGATTATTTCATGCAGTCTCTAATAGACATTTACTGACATCACACAAACAAAAATCTTCCAACAATTTATTCAATAGAAGAAGGTTGCTAAGTAACCTCTAGGTATTGCTCAGCTTCATGGGATGCTACTGTCTTAGCAGATGCCTTAACAAAGAAGTAGGTACATGGAGATTTAATAATTCCATAACTGTAAAAACCTTAGCAACCCGAAGCATCAACTTCTTGGAAGCTAATGCCCCTTCTTACAATGAGACTGAAATAGGTAGGCAGATGAGACTGCCTTTGCAAGCAGATGACGGTCGGGGCATTCCCAAAGCTAAGAGACCAATCAAAGAGACCAATCGTTTTAATAAATTTAGATAACTTGCTCTGTTTGGAAAATATCACTCAAGAGCCCCAGACAAAAAGTAAATAATGTACAGTAATCTGTAATACACATAAATAGCTGGAAAGCAATAAACCTGGAGGAATAGGATAATCCAGTACTGAGCGAACATCTTAAACTGCCACTGTCAGAAACCCCTGAGGGATAAAACTAGAATCTTCTGAGAAATACTTTCCTATCATTGCTAATGAGCCACTCAGAAGGCTTGGATTCTGCTGTGCTCAACAGCTGAGTTTACCTGCTTAGATGCTAATCCTGGTTCTTATTTCCTTGCCATACTGGATTCTTGCCAGACCACAATATCAAGGACTCATATCTATCCCTGCCCATATTGCTGGATCTCCACCCCTGCTCACAATCCAACATTACACATTTTACCGGATCACCAAGTATAAATGTACAAGTACAGTCATGAGCACATCTACTGCATTGGTACTGTCATCCCACTGATGTTCATGCTATGCTGGTGACTGCAGCCACTTCCTGGTTTTATAAAAGCTTGACACATACTCAGTGCCACATAATAAATAGTGTGGATCTCTATGTGCCTGTCTCTACGTCTGCCTGTGAAAGTTTACACACACACAAAATCAATGACAGGCAGGAGTGGAAAAAACCCAAATGGAACAAGTCTCATTTATCATATAATCTGATTTATGCTCTCACTCCAGCCGCCGCTTTCGCCGCCGCCACTGCTACCTCCGCTGCTGCCACCACCTCAATCCTTGTCTCCTCCACTTGGCTTGGTGTGTCCTTAACGGCGCTCCATAGCAGGGCAGATGTTGTAAGGCTTACAACATCTGCCCTGCTATGGAGCGCCATTAGAAACACGCCATTTCTGGTGGCCACGTGGGCATTTCCAGTGGCCATGGGTACATTTCTTTCACCCACGTGATGCAGCTCCTACAGGCAGGGAAGCAGGGAAGCGGTGGGGGAGGGAGATGGGGCTTTTCTGGGCTGTGGTGGGTTTGGGGTGGTCACTGCTGGGGTGGTTGCGGCAGTAGGGGGACCACCAGTCCAAACCCTCAATAGTCTGAGGGAGCATGATTCGGGCCCCGGCTTTAAAAGGTTGAGGTCCCCTGGCCTAATGGCTAGGTTATTTGCAAACAAGATACTGAGGCACTTACTACACTAAAATGACACAATCAAGTACTGAAAAATAAACAAACTTACACAGCAATAAGGTGAGGCAGAAATGGATGCTGAGCTACCCTCTGGTATGTTAGTTTAAAGATATCGCTGAGGAAAGAGAAACTTCCTTATGCATCTAAGATCCAGAGAATACAACAACATCTAAGAGAAGGCCCTGGAGGAAGGAGCTCATTACGGTAACCTGAGAAGAGAGAAAAGAGCTGGTGTATGCTTGTCATGTGCTAGATTTAGGATTGCTTGAAGACATTTCATTCCCATGCTGTTTTCGAGAATAGAAGATTCTTTAAAATATTGTAAGTAATATCCAGGATTAACAGTTACTGCCTACCCTGCTGGAATATAAAGCCTCAAAGATTAGCGAACACTCCCACAATACCACCTCTGAAAGTGTAGAACACACCTTAACAGTTATTTGATTGTAAAGACTTATCAGCAGCTTTGAGAGACTCTGCTATTTGGCAGTCTCTCAACTGGTAGATTTGTGGACTAAGTTGCACATCTTCTTTTATCTGAGGATTTGATCAAGGAGATGTATTTTGATCCCTTTATAACACATCATAAAATAACCAAGTACAGTATCTCCCTTACAGTATCATAGGGAATTTATGTCCACCTGTGGAGTCTCCTGCATGTCTTCTGCATGCAGTCTGTCAGACTACTTATCAAAAACCTGAAAGTGGTTTTTCAGGTCCAATGGTAAAGATTGCCTTCTCCTTCTTTTGACACTCCTTCCTGTGACACTTTTCCATGGTGCTTCATCCTTTATGTTTGTTCTTTTGCCAAGTTTCTCTTCTACTCTCTCTTTCTGATCTTCCACCTCCAATGTCTTCCTTGTCTTCTGCTGCTGCTGCTCAAGAATTCTGTCTATGTACTCTTCATCTTCTTTTATACGAGAGGTGCCCAAACTATGGCCCACATGTGACCGGCTGGTGGGCCCAAAAAGTTTGGGCACCCCTGTTTTTTACACTTAAGCCTGGCCACTCACTTCTCGAGTTCTTTCACCTTTTCTTCCAGCAGTGCTACCTGTTTGCACTTGTTACATGTGTAGGCTGTGTTGTTCTCAGGAACGAAGGCAAACATTGCACACAGGTTACAGGTCACAACCGCTTTCTCCCTTCACAATCACTTTATTGTTGTTGTTGTTGTTGTTGTTGTTGTTGTTGTTGTTGTTGTTGTTGTGCTTTCTTGTCTTTGGTTTGACTAAGAATTTCCACCCTTTCTCTTGTCCATCTTAGAGGTGGTTATATAAATAATATACAGAAACTATTTTTTGTTTTTGTTTGTTGTTTTGTTTTGGGCCTCCCTTCTTCAAACTTCAGACAAATAAAGAACAAATAATTACTGAGTCTTCTCTGTTAACTCTCCCTTCAGAGCACCAACTTTTGTCTTTTAGAGGGGTCTTTTTTACAAGCTTCTCCTGAACATTAACCTTTTTTGTTTAAAGAACCACATATTGCCATAGACAACTGTAATTAGTTCATCATTCAGAAATGATATTAATAATTTCGTGTCAGAGATTACTCTGGGTTGAAAGGATTTTTGCTGGAGAAACTCTGCTCAGGGTACACCCGAATGAGGCTCCTTTCATGTCCCCAAGTGCAGCCCTCAGGTATCAAAACCCAACCATCCAGACTCAGTGTCTTAACCACTAAGCCACCGGGGGAGCTGCATTCAGAAATGATGGCAACCTGGAATTACTGCTGCCAGTATGCAGTAATAATGTCTATTGCTTCCTAAACAATATGGAAAAGATTAACTCCTTCAGTCTTCAATTGATAATACTCAATATTGCTCAAGTCAAGGGAGTGGGTATGCTTACAAAGCTGACATGGAGAAACAACACACAGCTATGTCATGGTTAGATTGGGGACTGTGTGTTTTTCGAGTCTGTAATGGAGATTTTAGGGTGAGTGTGTACTGAAGGGGAGGAGTTATGGTGCATCATGGGTATCACTGGGCAGAAGCTGCTTACCAGACTAAACATCTCAACCCTTTTGGTTTGGAAGAAATGGAATCTAAATTGAACAGACATATACTGTATAGTCATTGGCTGGATTCAGTTAGGGGAATGGCAAGAGGGTGAAACTTCTTTGAGGAGATAAAATCCATAAGGAATGGGCAGGATGTTCTCTTGGTCTGGTGCTCAACACGGTGTAAGTCAGTAGGGGCTTTTAAGCCAAGAAGGGGGCCCAGGGCTTCCCCCATTAGATAGGCTTTCATTGTTTTAATGGGTTTTCTGAACTAAGATTGTTTCATTTGCTTAATTAATTTGTTACCTGCTTTTGCTACAATAAATATACTTTTGAAAGATAAGAAGATGACTGGAGTGGTTAAATTTCCTATGCGCTACCTTACTTACAGTGTAGATTTAGATTGGGACACGTGAGAAGGCAAGTTAAAATCCTGGATTCAAGTACAGTCCCACCTATGTGTAGACTAAGGTTCTACTCATGAATAACAGGACCATTACAAGCTATTCTTAAATAAATGGGCTTACCCTTAAAAGAAAAAGAAAACATCATTTTATGGCTGTAGTTCAAAATAAATTGTGATTCAAGAGAAACATTAGGGACTTTTGAATGAAATTACATTTCAATAATAACTAAAAGCTTTAAAACTTATTTTATTTCAGCAATCAAAACAGTGAGTAAAAACTTAAGCTATAGAAAGACATAAAATATGTGAGATAATTAAATTCTTGAATTTTAGTGAAACAAGTGGACTGAAACAAGCATAGATTTTTGTAGGCTCATATTAATTTCTGTAATGAGAGTTCAAATAAGTAAAATACTAATATGTTAATGATAGTTCACTACTTCTAATGTTCACTCTATCTTCCAGATTAAAAGGGCCTGATGAAGGCTGAATGAGATACTAAGGCCAGCATCCTGTTCAAGGACTATGGCACCTCATCCATTTACATGGGTAAATACTGAACAAGACATTAGTTTATTGCTGTAAGAGCTAATAAAAGTTATTTTGAACTACAGATCCCTTAGATCTGCATGCCAGCTTATCCATGGCTGTTCTAGCTGTGAGATTGTGGGAGCTTTAATTTTAAATTTAAATTTTATGGTGAGGAGAGAGACAGGAACACAGAGAGAAAGGCCACCACCAAGAGCCAAAGTTCACAAACCATGTCACTTGGCTCTTTCCTGCAGAATTACCAAAGCTATAAAAATCATATCCATTTTCCCCCCAATTGCATAGATGTTGTTCACTGCCTTCTAATATTGCTATTCCCCCATTTTTAGCAGTGACAAGAAAACAACAGTCTCAGTAGATTGCTGAAGGATAGGAAAGCTTTTATATCTAGAGTCATACCGATAATTTCCAAATCCCAGGTTACAGAAAGACTAAATCTCCCCTTCTCTTCACGATGCGATGGAGACATATGCATTCATGAAAGCATATGCATAGATGTGTAGGACTGTCCCATCTTCAGACTGATGTATTATATGTAAATATGTGTAACATCTAAATTACACACACACTCAAATGACAAATAAAATATGAAGAAATTTAATGTAAAGACCTGTGCCAGCAGCAAATAAAATATGTGGAAAATAATACCAGTAGCTGCTTTTTAAAGGTGCTGAAGATACTAAGGGGAAACATAGCTAGTTCCTAAGAAATGATTGTCTCAGCTTCAGACAGTAAATTGTTACATAGAATACAAATAGATTATTCAAATTACCTTGAGTCTATGAGACTGTAGAGCTTTTCAAAGTTATCTTTTGAAATATCTGACATTGTCAAGGTAATATAAATGAAATCTCTTACATCATGTAATAAAATCCAAGGGTAAAAACAATGGGCTCCATCTAGAATTAGTCATTTTTAGAGCAGTTCAATTCAAGTTATGCCATGATAGTCTGATGAGTTCATTAGCCACAGCCATATTTTGGTAATTAAATGTTTTCTATCTCCTTCCAAAGGTTCCCAGGCTCCCTTTGGGCCTGGGAAAGCCTTTGGTGACAGCAGAAAATAGGAGCAGGAAGAATGAAAGATCTGCAAAATGCTGTTGCTGGTCCCACTGGATGCAGCAAGAATAAAGGTATAGATTTTCAAATATTGAAGCATAGCAAGACAAAAATGTTGTGGCACTTTAAAGACTAACTGCTGTATTTTAATGTTAGCTTTGTCATTTTGTTTTGTTTATTCTGTGATATGCTTGAAACACAGACAAACATGGCTACTATCTCAACAAATTAAAGTATTTAAGACTTCCTATCCCTGTTCTGTTGTCTGCAAAGTTTTCCCCAGCGCATAAAGGATCCTAAGAGACCCTGGGAACCTTGGTGAGGGAGGATAGGAAACTTTTAATTACCAAAATACAGATGTGGCTGATGACATCATCAGACTACTGTACATTGTGTAACTTTATGTTACTTGTTTTCAGCCATTGAGACTTAAGTTAGCTATGACTAACATGCTCAACTGATTTAAAACAGTAACATAACTAATTGTAGATGTAATTCATCATAATAGAACAATATTAAACTATTATAACAGAAATAGATATCTAAGGACTTTGCTGGGGGGGGGTGTACACAAAAATCTAAATTTTTCTTAACTCTTAAACAAGGAATCACAGTGACCTTAAATTGAACAATCCTTATGCAGTGGTCAAGACACAAACTGAAATACAGTCTTTCAATTTCTGATGTTGCCATATAATAAAACATTCTTATTTTCTACTACCACAATAGGTTTTGCTGATTTGGAACACACCACAGGTTTATTTTTGGTTTACTTCACAAATGGCAATAGGAATCTTAGTAGAAGTACAATATAAAACTATAGGGCTCAATCAAAGACTAAGACCACTTCCCATGGTTAGAATTACCAACAGAGATGTTACCTTGAAAATCACTTCCAGATCCAAAAATATCACAACAAACTTTTTTAAAATGCAAATCTAGATAGTGGTGTAACTACATGATTAAACTTCTGATGTTATTTTGTCTTTCTCTGATCTGTGTATGTAAATAGTAACAATCTTCTGAATTGTAATATTGGAAGTAACCTGCAGGTTGTATCGATACTGACCCAAGTTTAACTGGTCTCCAAAATGCATCTGTCCCAGCAACTCAATGTTCATTCAGCCCCACAGCCATTCTGCAGATAAATGTGATCATTACATCTGCATAATGAGTGGAATGTGCCCAGTACCCATAGAAGGATAACACTAAAGTTTAAAACAGGGGTTCCCAGTCCCTGGCCCACGGGCCTAATCTGGCCCATGCATATCATTAATTTGGCCTGCAGTGGCCACCCAGGTACCTCTAGACCCACCCACCCACCACCGGAAGTCGCAATACGTCACTTACCGTGGTGATGGAAGGAATTGCAACATTTTTCTGGTTTTTTTGGACAGGCTCCACCACTTCCCCGGCTAGCAGGAAGCTTTTTGTAGCATGTTCACTCTTCTGTTGCTTCTTGGCTGCACTTTGCCAGCTAGAGCATGACGGTGGGTGACTTCCGGTACCGAGCAGAGCTTATGTCAGCACCTGGGATCCCAGTACGGAAACCAGGAAGTCAGCCATGGTTGCGCTCTAGCAGCTGAAGTGCAGCCAAGAAGCGACAGAAAAAATCCCAAACTGGAGCGAAGATGCTCTGAAAAGCCTCCCACTGCCCTGGGAAGTGGCAGAAACTGTCTAAGAACCCACTAAAATGTGCAATTCCCACCATCACCACTGATGACAATGATGATGATGAAAATGTAAGTAGTAGGCACAGCCAAGCCTCCGGCCCCCACAGCTAAGTGTGGGGGTGGGAACTGGCCCATGGCGGGAAAACGTTGGGAACCCCTGGTTTAAACACTAAACCATGATGTGGTTTCTCACTTGAAGCAAGGTTTGATACACCCATTTCAGCTACATTGTTTAGAACAAAAGTGAAGAAAATCAGAGATGCTTTAGTGAGAGTGCAATCAACTAATGGACTGAGCAGGGGAAAATGTCTTAACCTAAAGTATAGGGCAGTGATGGTGAACCTTTTAGAGACCGAGTGTCCAAACTCAACAGGCTGCCATCTGCACTGCAGGGGGGCATGGCAAACCCTGTGCTGAGGGGAGAGAGAAAGCACTACCATTGGGCTGCTGGGCAGAGGGGTGGGGCAAACTCTGTGATGGGGAGGGAGGAAGCACTTACACTAGGCTGCTGGGCAGAGGGGCAGGACAAACTCTGTGCTGGGGTGACAGCATGCATGCCCACAGAGAGGGCTCTGAGTGCCCCCTCTGCCATGCATACCATAGGTCTGCCACCACTGGTATAGTGTATCACCTTATAACAAAATTTGAGAGGTCACAAGTCAGTGGTGATTATTACCATAGCATATATGACCACCAGCATCTAGAGTAAAAAAAAACATATCAGAACATCAATACCATCTCCAACAACAATGGGATGTTCCATGTGTAATAAGAAAGGTGGGGGTAGGGAAACTGCAGCCTTCCAATCACCATTTTTGTAGCCCCAGCACCCATAAGGCCCCCATCCCTAAACAACTTCATTTTTATAATTAACAAGACTGTTTTTTCCTCAGAAGTTTCATTCTAACTTCTATGAGGCATGGAATTAATTTCACCATGCCTAAATGGTCTCCAGCACCAGTGAGAAATTTATATCTGACAAATAAATTGATTTTTTTTCCAATCAGCCACAAGAGGGCATGGGTGATTTTTTAGGTTGAAAACCCCTACGTATTTTTTCCATTAAACCCAATTTTAAGTTATTTTTTAAAAACAGAAGAAAACTGTATATTATATGACCACAACATTTATTTCTTCAAAAAACATTAAACTTTGTAAATTAGAGAATACAACTCTCTGGCTGCTAGCACTTCTCAAAATTGGCTCTTGGCCCTGCTGGCCTTTCCCACCCCTGTGCTAATGTCAGAAAAACATATTTAGCTATTAAAACAAATTACTTTCAAAGTATCAGCTGTACAACGTACCTTCCATGACATATACCAATGAACCCACATCACCTTCTTTAATGATGCAGCTGTCCTTGCCATATTCCACTGGATACATACAATCCACAATCTCCTGGATCTGTGACAGTTCTAGATTCTTCATGAAATCATTGTCAAGGATAGCTTCCTTTATTAGATCCTTTGACCTACAATGAGAAAAGAAAATTGTATTTGTATACAAGAGTTAGCATTCTCATGAACAGCCTGCATAAATATAAGAGAACTCATTTGTTAATGTTTAAATGAAAAGATGTTAATGTTTTCACAAAATCTAAATGCAGCTCTAAAGCAAAGTGAATAGATGTGAAAAAGGTATACACCAACAATTGTATGTTGAACATTTATTTGTAAAAATCTAATTCAGTGTTTATAAACCAGAAGAATACAGCTGGTGTCACTAATTCATCTTGGTACATTAGCCACAAATGGAACAGTGAATGAGAACAATTAATCTTGTAAACCATAGTCATTTCAGAAAATACACCACTTGCAGTACACCACTGAGAATATGTTTTGTAACAGTATTGTATCCCCAGATTCCATGTCACTACACTAACAATATTATCAGTATGAAGTTGCAGTCCTTACAGTTTCCAAAGAAGCAGCTATATTAAGGACTCACAGTTTAATCCAGGGGTTCACAACCTATGGCCCATGGTGCCAAATAATCTGACCTGCGACCTCACTCCAGCCACCTCTGCAGTTGCTACTGCTAGAATCGACCACTGACTCATTTACGGCCATGTAAACACGTTTACAACAGCGTTAAAAAAGTCCATGTCCATCGTAAACACATTTACTACATCTGCAGACATGTTTTATGGCACAAGTCTGGCCCGCTCAGCTGTCTGAGGAGGCATGGCCTGGCCTGTGGCTTTAAAAAGTTGAGAACCCCTGGTTTAATCCTTTAAATGAGAAATCAGAAGTAAGACTCACTGTGTTTTATCAGGCTGATTCTCACACAAGCATGTACAACAGCATTTCTCATTTTAGTTACTCTAGTTGTGTTAGACTACAAAACCTATCACTACAACCACTATATCCATGGGAGTCTATGGTAGCTTGGGATAATGGTGGTTGTACTCCAAATCCGGGAATGTCAGGTTACTGAAAGTTGTTGTACAGTGTTGCAACCTTCTTGAATGTGTTGGGAAACATAGTGACACACCCACCCACCCACAATGTGGTTCCTGTTATGTAAATCTCTAGATTCCATATAAAGCTTGCTGAGGGCTGAAATGTTCAGATTTTAATTAATTTTAATATGAATTCAATAGATATTTTAAGGTCAGTAGGCTCAGAATTTTTTGTAATTAAATTTTTAAAATTATTTTAAAATATTGGGTTCTTTAAATAATTTCTGTAATTTTTGAATAACCTTTTCAAGAATCTGTAGTTCAGTGCTTTTACAATGATGTTAGTAATATTCTGCTGTTTTTCATAATGTCTTACAAAGTTTTTGTTGAAGCATCAGCACAACATTTGAAGGATTATCTTTTACTCTGAATCACTCAGGCACAAATGTTAACAGCTCTCCACTCATCATCATTTACATATTGAATTTCCCCCCAGAATGTCTATCAAATCTCTCATTATCCATCTGACAATACAAGGAATATAAAGATTACTGATAATAATCGCTTAAAAGCTACTTAAGGGATTTTGGGCAAACAAACATCTGAAACTGCAAATGGGAACGAACTTGATCTTTCAGAATATATCTGTTAACATTAAAAAGATAAATGTCATCATGTATCCATGTGTTTGTGAAATTGCAAAAAAACATTTAATTACCATTTACATGGCAAATTCACATCTGATCAAAATCTGATGGTCATTTTAGACACTCAACTATAACAAAAGATATGTATGAGTTATTGGCACTTGTTATACTATGTAAAACCCAAACCTTTCTCTTTTCCTAAGATTTTGGGGGATACCTACTTTGGTTTAGTTAACAGAGTAATAGGCTAAGACTCAGGAGGCCTGTGTATGAACCCCCGCTCAGCCATGGAAACACAGTGGAGGTTGGGAACTGGTAAAGAAATCCAAGATGGATTAGCCAAAGGAGGGAACTTAGATCCAGCTTGGGGCTTGTCATACCCAGTTTGGGCAACAAAGGTTCTCCAGGGCTGTCATCTAAGTGGTCAGGACCCCTTACAAATCCACCTGCTCACCAGATCCCAATCCATGGCGATGCTGCATGCAATACTAGGAGCAGGAGACTTTTTCCTGGGGCAATTTGCATCACATTCCTTTCAATTTGGTTCAGCAACTGAGGCAAGTGCTCTAGGTTTCCCATCTGACCACTTATGAGCTACAAGTGGTTAAAAACCATGGGTATATAAGACATGAATTTGAGAAACTGGGACCAGTAGTAATAGTTAATTTTTTCAGCTTTTTCAGCAAGGCAGTTTAAGAAAGGTGGTGGTCAACCATTTCATTGTGCACTAGGCCAGTAAATATGTTCTTCTTGTGCTGTATCCAATTCTGAATATTGGTAATTATCATGATGATCAGCCATGAAGACTGTCCTGAGAATATAATGCAGTGGCCTTTCATCTGCCTTCTGCATCACAGCGTGACAGCCATACCACTGATACAGCTCCGTGAGTCACTTTCTGATCCTGAGCTCTTTTGTCACACAAAGTCTTCATTGGCCCCAAGCCAGTATTGATGAAGCTGCTGCCCTCCATCAAGATGGATTCAAGTGGGATTTAATCCATTTGGGAACCATCGCCCTTTCCTGTGGACTTCGCAAAGGCCGCTAGTCCTGAGGGTTGCTAGGTTAGTTAACCATTGTCTGACGCTCAGCATTGAGTCACTGGCAGTATGGTCTACTCTGTTACCATAGCAGGATAACCTGACCAGACTATTAGATGGAGGAACGACCTGGGATTTGACATGATCCACATCACCTAGCTGAAGAAGTGCAGCACATTATGCTTCTGCTCTGGAATGACCAATGAGACAGGAAAGCTGTACCAGTTGCTGCACTCAATCCACAGCAACTATCCCCAGGTAATGTGGTATGAACTCTTGGCAAGGCATCCTTGGTAAAGGTCTCAGTACCTCAGGAATGTGGACACTGCAAGGTAGAAGATTGCAAGGGCTAGTGGACAGTTGATGGCTTCATAGGGTGGCCACTGAATTAAACACCGAAACATATCATTCAGAATGGATTGGTAGTTTAGAGCTGATGGAGTGGATCTTTTGGAGTGAGAGCAGGAAATCTGTCCAAAGAGCATCTGCGAAGCCATCAGTGATTGTATGCAACTGCAGTTAACTCTGGCAGGAGCAGGCTTACATCCAATCTCACATTAGTTGTGGACAATAGACTGGATCAGGAATCAGGAGAAGCAGGTTTGTACCTCATCTCCACTTTGAGATTTCAAGAATACTATTAGAGGTTCTGGAGGGCAAAGCTATAGTCAGGCCATCTTGGAGGCTGTAGTCCTGGCCTCAACTCAAGTAACAGACTGCCATTGACTGGCTATAAATTCATGACATACCCAACAGACTACAGGTCACCCACTCCCCTTATCAATGGGCTCAGTATCCACAGTGGGTCTAAAATATTCAGTAGAAAATCCTGAAATACATAATATATATGTATTTCTATGACACATTACTAGAGTTGGCCACTAAAGACCACTGTCTGCAACATAAAATGGGGTTTGCTGTTATCCACAGTTTCAGATACTGTATCCAGAGTAGGTCTCAGAACATATCCCCCACAGAAATGGGAGACATCCTGTGTTACCCCTGGTGGAGTCTAAGAAGTAGCTAACAAGATTCTCTCCCAAAGTACTGAATCCATTCCCAAAATGCACCAGGGATACAGCTGGCGTAACCAATACAATTGTAGCCTTAATCTTTCTTTAGAACTTTCTCTCTGTCTCTCCCCCCACTATGTGTTCTTCTTCTGGCCCAGGCTCTACTCATCTGTAGAAAAACAACTACTAAACCAGGCGTTCTCAACCTTTATAAACCATAGGCCAGACCACGCCCCCTCAGACAGCTGGGTGGGCAAAACTGGTGGTTCCCCCTGCCATAAACAATGTAGTAAAACATGTCCGTTACTGTTTTAAACGTGCTGCAGGCACATTTATGGCTGTCGTAAATGCATACACTTCCGCTTCTGGTGGTGGCGGTGATGACGATGGTGACGATGACATGGGCCAAATGAAATGGTGCCATGGGCCAGGGCCAGCCCACGGGCCATAGGTTGAGAACATCTGCACTAAATCTTTGAATTATCCTCTGCTACCCTGAAAGTAATAATTTCTGTTTCTTTGTTTCTAGAGATAAAACTTATTCTAACTATGCAAAACCACTACTGCGATCAGAGACTGTGGTCAAGGCTGCTTTTTTAATCCCAATTAAATTATCCTTGTTGCTACATGCCACCAAAGTGCATAAAAATAAAGACATTCTAATAGGGTTTTCAAAATATGTGAGATATTTAAGGAGTAGTTTTATAATTGCTGGCGCCTGCTGAGTTTCAATGCCAAAGAGAGCATTCAAACCCAGCTCTCATGAGTTCTAGCCCAACAAGATCCACTAAATCAACTAATGAATGGTAAAATAACACATACAGTACATCCAACCAAGTCAACCGGTCTATTCCAGTTGAGATTTGCAATAGGATACTGGCCTGTATTAGTAAACAAATCTATTACTTTACTGGGGCCAGTCCAATAGAGATTTAATTTAATTTAATTTAATTTAATTATCACATTTATATACCGCTCACTCGGCCAAAGCCAACTCAGGGCGGTTCACAACAAAAGTTAAAAACACAAGTTAAAACAGTTAAAACAGTTAAAACTACCCACCCCCTAAAAACAAGGTCTGCAGGATCCAAAGGCACCATGGGGAAGAGTTCCTCTACACCAACCACCCAATGGCGGTTACCCTTCCACCTGCACCCCACACTTGACCCGCCAGCCAGGTTTTAAGATCTTTTCTGAAAGGCAGCAATTCCGTCCGAAGACGTAGCTCTGTTGGCAGGAGGTTCCAGAGGGCCGGTGCAGACACGGAGAAGGCTCTCCTCCTTGTGCCAGAGAGGCGAGCCCCTCTGGCTGATGGAACAACTAGAGAGCCCCTCCGGTCCGCTCTGGTTGGACGGACAGACGTCCTCAGGGCGATGCGGTCTCTTAGGTAACCCGGCCCACTACCATAGTTCTTCATAAATATATACAGATCTTCCTTTTCTTTTCTATTTCAGCAGCATCTCTTACAGAGAACACCTATATAAAGAAAGAAAGCTGTTGTCATGCTGGCCTGTTGTCATGTTGCCTACTAGCTGTCAGCCTACATCTTTTCTACTGAACATCAGCACTGCTCTGCAATGTTCCTTTGCCATCAGACTATTTATAAAGAAAGTGGTTTGATATTCTTGCAAAGGAGACTAAATAATTCCAATGGTTCCTCTGTTGAGCAAATTAGGTGTGCAAATTGTAACAGAGCTAAATAATGGTTTCAATTTACAATTTTTCATCTATGTTTTTACAAACTGGCCATATTTGGGTACAACTTTTCAAATCAACTTCAAATTAAATTTTATTTACAGTCCACGACCAGCATAACAAGAACACAAAAGCATAAACCCCACATCCTAAACTAGACTGGACAGAGGTAATAAAAGGAAACTATACTACTAAAAACCTACTGAGAATTGACATACAACAGCAGGCCATCGATCTAAAAGAACAATACAGTGGAACCTCATACAACAATCGCCCCATATAACAACGAAATCACATAACAATTAGGTTTTGGGGGGAAATGGCATCCCGCATAACAATTTTCCCTATGGAAAAAAAATCATACAACAATTTTTCAATGGGAAAAACCACTTAGCAAAAAAATCATTGTATGATGCATCCCATAGGGAAAATCACTATATGATGCATGCATCAGATAGCAATTGTTTCGTACAACAACGAGCCCCGTGGAATGGATTAAAATCATTGTATGAAGTACCACTGTATTACTAAAATCCCTTAATAATTACTAAAACCTAATGTCATGAAGATAAAATGCTAATATTTACAACTTTGAATAAACCATATATCCACCACTTGGGAAGAAATCAGACAGTAACCTGTAGTTTAAATATAGTGTTGTTTTTATTTATAATTGTTTATTATTACCTTGAAGGGAGCTGGAATCCAATATGCTTCAAAAAAATTCTAATTCTAATTGTTAAATAATATGATACAAGCATGCTTGCCATGTTTAGATAAGTTATATTTTGCAATAATAAAAAGTATTAAAGGGCAAGTATGCTAATTAACTTCTACATAAAATTTGTGAGAGAGGTTGACCAGCATTTTGGGGTTCAGTTTTACCAGTATGCAGATGACAAACTAAATCTAAATTCGAGGAGTCTGTTTTAGTTCTAGATTGGTGTCTGGTGTCAGTAATAGGCTCCATGAGAGTGAATAAAATGAAACTTAATCCAGATAAAACAGAGATGATTCAGATCAGTCGAAAGACAAATCAAGGAATAGGGATCCAGCCTAGGATCAGATGGGATTACATTACCTCTGAAAACTCAGGTGTGCTGATTGGGTGTACTGCTGGATTATTCTCTGAGCCTGAATACACAAGTGGCATTGGTCAGTAGTTCATCTACACATTTAAGAATTGTGTGCAAACTGCACTTGTTTTCTTAGTTTCTTTGCACTTCATTAGCCTAAACATCTATGCATTTAGTCCACAAGGGAATTTCAGACTCGTATAATTAGCAGGTAATTTGCATACAATCCAGTAATTGAGGAGAGTTAATATGCCAGTTACACATATATTATATAGAGCACAATTACTGCTTATACAACTATCTTTTGAAAACATTTAGACAATGTAGAGTAGACTGTTTAATTGCCTGTAAGGTTAATAGCATAAGTCATATACGATAAACATTATGATGTCATTAGCATCTCTTTCAAAATCAGTCACTAAGCATAAAAATGTAGGGGTTAGAGCCTCAGGAATGGTTTGAACACTTGATGCTGTGGAAGTTCAGAGTTCGGCAGTGCAAGAGGCACATAAGGAATAGCAATGCACAATATACTGCAAATTTCAATGACATTTTATAAAACATAGGCCTCACAAAGCAGTTTTAAAAGATAGCACAAATGCCAAACTTTACACATCACTTCAACTAAGACAAATATTACAATAGCACTAGTCGCAAGTTACCTAAACTCTGATTTGAGGGAATCAACAAACATTTTGTTTTCTAATCCAGTTGGGAGGTCATCTCTCTTGCTATTTGGCAGACAAAACAGTCCAACATGACCTCATTACAAAGTTCTGCCATTTCAGAATTGCAGCCCATACAGTAAATGCATTATTCACAAATCTCGAGGCAAAAGACAAACTAGTCCAAGTCAGGATTCCCGAAACTAATATCCACTCTAATGCCCATGGACATGTTCATATGATGATGGAACTGCAGTTCAACAATTCTGGAGGAACACTACATTGGGAAAGTGTTATCTGAATGAACTTTTGGCTTTGACAGTGCTTGATGGTAAAATCAACAAGAGCACGTTTAGATTTTTCCAGTGAGTCTTTTATTGTGAAACAGCAATCCCTTATTCACATAATTTTACATCGGCTCTAGATACTACTCATTCATATTCTTCCCACTTCTGTCTGTTTCCCCCATTAAAAATCTTGAATGGGAAAAGATGGAAATTTTATGATGAATACTGTTAAGAACCACCTGTATCAAAGCACTCTACAGAAGAAGCACAGGCATTTGTAGCAAACTGAACTGCTGAAGTCTCATTCTTCCAGCATCTGTGTCTCATAATGTGGTACAGTAAATATATATTCTGTTTCTTATGGTAGGTGCAAATAAGGGGAGGGCAGAATGGTTAAATAGGCTACATCAACGATTCTGATGTTCACTTAAGCTCCCAAATGACAGGAATTAGCAGCTGTTAACATTATTTAGGCAAAAATATTATAGTAACACAACCTATGCTGTGGTCAGTTCCAGTTTTATCACTATCTTGGAGGTCCATGACCATCAGTGACAGAGTGTTGAACCTAAGTTATAGTTCTCTCTATTCAAACTTGGGGAGAATGTATTTCTCAATCAGAAAGTTGTTGTTTCTCTGTTTCATTAAACAGAGTTGAGTACTGAACCTTAGAGTCGGATACAACAGGATTTCGAGCAAGGGCAACCTTTACTCTAATTCTGTAGAGTGCTTTTGGATAGAAATCTTCACATTATTCAGTTCCTAACATTCTTAGTGATTAAAAACTTGCCTTAAAAATTCACTCATTCCAAGGGAAAGCTTTTCATTTGGGTATTTTCTAGTGTTCCCAAAGTTTCTACTGGAAAAGCTAGACCCCCCCCCCCTTCGGAAAACATGGAGGAATAAGACACATTCATTCACAGTCAGCTCCTGAACTGTCTTCCATTTCCAATAAAGGCAGGTAAAGATTGGGTGTTTTTTATAGGAAGAGAAACGCCTTCCTATGGAGGCGAGCCGCTTGATCTTTCTCCAACCTATTTTTCACCTCCTGACAGATGTTCGATGGTGAAATGGAGACAAGCAGCTTAGAAGGGAAGGGACACCATTCCTCTCCATTTTTACCTGCGGCAAAGGCTAGCCTTTCAAATGTCTACTCAGTGCTTGTCACAACCGATTCCTGAGTCTTATGCAAGGAAGGAAGCATTAACCATTTCTTGAAAAGAAGGCGGAAGCAGGGTTACCCTTCCTTCTTATTCTATTCTTGCCTGATCTCTTGGTCTGTCCTACAGCCATTTGTCTTTGTCACATTTCATCTTTGTGCCTTATGAGGGGGAAAATGACAGTCACTTTCTCTCAGAGGAAGAACGAGCTGCCATGCCACTCTGTATAATATGGGGTTTGAGAGGTGTTCTTTAGCTTCCTTTCACCAAAGGAGAAACATTAGCTTTTAGGAAAGAAACCTAGCTGCTGTAAAACAACAGACCTACAGCCATTAGCTATGGCTGCCTCCAGCAGCCATCTTGAGCCACCACTGCTGCTTCTCCTCTAGGAAGTAAAGAGCCCTTCTTCTAAAGGTTAATCTTCAATTTGCCCAGCAATCTGTTTTACAAAGCTTACTAGGTCTCACAAATGTTGTGCTCAGAGCCACAAAGAAGCTCTTTTAATGTTAACCATCCATAGTATCATTTTTAAAGTGTTAGAAACAAAGCCATGAAGATTGTCCTGTGATCAATATAATGAAGTGGCCTTCCATTTGCCTTCTGCCTTGCAGCGTGACACCCATACCACTGATCCAGTTCCACAAGTCACTTTCTGGTCCTGACTCCCTTTGGCACACAAAGTCCTCATCAGCCCCAGGCCAGTATTGATGAAGCTGCTGCCCACCATCAAGATGGATTCAAGCGGGAATAAATCCACTTGCGGACCTCTCTATCTACAAAAGTTAATACAGTATTCTGTTCCTTGTGATCTCAATGGTGTGTCTTAACATACATGGATAAACAAATGTTCTGATAAATCCCTTCTTTTTGATCGTTTACTTGCTTGATTTTGTTTTTGTTCCAACTAGTTCACAATTGTCCTCTGCAAAATTATCTTCTGCCCACTTTCTGTCTCTCCATTTCTTTAATTAGAGTTGGAGATAAATTAACAAGGAAAAAACAAAGTTTGAAAAAAACATCTTAACCTGTAAGAGCCTTAAACTACATAACACCATTTTATGGACCACAAATTGGCTGAAGCACCTGGAATATTCCCAAAAGATATCATGAAATCTGATAAATAGATTTTGAAAAGAAGGAATACCACATGCAAACCATACATCTGTCTAGAAATCCAAGCTATATTGAGTGAAATGCATTATCTTATCATTTGGAAAATGGAAATACTAAAAGTTTCTTTACAGTGAAAGTCTACTTTTTTTAAAAGTAGACTTCCAAAAAACCCATGCTAGTGTGAAATGAAATATTAGGCAATTTATAAAAGTCAAGGTACTTCCTCTTTTACAATAGTTTAGCTAGAAGAAAAATGAGTATCATTTCATGTGGGGAGGTAATTGGAGTTGGAACAAAGTCTGCCTGAGAAAAACACAACTCCCTGACTCGCACCCTGTTGCCATGATTCTTGCAGTATGTCCATTGATTCAACAAGATTGGGGGAATGCTACTTTATAATGGCTCTAGTAAAGTACGAAACAGCCCCCTAGAACAGTGATGGTGAACCTATGGCATGCATGCCAGTGGTGGTACTCGGAGCCTTCTCTGTGGGCACCTGTGCAGTCACCCCAGCACAGAGTTTGTCCCACCCCTCTGCCCAGCAGCCCAATGGGAGTGCTTCCTCCCTCTGCCCAGCAGCCCAATGGGAGCATTTCTTTCCTCCCCTGTTGCTATGTTGGCATTTTGCAATAAATAAGTGGGTTTGGGGTTGCAGTTTGGGCACTCAGTCTCTAAAAGGTTCACCATCACTGCCCTAGAACATACTGTATTGGTGAAATAAGCAATTTCAAGAATAAAAATGTCTAAAATATATATTTCTGGAAGGTTTAAGAATCTGTTTGGTGGCAGAATTGACATTTTTCCTGTGGTAGGAGGCCAAGAGCACTGCTTTTACCAGGACTTAAACATACTGTATTTTGATTTTGTTTCCTAAATTAAACACATTTAGATTTAGACTACTTCTTTTAATGCTTCCTAATAGCATTAAAAGAGATAACCATGTTAGCATGTTGTAGCATGTTAAGAAAAACAAAGGGGAATCAAACAAATAAAGGCAATGAAGAAAATATTGTGGCATCTTAATGATGCAAGTAAAATCACCAGTATTCAGTTAGCACCAACAAGACAAAGAATACTATCCATAAATTGAACTAACAAAGCATACTAAGTTAAAACCAATAGTGAATATACTATTTTATAACACTTGTTGGTGTTCCTCTCTACTGGAGGATGGACGTCATAATGGCTATTTTGATTTTGGATGTGGCAGCTCTAAATAATTATACTGCACTGTATCTAAACCAGTGTTCTAAGTTTATTCTTCTGTAAGTTCCCCCCCCCCTTTATTCCTTTTTGCAACCATCAGTATTTTTTCTGTCTCATTACCTGACTGAAGCATGTTAGCTTTCTGCATTCTTTTTTCTTTTTTGCCTAATTTTTTAGTCTTTGTTCATTTCTTTAGAATTTTGTTGGTCACCCTTCCAATTCAATAAATTCTTAGGTTCTTGAAATGAATTTACATTGCAAATTCATCTATCTCCTTTCAAACTGACTGTGTTAATGCTACACTGAACAGAAAATACACATACTGTACTATAATTGCAACCTGTTTTGTTCCCCCTTCTTATTTAGGAACAAATCTTTGTTCCATATTAAGAAAAAATATCCCAGGATCCGATCTGAAAGTTCTGTTATTATGGGAAGCTGGGATACTTTGTCTTAAAATATGATTCATCTGTTACATCATCAAAAGGCTAATGAACCTTTAGGAAAGGGGTAGGCAACCTACGGCCTGCAGACTTTATCCAGCCCACGCCACCATTCCATTCAGCCTGCGCCCTCATTCCTGCCCCTGCCGTTGCCATCCTTGTCTCCTCTGCTTGGCTTGCTATGCCCCTAATGCTGCTCCATAACAGGGTGGATGTTGTAAGAAGCCTCCTGCCCAGAGAGGGTCACCTCCCGCCCATCCAGAGCCTCTCCATCGCCCGGGATGGAGTGCACATGTGCCTGCTCAATGCTGCTCCAGCCCCTTGAGCCTCTCTTGCTCAGGAGGGCTGAAAAGCCACCGCTGATGCCACCACACCAGAGGGTCGCCTCCCGCCATACCTGACAAGTTTTGGTTTTGAAAATGAGGGAAAATTTGTGGGTGTGCACCACAGTTTGATTAAAATATGTGATTTTCCCACCCATTACAGGATACTTGACAGGTCTGCCTTGAGCCTCTATCGCTCGGGAGGGCTGAAAAGCCACCGCTGATGCCACCACACCAGAGGGTCACCTCCCACCCACCCAGAGCCTCTCCATCACCCAGGATGGAGTGCACATGTGCCTGCTGGCCGCTGCTCCCGCCCCGCAAGCCTCTTTCGCTTGGGAGGGCTGAAAAGCCACCACTGATGCCGCCACACCAGAGGGTTGCCTCCTGCCCACCCAGAGCCTCTCCATTGCCTGGGATGGAGTGCACATGTGCCTGCTTGCCGCTGTTCCCACCCCTCAAGCCTCTCTCGCTTGGGAGGGCTGAAAAACCACCGCTGACGCCACCACATCATAGGGTCGCCTCCCACCTTCCTGGAGCCTCTCCATTGCCCGGGGAGGCATATTTTGTGCTTTGCTTTGCTTGGTCTTGGTCTTTTGAGGTTAGCCCTTGGGACTGTAATACTATTGTATTTTACAATTGTCTGTTTGTAACTGTACTTCTTTATTTATTGTATTGATCAAATTTTGTGGTATTATTATTACTGCTATTTTGTCTTTGTATTTGTTTGATCATTTTGTGAACCGCTTTGAGTTTGTCCATGGACATAGAAAAGTGGTATATAAGCACATTAAATAAATAAATAATAAAACCAGCTATGCTATGCAGCAGCATTAGGGACATACCAAGCCAGGCGGAGGGGACAAGGATGGCGGAAGTGGAAGCAGCAAACATACACGGCTGCCCACATCTTTCCCGGGGGCGACTCTGGCCAATTGCGGGCAAGGACAGAATCACTCCTTCACCCACGGCAGGCTAGTAAGCAGGGAAGTGGAGGTAGCATGGAGGGAGTGTTGGCGGGCTGGGCTGGTGGCATGGCGGGTGTTGGCAGCAGCAGTGTGAGGGGAGTGTTGGCGGTGGCAGCAGCATGGGGGAGTATTGGCTGTGGTGATGGTAGCGTGGGGGGAGTGTTGGTGGTAGCAACAACAGCGTGGGGGCAGTGTTGGCTGGCCAGGCTGGTGGTGTGTGGGGAAAGTGTTGGCAGCAGCATGGGGGGACACTAGTCTAGCCCTCCAAAATTCTGATTGGGCATGATCCAGCCCCTGACTTGGAAAAAGTTGACAACCCCTGCTTTAGGACTTTCTTTGCACTCTCTTTAGCAAATATGTAACACTGTTTCCTATGGGGACTTAATTGAAAAATTAATATAGTTACAGTAAATAAAGATGCAGTCAAAATTTGTTCGTCAGTCAGCTGTAATTAACCATGCTGTTTGTCTTTAGCTAATTAAAATAAAATAAGAAGTGTCATTTCTTCCATCACCAAAACTGGTACTCAAGAGCAGGTGGGAAATAAACTCACTAGTTTTTCTTTGCAGGTGAAGATACCCAGGAGGCTTATTCAGAGAGCCAGAAGGATCAGAGAATTAAATTATCTCTAAAGATTTCTACCATTCTGAGGGGCAGAGAGCTTGCAACAATTCCCTTTCTGCTTTTCCTTCTTTAACTGCATTGAAACAGAGTTGTAAAATTGGCTTTAGCGAGCCTAGTATCTTTTTTTTTTAACTGCTAAGCAAGGAGTAAAATTATAAGCTAAAGTGTGCATATGAATTGGGAGCGGTGGAGCATAACATGTACACTTAAAATGTGCCACTACAACATGCCTATGTATTTTACTTGTATGTTTATATACAAGTTGGGCATTAACATCACACTGACTGATATTTAAAAACTTGAAAACAGTGGGAGGGAAATCCACAGAATTTAGAATTTGATGGCATTAATACAAAACAAAAAAGGCATCATGAAATCTAACAAAGGTTTACATGGAACACAGGATATGAAAAAAAATACTTTTAAAAGAAGAGGATCCCTCAGATAAATTTTCTTAAGAATTTTCTATATGAAAGTCTAGCAGATTTATTTTTGCAAGATATTTAATGGATTACAATCTACTTCTATAGATATAAGGGCTACTTGTTCCATGTGCAGGTCCACATTTCCTACGAATCATGAAAGGAGAAACCCACAAATTGTTACACAGAAAGGCCCACTGCTGTAAATGGGGCAATCTCCAGCTCACAAAAACATGAGGCAGGGATTATGTGGAACACTATACTCACAGAGACTTTCATAACTGCCAAGAGAATTCTTCCTAGGGAGTACAATATTTACAAGATTGTCAGGGCAGATTGGACTAAAATTTGCTAAATAAAATTGCAATTCTATTAACACCAGTAATGAACTTTCATAATGTAGCAGTACATGTGGAGTGGGGGGTGAGTAGGGGGAGTAGATTGTAACTTCACACAAATTCACACTGAAAGAAATCTATTAGTGCCAAATGTATTTGTTTTTGATACCTTGACTTGGATACCTTGGACTCATTATTCAATGAGGAGTCCACGCACTGGTAGACATCTCTGCAATGACATTCAGCACATGCAAACAAGCCTGAGAAATCAAGTCCATTTGCATGCAGATTTGATTCATTTGGATATCACGTCATCCACTGGCTAGGCAGACCATGACGTGTGCCCTCCACTTTCACCTGACCCAAGGGATCTGGTGGAGGACACTTTGATGAATTTAAGTCCCTGCCTAACATCATTGACAGAGATGGGCAACACTGCCTAGTTAGACTGCTCAAGCCCCCATGCCTGTTGAAAAAGATGACTACAGCTACTTCTTTGAAAATGCCAAGACTATAGTGGGCATTTACTGACATCACTATTATTACACAGGCAATTTCACAAGACCAATCAGGTAAAGGGTCCAATATTTTAAAATAATTTCCTTCATCTTCAAAATGGTCATGTGGAATAAGACTACACAGAGGAGCAATGGAGTCTTCAGAAAGTATCTGTTGCAGAGGTAGGGGGAGAAATGGCTACCCTGGATCAGGATTAGAGGGTTTTAAATGAACCTATACTGTTCAATTTACTTATCATGTAATTATCTAGCTCCTTTTAAGGTCAGCTGTCATAAAAGAACCTTTGTATCTCATGAATTTGAGCAGTATGAACTGCTTATTTTTGTGGATAAGAACTCAGGGAGTTTCAATAACCAATACTAGATGGATGTTTGATAAGCATCCCCTTTCCTCTCCCAGCCAATTCTCATGGTATTGGGAAATTTCACTTGTATACAACGTGGTGTTGTTTTTTTGTTTCTAGGGCATAGAAATATGTTTAGTCCCTGTTTGCCATCATCTGTGGAAAATAGAGCTTACTTCCACTTAAATCAGCACTCTCACTTCAACACCATTATTGTTTTCCAAAGTAAATTTTACTGGTTTATTTAAGAATCAATGGATTAGTTAACCTTGCAACTACAAGAATTTTAAAAGTTAACTTCAAAGACTTCCAAAACTATGCTCTGATACAGCCAAAGTTTGTGTAAATTGGACAGGACTTGACCAAAGTCAATTTTAAAAGCTGTTTTGAATTAGAAGACTCAGAAAAGAATAAAAGAGGGCCCCTCTGACTGTGTGCTGAGTATGTTCCATTCACATTAAATTTATTTATATATTTTCAGCATTTTTATACTGCCTTCCTCGCTCAAGTGTGTCCCAAAGCAGTTTACAAAGTTAATACAAATGTCATATAAAAACATCAATAAAATCCCCATCTAAAACTATTAAAACCAAATAAATAACCAATGTTCACTCATATTTGGAGATGAACTCTGGATTCCAGCTATGAAAAGACAGATTCAAGACAATCTAGGGACCAGGAATTAGAGGCCTTGCAAAATTTGTTCTCCCAAGCATTAGTCCATAAACAAACATAATATGATGGTAGCCTTTGTGACACATGCACAACCTGAGAAAGAAAGGAAGGAAGGTTTCATATTTGCCACAGAAAACCAGGTTCATAGCTTTTGCTAAGTACTACCATGCTATATTTTTTTCTCTCAGCTGTGAGACTCTTAATGAGCAAAAGTTTCTTTTCAAAGCTGGAAGTTTTAAAAAATCTACTAATTGGCACTGAACACCTTAAAGGATGTAAGATTTTACAATCCACCTGATTTACTGAAATCTTTTAATCACAAGTACACCACACACACAAAACCAAGGGTCGTTGCCTTGCTGCGTTGAGGGGGCTTGTGTGGTTCAATGAGACTATGGGCTATGCCATCAGGAGCCACCCTGGACTGACAGGCATGATCCACTGGAGAAGGAAACTGGAAACCCACTTCAGTATCCTTGCCAAGAAACCTCCATGGACAGTATCAAAAGGCTAAAAGATGCAACTCTGAAAGATGAGCCCCTCAAGTCAAAAGGTGTCCAATATGCTACTGGGAACGAGCAGAGGGTGTCTGAAGATGAAATTACTCTGATGCTGTAAGGAACAACATTGCATAGAAACCTGAAATGTAAGATCTATGAATCAAGATAAGATGGACATGATCAAACATGAGATTGAAAGACTGAACATTGATATCTTGGGAATCAGTGAATTAAAGTGGATGGAATGGGCAGATTTAACTCAGGAGACCAAAATCAGATTGATTATGTACTCTGCAGTCAAAGATGGAGAAGCTCTATACAGTTAGTAAAAATGACACCTGGAGCTGACTTTGCTCAGATCATAAACAGCTGTTTGCAGAATTCAAGCTTAGAATGAAGAACACTCAAACTACAGTAAAACCCCATATAACAATTTTAATTCATTCCACGGGTTTGGTTGCTATGCGATTTTGTAATTATATGATTTTTTTCCTATGGAAAAAAGTACAACAATTTTCCCAATGCAAAAAATTATTTTTGCTAAGCGGTTTTTCCCATTGAAAAATTGTTGTACGATTTTTTCCATAAGGAAAATCATTATGTGGGGTACCTTTTTTTTAAAAAAAAACCTAATCATTATGCGATTTTGTCGCTATAGGGGGCATTCGTTGTACGAGGTTCCACTGTACTGTACAGTTGGTTGGGCTCATCTCACAAGTTATCAAGGTCATGCTCAAAATCATACAAGTTAAGCTTCAGCATTATGTGAATCGAGAACTACCAGAAGTACCTAAGCTGGTTTCCAAAGAGGTAGGGAACTTGAAACCAAATTGCCAATATTCACAGAATCTTGGTGAAAGCAAGGGAGTACTAGAAAAATGTCTACTTCTGCTTCATTGACTATGCTAAAGCCTTTGATTGTGCGCATAACAACAAATTTTGGCTAGTCCTTAAAGAGATGGGAGTACCAGACCACCTTACCTGTCTTTTTGGAAACTTGTATTCAGGCCAAGAAGCAACAGTTAGGACCAGATATGGAACATACAATTGGTTTAGAATAAAAAGAGGAGTACGACACAGCCGTATATTGTCACCCTGCTTATTTAACTTAGATGCAGAATACATCATGTGTAATACAGGGCTGGATAAACAACAAGCCGGAATGAAGATTGGTTTGGGAAGCAAGCTATGGCAAACCTAGGCAGAATAATTTTTAAAAAGTTGAGACATCACCCTGCCAACAAAAGTCTGCATAGTTAAAGCAATGGTATTCCCAGTAGTAATGTATAGCTGTGAGGGCTGGACCATAAAGGAAGGCTGAGTGCAGAAGAATAAATGCCTTGGATCTGTGGTGCTGGAGAAGACTTATGAGAGCCCGCTGGATTCATCTTCCAGCACCCTCTCTTGTTTCATTTCATTCATCATAGGGAATGCATAGTAAGGATGTTTCAGTTTTGGTTTGCCATTTGCAACCTTCTGTGCAATACTAACAGTAGTTAGTTTGACTGACATCATCATTGCCTTTTTCGAGTGTCACCTTCAACTACCACTGATGCCCATTAGCTGTCTTGATGTAATAGCTAATATGATTTTGTTGTTGTTCAGACACACAGTTGGGTCTGACCCTTTGCGACCCCATGCACACAAGGCTCCTCTGTCATCCTCCACAGCCCGACCAAATGAATACCCATCACATCAATGATTCCATCCATCCTCCTCATCCTCTGCTGCCCTTTCTCCTTTTGCCTTCGATCTTTTCCAGCATCAAGCCCTTCTCAAGTGAGTCCTCTCTTTTTATTTGGTGGCCAAAGTACTTGTTATGTATGTTAACTGTGTTTACTGAATGGAGCGGAATGTATCTTTTCTCTGGTATCTATTCTTATGCAAATAAGGGGATCAAAAATGTGCACACTCTGTTAGCCAATGGGCTTGTTGTATTATTGTTACTATTTATAGTGTATATAAATCCAAACTGTGTTCAAACCCCACTAATAAAGAGCTGAGTTTCACTACTTCACACGTCTGCTTCTTCATTCCCTGAACACGAAACTGGCAACAAGGATAGGATGGCATCCTCACATGGCAGCAACATCAGCCCATTCGACCCAGCACATCCAGAGAAATGGGCAACATACGAACGCCGGTTCTGCCACGCAATGGCCTCGCAGAAGATCACTGAAGCAAACCAGAAGCATTCCTGTTTCCTCGCTCAGAGCAGTTCTGAGACGCTTGAGCTGGCAACCCAGCTCATTCTCCCAAGGGACGTGGATGTGGTGCCATTCGCAGCAATCATGTCCGCACTGATGAAACACCTGCACCCAGATGTCTCGATCTTCCCGGCCAGGGTGGCCTTCCACAGAAGGGAGCAGCGACCTGGGAAGTCCACTGCAGACTACACCACCGCTCTGCGCATTGCTGCTGCCATGTGCAAGTGGGACAACATCGAAGAAGCATTCAGGGAACGTCTGCTGTCCGGCATGAGGGACGAAGATGTTCAATGTCACCTCATGATCAGCAAGGCGCTAACTTTCAAGGCTGTCCTAGAAGAGGCGGTAGCATCTGAGGCCACACGGCCCGGCATCAAGCTTTTCCAGCATCGCCACTCCACCACCAGTGCCACAGACTCAGCTGTGCAAGCTCAGCAAAATTCATCTTCATCCTCCTCAGTATTGCCTAGTTCCACCTCTTCATTGGAGTCCAGCAACGCAGAGGGAGAAGTCTGAACGGTCCGACGAAAGCACTGAGAGCACCGTGACGATCGGGAGAAGAAGATCCTTTGCAAGTGTGATGGCTGCGGAGCCTGGCATGACTGCAAGACGTGCCCCTTCCGCACCGCAAATTGCCACAACTATCGGTGACGAGGGCACATTGCTAAAGTATGCTGACAGCGAAAGCAAAGAACTCCAGCACCTGAGTCCAAGAAGAGTCGTCACCAGAAAACGTCCACCACCAAAGTGTCACCAGAGCCTGAGCCATGCCAAGTGGGCATCGTCAGCGAGCGTGTCTTCGCAGACCTGAGCCTGCAGGACGTCCCCTTCAAGATGGAGGTGGATTCAGGTACTACCTTTTCCATAATCCCACAGCAGGAGTTTTTGAGAATTCCCCCTGCCTCTCGGCCCAAGCTCAAATCTTTTAAAACTTCCCTCCGGGATGTGCAAGATTTCCAGATTCCGGCCCTGGGGGTGGGAAATTTCTTGGTCAAATTCAAAAACATTTGCACCTCCTTTCCATTGGTTGTAGTTAAGCAGGGCACTATCTGTCTTATTGGAAGCCAATGGTTTAGGCCCCTGGGAATCCGGCTTTCTGGCATTCACACAATAGACGCTGACCCAATTCGGGACTTTTGTGCTGCACATCCAGAGGTGTTCAAAAAGGGTTTAGGGTTATATAAAGGACCCCCTGTGGACTTTGAGTTTGACCCAACTGTCCGGCCCATCCGGATGAAGCCACGCAGGTTACCCTTTGCTTTAAAGGAGAAGATAGAAGTCGAGCTGGACAAACTGGTGGGGCAGGGCATCCTAGTGCCAATGGACTCCGCAGAGTGGGAGACACCAATAGTGACTGCTTTGAAAAGTAATAGGAGGTCAGGATATGCACTGACTACAAGTGTACCATCAATAAAGCTATTTGCCCAAACGCATATCCTGTGCCTGTGGTAAGCCACCTTCTTGCCTCCTTGCATGGAGGAAATTGCTTCGCAAAACTTGACTTTGCCCAGGCTTACCAACAATTGACTGAGTCTCCTGCTGCTGCCATAGTCCAGACCATAGTAATGCATAGGGGGGGCATTTAAGGTAACTAGACTACAATTCAGGGTGAATACGGGCCCCGGAATATTTCAATCTCTTGTAGAACGTATTTTAAAAGGTTTGCCCAGTGTCCTGCCATATTTTGACGATGTCCTGATCACCGCTAAGGACACCGTTGAACTAGCGGCCAGGCTCGATCGAGTCCTCTCATGTTTCGAGAGGGCCGGTCTACGTCTCAGAAGAGACAAATGTGTGTTTTTGGCATAGGAAGTGGAGTTGCTGGGGTACTGAATTACACCCCAAGGTACCATGCCCTCTGAATCCAAGGTGGTGGCCATGCGAAATGCACCCAGGCTAAAACGTAAAGCCTAATGGCAACCATTCCTAGGATTGTTAAACTTCTATCATGCTTTTCTCCATCGCAAAGCCTCAGTTGCCGAACCATTACATCAGTTTATTAAGAAAGATACTGTTTGGCACTGTGGCCATTGCCAGGAGAAAGCTTTCTTAGAACTTAAAAGGCTGCTATCTTTGGATGCTGTATTAACTCATTTTGATCCTAACAAGGAAGTTGTACTTTTGTGTGATGCATCCCCTGTGGGGGTGGGAGCTGTGTTATGCTATGTACTAAATGATGGGAGGGAAGCCCCCATAGCATTCTATTCCCGTTCACTCTCAAAGCCTGAGAAAAATTACACTCAGACAGACAGGGAGGCATTGGCAATCGTGGCTGGCACTAGGAAATTCCACAATTACCTTTATGGAAGACCTTTTACCATCATAACTGACCACAAGCCCCTCAAATTCTGTCCCCAAGGATGTTGTGTTGGGCAATTTTCCTAAATGCATACGATTTCACTTTGGTGCACAGGCCCGGGAAGAACATCAGCCACGCTGATGCCCTGTCACGTTCTCCACTGACAGGGGTTGGGGAAGCTGATTGCGAGATTGAAAGCGACCACCAGGTCCTTATGATTGAGGCTTTTGACTCGCCCCCAATCGTCCCCTCAGATATAGCTAAGGCTATAGCCAAGGATGTAACATTGACTAAAGTAATGTCTTGGGTACAAAAAGGATGGTCTGTCTCTCCTCTAGCCGAGGAATTCAGAACATTCCACTGCAAGCGTTTGGAACTGTCAGTGGAACAAGGTTGCCTTCTATGGGGCCAGCGGGTGGTCATTCCTGTCACTCTCAGGAAAAAGGTTTTACATCTACTTCACACAAGTCACCCGGGAATTGTCCGTTCCAAAGCCCTTGCCCATAGCTACTTTTGGTGGCCTCAACTAGACCAAAACATAGAACAAATGGTCGGCACTTGTGCCAGTTGTCAATCCTCTCGCCCAGAGTACTCCCACATTCTCTCTCTCAGGAATGGGATTCTGCTCGGGGCCCATGGTCCAGGTTGCACATAGATTTTGCAGGTCCATTTAGGGGTGCCCTATTTTTGGTGGTTGTGGATTCATTCTCTTAGTGGCTAGAAGTGATTAGGGTGCCTAATACCACTTCAGCCACCACGATAATGCACCTAAGAAGGCTGTTTGCAGCATTTGGACTTCCAGATGTGTTAGTGTCCGACAACGCGTCCACGTTCACATCTGCAGAATTCCAATCCTTCATGGAAAGGAATGCAATTAGGCACATCACTGCTGCCCCATTCCACCCAGCCACCAATGGCCAGGTAGAGTGGCAGGTGCGCACAACTAAAGATGTGCTTCGGCGTATGGGTGAAGGGGATTTGGAGCTGCAGCTGTGCCAGTTTCTTTTCACATATAGGTTCACCCCCCTTGCTTCAGGGCTGTCCCCTGCTGAATTGCTCCAACAAAGGAAACTGTCATCCTTGCTGGACAGATTGGAACCCTCTAGGGTGGAGGACAAAGGCACAAATATTGTGATCCAACACCAGAAGGGTTGCTCGTCCGGAGACCCTTTACATTGCCACAGTTATGCAGCTGGTGGCCCTACATGGGTGCCTGGGTTTGTGATCGATCAAACTGGTCCTGTTTCTTACAGAATCCAAACAGCCACTGGTCTGATCTGGAGGAGGCACGCGGATCAATTGAGACCCACAAGACGAATACAGACACTCAATGCTAGTGTTGGCCCCCAACTGTTTAAACCCAGAGGGCAGAGGTAATAGTCAGCAGCCAGCCAACATTGACCCAGAAGTGTCTTCTAGGAACCAATTTCAAGGGGAATTTGTGGAATGCCCCCCTATTCCAGCCAGGTGTACCCCTACACTGTGCCAGCCTAGCACTCTGGATTCCTTTATTGATGATGACCAATTTTGTTTGGAGTCACCCTCCACTCTTAGTACACAAAGGAGGGACCCTGAGTTGTCTTATTCATCCACAGAATTAGATTTTGGTTTTGAGCGATCCCCTGCTCCTCCATCTGACAAACGGGGCTTTAATTTGGGTTTACAATCCTCTCCCTCTAGTCAATCCCTCACTCCAGTCGGGTCGCCCATCCTATGAGCCCCTGAGCCAGCTCAGCCAAGCGTCCAACCCAGAAGGGAAACTAGACCACCATCCTGGTTAAAGGATTTTGTTTTTACCAAGGGGGGAAGAATGTTATGTATGTTAACTGTGTTTTCTGACAGGAGCGGAATGTATCTTTTCTTATGTATCTATTCTTATGCAAATAAGTGGATCAAAAATGTGCACACTCTGTTAGCCAATGGGCTTGTTGTATTATTGTTACTGTTACTGTTTATAGGAGCGGAATGTGCCTTTTCTCATGTATCTATTCTTATGCAAATAAGTGGATCAAAAAATGTTCACACTCTGTTAGCCAATGGGCTTGTTGTATTATTGTTACTGTTTATAGTGTATATAAGTCCGAGTTTTGCCCCATCCAAACTGTGTTCAAACCCCACTAATAAAGAGCTGAATTTCACTACTTCACTCGTCTGCTTCTTCATTCCCTGAACATGGACATACTTGAGCTTCATCTTTAGTATTTGTTCTTCCAATGATAAGTCAGGGTTGATTTCTTTCAGGATTGACTGATTTGATCTCCTTGCAATCCAGGGGACTCTCCTCCAAAATCACAGTTTAAAGGCATCTGTTATTCTGCGCTCTGCCTTCGTTTTGGCCTCCTCTCACAGCCATACATTACTACTGGGAAGACCATTGCTTTAACTGTGCTGACTTTTGTTGGCAGGGTGATGTCTCTACTTTTTATTATGCTACCTAGGTTTCTTATAACTTGCCTCTCAAGAAGTAAGCGTATTTTTATCCCATGGCTGCAGAAATAAAAATACTAATATATCTACTATGGCATAATAAGTGATTAAGGCATGAAGGGAACTCTGTATATGCTCAAAAGCCCATTTCCATAACCAAACCAGATTTCAAAACTCTGGTGCTAAATAATTGAATGAATCGGGGCTTTAGCTTAAGCTCCGGGAAGCCTACACAACACTATTTCTCACCCACCCACTCCTTGCTGTCTAAATTTTATTACAGTACTGTGAATTTACAGTCTACCAATTTTAGTGGAACTTATTCAGACGCATGAAATTATAACTGCGTCCTTAGGTACTGTAAAGAAGAACTCTAGCCGTCTGCTGCCTGTGGTTTTTCAGCCAATCACAGCTGTGCAAGCTGTGAAGGAGGTTTGGAGTGTGCCTAAGGGATGAGAGTCAGGTGAATGTCGCTTGAATTAGAGAAATATGTTTTGACAAAGTATAAATATAGTGAGAGTGTGAGAGAGCTTGTGTTTGGTGTGAATGTGAAAGGAGATGTAATAGAATTCAGGACAAGTTTAAACTAGATAACAAATGCAAAAGTTGCTGACAGTGCTAAAGGCATTTAATTCAGAATGGTTTATTATTCCAAAGTAAGCATTTGGATAAATTGTAAGGAACTACTGACGAGAAAAATTAAGAGTGGGAAACTGACAGTTTACTGGCACAATCTGGTCATAACCCAGAACTCCAAGTGATCTCTTAACTGGTTGTGGGGGGACCTGAGTAACAAGTCACTGAAATTAGAAGGGAGAAAAAATAATAATGTATGTAAAAACTGAGTATTTCCTGAGGTAAAGGGAAGAGGATAATAAACAAGAAAATATAGAAAATGTTGTTTCTTAAGAAAGTAAAAGAACCTATGCATTTACAGCAATTTTGGTCATATTCACCACAAAGCCTTTTTAAAATCTATACTGATACCTTTTCTAGACAAATTGAGATGTACCAACCATGAAAAGAAGAACTGCCTGCAATCGTGGCTTTTTAAATGTATGAACCTGTGGTAAGCATGACCAAAATTGTAAATGCAAAGCAGGTGAAGCAGCTGGTGATCGTCGCCGGCTGCTACTTGTACAGTATATAATTTTTTTCTGGAAATCATTTTCACAGCTGATGGATGTGTCTCTGATGACTCAGTAAACTGATCCAGGCATGAAACATGTGACTAGTGTCTGGCCAAGTTGTTCTGCTATGGTAATAGAGTGGACTGCAATGGACTGCCACAGACTTAAGGATGTTAACAAGGTCTCCCTTCACAGCCAGTCCATTTGGCATGGCCTCTTCCGCCTCCATGTCCGCATGACCATTGGGAATCAGAATAGTGAATTGGTTCATCTTCTGTTCACTTTGCCATTGGGCCTAATGTGATAGTTTCCAGTGGCATTTCCTCCACTGAGGGGGCCATCACCCCACCCAAAGGGGCTCATCTGCCTGTAGCCATTGGCCACTTAGGGGAGCCAGGTTATTTACCACCACCCAACACTCGGCATTTAGTCGCCGGTTTCACGGTCTACTCCATTACCATGTCTGGCCAGACACATATGATCCAGGCATGGATTTAATGAACATCACACCAAAATCAGAGGACACAATAGAAATCAGATAGAGAAAGAGACAAATTACAGAAGCTTGCAGACAAATAACTGCAAGGTAAAGTTGACTTTTCTGTAGTTTATATTGATCATCACAAATAGCTGGGGAAATTGTTAAATGTTTTACATATGGATATAAGCACAATGAGGGAGGCAACCCAATGTGAAGTCGCTTTAAGCAAGGTAAATTAAGGAGACCACATGATGGACACATAAAACGAGTACAAACTAAGGTAGAGGAAGATAGGCCTATACGTACCACTAAAGGAGTTTTCCTTAGTTTAGTACATATTACAGGAAACTCATCCCCGCCATTAAATTCACTACAGGCTTGGTCAAAATGGGATTGTCAGACAAAACTGATTGGACCTCAGACTAAGAGTGACACCGAGCTTCCACTGCTTAAAGAAACTGCTTACATCTAAGCCAGAGTAATGACCACAAACTGATGAGCATTTCATTGTTACTACCAAACCCTTGAAGGTTGGACTAGGGCCTGTCCTGAGTTTCCAGCCATATTGTTTAATAGGAAGTCACTGCACCATGAACAATATCTGGTATTGGTCAGTGGTGGGCTCCCAAAAAAATTACTACCACACTGTGGGCGTGGTATGGTGGACGTGGCCAGGGGAAAGCCCTGTGTTGCACCTGAATTAGGACTACTTTATTTCCAAACTTGGATGGGCGGAGCCAGCCAGAATTTCTGCTACCGGTTCTGGCGAACTGGTGCGAACCTGCTGATGCCCACCACTGGTATTGGTAGAGAAAAAAGTCTGCTAATAGTCTGGGATCTGAGTAAGTTAAAATCCTGTATCTGTAAGAACTAATCTCATTCCACCACTCCTTTCTTTATTTCATTATACAAAGAGGAGTAATAGAGAAGTATTAAAGAGGACTTTGTCATTGCAAGACCATTGTTTTGTCATAACAAAGATTAAAAACTGTTGCTTTTTCTAGACAAATGGAGATGTAACAACCATGAAAAGCAGAACTGAATGGAAGGGTAGCTTTTTAAATGTATGAATCTGTGGTAAGAATGACCAAAATTGTTATAAATGCACAGGTAATAACCCTGAAGAAATACACTAAATTATTAATCTTCATGGTTCCAAACCACCTTTGTAAATAATGTTTCACCTATTCCTGGCTTTTAGACTGGGGCCCAGCTTATACTTTACCAGTTCAACAGCTTATAACATGGGTCTGCTGTATTTTGGCCCAATTTTATGGCATGTTTACTGTTGGTTTTATTGTAGCTTATTTTTATTATAATTTTATGGAGGTAATTTAAAATGTCTGTTTGTTATATGGGAGACTTTATGTTGTTAGCCGCCTCATGTAGGGATTCATTCTCCCTAGAGAGGCAGAGTATAAGTGCAACTATAATAATAATTATTGTAATGCACTCTACATGGGGCTGCCCTTGATGACCATTTGGAGGCTGCAGCTGGTGCAAAATGCGGCTGCTTGTGTGGTGACAGGGTGTGAACGTTATGCTCATGCCTCACCCCTACCATGGGAGCTGCATTGGTTGCCAGTGTGCCTCCAGGTGCCATTCAAGGTGCTGGTGATGACTTTGAAAGCCCTACATGGTAGTGGTCCAGGATACTTAAGAGACCGCGTCACCCCAAGGTCATCTGTCCATCCCACTAAAGCGGACTGGAGGGGCTTCCTTAAAAACACGATCTGCTAGAGAGGCTCATCTCTTTAGCACCAGAAGGAGAGCCTTTTCAGCTTCTGCTCCAGCCCTGTGGAACCTCTTGCCAATTGAACTGCGTCTCCAGACAGAGTAGCTGCCCTTCAGGAAAGAGCTCAAAACCTGGCTGGCAAAGCAGGTGTGGGGAAGCGGTGATAGGGTAACCACACACACACACAGCTGGCTTATATAATGGGACCACTCTCGTTTTAATTAGATTTTTAATCAGTGGGGGCTGGGGAAGAGTTTTAGTGTTTTAAAGGTTTTTTATGGGTTCTTATAGTTTAAGGTGAGTGTTTTTATGCATTTTATGATGGAAATGTTGTACGCCGCCCAGAGTCACTTGCAGAATAGGCGGCAATACAAATGCAAAAAATAAATAAATAAATAAACACCACCAAAAGGACAATGTGTCAGTATAGGCTGTAATAAACTAAATGTAATTTCCAAGTAGAATTATAGGCCCATATCCTGTTCCTTAAAGGTAAAGGTTTCCCTTGCTCGAAAGCCAGTTGTATCTGACCTTAGGGTTCAGTCCTCATCTGTTTCAAAGCCAAAGAGCCAGCACTGTCTGCTTCTGCAGACATTTCCGTGGTCATGTGGCAGGCATGTCTAGACACTGGAATGCACGGAATGCTGTTACATAGATAAATCTTTATTGTCATTGTCCCCTTGCGGGAACAACAAAATGTCTCGGTTGCTATATATCAACTCGAATAAGGCATATCCCTTAATTTAAAAATCGCTATAGAAACACCAATTAAGATAGTACCATACAGTACAATTTAAAAATTTAAAAACTTCAAAACTTCAAAATTTTAAAATTTTAAAATTTTAAAATTTCAAAATTCTAAAATTCTAAAATCCTAAAAATTAAAAATCTAAAATAAGATTAAGATGACACCAGAGTCCAGCGTTTCCATTTAAGGCCAAAATTGCTCTGGAGAAGAAACTGTTCTTGAGATGGCTTGTTTTTACCTTCATTGTTCTATATCTCTGTCCCGATGGCAGAAGCTCAAAGAAGCAGTGGCCAGGATGCGATGGGTCTCCTACTATATCTAATGCTTTTCTGTGGCACCTGAGGTTGTAAATTTGTTCTAAAGTGGAGAGTGGACAGCCAATAATACCTTCCCACCGAAGTGGTCCCTATTTATCTACTTGCAATTTCTTGCTTTCCAACTGCTAGGTTGGCAGGAGCTGGGAATAGTTTATTTGAATCAATAGAACTTATGGAGAAATTGGCTCATCAAATTCCAAAGGATTCAATGAACCCAATCTAGTGAGATTTACTATGCTAAGCAACAGGATTTGGCATGTTGTGTGACAATTATAAAAGCAATAGCCATAAGCTGGTACAGGTATATTACAATAATTGTAATTAATTGTTTACTGCCATACTTCAACCATATCATGACAAGGGATGCTTCTCTGGAAAAGGCAATAATGATGAAAAATGTTGGAGACAGCATATACACAAAAGAGGAAAATCAAATAAAAGAGTTTGCTAGAGGTCAACAGTTCGATTCCCGAATACTGCAGGATGGAATGAGCTCCCGTCTTTGTCCCAGCTCCTGCCAACCTAGCAGTTCGAAAGCAAGAAATTGCAAGTAGATAAATAGAGACCACTTTGGTGGGAAGGTAAACAGCATTCCATGCACTCCGGTGTCTAAGCATGCCTTCCACATGACCACGGAAATGTCTGCAGAAGCAGATAGTGCTGGCGTTTCGGCTTTGAAACAGAGATGAGCACTGAACCCTAGAGTCGGATATGACTGGCTTTCCAGCAAGGGAAACTTTTACCTTTACCTAGAGCTGTTGGTGACAGAAAATTTTGGAGTTTGCTCATTCGTAGAGTCACCATAAGTTGGAGATGACTTGATGAAATATAACAATAGAAATTATTTTTTAACTGTTTAAAAAATTAAGGGTCTCAGCTGCAACAATTATTTTAAGGTGTGACATGTGATGGACCAGCTCTAGTGTCTGTTGTATTATTGGCTCTTTGGCTCATGTCAGTGGGAGTTGAAGAATGTAAATGGATTGAGAATCAATTTTAATATTATCTGAGTCAGAGAAAAAATTCTCATATAGTTTGAATGCTCTGGGAATTAGATCATAAACAGAAATGAGTGATAGGCCTTAAAGCCTATTAGTGGTTAAAACTGAAAGCATTGTAATGTTGGAAAGATGTGATGAAGGTAATCTTTCCATGTTTGTTAAAATAAATATCAACAGAATCCATGCTTAAATTCTCAAAATCAATCACCAAATAAAGTACAATAAACTAATTTCCATAACCCCAGGGGTAGGAGAAGGTTAATGCTGAGACACTCACACAAACTACGAATTTCCTCTTTCTATCATGGACAATTTCTACCATCTGTTGCTAGCCTGAGAGAATGATGCCTGAGAGAAGGTAAGTATGGTGTGAATGTGAATGAAGCTGTTGTAGATTTGAGGTGTGTGTGTGTGTGAATAAATGTAATATTCATTGGAAGTTGTACAGACATTTAACTCAAAATAGTTTGTTATCTTGCTCCCCTCCTTTGCAAATGAAGTACTCTGTTTTCATGTTGGTTCTGTCCAAGTCTATTGAAATTTGGCACACACCTACCTTGGGCATGCAGCAACATAAATGTTGGTCCGGACCACTCTGGGGGGGCCTGTGCCCCACAAATTGGGGGAAATGCAAAGACTACACCTCCCAGCGGCCACTGCGGTACACCACAACCAATCGGTGTGGCTGGCCCGAGCGTGTAATGGGCGGGGTAACATCTGCATGGCCGGCACACAAATGGCTGCTACACAGGCAGCAAGCAGTCATGGGCAACTCCAGCACTCCGGCCCTGACATCACAGGGCTGCTGCGGGCAGACCATCACCGCCGCCCGTTGGCTCAGATGCCTGGGGCAGGGATGCCACTGCAGCCCGGGCCACCACGACCACCCCAGCACTGCACCTGGGTAGACGCCCCTGACGAGAAGGGCACCAGCAGGGATGGTGCGGGTGAGGCTGTGCAGATGTCCACGGAGGTGCCAGGAAATGCCACAGCATTGCTGGGGTGGCTCCAAGACCAGACCAGCTGCCCCCAGCAGTGCCATGGCCACCACGGAGGCCCGGCCCCACAGCCACAGGCGCCACCCTGGGGAGTAAGGGGTTGTCCCCCCCCCCCCAATGACACCTGGGCAAAGCCAGGCACTGAACTAGTGCTACTATAAAACATAAGAAATACACAGAGCTATCTTTTTCCCATTGGGAGCCCTTTAGTGTTTTTGAAATAAATTACCCCTAGAGCAATGGTGGTGAACCTATGGCAAACATGCCAAGGGGGCACTCAGAGCCCTCTCTGTGGGCATGCACACCATCAACCAAGCACAAAGTTCGCCCTGTCCCTCTGCCCAGCAGCCCAATGGGAGTGCTTCCTCCCTCCCCCAGCACAGTGTTAGCCCCACCCCTCTGCTCAGCAGCCCAATGGAAGTGGTTCCTCCCTCCCCTGTCTGGGGTAAGGTGGTGTGAGGGTGCGGCATGGACAGCAGCCTCTTGGGTCTGCGGTGAAGGTGAGCTTGGGCACTCAGTCTCTAAAAGGTTCACTATCACTGCCCTAGGCTATTTGAAAAACTGTTTTGTTTGAAGGACCACATCCTTTCTTATGGTACCTCCCACATTTTAAGATCTGTAGAAGTGCCTTTCTCTTGCTTCTAAGAGGAAATAGGAAATAAGTTTAACAGGAATGCAAAAGAGTTATTTTTCAGTGTGTGGAAGTCACAGCCAGGAAAATAAGAGATGGTAACTAGAAGTCATGATGAGAATGTAGCCATGCTACTACAGGCATTCTAATGAAGACTTTCAGAAGGGAAACCATAAGGAAAGTCTAGATTGTGCTGAACCATCAGTTGCTTCGAAATACATATTATGTTTCCAAATAGGACTACCCAAGATGTGTTTGTAATGAGATGGTGCCCCCTTCCCTCCTAAAGTACACACAGAAGCTGGGACTGTGTCGAGTCTGGACAAAGAAGTATTCTAACCAGCAGGATTGGGTTAAAGTCAGTGATCTTTATTCAGCTCAGGTTCTGGACTGGGGACTATGTACAGGGTTGGCCAATATATATACAGTGTTTGGACCCTACAAAATAAGATACATTTAGGTGGGCTTCCGGAGGACATACAGAGTTCAGTCTTTTCCTGCTTTGACACAGATTTGAAATTGGCGCCTTTAGAATTGGCGCGCTTCCAGGTTCTCGGTTTGGTGCAGTATTACATTTGAGCACAATAAATCCTTATACACAACAGGCTGGCAGGTTTATTACACTTCAACAAGGGTAATGGACAATTTCTTCTGCTACACTTCAGTCAGTGGGGCAAGGTAGGGGCTCCAGATAATACTTTGTCTTCTCCTTCTGTGTTTAGGCCAGATGTGAAATTGCCAAAATAAAGGCACCTTCTGGTGAGTTCATTCTGCAGTTCCTTTCGCCTGACATAGTGTGAGAAAGATAAGCTGGCAACACAAGGTTGCTGTTATCAGGGTATATCTGAATGTGGTTCAGAAATACCACAATCTTCGAGGAGGTTCTTTCTGTTTCTTAATGCTAAGAAATATATACATTAATAAGTCTTCTAACACAGAAAAAGATTATAGACTTCATAATAATATATGAGATGTTATCATTGCTTTCCATCGCCATCTGCTAGCTGAGGCTGTGCCCTCATTCTGCACCGTATTATTTATAATTAAATGTATGCCCTGCATTTTTGCTAAAAAGTGCAGTTCCAGATGGCTAACTGTAATAAATGTCAGATTTTGACAGCCCATAAAAAGACTTTAAAGTATCCATCCAACCAGTAAGATGTCCCTTTGAACAAGGCCCATTATATAGTTGTTGTGTCCAAAAGTTATATTGCTTTAATTCTTAAGACGCCATTAAGTCTTTGCAGCAAAAGTGCACCCTTTCTTTAAGGCGCTTAGTTCGTATCATTGTCATTGTAATCTGATTGGTTCTAACACAGGTTCCCACATTTTTGGTAGCCCGGCAAATGTATCTCTGTAACTGCCATTCTGCCTGTATATAAATAACCACCTCATCCCCTTTTTCCCCAGTCCGAAATGAGCTGTAATAAATCACTGTTGGTTAACCCCCGAGCTTGCTGTCGCATTGCATATTATTCTCGGACTCAACAATAGTCCAAAAGTCTCTTGAAGAAAAAGTATTCACCTACAAAAAAGGAGATACAGAGAATTTCGGCTGTGACTTCCACACCCTGAAAAATAACTCTTTTGCATTCCTGTTAAACTTATTTTCTATTTTCTCTTAGAAGCAAGAGAAAGGCACTTCTACAGATCTTAAAATGTGAGAGGCACATAAGAAAGGATGTGGTCCTTCAAACACAACAGTTCTTCAAATAGTCTAGTTCCAAATTCCATATAATTTTATACAGTAGCGTTCTGCAGGCTGCATGCGGCCTTCAAACTGTTTGTTTACAGCTATCACCATCAAGGCATTTCCCCTCAGACCCACACTGTTCTTCCTGCCTCAAGTGGCACTATCTACTGCTGTCTTTCCTGTCCCTTTCTTACAAAGAAAAAACCCACAATAGTAACATTGCTTCTTCTAGTCTCCATGGTTCCTTCTGTCAACCCTTACTTAGCCTGATTTTCCATTCTGGGTACTTGGCTAGCCAGCAGTTCAGGTATGTGTACCATTCAGCTTTTTCACACACACCTTCTACATACATTACCATGTTGAAGGCTATACAGCAGGGGTGTCCAAACTATGGCCTGTGGGCTGAATCCAGCCCCCGACACCAATTTATCCAGCCCGCATCGCTCCCAGAGGCATCGCTCCCAGAGGCAGAAGTAAAACACGCCTGCACATGTGCATTCTGCACATGTGCATGCGTGTTTTACTTCTGCTTCCAGTGGGAGGAACCACTAACCAGCCAGCTGAACCACATGACCAACCCACAGCCCAAAAAGCTTGGGCACCTCTGCTATATAGGTACACAGCTATGCTTTAGCAAAAAAAAGCCAGGGGAACGGAGAGTAAAAGGGCTGATACTTTTGCAATAGGGATAGAAAGTGTTTTGCATTCTGAACATTTCTTGAAGTTCCAGCCACTAAGGCAGCTCGAACTCCAGAACAGATTCACTGATTGCAATAAGCAGGGAAAGGAAGTAATGTTTCAGAAACCATTTTAAGTAAGCTATTTTCAGATGGAACTAATTGATTTGCAAACTAGTGATTATCTCAGAGACTTCTGCAAAGAAAATTTTCTATTAATTTCTGTCCTGGTCTACCTGATATCAACCTAAAGACATTTGCTACAGTCATCTTCACAGTCTTTGTAACAACCTACATCTGCAAAGAAACTTTTTCCAAGATGAAAATTATGAAGTCCAAGTGTAGGTCAAGACTTACAGATGAACATTTTCATGACATTTTAGTGTGTCTGTCACACACTATGGCAGAAGAAGAAGAAGAAGAATAATGGGGATTCCAAATGTTGAACTGCAATTTCCACCAGCACCAGCCATTGGTTATATTAGCTGGAATTGAAAAATACTTAAGTTCCCTGTCCACTTTATCTACTTTTCCAGTAAAGCATAAGATTACAGAGGTACACAGTAGTGTTATCATTACTTCGAACATGAATGTTTTTTATAACTTCAAATTTGCTTCTTTTATTCCCCAGAGCTCCTGCTTTAATGAAGTTTAATCCTCTTCTTATTCCTATCATTACCTCTGCCTTATTGTTAAAGAACAGGAAAATCTCATTAAGAATTGCACACTTCACATTTGTCTGGACCTCAGTACTATGTTGCATCTTATTGTTCACATATATTGGCCAGAATGCTATTGTAGATTTATGCTGACCCCAGTAGATTTTTACTGACCCCAGTAAACTGATCCTAATTAACAAGCTGCCACCCACATTCAAAGTCATATAGCAGTCACAAGACTTGATGTATAACTATAATCATAAACAGCAGCTCATTAATTAGTAGTACTTTGGCAATGCAGTTTTCAACATTGTGGTTAATGCCATTATAATTAAACTGTCATAAACCCAGAGTAGAATTCTGGCTAATCCTTTCAAAGCAGTGAGAAAGCAAATACTTCTATCAAATACTTAAAGAGCTTGGGCCCCGAAGAGAAGCAGAAGTGTATAGGGGCTTTTAAAGTAAACTTCTCTGTGCAGTTTAAAAATAAATGGATAACTTATACACTATTCATAGTTTAGTTGAGCACTTGTTTTTTCCTGAATAGAGATCACGAGATGGTGATTTCTTTGCAATATTGTTCTGCCTTTACAAGCAACCAGTTAGTAAGTAAATACAGATTTGTGAAACACAGAGAAGATATTTATATAGCATTGTGTTATAAATCAGGTTGAAACACAATTGAGGAAGTAAATTGACATGATATCCTAATCGTGATACCTGCTGCTCTTAGAGAAGCTACTCAACAAGCAAAACAATATATTATCTTACCCCACCCACCCCTTCCTACAGCAATCTACTGTAGATCAAGAATACCAATTTTTGTAAGCTACTGTGAGGTATAGGAGAATCAGCAGGTTACCTTCCATTATTCTTTTTCTCAAAGGTCATTGACCAAGACAACAGGTACAGATTTAGTGGGTGGGAAGCCAGATTCAAAGAGTGATGGATATTTTGTTTAAAAAATCTATGTGGTCCAGGTGAACTATCCATGACATGCAAAAATGTCTAGCCCTCTTCCCCCATTATTTATTTTTGCACCTAGGTTCAGAAAGGGTAATTTTGTGATTCACATTTAAAAGAGCAGCTTTATGGGAAAGGGTAATACTTGGAAAAGCCTATTACAAATCCTATCTTTACAAGCAGTTTTTAGTCATTCAAAGGAGACATTTATGATATCTCACAACCAAACAGATGTCATATTAGTTGACATGGGGAAAAGACAAGCACACTGGGGATAGATCAAGCCTTTCCAAGTATACTCAGACTGAAATAACTAAAACTCATTTCCTAGCATACTGTAGTGGTAAGGCAGGGTGTTGCAGAATGATCTAGGCCAGGAGTCAACAAACATGGTTCTCCAGGTGTCCTTAGTCTTCCATTATCAGAAGCCCAAGTCAGTACACCTTCCCGTCAGGGCTTCTGGGAATTGAAGTCCATGAACATCTGGAGAGCCAGGGATGCTGACCCCTGATCTAGGCCATCACCGAGTTACCTTGGGCTAGTCTACCTCATTCTGACTTTACAAGGTTGTTTTGAGAATTAAGTAGGAAGAACCAAAGCCAAATATGCTGCATTGACCTCATTGAAGGAAAAATGAGACGGACAGATGTTCACCCCAAGAACATCTATCTGTCCCACCAGAGCAGACCGGAGAGGCTCTCTCATTGTTCCATCAGCTAGAGAGGTGCATCTCTCTAGCACCAGAAAGAGGGCCTTCTCAGTATCTGCTCCGGCCTTATAGAACCTCCTGCCAATTGAGCTGTGTCTCCAGACAGAGTTGCTGCCCTTCATGAAAGGGTTAAAAACCTGGCTGGCAGAGCAGGTGTGAGACACCAGCAATGTGGTAACCCTGGCCTGCTGGCTAATTTAGTAGAACACACTGTCTCTCTTTTAAGCTTTTAAGCTTTCTAACATTTTTGTCAGTAGTTTTTTTAATGGATTTTTTAATTGTTTTTTAAACTGCCATTGGTTTTATTTTCTGTGAGCCGCCCAAAGTCTTCAGAGTTGGGTGGCAATACAAATTAGAAAAATAATAAATAATAAATGAAGTGGATAAATGAAAATAAATATCAGTAAATACTAGCAAGAAAGGCACAAGACATTAATAAGCAACCTGCTGCCCTTCAAATGTTATGGACCACCAATTGCATAATACCTGGGCATTTACATGCAAGTGGGTACTAGGAATGTCATGCAATAGTAATGTACCCAAGACACAGGGATGGCTCATCTTTCGAACAGAGTAAGGCACCTGATTTTGGATTTAATGACAGAGTGAGACATTTTTAGCTATTTCATCTGTTGTTTTATTTTTTGCAGCTGGCTGGGTAGCCCACTGGTTTAAATATTTGGCTGCAGAGCCAAAGTTTGGGAGATCAATTTTCCACAGTATCTCCTGGGTGTGCTGGCCCACCCCTGAGGGAAGGGTCTCCACACTGTGGCACTACACAGGGAGTTTTGGTATCTAGCAACAGTCTTTCTAGGGAAGATCCAATTAGCGAGGTCTGAAGAGAAAGCCAAGGTCCATTTGCCAGTTCAGTGCAGAGAGAGTGTACAGTCTGTTGGATTTCCGAGGGCATAGTCAGGGTCAGAAGAGAAGTCCAGGGTCCAGTCATGGCAGTCAGTCATGAGGGATATCAGGAACATACAGAGGTCAGGTTTTTGCATGGAAAATTGCACCAACATCTGGCAACTGCAGCAGAGGTGCTTAAGAGCTCCCTCAGTTAAGGGCTATCAGCTGGGAGCCTCTGTTGGGAGCATGCCCTGGCAGATTTATGGCCCAGTTGTAAATCCTTCCATAGGAGTTGCGGGCAATGTTCTGGGGTTGAGGGAGAATCACTGTAAGAATCAGGCTCCTGATTTGACAGGTCATGATTCTGGGGAGGCAAAACTGGGCTAGGAACAGGCTGTGGCTCCTGATCTTGGTCACCCTCAGATTCAGATGAGGGCTGGATCATGACACTGGGAGAAGAAAAAAGCTGTATGGCCTTGGGCAAGTTGCACAGTCCCACGGAGTCTCCAGAAGAAAGGAAATAACCACTTCTGTGCATTCTTGATCTAGAAAACCTTGGAAAGAGTCCCCATAAGTCAAACTGACTTGATGGCATATTATTATTATATTATTAATTTTAATTCAAAAGAAAATGAGATGTTATTATGGGACATTTTGCTTCTACCACAAAAATAATCTCTTTATATACCTTGGCCACCTTAGAGAGAAAAACTCCTTTGGCCAGTTCTAGCAAGGTAGTATCCAGAACACTTTCATCCACAAAGCCCCTAGCAAACAACTTAAGTATTATTATTATTATTATTATTATTATTATTATTATTATTATTATTATTATTATTATTATTATTATTATTATTATTATTATTATTATTATTATTACAGTGCAATTGTGCAACAGTTTGCTCTCATCTTCAATGTGTGATATTATTACTTCTATCATTGATTCTCAACCTACGGCCCATGGGCTGGATGCGGCCCACAGCACCATTTCATGTGGCCCACCACCACCTCCACCACACTAGGAAGTGCCATTTATTTATTTATTTATTTATTCAATTTATATCCCGCCCACTCAACACAAGGCCGACTCTGGGCGGCTAACAACATAAAAAGTAACCCCAGGGCAACCCAAGGAGTTTACAGACAATATTAATAATCCTAAAAACAGTTAAAACAGTAAAAAAAGTTAAGACTACCCACCCCCTAAAAAGCAGGGGCTGCAGGATCGAAAAGGCACCATGGGGAAGAGTTCCTCTACACCAACCACCCCATGGTGGTTACCCTTCCACCTGTACCCCACACTTGACCTGCCAGCCAGGTTTTAAGATCCCTTCTGAAAGGCAGCAACTCCGTCCGAAGACGTAATTCTGTTGGCAGGAGGTTCCAGAGGGCCGGTGCAGACACGGAGAAGGCTCTCCTCCTTGTGCCAGAGAGGCGAGCCCCTCTGGCTGATGGAACAATTAGAGAGCCCCTCCGGTCCGCTCTGGTTGGACGGACAGACGTCCTCAGGGCGATGCGGTCTCTTAGGTAACCTGGCCCACTACCATATAGGGCTTTAAAGGTCAAAACCAGCACCTTGAATTGCACCCGGAGACATACTGGCAACCAGTGCAGCTCCCGGAGCAGTGGCGAAGCATGAGCATAACGCCCACACCCCATCACCACCCGGGCGCATTTTGGACCAGCTGTAGCCTCCGAATGGTCGTCAAGGGCAGCCCCATGTAGAGCGCATTGCAATAGTCTAGTCTGGGGGTAACCAGAGCATGGGTGACCATGAGCAAGGAGTCCCGGTCCAGGAGTGGGCGCAACTGGCGAATCACCCGAAGTTGGGCGAAAGCCCTCCTGGTCACAGCCGCCACCTGTTCTTCTAGCAGTAGCCGTGAATCCAGGAGGACCCCCAAGTTGCGCACCGGGTCTGTCTGGGGCAAAATAGCCCCATCCAGAACCAACGATGGTAACTCCCGGATTAACGCAGGACCCCCTATCCATAGCCACTCAGTCTTGCTGGGATTCAGTTGTAGCCCGTTAGCCCCCATCCAGACCCCCACAGCTTCCAGGCATCTGGAAAGGACTTTGACGGCATCACTGGGGTCCCCATGGGCCGAGATGTACAACTGAGTGTCATCCGCGTACTGATGGTACCGCACCCCATGGGAACGAATGATCTCACCCAGCGGTTTCATGTAGATGTTAAATAGGAGAGGAGAGAGCACCGAGCCTTGAGGAACCCCCCATTTGAGGGGCCTAGGACTGGACCTCTCACTCTCCAACCACACCCACTGGGACCGACCCCTCAGAAATGAGGAAAACCAGGACCACACAGTACCCTGGATTCCCAAACCTCGGAGCCGTTCCAGAAGGATACCGTGGTCAACGGTATCGAAAGCCGCTGAGAGGTCAAGAAGAGCAAGGACGGATGGATGACCACCGTCCCGCTCCCGCCAGAGATCATCCATCAGTGCGACCAATGCCGTCTCGGTACCATATCCAGGCCTGAATCCTGACTGAAAAGGGTCCAGATAATCCGCTTCATCCAGTACCCCCTGCAGCCGACACGCCACTGCCTTCTCCAGCACCTTCCCTAAAAAGGGGAGGTTTGAGACTGGCCTATAGTTAGTTAGGACAGCTGGGTCGAGGGAAGATTTCTTCAGGAGGGGGCGCACCAAAGCATGTTTTAAAGGTGCAGGAAACACCCCCTCCCGCAATGATGCATTGATCACAGCCCCAACCCAGCCACCTGTCACTGCCTTGGAGGTTTTCACCAACCAGGTGGGACAGGGGTCCAAAGGGCAGGTAGTGGCGCGCACAGCTGCAAGGAGCCTGTCCACTTCATCAGGGGCAACTGGATCAAACCGGTCCCAGATGGCATGGCAAGACTGTGCTCCGGCTCCCTCCGGGCTCTCCCCATCCACGCCAGGATTAAACCCAGAGCGAATCCGATCGATTTTCTCCACTAGATGGTCAGCAAAGTCCTCAGCCGACCCCTGCCAACCGGGCACCGAGGTCCCCCTACCAAGGAGAGACCTGGTAACCCGGAACAGGGTGGCTGGGCGATTATCAGCGGAAGCAATAAGGGTGGTGAAGTATTGTCGCCTCACCACCTCCATCGCCACTAGATAGGCCCTAATAGCGGCCCTAGCTAGTGTCCAATCGGAGTCTCTCTGGGTCTTCACCCAGCGGCACTCTTGGCGTCTCTTTGCCCGTTTGAGCTCCCGCAGTTCATCTGTGAACCATGGAGATGACCTAGCTCGATGAGCTCTGAGAGGCCGTAGTGGTGCGATTTCATCCAAGGCCGCTGTAGTCATCCTGTTCCACAGGTCGACCAGCGCCTCGGGCGAATCGTGTTGCCGATCCAGAGGGAAATCCCCCAGTTCCCTCTGGAATCCATCAGGATCCATCAGTTGCCTGGGGCGGGCCATTCTAATAGGCCCTGCCACCCTACGGTGCAGCGTCGCACCCAGGAAGTCTAGAGCCACCAAATAGTGATCTGACCATGGCACAGGTGTTATGTCTAATTTCCGTAGTCTCAGATCACTCTGCCAGCGCTCCGACAAAAAGATTAAATCTGGTGTGTGGCCACTGCCCCTGGTGATGTAGACATGCCATGTGGTAGACAGTGGTGGAATTCAGCAGGTTCGCACCAGTTCACCAGAACTGTTAGCAGAAATTTTGCCTGGCCCCACCCATCCAAGTTTTGAAATAAAGTAGTCCTAATTCAGGTGCAACACACCATACCACACCCACAGAGTTGGTAGTAAAATAATTTGAATCCCACCGCTGGGCATAGGAATGGCAAAATGGTCATCCGGCCCCCAAAGCTGTCTGAGGGAGCATGACCCGGAACCCAGGTTAAAAGGTTGAGAACTCCTGAGTTATATACTGCAAAGTACATAGGCAAACCTTAAGCATGCTTACAATATAAGTTGTGGCACTCATTTTCTGTTATGTATGTTAACTGTGTTTTCTGACAGGAGCAGAATGTATCTTTTCTCATGTATTAATTCTTATGCAAATAAGTGGATCGAAAATGTGCACACTCTGTTAGCCAATGGGCTTGTTGTATTATTATTACTGTTACTGTTTATAGTGTATACAAGTCCGAGTTTTGCCCCATCCAAACTGTGTTCAAACCCCACTGATAAAGAGCTGAATTTCACTACTTCACTCGTCTGCTTCTTCATTCCCTGAACACGAAATTTTTTCAGATCTAATGTTGTTCTTTGCTAAGATCTACACAGGCACCTATCTCTTTCTCTCTCTCCTCTCCTCTTTCCACTAATTGAAACTTCAGACCACCATAAAAGTGGCATACAGTTTTGATGAAGGACAGTTAGATTGTTCAGGGTCTTGGATAACAGATGTTTGTAAGAAATCTTCTATAATGGTTTGGTGTGGAAGATAATGATACTTGGAAAAGCAGAAGGTATAGCAGATGTTGTGCTTAGCAGGAGCAGGGATCTGACAGTATGAGAATCAAAGCTAGTTTCCCCTTGTGCCAGATATGTAACAAACAATAGTGGCACATGAAAAAGGACTATGTCTCTATGTTGGTTGAAAGACAGTGGCATGCAGCCTTGCCATATTTCCACAATTAAATGCTTATGTCCTTTCCCCCTGCTCTTTTCTACAACCACATTAATAAATCTGTTAAGTGATTTGAGGTAACTCAAAAATACCTTGTTCTCCAGAGAATTACACATGAAAAAGAATCTACAGCTAGAGAATAGAATCAATAGGATGGAATGTTAAACTTATGACAATTTCCTTAAAATGACAAAACACCTTGTACTGCAAGCATTATCACTGAGCATTGAATGCTACATCTGTGCCACCAACTGATAAAGGAAAAAAGAGCATAACTTGAACCTTTATGCCACTCTAATATTATAGAGGACCAGATATTAGAAAGCTGCTCCCATTGTGAGAAAACATGATTTCAAACAGCAAAGGGCAGCATGTGTTTCTGCTGTGAAATAAAATTATATATTGAAAGGAATTATTGTTGTTAACATAGAGACTGTGTTTTAGAGTGTGATAATATGCATGATAATATGTTGTTTCAACTGTTTTAAACTTTTAAAACTGTGATATGATGTATGATGCGAGGAAAAAAATGGCGTAGAAACCGGCAAACCACGCCACAAAGCTTGCCAAGAGAACCCTATGGACCAAAACAAAAGGCAAAACAAAAGGGCAGGCTAGGTGATACAGGATGCTTAACACCTCAGAGGGGAGAAAGGGGAGGGACAGGAAAGGGGGAGGGGAAATGCAATGTTGTAAGGAGCAATACTGCATAGGGACATGGAATGTGAGATCAATGAACCAAGGTCAACTGGAAGTGGTAAAAAATGAGATGGAAAGAATAAGCATTGACATCTTGGGAATCAGTGAGCTCAAATGGACAGGGATGGGCGAATTCAGCTCTGGAAACCATCACATCTACTACTGTGGACAAGAAAACTTTAGAAGACATGGAGTAGCCATAATTGTCAATAAAAGAGTGAGAAGAGCAGTAATGGGATACAACCTCAAAAATGACAGAATGATGTCAGTAAGAATTCAGGGCAAACCCTTCAATGTTACTGTGATCCAAATATACGCACCAACCACGGGTGCAGATGAAGCCACAGTGGACCAGTTCTATGAGGACTTACAACACCTCATAGAACAAACACCAAGAAATGATGTTCAAATTATTCTAGGAGACTGGAATGCCAAAGTAGGCAATCAAAAAGTGGAGGGAATAACAGGCAGGTTCGGTCTTGGAACACAGAATGAAGCAGGGCAAAGATTGATAGAGTTCTGCCAAGAGAACGCACTGGTCATAGCAAACACCCTCTTCCAGCAACACAAGAGGCGACTTTACACATGGACATCACCAGATGGCCAACACCGAAACCAGATTGACTACATACTCTGCAGCCAAAGATGGAGAACCTCCATACAGTCAGCAAAAACAAGACCTGGAGCAGATTGTGGCTCAGATCACAACCTACTGATTGCAAAATTCAGGCTTAGACTAAAGAAAATAGGGAAAACAAAGAGACCAGACAGATATCACCTAGACAGCATCCCTAAAGAATACACGGTGGAGGTGATGAACAGATTCAATGGCTTAGACTCAATAGATAGAGTGCCAGAAGAATTATGGACAGAGATGAGGGACATCATGCAGGAAGCAGCAAAGAAAACCATACCAAAAGAAAAGAAGAGTAAGAAAGCAAAGTGGTTGTCTGATGAGGCTCTTAAAATAGCAGAGGAAAGAAGGAACGCAAAAGTCAAAGGAGAAAGGAAAAAATACAATCATTTGAACACAGAATTTCAAAGAAAAGCAAGGAGAGATAAGGAAAACTATCTAAAAGAACAGTGCAAAGAAATGGAAGAAAACAACAAAAGAGGCAGAACCAGAGATCTTTTCAAAAAAATCCGGGAAATCAAGGGAACATTTAAAGCAAAAATGAACATGATAAGGGACAAAGACGGAAAGGAGCTAGCTGATGCAGAAGAGATTAAGAAAAGATGGAAAGAGTACACAGAGGAACTCTACAAAAAGGAACTCAACACTCCTGATAGTCACAATGATGAAGAAATTGAACCTGAGCCAGACATCCTGGAGAGTGAAGTCAGAAAGGCCCTAAAGAGCACTGCAAACAACAAAGCTAGTGGAGAAGATGGTATCCCAGTTGAATTTTTCAAAGCTCTAAAAGATGATGGCATCAAATTACTGCATTCAATATGCCAGCAGATTTGGAAAACAAAACAGTGGCCACAGGACTGGAAAAGATCAGTATATGTTCCAATCCCAAAAAAGGGCAATGCCAAAGAATGCTCAAATTATCGAACAATTGCGCTCATCCCACACGCCAGCAAGGTGATGCTCAAGATAATACAGGATAGACTTCAGCAGCATGTGGAGAGAGAATTACCAGAGGTGCAGGCTGGTTTCAGAAGAGGCAGGGGGACTAGAGACCACATTGCCAACATACGTTGGATCATGGAGAAAACAAAGGAATACCAGAAACAAGTTTACTTTTGCTTTATTGACTACACTAAGGCATTTGATTGTGTGGATCACAACAAGATGTGGCAAGTGATTAAAGAGATGGGAATACCAGAGCACCTCATATGCCTCCTGAGAAATCTGTACATGAACCAAGAAGCAACAGTTAGGACAGAACACGGAATGACAGAGTGGTTTGGAATAGGAAAAGGAGTAAGACAAGGCTGCATTCTGTCACCCTGCTTATTCAACTTATACACAGAGCACATAATGCGCAATGCAGGGATGGAGGAATCACAATATGGGATCAAAATTGCTGGGAGAAACATCAACAATCTGAGATATGCAGACGACACCACCCTAATGGCAGAAAGTGAGGAAGACCTAAAGAATCTCTTGATCGGTTTGAAGGAAGAAAGTGCAAAAGCTGGCTTGAGACTCAATATCAAGAAAACCAAGATAATGCAAGCGCGGCGCCAAAATGGCCGCCGCGCCCTTTGCGGCCCCCCCCCCCCACAGGACAGAGAATCCGGGTAGTTAGGGGCGTGGCCAGCTCCCTTATAAAAGGGGTGGCCACGAGGCAGCCGAGCTGCCATTTTACCTCAGCGACGGAGCGGAGAAGTCTTTTCACCTGTGTCTCCGTCGCTCTTTAGCCTACCGGGAAGCCTTTTTGGTAGCGATTCTGCCTTGCTGGCTTCCCTTTTTGCTTCGGTGGAGATGCCTTCGAAGAAGAAGGCAGCTTCAAGTGCAGCTCGCGCTGTTAGGAGGCGCAACCCAGGTCGGAGGACCGCGGTGCCGCCTCCTCAGCACCCCCTTGGCCCGGAGTGGGCGATCAGAGTGCGGGCGCGGAAGGGGTTCCGGCCCGCGGCCCGCGAGCGGTGGACACCGCTCCTGCACCTGCCCACCCTGTTGGGCCTACTCCTCTGGGGTCGCAGCCTCTCCCTGGGCCCTCTAGCCTTGGGGGGTGGTGCGGCCCCCTGCCTTGGCAGGTTTCTCCACCGACCCTGCCGGGCTTCGGTGCTGGCCAATGGCCATATTCGGGTCCTGGGGTACAGGGACCTGTACCCACGCCTGGACCAGGCGGGCCGGCCGGCCCTTTGCCCCTGGTCAACGTGGACACCTTACTGGCCCGCATTGCGGCCCTGGAAGCGTCGTTGGCTCGGGCCAGTCAGGCGGGCGCCCCCTTCGGGGTCCCTTTTGAGGCGCTGTCGGCAGGAGGACAACAGCCGGCAGGGAGGGTCGAGCTGCTGCAGGCGCGTGGCGCAGTTTCGGCCACTGCCTCGCAGCTCCCCAGCCAGCAGCCAGGTGCGGGTCAAGCCCCGGTGATGAGCTCTACGTCGGTCGTGAGCTCCGACGCCCCCAGTGGGCCGGAACCCCCAGTGGGGGCGGCCCGCGGGGGTGCAGCATGTGAGTATACGGTGCAAGCGAGTACATCCACACACATTCCCAATATAGGGGGGGCCTTTCAATGGCCTTGGCCTCGCGCGGGTGGTGCGGGGGCCGCGCTGTCGGCAACCCACCCGGCGACGATGACTGCCACCTCGGGCACTGGGGTGGGTACTTGTTCTTACACTGCGGGGAATGTTCTGGGGGTGGCTGGGTTAGCTCAGGCCCCTTTTCCTAGGCCGGCTGTGCCTTTTTCGGCTTTGCCGACGGCGGGGTATTCCTTGCCATTGGGTGATCACTTGGCACAGACTACCAGAGAAAAGATATGGCGGGGGGAGTACGTAGATATCTTCTCACTCCTGAACAGAGAGCCCACCAAGGAGGAAAGGGAGGGACAGGATGAGAAGGACAAGGAGCAGGCACGCCGCCGTAAGCCGCCACGTACCTGGGCCAACTGGCTCCCCGCTTATTTAATATACATGGCGGTGTATTTGAGGGCGCGGCCGGATTTAGCTATTCCCATGGTCCAATATTTGGACAACATATACAGGGCGATGGTTGATTTCCCGGGCCCCTCATGGCTAGCATATGATGAGGAATTCCGTATGAGGATTCCCCTCCACCCCGAGATGAGATGGGATGAGCCGTGCCAGAGGCTTTGGCTTTTGTATATGACGCCCACACGCCCTGCCCCGGGAGATAGATACCATTGCGGACATGTGGTCCAGCGAGCGGCTCCAGCGCAGGTTACCCGCCAGGCGGCGGGGCAGGGGGTTCCAGCCCGCCTGCTGTGCTGGACTTTCTCGTCCAATGGTTCCTGCAATAGAAAGAATTGCAAGTATAAGCATGAGTGTCCCACATGTTCGGGCCCCCACGCAGCCTCTGCCTGTCCCAGGCCTGGGGGGGCACGAGGCAGAGGGAGGGGTGGACAGTGGGCTGGCAAGACTGCCACGGATGGAGCTGGTTCTCCAAAAGGCCCCCTACCCAATTAATGTGGACATGCTGGAGCGTTGGCTCGCATCGTACCCGAAGGGGGAGGACGGGGAGTATCTCCTTCAGGGTTTTAAGCAGGGATTCCGTATCCCTTTTATGGGTGACAGGTCCCCTCAGGATGCTCCCAACCTTTTATCCCTCAGAGGAAGGGAGGAGGTGGCTGCGGCCAGCATTAAAAAGGAGTTAGATGCGGGCAGGGTCGCTGGACCTTTCCCTGCACCCCCGTTTCCCAATCTTAAGGTGTCGCCACTGGGTTTGGTCCCAAAAAAGTCCCTAGGTGAGTTTCGCCTTATTCATCATTTGTCCTACCCAGCCGGCCGATCGGTCAATGATGCTATTCCTGATGACCTTTGTTCAGTCAGGTATACATCGTTTGACCATGCGCTGCGCATGGTACGCTCGTGTGGCCCGGGTGCCCTGCTGGCCAAGTGTGACATTAAGTCGGCTTTTCGCCTTTTGCCAGTGCATCCGGGCGACTTTGAGTTGCTGGGTTTTAAATTTAAGGGTGAATATTATTTTGATAAGGCCATGCCTTTTGGCTGCTCCATATCATGCTCGGCCTTCGAGCGTTTTAGTACCTTCCTAGAGTGGGCTTTCGTCCGCAGGTCAGGGTCCCGGTCTGTAGCCCATTACCTGGATGATTTTTTATTCGGGGGTGAACGGGGCTGGGACACGTGCACACATCTCCTCAACACATTTCAGACGCTAATGGAGGAACTTGGTGTCCCTTTAGCGCCCGAAAAGACCGAGGGCCCATCTACCAAGCTAGTATTCCTGGGGGTGGAGATTGACATAGTAGTGCAGGCTTCTAGGCTGCCGGGTGATAAGGTGTCCAGGATAGTGGCCCTTATCTCGGAATTGCTGGCCAAGCGTAAGGCATCCCTGAGGGAACTGCAGGTGCTACATGGTCACCTCAATTTTGCTTGCAGGGTGGTCGCACCGGGCAGGGCTTTTGCCCGGCGCTTATGCGACGCCATGGCAGGGTTATCCAGGCCCCACCACAGAGTCAGGCTTACCCGGGGTATCAGGGCAGACATGTTTGTCTGGTTGCAATTCCTGAGGGAGTTCAATGGGGTCTCATTTTGGAGGTCTGACCTCCTGGCATCCCCCAATTTTCAGATCCAGTCTGATGCCTCAGGATCCCTGGGTTATGGGATGTACTTCAATGGGAAGTGGGCCTATGGTGGGTGGCCACCGGCATGGGCAGGCACAGGTCGCCTGCGGGATCTCACATACCTGGAATTTTTCCCTATTCTGGGGGCTTTGATGCTATGGGGCGAACAGTGGGCTAATTCGGTGGTGCATTTCTGGTGTGACAATGCTGCTGTTGTCCACATTGTCAATACACAGACTTCCAAATCGCCCAGGGTTATGGAACTAGTGCGCCATTTTGTGCTGCGCTGCCTGCGCCTCAACGTCTTGTTCAGGGCCAGGCATGTCCCAGGGATTAATAATGATATTGCTGACGCTTTGTCCCGCCTGCAGATCTCCCGGTTCCGTGCCTTGGCCCCGGATGCGGAGGAATTTCCCTCGCCACTCCCGGACGAGATGTGGACTATTGGCAAGGAGAGGTGAACCGGGCGATTGGCCTGTCACTAGCGCCACGCACGCGTAAGGCGTACCAACAAGCATTCAATTCTTACAGGGCATTTTCTGCTCAATGTCACCTGCCAGAGACCTGGCCTATCCCGGTGGACCATGTTCTGCGGTTCATGGTTCACCTGCATGCACAGGGCCTCGCACCTCGCACCATAGCATCCAAGCTCTCGGCGTTGGCTTTTATGGCCAAAGTGGGAGGTCATGTGGATACCACCTCTGACTTCCGTGTGAGACATGTTTTGGAGGGGTGGGTGCGCGAGCAAGGGCGTTGCCCGGACGACCGGCACCCTATTTCCCCAGGGGTTCTTACCCAGTTGGCCCGGGGCTGGCCAGGCCTCTGTTTTGATCATTATGAGGCAGCCCTTTTTCATGCAGCCACAACGGTGCCATTTTTTGGAGCGCTCCGCGTCAGCGAACTCGTGATGCTGTCTAAGGCGGATGCAAGTGGTAGGGCACTGGAACTCGAAGATGTCTATGTTGCCAAAGACTGGGCCCAGTTGAGGATACGCTCCTCTAAAACAGATCAGCATGGCGTAGGCAGTGGTGTAAGACTGCTACGGTGTTCTTTGGCAGACATCTGTCCGGTTGGTGCCCTACAGGAATTCCTGGCACTGCGTGGCATGCACCACGGCCCGTTTTTCTGTCACCAAGATGGGTCTCCTCTTACTAAATTTCAGTTTTGGAAGGTGACAGCCAGAGCCCTCACCAGGGTGGGCCTACCAGGTGCCCGTTATGGCACACATTCATTCCGTATTGGTGCAGCCTCTACAGCAGCTGCTTTTGGGTACTCTGGGGCTGACATACGCAGCATGGGGAGGTGGGGCTCGCAATGTTTTCAGTTTTATGTGCGCCCACTCCCGCCATGAGTACCAATCCAGTCACCTTACCGCCTTTTTTTCTCAAATTTTCTTACAGACCCTGGGTGTCGTATTACACCGGTGACAGTATGGCTGGTGGGCCACAGCTATGTGCACAGGGCAGCGCGTTACGCTGCGGCGACAGAGTGGGGACCCCGACTGGGACTGGGTGAACACGCCAGTCTCACATGGCATGGTAAGCCTGGGATGTTATGGCGGGAGCTGCGGCCTTTCCTTTTTTCTGGCCTGGGTGCTGACCCGCCTGACATTCTCATTATCCACCTGGGGGGCAATGATTTGGGCCAGGTCACCGGCTTATCGCTCAAGCATGCGATTTGCGAGGAACTCGCCTACTTGCATTATGTCTGGCCTGCCACAACCCTGGTTTGGTCGGACATTGTCCCGCGCCATTCTTACAGAGGGGGCGTTAACCTCATGGCCCTTGACCGCGCTAGGCGCACGGTCAATAGGGCGGTGGCGCGGTTTCTTGCCGACAGGGCTTGGGGACGGGTCAGTCATCACCCCGATATTAGCCTACAAAATTATGACTTGTACGCAGGGGATGGGGTCCATCTGTCGTGAGGAGGTATGGACCTCCTGTTGGGTGATTGGCGAGCAGGCCTGTTGACCGAGCTGACGGTCTGGGGGGGGCATCAGGTCTTCTTTGAAGCCCCTCCGTGTGGCGGGTAGCACTGGTAAGGTAAACAGTATGACCCACAAGTATCCGGCAGGTTCGCAATTGACTGGACAACACTAGACAGGAATAAATTAGTTAAACGTTGTCCGGTCAACGACGAACCAGGCGATGGGGTGATGACGATTGCTAACCAGCATGCATCACCCCTGTGATTTCACGGATACGCGTCAGAGGGTGGGGTCATGAGTTAGTTATTGACTACGGTCAACAATTTGTTTGTTGTCAACAAACAAATTGATACAAATTGATACATTGTAACCAATTGCCGTTGGCAATTTTGGGGTGGTACCTTACCAGTGTTACTTCGGCCTGCTTGCCTTATGAATTATGATTGGTCGTTTTACCAATACAAATTTATAATTCGGACTAGGGCATTGAATCAATAAATGTGGCCCGATGCTGTTATCCACTTTCAATGTTGTCTGTGTCCGTTATTGGGGGGGTGCGCCTGCAATGCAAGCGCGGCGCCAAAATGGCCACCGCGCCCTTTGCGGGCCCCCCCCCACAGGACAGAGAATCCGGGTAGTTAGGGGCGTGGCCAGCTCCCTTATAAAAGGGGTGGCCACGAGGCAGCCGAGCTGCCATTTTACCTCAGCGACGGAGCGGAGAAGTCTTTTCCCCTCCACCCCCTCCCTAGTTAACAGTGTGATATTTTGGTCGCTTCGGGGCCGGGTGGGAATTTTTGGCTGGGACCCATATTGGCTTCCGGGTCCTGGCTTTTTTGCCCATCCCACACTGTTGCTATGGTTTGATATAGGGGTCTTTCTGTGTTCCTAATGTTGACTTTGGTCACATTGGCGGGTAGCACTGGTAAGGTAAACAGTATGACCCACAAGTATCCGGCAGGTTCGCAATTGACTGGACAACACTAGACAGGAATAAATTAGTTAAACGTTGTCCAGTCAACGACGAACCAGGCGATGGGGTGATGACGATTGCTAACCAGCATGCATCACCCCTGTGATTTCACGGATACGCGTCAGAGGGTGGGGTCATGAGTTAGTTATTGACTACGGTCAACAATTTGTTTGTTGTCAACAAACAAATTGATACAAATTGATACATTGTAACCAATTGCCGTTGGCAATTTTGGGGTGGTACCTTACCAGTGTTACTTCGGCCTGCTTGCCTTATGAATTATGATTGGTCGTTTTACCAATACAAATTTATAATTCGGACTAGGGCATTGAATCAATAAATGTGGCCCGATGCTGTTATCCACTTTCAATGTTGTCTGTGTCCGTTATTGGGGGGGTGCGCCTGCAATGGCAACAGGCCCGATCAGTTCCTGGAAAATAGACGGGGAAGAAGTAGAAGCAGTGACAGATTTTACTTTCTTAGGATCTAAGATCACTGCAGATGGAGATTGCAGCCATGAAATAAAGAGGCGGCTGATTCTAGGGAGACAAGCCATGAGAAACCTGGGGAACATAGTGAAAAGCAGAGACATCACCTTGAAAACAAAAATTAGAATAGTCAAAGCAATGGTATTCCCAGTGGTAATGTACGGATGTGAGAGCTGGACAATTAGGAAAGCTGAACGCAGAAGAATAGATGCCTTTGAAATGTGGTGTTGGAGGAGAGTTTTGAGGGTACCTTGGACAGCGAGGAGAACAAATAGGTCAATCTTAGAAGAAATCAACACTGACTGCTCATTGGAAGGTCAAATAGTAAAGATGAGGCTAAAGAACTTTGGGCATCAAAAGAGAAGGGAGGATTCACTTGAGAAGGCCGTGATGTTGGAAAAGGTGGAGGGCAAAAGAAGAAGGGGGAGGCCAAGGATGAGATGGATAGATGGTATTGTAGACACAATGGGCACAGAACTGGGAGGACTGAGGGGGATGGTGGAGGACAGAGGCGCCTGGAGAACGACGGTCCATAGGGTCGCAAAGGGTCGGAATCGACTGTGCGACTGAACAACAACAACAACAACAACAAATTGTTGTTTTAGATATGTACCATTAAGTCACGCCCATCTTCCGGCAGCTATATTAATAAGTGATCTCCAAAATTTTCTTTTCTCAATAGCCCTGCTCAGCTCTTGCAAACTCAACCATGTGACATCATTTAAAGCAGGGATGCTCAACTTTTTGATCCGTGGGCCAATCAAATGGTTCAGGGAGCTGGTCACTATGGCCAATGGGCCAGATCTGGCCTCCAACGCCAATTTATATGGCCCACAAAGCCCTCATCACTCCCAGAAGTGGAAGTAAAATGAGCCCATCCGGGTGTGTTTTACTTCCGCTTCTGGGAGTGACGAGGGCTTTGCAGGCTGGATGGATTGGTGTCAGGGGCCAGATCTGGTCCATGGGCCATAGTTTGGGCACCCATGTTTTAAAAAGTCAATTCATCTCATTTGATCTTCCTCTTTTCCTTCTACCCTAGCATTAGACACAGGGCCGACATCAGAAATTTCTGTGCCCCATACTAAGCAATCCTGTTGGGGGGCCCCTCCCACACACACACATATAGTAATGTCACAGTTATGGCTGGCAGCAGCAGGGCCCCTGTCAGTTCCAGTCCACTGGTAGTACTGCCCTGATGGCGGCCCGGATTAGACACTTTCGGTTGGAAGGAATTGTAACAAATAGAGCATCAAAGTGACATAGACCATCCTTGCTCAAAAGCCAGTTGTATCCGACTCTTGGGTTCAGTGCTCATCTCTGTTTATGGCCAAAGAGCCAGGACTGTCTGTGTCTGTGGACATGTGGCAGGCATGACTAGACACCGGAGTGCATGGAATGCTGTTTACCTTCCCACAGAAGTGGTACCTAGTTATCTACTTGCAATTTCTTGCTTTCAAACTGCTAGGTTGGCAGAAGCTGGGACAGAAATGGGAGCTCATTCCATCGTGTAGTACTCATGCCTCAAACTACTGACCTGCCAACTTTCCAGTCATCAAGTATAGCATCTTAACCACTAAGCCACACAAAAAAATCACCTAGAAGCATTCACATTAAATTCAAAGCCAACATGACCGGAGCCATCATGTCTGCTTGGCTTCTTTGTCTCTATTTAAAAGCTGCATTCAAGGTTTTTGACTGTATTTCTGTCACCTTTTACTTTTGCTTCTCGTGTGTCCTTCATAATTCTGTTTCATCTAAGTTATCTTTTCTTTTTTTCCTACAGGAACTGTCTCTTTGCATACTTGCTTAATAATATCACTGGTTTCATTCCTCACTTCTTCTGGTTCACGGTCAACCAAAAGAATATTAAGGAAAAAATATGTGTTGGGTTTTTTTCCATTTCAAATCACTCACACACACACACACACACACACACACACACACACACACACACACACACACACACACTACTGTATTTGCCGGCATATAAGATACACTTTCCCCCCCCCCTCAAAATCGGGGGTGCATCTTATACGCTGGTAAAAGCCCTCCACCCTGCCTCACTCTGATGGTGCGGTTCACCGGCTAGCCACTGCTGACTGCTAGGAGTCGGACAAAGGGTGGCTTCCAAAGGATCCTGCCTTCCCCACCTCCTGATGGTCATTCTTGCCCAGGCCAAATCCCAGCCAATCCCCTCCTCCCACCTCTTGAAAGGATCCTTCTCCCCCCACCCCACCCCACCCCCATCCTACCACCAAGCGAGGAGAGTGGGATGGGAGAAAAGAAATGGACTTAAAGGATTTTTTTCCCCTCACCCCACCACCAAGTGGAGAGTGGGGTGGGGGAAAAGGGGCTTAAAACATCCTTCTTTTCCCCTCATCCCACCACCAAGCAAGGAGAGTGGGATCCTCCGCTCCCCCTGCCCACAATCCCACTTTCCTTGGCTCCTGGAGTTAAATTTGGAAATTCATTTAAAAGTGTAGAAAATTCATTTTTTCCTTTAAAATTTGTATAAAAACGGGGTGCGTCTTATACTCCAATGCATCTCATATGCCAACAAATACAGTATATTTAGACCTACGCTTTCTGAGTCTTCCCTCTCTTCATGTTCCTTCCATGGGCAGAAACAACTTGATGTACTTTTAAATTATATTCATTCAGATCCTAAGACATGGTTTGTAATTTATGGAAGGAGCGTTTCTCTTCCCTTCTTCCAAAACTTATCTCCCCTAATGTCTCTCAGGAGGGCTAAAGGGCCATCCTGAATATGAGATGATGATATTGCCCCAGATTGCATGTAGCCTCCAATAGTAGTTAATTTATGTATTCATTTATTTATTTATAATTCAGATTTCTATGCTGCCCAATCAGGTGAACCCGACTCAGGGCGGCTCACAACAGGATTAAAACATACATATTAAAAACAATTAAAACCCCAACATACCCACCCACCTATTAAAAACTAACCACATTAAAACTGCCCGCATTAAAAAGATGGGGAGGCTTCATTTTATAAGCCAACAGGCGGGGACCACTCTTCCATCTGAGCCCCACACCTACCCCATCAGCCAGGTTTTTAATTCTTTTCTGAAAGGCAGCAGCTCTGTCTGCACCCACAACTCTACTGGCAGGAGGTTCCACAAGGCCGGTGCGGAAACGGAAAAGGCCCTCCTTCATGTGCCAGAGAGGCGAGCCCCTCTGGCAGATGGAACAATTAGAGAGCCCCTCCGGTCCACTCTGGTTGGACGGACAGGCACTCTTGGGACGATGCAGTCTCTTAGGTCCACTACTAGGCCACTACCATGTAGGGCTTTAAAAATCAAAACCAGCACCTTGAATTGCACCCGGGGACAAATGTAAGCAAAAAGATGACAAAAAATATAGTTTCCCTTCCCTCATAACAGCCAAGAGTCTGGCCAGGTTATCCTGCTATGGTAAAAGAGTAGACCATACTGCCAACAACTCAATGCCAAGTGTCAGGCAGCAGTTAACTAACCTGACAACCCTGAGGACTAACGGCACTGGATGCCCAAGTCCACAGGGAAGGATGATGGTCCCCAAGTGGATTAAATCCCACTTGAATCTATCTTGATGGAGGGCAGCAGCTTCATGGTCTGGGGCTGATGAGGACTTTGTGAGCCAAAAGGGCTCAGGACCAAAAAGTGACTTGCAGAATTGGATCAGTGGTATGGGTGTCATGCTGTGATGCAGAAGGCAGATGAAAGGCCACTACATTATATTCTTAGGACAGTCTTCATGGCTGATCACCATGATTGTCACCAATATTTGGATTTGGATATGGCAGAATAAGAAGGGATACCAGCCACCTATGCCCCAACCTAGTATTGTTCAGGAGTAGACTCATTGTTCAGTCTCTGGAACAGCTGATGGAGGGCATCACAGATGACAAGGGAAAAGATGAGAAAAAAACCTTCCTTCCATCCAACATCATTACCTTAGAATCTGGACCATTGTGTTTCCTAAGAAATAGTCCTGATTTCCTCCCTCAGCTTACTCACTGCCATGAAACGAAGATCAAGCAGAAGTTTAGAAATGTGTAAACAGCTTTCCTCCTGCCCCTTCAATTTCCCTTTAACAATGGAACTATTTAAGTGCAGGCAGATATGAGGCCAAATTACTCAACTGTCACTGTTAACCTCAAAGAATGTTTCAACCTTGCTGAATCAGGGCATTAATTATTAAAGTGTTTGTAGCAGCACTCTTCAGCTTTGAAGTACTCTTTAGAATGAGAGAGGTTTGAAACCAAACTTTTAAGATCTAAAAATGATGGCATGACTTTTGGTCAATGTTATGTTCTGTCAATAGCACTTATTGAGAACTGGAGAAAATGACTCTTTTTGTCATATTTTAACCTGTGGCTGGAAGAGGGAAATTGATGACTAAAGTGAGCTTCTGAATAGCACAGCATGAGCTTCTCTCACTTCTAAGATAATGAAGATTAGCTTTCTTTGTTTGGTCTCTGAGCTGTGATTTCACTGTCTCACAGTCACCTATCTTCAAGATTACCATGAATGCAGCTGTGCTTATGAGCAATCTCTAATGTCTATTTCTGGCCTATATGTATATATTTAACCATGTGCACTTATGGCTTTCACAATTATGCAAAAGAGCTGAAGGCAGATGTATAAATGACTCACAGCAGATGTGTGCTGAGCAACAAGGGAGGGTGCTGGACAGGGGCAATGACCAAGGGATGGAGGGTCTCTGCCCCCCCCCCCAAAACCATTTGGTCACAACCCCTTGCTTGGTCCACCCTATTAAAATGGCTTGAAGGTAGACAGTGATGCCTAGAGTAGGACCAATGGTTGATACAAAGCATATTATAGTACACCAAATAACACCTTTAATGTCTCCTGGAACACTGCATTCATTTTCATCTCCTCTCTTAACATATGCTGTCCACCTCCAACAAATCTACTTTCTTCATTTATATTTATGGCTCGGTCAAGAAAACAGACCAATTTTTTTTCTTTGTGGTAGCTTTTGTACCTAATCCACATCAGATAGCATAAGGGGTAATAAGCAATGGAAGATTGCTTTTGTGAGATGAAAGGGATGAGAAAAAGATTTAAAGCTAGTACCCTTCATCAACAATTAATTTTTCTAAGCTATTATATCAGAGTTACACTCTGTGGTTGCCAAGCTGCGGAAAGCAATATAGTTTTTGTATCAAAAGACTACTTTATTTTCACACATATTTTATACCTGCCTTTACACCCATCTGTAAGTAATTCAGTGTATTGATTGAAGTTAGCATATGTGCTATTTTTAAAGCCGTATGATATAAATAAACACTTTTAAAATTACAATTAATTAGTTACTGAGGAGATCAAAGAAGCCTCTTTTACAGGAACATTCTTATCACATCTAAGTACAATTCTAATACCTGTACTTTTAGGCTATTATTCTAAGCAAGATATGGACTAGCCTTAATAGAATACATACAGGGCACGGTAGATGTGCGGACATTTTTCATAAATGGGGGAAACTACCATCACTAGCATGTGAGTGCGGGGCACCGGACAGACTGCAACATATTATACAACAATGTAGCCTTAGAGCATATATGGGCAATAGAGAAGATTTTTTAAAGGGTGACGCCTTGTGCAATCAAATATATAAATTGTTTAAATGTTTGTTTATAAATTAATGTTTAGTTTTATATAGTTTATATATATTTTTCTTCCTTGTTATATGTTGACTAAATAAAATAAATAAATCTAAGCACATTCACATGGGATAAGGCCTACTTTATTATGCAGTTTGCTGTTAATATTTGAAATGATTTACTTATGTATTCTCATAGAGTTACACATTAACCCACTCACTCATCACGTTTCTCTTACAGCCAATAACTGAGGCGAGATGGGCGTGTGACTGTCGGAGTGAGAACTTGTACACACTTGCATAAAATGTTGGCTGGTTTGATATTATTGATTTGTATCCCACCTCAATTAGTGTGGAATCACTGCTCTGGGAGGTGGCTCACAAAGTTTGTGGTCTAATAAAAATGTCTATTGTAAAAGAGTTAAATATTTATTGGTGTACGCCTGTGTGCCTATCTTCTGCCTGTCTGTGAATGGTTTTGTGTGTATGTGCAAGCAGGGACACACCTATGAATACCCACTTTTCCATTTTTGCCTCTAGCTCTGCCTGTCACCCAAGATGCCACCTACCATTGGCTGCTGTGCCTTGTACCATACCAAATATAATGAACACCAGCCACCACTGATTCATGCATACATATTTATCAGCAGTTACTGAGCAGTCAAAAGGCTGAATATATTCTTATTTGGTCAAAACAAACTTATAAACATCACGATAGTTTTGTAAATTTCAATATCTCCAGAAATTATCTCTATTAACATCTAATATGGGATTAATGTTTTCAACCAAAAGAAATTCAGTCTGGTCTTAACTTTTCTTGACTACTAAAAGCTCACAATCATAGGAAAGAATGTTATTCTGGACAGAAAGGTCTGTTTAACAATGACACGATACACTAGAAAATTCTCTTGCTGAAACTACATTAAATTTATGTTAACCATTCAGGAACATGGCACATACAGTATTTCATTGAGGCTTACTGAAGAGTGAGCCTAGTTTTTGCCATACGTCTCAATACTGGAAAGCTTGTGTGTGTGTGTGTGTGTGTGTGTGTGTGTGTGTGTGTGTGTGTGTGTGTGTGTGTGTGTGTGTGTGTGTGTGTGTGTGTGTGTGTGTGTGTGTGTGTGAGAATATGCATATACAAGTGTAAATCTATATATACGTGCATGCCTTAAAACTGTACCCAAGTTGACTGTTTCAGTTTTAAAAATCTGACATATACAGTGCCTTGTTTAAAAATTTCATTACTTGCTGTCTGCTGACACTATTTAAAACTAAACCCCAGTATTAAAAGTTTTGGTATACATTTTCACATATTAGTTTCCTAGGAAACTAAACAAATGCTTGAGGGGGAGAAGTCTCAAGTTTGCTGATGTGCTGCATGTTCATTGTTATCTCTCATTTGGAAATCCAACACAGGTGAAGCTACACATCTATATGCTCCTTTATTTGTGTTTTCAGTAACTGAAGGACATTTTTCAAAGGAATGACCACTGGACATAAGGCAGTTTTGCATTTGCACCAAATGGGTGGAAAGGCAAGGGAGTATTAAAGAGAGCTGCTGCATCTTCCATAAATACTTCCAGTGAAACCTGCTGTCACAAAAACTACAGAGCAGTCTAGCCCCATGATGGCGAACCTTGGCACTCCAAATGTTCTTGGACTTCAATTCCCAGAAGCCCAAGGACCCTGTGAATCCACATGAATGGGTTTACTGTGATTCGTCGGGCCCATGCTGCCCTTGTCGCTCCCAGAAGCAGAAGTAAAACGCGCCCGTACGGTTAAGACTCTTCTGGATTAACCCTTCCTCCATATGGGTGTGTTTTACTTCCACTTCCAGGAGTGACGAGGGGAGCGCAGGCTGGATGAATTGCAGTAAACCCATTCATGTGGATTCACAGGGTGCTTGGACTTCTGGGAATTGAAATCCAAGAACATCTGGATTGCCAAGGTTCGCCATCATGGGTCTAGCCCAACTGAGAGCCTCTGCTGCTAAACAAATAGATGCACAACCAGTCCACCCTTGTACGGGAGTAGCTACATCAAGTATTTTAGGAGCCCTGGTGGTGCAGTGGTTAAACTACTGTCCTGCAACCAAAAGGTTGTGAGTTCGATCCTGACCAGGACTCAAGCCTTCCATCCTTCCACTTTGATTTTATAGTACCTGGTGTTTACTCCACATATCCCTGAACCACAGAAATACTCATCTGGAAAAATTTACCACTGTTCTTCGTTCTTTTAGTTAAACATATTGGAATTAAACACACACACTCAATTCATGTATCAGAAAAACAGAAGAAAGAAATAACTAAAATGGTATGTGAGACTCTCAGGAAATGCTTTGTGCCCTTAGCCTTCTGCCTCTCATTACAATGAAACATATTTGGTAATCTGGTCTGACATTGGTGCTTGTACAGAAATATTTCCGTACAGAAGGTTCAAAATCAGTGCAGTTGCCCAGGCCAGAGAATCATGCTAGGGTTATAATATGTGCCATCTCAATATATGCCCGATAATGATGAATATAAGAAATGTCACACTTTTTATTTTATTTTATGCAGTTGCAGCTTGTACTGTCAGAATCTCCCCCCACCCTCTTTCAGGACAGTTTACAAAAATCAGCAGTGCACTTGCTGCAAGGGACAGACCAAAGACTGCTGGATTTGTTTCTAAACACAGAATGAATTGAGATGACATTTTTTACATAATGAACTCAAGTTGAAGAGACTGGGAAAGAAATGGCTGCATAAAAAGTTATATCATAGGAGGGGGTGGGGTTCCTCTCATTATCAGTGTTTTGGAAATGGGAATATAGGCACTGCCACCCATTCATTTGAAGAACTGATCCACATTTGTAAATTAAAATTAGGCCCCTTTAACATGACCAGGACACATCAGACACTTAATGATTCTAGAATCATACAGTTAAAATGTATGAGGAGGGGTCAACATGGCAGAAAGCTAACAGCTCAATTCACCAGCTCCTGCCATCCAAAGTCCCAAAACATGCCAACCAAAAGCAGACTGCCACCCAGGGGCAAGAAAAGACAGCGGAAAAGCCCCACCAATGTGACCCCTCCAAAAGAAGGAGAGAGTGCGGACACGTTTACAACAGCTATAAATACGCCTGCAGCTATCTTGAACATGTTTACAACAGCTGTAAATGCACCCACAGCTGTCATAAATGCGTTTACGACAGCCATGAATGCATTTTACAGCAGTGTTTACAGCAGGGGGAACCACCAGTCTGGCCCGCTCAGTTCTCATGGCATGAAAATGTTGAGAACCCCTGTACTACAGGGAAGAATGCAAACTAAGTATCTCTGCCATAGAGACATCCATCTCTTTTTATAAAGCAAGCTGGCCACAAAGATGACAAGCTATAGGTGGCAAACTCTATGTATGCTTTGGTCAGCAACAATAAGGAAAAGAAAGAAACAATCAGGCAAAATAACAAATTATATCTCTTAAAAGTTTCTCTGGCAACTTTACTATTGTCATGTGTAGCAATGATATGAAGTCAGCAGCAGCAGAGCACAAAGTCTATATGCAGCACCTCCTAAAAATATGCTATAGAGTCAGTAGTTTATTCAATTCAGGCCTCTTATTTCCAAGGTATCTGGAGCTGACTGATGTTACTTAGCATTATTGTTAAAGCAAGAACTACCAGATTTCCCTCTCACAAGAACATTATATCAGTTTCCTAGTGTGTTCAGTGTGTATATGTGAATAAGAGCTAACAATTATGAAGTCATGTTGGAAGGACTCCCTCTGATTTCATGTAGTACTAATGCCTGCGGAAATGCCATGCCATATTGCTTTGCTATTTTTATAGTTGAGAAGATTTTTATATATATGGCAGGTATATACATTTGATGCCAGGGCATGAGAGAGATTTGAGAAAACATTCTGTCTGTGCAGCAGCAGTAACAAAAACAAAAATAAGCATGGGAAGCAACTTATTGTGTCTCTTAAAAGATTATCTGGCAAAATTATCACTGTGGCATGTAGAAACAGTATGCCATGGATACATTGCATGTATTCTGTTCATGCAATGTTTGTTCACAAACAAATGCTGGCTTTTAGCCCATAGGAGGCTTCATCAGGCAAAGCACTATTTATCTGTGGAGGGTGCAAGAGAAAAATGCAAGAGAACAAAAAATCATGGCTAGATCTCTGTGCCACTTTCAAAATGAATAGTTTCAAAATCAATGTTCTACAGAGGTATCACCTTTCCTTGCTTTTGGATTGGTACCTTATACTTCCAAAGAAGTGAAATAAAACTTTTGGAAGTGCCCTGGTAGTTGTTTTACATATTAGAAAAGGAAAAGTTCTTCGGTGGAAGAAAATGTAGAAGATGTGCTGTAGGATCACTCCAAGTGTTTTGTTTTACAGAGGAAAGCATTATGCATGTGACGTGGCTCTAAATGATATGCATTTGCTCGCACACTCCCCATAGCTATTTAGTAACACACACGCTAACCACATCATATGTATGAGGCAGCTTCCTGAGGCAGCTGTCAGCTGTCATCAAATGGTGACAAACTGTATGTTACTTAATATTTCATTATAAACATAAGGCTAGTAAAGTTATCACCTACCCTTGTTTTCATATCTTGAAAGTAAAACTTATCTAGAGAATCGTATTATTGTACAGAGATTCTTTGAAATATTATTGATATGAAGAATACTTCTAAATTCTTTGTTCTCATTAAACGAGGTCATCTAAATATGATGCAACACAGATGACTGCAAAAATTCGATACATCAAATGCAATTGTGAAACAAGTTGTGATTTCCCCAATCAAGCCGTCTGTAGTTTCCACAAAATATCTTTGTGGCATTATGCTTAAAACTAGCGTACCTGCCCTATAAGAAGTTAAACATGCATGCACATGCAAGTAGACACATAAACATATACCATAAACACAGATTAGTTGTTTTAAAAGATGCAAACAATCTAGCTGATGTTTCTAAATGTTAAAAGTCAAGGCAATAAGAAAACATATATCGCACAAATTATGCAAAGTTATACAGTGGTTGAAGTCCTATTCTGTAACTTTCACTGGTTACTTTCTGGGAATAAACATTCTTTTTTCGCCCACCCCTTCAGGTTCCAAAGGCAGCCATTGAATTCTTTTTATTGTGGGAAAGTTGTTTTGTTCCATCCTTCATTTGTTCCTTGTAGAGAATGACAATGAAAGACATCAGTTTTCTTTTTGCTAAATTAGATTGCGCTGAAATCTCTTGTAAATTATGTGTATATTTTTATCTCCTCCTCCCCATGGATATGCATTAAATAAGAAATGCATGACTAAAAGCTTTGACCTCTGGGAGAAAGCAGGACAGGGATCCACTAAAGAAAGCACATCCCAGTTGCTCTTTATTCTGTTTGACATAAAATATGTATTTCCAGCACAGTTTGTGATGTCCACAGGGACATAATGTGCAGTTTTCAAAATGCATACAGCTGTTGTCCATCAGAAAGGAAAGTATCATTTTAAAAAAAATATTTTCCAAAAGTAAAAGAAAGCCCTTATAAAGTATACCCTTTGTTAGAAAAACAGTCTTGAAGTACACTGTCTAAAAATGATTTTCTTTAGTACAAATGGCAGTAACAGAGTTCATATCAGGCTATGTTAAAAGACTAATTGATTCACAACCTTCTTTTTAATGCTATATTTCACAAAGACACACACATGCTGGCATGCACAAACACATACTTCTTGTGATGGGAATATTGTGTTTTTCTTATTTTCAAACAGATAGATGAGTCAATTTTGAAACTGTTACTCCCAGAAGCCTATGTTTCAGGCTGGAAGCCTTTTCTTTCTTTGTTCATATCGCAGTGATGCACAATTAGATTATATTTGACCAGAAATGGTCTACTTCAATGGTGTTATTTCAGCCATTTCTTCTTTAATACACATAAATTGCATGCACATAAATGCTGCATTGGTTGAATTTCTCCATGTTCACAGAAAATTTGTATAGCCCCATTTGACTTGATTATTCTTTGATCTTCTCTTAATTTTCAGATGGTCCAGCCAGAATATTGTCCTGGTAGGAAACACTCGGAAATCATCCATTCAACAGGGTGTGTTATTTTTGCTCTTCATAGGTTTGATCTACTGTAGCTTCTTTTATTTTAATATTCAGAGCTTGAGAGGTATGCAGAAAACCTTTCTTCACTTTTAGCCATCATCAAGAGGGGGTTGATATGGGTTGTACTGGAGGCGCAAAGCCAGCCAAATTACAGACTTTTTCCTTGGGGCAGGTTTCAGGCAGATAGTAATAATCCTGTATGATTCTTTAAGAGTAACATTCACTTGTTTAGCATGTGCTAAAGTACTTTGGACATCAAATGAGAAGAGAATATTCACTTGGGAAAGCCTTGGTGCTGAGAAAGGTGGAGGACAAAAGAAGAAGGGTGCGGCAGAAAATGAGATGACTAGATAGTATTGTAGACCCAATGGACACTTTTTCACCCAGAGGATCACTGGTACTTTTTCACCCAGAGGATCACTGGTCTATGGAACTCCCTGCCAGAAGAAGTGGTGACAGCTGTCAGTCTTGACAGCTTTAAGAAAGGATTAGACAAGTTCATGGAGGACAAGGGGATCAATGGCTATAATTATGGATACTTAGGGACAACCTCGGGGTTGGAGAGATAGGCAGGATATCTCTCAATGCCATTTCCAGGGAATCCTAAGAAGGTGAAGGCATCTCCTTGGGAATACCCTGAAGGAAATGGTGAGCCACTGTGTGAGACAGAATGCTGGACTGGATGGGCTGTGGCCTGTTCCAGCAAGGCTGTTCTTATGTTCTTATGACACAGAGCTGGGCAAGTTAAGAAAGATGGTCAAGGATAGAGGTGCCTGTGGGCAATGGTCCATGGGGTCACAAAGGGTCGGAATTGACTGTGCAACTGAACAACAACAACAACAAGATTTGTTTGGGATCAGCTTCAACCAAAGGTTTCTGATATTGTCTAATTGTTGAGAGGTCCCACAAACAAAGTGAAAGTGTTTTATTTTGTTTTTTTGTAAGACTAGGTATAATAGTTCTCCCAGCGGGGACTATACTGAAGAGGACAACATTGGCTGGAAGTAAGTCCCTTTGAATTCAGTGCCACCTCCATACTCTCATTGCTAAGCACCTGGAATAATGAAGAAAGGTAGGTGAGTGATCTGATTCTGTTACAGCTCATCAATCAAAGTTTGTGGCATTTTTTGCACCACAATTGGGCATACGCTGGGCAACAGTAACCTTGTCCTGGCTAATCTTTCCCATACTAGGTCAGGCAAAAGGAACTACAGAATGAATTCACCAAAAAAAGGCTTCATTTTGGCAGTTTTACATCTGGCCTAGACACGGAAGCATTGCAAGAGCATGCTAGGAAGCATTAATAGGCTGATCCTGCCCCAGTGCCAACCTCTTTTGAATTCCACTGCCATATGAGCAAACAGCATGTGGCAGCCATGCATTAGCGATTAGCAGGGTACAGCAGTACTGCTGCATGGGTTTATGTCCATTATGGGCCTGAGGCCAAGGCTGCAGCCACTGGGGCAGCCTTTCTTCACCACACTGGTAGGGTGCAGAGACTTGGGGGATGCCCTAAAGAAACCCGGAGGAACATAAGTGGGAGCGTTATCTTTGACCTCAGCATGCACTGAGTTTCCCAGCCATTGGTCAGAGTGGCATTGCCCATTTGGCAGGTTCCAGGAGGCTTTGAGGTGTGTGTGTGTGTGGGGGGGGATAACTTGCCAGTGTGGGGTTAAAGCTAGGGGGTTAAAGCTAGGGGCGAGTTTATTCAGGTTGTTGCTTGCTGCCCTCTGCTTTGTGAGGAGTTTAATAACCCCAGCATGTACTGCCTGGTCACGTAATAAGGGTCATTGATGAACTGTAGGAGCGGGAATTTTGAATCCTGTCTTATTCAATTTGAGTAGTAACAGGCAGAGGCAGAGTTTAGTCAGGTGGTATCCTGTCTGTGGGCACCACTGTGGGTCCACCATGTGGTATTGAAATGAGGTACATAAGCGTTGAAGCAATATCCAGTATTGTCATTGTCATCACCACCACCACAATCATCATAGTAACAACAACAATAATAATGTGCTGACAAATTCTTTCCAACTATGACAATCCTCCCCAGGCTTTTGTACGTATAATATACACAAAAGCAATTTACCAAACCCTCCTCCTAATGCTGTTCCAGGATAATGCCACTTGACCAAATCCATAAAAGTGTTTGTATGGGGCCATGGGTGTGTGTGTGTGCAAGCTCAGCATGTGCTCTGGATGATCCTGACTGGCCAGGAAACACAGTGGAGAGTCAAACACACAGCCCTTGCCTTCAAAGCCAGATATTCCAAGCCACTATGTTTTGCCACTTCAATTCCAAATCTATAAGTTTGCATGCACCACAGCAACAAGGCTTCACTCGACAGAAATGTCCTAGAAAGTAGCGTAAGTTTAGAAGTCATAAACAGTGGAAGAAAAAAAATGAGATGCTTTGTCTTAACATTCCAGATTTCAAGGCTTAACCAGAAGGGTTAAAGAGCTGGAATGAATTATCTGCAGGAAATCTTACAGTTGAATAAAATTCAGTAATATTGGGGAAGGAAAGAATGCAGAAGGGAATGGAAAGCAAATATTAAACAGAAACTATGAGGAGTAGGCATAAAGACAGTTGAAGCCATACAGGAAAGGTGGTAGGAGGTAGGATTTAGAAAAAGACTACATCCTAGCATTAGCAACCACCATGGAATAGCAAGTTAAGTTTTCCTCCACACAGATAATTTTGCAGATCTTGGAAATTACCTTTAAAGAAGAATTAATATAATGAGTTACTGGATCCAGCTGTAACTGAAATGTGCTAGGACAATGCTTCTGGGAGTTACTGATCATGTATTCATATATATCTCGTATCTTCAGGATGTATCTCGTATTTTCAGGATGTCATTATATACATTCTTGATAAAAGCTAACTTTAATCTCTTTCCATATGAAGACTTAGAATATTTACCAGGAGAAGAGAGGCGCATGCTCTGAAACCACAACAGCTGCCCTAACCATTCCCAAAGGAAAACTACTGTACTGTATATCAAAAAGATGCAGCATCTTTTTGTCCAGATATCTTGACTCCAGAATTCATAAATTTCCAGACACATTGGAAGTTTGGAGGGTTGTGTGTGGCTTGCTAGAATTAAAAAAAACTTTGCTGAATCAATCAGCCCCAGGATTTTTTTATTTTTATTTTTTTGAGAAGGAGCACTGTTGAAAAACTCAACTGCTGCAAACTATTCTTACAGGTTAATAATTTTATCAGTACAGGCATCCTGGTGACCCTAGGCAGCTGCCCTATAAACTGATAAAGTGATACCTTGCATAACAAATGCGTTGCATAGCAAAAAATTTGCATAACAAAGTGTTCGTTATGCAAGGGCAATATCCCACATAACAAAAAAAATCATTTGTTATGTGGGGGTTTTGGTAACCGGGGTATACCCGCTCAATGGGAACCCCGGTTAATTAACTGGTCCATGAAAAGGAGTCCATCTCATAGCCTGAATAAGTCCACTGTTTCTTCACACTAGGACTGAAGAGTTGAATACTGCCCTAAAGAAATTATAAATCACTTCTTTCATCTCTGAGATTGTTATGTATGTTAACTGTGTTTTCTGACAGGAGCAGAATGTATATTTCTCATGTATCTTTTCTGTGTTCAAACCACACTATTAAAGAGCTGAATTTCACTACTTCACTCGTCTGCTTCTTCATTCCCTGAACACCAAACTGGCGACGAGGATGGGATGGCGTCCCCACACGGCAGCAACATCGGCCCATTTGACCCAGCGCATCCAAAGAAATTGGCAACATACGAACGCTGATTCCACCACGCAATGGCCTCGCAGAAGATCACCGACGGAGACCAGAAGCACTCCTGTTTCCTTGCGGTTCTGAGGCGCTTGAGCTGGCAACCCACCTCATTCTCCCAAGGGACGTGGATGTGGTGCCGCTCGCAGAAAACATGTTCGCACTGAGGAAACACCTGCAGTCAGAGGTCTCGATCTTCCTGGCCAGGGTGGCCTTCCACAGAAGGGAGTCCATTGCAAACTGCGACGCTGCTCTGCGCATTGCTGCCACCCTGTGCAAGTGGGACAACATCAAAGAAGCACTCCGGGACCATCTGCTGGCCGTCATGAGGGACGAAGATGCTCAATGTCATCAGGAACATGCTAACTTTCAAGGCTGTCCTAGAAGAGGCAGTAGCGTCTGAGGCCGCACGGTCCGGCATCGAGCTTTTCCAGCATTGCCACTCCACCACCAGTGCCACCAACTCTGCTGTGCAACCTCAGCAAAATTCATTTTCATCCTCCTCAGCTTCGCCTGGTTCCATCTCTTCATCAGAGTCCAGCGACGCAGAGGGAGAAGTCGGAGTGGTCCGACGAAAGCACCGAGAGCACCGTGACGATCGGGAGAAGAAGATCCTTTGCAAGTGTGATGGCTGCTGGGCCCGGCATGACCGCAGGAAGTGCCCCTTCTGCACCGCAGAATGCCACAACTGTGGGCGACGAGGCACATTGCTAAAGTATGCTGACAGCGAAAGCAAAGAAGTCCAGCAACTGAGTCCAAGAAGAGTCATCACCACAAAACGTCTACTTTTAAAGTGTCACCAGAGCCTGAGCTGTGCCAAGTGGGCATCGTCAGCGAGCATTTCTTCACCGCAGACCTGAGCCTGCAGGACGTCCCCTTCAATATGGAGGTGGATTCAGGTACTACCTTTTCCATAATCCCACAGCGAGAGTTTTTGAGAATTCCCGCTGCCTCTCAACCCAAGCTCAAATCTTTTAAAACTTCCCTCCATGATGTGCAAGGTTGCCAGATTCCTGTCCTGGGGGTAGGTAATTTCTTGGTCAAATGCAAAAATATTCACACCTCCTTGCCATTGTTGTAGTTAACCAGGGCACTAACTGTCTTATTGGGACCCAATGGTTTAGGCCCCTGGGAATCTGGCTTTCTGGCATTCACGCAATAGACGCTGACCCAATCCAGGACGTTTGTGCTGCACATCCTGAGGTGTTCAAAAAGGGTTTAGGGTTATACAAAGGACCCCCTGTGGACTTTGAGCTTGACCCAACCGTCCGGCCCAACTGGAAGAAGCCACGCTGGGCACCCTTTGCTTTAAAGGAGAAGATAGAAGCTGAGCTGGACAAACTGGTGGGGCAGGGCATCCTAGTGCCAGTAAATGCAGAGTGGGAGACACCAATAGTGACTGCTTTGAAAAGTAATGGGGAGGTCAGGATATGCGCTGACTACAAGTGTACCATCAAGAAAGCTATTCGCCCGAATGCATATCCTGTGCCCATAGTAAGCCACCTTCTTGCCACCTTGCATGGAGGAAATTGCTTTGCAAAGCTTGACCTTGCCCAGACTTACCAACAATTGACTGTGTCTCCTGCTGCTGCCATAGCCCAGACCATAGTAACGCATAGGGGGGGATTTAAGGTAACTCAACTACAATTTGGGGTGAATGTGGCCCCTGAAACATTTCAATCTCTTGTAGAACATATTTTAAAAGGTTTGCCCGGTGTCCTGCCATATTTTGATGATGTCCTGATCTCCGCTAAGGACACCGTCGAACTAGCGGCCAGGCTCGATCGAGTCCTCTCACATTTCGAGAGGGCCATTCTATGTCTCAGAAGAGACAAATGTGTGTTTTTGGCACAGAAAGTGGAGTTCCTGGGGTACCGAATTACACCCCAAGGTATCATGCCCTCTGACTCCAAGGTGGCAGCCGTGCGAAATGCACCCAGGCCAAAATATAAAGCCGAATTGCAATCATTTCTAGGATTGTTAAACTACTATCACACTTTTCTCCATCGCAAAGCCTCAGTTGCCAAACCATTACATCGGCTTCTTAAGAAATATACTGTTTGGCACTGGGGCCATTGCCAGGAGAAAGCATTCCTAAAACTTAAAAGGCTGCTATCTTTGGATACTGTATTAACTCATTTTGATCCTAACAAGGAAGTTGTACTTGTGTGTGATGCCATGTACTAAATGACGGGAGGGAAGCCCCCATAGCATTCTATTCCTGTTCACTCTCAAAGCCAGAGAAAAAATACGCTCAGATAGACAGGGAGGCGTTGGCAATCGTGGCAGACACTAAGCAATTCCATGATTACCTTTACGGAAGACCTTTTACCATCGTAACTGACCACAAGCCCCTCCTTGGAATCTTTGTGAACAGGAAGCCCACCCCTCAAATTCTGTCCCCAAGGATGTTGCATTGGGCAATTTTCCTAAATGCATATGATTTCACTTTGGTGCACAGGCCCAGCAAGAACATCAGCCACGCTGATGCCCTGTCACGTTCTCCACTGCCAGGGGTCGGGGAAGCCGATTGCGAGATCGAAAGTGACCACCAGGTCCTCATGATTGGGGCATTCAACTCGCCCCCGGTCATCCCCTCAGATATAGCCAAGGCTACGGCCAAGGATGTAACATTGACTAAAGTAATGTCTTGGGTACAAAAAGGCTGGCCTGTCTCTCCTCTAGCCGAGGAATTCAGAACATTCCACCGCAAGCATTTGGAACTGTCAGTGGAATAAAGTTGCCTTCTATGGGGCCAGCAGGTGGTCATTCCTGTCACTCTCAGGAAAAAGGTTTTACATCTACTTCACACAAGTTACCCGGGAATTGTACGTTCGAAAGCCCTTGCCCATAGCTACTTTTGGTGGCCTCAACTGGACCAAGACATAGAACAAATGGTCGGCACTTGTGCCAGTTGTCAATCCTCTCGCCCAGAGCACTCCCACCTTCCCTCTAGGGAATGGGATTCTGCTCAGGGCCCATGGTCCAGGTTGCACATAGATTTTGCAGGTCCATTTAGGGGTGCCCTATATTTGGTGGTTGTGGATTCATTCTCTAAATGGCTGGAAGTGATTAGGGTGCCTAATACCACTTCAGCCACCACGATAATGCACTTAAGAAGGCTGTTTGCAGCATTTGGACTTCCAGATATGCTGGTGTCCAACAACGCGTCCACGTTCACATCTGCAGAATTCCAATCCTTCATGGAAAGGAATGTAATTAGGTACATCACTGCTGCCCCATTCCACCCAGCCACCAATGGCCAGGTAGAGCGGCAGGTGCTTCAGCGTATGGGCGAAGGGGTTTTGGAGCTCGAGTGTTGCCAGTTTCTTTTCACATATAGGCTCACCCCCCTTGCCTCAGGGCTGTCCCCTGCTGAAATGCTCCAGCGAAGGAAACTGTCAACCTTGCTAGACAGATTGGATCCCTCTAGGGTGGAGGACAAAGGCACAAATATAGCAATTCAACACCAGAAGGGTTTTTCGTCCAGAGACCCTGTACATTGCCGCAATTATGCAGCTGGTGGTCCTACGTGGGTTCCCGGGTTTGTGATCGATCAAACTGGTCCTGTTTCTTACAGAATTGAAACAGCCACTGGTCTGATCTGGAGGAGGCACGCGGATCAATTGAGACCCAGAGTACTGGACCCACAAGACGAATACAGATACTCAACACTAGGGTTGGCCCCCACCCGTTTAAACCCAGGGGGCAGAGGTAATAGTCAGCAGCCAGCCAACATTGACCCAGAAGTGTCTTCTAGGAACTGATTTCAAAGGGAATTTGTGGAATGCTACCCTATTCCGGCCAGGTGTACCCCTACACTGTCCCAGCCTAACACTATGGATTCCTTTATTGATAATGACCAATTTTGTTTGGAGTCACCCTCCACTCTTAGTACACACAGGAGGGACCCTGAGTTGTCTTATTCATCCACAGAATTAGATTTTAGTTTTGAGCAATCCCCTGCTCCTCCATCTGACAAACGGGGCTTAAATTTGGGTTTACAATCCTCCCCCTCTAGTCAATCCCTCACTCCAGTCAGGTCGCCCATCCTACAAGCCCCTGAGCCGGCTCAGCCAAGTGTCCGACCCAGAAGAGAAACTAGACCGCCATCCTGGTTAAAGGATTTTGTTTTTACCGAGGGAGGAAGAATGTTATGTATGTTAACTGTGTTTTCTGACAGGAGCGGAATGTATCTTTTCTCATGTATCTATTCTTATGCAAATAAGTGGATCGAAAAATATGCACACTCTGTTAGCCAATGGGCTTGTTGTATTATTGTGACTGTTACTGTTTATAGTGTATATAAGTCAGAGTTTTGCCCCATCCAAACTGTGTTCAAACCCCACTATTAAAGAGCTGAATTTCACTACTTCACTCGTCTGCTTCTTCATTCCCTGAACACCAAAGAGATCTAAACACCAGAGGTCATTTTGAATGTTTTTGCTCTAAGTGCCAGAATGTCTAAGCACTGTTCTTAGGCTTTATGTTCTCATAACTTACTGTGTTCTTTATAATAATCATAAAAATGCATAGTTTCTTGGCACTGAAAATCTAGTGATAACAAACAGCTTTTGGCAATGTTCAGACGTCTGATGACTTTAAAGACAACAACTCAGTAAATGACTCCTAAAAAGCACATTTATGTTGGTCTCTTATTCTGACTTGCATCTGATATACTCGGAAAGGTGATGGCTGGCTGCATTTACATATAATGCTACAACCGTTTAGTGCTATAAGAACAAGCCTAATGATCCTTTGAACACTCCCTCTTCTCTTTGCTATAAGGCTAAAACTTTTGGACATTTCCAAGTCGCCATGTTATTTATTTAACTGGGAACTTTGGTTCGCATTCAGTATGGTTTGAGAAAACAAGCCAGTACTGTAAGGTTGTGAATCAGCTAGGAATGGGACCATAGCCAGAAATTCCCCAGCCCTACCCTAAACTACGGTAAACATCAATCACAGATTGTTTGGGACTATATATAGTAAGTTATTGTAATGAGAAGTAATCATATGGATCGGAAAATACAAGTAAGGGCTTCTGATGTCCAGATGGCTGTCCAAGAGGAGGAGGTATGTGTGAAGAACCAATCATAATTGAACCCATACATTCTGAACATGGAAGGGTCCTGTATTAAAAGCAATTGCATAACCCTATTTGGTTTTATTTCTAGTCTGTTAATCATGTTAAATGCACAATTGAATACCAGCCATCCTTAGCCCCACTCATTGCATGAGGTAAACCAAAATTCCAGAGTTTCTTACATAATACTGTCCATGGGGTTTTCTTGGCAAGGATACTGGAGTGGGTTGCCACTTCCTTCTCCAGTGGGTCATGTTTAGTCTGAGTTCTCCACTATGGTCTGCCCCATCTTGGGTGGCCCTACATGGCATAGCCCATTGCCTTACATAAAGGAATTCACTACTCAAATACCGGTAGATTAAATAGACTTTAATTATGAACTCATTGTGAGGTTTTTTTTAATACTATAACCACGTATTAAAATAATGCAGCTCCCCTGGTGGCTTAGTGGTTAAGACACTGAGCTGGAGAATGGAAGGTCGGGTTTTGATACCTGAGAGCTACACTTGGGGGCATGAATGGAGCCTCATTCTGGCGTCCCCTGAGCAGAGTTTCTCCAGCAAAAAGCCTTTCAACCCAGAATAATCTCTGACACGAAATTATTATTATTAAAATCTTTGCATCTATAGTGTACCCCTTTTCTTGAACTGTAGGCAATATCTTAATTATGATAAATACACAGATGTATATCAGCTATGCTTAGCCCCACCCATGGCATTAGGTAAACCAAAATTGAACTGTAGGCAATATCTTAAACCTTCCATTTTCAAAATATAGGCATAGGTATGCTTATTCCACTCACAAGCTTGTGACAAAATAAAAACGATAAAAACAACAAATATTAATTTTGATAGTCTTCTTCTTCTTCTTCTTCTTCTGTGTCTAGGCCAGATGTGAAACTAACAAAATGAAGGCAGCCTTTGGTGAGTTCATTCTGCAGTTGACTTCACCTGATCTAGTGTAAGAAAGATTAGCTGGCAACATAACGTTGCTATTATCAGGGTATGCCTGATTGTGGTTCAAGAATACCACAATCTTTGAGGAGGCTCTTTCTGTGTATCCAGCATGGGTAACTGTTCAGCAGCCTGCATCAGTCTCTAAGGGATTGTAAAATACATATACAGCAAAGTGGGCAATCTTTGCTGGGGCACCTTCCACTTCCTCCATATAGGTAACTTCCCCGGGATGCTACATCCAAAATTTGGCACCAGGGCGATAGCAAAAGGCCGCTATTCTCCACCCTTCTGCTTTAAAACAAAGCAATTGGGAAACATACACTCTGTTTTAAACTATCCTGAAGCATAAATTGGTTTTACAAACAAGGGGTGAACTACCCACATGCCTTCTTTTAAAGCAAAAATGCAGAGAAAAGTGGTCTTTTAGCCATATCATCACCCAGAGTGGGATACCACCCAAATGGGTGGTATAGATAATAAATAAATAACAGCAGGGGTGCAAAAAGAGAGACCATTAACTTGTGGATTGTGTCATTTGCCTTTACTGTAGTTGCCACTGAAGTGAAATAATGAATGTTCAGCTTCAATGTCTGTTCAAGTGACATTCACGGTATTTAAGTGTAATAGGGAGATTTCTGGCATAATATGTTTGTAATTGAAGTGTTTATTTATTTATTTTTTAAAAAATAATTTCTCCCCCTCATGAATGCTCCAGTTTTTCCAATAATTCTTATTAGCTGTAATGTGTTTGTGTGCTATATAACTGCTGAATGCATTTTCATATTTTAAAACCAAGAATGAAAATAATACTTGTCATTGGCATTGATTAGATGAAGCTTATTTTCATCAAAATATATTTGCAATTCTATTAGACATTCATCCCGCATATAAAGCATCCCAGTTTGTTAATCTGAAACCAAGAGATAATGATTAATCACACAGAGAAAAAGAGCCTATCAGGAACAATTAGCACAATTTAATCAGTTGTTAGTAGGTTTACTAATACACGGAGAGGAAACAATATATCACCACTTCACCTGGACCAATATCTTTAGGAGTGTAGATGGGGTGGACAGATATCTTTAGTATAGCTGGGTTGTTTTCACAGTAACCAGGCAAATTTGCAAGCAAATTTCCCCCATCCAGTCTGAAGAAGTAGCTATAACTGATCTTCTGGTGCTCAGAATTTAAGCTCACAAACAAGTGGCTACAAAAACAAACAGCACTAACAAGCCTGATCAATGTGCCCAGCCCCAAAAAATGCCATCGATACTGTATATATAGTGATGCCTTTTTCTTGGGACAGCAAAAGCAAGTGAGACATTTTCAAACTATGTGGCAGGATAGAAAATGTGTGTGTATCAAAAATCTGGTAGTTTTCTTTGTTTATAAGAGAGAGAGAGAGAAAGGGACTGTGGTGACTTAGGTAGTTAAAATGCTGAACTTGATGACTGGATGGTCGGCAGATCAGCAGTTCGAGACCTGAATGCTGCATGACTGAGCGAGCTGCCGTCTCTGCCCCAGCTCTTGCTAACCTAGCAATTCGCAAACAAGAAATTGCAAGTAGATAAATAGGTACCATTTTGGTGGGAAGGTAAACTACATTCCATGCACTCCGGTGTCTAGTCATGCATGCCACATGTCCACAGAAATGTCTGCAGACACAGACACCGCTGGCTCTTTGGCTATAAACAGAGATGAGCACTGAACCTTAGAGTCAGATACAACTAGCTTTTGAGCAAGGCCAAACTTTATGGCTTTACTAAGAGAGACCAGAGGAAAAGGAGTGTTGATCTTTGAGAAGCCACAACAGATTTGCTGCAAGTGATTTTTTTCCTCGTGATGGAGAAAAATAGTGACACGTTGTCTATCGTTTTGAATTTATTTTTATAAAAGAACAGTCAGGCAAAAAGTTCATTTAGTATTAGCAGAAGAGGAGGTAAAAGAGATCTATATGAACTGGCATCAGAGCAGAGAGAGGTAGAAAATGGATTAAAGGGAAGCATTTGTGTTCCATTACAAATAGATGAAACAGAACACAACAAAACCAAAATGGTTTCGTTGAAACATACAATAAAGGTATGTAATGTATTTCACTTTTCCTCTGGCACAGAAATTCCTATAGTTGCTGAACTGTTTGTGTTTAGATCAGGGGTACCCAAACTACAGCCCATGGGCCACATCTGGCCCATGGGCCCTAGTTTGGACACCCCTGGTTTAAGCAGAGAAAATGGCAGGCTAAAATCTATCTCATCCTGTTGCAAAACACAGATTGCAAGGTGTGTTTTACTTCCGCTTCCAGTAGGAAGAACCTTGTGACCGGCCCACTAAACCACATGACCAGCCTGTGGCCCAAAAAGTTTGGGCACCCCTGGTTTAGATGGACGGACAGATAACTACATGTTGTCAGCATTGGTAGTCCTGAACTCTACCATGCACCACATCTTTACTAATACAGTACTGTACATTCATGAATCAAATAAAGTCCGCCTCTGTATTAAAAAGAAAAAGAAAAGAAACCAGAGTAGAATAGTGAATTAAGACTGTGGAAGCATTTCACAACCCCTGACAGGATATCACTGTCAGATGCAATAAAATGTAGATAAACTATGCAACTTTGTCATAATTACTCTATTTTCAGCAAAAAATACCGATGTTATGGTGATTTGCTAGTGCCTCGACTTCAGGAGGATAACTGAGTCCAGAATAAGAATGTTTTGTAACTACATTAAGCTTTTGCATGAGAATAGTGTAGCAAGGACATTGTCTTGGGGAATTCAGATGTAATTAAGCTCCAAATGGGAGGAGAGCAGAAATTACTAACACGGATAATCTAAATCCCATTTTAGTATTCATCCCAATCTCCTTCTTTCCATCTTCCCATAGTCCTGGTCTGTTGATTAGTATATCCCACAGCACCTCCCAGTTCAGTGAGTTTACACAGAAAGTCAAACATTCGCAGGGGAGGAACAGAGGAAATTAAGAAGGAGCTTTTTTTTTTAAGGTCTTGGTATTCAGTCACTGTTAGTGCAGTCTGTTTAAAATTGAGACCCAGCACTGATCAGGATATTTGCCTTAAAAGGGCAAAATATTTGTGGAAATAAACTTCAGCAAGTTGGAAAGACAGGAAGAAAGCAGAGAGACACAGCAATGGAAGGATTCTGATTTCTAGAGTAACATGGTCATAATTACAAAAGTCCTAATCCTACGTAAGCAAAAATGCAGGTGTCTCATAACCCATAAGAATAAAGCAACCTTATTAGGTGTAGGATGACACAAATGAAAGATTAATTGTTTGGGGAGGGAATGTTATTCTTGAATGGGGCTTTGAACCTGACAACTGTAGTAATATGAAATAATGGTTCATGTGTGGATCAACTATCAATTAAATTTTGGAATCCCTTGAAATGCAATCCCCCCTCCATGTACTCATTTTATGTAGTTAACAGTACACCAAACACTGTTTGTACACTTGTGCTCATATGAATTAGTCCTATAAGAAGCTGGCTTACAGAGCAATGGATTTCTTTTTTTTTCTCTTTGACACCCTAAGTCTATATCCAATGCTATACTATTCTGTTCTATTCTATATTCAATGCTATACTGAGTTTCGAACAATCATGCAGGCATTTCTTTTGTGGACTAATTGCTATTTAGTCTTACACTAGTTGTGCAACTAATCACATGATTGTGAGCCACAAAATGCAACCACTTCTTTAACTGTTCTTATATGCACAGTTAAATGCAGTAGAACTTTGATCAGTATGTTAAGAAAGATTAGTCTTAAACTTTTGGCCCTGAAGGATAGCATTTTGTGTTGGAGAAAACCCACAAACACAAATGAAACTCCAAAGTTCATGAATTGTATGGCCATCACTTGCATTCTGAAGTCCAGGAAAAGGTGTGCCACATCTGCAAACATAAGATCATTTATTTTCTCTTTTTAAGAAAATGATTCTCTTTTTTAAAAGGAAATGTTTCTTAAAATGTGTGTCTACATTCTATGGCACGCAGATGCTGTTGTGATATATATCCTCATTTTCTACTGACATGCGAGATATCAGATTAATAACACTGTCAACCGTACTAACCTCAAAGTTTTCACTACTAGCTTTGAATTTCTAGTTCTGGAAAGTAAAGAAAAAAGTTACCCTCATGTCATGCAGAAGACTGAAACTGCCACTAAAACCTAACTTTATTAATCAGTTCTGTTCAAATATCACACAATATGTTCATAAATGTTCAGTGTTCAGTTGGTCTGCTACAGGAACAAGTTCTGTAACATCTTAATAACTAATACATTTAGCAGGAACGCTAACTGACTATGGCCTACCTCATCGGTTGTATAGATAACATTTCATGAATCTAATAAAGTAAGTTTCAATCTATGAAAGCTCATGCTGTAATAAATTTGCTAGTATTTAAGTTGTGATGGGACTTATATAAACTGTCATACCAAGAAAGCAGCTTAGTGTTGAATGGAAGACTCTGCTACCTATGACAATGTTTAAGTACAGATCTGCCAAATCCATCTGCTGACTGAAGTCTCAGGGAATTGCTATGCTACCTGGATCTCCAGCAGAGTAAGCAGATCTCAGAGCTGTGGAGAAAAAAAATAAAGTTTTTTTTTAAAAAAAATAAGTGTGTGAAGTGGCTTTCATACCATGGCACACATATTCTTTACCCATTGCCAGCTGTCAGCAGAGGTCACAGGTTCAGCCCGTAAAGTTGTCACTCCACATTCTATGCTTCGGTAAAGGCCACCCTTGCTCGAAAGCCTATTGTATCTGATTCTAGGGTTCAGTGCTCATCTCTGTTTATACCCAAAGAGCCATCACTATCTGTGTCTGCAGATGTTTCCATGGACATGTGACACACATGACTAGATATTGAATGCTGTTTACCTTCCCACCAAAGTGGTACTTATTTATCTACTTGCAATTTCTTGTTTTAAAACTGATAGGTCAACAGGAGCTGGGGCAGAGATGGGAGATCACTTCATCATCCAGCACTTGGATCTAAAACTGCTGACCTGCTGGCCTTCCAGTCATCAAGTTTAGCATCTTAACCACTAAGCCACCACAGTCACATCCTATGCTCACACAGCACCAAGACAGCAAAAATCCAGAAGCAAGAGATAGGGAATGACACTGTTAACCATACCAACCCAAAGGAGGGTGCTAATGGGCGCCCTCCTTTGGGCTCATTGTGCCATACAGTGCAAGGCAGGGAATGGAAATTTTGGCTCATGAACCCTCTTCTTGAGCAAGTTCTGGGTGGTGCAGCACAGGTCCTAGGGCAGTGATAGCTAACCTTAGCACTCCAGGTGTTATTGGACTTCAATTCCCAGAAGACCTGATCAGCAGGAGTGCTGACTTGGGCTTCTGGTAATTGAAGTCCAAGAACACCTGGAGTGCCAAGGTTCACCATCACTGTCCGGGGGGAGGCTACCAGTAGGCTGAAAGCGAGCCCTCTACAAGGGGTAGTGTGAGGCTTGGACAAACTCATTTTTTTACAGGTAAAGCCACACTGGATGCAAAATCTAGTGGGCATAATAACAACCACTTCCGATCCTGGAAGGTACATTTTGTCCCCTACCTTGCTGCCAAAAATCGGGCCTCCCCTATCCAACTCTGTGTCAGTGGATTTTCTAGTTAGACAAGTGTTACCTAGAATCTCACCCTATTTACATTAATTTTCATAGTCAGGTGCCCTGTTTTTGTGACTTCATAAAGACCCGTGACTTCACCTTAAATTTTTGGTGCTGAAATCTCAAACAGAATACTGCTGAGCCAGCAACTTGAACAGAGTGTGAGGTGGACACGAGTAAAAGGGAAAAAAGACATGTACGGTACATCCCCATGGCCCCCTCTCCCCATACAAAACACGTACCAAATGTTCACTCCAGGTTCTTCTTTCTCAGCTGGGTTTCAATCCTATAAATCTTAACTAGAAGAAATGTACTTGAAAGGATGGGCTAAAAATAAGGTGAGACCAACAAGGAAGGATAGGCTTCTCCATCCTCTCTGACTTGCATGCGGTTGTTTCTTTAAATCTCAATTTACTCCTCACATTCAGATGCCAGTGTGTCTTTTAAGCTCCAGTCTCCAGCACTCATAATATGTACCTGTAGTGTGCCTGAGAGATCAAAGCTGATATGAGTGAGAAATAAGACAACTAAAAAGAGACCATCATCCTGTGTGTGCACTGCCCAGTACACAGCATGTCCCTCTTCGTGCCAGGAGAAAGAGCAAAACGAAGGGATAAAGTTACAATAGTACCATTCAGGTTCTGTTATCTGTTTGTGCTAGGGCTAAATCTATGAATTCTGTCACTATATGCGAGAGATCTCCATTCACGCTGTGTCAAAGTTACCCAAAACACCAATCCTGCTACCTTACTGACACATAGTCAAGGAGACTAAAGGATGAGGAAGGGAAGAGAATGGCAAAAAAAGACCCGCAGCCAAGTGTTTAAGCCTGTGGTTGCTAGGATACTGTGAAGACCCTCCATTGCTAAGCAGACAAGGGAGAAATTAAAAAAAAGAAGAAGCGCCTTCCTAGGCCTTATGAGCAAACAGCAGTAACAGTAGGAAGATGCTGCTGCTGCTTCCTTCCTATGCCTACCAGGGAGCGATGCCAGTCTCCATTGAAATCACACGCACTACAAATCTGGAAGCTAATACCCAGTAGACAGAGGGGGAAGACAGATGATTCACATTCTGGAAGAACAAGCACTGGACCTCCAGTTCAGGGTCCATCAGTTCACAATTTGGAAGTCAATTTCCTAGGGCACAAATCTCCTCTAGCCTTTTTAGCAGCCTCAGAGCGTTTGGCGGTTATCTTATCAATATCCTAATGGTTTTATGGGCCATGAGCAAAAGCCAGAAAAATAAATTAAATGCTACTTAGCTTCTTCTTTAATCAGTAGTTACTTAGGCAAAAGAGATTAACTGCAAACATTTCTGTTAGTAGAGGGCTGAGAAAAATAAACATTTTGTTAGTTAACAAGAGCACCAACAATCTTTATGTTACAACAGAAATTGACTTTTAATCTCAAACGTTAGCAGTACAGTGGAACCTCGGTTAACAAATGGCTCGGTTAACATGAAAATCACATAACAAAAGGAAATCCATAGAAAATAGTGGCTCGGTTTACGGAATTTTTTTTTTTCAGAACAGATTAATTGGTTTTCAATTCATTCCTATGGGTAACCACATTTTAGTTAATGTATTTTGGCTTTCAATGCATGCCTATGGGAAATTGCATTCAATGCATTCCTATGGGAAATTTGGTTAAAGTAATTTTCGCTGTAAGAAATGTCTCGGAGAATGCATTAATTACATTAAGCAAGGTTCCACTGTATTTCTATTTAAAAGAAGAAAGCTATTATAGATACTTGTTATGTTGAGTGCAACTCTCTCCTTCTGAAGTGACTTCAAAACATTAACAGGGAATAACGAGCAATGCCTCACAATGTATAAAGTTCTCTTGTAATCATACTCTGAAACTTTGTTAAGATTTGTAGACAGGCATACCAAAGAAACCTTCCTCCCGCATTGTAAAACAGTCCTCAGCTTTCTAGTACAGTACTCTGAAATCACCGAGATTGCTCAGAAATTGCCTGCAACAGTTTTAAAGTCCAATATTTGTAAACGATTTCCTGAAACAGAAAAATACCAGCAAGATAACATGTTTTGAAATGACTATACAGTAAAACCTCACATAAAGAATGCCTCACTTAGAGACTAACTCACTTAAAGAGCAGAATTTTCTCTGAATGGTCGCCTCGCTTAACAACTAAAACCAACCAAAAACTCACTTAACAACTAAATTGGGGTTCGCAAACCCAAACACACACACCCCGGGACTGCAGTGGCTCAAGTGGCTAAGAAGCTGACTGAGAAGTGGAAGGTCAGCAATTTGATTCCTGAGTACTGCAGGATGGAATGAGTCTTTGTCCCATCTCCTGCCAACGTAGCAGTTCAAAAGCAAGATATTGCAAGTAGGTAAACAGGGACAACTTTGGTGGGAAGGTAACAGCATTCCGTGTGCTCCGGTGTCTAGTAATGCCTGCCACATGATCACAGAAATGTCTGCAGAAGCAGACAACAGAGATGAGCACTGAACCCTAGAGTCGAATATGACTGGTGTTCGAGCAAGGGAAACCTTTACCTTTAATCCCCCCCCCCCTGCACCAGAAGTCGCAATTGGTCACTTACAATGGTGTTTTGCTTAAAGAGCAAAGTCACTTAAAGAGCAATCCGGTGGAATGCATTATGCTCTTTAAGCGAGGTACCACTGTACCAATATTGTCATTCTCTGTACAATACCATGAATTAAACCTCCCATTAAGCCTCTTGCAGCTGGTAGCAAGCTGTCCAGAATTAAAGTATAATCACTGTAGCCGAACATACATTTATTATAATTCTATACTTCTACATTACTTCTACTTTGTTAAGGAAACAGTCATATACTGTACTGTGCATACACACCAGTTTTTAGTACTGTTTTCCTACCATGCTAAAAGCAGCAAACAAGTTCAGGTTTGCATCAATTGCTTCTGGCAAGGTTTCTCTCCTAAAAAAATTTCTGGCATGGAAACCTATCTAGAATAATTCAAACACAGCTTTTACACTTTATGCTATTGAGGGATACATACAGCACTGATGGGATAGTGTGAACATCTCACCAGGGGCACACTATGGGGAAGAATCAATAAAGAACCAAGAAATAACGAACAGTTGCATGTTCCCTCTTAGATTTTTGTCAGTTATATCCAATTCTACAAAAGCTAACAACTTTGAATGGCATTTAGGAGGTTTTGAAAAAACATTTTACTTTGCCCAGGATTTCTCCTGCCATGTTTTTATTCCTTTCCCACTTACAGCAGCAAAAAGCTCTCAGGCCAATTCTGATCTTACACAGCTGCATCTCCACCTCTGTCAGATAATTACATTCTCCTTGTGTAAATACAAATACAATTTCCACAAATGCTTTGAGTCTCTTCTCTTACCTCCCAATCATACAAATTAGCCTGTAGTCCAGACTAAAATGTTGAGTGTTGTCTGCAAGGATATGAGGACTTGCAAAAGAATATTACTTTCTATTTATTTAGCACTTCGGGCTTAGTTAGAGGACAAACTCCAGCCTTGTCATAAAACATCTGCAAAACACCCCAAATAAACAGCATAGGCAATTTTGGAGGAAAAAACTTACTGCTACCTCCTAATGACTCTCTATTCATGCAGTAGGCTTCAACAGGCATTGTGCAATCAACTTGTAAATAGACTTCATTGTAATAATGGCATTTATTCCTCTTGAAGCATGATAAGTAGTTAATTATTTTGTGAATTGAACCTACCATTAAATCTCTTATAGCTGAACGGATTGTCCATAAAAGACCATGTAAAACAAAAGTTTAATCATCAAAGCTCAACATATACTGTATGTATGATAGCAAACATTGATAAGTATTCATGTTTTATTTTTAAAATGTGCAGCTATGAACAGCATGTGTCATGTCACATTTGTAAGCATCCATTTTCAGATAAAAGCTTGCAACTTTACCAAACATGCTTGACATAACACAATGTAACATACAGTCCTTAATACAGAAAAGAAATATAGCTTTTAATAGCTTTTCTGTAGAAAACACCATGTAAACTTAATGAGATCGCAGTAATCATGTGTCCCAAGGAAAACAGAGCGCTCTGCTTTATAGCATTCATAACTGCATGACTCCTTACAATCCAGGCTAGTAAATGCTATCTTCATTAACTAGTTAATTGCTCATACTGTAAGGGAGAAATGGTGCACATAAACATTATCTTAAATATAATGAGATCCCCCTCCGCTTCTTTTTTACATTACAGGGGAAAGAACAATCCCTAATGGTAAAGATTCCGAGGGTTAACTCTCAGAGAAGGTTGATGATTATACTTCTGCCCAGCAAAGGTGATCATGTCAAATGGCTAATTGGCTCAGTGCTGGTCTGAAGCAAACAGGGAAAGAATAGACTATCATGCTGTGCCCATAGACTTCTATGCATAGGCTCAAGACTCATACAACTGTATGCATTTCACTCACCTTATGCTAGTTTCTTACATTACAGTTAATTGGCAAAATTTTCTATACATGCAACAGTCAGGATGTTACAAATAAATTTAAACTATAGTGTGTATTATGACATGAACTTCAAATTATTCTTGACTTTCCCCTGCAAAACATGCATACCTTTTCATGATTACCAAAACATATATATGAACATCATGAAAGGAAATCAGGGGCCAAGAAATACCATATTTCTTCTTCAAATATTTCACTTTTATCATTTAAAAAAACCCAAAAGATTTCCCACAAACTTATTTAAAAGCTTCAAAGCAAGATTTATTACAACTATTCTTTCAACAAGTCTGGCCAGGTTATCCTGCTATGGTAATATAGTAGACCATACTGCCAGCAACTCAACATCGAGGGTCAGGTGGCAGTTAACTAACCTGACAACCCTGAAACAGCCTTGGCAAAGTCCACAGAGAAGGGTGATGGTCCCCAAGTGGATTAAATCCCACTTGATTCTCTCTTGATGGAGGGAAGCAGCTTCATCAATACAGGCCTGGGGCTGAGGATGACTTCGCATGCCAAAAGGACTCTGGAGTAGAAAGTGACTCACAGAGCTGGATCAGTGGTACAGGTGTCATGCTGTGATGCGGAAGGCAAATGAAAAGCCATGACATTATATTCACATGACAGTCTTCATGGCTGATAGCCATGAGGATCGCCAATATACAGAATCGGATATAGCACAAGAAGAAGATGCTTTCAATGCATCCTGTCTGGACAGGTAAAGCAGCAAAATGTGAAAAGATGCTGAATAAGGTTCCCTCTCTTCTCTGAAGATGTTTAACACCACAGAGAGAAAGGGTATGAGAAATGTCAAGGTAATCCCCTGAGTCAAAGGCAAATCAGCTTGTGTGCTGCGTTTAAACTCTTCCTGTAGCTGTCATAATGGATCTTTGTGATTTCTCTTCTTGTTCTGAGGAATATAAAACACAGAGTGTTCATTTACTCCTCAGGTTTCTATTGCTCATCACTCCATAGTTTGCTGATCATAGTATCTCCCCCAGGAATTTGTTTTATGCTTGGTATCTTACTTCTTCCTCACTCTCTGAGCACTTTGCCATAGCCTCTGTTCCGTTTTGTGGTCCTTTATACCTTATTGCTTGACCATTTATTTATTATGAAGCCACCCATAAATCCAGCAGGTTGTGACAAACCTGCCAACCAAACAGAGCGATAAGGTCTGCAACATTTCCTTATCCATATCTGAATGCACGTAGAAGGTCATAAATGACATTACATGAAAATAGGGGTGACAGTCCCTCCAATGGTATCACCTGGAGAAAGCACATAAGATGTGCTTTGCATAAAGAAGTCCTCAGGCTTATCTCCCTGTGGATCCTGCTAAAAGAATCGGGTAGCAAATGATGGGACAAGGATTTGCCTGACACCCTGGAGAATTAAATACAGGTAGCTGTATAAAGCAGTAGTTCTCAACTTTTTGTCCTCTAAATATTTCTGGCTTCAACGTTTAGATCTCCAAACCAGCACTGCCAATTATCAAAAGGTTTTGGGATGTAATCTTCCAAACATCAAGAAGGCCAATGGCTGACAACAACTATCATAAGGCAATTTACTGTATCCAAACCTGATACAATATACATAAGAGGGAGAAAATCTCTGGTCAGATGAACTCTGTCTCCTAACTCATCCCTATAGAATAAATTCTATGTTCTCTCCTATTTTGGTTCCAGATACAACTGTCAGTAAATCAACTTCACTGACAGTCTTATCAGTTACCTAGATATTCTGGATCTGCAGTAGAGAGGAAACAATTGAAAAACAAGCCAGCTAACATATATATCTTCTTGCATTCTCTGGAGCACTTTACCCCTTGGAACACAATGTAAATTGTTCTAAAAGGCTGTTATATGTTATGCACTCTCAATAGAACATTATACCAAAGTGAGAGAAAATAAACCTTCGTTTTGTTATTTTAACTGTGAATCTTTAATATGCATACTAATGAATTAAGAATATTATTCATTTTAGTTTCTTTGAGAATCCTAACATGAGATTATCCTTATCTTTTAAAAAACAGTGAATATGTAAACCAGTTTAATTCACTTTCTGGATAACCATGTTGATGGCTCATTCTTTGATCTCTCTAGTGTGCACCCACATTGGCTTAATTTACCCTGAAAGCTAATGAAAGATTAGACATATTATTAAGCAGCAACATGGCAATTGATGGAGTGATCAGACAACTGTCTAAACAGCCATCTCCTGCCAAAAATAGAGGGCAAGTTCTACAATCATGGGATCTTTTTGAAACTTTTTTCAGAGGACTTTAACATCCAGAATCTGAAAGTATGTTTATATGTATGAGAGATGAGGGGTAGAGAGAACATGAACACACTTGTGAATTGTAGCATAATTTTGTATTAGTACAACATAATTTTAAAAAACTCTTAGATTTCACCACAGAAATCTGCTATAATTGTACAGAGTTGAAACCTCAAGCCCATTAAGCACATCCTCCATCTTCTAATACAGTTGCTTGTATTGCACATAGGATGGATTCCTCTAACTTTCCGTGCAGAGCTTGTCTAAAGTAACACATTTAACCTGCTTTAATGATTCAGAGCATGGAACAAAAGGACCAAGTTATTGTGGTATAATCCTGGATTTACAGATTTGCTTACCCAAAGGTATAGTTCTGAAAAGTTTGCACCTTTAAAAAAATGCTGTGCATTGATATAAGAAAACAAACCCCTAGATTAATGGATTACACCAAAACATGTGCCTTGAGGATGAGAGCTAATGCTACATAAAGCCTTGTTTGATAAATGAATGCTTTTGGGCTCAAGGAACAAGGCTCTCCCACTAGAGTGAACAGAGATTTTGGGGAAATGTGAGAAATTTTAAAAGCACCTTATATTTTCACATTTGGTAACTTTTACAGAATTTTTTTGGTACAGTACGCTGCAGAATAATCACAACTACCTTTTCTCAGAGAGAAGTCCAACAGAATGTATTGGGTTTTGCCTCACAGTACAGATGGATAGCTCAGTGAGTTAGGTATCTGGCTAACTCCCGACTATGCATCCCTGGGTAACCTGGGATCCCAGACCACACATTTCTGAGTACTCTCTACCTGGAAAACCTTGAGAAGGGTCACTATAAGTCGGAACTGCACTTTTATTACAATTAGGTGCTTTTACAATACAGTAACTTTCCCTTGGAGTTGTCTCAGTAGAACTCAGCTGGACGTAGAGTTGAGTAAACAGGCATAGCAACATGTTATCTACAGTATCTTCTCAGAGCAAGTCAATCTACGTCATCTGGCTACTGTTGTAACTCATAGAGCTTCCTTCTTTATAAGCACAATTTAGATTTTTTTTAATAAACTGTTAAGGCATCCCACACTCTTCAAGATCAGTTGGTTACACCCCTTAAACCCTCACTCTCTGTGTCTGAAAGAGCAAGCAGACACTCCGCGCCACCACCACCACCCCGCTTCCCTCTCTAAAAAGCCTTGTCTGTTGGGTTGCCTCAAGAGGCTTGAAGAGCTGGGAAATGGACCACATTTCACAGAAGAGATTGAGGAAAGAATTGTGATATTGGTGAAGGAAGTCCTGGATTGGAGAATCTGCATCCTAGGGACACCCACATGATGTGCAGGGAAAAGAGGGAAAACCTAACCTGCTAGCTCATGTGGACAAACACGGGGGAGACACGGCCAAGCTCTCCCTTCTTCCCTCCCTCCCTCTCTCTCTGTCTCTCTTTCAGTCAGCAGTACAGCCAGGAGGACCAGAAAGAACTGAAATCGATCCCCCATCCCGCAGTTTGCTGCACAGAAGAGGGCTGTAGCATCACCCATTTTTAATGCTAAGGAAGAGTCCTGCTACATGTGACAGTAATAAATAAATAAATAAATGCAAAGTGTATGCAAAGTGTGCTGTCTCACACACCAATAATCACATCAAGCTTCTCTCTATAAATCTAGGAGTAACAGGCAAGAAAGCAGAGACACAAGTAGGTTTGGCCCGGGGCAGTTCTGTTATGAGAATTTAAGCTCCAGCCTGCTGTTCTGCCTTTATAGCCCTACCCCGGGCATAATCAGAGACTTTAAAAATGGCACACAACACTTGGGATAAAAGGCTAAAAAGATCCAAAAACTTCCACTCTGCATGGATGAGAGCAACCACTTGAGGATAGGAGGGTCAAAGCGATTGAAGAGAAGCAAAACTCTTCCTTGAAATAGAAGGAGAAACTTCTGCGTCCTTAGGTGGAGAAAGGCAAAATTGCTTCTTCAGATTCTGACAAGGCACTTAAGGGAAGGGTCAGTTACAATCCCTGCTGGTCTTTCTGTTCTCACTGGGAAATGAGAAAAGTGGAGGCATGGAAATGCTTACTTACAATCTGCCTTATGACACCAGCAACAATCAACTCAACAGCAGCCCGCCTTGCAGAGGTTTGTATGTCTGTGGGTTTGGGGTTTTTTTAAAAGGTGCAAAGCAGCTTTGTAGAAAGGTACTAAATCACAGGTACATGCCACGGATGAAGCACTCCAGATCACCTTTTTATTCGCTCTCTCTCTCTCTCACACACACACACACACACACACACTCACTCTCTCACACTCACTCTCTCAATATCATATGGAATGATAACCAAAACTGCTCAAACTAATTTTGTCTGCTTGGTGCCAGAGAGAAGGGGGGGAGGAGAGGGAGAGTGATCCACGGGAATTCAGGTTAGCAACAACACCTCCCTCTGTTTAATAAAAAATAAATAAATACCTAATGGATGGACTGAGTGCACTTCTTCCTACCCTTATGTTGGTGAATACCATTCACACCGTTCAGACTCGAGTCCCCAGTTGAATTCAGGGCAGAAACCACAACAAAAACAAAATCCCAGACAGAAAAGCATCTCTCACACAGGAGAAGACAGTCTGAGGACGTTATTACTGCTTTGATGATTTGGAGGGGGTGGTGGAAGGGAGACGATGAGAGGGGGCAATCCCACACATTGTCACACTTCAGGAACTCCGGGTGTTTGGGGGTTTTTTTCCCTTCTCTCTCCCTTTTTGGATAAAGGACTAAGGAATGTTGTCATCTGAAAAGGACACGGAGGAATGTCAGCGCGTGCAGCTGGAAGGGGCTTTGGAAAACGCAAAGGGAACAGAGTTCGGGGCTAGGAGATACATGGAAGGCAAAAGATAGGGTGGGGGTGGGGGTGGCGAAATTTCTGTAAATGAGAAGAAAAGCGATGGAAAGCAGAAGGCGGCGCACAGGGATCCACACAAGGCGGGCAGATGGGCGACAGAGAAGGGGGAGAGAGAGAGAGAGAGAGAGAGTGAGAGACATACACAAGAGAGGAGAAGCGAGCACACCACAGGGACGCCACACTGGACACAACGGCTTTAACCCGCTCGGCTTACTGTGGGCTCTTGGGGTAGAAAGGCAGGGTGACATGACTGAGGTCCTGGATGTCAAAAGCGGTGGGCTCGGCGGAGATCGCCTGCCTCTTGGTCCGCTGCTCGCCCGCATGGACTACCAAGGTGGTGCTCTGCTGGTGCGCCTGTTGGGTGGCGGGCCGGATCACGGAGCGGTACTTGTCCAGTTCGTTCTGCAGCTTCTGGATCAGCTCGTCTTTCTGGTCCAGCTCCAACTCCAGCTCGTCGATGAGGGCGTCCCGTTGCCTCAGCTCCTCGATCTTCTCTTGCAAGGCGTACTGCAAATCCCGCAGCGTCCCCATTCTTCACCACCACCACCACCACCACCACCTCCACCACCGCCGCCGCCTCCACCTCCACCTCCACCCCCGGGGCTCCTGCCTGCCTGCGCCCCCCTCTCCACGCGTGGCAACTTTCCCCCTCCCCGCCTCCCAAAGTCAGCCTCCGCCTCCCTCCCTCTCTGCCTCCGCCTCCTTTGGCCGCCTGTCCCACTTCTTCAAGCCAACTTTGCCAATCTCGAGTCGAGCGACTCACTGGCGGTGCTCGGGCGGCGGGTTGCAGTCACGGCCGCCCCAGCGAGGCGCTGCGCCCTTTTGCAAGGCGCGCCCCCTGCCGGGTGGAGAAGGTGGCACTGGTGGCTCTCTTTCTCCGGCTCGGCGCGGCGAGCTCACAAGGAACAGCAGCAGCCGAGGAGCGAGCTACCCGACGAAACGGGGAAGCGGTGGCAGGCGGGGGGGGGGGGGGAGAGAGACAGAGCAGCCTCTTCACGGGTGGCCCATGGTTTCCCGCTCGCTCTGCCAGCGGCACCGTGGGGGGGGGGGGGTCTCTTGGCGGCGTTTCCGACCGGCTGCTGCGTCAAGCTCGCCTGGAGAGCGCCGCGGCAGCGAGAAGGAGACGGTGGTGGGAGGGAACGGAGGGGGAGGCAAGGCGGGTGGGGGCGCGAGGGGCGTCTGCCGCAGGCCGTGGCACGGGCACTTTCCCGCCCTCGCTCATGGCTGGCTGGGTCGGCGGCGACTTGCCACGACTGTCGTCTCCCTCACACCCGGTCGCGGCTCTCTGCCCCCCACCCCCCCACCCTTCGGCTCGCGAGAGGTGAGTGAGTCAACTGGGGGGTTCGGGGTGGGCTTAGGGGTGCGTGTGTGGGAGGGAGACGGACGCTTCCCACTGAAACGGCAACCCCACGTCTGGGAAGGAATTTGCAGCCTTAATTTGGAGGCTGTGGCTCGTGGGGGAGGGGAGGGGGGTCTGGAGTTTAAGAAGCAAGCAAGCGCGCCCTTTCTCGGGGCCCAGACAGGCGTGAGGAAACTGAGAGCCCTTTCCCGCCCAACGAGCGGCACAGAAATATTCTCTCTCTCTCTCTCTCTCTCTCTCTCACACACACACACACACACACACACACACACACACACACACACACACACACACACACACACACACACACACACACACACACACACACACACCAGGAGAGACACGGCACAGCCCACACCTTACCACTTTTTGACAAGGCACTCTGCACATGACAAGAGGCTCTCTTTAGTTAAGAGTCCACTTGCTGAAAATTACATAAACCAGGGGTGCCCAAACTATGGCCTGTGGGCTAGATCTGGCCCACAACATCAATTCATCCCGCACACGCTGCCCTTGTCTCTCCTGGAAGGGGAAGTAAAGCGCGTGTTTTACTTCTGCTTCCAGGAGTGCCGAGGGCAGTGCGGGATGGATGAATTGATGTTAGTGGCCGGATCTGGGCCCCAGGCCATAGTTTAGGCACTCCTGGTCTAAGAAGAGGAAATGGCAGCTTAAAATCTATCGCATCCTGTTGCAAAACAGATTGCAAAGCACGTTTTACTTCCGCTTCCAGTGGGAGGAACCACGTGACCCGGCCCACAGCCCAAAAAGTTTGGGCACCGCTGACATAAATAGTGGTTCCCACCAAGGATTCTAGTAAAGGCTTTGGCAGGCCACCCCAGCCTTGTCCTAATTAAAGAGCCTTCCAGGTTTCAGTGAAGTTTTCCTCGAGGTAAATCTATACCTATAAATCCAAAGGTTAACCGTTCGAACTTGCTATACGTTTATGCACCCATCCGTCCTATCCCGTACCGAGCCTCCTGCACTCGCCCGAACCTGGTCCGGAGGTTACTGCAGGGTTGAGAAACACGCCAGTGGGGCAAGAGACCCACGAACAAAGAGAAACAACTTCAATTCCCAACGTTCTCTGCACCGCGCTGCAGCCAATCAGGCTGAGAGGCGCAAGCAAAAAGAGCGTTGGGAAACATGGCGCAACCAATTAAAATTGAGCCGCAGGGGGAAAAAGTCGCACGAACTCAAACTCAAAAACGCAAAAATACAAGTCCTGCGCACTGTGAGCGTGCAGAACACTGAGAAAGCCAGCGTGCGAAAAATAAAATTACAAAATGCAACAGGAGTGCAAGTCCGCCACAGGTGGATGCAGCACCTCACAGCCTCGCAAAACAAAAACCCACAAAACTCCACCGCGAGACACCCGCCGGCCTTCTTTCCTGGAGCAATGGGGAGAAGAGGGACTCCCTCTCATCCACGCTACCCCACCGAAGACATGATGAGACCACCGCCGGCCTCAAGGAAAGTTGAGCCGGGGTATAAAAAAACCCAAAAAAACAGGCAGCAGTTCGTCAGGGGAAGCACTCTCCCTGGCGAATGGCTGGCTGATACCTTTGTACTTCCGATGGAGGTAATACAAAAGCAGCAGTCAGCAATCTGCAAGGATCTCTGGTTAGGTAAGCCAGGAGAAAAAGGAGACAGGGAGGAGAGAACCATCGTTAGGCAGAGATAGCTCTTCTCTGCCTCCTCCTTCTCCCCCGACCTACCTAACGAACCTTCCCGGGGGAAGAGCCAGCTGACTGCGGCCTCCTCTTCCTTTCCCCCATTGCTGCATTGAAACCAAAATTTGAAGCAGCAATGGGGAAAAGAGGAACCGACAGGCAGCCTGTTCTTCGCGCAAACCTACACACCAACAACAAACACCAAAATTAATAATAAATAAAAACCATTAATAAACAAAAAAGTAAACCACAAAATATGCAAACAAAAACATCCACAATACCACAAAAGCACAGACAAAACACTTAACTACAACACGAAAATACCTAACTCTAACAACACAACAACCACAAATAACACAAATAAACAACAACGAAATAACAAAAATAAACAAAACCAGAAATAACCAAACCAATTATACAAATCAAAATCCCAACCAAAACAAAAAAGAACAAACAGAAATACCTCCCAGCCCACCACCACAAAAACAAAACAAAGAAAAACCCCAGAAGAAAGAAAACCAGAGAACTCACCAGCACGTCCTCCCTCCACGAGATCCAAACAGAAATGAAGAAACAATCACTACTCACCGGAAGAAGCCCCACCTAGAGGCCAGGAGAGGGAAAAACACGTGAAACTAAAACAAAACCACTAACAGCCCCACCTACAGGGCAAAATAGTAAAAAAAACTAAAACAACAATAAAGCCCCACCTGGAGGCCACAAGAGTAAAAACAAGTCAAAAACATAACAATACATCAAAAGTTTACACAAATAACAACATATGTTACATAAATCAAATAAAATTTTATAGCATCCTCCGTTGATTTTTAACTCAAAAACAAAAAACCCCAAAAAAAGCAAAACACATTTTAAAACTTAACAGCAATATAGTTTCATGTATTTAAAATATTCCTCTTAATGCCATGACCAGACTATTTCAAATTGCCTGAAGCATCCTCTAGTCTAGAGGCAAAGTTTCTCATCTCTTTGCTTCCAACTACCTGAACTTTCCCCCTTTTTTTTTGAACACTTGAAGAGATGGAGAATAATTAGTTTTTATCCATCCACTTTTCCCAGGACAAGCAGAAGGTTGCCCTCTGTTATAGTTAAGTAACAAACTTCACTAATCATGTCATTGTAGCCCTAAGAATTAAAGCAATTATTCAAGGAGAAAACCAATTGATTGGGGGTGGGGGACATCCAGGGAGAGGCATTTAAGATGTTAAATGGCTTTTGTAAGTTTCCCTTTCCTCAGAATGAAGAGCTACAAGTTAACAGCTTTCCTTTTGGTACCCAAAAGAAACAGGAGAGAAATTGCACACTCAGAGTCAAACTACCTGAAATATAAGCTTTCTTTTCCTAGAAGCAAGTGGTGTATGACTTCAGATTCAGCACCTGGATTGTGTGCACTGTAGCCAATACTGTACTGTATTCCTTTTCACCTGCAATTTCATATCAGGAAATGAAACGTCATTGTAAAATCACACCCTGCAGAAACACAAAGCAGAGGGATTGTGTGCAGTGAATCTTTTCCCCAGATCCTTTGAACGAACACCATGCAGGTTCTAATTTACATGCTTGTGCGTTCATGCAAATCTGCTGTTTCAGTCCTGCTAACTGTAGAGAAGAGGTAGGTGAATTCCACTGCATGGCTAAAAGGTGCATTGCTTTTCAGCACACGTGAATGTTTCAAGCCACACAGCTGAAAAATTCAAACTTACACTGATCCTGCTGCAACCATGGCTCTCTTGGGGCTAATTCACAGATTGTTATAACACAGTGATCAGAACAGTTAAACCAGATGCCATGTCAAATATATAGCATGCATACCACCCTCTCACTCTTTCTTATTACTGCAAAATAGTTCAGAATCCAGAACTACCAGTAAATTCTGACATATTAGATCTGGATATTAACAGATTCCACTTAAGACATCCACCTTTATCCAGCGCCACTATGGGAAGCAATGAATAGTTCAATCTGCAGGACGCATGGAGAAGAGAATGGTTGGGGAAAGTGCCACACTAGTACCAGAATTTTCAATGTAGGCAAGGAGCAGAATGCACAAGCAAGGATGTTGTAAGGTGGGCTCCTGAAAGGGTGCAAGTGAAGTGTTTTTCTATCTTTTGCTAAGTGAACCCATGTTTCTGATTTTAAGGGAAGAAAAGAACTCAATGAAATGTTTAAGCCTCCACTATCTGTGGACAGTACAGTAATCAAGTGCAGCAAAATCACATGATAAATGTAGATGTAGGAAGCTAGCTGCAGAGTTTGGAATGAGAGCTTATTCCCCAGTAGACTAGGTAAGAAAGTGGCCTCTGGCCATGACCACTAAAGATGGAGCCTCCATGTACTAAGGAAGTACACTCAGATTGTCAGATGCTGTGGGTGAGCAACAGGAGATGCTTTCTGTCTGCTTCTCTTGTCTGCACATTCAAGGTGGCATTTGGCTCATTGCTGCTGCCATTGGTGACACTGCTGGATCAAACAGACCTTTAGTTAAATAGAGCAAGTTTAAATGCTCCCCCCCCCCAAAAAAAAAAGTCTTAGAGGTAAGTACTTTCCCTGCCTATTTCTTTTCTACCAGTTATTGCAAGAAAATTGTCTGCTGCCCTAGAATGATGACTGAAGTCTGTGTCTCCTGAAGACCATAATGCAGATTGCTGTATCAGTGTGTGCAGACAGAAGTAATGTTCCTTTTGATGACATTTGAGGGGAGGGGCAGCTGCTGAATCAAAATAAAATGCCCCTAGTGAAGAAACAAACACTTCAAAGGAGTTGAGTCGACAGCTTTCCTCTAAGCCTTATGAAGTGGAGAAGAAGAATCAGGCTTTGCACTTTTGCTCCATGGAGGGATAAATGTTCTATTAGATTAGAAAAGTGGAATGGGTTGTGTAAGAAAATGGGCAACAGTCTGGTCTCTTCTTAGCATATCTATCTTATACAGAGAGAAAGATGATCCATGTGGGTTTTGCATTATGGTCGAATGACTGGAGACCACTGAAATTTTAGAGAAAGAATGAGACTCTGGGGCTGTGGCATGTGAGTGTGTTTCTCTTTTCCCCACATGTTGAAACAAAAAGCCTTGGATGGAAGACTAGTGGATTGAGGGGAAGTGCTTAATCATTTCCTTCCAGCAATATATTTTCTCCCAATCATACCGCTGTCAGTTTTACTCTTCACAGAAGGAAGGCTTCTTCCTCTGTGTGTATGCAGGTTACCAGACCAACCAACCAGGATTGCAGCCTCAAAGGATATATTTTTGGTTTAAAACTTGGAGCTGCTGGTGGCAGTGGGGTTATTGTAATAGGTTCAGGGGGAGCTGTTGACCTTGACAGCTATTTGAAAAACAACACTATTCAGGAATAGGGCAGCCAACTCACTCTGAAAGCTCTTGGTCGGTGTTCTGTACAGAGCTACACTGGCTTCCAGACTGACTGATTCAGGTGGCTGAGATTATTCTCTAAAAGCACTGTTTGTTTTTTGTTTTTGATAAGGATATCTGCAACAACATCTTACATGTTAACAACCTGCCTATATGTTATCCTTGTCAGAAAAAGAGACAGGTCTTGTTTCAGCTGACCCTCTGTTGGAAGTTAAGTGGAAAGACTGTAGTAGCTTTTCCAGATAAAAGGCACCTCACATTAGACACTGTGTATTGTGTCTTCTTTCTCCTTAACATTTTTCCACAGTGAGAAAAATGATGGAAGAAGCAGCAGAAAAGGAAGTGGAGGTTACCAGTGGAGAACCGTGACATGTGAAGCCCTATAAAATTTGGTGAATGAGGGAGAGCCCGATGGCATGTTAAAAATGTCATCTGAATTTGCTCAAGATCTTTTCCATGGTGGAGATAAGTATCTTGGAATCCTGTTTTCAACAGCAAGGAATTTACTGTTCCTGTGGGAAGCCAGGTCCATTTTATTTCAAGAAACTTTCAGTGTTACAAAGATATTGTTGTTTCTAGTTAAACTTTTTCTACTTTGAAGTTGTTTCAGTTTCTCTTTGGATTATTGCTAGACTCTTACTCATTCATTCATTGATTTCTCATTTATAGGCTGCCTTTCTCCCAATGAGGGCACTCAAGTTGGCTCTTGATGTTAAACAAAATCAAAAATTAAAGCAGAATAAATCCTACATTAAAACATTTAAACTATATTAGTAATTAAAATACATTAAGTGATTTAAAATATTTAAAGCTTTAAAACATACTTAGCTTAAAAATCAGCATGCAGGGACTCAGTTATGATTATTTGCTGCCCTTCAGGAAAGGAGTAAAGACCTGGCTGGCAGGGCAGGTGTGGGGCCCGAATGGGATTATGGTGCCCGCCTGCTGGCTTGTATAAGAACTCTCTCTTCTTCCTTTTTATAGTGGATGGGATGGGTGGGTGGGATATAGGGGTTTTTAAAGGGGGTGGGTTGGGGGTTTTTATAATGTTTTTATGTATTTTGTGCATTGTTGTGATGCCGCCCTGAGTCGGGTTTGCCTGAGCGGGCGGCATATACAAATTTGACTAATAAATAAATAAATAAATAAATTATTAAAAGCCTGTCTGAAGAGGAGGGCCTGCAACTGTTGGCATAAGGATAAAAGAGAGTGGGAGTCAACCTAATATCCCAAAGGAGAGCATTTCACAATCTGGTAGCTGCCAAAAAGAAGGCCTTCTCTCATGCCTCCATCAAGCATACTGTACCTCCACTGAAGATCTTAGGATCTGAAAAAGCTCATGGGGGAGATACAGACCTTCAGATTACTTGAATCCAAGCTAGATAGGGCTTTTTTCTGGGGGGGGGGGACTTTGAATTGGACCCAGAAACAGACTGTTATCAGGTGTTGTTATAGCGGAAACACTGGCATCCATGCTCAGAGATTAATCTAGGAGCACATCCTAGTTAAAACCTAAGTTTTCAGGCAGTGTGTCACCCTATCCAGCATAGGTTGTATCTAGACCTGTCAAGCGCGGCTCCGGACATTGCAGGACCTGCGCAAAACCATTCTGCGCAGGTCCCTTCTATGCATGCATAAAAGGCTTCTACACATGTGCAGAAGGGACCTGCGCAGAATGGTTCTTCACAGAACCCTTCTACGCATGCATAGAAGCCTTCTGCACATCCCCTTCTGCGCATGTGTAGAAGGGTTCTATACATGCGTAGAAGGGTTCTGCACAGAAGGGGATGTGCAGTAACTACTTTTCCCCCACCGTCAAATTACGGGATGGCGGCGGCTCCGGGTGGGAAAGTAGGAAATGCGGCGCTGGAATATGAGAAATCCCAGCCAATACGGGATACTTGACAGGTATGATTGCATCCCTATTCTGTCATTCAACTGACTAAGTTTCAGTTTGTTTGCCCTCATCCAGCCCATTGCTGACATGAGGCACCAGTTTAGAACTGAGCAAGCTTCCTTGAAATTAGGTGGAGATAGAGTTGGATGTCATCAGCCTACTGGTGACACCAAACCCCAAAACTCCAGATAACCTCTTTCAGTGTATAAGATACTAGCAGAGGTTGCCTGGCATTGCCAGGCTGTTTTAAATTGTGTTGGAAGGTTAAATTGTGTAAATGTTTTTTTAAAAATTGCTTAGTCTGTAATTTTAATTTTAAAAATGTTTATTTATGTAAAAAATTTTTGGGCTTGGCTGTTATTAACTGTGATCTGCTTTTTTGGTGTTTTTTTTGAGGATTAATAAAAGAACAAAGTATGATATAATTTTTTCAAATTGTTTTATGTAAGCGAATAATGTTTTAGTTTTTTGATTTTTTTTAATTAGTTGTACCGTAGGTAATAATTTTAATAATGTAAAAGTAAATGTTTTTTACATTCAATGTTTTTAAAATGTGTTTAGATGTTTTGGGTTTTCATTTGAGTTAAAACTCAGCACAGGATTTTTAAAAGTTTCTATTGTATTTTATTGACATATGTTTGCGATTTGTGTTAAAGTGTGTTTTAGTGTAATTTTTTTGACTTGTTTTTATTGGTGTGACCTTTTGTGTAAAATTGTGAATTTGTGTTATGTTTTTGATTTGTTTTTACTCTTGTGGCCTTTTGTTTGGGGCTGTGTGTTTTTAAATTGTTTTTACCATTGTGGCCAGCAGGTGGTGCTGGTAGGGGTTATTGTATTTTGACTGTTTTTCCTCTCCTGGCCTCTCGGTGGAGCTTCTTCTGGTAAGTAGTCTCTTTTTTTATTCATTTCTTTTCCGGTCCTCATGGAGGTAGGACATCTTTTGGTAAGTTTGCTTGTTTTCTTTCTTTTGTGTGTGTGTGTGTGGGGGGGAATGGGTGTGTTGGAATTTGGTTTTTTTGTCTGTTTGTTTTGTTTTTTATTGTGTTTTTGTTTACTTTGTATTGTTTTTTGGTGTTGTTTTGGTTTGTTTTTGTGTATTTTTGGATGTTTTTGACTGTGTTTTTAGTAATTTTTAAAAAATTATTTATTTATTTGGTGGTGGGGAGGGGGCGTGGTCATTGGGGGTTAGGAAGGGTGGGCTAGGTGGTGGGGAGGGGGCATGGTCATTGGGGGTTAGGAAGGGTGGGCTAGGTGGTGGGGAGGGGGGCATGGTTGGTGGGGGTTAGGAAGGGCGGGCTAGGTGGTGGGAAGGGGGGCATGGTCATTGGGGGTTAGGAAGGGTGGGCTAGGTGGTGGGGATGATTTTTTTATTGTGTTATGGTGCTTTGATTGTGTGGAGTTGTGAAAGTAGATCGGGGTTACCCCTTTAATATCAGTGGGGGGGGGTTGCGACCTCCCTCTCTGCTGGCTCCCCTGGGGTTGGGAGGTTTGGGGGACAAAAGGGGTATGTCCCCCCAACCCTTCTTGACCTAGGAGACCAGGGAGAGGGGATCGATTCCACCCCCTCCAAATAAAAAAAAATCCATTTTAAAGATAAGAAACTGCTTGGTTTCTTCTCTTTAAAGACGGAGGGTTTTTTTAGGAGGGAGGAATCAATCCACTCTCCCTGGTCTCCTGGGTCCAGAAGGGTTGGGGGGACATACCCCTTTTGTCCCCCCAAACCTCCCAACCCTAGGGGAGCCAGCGGAGAGGGGGATCGCAACCCCCCACCTACTGATATTAAAGGGGAAACTCCAGGCGGAACCTTCAGGCACCGTTGGTGAGGGAAAGAAGGGCAGTTGGTGTTTGCGTGGCTGTGAGGCAGTGAGTTGTTTTTTAAAAAAAATTCGGGCGCCGGCTTCCTCAGCATTTTGCGCGCTCATGTCGTGCAGGACTCTGGGGCTTGTAGTTATGGGTTTGTGATTTGTGGTTGTGGTGCATTTTTTTTCTGCAGCTTGATTTTGATTGGCCGCAGCGCATTTCTCAATGTTCTTTGTGGTCGTGCCTCTCAGCCTGATTGGCTGTGGTGCGGCGCAGCACAAAGAACGTTGGGAAATGAAGTTGTTTCCCTTTTTTGCGTTTGTGGGGCTGTTGCCCCACTGCCGGTTTTCTCAATCCTTCATTGACCTGCAGACCCAGTTCGGCCGTGTGCACAAATGGTGGGTGCAAGTCATTTGGGTGAGGCTTAGGAACCTATAGCAAGTTCCAACGGTTAACCCTTGGTTTTATAGGTTAAGATATTTTGTTTTACGTTTGTTACAGGAGCAAGGCAGGATAAATTAATAAATAAACACCTCCATGTCTCTGGTTAGACAAGTTGTGGAAAGAATTCTAGTGAGAGCTATTTGAAATGATGGGCCTCCTCTACAAAGTAGAACATGTTGCCTTACAGAACTCCTTCCATGATCCCTCACCATTGAGTAGGTGGTGGGGGTGATTAGACTCTAACAAAATCTGTTAGACCACAGGTTCCCCAGATTCTATAAAGAAATCTTTTACAACTAGTTGCTTTAAAGCTGCACTGTGACATCATAGTTCTAGCACTTACAAACTTTGATGAGGGGTTTTGAGGGAGAGGAAGTCGAGCTTTTTTGTGTAGACTTAGGTAATGCAAAGTTTGTTTTGAGTTCTGCACAAATAGCTTTCAACCTCTGGAAGTACTCCAAGTGCTCCTCTGAATGGCTTCCCAAGCAAATGCGTTGTTATTATTATGTGGAGAAAAATGTTTTATAAAAATAAGCTGTGAGCATCCACAGTAATTTTTAACCATCTGAATTCATCCTCTGAAATCCTTTTAATAAGATCACTAAGCATGTAGATAAAGAACAAAACAGTAGACATTGGCTGAAAACCTGTTGTTAAGCATAATAAGTCACAACTAGAGTAGGCCCATTTGAATCAAGGGAACATCTGAAGAAGCTAACTCACTAAATACCCATTGATTTAGTGGGCTTGCTGCAATTAAACTGATGCTGAGCAACAGGTTTTTAACCATTTTATACTCAAATTTTCAAAAATGTTCATGTATTTCTCTCACCAGACACTCCTGAATAAATTTAGCAGTCTTAAAATAAGGAGATAGATTCTTTTATGAATCAACAAATGTTTTTAAAAATAAAAAATAATACTAAACTGTTTTCTTAACAGTGCAATATTCACTCCTCAAATGATTTGTATTGGGACCAGTGTGCATCATTATAAATCAACTAGAGTAAATTACACCACATTAATGATGATAAATTAATCAAATGGAGAAAAGTACCAATGAATCAATTCAAATTGTGTGAGAGTAGCATTATTAAAGAAGAAACCAAATTTAAGTACAAGATGATACCTGAATATTTTTTTTAAAAAATTTAGTATTACATATATACTAAGAAGAATGGCTTATTTAAGTCTCCTTGAAGATGCTTTCAGGTAATTGGTTTATTTATTTTATATTCAATGTATTCAATCTTGTTTTAAGGTAAATGTATTTATTTATTTATTTTATATCCTGTCCAATTAGTTTGACCTCTACTCTAGGTGACATTCCAATGAATGTTAAACATAAGGCAACCAATACAATAAAGACCAAAGAAAACAAATATCAATATATAACATAAAACAAAAAATAATTAATATATTTTCATTGTGATGGGGCTTTGGCCTACAGATCTCTTTTCAGTGTGTTTTAATATGCCTTCAGTGATGGCCATAGGTAGCTTTTATCTCATGTTTTATATGTATGGATATCTTTGAAACATTTTTAATAAATATTTTTAATCCTTATTGTTGTTATTTTTGTTTAGCTGCCTTGGATGCTATATGCAGAAAGATGAATTAATTTAACCAACCAGCCAACCAAGATGAATGGGAAGAAGTCTTAGGAATCATAGTAGAAAACATTTCAGAACATAATTCTGTACAGCTGCTGCTCACTAATAGGAAACTCTGGATCAAACTAGACATTAAAAAGGATACAGCTTTTAATTCATTTTCCTTCTGATAATGAGCTTTTTTCATATATGCATGCTTCAGCAGACTTGCACATTAAGCCAGTATTTACCTTCCAATTACCAATCAAGAAATAAAGCATGCTTAATATAAGACATGTAACTGAGGAAAATTGTGTATTATGATCAGCAAATTGGTTTTTGTTTTTTGTTTTTAAATTTACTTGAGGGAGCACCCTTTCAAAATACACACTAGTGTATGCTGCTAGTTCTAAGAGTAGAATTGACCTGAAAGAATCATGGATTATATTGCTAATGTTGTATTTTAGTAAGAAGATACATGGTGGTGGATAAAATGTGTGGCCAAACTCTGAGGAAAAATGAAGGCAGAGCTTCAGGTCAGATCAACATAGGAGGAGCCTAGCATGGAGCTATGCAAGGAGATGCTGTGCTAGCACAGCGTTGCAGCCCAAGTTTCTTCCGCTGCATCAATGTTGCATAATACTATTCTTTGGAGTTCTCCAGTGGCAGAGGAAACCAAAAAGACAATGACCATCCCGGGTGCAAACTGATAACATCATTTTGTTTGGGTTACTCAAGTGCAGTGACATACTGTGACCCAGCACCTATTTTTCTTACACCTAAGGGGGGGGGGGGACCCCACCAAATGTAACTCAGATTCCTGCTTTTTCTGCTTGCCATCCATCCCTTCCCAAAAGGGCCATGGGCTAGTGGTGTTGTTTGAGTCAGGCAGCAATATGAGTCAGAACTGACCTATGTAACAGCACAAGTATAACTTGAGAGCCATTTCCTTTATGGCAGAGTTATGAGACCAAAAGCTGAAAGTAGGGATTCAAAATATTTTGGGAAATTTTTATTAACCACCTGCCCCCAAATGAATGGGCAAAGCCTATACTGTATCTCTTCACAAAATTTACAAGGCAACTTTCATTTTCTGACATTTGTCAAATGATATTTCGTCCCTGATCTCCATTACAAAAATTAACACGGGCTGTGTCTTGGATAGAATCAAGATTTTCTAGATCACAGTTTTTTGGAAAAACCTCATGTCTGGTCAACTGATGGACATTTTCTCTAATAACAACAATTCAGTCATCAGCTACATTATTCAATGTTTTGTGAAGGTGAAAGGGTTCCAATGAATGCTACGATATAGAGATGAAGAACTACTTGACTTTGGCAAGATTTATGAAAACTCTTCACCATGAAATCAAACCAATTCAACCTTCTAGTGTCAGAGACACAAAACATAGGCTATAGTTCTTCACAAAGCTGCATATATAGCAACTTAACATTGCTTGCCAGACATCTGCATATCCATTCAGACACACTCAAAAAGATGTTATAAAAGTTTTAAAATGTATGCATTGTGCTCATCAAGGAACATCTCATATTTCCCTCCCCACACCTGATATTCACATAGCAACTCCATTCCACAAGATGTTCGTGGTATGCCATACATGAATAGGAACTATAATTGCTGTCATAAAACAGCATAATTGCTGTCATAATAATTCCCAGCAAAACTTATGGAACCAAAGGTATTTGCTGAAAGGAATGTATGTTATCTTAACACCCCATTGTTTCCCCCCAGATAATCAGTTCAACCATCATGGAAGCTCCATCTTCTGTTGAGGAGTCTCCTGAATATTAACTAACAAAAAGCCAGAAACATTATTTTCAATCAATAAGCCCATAAGAGTCATAGAAAATCACGACTGTTATGATGTAGGAAAGATCATATACCCATCTGGTGCTCTATAATAACTAATTGACAGCTCTGGGTATAGAAACATGCAATTCAACCCAATCCATAATTCTAATGTATGACCCATGGGATGCTGTATCTTTAATTTTCAAAGACCCAGAAGTGAATGTACAGAGGAAGGTACAATGGCTCGGATCCTTTTAAAAAGATGGCTTAAGGAAATTCATGAAGAAGAAGAAATCTCCCACATCCTTTCTCTCCCATAACTTCCAGATGACCAGATCCCCTCCTGATTTATGCATAGGGGACTCATAAGTGGGGAGAATAACTCGACATTGAGATAGACCACAAAATTATAGTTGATTTCCCCATTGACAATCAATTACATATATTTGTCTCATGACCAATCTACATACATAATTTTTAAAGACTCAGTAGCTCTGTGAGTCAATGCAAAGGAGGCTTTGGCATAAGTTAGCACGAAGTCTTACCTCATCTATTTCATTAACTTTGTCTGGGCAAGTAGATGAATGCAGGATTGGGACCCTGAATGATAGAGCAAGCTTTATTTTAATATGGCCTTATTAGTAGGTTACCATTTGGGCTACACTTCAAGGAGCATTTTTTTTTTAGTCTGGCACTGAACATTTGCCTGTCTCTTGGCTTCTCATGTGCAATATGAGGTGGCTTCAGTAGTCCCAGAAATCTAATGGGGTGGGGAGGGGGTCAGCTCAACCATAACAAGACATGCTTTTCTTGTTATACTTATTATATCCTGCCTTTTTCTGTAGGCATTCAAGTAGTACAGGTTTCCTCTACCTGCCTATTGCTACTGTTTCCTTCAAAACAGCAGGAGGAAGAAAAAGGCAGGTTTGACCCACCTCCAGTTCCACAAAACGGTGATGGTGAAGACAAGAGGCAGCAGCCCAGGCCACAACCTGGAATGTGTTCACGCACATACAGGTATACTGCCTGTTCATACCACACCATCATCAGAGTTGATTTCTGAACTACCCCTCCAACAATGCCTTGATTCCAAGGAAACACACATCGTCATGTGGCAGGGAGGCTTTAGTCATAAGACATGACTATCAGTCCAAGACAAAGATTGTGAGGGTGTGTTTGTGTGATGATAAATGATGATGACAGGTGGTAGGGAACAGCAGGCAAGGCTATGAACCTACCAACCCCTTCTAGGAGCAGCTGCAACCTTCTACTTAAAGGCCATCTCTCTCTGGAGCCAGCTGTTTCTTCTAATATTTCTTCATCATGTCTGTGTGTTTCTTTGGAATCAGCATTGTTGGAGGGATGGCTCCGAAATCATATCTTTCTGATGCCAAAGACTCCAAATGTTTCTTTTGCATCCATACTGTCCAGGTGATAGAAAAAATGACACTGCCAGGAATGTGCTACGAGATGAAATGAGTAGAGAGGGACCTCAAATTAATGTTCAAATAACTGGCCTTCTTGTCTTAAAAAGAACTTGAAACACAATCATCTTGAGAGCAGTTTAACTCTAAGTATGATTGGCTGTGCTTTAAATCTGAATCCAGCCTGCTGTCACATAGTAGTCTTTGATCATACAGTACTTCTAAGTCTGACCATAATTATCTTCATATTGCAAAAGAGCTGGCTGGATAGCTCAGTGGTTTAGATATTTAGATGCAGAACCAAAAATTGGCAGTTTGACTCTCCAAACTGCCAGCCTATGTAGCCATGGGCAAGCTACACAGTCCCAAGGCAACCCCTCCCAGAAGAAGCAAATGGTAAATTTTTTTGTGTATTCTCTACCTCAAATATCCTGGAAAGGTTTGCCGTCAGTCAGAATTGACTTGATGGCTTGCAATTATAATTATTTACCATATTTACTGCTGTATAAGATGCATCGGAGTATAAAATGCACCCCAATATTACCAAAATAGCTCACTATAGGCCACCATATACAGTACATGACACACTCCATTTTCCCAGTGTATTTTAAGGTGCGGGGGAAAGTGGGTCTTATATGCCAGCAAATACAATACAGTGGTACTTCATATAACAAAAATAATTTGTTCTGCAAGGCTTTTTGCTATGCTTTTTGTTGTTGTTGCTGTACAGAGCATGCTTCAACTAATGAAATTTCCTATTGGATGCTTCGTATAACAAAAGTCTCCATAAGGCTGCATTGAAAACCACCCTGGGAGATACATTGCTTCATATGACGAAATTTTCACTATACAAGGCAAACATTTTCTTCAAATTCCTTTTGGTATACGAGGTTTTAGTTATAAGAGCCCTTCGTTATACAGGGTTTTACTGTATATTGCAGGCAGGTAGTGTCTGATACTAAACAAATGGGAACCATCCAAGTGGTGGTATATGGACCACTGGTTACCTGGCCCACAGCAAATCCATTCCACAAAACCTCCATGGTATGCCCTACATGAAGTGAGTAAGATTGACTTTGTGAGCTATAATACAGCTGTTGTGCAAACTCCACTGTGCATTCACCTTCTTTAAAGGGCATGACAGTGTAAATAACAAGCTCTTTCCATGGAAGTTCTTTTCTCAGAAGTTTAGCAGTTGTCACTTCTCAGTTTATTTTCTGATGCCTGTCTGTGTTCTGCACTGGCAGAAGTAGAAATGCCTCTAGCAACTGCCACTGATGCTGAAAACATCCTTGATCCTGCACACATGCACCCTTCCACATATTTTCTCAAATCTGTGAGACAGTTTGAAAATAGATAGATAGATAGATAGATAGATAGATAGATAGATAGATAGATAGATAGATAGATAGATAGATAGATAGAACTTCACACTGGAAGTCAACAGAAGACTCACTATGACTAATTCATTGTGAATGGGTTTTTTTCCTTAGGGGAATTGAATTATCAAGATTAATGATAGATTTGCAATTTCATAGAGTCATTTTTTTATCTTTCTTGTGTATGTGACATAAATTCTTTATAATACCATAGTGCCTTTACCTTTTATTTGTTTGGTATCTATACAGTAATATACAACATACTTCCCCATTTCTGCTTTCACAGGTAATGTATGTGTGGGTGTGTTTTGGGGGACCGATACAGAGATCTGAAGCTTTTGTATTAAACATCTCCTTAGCCTATTCTTGGACACACTACATGTCCAGGAAAGTTATTCTGCAATAAAATGATTTCCAATATGTAAAAGCAAATGGTTTGTAAAAGTGTGTGCGTAAATGTGTGTGTGTGAGAGAGGGGGGGGGGAGACCAAAGCTATGCTAACAATAGGAAATAAAGATACCTGCTGCAGTGACTGAAAATAATGATGCACTGCACTATAATTGCTAATATAATAACATTTTTATCTCATTATATCCATTATAGCAAAAATGAATGGTAGATAATGCAATTTGAAACTGAGACATTACTGAATCAGCAAATAAAATGCCATGTTTTTTAAAAGGGGGTAAATAGATCCTTGGATGTGCCAAAACTGCCTGCTCTTTCCCTCAGAGGTTGCAAGATCTCACCGGGACTTTAATGAAGAAAGGTGTCTTCCTACTGGGACCGAATTTCTGCTCTTTTAGTTTGCTGTTGATCCTAGATCTACCCTTTCCCAGCAATGCCTAGCTTGAGTATTCTAAAGCAGGTAGGAATATGAAACTCCATAGGGGGTATGGATTCAGTTGTGTGTGGGTCAACTTTACCCAACTGTCCTGTTCTGATCACCAAGGACAAATGTGTCCTTCCAGATTATGTTGAACTACAATTTTAAAAAGGTCCAGTGAGCAGAGCCAATTGTCAAGGGTGATGAGGGACAGATTACCAATTATATTTTGAGTGCAATAAGTTCTCTTCTTGTGTTTTAGGCCCTACTACAGCAAAGCCTGATAGGTGTATGTTTTACAGTAGGTGTCCCAGAACAGACCCACAGGTTTATCTTGTGAGCTAGAGTGAAACAACCCTGTATTATGCTAATCTGGTACCTGCTTTGGCCACATAACTGTTTTTAAAGCTGATTTTTAAAAACCTAATAAAAGCATTACAGAACATTGCTAAGCTCAGTGACTCATGAGGCTTATTAATGCACAAACTTCATTGTTTCACATAATTATCTCCTGTGTGAAAGGCAGTACCTTCTCTAAGACTTATTTCATCTCAGCAATCTGCATAAAGTTAACAGTTAAGCTTATCCCTGATTGCAGCATAATGACATCTGTCTCTTTTAGACTGATCTACGAATGTCAGTTGCAACACTATTCCTGCAGATTTGTCTTTTTAGGACAGAGTTTGCACTGCCTGTACATTGTTCAGTGTTCTGTAAGCAGAGTGTCCAATCCCCTGATGATTCGGGGATATATGTGATGCTATGACATTAGCATGTAGTCAAACATCTTACCACTTTGTTCTGAATGGTAGATCTCTCTGTAAAATAATTGTTTGAATGGTCGAAAGGAGGACCGTGAGATTTAAACTAAACAGAGCAGTTTCCTAGCATAAAAATTATACTGGATAGAAACACGGATATGACGTCAGCTTTTGATTATTATCTTAAAAGGAAGGACTTTTTTGGCATCATGAAATGGTGACATGTGGCTAGAAATATCTCTGGCATGCTTGAAATATCCTGTGTTGCCAACCAGGGCAAAATGGATAATAAAGGATTCATGGCTTTCTAGTATTGCATTATGTTCTGGCCTAGATGATACTTTACTAGGAATAAAGCCAAACCTAGAGAGAAGATTAATTCGTGTTCTGGCCAAGATCTAAGCAACACTTAATAAGGTTGTTTCAGGTTACTTGGGTATATAAAAAGGCTCCACTGTAGCATAATCATAGCATGGAGGCATAACCCCCATGTATTGACTGAAATGGCAGCACTTGAACCAAATATTTAACTTGCCTGTTCTGATTCCTTCATTCTGACTGGACTGGGACTTCTATTCTAACAGCTTTTTCCTGCATTAGTTTGGTTTTGTAGCAAAAGAACAACACCAAAATGCCATATCCTACAAATATGATATTACATTGTGAATCTTTTTTTCATTTTGGGGGGAAATATATATTTAAAATCTCATCAAAATGGCTTAGTGGTTAAGATGCTGAACTTGACAACTGGAAGGTTGGCAGATCAGCAGTTCAAGACCTAAGTGTTGCACAACAGAGTGAGCTCCCATCTGTCCCAGCTCCTGCCAACCTAGCAGTTCGAAAGCAAGAAATTGCAAGTAGATAAATAGGTGGAAAGGTAAAAAATGTTCTGTACACTCCAGTGTCTATTCATGCCTGCCACATGACCTTAGAAATGTCTGCAGATGCAGACAGTGCTGATTCTTTGGCTATAAACAGAGATGAGCACTGAACCCTAGAGTCAGATATGACTGGCTTTCAAGCAAGGGCAACCATCAAAATCTTTCCAGTTTCTCAATACTGTACCTTTGTGGTACACAGCATATTAAGCAGTGTTCTACTAAACTGCATCTTTAAGAAGAATGTTTGCTTTTCTTTGGTAAACTGCATTTTGTTTTCTTGTTACCCTGTAAACCTATCTAGGCTGACACATGGCCTGTCTTATTCACTGATATGCAGGAAACAGTTGTTTTGCTGCCCTTTGAGATGACTAATTTAGGAGGTGTGAAGAGAAGATAAAAACAAAGATCGTCATTGTTTGTTATCCCATTTTGCAGAGCAATAAATTGGAGAGTAGAAGCAGAACTAAACATATAAAACTGGGTTGGCAAATCAGGAAAACCCATTTGAAACAAGCAGGAAGTGTTTGTTTTAATGGGGCTTTCATAGCTTGCTGCTGGGTTTCAGTATTGCCATTGAGGAAGGTGCTGGAGATTTTTTGGGTGGTGGTGGTGGTGTTTGAAAACTATTTTAGGGGCCAACTGCTTTGTAGAGATGCTGCTGCTGCCGTATCCGAATCCAAATATTGGTGATCCTCATGGCAATCAGCCATGAAGACTGTCCTTATTCTGCTACTCATATGGACTAAGCCTAACACTGCTTCTGTATATGCAGTGGAAAGAGATTCAGCCTGGCAGTAGCCATATCTCAGCACCCAGGAGGACTGACTGCTGATGGCTACTCCAACCTTCCCTTCAAAAGAAGCCATATAAAATTCCTCAGAGTAATACAGGGCCCGAGGCAATGTAGGAATCGAAAATACCACACATTCAAGAGCAGCCTGGAGCATAGCTAATAACTGTCACCCAACAAAACGCATCACCAGCTATGTTAGCCAGGAACTATCTCCCTTAGGGGCCCCAATTGTCAGAGTCAATAAAAGGGGATTGGTACAATGGACACTACCATTCCAACTGCAGATGAGAAATCATCTCCACTACAATAAAGAAACCTCCTTGTAAGTTTATTAGCACAGGAAGGTAAGGGCAAAGCCACTCTCCATTATGTAGACAGTTATACTTCTCTGCCTCCTCAGTATTCTGTTGATTAATTATGGGCTATTCCAGATGGAGAGAAAGATCTACCCCCTCCACCACAGCTCTGATTGTCCCTGTTCTTAGTGAAAGACAATGATGAGCTGCCAAAAAATTTACTACCCACACCCTGGGCATGGCTAACTTTGTGGGCCATGCCCACTTGGTCAGCCACACCATGGCCTAAGGAGGTAGGTGTGGCCAACCAAGTGGGCATGGCCTGGGGGAATTTCCACTACCAGTTCCCAGGATCAGGTGGGAACCTGGAACAGCACATCACTGGTGAAAGAGTCCAAGGGTTACAAGGTGTGGTATTGAGACTGTGAAGCATCTTTAAGTGGAAAGCCAAACAAACAGGAAAATTGAGAGAAGGGGGAGATAGAGCGAGGCAATGGAAATGCCAGTGGTGGCAGAAACTGCAGTGGTTGCAACAGTAGCAGTTTGTTTCATAAACATAGGCTCTTAGTCAAACCAAAATAAACCATGCTTTCAGGAGGACACAAAATAGCTTCAAATGCCATTAGTTCTATCAGTTAAAAAAAAAGGAAACAAAAGAAAACAAACATAGGAGAATAGGAAAAAATACTGATATGATTACTGATAAACCACATGCTTTTCAGAAAACTAGTGTTCCATCCACAAGATTCCTCTGTGACTTATGTAAACCAGGCCAGAGTTGTTTATCTGGTACTGCAACATTCACATATGCTGCAACACAGTGGGCTTTGAACAGTGGTGGGTGTCAGCAGGTTTGCACCAGTACGCGCATACCGGTAGTAAAAATGGCTGGCCCCACCCAGTTCCTCCTCCTCCTCCTAGAAGAGGCTCCATTTCCTCCTTCATCAAATGCTTCTCCTGGGCTCTGTTTCACCCCAAAGAGCATCCCCACCCACTTCGGGGTAAAACGGACCCCAGGAAAAGCCTTGGATGAAGGGGGAAATGGCTTCAGACATTCGCTATAGAGTGATGAAAATAGAAGAGGCTTCTATTTTCATAGCTCTATAGCAAAGAGCAGTCACATGGACAACAGGTTATGCCCATCCAGTCATATGGCCACGCCCACAGTGTGATAGGAATTTTTTTGATGCCCACCACTGGCTTTGAACCTCCAACCTGTCCTACCATCTTCAAGCCCTACTTCCAAGATCACATGCAGGGCCAAAAGTTGGTCTCACAGAGATGTTTATTGGCAGGACCAGTCCAAGACATTCTGCATATTAGCAAATTGGGCCTCCTCAAAAGTCGAGATCAGTGGTGGGATTCAGCAGGTTTGCACCAGTTCGCCAAAACCAGTAGCAGAAATTCCAGCTGGCCCCTCCTGTCCAAGTTTTGAAATAAAGTAGTCCTAATTTGGGTGCAACACAGGGCTTTCCCTTTGGCCATGCCCACCATACCACGCCCACAGAGTAGGTAGTAAAAAAATGTGAATCCCACCACTGGTTGAGATACATAAGATCTAAAGTCAGCTAAGATCTTGGCATAGAAAATAGAAAAGCTTTCAAGTGTGTCTCTCTTTCTCTACCAGTAAAAATACAAGTGACAGAATCTTAGTTATTTTATTTATTATGCTTTTCATGCATCTAAAGTCCATTGCCCAAGGCAGCTCTTTCACTGTCCATGGAAAACAGTTAGCCTGAACAGAACTTGCTACTTGTTCTGTTCATCTTGGATCAAGCTTGCTTTCTGGTCTGAGCAAAAGAAATGAATTTATTGCTGAACACAATATTTTCATTGGCCTAGTTTGGCTTTTCTTCTTCCATTTGTTTATGCTTTCTGTCCCAGAACACAAAATCTGTAGGTGGACTTTGCAGGAAATAGCTCTCACAAGTGAGTCAGGTAGCTAAAGTGAAGATGGTGGTGACAGCCTCTTCAGAGATATGTACATCTTGTTTTTAGATAAGGTACTGTTCAAGTTGGGAAAAGGGACTGTGGTGGCTTAGTGGTTAAGATGCTGAACTTGATGACTGTAAGGTCAGCAGGTAAACAGTTCAAGACCTGAGTACTGCATGATGGAGTGAGCTCCCGTCTCTGTCCCAGCTCCTGCCAACCTGGCAGTTCAAAAGCAAGAAATTGCAAGTAGATAAATAGGTACCAGTTTGGTGGGAAGGTAAACAACATTCCGTGTCTAGTCATGCCTGCCACATGACCACAGAAACGCCTGCAGACACAGACAATACTGGCTCTTTGATTATAAACAGAGATGAGCACTGAACCCTAGAGTTGGATATGACTGACTTTCAAGCAAGGGTGACCTTTACCTTACTGTTGATGTTATTCTGTCTTGGGAATCTAGATTTCTAGGCATATCATTATAAATTGTAGAAAAGTGTTCTGGATCTAAAGGATCTTGTCCAGTCCTGTGAGATAGGTGAGACTGAGAAAGGTTCAGGATCATCCAGTGAGTGCTATGCTCCAAATCCTAGTCCATTGCTCTAGATTTTTCCCCTGAAATCATCATTACATTTGTCCAACATCTCATCGTCTTCAAGTTGCATGTTTGCAATAATATTACTGAATGAATACAACATAAATTGTTGTAAGAATTCATGCAGCATGAATTGTGTAACATATTTCTGTACCTGGTTCTGCTCTATTTGTGTGTGTGTGTGTGTGTGTGTGTGTGTGTGTGTGTGTGTGTGTGTGTGTGTGTGTGTGTGTGAGAGAGAGAGAGAGAGAGAGAGAGAAGAGGGTGTGCTGGGGTGTGCTGTAGAAATGACTATTTCTCCAAACACTAAGGAAACAAAAACAAACCATTCTTAATCCACTTGACTCTTGGTTGTCCTTTAAATGATTCTGTCCTGTTTTAGCACCAGCTTTATTTAGATCTGATCTTAGCTATATAAAATTGCATGTGTTTTTTCAAAAACCACATGACTGTTGGAATTATTGTTATAAATTGCATACTGTTCAGGTAGAAATAAACTCAGTAAGGTACATTTTAATATACATAAATATGTATGCATTTGTTTACAAATAGCAACCTCACCTTGAACATTTTGTTCCTAAAGCTTTAAACAGCTTTCTGACATCACCCTTTGATATTATGTTAGCTGATCTCATGCATAAATATGGATTACAACACACAACAGAGTAAAATATATCAAATTTATTTGCACACTAGCTTTCCACTTGCCACCGTAGCATTGTTTACTTTCAAGGCATTATTTGCTATGGCAGCTAAGATCAAACATCTGCACTCTACGTAACTCATCTCTAAACACTAGAAATGTCATCTTCCATTTTTGGAAGCCTACAGCAATTCTCACAAAATGCAGTGGAAATATATATGGTGTTGCTCTAAGACAATACAGTAAAACAGTTCAAAATAATAATTTAAAAATATATGCCCCAACAGTGGAAAATGGGAAGATATTAATGGATGCCTTTGTCATTTTTGTTATTTATAACTCATTTTATATTTAACTGTGGGTTGTTTGAGTTTTGTTTTTGTTTTTGCTCCTTTTGGCTTCCAGTACAAATAGCCTCAACTGAGCTATCAACAACCAGTGTCTGGAGTTCTGAGTACTTATATGATGGCCTTCCAAGCCCAGCAGCACATCTTATCTCCTGCTGCCAGTAATATACCACTTTGCTGTAATTTAAAAGTGACTTTGCCTAAATGCTATGGAAGAAGTCTTCAGAAGAACTGTTTCATACTAGAAAGTGGATTGGTTATAATTTCATATTATTTTAGTGATAAATCTGGCCAGATTATCCTGCTATGGTAACAGAGTAGACCATACTGCCAGCGACTCAATGCCAGTCATCAGGCAGCATGACAATTAACTAACCTGACAACCCTGAGGATTAACAGCCTTGGATGCCAAATTCCACAGGGAAGGGTGATGGTCCCAAAGTGGATTAAATTCCTCTTGAATTCATCTTGATGGAGGGTAGCAGCTTCATCAATACTGGCCTAGGGCTGAGGAGGACTTTGTGTGCCCAAAGGGCTCAGGACCAGAAAGTAACTCACGGAATTGTATCAGGGTACTGGTATCATGCTGTGATGAGGAAGACAAATGGAAGGTCACTGTATTATGTTGTTCCCAGGACAATCTTCATGGCTGATCACCATGACAATAGGCAATATTCGGAACCAAAATTTGCACTTGAAAAGCATTGAATACCTGTCTTGTTCTGTTGTGTATGCATGCAGTTTCAGCTGTTCGCCATTAGCGCAGCTGAGGAAGCTCACATGCCTCCAATTTATCCAATGATTAGCTAGCGCGGGAAACCTTCCCACCACAGGTGAACTATGTCAGGTATGCAGTACGTCAGAAAGACGTCACTGATATTGTAACCAAAGGGCGCCTTCGGGCGAGATTCAAATGTATCAGGTACTATATATAAAGGGGCAAGGCTCCGCCATTGCCTCATGTACAGATTGATCATGTTGCAATAAAGTTGTGTTCAGCCCATCTGCCGGCTTGTGTGCAATCAATCTGCCTACATCAAATTGGCAATGAAGGTGGGATAATGGCATCCCACAGGGTCACCCTCTCTCCGTTCAATACTTCCCAGCCGGAGTCATGGGACCTCTATGAGGAACAATTTCTGTACGCGATGGATGCAGAGAAAATAGAGGGCAAAGTGCAAAGGCGAGCCTGCCTACTGGCTCAGTGTGGGTTGCCAACCCTGGAACTGGCAAGGAACCTCCTGAATCCGAGGGTACTCAAGACAGTACCACTGGCCAAGATCCTCGCTGCCCTCCGGGCACACTTCCGCCCAAAGGTGTCCATGTTCCTGGCTAGATTGGCGTTTAGCCGGTGAGACCAATGGCTTGGGGAAACTGTGGCGGAGTACGTAGTCGTGCTGAGGTTGGCGGCCATTCCCTGCCGGTGGGGAAACTTCCTGACCGAGGCATTGCGAGACTGTCTCCTACTCAGCCTGCGTGATGAAGAGGCTCAGCGGAAACTGTTAGCCTGAGACGAGGACATCATGTTTGAGCAGGTCCTGCAGGCCGCGCAAGTTGCTGAGGCAGTAAAGGACGGAGTACGGGCATGCAGGACAAGGCCTGCAGCCCCGGGAAGCTCTGCATCTGTGGTGCAAGCATACAGCTGTTCGTCATGCCATGCGTGAGAGTCAAGAGCTGTGGTGGCCGCCACCACATCCTTCTCGGAGTCCAGCAAGAGCAAGAGTGAACTGGAGGTCCAGAAAGTGAGAAAAAGGCCATCCGAACAGAGAGACACCATCAAAGCAAGCCGACGCTGCGAGGGGTGCAGGGGCTCACACGACTGGAAGAAATGCCCCTTCAAGAAGGCAGAGTGCCACAACTGCTGATGTTTGGGGCACATAGCAAAGGTGTGCAGACAACGCAGAAGCCGAGACCCTGACCGGACCAGCCACCAAAAGGACGAGGGCGTCCGGAAAGTGCATGCGGGGGACACCATTGTGAGACGTGTGTTGGACCGTCGCACCCGTTTTTTTGTGAAGGTACTGTTGCAGGGGGTCCAAGTAAAGATGGAGGTGGACTCAGGGACTGCCTATTCCATAGTCTCGCAGATGGAGTTTCTGCGAATACCCCTTAGGGACCGCCCCAAACTGAGAGCCCTCAGGACAAACTTGTGGGACATTCAAGGTAACTACATTCCAATCCTGGGGGTGGGAGATTTCACCATCCATTTCAAAAACTTCACAAGAAAGTTGCCCTTGGTGGTTCTTAAGGGGGGTCAAGTTGTCTTCTAGGGACCCAGTGGTTCAAACCGCTGGAAATTGCATTGACTGGCATCAATGCCGTCCGAGGCGACCCCATTCAGGATGTGTGCAATTCACATCCCACAGTCTTCGAGCAAGGACTTGGGGAGTACAGGGGGCCTCCAGTGGACTTTGATATTGACCCTTCCATTCACCCTTTATGGCTCAAGCTGCGAAGAGTGCCTTTTGCACTAAAGGACAAAATCGAAGCGGTACTGGACAAACTGGTGGGTCAGGGGATTTTGGTTCTGGTGGACTCCGCAGATTGGGAGACAACGATTGTAACTGCCATGAAATCTAACGGGGAAGTTAGAATTTGTGCTGATTACAAGTGTACTATCAATAAGGCAATTTGCCCCAATGCCTACCTGGTGCCGGTAGTTAGCCACCTGCTGGCCAAGTTACATGGGGGTAAATGCTTTGCGAAGTTGGACCTAGCACAGGCTTACCAACAGTTAACCATTACACCTGGGGCTGCAGCGGCCCAGACGATAGTTATGCACAAAGGTGCATTTATTTCAGGTGCTTGTGGAATGCCTCCTTAAGGATCTCCCCGGGGTCTTGCCATACTTTGACAATGTATTGATAACAGCTGGGGATGAGTTGGAGCTAGCCCAGAGGCTAGACCAGGTACTATCTGTGTTCGAGAGGGCTGGGTTACGCCTGAGAAGGGACAAATGTGTGTTCTACACAAACAAGGTTGAGTTTCTGGGGTTTTGAATCACCCCCGACATGGTAAAACCTTCGAAATCCAAAGTAGCGGTAGTACAGGCCAGCTGCCAAACCTGAGCTACAGTCGTTCTTAGGGCTCCTGAACTTCTACCACTCCTTCCTCCCATGGAAGGCATCCATGGTGGAACCGATGCACCGCATTCCTGCATTCTTCGCAGGAATGAAGAAATTCCATGATTTCTTGTATGGGAGGGAGTTCACCATTGTCACAGACCACAAGCCCCTCCTGGGAATCTTTGTCACGGCCAAGCCCACTCCCCAGATTCTATCCCCATGAATGTTACGGTAGGCGATTTTCTTAAACACATACCAGTTCACACTGGTACACCGCTCAGGGAAAGACATTGCTCACGCAGATGCGCTTTCCAGGTCTCCCCTACCAGAGCTGGGAGAACCCGAATGCAAGGTTGAGCAAGATTACCAGGTGCTGCTCATCGAGTCTCTCGACTCGCCCCCCATCGTGCCTTCAGATACCGCTAAGGCAACCGACAAGGTTCTGTCTCAGGTGTTAGCATGGGTAAAGAAGGGCTGGCCCGCAACATCTCCATCTGAGGAACTGGCATAGTTTTTCAGGAAACGTTCCGAGCTCTCGCTCGAGAGAGGATGCCTCCTCTGGGGCCAGAGGGTAGTAATTCCCAAGGTTTTTCAAGCCAAGATGCTCTGTTTGCTACACACGAGTCACCCGGGGATCGTGAAGTCGAAAGCTCTGGCAAGGAGCTATTTCTGGTGGCCAAACATAGATAATAACATAGAGCAGTTGGTGGGTGCATGTGAGAGTTGCCAACAATCACAGCCCGAGGAACACAGATTACCCCCCCAGGGAGTGGGACACAGCCCAGGGACTTTGCGGGGCCATTCCGGGGTTTGATGTTCTTGTTAGTGGTTGATGCGTTCTCGAAATGACCGGAGGTCATTCCAATGCGAAACATGTCCTCTGCAGCCACAGTCAAACACCTGAGGAAGGTGTTAACGTGTTTTGACCTGCCCAATGTGGTAATTTTGAATAATGTGTCCACTTTCACGTCCGCCGAATTTCAGGCATTCCTCGAACGGAATGCAATCAGGCACGTTACCTCCGCTCCGTTTCACCCTGCCACAAACGGTCAAGTAGAGTGCCTGGTCCGCACCTCAAAGGAGGCACTAAGGAGGATGGGTCCAGGGGACCTGGAGCTACAGCTCTGTAAATTCCTCCTGTGCTATAGGGTTACTCCGCTTGCGTCAGGGCAATCCCCTGCGGAGATCCTGATGCGAAGAAGACTCACAACATTGTTCGACCGTTTGGATCCTTCCAGGGTGGAGGATAGAGGCACGAATGTGACAGTAGATCAGAGAAAAGTGTTCGAGGCAGGCGATCCAGTGTACTGCAGAAATTATGCGAGCTCAGGGCCAGCGTGGGTACCCAGAGAAGTGGTGGAACAAGCCGGGCCCGTATCGTACCAAATAAAGACATGGTCGGGGTTGTTGTGGCGGAGACACACCAATCAGCTTAGGAGAAGAGTTACGGAAGCCACGGGGGAAAGTGGGTACTTTGACGAGTCAGTGTTAGGGTTGCCCCCCACCTGCGTAACCCAAGGGGAGAATACAGGACTCAGTTTGACAGACTGCATAGACCTTCAGGAGAACATCTCCCAACCCGGAGATGAACAACCCCAGTTTGATTTTTTTGTTACAGGATGGGGGGAGATTTCATGAGTGTTCCCCCACTCGTCCCAGTGAGCAGCGGGGTTTTGAGTTGTCCTAGAGGTCCCCCCCCCCATCCTCCCCGACTCAGAGATACCCCATCCCTGCCCTTGCCAGGGTTCGATGGGATGCTGCAGTTTTCATGGAGAGAAGGTTCAAGCACAGCAGATGATTCCAGCAGCACCGCCGAATTGACCGGCCAACCACAGCGCACCCGCCGGCCCCCACAATGGTTGAGGGACTTCGTCCCATCCTAGAGGGGAGGGATGTTGTGTATGCATGCAGTTTCAGCTGTTTGCCATTAGCGCAGCTGAGGAAGCTCACGTGGCTCCAATTCATCCAATGATTAACTAGTGCGGGAAACCTTCCTGCCACAGGTGAACTATGTCAGGTATGCAGTTCGTCAGAAAGATGTCACTGATATTGTAACCAATGGGCGCCTTCGGGCAAGATTCAAATGTATCAGGTACTATATATAAAGGGGCAAGGCTCCACCATTGCCTCATGTACAGATTGATCATGTTGCAATAAAGTTGTGTTTAGCCCATCAGCTGGCTCGTGTGCAATCAATCTGCCTACATCAAATGTTCATAACTTCAGTGCTTGGAAAGACATACATTTCAAGGAACAGGCTTGTCTACAGTGTAAGATTACATTCCACCCAGAAATTTCTTCATATTACCAGTGGCAAGCTGATAAGTCTGTTACTCAAAAATGTATTCCAGGTTTCTCCTTAACCATTCCTCATTCCAGCAACCTAATTTAAGGCAAGGGAAGTGTCTTTTCTGCTGATCTATTGCAAATCAAGGAGTAACCTGTTACACAGAAATCCCAAGGCAACCTCTTCCCACCATGGTATAAACAGAACCACCAGACTTCAGGATATCCTGTCCCTCTGTGACATCACAGCAGCTAAACCAATGTTTTATTCTTGGCTTTTGCCATGTTGCTGGACTAAGAATAGCAGATGAATTGTTGTTGCTAGGCAACTGTCTCTGCTGGATAAAAGCAAAAAATGGGTAAAGATAATTCAGGGCCACACCACCCACATGTACAAGGCTGCTGCTGGTGTTTGTCTCAGAATTAGGCACCTACTGAGTTAAAGCAGGAGAAAACCACAGGAACAACCAAATTTGGAGTAACAGCAAGGCAACTATGTGGGAGTCTGTTTAAGAGCTCCAACATATGTATAACCTCCATGTCTTGATTAATAAAACTCTTGCAAGAGGTATATGTTCCCCAGTTTCCCCTTGTCTTGTTTTAATCTTTTCGACCACAGGTGAAAAATATGAGATCTTGTAAAAATGACTTAAATGGCCAAATTATTAATCTGGATAATTCTTAAAGAAAGTGTATCCTAAATCTGCAAATAATTGTGAAGTAATCCTTCATCCTGACAAGATATAAGCATAATCAGTCTACATAAGTATAAGTAGCAATACTCCTCTGCTTTTGTATACACCTCCTACTCTTTCTCTTTCCCTTTAAGAATACAAAAAAAATTTGGAACTAATATCAACAGAAGATTATTGTCTCTTACTCAGTTATTACAATAAGATAATACAGAGCAAGTAAGATTTTCTTCATAAGGATTTTTTGACAGAATCAGTTCACACTAACAGAAGAAACAAGGTTGTCTTCTGGCCCCATTATTTAGTTTTCATGTCAACAATATCATCAGTAGGGTGTCTTCTCTATCTTTTATTTCTTTTTGTGTGTGTTTTCAGTGAGGAACTTTAGAGCTTTTTAATACTTATAGTTTTGATTTCTTTTTTTAAAAAAATAGATCTTAGGAGGATCTTAGTTTGGGGCCTATCTGCAGAGAGGAAAAACTGTCTGTTAATTTATACTGAAGCCATGGTGTTTAAAAACTGGTCTGAAATGTGCCCTCAATATGCTTGTTTTGGAACACATTGGTAATTTCAAATGTTTAGAACTGGATTCTGACATTATACAGGAAAGAAATTTATGCTTTATTAGAATGACACATAGTAAAATAATCATCTTGTAAAATTGTTCTTCCTTTCATTTTAAGCAGTCTACTAGTTAATTTCCCCCCTTTTTTTACAACCTACACTGTTACATCAGTGAAAGAGGCACATCTTACTGGGACCAGGAAAAGAGCCTTTTCCGTGTCTGCTCCAGCCCTGTGGAACCTCTTACCACCTGAATTGCGGCTCCAGACAGAACTACTCCCCTTTAGGAAGATGTTGAAGACATGGCTCTTCCAGCAGGTTTGGGGCACGCTTGACTCTACCAGTCAAGCCTGGTAGCTGATTTAGCCTATGTGAGGGGCTGCCCCCTGGCTTGGTTATTCTGTTTTAATGGGGGTAGGGTGGGGTGGGTTGTTTGTTAATGATGATCTGTTTGTGTTTTTAATGTTGGTTTTAACTGGGGCTGTTAGATCTGTTTTAACTTTTGTTGCTTAATTGTTTTTATTGTAATTTTATTATGTTGTTAGCTGCCCTGAGTGGTGTACCCACCAAGAGGCATAGCTGTCAAGTATCCCTTATTAGCTGGGAAAACCCCTTATTTTACCCTCTTTCCCACTGTCATCCCTTATTAATTAGACTGCAATGCCCTATTGCCGCCATTGGAGAGCAACACAGGGTAAGCAAAGCTGTCAAGTATCCCTTATTTGCCGGGAAATTTCCCTTATTTCCACATCCAAAACTTGATAGGTATGCCAAGAGGGCGGGATATAAATGTGGAGAAATAAATAAATAAATAAACTCCCATATTACTGGAGCTAAAAGCCTGGGGTGAAAAAATGAACCCTCTAGAAATCCATCAAAGTAAGGTGAGAAATGTTCTTGGAGTCTGTGTCCCAGCATGCCAACACTATAAGATGGACTGAATGGATGATGAAAACTTAAATTGTGGATTCCTACAAAAAAGCAGCATCCCTATCCACTCAACAAGCTTAATTGGGGTGGGCAATTTGCATCCTACAAGCCTTCAGCCTCAATAGCATTTTATGGCCCCTGAAGGCACAACCCGAACCTCCAAGCAGGGCAGGGAAGTCTATTTTTCTTCCTGGATGCCTTTCTTCTTCCTCAGGTACTGTACCCATTGCATATATTGGCGATCATCGTGATGACAGTCTTCCTATTCTTAACTCCTCAGAACAGTTCCTCCGAGGACATGCCACACCAATCTCTCAGGTTCTTCAGCCATGAAGTTCATCTATGTCCACGGCTTCTCTTCTCAGGGATCTTTCCTTGCAGAGCGAGTTGGAGTACTCTATACTTTATTTTCTTCCTCATGATATGGCCAAGATATTGGAGCTTTGCAGGCGCACACCCCCAATAACGGACACAGACAACATTGAAAGTGGATAACAGCAAAGGGCCACATTTATTGATTCAATGCCCTAGTCCGAATTATAAATTTGTATTGGTAAAACGACCAATCATAATTCCTAAGGCAAGCAGGCCGAAGTAACACTGGTAAGGTACCACCCCAAAATTGCCAACGGCAATTGGTTACAATGTATCAATTTGTATCAATTTGTTTGTCAACAACAAACAAATTGTTGACCGTAGTCAATAACTAACTCATGACCCCACCCTCTGACGCGTATCCGTGAAATCACAGGGGTGATGCATGCTGGTTAGCAATCACCATCACCCCATCGCCTGGTTCATCGTTGACCGGACAACGTTTAACTAATTTATTCCTGTCTAGTGTTGTCCAGTCAATTGCGAACCTGCCGGATACTTGTGGGTCATACTGTTTACCTTACCAGTGCTACCCGCCCATGTGACCAAAGTCAACAGTAGTAATGGAGAAAGACCCCTATATCAAACCATAGCCACAGTGTGGGGAGGGCAAAAAAGCCAGGACCCGAAGCCAATATGGGTCCCAACCAAAAATTCCCACCCGGCCCCGAAGCGACCATAATCACACTGTTAACTAGGGAGGGGGTGGAGGGGAAAAACTTCTCCGCTCCGTCGCTGAGGCAAAATGGCAGCACGGCTGCCTCGTGGCCACCCCTTTTATCAAGGCGGTGGCCACGCCCCTAACTACCCGGATTCTCTGTCCTGTGGGGGGGGGGCCCGCAAAGGGCGCGGCGGCCATTTTGGCGCCGCGCTTGCATTGCAGGCGCACCCCCCCAATAACGGACACAGACAACATTGAAAGTGGATAACAGCAAAGGGCCACATTTATTGATTCAATGCCCTAGTCCGAATTATACATTTGTATTGGTAAAACGACCAATCATAATTCCTAAGGCAAGCAGGCCGAAGTAACACTGGTAAGGTACCACCCCAAAATTGCCAACGGCAATTGGTTACAATGTATCAATTTGTATCAATTTGTTTGTCAACAACAAACAAATTGTTGACCGTAGTCAATAACTAACTCATGACCCCACCCTCTGACGCGTATCCGTGAAATCACAGGGGTGATGCATGCTGGTTAGCAATCACCATCACCCCATCGCCTGGTTCGTCGTTGACCGGACAACGTTTAACTAATTTATTCCTGTCTAGTGTTGTCCAGTCAATTGCGAACCTGCCGGATACTTGTGGGTCATACTGTTTACCTTACCAGTGCTACCCGCCACACGGAGGGGCTTCACAGAAGACCTGACGCCCCCCCCCAGACCGTCAGCTCGGTCAACAGGCCTGCTCGCCAGTCACCCAACAGGAGGTCCATACCTCCTCGCGACAGATGGACCCCATCCCCTGCATAGAGGTCATAATTTTGCAGACTAATATCGGGGTGATGACTAACCCGTCCCCAAGCCCTGGTGGTAAGAAACCGCGCCACCGCCTTGTTGACCGCGTGCCTCGCGCGGTCAAGCGCAAGGAGGTTAACGCCCCCTCTGTAAGAGTGGCGCGGAACAATGTCCGACCAAACCAGGGTTGTGGCAGGCCAGACATAGTGCAAGTAGGCGAGTTCCTCGCAAATCGCATGCTTGAGCGATAAGCCGGTGACCTGGCCCAAATCATTGCCCCCCAGGTGGATAATTAGAATGTCAGGCGGGTCAGCCCCCAGGCCAGAAAAAAGGAAAGGCCTCAGCTCCTGCCATAACATCCCAGGCTTACCATGCCATGCGAGACTGGCGTGGTCACCCAGTCCCAGTCGGGGTCCCCACTCTGTCGCCGCAGCGTAACGCGCTGCCCTGTGCACATAGCTGTGGCCCACCAGCCATACTGTCACCGGTGTAATACGACACCCAGGGTCTGCAATAAAATTGAGAAAAAAGGAAGGTAAGGTGACTGAATTGGTACTCATGGCGGGAGTGGGCGCACATAAAACTGAAAACACTGTGAGCCCCACCTCCCCATGCTGCGTATGTCAGCCCCCGAGTACCCAAAAGCAGCTGCTGTAGAGGCTGCACCAATACGGAACGAATGTGTGCCATAACGGGCACCTGAAAAACCCACCCTGGTGAGGGCTATGGCTGTCACCTTCCAAAACTGAAATTTAGTAAGGGGAGACCCACCTTGGTGACAGAAAAACGGGCCGTGGTGCCTGCCACGCAGTGCCAGGTACTCCTGTAGGGCACCAACCGGACAGATGTCTGCCAAAGAACACCGTAGCAGTCTTACTCCACTGCCTACGCCGTGCTGATCTGTTTTTGAGGAGCGAATCCTCAACTGGGCCCAGTCTTTGGCAACGTAGACATCTCCGAGTTCCAGTGCCCTACCACTTGCATCCGCCTTAGACAGCATCACGAGTTCGCTGACGCGGAGCGCTCCAAAAAATGCCACCGTTGTGGCTGCATGAAAAAGGGCTGCCTCATAATGATCAAAACAGAGGCCTGGCCAGCCCCGGGCCAACTGGGTAAGAACCCCTGGGGAAATAGGGTGCCGGTCGTCCGGGCAACGCCCGCGCTCGCGCACCCACCCCTCCAAAACGTGTCTCACACGGAAGTCAGAGGTGGTATCCACATGACCCCCTACTTTGGCCATAAAAGCCAACGCCGAGAGCTTGGATGCTATGGTGCGAGGTGCAAGGCCCTGTGCATGGAGGTGGACCATGAACCGCAGTACATGGTCCACCGGAATAGGCCAGGTCTCTGGCAAGTGAAATTGAGTGGCAAAAGCCCTATATGAACTGAGTGCTTGTTGATACGCCTTACGCGTGCGTGGCGCTAGTGAAAGGCCAATCGCCCGGTTCACCTCTCCTTGCCAATAGTCCACATCTCGTCCGGGAGTGGCGAGGGAAATTCCTCCGCATCCGGGGCCAAGGCGCGGAACCGGGAGATCTGCAGGCGGGATAAAGCATCAGCAATATCATTATTAACCCCTGGGACATGCCTGGCCCTGAACAAGACATTGAGGCGCAGGCAGCGCAGCACAAAATGGCGCACTAGATCCATAACCCTGGGCGATTTAGAAGTCTGTGCATTGACAATGTGTACCACAGCAGCATTGTCGCACCAAAAATGCACTACCGAATTAGCCCACTGTTCGCCCATAGCATCAAAGCCCCCAGAACGGGAAAAAATTCCAGGTATGTGAGATCCCGCAGGCGACCTGTGCCTGCCCATGCCGGTGGCCACCCACCATAGGCCCACTTCCCATTGAAGTACATCCCATAACCCAGGGATCCTGAGGCATCAGACTGGATCTGGAAATTGGGGGAAGCCAGGAGGTCCGACCTCCAAAATGAGACCCCGTTAAACTCCCTCAGGAATTGCAACCAGACGAACATGTCTGCCCTGATACCCCGGGTGAGCCTAACTCTGTGGTGGGGCCTGGATAACCCTGCCATGGCGTCGCATAAGCGCCGGGCAAAAGCCCTGCCCGGTGCGACCACCCTGCAGGCAAAATTAAGGTGCCCATGTAGCACCTGGAGTTCCCTCAGGGATGCCTTACGCTTGGCCAGCAATTCCGAGATAAGGGTCACTATCCTGGACACCTTATCGCCCGGCAACCTAGAAGCCTGCTCTACTGTGTCAATCTCAACCCCCAGGAATACTAACTTGGTCGATGGGCCCTCGGTCTTTTCGGGCGCTAAAGGGACACCAAGTTCCTGCATTAGCGTCTGAAATGTATTGAGGAGACGTGCACACGTGTCCCAGCCCCGTTCACCCCCGAATAAAAAGTCATCCAGGTAATGGGCTACAGACCGGGACCCTGACCTGCGGACAAAAGCCCACTCTAGGAAAGTACTAAAACGCTCGAAGGCCGAGCATGATATGGAGCAGCCAAAAGGCATGGCCTTATCAAAATAATATTCCCCTTTAAATTTAAAACCCAGCAATTCAAAGTCACCCGGGTGCACTGGCAAGAGGCGAAAAGCTGACTTAATGTCGCACTTGGCCAGCAAGGCACCCGGGCCACACGAGCGCACCATGCGCAGCGCATGGTCGAACGATGTATACCTGACCGAACAAAGGTCATCAGGTATAGCATCGTTGACCGATCTGCCGGCTGGGTAGGACAAATGATGAATAAGGCGAAACTCACCTAGGGACTTTTTGGGAACCAAACCCAATGGTGAAACCTTAAGGTTGGGAAAAGGGGGTGCAGGAAAAGGTCCAGCGACCCTGCCCGCGTCTAATTCCTTTTTAATGCCGGCCGCAGCCACCTCCTCCCTTCCTCTGAGGGATAACAGGTTGGGAGCATCCTGAGGTGATCTAACACCCATAAAAGGGATACGAAATCCCTGCTTAAAACCGTGAATGAGATACTCTCTGTCCTCCCCCTTTGGGTACGATGCGAGCCAGCGCTCCAGCATGTCCACCTTAATTGGGGAGGGTGCCTTTTGGAGAACTAGTTCTCTCCGTGGCAGCCTTGCCAGCCCACTGTCCACCCCTCCCTCTGCCTCGCGCCCCCCCAGGCTTGGGACAAGCCGAGGCTGCGTGGGGACCAGAACACGTGGGACACTCATGCTTATACCTGCAGTTCTTTCGATTGCAGGAACCATTTGACGAGAAAGTCCAGCACAGCAGGCGGGCTGGAACCCCCTGCCCCGCCGGTTGGCGGGTAACCTGCGCTGGAGCTGCTCGCTGGACCGCATGTCCACAATGGTATCTATCCCCCGGGGCAGGGCGTGTGGGTGTCATATACAAGAGCCACAGTCTCTGGCAGGGCTCATCCCATCTCATCTCGGGATGGAGGGGAATCCTCATACGGAATTCCTCATCATATGCTAGCCATGAGGGGCCCGGGAAATCTACCATCGCCCTATATATGTTGTCCAAATATTGGACCATGGGAATAGCTAGATCCGGCCGCGCCCTCAAATATACCGCCATATATATCAAATAAGCGGGGAGCCAGTTAGCCCAGGTACGCGGCGGCTTACGGCGGCGTGCCTGCTCCTTGTCCTTCTCATCCTGACCCTCCCTTTCTTCCTTGGTGGGCTCTCTGTTCAGGAGTGAGAAGATATCTACATACTCCCCCCTCCAAATCTTTTCTCTGGTAGCCTGTGCCAAGTGATCGCCCAGTGGCAAGGAATACCCTGCCGTCGGCAAAGCCGAAAAGGGGACAACAGGCCTGGTAAAGGGAGCCGGAGCTAACCCTGCCACCCCCAAGACATTACCAGCAGTGTAAGAGCCTAGGCCCACCCCCGTGTGCATGGTGGCAGTCGTTGTCGCCGGGTGGGGCACCAGAGGGGTAGTCCCCGCACCACCCGAGCGAGGCCAAGGCCACTGAAAGGCCCCCCCTATATTGGGAATATGTGTAGATGTACTCGTTTGCACCGTATACTCACATGCTGCACCCCCGCGGGCCGCCCCCACCGGGGGTTCTGGCCCACTGGGGGCGTCGGAGCTCACGACCGATGTAGAGCTCATCACCGGGGCTTGACCCGCACCAGGTTGCTGGCTGGGGAGCTGCGAGGCAGTGGCCGTAGCCGCGCCACCCGCCTGCAGCAGCTCAACCCTCCCCGCCGGCTGTTGTCCTGCTGCCGTTAGCGCCTCCAAAGGTACCCCAAAAGGGGCACCTGCCTGACTGGCCCGGGCCAAAGACGCCTCGAGGGCCGCAATACGGGCCAGTAAGGAGTCCACATTAACCATGGGTAAAGAGCCGGCCGGCCCACCTGATCCTTGCATGGGGACAGGTCCCTGCACCCCAGGGGCCGTATATTGCCATTGACTACCGCCGAAGCCCGGGAGGGCTGGTGGATTAACCTGCCAAGGCAGGGAGCCGGGCCACCCCCCAAGGCTAGAGGGCCCCGGGAGAGGCTGCGGCCCAACAGGAATAGGCCCAACCGATTGAGCAGGAGGATGAGCGGTGCCCACCGCTCGCGGGCCGCGGGCCGGAGCTCCCTCCGCGCCCGCACTTTGATCGGGCCAAGGGGCGATAGCCCCCATGCCACTAGCCCCGGCCGGGGATGGCAAAGGTGGCTGCTGGGGAGGCGGCACCGCGGTCCTCCGACCCGGATTACGCCTCCGAACCACCCGAGCTGCATTCGCAGCAGCCTTCTTTTTGGAAGGCATCTCACCGCAGCAGAAAGGGAAGCTAGCTAGTAAACGGAACTAAAAGGCTTCCCGGTAGCACCAACGAGCGACGGAGACGCAGGGGGAAAAACTTCTCCGCTCCGTCGCTGAGGCAAAATGGCAGCACGGCTGCCTCGTGGCCACCCCTTTTATCAAGGCGGTGGCCACGCCCGTAACTACCCGGATTCTCTGTCCTGTGGGGGGGCCCGCAAAGGGCGCGGCGGCCATTTTGGCGCCGCGCTTGCATTCTTTGCTTAATGGTCTTAAAAAGCTCTTGTTCTTTATCCATTAGATGTACCCACATATACTCGAGAACAAACCAACCCGAATATAAGCCGAGGTACCTAATTTTGGCCTGAAAACCCAAGGGAAAAAATGACCCAGGTATAAGCCGAGGGTGAAAAATGCAGTAGCTGCTAGTGAGTTTCAATAATCAAAATACATGAAAATAAGGTAAAATTAATTAAATTATCAGCACATCTCAATTAGAGTTGCCATATGTCACAGAAAACTGTGAATTTCACGTTTTGTAACTGTCCTGCCCGGTTCCATAAAAACATTGAAAATTCACGGTTTTTAAACCACTTGATTTGGAGGGGAAAATCACGTATTTTTCTTGCTCTTCTATTGGAACCACCAGCAGGTGGCAGCAGCAGCAGCTTGGTGAACAAGGAAGAAAGAGGGGAATGCGCATTTTACTTGTGGTGTCTGTAGCAGCATCCATTACATGAATGCTGCAGGACAGAATGAGCTCCCATCTCTGTCCCAGCTACTGCAAACCTAGCAGTTTGAAAGCAAGAAATGGCAAGTAAATAAATAGGGACCACTTCGGGGGGGGGGAGATAATCAGCATTCTGTGCTCTCCGGTATCTAGTCATGCCTGCCACATGACCATGGAAACGTCTGCTCCCATCTCTGCCCCAGCTCCTGCAAACCTAACAGTTTGAAAACAAGAAATGGCAAGCAGATAAATAGGGACCACTTCGGGGGACAGTAAACAGCATTGCGTGCACTCCGGTGTCTAGTCATGCCTGACACACAACCACGGAAATGTTTGCAGAAGCAGACAGTGCTGGCTCTTCGGCTTTGAAACAGAGATGAGCACTGAATACGACTGGCTTTCGAGCAAGGGAAACTTTGACTTTTGTCCCGTTTTTGTGGGAGGGAATTATGGTAGCCCTAATCTCAATCCATCATAGTCTTGGGACCCTCATGGCCATTGACCCAAGTATAAGCCATGTCCCCTTTTGGGGGTTCATTTTTGGGGCTAAAAAACTTGGCTTATACTCAAGCATATACAGTAATACTTCTACATTAGTCACATGGTCAACTCATTATATCCTTTGCAGCCATCTGTAGATCCACATTTCAAAAGCTTCAATTCTCTTTTCAATGCTTTAGTCAATGTCCAAGCTTCGACTCCATATAGCAACACTGGGAATAAGTAACATCTCACTATTTGGATCTCTGTAGCAAGAGTTGGATCTCTACTGCATAATTAATGTTGCACTTTTATGAAGGTGGATCTTGCTTTTTCTATACGTATTTTAATCACTACCTTGGGATCCCAGTTTTCATTTAACATACTCCCCAAATAGACAATTTTATCCACCTTTTCTGGGTACTGCAGTGGCTCAAGTCGCTAAGACGCTGACTGGGAAGCGGAAGGTCAGCAGTTCGATTCCCGAGTACTGCAGGATGGAAATGAGCTCCCGTCTTCATCCCAGCTCCTGCCAACCTAGCAGTTCGAAAGCAAGAAATTGCAAGTAGATAAATAGGGACCACTTTGGTGGGAAGGTAACAGCGTTCCGTGCGCTCCGGTGTCTAGTCATGCCTGCCACATGACCACGGAAACGTCTGCAGGAGCAGACAGCGCTGGCTCTTCGGCTTAGAAACAGAGATGAGCACTGCACCCTAGAGTCGGATACGACTGGCTTTCGAGCAAGGGAAACCTTTACCTTTACCTTTACCTATCCACCTTTTCTATTCTTGTGTTCCTGCCATTAGCTTGCCTTGAGTTGGTGTTTGGCTTATAACCAGAAACTGTCAAACACTTTCCCTGGGTTATTATAAGGTAGTTTCTCTAAAGAGAGAGCAGACTTTATTAGGTATAAGTTATATCAGTTTTATTTGTGTATTTTTATGTAAAGATAGTTTGGGCAAGCAATGGGGTTTATTGCATTTTGAATGAACTCGTCAAAAGGTGGTTTCATTTTGGCAGTTTCACGTCTGGCTTAGACATGGAAGAAGAATTGTATACTGCATTATATTGTATCATATTCTGTATTTATATATGTTGTTCTTTAGTGCATGATTTTAGTGTATTGTGAACTGCTCAGAGAGCAGCAACACTATATGGGTCAGTACAAAAATGGAAATAGCAAGCAAGCAAGATAACAAACACTAATGTATGACAGGTTCATAGCCAAAACAGTTGTACTGAGGGGAAAAATAAGGCATTTAAAGAATGCTCGAGGGAACCTTGACGACCATTTGAAGACTTCATTTGGTCCAGAATGCGGCTGCTCGGGTGGTGATGAGGTGTGGGCGTTATGCGCATGCCTCACAACTGCTTCGGGAGGTGCACTGGCTACCAATTTGTCTCCAGGTGCAATTCAAGGTGCTGGTCATTACCTTTGAAGCCCTACATGGTAGTGGGCCAGGGTACCTAAGAGACCATGTCACCCCAAGATCGTTGGTCTGTCCAACCAGTGCGGACCGGAGGGGCTCATCTCTCTAGCACAAGAAGGAGGGCCTTCTCTGTGTCCGCACTGGCCCTATGGAACCTTCTGCCAGTTGAACTAAGGCTACAGTTGGAATTGCTGCCTTTTAGGAAAGAAATGAAAATCTGGCTGGTGGAGCAGGTGTGGGGCACTGATGGAGGAGTGACCCCCGCCTGCTTGTTGGTCTAACATAACAGAGTAATTCTCTCTCTTTCTAGTAAGTGTGGGTGGGTTTTTTTGTATTGTAAGCCACCCAGAGTCCTTGTGAGCAGGGCGGCTATAGAAATATGAAAATTAAATTAATTTAAATTAAACCTTATGATTTGCATTGGTACAAAAAAGTTATGAAAATACAATGGGGCTCTCACCCTCTTATAATTTAATTTAATTTAATTTAATTTAATACAATGCACTCTACATGGGGCTGCCCTTGACGACCATTCGGAGGCTACAGCTGGTCCAGAATGTGGCAGCCCGGGTGGTGATGGGGTGTGGGCATTATGCCTGCGCCTCACCACTGCTTTGGGAGCTGCACTGGTTGCCAGTTTGTCTCCAAGGTGCAATTCAAGGTGCTGGTTTTGACCTTTAAAGCCCTTAATGGTAGTGGGCCAGGATACCTTAGAGACCGCATCACTCTAAGAACATCTGTCCGTCTGACCAGAGCAGACCAGAGGGGCTCCCTAATTGTTCCATCAGCCAGAGGGGCCCACCTCTCTGGCACAAGAAAAAGGGCCTTCTCCGTGTCTGCATCCGCCCACTGGAACCTCCTGCTAACAGAGCTACGACGTTTCTGGACAGAATTGCTGCCTTTCAGGAAAGAACTTAAAACCTAGCTGGCGGGCCAAGTGTGGGGTGCAGGTGGAAGAGTAACCTCCATTGGGTGGCTGATATAGAAGCCTTTTCTCCCCCCATGGTGCCTTCAGTTCCTGCATCCCTTTTTTAGGGGATGGGTAGTTTTAATTGGTTTTAACTTGGTTTTAATTGTGATTGTGAACCACCCTGAGTCGGCTTTGGCCGAGTGGGCGGTATATAAATCTAACAATTAAATTAAATTAAATTAAATTAAATTAAATTAAATTAAATTAAATTAAATTAAATTAAATTAAACTCTTCTAAATAGGCCAAGGTCAATTAACGGTTTCCATAGCCAAATGACACTTGGTGTCTGTTGGGGTAGTAGTGAGTGGATCATAGTGAAAGAGAAGGGGTCTAGCTAGAATACTGAACTGCAGTTTTCATGTGGTCATCCTGTTTCTTAAGTTCAAGAGTGTGCTCCAGTCCTTATGTAATGAAGCAAAACTACTGATGTACTACTAGGGGATGGCACCCATAGGCTCAGTGGAGCCCTTGGGAGAAATCTATTCTGAATTGTGTGGAGCATCTCCCTGAAAAGAGGAGTCTCTTGCACACCTGGCAGGTGAAAAAAGAAAGTGGGCAGCACTAGCAGGCCTGTGCTTTCTTCCCTTCTTCTCATGTACTGATTACCCATGTACAAACACAGGAACAGGACCCAGCCCTATTCCTTCCGGCTTTCAGTTGCCAAGTACCACACCAATTGAACTACCTAGGATGCATTTATCAGTGAAATCTCTCCCCTGCTTATAAGAATATAAGAAGAGCTGTTCAGAATCAGACCACAGAGCCGCACCTATCCCATCATTCTGTCTCTGTATATCCAGCCAGACGACTCTACAAAGTGCAGAAGCAAGAAGTGCTAGCAAGAGTGACTTTCCACTTTAGCCTCCATAAATCTGCCTAATCTACATTAAAACTATCCAAGTGGCCAGCAACCATGGCATCTTGTGGAAATGAATCTCTATTATGTGCCAAGTGGCCAAGTCCTTCATTTTGTCTCCTCTGCTGTCTCTTTATGTTCAAGTTGTATCACAGAGATGCGGTGGCATGTTTCCCAAAGGAAGGTCCTCCTTCTGGTCTCTCTAGCACCAGAAGGAGGGCCTTCTCAGTGTCTGCTCCGGCCTTATGGAACCTCCTGCCAATTGAGCTGCATCTCCAGGCAGAGTTGCTGTCCTTCAGGAAAGGGCAAAAAACCTGGCTGGCAAAGCAGGTGTGGGGCACCAGCAATGTAGAGACCCCTGCCTGCTGGCTGATTTAGTAAGAACACTCTCTCCCTCTTTTAATCTATAGGGGTCAGAGTAATTTTTGGTGGCAGTTTTAATGGGGCTTTTATTGGTTTTTAAAATGTGATTTAATTTTTAATTTAATTTAATTATCACATTTATATACCGCTCACTCGGCCAAAGCCAACTCAGGGCGGTTCACAATAAAAATTAAAAACACAAGTTAAAACAGTTAAAACTACCCACCCCCTAAAAACAAGGGCTGCAGGATCCAAAGGCACCATGGGGAAGAGTTCTTCTACACCAGCCACCCAATGGCGGTTACCCTTCCACCTGCACCCCACACTTGACCCGCCAGCCAGGTTTTAAGATCTTTTCTGAAAGGCAGCAATTCCGTCCGGAGACGTAGCTCTGTTGGCAGGAGGTTCCAGAGAGCCGGTGCAGACACGGAGAAGGCTCTCCTCCTTGTGCCAGAGAGGTGAGCCCCTCTGGCTGATGGAACAATTAGAGAGCCCCTCCGGTCCGCTCTGGTTGGATGGACAGACGTCCTCAGGGCGATGCGGTCTCTTAGGTAACCCGGCCCACTACCATATAGGGCTTTAAAGGTCAAAACCAGCACCTTGAATTGCACCCGGAGACAAACTGGCAACCAGTGCAGCTCCCGGAGCAGTGGCAAAGCACGGGCATAACGCCCACACCCCATCACCACCCGGGCAGCCGCATTTTGGACCAGCTGTAGCCTCCGAATGGTCGTCAAGGGCAGCCCCATGTAAAACCATGATTGGTTTTATTTTCAGTGAGCCGCCCAGAGTCTTTGGAGTTGGGCGGTAATATAAATCAGAAAAAGAAAAAAATAAATAAATCTTGCTCCCAGATCCCAAACCTAGAAAAGTAGTAAGAAATTTGGTAGGAAACGTACCTCTAAGAGTTCTATCAAATATAATGTGGCTCAGAGAGATCTTTCTAAAGGCATTCACTTTCTTTCTTAAATATGACCATATATTAAAAAATCATAACGTGCATTAGTCTGTTAAAAAGATAAAGCAAACCGTTTTTACTATGCTTATTTCTTTGCTTCACATAATTGTGACAAAATACCAAGATTTCCAAAGTGCTATCACACAGGACTGCAGTAGCTCAAGTGCCTAATACGTTGACTGGGAGGCGGAAGATCAGCAGTTCGATTCCCGAGTACTGTAGGACGGAATGAGCTCCCGTCTTTGTCCCAGTTCCTGCCAACCTAGCAGTTCGAAAGCAAGAAATTGCAAGTAGATAAATAGGGACCACTTCGGTGGGAAGGTAACAGCGTTCCGTGCACTCTGGTGTCTAGCCATGCCTGCCACATGACCACGGAAAAGTCTGCAGCAGCAGACAGCGCTGGCTCTTCGGCTTTGAAACAGAGATGAGCACTGCACCCTAGAGTCAGGTACGACAGGCTTTCGAGCAAGGGAAACCTTTACCTTTTACCTATCACACATTAGCAACCAAACCACTCTATTAGGGTGTGTTGCTGATGCATCGCCATGAAACGACAGTATTTGCAGAACCCTGTGACTTTTCATAATGATAGGCCAGCCAAATAGCAAATAGATTTACAATGCATTTCTACTATTCTGAAACAGAAGAGCAAATTTTGTGCAATTTTTCTTAAATGTCAATGTTCTGCTATGAATACATTAGATTCTTGTTCAGCTGGAGTATGTATCATTAGCCTTCTAGCAAGTAGATAGTCTTTCCCCCTTACTTTGAAGTAAAACAAACTGAAAGTCATTTCCCCTCTTTTCTTTCTCCTGTGTTTGTTTAGCATTTTATCTGTTTCCTTAAATGGTCTGTGGGTTTAACATGCATCACATTCATCAGATTCTTTCTTAGTTAATAAAGAGGGGCAGGGAAAGGGGAAGGTAGATTCTTTAGGTGCAATCCTGCCCTCTAGTGGCTAGTTTTGCATAGGAAATATCATGCAAACCTGCTTTTAATTGTTCTTCCAAATACTGTATATAACAATTAAGGAAATGGGCATTTATTCTAGAAATGCAATTCAAGGCAAAATGAAATGCTTTCCTGAAATTTATCTCACAGAAACATACCTCCACCTTTAAAACTTCTAGAACAGTTCCTGGCTGTCCATTTCCCCTGTTCAGGGGCAATATTGCTAACTTGATCTTTCATAACATGTACAGAGTTTTCCATTCTGATGACAGATAATTCGATCTTACAGTTATCTGTGTGATCTCTGAACAACAACTTCAGAGCATCCACACATTTGAAACTGGCAAGTGTAAATAAAATGTGACTTTAAAAAAAGTAATTTGGAAAATTTGTTGGCAAATAGCCGGTGTAGCCACTGCCTGTTATTTCCCCAGTGGTTAGCAGACTTTGACTTAAATAAGTGATTCTTATGATGTTGGTGTTCTGGATAGTGCCTAGTCATATTGTGGCCCTTAACTATACTAGTGATAATGATATAGTAATTTTTAAGATGGTCACTTAATAGGCCATTCTTTAATAACTTTCACAGCTATTACTAAGGCTTTAAGCTTGTATTCCAAAGATGATATAGGGAAATTCCATGAGCCATTGTAAAGTATTAGAGGTCCAGAATGTACTAGATGTTATAGTAAGAATGCTTCAGCATAATAAAGGTCAGACCGTCTGAAAACAATCCAAGTAGGATTGCAATTTCTGTTATTTTCTTTCCAGATAGTTGAATGTGTTGTGTATTGTGGCGGACTAGCACATCCTGATGCCTTCTATTTAGAAGCCAAGAAATTCCATCATTTCACAGTTGGAGGAAATTCTCGCTGTACTACGAGGCAGCAATATCTGAGGGCTTTTTGTGTGTGTGCTACTACACATTGTTGAACAATATAGACTGTATGCATTCATGCACACTGTAACATCCTGGGCTACATCTAAGTTTTGGCCAAACTAGAGTTGGCCCACTGAAATCAGTGGGATGTGTGGTAGTGTTACCTAACAACTCACATTCATTTAATGGGGTTATTTTATTTGTGACTGAGATTGGCTTTAGATTTAGAAGATGAGCAAAGCAAAACAATCACACTTATATACCACCCCATAGCACTTAGTGCTCTCTATGGGCGGTTCACAGGTTACTTAGCATTTTGCCCCCAGCATGCTGGGTACTCATTTTATCGACCTTGGAAGGACAGAAGCCAAGGCTGAGTCAACCTTGAACCTTGGTCAGGATCAAACTCACTACCTTTTAGGTTGCAGTACAGCAGTTTTAACCACTGTGCCATCAGGGCTCCTGAAGCAAGTTGGATAATAATAATTTCATGTCAGAAATGATTTTTCCTGAAGAAACTCTGCTCAGGGGATGCATAAATGAGGCTCCTATCCTGTCCCCAAGATCTTCTCCCACCTATTTATCTACTTGCAATTTCTTCCTTTTGATCCGCTAGGTTGGCAGGACCTGGGACAGAGACGTCATAAAGTGCCCAGGTCTCGAACTGCTGACTTACCAGCCTTCCAGCTAACAAGGTAAGCTTCTTAACCACTAAGGCACCTCAGTTGGATGAATTAATTGATCATAACAATTTTCTGCAAAAAGAATGAAAGAAATCCCTAAGAACGTCATTCACTCAACTGGATCAATTACCTTGCCCACTTAATTTATTCAACACAGAGGGGGCAGCTGGAGGCCTTGGATGCTCCTACATATATGTGATATATTTCAAGCTCCTATGGGCCAACAGATATTATAGCTGCTGTTATATCAGCTGCCAAAGACGCACCACAAATGCAGGGGAATCTCCGAAGCCTAAGACTCTGTTGAAGGACTTTAGAAAGGGTGAACAGATCTTCAGTTAACATCACTGTCACCAGCAAAATAGAGCACTGGTGGGGAGGGTACCCTGTAGAATTGGAGGGCCACAATATGAATTTCAGTCTTAGGAAAGGCCTAGATATCTCTATTTGAGCCATTTCAGATGTCAGAAAACCTGTGCTCTGAAGTGTAATGCAAGTGGTTTTAATACATAGTTGCTTTGTTTCTTTAGACCAGATTTGTTTTCTTAGACCAGATCCTGTGTTCAAACACTTCTCTAGCACACCCACAATTATTAGTTAAGATGCTGAACTTGATGACTGGGAAGTCGGAAGGTCAGTATTTCCAAACCTGAGTGCTGTGGGCACCCATCTCTATCCCAGCTTCTGCAAACCTAGCAGTTTGAAAGCAAGAAATTACAAGTAGATGAATATGTACAACTTAGGTAGGAAGGTAAACAGTGTTCTGTGTACTCTGGTGTCTAAGCATACCTGCCACATTTCCACTGAAATATCTGCAGATACAGACAGCACTGGCTCTTTGACTATAAATGGAGATGAGCACTGAACCCTAGAGATGGATACGATTGGCTTTCAAGCAAGGGTGACCTTTACCTTTCAAGGCTCATAATGCACTCCCATGTTTACTGTCTCATTTGTGCTCGCTCGATCACTTTCTCACACACACACACAAAGCCAGAACACAAAAGAGGTTACGCTTCATGCTGCTAGAAATCCAGACATTCAATTTTTTAAAAGAGAACTGACATTGTATTGCCTGTGCAATGGACCAGTCATTGAACAACCATCTTTTGGAATTATCATCTTTTAATAGCAGGGCGAGAATCCTGAAGCCAAACAATTCTTCAACTGTCAGAGCTGATTGTCTCTTTCAAATATTTCCTGTGAACCAGCCACAAGAAATATGTCTTCTGAATCACTATTCATAGAAACTATTTTAATCTTCAAAAACACTATCATTTTGAGAGATTATCTATGGTCCAATGTAATTGTAGTTTTCATCTAATAGCAGGCTTAATAGCTGAATAAAGGAACCTGGAGGTGATGGTGATATAGTCTTCTTTTCTTAAGGCTAAACATGGAAGATAGTGGTATTTTTGAACCATAATCAGGCATGCAATGGCATCCTTGTTGAGCCATCTAATCTTTCTCACACTAGGTCAGGTGAAAGGAACTATGGAAAATCTATACCTATAAAAGAGAAATGTCCCCGTGTAGGTCCAGAATACGAATCCACACCCCTTAACTGTCCCCGTCCACACTTTGCACACACTTACCTGGCACGGGAGAGAAGGTCAACGTCGGGGTCTGGACCACCATGGGGGGCCCTGTGCCCCACAAAACAGAGAAAACAAAAAAACTACAACCCCAGTAGCCAGTATGACATGCAGAAACCAGTTGTGAAGGATGAAATGTGCATGGAGGGGGTGAGGCAATGACCATGCAGAGAAAACACCAACGGTCACTGCAAATGCAGGGAGCAGCCATAAGGAATTCAAATGCCCCTCCCCAGAGAGAGAGAGAGAGAGAGAGAGAGAGAGAGAGAGAAAGTGACCACTGCTGGGAGCGCCAGGACCACGCCGGCCAGAAACAGCAGTGCAGAAAGGGTTAACTGCCATTTGCAGAGGCCCAGATGGGCACGACGATGCTGGGTGTGAGGGTGGCGGAGGACGCAGGCAGCACCCTACAAAGTGAAAAAACAAAAAAAACCACTACAACCCCCAGCATCCCCTGTGGCCCGCTTCAGCCAATTAGGAGCCCAGTCCGAGTGTGAGAGAGAGGCAGGACAACAGATGAGCATGCAGAAGTGGCGTGGCCATGGATGTACGGGCACCAGCCCAACAGCCGCCGTGCTGGGCAAAAGGTGCCCCGATTCAGCAGAAGAAGAGAAAGAGAGGGGGTAAGAGCGGGGCACAGCCGAGAGGGATGACAAGGATTAGGAGATGGGCCCCCATGGCCCGGGCTTGCCATCAGAACCAATTAACTCTGGCAAGCCTCCTATACAGCCTTTCAATGGCTCCATAGGCACCTCCGCAAGGCCCTCCTTGGCCTGCTGAACAGGGGGAGGGGGCGGGATCTGGAGGAGAAAAGTCTGGCTGGGGGAAGGGAAAAATGGCAGCTGCCAGGGGGCAGGGGGCCCCTGAACAGCCATGCTCCCCCATCCCCACCTTGCCACCAAACCCCCTCCTCTCCGGCCTACTTCCTGCCTGGCCAGCTGACTAAATCCCTCACAGCAATTCCTTTCATCCTCCCCCTTCTTTCAGCACAACTCGTGATGGAGATCATGGTAGAGAAACAGAAGGACTTCCTGGGGAGGTTGGAATGCATACCCGCTCCACCCTCTCTCTCGGTGTGTGTGTGTGTGTGTGTGTGTGTGTGTGTGTGTGTGTGTGTGTGTGTGTGTGTGTGTGTGTGTGTGTGTGTGTGACAGAGACAGAGAGAGGGAGGGAGGGAGGGGAGAATCAAGGTCAGAGTGTGATGGGGGGGCAATGCAACACAATTTAACCACAATGTTGCATTTAAATAAAAACATTCCTGAGCAAAGCCGGGCCCTAAGCTAGTACTAAATAAAAAAAACAATAAAAAAACACTGACACTGATCTGAAAAAGGTGTTCGCTGTACGAGTATGAGCCTAAAGGAACGAATGCCAAACCACGACACCCTGCCCCAATGAAGACTTCACTCCCATTGTGACCAGAACATGCCCTCCAGAGAACACATATAAGTAATCACACAAGCCAAAAAGACAATGTGAGCAAAAATACTTTGATAAACAAACAAGTGGGTAGGTAAGCGGGTATGCAGACAGACAGGTAATATCTCACATCAGCAGGCACGTTCTTCATGAATGCTATGTGGACAACAGAAACAGATGCATTTCTTCCATCATGTATGCAAAATAACTCAAAATAACTAGTACCGTAATTGCGGATATATATGGATGCCCTCCCTATACATGTACCTGATCCTTATGGTTTCTATTGTACTTTTTTAAAAAACAGAAACATTCTACAAAAATCTGTGGCCCTTGTGGAGAAACTGTGGAGGAAACTGAAATCCATCTAGAAAATTCTGGCTTATTCATGAGTACCTGGTAAAAGCTAGCTGAACAGACTGGGAGTCATAGTGTGTCAAGGAGAAAAACACCTATAACATATCTTGTTAGAGAGAACATAAAAAAAAAAAACCAAAAGAGAAACACCATCACAAAAGGACATGAAAGCCAATTTGCTACCACCCTGGAGTCATACAAATTGTGTGGGGATTACAGCTGTGTGGAAGGAGAGTGGTATAAAGAGCTCTTTCACTTAAAAGGTGGGGGGGGATAGGCTGGATACCACCTCCACCGCTGCCACAGTTCCTGGCCTAGGCTGGGATGAAGGGGCTCTCCCCAGCCACCCCGCCTGCCAGGACACTCACCCCCCCTCGGACTTAAAAGGCAGGAGGTAGGCTGGACGCCACCACCACCGCTGCCATACTTCCTGGCACCTGCTGGGATGCTCAGGGCCCACCCCGCCCCCCTCAGAATTAAAAGGCGGGGGTAGGCTTGATTTCTGTGCTGGGGTAGGGATAGATAGTTGTTCTATTATATTATAGCATACTGTATTGTATTTTGAGATTTTGATTGTATTGCTTTGTGATACTTATTTTTGATGGCTATTGAATATTGTATTGTGTATCTTGATTTGGAATAATTGCAATGTATTTATTTTTTATTGCTGTGTTTGTTATTTCTATGTAATGTTTTACATATTGTGAGAAGGCTTTCTTTTGTTGAAGAAAGCTTTCCTTTTCCTATGTTGTAGGCCGCTTTGAGTGTCACGCGTGCCAGGAAAGCGGGATATAAATAAAACATTATTATTATTATTATTATTATTATTATTATTATTATTATTATTATTATTATTATTATTATTATTATTATTATTAAACATTCGTGTGGATCCTAATGTTTATTTGAAATGTCTGGAATGGTTGCTTTGATGTATAAAAGGAGGCCTTTCGAAACCCTTTAAACTTTTGCCTTTTTTGTTGCTATTTTTAATAAAACATATAAGTCTTTTCAAACACCTGTCTGGGTTTTTGACTCAAAGGGTTTGTGGGACTAAAACCAGGTATTTGTCTTAACACCTACTGGGAATGTTAGTATTCATGTGGGTAGATTGGCAGCTGTAGCTTGCAAGGTACCATATTTGGTGATGTACAGTAAAACCCCGGGTTACAACCACCTCAGTTTAAGTTTGCTCCGGTTTACAATGGCAAATCCTATGGAAATGCCGTCCCAGTTTACAAATTTTTAATGTATTTGTTTCCGTTTACAACTATCAATTCAGTGGCTGCTCCTGACTGCTAGGAACCGGGTGAAGGGCAGCTTCCAAAGGAGCCATTGTGCCCAGCCAATCCCACCCTCCCTGCCTCCTGATGGTCAGCAGGGTTGGGATAAGGTGGAAACGGGGTTAAAGGATCCTTCTTTTCCCCCCTCCCAATTTCTATGGCTGGTGGTGGGATGGTGGGGAAAATGGATTCAAAGAATCCTCCATGGTAGTGGGCCAGGATACCTAAGAGACTGCATCGTCCCAAGAGTGTCTGTCCGTCCAACCAGAGCGGACCGGAGGGGCTCCCTAATTGTTCCATCTGCCAGAGGGGCTCGCCTCTCTGGCACACAAAGGAGGGCCTTTTCTGTGTCTGCACTGGCCTTGTGGAACCTCCTGCCAGTAGAGTTGCGGGAGCAGACAGAGCTGCTGCCTTTCAGAAGAGAATTAAAAACTTGGTTGGCAGGGCAGGTGTGGGGCTCGGATGGAAGAGTGGCCCCCGCCTGTTGGCTTATAAAATGAAGCCTCCCCATCTTTTTAATGCGGGCAGTTTTAATGTGGTTAGTTTTAATAGGTGGGTGGGTATGTTGGGGTTTTAATTGTTTTTAATATGTATGTTTTAATCCTATTGTGAGCCGCCCTGAGTCGGGTTCGCCTGATTGGGCGGCATAGAAATTTGAGCAATAAATAAATAATAAATAATAATAACCCACTCTCCCCGGCTGATGGTAGGATGGTAGGGAAAATGGACACACACACACACACACACACACACACACACACACACACACACACACACACACACACACACACACACACACACACACACCACTCTTCTTGGCTGGCAGTGGGATGGTGGGAAAACAGGCTTCAAAGGAGCCACCCCCCCACCTCATCCCAGTCTCCTTGGCTCCTGGAGTTAAATTTGGAAATTCATGAAAAAAATGTACAATGTTATTTTTTTCCTTTAAAATGTGTATAAAAATGGGGTGCATCTCATACTCCGATGCATCTTATACACCAGTAAATATGGTAAGTGCATTGGTTCTAAGTGCCTAGCCTTTTTTGGATTTTTTTGACTCCCTAGAAGCAATGCCAAATTTGGGCAGACTGGAGTGTTGGTAGGATCTGGACCCTAATTGGTTGCATAGTCTTCACCACAACAGATTCTCCCCCGGACTAACCCACTCCAAAAGTGTGATTGTATGGCTGAGTAGCTAAAGAGGAAATTTCCTGATCCCAGAAATCTATCACAGCCCTTAATGAATGAATCTCTTCTGTTTTCTTTATCACAAACTTCCTTGTATGTGTACAGGTCTTTGTGGGTTTTTTCCTTACTACTAGTAAAAGATCTCCAGCTGCTGAGGGCCTGAACTGACAAAAAAAATCAAAAATAATCCAACTTAATAATAGGGAAGCCTTTGTTCTCAGAGAGAGAAAAACAGTGGGATAATTGGAAAGGAAAAAGGGAATGGTGATTTTATATTTTGGAATGATAAAACTGGACTTATTTCTACAGAAAAGCCTGAATAAAATCATCTCACTCAGTGATATTAAATACCAATTAATATTACTTCAGCTAAACTCTTAGTTTTCACAAAGCAAAGCTTTGCCTACTAATCTTCTACAGATGTGAATAATAAACTACAGGAGTACCTAAGGCACTAGTAAGTTTTAAATCTCAATTAGTACGCAATACTCAGTTAGTGAATTTAGTATTAGTGCAATTTTGAATTCACTAATTACATTTGCAGCTGTGTAGAATTTCCCACATTAATGCACCAAAAAGTGAGATAATCATGTTGGTACAAAACAAAAACACATATTAGTAAAGGTAAAGGTTTCCCTTGCTCGAAAGCCAGTTGTATCCGACTCTAGGGTGAAGTGCTCATCTCTGTTTCTAAGCCGAAGAGCCAGCGCTGTCTGCTTCTGCAGACGTTTCCGTGGTCATGTGGCAGGCATGACTAGACACTGGAGTGCACAGAACGCTGTTACCTTCCCACCGAAGTGGTCCCTATCTACTTGCAATTTCTTGCTTTCGAACTGCTAGGTTGGCAGGAGCTGGGATGAAGACGGGAGCTCATTTCCGTCCTGCAGTACTCGGGAATCAAAATGCTGACCTTCCGCTTCCCAGTCAGTGTCTTAGCGACTTGAGCCACTGCAGTACAAAAAAGAAAGAAAGGAAATACAAAAAGCACAAATATGGAAGTTTTCAAGAGAACACTCTCTTCATCAGTGGAGGCAAGAGAAGATTGGGTGTGAAGGCCTTGTTGCCTCCATATTGTTGCATAATTTTGATGTTCTGGTAGAACACAAAGCAGCCGGCATAACAGGGCTAAACCGTTTATTAGGCAGTCAGAACATGGAGGACAGTAATGCAGCACTGCTCAGTATATACACTCAGAAATGGATACATTTGGGTGGGAAGAGGCAGGAAGGGAGAGGGGTAATTTGGAGGTTATCGGACCGGAGTGAAAACTGTACAGACTACATAGTTTAGGCCAGAACGCAGTCTCGCGATATTTACAAGACCAAGAAAAAGGAGACAAAATGGAGGATCGTAATGCTCCTAAATAGTTCACAAATGTTACAGCATAAATTGTATTCAAACACAACAATAATGTAATGTAAGAGGGTTTGCTGCAGACGAAGGGCTGATAATGATGCTGAATATCCCCTGATGCAATCACCACAGGCTCACTTGGATCCAGAAATCCAAAAGCCTTTGCCCTTCCATCTCTGCTCTAACCATACAGGTTTGAGTTCACAGTGTAAGATGGGAGTTATTCTCCTGTCTCATAGTCAAAAGTAGCTGAAAACTAACAACTGTAATTATCTCTATACTGAAGAATTTTCTCTTTCCTTTTTGTCACTGAATCTCCAAGCAAAATTTAGCAAGTATTGTACTTTACTTTTGCTTCATGTCAGTATGTCTTTTACTCCTCAAATATATATGGTGCTAATCTATTTGTAATTCAGATCAGTGACTGCAGTTTTTTCTGTGTTGATCAGAGGTGGCGAACTTATGGCACGCGTGCCAGAGGGGACACTCAGAGCCCTCTCTGTGAATACGCATGCTGTCGCCCCAGCACAGAGTTCACCCCACCCCTGTGCCCAGCAGCCCAGTGGGAGCGCTTCCTTTCTCCTCCAGCACAGATTTTGCCCCACCCCTCGGCCCAACAGCCCAAAGGGAGTGCTTCCTCCCACACATGCATGCACAATGGGTTTTGGGTTACAGTTTGGGCACTTGGTCTCTAGATGGTTCACAATCAATGGTCATGATGATCCTTACAGCCTTCTGCAACACTCCATCTACCTTGTTCCTGGCCTTCAGTAAATCTTCTGTGCCACAGCACATAGGGATATGACAAGTACAGGACTAAGCTGCAGGTACCATCAGTGAAAGCTCTATCTGCTAGAACCATGGCATCCACTGGATCAGTGCCAACACAGTGAACTGGGTTTGATCTGTTCACTAGTACAGATGTTTATCTTCCAGTTCTTGAGGAATCCATGCATCCAACATCAGCTCATAGAGCCTTCCTGTTGCAAAAAGTAAAGTCTACACAAAGCAACTGAAGAGCTGAACTTTGTCCTTTGGAGTTCAACTTTTTTTGATTGTTGAGAATGAGAAAATCTCAAGGAGCTAAAGAAGGTAATCATTTAAATCTAAAGAGAAGCATGTGCTGTGTTTCTTCTAATGAACTTAATAAGAGAATGATTTAAAAATTAGTTTTCATTGCATTATTTTTTATTTTTAAAATCCTTGCCTGGAATTGCTTCTATTAGTATATTTTTTAAAATGATAATTCTTCTACCAAGAGAAAGAACATTCATATGGGTATTATCTGCAAATGAAAATTAATTCAGAAGAAAGACAAATTCATTTAGTTAAAGATTTTTTTCATTTTTTTCATTTTGTTTGTACCCACCCATGTTTCCTGTCTATGGCTTCCATATAAGGGTGTTGAGAAATAGTTGTCAAAGATAATTATCATGGAGACAGATTTACCTAGAGATATGGCTGTGAGAGCTGGACCATAAGAAAGGCTGAGCACAGAAGAATAGATGCCTTCAAACTGTGGTGCTGGAGAAGCGTCTTGAGAGTCCCCTGGACTACAAGGAGATAAAAATCAGTCAATCCTAAAGGAAATCAACCATGACTGCTCCTTGGAGGGACAAATGCTGAAGCTGAAGCTCAAATACTTTGGCCACCAAATGAGAAGAAAGGACTCACTGGAGAAGGCCCTGATGCTAGGAAAGATTGAAGGCAAAAAGAGAAGGGGGTGGCAGAGGATGAGATGGTTAGACAATATCATTGATACAGTGAGTGTAGATCTGTGTAGACTGTGGAGGATGGCAGATGACAAAGGAGCCTGGCATGCTATGGTTCATGGGGTCACAAAGGGTCACACTTGGCCATGCGACTGAACAAGAACAGTCTAATTTAAGGCTTTCATTTGGTCGCTCAGAAGTTATGTTTGATGAAAAGTATGCTTTTTAAAATAATACATTATTTACGTTTCAAAATCCCTTTATAGCTTACACAAATGAGTAAACTGTATTGTTTCCATAGGAACAGGAAAGAAGTTGAAGCATATATAGTTTCCTGCTAGCGATGAGTTTTATGGGTTAATTAAAGATAATTACTCATTACCATGGTCAGCTTGCTAAATCCACATACTGTATTTCCAACTTTAATTATTTAAGACACATTAATTATTTAAACCTTTTTGTTTCATTCAAGGAAGTTATTAGAAGCCAACTGCGGTTATTAGGCTTGGCAGACAGAGCAAAGTGCAGCCCCAAGTGGGTAAACTATATGAGGAGACAGAGCTGATCTACTGTATGATGGCATCTATGGATTACTGAAGAGATGTGGGAAAGCATGGTTTTCAAAATCAAATATACAAATAAAAAGTGCATTACCTTTCTTTGCTCTCTAGTGTATTTACTGAGTTGAATATGAATACGTTATTTCCGAGATACAGCTCCCAGAACCCTATTCAATGACCTCTGTGCCAGAGGGATTCAGAGAGCTGTAGTCCAAAACATTAGTTTCTTTGAGGCCATGAATGTTACAGCCAAATTTCTGGAAAATTTGCCAAACGTGAGAAAAAGCACAATACAGTACAAAGAAATCTGTTACTTAGTGTCTAGTCCAGGGGTCAGCAACCATGGCTCTCCAGGTGTTCTTGGACTTCAATTCCCAGAAGCCTAAGTCCGCATACCTGCTGATCAGGGCTTCTGGAAATTGAAGTCCAAGAACATCTGGAGAGCCAAGTTTGCTGACCCCTGGTCTAGTCACTGAATAGGTCCACTGAATCAACAGCATTTACAGAGAAGTTGACCCATCAAATCCTCCCAATTCAATGGTCCTAATGTAATTGTGACTTATTCTAAAGAACATGATTTCAGACAACAGTAAGTAAATGGCGCTCTCCAAATCGTACTCTGAGAGCTAACAGAGGCAATAAAACATTATGTAAGTGTTACATGAGTGAGCAGCAGTCTCCTCCATTTCAGTCACATTTGTTCACATGTATTCAGGATGGTCTGAACATGCATAACTGAACAGTATATTTAATTGAAAGACTGGTTGAAGAGTGGGTAAATACTCAATATTTCTTTTTCTAAAATTTCTTATACCATGTGTAACATTTTATTAATAGCCTAACTTAATTGCTAATTTTAAGCAGAGGTCATTTGAAAATATACAATGGTCAGAATCCTATGCTAGTATACACTTGTGCAAGGAAAATCACTAAGCTTTGGTGGCAAATTGTCACACATTAACCATGTGTGTCTAGGCACATGCCAAATCACATAGTTGGACATGCACTCAAGAACACAACTAGTACCTCATTAATTAGTATTGATTTGCCATCAAGAATTATACAACATTGCTCCCAGAAGCAAAGATGGGCAACAGGATCCTGCCCTCTGTATCTGAAAACACAGGATTTATTATAAATATACTTGGAATGGTGTTGTGTAAGTAGCTTTAATTATTGCCGTAATGTTGTGTAATTGTTATTATGGGATCTGTGTGTGTTATTATGGGATCGAGGTGATCCTCCATTTTGTCTTCTTCTTGGTTACTGAACTATTGCGGGACTTGCGTTCCCGTACTTTCTAACAAGACACATGAAGTCTTCACTCAGGTCCGGTAACCCCACAATCATCCCACTCCTCTCCTAACCAATCATATTGTTTCCTGCCCAAATGTATCCATTGTACAGTGTATATAAAGAGCTGTTGCACCATTGCTGTTTATGTTCGGTTTGCTTACAATAAAGCTGTGTTTGGCCCTTTCATGCTGGCTGCTTCTCTTCAATTCCTGAACATCAAAAATGGTCAGAAGATATATAATGAATTCATGATCTGTATTTATATATGTATACTACCTCCAAAATATACACTTTCCTAATTAAGGCTGTGATTAGACAATCAAATACAGTGGGATTTGTGGCAGTTATAGTACAGGTTGATTCAACATTTTTTTTTCTGATCACATGATGAAAAGGCAAATTCAAATTGACCAAGTTCTTTTTACTCCCAATGCCCCTTTTTTCTCTATTGTTGGAGATGCCTACTTTTCCAAACAAGGATTCAAACAGACTTTTTCTTCTGTGATTAGCTGATTTGTTATTTCCAAAATGGAGGGGAACATGTCTGTGGGTGGTACTTTAGTGGCATAAACAATTGGGATGTGATGCCCAGCACTTTGATAATATACAATTCCTCGTCCTTTCCCCACAATTTTATTTGTTTACCTATATGAGATTAGTATTAGATCACCTCACCATCTTCTCACTGATCCTGATATACTAGTATAGTGCTAGATCAGCTCCGGACAAGAATATCCCCCCCAAAAAAATAAAATAAAAACACAAATGAAACAGCAACAACCCAGATGAAATAAAAGATGTTCCTGTGATATGTAGTATTTCTGTACACAATAAAGAGAACTTTGGAATGTTGTCATCTCTTCCAGAACACTACACAGCCCTTTCAAAACCAAGTTTCTTGAAAGCAAACCATCAAAGGATTGGCATAGGCAGGTCCATATTAATGAAGGAAAGAAAGGGGGATGTAGGCTAAAATGGAAATTGCATCACATTGAATGTGAACACTGAATTACTGAATTAATGGGAAATCCCTGTGTGATCACTGATTGTGAATTCAGCTGTAATACAGGCTATGAATCAAATTGCAGCAGAGCCAAATTGAAGCAATTTAACACACTACCTCAAAGTGGAGGGGAAAGACTCCTCCCTGATGTCACATAAGATTGCCCAGCAAGCAATACTTTTACATAGGGACCAAGGACAACTTTGAAGGGCATATAACAGAACAGCTCAAAGCACAGGAAGTTGTTGTATAACAGGTGATTTGTTCATCTAGCCCAATGATTGCGAATCTTGGCACTCCAGGTGTTATTGAACTGCAATTACCAGAAGCCCAAGTCAGGACTCCTGCTGATCAGGGCTTCTGGGAATTAAAGTTCAAGAACACTTGGAGTGCCAAGGTTCACCATCACTGATCTAGCCCTACACTGTCTGTTGTCGCTGCCTCCGGTCTCCTCTGAGGGTGAGGCAGAGAGGCCCCCGCAGCGCCGGACACCGGGAGCAACACCACCGCCGGTGTCCTGGGCCCCCTTCCCTCGGCAGGGGTTTAAAAAGACCATTGAGGCAGCAGGACTGTCGTCACTGCCTCCGGTCTCCTCTGCGGGTGAGGCGGAGTGGCCCTCGCAGTGCCAGACACCGGGAGCAACACCACTGCCGGCATACTGGGCCCCGTGCCCCCCTCAGCGGGGGTTTAAAAGACTTTTGTCACTGCCACTGTTGTACCCTATTGCACTGTATTATTGTATTTTGTGTGCTGTATATTGGATTTTTGTTATATTGGATTTTCATTGACATGTTGTAGGCAGCCCTGAGTCGATCTGTGCTGATTAAGGTGGGATATAAATTATTATTATTATTATTATTATTATTATTATTATTATTATTATTATTATTATTATTATTATTATTATTATTATTATTATTATTATTATTATTATCAGGGTCCAGGCAAATGGCCTTCTCCCCACTTGCTACCTGATCTTAAGTTGCCAATGGTTGGTTTACAATTCTGCTCTACCACTAAGTTACAGCACACACATACAACCCCAATGTTTCTACAAGAAAAATAATCAGAAATGGAGTTTAAGGGGAAGGGAGCATACTCTACAACAAATGCTGTTGTTGTTTGTCTGTATACCGCCCAGAGTGGGAAATATCTAAGGTGAGTGGTATAAAAATGTAATAAATAAATAAATGCTGTCATCAGCCCACTTCACACTGTTAAAAGTCCATGTTTAGGTTACTGAACATTTTTGTCTCAGCAGACATATTCCAGCATCTAAAATGGATACAGTATTCCATTTTGACAACAGTAGACATATTTACCACATTCCAATTCTGTTTGGAATCCAACCTCAGAGAGTTCTCTCTACTTAACATTTGTATGTTTGCACATACATGCGCATGTGTGTGTGTGTGTTTTCCAGCTGTGTAGATTTGACACAAATTCTTCTCTGAGGTTTGAGCTGATAAAAATACCAGTGGCCAACACAGTAAAGCTTTTCATTCGTCTTGGTTCTGCCAGACTTGACACCACATTCAGTTTATATTTGTGCTACCCCAGTGAGAATGTTGACCTCTCGGTACTGTAGCTTGTTTAAAACACAAACATACAACACAAAGCCTTGTTTTAAAATCTGGTTTTATAGAATTCTCTGTGGTTCTTTTCTATGAAAGAACAACATGTGGCCCCAGATTTAAAAGCACATTTTCATTCACATATTTCTTTGACTCTTCCCTAAATGTTATGCTTTTCTTCTTACATATCACTCTTCTTCTGACAAATCACTGTATCATTCTTCTTACAAATCACATATATTTTTAAAGGGATAAGACAGAGGTGCCCAAACTAAGGCCTGGGGGCCGGATCCGGCCTCAAGGCCATAGTGACAAGCCCCTGAACCACATGACTGGCCCATGGCCAAAAAGGTTTGGGCACCCCTGGGAGAAGAGGTTAGCGCACAGTGTTAAAACTTATTTAAAAAGTAATATCACCTTGTTTTCCCATAGTGTTAATTATATTCAGTGTTATGAATTTGCATATCTTATAAATATTAAAGTTTTACATGTTAGTAGAGGAAAATAGGTACAAAGGTCACTGCTGGAAAACTGACACACATGCACACAATTGTACATTGTTCACAGTTATCACCTTCCCCTTCTGTACAGTGTATTCAGTTTCACCATCACCAATTTGTAATCTATTGATTTATTCTAACATAACGCTTCTTGCTTCTGTAGTTTTCAGGTTAATACAAGTCTCTTTAATGTCACAATGGAACTAGATGTAGCCATTAACATGGTTAGGTTTGTTCCAAGCAAGAACTGTGTCAAGACAGAGAGCAATAAAACATACGCACAGAAGTTACATCTGAGAAACATCTCAGAATTTGTATATTTTTGGAAAGCACAATTCTGAAGATTCAACCTTCTTCATGATGGCTTCCAGTGGTTCCCAGTTCCCCCATGGCACACAAATACAGATCCAAAACATGGATCCTCATCATTTTTGCAAGAAATCATCCCCCCCCCCCCCATTAAATCATGGGTTGGTCTGTTCTGTGATTTGATGGAGGTTTTGTTAACATTTCATGAAACATAGGGAAAATCCCTGGAGTCTCATGGTTTGGTATCCATGACACCCTTTCAGTCTGAAATGTATTTGCATTCCTCCAAAGCTTTGGACCTCTGTGTTGGACAATAATGGTTGAAATCCTATTTCTCAGTACATTAAGTCACACTAGAGTCAATCCATTCAATGAGTGGGAATTTGGTGAGTCAACTCATCTAGAACAGGGGTCAGCAACCTACAGCACGTGGGCCGAATCTGGCCTGTGGTGCCAAATAATCCAGTCCCCACTCTTGCTCCAATCGCCACTGCCACTGTAGGAAGCAGCCACAGACATGTTTATGACAGCTGTAAACACATTTACAACAGCTATGGACGTGTTTATGGCAACATTTATGGCTGGAGGGGTGGCACCAGTCTGGCCCCCTCAACTGTCTGAAGGAGCGTGACCCGACCCACGACATAAAAAGGTTGGTGACTCCTTCTCTAGAAGATCCATTGATTCAAATGGGCCTATTCTAGCTGCAACTTACTATGCTACGTAGCATTTACTGAACTAGATATGACAGTAAATACATCTGCAATGCCATGATTTTTTTAAAAAATGTCAACAGCCTGTTAATATGCCACTTTTCTTTTATGTTAGTCACACAAATCCTCCCTTCTAATATGTGCTAATGTAATTAGGGCAGTGAAGTGGCAAAAAAATAAGTTGATACTATCATTGTGTTTTTCATCTTAGCAATAATTATAGTTTGTTAGCAGAAGTATTCCACAAACATGGTCCATCCACTTTGTTAGCAGTGAGCTGTCTGTTAAATTAAGTTTCCCCAACTATTGTGCCTAACCAGAAATGACAGATGTTTCAGCCAAATGACTATAAAGTCCTACTTGATTGATCTTTGATATGTTTTGTTTCCCCGTCTACAGAGTGGTTTCCCGCCTTCAGCCCCAACAGCATAATTTTGGTTTGGGTGCAATTCAAGTACATAGCCATAATAATACTCTAGCATCCAGACCCATAATCCAAACATGATCATGTTTCTTCAACAGATGCTGTTACTTTAACATACCTTTTAAATTGTCTTACTTTTCTTCTCAAATTGTATTGTTTTGTGTGAAGTGTTGGCTGATCATCTGCATTTAAATTCCATACACTTGTTTAGATATGCAAAACATATTCAGTGCAATAGTTATTGAAAGCACATTCACATTTAGACTGTAATGTAGCCCAGCTAGTTTACAGAGAGTTGTCACTTGTGCTGATGTCTGGAATCATGGCAACACATATTTCCTTACACGAGCTCTAAGAACTGATTCCAGGAGTCAGCACTGCACAGGGTCGTCAGGCTACCACACGTGAGATTAAACCTAGTATATGTGTCCTCTGCCCCAGGTTTCCAAATATCAGTGTTTGTTTTTGTTTGTTTTTTCTAGAGATGCAGCATGGGTGTGTTATACAGTCAAGCAGCATACAAGTTATAGTAATCCTAGCAGGGTTTTCAATGCGAGACATTTAAAGTGCTCCCACCCCCAGTGAGTTTCCATGAATGAGTGGGGATTTGAACCCAGGTTCTCCTGAGTCCTACTCCATCACTTTATTACACCACACCAGCTACCACAAGGAGATGCTGAATACTGGAATCCACAGTACCACAGACATAAGCCACTACTATGTTGACTTGACAATCAAAGACAATGCTGGTCAGTCTGGATTTCCACTCATTTTACTCTGGTGATGCTTGAATGCAACTTATGACTCGGATAGGGGGTATTTCCCCCTCAAATTTGAGGAGAGAAGCCCCCTCTCAGTCCATAAACCACCCCATGCATTGCTACTTTTGTGTTCATTATATATATACTGTTTCCTGTGGTTTTTTCTTGTGTTTTTATTACAAGATGACTTTTTAATATTATGAAATGTTTTTATACATTGTATACCCTGAGTGGTGCTTGCACCAAAAGGGCAGGGTATAAATGTAAATAAATAAATAAATCTCAGTTAAAAATGGAGTATAGGGAGCTTCTCTGTTCTTCAAGTGGAATCCACAGACCTGGAATTTTAAAGTGTTTCACTTCAGCTGGTTGTTTTATAATATCGGGAAAGATATTTTAAATCAGAAATTAGCTGATGCTCAATGGACTCAAGCGTTTCTCTCTGCACTGTCAAGGAAAACTCATCAGCATAGATGAAACTCCTAGTACAGTAAAACCTCGCATAAAGAACGCTTTGTTTAGAAACTAACTCACTTAAAGAGCAGAATTTTCTCTGAATGGTCGCCTTGCATTAACAACTAAAACCAACCAAAACCTTGCTTAACAACTAAATCGGGGTTCGCAATCCCCCCACCAGAAGTCACAATTGGTCACTTACAAATTTACTACCACACTGTGGGCATGGTATGGTGGGCATGGCCAGGGGGAAAGCCTAGCATTGCACCTGAATTAGGACTACTTTATTTCAAAAATTGGATGGGTGGGGCCAGCCAGAATTTCTGCAACTGGTTCTGGTGAACTGGTGCAAACCTGCTGGTGCCCACCACTGTGTTTCACTTAAAGAGAAAACTCGCTTAAAGAGCAATCCCGTGGAACGCATTATGCTCTTTAAGCGAGGTACCACTGTATATGGAAACATTGGTTGATCATTTACGTAACTGTTAAAAATAATGGTGCCAGAACACTACTATGCAGTAGATTGTTCCTTTAACTTCTCCAGTAACTGCATCTTTTTGACATTCAACAAACAATATTTGGTTTTGAAGTAGAATGGAAACCATTTCTGTTAGTCCCTGAATTGTAATAAGGAAGTAAAAAAAATGATCAACAATTGATGGTAGACGCTGGCATATGCCACAGTAAGGTCAATTGTAATGTCAACAAATGCTGCTCCAGTACCTAAACAATTTAATATCATTTTTTAAAAAAATAATTGTATAAGTGGCATAGTAGAAAGCCTGGGATCTGATGCTCCTTTGCCTGGTTTCACTGAAAATGAATATTTTACATCAATGCTGGAATACAGATACTAAAGAGTTTTCCTGGATGTTGAACTAGAAAGGCAGATCTTTTGTTGATATAGCATAGAAAAACATACTTCATTTCTGAGAAACCATATTTGATTCTACCTTCAAGTCTTAAAAGAGACCAAAGAGTGTCACATATTTTAGTTTTCAAATAAAACAACAGAAATCAGGTCTTATTTCAATTCAGTAGAAAAGGAAACACCAGAAGATTCTTGTTTATGTGCTTTTCACCATTACCCTATCACTTCCTAGACTCTGAGTTGCCATATTATCTTGTTAGCAGAGTTTTAACTAGATTCTCTCTTCTCTTGCTTTTCCATAATCAGTTGGCCCAGAAGTGGCTTCTTCTTACCACGACCCTTACCTGGCATACTTCTGAAACATCAAACAAAATCATCAATTCACATGAGTAGCACATGAAGTGGGATAACAAATGAAATAAATTTGGTAACATTAATAGCATATGGATTGGTTCCTGAGAACTTGGAAGGGAAAGATTTTTGCAGGAGGAGGCTTTCATTACCCCTTCCTTGTGCTTTGCTCCTGCCAAGAGCAAATTCTGTCAGTTGTTCAGAATAACATGAGATGAATGATGTGTGATATAATGGGGGGAGGTAACTAGCCTAAATGGGACAGAGGCCAACCCCTTCTCTCTCTGTATTTTTTTACACCACATCTCATGCCATTTAAGAGGGTTCCTGTGTCTCAGGAATGTATAAGGCAATTCATTGGGAAAGAATTAGTGTATAAAGCAGGAGTGCTCAAACTTTTCAGGCCACAGGCTGGTCACATGGTTTGGCAGGCCGGTCACATGGTTCCTCCCACCAGAAGTGGAAATAAAATGTGCCTTGCAATCTGTTTTGCAACAGGATGAGATAGAATTTAAAAAGGTAAAAGTTTCCCTTGCTCAAAAGCCAGTCGTATCCGACTCTAGGATGCAGTGCTCATCTCTGTTTCCAAGCCGAAGAGCCAGCGCTGTCTGCTTCTGCAGACGTTTCCGTGGTCATGTGGCAGGCATGACTAGACACCGGAGTGCACGGAACGCTGTTACCTTCCCACCGAAGTGGTCCCTATTTATCTACTTGCAATTTCTTGCTTTCGAACTGCTAGGTTGGCAGGAGCTGGGATAAAGACGGGAGCTCATTCCATCCTGCAGTACTTGGGAATCGAACTGCTGACCTTTCGCTTCCCAGTCAGTGTCTTAGCTACTTGAGCCACTGATTTTAGGCTGCCATTTTCTCTGCTTAAAGCAGAGGTGCCCAAACTACGGCCATGTGGGCCTGATCTGGCCCCTGGTACCAATTCAACTGGCCTGTGCCACCCTCGTTGCTCCCAGAAGTGGAAGTAAAATGTGCCCATGAGTCTGGCCCATGAGCCATAGTTTGGGTACCCATGGTTTGGGTCAGCTTTCTATTTGATGCAAATAAGTTGGGAAAAATAAACTGGAAAGCAAGCATAAGCTGCGATGGACTCATGACAGTGTGTTATTTAAATATTTCAGAAAAATTTTAAGTAAAAGTTATGGTCTGTGGTACTAACTTTTCCCACATTACTTTTATTACTCCTTAGATCCTGGAATGGGAATACAGTAAAACCTCTACTTATTAAAAAAAGTCCATTCCGTAGACTTTTGCTTAAATTGTTTTTTTATGTAACTCGAAGCAAACCCTTAGGAAAAAGAAATTTTTCTGTTAATCAAATCAAACCCATAGGGAAATGAATTTTTACATAACTCCATACTCCATGCCCTGAGGTTACTAGCTTCTGTATTTTGGAGTACATATAGGCAATTTTTAAATTAATGGTTAGCTGTAACTTAGGACTTTATTAATATACCCTGGCGATTTTATAATTCTCAAGTTTTGGGTTAACGACAATAGTTTTAATTCCGGAATTATTTGTAACTACTTCATTGAATATTTATTTGAACGTGCTGGAAATGAATACACCTGTGATGTTGCTCTCAGACACTAGTTGGTTTTATTTGTTTGAATTCATATTTACTGTATCTGGCCATCGGCCGTAATAAAGAATTTGATTTGATTTGATTTGATTTACATTACTCGAAGCAAACCCATAGGAAAAAGAATCTTTATGTAACTCAAAGCAACCCATAGGAAATCATGTAAATCATGACATGGTTTTAGAGGCCATTCAACAATTACGTGGTCCATTTTGGGGGGGAATTGACCCCGGCCCCCCATGTAATCTGGCCGTAATTTTTTCTAACCCCCCCTTCTAAAATTACATAATCCAGAGCTTTTGTATCAAAACTCTAATTTTTAGAGCTTTTCACTATTGGTGCCTAATGCAGAATGTATCGGTGAGGATTCAATAATCTCAAATAGGATCAAAATTCCCAGAGATCATTTTTAAACCTAAAAAAGGGCCATGTTTCGAAACCACAACAGTTCCAAATGGATTATATAATCTTTGACCTGCGCCCCGCCCGCCCCTGCCCCTACATAATTTTCCATAATTCAGATGGCAGCCCCCCCCCCCACCGAGGATCACGTAATTGTTGAATGGCCCCTTAGCACAAAATCATTATGTAAGTTGAATTTTATGTAACTCGGGCCATATGTAAGTCGGGGTTTTACTGGTCTTAGGTTTGAATGAAGGAAATAGAATGAGTAGTGTACACGGGCCTTTGGACAGCCCAATAAAGAAAATGTTCTGCAAAATGTCAGTATTACTACCAATAAATTGTGCTTCCTGTGGTGTGATAGCAACACTAGAGAAATTTAAGAGGAAGACCAGGTCCTTGGGCATGCATTCCCTCCTGCACTATAACTTCTTTTTCCTCTAGACAGTCCAATTTGCTTTACAAAACTAAAGAAGACTGCCATTTTTATTAACCCAGCTTACTGTTTTCCCATTAAACTGTGTGAAAATCTATGAACTTTAAATAACCTTCACATAGCCATCTGCTTCAAATATTGTTAGTGTTCTGCTATCACGTTGTCTTTCATATTACAGGGTCTGGTTACAATCAGTTATGTTTATTTCACTGTACTTTTTTCATACATTATGTATGTATAAATAAATCTATCTCGCCTAATATGCAAGTTGTGTAAAACTAACAAGAGGATCACAGGGCTGAACATTTGCTCTTTTGTTGTACAGTTGGGCATAAGATTTTCATCTGCCAGCATCTTTTGTAAAATACAAAGCTTTACCATCATTATCCTATTACTACCACAGTACTGTGCAGTTAGATATCTAGGAGCCAACACTTCAAAGGATAAGCGAATGATGCAACAGAAAGTGTTTTGAATTAAATGTGGTATAAAATCATGGATGGGACACATGCCATTCACATTCAGAGTTTGAAGTCACTGTGTTTCTGAATATAGCTCTCTCTTCATAGTTTAGGAAAAGACTAATAAATATTTCAACTGTGAATATCAGAGCAGCATAAAAATGTTTCCTCATTGATTTTTTTATGCAACATTAAGAAAAGAAACAAGCATATACTATATCCTGAAAGATAAACAATCCATATACATTTCTATTTATTGTGAATCATTTCAGATAATGTTTCGCTGTTATGTTAACCTCAGCTATTTGGAGAAGAAATGTCTCATTTTATCAAATCAGCTATGTCTCATTTTATCAAATCAGCAATGAAAATACAGAGGAAACCTTTCAGGCCCAAAATTCTTGAGAAAACAGAGATGCTTCAAGTTTACTTTTCAGGTGGAGATTATGTGTGTTGCTTAAATGGAAAGTTCAGAATCTGAGGATCCAAGTAGACATTAAGGGGCATGCATGTTTCATAGGATTAACCTATCCACCTGACTCTCAAGGACATTTTTCATCACTTGAGGAAGCACTTCTGGAAATATATTGTTTAATTAAATTCTATGTATGGGTCCTGTTAGCTTAGAAAAATTACTGTGCTTCCTACTGGCTGTACTGATTTGATAGCTTGGAAAATTGTGAAGCTGTTGTGACCTGGGGTCCTGGGTGCAAGGAGGAGGAAGAGGAGAACTTTCAGCTGGCCCAGCTATCTGCTGCCAGCTCCGACTTGGAACCTGAGCCTGAGGAGGACCCCTTGCCATTCCCCCAGGCCACGGCCGGCTCGGATCAGAAGGATGAGTCAGAGGACATGGACATGGCACTGGCCTCGCAGCCAGCTGTGACTGCAGAGCCTGCCCAACAGGACCAAGCCGGGCTGGAGCATCGGAGTTTGACAGCTAGGCCAGGTGTCAGCAGGGCTGCTCGTTACAGGGTTTCATTGAGGCATCAGATGCAGCTGAGAAGGAGGAGGGCCCGGGCACACCTCCTGAACAAACCCTCAGCTGTGGGGTCTGACTCTCTTGAAAGGAGAGGCATGCCGGCAGGCCCTTGTTGGGCCAATTCGTCAGTTTGGTAAAGCTGACACTGCGCTCCTGGCTTCCTGACCTTGATTCCCTGGATTCTGAACATCAAACTATGATCTTGACCACCTTCTTGGATGACCCCTGTACCTCTAGTACAACTCCACTGGCTCCTGATCTCTGGACTGGCAACAAAGACTCTGCTGTACTCCTTCTAAAACCTGAAGTAAGGAGAAGCTCCCCTTCACCCATTGTAGCTCTAAACATCTATAGAGCATGGCTAGTGCTGGGCTCTGACAGAAGCAAAATAATATCCAACACTGACTGGGAGGCGGAAGGTCAGCAATTCGATTCCCGAGTACTGCAGGACGGAATGAGCTCCCATCTTTGTTCCAGTTCCTGCCAACATAACAGTTCGAAAGCAAGAAATTGCAAGTAGATAAATGGGGACCATTTCAGTGGGAAGGAAACAGCATTCCGTGCACTCCAGTGTCTAGTCATGCCTGCCATATGGCCACAGAAACGTCTGCAGAAGCAGATAGTGCTGGCTCTTCGGCTTTGAAACAGAGATGACCACTGAACCCTAGAGTCGGATATGACTGGCTTTCGAGCAAGGGATACCTTTACCTTTACTAGCTTTGGATCTAGCCTAGTGAGTTCATGTGCACTGCGACTGGCTGTTGAGGAAATGTCTCGCATTCTGCTTTCATTTTCTTTCATGTCCATCTTATATCATGCCCCCACCCCACCAATATTTACTTTTTTTCTTTTTGAAATTATTTCAAGGTTGTGTGTTTGTACACAATCATACATTCTCTGGTAGAAATATATCTCCACTTCTGCTTTCTCTACTCTTTTTTGTGTCATTTTAAAGAAGAAGCAATGCTTATATTTACCACTTTATGAATGTATTGTACATATGTATTTTTATGTATTTTATTGCACTACTGTGAAAAAACATAACACATAAAAATAGACTTACAAATAAAAGCAAAAAGAATATGTAACATAACATTGGGCTCCCCATCAACCTTGGGACCATTTAGACTCATAGTTTCCAACATGATGCACATGTCCCACAGGGGGGCAATTTGATTGGGGCTTTTTTTGGGGGGGGGGGATTCGAGAATGAGTTATTAACAGTGAATGACTTTTTAGGCTTCCTGCATGTGAATAGTTCACTTTTTTGAATAATAAAAAATTATATGTCTCAGGAGAGGGGGCGGGGGGCGGCGTCATCAGGATTTTAGAGATGCTTAGGTGGGGCATAAAAATAAAGGTTGGGAACCACTGATTTAGGCAAACTAAACCTTTTTATTTATCTTCTTTCTTCTCTCTAGTTACTGCATCCCATTTCTCTCCAAAAATTCAGTTTCTTTCACTGGCTCCTGACCTCTCCCTTTCAATGGGACAAATTTTACAAAGTCTCCAACTATATCATTAAAATTATATACTTTTAACAATTCTTTTTTACTTTGATCTCACTTGTTATCATTTATAGCTAAATTCCAGACATTAAGTTGAAGCTTATACTGTATATGACTTCCCATATTATTATTATTTGCAATAATAAAAAATATTATAGCTGCTGTTATTATATTTGGATTATTACTGACTGCCTGAGATCTGCTCTACACTGGAAAAATGTATTATTTTGGAAGGCACTGAAAGATGCAAGCAAATAATGAACAAAATAAAGTAACAGAGCACCAAACCCGCCCACACCATGGACACCAACCCTCTATTTGCCTGAGGATGGAATATATTAGTCCCTCAGAGTGACAGAGAATCTCACCCAGAACTAGATCTCCCATGTAACTATTCTGTGGCTTTGTAACCTAAACAGTTGCAAACAATGATTCAAAGTTTCAGCCACCTGCCATCCACAGTTTGTGAGAAAACAAACAGACAGAAACAAGCATGACTAAAATGTCAATGTAACCCAGGATCCAAAAGTAGCCTTTGCATCTATTTAGACCCATAGTGAAATTGAGTGATCAGAAGATCATAAAATCAGTTATACCTGTATTTGATTCTCAGATACTTTTCTGCATAATAGTGGGGTTCTTAGGTTTCAGTGCTTGAAATTCTAGAATAAATTTTGTTTAAAGCAAGCATATGAGCACATCCATTTCGAAATGTTTTGTGGAGATTGCTTAGTCATTACCCAGATATATTGGTATAAATGGGATCCTAGAGTTTAATTGCATTCTATTTGTAGATATTGTTCCATTAAAAGGACACAATGGATCCAAGGTGAAGAATCATCAGCCATAGTACCACCATCATCAATATGTTCCTATCACTTTCAGTAAGAAAAATGTTGAATAAAATGAATTGCAAGACCAGTCTCATGAACAGCTTGTTTAAAAGTGCAATTTATGGGTTGACAGGTCAATCCAATGGATTGTTCATCCATGAATGCAAGTTATTCTACTTATTCTGCTAAGCAGGCACTTCTTGTTTATCACCAAATATGGACTAGTCTTCAATCCAGTGGAATTCATTTGATAAACTTGGATCTTTTATGGCAACTGCCCAGGTACTGTCAAAATGGAGAATACTGTGGATGAAAGATGACACTTCTGTTCAGTGGATTGATAGCTGGTTATCAGGCTGTAACCCAAGAGTGCCCACAGTTTCCTCATCATCTTAGAATTAAGTGATGAGTGCGGTGTCACAAAATTCTGCCTTTTGCCTTGTGTTGTTTGTAAATAACCTGGAGTTTAAGGAATGTTCATCCATTTTGCAGATGACATCAAACTTGCCTGTATCTTAGAAAACAGAATTAGATTTATGGATAAACATAACAACTCAGAGGAGCAAACAATATGATTTTCAACAGGGTTCCAATGTTCTATGTTAGGCAAGAAAAATGAGATGCAAAAATGCAGTATAGGTGCTACCTGGGTTGGCAATCATAAGTTTGAAAAGGATTTAGAAATCTTACATGATGAGTCTACAATGTAATGCAACAACAACGAAAGGCTAATGCAATAAATACTCAGTTGCATCAGAACTGAAGTTTAGGAAAGCAATAACACCATTCTGTTCTGCTTTGGTTAGACCTTACTTGGAATACCTGAGGGCCTCTGGCACCACACTTACTGAAGGATATCATAATGATAAAGGATTTGGAAACCAAGCCCTGTAAAGAACTGTTGAGGGAGTGGGGTGTGTTCCACATAGAAAAGACAAAATTGGCAGGTGATATGATATCCATTTTGAAATATTTAAAATGGAAGATAGCATGAAGCTGTTTTCTATAGCTCCAGAAGGTAGAACTCAATTCAGCAGATATGAAAAATAAATATTAGGGAAAACTTCCTGGTGGCAGTTGCTGTTTAGTCATGGAGAAAACTACTTCGGAAGATGACTGGGTCTTCTTTGCTGGAGATTTTTGAAAATAGGTTGCAGAGCCATCTGTTGAAGAAGCTTTAGCTATGGATTCCCTCATTGGTATTTAGTAAATCAGATGATATTTGGGATCTAACTCTATAATTCTGAATCTATCACACACACACACACACCAAAATTTCACAGTCTAACTAGAGGGTTGTATTTAAGCAACAAATTGTATAGTTTGATAACCCAACATACCAAAGATACCAGCAACTACTAACTAATGACTAGTTTACTGAACCAGCTGAACATACTTTTGTTCAAACTAGAGAAAATGCTGAAGGCAAGTACAGTGGTATGTTTCTGTTGTTTTGCACTTGGTGCATATAGTGATCATGCTATAAGCACAGTCAACTTTGCCATGCAGCAAGGTAAAACAGCAGGGTAAAACAACATGTTTCAATGGCATTAGGAAAAAAAGTATACAGGAAGGCAGTATTTTTTCTGACCATGAGTACAATACATGCTTTCCCTTTCACAACAGCTGAAAAAACAGTTGTGCTTGTTGACGGAATGGATATCTGGTACATAATCCGCACCATCTTTTTGTTTACTGATGAGCCTCTTGCAGATGAAGCAATTTTTAAAACCAGGATAGCTAGAGATGCTATACCTTTGAATTCCCTCTCACATCTATACTGACAATGAAGGTTGATGAAAGAATGAAACTAACATCAAATCCTATTCACCTTGTGTGCCCTCTTCAGACGTTTGACACAGCTGTATTCAATTGGCTTTGTCATCTAGTATCTCTCTAGAGGCCAAGGGACTGGGTTTCCTGAAACCTGAGGCTCTTAAATACTGTGATCATCACTCTCTTTAGGTAAAAGAACAAGAGCAAAAACAGATGAGCATCAAACCAAGGGGAAATACTCATGATTATTCAGTTTAACATTAATAGGGGACACATTCCAAATTTCTTCTTTTATTAAAAAAAGTCAAAATAAAATAGTCTGGTTTTTAATTCCAACTGAGTTTTAGTGTTCTGATTGCTAACATTATATTTAGAATTATAGGTTCTGACCAACAAGTAGAAAGAGGAAAGATGGTTTGATTATGACATGGGCAAAGTAAAACCCATAGGCAGAACTTCCCTGCACCATTTAGGGACAACTTTCCAGCCCTGATTAGTCCAGAAGCCTCCTACAGGATAATCTCATCTACGGGTGAAACTTGGAAAATTAGAATATCGTGCAAATGTTCATTAAGTTCAGTAATGCAACTTAAAAGGTGAAGCAAATATATAGACTCATTGCATGCAAAGCGAGATAGTTCAAGCCTTACTTTGTTATAATATCGATGCTTATGTCTTACAGCTTATGAAAACCTCAACCCCACAATCTCATGTACCCCATAATCATCACATAATCTCATATACACTGTACGCCATGATCATCACGATTATAATGAATTAAGGCATGACATATCTTGCTTTGAATGCAGTGAGTCTATCTCATATATTTGTTTCACCTTTTAAGTGAAATGAATGAACATTTGCACGATATTCTAATTTTCCAAATTTCACCTGTATATATCATTATTCTGTTTTATGTTCTTAGGTCCATAAATCAACAGCACAAGTGGGGAGTACCTACAGGGAAGTGCTCTTCTGGTTCCCTAGACAGAAGCCTGTCAAAGATACAACATACAGTATCTGTTCTCATATCTGTCCAGCCTACCCTTTCCCATTAACCATTGCCAAGACAGATCTGATAATGCCTGACAGCCTAAATGTTTCTGTCCTTTCTTTCACATTGCTCCTGTCAGGGACAGTGAGCAAGCATGTCCTTGTAATGGTGGAGAAAACGGAGGAAACGATGGCACCTATCTACTAATATTTGATTCAGAAACATTAGTACCTGCTTCCTTTAAATGTAAAGAGATTACTAAGTAGATGGGCAAACTGAAAATGAGTGCAGACTTTGTATAGAAAACAGAACAGATTTTCTTAATTTTGTGTTATTAAAAAACAAGATATAAATTAATAAGGGATAAAGAGTAATACAAGTCAGGAAAGCATATATTTCAAACAAATGAGAAAGGGGAAGAAATAGTCTTCAATTAACATATTTATGCAATACTTTTTTCCTCAAGAGCTTTGATGCAAGCGCGGCGCCAAAATGGCCACCGCGCTCTTTGCGGGGGCCCCCCACCGGACTTGGACATCCGGGTAGTTAGGGGTGTGTGGCCAGCCCTCTTTAAAAAGGGGTGGCCACCAGGCAGCCGAGCTGCCATTTTGCGAAAGCGACGGAGTGGAGAAGTTTTTTCTCCGTCGCTCTGTGGGACCGCAGTGGCTCAAGGGATTAAGATGCCGAACTCGCTGCCTGGAGGGTCGGAGTTCGATTCCTGAGCATTGGAAAAGGCTCTTGGTCTTCGGCTTTCCAGTCAGCGGGTGCTGATCCCTGGATAGGGATCGTGCTTTTCTATGCTCCTTGAGTTAGCTGGCCAGTTTGGGAAAGCGATGGAGAGGAGAAGTTTTCTCCATCGCTTTATCCCCTTTCGCCTCTTTGCAAGAGGCTTGAGTTTGCTAGCCTCTGTTCGAGGCTTCCTTTTGGCTTTTTAGCCTATTGGCTTCAGAACACGATGGAGCGGAGAAGTTTGCTCCGTCGCTCACTCCTTTTTCTAACTCAGGGGTGCCCAAACTTTAAGTAGGACTGCAGTGGCTCAAGTGCCTCAGACGTTGACTGGGTTGTTTAAGGTCAGTGGTTCAATTTCTGCGTACTGCAGGACAGAATGAGCTCCCGTTTTCACCCTCAGGCCAGCCCTTCGGAGGATGCGGCCCTCGGCCCACGGTTGCCGGCCATGGGCCGGAACAATTGGGGGGGAGGGCCTGGTGCTGGCTCACAGCATGTTTTTTCCCATTAGGGGCTGGAATTTTGGGGCATGGCTTATTCTGGCACAAGCTCTCAATTTAGGGCCTCTGGCACAATTCCTCTTCCTATCTACCGGGCCCCCTTTGTGTCCGCCGGCTACTTCAACTGCTGCCACTCTGCAACAGGCGGCCGGCCGGGTCGAGCTTATTGAGACAGTCCGGCCTGTGCCTGCCGCTGTTTGTTCGGAACAGCGACTGGAGTGCGTTGGAGGTCGTCCCAGAGCTCGATTTTGGTCGCAAGCTCCGACGCCCACCGTGTGCCGGAACCCCCAGTGGGGGCGGCCCACGGGGATGCAACTAGTGAGTATTGGGTCAAGTTGAATACACCCAAATCACAGTCCACTTTCAGCGGTGTGGTTCAGTCCTCATGGCCTTGCCAATTAGAGGCTAGTGGGTATCACTTGCCATCCTATCCCAGTGCCCCTTGGTTGCATTTTGGCACGACCTTGGGGGTGGGGGTTTCTGCTCCTGGGGCAGTACGTGGCATCGCATGGGCTGTCCAGGTCCCGCTGCGTATGCCCTGTGTACATCATGTACCGGCAACCCCCTTGCCGATGATTGGTTATTCATTGCCCCCTGGTGATCATCTGGCCCAGATCAGGAAGGGACAGATTTGGTGGGGGGGGGGGGAATGCGTGGATATATTCTCCCTATGAACTGAGACCCAAATAAGGATAGGAGGTACGGACTGGAGGAAAGAGACATTGTGTGGTCCCGCCGTAGTAAGCCACCACGCACTGGGGTGTCCACCCCCGGGACAGTGCTGGGCATCGCAGGGGCTGTCTAGATCCTGCTGCGTAGCCCCCCTTTATACAGAACATGCCGTCAAGGGCTTTGCCGATGGACGGCTATTACTTGCCCCGGTTGATTATTGGCCACAGGCCATGAGGGGTAAGGGCCGAAGGGGGACATGTGGATATTCTCCCTGTTGAACTGCGAGCCCACTGGTGAGGGGAGAGAAGGACAGGATGGCTGAGACAAAGAGATGTCCCATCGTCATTAGCCACCACGCACCTTAGGGCCAACTGGTCGTCGGCATACCTTGTATGTATTGTGGTATGCCACAGGGCTTGACCTGTTTGGGCCATCCTGATGTCGATCGGATGGGCCCATGACGGTTGGCTCATGGTGAGGAATGTGGACGAGGGTGGCTCTATATCCCGAGGGGAGGTGGGATGAGTCCTGTCAGCAAGTGTGCTCGTGTACATCATTCCCATGGGACTGGTGCCTGGTGATGGGTACCATGGTGGTCATGCTGAGCAGCGGGCTGTTCAGACACTAGCTCCACGCAAACTGGTCGGGCGGGGGGTTCCGGCCCGCCTACTGTGTTCGGCCTGCTCAGCTGACGATGTGTGTATTAAGCACCACGGTCGTTACCGACTTAGTGCTCCTTTTTGCGCTGGCCCTCACGCCGCCTCCGCGTGCCCGCGGGTTGGTGGGTTGCGGGGCAGAGGTGGGGGTGCACAGGGGCGAACAGAGCTCCGTCTGAAGCAACTAACTTTGTCATGAGCCCCCCCGCCCCAATTATAGTCAGCCTGGAGGGATGTCACTCAGTTCATCCAAGAAGGGTTGGGGCAGGAGACCTGCTGGAGGGTTTTCAATGGGGCTTTTGTATCTATTCGGGGATGTTGGGGGCCCCAGGATGCTACTAAGCTGGTTCCCTTCCAGGGTAATGGAGAGGGGGCTCCACTGTCCACAGTTATGGAAGTTGGGGGCTATGAGAGTAGCGGGGGCCCTCCTTGGAACCACCTTTCCTTAGTCGAAGGTATCCCCCATGAAGCTCATACTGAGCTAGAAAAAGGGTGAATGTCATATAATCCTCCATTCAGCTTACCCTGTGGGTTCTCCGTTCAGGGATGACCTTCCTGATGACCTTGTTCGGTCAGGTACTCGTAGTTGCCTCGGCTACTATGGGTGGCATGCTCACGCAATTCTGGTGCTGTTTGGCACAGTGTGATATGCACTCAGCTTCCAGCTTTTTGCCAGTGCACCCCAGGATTTAGACCTATCGGGTTTTTAGGTTTTGAGGGGAATTTTAATTAGATAAGGCCAATCCCTTTCTGAATGTGTTAATTCAGGTTCAGCACACGACCGAGGTGGGACTTTCATTCAGTGGGCATTTGCTCACGGGTTGGGGTCTCGGTCTCCAGCCCATCACCTCGACGACTTTTGGTCCGGGGTTAAACAGGGCTTGTACACGTGCACGCATCTCCTCATCATGATTCAGACACTCAGGTGGGAACTGGGTGTCCCCTTGGCGCCTGAATAGACCGAGGTCCCATGTTCTAACATCACATTTCTGCCTCGATGCTGTCACGCGGGCATCCAGGTTAACCATTGATACGGTGGCTTGGATGTCCATGGCGATTTTGGCATTGATTGCCAAACATCGCGTGTGCCCTTGGGAATTGTAGTTAATTCATTGCCCCCCTTAATTTGTTTGCTCTGGCTCAAATTACTCCTGGGTTTAGAGGGGTCTCTTATGGGAGATCAGACCTAGTGGTCTGCCCTGATATCTAGTACGGTCAGATACCTCCGGCTCCCGGACTTATGGGGTTTACTCCGAGGGTGGGCGCACGGATCGCCCCGCGATCTTACCTTCCTTGCGTTTTCTCCCATTTGGAGAGCACTGATGCTATGGTGCAAGGGGTGGGCCTACTCAGTGGTCCAATTTCGGTGTGACAATGCGGCAGTGGTGAACATTGTCAACACCCAGATGTGCAAATCCCCCAAGGTCATGACATTATTCCGTCTATTCTCTTGAGAAGCCTACGCCTAAATGTGCTGTTCTAGGCCAGACATGTTATGGGTATTTATAATGACATTCTGCCGCTCTCCACCACCACAGATCACCTGGTTCCGTGCCGTACTCTAGAAGCAGAGGGATTCCACTCACCACTGTTGGCTGAGGGTTGGACGTTTGGCGAGGAGAGGGGAACCGGACATGTCGTTGGCACCTCGCACGCGTAAGGCGTATCACTATGCATTCAGGCGTCGTGTTTGGGAGGGGTGGACACGGGAACGTGTCCGCCGCCCTTACGCGCGTCACCCCTGTTCCCAGAGTTTTTACCCACCTTGCACGAGGCTGGCATTGCTTATGTACAGATAGGTGTGAGGTGGCTCTTGGCCACGCAGCTACCACGGTAGCCTTTTTGGAGCGCTCCGCATCGGTGAGTGGGTCCCAGAGTTGGTGCCACCAGTGTAAGGCGGATGTGTCTCGTAGGGCACTGGAACTCGAAGATGTCTCTTTCACACATGAGTGGGCTCGAGTGGGGATGCGGTCCTCACGGGTTATTCAGCACGGTGCAGGCAGTGGTGTATACTGCTACGAAATTTTTGAGACATCTGTCCGGTTGGTGCCCTACCTGAATTTTCGACAGTGCCTGCTGCGCGCCCCAGCCTGTTTTCTGCCACCGGGATGGGTCTACCCTTACCTTAGTACAGTCCCTGAGGGTGACCAGTGCCGCATTTCGCGGTGTGGTGCCCGTTTTGGCACCATTTGCTTAAGATAGGCGTCGCGTTGATCGCGGCTACATTGGGGTACTCGGAGGTGGATATGAGTCTACGCGCAATTTCAGATATGTACGTCCCCTCACTGTACGAGTACCTAGTTATGTCCTTCACCTTTTTCTCCTCTTTTACAGATCCTAGGGGTCTCAGCACACCGGTGGCAGGGGGCTGGTGGGCCGCAGCTATGTACACTGGGCAGCAGTAGATGCTGCAGCGACAGAGAGTGGACCCCGGCTGGGCTGTGTGCATCCGCACATATGCTATGGTATGGTATGCGCGGCACACGGGGGCGGGAACTGTGGCCATTCCTGCTGTCTGACAGGGATGCTGGACCGCCCAATGTTTTACAGGCGCCTCGGCGGCAGCGGTCTTATACGGATCACTGCTGTTATTAAACTGTCGAGGGGCTGTGACCTGGCATTTTGTATCATGTATGGCTTACATACGGTCGCTTTGGTCTGACATCGTGCCGAGACACCAATTTAGGGGAGATGCGGATCTCCCTAGTTCGGACTGTTCCGGCAGTCAGTGGACGGGGCTGTGGCTACGTCCCGTTCTGAGCATGGCTGTGAGACGGCCATTGGAGTCCGGATGATAGGCTTACAAAAAATTTGCTGGTAGGCAGGAGAAGGGGTCCACCTGTCGGTCAGAGGTATGTACCTCGTTTTGGGTGCAATGCAAGCAGGCCTGGCGACTGAGCTGACGGTCTGGGGGGGCGGTGAGTCTTTATTGTAGCCTCCCCGTGTGGCGGGTAGCACTGGTAAGGTAAATATTTATGACCCACAGGTATCCGGCAGGTTCGCAATTGACTGGCCAACACTAGATAGGCACAAGTTGGTTAACGTTGTCCGGTCAACGACGAACCAGGCAATGGGGTGATGGCACGAGCTAGGCAGCATGCATCACCCCGTTATTTTACAGATACGCGTCAGAGGGTGGGGTCAGTAGTTAGTTTATTGACTACGGTCAACAATTTGTTTGTTGTCAACAAACAAATTCATACAAATGGATACATTGTAACCAATTGCCATTGGCAATTTTGGGAGGTACCTTACCAGTGTTACTGCGGCCTGCTTGCCTTAAGAATTATAATTGGTTGAGTACCAATCGAAATTTATAATTCGGACTAGGGCATGAATCAATAAATGTGGCCCAATGCCGTTATCCACTTTCACCAGTGTCTGAGTCCTTTTTTGGGGGGTGCGCCTGCAATGAGGTATTGCATTACTATTCCTGATTAATAACAGTACAGAACATCAGATGTAAAGGTGTTATTGAACATACAACCATCAATGATAGGTCTTGACACAGACAACATATTTTTGCTATTCACAAAAAAGATATTTTGAACAACATAAATTAAAAAGGTATTAGAACAACATAAATAAACACAGAATCTCATTTATTACCAATGCAACCCACACTCAAAGATATGGAGGTTATTTTGTTGTTCAGTCACACAGTCGATTTCAACCTTTTGCGACCCCATGGACCACTTACGCCAGGCACCCCTATTCCTCCACCATCCTCCTCAACCTGCCCTGCTCTGTGCCCATTGCATCTACAACACCATCTAGCCATCTCATTTTTGGCTGCCTCTTTGAGGATTCACTTGAGAAAGCCTTGATGCAGGTTATAGGGAACCCAAATGTGCAGAAGCCTCTTGTGCTACCACAACTCCTTTCTGCTCATGGATCTCAGATCTGTCAACATAACTGGATTAGCCAGCACAATGCTGTGTTAGTTAGTTAGTTAGTTAGTTAGTTAGTTAGTTAGTTAGTTAGTTAGTTAGTTAGTTAGTTAGTTAGTTAGTGCGTACAACACAGTCTCATCTGGCTTAGAGTCAGCTGATCCAGAGTGTGGCCTTCTTGACAATTTAGCATTGCAAGTCTATCATACTATGTTTCAAAAATATGATTCTGGGCCAATCATATGAGACGTCTTGGGGAGACCTTTCTCTCAGACTAGCCAACCTCACAGACATGTGTTGTGAAGATATGACAGAGGGCTTCTTTTGACTGTTCCCAAGTTATGGCAATTCCCCTTGCAGAAGGCTGGTCTGGTCCACTCTTTTTTACACTTTCTCAACAGGCAAAGACCTTTTTCTTCAGGAAAACTTTTCCCCTAGTAATTGGTGGTGTAAGAGGGGATTCCTATGAGTTTTTAATGTGTTTTCACAATAGTTTTTAATTTTGTGTACACTAGTTGTTATTTCAATACCTACTTAATTCTTTTTGAATATTGTAGTAATTTATTATTTTTAGTTTTTAATATTGTTTGTCTTAATATTATAAACCTCCTTGGGTGCTTTTGAATAAATAAATAATACTAAACTCAGGTTTAAAAAGAACGTAAGACAGTGGTATGGAAAGTGCTTCCAATGGCCATTTTGCCACCGCCCCCTCCCCAGCTTCCACTGAAACCCCCAACTCCCACCCATGCAAGAAACATTTCCCCCACAAAAAAGATGATGGACTTCTAGTAGCAATGGCTTCTTGAAGCAGGGCACAGAGTTGCCCAAGACAAAATACTCTTCCCAAAAAACTAGAAGTGAATACCTTATTTTGAATTGTCATCCCCAATTTTGGTTCCTATCATGAGATTTCTCTGACAGCACTTCTCTGAGTTCAGAATGAAATGGCCGCCGCGCTCTTTGCAGCCCCCACCCCACCCGGACTCAGACATCCGGGTGAGTTAGGGGGCGTGGCCACGCCTCTATAAAAGGGGTGGCCATGAGGCAGCCAAGCTGCCATTTTAGAAACGCGGCGGAGCGGAGAAGTTTTCTCTGCCGCGTTTATTGCTTCTTCGCCCTTTGTACCTTTGCCTTTGAACAGAGTTCGCTCCTCTTCACTACTGCGGTACTCAGGGCACAGGAACTGATCCCTGGCCAGGGATCCGTCGGTAGCTTCTTCGGGAGACATGGCTCCCAAGCGCAAGGCCCCGGCGGTCAAGCCGTGGCCGAGGGGAAGGGCTTTCCCTACCCCTCCCTCTACTGGGGGGCAGCCATCGGGTCAGAGGACTCAGGCTGTACCCCCCCCCCCAGCTGGGCAGAGGGACGGCCTTGCCCACCACTGCCAGTGGGGCTGATCAGGCTTCCACTGGTCAGCCCGGCACAGGCCTCCAGGCTGGGCTGGCACAGGCTGGCTCCTCGGGGATCCCTGCCCCTGGACGGCATTTTCTTAGCTCGGGATAGGGTGGCCCTCTTGGACTTGGTGGCGGTTTCCATCCCACCATTTGTCCGGCCCCCCATGGGCCGGAGTTTTGGGCATGGCCCTACTCGGGCCCTGGATCCCTATTCGGGTTTCCCGTCCAGCAATTGGCCACAGGGCCGTCCGGCCCATCCGGCCCACCTTATACTGGGGGCTTGGAGACTGTCAATGCGCTTCTTGTGCGTATTTCGGTGCTAGAGGCATCACTGGGCATTGCCCAACCACCTCCCGATGGAGGTTTAGCTGCTACTTCTATTACGGCCCCTTCGTCGGTCCCGGCAGACACGTCGGCCGTGACTCTCCAGCGGGCCGCCAACAGGGTCAAGCTGCTTGAGGCCATCAGGCCAGCCCAGGCTGGCGCCTTGCAGCTCCCCGCACGTTCGGATTTGCCAGTGGGGAGCAGTCAGGTGTGGCCCCAGAGCTTGATGCCTGTCGCGAGTTCCGACGCCCGCCGTGGGCCGGAACCCCCAGTGGGGGCGGCTCATGGGGGTGCGACTAGTGAGTATCCGGTTCAATTTAGTGCACCGACACTGTCCAATCACACTGGGGGGGGGCACAGTGGCCATGGCCACGCCAGGTTACTGTGGGTGGGCAGTTGCTTCCACACTGCCCTGTTAATTCCTGGTTGCCAAATGGCCCCTCGGTTAGGGCAGGGGTGTCCGCCCCCGGGGGTATGCCAAGCGTCGCAGGGGCTATTCAGGGCCCGCTGCACATACCCTTCATCCAACATGTGCCAACGGTGGCTCTGCCAACGGCTGGTTATTCCTTGCCCCTGGGTGATCATTTTTCACAGGCCACGAGGGATAAGATTTGGCGAGGGGAGTACGTTGATATTTTCTCCCTCCTGAATCGTGAGCCCACCAAGGAGGAGAGGGAGGGACAGGATGACCGGGACAAGGAATTGTCCCGTCGTCGTAAGCCAAACGCGTACCTGGGCCAATTGGTTGCCGGCATATCTTATATATATGGCGGTATACCTCAGGGCCCGGCCTGATTTGGCCATTCCGATGGTGCAATATCTAAACAATATTTATAGGGCGATGGTTGATTTTCCTGGCCCGTTGTGGTTGGCTTACGATGAGGAATTTAGGATGAGGGTGGCCCTACATCCTTAGATGAGGTGGGATGAGCCCTGCCAGCAGTTGTGGCTCTTGTATATGACTCCCACGCATCCGGCGCCTGGTGATAGGTACCATTGTGGCCATGCCGTGCAGCGGGCGGCTGCGATGCAGGTTCCCTGCCAGCCGGCGGGGCAGGGGGTTCCAGCCCGCCTGCTGTGTTGGAGCTTCTCAGCTAGCAGCATGTGCAACAAGCGTCAGTGTCGTTTCCGGCATGAGTGTCCCTCTTGCTCTGGCCCTCACGGCGCCTCCGCGTGCCCGTGGGCTGGTGCGTCACGAGGCAGAGGTAGGGGTGGGCAGGGGGCGGTCAGAGCTCCCTCTGATGGTGCTGGCCACGCAAAAGGCCCCCTCCCCAATTAATATCCCCATGCTAGGACGATGGCTTTCTGCTTATCCTAGATGGGATGATGCGAGGTACCTGCTAGAAGGCTTCCAGTTTGACTTTCGTATACCATTTAGGGGTGTTCGGGGACTGCAGAATGCCCCGAACTTACTTTCTCTAAAGGGGAATGAGGAGGTCGCTGCACAAAGCATAGCTAAGAAGTTGCAAGCTATGAGAGTTGCGGGGCCCTTTATTGAACCACCATTCCCTAACTTGAAGGTCTCTCCTCTGCGGCTAGTCCCGAAAAAGACCCCAGGTCAATTTCGCTTAATCCACCATCTCTCTTACCCTGCGGGTTCCTCAGTCAGTGATGCTATTCCTGATGACCTTTGCTCAGTCAGGTATGCGTCGTTTGATCAGGCCCTACAGATGGTACGCGACTGTGGTCCCGGGGCCCTCCTGGCAAAGTGTGATATCAAATCGGCATTCCGATTACTGCCAGTACACCCCGAGGACTTTGAGCTGTTGGGTTTCCGTTTTCGGGGAAAATTCTATGTAGATAAGGCCATGCCTTTTGGCTGCTCTATTTCATGTTCGGCATTCGAACGATTTAGCACTTTCCTCCAATGGGCCTTTGTTCGCAGGTCAGGGTCCCGGTCTGTAGCCCATTACCTCGACAACTTTTTGTTCGGGGTGAACGGGGCTCGGACACGTGTACGCGTCTCCTTACTACATTTCAGGCCCTTATGCGGGAACTGGGTGTCCCCTTAGCACCTGAAAAGACCGAGGGCCCAGCCACCAAGCTCACCTTTTTAGGCATCGAAATTGACACTGTCGCACAGGCATCCAGGTTACCCATGGACAAGGTGGCTCGGATCTCTGCGGCGATTCAGGCACTGATTTCCAAACGTAAGGTGTCCCTTCGTGAGCTACAGGTACTTCACGGCCACCTCAACTTTGCCTGCAGGGTGGTGACACCGGGCAGAGCTTTCGCCAGGCGTCTGTGTGATGCCATGGCTGGCCTATTAAAACGCCACCACAGGGTCCGGCTCACCAGGAGTATACGGGCAGACCTTTCGGTTTGGCTCACATTCCTCCAGGAATTTAACGGGGTCTCTTTTTGGAGATTGGACCTTATGGTCTGCCCTAAATTTCAAGTACAGTCGGATGCCTCCGGCTCTCTGGGTTATGGGATTTATTTCGAGGGGCGGTGGGCATACGGCTGATGGCCTCACACATGGCAGGGCACGGATCGTCTCCGCGATCTTACTTTCCTGGAATTTTTCCCCATTTTGGGGGCACTAATGCTATGGGGCGATAGGTGGGTCAACTCAGTGGTCCATTTTTGGTGTGACAATGCTGCAGTGGTGCACATTGTTAACGCTCAGATGTCCAAATCCCCTAGGGTCATGGCATTGGTCCGTCAATTTGTCTTGAGAAGCCTACGCCTTAATGTGCTGTTCAAGGCCAGACATGTACCAGGCATTAATAATGATATTGCTGATGCTTTATCCCGCCTGCAGATCTCCTGGTTCTGAGCCTTGGCTCCAGAAGCAGAGGAATTCCCCTCGCCACTCCCGGCCGAGATTTGGACATTTGGCGAGGAGAGGTGAACTGGGCGAACGGCATGTCTTTGGCACCTCGCACGCGTAAGGCATACCAACATGCTTTCATACAATTTAGAACCTTTTGTGGGCAACTACGGTTACCCGAAGAGTGGCCAATGCCTGTGGACCAGATTTTACACTACATGGTTTATCCTCTTGGGCTGGGCCCCCGTACTATAGCCTCAAGGCTTTCGGCACTGGCATTTATGGCCAAGGTGCGGGGCTTCGCCGACTGCGTGAATGATTGCCGCATACGTCATGTTTTGGAAGGGTGGACACGTGAACATGGCCGCCGCCCGGACACACGTCACCCAATTTCACCAGAGGTTCCTACCCACCTTGCACGAGGCTGGCATAACTTCTGCTATGATAGGTATGAGGTGGCTCTTTTTCACGCAGCTACCATTGTAGCCTTCTTTGGAGCGCTCCGCAGCAGTGAGTTGGTACCACTGTCTAAGGCGGATGCGTCTCGTAGGGCACTGGAACTCGACGATGTCTATGTTACACAAGAGTGGGCTCAGTTGAGGATACGGTCCTCAAAGGTTGATCAGCATGGCGTAGGCAGTGGAGTCAGACTGCTACAATATTCCATTGAAGACATCTGTCCGGTTGGTGCCCTACATGAGTTTTTGGCAGTGCGTGGCCCGTTTTTCTGCCACCAGGATGGGTCTCCCCTTACTAAATTCCAGTTTTGGAAGGTGACCGGCATGGCACTTACCAGTGTGGGCCTCCCTGGGGCTCGTTACGGCACCCATTCATTTAGGATAGGCGCCGCGTCTACTGCGGCTGCGTTTGGGTACTCTGAGGCTGATATACGCAGGATGGGTAGGTGGGGATCCATGCGCTTTGCATTGTACGTACGCCTCCTCCATGCATGAGTACCAGTTATGTCATTATTTCCTTCTTTTACAGACCCTGTGTGTCCCCGCACACCAGTGGCAGTATGGCTGGTGGGCCACAGTTACGTGCACTGGGCAACGCAGTATGCTGCGGTGACAGAGTGGGGGCCCCATCTCGGGCTACGTGCAAGCACACGTTTGCGATGATACGGTAAGCGCGGTATGAGATGGTGGGAACTGTTGCCATTCCTGTTTTCCATCAGGGATGCTGGACCGCCTGATGTCCTCATCCTGCATCTCGGTGGCAATGACCTTGCCCAGGTCACTGGCCTCTCTTTAAAGTTCACGATTTGCAGGGACCTAGCCTATTTGCATTACGTATAGCCGTCCACGCGGCTGCTATGGTCGGACATGGTGCCGCGACATACTTACATGGGAGGCGTTGACCTCCGTGCCCTTGACCGCGCTCGCTGCTCGGTGAACAGGGCTGTTGCCCGGTTCCTGGCAGACAAGGGCTTGGGGACAGCCATCCGGCACCCTAGTATAGGCTTGCAGGATTATGATCTCTATGCAGGAGATGGAGTCCACTTGTCGGCCAGAGGTATGAACCTCTTTCTTGAGGATATGCAAGCAGGCCTGGTGACCGAGCTGACGGTCTGGGGGGGTGAGTCATCATAGACGCCTCCCCGTGTGGCGGGTAGCACTGGTAAGGTAAAGATTGATGACCCATAGGTATCCGGCAGGTTCGCAATTGACTGGCCAACACTTAGACAGGTACAGGTGTAATAGCTTTGACCGGTCAACGACGAACCAGGCAAGGGGTGATGGCAGGAGCTTCACAGCATGCATCACCTTGATATTTAATGGATACACGTCATAGGGTGGGGTCAGTAGATAGTTTATTGACTCCGGTCAATAATTTGTTTGTATCAACAAACAAATTGATACAAATAGTTACATGTAGCCAATTGCCATTGGCATTTTGGGAGGAACCTTACCAGTGTTACTGCAGCCTGCTTGCCTTAAAGAATTACAATTGGATGATTACACCAATTGAAAGTTATAATTCGGACTAGGGCATTATTCAATTAAAGTGGCCCGATGCCTTTATCCATATACCGGTGTCTGAGTCTTTCTTTGGGGGGTGCGCCTGCAAAGGCATTTCGGGCAAAAGAATTGGTTTAACCTCCTGTTGTGAGCCCACTTTTCATGTGTGACTGTAATGTTAGTCCAGTTCCCAAAATGTATCTCTCTACTGCTGTTTATATGAGTGTTTTAAGGATTTAAAAATAAGTGTCATACATATCTGTTATGTTTCCTGTCGCTTAAGGCATGGTCATTAGTTTCAAAGTGATGGAGAAACATAACATTATGGGTTTTCATGGGATCTAATGTTAGCAGCCATGGTCCAAAACTCCACTTTTGGGTTTCATATATTTTATGCAAAAGCAAAACATGAACTTGAGAAATAAATATGAGCACTGATGTTAACTATTGCCAATTCATTTTTCTGATGCCCTTCCTGGAAGTGGCAGTCCTACTATACAAACTTCATAGACAGAAATGCTGAATTATGAATTGCACAAGTGGCCAAGAAGCCACCCAAGAATGACTCAGCTCCATGTTTCATTCTGGTGCCATATCATAAGGAAACAAGCAGGGATAGGGGGAACTTCAGGCAGAATCTACAGAGTTCAAGGCACATCAAATACACAACATAAATGGCAACGGCATCTTTCAGTTATCAGTGTGGCTTTCATGCTGTTAGAGATGGTTTCCCATGAGCTCCAGATGATGATGAAACTATTAAATAAGTAATAATCTGATAGGCTCTAGGTCAGCTTTGAAATGCATCCTATTCTGATGATGATCAATGCTTGTGTACAACTTGCTGAGCATAAACAGAAGTCATAAGAGAAAAATGGAAATCCATACTACAGTATTTTATGTATTATTTATCCAAAACTTTGCTCTTTTACATCTCCTCAGACACTGCTGTCCTCCAGTGTGAAATGCTAGAAGACCAATCACAAAAATGACTCAGTATTCCTCTTGGGAGACTGCTGTGTCACCAACCCTTTTCCATTTAATGAAGTGGAAGAACTGAAATTCTTTCTTGCTATTGTGTAAAAATGTGGTGCTTTGCCTCAGCTTCATAATCATTCATCTCACCTCCAGGCAATACTAAAATCACATCTGTCAATGTCTGTAAACAAAAAAGTGATTCTGTCTTGGGCAGGGGCAGATTCCTTCTGGAGGGATTGTAACAAAGAATATGATGGCCTAGGAAAATTCTATGCATATCCATGGATTTCACTGAAATGAATTCAGAGCAAGTAACTCTATTCAGATCCATGCTAATACAGTTTAGAATACTGTGCTAGAAGAACAGTATTTCTAGACCATTGGCAGACTGGTAAAGAAAGTCTGAGAGAAGGATGGAAATCACATCTGTACTGGTCTTGTAAACATACACATACAGAAGTGAAAAGTATTTCTTTCATTTGCATACCAAGAAGCTCCACAGCTCTGTATTCTAAATTTAATTGTTACAGCAACCTTTTGTGAAATGTGAGGTAGAGAGAGACAGTGACCAGCCCACTGAATGTCATAACTATAAGATGATCCAAACCAAATCTTACAATAATTTTGTGTCAGAAATTATTCTGGGTTGAAAGGATTTTTGCTGGAGAAACTCTGCTCAGGAGATGCCTGAATGAGGCTCCTTTCATGTCCCCAAGATCTTTTCCCATTGAAGTGGTCCCTATTTATCCACTTGCAATTCTTTGCTTTTGAACTGCTAGGTTGGCAGGAGCTGGGACAGAGATGGGCGCTCAAACTGTCATGCAGTACCCAGGTCTCAAACTGAACCTTGTCCTAGTCTTAGTTCAGTTACCCAAGCAGGACATCAACTTGAGCATTTTCAACACTGGAGACATTCAACAGAAAGCTAGACAGCCAGCTTTCAAAGATACTTTAACCTGGATTCCTCTACTGAACAGGAATTTGGACTCAATGGCCTTATAAGCCCTTTTCAACTCTATAATTCTATTGCTTAAAGAATCTTCAGCCAAGGATGTAGGTTGACCACTATACCACTTTAAACACACTGGTATGATTTTGGAAGTTAATCGGGGTCAGTTCTGGATGATATTTAGATGGGATGTCACTGAGAAATGATAGGGATCTCTGCTAACTGCTTCAAAAAAAAAAATCCTGTCTGAAAGCTTGGAGAGCCATTGCCGCCAGTCAGAATGTGTAACAGGCCAGCGCCCTGGCACTGTACAAGACAGCTTCCTGTGTTCCTGTTTGGGACAGGCTGAGGTTGAGTGAGACATCACATGCTTTACATGTGAAAGTACTAGGCTGAATCCCACGGCTTCTCCAGGCAGTGCTAGGAAAGAATCCTGTCTGAAACCCAAGAAAACCACTGTGAGTTGGTGTTGACAGTAGTGGGTTAGGAGGACTGAGAGTCTGATTCAGTACAACTTAGCTTCCAGTGTTCTCTATATAATGCTAAGGTGGCTATCTACACATTGCCAAAAAAGATGAAATATGTCACTAAAAAGGAGAGAGAAAAGGGTATTGTTGCTTAAAACCTATGCGTGCTAACTTATATGTGGAAATGGAACTTGGGACAAATGCTGCCATTAATCCTGTTAAATATTTACCTCAGCATAAGTGAAGCATAAACTGGATTGAATGCTTAGTTATGCACCAGCTGCATAACTTGGCATGCAACTAGGAATTCAATTCTTGAATTGTCAATTAGTGCTTATTTTGTCACTCTGGGTTATGTCATTGCACTTATACTTGTGTAAATATTCAGCTGGATTCTGGAAATTATCATTCAATTAGGAAACACAATACATAGTAGGGGTGAATCAGTTTGTGATCTCATAACCTGTGTGTTGATCACTGTCGATGAGCTTTGTTGGGGCTTCTGATTTGAAAAAACCCTATTTACATTGGACTTGGGTACAGAAACATCCTACATAATGCCAAATAGACAAGAGCTTGATCCTAATGCTTGATCCTAAAGTTTGATCCTCCAAATGCTACTGTACTGCAACTCCTATAACCCCAGCAAGGATTGTGAGGGTGGCTGGCAGTTGCAGTTCAACAACACTTGGAGAGTCCTTGTCAGGTAAGATCAAACCTAAGATTGTTCATCCTTGATCTAAGTAAGAAGAGACATGCTCAGTCAGTACTTTGTCTTTAAGGCATATGTCCTTTAGCGTACCAATGGTACTGTTACTCTGGAGAGTACCTTCCCATCTGTAGACATGCTCGTGTCTTACAATTAACACTTAGCAATGAAAGTCCTGGTTCCAGAGTAAAGAACTACACAAATACATTCCATAGAGCTATCTTCTAATTTTTCTAAGCAGATCATTCTAGGTAATGACTGCCAAAGAATTAAATGAAAAATGATTTTTATCGGGGGGGGGGGGGGGGAGACAGAAAACCAAAATCTCCATTTAAGTTTATGTTTATACATGTGTGTATACTGCTTTTATATCTGTCTGCTTATGTATCGCTTTGCTCATAGACCTCCTAAAGTCCTTCATCAATATAGGCAGGATACATCTGGGAATACTCAAGCAGAGGGGAAGCTGATACACTAAATACAATCCATTGATGACAAAACATCTCTGGGAAATCTCACTCCTCCTCTTTCCCATAGCAGCCAGAGGAGAAAAAGAGAACAAGTTTGTACTTTTGTAACCTCAGCAGACATTGCACCAAATCTTGTCCTTCACTTCCTCCTCTTTTATTGCAGTAGTCCACATAAGTAGCATCTCAGATCAAAGGATGGAAGCACCATTTCCTCCCCCATTCTTAGTCCACAAGTTGATGAATCTTATGTCTATGCATATGATATGATTAGAACAATGTATTCATGTCAATTGCCAGCAAATTTTTAAAGCTTGCCTACTACTGACTGCTCTTGCTAAGTTACTCAGTCACATGTGCTTCAAACCTTACTGTAGTTCTGTAGCATCCAGAGAGTTATGTATGACTGAGTATGGGCAGGGACTATAAGAAACAAACACTGACACACATTCTCTTTCTCTCACACACATGTAATTTAAATACATTATTACAAATCAGTATTCTTCAGTATTCTGTTCTATGACGAATTAATAGAGGATCAGCATAGCAGGACTACATTATTGGACGTGGCAGATAACTTCTAATTAAAGAATTCCTGGTTTCATTTCAGGTTACGCATGATTTGTGCACAATGAGATGAACTCACATATGACTCAAACTAGAGGCAATGTGATGCTCCCAGTGTCATCATTCAAGGTATGCCAGTGGACTTATGGGATAGGATACTGGCTAAATATTTCAGAGGAAGGAATGTAAAAACAAGGCAAGGAACAAAGGAAAGAAGAAATCAGTACAGACAGTACATGGAGTTCAACCACCAATCATACTTTTAAAGGAAGGCACAAAGTGCCAGCAGGTTCCTAGAAGCTTAAGAAAGATGGGACTAGCTTTACACATCATTATGGTATATATCTAGAGCAGGGGTTCCCAACCTATGGCCTATGGGCTGGCCTCAGCCTGCGGCACCATTTCATGTGGCCCGCAGCAGCCACAGCGGCTGCAGGAGCAGCTGCACCCAGAAGTGGAAGCAGGCGTGTTTACGACAGCCATAAAATGTGCCCATGTATGCATAAATGCAGTAAAATGGTGCAAACGAGGAACTGGGCACATTTACTTCCGTTTTGGGGTGTGTGGTCTGGTCCGCTCAGCTATCCAGGGGGCATGGTCAAGCCCATAGCATAAAAAGGTTGAGAACCCCTGATCTAGAGCATTTCCTCTTTCTCCAAATGCCTCTGAAAACCAGAAAACTAAATGACACAGCAAGACTGAAAAACAAAATAGACACAACACTCAGAATTTGAGTAAATTTATGAGGGTGCAGAATAGACTCTGTCCAAAACTATGTCTTGCTATTCCAGCCCAATGGTGTACTTTCCATACACATTCCTACCAATATGTTGGTTACATCAGAGTAACTACCTGACTTCCTAGTTCCTTTGAAAACTATTTTAACAATTTCCTTTATGGATCTCTATTTTTAGGCACATAAAAAGACTCAACATTTTTCAGTCTCCAAAAGACTTGTTCAAAATAACAACTAATTTATTTTGGGGTTGACTCTGAGCAAAACAACCCATTAGAGAAGGACTATTTTACACTGGAAAATTATAAACTGCTCACTTAATTTTATTCTTCAGGATAACTACATTCTGAAAAACAGTACTGAGGTCCAGTGAGGTGGGACTGGGTTTCTTTAAATCTCAAATAGTATAATGTTCAGTATGTTCTTTTGACTCTTGGTCTTACCTGACATGATATGCTTTTCATTTTAGGACTCCTCCAGTTTTCAGAAAACAATTACATTTTATTCAAATTAGATAATGCCTTTGGGAAAGAACTAACTGGTATCATTTCTTTTGAGGCCTGAAAATGTATTAATTAATTTAATTTAATTTTCGCGCTTATATACCGCTCACTCAGGCGAACCCGACTCAGGGCGGTTTACATAGCGGACAATAATACGAAATACAGTAACATAACATACAATAAATACAGCAAAAAATCAATCACCAAAAGTACAATTACAAATCCCTGTCCGCAGAAATTACAGAAATATATATATATATATACACTACAATATGCACTACATATGCACTACAATACAGTTTCTAACAATACATCAAATAAGGTACAATACAATAAAATCCTAAACAGTACCTTTTTCCAATTACAAAATTGTTTGCTTTATCTTTTTCTTTTTTGCTCTATAGTCTTTCTCAGAGGTATATACCATACCCCTGAAACCTGAATTTAGGATCATTTTATGAGATTGCGAAATGAATTGTGGAACACTCTGACTAGTAACTGTTGAGGGAAGAACCGCAATCATTTAGCAATAACAATAGCAATAACAATAACAATAACAACAACAACAACAATAACAATTATATATCACTACTTAGTGATTAGAACACTCTCTGGATGGTTCACAAGATAACTAGAATTTTGTCTCCAACACGTGAGATTTTACCAACCTCAGAAGGAATGCTGACTCAATTTTGAGCTTGTTCAGATCGAACTTAGAACGTGAGCAGAGTTTTAGCTGTAGTACCTTAACCACTGTGCCACAAGACTGAGTCACTAGGCCCTCCAGATTTTATCTGATCTACAAATCCCAGAATATGGTAGACATAGTCCAAAAATGTCTGAAAGGCTACACTTGTCCTCCTGCTTTGCTATCTCTTTTGCATTTGAAAGTAGATTATACTTATTTCAACATTAAATGTGTATAAAATAGGAATATCCTTGTGTGTGTGTTTATAACACTTCTATTTTCACACCTGTTTATGTTTATTTGATTTATATCCCGCAATATGCAAGGTATGCAAGGAACACAGCCTGAAACAATTTCTACTTGCCTGCATACGTTCCTGCATAATACATGTTGAAGAAACTTCTCTGTCTGTTGTGCTCACTTATTCTACAATTGCCTGTCCTCTACCAGCTTTGAAGTATTGCATGTTAACTAAATAGGTATATTTTTGTCTTAAAATAATGTAATAATTAACCTTGCAACAGGTCTGCTTTGTTAATAAGTAGAACAGAGCTGCAAGGGAACCCTATTTAATATCTGAAACAGCAGCATGCAGAACAGAAACAGGGCAGGAAAGTCACATGTGTCCATATGCAATTATATGTATCCACAAACAGAGTTAATGTCATAGATTAAACAGGTTCCTTCCTTCTGTCTAGCAGTTCTAAGCACATTCTACATAGCAGTTGTGATCATTAAGGGACCATCCATTCAGAGCAATTTGGGATGAGAAATGTATGTATGTATGTATTTTCAGTATTTTTATACCGCTTTCCTCACCCAGGGGTGACCCATTGTGAGAAGAGGAGAAAAGGTCCCTTCCTACGAGCAGAAATTCTCTTGCTCTATACTGGGCAGAACCCACAAGAACCTATTTTACACTGATTCAAACTTCTGGCCCACCTCGCTCAGGACTGTATACATCGACTGGCCCAGGTTTCAATTGACAGGCTTTCCTGACCCACCTAATCAAGCAAGATATTGAACCTAGGACATTTTCTATACAAAGCATGTGCTCTATGAACAGAAGGTTATGCCTAGATATGGATGCTAGTGGCAGGAAACAAATTACTCTAATTCATATACAGTACATGCAAAGTAGCCAGCTTTTTCCAACATTGTCCTCACTCCTAATCTCCAAAGGGTAAAATAGGTTCAATGATTTATTAGCTGGGGGGGGGGGGCGTTGAAGGCTACAACTTCCAGAATCACCCAGCCAACATGCTCATGTTTGCTTTTTTGGTGGATCTTGATGCAGAGAAACAGAAACAATGTATTCCAGTTACCGGTATATTGGCCCGCACTGGGAGTTCTCATTGTGGTCAACCCGGTATTTTTTTATTTTTTTATTTATTTAAATTCTAATTTCTATGCCGCCCAATCAGGTAAACCCAACTCTGGGCGGCTCACAACAAGTTAAAACATACATAAAAAACAGTTGAGCCATTAAAACCCAACATACCCACCCACCTATCCCATTTATCATTAAAAGACTACCCACGTTAAAAACTGCCTGCATTGGAATTAAAAGAAATGGGGACTTATTTAATAAGCGAACAGGTGGGGACCATCCTTCCATTTGAGCCCCACACCTGTCCCGCCAACCAGGTTTTTAGGTCTTTTCTGAAAGGTAGCAGCTCCGTCTGCTCCCACAGCTCTACTGGTAGGAGGTTCCACAAGGCTGGTGTGGACACAGAAAAGGCCCTCCTTCGTGTACCAGAGAAACGAGCCCCTCTGGCAGATGGAACAATTAGGGAGCCCCTCCGGTCCGCTCTGGTTGGACAGGCTGACACTCTTGGGATGATGCGGTCTCTAAGGTAACCTGGCCCACTACCATGAAGGGCTTTAAATGTCAAAACCAGCACCTTGTACTGCACCTGGAGGCAAACTGGTAACCAGTGCAGCTCCCGAAGTAATGGTGAGGCACGGGCATAATGTCCACACCCCATCACCACCCAGGATGCTGCATTCTGAACCTCCAAAAGGTTGTCAAGGGCAGCCCCATGTAGAGCGCATTGCAATAATCTAGCCTGGAGGTGACCAGAGCATGTGTGACCCTGAGCAGGGAGTCCTGGTCCAGGAGCGGATGCAACTGACGGATGACGCGAAGCTGTGCGAAAGCCCTCCTGGCCACGGCCGCCACCTGATCTACAAGTAGCAGCCCCAAATCCAGGAGGACCCCTAAGTTGCGTGCCGGGTCTGTCTGGGGCAAAGCAGCCCCATCCAAGACCAAAGCTGGTAGCTCCATGGATAACACGGGACCCCCCATCCAAAGCCACTCAGTCTTGGAGGGATTCAATTGTAGCCCGTTGTCCCCCATCCAGACCCCAACCGCTTCCAGACATCTGGATAGGACATTGACTGCATCAATGGTGTGCACACTGCCTCCATGGGCATGTTGGGGGCTAAGCATTACATCGCATCATGGGAACATCATACCCTGGTCCTGCCCTATTTTAAACAGCAATTGAGCTTGACATAGTGTGATGCACCAGGAATCACTTCGGATGCAATCTGTTTTTTCCTTAACAGTGTAGTTCTAGGGGAAATGGTGCTACCAGAGCTAAGTCCTAGTGTTAGGCAGAGGAAGATGACCATCTCGGACAGATTTTGGATGTCAAGAAATGGCACCAAACCGTCAGCTTATTTATTGGATTTACAGTGGAACCTCATACAACAATTGTCCTGTATAGCAATGAAATCGCATAACAATTAGGTTTTGGGGGGAAATGATGTCCCGCATAACAATTTTCCCTATGGAAAAATCATACAACAATTTTTCAATGGGAAAAACCACTTAGCGAAAAAAATCGGCGTACGATGCATCCCATAGGGATGCATCGCTATACGATGCAATACGATGCATGCATCGTATAGCAATTGTTTCATACAACGAGCCCCATGGAATGGATTAAAATCATTGTATGAGGTACCACTGTACTGTATTATGATTGTGTCTTAACTTTCTGGAAGAGGAAAAGAAACTTTAGAGAATTTCTGCCTCAGGGGCCAAAAAAACTTTGCTGGTAAACAGAAATACACATTTTGGTTTCTGGCATGGAGGAAGCCATTTGTTGCTCTGCTCCTAGCATCAACATGACTTAGGGCTCTTCACACTACATTAAGCTCAATTGCTTATTTGGACATGAATGTGGCCAGTCTTGCTCTATTGGCAAAGAATGGTTTTCAAAAGTCAAGGCAGCAATTTGCCTTTTAAAATCTTCCCACCTCGTATTAGAGTGTCTTCCACCCTAGAGTTCTGTGCTACTCAAATGCTATCTTGGTCAATAAAACAGAGAATAGGGTAGCACAATCTGATGATTTTTAATATAAGCTCATTTGAAAGATGTGATGGATTCAAGCAGTTTATTACAACATTGCCTGGAAGTGCCACGTTATTCTTAAGGTTTATGGATAACCACATTTTCAAAAAATCATAATAAAACTACGAAAGAGTGAAGATAGCACTGTAAGATAATATCTCAAATCCTGTGAAATCTAGCCAGCTGCTGTGGCTTCCCCCAAGGGAAGCTCCGATCACTTCAGTCATTCTGAAGTGAATGGAAGAAAGCATTATCTGTTTACTCTTGGGAACAATCCTATTTTATCTGGCAACAGAACAGGATGAAATACTCTTTCTAAAATGCTTGCAAGTATCTGACATATGCCTGCTCCCACTGGGATAACCGTATAATATTAATTACTCAAGTGTGTACAGTCCCTACTCTCATCACAATGGCAGCAAAAATGATGCAATATTTGCACTGCTCTGATTTACCTTTCTTACTTAGACCTAACATTATAGAGGAGGAAAATAGTGCAGTAGCAAAGTTTCACTGAACCTTCCTGCTGCACATAGAGTTGCCATATGTCACGAAAAACTAGGAATGTCACGTGTTGTAACTGTCCTGCCCAGTTCCATAAAAAACATTGAAAATTTGTGGTTTTCAAACCACTTGATTTTTTTTTTGGGGGGGGGGAATCACACATTTTTCTTGAACTTCTACTGGACCCACCAACAGGTGGCAGCAGCAGCAGATTGGTGAACAAGGAAGAAAGAGGGGGGAACATGCCTTTTTCTTGTATCATCTGTAGCAGCAGCCGTTACACGAATACTGCAGCATGGAATGAGCTCCCGTCTTTGTCCCAGCTCCTGCAAACCTAGCAGTTCCAAAGCAAGAAATGGCAAGTAGATAAATAGGAACCACTTTGGGGGAAAGGTAAACAGTGTTCCATGCACTCCGGTGTCTAGTCATGCCTGCCACATGACCACGGAAACGTCTGCTCCCGTCTCTCTCCCAGCTCCTGCAAACCTAGCAGTTCAAAAGCAAGAAATGGCAAGTAGATAAATAGGGACCACTTAGGGGGGAAGGTAAACAGCGTTCCGTGTGCTCCGGTGTCTAGTCATGCCTGACACATAACCACGGAAACATTTGCAGAAGTAGACAGTGCTGGCTCTTCGACTTTGAAACAGAGATTAGCACTGAACCCTAGAGTCGGATATGACTGGCTTTTGAGCAAGGGCAACCTTTACTTCTGTCCCGTTTTTGTGGGAGGGAATTATGGTAACCCTAGCTGCACATTACCAAGCCATTGTGTACATCAGCTGTTAGTTGCCTCATCTGGGAAAACACCCCTAGCTACGTAAGCAGAGGGCCAGCAGAAGCCAAACCAAATTTGTCCAGTTTAGGAATGTTAGAAATTACTCTGGACAACCCTGCTCTTGGTCTAATTTTGCAGTCACACAATTGTATCACCTATGGGCTGAATTAAAATTGAATCTGGCATAACTCCATTCCTCCTTTGTTCTAGCTCTTCTCAAACCATTTTTGTTTTTTCTCTTTAGAACTCTTTTAGTTCTCTTGGTAGATTCCTCTGCTGGCAGATCTCTACATTTTTGATTGCATAAGAGATTTAGCTATATGGTTGAAGTTACAGGATGGCAGATATAAGCTGAATATCAGAAAACTGATCTGAACTGTTAGAGCAGCATGACAACAGAACCAATTACCTTTGGAGGTAGTGAGCACAGGCTGGGGGCATTCAAGAGAAAACTGGACAAGCATCTGTCAGATCTGCTTTGATTTGAATAGACCACTTCCACCTTCATTACTCTACAATTTTATGATTTCTGCCCACAAAAGAGAATTCTGCCTTTAACATTTTCTGTAATAGGTCTCTCAAAATAAAACCCCGTGTCCATGTCATGAGAGGCCAAAGTAAGGGATTGCTAGGATTGGGCAAAGTATGGTGTGGCCTTGTGCCACAGAACTCTTACAGCAGCCATGAAGGCCATCCTGGGTTACCCTGAAACAATCCAGCAAAAGGGATTTTGGTGAAGTTGTGACAGGCCTAGCAAACCGGCAATGGATCATCTATCACTACAGAAATCCAACTGAGATACAAACTGTTGTGTATGTAACTTTAATAGTGCTTAAAACAGTTTGTAATTATTATTGCGGGATCGGAGTGATCCTCCATTTCATCTTCTTCAGGGTACTAAGTTATCGCAGGACTTGCTTTCCCGCCCTTTCTAACGAGACGCACAAAGTCTCCCCGGTCACCCCACAATCACCCCCACTTCTCTCTCAACCAATCCTGTTGTTTCCTGCCCGAATGTATCCATTGTATAGTATATATAAAGCGCAGCTGCGCCATTGCTGTTCCTGTTTGGTTTGCTTACCATAAAGTTGTGTTTGGCCCTGTTATGCTGGCTGCTTCTCTTCAATTCTCGAACATCAAACAAAACAGACTGATCAAATAGGAAATGACCACGGCAATGTAAAAGGACTAGGAGGCAGAACAATGAAGTAAAAAAAAAAAGGGAACTCTGAATATAACCAGCTTGGGAAATAATACAGAATAAATTTTAGAAATAAATTTAAAAAAAGAAATATGATAATGGGTTTAAATGTTTCTCAATCTTTAGTTTTTGGACTTCAATTCCCAGAAGATTAAGTCAGTACATTGGTTGATCAGTGCTTTTTGGGAATTGACTTCTGGAAATTGAAGTCCAAATACTAAAGGTTGGGAAATAATATTACATTATGCCCATGTAGTTACTTAATAGGATTTTAATCAGTGTTTACTCATGAGCAGTATGCTTATAATCTAGGTAACCAACAAAAGATATATAAGCAACTCACATTGTTTGAGCAGTTCTAAAATTGCTGCTGTGGTTTTCTCTTTTCTCAACATTACATGTTGCTTTCCTTATACAAGGAGACAAATAAAAAAATACAAAGTCTGCCTCCAGCTACTGCCAAAAGCCCTAATCTTTTCACAACCATCCATAGCCTAATTTTGATGGCAGATTTATAGTTTAATGTACTGTAGGATATTTATACAGAGTGTGTGATAAAAGGCAAGGAATGAGATCAGAAAAGATTACCTCACTTCCTGCCTCTGGAGAATTAGTGTGATTATAGGCAGGTACAGATGAATGAAATTGCCATCTCGCAAAAGGCTGAATGGAAAGCTCAGAGGGAATATTGATTCAGAAAATTGTAGTCAATTAGACATGACCTCATTATATCTAATTCCCTATTGTGGTGCCTCATCCGTATAGAAATGGGTCTTTTTCTTGTAGAAAAAATGGCAAATTCAGATTTCCTTATTTGAGAGAGACTTTATAAAACATCATTTTTTGACAGAACACAGAAAATATAGATGCAATATATAGAAAATTTAGCAATGTATTTTGCACAGCTAACATTACTCAGTGCTGTTTCATAATTCCTTTCTGCCAGGTACTCAAACATAGGACATGATGGTAATCTGACCTGGCAACATAAAAGTAAGAATAATTCATAGGATGTTTATGGAAATGAACTTAACATATTCAACATCTACATTCATTTTATCTTTTTCAAGAAGTAAGTAATAGTTTGAAGGAAAATATACAAGGGAGATACAAAGATTTGTTTATTAGGAATACAGTACTTGATAAGAAACAGCCTGGCTCACATTGCAGACATTTCCAATCATCCTCAAATACATGATTATGTGAAAAGGTACACATAAGACAAGCTAAGCACAATACACACCTAGTACCAGCTACAGTATTTATTTATTTTTAAAAACAAATAATTAGAGAAAAGTGCTGCAGTGACTAAGAATGTTTCTCCCTGATGCTTAAATCTTTACCCAAGCACATGCCACTTCCTTCTCAAATTTCTTCTTGTAATCTTATATTCATGAATTTTTGAAACAGATGTAAAGCACTGGGGAGGAAGTTCTCTTATGTGAGCCAGATCTTATTTAAAACAGTTCCCAGAGATAATTTGTACAATATAAACTTAGGAAGCCCTATACTAGATGGGACCAAATACTTACCTATCCAGCCACCTGTTTTCATGGTGGCTAACCAGATTTATCTAGCTGTCTTTTAAAGCCATTCAAATAAGTTGACTGATTATGTGCATCTAAATTTACTCTTACTTGTGATGATCTTTGCCAAGATTTCCTAGGTATAAAGTACAGTACAATAGAACCCCACATGGTGAAACAGCTACATTCCACAGAGCTCTTCGCTATGCGTTTTCCCCCACTATGCGGATCCAATGGGAGATCCCCTGTATAACGGAGAAAATGCTCGTTATATGGGGTTTCCGTTAACCAGGATATACACCGCTTAGTGGAAACCCAGTATAATGGGAAAAAATTGTTATGCTGGGTATTGCCTTTGCATAACGAATGCTTCATTGTATGAATTTTTCATTAAACAGAGCATTCGTTATGTGGGGTTACACTGTATTCCGAAATGCTTTACCAGTCCCTTATTTCAGAGGGAATTTTGGGATCCTACAACTTGTCCAAGGCAACAGAATTCTGGCTCTAATCCCAACTCTAGCTCTGCATGCAAATACCCAACTCACCAAGCTATCCCACTAGTTTCCAAGTCAGTAGATAGCATTATATCATATGGTAGCCAACCTAGCAGTTTGAAAGCAAGAAATTGCAATTAGATAAATAGGGACCGCTTCGATGGGAAGGTAACAGCATTCCGTGCATTCCGGTATCTAGTCATGCCTGCCTCATGACTACGGAAACATCTGCAGAAGCAGACAGCGCTGGCTCTTCAGCTTTGAAATAGAGATGAGCACTGAACCCTAGAGTCAGATACGACTGGCTTTGGAGCAAGGAAACCTTTACCTTTACTAGCAGTAAACACCATGTTTTAATAATATATGGAAAATACATGTTGGTCAATATGAAAACTATGTTTGGAGAATGTTTCCTTTATAATTTGGGGGGTGGGATAAGTATATATAGGAATTTATTACATTGTCTCCTTGAGTTTAAGCCAAATCTCTATAACCAAACCCTTGCACAAACACCTGCAATGGGTTCAATTTGCTTGGCTCAACAGTAGAAAAAGTGAGGGGCTTTTATAAGAATAGCCTTAACTCTCTCCAACCTTAAGTTGCAGCAAGTTAATTGCTTGAAAAAAGAGAGACATACAGAAATGAGAACATATTCTGGGATTGGTAGATTTCCTGTTTCGTTTATTTATTCTGCTCTCAAGTACAAACTTTCTTTGCTATGAAATTCAACGAACAACAAAAATCTCAGTAAACTGTTTTGTATTGAAGGCCTTTCTATATTCACTCAAGCTCCAAAATGCTAGAAAATTGCTGCTGTTAAGGGGCACACAGCTATTATGACTACTATGATATTGAGATGCCATGGATGTGGCATGGTATCCTATATTGTGCTTAGCTCCCCAACCCCTGCGCATTTGAGAACTGGAGGGGCATCACTATATTCACACTTCACTTTTCATGAGGTCAGAAGCAGGCATTATATGAGTCAAGGTGCTATTCTTTTTAGTTTGTGTCCCTTTATCTAAAATAAAGTCTAGTAATTAAGCCATTTGAAAGCGAAACCATTAATCCTTTTTCAGAATATAGCTTAATGTTGGATAGCAGAAGGCATTGTAAGCTACAAATCTACACATGCTTTTTTAAGATGAAATATGACTGCCCAAATGTGTCCAATGTACTGGAACTGTTTTAATAATTTCTGTCTCACATATGGCTAACACAAGGTCACTGCCAAACATTTATAGAAACTTTATCAGTGGTAGAGACATAGAACTATATGGCTCAAGTTGAAGTATCAGCATCCCAATGTTGTTGGACTACATCTCCCAGCTTTCCTCACTATTGTCTGCGCTGCCTGATGGGAGTTCAACATCTGGAGAGCCATACTTTGTACAGTGATATCTTCAAGAGAAATATAGGTCACATGATGTATGTGTCATTGCTCTTGAACACAAAATGTACAACATCCTTTGATAACACGTCCATACAATATACAGTAAAACCCTGACTTCCAAATGCCTTGAGTTACATAAAATTTGACTTACATAATGATTTTGTGCTAAAACCATGTCCCAATTTACACGATTTCCTATGGGTTTGCTTCGAGTTACATATTCTTTTCCCTATGGGTTTGCTTCGAGTTACGTAAAAATTCATTTCCTTATGGGTTTGCTTCGATTTACATACAAATTTCATTTTTCCTATGGGTTTGCTTCGAGTTACGTAAAAATTATTTTTTCCTATGGGTTTGTTTCGAGTTACAAAAAAATTCAATTTAAGCAAAAGCCTACAGAATGTACAATTTTCATAAGTAGGGGTTTTACTGTATATGTTGTAAGCCACCCTGAGGTGTGCTTGCATCAAAAGGGCAGTATATAAATGTAAATAAATAAATAAAATGCAGACCTTCAGCTCTTTATTCTGTTGGCATATTTGGCTATTGCTGATACCAACTGGCACATTTGACAGAACCCTATACATACCAAGAACTTTGGGCTAAACCACAATTTGTGGCATCTTGCAAAAGACATCCCTTTGGATACTTTATCTGGCAGGGAGGGACAGACAGCTTTTGTCCCTTATTCATTTGACTGGTTTTGGGCTATTACTAGCACAGATAAACACCTTTGCCAATGCCCTAGCTGCTCACATCTCACAGATTACCTTCTCCTAAATGTAAATGGTACATGATTTAATGGAAATCACAGCTCATTCAGGATGAAGAGAGCAAGTTTCTTTATTTGAGACTGTCATATGGGGCCATCATGCAGTAGTAGCTATATTTATTGGAAATATTTATTTTGAGGATAAAGTTTAAAATGTATACTGTATTTTGAAGGGAAGGGTTTCCTGTTCATGATAATATGCACTATGGGTAGTGAATTTGATGTGCATATTACAGAATTGCCAAGTCTTTATTATGCTGAATGAGAGGGCTGTGTTTGAAAGTTCAGGAACTGGGAATAAAGAATCCGTTTCAGTATTATACAGGAAAGTAAGTTTTCTGAAAGCAAAGGTACCCAGAGAAAAGGGAACAATTTATCTTGTCTGAATCTTCCACAAATTCCCAAAACATATGTGAAACCTTAACTCCCGCTGCCATCTTGTGGCTAAGCATAGGATGGCTCTATGAGAAAGCTTTAAAACAAAACATGTATACGTTCTGTTTGGGAAAATGTTTGTATATTTTTTTAAAAAAACAGAAACAGGGAAGAAATCAATTGGGAATACAGATATGCAACAGTATGTACTTGGACCAGTAAACATACTAAATATCATTGCCACATTCCTTTAAGAAAGGCATTATTTACATTTCCTCCACTAGTTAAGATGATTACAGGCCACTGATATTTTGAGATGCATTTTTATAGCCTTTAAGTATAAACTCACCCTTCTTCCTGAAGGGTCCCCTACCTGCATTTCTAATGCTGCTCTAAGGTCAGAAACCGGTATGCTTACCATGAAAGCGAGATTACTAACAGGCGCTGCAATGTACTGGCTAAAACTTTTATTTTCCCCCTTGGGTTTACTTATTTCACTGTTGGCGGATAATATAACAGCCCCGTGGATTTCTTATATAGATGGGGTATTGACATCGTATGGATTATCAAAACCCTACCTTGGTCCAAATAGTGCAAGGGAGGCAATTAAACAAAAGGTTATTGACATACATCGCCAAATGGATTTAACTAAAGTAACCTCTCCTTTGTTTGAGTGGCCCTATTTTAAAGAACCCAGACCGTTGTCTTTTCTCTCCACATTAAAAAATTGGGACCACAGACAAGCTTTTACTCTCATTTGTTATAATATGCTCTCATTGGCCTATAGGGAGGGGCTTTCTAAGAAAATCTCGGTCCATGAGCGTACATGCATTTGCCAAACCAACAAGATAGAAAACTCTGAACACATACTCTTGGAGTGTCCCCTCTATGCTGACCTTAGAAGAGAGCTCTTTTTATCAGTCCCATATTTGGCCTTAAGCAGTAACAGAACCCTGAGCGTATTATTGTCAGACAGATCTAAGGGACTGACTGCCGCTGTGGCCAGATTCGCTTGGAAATCAACATATGTTCGCAAAAGTAAGGTGATTTGTGCCTTGTGAGCTCAATAGTCTTCAGTAATAAAAAAGTGAATCTAATAGTGCAAAATCTCGCCACTGGGAATATGGGGTATGCAGATAGATAGCCTTGTTCAATGATTATTGGGTATGTGGTTACATAGCCTTGTTATCTCATTTGTATATCCATTTGATAAACATCAATGTTTACAGTATTGGATTATTTAAAGATATTTTTAAGATATCACAATTTTAACATATTATTGTATAATACCGGTGAGTTAGATAACCTTTCCTTTTAACTGTATCGAAAGATGGCATGGATGTATCACCAGGTTCTATTGTGACTGGCCAATGGCCGTAATAATAAAGATTAAGATTATAAACTCACCATTTCCAAAGCCATTACCTTTGATATTACATTTTAGTAAGAAGAATCTTCTGGCAGTACAAGCTGTTTGATGGTACAGCTTTCCTATGAAAGTGGTTGGCTTGCCTTCATTAATTGCTCTTTAAACAGCAGAAAGATGGCCAACCATCAGATAATTTCTGGCATTGTTGTGGGATTGGACAAGATGACCAATGGAAGTATTTTCCAATTTTGTCATTCTACAATTTTAGTCAGAGGTGGCAGAGAATGGTTTGTGACTTCCCAAGAAGCTGCATAAGTAGCTAAAACAAATATAGTTGTTATAATAAAAGAATCAAGACTAGTAAACAATAAGACAATGAGCTAAACTATCACACCTCTGGCTTGTATCCAGTATCACAATGCAAATAAATGTGTACAGCATTAACAACCTTATACAACTAATAAATATAACTTTCATCATTTCTGTGTGATAAGTCCTTTTCACGTGTGTTGCATGCTTGCCAGAGGGATGGTCATGTTAGACATCCTAACCTGATGCAGCAAGAGCAACAAAGAATCCTGTAACACTCTAAAAACTAACCAATTCTATTTGACATGAAAGTCCTTCCTTCTTTCCATCCTTCCTTCCTGCTTTTTGACTACCACGACAACAGACAGTACCTCCAACTTTCTTTATTCGTGTCAGAGGCACCACAAAGCATATAATAGCATACAAAGCTAAAACCAACATACACTGTATATAAAACAAATAGGAACTAGGTGACATCGGGCCACTTCAACAGCATTTCCTCTTGCCAACATAAGGTCCTCCTCAGTGCATGTTCAGGGGCATTGTGTGCATTGTATCATATGACAATAGTTTGTTCTTCTCCACATTCACACAGGCTACCATCTACAGGGAAACCCCACTTTCTCAGATTAGCCCTTGATCTTCCTACCCCGGCACAAAGTCTGTTTAAAGCAAGGATTCTCAACCTGTGGCCTAAGGACCAAATGCAGCCTGCAGCACCATTTCTTATCCCCCCCACCCCCCCACCCCCCGCCTCCACCACACCAGGAAGTGCCATGTGGTGAGGAAGGGAAAAATGGCCATCCGGCCCGCGAAGCTGTCTGAGGGAGTGTGACCTGGCCCCTGGCTTTAAAAGGTTGAGAACTCCTGGTTTAAGGTTTTCCACACATACCATGGTTGTTCTTGGCCAGGCTGTAGGGAATTGTGTGGTTCTGCCCAGTTATCTGATAGCTCCTTGCTTGCCTTCCATAGTTCTAAGGGCATCTGTGGGGGCTGGTTGTTCAGAGGGGCAGGAGTTGTGAGGAAGCTATGCCTTGATTTCAGTCTCTGCTTTGGTGGTTGGTGATCAAATAGCAGGTGTGTTTCTGAGGATCTTGCTTTGATCCACTCTTTCTGAGCAGCACTTTCTCGATGGAATTTTGATGGAGGGATGCCAGCTAAGTAATGCACTTTTTGTCTTGGGGTTGGTTTTAGGTATCCTATGACCAATCTTGCTGTTTCATTTAGGGCCACATCCACCTGCTTTGGATGTGCTGATCTGTACCACAGTGGTCTAGCATACTCTCCTGCAGAGTAACATAAAGCTAGCACCAAAGTTCTTAATGTGTCTGGTTGGGCACCCCAACTTGTGTCTGTTATTTTCCTCAAAATATTGTTCCTGACAAAAACCTTCTGTTTGGTATTTCGGCAGTGGGTCTTGAAGGTAACAGTTCAATCCAGAGTAACTCCCAGGTATTTGGGTGTGCTGCAGTATTCGAGCCTGGTGCCATACCAGTTCACCTGAAACTTTCTTGATGCATCATGGTTTTTCAAATGAAAAGCAAAGAGTTGAGTTTTTAGACAGTTTGGCTTCAGTTGGTTATTCTTATAATATATAGCCATTACATTCAAAGCCTCAGTCAGTTTTTTCTCAACAACCTCAACCTCCAACTGTATCAACACCTTGACCATTATTTTGGATTTTTCATCCTAGCAGTGCTTTCAGACATGAAGGGGCATATCTGGACACATTGTGCAAAATACCCTTCTACTTTTTTAAAGATTAGAAGTTTGAGGAAAAGAAAATTTTAAAAAATTAAGTTTCTGAGAAATCTTGACTCTTTTAGGAAGGAGATATTTCTGTGCTAGAGAATAGCTGGAACATATGTGGTTTGCCCAAGTTCTTTGACCCTACCTCTAACCAGAGAGCATTAACCTCCATGGTCAACAGGCCAGCACTATCCGGTACTTTAAAGCCTTCTAGCTGCAAAATAATGCTCTTTACACAAATATCCCTACGGAGGAGGCTAGAATGGTTGTAAATAATGCCTTGAGACAATGAATCTAACTCCTACCACCCACTCATTTTCTTTTGGATCTGCTGGACATTTGTTTAGAAAATAATTTTATTTTTATTTTTTTTTGTTTCAGGATTCTTTTTATCTTCAAACACAAGATGTAGCTATGGATAGTCGCATAGCACCCAGTGTAGCCAACCTGTACATGATTTATTTTGAAAAGAAGGATATTCTGAACCCTGAATTTAATCCATTTTTGCACATATTATGGTATATAAGAGATTCGTTGATGACCTTATTTTTCCATTTTTAATAAACATTACATTATACAAGACTTTATAACATGGCTCAACAATCAGGATCCTAATTTAAAATTTTATTCTGACATGGATCTTAAATCCTTATCATTTTTAGACATCAATGTTTATATCTCCGATCAAGGAACTTTGTGCATGATACTCTTTTGTAAACCCACAGACAGAAATGTTTATCTCCAATTTGGGTCATTCCACTCACATTATTTAAAAAATAACATTCCATATAGTCTCTTCTCAAGGGCAAAAAGGAATTCCACTACTGTAGGTGATTTTCTAGAATCAGCTAATAATGTCAGGGAGGAATTACATCAAAGAGGATACCCCTATCACATCATTGATGGTTCCTTTGATAAGATTAAAAAAATATCCAGAAATGTACTTTTGACACACAAAAAGAAAACCAGCAAATTTAGAATCAATTGGTCTCTGGAGTTCTCTCCATTGGCCAATGATATTAAAAAGATTATACATAAACACTGGCATATCCTTGGTGACATACCAGGATGCAATGATAAACCAGTTATAGGTTTTAGAAAGACCAGATCCCTGGGCAATATAGTAACACATGCGGTCATTACAAATGTCACAACTGTGTCATATGCAAATTTGTCTGGGAAACAAAAGCTGTATCCTTTCCAGAAGTTGATTTCCATCTTAAACTCAAAAACCTTTCAAACTCTTATAGAATTAATTGCATTTATTTATGGGTTTGTCCTTGTGGTAAGAAATAGGTTGAAAATCTTCAAGACCCATTAAGATACGAATTGAAGAACATAGGTCCAGAATTAGAAACCAGGTATTACAAGCACCTTTAGTCATGCACTATAGTAAAGAGGGTCACACAGACGAGCATTTCAAGTTTGTAGTTCTTGAAGTTGTGCAACCTAAACCTTTTGAGAAAAAAAACCAAATATTGATAAATTGTTGTTGCAGAGAGAAGCATTTTATATTCATCATCTGAAGACTTTGGTTCCATCAGGTTTGAATAGTGAGTTAGACCTTTCTTTGTTTTTATAATCATTTGTATGGTTTATAATTCTGAGCATGTTGTCACTTTAAATAATCAAGCCATTTCTGCCTCCTTACTGTATCTTTAAAAGAAAAAGAAAATTATTTCTCATGAATACATCACTCGACACACAATATATATTGCAAACATTGTACCATATGTTTAATGTCTTTAAGCTCATCATGATAGGATGTTTTCCTCCCTGAAGCTAGTAGACACGCAAAAAACTCTTGGTATGTATTATGTTTAGATATATTGGTTTAAGGTGAACAGCCAAACTAAAATGTGTTGTCAGAGTGTATGATTTTGTTTTCATTTTATTGTCTACAGAAAAATACTTAAGATTATATCCTGATGAAGAAAAATTATTTTGAAAAACTGGCAATACCGGGACAGTTTTGATGATATTTTATTTCTTGACTCCTTCTCATTCATGCAGTAAAAGAGACTTGAAAGATACTCCTGCCTCAAACGGTTTCATTCTCTCATTTGCATCTGCACTGTTCAGCCCTATTTTTGTGAAAGTCTGTTCTGGAGCCTGTACTGAGTGATAAAAATAATTAACAAGGATACAGAAAAGGTGGTCCTGAAAAGAAAAGTAGTGTTAAAATATGGCTTGGGGAAATGGTTTACTATAGCAGTTATCAAGCTATCCAACTGAGCAAGGTCACAGAATCAAAATACAGGTGTATTAAGTCAGCAGAATGTTTGTCTTTTCACTTGTGCCATCTTTTTGAATGTGTTTATACTGAGAAATAAAAACAATTGTGTATGGATAAAAAGAGTACAGTATTTGTAATCTCGCTTGTGAAAGTTACAGTATTCCACTTTATTTTGGTGTTCCAACCCCTTAATACCTTAAGGATTTTGGTGTGCCCTCTGTGTAATGGAGAAATAGACAAAAGACATCATGCTGCTGTTTATATGAAGATCTGCCAAATTCTGTCACTCCAGACTTCTGAAGAGCCAACCTGTGCAAAACGAATGGCATTTGCTATTATGGTAGCATATCTTAGAACACCAAACAGTATACCAGAGGCTGCAAAGACAGTTGTTTACAGTTAGAAAAAGACAATTAAAGAATATAAATAATGATAGAAAGATAAATGTATTTTCGTGGGCTATAAGCCATTGGATTTTTAGAAGGCAGCTGAACATTCTTGAAATTTTTCATAGTGTTACATAATAATTTTAAGTATTTCTGATTCTCATATTATAGCAAACCAGAAACTTTTCATGAGAAAGGCTTTATGTTTTAATCTCTCTCTCTCTTTTTTTTTTGTATTTTCATGCTTCTGTAAAGGTAAAGGTCGCCCTTGCTCAAAAACCAGTCGTATCTGACTCTAGGGTTCAGTGCTCATCTCAGTTTATAGCCAAAGAGCCAGCACTGTCTTGCATCTGCAAACATTTCCGTGGACACGTGGCAGGCATGCCTCAACACTTGAGTGCACAGAACGCTGTTTACCTTCCCACTAAAGTGGTACCTATTTATCTACTTGCAATTTCTTGCTTGCGAACTGCTAGGTTGGCAGGAGCTGGGACAGAGACGGGTGCTCACTCCATCGTGTAGTGCTCGGCAATCAAACTCCAACCTTCCAGCTGTCAAGTTAAGCATCTTAACCATTTGACCTGCTGCAATCCTTTGGCTTGAGTTCTGAACTAAGGATTTGCCTGCAATGAAAGTCTAGTTTTGATATATTCTAAGTATTTGTTCCTACAGTTTTTCATGGCTGTAAGATACTTCTGGATAGATTCTGTGAAGTAATTTTGTGCCTATGGAACAGAGAAGCAATGTAGTTATCGTTGACATCGTCATCTGCTACTCGTATCTGAGTATACATTTTTCCTGAAAATCATTTTCAGGAAAAATGCCATTGGCATGAATTTGTTTAAAGTGGATCCCAGCTTGCTATGAGGTGACCCACACACTTTGATCACAGAGCCATTTCCTGTGGCACGTATGAAATGAGACATTTAGGATTTAACACCGGGACTGCAATGGACTGCCGCAGCCTTGAGGATATTAACAAGGTGCACCTTCACATCCAGTCCATCTGGCATGGCTTCTTCCATCTCCACAACCATTGGACATTAGAATAGTGAAGTGGTTCCTCCTCTGTTCATTTTGCTGTTGGACCCAATATGATGGTTTTCAGTGGTATTTTCTCCATGGCCTGTAGCCTTTGGCCCCTTTAGGGAGTCAGGTTATTTACCACCACTCAACACTCAGATTTGAGTCACTAGCTGTACGGTCTACTCTATTACCATAGTGGGATGTCTACCCAGAGAAGAATGTGGTTATAAAGCTTCTAGAAATAAACAAGCTGATGTAGCCTTGAATTATTGCAACATTAAAAAAAATTAACCTTGGTACCCAGATGAATCTTGGTATGATTGGAAATTATTATCTGATTTTATTATGGATTTAACCCCTTATTGGTATAAATGTCAGTTGCAAGAGATACAACCTTCTGATTTTTTTCCCCTTAAGGTCTTTAAATTATGTTGGCAATGATCAGGTCTCAGGAATTCTGACCTTAACAGTGTTAAAGAATGCTAATTATGTGTATAAAACCCTATTCTGTTCCACAGCATTGAGAAAGTGAAGGAAAATGTCCTATTTCTTTCAGAGGCCGTCCTTAGATGACCTCCTACAATGATAGTACAAAGAGAAGGACATTCAATCAAGACCTTAAGTGGGAAGAATGTAATTTCAAAGACTTGTCAGTCTCAGAGGAGAGCAAATACAAGGCCTTAATTAAAACAATAGCTGGAGCCAGAGCCGGGGGGGGGGGGGGACCCTCCTGAGCTAACAGCCCACCCCGCCCCAACTCACCCGTGATGCCAATGTTATATGTGTGAATGTGACATTGTTGCCCTTCCTGAAATTTTTGCCTCTCCTGGAAACACCTCCCCTCCCCCCCCCCAATCTAGAATCCTGGCTACGGCCCTGGTTGGAACAGAAACTGGATGCTAAATGGCAGACAAAGTAGCTACTGTAAAATTGACTAAATATGGTCTCCTCCATATTTTCTTACGAACCATGCTTTTGGCATTCTGTAGCAGTTAAAAGTCAGGTTGTCTTCAAGGACAGCCCCCTTCAACTATGTTGCCATTGTTAAACTCGAAAGGTATACAGATATGAATGAGAATGGCCAAACCAATTCCTTTTCTTTAAGAAGCAGTAAAACAAAGAAGTTGTCGTATTCTGGACCAGGAGGATCCCGAAACACAGGCAAGGAATAAATATTTCAATCAAGTTTGGAGGTTAAGATTCTGTCTTTCCCTCAAATACTGTAATATGGTGAAAAGAGTACAATAGGACTTTGTATAGGCCAACTTTCAATACATATTAAAACTGTCAAAAATTACGGTAAACTAGAAAAAAATTAAAGGACTATAAGAGCAAAGCTGTATCATTCTATTCTTGTTTTCTTCAGATGATTATAAAGTATTTAAAATGACTTTCTGTTAAATTTTGCATGAAATAAAACTGCTTACAATCCTAAGAGTATTTGGTCCAATGTGTTTGTTATACCTGCCATCTATTCTGTTTATGATGATGTCATGCCTGAATCACATTTTCAGAATTCTGATAAAACAATGTTTAATATTTAGCAATAGCAATTATACTTATACAGTATACTGCCCCATAGCACATAGTACACTCTTTGGGTAGTTCACAAGATAGGACAAATAAACATTTCCTCTCCCTTCTCCCAACATGCTGGGTCCTCATTTTACAGACCTCGGAAAGATGGAAGGCTGAGTCAACCTTGATTCCCATCAGGATAGAGCTCACAATGTCACCAAGATAACACTTCATGAGTTTGCCGCATAATCCTGTCATGTGTCTAAAAAGAGTTCAAAATTTATTTTGTTGATTATTGAAGTCATGGATGGCAACTTGTGCGCAGGGGGGGGGGGGGTGGCACCTGCATTCAGACAACCTCCTGTTCTTACAGGATCCCACATGTATACCTAAGTTACACCTTAGCTCAATAAATTGCAGTGTAATTTATTCATCCCTAGTATCCCCTCCCCTACATTTTAATCTTCTACAACTGTGTATTACAGTGGAATTTAGGAATATGCTGACCATGATTAGATTTCTGTTTCTTTGTAAAATCTATTTGGCTTTTTTTGATACATTTATTATTTCATGCAAACTGACCATAATTTGATTAGCAGCTGACAAGAAAGGGAATTATAAAAAACTGGAGTGGGGAAGCTATCACCACAGTTTGCTTTGGGGCTTCAAAGTTGTGTTTGTGTCCCCTTCAAAGTTTTTGGACCAAAAAAATTAGTCTATCTTTCTAGTTAATATATAGCCTCACTTTCCTTCCATCCTGGAAGACTCGAAGAAGCAATATTGCACTAAAGCAAAATGAATGGTCTCATCTGCATTTTATTTTACCCCAGAGTATTTTAGAAAATGAAGCTAGTTAGTTATTTACTTAGGGAGTTACTAGATGGAAAGTTATTTCGGATACCTAAATGTTCTATACCATACCCTGTACTTTGAATTGCCTGGTATTGTTGTCATTCAGTATGAATCCTAATGAAATATATCTGAGAGATGGTTGTCTATATTTCTCTTGAATACCTCAAACACTGGAATGCTCACCACTTCCTGAGGTAACTAGTTCCATTGCAGGCGCACCCCCCAAAGAAAGACTCAGACACCGGTATATGGATAAAGGCATTGGGCCACTTTTATTGAATAATGCCCTAGTCCGAATTATAACTTTCAATTGGTGTATTCATCCAATTGTAATTCTTAAGGCAAGCAGGCCGCAGTAACACTGGTAAGGTTCCTCCCAAAAATGCCAATGATAATTGGCTACAATGTAACCATTTGTAACCATTTGTTTGTTGACACAAACAAATTGTTGACCGGAGTCAATAAACTATCTACTGACTTCACCCTATGATGTGTATCCGTCAAATTACGAGGTGATGCATGCTGTAAAGCTCCTGCCATCACTCCTTGCCTGGTTCGTCGTTGACCGGCCAAAGCGATTACACCTGTACCTGTCTAAGTGTTGGCCAGTCAATTGCGAACCTGCCGGATACCTATGGGTCATCAATCTTTACCTTACCAGTGCTACCCGCCACACGGGGAGGCGTCTATGAAGACTCACCGCCCCCCCCAGACCGTCAGCTCGGTCACCAGGCCTGCTTGCAAATCTTCAAGAAAGAGGTTCATACCTCTAGCCGACAGGTGGACCCCATTCCCTGCATAGAGATCGTAATTTTGCAAACTAATCGTGGGATGCCGGATGACCATCCCCAAACCCTTGTCTGACAAGAACCGGGCAACTGCCCTGTTCACCGAGCGGCGAGCGCGGTCAAGGGCGCGGAGGTCAATACCTCCCCTGTATGTATGACGCGGTATGATGTCCGACCAGAGCAGCCTTGTGGACGGCCACACATAATGCAAATAAGCTAGGTCACTGCAGATCGTGAATTTTAAGGAAAGGCCAGTGACCTGGGCAAGGTCATTGCCCCCGAGGTGCAGTACAAGGACATCAGGCGGTTCAGCATCCCTGATGGAAAACAGGAATGGCAACAGTTCTCGCCATCTCATTCCACGCTTACCATACCAACGTATACGTGCGGTTGCACGTCGTCCAAGCTGGGGTCCCTACTCTGTCGCCGCAGCATACTGCGCTGCCCAGTGCACGTAACTGTGGCCCACCAGCCATACTGCCACCGGTGTGCGGGGACACACAGGGTCTGTAAAAGAAGAAAAGAGAATAATGACTTAACTGGTACTCATGCCTGAAGTGGGCGAACATACAATGCAAAACACATGGATCCCCATCTCCCCATCCGGCGTATATCAGCCTCAGAGTACCCAAATGCAGCCGCAGTGGATGCAGCACCTATCCTAAATGAATGGGTGCCGTAACGAGCCCCGGGGAGGCCAACACTAGTTAGTGCCATACCGGTCACCTTCCAAAATTGGAATTTAGTCAGGGGAGACCCATCCTGGTGGCAGAAAAATGGGCCAGGGTGCGCGCCACGCACTGCCAAGAACTCCTGTAGGGCACCAACAGGACAGATGTCTGCAATGGAACATCGTAGCAGTCTAACTCCACTGCCTGTGCCATGCTGATCAACTTTTGAGGACCGTATCCTCAACTAAGCCCACTCATTAGTGACATAGACATCGTCGAGTTCCAGTGCCCTACGAGTCGCATCCGCCTTAGACAGTAGTACCAACTCACTGATGCGGAGCGCTCCAAAGAAAGCCACCGTGGTAGCTGCGTGAAAAAGAGCCACCTCGTACGTATCATAGCACAAGTTATGCCAGCCTCGTGCAAGGTGGGTCAGTACCTCCCGTGTCCACCCCTCCAAAACATGATGTATGTGGAAGTCATTAACGCAGTCAGCAAAACCCCGCACTTTGGCGATAAATGCCAGTGCCGACAGCCTGGATGCTATAGTACGAGGAGCCAAACCCTGACTGTGTAGATAAACCATAAATTGTAAAACCTGTTCCACTGGAATGGGCCACACTTCGGGCAACTGCAGTTGTACACAAAAGATTCTAAATTGTATAAAAGCATGTATAAATTGTATAAAAGCGTGCGGGGTGCCAAAGACATGCCGATCGCCCGGTTTACCTCTCCTCGCCAAAGGTCCAAATCTCGGCCGGGAGTGGCGAGGGGAATTCCTCTGCTTCTGGAGCCAAGGCACGGAACCGGGGGATCTGCAGGCGGGATAAAGCATCAGCAATATCATTATTAATGCTTGGGACATGTCTGGCCTTAAACTGCACATTTAGGCGTAGGCTTCGTAACACAAACTGGTGAACCAACGTCATCACCCTAGGTGATTTAGACGTCTGAGCGTCGACAATGTGTACCACTGCCGCATTGTCACACCAAAAATGGACCACTGAGTCGGCCCACTCCTCGCCCCATAGCATCAAAGCTCCCAGGATTGGAAGGAACTCAAGAAAGGTAAGATCGTGGAGGCGATCCGTGCCCCACCATGCGGGAGGCCATTGGCCATAAGCCCACCTCCCCTCAAAATAAATCCCATATCCAGGGAGCCAGAGGCATCCGACTGTACTTGGAATCTAGGGAATACCAAAAGGTCTGATCTCCAGAAAGAGACCCCGTTAAATTCCTGTAGGAATGTGAGCCAAACCAAAAGGTCAGCCTGCATGCCCCTGGTCAGTCGGACCCTATGGTGGTGCTTTAACAGGCCAGACATGGCATCACATAGGCACCGGGCAAATGCTCTGCCGGGTGTCACCACCCGGCAAGCAAAGTTAAGATGTCCATGAAGTACCTGAAGCTCACGAAGTGACACTTTACGTTTGGCCAGCAATGCCAAAATCATTGCGGAGATCCGGATGACCTTCTCAATGGGTAACCGGGATGCCTGTGCGACCGTGTCAATTTCAATACCCAGAAATGTGAGCGTAGTAGATGGGCCCTCGGTCTTTTCGGGCGCTAAAGGGACACCCAGTTCCCGCATTAGCGTCTGAAATGTAGTGAGGAGACGCGAGGACGTGTCCAAGCCCCGTTCACCCCCGAACAAAAAGTCATCGAGGTAATGGGCTACAGACCGAGACCCGGACCTGCGAACAAAGGCCCACTGAAGAAAAGTGCTAAAACGTTCGAATGCCGAACATGAAATAGAGCAGCCAAAAGGCATGGCCTTATCTACATAGAACTTCCCTTGGAATCTAAAACTCAATAGCTCAAAGTCCCCAGGGTGCACTGGCAGCAATCGGAATGCCGATTTAATGTCACATTTTGCCAGGAGGGCACCGGGACCACAAGAGCACACCATCCGTAGGGCTTGGTCAAACGACGTATACCTGACCGAACAAAGGTCATCAGGAATAGCATCATTGACAGAAGAACCCGCCGGGTACGAGAGATGGTGGATTAAACGGAATTCACCCGGGGTCTTTTTAGGTACTAGCCCCAGAGGGGAGACCTTCAGGTTAGGGAAAGGTGGTTCGGAAAAGGGGCCCGCTACCCTCCTGGCCTCTACTTCTTTGGCAATACTCAGGGCAGCTACCCCCTCCTTACCCTTCAGGGAAACCAAATTGGATGCATCTTGGGGTCCCCGCACCCCTTTGAATGGGATACGAAAGCCACACTGGAAACCCTCCAGGAGGTACCTCGCGTCCTCCCTTCTTGGATAAGTTGAGAGCCATCGCTCCAACATATACACATTAACTGGGGAGGGGGCCTTTTGACTGACTAGCTCCATCAGTGGAAGCCCTGCCCGCTCCCTGTCCACCTCTACCTGTGCCCCGTGACCCACCAGCCCGCGGGCACGCGGGCACAGCGCAAGAGGGACACTCATGTTTGTATCGACACTGTCGCTTATTGCACACGCCATTAGCTGAGAAGCTCCAACACAGCAAGCGGGCTGGAACCCCCTGCCCCGCCGGCTGGCGGGGAGCCTGTGTTGGAGCAGCTCGCTGCACAGCATGACCACAATGGTACCTATCCCCAGGCGCCGGATGCGTGGGGGTCATGTACAAGAGCCACAATTTCTGGCAGGGCTCATTCCATCTCATCTCCGGGTGTAGGGGCACCCTCATTCTAAATTCCTCATCGTAAGCCAACCACGATGGGCCAGGGAAATCAACCATCGCCCTGTAAATATTGTCCAAGTATTGGACCATAGGAATGGCCAGATCAGGCCGGGCCCTAAGGTATACCGCCATATAAATAAGATATGCCGGCAACCAGTTGGCCCAGGTGCGCGGTGGCTTACGATGACGAGACAGCTCCTTGTCTCTGTCGTCCTGTCCTTCTCTCTCCTCCTTAGTGGGAGAATATATCCAATAGAGAGAATATATCCACGTACTCCCCTCGCCAAATCTTCTCCCTCGTGACCTGTGACAAATGATCACCCAGGGGCAAGGAATAACCAGCCGTCGGCAAAGCCGTCATCTGCACATTCTGTATAGAGGGCATACGCAGCGGGACCTGGACAGCCCCTGCGATGCTCGGCACTGCCCCAGGGGCGGAAACCCCCACCCTTAATGAGGGGCCATTTTGAAACCATGGGACACTGGGATAGGCTGGTAACTGATGCCCACTCGCCTCAACTTGACGAGGCCAGGGCCACTGAACCCCACCACTGGAAGTGGGCTGTGATGTAGGTGCACTAAATTGAACCTGATACTCACTAGGTGCACCCCCGTGAGCCACCCCCACTGGGGGTTCCGGCCCACGGCGGGCGTCAGAGCTCGCGACCGGACTCGAGCTCTGGGACCACACCTGACTACTCCCAGTCTGCACATCGGGATGAACGGGGAGCTGCGAGACACCAGCTGGTGCCGGCCGGAGCGTCTCGAGCAGCTCAACCCGGCTGGCCACCCGTTGAAGCGTTGCAGCCATTGAGGTAGCCGGGGCCAACGAAGGGGCCCCTGTGGAAAGAGTAGCGCCCCCCCCCCCTCCGCAGGAGGCTGTGCAATGCCCAAGGTTGCTTCCAGCACTGCTAACCGTGCTAACAGAGCATCCACTGCCACAGAGCCCCCAGCATAAGGCGGGCCGGGTAGGCCGGACAGCCCACTAGGCAGTTGAAAAGGTAACCCAAAAGGCGAGCCAGGGCCAGAATAGGACCATGCCCAAAACTCCGGCCCATGAGGGGCCGGAGGAGGAACGGGTTGGATACCCGCACTAGCCCCCCCCCCCCATGCCGCCCTATCCCATGGCCGGTAACGGCGGGCCGAGGGCCGAAGCCCCTGAGGGGCCGGCCTGTAGCTGCCCAGCTAACGAGCTGGAGCCCGGCTGCCAAGTGTCAGCCTGAGTAGCCCCACTGGTACCAGTGGGCAAGGCTGGCACATTGCCCTGCCGCGAGGGCGCAGCCCTGGTCCTCCGACCCAATGGCTGGCCCCCGTCCGGCACAGGGCCGGTAAAAGTTCTCCCCCTTGGCCGCGGCTTCATCGCCGGGGCCTTCCATTTGGGAGCCATGTCTCCCTAGGAGAAGAAAAGCAGGATCCCTATCCAGGGATCGAACTCCTAGAGCCTAAGCACCGCGGTAGCCAAGCAAACCAAGGCTCCGTGTGCGTTAATCCTCCTTTCCCAGCCAGGAAACGAACTGCAAGGGCTCAATAGCCGAAGACTAAGAGAAAAACAGCGACGGAGAAAACTTCTCCTCTCCGTCGCTATTTCTAAAATGGCAGCTCGTCTGCCTCGTGGCCACCCCTTTTATAGAGGGGTGGCCACGCCCCCTAACTCACCCGGATGTCTGAGTCCGGGGTGGGGGGGCCCGCAAAGAGCGCGGCGGTCATTTTGGCGCCGCGCTTTCATTGTCATACTGCTCTAACATTTAGGAAGGTTTTTCTGACAGCCTATATCTGGCTTTCTGTAACTTGAGCCCATTATCACATGTTCTACACTTTGGGATGATCAAGAATAGATCATGCCCCCCTGTTTATGACTGTATTTTAATTACAGTGGAACCTCATACAACAATCGCCCCGTATAGCAACAAAATCACATAACAATTAGGTTTGGGGGGGGGAATGGCGTCCCGCATAAAAAAATTCCCTATGGAATAAATTGTACAACAATTTTTCAATGGGAAAAACCACTTAACAAAAAAATATCATTGTATGATGCATCCCATAGGGAAAATCACTATACGATGCATGCATTGTATAGCAATTGTTTCGTACAACAATGAGCCCAATGGAATGGATTAAAATTGTTGTATGAGGTACCACTGTATTTGAAAAGAGCTCTAGCAGTTTGAAAGCAAGAAATTGCAAGTAGATAAATAGGGATCACTTTGGTGGAAAGGTAAACAGTGTTCCATGCACTCCAGTGTCTAGTCATGCCTGCCACATGACCACGGAAACATCTGCAGAAGCAGACAGTGCTGGTTCTTCAGCTTTGAAACAGAGATGAGCACTGAACCCTAGAGTTGGATACGCCTGACTTTCGAGCAAGGGAAACCTTTACCTTTACTATCCCCTCTCAGTCTTCTTTTCGCAAGGCTTAACATGTCTGGTTCTTTAAATCTTCATAGGGCTTGGTTCCAGCCCCCTGGTCATCCTGATTCTCCTCCTAACTTGCAACAAATAAGGTACATTTCTTTCTGTTGCTCAGCACATCCTGTTCTGTCATTATTCCCCACCCTCTTTTCTGCCAGCCCACTTTTTAAATGTGTGCAGTTGACAAAATGACATAGTGCTGACAAGACATGGGCACTTCTGAATTACCATTGCATCACTTATCTGATGTAGTGCTAAAATAGCAACTAAAAAACAACAACAAAAGAATACTGAAACTGATCTGAGAGAGGTGCTGACTGTATGCATATGAGCCTAAAGGAACCCTATCCGAATGAAGACGTCACCCTCATTGTGATCAGAACATGCCCCGCTGCCACTCCGGAGAACCAATATAAGCAATCACACAAGCCAGAAAACAACGTGAACAGAAATGTTTCCATAAACATAGATAGATAGATAGATAGATAGATAGATAGATAGATAGATAGATAGATAGATAGATAGATAGATAGATAGATTCAATCCAGCTTTCCTAGCCAAAAAAGATGTACCAAATACTGGATTTATTTGAAATTATATTTACATTGTGTAGTTCAGCATTTCCCAAACTTTGCTTTTGGGACTTCAATTTTCAGAAGCCTAAGTCAATTCCCCAAAGCACTGATCAGCCAATCTACTGACTTAGGCTTCTAGGAACTGAAGTTCACCAGTGTTCCATGGAACATAGTTTGGGAAATGCTGGTGTAGTTGATGGGGGTGGGGGGGACAAATAAGAACTGAAGGACAAATAACCAAACAAATGTCAATCTAAATGCATTTTTATTTACAGCCTTACATTTCCAGGATTGGTGAAGCCTGACATGGGTTCTGAGGATGGAAAATTGTCCTACAGGCCCACCAAAGTTGCCCATTCCTGAGATTATTAAAGTGACCCTTCAGAACCATCCCAAGACTTTGTGCTGCCTGAGGAGGAACTCAAAGAATACAGTTCTCCCCCCCCCCTTCCCATGAAGGTGCCTGTAAAGCACCCAAGGGCAGTCTATTCACTATCGCCTCAGAGGCAGAACATATCACAAGTACTTGAGCCCTCCTAGGAAGTAACATAAATAATTTGCTGCTCATGCAAGACCAAACCATCTGCTTCCATAGACCAATGATTGGGTAGATTCTATCTCACTGTTCCCATTTGACAAGTTCTTTGTTTGCCAGGTGTGCTCCACAAGCTTGCAATAATTCATTTTATCTCCGCATTGGAGGAAAGCTTGGCATAAGGCAAGAAAACACTTCAAACTAGAACTAGTTGGAAAAGCTGAGAAAGAGACAAATTTCACCAGGATGAACTCTTCAGGCAAAAGGGTGCTCAAAGAGAATTTCAATGAGTCCTGTCCTGATTTTTATGCCAAATTGCTAAACACATGCACTAAAGATATCCTTAATAAAAAGCAAATGCCTCTTAGGCAGGGGAAGACTTCTAAAAGAGGCTGTTTTCTATCTATACAGCAAAATGCATGTTAACAAATGTTTACTTCATACTTAAAAATAGAGGCCAACCTGTAGTTAGTTTTTATTATACTGAACAAACAAACAAATCAACATCAAAACTGCAATTTTAAAAAAACTGTGAGCAAAATGAAGTGTGCAGGGGGCTCTTGTCATCTTATGTTATGCAATCTGTGTAGTATTTACAGTATTTATGTATTTATTTAATAGATTTCTATATAGCCCTACTTGGTACAGTATTGTTCCTACTCTGGGCAGTTTAAGTAGTTAAAAGCCATACATACAGTAGTCTGAACTGTTTTCTAATATTAGGAGATGATATAACTCTGATCTTGAACTAACCACACAGGCTTCCAATTTACTTCTTAGCTCAATTCAAAGTGGTGGTTTTGATCTGTTAAGTCTATACTGCTTGTGTTCAGGACAACTGAGGGACTACTGCATCCCAGGTATACCCTGCTCTCAATTTGCATTTCTAATTAGAGGCCCTGTTGTGAGTCCCAACACTCTCAGAGCCTATGCTGATGGATCCAAATGACAATGTTTTCTTTGTAGCAACACCTTGACTGTGGAATTTATTCTGATGGGAAGTCAGCCTATCTTCTAAATTAAACTGAATTGTTCGGAAGTACTTTTAATTGCTAGGACTAGGTTGTGGTTGTTGTTGTTTTTTGGGGGGGTTGAATCTGCTTTTAAGTAATGCTTTAATGTCATTTAAATATAATATCCAGAGTATTATTGTATATATAAATAAGTGTGATGGCATAAGTTGTGGCCATGATTTGTCACTACTTAGTTGCAGCTTGCATTACCAATCAACAACTTGATGCACAACTAAAAGTGTAAGCAACTCATTAATTAGAAGCACTTCACCATTCATTACCATTGTTTATGCCATTCACTTGATGCCATCATGAATTCACAACAGGATTCTCATCAATGTACTATTTAAATGTATTTATCCATAGTAAATAACTTTTGAAGCTGTGTTGGGTGGGTGGAAGTGTGACATAAAAATGCTTCCAATTAATTAATTAATTATAAAATTGACACTTAGTATGAAGGAAAGCATAAAAAGGCATTTAATATGAAAATTTGTATTTTTTTATAAAATTATTCTGTGTTTTGAACTGTAAGTTTCTCTTTTGACCAACTTATTTCAAAAGGATAAGTTTTTACATCAGCCTTCACTAAATTCAATGTTTTTCAGGATCATTCTTTTAAACAGTTATATAGAATATATAGGAAACTTTTTAGCTTTTTCAATATTAAAAAATAATTTACAGTGATACCTCATACAACGTCCAAACTTGGTTCCACAAGTTTGGACTTTATACGGATTTGGACTTTGTATGAGGCATGCAAAATCCTAGCCGCGATGCCTCATACAACGTCCAAATCCTTGCCGCAATGCCTCGTACAACGTCGTTTCCATAGAGATACATTGTACTGTAACAGCACAAGCTTCAGGGCAAAGTTAAGGAAACAGACAGGAAACTGACAGAACTTTAAGAAATTGTCCTCTAAAGGCTAGATACATTACAAAGACATGTAAACAAAACAACAACAAAAAGACAAAAACCACTGTTGCACCTTAAATTCCTACATTTTAATGTGAGCTTTCATGGATCAAGTCCACTTCATTAAACATAATCCCTGTTGTTACTCAAACTTGCTGTGAAGCTTGCCCCTGTTGAGTTGCAAACTTTAGCAATTAATTTATTTGCGCAATTAGATTGTGCTGATTTTCTCTTTTTAAACTAGCATTTTAAGTGGTTTCATGCTGTTTTCATTTTATTTCAATCCTAGAATTAGTTTAAGTTTATTCTAGTATCTATAGCTTTAGCATGTATTAATACTGTGGTTTTTAAAATATATTGTAACCACCCTGAGTCCCAATCTGGGGAGAAAGTTGACATGTAAACAAACCCAATAAATCCAGGGTGCTACCCTGGCTCTTCAGTTTCGAAACAGAGATGAGCACTGTACCCTAGAGTCAGATACGACTGGTTTTCGAGCAAGGGAAACCTTTACTTTTACCTATGCTGTCAGCAATGTCCTTTAAGATTCACTTTCCAATCCAGTCAGCTTTTGTATGTGAAAATGGGGAAGACTCCATCTGGTTCTTTCCCTCAGTAACATCCAGTTTTTGGTGCACCAATTGTCGGCTGGTTAGCTTTTATAGGGCTGTTGATTAACAAGTTATTTTTGAAAAGAATCATCAAACAAACATTTGGTCTAGTAGTTAGACTTCAAAACTGAAGACTACAATCCTCAGTCATTAAGCTGCTACATAAGCTTGTTGCTTACATGACCTTTATCATACTGCCATTTCAAACCTCTGCTCAGCCACAGAAACACACTGGGGGCGAGAAACTGACAAGACAGCCCCTTAAGTATCTCACTTATCTTGAAAGTCTTATTAGGATATTTATAAGTTGGTTCCAATTAGTAGCACACAACAGCAACAAACCAACAATAAGTGCAAACTAAGGAAACTTGAAAAAGAGCCGCCTTCTCCACATGCCAATGAAAGCAGAGGCAGGAAGATCTGCCCTCAAAGACATCCAAACTATCCTGAGATGGGATGAGGATAGCAGATGCACAATTCCCATTAAACACATGGCTCTGTGTTCAGTGGTTGTCAACCGAAGGGATCCCTGTGAGTTGAAGTCCAAACCATCTAACAACATAAAGTTGGGAATAGCTGCACTAAATCACAACATTTTTCTCCACTCTAGTCTCCCAAACACTGATGGACTCCAATACGGGCGGGGTATAAATAAACTAAACAAATAATACCCATTTAGCCCAATATGGGAGTCCCTGCTGTGGTTTCCTGCCATAGCAGCAACCACAGCTTTCACGTTAATCTTTCTCTTCCCCTAATTTTTAAGGCAAGGCTTCTACAATGGCTGCCCCCCCTCCCCCGACAACATCCTTTTATAGAACTAGAACAAGGGTACCCAAACTATGGCCCATGGTCCGGATTGGCCCCTGACTCCAATTCATCCAGCCCACAAAGCCATCGTTGCTCCTGGAAGCAGAAGTAAAATGCGGCCCATGAACCATGTGACCGGCCCACTGCCCAAAAAGTTTGGGCACCCCTGAACTAGAACAAGGCGGGTCAAAGCTCCAAAATGATTAAGGAATGTCAGCACTGATGTGAGACACTTTTTACATAATTTCCCACTCCCTTCAATTCTACTTGCCCATCGCAGTGGGGGTGGGTGGGAATTCTGGGTGCAAAAACATAGTATGCCTTTAATTTTAATTTCACAAAGACACGCATTTCAGCTATCAGGAATGTGAAATTTAAGTGACAGAGCATGACTTAGAAAACAATATAAAACAGCATTTCAGAATGAAGATAAGCCAAAGATCACTTTGGAATAGAAACAGCCATGTGGAAATGGTATGTAAACTAAAGAATGCCTTGATAAAAACTATCACATGTGTTTACTGTTTCTGAGATATCAGAAATAGTAAAAGATAGTCAAGCACTATCATATGAACAAAGGGACATTCCCTTCACTCACCAGTACATGCTTGATCTTTGGAATTTCATGCTATGTTGTGTGATAATGCCCAACTATGTAACCTACTGAAAAGAATTAATCCAATGGTATGCAACAGAAATATATCACTGTGGGTGTCGTAAATATTTTTCATATTTCATTTGGATGTCTAACATAATTTTCCACATTATCCTCAAAACCATGTTGAACCCCTGATTAAATGGATGTGACTTTTCCCTACTATGTTCTTATTGTGAAACTTTTAGCCTGAGTGATGGGGGTCTTTCAAACTGGCTGTTCAAAAATATTTCAGCTGAAACTTTTAACAGCTGACAAACACTGAGTATGGTTTTAGCTGCTGTAAGATACAAACTGGATCCTAGTTTTCAGGCATTCAGTGGAATTGATTTTTGACATTACATTTCAAAATCCCTTTGTAATTACGATGAGAACTTAACTGGAAAATCTCAACAAAAGTAGCAAATATTTGAGGGGTGATACAAAAACTGCAGTAGCTCAAGTGGTTAAGGCGTTGAACTCGCTGACTGGAAGGTTGGAGTTCGATTCCCAGGTATTGTGTGATGGAGTGAGCTCCCAGCTCTACCCCAGCTCCTGCCAGCCTAGCAGTTAGAAAGCAAGAAATTGCAAGTAGATAAGTAGGAACCACTTCAGTGGGAAGGGAAACTGTGCCATGCACTTCGGCATTGAGGAATGCCTGCCACATGTCCATGGAAACGTCTGCAGATGGGGATTCCCCTGGAGTTTCCTAGTGGTGGGAGGGGAGGATTCCCCACTTTCCATTCATGTCACCCCACCCCCATGTAAGAAGAGTCTGAATGCCCCCAAAGAGAGCCCCATGGAAGAGACTTGCAAGGAGTCTCCCTTCAGTTGTGGGGAGGGAGGATGAGCGGGGGGCGGGGGGGGACGAGCCCTGAGGGGAGGTTGGTGGCCAGGCCTCAGGTGAGAGAAACAGCTGAAGCACTTATCAGCTAACTTCAGAGGAGGGGAGGGGAGGAGGAGGAGGAAGGCCAGGGGAGGCCAGCAGTTTAATTAAGGATCCCAACCTGTTGAACCTCTGCCTGTCCTAAAGGTTTTTTCCCTCATGGCTGGGAGAAAAGAACCAACTGGGGGTAATGCAACCCTGAGTGGTTTACCCACCAGGAGGGCAGGATATAAATGTGCAAAAATAAAAAATAAAAATAAAATAAAATGGAGTCGTATGTATATGAAATGGGGGTACTGGGGGGGGGGGGTGTTCTTTCTATTCAGCCCCAATCTTAGGGTCAAGGTAGGACCCATGGGGTGGGATGCTCTTCCCATCCCGTATCATCTCTTTTAGGCTTCATGGGGGCCTCCCCCACTATTTCTCCTTCCCTTCCTAATGCCACTAAGTTTGGTGCTGAAGGGAAGGACCCCCCCCCAGACCCTAATTTCCCATATATAGGACTCTCCCCCCCCCCATCACCTTCTTTCCTCCCAGCCATGAGGAAAAGACATCACAACAGGCGGTGGTTCAACAGGTGGGTAGAAGAGGCATCCCAACCACTCCCTCATCTGCTTGTAGCCTTAATTAAAATCTCTCACCTCACCTAGCCTCCCCACCACCACCACCACTCTCCTCTGAGATTGGCTGAGAAGCACCTCAGCTATTTCTGCCATCTGAGGCCTGGCCAGCAACACCTCCCCTCAGGATTCTCCTTCTCTCTCCTCACAACCGAAGAAAGACACTTTGCAAGTCTCTTTCATGGGGCAATTTGGGGGGCACTCAGACTCTTCTTACACATCTCTTTCCCAGCTCCTGCCAACCTAGCAGTTCTCAAGCAAGATATTGCAAGTAGATATTGCAAGTAGATAAATAGGGACCACTTCAGTGGGAAGGTAAACACTATTCTGTGCAGTCAGGTGTTGAGGCATACCTGCCACATGTCCATGGAAACATCTGCAAAATGCAGACAGCGCTGACTCTTTGGCTATAAACAGAGCGGAGCACTGAACCCTAGAGTCAGATATGATTGGCTTTTGAGCAAGGGTGACCTTTATCTTTACCTTTACCTACAAAACCCCCCACTAGTATATTAAATAAAGCATTTTATTTTAAAATGTGAAAAATCATTTTGTTTAGCTGATTAGTCCATTAGATCACTTTCCTGTGACTGAATAAAAAGACATTAGTCAGCAGATTTTTTTCAAGCTACTGTAATATATACAATCCATTAATATTCTTGCATGATTGTCTCACGTTTTTTCCAGAGAGATTGTCCTTCTTCCTACTTCCTTTATCACCACTGTAAAAGAGGCATGCCACTTCTCTCATAGATAGGGGCAGATGGATGCCTCTTCTAGACAACATGTTCATGCGTCTATAAATAAATTAATTGGCCTATAAAACAATTCTAGCATGTATCTGTATGTTTTGTGGGAGGCAACATATCAGTTTCAAAGCACTGTGTTTGCGCAGGATGGGCCAGGAAATGTGGGTGGGCTTTGCTTCCTGTGTTCATCTGACAAATATTCCAATTTTCAATCTCTCCCCCTCCCCTGCAACCATTGAAAGTAAGTGAAGTGGACTTTCCTATGCTGGCTCCAGCCTAACATATGTGGTGCCCCAATGCAGGGGCTTTTTAGTGATTTGAGAGAACTTGGAATACAATGGATCTAAGGTTGCCTTAATTTGCACGCACACATGCACATACATGTTCCATTTGTGCATCTACTGTAAACAGAAATACCACTGGCAATTATTCTATCAACATAGAGCTTTATGGAGATGCACAGAGGACTTTTAGAGTAGATAGCTGCCCTGCCAGCAGAGAGGTTCTGCCATCCTAATTGCCCCAAACTGGCTTTCAGATTTCTGTTCTTTCATTATTCGTGTCAGAGGCATCACCAACATATCATAACATACAAAGCTAAATTACCATATCTAAAAACAAAATAGAATTAAAAATGTCTAGATGACATCTGCCCAATATCGGGCCACTTCAACAGCATTTCTTCTTGCCAACGTAACGTCCTCCTCAGTGCATGTTGAGGGGCATCATGTATTATATGGGACATAGTTTGTACTTCTCCACATTCACACAGGCTGTCATCTACAGGGAAACACCACTTTCTCAGTTTCACATAGATGTCCTCACTTTTAAACAATTAACAACTGTCAAATGAATATGTAAACAGAATCAGTGGTATGATAAAAAAAAAATTACTACCTACTCTGTGGGCGTGGTATGATGGGCGTGGCCAGGGGGAAAGCCCTGTGTTGCACCCAAATTAGGACTAGTTTATTTCAAAACTTGGATGGGCAGGACCAGCCAGAATTTCTGCTACTGACTCTGGCAACCTGGGGAGAACTTGCTGAAGCCCACCACTGAACAGAATCCATTAGTAAATGCAATGTATTGGTTATTTATTTGCTGTATTCATATAAGCTATCCAGTAACAATAATTCCCTAGCAGCTCACAAATTCCAAGCTCGCAAATGACTAGCCAGCATGTTGGGGGCAAAATACTAATTACATTATGAACTGAAGAAAGAGTATGCACTCTGGGACAGAATATAAGTGTAATTGCTACTGCTATGGCGTTACTGTATATGATAGTTTCATCTTTGTTACATCTCTGATGGCTTATTAACTCATAGACTAGTTGCTAAATGATAGGTATGTATGAACTGGGATATATATTCTCATTCAGTTCATGTTCCCAAAATGGGAGGCCTGAAAACTGAAAATAATTAGCAGAAGTTATTCCTCTATTACCAATGAGTATTAGAGGGAGTGCCACATCAATAGCAGGGAAGCAGTGGCTCTTGAGATGTTGTTGGACTATTGATCTAAGGACTCTCAACCTAACTGTCAACAATGGGAACTGCAGACCAACACTGGAAGTTGAAAGGTTCCCATCCCATAGTATATAGACCATTATTCTGAACTCAGGAATAGTTTCCACACTTCAATTTCAGCAGTGTTTCCTATTCTTGGGTTGCCAGATGCCATTGGATGACAAATTTTAGAAACCCTTTTTGTGGAAATTAAAGTCCATCAATAACTGAGCACCCAATCCTGGGAGCCATTGCTCTAGGGCAGTGATGGTAAACCTTTTAGAGAATGAGTGTCCAAATAAAGGGGTGGGATGAACTCTGTGCTGGGGGGGGAGGGAGGAAGTGCTCCCTTTTGGCTGCTGGGCAGAGGGATGGGGCAAACTCTGTGCTGGGGGAAGGAAGAAGCGCTCCCATTGGGCTGCTGTGCAGAGGGGCAGGGGTGAACTCTTTGATGAGGCGACAGTGCTTGTGCCAACAGAGAGGGCTCTGAGTGCCCCCATTGGCATGCATGCCATAGGCTTGCCACCACTGCTCTAGGGGCTTATAATGCGGAGTTTGTTGTGGTTCAGTTTGGCTTCTGATGCAGTTGTATGGAAGCTAAATTACTTTGAGGAGCTTCCTAACCAAACAGATTTTAGCATCTCTCCCCACACCTTAGAAAGACAGCTGTCACAATGCCCAAATGACATATCAATCCTATTATTGGATTCAAGCTCTTTGCTATACTTTTAAAGCAATCTAGCCTATCTGTATTACTTTTTGCCAGGGCGGCCGCCAAATTACACAGCAATGCATTTGGACTCTTAAACTAAGAGAACAATGTGTTATTTCAAGAATAAAGTTGCACACATGAAAAATGCCATTAATTTTGAATATCTGAATCAGATCTCTTCACTTGGGGATGGTGGCAATAACATGAATTCAGATAAGCATTTAGAACAAACTCCTCTAACACATCAACTCAAGTAATTCAACCAGAAGGCTTTAATTAATTCATATATTTAGTTTACTTTAAATAAAATCAATACGTTTTATCATATTTACATAGCACATTTCATCGGCTCAATGTGATTCATAAACATATGCTCAGGGACAAAAAACTTTTCTCTTTCATTCTGACAGCAAATTTTCAGAAAAAATATGTTTTTAAAGATACACACAAATGCAATATGTGGTTTTGTGTTGTGTATTCTAATTATTAGATTGCAATGGATTGTGCAAGATATATTTTTGTTTGCTCATTGATGAGAGGTCCTAGTTGCACAGCTTCCCTAATAAAATTACTTTTTAAAAGGATACTGTAACAAACTGCTGAGGCTATCGACTCTACCAGACCACGTATCTTCCCACCACCAATTCTAAATCTATCACTATTAATACTATTTACTCTCCTTGTGTTACGTCCATCACTATTAATTAATTGTGGTTATCAGCATCTTTTAGCAAAGAAACTGGATGGGGGGGGGGAGCAGCCTGATCATAATCATATTTACTTACACTTATTTACTTCAGAAATAAAACTCAACAAATGTAACTGGATATACAGTGCATGTATACTTAGAAATGAGGTCCTCTACTTTCAGTAGGACTTTGCTCCCAGGTGTGTATTTTCAAGACTGCAGTCAGCTACAGTAATCCTGCAATGTTTACATTTACATAAATTTTCATTTTGAAAAGTGAAACATTCAAACTATAATCTGAGCTATCAGGAAGTTATGCCATGTTTGTTTTTAAAAACAAAAACACTTTAAAGCAAAAATTTCATGTCTGCACAACATAGAGAGGGAAGGGAGGAAAAAGAAAGCCATGCCCAGTATTGTTTTTAAAAAACATTCTGTTCCTTTAAATCTTCCAGTGCATCTCTCTTACCCTCAATTCCAATCATTACTATCTTCATATATTATACTTGTCATAACTCCCTGCTACAGTGAGTCAGTGTGCTGGAAATATACTTCATGGCTTCTATTTGAATGCAGGAGTCTAAGTGCTAAGCAGAAGAGGGGGAAAGTTTACCCTCTATCCCAGTGAAACCACAAAGAGAGAGGAAGTAGAGACTTAATCATTGCAATAAATGGTGGAAGACAAAAAAGAGAGAGAGAGAGAGATGCTCTTGACATCCAATGGAAGAGATAAATCTGATACTGTAAACAAAAGCTGACACTGTATCCTCAAAAGTTTTCCAATGTGGAAAAGAGCAGAGAGAGGTGACAAAATGTGGCATCCTTTACTTTGTAAAACCTCTTTCAGAGGGGGAGGGGGGGACTATCAGGCACATGGATCCCCTAACTTCAAAATCCCATATTTACAAGGGCAGTTTAATTTTAACCCAAGACCTACAGTACTCTCTTTCAAGTAAATCTCTGGCCTCAAAAGCAGGACTTTCAAAAATCATAAAATAACCCTAGTCATTAAGGCTTTTTTTTAAAAAAAAAATGGTGAAATTCAGCAAAGAGGCCAGTGCAACCTTTTAAAACAAAAAAGCCACTAGTGTGTGTATTAAAAGATGCTGACAACCTGCCCCTGCCCCAGCCTCACCTCCCAGACTCCAGCCGTTTGGGAGAAGAGGAAGACACCAAAACTAGAAATAACCTAAGTAACTACACCAACCCCACCCATATTCAAACCAAAGTTGACACTGCAAGGAAGCCAATTTTTAATCACACCCTTATGGCTTTTCCCCCCCTGTAAGGTTGGGATAAGTCTCACACAGTTTTATAGAGACTGCCGGGTAATTTTCTTGTTCATGTAACCTCTTTCCAACAGTAACAACACTTCACTGTTCTGCCTACAGCCAACCTCATCCTCTTTGCCTCGGCTTACCTCTCCCTCCATCTCCAAATGGGGTAACATTTTAAGCAGCAGAAGCATAACAATTCTTTCAAGTCCCCATTTTGGAACATTTCTTTCAACAGCTCCTGAGTCAGTGATGGTGAACCTTGGCACTCCAGGTGTTCTTGGACTTCAATTACCAGAAGCCCAAGTCAACACTCCTGCTGATCAGGGCTTATGGGAATTGAAGTCCAAGAACACCTGGAGTGCCAAGGTTCACCATCACTGTTAAGTATAGGGAGCTCCCCACCCCATCCCAAGTAAGTCCATTACACAGACAGCAAAGTTTTGCTATTTTAAAATGTAGAGAACAGGGAACTTGTCTGAAGGAATTGGCCTCCATTTTCCCAAGAGGTGTTTAAAATAATTTTTATTACAAAGTACTTAACATATAACCATGGCACCCTCTTCTTCTTGTGCTGTATCTGATTCGGAATATTGGCTACCCTCGTGGTGATCAGCCATAATGATTGTTCTAGGAGCAATATAATACAATAGGCTTCCGCATCTCAGCATGACACCCATACCGCTGATCCAGATCCACAAGTCACTTTCTGTTCCTGAGTCCTTCCGACACGTAAAGTCCTCCTCAGGCCCAGGCCAGTACTGATGAAGCTGCTACCCTCCATCAAGATGGATTCAAGTGGGATTTAATCCATTTGGGGATCATCACCCTTCCCTGTGGGCTTTGCCACCCAAGGTCTTTTTAGTCTTCAGGGTTATCAGATTAGTTAACTGCCGCATGGTCTACTCTAATGGCTTATTATTCCTAACTATATATATATATACTGTATATTAAAAAAATCAGCAGATATCACTATTAGTGGCACCTTCATCATTTCTGCAGTCATCAGTGTGCAGGGCACTTTCTCATAGGTCAGGTTCTTACCATTTAGACAAAGACCCTAGAATTTAAATGTAAGTGACCGGAAACAAAGCAGGATTGTGCCACCATCAGCTGACATAAAAAGAGACCCAACAGTAAGAGCTGACCTAAGATATTTTGCTGCCTGAAGTCCAGAGAAAAGACACTGTCCCTCCCATTCCACACATACAAGCCAACAGGACTGGCAGCTGAATTTTTCCTCCACCCTGGCACTGACCGGGCATCCTCTTCCCAGCCACACCCAAAGGTTGGAGGCTGCTTCAAAGGGTGCCAGATGTACCTCTCTCTCCACCTCAAAGCTGGGTGCCCACTCCCGCAAGCTGTTGCCTGAGGTGACACACCCCGCCCCCCTCACTTTGGCTATTGCCAGCAAAACGGGTTTCTCTTGAATAGGAAGGGGAAAGTCTCTAGGGTGGGCATCATAAACCAGAAAGAAACGAGAGGGGATTCCATGGCTGGAAGAAGGAAAGTGGACTGTCTCCCTCAGCTGCCTACAGGGTCAGGCCTTGGCACCCTGGTCGGACCTGGGGCTGTGGGGATCACCCCTCCATATTTCGGCTATGGGAGCATCCCAAGCAGGGCTGTAGCCAGGGGTGGCCACAGCGGGCTTTGTCCACCCTGCGTTAGCAGTTTGCCCACCCTCAAACTCCCAGTTGCATATATATGTGTGTAAAAATTCTCCCCCTCGACCAAAAGACAAACTTCATCCTCTCACCCCCACCCCTCAACTTTCCCCCATGCTTTCTCAAACTCAGCCTGCTTTTGGGGGACCCTCCCCCCCAAAAAAACCCACCCAGGCGCGCCCCTGGTTCCTCAGTGACTCGACGGGACCCGCAGCCAATAATCCATCCTTCCCTCCCCGCCCTCCCTGCCAGGTAGGACCCCCGAGACCAGGTAAAGGGCGTTAAGAGGAGGAGGAGGATGAAAAAGGAGCCTGGGGGGGGGGGCGGTTGAAGCGCCAGCTTAATGGGATATCCAATATCCTGCGACAGGGGTTTCGAGCGCTGCACTTCCCGAGACTTAAAAGCTCCTAATGTGCTCTGCGCTTCCTCCTGCCAACGTCCGCAGGGAGTTTAATGCAAGGGACGATCGATGGGGCTTCTCGGGTGTCCGGGACTGACTGACTCCCTCATTCCTCTGCCAGACTGGATGGGGGGGGAGGGGGGCGTGAAAGGGGCAGCAGCGCCCCATTGCCTTGCCTCTCCCTTTCCCGAAAGCCAAGCGGTTCTTCTCCGCCTCCCGCCTCCCCTCCCCCCCTTCCCGGTGGCGTCCAGAGTTTCCCACTCGCCACCCCCCACCCCCCCCGGCCCCGAGTGGGAGCAGCCGCACGTTCTCAGGGCAACGAGAGGAAGAGGGCAAGGCGGCGGCTTCCCCTGCAGCCACTGAGCATGCCCAGGCCACCGAAATAGCCGAGGCAAAAACGACCGGGCTGCTGAGCGATGGGGTCTGCAAAGGAGTTCCTCCTCTGCGCCCTGGCTGAGTGGGGATGAGTTTGGAAGGGGAGAGGGAGGGGGCCGGGAGAGTGGGGGTGGGGTGCGGGGGCAGCCGGAAGGAGGCTTCCCAAACAGCACGAGAAATAACTCTCGGAGGAACTTTGCGCCAAGCACATGCTCCGGATTTGACCCTGGAAAGGGAATCGGAGAGTTGGGGGGGGGGGGGGGCGATCGCCAGGCTCTTGCTTTCTTTTTTGGACCCAAGACGGCACGTGATGGGCAGGGCACCCACCCACCCCGATCAGTCCCGTCAACCTCAGGAAAGTTGTCTTGTCTGTCTGTCTTCTCTCCCCCCCCCCCCCCCACCTTGAAGGCGAGAGAACACAAGAAAGACCCCCCCCCCCCCATGGGAAACGGGAGGGTAGGGCTCGCTTCTACACCCCCAACTCCGCCCCTCACTCGTCTCCAGCTTTGAGTAGCCTGGGAGGGCTGGGGTTGACAGCAGGGGACCGTGTGGGCTGCATGCACGCATGCATACACACAAGCAGGCAGACACGTGTATTTCTCTTTCTCTCCCTCTCCCGCCCCCCCGCCCCCTCGGCCCTTTTACCTTTCGGACTTGGTGAACTTGCGGAAGGCCTGCCGGAGGTCGTGGAAGGAGCGGTACGTCTGGGGCTCGGCCGAGATGCCTTGCGCCCGGGTGGTGCGGGGGCCCCCGATGTGGGCGCCGGTGGGCGCCGGCAGGACGGACTGGCACTTGTGCAGCTTCCGCCTCAGCTCCTGGATCTCCTCGTCCTTCTCCGACAGGCGCGCCTCCAGCTCGTGAATGCGCTCATCTTTCAGCAGCAACAGCTCGGCAAAGTCCCCTTCCAGCTCGCTCATGGTGCCGGAGGGTGGGGAGGGGGCAGGAGCCCGAGCCTGGAGGAGTTCAGGGTGGGGGTGGGGGCGAGGGGTGGTGGGCAAGCAAGCCCCACACCCTGGGGCGCTTCAACTTTGGGATCCCGGAGGAAGGAGGCCAGAAGCGGAGGCAATCCGGAGTAAGTGAAACCTCCAAGAATGAGAAACAGAAGAGAGAGGAAAGGAAAAGGAGGGGGGAGGGAGAGTGAAGTCCGAAGCAGTTGGGGGGGGGGGGAGATCTGCTGTCACTAATGGGTTGGTGTGGCGAGAGCGGCTCCCTTCGATCCACTTACTGCTGAATGGGCTGTAAATGGAGGCCAAGCAGGATGAGAGAAGGGCTGTGAGATCACTGGAAAGGGAAGAGAGCTTGAGTGCTAATCTGGAAGCCTCCTTGGGGAGTTGGTGATATTGTCTTTCATTGAGAGAAAGCAATTAGAGCGTGCCTCCTGCCCCTTCTTGGTACCTGCCTCCCGGATTCACCACTTTGAGTGGGCGGGATGGAGGGGGGGGGTAGAGAGAGAGAGAGAGAGAAGCATTATAAGAACAGCCAACCCCCTCCTTGCCCTCCCCATCTCACCCCACTGCCAGCTCCATCATCAAACTCTTCTTGAGCTGGTTCATCAGGACACAGGCGCGCCTGCTCTCACTCGCTTTCCGTCATCCATGTGCCCACAAACACACCCTACTACAACAAGTGTGTAATGTACCTATTACAGCGGGAAGAGGGGGGGACACAGTCCCCCACCCCAACCTGGCCCTCTTATGCCACTCTTCAAGAGATGGTCCTTAAAATAGCAACAGTTATTACCATGTGGTCTTGGGGAAAGGGTGAGAGCTCTTGAGTACTCAGATGTTTGGGTTGTTATTTATTATTTATTTATTTCAATTTATATGCCGCCCAATCAGGAGAACCCGACTCAGGGTGGCGATATATACAGTGATACCTCATACAATGTCCAAACTTGGTTCCACAAGTTTGGACTTTATACGGATTTGGACTTTGTATGAGGCATGCAAAATCCTAGCCGCAATGCCTCATACAAAGTCCAAATCCTTGCAGCGATGCCTCGTACAACGTCGTTTCCATAGAGATACATTGTATTGTAACAGCACAGACTTCAGGGCAAAGTCAAGGAAACGGACAGGAAACTGACAGAACGTTAAGAAATCGTCCTCTAAAGGCTGAAAACATTACAAAGACAACCCTGATTGTCCAAGAACCTGAAGAATGCTGCAAAAATCCCAGGAATGCTTCTAAAAATTCTGACAAAAAAATAAAAAAAAATCGCACTCAAAACCACTCCTAAACATTCTTCGCCTCATGCAAAACCCACAAGAGCAATGCACGCATGTCTCCTGACTTTTATACTGCCCATGCACATGCAACCTGGGGAAACCCCAATGCCTCACTCAAAGTTGCAGCGACTTTGTATGAGGCAACTTTTTTCAAGGAATTAGGCGATGTTGTATGAATTTGATGTTGTACGAAGTGGACTTTGTATGAGGTATTACTATATATTTATTTATTTATTGAAGGGAGGGAACAGCGTTCCGTGTGCTCCAGTGTCTAGTCATGCCTGCCACATGACCACGAAAACGTCTGCAGAAGCAGACAACACTGGCTCTTCGGCTTTGGAACAGAGATGAGCACTGAACCCTAGAGTTGGATATGACTGGCTTTTGAGCAAGAAAAACCTTTACCTTTATTAGGGAATGCAGTAGTTGCCCTTCATACATTATTGATTGCTCTGTTGTGTTCTGGTGCTTTGTTTATCCTTCCAACACACCTACACAAATAAATCTCTCCATTTAGAATGATGAGCATCTTTCAAGGGCTCCTAGCATTCCACGGAGACTTTCCCACAACCTTGTAAAACAGGCTGATGTAGCTGTTTGCCCGTTGCTGTTTGCCCGTTGCTGTTGAGATCTGAGGCATGAATGTTTTCCCTAATGTAAAAAATGTGGGCAGCAGCTCAGAAGACCATGGCCTGATCAGGTTGACTCTTTCCAGACCAGGGCCTCTGAGAAGTCTACAAGCAGACCTAATGAGCTGCCTCCATGTGCATCACTAGCATCAACTAGCATCAGGAGTCTATACTCTTGAACATGGCGGCTCTATTAACATTTATTTCAGTTACATTTGTATCTCACTTCACCACCAGTAAGCTCATGGTGGCATATCAGTGGTGGGCAGAGCAGGTTTGCACTAGCTTGCCAGAACCTGTAAGCAAAAATTCTATATGGTTGCACCCATCCAAGATTTGAAATAATGTCTGCTTCTCATCTTCCTTTCACCTCTTCTCTATCATCAAAACAATCCGATGAGGTAGGTCAGGACGAAAGAGAAGCTGGTGGTCTTGGTGCAGATTAGAAACTGGATTCCAAATCCTAGGTTGACCACTTTAACCATTGCAACCACATTGGCTCTCTGATAACCAGTGTGGCTCAGGGACAGCCATTGAGAGGCTTAGGTAAAGTTAAAGGTCACCTTTGCTCGAAATCCAGTTGTATCTGACTCTAGGATTCAGTGCTCATCTCTCTTTATAACCAAAGAGCCAGCGCTGTGTGCAAAAATTTCCGTGGACATGTGGCAGGCATGCCTCAACACTGGAGTGCACAGAATGCTGTTTACCTTCCCACCAAAGTGGTACCTATTTATCTACTTGCAATTTCTTGCTTGCGAACTGCTGGGTTGGCAGGAGCTGGGACAGAGATGGGTGCTTATTCCATCATGCAGTACCCAGGGATCAAACTTTGACCTTCCAGTCAGCGAGTTCAGCATCTTAACCATTTGAGCCACCACTGCGGTGGCTTACACTTCCATAAATTTGTTTAAAACTTAGAAAAAGTAATCTGAGCATCTGGCCACCACCACATCCTGTAGCATTTTAGGTACATGTATTACCTACATCAGGAGTTCTCAACCTTTTAAAGCTGAAGGCCAGGTCACACACCCTCAGACAGCTTCCGGGGCCAGATGGGCATTTTGCCCTTCCTCCACCACATGGCACTTCCTGGTGTGGTGGAGGCAGGGGGGGGGCACATGAATATTATTATTCTATGCCATCAAATCAATTCTGACTTGTGGCAATCCTTTCCAGGATTTTGTGGGTAGAACGTACTTAGAAGTGGTTTACCATTCTTGTCTTCTGGTGGTGCCCTGAGACTGTGTGGCTTGCCCAACACTACACAGGCTGGCTCATCTCCCTGGAGACACAGTAGGGAATCGAACTCTCAGACTCAGACTGTGCAGTCAGATACCTAGACAACAGAGCTATCCAGCCAGCAGTAAAAATAACAGGGGGTTAAAAAAGCACAGTTAGCTCCCAGCAGTTTTCTTTTCAACTATTTCCCTAATAATTCCTGACACTGAGTTTGCCTTTTCCTCTGCTGTGGCACACTGAGTTGACATTTGTAGTGACCTATCCACCATGACTTTCTCTTCAATACGTACAGACAATTCTCACCATATCTATATCTGGGTATGAGAGAGAGCGAGGGAGGGAGGGAAAGAAGATCAAATTATTTTTGCCCCAGTGGGCATCACGACATTCACAGGTACCTCATTTCCCATTTTGTTGCCTTATCACACAGTTTGGAGATATTATTTTCCCATTACTCACGCACTATTTCAGTGTCCATAAACAATTGGCTGGTGCCAGATTCTAATCTACACCCAGCTATGAAATCCAGTGAAATTAGTAAAAAAAAATTCACAGCCACTTCAAAGAATTAAAAAATTCCCAAATTAAGAGTATTTAATAGTTGGGGAAGATGACCCTAAAATTAAAGTAGAGAGGCTACCAAGTATGCCTCCCTGGCAATGGACACTCATGGGACATCTCTAGGTAAAAGACCTTCCTTGGCCACCTTATGAGCTAGAGGTACCCGAAATGGAACATGTTGTGCAGTTCTTAGTACACAGGCAGATCACAGATAGGTGGGTTCTAAGCCAGAGAGAGCTTTAAGACTCATTTGTAGTGTGAAAGTGTTGTTGAGAGTGTTGGAGCAGGATTAGGGAGACCAGGGTTCAAATTCAAACCATGACACTTGTTATATAAGAATGAACTAGCCACTCTCTCAGATTGGCTTGATCTCACAGGATTCTGGGGAGGAGAAAAGTGGGGAGGAAAGCTGCCATGTATACCACCTTGAGCTCACTGGAGGGTAAACCTCATATAAAATTAATGAATGATATTGAATTCATGGCTGGAGTAAGATTTGAATCAGAAATTGTTAGCCAGTCAATAAACTGATGGTCACAAACGGCAGAATTTTGCTGCTCCTGTTCCTCATTGATGTTTTGCTGCCAGAAGAGAAGGATAATTTGGTGCTCCAGACCATTCAGGATACACCACCTCAATAAACTGACAGCCGACTGTTACTTCACCACCAGCAATGTCCTCCATCAAAGGTGAATGGTCATAATGGTACTCTATAGGAAGCACATAACATTTTAAAATACATTGAGTTCTATTCTCCTTTAGCACACTACTACTTCATGCCTCCCATGTGTGTTTGTAGCCTCGTGCAGTAGTGTGACACCTAATGGTAGAGCTGGCCCTGATTATTAAGTCATATTCACAGTAATTTATTTGTGAAGATGTTGCTTTTATATTTCCCAGCATGATCCTTCTACTCCTTACTAGGCCAGTCACTTTACTTCTAAGTCCAAATTACTCAGATAATTTTTGTGTAACTAAAGTAGGGAGGAGATCCATATATACCACCTTGAGTTCACTGGATAAAATGTGGAATATAATTGTAATGAATAAATAAAGCTTACTAGAGGTTACTAGAGGACTTCAGTGGCTCAAGTGGCTAAGACACTGACAGAGAGGTAGAAGGTCAGCAGTTCAACTCCCGAGTACTGCGGGACAGAATGAGCTCCCATTTTTGTCCCAGCTCCTGCCAACCTAGCATTTCGAAAGCAAGAAATTGCAAGTAGATAAATAGGGACCACTTCGGTGGGAAGGTAACAGCGTTCCATGCGCTCCAGTGACTAGTCATGCCTGCCACATGACCATGGAAATGTCTGCAGAAGCGGACAGCGCTGGCTCTTTGGCTTTGAAACAAAGATGAGCACTGAACCCTAGAGTCGGATACGACTGGCTTTTGAGCAAGGGAAACCTTTACCTAGAGGTTTTACACTATCATCACTTCATAGTGAGACCTCAAGGTAGATGAGGATAAACTTGGACTGAAAGACAACATCTCAAGTACACTTACAGCACAATCCCATGATCTGAACCAATTGACTCAGAAGTAAATTGCAATGGTCAACATTCTATTGTTCAGCGTAATGTAGAGTAGTCCTTTTGAATCAATGGGGACTTTAGTAAATCAACTCCTCCATAAGTTAGATTGAATCAAATAGACTCTTTACTAAAGTAAGCTGCAGTTAGAGTTGACACGTTTAAATGAATGGAACTATGGAGGAGATGACTCACCAAAATCCCCAGGCTATGCTATGCTAAGCCACAGAATTTTGGCCAATGTATTCCATAAGACTTTCTCTCAAGCAAATCTGCAATCCAAACTGGGCCATAGATGCAGGGAGTCCTGGCCTTCTTGAAGGTATGCACGTCTTTCATGTAAAATGAAAGAAAAGTAAATGTCAGGGTCTTTTACATTTGGAGCAATAAAGAAAAGCAGGCAAACAGCATAATGGTCTGATTGCTTACTAAGGAAAAAATGATCAATTAAAACCCTCTAAATCCTGTGAGGATACCTGTGTTTATGTCCTGGCCATTCTGCAATTATTCCCCACCCTCTATGGCATCCTCCCAGCCACAAAATATCTGGCTAGGTGCCTGAAGCCCGAATATGTTTTTAACCTAGAAATAAGTTCCACTAATTTCTATGGGATCTTCTCCAAGCAACCATGTTTTGATGTGGGCTTTTTGTTCATCTCATCACAAGCCATTTACAGGCACAAGCAAATTCAGTCTCCATTGCTTGGACATAGAGTTTGCCCCCCTGCTAATTGGTGTAGTTTAATCACTGCATAGGTGATAGGAGTTCCTTGTTTGGCTTACAAGATTTATATTTCTCTACATATTGATACTCTGTATCAAGATATCTGTCCAGAGTTGTGCACAGACAAGAAAACAACTTAAAACCATTCAAAACTATTTAGCAGAATAAAAATGAAGCAGAGCACAATAATCTACAGCCAAACAAGTCGAAAAGTCATGCCATGCTTGCTTAGCACCAAAAACGTGTGTGAAGAAATAGTTTTTAACCCAACACCCAAAGCAGATCATTGACAAATTATTGTCCAACAAGAGAACGCCACAGCAGAGAAAGCCCTCTTCCACATCTCCGGTCCTACTGGTGGCACACAGGGGAAGGTTTCCCATGTTTGTGGCCATGGCAGTAGAGATCTGGGAGTTGTAGTGCAGAAAACAATTGTCTCCTATGCTGTTCTAGAGCAGAGCTGGGCAAAAGGCAGCCCAGGGAGCACAAACAGCCCCCAGAGGAATCTTTGTGGCCCTCAGTACCCCTAGAGCCTTCCCACACTCCCTTCCTCTGTTTCAAGTGTCATATCCATTCTGGATATTGGCTATTATCATGGTGAATGTCTTCTTGTTCTTAATTCCTTGGAATAATTATTCCAAGAACATTTCACACCAGTTTCTCAGTCCACGGCCTCTCTTCCCCCAAGACCTTCCCTTGCATAACAAGTTGGACTATTCTATACTTTATGTCATTCTTCATGATATGACCATGGCATTGGGGCTTTCTTTGTTTAATGGTCTTAAACATTTCTTGTTCTTTATCCATCGGGTGCAACAATTCTACACTAGTCACATGATCATCCCATTATATCCTTAGCAGCCAACTGTAGATCCCCATTTCATAGGTTTTGATTTTCTTTTCAGATGCTTTAGTCAGTGTCCAAGCTTCGACTCCATATAGCAACATCTCACCATTCAGATCTTCATAGCGAGAGTTAAATCTCTACTGCATAACAAATGTTGCATTTTTAGGAAAGTTGTATCTTGCTTTTTCTATGCTCCCTAATTTAACAAAATAGTAATTTGGGAAAGGTTTTGTTCTATAAGTTCAGTTTTGCACTCCATAGGTTATGGGGGGGTAATTTCCCATATTTTGGGGAAACCCCGGCAATCCTGGGGCCCTCTATCCCTCAATGTTTCTATATAATTGGTTTCTATAGCATGTGAGCAGGCATTTTCAATTTTCCATTAAAAATTGTTGTAACAATTGGGGGGGGGATATTTTAAAATTAAGAATGCAACTTAATTTCTTTGGTAACACTCATTCCCTTTAGTATATCCCCAATGAAAACGTAGCTGGCAAGCTGCTGTCTACAGCAGGGTTGCCCAAACTACAACCTGTGGGCCAGATCTGGCCGCAGCACCTAATAATCCAGCCCATGTTGCTGTTGCTGCTTCCAGAAGCAGAAAAAAATGTGCATGTGCAAAATGCTGCTGTAAAGCACCCACAGCTGTTGTAAATGTGTTTACAACAGCCCTGGGTGCATTTACAGCAGCATTTTGCACATACATGGGCACGTTTTACTTCTGCTTCCGGTGGGGGGAACCACGTGGCTGGCCCGCTCAACTATGTGACCAGCCCATGGCTCAAAAATCTACAAATCAGAAAGCTTTGAGGTTGCCCACCCCATGATGGAGAAATCTCCAGTGTTTATTGCATATTTTTAGGCAAACTGTCATGAATGGGTGCAGTGCTCACAGGTTATATGGATTTCCCCTGTCTATGAACTAATAAAATAATAGTGATGGCTTCTAAATTTTGTGAATTTTCCACAACATAAAACCTTTTTGGAGCTTTTTGGAATTATAAGATTTCTGTGACAAGGAAGCCACACCATGCGTGGTTATGTCAGAGTGGCAGTGGTATAAACTGTACATTGAGCTCTGACTGCCCAAGCTTCATCTGGTGCGGGTGGGAGGTAGTTTTTCAGTGTTTTTAGGAATTTTATGGGTTTCTATAATTTAAACATTGGGGATATTATGTACGCCACCCAGAGTCGCATGTCAATTGGGGCGACTGTACAAATTGGATAAAGAAATAAATAAAATTTTCAAGATTGACATTATCATTATCTGAACTTGGAAAGGTTACTTTTTGAAGGACAACTACCCAAATCTCTTAACTGGCATCGCCAGCTGCCTGCTGACTGGGAATTTGGGGAGCTGCAATCTTTAGAAACAATTTTCTTTATTTTTATGGCATTTGATAGGGGTGTGAATAACTTTGGGCCAATGAAGGAAATCAGACTAAATCAAGAGTGAACTTTCAAGGTGACCACTGGACAGAGCAAAGAGCTTACAGGTACCCAAGAATGAAAGCTCCCCTCCTGCCTTAAGATATTTTGCACTAAAACCAATTTAAAATGTTAAAATAAAGGATAACTTTTGCATGCTGCTGCTGCTGCTGCTGCTTCCTCCTGAGCGGTTTGTCTGGCCATCGGGGAAGCAGAAGCCGCCACCATCACCTGTGCTGCCGCTGCTGCTGCTGCCGCCGCCACTGCTGCCGCCGCTGCTGCCACTGCCGCCGCCGCCGCTGCTGCCGCCGCTGCAGCTACCACAATCCCCGCTGCTTCTACCAGCACTGGTAGAGTGCAGGGGGTGGTTCCGCTCTTCATCTAAGGTCCCCCTGCAGCGCACTTTAGCTGGGAATGCGTGTCAGACGAAGAGCAGGATGGAGCAATTTTTGTCTGATGCACGTTCCCAGCTAAAGTGCACTGCATGGGAACCTCGGACGAAGAGCAGAACTGCCCCACACCCTCTACCAGTGCTGGTAGAAGCAGCGGGGACTCTGGAAAACATGGAAAAACTGCAACAATCATCGACACTGCCTCTGCCACCCCTGCCACCACCATGGTAAGTGATGTCTTGCGACTTCTGGCAGGTGTGTGTGTGTGTGTGTGTGGAATTTTTTACTCTAAAATGGCAAGAGGCCACCATTTTAGAGTTTAAAATGGCAGAAACACCATTTTATACTTACAAGACGCAAGGAAACCCCTTGCGTTTCTGGAAAAAAAAACTTATGTAAGCCAAATTTTACATAACATGAAGCGTACGTAAATTGGGGTTTTACTTTACAAAGAAATATAGAATAAATATCAACAAGTAAATAGGCCTCTTCCATTATTAGACCCAGCTATAAATAGATTTAAATAGAATAAAACAATTTGGCAATTATGCTCTGTGATTAGATCCTGACCCCCCAAGCTGGATGTAAGTTATAAGGCAATGTTAATAAATGGTGAGGACAATGACACTTGGAGAACTTAGGAAAAATCTGGGAGTTATAGTCCAATAAAGCAAATTTACCAAGCTCTTTATTTTTAAATAATTAATACAGTGAGCTATTATAAACTTGTATAAGCATTATTCTGATAAGATAGCTAATATAAGCACCCTGAACTAACATACCGTATATGGACACAAACTACCTCCCCTCCCCTTACGTTGAGATGCCTTAGGTGCTCTGATAAAGTACAGTAAAACCCTTGCTTGCAAACGCCTTGGTTTATGTTTGCTGCAGTTTACAACATTTCCCTTGGAAATAACATCTCGGTTCACAACATTTTTTTTTTTGGATTATGACCAGGAATTCCCCAGAGTGCATTGCACCTAGGGAGGGTATATAAGACCACCCACAGCCATTTTGGACTCTGTGGGTGGCACAATCGCAGTGGGGCAACCTTGCCTTGCACATTCATGGCCCCTCTTCCTGAGTCATCGCTAAGGCACGGGATGTTTTTTAAATCCTGTGCCTTAGCAACAGCTCCAGAAGAGGTGCCGTGAATGTGCAAGACAAGGTCGCCCCACTGCGATTGATTGCCCCTCTCTTCCTTTGCAGCACCGACCTGGGCATAGAAGGGGGAGGAGAAGTGAGTGGTTCAGCGGGGGAGTCCTGAATGTCACTGGCCCCGACAGCTGGACAAACTGCTCCTCTTCATCGCCCGACACCATCCTGAGGAAGAAGCACCAAAACCCAAGCAAGGAAAGGAAAGGTAGGGAGCTTAGCTTTCTCATTTATATTCCCCTTTATCATGTGTCCCCCCCAAAAAAATTTTTTTGGGGGGGGTGGGAACGTGTTTTTTTCAATGCATCCCTATGGGAAAATGTGCTTTGGTTTACAATTGATCCGGTTTCCGACAAAATTGTCGGAATGAACTAAAATCGTAAATCGGGGTTCAGATTTAAAAAATAAATGCTTTGCATGCAGTAAAGTGCATTCTAGACCCAATCACATCTGAGGTTTTTGATATTCTGGTAGAAATACGAAGCAGCCAGCATAACAGGGCTAAACACTTTATTAGGCAGTCAGAACATGGAGAACAGTAATGCAGCACTGCTCAATATATACACTCAGAAATGGATACATTTGGGAGGGAAGAGGCAGGAAGGGAGAGGGGTAACTTGGAGGTTATCAGACCAGAGTGAAAACTTTACAGACTACATAGTTTAGGCGGGAACGCAGTCCCACGATATTACAAGACCAAGAAGAAGGAGACAAATGGAGGATCGTAATGATCCTAATTAGTTCACAAACGTTACAGCATAAAACGTATTCAAACACAACAAGGTTTCAGTAACAGCTAAAATTATTATCTCATATGATCATTCTTAGAACATATTGTGGTATGGTTAAGGACAACCCAGTGCTAAAAGTGGACAAAAAGTGATGGGGTGGGGTGGAGTGGAAGAGGATAGGATCCTAAACTGAGGGAAATGTGAAAGGGTAGCTCATCTCATGAGACAATAGTATTAGGAAAAGTTGAATGTGGAAGGAAAAGAGTAGACCTAACATGAGATGAATTCACTCAGCCTTCCATTTGCAACAAAAGGACCTTTGGGAAATCATTGGTTCATATGATATCAATAAACTGGAAGAGATTTAATGGCACAGAACACATAGACATTAAAAACATGTGTTATTTCACAGGCAAAAAACTGCCAAATCAAAATGGCAGATTTTATTAGGAGAGACAGCTTACAGCTTCTGTTTTCTCTAAAGTTGTTTTCTCCATTTGATGTAAGTATCAATGTAGTAAATGTGATTATTTAACAAATCTAAAGCAACTATCTAGCTGTCATCTCTAGCGCCTTTCTTTTCCATGGCAGACCATATTCCTTATTTGTGTGCCTTGCAGACTATGCATTCATGACAATTCTGTCTGAATGTTGAGCTGATAGATCTTGAGACTGATTAGCTCAGTGTAAACCAGGGGTTCCCAACCTATGGCCCGCAGGTCTAATCCGCCACATGGTACTAATTAATCCAGCCAGTGGTGAGAACCTAGGCACTGCTGGAATCTCGCAGCACCAGCAGAAATGCCAAAATGCTGTGTTTTCACTATGAAAATGCATCAAAAACAAGGCTAAAAATTGAGCAAAAATGCTTCATACACCCTCGTGCCACCATGGGAAGCAGCAGAGTTTGAGTATTTGAACCCAGGCATCTTGAGTCCTAGCCCATTGTTCCATCCCATTGGAAAGTGTGGTGGGTAGTTCATGTCCAGCAGCAGAGCATTTTTAAGAAGTGCAGCAGGGACCAATATAATTTTATTCATGTCTACTCTATTGTAAACACCATTGAATTCAAGAAGATTTATTCCAAGGTTAGTGAATATAGGATGATAGCCTTAAGGAAGCTCTCATATTCAATGAATGTGCATCTCACCCACTGGGGGAAAAACATTCTGGACTGAACAGTTTTTACTTTATGTGTTGCTGTTTTTTGTTGCTAACAACTCAGAGCCACGCATAGATCTGGGAATGATTTATCCACATTTCTAGTGGCTGTTAAGAAACCATTCATTTTTGCTCATTTCTTTGAAGCTTTCCCAGGATATAGAGGGCCCCCATTTTATGAGAAAGGCAGCCTGTGGCCCTGTGACAATCACTGCAAACACATTTCTGTCTTTATTGAAAAAGAGAGTAAGCAGATGTATCTGAAGTTTATTTGGATGGTACAGCAGGGGCAGGCAACCTATGGCACTCCAGAGGTGGTTGCAACCCTCAGTGTCCTTGATCTGTGGCTGTGCTGCTGAGAGGAGATGGGAGAGGCACTCCAATAAAAGGACTACAGTTGCCTCTCCTTGCATTGCTGACCACAATGGAAGATTTAGGATTGGTTTGCACATGTGCATCTCCCAGGCCTGTGGCTGAAAACATGAATGGGCAGCTTGAAAGGAACTCCTATTGAAAATTATTGTAGCTGACATGATTCTCGATTGGGATTGCCAATCTTGGCGCTCCAGGTATTCTTGGACTTCAATTACCAGAAGCCCAAGTCAGCACACTAGCTGATTAGAGCTTCTGGGAATTGAAGTTCAAGAACACCTAGAGCACCAAGGTTGGCCACCCCATTCTAGATTAAAGATCTGTCTGCCCTAAAGATTTCTGAGAGTTATGGATACTATTGCTCAATATTTGCAGCCACCAAACAGGGAAGGCCTCATATAGCCATGCTTATTAATAAAACTGCTTTTTACAAATTGACTTTTTGTTGATGGCTACATTTTTGAAAAATACAGTTGGATATGGCCACTAAGAGCCATATGGGGTTTTTCCTATTACAGTGGAACCTCACATAACAATGCGTTCAGGTAGCAATCATTTTGCTTAACGATGTGTCGTTATGCATCACGTGTTTCCCCAGACAATGACGTTTAAATAGCAAACAACGCTTAAAAAACGTTATATTGGGGACCCCCGTATAACGACTTTTTAGCGTCGTTATACACGAGTCCCATTGGAAACCGCAGAACGACGTTTTCTACATAGCGACGCTACTTGGGGAACCAAGTAATGTCATTATGCGAGGGTCTACTGTATCTTGTGTTCTGTATGAGAAGCTTCATGGTGTCAATGATAAATGCCTTCAGGCATACAGATTATATGCAAGTTAAATTTTCACGATTTGAACAGTCACTTTAAAAATCCCTGCTCATGCTGCTACAGTCAGCTGACAGAAAAGAAGCAAAGTCCTATTGCTGTTTTTAATGTATCACTTTTTTAATGTTTTGAAAATAAATGCAGCTGATCTGTTTATTTTTGTACTTTTTACAAACAAAATACCCACTGAAATCAAAAGAGATCAATGCCATTAAGCTCAACACTAGCACAATTCTTAAGACATGCTTGATTTTTAATTTTTCAAAAATCAATGTTAAAAACATCAGTCTGGGAAGCAACCAGCCAGATACAGTTAAGTGGAAAGCAAAATACTTTAATAGCAGTTTGGTTTCATCAGCAAGCTATGAAAGGATATTTATAATATCTTGTACCACAGTGTTCAACCAGCATGAAATTTGAGTCTTATTGTGTGTAATTATAATTACACTATTTCCTACCACTCACTCACATACACCATCTATTTTTCATCAGCTGCACTCTACCATTTTTAGCACCATCTAGAAAACTATCATCTGCTAGTCAGATTAGCTGACTTATTTGGGAGAGCAATTCACTGACAACCTACAATTAGTATTTGGACACAGAGGGGTTTTTTTAACACTTTGACCTTGAAGTTCATGGTCCTGATCCAAAGGAAGCAATCTGAGTTTGAAAGTGGATATAGTTCACCTTCTGGAACTGATTCAACATGGGTAAAAATCTTTTTAACAGGAGTGTTGACTTCATTTTATAAGTATAATGTACAGCAGGTGTACATTAGAAAACATTTTCAGTGCTCAGAGTCTAATTCCAAATTTGGAAAAGTCTTGTGGGCTGCATTGTAGGAATTATTAAAGGGCAGAGGCCTATCCAAAGCAAAGTAGACTACGCTAGATGTATTATCAATTTTGGCATCTTCCATCCAAGCATGCAAAGCACAGCTCTTTTGTTTTTGTATTTTTTCGCATACTGTTCATTCATTCATTCAATTTCTATACCACCTGTCTACTCTAGACAGTTAAGGCATATAGACATAAAAACATATGAGCAATAGAAACAAACTCAGTAAAGAATTACAGGCAGGCAATCTTTACCTATAAAGAGGGATGTTAACCATTGGAATCTGGTATACATGCCTGCACCCTTCCATACTATCCCGTACCGAGCCCCGTATAGTTGCCTTTTCACTGACCGACCATCATCGCAAGGGTCCAGCAGCCGCCAGTGGGGCAGGTGCCCCACGAACGCGGGCTAAAAAAATCTAACTACAACTTCCAGCAACCTCCGCGCCATGACCACTTCAGCCAATCAGGCTGAAGGGCGCGAGCATGTAGAACGTTGAAAAATCTGGCGCGCGAAAAATAAAATAAAATAACGCCTCACACAACAGGAACGCAAGGCCACCAAAGGCGGATGCAGCACCTCACACAATGGGAGCACAAGGCCGCCAAAGGTGGATGTAGCACCTCATGGCCTTGCTAACCAAAACCCGCAAGATACCACAGCGAAACAACTGCCAGCCTTCTTTCCCAGACTCCCTCTCCTCCCTGCTACCCCGCCGAAGACACAGCAAGACCACAGCCGGCCTCAAGGTAAGTTGAGCTGGGGGGGGACAAGCAGCAGGCAGCACTTCGTCAGGGAAAGCACCCTCCCTGGCGAATGACTGGCTGCTGCCTTTCTACTACCCACACCACTGTTTCGAAAACTAGCACGAAACAGCAGTGAAGGTAATAAAAAAGCAGCAGTCAGCAATCCACAAGGAAGAGCACCACCCCTTACGGAATGTTGCCTGCCACACTACAATTTTACAAAAAACCACCTTCAAAGCCACAAACACAGATCTACCATTAGGAAAGCGAGGGGGAAAGGAGGCCGAGAGGACAGAACCATCATGAAGCAGATAGCTCTACTCTGCCTCCTTCTCCCCCGACCGACCTAACCAACATTCTCGGATGAAGAGCGAGCTGACTGCCGGCTCTTCATTTTCCCCATCACTGCATCGAAAGCTAATGTCGAAACAGCAATGGGAAATAAATAAGCAAATTATTCAAATAAACCCAGTAAACAACAAAACAATAAACAACAAACTCAACAAAACACATCCAAAATACCAAAGACTAACGAAAAACCATAAAAACTCACTAAAAACACCTATCTACACCATAACAACATGAAAATACCTTACTCAAAAACCAATAATAACACAAATTACAAAAATAAATACGAAAAAATAAAAAATAACAACCAGAAATATCCAAATCAATAAAACACATATAAAATCCAGAAAAATACAAAAGAACAAGCAGAAACACTTAATTAAATAAAGAAACACTCTACTTAAACCCTCCAGCCCAGCACCCCAAAATCACAACAAAATAAAAATAAGATAATAACTCAAGAGAACTTATGAAACACGTCCTCCCTCCATGCCTCTGCAGCAGAACTGAAGAGACAAAGACAATCGTACTCTTAATCACAGCCCCACCTAGAGGCCAGAAGAGTATCCAACAGTCAATTTTTTAAAGCCAAATAAAAAATAAACAAAATTAAAAATTTCAAATAAATTCAAAAAACAAAAAATCCAAGTCACCACCACCCAAACTACCCCTAACCAAAAAAACACAAAAAAACCTGCCCGGCAAGGCCAGGCAAAATATGCTAGTGGTACAATAAATTAAGAAAAAAGCCTTGGGAAGAGTCTCTAAAAACTGATGTTTTCATTTACTTTGTAAAGCAAAGGAGGCAAGGAGCCTCACAAGCTTTATGAGGAAGGTAATTCCATAGTGAGGGCGTTACTGCCAAGAAGGCCTGATTTCTTGTTAAAGACTTGTAGGCCTCTCTCGAGATAAGCATCCTCAGCCACAGAAACCATGGATCTAGTATGACACGCTATTGAACTAGGATGGAAGTGCTCTAACAAGTAGCAAACTCCTAATCATAAAAGGGGAGACCACTTTCAGGTTTCCTAGTCATGTTTCCCATTGTGGTTCCTTATACTTCAAAAGGCCTAAAGAATCCTTAAAAACTATTCTAAAAAGCAAATGCAAGGCAACAGATAATTATTCTCCTCCTAAAACAGACAACAATATATAAGAAAAAAACTCATTAGACATGTGCAGACATTGCTTTATATTGTCATCGTCCACTGCAACTTGTATCTGAGAATGCATTTTTCCCCTGAAGCAGGAAAAATGCCATTGGTGTGAATTTGTTTAAGGTGGAACACAGCTTGCCATGAAGTAACCCACACATTATGATCACAGAGACATCTCTTGCGGCAATATGAAATGAGACATGCAAGACAAATAAATATCCACTACATCAAGCAATACCATTTTTTTAAAATCAGAGAAAGCACCTACCCACACAGAACCCACCCACCCCCCAATAAACACATTCATGCACAACCATTTCTCTCCAAAGCCTACTTGAATGCAGAGGGAATTCTTCCCCCACCCTCCCTGCCACATGATGTCTTCTCTTCATTGAGTCTAAAAACAGCAGGAGAGATCAATTATAGATTCAAAGTCCCCCTTGGACTTTCTGATCACTGCTGTTAGCCCTTGTAAAGCTATTGGATGAAAAATTTATCAGGCAATTTGGTATACAAAGAGTGAAAGGGCACTGAATATACAAAAGCATGGAACGTCTCTTTCATAAATGCTAATCATTTATATTTAAGAGGCTTTCTTTTAGCAATTGCTGAAAATATGTGAATTACATGAAATCATCTTTCATGTTTAGAGTCCTTCATCTGGACACAAAAAACTCACCTCTGCCTATTACACCACATTAGCTCTATGTATGTCCAGTTTAGTGCAACAGTTTTTCAGGCAGCAGGCCACGGTTCAGTTTCTTTCAATAGTTCCCTAGGATTTATGTAGCCACTTATTTATGATCATTAACTGGAGATAAGCAGAAGTTTGCATGCCAGATAGAGAACTCCTGTGGACTGCATCCATAGGCTGGAGCCTCCCCATCCCTTGTCCACACATCCCCTAGGCCAGTGATGGTCAACCTTGGCACTCCAGGTGTTCTTGGACTTCAATTACCAGAAGCCCAAGTCAGCAGTCCTTATGATCAGGGTTTCTGAGAACTGAAGTTCAAGACCATCTGTAGTGCCAAGGTTCACCATCACTGCCCTAGGCAGCAGATGTAACAGCTGTGTGAAAGCTATTTACCTCATCAAACATGTACAATAGATCAGTTTGCAACTCAATAACAGATACTGTATATACTCGAGTATAAACTGAGTTTTTTAGCCCCAAAAATAGGTCCAAAAAGGGGACTTGGCTTATACACGGGCCAACAACCACAAGGGTCTAAAATATGCGGGTTTTTGGAGTTATTCGGCACTTTAAAAGTAAGTTTCAGGACTTCTACCGTGAAATAATCTGAGGCGCAATTACACAACTGGCCACAAAAGGGCGCAAATCGCGGTTTTCCATTATAATACATTGAAAATCAAGCTCTCCTATTCTGATGTTTGTTTTCAATTAATTCCTATGGAAAACCGCAGATGTAGAAAGAAGCTCTACATTACAATTGTGTCTCTCTTCCAAACTGGTGTAGAAAAAGAAAGGATTCCACTTACTGGTACCTTCTGCCTGTGTCTCTGCTCTGCCCAAGATAGAGGAGAAAGCCATGCTTCTTCCTTGCAGGGGGAACAAGATGCTAGGCTAGAGCAACACTTCCTGCCTGAGTGCAATTGACCAGCCCACCCACTTCACCTGCAGCACCACCACTGGTGGGGGGTGCAAATACAGTTTAAAAATCACTAAAATACTTAATTTTACTGTATTTTCATGTATTTTAATTACTGAAACTCACTAGCAGCCATACCTGTCAAGTTTTGGATTTGAAAATAAAGGAAATCTGTGCATGTGGCCAAATATAGCCATATGACTTGCTGGGCTCTAGTCATGCCTACCACATGGCCATGAAAATGTCTGCAAACACAGACAGCACTGGCTCTTTGGCTGTAAACGGAGATGAGCACTGCACCCTAGAGTTGGATATGACTGGCAGATTTTACTTTCTTAGGATCAAAGATCTCTGCAGATGGTAATTGCAGCCGTGAAATAAAAAGGCGACTGATGCTTGGGAAACAAGCTATGAGAAACCTGGGGAACATAGTTAAAAGTAGAGGCATCACCTTGCAAACAAAAAATTGCATAGTCAAAGCGATGATATTCCCGGTGGTAATGTATGGGTGTGAGAGTTGGACCATTAGGAAAGCTGAGCGCAGAAAAATAGATGCCTTTGAAATGTGGTGTTAGAAATAGATCGATCCTAGAAGAAATCAACCATGACTGCTCATTAAAGGTCAAATAGTAAAGATGATGCTAAAGTACTTTGGACATCAAATGAGAAGAGAGGATTCACTTGAGAAAGCCAAGATGCTGGGAAAGGTAGAGGACAAAAGAAGGGGGTGGCCAAAAATAAGATGGCTAGATGGTATTGTAGATGCAATGGGCACAAAGCTGTGTGGGCCAAAGAACCCTTTCCCCTCTTCTTGGGGGACTTTTGTTTTCTTTTCTTTCTTGTTTACTCAGTGGCTTAAGTGACTAAGATGCTGACTGGGAAGCAGAAGATCAGGAGTTCAATTCCTGAGTACTGCAGGATGGCATGAGCTCCCATCTTTGTCCCAGCTCCTGCCATCCTAGCAGGTTGAAAGCAAGAAATTGCAAGTAGATAAATAGGGACCACTTTGGTGGGAAGATAACAGCGTCCGTGCACTCTGGTGTCTAGTCATGCCTGCCACATGACTACGGAAATGTCTGCAGATGCAGACAATGCTGGCTCTTCGGCTTTGCAACAGATGAGCACTGAACCCTAGAGTCGGATACGACTGGCTTTCGAGCAAGGGAAACCTTTACCTTACTCATTTTTAATTTATTTTTTTCCTGGGAAGGAAAGAAAGTGCAGAATAGTAAACCAGCCCCCTAGGGTTACCAACTGCTTGTAAGCAGCTTGGCTTTAATGAACTAGCCCTGCACATGGCTAGACACCCTCCACCCAATTAGGTGGAGATTAATGAAACAGAGATGAAACAGAGATTAATGAAACAGAGATTGATGAAACAGAGATGAGCACTGAACCTTAGAGTCGGATACGACTGGCTTTCGAGCAAGGGAAACTTTTACCTTACTCATTTTTAATTTATTTATTTTTCCTGGGAAGGAAAGAAAGTGCAGAATAGTAAACCAGCCCCCTAGGGTTACCAACTGCTTGTAAGCAGCTTGGCTTTAATGAACTAGCCCTGCACATGGCTAGACACCCTCCACCCAATTAGGGTGGAGGAGCAAGGGATTAATTTCCCCAAATTAACCAATCTATTTGTTCCTCACTGCAACCAGTTGAAGCACCAATACCTGAGAATGTCAGATCCATCTTAAGGAAGGGAATTATAAAGTAAAAAAGCAACCTCTGTAGTTTCCAAGCCTCCCAGCAGCTGAGGAGTTAATCTCCCTCCCTCCAGATGGTTTGTTAGAAGGTGGGGTGCTCTCTCTCTCTCATAGAGTGATCAAGCAACATCCCCCACACACCCCTCCCAAGTTAACTCTAGAACAGAAACAGAAGCCTCCAGCCAGGAGGCAGGGCAGAAACAGCTCAATAAACCATGAGAGTGAGAGAGAAGTCGCTTACTGATTTGCCCCTGCATACATAAAATATCACTCACTTTTAGAGTAGACTCCCGTCCCATGGTGGCTCCGAACAGCAGCAGCAGCAAAAACGAAGCCTCCATGACCATGTGGCAGGGAAGGAAAAGGAAAGAAAAACTACAGAACGCCCCTCCCACCACCTTCTCTCTCTCCCCTTCCACAAGCAAAAAGCCTGCCACCCAGCGACCTCTGGTGGCCGGAAAAACATACTGCAGCTTCGCCTGTGAGGGCTCCAGTCAGGATTTTTTTTAAAAAAATAAGGGATATTACGGGGAAATTAATAAAATGGGAGGGGGCAGGAAGAGGGGTAAAAATAAGGGGTTTTCCCAGGGAAAATGGGATACTTGACAAGTATGCTAGCAGCTGCTGCATTTCCCACTCTCAGCTTATACACGGGTCAATCTATTTTCCTGGGCTTCCATGTCAAAATTAGGTACCTCGGATAATATTTAGGTCAGCTTATATTCGAGTATATACTGTACCTTTCAATTGGGACTAATGTAAAAGAATCCTGGAAACTGTAAAGAACAGCAGAAATCTCTGACAATGTTCAGTCTATTTACCAGGGGTAATTTGTGATATTAAAATGGTAGCAAACTAAAATACATGTAGAGCAGTGTTTCCCAACATGAGGCCCACACCTCACGGGGGACTTCAATTCCCAGAAGATTAAGTCAATATATTGGCTGATCAGTGCTTTGAGGAATTGACTTAGGATTCTGGAAATTGAAGTCCAAAAGCAAAAGGTTGGGAAACATTGGTATAGAGTGTCTAGGTATTCTGGTTTTCCAGTTCATGCAATTCATACAAAATTAGGAAAATTCATTTTTGTTTGTTTGTTTGTTTGTTTACAGCTCCCAGAATCTAATGAGCCATGCTGGGTGGGGGATTCTGGGAACTGTAGTCCAACCTTTCTAGTCTCTGTGTTCCTTAATAATAATATCAATAACAACAACATTTATATATGAATGGTCTAAAATTGTTTGGAAAGACAAGAGCTGATTTGAATACTTTTCTGGAAAGTACCAAGTAAATTAGTAAAGACATTGGAATGCAATTTGGAATTGACAAGGGTGCAGGAATTATTCTTAAAGCAGTCAAAATTGTCAAAGGTGATGGGTTCAAATTAGATAATGAAGGCAATATAAAAGCAATTACATCAGCAGAGGGATACAAGTACCTGAGAGTTCTGGAAGCTTCTGAAGCTGCACAACCAAGTCAAAAAAGCTTCTTGTACCAAAAAAAAAAAGCTGATGCAGAAAATCTTGAGGTCAAAGCTGAGTGGAGGTAATATCATAAAGGCAATTAATACCTGGGCAGTTCCTGTTACATGACATTCAGCCGGAATAATTAATTGGAACCAAATGGAATTAGGCAACCTAGATCGAAAAACAAGGAAGCTAATGACTATGCATCATGCTCTGTAACACAAAAATGACATTGAGGGTGGCAGAGGACTCCTACAGGTGAAACAGACAGTAGAAGAAGAAAATGTAATGATTTCATTACAAAAAGTAAAGATCCTTAACTTAAGTAAAGGTAAAAGGTAAAGGTTTCCCTTGCTCGAAAGCCAGTCGTATCCGATTCTAGGGTGCAGTGCTCATCTCTGTTTATAAGCCAAAGAGCCAGCGCTGTCTGCTTCTGCAAAGGTTTCCATGGTCATGTGGCAGGCATGACTAGACACCAGAGCTCACAGAACACTGTTACCTTCCCACCAAAGTGGTCCCTATTTATCTACTTGCAATTTCTTGCTTTCAAACTGCTAGGTTGGCAGGAGCTGGGACAAAGACGGGAGCTCATTTCCATCCTGCAGTACTCGGGAATCGAACTGCTGACCTTCTGCTTCCCGGTCAGCATCTTAGCCACTTGAGCCACTTGACTGCAGTCCTCCTTAACTTAAGGAAGTTAATAAATAAGGTCTTTTGAAAACAGCGGAGAAGAAAGCTGAATACATAAAAGGAAATGCAGTGATACCTCATACAACGTCCAAACTTGGTTCCACAAGTTTGGACTTTATACAGATTTAGACTTTGTATGAGGCACGCAAAATCCTAGCCGCGATGCCTCATACAATGTCCAAATCCTTGCCGCGATGCCTCGTACAACAACATTTCCATAGAGATACATTGTACTGTAACAGCACGGACATCAGGGCAAAGTCAAGGAAACAGACAGGAAACTGAGAGAACTTTAAGAAATCATTGTCTAAAGGCTAAATACATTACAAAAACATGTCAAACAACCCTGATTGTCCAAGAACCTGAAGAATGCTGCAAAAATCCCAGAAATGCTTCTAAAAATTCTGATGAAAAAATTTAAAAAAAATTCCACAATCACGCTCAAAACCACTCCTAAACACTCTTCGCCTTGTGCAAAACCCACAGGAGCAATGCACGCATGTGTCCTGCCTTTTATACTGCCTAGGCACAATACAACCTGGGAAAAACCCCAATGCCTCATACAAAGTCGCAGCGACTTTGTATGAGGCAACTTCTTTCAAGAAATTAGGCGATGTTGTATGAATTTGATGTTGTACAAAGCGGACTTTGTATGAGGTATTACTGTGATTGAAAGTCGAGCTGCAAACTGGAAACAAACAGAATGATATACAGTATTGTTATAAAGGGAAGCTGCTCAGAGTCACATAAACCATTTAAAATTTTAAATGCCTAGACATGTTTTCATGCCCTATTAACAGCTCATACTGAATGGACCAAATATAAGTTAATTAGAAAGGAATTCCATAACTGTGGCCCACAGCCATGAATGCCCCACCGTACATATTTCCTACTTTGTTTATAGCGGTCTGGTTTTGGGTTGGGTATTTATAAATAAATATTAGGTTTATTTTAAGCACAAGTTGGAGTTTACTATTTCAAGGAAAAGATGCCAATGAAATGTTTGAAATTTTTTTTTGCAAGACCCGTCAAAGGTATATAACATAACAGTAATGGGAGGTTTCAATTGTCCTGATGTTCATAGGTATACAAATTCTGCCAAATAAGTTCCTTCCCAGAAATTCCTAGCTTGTGTAGGTGATTACTATCCTACAAAAAGTGGGGGGGATGGACGAGAGGAGTAGCTATCATTGACTTGATTCTAATCACTAGATTTGATGGAAGAAGTGGCAGCAAGTGGGCAAGCCCATGCTGGACACCTTGGCAGGGCGCTGGACAGGGAGTGTTGAGGGCACCTATGGGGGTGGGGGTGGGAATCCATACTTTCCTGCTGAGGGAACTGCCACTTAGGGCCGTCTTAGGCTCAGGTCCATAGCCAGGATTCTAGATGTGGGTGGGCAAATATATTTTCAGGGTGGGCAACAATGTCTTACCCACCTCCTCTTTCTATGGCCAGGAAGGCTGATCTCCCTAGAGATGGGAGATAACCACCCATAACTTTGCAGAGGGCTAGTCAATGGCCAACACGTGTGTGCACATTGTGTTGGAGACACACAGCCTGTGAGACACCCTGAGGGAAAGAGGTGCCTCCATTTTGGACGTAGCACAGAGCGAGGTGGCATGGCTGAATTAACCAGTTGGCTAGACCACAATCTAGTCCACTGGCAGGTGGGGTGGTGGGGCGGCTTCGAGCCTGGACTCCCTCCCCCTCCCTCCCTCCCTCCCTTCTCTCCACCCCAGTGCACTATGGGAGAGTGAGTGGGGGGGAGGGAATCCAGCCGGGCACCCTTGCCTTCATTTGGGGAAAAAGTCTGCCTGCCTCAGAAAAAATTCTGCCCACCTCTGGGGAGCGCCAGTCGCTGGGGTGCACTGGGACTCATCCCGGTGTCCCTATTGGCCACCACAGACCTGCAAATGGGACTTTGGAGTGAAGTGACCAAGCTCTTGATTTCAAAGGAAACAAAAGCAGAGTGTAGCTACACATATACATGGACTTTTTAAAAATAAACTCAGAACACTAATAATTATAATAATTTCTTGTCAGAAATTATTCTGGATGGAAAGGATTTTTGTGGAAGAAACTCTGCTCAGGGAACTCCCAAATGAGGCTCCTTTTATGTCCCCAAGAGCAGGGACAGAGACAGGCGCTCAATCCATCATGCAGTACCTGGGTCTCGAACTGCCGACTTGCCAGCCTTCCAGCTAACAAGGCAAGCTTCTTAACCATTGAGCTACCGCAGCCTCTCAGAACACTGATAAGTAAAATCCCATGTCAGGAGATCCTAACAGGAAAAGGAGTCCAAGACTGGTGGTAATTTCTAAAAAGGAAATTCTAAAAGCATCACTACAAACAATTCAAACAACAGAAAAAGATGGAAGACAGGAAAAAAGGCCAATGGGGCTTCACAAAAATTCAGAGAGGTTTTAAAAACAAAACAAAAAAAGGAAACATATAGGAAGTTTAAGGGAGGCCAGGCTATTAAGTAAGAGTAGAGACAAGTAATGAAGAATTGCAGGGATGGTGTTATGAAGGCAAAAACTGAGAATGAACTGAGGTTAGCAAAATATGCTAAAAGCATTCTTCAGATACGTGCAGAGCAAAAGACAGAGAAAAGAAATAGTGATTCAGTGGCACAATGGGGGTGGGAAAATGATAACAGACAACAAAGAAAACTCAGAAGTGCTCAATTCCCATTTTAGATCAGTCTTTTCCCAAAAAGCTACCTGCAATTTTCCAGTCAAAGGTAAGGGGACAGGATTGCCGCCTGAGATTGATAAAGAAATAGTCAAGAAATACTTTATTACTTTGAATGAGTTCAAATCCCCAGGACTGGATGAACTGCATCCAAGGGTATTGAAGGAACTGACTGAAGAGATCTCAGAACCACTATCTATCATTTTCTCTAAATCACAGAGGATGGGTAAAGGGCCAGAGGATTGGAAGAGGGCTAATGTTCTCCCTATTTTCAAAAAAAGGTAGGACGAGGAAGCAGGGAACTACAGACAAATCAGACATGAGTCCCAGGGAAAATTCTGGAGCAGATTATAAAGCAGTCACTTGGCAAGCACCTTGAAAACAATGAAGTAATAACTGGAAACCAACATGGATTTATCAAGAACAAATCTTGCTAGATTAATCTTATTTCACGTTTTGATCGGGTAAAGTCCTTGTTAGACAGTGGGAATGCTGTATCTTGATTTCAGCAAAGCCTTTGACAAAGTACCCAATGATATTCTGATTAGCAAACTAGGCGCAGCCTGGATAGCGCAAGTGTCAGGTGAATATAAAGTTGGTTATAGAATCAAATGCAAAGAATGCTTCTCAATGGCTTCTTCTCAAATTGGGAAGGGGTAACAAGTGGAATACCACAGGACTCAGTCCTGGGCGTGGTGCTCTTCAATATTTTCATTAATGATTTGGATGAGGGAATACAGGGCATATTTGTTAGATTTGTGGATGGCACAAAATTTGGTGAAATAATTAACACCTTAGAAGACAGGAACATAATTTTAAAAGATCTTGATAGGCATAAGTACTGGGCTGAAAACAACAGGATAAAATGTAACAAAAGTAAGTGCAAAGTTGTATACCCGGGGTGGGAGTGGAGGTGGGGAATGCACAGTTACGAGATGATAGAGACTTTGTTCAGTAACACTATGAATGAGAAGGATTATGGAATTATTGTAGATCACAAACTGAATATGAGCCAACAGCAGCTATAAAAAAGGCAAATGCTCTTTTAGGCTGCATTAACAGAAGTATATTCTCCAAAACCATTGAAGTATTATATATACTATATATAAAAGTACTGTACAGTAATACCTCATACAAAGTCCACTTCATACAACATCGAATTCATACAACATCACCTAATTCCTTGAAAAAAGTTGCCTCATACAAAGTCGCTGCGACTTTGTATGAGGCATTGGGGTTTTTCCCAGGTTGCATTGTGCCTTGTTGTTGTTCAGTCGCACAGTCGACTCCGACCCTTTGCGACCCCATGGACCATTTTCCTCCAGGCGCCTCTGTCCTCTACCATCCCCCTCAGCCCTCCCAGTTCTGTGCCCATTGTGTCTACAATACCATCTAGCCATCTCATCCTTGGCCTCCCCCTTCTTCTTTTGCCCTCCACCTTTCCCAACATCAATGCCTTCTCAAGTGAATCCTCCCTTCTCATTTGATGTCCAAAGTATTTTAGCTTCATCTTTACTATTTGACCTTCCAATGAGCAGTCAGGGTTAATTTCTTCTAAGATTGACCTATTTGTTCTCCTCGCTGTCCAGGGGACTCTCAAAACCCTCCTCCAACACCACATTTCAAAGGCATCTATTCTTCTGCGTTCAGCCTTCCTAATTGTCCAGCTCTCACATCCGTACATTACTACTGGGAAAACCATTGCTTTGACTATTCTAATTTTTGTTTGCAATGTAATGTCTCTGCTTTTCACTATGTTCCCCAGGTTTCTCATGGCTTGTCTCCCAAGAATCAGTCGCCTTTTTATTTCATGGCTGCAATCCCCATCTGCAGTGATCTTTGATCCTAAGAATGTAAAATCTGTCACTGCTTCTACTTCTTCCCCATCTATTTTCCAGGAACTGATGGGGGCTGTTGCCATTATCTTGGTTTTCTTGATATTGAGTCTCAAGCCAGCTTTTGCACTCTCCTCCTTCAACCCAATCAAGAGATTCTTTAGGTCTTCCTCACTTTCTGCCATTAGGGTGGTATCGTCTGCATATCTCAGATTATTGATGTTTCTCCCAGCGATTTTAATCCCATATTGTGATTCCTCCATCCCTGCACTGCGCATTATGTGCTCTGTGTATAGGTTGAATAAGCATGGTGACAAAATGCAGCCTTGTCTTACTCCTTTTCCTATTCCAAACCACTCTGTTATTCCATGTTCTGTCCTAACTGTTGCTTCTTGGTTCATGTACAGATTTCTCAGGAGGCATATGAGGTGCTCTGGTATTCCCATCTCTTTAATTACTTGCCACATCTTGTTGTGGTCCACACAGTCAAATGCCTTAGTGTAGTCAATAAAACAAAAGCATTGTGCCTGGGCAGTATAAAAATGACGAAGTAGACGGCTGGGATGTAATGAGAACGGAGAGCAAGAACAAAACACTCCCAAATCACGTAGTCGTTGCGAAAAAAACTGTATCTTTAAACTGTATCTTCAAGCACCAATTGTTTTTCACCCACATCATATGTTACAAAAGATACATAGACGATTTATTTTTTATTTTTATTTTTACAGATCACACAGTTATAGACAATTTTTGCTCATGGATCAATAGGCTACACAGCCAGCTGAAATTTACACATACCATGAGCTTTCAATCTCTTGCATTTTTGGATTTGACTGTATTCATCGATCACGATAGAATACAAACTAGACTATATCATAAGCCCACGGATCGGTTCGCATACTTACAGTACACTTCATTTCATCCACGGCATCTGAAGACAAACATACTGTACAGCCTACTGTTGAGAGCCAAGAGAAATTCAACTCAAAATCAGGATTATAGACGAGCAGCTAGTAAAATATCCAGTACATTACGTAGGAGAGGGTACCCCATGAACATTATCAATACCGCCCGCTCGAAGGTTGATTTACGTGCCAGAAGCACTTTGTTTCAAAGTGACACCACACCGCAACAGACCGATAAAGGGTTATTTTGGTCATTAGACTATACCCCAATGGCCAATCGCATTAAACGGATTATACTCAAGCATTGGCATATTTTGGACTGCATACCAGGGTGCCGCCAAAGACCCACCATAGGCTTTAGAAGAACACAGACCTTCGCTAACTTGCTCTCTAGAGCAGATGTTATCACCCCAGGTGGCACGTCTCCCGCAAACATCTCTGGACACTTTGCCTGTGGACATTGTAAATACTGTGTACATATGTGGTGTACCAAATATGTAAATTTGCCAAATAGCACATTTACCCTTAGTCTCACCAGGTTCTCAAACTGTAACTCAAAAGTATTATCTATATGATAATCTGTTCCTGTCAGTTAGCTTATGTAGGACAATCGAGACGACCTTTGAAAGTACGCTTGGGAGAGCATTTGTCCCGCATTAGGAATCGCGTTACCACTGCCCCTCTGGTCAATCATTTTCTTGACAAGAAACACACACTGAAGGATATTAAGGTGGTTGTATTGGAAACTTTCACGCCAAATAAACATCAAATTACGGATGTGGAGCGCTTCCTCCTTCAAAGGGAGGCATTCTACATCCACCGCTTTAATACTTTGGCGCCCCATGGGTTAAATACAGACTGGGAGTTATCCGCATTTCTATAGTCCTGCTCCGTTTCTTTAATAAGGGTCGAAAACATACACCTTTGTAAGTAATACTGAAGGAGTTCAAAGTAGGTCAATCTAGCTTAACTTATCAGACACACATGTTTCTCATTTAATTTGGCTGATATAAGGAGTACTCTGATAGAAATAACTAACGCGTGCACACATAGGAAAGATTCACAGAGGTGCTATACGCGCGAGAAAAATCCCCCTTGAGGTACGTGTTTGATTTGTTTTTCTTTGTCTGTCAAATTATAGCATAATGGTTTTCGTAATACATGTAGTATTTAACACTGCGTTGTTTATTGTGTCTCAGATAGACTTATATATCTGTTTAGATAGTGGTACACTTTAATGTTTGCATTATGTTGTAGATACTTGAAAAAGTTACTCGAAATGTCCCGCTACCGGATGGACATCGGAAATCCATCTACAACTACTTAAAGTGGCCCGCCGCATGACTACCATCTGTTAACAGAGCTTTTGTGGCTTTCCCTAAGGATTTTGGGTTGTGAACTATAAATAGAATCAGAAGTTATACACTGAAATATAGCTGAGTCCACCCATACAGTGTTCGTCACCGCACGCACTACAGCGTCAGGGCCACCAGACTTTGTTGGAATTAATATTCTGTTCATGCAGTGCTTATGACTATATTTGTACAAGACGTCCTGATTAGAGACATTGAGTAATGATTTTGCGTAATTGATATACTACATTCCTTTTGCACATGTATGCTTTCTGGAACTATAGTATTATATACCATATATTATTGTATCGGCATACAAGCAAGCATACAATTGGTGCTTGAAGATACAGTTTAAAGATACAGTTTTTTTCGCAACGACTACGTGATTTGGGAGTGTTTTGTTCTTGCTCTCCGTTGGGCAGTATAAAAGGCAGGACACATGCGTGCATTGCTCTTGTGGGATTTGCACAAGGCGAAGAGTGTTTAGGAGTGGTTTTGAGCGTGATTTTGGAAATTTGTTTGAATTTTTTCATCAGAATTTTTAGAAGCATTTCTGGGATTTTTGCAGCATTCTTCAGGTTCTTGGACAATCAGGGTTGTTTGACATGTTTTTTGTAATGTATTTAGCCTTTAGACAATGATTTCTTAAAGTTCTGTCAGTTTCCTGTCTGTTTCCTTGGCTTTGCCCTGAAGTCTGTGCTGTTACAGTACAATGTATCTCTATGGAACCACCTGAATACAGAATTACAATACAACAACCTTAAGAATTAAGTACAACCACCTGAATACAGAATTTCAAAGAAAAGCAAGGAGAGATAAGGAAAAATACCTGAATGAACAGTGCAAAGAAATAGAGGAAAACAACAAAAGAGGTAGGACTAGAGATCTTTTCCAAAAAATTGGGGAAATCAAGGGAACATTTAAAGCAAAAATGACCATGATAAGGGACAAAGATGGAAAAGAGTTAGATGAAGCAGAAGAGATCAAAAAAAGATGGCAAGAGTACACAGAGGAACTCTACAAAAAGGACCTCAACACTCCTGATAATAACAATAATGAGAAATTTGAACTTGAACCAGACATTCTGGAGAGTGAAGTCAGAAAGGCCCTAAAAAGCACTGCAAACAATAAAGCTAGTGGAAATGATGGTATCCCAATTGAATTTTTCAAAGCCCTAAAAGATGATGGAATCAAACTACTGCATTCAATATGCCAGGAAATTTGGAAAACAAAACAGTGGCCACAGGATTGGAAAAGATCAGTGTACGTTCCAATCCCCAAAAAAGGCAATGCCAAAGAATGCTCAAATTACCGAACAATTACGCTCATCCCACATGCCAGCAAGTTGATGCTCAAGATAATACAGGATAGACTTCAACAACATGTGGAGAGAGAACTACCAGAGGTGCAGGCCAGTTTCAGAAGAGGGGGACTTGAGACCACATTGCCAACATACGTTAGATCATGGAGAAAACAAAAGAATACCAGAAACAAGTCTACTTTTGTTTTATTGACTACACCAAGGCTTTTGACTGTGTGGACCACAACAAAATGTGGCAAGTAATTAAAGAGATGGGAATACCAGAACACCTCATATGCCTCATGAGAAATCTGTACACGAACCAAGAAGCAACAGTTAGTACAGAACACGGAATGACAGAGTGGTTTGGAATAGGAAATGGAGTAAGACAAGGCTGCATTTTATCACCCTGCTTATTCAATCTATACACAGAGCATATAATGCGCAATGCAGGGATGGAGGAATCACAATATGGGATCAAAATTGCTGGGAGAAACATCAACAATTTGAGATATGCAGACGATACCACCCTAATGGCAGAAAGAGAGGAAGACCTAAAGAACCTCTTGATTGGATTGAAGGAGGAGAGTGCAAAAACTGGCTTGAGACTCAATATCAAGAAAACCAAGATAATGGCAACAGGTCCCATCAGTCCCTGGAAAATAGATGGGGAAGAAGTAGAAGCAGTGACAGATTTTACTTTCCTGGGATCTAAGATCACTGCAGATGGCGACTGTAGCCATGAAATAAAAAGACGACTGATTATGGGGAGACAAACTATGAGAAACCTGGGGAATATAGTGAAAAGCAGAGACATCACTTTGAAAACAAAAATTTGCATAGTCAAAGCAATGGTATTCCCTGTGGTAATGTATGGGTGTGAGAGCTGGACCATTAGGAAGGCTGAGCGCAGAAGAATAGATGCCTTTGAGATGTGGTGTTGGAGGAGAGTCCTGAGAGTCCCTTGGACAGAACAAATAGGTCAATACTGGAAGAAATCAATCCTGACTGTTCATTGGAGGGACAAATAGTGAAAATGAAACTAAAGTACTTTGGACATCAAATAAAAAGGAGGACTCACTTGAGAAGGCCTTGATGCTGGGAAAGGTGGAGGGAAAGAGAAGAAGGGGGCGTCCAAAGATGAGATGGATAGATGGTATTGTGGACACAATGGGCACAGAGCTTGGTGGGCTGAGGAGAATGGTGGAGGATAGAGGTGCCTGGAGGAAAATGGTCCATGGAGTCGCAAAGGGTCGGAATCGACTGTGCGACTGAACAACAACAAAATGGAAACTATGTTGTACGAAGCATCGCAGCAAGGATTTGGACGTTGTATGAGGCATCACAGCTAGGATTTTGCATGCCTCATACAAAGTCCACATCCGTATAAAGTCCAAACTTGTGGAACCAAGTTTGGATGTTGTATGAGGTATCACTGTACTTGAAAGAGAGACATAAAGAGGACGGCCAGGATTTGTTCACAATCACCCCCAAATAACAGGCTCAAACTACAGGAAGCCAGAAACAGGTTGAATATCTTGAAAAACTTCTTAGTTGCTAGATCAGTACAGCAATAGAACCAATTTACCTCTGGAGGTAATGAGCACTCTCATGCTGGAGTCATTCAAGAGAAAATTGGACAACCACCTATCAGATGTGCTTCGATTTAGATTCCTGCATTGAACAGGGGATTGGACTCAATGACTTCACAGGCCTCTTTCAACTCTATTCTATGATAATAGTCTAATAATATACAAGGCTATGATAGGTTTCCTTCTCCCCAGCTCTACCCTGTTGGACTCAATTCAAATGGAACAATTAATTTAAAAATTGAATGTCAAAAGTATGTAATGGAAATTATGTTCTGTAAGTTAGGATTTTAGGCAGAAAGGTGCCTAACGTTCTATTTTCCACTTGTGACATGACCCTTAGGACAAATCATGGAAGGGGTGCTTAATCCTTTTCCTCCCTCCCAATTCTCTTCTACAAATTCCCTTGGGTAAGTCTAACATTTCCCCCTGCCAGCCAACATTTTGGCTATAGTGAAGACTTGGCAAGCTTCTTATTGTTTTTTCATGTCCAGATCAAACTTTGAACTCCCAAAATAAAGCCACCTTCTTGGCTTTGTCACTGGCCAAACTTAAGTCCTCATCGGTGCATGTTTCTGGCAGTAATCAGCAGACCAGAAAATGAGCTGGATTCTGTGTGTCTCCACATTCACACAGTGTGTAGTTGTCCACCAGCAGCCCCACTTGAGCCTATTGGTCTTACATTTAGGGACTCCAACCCTCAGTCTATTCAAGGTCCTCCACGTGGCTTAGGGGAGGTCGGGTTCCTCAGCCATATCCTCTTTTAATGCTATTCTTTGTTCAGTGAGCTCCTTCCTCCATCTTCTAATTTGATTTTGCTCTTGCAACCCACAAGAGTGTTTGGCAAGCTGAGGAGAGGTTAAGCAATACTTAACCCCCCATCTTGATTTTCCTCCTCAAGTGCCTTATCTTCTGACTGATGTCCCATCAACAAATGAATGTTTGGCAACAAGCATGGGCTGGTGGGGCTTGTTTGTTTCCCCCTTTGTGGAAGGAGAAGGAGGAAAGGGGTTTAAGTCCTTTCAGCAAGTGTTGCTCTCTGGCAATTGCTAAAAAAACAAAGTGGAGCTGAAGGCAGGAGACTTATTTAAAGAAAGTTCAAGTTGCTATTTAAGGAGCACTTATTAAGAGAGAGAAAATCTTCTCATGGGAAAAAAAAGGTCTGTTCTAAAACGATGAGTTGAAAGCATTACTGACTATGTAAAATGTGCTTACCTATATCAAAAATAGTTTCTTCATAGGCTGGAAGACTTAATCCTACTTTTGAAAAGCACAAATCCATTGAAGCTATCCAGTCAAAAGTGAGTAATATTTTAAGACTTTAGCTGAATAATTAAATGGGTGTTTCGCACTTTCCTACTTATGAAAGACGTGGGAAATACTCTAGTTTTCTCTGGTGAAAACAACCCTAGAGGCATATAAATGTCATATTGCATGTAACTGCCACTGGTGAGCAACTTGAGACCTCTTTTGAGCTTCAAAATAAAACAAAAGGCGACAACACATGAAAGGAAAACAGCACCCTCTAGTGTGTAAAAGCAGCTTGTTGTGGCTCTCAAGAAAATGGCCCAAGTCCCGAAATACAAAGCTTAAAGTGGTATGTGATGAAAGCTATGTGACATTGCAGTGATCTAAGCAGGTTTCCTCAGCATTATAGCCCTGTCCACTGTTTCAAGGGATATTTTCAGAACGAGCAATGATTTTAAGTGATGTGACCAAATAGAAGGAGGACGGGGTAAAGTTTATTCTTGTTCACCTTTATGTGGGCCTCAATGCTCTCAATAAAATAAGAAAAGAAAGATCTCTATCCCATTAGAATTTCTCTCTTTCCATATTTTGTTTCAATACAGGAGGAGAAGAAGAAAGGAAAGAAAGAACAGCATAACTGAAGTGTTAAATCCGTAACCTTAGTTTCTATAGGCTTCTAAGCCAAAGGTTTAGTGAAAGCAAGGAGAAGGAAAAACTATAATGCAAGTCACAATCAGGTTTCACATCTTACTGAGGAATATGACTAATTGCTAAGATACATCATGTAAAGAAACAGCATTCATCCTGCTGCCTTTCAGGAAAGGTCTGAAGACCTGGCTGGCAGGGCAGGTGTGGGGCCCTAATGGGAACATGGCCCCAGCCTGTTGGCTCATCGCCAACTAGAGTCCAGTTGTTGCCCCTCCTTCTGTCTGTCTGTGTTCTGCATTCCTCCTTCCCTTTTAGATCCCTTTTAGTTTTTAGCTGCGTTTTAGTTTAAACTGGGTGGGGGTAAGAGGGTGGGTAGATGGGTGGGTGCTGGGGTTTTTTTAACTTGTTTTTATACATTTTAATTGTTGTATGCCGCCCTGAGTCGGGTTTTTACCTGAGTGGGTGGCATAAAAATTGAAATAAATAAATAAAAACACACAAAATAAGTGTGTTTTTTCCAGCATCATGTTTGCTTATTATACAGTATTCCATTTTTTAGTATATTTATAATTTGCACTTAACCATCTCTGCAAAGAAGTTAATCCCATTATTTTCAAAGAAATAGGATCAAAATTGCTGTGACTTCACCGACCAGCCTGGCCTCTATGAACACAAGATTAGCTGAAGCATTCAGGGAAAAGTAGAATAAAAGAGTAATTTCTCCAAGATATAGATGTGAGAAATCCATGATTGGTATCGCACTGGCCCCTCACTTGGAAAGACAGGTTATCTCATGTGACCCAGAACTCATTGCTCCCCTGTAGACATTTGTCCTCATTTGTGGTTTATTAGTAGACGGCAGATACTGATAGGGGAGGGGCCACCGCCACAGACATAGCTAAATGCAAACGTTCTTAATTGTTTTCCATCTCTCTATTTTGACAGGTCACGGGTATCCTATCAATGCCCTCCTTGGTTGTTCTATTGGAAGATCTTCGCTGCATCTATCTTCAGATCACGTTTGTTCCTACGCCCTGGGCAGTGGTTGATAAGTCATTGGTCCTTTTCTATGACCACCAACTCATATTCTCTCAACCCTCTTCCTCACCCTGGGTCACCCAGCATTCTTATGAGGTTTTTTTTCTGATGTTCTAATTAAATTAATGAAAGACCCACCAAGGAAGCCTCTCCCAAGGGAGGTGAGTACCATGGGCTCCCGTCACAGCCTCTTGAATTAACTAGTGTCAAGAGGTTTCACAATAGTATCTTCTGGCTGATTCCTCTGTCCTAATATTATGTACGTTCTTTGGTATATAAAATGATGATTTTTGTTTGTGTTTTCAGCATGACATTCCTGAACACCTAAGTGGTTCTGTTGTCCTTTCCCCATTTGCTCACATATTGTATTTACATGAACTTGATAAGCACCTGGACACACTTGTCTTCAAAACAGGGACGGGATGGGCCAGGTGCATGAAGTCAACAGATCATTTCCTTCCCTCTACCATAGAACAGATTTCTAGAAAAATATAATTGCTTCATTGAAATTTGAGGAAAGTGTTATAATATTCTGTTGGGAAGCATCCAGGTCTGAAGTTTTATTACTTTTTAACATTGACCATGGTTGCTTATCTTTCAGGGCTTCGAACATTAATTATAAAAGGCTTTGACCAGTATCCTTTTTGATTAAATGTGGAGAATATGCAGAGAACACCAATCAAAATTTATATATAAATTTTTCTTCTACTGAATTCTGTTCTGGCTTTGTTGAGGGCAATGCATACTTGCCCTAGTTTAGCAGAAATAATATGAAGCCCAGTTGTTATTTCAGGACTTACATGGCATAATATTTCATTCCTAATTGCTCCTAAGAGAAATATCTTGTCGGTCTAAGTAGAACATGGACACTGTCATAATTTTACTTATTTGTACTTGGCATTTTACATTCACTTCTTATCTTAATAGGTCACGTTAACCGTGCATTGGGGCTGAGCCTGCTTTCTTGATGTGAAATATATTAAGTTCTATTTATAATGAAAAATGAAGATCTAATTAGTTGAAATCACCTGATGCACAGAGTCAAAAAAGGACGTCTTTTGAATTTTGGACTCTGATGTCAGTGTCAAGGTGCATCAGAGGTTCCTCACTAAACAACATACATTGCTTTATTCTGAGGCACTTTTTAAACAGAAACATTTTCAATAATACTTGCATTAAAGAGAGCCTAGGATAACTATATAGTAGTATGTAACTCTTCAAACAGTACTCACAGCTAATGCCAGCCCTAGCATTAGTCAAAGGCTAAAATCTTGAACGCAGAAGAATGGATGCCTTTGAACTGTGGAGAAGACTCTTGAGAGTCCCCTTAACTGCAAAGAGATCAAATCAGTCAATCCTAAAGGAAATCCACCCAGGCTGCTCCATGGAAGGACAAATACTGAAGCTGAAGCTCAAGTACTTGGGCCACCAGATGAGAAGAGAGGACTTACTGGAGAAGGCCCTGATGCTGGGAAAGATCAAAGACAAAAGGAGGCAGGGAGGCAGAGGATGAGATGGCTAGATGGCATCGTTGACACAGTGGACATAGATTTGGGCGAGCTACAGAGGATGGCAGATGACAGAGGAAACTGTCATGCTGCATTCCATGGGGTTGCTAAGGGTTGGACTCAACTGTGCAACTGAACAACAACAAAAATCTTGTTGTGTAACTTTATGCACACAACCAAGATGATATTATCATCTGTGGCCATATCACAGCCATTTCGAGACAATAAAAAACTTCCTAAACTGGGACTCATGACCGTGATTTATTCTCCTTTCTGTTCTGCACCTCTTGAATGCTGGCCTTGGAGTGGGGGCCTCTCTAGTAAATGTTTTATTGCCAAAAACAGCCAGTGCATGTCCATGACTTATGATGTCATCTTTGTTGTAGAATGCAGTTCTGCAAACAGGATTTTAGACAATGTGAGGAAACTTTCAGTTAATGGTAGCAGATCTCTAGCTTTTGCTACCTCATGAAGAACAGAGCTTTGTGTGCTACACAATCTGTCCTAAACCACTCTGCAGCCCTTGCACTTGATGGAGAGCCCTATCTGGTTGTAAAGCTTGAAAAGGTTACTTCTTAAGACTGTAGCTTCCAGTACCAATAATGTGCTTAGTCAGGGAAACTGGGCATACCTGTCAACTTTTGGATTTGAAAATAAGGGAAATTTTGGGCACACCCCTCTGTGGGCATGTCCAAATCTGTGGGCATGGCCAAATATAGCCATGTGACTTGCTGGGCTCTAGTCATGCCTGCCACATGGCCATGAAATGTCTGCAAACACAGACAGCACTAGCTCTTTGGCTGTAAATGGAGATGAGCACTGCACCCTAGAGTTGGATACGACTGGCAGATTTTACTTTCTTAGGATCAAAGATCGCTGCAGATGGTGATTGCAGCCATGAAATAAAAAGGCGACTGATGCTTGGGAAACAAGCTATGAGAAACCTGGGGAACATAGTTAAAAGTAGAGGCATCACCTTGCAAACAAAAAATTGCATAGTCAAAGCAATGGTATTCCCGGTGGAAATGTATGAGTGTGAGAGCTGGACCATTAGGAAAGCTGAGCGCAGAAAAATAGATGCCTTTGAAATGTGGTGTTAGAAATAGGTCGATCCTAGAAGAAATCAACCATGACTGCTCATTTAAGGTCAAATAGTAAAGATGACGCTAAAGTACTTTGGACATCAAATGAGAAGAGAGGATTCACTTGAGAAGGCCTTGATGTTGGGAAAGGTGGAGGACAAAAGAAGGGGGTGGCCAAAAATAAGATGGCTAGATGGTATTGTAGATGCAATGGGCACAAAGCTATGTGGGCCAAAGAACCCTTTCCCCTCTTCTTGGGGGACTTTTGTTTTGTTTTCTTTCTTGTTTACTCAGTGGCTTAAGTGACTAAGATGCTGACTGGGAGGCAGAAGGTCAGCAGTTTGATTCCCGAGTACTGCAGGACGGAATGAGCTCCCGTCTTTGTCCCAGCTCCTGCCATCCTAGCAGTTGGAAAGCAAGAAATTGCAAGTAGATAAATAGGGACCATTTTGGTGGGGAGGTAACAGCGTTCTGTGCGCTCTGGTGTCTAGTCATGCCTGCCACATGACCATGGAAATGTCTGCATACACATACAACGCTGGCTCTTCGGCTTTGAAACAGAGTTGAGCACTGAACTCTAGAGTCAGATACGACTGGCTTTTGAGCAAGGGAAGCCCCCCCTCTCTCATATAGTGATCAGGCAACAACCCCCCCAATTAGGGTGGAGGAGCAAGGGATTAATTCCCCCCTCTTTCTATCTCTCATATAGTGATCAAGCAATCCCCCACTCCCAAGTTAACTCTAGAACTCTAGAAACGAAATCCTCCAGCCAGGAGGCAGGGCAGAAACAGCTCAATAAAGCATGAGGTTGCCCCTGCTTATATGAAATATATCACTCACCTAGAGTAGACCGCTGCTCCCAGCAGCCAAAACGAAGCCTCCAGGACTATGTGGCTGGCAGGAAAGGGAAAGAGAAAGGGAAAACTACAGAATGCCTCCCCCCCCCACCTTCTCTCTCTCTCTCCTTCCACAAGCGAAAAGCCTGCCACACAGTGACCTCTGGTGACCTACTGCAGTGACCTACTGCAGCTTCGCCTGTGAGGGCTCCGGTCAGGATATTTTAAAAAAAATAAGGGAAAATACGGGGAAATTAATAAAACGGGAGGGGCGGGAAGAGGGGTAAAAATAAGGGGTTTTCCCGGGGGAAACAGGATAGTTGACAAGTATGAAACTGGGAGTTTAAATTTTTTTAAAAAAAAAGACCTATAGTAAGTCCTATTTTTGATAGTGTTTAAGTAAAATTCAGCTGCCAGTCCAAATGGGTTTTTAAAGTGAAATTGAGTAAGACACCATCTTGGCCTTGGCCTCAAATCTATATATATATAAAAGCAAGGTGTCCTGGCGTGAGTTGCTTATACAAATCCACACCCCTGCACTGATCATGCTGAAACTCAGCACATACATATCTTGAACTGGAGACACAGTCACTGCGGGGGTCACAAGCCCCATGGGGAGGGGTACGCCCCCAAAATTGATCTGCAAAGGGGACACCCCCACCAACAGGAGAAAATGCAAGGGGAAAAAGCCAACCGGGGGGATTGTGATGTCATTGCCAGAGCTCACCAAATCCCCAGCTGACCAGGTCTGGTTCTCCATGACATCACAGGGCTCCACCCCTTGTCCAAAGGGGATGCCACCACTGACAGGAGAAAAAGCAAGGGAAACAAGCCAACCAGGGGTGATTGTGGTGTCATCGCCAGAGCTCAACCAATCCCCAGGTCTGGGGCTCCATGACATCATCATCATCATCATCATCATCATCATCATCATCATCATCATCATTAACTGGGTTACCATGGCAATTGGATGATGATGATGATGTCATGGAGCCCGGGGATTGGTTGAGCTCTGGCGATGACATCACAATCACCCCTGGTAGGCTTTTTTCCCTTGCTTTTTCTCCCCAAAAACAGGCCACAAAGGCCCCCACCAGCCACCAGAAACAACCAGGGGAGGTGACTGTGCATGCGCGAAAATCCATGCACGTGCCTAACCCTCCCTGACATTCCTGACTGTGGCACATGCAAGTAATTCTGTGCATGCACCAAAGCCACACAGCATTCCAGGTGGCCATTATGGGTGTCACTGCTCCAGCGACTACTATCAGCAGGTGGCCAATGTGGCCTGGATCCTCTGCTCTCCTGAAGTGTGCCTCGGGGGGGGGGGAGAGAACCCGCAGCTGGAGGACGGGCAGAGGATGGGACTGGGCCATCACCTTCCACAGGCCTCACAGCTGTGGAAGGCAGCAGCCCAGCCTTGTCCTCTGCCTGGTCCCCCAAAATGGATCCTCCCTTCCACCTGATGCAACCCTTGGGACAATGGAGGAGCCAGGCTGTGATGGCTGCCTGCTGACTGTAGTTGCTGGGGAGGCCACCGGAGCCCACTGGCCCTCAGCCTAGCCTGCCTGGGCACCAGGCCATGATGTCTATGCAGCCCGGCACCGTGGGTAGCAGCCCCCCGGAACCGCCTCCAGGCCTGTCTGGTGTTGGGGCCAGCTGCAGCAACGTGGCACCCGGCGAGGCCTAGGCCACCGGCACCAGCACCATCACGAGGGCGATGACAATGGACAAAAAGGTAAGGCAGCAGGGGTGCAGGCCGGGGGGGGGGGAATGGGCCCAGGTCTCTCCTCGGCCTGGGTTGGGCCCCATCCGGACAACGCTGGGTACCCCTGCTAGTAGCTAATAATCTTGTGTCAGCCTCTGAGTTTGTTCCAGTTTGCATTCCTTATCATGGATGAAGCCTCTGGCCACCAGCCCCATATGATGGACCATCAGACAATGAAGTTATAGCTCAGCTGCCTACTTGAAAACTCAAGGAAAGGAGATTATCAAACATTAAGGGGCAATGTGAGATACACATTGTTCAAGCCTGATCAAATAACATAAACTATTCCAGTTACATCTAGGCCATTTCATATCCTTTTGTTCGCTACCTATAACCATTGAGCCATTTAAAAATCCATCTGGAAATCTGGCAGCCTTGGAGCAGACCAAATGAAGCACCTAGAAAAGTTACTATTTGGGATTGTGATTCCCAGAATTCCACAGCCAATAATATCTGGAGGAACTTAGAATTTTCAGTCTGAAACAACATTTCTGGAATTAGAGATGGTAACTCTGAGATGAACACATTAGTTTCACAAATTTACCCAGGGAGCATTGTCAAATTTTCTTCCACTGTGACAGCTATTATGACTTCCTAGCTACCTATTCTTGTGATAGAGAGATAGCAAACATTAGACATCAAAGGCTTATCAACTATTAAGGTAAGAAGAGCCTGTGACTTTATTTCTCACTGAGCACTCCCATTGCAAAAGGAGACCATTTTACAATTCAGAAGCACATGAATGTTATTTATATTGTGACTGCTCAGTGCACAAAACAGCAATCGCTGAACTTATCCTTCAAGATACCACACCAATGAATCCTTTGTGTAGCTTTAACAAGATATTCAAGCTATCACTGGGTTTTATGGGGCATGAACTCAGCAGACTGTTACGTAGAGAATTCTGTTTATTTGGAAATCCCACCCCTCCCCCCAAAATATACATGCAGCATCAGAGGAAAGTATCAAAACAAGGCAGAGAAGGGATTTTTGGTGCATTTCCCTTTCAGCTACTGGCTGCTTGAGAAGTCCCAGTTGCTGTCCCGTCAGTTGTAGCAAAATGAGGAAGTGCCAAAATAAAAGGAGATTGTTCGCTGAAATTCCAATGAAAGCCAAAGCCTCCTCTGGAGACTTCAGTTGTTGAGCACTGTGGAGTGCTTGGATTGACCCCACTGGACTTTAGATGATTCTCACCCAAGTGTGTAACCATTTCATATCTTGTCATAAGATAGGGAGGGTTCTTAGATTACTAACTGGACTAGCTGTGTTATGGAAAAAAATTTATTTTTCTTTTAGGTAGCTACACTGAGCCCAAATGAGTGTGAAATGGATGACTGACTCTTGTGCAGACTTTGATAGGACAGGTCATAGTAATGCCAATGACTATCTTTCTGCCACTGCCCATTGTTTTTAATTATCTTTTATTTTTAAATGCCTGCTGTAGGCTGATGCAGGTTGATTCATGCATTGACAGAAGGTTTATGTAAGCAGGAAAAAATTTATTGTAAAAAAAACACACACAAAGAAGCAAAAAAACTCTGCCAGAAGTAAAAGGTAGGAACAATGCTTCAAATTATCAGTGCCCTCTGTAACCATAAGACAGGGGTTCCCAACCTTTTCAAGCCGGGTCATGCTTTCTCAGTCAGCTTCAAGGGCCAGATGACCATATTGCCCTGCCTGCATGATGGAGGTACCCCCCTCTAGCAGATGGTACAGTTAGAGAGCCCCTCTGGTCCACTCTGGTTAGACGGACAGATTTCTTGTATTGACATGCATGTAGCTCTTAATGAATCATGGCAGGATTATTACTGGCTATCTGAAACCTACTCCCATGGAAAAAGTGTCCCCTGTGGAACTGTGGAACTGTTTCAAGACATGTTAGAAAAGAATAATAAAAGGAAACAACACAAGTCCATCCACCAACCCCCCTCCCTGACAATTGCTATAATCAAGTAAGAGTTTTCTGCACACCTCTCAGACTCTCAAAATTAAATCAGATGAAACTTCACCTTGCTGAATGGATGACTGACTTCCAGGACAAGATTCTGGCAGGACGATCTAGAAATCACTTAATAGACTTTGAAACAAATAGAAAATCAAAAAACAATAAAATAAAATGGGGCTACATGGATAAAGGACAAATTATTTGTGACTGTGGAAGAATTCAATCAATGCAGCATTTATGTGTGTTCAATTTTTGCCCCACTATATGTATGAAAGAAGATGTAACAAATGACTGAGAAAATGTCATTTGAATTGCTAACTTCTAGTTAAATATAATTTAATTGTGCAACACTCTGATACAAACAAAGAAAAAAGATGCAGAAGAAAGATTACTAGAAAAAGGAAAAGAAGGTTACTAGAAAATTCTTAAGTGTACCTACTAACTAGCTATTATTTTCTGTTTTACAAAGCATTAACATTTATGGAGCTGATGAACAGTATAAAGTTGAAAATGTGCTAATTGGCCTTTTAGATCTGACTGTCATCTCTGCAAGATTTGTAGAATCCCACCTCATTAATTCGACTTCTATTTTTTTTAAAACAGGCTCAATTATTTTGCAAGAAAACTTCCAATCAAATTAAATTGGTTTCATCTTTATTTTAGTACTTAAGTAATCAGAAGGTTTTGTTTTCTAAGTAACCTTTCCACCCCCAGCCATTTGTTTGTAAACACTCACTTCTGTTGCACTTCTTCTCTAGAATACTAATTGCCAAAAGACTGCTTACACATGAAAGCTATATAGTCAAAAGGATTTCAAAATAATGAAATCGTAAAGATGATATATCCTTCTAATAATGAAATGTTTCTTGAACTGAATGTTTCCATCTTTTCAAATTCCCCTTTGACTCTGTTTGAATCCACACTTATTCATAACACTTAGTAGAAGGTGGGCTAGATTCAAGAGGCCACTTCTAACCATACCAGTCAAGTTTTGGATTTGAAAATAAGGGAAATTTGGCCACACCTCTCTGTGGGTGTGGCCAAATCTGTGGGTGTGGCCAAATATAGCCATGTGACTTGCTGGGCTCTAGTCATGCCTGCCACATGGCCATGAAAATGTCTGCAAACACAGACAGCACTGGCTCTTTGGCTGTAAATGGAGATGAGCACTGCACCCTAGAGTTGGATACGACTAACAGATTCTCTGCAGATTCAGCCATGAATATATTAGCATACTGTGGAGCCATGCAAGTACCCATAGCAGTTCTGTTGATCTGGAGGTAGTTTTCGTTGTTGAAGGTGAAGTAATTGTGTGTAAGTACAAAGTTGCACAGGGTGGTGACTGTGTGGGCTTCATCTTTGTTTTGAATGGTGTTCCTGATTTAATTTAATTTTTCAACTTGTTCACCGCCCACTCAGGCAAGTCCAACTCAGGGCGGCTTACATAATCTAAAAACCCCACATAATAAAAAACTGTTAAAACCCCCACTCACATTAAAATCCCATCCAGAGAGAGGGTGCACCTTATGATAAAAGCCAGTGAGCAGGAGCCACATCGCCCTCAGGGCCCCACACATGCCCCGCCAGCCAGGTTTTAAGACCTTTCCTGAAGGGCACCAACTCCATCTGCAACCGTAGCTCTACTGGCAGGAGGTTCCAGAGGGCTGTTGCGGATACAGAGAAGGCCCTTTTTCTTGTGTCAGAGAGGCAAGCCCCACTAGCTGATGGAACAATTAGGGAGCCCCTCCGGTCCACTCTGGTTGGATGGATAGATGTCCTTAGGGCGATGCGGTCTCTTAGGTATCCTGGCCCACTAACATATAGGTTATAACCAGCACCTTGAATTGCACTGATGGCTTGTAATCCATCTTTCTGTGGGATGTTGGTATATTTTGGTGTATTATACCACCTTTACTAACTGTCTTGTAATATTCTTTCACAACATGCCCCACAGAACAGGACTTGCTTTCACAGTAAGAGGTTAAACTCATTAGCATATGCTCAATACCAGGTGTTTGCTTTTAAAATTAAAAAGGGGACATTTAGAGCTAATCTAAATAACAAACCAGAAATCATAATCTGCTGCTAGCTGTGGGATGCTGTATTGATATGCATACTTATCTGCCATTCTAATTGATTACTCTTTATCTCTGTATCTGTATCTGGTGTACATAAGCTCATGCCTTGAAATTTCATTCCTACATCTGAAGTGGACTTGATCCATGAAAACTCAAATTAAAAATATAGCAGTTAGTCTTTAAAGTGTTGCAGTGTTTTTTGTTTTTGTTTTTGTTTTCTGATATGCCGGAAGGAATATACATTGATTACAATGCATTTGGCTTGACCTTTTAAAAAAAATCCACATCCAAACAATAGTTCCACTTGAAACCGTCAGAGTAGTAGCCTCTTATGTGAGTTCTCTAGCACAGGATTTCTGATGTCTGGGCTGGAAGAAGCAACCAGGAAAATGTACTGTCCTGTCGAGCAGGCAAATGACAAATGCTAGGCTTCTTGTACAGTACCATTAAAAGAAAAACCTGCACACCTTTCAATAAGAGAACTCTGTTTTGCTAATATCAGTCCACAAAACCTTGTTAGAATTACAATGAGATTTCCACAGGAGATTTTTCAGGCAGGTTTTGCCCACAGACAGAATGGGAAACGGTGGAAATGGCATAAAATGTAATAAATACAGGCTGAACATGTCTTAAATTTCTCTAGTTTCTATTTGTGGAAATAGTTTTTTACAAAAAAATAAACAAAACAAAGACAGCAAGTTGCTCAGAGAAATTTATTAAAACAAAGTTTTATTCCCCTTTGCTAATACTTCTGTATTTTATTCCAATACAATAGATCTGTTGCTAGGCACTGATCAACACTTTCAAGAGCCTAACTGTCTACAGTTTCTCAGACCTTACTGAGCTAAAACAGATCCTTATTAAAACCTTATTTTCTTTTCTTATTTTACCAATAAAATTAAGGAACTCAATGTAGCATGGACAATTTGTGTCATTTTTTGACAGAATTCGCCCTTCTTTTGGGGATCATCTAGAGTTGTACATAGTGAACATTTTCATATCTCTTTCATTTTATTTTTTTCTTATATTTTGCATACTGATTTTTAAAATAAGAAACAAAAAGCTTCTTTCGGGTTTACGTCTTGAGTTTCTCTATTTGTAAAGCTCTTTAAAAGCTGTAAAAACCTACTCCAACACTAATACAACACCAAAAAAAATATATGTATCAAGCTGTGCCCAAGCAACAACAACAACCCACATGGTCCAGTGGCATACTGGCACAGTAACCAAGTTCACCCCCCCCTCCCAAAGAAACAAAATAGTCTACAAATAATCCCAGAATATACATAATAAATACATAGTAAGTTAGCCAAATAACAATTTTAGAACATCAATCAAGCAGTAAAAGCATCACACACAACAAACCCTCTCCTCAAAACCAAGAAAATAAAGGAACCATATCTAGGAAAAAATATGATAAAAATCCCCTGAAACCAGAAGTGCCAAAATATGGGAAGAGCCCTCTCCCGATTACCATCGGATGCCTTCTCTTCTCTTTTTTTCCCTTCACTTGGAGTCAGGGAAGGGTGCAACAAAAGTAATCATAGGAAGGAAATGATGGGGTGGGGATGACAGGAAAGAAAAAGATCCTAGAGAGATCAGAGGACAAACACATATTTTAAAATTATCCCAAGGATGTGGCACAACAGGATGCCAGACTGCAGCAAAAATGATAGAAAGAAATGGGGAAAGACCAAAAAGAGAAAGGATCCAAATAAAGAAAGCAGACAGCAGTCCAAGATAGAGGGTACTAGCAACTCAGCACACAGTACTCCTACAAGGAATTGAATTACTTCTCGCTGGGTTCTATACCTTTTACAAACTCAAAATTCTCATTTATCCATGGATGTTCGGATTGGTTGTCTTCTCAATGCTTTTGGATAAAAAAGAGGTGAATGACAGAAACATGAAATGTCATGTACTCCTCTTTTTATTCATGTCTTAAAGGTTCTCTTTCGGCAATCACTGAAAGAACATGAACTACATAAAAGAGAATCTCTTGCTTTAGGTATTTCATTCGAACACAAAAGGCCTATCCCTAGCAATAACTCCTTTTTGGCTTTGCCTGCACTCTAAAATTTGGGGTGCGTTAAATGTTGTATACATTGTTTGGATGTTTTATTTTACTTAAAGATGGGGAGAGTTGCTTTCCTGAATTACATTTTTCAGAATCCCAGTTGGCTATTTTGCCTGGACAGCTTTATTCCAGAGAAAGGTGACCTCCCCCACTCTGATTTTATTCTGCCTATTTCCTAAATCATTTAATTGCATCTGACCAATTGGTTGCCTCTTTCAGAGACAGAGAACTGAGCTAAGGCATTGGTTTCATCTCTGCTTGCCCCAGCAACTAATCAGTACCAGCTGGTAGTATTAATCCTCTGTTAAGAGGGATGGGTGGTGGCTTCATAGGCAGAAGCTGTTTGCACAGCTCATTGCCATATTAGGATATTTAACTTCAGACGCTTTCTCCACTGTTTGAAACTGTAGCAGATTCCTTTTCTAATATTCCAGGTGCTCTTAATACCGCATGATATATTTACTACATCTGTCACTCCTGGTCTACCAACTGGCTTAAGCACGTTGCTGCTGTGCAGAGGAGACATCTCAGATGTCAAAGAACTGCATTGCTCTGAAACAGATCTTCAGTTCATCTTTCACCCTTTCCATAAAACCACTGGGTGGCTTGCGGCAGGCATTGCCCTGGTTTATACCTTACATAGGCTTCTTCATGGGCTTGCTGCAAGATTTATTGAGATTAAACAGGTAAAATGCATGAGAGAAAACAAATTTAGAATTTGATTTACGTCTGGAACACAAATTGAATCAAGTGAGGAACAAATTGCTTTAGCCTTAAAAATAACTGTAAAGGTGCCAAGTATGAAAACTCATGTTGCTAGTTCTCTGAAATTTGGCAGGTGTACTCTCCTCTTTCGTGTCTGTCAGGCCTCTAGATTTCATATTTGTTGTTGTTATATACATAAAGCGCAAAAGCCAGATATGTTATAGCCATCGTAGTTTCTCATTGACTTCATAAATGTATAAATTGATTCAGATCCGGGGCACAAATCGGATATGGCCCTATTGCTCTGAAATTAATCAGAATATATTTGGACACCACAAATTGGCCTACAGATCAAATCAGGTGACCTGTACAAAACTATAGTTATAGAATGTTGTGTATCGATTGGCCTTCTTTTTTCTTCTTTCGAGTCTAGGTCAGACTTTAAACTGCCAAATTGAAGCCAGCTTTGGGTGAATTCATTCTGCAGTTCCATTCGCTTGATCTAGTGTGAAACCTAGACTAGCTTAACAAATTAGGAGAGAAAGGGAGGAAGGGAGAATGAAATGGAGTATCACTGAAAGGGGTATGAATGGCTGTGTGGCTGAAGAAGATTGACTACTCCACAGTCATTGGAGCCACTATCTTCTAGTACTACAAATGCCTGTGATATGGCCCCTACTGTCATGGTAAGACAAGATGGCAAAAGTTCTGTCCTACCTATTACCTAAAAATTGGTATTGAGCATCATTCTGTCCCTGAACCACAAGGCTCAAAAAAGTAATAATGGCCTGCTTTTGCTTTATGTGCTGTGAAATCACAATTGACTTATAGCAGCTCAATAGAGCTCTCAAGGTAAGTGAGGTATTTAAGGAGTGGTTTTGCCTGGACCCTATGTATACATTTTAGGACAGTAAATTCTTTAATATAAGTTGAAATGGTTAGAAGCATAGCTGTCAAGTATCCCGTTTTTCCAAGGAAAACCCATTATTTTTACCCCTCTTCCCACCCCTCCTGTTTTATTAATTTCCCCATAATATGCCTTTTTTAAAAATAAAAAAAATCCTGACCGGTGTCCTCACAGGCGAAGCTGCAGTATGTTTTTCCGGCCAACAGAGGTCGCTGTGTGGCAGGCTTTTCGCTTGTGGAAGGGGAGAGAGAGAAGGTGGTGGTGGGGGCATTCTGTAGTTAGTTTCTCTTTCATTTCCCTTCCCTGCCACATGGTCATGGAGGCTTCGTTTTTGCTGCTGCTGCTGTTTGGAGCCACCATGGGATGGGAGTCTACTCTAGAGGTGAGCGATATTTCATATATGCAGGGGCAAATCAGTGAGAGACTTCTCTCTCACTCACATGCTTTATTGAGCTGTTTCTGCCCTGCCTCCTGGCTGGAGGCTTCCATTTCTGTTCTAGAGTTAACTTGGGAGGGGTGTGTGGGGGAGGTTGCTTGATCACTCTATGAGAGAGAGAGAGAGAGAGAGAGAGCACCCCACCTTCTAAAAAAACATCTGGAGGGAGGGAGATTAACTCCTCAGCTGCTGGGAGGCTTGGAAACTACAGAGATTGCTTTTTACTTTACTAATTCCCTTCCTTAAACTGGATCTGACATTCTCAGGTGTTGGTGCTTAAACTGGTTGCAGTGAGGAACAAATAGATTGGTTAATTTGGGGGAATTAATCCCTTGCTCCTCCACCCTAATTGGGTGGGTGGGGGGGTGTCTAGCCATGTGCAGGGCTAGTTCATTAAAGCCAAGCTGCTTACAAGCAGTTGGTAACTCTAGGGGGCTGGTTTACTATTCTGCACTTTCTTTGCTTCCCAGGGAAAAAAATTAATTAAAAATGAGTAAGGTAAAGGTAAAGGTTTCCCTTGATCGAAAGCCAGTCATATCCGACTCTAGGGTTCAGTGCTCATCTTTGTTTCAAAGCCGAAGAGCCAGCATTGTTTGCATCTGCATACGTTTCCGTGGTCATGTGGCAGGCATGACTAGACACCAGAGCACACGGAATGTTGTTACCTTCCCACCAAAGTGGTCCCTATTTATCTACTTGCAATTTCTTGCTTTCGAACTGCTAGGATGGCAGGAGCTGGGACAAAGATGGGAGCTCATTCCGTCCTGCAGTACTTGGGAATTGAACTGCTGAGCTTCTGCCTCCCAGTCAGCATCTTAGTCACTTAAGCCACTGAGTAAACAAGAAAGAAAACAAAACAAAAGTCCTCAAAGAAGATGGGGAAAGGGTTCTTTGCCCCACACAGCTTTGTGCCCATTGCATCTACAATACCATCTAGCCATCTTATTTTTGGCCTCCCCCTTCTTTTGTCCTCCACCTTTCCCAGCATCAAGGCCTTCTCAAGTGAATCCTCTCTTCTCATTTGATGTCCAAAGTACTTTAGCATCATCTTTACTATTTGACCTTTAATGAGCAGTCATGTTTGATTTCTTCTAGAATCGACCTATTTCATCCCGGACTCCTTCCAGCTCCGGTTCACCATAGGGGGAAGTCAAGACAGCTGTGCTTTGGGCTCCACGGCTACAAGAAGACCTGTGCCGCAGTGCCAGGCCATCCCAGACTCCTTCCCTCCGGCTCTGGTTTGCCGTGGGGGGAAGTCGAGACAGCTGGGTGTTGGGCTCCGCAGCTACAAGAAGACCTGCGCCGCCGATGCCCAGCCATCCCGGACTCCTTCCCTTCCCTTTGGCTCCAGTTTGCCAGGCCTCAAGAGGAGTTGATGGACAGCTGCGTGGGGCTTCGGGAGGTTTTAAGAAATGCTGCTCTTGCTCCACTGCCGAAGACCGGTCTTTTCTCTTGGCCAGCTGGGCCCTATATTTTGTAATTTATTCTTATGACTATATATTGATTGAACTGAAATTTGATCTTTTTGGACTGTAATTTATCCTGATATTGTGCGAATATGTTTCTGTGTTTTTGGTACTTTGTATCGATTGTTCAGTATTGGTTATTGCCATTGTATCTTTAATTTATACTTTATATTGTGATTAATCCATGTTTATTACTGAGTATTGTATTGAATTTACTTTTCATGTTTCTTTATTACTGTATTATTATATTGTATGGTATTTACATGTTGTAAGGCCGCCTTGAGTCAGCTTCGGCCGAGAAAGTGCGGGATATAAATTAAAATTTATTATTATATTATTATTATTCTAACACCATATTTTAAAGGCATCTATTTTTCTGCGCACAGCTTTCCTAATGGTCCAGCTCTCACACCCATACATTACCACCGGGAATACCATTGCTTTGACTATGCAATTTTTTGTTTGCAAGGTGATGCCTCTGTTGGACACCCATCACAGAGGTTTGAATATTAGCCAAGGGTTTTTGAGACATTATCAAATTTGATACACAGATTACTATATGCTGCTATATATTTTATATATTATACCTTGGTGTATTATACCACCTTCACTAACTTTCCTGTAATATTCTCTTTCACAACATGCCCCACAGAACAGATGTGCTCTCACAGTAAGAGGTTAAACTCACTAGCATATGCTCAATACCAGGTGTTTGTTTTGGAACTCACCCATTTTAAAATTGAAAAGGGGACATTTAGAGCTAACCCGAATAACAAACCAGAGATCATCTGCTACTGCTAGCTGTGGGAAGCTGCATTGATATGCATGCTTATCTGTCATTTTGATTGATTACTCTTTACCTCTGTATCTGGAGTATATAAACTCATGCTTTGAAATTTCACTCCTATGTCTGATGAAGTGGACTTGATCCACGAAAGCTCACATTAAAAATATAGCAGTTAGTCTTTAAAGTGCTGCAGTGTTGTTTTTGTTTTTCTGATATGCCTGAACCACAGACTAACATGGCTACTATTCCAAAAAATGTATATTCCATTATTTAACAGCTGTGTGTCTCCATCCTAGCACAGTTATGAATGCCATGCTGTCACTAAAGGATAGATATTGCTCCACTTTGCATAAATACATTGTTTTGCATAAAACTGCTTTGGCAACATAAAGTGTTGCCAAGAAAAGATGCTGGAATAAGACCAAAATAGCAATATTTGATAACTCCAGCTCTCTAAATTTAGAACAGAAGGTTTCCTTGTAATTAGGTGATGTCAAGAACTTTGTACATATTTCTATCTGTAATCTTTCCAATTCACAATTTTATGTAGTTGGAGCTGGAAACAGTCAGCTGCAAAAACTCAGCTGGAGTCTAGAAATCAAACAGAGAAAAAGAGCTACTGAATTTTAGATATATTTCAAGTTGCTAGATCAAAGAAAGCAAAACTAACAGAGAGAGAGAGAAGCCCAGCATTTTTGTGTTCTTCAAAAACGCACCTTGCCACATTCTTTTTTGGTCTACATTATACAGCTAAAGAAACTTGAGAAAAGTAACTCTTAAGTGTCCAGATCAGTGTTCGCCTCACAGTCTTTTCAATTAACAGTTAAACTGTTCTGGAAACTAGGACCCTAGTGTTAAAACATATAAAACAATATACAGTAAATTGTTTGACACCTTAACTGTCTCTAGTTACACTATAGATTCATCAAGAAGAGTTACAGCCACACTCTCTGTATGACAACATGAAATATTCATACATACTCAGTTAATTGTTCAGTTAATTGCTAGCATTCAGTCACACCAAGAGGTGCCAGGTCAGTGAATTTCATTGGTAAGGGCGAAGTCTGCAACCTTAGGGTAGACACTTTCTGCATGAAAGGCATCATAAATTAATTGAAAAACAGTGGTGGTTTCTTGCAAAGTCACAGAGACAAGCCTTCACTGTGTCATGGGGTGTATGTAACAACATTAAAGTTATTTTGTGTGAGTGAGAAAGACACACAGACACAGTCAGAGAGACAGAAGGCAATGTAGAGACTTGCTTATGAATTTCACATGTGAATTTCAATAGCAGCAACAGCAGATCTACAATACATAAGGAAAATGTGCACAAATAAATAGCAGGTCCTGAACCTCTGAGGCTAACCCCCAAAATATAGGGATGACAGTGGAACAGCTTCCTATTTTATGAGATTCAAAATTTGAGACTTAGGAAATGGATTCCTACACTGGAACCCAGCCTGAAATCTGGCACCCCTAGGATTTACACACCCACAATGATGGCAACCTTACTGTCGTGATCCTGGAACATAACAGTCTAACAACATGGCTTGATATTTAACCTGAGTCTTGATCAAATTGACCTTGAGGATAGAAAATTTCTAGTAGTGTGTTAAAATGGTCTTCCAATTGGACTAACATGAGAAGGCACCCAGAGAATTTTGCTAGTTTATGGTTTAAACTAATGGTTTAGAACTGTGTTTTTTAAACTGATAATATGCATGATAATACTTTGTTTTGAACTGTAACAACATGTATGATGTGAGGATACTGGTGTAGAAACCGGCAAACTACGCCAGAAATTTTTGCCAAGAGAACCCTATGGACCAAAACAAAAAGCAAAACAAAAGAGGCAAGTTAGATGAAACAGGATGCTTAACACAGATCGAAAGAAGGGGAGAGATGGGAGAGGGGGAGGAGAAATACAGTGTTGCAAAGAACAATACTGCATATGAACATGAATGTGAGGTCAATGAACCAAGGAAAACTGGAAGTGGTGAAAAATGAGATGGAAAGAATAAACATTGACATCTTGGGAATCAGCTAGCTAAAATGGGCAGGGATGGGTGAATTCAACTCGGTAAACCATCACATCTACTACTGTGGTCAAGAAAACTTCAGAAAAAACGGAGTAGCCATAATTGTCAACAAAAGAGTGAGAAAAGCAGTAATGGGATACAATCTCAAAAATGATAGAATGATGTCAGTCAGAATACAAGGCAAACCTTTTAATATCACTGTAATCCAAATATACGCACCAACCATGGGCGCAAATGAAGCCACAGTGGACAAGTTCTATGAGGACCAACAAGACCTCATAGAACAGACACCAAGAAATGATGTCCACATTATCTTGGGAGATTGGAATGCCAAAGTAGGAAATCAAAAAGTAGATGGAATAACAGGCAAGTTTGGTCTTGGAAAGCAGAATGAAGCAGGGCTAAGATTGATAGAGTTCTGTCAAGATAACACACTGGTCATAGCAAACACCCTCTTCCAGCAACACAAGAGGCGACTTTACACATGGACATCACCAGATGGCCAACATCGAAACCAGATTGATTACATACTCTGCAGCCAAAGATGGAGAACCTCCATACAGTCAGCAAAAACAAGACCTGGAGCAGACTGTGACTCAGATCACAACCTACTAATAGCAAAATTCAGACTTAGACTAAAGAAAATAGTGAAAACAATCAGGCCAGACAGATATGACCTAGACAACATCCCTAAGGAATACACAGTGGAGGTGAGGAACAGATTTAATGGTTTGGAATTGATAGACAGAGTGCCAGAAGAATTATGGACAGATGTGTGGGACATCATGCAGGAGGCAGCAAGGAAAACCATACCAAAAGAAAAGAAGCATAAGAAAGCAAAGTGGTTGTCTGATGAGACTCTTAAAATAGCAGAGGAAATAAGGAATGCAAAAGGCATAGGAGAAAAGAAAAAATACAGTCACTTGAACACAGAATTTCAAAGAAAAGCAAGGAGAGACAAGAACAGTGCAAAGAAATAGAGGAAAGCAACACAAGAGGCCAGACTAGAGATCTTTTCACAAAAAATGGGAAAATCAAGGGAACATTCAAAGCAAAAATGACCATGATAAGGGACAAAGATGGCAAGGAGTTAGCTGATGCAGAAGAGATTAAGAAAAGATGGAAAGAATACACAGAGGAACTTTACAAAAAGGACCTCAACACCACTGATAATTCCAATGAGGAGAACATTGAACTTGAGCCAAACATCCTAGAGAGTGCAGTCAGAAAGGCCCTAAAAAGCACTGCAAACAACAAAGCTAGTGGAGATGACGGTATCTCAGTTGAATTTTTCAAAGCTCTAAAAGATGACAGAATCAAATTACTTCATTCGATATGCCAGCAGATCTGGAAATCAAAACAGTGGCCACAGGATTGGAAAAGATCAGTATACATTCCGAACCCAAAGAAGGGTAGTGCCAAAGAGTGTTCAAATTATCGAACAATTGCACTCATCCCACATGGTAGCAAGGTGATGCTCAAGATAATACAGGATAGACTTCAGCAGCACGTAGAGAGAGAATTGCCAGAGGTGCAGGCGGGTTTCAGAAGAGGCAGGGGGACTAGAGACCACATTGCTAATATACGGTGGATCATGGAGAAAACAAAAGAATATCAGAAACAAGTATACCTCTGCTTTATTGACTACACCAAGGCCTTTGACTGCATGGATCACAATAAAATGTGGCAAGTACTTAAAGAAATGGGAATACCAGAACACCTCATATGCCTCATGAGAAATCTGTACAAGAGTCAAGAAGCAACAGTTAGGACAGAACACGGAATGACAGAATGGTTTGGAATAGGAAAAGGAGTAAGACAAGGCTGCATTTTATCACCCTACCTTCTCAACCTATACACAGAGCACATAAGGCACAATGCATGGATGGAGGAATCACAATATGGGATAAAAATTGCTGGGAGAAACATCAACAATTTGAGATATGCAGACGATACCACCCTAATGGCAAAAAGTGAGGAAGATTTAAAGAAACTACTGATTAGGTTGAAAGAAGAGAGTGCAAAAGCTGGCCTGAGACTTAACATCAAGAAAACCAAGATAATGGCAACAGGCCCTATCAGCACCTGGAAAGTAGATGGGGAAGAAGTAGAAGCAGTGACGGATTTTACTTTCTTGGGATCTAGGATCACTGCAGATGGTGACTGCAGCCATGAAATAAAGAGGCGGCTGATTCTAGGGAGACAAGCCATGAGAAACCTGGGGAACATAGTGAAAAGTAGAGACATCACCTTGCAAACAAAAATCCGTATAGTCAAAGCAATGGCATTCACAGTGGTAATGTATGGATGCGAGAGCTGGATCATTAGGAAGGCTGAGCACAGAAGAATAGATGCCTTTGAGATGTGGTGTTGGAGGAGAGTTTTGAGAGTACCCTGGACAGCGAGGAGAACAAATAAGGCAATCTTGAAAGAAATCAGTCCTGACTGCTCCTTAGAAGGTCAAATAGTAAAGATGAAGCTGAAGTACTTTGGACACCAAATGAGAAGAGAGGATTCACTTGAGAAAGCATTCATGCTGGGAAAGGTGGAGAGCCAAAGAATAAGAGGACGGCCAAGGATGAGATGGCTGGATGGCATTGTGGACGCAGCGGGCACCGAGCTGAGTGGGCTGAGGAGGATGGTGGAGGACAGGGGTACCTGGAGATCAATGGTCCATAGGGTCGCAAAGGGTCAGAATCGACCCTTTGCTGAACAACAAATGGTTTAAACTGGGCAAGAGCACAATATTAGTTAACTTTGTGTTCCTCAGGGTGTAACATCTGGGAGAACAGGGAAGAACAGGGAACCATGTGCAATCAGCATGTTTTGATTTGTACATAAGTAATACAGTCTCTACTACAACATCTGAAGAAAGCAAAGAAGTCTTCCAAGGATTGTGTCTAGAGCAACCTGCTTAGTGGGATCTGTTTAGATTACTTGTTCAAGATACTTGAAAAAAGTAGTTGCATGATAAAACTCCTACAAATGGTTACACACATTTGATTGGATTTTATGGGATATTTCACCTATAAGGATTCTTCCAGACTAAAGTGAGGAGCTAAATGGAATTGTTAATCATAAGTAGAGGAGACTCATTGGATCAATGGAATGTATGTAAGTGTTGACTTAGCAAGTGGTCATTGATTCAAGGGGTCAACTTAAGTAGGGACAACATTTGTAAATGATATTAAGGAAAGCCTGTAAATGACATTTAGGAAAGCAAATCTATTTGGAGAGAAAAATAATTATCAAGAGAGCACAACTATGACTGTAGGTACTTGGCATGGTGTTCTGTCCATTCCTGCAAAACCAAAAGGTGGACTATCACCTTGGGAATCTGATTCCACTTTTCTGTGCCTGAGAAGATCTGTGGTGCCTCTGGATAATGTTTTTATTGTACAATTACAGTGCTTCATTTGTGAAATATAAGGGGAGGTCCAGATACCTTTAATTAGTTTTCCCTGCTTTCTCATTGCTTCTTCAAACCACAGAATGTTTGTGGTGAACAAAACAAGATGGCATAGCAAGGCAATGATTTTTAAGTGTAAAAGAGAACACAAAAGCAACCATGTAGACTGAAACTCAGACTCCAAAGTCCAAAATCCATGTTTAGGTGACACATTTATTAAGACAGCTTTTTAAACTGTTTGCAGGCTTTCTTCATCAGGCATGGTATTACAAAAGAGGGTGGTGAAAAGGATGAAGAAAAGGAAGAGCAAAGGCAATCAAACAACAGGCCACATTTTAATGTACTTGCAGCTCCATTCTGTTCCAGTTATGATGGAGAGAGGGGAAACTGAAGCTACTGAAACTACTCTCAAATTATCTACTGCTGGCATTGAATTGTAGCAGGAAGTAACATCCGTTCAGGTCAAGAGCAAAGAACAGAATTTTAGAGGCGTGTGACAGGAGAACACTCATTTTGGAAACACACTTACAGTAGACCCAAACAATATGACGTTGCTTGATTCCCCAAGTAGCGTCGCTATAGGGGAAACGTCATTGTGCAGTTTTCAATGGTAGCTGCGGCATCTAGTGGCAAAAAATGTCATTATCTGCACAACAACGTTTTAAAAAGTCATTAATCCACGCAATGATGGTTTTTCGTCATTGTGCGGATAGTCACGTGGCGAGTGATGACGTGTCGGTAAGCGGAAATGATGCTATTCAAACACGTTGATAATCGAGGGCCCACTGTAATTCATTTTGTCCTAGAAAGAGAGAACTCCCCTAATCCATACTCTTTCCAGAAAGATTAGGTTAAAGGACTGATCACCAAGATAATCCAAATCAACAGCAAGATGGAATCTACATTCCAAAGGCATGGGGGGAAAGCAGCTTTGGACACCACCGCTATCTGTTGTTCAAATGAGAGTAGTGGGTCCATAATGAGCCCCAGATTATGGACCTGGTCCCTAGAAGTAAGAGTAGTTCCACCCAAGGTAGGGACCAGAACCGCCCAGTCAGTCAGGTGGCCTCTTTTCTTTCTTTATTCATGCCAGAGGCACCACAAAGCATATAATATCATACAAAGCTAAAACCAACATATAAAACAAACAGGAACTAGATGACATCTGCCCAATATCGAGCCACATCAACAGCATTTCCTCATTCCAACATAAGGTCCTCCTCAGTGCACGTAGAGGGACATTGTGTGCATTGTATCATATGAGCGATAGTTTATTCTTCTCCACATTCACACAGGCTACCATCTACAGGGAAACCCCACTTTCTCAGATTAGCCCTTGATCTTCCTACCCCTGCACACAGTCTGTTTAAAGCTTTCCACACAGGCCATGGTTTTTCTTGGCCAGGCGGTAGAGAATCGTGTGGTTCTGCCCAGTTATCTGATAGCTCCTTGCTCACCTTCTATAGTTCTTTTTAAGTGTGGGCTCGAGACGTTGTCTCATCCTAAGGGGGAGGGGTGTTGTGTTCTAATGGTTTTACCTTCCACATGGATTACAATGTATCTGAGCCAATGTAACCTTGCCTATAGCAACAATGTAACCTTCAGCTGTATCAGATAAACCCTGTAATAGGACGCGAGCTAATGACCACCAGCTGGCAGCAGCGAGCGTCCAAGCTCTCTTGGTCCGAACTCATCAAAGGCAACAGCGCGGGAAGCTTTCCCGCCACCACCTACACCTGGACAAGAACATACTTTTTGTAATGAGGTTGGTTTTAGGCATCCTGTGACCAATCTCACTGTTTCATTTAGGGCCACATCCTGTTGTTTAAGCTGACTGTCATTACTTTTACCTAATGAAACTACAATCCGGACTTTAGCAGAGACTTTAACAAGGAACAACTATCTCTAGGCTATATTGAACCTTTAACCACCCCATGGAATACACCAATTTTTGCAGTATGCAAAAAATTCTGGCAAATGGAGACTTTTGCATGACCTTAAAAAGGTCAATAAAAGAATCCAACCCATGGGACCACTTCATCATCCACCTGCTTTTCATGCGTTGATCTGTACCACACTAGACTAGCATACTCTCCTGCAGAGTAACATAAAGCTAGCGCCAAAGTTCTTAATGTGTCTGGTTGAGCACCCCAACTTGTGCCTGTTATTTTCTTCAGAATATTGTTCCTGGCAAAAACCTTCTGTTTGTTATTTCGGCAGTGGGTCTTGAAGGTGAGAGTTCAATCCATGGTAACTCCCAGGTATTTGGGGGTGTTGCAGTGTTACAGCCTGGTGCCACTCCAGTTCATGAAAGGGACGTGAAAGGAACCTCCCTGAAGACTGCTATTTCAGTGATCGGGCATCCCCTGGTTAATGGTGGCAACTGTGATTATCAAAGGCTAATCCTTTCGTGAAGCGAAAGCCATTGCATTTACATAAGAACATAAGAACAGCCTTGCTGGAACAGCCCACAGCCCATCCAGTCCAGCATTCTGTCTCACACAGTGGCTCACCATTTCCTTCAGGGTATTATTCCCAAGCAGATGCCTTCACCTGCTTAGGAGTCCCTGGAAATGGCATTGAGAGATATCCTGCCTACCTCTCCAACCCGGAGGTTGCTCTTAGGTATCCATAATTATAGCCATTGATACCCTTGTCCTCTATGAATTTGTCTAATCCTTTCTTGAAGCTGTCAAGTCTGACAGCTGTCACCACTTCTTCTGTCAGGGAGTTCCATAGACTAGTGATACTCTGGATGAAAAAGTACTTTCTCTTATTTGTTTGAGAACTAGCACCCAAAGATTTCATGGAGTGCCCCCTAGTTCTAGTGTTATGCGATAGGGAAAACAGTTTTTCCTTATCTACTTTGTCCACACCGTGCATGATTTTATAAACTTCAATCAGGTCACCTCTTAGACGCCGTCGTTCAAGAGTGAAGAGGCCCAACCGTTGCAGCCTCAGATGGTAAGGAAGGTGTTCCAGTCCACTAATCATTCTGGTTGCCCTCCTCTGCCCTTTTTCCAGCTCCATAATATCCTTCTGGAGGTATGGCGACCAGAACTGTACACAGTATTCCAGATGGGGCCTCACCATAGATTTATAAAGAGGCAAAATGACACTTGCTGACTTATTTTCTATACCCTTCCTAATGATCCCTAGCATTGAGTTTGCTTTTTTCACTGCTGAGGCACACTGGGTTGACACCTTCATTGGGTTGTCCACCAGGACACCAAGGTCCCTTTATTTTTAGTCAAGTTCGTAACTAACTGGCACAGCAAGTATTTAATATAATGGACTGCAGGACACAGACAAACTACCTCTACTGTGGGCAGAGCAATGTTATTTCATGTTTTTGCTGTCAGTGTTTGCTTTACACCTTTCCTTCAAACTGGCTGATTATATAATAGCTTTTTGGCCTTCATGCCATCCAAATGTGTTCTCTCCTTTTAATCTGAATGCTAGGATGAGTAGTATTTTGCCACGGCTGCCATGGCATAATGATGTTAGAGGAATGCTACTATTTTAAAGTGTTGACATTTAAAACAAACCACATGTGTGGTATTTTTTTTAAACAGGAGCCAAGAATAGGTCTTAAAAGTTTCCTTGGGTTCTCCCCTCCTTTTAAAAAGTGTTAGTTTAAATAATAAAAAAAATCCCACATCTAATGAAAATACTTTTCCACTCCCTTTTCCAAACCGTTGTTAAAAAAGGAAAGTCAAATCATTGGACAAATATGTCATGTTCATTAAAAATGTTTTTTTCCATAAAGTCAATATGAAAAAAATGGGTTTTTGAGAGATTTAGGCAACTGTGCTCTTGTTGGGTTTTAGCAGCAGAAATGAGTGTGAAAATAAGTAGGCAATAACTGTAAACCACATCAAACAATAAATTCAATTTATCCAAATGGGATTAAGTTCTGAGTAGATGTATAAATGGTAATATTCTTGAACGTGTTAGAATGGGATTTATTTCACTGCTGTGACTCTTTCCTCAAAATCCAGTTTCCATTCCTCCTACATGTTAAATATCCCTAATGCTAATTTTACCTGCAAGATATTATTTTTGGAAACAAAAAAGGTGCTACCATGTTCCATCTAAAAGTAATGTTGTAAGAGGTTAACAAAATAACATTTTCCCACATGATGAGTAATATTTACTCATTGTTTTAAGTTTTTACTACTGGAGTATAAAATCCAAAATCCAGTCACGGTTTCCAATTAAACTGCGCCCAATTGTAATCAGTTTAAATTAAAGAATTGTTAACTCATCAAAGCCCTGTTGACAGGCCTACTTTATTATAGACTAAGAACTGGGTTTACCCATTGAATTTAAAACTGAGAGCCCAAGATTATAATAATTGTTTAATTTTCTTTCCATGGTCAATTCTTTTTTTAAAAAATCAGTTCACCTTAAAACTATGATTTAATATCCCTTTAATTTGTTGTGAATTAATGTTTGTACAATATTTCTGATGCTCCCACTCTACCTGGGCATCTTGGCAGCTGCTTTCTTTGATGCCTGTTGCCATCATAAGTTTCTTCGCATGCACGTTCATGTGCACATGCACACATGCAGGCACATTCTCTCTCTTTCCCTGGTGAATTCTCAAGCAATAACCACAGAAATAATAGTTCCAACAGGCATCGCTTTCAGTAGATTCCCCATTTTCTCTTGCTTCATCCTCTCTCTCTCTCTTTTTTTTTTTGCTAAGAGTGAATATGTGCTTTAAAAAACTTAGAAACTGAATAAAGTATGCTTTATTCTTGTGATCCTTTCCCAAAAAAACCCTTCTATTAAAAAAAAGAAATGTATTTTATGATTTAAAAAAAAAATGCTTCTGTGGTTATATTTTGATCTCAGGCATGCTATTCATATAACCCAGAGTTACTTAAAATGATTAATGTTTGCTAAAAAAATCAACAAATTATATTTCCTAATTTTAACATTAAAGTGTGTCTGCGAGTGAATGTGTATATGAGAGAGAGTGAAAGAGAAGGAGAGAGTATGTGAGAAAAAGAGAGATAGAGTTCTGCAGAAGAATTTTTTCCCAAGCATTTTCAATGTTTATTTTTTGTTGGCTGATTCTTATTAAACTGGGTTTTATAAAAATTTCTTTCCATTATTAATATGTTTAATTTTCCCCACCTCCCTCTGCTACCATACCATTTCAATAGCACTATAAAATGGCAGAAAAACATTATGATACAATATGTCTACAACTGAATCATAGTTCTACTAATGTGTGGTTTGGAACCACAGCTGGATTATTTATCGACTGAAGGGGGAATGCAGCAACAATTCTTCAGTTAATTCATTTTTAAATTTCTTTTAAAGCATTTATTAAAGGACAGAGAGATAAAGAAGACGGGGCTTGAGGGAGCCAAGGAACACCTGGGGGTGGCTGGTGTGGCTTCAAAATGCCAGCGCCAACCCCCCCCCCCACCGGACTGCTCTTCCACCTGCCGGTTCACGTCCCAGCCCAGCCGGGGCTTGAGGGAGCCAAGGAACACCTGGGGGTGGCAGGTGTGGCTTTAAAATGCCAGCGCCAATCCCCGCCCCCCACCGGACTGCTCTTCCACCTGCCGGTTCACGTCCCAGCCCAGCCGGGGCTTGAGGGAGCCAGGGAAAACCTGGGGGTGGCTGGAGTGGCTTCAAAATGCCGAACTTTCTCTTTCCCCTGCCCCGCCCACCAGGAGGGTTGCCGGAGCAACGCAGAAATGCCAAGGCCAGGCTTTTCCTGACTCCGCCGAGGACATCTGAACTATGGGGCTCCGTCGCGGTCATAGAGTACGGGTCATGGACATTAGGTGGCCGTGATCATTGCAGTACTTATCTTGTTATTTGTTATTTATTTATTTGGTGTTTCATTGCATAATTTGTATTGTACTTTTTTGCAGCTATTATATTTGTTTGATATATTGTACCGCAGAATTTGTATCTATTTGTAATAGCATTTTGAATATTGTATTTATTACTGTATTTTGAATTTTGTATTTCGTATGTAAACTCCTTGGGTTACCTTGGGGTTATTTATATGTTGTTAGCCGCCCTGAGTTGGCCATGTGCTGAATAGGGCGGGGTATAAATCGAATAAACATAAACATAAACATAAACATAAACATAAGACAAAAATAGAATGAAACTAGAATACTGCTTTTTAAAAAGAAAAACTATTAAATAAAAAGAACAATAAAGAAGGTGGATTCACCTCTTCTTATCTCAATTTATATCAGGGGTTTCCAACCTTTTCAAGCCGGGGGCCAGGTCATGCTCTCTCAGTCAGCTTCGAGGGCCAGACAGCCATTTTGCTCTGCCTGCATGATGTGGGTGGCCATTTTGTCCCAACAGCTTCAAAGGGGTAGCCATTTTGTTTCTCAAATGCCCTTGGAGGGTGGGGGCATATGAAATGGTGCCATGGGCCAGATGTGGCCCACGGGCCTTAGTTTGGGAACCCTTAGTTTATATCAAGTCAATTTGCTAATTTGTAATAAATAAATTATATCCCACAACTGAACTATCTACAGCAATACCTCATACAACATCCGCTTCATACAATGTCGGATCCATACAACGTCGCCCAATTCTTGGAAAAAAGATGCCTCATACACTGTCGCCGGACGTTGTATGAGGCATTAGGGTTTTTACATTAGAAAGAAGCCGCAAGACCCACCGGATGGTTCCCTTAGTTGTGAGCGGGAGCGAGACTCCGACACGGCAGGTCTTCTTATGGGCCATGCCGGCCGCCTTACAGCTAAGACCAGTCTCGCTCCCATCTCCCCGCTCACAACCAAGGGATGCTTCCCCTGGTGAGAGCGGGGAGGCGGGAGTGAGACTGGTCTCAGCTGTAAGGCGGCCGGCGTGGCCCATAAGAAGACTTGCTGCGTCGGAGCCGCAACACCTACCGGACGCTTCCCTTGGTTGTGAGCGGGGAGGCGGGAGCAAGACTGGTCTCAGCTGTAAGGCGGCCGGCGTGGCCCATAAGAAGACCTGCTGCATCAGAGTCTCACTCCCACCTCTCCGCTCACAACCAAGGGAAGCATCCGGTTGGTGCTGCGTCTCCGATGGCTCCGACACGGCAGGTCTTCTTATGGGCCACGCCGGGTGCCTTACAGCTGAGACCAGTCTTGCTCCCGCCTCCCCGCTCACAACAAGAAGACCTGCCACGCCAGAGCCGCAACACCCACCGGACCCTTCCCTTGGTTGTGAGCGGGGAGGCGGGAGCAAGACTGGTCTCAGCTGTGAGGCGGTCGGCGTGGCCCTTGAAAAGACCTGCCACACCGGAGCCGCCAGACGCTTCCCCTGGTGAGAGCGGGGAGGTGGGAGCGAGACTGGCCTTCTTATGGGCCACACCGGCCGCCTTACAGCTAAGGCCAGCCTCTCACTCCCGCCTCCCTACTCTCACCTATGGGAACAACGTTATACAAAGCATCGGTGGCAATAATTTGGACGTTGTATGAGCCATTGCAGATAGGATTTTGCATGCCTCATACAAAGTCGGAATTCATACAACGTCCTAACTTGTGGAACCAAGTTTGGACGTTGTATGAGGTATTACTGTATATGTATTGCTTTTATGTTGTGTGCCATTCTGGGTGTCTTCAGAAAAGAGAAGAGAATGCTGTATCAATCAATGACTCTTTTGGAAATGCTTTGGCTGGAATACCTCTCGAAGTGGACTACTTTGGGTTCTACAATTGTTAAAATAGACATTATTCCTCCAAAAATCTTTGAAGCAAGAGAACTATGGCATGTACTATCATGACAGTTTTAGTCTGATTTGTTTTCATATGCTAAATCAACCCTATCAGGCAACAAGATTTAAAAATTGGGAAGATCTTTTAATGCAGGGTTTGGACAGAATGAGCTATTCTCATCTTGGACCACTTGACTGGATATGAAGATGGTTTTTTACCATCTACTAGTTTGAAGGCTAGGTAAGAACTGCCAAACTAAGGGATTGGCAGTATTTACAACCAGAACATTTGCTGGTATCTAAATATGGTCTAGTAGCACTGAGTGCCTCAGAGTCGCCTGCACTCTAGGAAATGCTTCTATGTTAGTTTACGAAGAGAAACTCACATTATTTATCTATAAATATTTGTTGTGAATTAATAATTATGATACACAAGGTCTTAAGAATGAATGGAACAGAGAAATGCCACTATGTTTTGCCTAAGCAATGGAAGGTTGTGTTAGCTAGGATATCTGATGTATCTGTTGATCCCAAGCTACAATTTATCTGGCAAAAAATCTTATGTTTTCCAAAATTAGCTGCCCACTTTCTGGAGCTAAACCATTCATCATTGTTAATAAACATGCCACAACTTTACTGTTACCAGAAGACTCATGTTACAATATTGGAAAAATAAATGTCCGCCCCCTGTAATTCAGTAGATAGAGAACCTTATAACGCTATTGACACATGAATGTACTTTGGCCACCAAACGAGAAGAGAGGACTCACTGGAGAAGTCCCAGATGCTAGGAAAGATTGAAAGCAAAAGGAAAAGGGGACAGCAGAGGATGAAATGGTTAGACAGCATTGTTGACACAGTGGGCATACATCTGGGCAGATTCCGGATGATAGCAGATGACAAAGGAGCCTGGCGTGCTGTGGTCCATGGGGTTGCAAAGGGTCAGACTCGACTGTGTGACTGAACAATAACAAAGTTGTATTATGCTTCATTGTCAGCTGTGGTGTTTCTTCGTTTGTTCTTAAATTTTAACTAATAAAATATTTGGGAAAAATTAAAAATAACTTTGAAATGTATGTCAATAACCACAGGCCAGATATAATTTATCAGTTGCTCAGTCAGGTGCTTGTTCATATAATCCAACCAAGACAAATAGATAGCTTTGAACCTGCAGGCAGCCCATAGGAATATTTCTTTCCATGTAGTCCTCATCCTTAAACACATTTCCAAAAAATCACGGTTCTCAGATACTATGGCAATTTCAAAATAGAGTGCCAACAAACATGGTCAGTGGGTAGAGAATAGAAGTGCAGAGACTTTGTTTTCTGACTAGAACGTCTAGAATTTCCTAAGCAGCAAAAACTGCCTGAAGAATTCGGGAATTCTAGTCTAAAAAGACAACACTGTATACCTCTGGTAGGGAAGATGTGTCTGGATGGATCTAAGCATGGATGTCCTTCGCTGGAACAAAAGATGGCATTCTCCCTGATCCATCCTAATTTGATATTCTTTAACATCCTAATGTCAGTACCACATTTTGGTGGTTAATGGGTAGATTGTATTATTAGTACAGTAAAACCCGACTTACAAATGCCCTGAGTTACATAAAATTCGACTTGCATAATGATTTTGTGCTAAAACCATGTCCCGATTTACACAATTTCCTATGGGTTTGCTTCAAGTTACATAAAGATTCTTTTTCCTAAGTGTTTGCTTTGAGCTACGTAAAAATTTATTTTCCTATGGGTTTGCTTCGATTTACATAAGAATTTCATTTTTCCTATGGGTTTGCTTCGAGTTATGTAAAAAACCAATTTAAGCAAAAGCCTACGGAAGTAGGGGGTTTACTGTAGTTTAAAAACTACAGTTAGCCATCAATTCATAAGTATCATTAATAGATTCTGCTCCATCCCCGAATTGTTTCTGCAGACAGTCTTGATTTCAGGTTGAGGCAAACTGTGGTGAAGTGATTTCTGTCCTCTCTGAACATTCACTGAGTGGAGAAAACAGCAGTCTGCAAAGAGTGTCTTTGCAAGATTGCAAGAAGTGGGTCTCATCCTACCAAGAGTCTAGATTATTATATTTTCATGTTCCTAACAGCTGCTTTTAATGCCACTTGCTGCCACTTTTAACTGTGCCAAAGTTCTTTTCGAACTGCACTTCGGGGACAGGGGAAGCTTTTAAAGCATGAGAAAACAGTCTACCATTCTGTTAGATATGATGATTGAACAGTTGACCTGTGGCACTAAGATAGGTAGATCTCACCCCAGCTCTACCTCTTTGTATGAAAGGTCTGCCTCTTTGGTATTTTTCCATGAGTACATGATCTGAGGTCCAAACTAACATATTTCCTTGAACAGCTCTTTCATTTATTTTCAAGGATCCTTTCATTCTTGCAACTCCTCAGAAACCTCAGATAAAACCCTCTCCCAAAGAAACAAAACAGAAAAGGTTGCCATTTTCCATTCCCCTGCCTACAATTCCCCCTCTTCTAACATGAATGCCCACAAAGATGAAGTTGTGCCATTTCACCTCCTGCTGGTCCTTCTCCACTTTCCCCTCTAATGCAAGTGTAAGCACAGTAGCACCAAAGACATTCAAACACAGACAGCTTTCTGTTGTTGTTTGTGGCTATACTTGGTTCTCCCAGGAAATCAGGGTCTGAGCTTTCCATGAAGGGATTAATGAGAGAAGTAGGACATCTTGGAGGCTTTACTAAGTGTCTCTCTCCTCTTCCTCCTCCTCGTCTTGAATCAAGAATCCAAAATGAGCAGTATTAGAGCTAGCAACACCATGTTCCATTAAGCCCTGACATATAACAACAAAAGCAGCAATAGCAACAACATCAGTTCTGTTTAAAACTTTGAATGACCTACTCTATAGAGAGAGAGGGAAAGTGAAGAAGACCAAAAACACCTCTTGATGAGGGTGAAATAGGAGAATGCCAAAGTTGTCTTGAAACTCAACATTTTTTAAAAAATAACAAGATCATGACATTCAGTCCCTCACTTCCTGGCAAATAGAAAGGCAAGAAATGGAGGCAATGACAGATAGTGAGTGCAGCCATGAAATAAAAAGATGCTTACTCCTTGGGAGACAAGCTATGGCAAACCTAGGCAGCAAAATCCTTGGAAGGACAGATACTGAAGCTGAAGCTCAAATGCTTTGCCACCAAATGAGAAGAGAGGACTCACTGGAGAAGGCCCTGATTCTAGGAAAGATTGAAGGAAAAAGGAGAAGGGGTGGCAGAGGATGAAACTCATCATTAAAAAAAAACAAAATCATGGCATCCAGTCCCTCACTTCCTGGCAAATAGAAAGGCAAGAAATGGAAGCAGTGACAGATAGTGAGTGCAGCCATGAAATAAAAAGATTCTTACTCCTTGGGAGACAAGCTATGGCAAACCTAGGCAGCATAATAAAAAGTAGAGACAACACCCTGCTGACAAAAATCACATAGTTGAAGCAATGGTCTTCCCAGTATCAATATATGGCTGTGAGAGCTGGACCATAAGGAAGCCTGAGTGCAGAAGAATAGACACCTTCATACTGTGGTGCTGGAGAAGACTTTTGAGTGTCCCCTGGACTGCAAGGAGATCAAACCAGTCAATCCTAAAGAAAATCCTTGGAAGGACAGATGCTGAAGCTGAAGCTCAAATGCTTTGTCACCAAATGAGAAGAGAGGACAAACTGGAGGAGGCCCTGATTCTAGGAAAGATTGAAGGGGAAAGGAGAAGGGGTGGAAGAGGATGATGTTGTGGCTGTGAATCTTGGCAGACTCTGGAGGATGACGGATGACAGAAGAGCTTGGTGTGTTTTGGTCCATGGTTTGCAAAGGGGTGGACTCGACTGTGACTGAACAACAACATGATGACTCTTTGGCTTTAGCAAGTGCACCGTTTATCTGCTGGACACCAGACACCACTGGGACAGAATGAATTTGCTGTGATAGGAGAAAGGATCAAGCCAAAAGAGGTATGGAAATCAAGATGTTAAATTGAGTACTTTTCTTTAATATTCTGAATTCTTTTGCAAGTTCTTTAGAATATTTTGCTTACACTTTCCATGCCTTCAAAAGGTCAAAGACACACCTACAGCAAAAACTTCCTGAACAGAGACAAGTTGTGTTCAGCTACAAATCCATTTCAATGGTTTACTGTATGTCACACATTGTAAAACATTTCTGTTGGGAGTGGGAAGCCATCCATTTCATGGTTTGGGGGTGGGGAGAGATTATTTTTTATGGAGCTAAACGTTTACATTTTCCACTGACGCTTTCCTTTTTTCTTTGGTTCAGACTCACTACTTTGTGAATGTTACTTTTTCAGCACCTTGAGGAAATTGCAAAAAAACTGGAATGTTTGTTATCGCTTTCCAATTTTTTGGCATACCCAGAAGAAAAGAAAGCCATGATTCAGCTCCTAGCTGTAGTGCCATCTGCCAGGCTCACCTCTGCTGTTAGACAGTCTGCAGTGGCTGATTAGAGATATAAAGAAAGGTCAGAAAATTATTATATATTTTGTTTATTTTAACTATTGGGGATAGAGAGAGGAGGAGCCTATGGGACCTGTTGCTTCTGGTGTCAGAATGACATGACATGGCTATATTTTCCAATCAGCTTGATAGCTGAGTAGAGATTTGAACCCTGGCCCTCACAGTAGCAGTCCCAACACTCTAACCACTAGGCAAGAGTTACTCCTACCATTTGATAGCTTTATTTATTTATTTATTTATTTATTTGCTCGATTTCTAGGCCGACTTTCTCGCCTCGGCGACCCAAGGCAGCTCACATCAATTAAAACGTCTCATATGTTAAAAACCCACAGCTAACAATAAAATGATTAAAAACTATAAAAACCCATAGCCCCTTAACTAAAAAAAAAACACCACAGGGCTAGATGAGCCAGCAAGGCTGAGATGTGATGCCAGACTCTCCCCCCCCCCCTGCCCCATGCCTGCTGGCAGAGCCAAGTTTGCACCTGCAGAAAGCTCAACAAAACTATCATCTTTTTCTATGTCAAAACATCATTTCACTTTGTAGTAATTCTGTCTTGGGAATATTTCTTTGTTACTGTTGACTAATTTTTAAACTAGAACAAAATGACATCACTTTCCTAAAAATATGTCCATGGACTGAAAACAATTCACTAGCTTCAGTTTTCCCTTTTAAAAAAAAATATAATAATTCTTTAATGTGAATAAGTCAACAGCTGGTTCTGCTACACAGAACACAGGCAGAAATGGCTACCAAAAGAAACAAGCAATGTGTTCTTAAGAAGGATAAAAGGAACATCATCTTCATTTGGCAAAAGGTGCTTTTTCTGAACACAGATTATTTCCCTATGTTTGTGTTAGGGCAAAGGCAAGTCCCTTTTTCTTATAGCATTATCCCTCCAGTTGCAGCTCCCCTGACGGTGTAGTGGTTAAGGCACTAGGCTTGGAGACTGGAAACACAGGTTCAATTCCCGAGAGCTGCACTCTGGAGGACATGAAAGGAGCCTCATTCAGGTGTCCCCTGCAAAAATCCTTTCAACCCAGAGTACTCTCTGACACGAAAACAAATGAACAATCCCTCCAGTCAAGCACATTTTTCACTTCTACATGCCCGAGACATTAAGCATGCAAACAAAGCCGTGCCAATGCAACAAGTTTGCATTAGAATAAATAGATCATGTTTTCCTCTTAAGGATGCAGCATTTCTAGATAAGGAATTAAAATTTTATCTACTTGTTATGTATTGAATGGAACTGCAAGTCCCCTTTAACAGAATGTATCCAGTCAATGTATCCACTTGTATCTAATCAGAGACACATTGTAGCAAGCTCTATAAGGATGCGAGCTAACTGGCCACAGGTGGCAGTAGCGAGCATCCGGCTCACATGGCACAGATTCCCCGAATACCTGAAGAGCGGGAAACCTTCCCGCCATACCTTCACCTGGAGAAGAAGGGCGTGACAGTAGCCAATGAGCTACCACCCGGGATATTCAAATGTACAGTGTACTATAAATAGAGCTGTTTGTCCGCCATTACCTCATGTTCACTCTGACTACCATGCAATAAAGTTGTGTTTTAGCCCTTACTGCGGCTCCTTCTTTGTCTTCCGTGCAAGACACCAAACTACTGAAACCCTTTATGCTAATTTCCATGCACCTCAGGGAGCAATGATATAAATTGAGGGTGGGAAAGTGACATGTTGAAGGTGTTGGGGCCACAATAAAAGAGCCATTGTTCTTCTTTGTGCTCACTCAGAAATGTGTCTGCCAAACTAGCAACCAAGGGAAGCACAGAATGTTCGTGCGATTTTAGCTGGTAACTCAAGACCTAGTCATAGTGTCCAGTGATAAGGAAAAGACCAACTCATGGGCTATAGTACTGCAATCATTGTCTCAAGACACTCACATTCTTTCCTCATCCACAGACTGGAAATTTTAATTCAACAATTATGGTTCCTAGTATATCCCATATTCATTTCAGCAAATTACAGTAAAAAATAATAATAACTTTTCAACTTCTTTGCATGCAGCAGAACCCAAGGCAACTTCTCTCCCCACCCCCTTCATGTTTATCTCTAGTCATTAATTTACACCTATCTCCAAAATTATGTTAATTTCCAATGGAGAAAATGGTGAAAGAGAATATAGTAAGAGAAACGTGCTACCTAAAAAGCACCACAAGTTTCTTTGTGTAATGTTTGGCTATTGCAGTTGTAATAATCGGCACTTTGGACATTTTTATACCAGATTGATAAACCAAAGTGACAACTCCTTAGTTCTTTAAACCAAAATAATTATTTTCTTTTAAATGACAGAAAGAGATGAGGGCTGGAGGTAAGAGTATGAAGTTTCCCCATTAAAACTGACCACCAAAGCAACCAGTTGAGTTTTATTCACAGTAAATCTGGTCCTGCTTAAAATATCCAGATTGACCTTTCTTGAAAACAGAATGTGCTACGTACATTCCGGAGCTCTGACAAATGTATTGCAGCGCGATTTCCCAAGTGTCTCCTATTATATAACTCCCCCCTTTGAAAGAGAAGAAAAATAAGAAGCATGACAGCCTTGATTATTCATCTACTAGATAAAGGAGATGAAAATTGTTTGTTTACTTTCTAGGGCCATTTCCATAACATTTTTCAACTCCTTCATATCGGAAATCTCAAACTTAAAACTCAAACAGAACAGATCTCTAGGGAAAGAGTGGGGGAGTATCCATTGTGGAAGAACCACAATTTCCTAATCCTTCCTGGGCATAAGCAGGAGGAAGGAACAGGCAACATTTTCCCATCCTTCACTTTGTGTGTGTGTGTGTGTGTGTGTGATTTGTTAACAATGTCCTCCCGCTGCCTCCAAAGGGAGTAACATTCAATATACTGGTTCAAGGGCATTTAAAAACAAATAAATTAGAAGAATGAAAAGAAAAAAAAACACTTTATCCTGCTGATGGGAACCCGACTAAGCTACTGTTGTGTTGGAACACTTTGCCTCAAGCATAGCGCTGCACTGCTTAAATTATGATTTCAACACAATTAATGGTACTCAACCCTACATTACATTGTGACATATTGGTTTGATATGATTGTTCTGTCTAATAAGAAAGACCCTAGAACAAAAGTAGGAGCTACAGCTTGATAGTACAGGGACAGCAAGGCTCTACCCAGTATTACTTTTAATTTAATTACTGGGCTAAACATTGTTTGGGTTTACCATCCTACTCAGAGAGTATAATGGTGATCTTGAAACCAAGGAGGATCTTGAAACTATTAATATCTCTTGGGACTATGCCGAAGCTATTGTGAATTGACCGGGGTCACTGGAGAACATTTGCTACCCAATGTGCTCTTCTTCTTCTGCCGTATCTGAATCTGAATATTGGTGATCATCATGACAATCAGCCATGAAGACTGTCCTGAAAATATAATGCAGTGGCCTTTCATCTGCCTTCCGTATCGTAGCATGACACCTGTACTACTGGTCCAGTTCCGCTAGTCACTTTCTGGTCTTGGGCCCTTTTGGCACACAAAGTCCTTATCAACCCCAGGCCAGTATGGATGAAGTTGCTGCCCTCCATCAAGATGGGTTCAAGTGAGATTTAATCTACTTGGGGACCATCACCCTTCCCTGTGGACATTGGCACCCAAGCCAATAGTGCTGAGGGTTATCAGGCTAGTTAATCGCCGCCTGACACTTGGCGTTGAGTTGCTGGCAGTATGGTCTACTCTATTGCCATAGCAGGATAACTTGGCCAGACTCTGCACAGTACATAATGATGATGAATGATGATATGTGGGAAGACATACTCTAGCCTCAACCTATTTTGCTTTTTTCTTTCAACTAAGAAACATCTGTATATAGGAGAGGAGAAGAATTAATGATTTAGAAGGTACATTCATAAGCAGCCTTAAAATAAACTGAAAGGAATACTAGACTGATAAATATCACCAACGTTTATGATAATCAGTATTACTAAATAAATGCAGTACAGTGCACAGTATTGGACTTAAATCTACTATTTTTCTTCCTGTGGAAATAAGATTATCTAACCTTGTTCTGACTACAACATATAGATCTTGTATCAAGCAAGCTGATCTTAATATTAACTTTCCCCAATAAACAAAGTAGGACTCTGGAAATAGTTCTGAAGTTCAGAAATGGTGGTCTCAACTTGTATTTATCTGATTAAGCATTAAACAATGTGTTTAAATTTATTCAGTCTTTAAGAGTTGGGCATAATTTATATCTTTACCTATAAAGAGGGGCATTAACCATTGGACTCCGGTATACACGCCCACACCCGACTATCGTATCCCGTACCAAACTGCCTGCACTCGCCCGGGCCGCAGAGCGCTGCAAGGTTGCCGAAGCCGGCAGTGGGGCAACAGCCCCACGAACGGTAACAAAGGGAAACAACTTCAATTCCCAACGTCCTCTGCGCCGCGCCGTGCCTCAACCAATCAGGCTGAGAAGCATGAGCAAAAAGAACATTGGGAAACGCGGCGCGCCCAATTGAAATCGAGCTGCAGAAAAAACCGCTGCATGAACTTAAACAAAACAAACAAAACTCCAAGTCCCAGTGTCCTATGTGCCGTGAGCACTTTCAACTAAGAAACGTCTGTATATAGGAGAGGAGAATAATTAATGATTTAGAAGGTACATTCATAAGCAGCCTTAAAATAAACTGAAAGGAATACTAGACTGATAAATATCACCAATGTTTATGATAATCTGTATTACTAAATAAATGCAGTACAGTGCACAGTATTGGACTTAAATCTACTATTTTTCTTCCTGTGGAAATAAGATTATCTAACCTTGTTCTGACTACAACATATAGATCTTGTATCAAGGAAGCTGATCTTAATATTAACTTTCCCCAATAAACAAAATAGGACTCTGGAAATAGTTCTGAAGTTCAGAAATGGTGGTCTCAACTTGTATTTATCTGATTAAGCATTAAACAATGTGTTTAAATTTATTCAGTCTTTAAGAGTTGAGCATAATTTATATCTTTACTTATAAAGAGGGGCATTAACCATTGGACTCCGGTATACACGCCCACACCCGACTATCGTATCCCGTACCAAGCTGCCTGCACTCGCCCGGGCTGCAGAGCGCTGCAAGGTTGCCGAAGCCGGCAGTGGGGCAACAGCCCCATGAACGGTAACAAAGGGAAACAACTTCAATTCCCAACGTCCTCTGCGCCGCGCCGTGCCTCAACCAATCAGGCTGAGAGGCACGAGCAAAAAGAACATTAGGAAACGCGGCGTGCCCAATTGAAATAGAGCTGCAGAAAAAACCACTGCACGAACTTAAACAAACAAAACTCCAAGTCCCAGTGTCCTATGCGCCGTGAGCACTTCAGCCAATCAGGCTGAAGGGCACGAGCGCGCAGAACGCTGAAAAAGCCGGTGCGGGAAAATAAAATAAAAACACGCCGGCCTCCCACAATGGGAGTGAAAGTCCACCACAGCCAGACACAGCGCCTCCCGGCCTCGCAAAACAAAACCCAAAAAAACACGGCAAGACACCCGCCGGCCTTCTACCTCACTGAAGATATGGTGAAACTACTGCCAACCTCAAGGTCAGTTGAGCCGGGGTGGAAAAAAATACCACCAGCAGGCAGCAGTTCATCAGGGAAAGCACCCTCCCTGGCAGATGACTGGCTGCTGCCTTTGTACTTCCGACAGAGGTTATACAAAAGCAGCAGCCAGCAATCCTCAAGGAAGAGCACCACCCCTTATGGATCGCTGCCTGCCGATCTCCGGTTAGGTAAGCCAGGAGAAAAAGGAGACGGAGAGGAGAGAACCATCATCAGGCAGATAACTCTTCTCTGCCTCCTTCTCCCCCAACCTACCTAACGAACCTTACCGGGGAAAGAGCCAGATGACTGCCGGCTCCTCCTTTACCCCATTGCTGCATCGAAACCAAAATTTGAAGCAGCAATGGGGAAAAGAGGAACTGACAGGCAGCCCGTTCTTCACGCAAAAATACACAACAATAACAAAACCTAACATTTACCCAAAACGCGAAACAACAAAATTAATAAAACACAAATAAATAAATAAATAAACAAACACATTAACCAACAAAACACTAAACAATAAAATCCACAAACAAAAACACCCAAAATACCATGAAAACTCAGAAAAAACACCTAACTACAACACAGAAATACCTGACTCAAACAACAAAAATACCACAAATTAAACAAATAATCACAAAAGAAATCAGAAACATAAAAAACAAGCAGAAATAAACAAAACAATTAAACACATCTAAAACCCAAAACAACCACAAAAGAAGAATCAGAAACACCTACCAGTCCAACACAAAACAACAACAACAAACAAACCAGATTTAAAAAACCCAGAGAACTCACCAGCATGTCCTCCCTCCACGACTCCAGAACAGAAATGAAGAAACAAAGACTACTTACCGGAAGAAGCCCCACCTAGAGGCCGGGAGAGAAAAAACAAGTCAAACAAAAAAAAAGTATCCAACACTATTACTAACAGCCCCACCTAGAGGCCACAAGAGTAAAAACAAGTCAGAAAAATAAGGAATAAATCAAAATCACAAATAAATCTAATAAAATAGATCAAAAAAAGTCACAGACCACAAATGCAAAACACCCCCACCCAAACCACCCTTAACCAAATACAAAACAAAAACAACACAAATTAAAACTGCTCGGCTGGCCGGGCACAAATATGCTGGTAATTATATAATCCTGACCCCCACCCCATTGGCTTGGGAGGAGAAGCACCTGTGGCCGGCTGACATCGCCTTCCTGGCCCCGCCCAGCCAGAGGGGTAGAAGAGGCGCTGCCGCTGTGGCCAGCGAGAGGACCCCGTCAGAGAGGACCCCGCCACCTCTCACCTCCTGACGCCCACACCATCAGCTCGGGAGGAGAGGCACCTGTGGCCCACCAACATCGCCCTGCTGGCCCCACCCAGCCAGAGGGGTAGAAGAGGTGCTGCTGCTGTGGCCAGCGAGAGGACCCTGTTGGAGAGGACCCCACCACCTCTCGCCTCCTGATGCCCACGCCATCAGTTCGAGAGGAGAGGCAACTGTGGTTGGCCAACACCGCCCTCCTGGCCCCACCTGGCTTTGTTGGATGTGAGCAGCTAGGACTTGTACAATATGTTTTGTGTGTCCTATGGTTGGGATCTTATGTTTTGTATTCCTTGTGGACACTTTATATTTTTTATGAACATTTGTCTCCTCTGCGGGTGAACTGGAGCAGTCCCTGCAGCGCCAGATGCTGGGAGTAACATCATGCCAGCTTCCTTGCCCCCCCCCCCCGTGTGTTTAAAAATAATTTGCAGCTGCTACTGTTGTACCTATTGTATTGTATTTTGTGCTTAGTTTTTGATACACGGTAGATACTATATTGTGCTTTCTACTGTGTTCTGTAATGCTGTATTTTTATCTTTTGTTATATTGTATATTGAAATGTGTGTGAACCGCCTTGAGTCACCCATTGGGTCGATTAAGGCGGTATACAAATAAAAACCTATCTATCTATCTATTCAGAGAGAGAAAGGTGGCATACGTCCTGTTGTTTAGTGTAGTAAATTACAACTAGAGCAGACCTGCTGACTCAATGGAATTTATGGAGGAGTTGATTCATCAAATCCCCATTCATTCCATGGGTTTACACCAGTTGCATCTTACTACACAAATTAACATAGTAAAAATATTAAATATATGTTGAATCTTTAGACACAACCTCAAATAGAACCTATTTTTGTCTTAACACAAGAATCTGGTTTCTTTTGTTTATGTCCCACATAGTGCTTTTTGGAAAAAATCATGCTGTTAATTGGTAAAAAGGACACCGTGATAATCAGTTCATCCCTAGAACAAGATGTCTTCCAAAATTTGAAACTGTCAGACTTTATCACAGCAGTCTTCATGGATACATTTCTGGAGGTTCATAATGCAACCATACATTTGTTTACTCAAAAGCCAGTCCAACTGATTTCACTTACTCTCAAATCTCACTTGAACCCATCTTGATGAAGGGCAGCAGCTTCATCAATACTTGCCTGGGGCTGATGAAGACTTTGTGAGCCAAAAGGCATACCTGTCAAGTATCCCGGATTGGCCAGGATTTCCTGTATTTCTGCACTGCCTCCTCTACTTTCCCGCTGCCATCCCGTAATTTGACCGGCGGGGAAAGTAGGTACTGTGCATGCATGTATGCACAGAACCCTTCTGCGCATACGCAGAAGGGTTCTGTGCAGGTCCTGTATTTTCTGGAGCCACGCTTAACGAGTATGGTCAAAAGGGCTCAGGACCAGAAAGTGACTCGCGGAACTGGATCAGTGGTACAGGTGTCATGCTGCGATACAGAAGGCAGATGAAAGGCCACTGAATTACATTTTCAGGACAGTCTTCATGGCTGATTGCTATGATGATCACCAATATTCAGATTCAGATACAGAAGAAGAAGAAGATGAAGAAGAAGAAGAAGAAGAAGAAGATGATGATGATGATGATGATGATGATGATGATGATGATGATGATGATGATGATGATGAAGAAGAAGAAGAGCACATTGGGTAGCAAATGTTCTCCAGTGACCCCGGTCATTCACAATAGCTTTGGCATAATCCCAAGAGATATTAATGGTTTCAAAATCCTCCTTAAGTGTTTGATGCCAAATTTTCCAAGGCCAGCCTCATTTCCTATTTCCTCCAAGAGGTATCTATCATAGTGCAACTTTCAGAGGCTGATCTTTGGTCATATGTGAGACGTGGCCAACAAGTTGCATCTGGTGTTCATTCACAGTTCTTGACAAGTGTTCTGAGTCTGATCTTTGTAGTACCTCTTCATTAATGATATGATCACGATATGGAACATGGAGGATTCTTCACAGGCAACAATGTTGGAAAATATTTACTGTATATGTAAGACAATCTTGCTGGCTTTGTAATCTGAACTAGTGGCCATTTCATGCAACCATGCCTTTGTTTCGCCAAGCAGCACAATGATGTCTGCATAATTTAAATCTGTTAGATGAGCTGTTGCCCATGGAATGCCAAAGTTATGCTTATCCATTTTTCTATGCATATCAAAGTCCATGGAAAGGAGAAACAAGAATGGCAACATAATATATCTGTGTCTTATTCCTGTATTCATGTTGATAAAACATTGAAGAATACCGTAAGTCTTTACAGTGTTCCATAGTGATTCTCAATGAATACAGTGAAGCACCTTTTGAAATCAATAAAATTGATTACCATTGGCTTCTGGAATTCTTTGCTCTGTTCGATTATGTTTCTTAAGGTTAGGATCTGGTCGTTACAAGAGCATCCTTTCCTGAATCCCATTTGTACTTCATCCACTTGATGCTGCAATCGTTTGAGCAACACAAGGCATAAAACTTTTCCAGGGACTGATAGTAGCATTATACCACTCCAGTTGTTGCAAACACTAATATTTCCTTTCTTTGGTACTTTAATAATTAGTCCTCACCTGCAATACTCCCCGGTGGCTTAGTGGTTAAGGCGATGAACTAGAGACTGGAAGGTTGGGTTTCGATACCCGAGAGCTGCACTTGGGGACATGAAAGGAGCCTCATTTGGGCATCACCTAAAACTCCTTTCAACCCTGAGTAATCTCTGTCACAAAATGAACAAATGAACCTCCAATACTCCAGTACTCATTCCTGTTGTCAGCAGTTGTTTTAAAATGTGGTAAACTCTTGTACTAATCTATCTCCACCATGTCTCAGGAGCTCTGCAGATATCTGGTCTAAACCAGCTGCTTTACCATTTTTTAACAAGTGTATTGTGTCCTGAATGTCACTATTGTTGATCAATTCCATGTTAATGTTAAGTTCCTCTGCTGTACAATGTAGGCAAAACTGTAAGTTACAGTTGGTCTAAGTTGGTTCAATATATCACAAAATTGTTCAACCCACTGTTTATCCTGTTCTTCTTTACTAAGCAGTGTATTCCCATACTTCTCTTCAATTGGAGCATTGGCATTGGTTCTAACTCCTGTTAGTTCTCGGGCAATACAGTCTAGTGTCCTTGCATTGTTCTTTGTTGATGGATCTTGTACCTCAACTGCTTTTCTTTCCAACCAGACTTTTTATCTTCTTTGAAGGTATGTTTAACTCTGTGTTACAGGGTTTTGCATCACTTTATTGCCTCTGTCTTCTCCTCTGGCATGTTTGCTTAGTCTAGCTGGCATTTCACCTTTTCCATTCATCAGTTAGCTGCCACATTCTGTCTTGGATCCACTGTTCTTTTTGGGTTCCTCTTCTTTGGCTGATAACATACTTTGCTGTTTCAACTATGATTTCTTTGAAGCGTATCCAGTGTTCTTCAGAGTATTCAATGTTTTGTAGAGTCTGGAGCTGATCCTGTAACTATGTTTGGAATTCTTTTTGGATGGTACACTCTTTTAATCTTTCAATAGCCAGTAAATAGATTATTTTTTGTGTCTGTAGTATATTCAGGTAAAGACAAACTGATGACATCAGAAGATAATGGCCAGATGCAATATCTGCTCCTTGGTATACATGTACATCTTTCAGGGATTACTTCCAACTCTTACTAATGCAGATATAGTCATTCTCATTCTTTATGACACCTTTGGGTGATTTCCACATCTTCTTATGAATGTTCTTGTGTGCAAAGTAGGTGTTTCCAATGTAAAGGATATTTATACTACAGAACAATAGTAATCATTCACCATTATTATTGATATGTAATGCTGATCTATATGGGCCCATGACAAGTTCCAAGCCATCTATATCACAGCCAATCTGAGTCTTAAAATCACCAAAAACCTCAGCTCACGGCCAGGAATTTTATTTACTGTAGTTTGTAATTAGTCATAAAATGCATCTTTCTTTGCATCGTTATTTGTTGGTGCATAGACAGGGACAAAATTAATTTTTGCATGCATTGATTGAAACCTGGCCATAATTATCTTTTTCTACTACTTCTGCCATATCTGAATCCAAATATTGGTGATGCTCATGGCAATCAGCCATGAAAACTGTTCTGGCACTATAATACAGTGGCCTTTCACCTTCCTTCCGCATCACAGCATAACACTCATACCACTGATCCAGTTCTGTGAGTCACTTTCTTGTCCTGAGCCCTTTTGGCATGCAAAGTCCTCATCAGCCCCAGGCCAGTATTGATGAAGTTGCTGCCCTTCATCAAGATGGGTTTCAAGTGGGATTTAATCCACTTGGGGACCATCACCCTTCCTTGTGAACTTCTGCACCCAAATCTGTTAGTCCTCAGGGTGGTTGGGTTAGTTAACCACCACCTGACACTCGGCGTTGAGTTGCTGGCAGTATGGTCTACTCTATTACCATAGCAGGATCAGGGCTAATAGCCTTCCAGCCTTTCAGTGGTTGGCTTATTTCCTTGCTCAGCATCAGTGCACTCCATATTCATGTTGATCGTGATCACCCAAATACAAGGTAGTCTTCCCATCACTGGTAAGTCTACCACTCCCAGTCCATCTGGCCTCACTAATAATCAGAATATGCAGGCCATAGTTGTCAAATTCGTGCAGTACTTGTGCAAGTTTCCCACATTGATATAAAGATTTAATATTGCATGTTCCAATTCGTAATATAGCTTTTGCACTAAGTAAGAATTTAGCATCAACTGTTGGGTGTCCTTTTGGCTTTACTCCAGTGCTGTCTTTTCATGACTTGAAAAGTCCATACTGCTGTTGCTGGTTACAATCATTAAAGTCATTACAATCACTATGACCGTCATTCAATTTACTTACTGTTTCTTTAGCTAACCCTACGTGCAACCATCCTCGCTTTATCTGGACTTGGGACTGGCTGGATTTCTTAAAGCAGAATCAGCCTATGTACATAAGCTTTCACATAAGTGTGCCTCAATTTGAAATCATCAGCTGAGGCTCTGTTCATAGAATCACAGAATCATTGAACTGCAGATTTGGAAAAGATAAAAAGGGATTGAAATCATATTTTGGTCAGAACTCCTAGCAATGTGGGAAATCCACAGTTAAATCATCATTGACAGATTGTCATCCAACTTCAGCTTAAAAATAGCCAAGAGGGTCCACTAATTTCCAAGGTAATCCATGAATTTATTCTACTGTCAAGCAGCATCTGCTATCAGACCACTCTTCCTAATATACAGTCTTTATTTCCTTATCTAATTTGAACTCACAGATGCTAATCCTACCTCCCCACCCAGAGCAACTAAACATAAGCTTGTGCCATCTTTTATGTGACAAGCCTTCAAATATTTGAAAATGTCTACTGCAATTTGGACAGCTTGGGAAGAGGCTGGTTTGCTCCTTTTCCTAGTGATCACACAATGTAAGTGCCATCACAAACCAGCCTACCCAGATCAATGCATATGCACGCATTTTTGTGCTGGTTAGCAGGTGCTACTATTTTTAAAAAGTGTGGGTAGAATAACTCTGTTTGACTTGGTTCCAGTGTGTGTGGCAGTATGCTGTTTATTATTTTTTTTAAAAAATGCTTTCCCTTGCTGAAGAGGATGCAGAGGGGTTTTTTTTAATTGCAGGTTTGCCATGCTCCCCTATGAAGGGGGATTTTTTTGTTCTTTCACCCCTTTAAAGTGAGGAAAAGTCTAAATGCGTTTTAAGGTACAGTATAGTGTGATTTTCCCAGTAGTAGTAATGTATGGCTGTAAGAGCTGGACCATAAGGAAATATGAGCGCAGACGAATCATACCTGTCAACCTTCCCGATTTGGCTGGGGTTACCCCGTAAATTGACGTCGATTGATGTCATAACCTGACCCCCGCTGCCAAAACACCGTAATTTGGCAGCGGGGGAAATGCTTTCCGTGCATGCGCGGAAGGGTTTTACCCCTTCCACGCATGCGTGGAAGCACTACGTCGCTTGCGTAAGGGCTGCGCAAGCGGCGTAGTGCTTCCACGCATGCGTGGAAGGGGTAAAACCTTTCCACGCATGCGTGGAACACGACCTGCACACAAGCGATGTGCGCAGGTCCCGTTTTTCCAGAGCCATGGGTTGACAGGTATGAGAACAATAGACGCCTTCAAACTGTAGTGCTGGAGAAGACTCTTGAGAGTCCCCTGGACTGCAAGGAGATCAAATCAATCAATCCTAAAGGAAATCAACCCTGACTGCTCCTTGGAAGGACAAATACTGAAGCTGAAGCTCAAGTACTTTGGTCACCGAATGAGAAGAGAGGACACATTAGATAAGGCCCTGAATGCTGGGAAAGATGAAAGGCAAAAGGAGAAGGGGGCAGCAGAGGATGAGATGGCTAGACAGCATCATTGATGCAGTAGATGTAGATCTGGCCAGACTATGGAGGATGGCAGATGACAGAGGAACCTGGCAATGGGATCGCAAAGGGTTAGACTGAACTGTGTTACTGAACAACAAAGTATGGTTTTCTGCCTTGAAACCTCCTTAGCTTTGCTTGTGGTTGTAAGGATTTCCCTCAATGGCACACTGCCCACTTCAGTCCAATGCAGCATAGCATAAATTGGCTATCTAGTCATACATACCCTAGCCATTTATCATGGGAATTGGCTTGATTTCATAGCCACGGGGCTTGATTTCTACACCCATCACTATCTTGATTGCTACCTTTTCCACATAGTCCAGCTTCTCAATATTTTTCCTAAATGACGCTGTTCAGATCTACACATCATGTTTGAGGTGACTTCTGATGAAAGTTATATAGACTAAATCTGTTGCTTTCTTGATCTGGATGCTATGCTTCTATTAATACAGTCTAGAATTGCACTGGTATTGGAGTTGTGTTGTTAATGATGGTGCTTTTTTTTTGCCATCACAACACATTGTTGAGTCATGTGCTCTATTAAAACCATTCCCTGCCCCCCGTCCCCAAATACAATGGAACCTCATACAACAATCGCTCCGTATAGCAACGAAATCGCATAACAATTAGGTTTTTGGGGGGAAATGGTGTCCCGCATAACAATTTTCCCTATGGAAAAAATCATGCAACAGTTTTTCAATGGGAAAAACTACTTAGAAAAAAATTGTTCTATGATGCATCCCATAGGGAAAATCGCTATACAATGCATGTATCATACAGCAATTGTTTCATACAACAACAAACCCCATGGGACGAATTAAAATCGTTGTATGAGGTACCACTGTACATGCCTTCCAAACTGTGATTAACCCATCCTATAGTATGTATTTGACACTCCAGGCATATAAATTAAATGAATAAATAAATAAATAAATAAATAAAAGTAAAGTTTTACATTCATCCCTATTGAAATTCATATTGTTCTTTGTTTGTCTGTTATGGTCAAGTTCCCCAAACTGTTAAAGCTGTTTGAATCCTGATTCTGCCTTCTGAGTTATTAGCTGTTCTGCTGAGTTTGCTGTCATACGTAAATCTGTTAAGCATTCACTCTAACAGTACTTTTTTGTTCAAATAATGTATGATGCTGAACAACACATGGTTCCAGACAAAATCCTCCTAAACTCCGTTTCACATGCCACTCCCAGGATACTGTCTGCCAACCCGCTACAAATATTCTGATCAGCTACCGCAATAAATTAAATTACACTCTGTCCACAGATTGGTTTGAAAACTTAAAGAGTCTGCCTATGGATGTCTCTAATACAGGGGTTCCCAACCTAAGGCCTGTGGGCTGGATTTAGCCTGTGGTGCCATTTCATATGGCCCCCACTCCTCCAAGGGCATTTGAGAAACAAAATGGCCACCCCTTTGAAGCTGTTGGGACAAAATGGCCACCCCCTTCATGCAGGCAGTGCAAAATGGCCATCCAGACCTCAAAGCTGACTAAGAGAGAGTGACCCGGCCCCTGGCTTGAAAAAGGTTGGGAACCCCTGCTCTAATAGAAGGGACATTATTTCTGTATAACAAGAGCCATTCCTTCTCTCTGCTAAAACCAGGTATTCTGGTTTGCATTCTGAGCAAAATGGAAAGCTTGCCATCTGTCCAGAGATGAAGATGTAAATTTAATGCTATAAATGATTACATATGAGTAAAAAAAAAGTAAAGGTAGATATCACACAGCTCCAGAAATCAGAATTTGTTTAAAGTGCTGAATTCCCCCCCCAAGGAATTGTTCAGATAACATAAGTGAGATAAAGTAGTTTGCCTTTAAATTCTGTATCCTGAATAAGATCTTCTCAACAAATCTAGTTGACCAATTTCTAAATGATACCCCTTTCACCTTATGCACATTTATTCAGGCCCACTATTGACTTTTGTCTTGTGAATTTTGTAAACATATGTAGCTTGTGTAGACACTGAGTGAGCTCCAGTGACCTAGCTATCTGGTCAAAGGGCTCCACGGAGCACAAAGATAGGACCAGTTAAAATTTAACTTACAGAACTGTAAACCAACCTGGGGTTTACTGAACCTTTGGAGTTTGATATGATGATTAGAGAATAACCCGAGTGACACGTCGCAGATTCAGCATAATCAACAAGAACCTTTCCAGGTGGTGGTCTCTGAAATTGCCCAGGTACAGTCTAACCACAGTGCTGAATTTTTCTTTTAAAAAGAGGGTATAATATTTATGATGTCTCCTGCTGTTTGCTCTTAGAATTTTAAAGGGGGTAGGTCTTAATCACAAGTGTGTCTGAGCAAGACAGGTATTTGAATTGACAAGATTGAATTAGTAGACTGTAGTTTTATAGAGTGTTTATGAATCGCTTATGCATTTCATACCCATTTCCTCCAGCGCTGGTGATAATTTCGGATCTCCATAGTATAGTACTGGTATCAGAATCTGTAGAATGTATTTTCCTTCCTCTTTTTGAGGCAGACAGCTGCAACAGCTATAGTAATGTCACTGTCTAAAAAGACATCTTTGTTGATTTATGTGGTTAGCCTTCTCTTCGGTGAAAGGATTAAATGTTAAATATATAATATATATATGCCATATTCAGTTTTATACAAACAAGGATGAGATAGGTAGCCATAAGAGAGTACTGGATCTGATTGCTTTCATTTATAAAGAAATGAAAATAAAATGAAAGTGGTATTTTTCTCCTCCCTCAATTCATTCTAGTTTTGTTAAAGTGCAACTTCCTGAACGTAATCATTGCATGTGCCTCAACCTCTCATTTCTGAAATGGCCACTCTCTGTTATAGATACCATCTTTTATTTTAGATCTGTGTCCACAGAGGTCTGGTTGACAAGCACGTCTGGCTACCTAAGGTTTATGTTTAGATTAGCCTATCATGCTTGTTTCTGCTTTAAAACAAGGAATGGAATACCAGACACAAGTTGTATTTGTTTTTCTAATCCTGGTGAGTTGTTTTTGGCTCAACAAAAGTCTTCCTTAGATAGGTTTTAGAGATAATTGCTAAATTAAACAAAGTTATCCAGATTCAATTCCTTACATTTCAGCTTCTAATGATGATCAGTGATCAGAGAGATAGGTTTTGGGTCAATGCAGACAGATTACCCCTTCTTCCTACGTGCTAATTGGAGTACCTTAGTATGAAATGGATGAAGATCTTACTAGACGTTTTTCCCAGTAAAGCCCTCCCCCGCTTTTTTCTTCCCCTTGGTAAGAAATCAGCATCTTTTAAAGGAGTGGTTGGGGTACATAGAAAGAGCCTCCTTGAAGATTGTGGCATTTTTGAACCACAATTGGGTATAGCCTGATAATGCAACCTTGTGTTGCCAGCTAATCTTTCTCACACTAGGTCAGGTAAAAGGAACTGCAGGATGAACTCACCAAAAAGTGGCTTCATTTTGTCAGTTTCACGTCTAGCCTAGACATGGCAGAAGAAGTAGAGGAAGAGGAAGAAGAAAGAAAGAAAGAAAAGAGTGGTTCAAAAATGTTTCAAAATGCTTGATTATTATTTTTAAATAACCTAGATTAATGCTACATTGAAAGTTTCTGATATTATCCTTTTTTTCCATAGGGACTAGCCTGTTTTGGGAAGCACATGCTTTTCAACACAACACTTTCAAAAACAGTGAGAAAATTCTTTAAAGAATAATCCTCTGGTCTGAACTTTTCTTTGTGTTAGCATGCTAGGGCTCACTTTGAAAACTTTCAGGCTAATAAGCTTTTTCTACTTGAACTCCCAGCTGGTACAAAGTGGGGAAACAAGCAAAAACAAAATGCTAGGGGTTGTGCCATTTTGTCATCACTGCATCAGCTGAATTGCAAGACAAAATACCAACATCATCAATGCACTTATAGAAGAACAGATGTTCCACTGGGGCAGCCCATACAGAAAGAATTAAGAATGTCATAAGAAAAAAGAGGCTATGTTGCAAAAAGAATATAAAGCAGATTGTTGGAGTGAGCAATAAACAAAAAAAATGTATGTATTTTTTATTGTTTATGGTCTGACAATTAGTTTTGGTGTTTGATTGAATTATGAGGGTGTTTTCTCAGGGTCACCTGTGGGATATGATCTATATCATACCTTTGAGGGAAAGGAATGAAGGATACTAAAAATACTTAACTTACTGTAAATAGAATCATTTCAAGAATAGTTGCAGATAACCCAGAAACATGTGCAGGTGTATGAGCGCGTGCAGCAAACAAAATAGAGGGCTTACATATTTTGTCTTAATGTTGTCTCTGTGTACTATAGTTACTTCTTTCTAAAGCAGTAGCATGATGGATAACTGAAGATGATATGCTATTGTGACATCTTGATCAATCACCTTATTATTTTTAATAGCTGTGTTGCATCTATTGTTACATTAATTTTTTTGTAAGAGGAGAAAACATTCTCAAAACATTTAGAAGATACAGACAATCCAAAAATTATTTGTTAATTCATTTCATTTACACCCTACTTTCTCCGAATAAAATGACCGAAGATGGCTTACAAAATATTTAAAAGACAAATGTTAAAACAATTAAAAATACAGTATAACGAATCAAAGGAACTTACAAAGGTGTTGACTCACCAAATTGCAACTGATTAAATGGGTCTGCTCTAATTGTAGCTTACTACTGGATTTCAGCCAACAAATTCCAATATTTAAAAAATATGCCATAGCCAGAGCCCTCTTAAATTTTTACATGAGAAAGATACAGAAGTTGCAGCTACTATCTGAAACTACCTGTTATTAACATTGTGCTGATCATATGATTGGTTGTGTTTTTTGTTTCATGGGCAGAATGCAACAAAACACATGACAGCACCTTGTTAATTAATTTCAGTTATCTACTATGTATTTTAATATTATTTTTTGTTTATCTGCATGTGAAAAAACAGCACTGGCCATTGCACATCAAATAGAATGAATAAAAATAATTCAAATAGGTCCCAGACCTGTTCCCAGCTGTTGATCATACAGCTTGGAACAAACTTGCCCTTTTAAGAGATATTCTTCCTTACTCCATCCTAAATCTGTAATATTATTTATCAATTTCTAGTTCTTCATTTTAAAAAAGGTACAGTAAATAGAGGGGTGTGAATAGTTATAATGTATTGGGAAATGCAGCCCTCTCTATTTCAGAGATGTGATATATTTTAACAGTGTAATCAGAATCTCATTAGGTAGAGTGGAAAAGTTAAAGAGTGTAAATGGTGGAGGGAGGGAGGATGGATCCAGTGACCCCAATGCGTGACCTGTTTAAGTCAAGGCCATAATAACAAATATTCTCCCACTGTCACTTCTACACTCAATTCAAATAGTACAACATTTCAGTAAAGTGAATTAAGCTGAATCAGAAGAAAAAGAAGACTGTTCTAGAACAAACAGAGGCTAACCACCTTTGTAGGACAATGGCCCAAAAGTCCTTCTTTTCTGTTTGGCACACAAGTCTTACTTTGCTCAACAGCTCTCGAAAAGGCATAGCAGCTCAAATAGGACATGCAGTGCCCATTGATTCTATCTGAGCCCTTCCATGATTTCAGTGTCTAAGGAGGGATACACAAAAAGAGCCTCCTCGAAGATTGTGGTCTTTTTGAACCACAATCAGATGTACCTTGGTAACGGCAACCTTGTGTTCAGTGGTGGGATTCAGTTTTTTTTTACTGCCTATACTGTGGGCATGGTATGGTGGGTGTGGCCAGGGGGAAAGCCCTGCGTTGCACCCGAATTAGGATTACTTTATTTCAAAACTTGGGTGGGCGGAGCCTGCCGGAATTTCTGCTACCAGTTCTGGCAAACTGGGGCAAACCTGCTGAATCCCACCACTGCTTGTGTTGCTGAGGAATCTTCCTCACACTGAGTCAGGCAAAAGGAACTGCAGCATGAACTCACCAAAAGGTGACTTCATTTTGACAATTTTTACATCTGGCTTAGACATGAAAGAAAAAGAAGAAGTGTCTGAGCAAGCTCTTAGGCTTCATTGATAGCCTCAGTTTTCACTTGCCTTTTTTCTGTTGCCAGGAATTCAGTGCACTACCAATACAAATTTTCTCTTTCATCAGGTAAATTGTGGACCCACTTTTTAGCTCTTCACATACCAAGCAAAAAAAGGAAGGACCTTTGGGTCATTGTCTCACATTGGGGGTAAACAGAGGCTCTTTGTTCTGTCCTGTAATCAACCCAAAATAAAATAAATACTTCTGACAGCCTATTTCACACATTTGTCAGTGCACAGTGCACTTAGTTTAAGAGAATTTAAAGGTTAAATTTTTATTCTGTAATTATGCCTTTGGAAGGCAACTTGTGTAACTTGCACAGCTTCTTCCTGGCAATTAATTATCTCCATTTAGACCTAAATATGCATACCATCTCATTTGCTGGTGCATGCCAGAAAATCCAGGTAGGGAGTCATTGATTAGCAGTGAGAAGCTGCATCAGTTGCCTTCTATGGGCATAACTATGTAAAAGGAGCTTGACCATTAGCATATTAAAAACATACTAAAACATAATTTTATTATCTCCCATCCTAAATTATGGCACAACAGGTGTTTTTCTGCATGTACGTTCTGCTGGCATACTTTTGTGTTTACTTTATTCCCTCAGTAGAGTATAGTTATGTCTGGCCAGATATCCCACTATGGTAATGGAGTAGTCCATACTGCCAGTGACTCAACGGCGAGTGCTGGGTGGTGGTAAATAACCTGACTCCCCAATTGGGCCAATGACTACAGGTGGATGAGCCCTTTAGGTGGGGTGATGGTCCCCCTCAGTGGAGGAAATGCCACTGGAACCATATTAGGCCCAAAGGCAAAATGAGCAGAGGAAGAACTCTGATTCCCAATGGTCATGAAGGCGGAAGAGGCCATGACAGATGGACTGGTTGTGGAGGCACACCTTGATAATGTCCTCATGGCTGTGGCAGTCTATTGTATGTCTCCTTTCATATGTGTCACAGGAGATGGCTCCGTGAGCACAGTGTGTGGGTCACTTGATGGCAAGCTGAGATCCACCTTAAACAAGTTCACTCCAGTGGTACTCTACCTAAAAATGATTTCGGGGGGGGGGGGGGGGGGATAAATACTTCGATACAAGTAGCAGCCAGCGATGACAATGACGAGAGTACAGGTATAGTAACAAGACATAGGAGAGAGCAAATGAGGGCAAAGTTTGAATCTCACCTCCAGAACTCCCTGAGTTAACTTCTACTCAGGTCCAAAGACTATTTGTTAAAATGTACAGAGCATGTGAGCATGTGACTTATTGTGGAATTCAGTTTATGAGGTGTTCAGAAATTGTAGCTGGCAAACCTTTTTGTTTCACATTTGGTTCATTTCAAGATGAAATTAGATTTGACTCATTTCCAAGTTTATTGTGTTTTACCATTTCAATATAGCTTTTTCTACAAGTTCTGGGAAGCCAGTGTTTTCAGATGAGTGGGTCTATTGATTTACAGAAGGCAAACAGTGTTTTTCTTATCTTATTCATGGAAACAGTAACTAAGCTTCCAAAGAGTATTGGTAACAAGTAACTTCCAATGGCAAATGCACAGCTGGTGGGAACAATAATAACACTGGAAACCTGTTTTTCCTTCAGATTAAGAAATTCCACAATCTTCTTTGAACAGTGTCTACTGATGGGGAATGGGGAGGTGTGAAGATAACCACTAGGTACATAACAGTCAATGGTTAGAAATCAGACACAACTCCTAGATCAGGAGTTCTCAACCTTTTAAAGCCGGGGGCGGTTCACACTCCCTCAGACAGCTCCAGGGTCTGGACAGCCATTTTGTCCTTCCTCCACCACATGGCACTTCCGGGTGTGGTGGAGGCGATGGAGGAGCCCAGATGAAATGGCGCCATGGGCCACATGGTTGAGAATCCCTGACCAAGATCATTAAAGCTACAGTGATACCTCATACAATGTCCAAACTTTGTTCCACAAGTTATACGGATTTGGACTTTGTATGAGGCATGCAAAATCCTAGCCGTGATGCCTCGTACAATGTTGTTTCCATAGATATACATTGTACTGTAACAGCACAGACTTCAGTGCAAAGTCAAGGAAACAGACAGGAAACTGACAGAAGTTTAAGAAATCAGTGTCTAAAGGCTAAATACATTACAAAAACATGTCAAACAACCCTGATTTTAGGGGACAAACCATACAACAAGTTTTTAGCTTTTGAAAACTTTATGAAATGCAGGTTTAAAAGTTAACATGTCCCATCATGCAGCACAGTGTTAATCTGCAGCCATGTGGCCGATCATCCATTTTGTACAAGCTACTCTAAACAATTACTGGATGGAAGCAAGGACAAAATGGATGCCAACATGTCCCATCATGCAGCACAGTGTTAATCATCCAAACAGCAGCAAACACCAAACAATTAAAATCGTGCTCAAAACCACTCCTAAACACTCTTCGCCTCATGCAAAACCCACAAGAGCAATGCATGCTTGTGTCTTGCCTTTTATACTGCCCAGGAACAATGCAACCTGGGGGAAAAACCCAATACCTCATAAAAAGTCGCAGTGACTTTGTATGAGGCAACTTTTTTCAAGGAATTAGGTGATGTTGTATGAATTCGATGTTGTACGAAGCGGACTTTGTATGAGGTATTACTGTACTGAGAACCAGCCCCTGAAATGTGAGTACAATATTCAGCATAGTTTGATGAGATTGGCTATTTTGGCAACAATTATTATGTTATTGTTCTGCCATAGTAGCATGGACCCAAAGAAGTTGTCAGCTAAGAAAGTGCTGTGAAATTGAATGGAAGGAAGTCTATGATACAAGGAAAATTGCAGCAAAATCACATTATTATTATTGGATACAAATCAACAATTTGATTCACAGACGAGGACTGGAAAAAATTAACAATTCAAGCTCTAACCAAGGACCTAAGAACCTGTTAAGGTAGCATCAGAGTATATATGCAGTTTTTAGTAGAGTTGGGATTTTTTTTTAATTTAGAATTAGGATGTTCAAATCAGATGAATCCAACATTTCTAAATATCTAAGGAGTCCTTTAGGTATTGCTCCAAGGGCTCCGATCACTATGGGTACAACAATAGATTTCTTCCTCCATAGATGCTTGACTTCAATTTGCAAATTTATTCATTTATTTATTTATTTAAATTTATATAGCCGCCCCCTCACCGGAGCGACTCTGGGCGGCATTACATCCAGTAAAAATCCAAATAAAACACTAAAAACCATTAAAACCCATAAAAACTCATAAAACACTTACCCACCCACCCCAACTGAAGAGAGGGACATTATTTCATGAGCCACTGTGCATGGGCCACCTCCTCATCCATGCCCCACACCCGCCCTGCCAGCCAGGTTTTAAGACCTTTTCTAAAGGGCAGCAGCTCTATCTGCAGCCACAGTTCTACTGGCAGGAGGTTCTAAAGGGCCGGGGTGGACACAGAGAAGGCCCTCCTCCTTGTGCTAGAGAGGTGGGCCTCTCTAGCTGTCAGTACCACCAGAGAGCCTTTCCGGTCCGCTCTGGTTGGGCAGGCAGATATTCTTGGGGTGATGCGGTCTCTTAGGTAACCTAGCCCACTACCATGTAGGGCTTTACAGGTCATAACCAGCACCTTGAATTGCACCCAGAGGCAAACTGGTAACCAGTGCAGCTCCCAGAGCAGTGGGGAAGCATGGGCATAATCCCTGCATTTGTTGCAATGAGACATGGGAGGCGGCCGTGTGGTGAAGTCCAGCCCTGACCGGAGTAGGGAGCAAGTATTTATTCCCTGCCTAGGGGCGAAGACGCGTATCTAAGATAATTGCGCCATCCCCTGTACAGAAGGCTTGTGTGCATGGCATTCCCATGAAACCCGTGTCTGGAAGGCTATTCTGAGGCCACCCCAAGGTTAATGGAAAACCCGCACTTAATTGCCTTTGGCTGGCGAAACCCTTTGTTCCTGCCCTAATCTCAGGGTCTATGTTGATTGACCCCAGGCACCTAATCTTGTCCCTTGATTGCCCCTGTCTGCTTGCCTAACCCCAGCCTGAGCCTTTGTTTATTCCTAGCCTGCCCGCTTATCTTCCCAATTTCCTCTCCAGCTGAGTACGCCCCCAACTAGTTTGGGGACTGGCATGCAGGTCTGTGGACACTGGGTGCACCCCTCAGGAGAGGTTTAATATCCAACTAATGCGGGCAACCCACATGCATCACATCACCACCCGGGCAGCCACATTCTGTACCAGCTGCAGCCTCTGAATGGTTGTCAAGGGCAGCCCCATGTAGAGCGCATTACAGTAATCTAGTCTAGAGGTGACTAGAGCCTGTGTGACCATGAGCAAGGAGTCCCGATCCAGGAGCCGGCGCAACTGGCAAATAATGCGAAGCTGTGCAAACGCTCCTGGACACGACTGCCACCTGTTCTTCAAGCAGCAGTCGCAAGTCCAGGAGGACACCCAAGTTGCACACTGGGTCTGTCTGGGGCAAAATAGCCCCATCCAAGACCAAAGATGGTAGCTCCCGGGATAACGCAGGACCCCCAATCCATAGCCACTCAGTCTTACTGGGATTCAGTTGTAGCCCATTGTCCCACATCCAGACCCCTACAGCCTCCAGACACCTGGACAGGACTCTGACAGCATCGCTTGGATCACCATGCGCTGTGATATACAACTGAGTGTCATCGCGTACTGATAGTAACACACCCCTTGGGAATGGATTATCTCACCCAACGGTTTCATGTAGATGTTAAGCAGGAGAGGAGAAAGTACTGAGCCCTGAGGCACTCCATATTGGAGAGGCCTAGGGCTGGACCTCTCATTCTCCAGCCACACCGACTGGGTCCAGCCCTTCAGGAATGAGGAAAACCAGGACAACACAGTGCCCTGGATCCTCAATCCTTTGAGCCGTCTCAGAAGAATATCATGGTCGATGGTATCGAAAGCCACTGAGATGTCAAGGAGAGCGAGAATGGATGGATGACCACTGTCCTGCTCCCACCAGAGACCATCCATCAGTGCGACAAATGCCATCTCAGTACCATATCTGGGTCGGTCTGAAACCTGACTGGAACGGGTCCAGATAATCCACTTCATCCAGGACCCCCTGCAACTGACGTGCCACTGCCTTCTCCAATACCTTCCCCCAGTTGTTTATGATTTTTCCCAGTTGTTTGTCTACCATTCATGCATCTCCTGGTATAGCAATGTCAATAAACCAGACCTTCTTCTTTTCAACAACATTAATATCAGGTGTTTTGTGAGGCAGATTATTATCCAATAATAATAATGTGATTTTGCTGTAATTTTCCTTGTAGCATTGACTTCCTGCCATTAAATTTCACAGCACTTTCTTAGGTGACAACATCTTTGGGTTCATGCTACTATGACAGAACAATAACATCATTGTTGCAAAAATAGCCAATGCTATACCAGGAGATGAAGACAAACAACTGGAGAAAATCACAAAATATCGTGATTTGCAAATTGAAGTTGAGCATCTATGGAGGAAGAAATCTGTTGTTGTACCCATTATTTGGAGCCCTTGGTCCTTGGAGCAATACCCAAAGGACTCACTAGATCAGGGATTCTCAACCTGCGGCCCATGAGCTGGATGCGGCCCACAGCACCAGTTCATGTGGCCCTCCACCAGATCCACCACACCAGGAAGTGCCATGTGGTGGAGGAAGAGCAAAATGGTCACCCAGCCCCTGATGCTGTCTGAGGGAGTGTGACCCTTGGGTTAAAAAGGTTGAGAACATCTTGGAAATTATCAACTTAGCAGACTTGAACATCCTAACTCTCCAAAAAACAACTCTACTAGGAACTGCATTGATGATGCTGATGCTGATGCTGATGCTGATGCTGATGCTGATGTTGATGATTATGATTATGATTATGATTATGATTATGATAGGATTAATAAGTAACATTTATAGAATATTAGTAGAGTACCAACAGCAGACTTTGAGAATAATCTGGGAAATGGAGTTAGGTAGGGAAATAAATGATGAGGAATGGAGAAATTAATATTAATGGAAGAAAATAATTTTAAGGAATATGTCTGTAAGGATTAAAGAGAATTGTTATAAAACAACATGGAGATGGTATTTAATATCAGTAAAAATGAACTGTTATAATTTAAAGTATTCTGTAATGTGTTGGCAGTGTAATCAGGATGTTGGTACCTATTCTCATTTATGGTGGGAACGTGAGGAGATTCAGAAAATTTTGAAATTGGTTTTTAATTAAATGAATGAGATGATATCTATAAAATTTAATCTTTATCCCACAATAGCACTGTTAGTTAGCTTTGGAGGTGTTCAACTGAAAGGAGCAGAAAAAGAATTAATTACAATTGTGGTAACTGCAGCAAGATTAATTATAGCAAAACCTGGAAAATAAGATACGAGTTTCTACTTGTTGAATAATGTAAAGAGTTGGGATATAATTATAAATTAACATGTGAGATTAAAGTTTAAAAAGGACTGTAAGAAGCTGTGTTTTTGTGTATATTGTTTCAGGTTCTGGCTTTCCTCCTTAATTCAAAATGGTCTCATGCATAAGCCAATGCTATCTGACTCATATGTGCTGCAAGGGTCGAGACATAAAAGTTAATGAGTCTGATGTACCCTATTACCCATAGGATAGCAATGTAGCATAATCAAGTAATATAATACCCAGAAAAGTTGGCAATATTCTATTAAATATTAAATTAATTACATATAAAATATACCCACAAATGAATGTCATGCCTAACAATAAGTTGCACTTTTCTTCACTTTGTTGGAGGAATAGTTTGATTTTGTATCCATAATGCTTAAGTATAAATGGAGAAAACAGCATGTTTTCAGTTTGCTCTCGCTCATTTTCAGGTCAGTCTGGGTACCTAAGTGATTGATGAGCTACTTCACCATGTAAGCAAAGTATACACTTTCCTTGCACCTTTGCAGGGAGAAGGGAAAGGATAGTTGTTTCTTTTCCTCCTCTTGTCAATGGTCATAGCAGTGCATTGGCAAGGAAGTGAGGGGATATTTTTTCCCTTTTCCATTGATCACCAATCAATTGTTGATCAAAGTGAATTTTCCCTCCTTTATTTATTTATTTATTTATTCAAATTTATATTGCCGCCCACTCACTGAAGCGTCTCAGGACAGCTTACAAACAATATATTACATTACAATGCAATATGTTGATGGGGGCTCAGGGGGAGGGGCAGGGAAGTCCTCAACCTGCCCTGGCTTCTCCTCCTCCTCCTCCCCCCCTGCCATTGGTGTGGGCTCAGGGGGAGGGGCAGTAAAGTCCTCAACCTGCCCTGGCTTCTTCTTCCCCTGGCCATTGGTGTGGGATCAGGTGTGTTTCTTGCTGATGCAGCAATATAGCCATTAGCAAGGGGAGAAATCAAACTTTCTTTGTCCTCTGTAAAGGAGCAGGGAAATTGTAAAATGAAAGCATCTGGAATATTGATAGCTCCAATTAATCCTGTCAGCAAGCTGCATGTTGACAGAAGCTACTGCCTCTGTTAAACAGCATTTTTATGTACCATGGTACCTCATACAATGATTTAAATCTGTTCCATGGGGCTCATTGTTGTATGAAACAATTGCTATACGATGCATGCATCTTATAGCGATTTTCCCTATGGGATGTATCATATAACAATTTTTTTTGCTAAGTGGTTTTTCCCATTGAAAAATTGTTGTACAATTTTTTCCATGGGGAAAATTGTTATGCGGGATAACATTTACCCCCCACCCACCCCAAAAAAACCCTAATCGTTATGCGATTTCATTGCTATACGGGGCAATTGTTGTATGAGGTTCCACTGGGATGCTGTTTTTCCAGGCAGTCTTAAAAAGAATCACTGTGGGGGTGGGGGGGGGTGGGGAGTTAGGGTGGTCCAGCATCTTGGTAATGCAGATGCTATGCATCCAGATGGACTCACAAGAATTGGAAAGAGCATGCTAAACACTCATTTAGACACGTTCATAGTGTATTGGATGGTGTGTTTTACTTTGATCAAGAAGATCTAGGTGCAAATACATGATCAGCTATGAAACTCACTGGATAACATCAGCTACTTGCTTTTTTTTAGTTTACATATGTGACAATAAAGTTGGAAGACAAGAGACCCCTTAATGTAGAAAAAGCAGGATATCTTCATTTACTTTGGATCAAGAATTTAAGAACCAAGTTAAAGGCTGCCCCACAAAATTACTGTTTATGGTCAAGAAGAAAATAAAATAGTATAGGTATCTACCATTCCAAAATGTCACTCAGAGAGGAAAGTACTTTGTCCTTCTGTATGATTTTATTCATAGCTCATGGGTAAGCTTATTTGAGTCAGGAAGATAATCTGACATGTCAAGAAGAGGATCTTATGCAGAAACACACACCATGTGAGCTCATCTGTAGGAAGAATCATTCTGAAAAGAAGTTTGTAGGGTTTTCCTTAGTATGCTGAGAATAAGGGGAGAATGTTTCAGTTTTCAAATGCTGAGAAATGTTGCTTTAGATGACATAATCGTTTCAGTGGGGCCTCTCCTTCCCTTGAGTGACGCAGAATGTGCTATATTTACAAAGTAATTTGGACTCATTTATGTGTATTGTCTGACTTTCACTGCTGATTACAACTCAGAGAGATATTGCCAGAAGATGGAATTGAATCAATGCCTAGACAAAGGCAGATTCTACTCTGCTAAGATTTGATTTTGTTATTTTCTTCATCAACTGATTATGCTTGCATCCAAATTATATTAAAAAGGTAAAAAATTAAAAAGGCTTGGATAAAAACAAATTTAATACTGAAGGCAGCCACTTTGAAAACATTTTTGAATGGCATTGAAATGATATTCTAATTTTAACTAGCCAATGGGTACGCCTTCTTATTGTGAATCTACGTTCATAGTTCAGAGCTATAATAGCACTAAGAAATAAGCTCTTTCAAGCAATCTGATGATGGATAATACTTACCTCCAACGGTTTTGCAAAGATACATAGCTCCCAAAGTGTAATAGAAAGTAGAAGAAGTAACATTCGTTGAAATGGTAATATGCTTTCTGAAACCTTGAACAGTAACTTAAAACTGTGCAATCCTTCTGCTTGTCAATTGGCCCACAACAGATATGTCCTCCTTTCTGGCAATGCATGTAAGTGGTCACCCTATTCACAAGTAAGTTTCTTTGTCTGAGCATGGAATGTAGAGAGTTTTACTGATAAATGTATCCAACAAGCCTTCTCTCATTTTTAAAAAATAGAATGGTTTGGAGGAAGAGTCATTTTGTAAGGAAAGATATAAATTGCATACACTGATATACAGTAGATCCTGATGTGTGAGATGAAGGAAATGGCATGGCATAACAATTGTGTGTGAACTTCAGAGATGAGGTCAGTCCCAAGGATGGACATACAGCAAATAATATTCAGACCATTCCAATGAAATAACAGATTGTTGCCTAAATAGATATTTGAGAAAACAATTACATTGTGAGCCCATCTGTCTTTCTCCATGTTTCAAGTATGACATTCCAGATTAGTTCTTGCTGCAATGGGCTACTATGCACAATACTCAGTGCAGGGTTAGGTTCATTATATCAACAATCTATAAAGCTTTGGTTATCTTCACTGGCCCCCAATCCTGTGACCTTCCACCAAGGTAAGGTCTGGTGGCCCCAGGGATGGGACTCCATGCCTGACTCCATGGGTGTGGCAGTCCCACATTTGCTCATCTTCTGGTCCTGCTGCCCTGCTCCTCAATGGTGCCAGTGTCTCTCCCAACCTCATCTCTTCCCCCGCCCCCTCAAATAAGGTGAATTCACACAGCCTTCTGCTCTCTGTCCTGGTGGTTCCCTTCCTCCTCTGGAACCCACAGCCATATCCAGACCCCTCACCAGGGATCTTCATTATATAAATCTGTCTAATGTGGGGGGCAGTGGGTTTTCTTCTTCTTCTGGATCCTCACCACCTCCTTGGTCATCTTCCCTTGCTCCTCATTTGGTTTTAGCCCTTGATTCTCAGGGCTAGAGTCTGTCAACTGGGTTCTGCACCCTAGAGCAGGCATTCACAACCTATGGCCCACAGGCTAGCCCTGGCCCCTGAAGCCAATTCATCTGGCCCATGTCACCCTCACCACTCCCAGAAGCGGAAGTAAAATGTGCCAGTGCATGCCGTAAATGTTTTCTGTGCATGTGTGGGTGCATTTTACTTCCACTTCCGGGTGGGAAGAACCACATGACCAGCCCAATCTGCTTTCTGGGGTGTGTGGTCAGGCCCGCAACCTGAACATGTTGAGAACCCTAGTGGCACCTTCTTCCACTCCCTCTATGTGCTCCTCTCTCCTGGCTGCCTTGAGTGCCTCCTTTTTTAATCCTTAATCTCTCAAGATGTCACCTTCCCCATATCAGACCCCCTTCCACATCACTAGGGGCCCCTCTTCATCATGAAAAGCCTCAGCTACATCATCTTCATCTGCCTAACAGAGGCTACCCAGGTTTAACAGCAAGCTGGAAGTTGGGAACTTTGGGCTGTGGACCTTGAAGGATGACATACCACTAGTTATTCCCTTTTAATTAGCAGGAGCAGCAAAACAACACTTGGTGACAGAATCATAATCACCAGGACCCAGCGCAACCAAGCTAAAAGCCAAACACAAACTTTATCCAAGTCCTGATCCAAGTCCAAGGTCAAAGCCTGGAGCAGACAGGGGAACAAGGCTAGTCTAGTAGAGGAGACATAGTCCAAGCAGGCCAAGAGCCAGACAACCAAGGAAGAAACTGAAGCAGGATGCCTTCAGAACAGGAACAAATCAGGAAGGGGGTCCATGTTAGGCACTACAGCAAACCAAGAAGTCTTCATTGCTGAGGCAGTTTCCAGGGGAAAGAACCAGTCCTTCTATAGCTCTTCCATGTCAGGGCTCATTCGGGTCTCAGCAGTTGCAACAGGCTGTGACTTTAATCAGAACTGCATTCCTAGCAGCTGGAGCCTGGAGCCCTGGAGCTGCTTCTGACCTTGACACTTGCACAAAGAATAGCTTAAGGGGAAAATCACAAATGCTCATAACTACTCCATCCCCTTTCACAGTAACTAGTGTTTTATATAGCAAAAATCACTCTAGAAAGAGCTCAAACAAAAAATAAGATACCTTTACTTACAATCAGTGTGAGCAGTTACAAACAGAGGAATAAAAAGGGTAAAAGAAAAAAGTCTAACCCCATAGAGAGACTTTCCATGTTGTTGCTACATATTATAGGTTAGCAAGTGCAGATGCATGTGCAGGCACAGTTAGAGAGAGCCTAAATAAGGGAGAGAAGCAAAACAGAAGAAGAGGCATAGTTTGCCTCAGATTAGTGGGGAAGGAGAATCCCCCTAGGGCCTAAAAGCACCTCTCCCACTGATATGCAATGCTGGAAATGCAAGGATGCAAAATTGTTGTTTTCTCAACAGTATAACAATGACCTACAGTAAATTAGAATAGCATGTCTAATTATGGTGACATTTGCATACACAGTATTAGTTTAAATTCACGTGCAGTTCTTTTCCAGCTGGTGAACGGTATCAGTTTGCCATAGCAGTTTATTTTCCATATCTATATACGGTAGGTAGCATGTATTATTTTGTGATGGCATTGGATGGTAAACATAGGCTTAATTTGCATGTCTGGTTACTGAGGTACATACGTACCTCCTATGTACATAAAATCCTATTATGGAACAATAAATTGGTTAATCACAGGGAATATAGACTTCCTTTATTATCTAGATGGATCCCACATTCCTCATATCAATGTACCCAATATGGAATACATCCATGTCTCCTTTAACTTGTCTTTGTTTTGCTACTTTTTCAGTATTTTCTTATCAATATGAGAAATGCTATTATGAAAAGAACGTTGTTGTGTATTTATAGCTGCTTCAGATGCGATAATCCTGACAATCTGAATACATTGCATGAGTCTAATCCCAAACATGCCACTAAACTTGACTTTTATTTATTTATTTGTTTGTTTGTTTGTTTGTTTTAAGAATGATACAAGTAGCATCTGCCTATTGACCTCAGGCAAAAAAGTTTGTCATGGCTGAAGAACACCGTTTACCAAAATGGGTTCTAAAATTCATTCATTCTCTTTATATATGAAAAAAATACAATAAAATAAGAAACCAGTAACTAAAACTATTCACCTGAATTTCAGTTTTTTCATTTTCCTTCAAAATATGGACTACTAATTATTTCTTGCCTGGAAGTCGACAGAAATCTACTGGATTCCCAAGGTTCTCACTTTATTCTTTTTTTATTTTGTTGAGGTGTTGAGGCTTCTTGTTTTGTTTTCTGACTTCTGTGGGTAACCCATGTATAGCATCCTCATTGATATTATGGAGCTTTCTTTATAGAAACATTAATTTACTTAATTTATCTTAAATTTGATTGCAGTGAGCACCCCTAATTAACCTGATTTTTTGGTGATAATCACTCACAATGGAATCAAATCAAAAATCCGGGGATGGCCTGGCCGGCACAGAGAAAGAAGCTGCCCTCCGCTCATTAATTCAGCGCACAGGATATAGTTTGGTTCAGGTAGGAATTTCCCTGTCACAAAAATACTACTATCAGACTGCTAATTTTAAGATAAATTAAGCAGTTTATCAGGGATTTGCTTAAGAGCTCAATCTTTATTACAACACATTTTCTGTTAAACAAATCATTAGGACCTATCTTCAGTCTCTGCCATTGGCACAGTGACATCAGATCAGGAAAATGCCAGCACAACCACACAAATCTAATGAGAGACAAATCTACACATTTCAGTGTATCTAGTTTGCAATTTTTAAAATCACCACTCCATTTTTCTTTCTTTCACCCAGATTGACATGTTATTCTGTCTTATTTTGGCCCAGATCTGCAAATATCATTTTTTTAAAAGCTTGTATGATAAATTATATGTGTTTCTTTGAGCATTTCTCTCTCAAATAATTATTTTTGTGCACAACTTTATTAAGTTGCAATACTTGCAGATTCCCTTTATATGAGGCTTTAACATATCAATCAATTAATCTTTATTATTGTGCAAGACCAGCACAGTACAGAAAGAAGAACAGAAGTTAAAATGAGGGTACTTAAAATATAAAGAGACAGAAGTTAAAATGAATCTCACATGGAATCTGATATTGCTAAGTTATTTATAAACTCATGACCAAATAATTGCTTCCCAGCCTCTTGGCTAAGATCAAGTGTGGCTTTAATATATGGTTTCTTGCATACTCAGGCCACAAATATACACATTTTAACATGCTTTTTTATATAAGAATTCTAGAAAATGCAAATGTCAAAAGATATCTGTATTCTTTTTTAACTTATCTGCATAGGGTCCCACAATATTAGCCACTCATGTCTGATGCCACAGTCAAATATCCACAATCAAATTATCCAAATGTGAACTGAGTGAAATTTCTCCCCATCACTATAAACCAGTGGTGATGAACCTATGCCATGTGTGCCAGAGGGGGCACTCAGAGCCCTCTCCGTGGGCACATGCGCTGTCACCCCAGTACAGAGTTTGTCCCATCCCTCTGCTCAGCAGCCCAATGGGAGCGCTTCCTCCCTCCCCCCAGCACAGAGTTCACCATGCCCCTCTGTGGGGTGGACAGCAGCCTGTTGAGTTTGGGCACTTGGTCTCTAAAAGGTTCACCATCACTGCTATATACATTCTAGTGACATAATCTCTGCAATTCATACAGTGCCAGTACCAAATCAAAGTTAATGAACTGGAGGTCTCGTAGAAGAAAAAGACAGCACCAGGCAAAGAAAATCCCGTGATTTGCCTGAGACACGAAACACTGAGATGAACTTGCATTTCAATATACCTTTTGTTTTCTTCCACACAGGAAAATGGCCAGCGAAAGTATGGAGGGCCACCACCAGGTTGGGATGAACCACCACCTGAACGAGGCTGTGAAATTTTCATTGGAAAACTACCCCGGGACCTTTTTGAAGATGAACTTATACCATTATGTGAAAAAGTAATGATTCAACATTTAGCAGGTTTTCTTCTCTTGCATATGTTTCAGGAACGTGTTTAATTGCAAAGCATGGCTAAAAAGTGAAATTCTTGTGACTAGAAAAGTAAAGCTTGTCAAATATCCCATGCCTACTTCCAGAAAGGCTTGGGCTATCCAGTGGCACATGTATTAGGGAAAACATATTTTCCTAGTAAAGGTCGCCCTTGCTAGAAAGCCAGTCGTATCCGACTCAAGGGTTCAGTGCTCATCTCTGTTTATAGCCAAAGAGCCAGAGCTGTCTGTGTTTGCAGACATTTCCGTGGACATGTGGCAGGCATGATTAAACACCGGAGTGCACGGAGCGCTGTTTACCTTCCCACCAAAGTGGTACCTATTTATCTACTTGCAAAGTCTTGCTTTTGAACTGCTAGGTTGGCAGAAGCTGGGTCAGAGACAGAAGCTCACTCTGTCATGCAGTTCTCGAATCCTGAACTCCAACCTTCCAGTCTTCAAGTTCATCATGTAACACTGGCTCAAGAATTTTGTTTTGTGCCTGGCCCTCAAATGTCTGGCTGACTTTAGAGATGACTTGAAAGCAGAAGTCAAATCCTCGATGGACTACATAATGACTGGTTTACCTGTCACATGTCCTCTCACATGCCCAACCAGTGTTCAACCTAAGAACCCTTATGTTGTTCTTTTGAGACTAAAAGCTTGCTCAGAGTTCCTCAGAAGGAGGATTCAAACAAAAACATAAACTCATAAATAAAACAGTTATAACAGCGTGCAGATGAACTGACCTAATTTTAAGTATAGTACAGGCTGTAGATAGCCAATTTGGAAATACAGTTCTCAAGTAAGCTTCCTGCTTTTGGGAAAGAAATAAGGATACAATCCACAGATGCAACTGATAATCTTGTGCACACAGTGCTTAAGGGTGATTTCACAACTGATACTAGAAATAGCCCTGAATCTATTAATTCTGAGTATTGTTAATGAGATACAGAAAAGGAAATACAGCACTTTAACTTGAATGTGGTTATGGAGCAGCTCCTGCTTTTTCACCTAACCTGCCTGGCAATTTTAGGTACTAATTCAAACAGAGATACTCTTTCACCCAAATACAGTAGTGGGAAATATTAGTTTCCACTACTTTAAATAAATGTTTGAGCCTATATTGCACATGTGGCAAGATGAGCTACTCTTATCTCCTACTGCAATCAATGATCTAGTCCTCAAGATGCCACAGATTCAGTCTTTCTTTCTTTCTAAACCTGTTGCCTAGGCTAAAGTAATATACAGTATTAACATTCATTTGGAAATGTTAAATCATTGTGAAAATTATGAGGAATGTATGGCTCTCTAGATGTTACTGGCCTTGTATGCCCAGATGGCATCCCAGTTGCCCCAATCCTCAGAATAATTCACAACAAACATATATAAATATTTAACAGCTTTATCCACATGACACAGCACCCAAGGAAGATCTTCAAGTCAATTGAACCAACTGTTAGCCAGACAATACCATCTCAGCCCAGGAAATGACTGTTTCAGGGTGCTCAGTCACTTGGTAAATCCTTCTCATTTGAGATGAGCACCAACCCAGCTGGCTTCTGAGACAGGCAGATGGTGACTGGCCCCACTCCAAAAACCTTTACTATAGACTTCCCTGTCTAAATCCATCAATTGGACTTAACTCGATGCTCGAAACTGCCAACTTCAACTTGTGGTAAAAGTAAACACAGACATGCTCCTCTTTCTCTCCCCGCCACTTTCCATAACTGTTACCTCAATCTACACAGGGACAGTGGGAAAATCCAAATAAATGAGAGCAGGCAGACTGGAATGAAAATTCCTCTAGGTTGGTCTGGTATCACCAGTATCACCTTCAGCTCTACTCTTCTCACTCTGATTGGCCAGCCATGCCTCCATTGTGCAGAGGCTTCTGGGATGCTATTGCTGCCCCTCACTCCCTGAGATCACTTGCTGAATAGGCAGGAGTTAAATGCTAGATTTTTCTTGTTATGGGCAAATGATAGTAATGCACTGTCAATTCACTTCTAAGTTATGGCAATCTTTTCATTATTTTCTACGTAGAGAGTACTCAGAAGTGGGTTACCACTCCTTTCTTCTGAGAGTTCCTAGGGCCATGCAGCTTGCCCAATGACCACAGAATGGTTGATCTCCCAGAAGTTACAGTGGGGAATCAAACCCCCAATTTATTGCTCCTCAATCAAATACCCAACTGAAACTACCCAGCCAAGCATGGATAAATAAATAAAGTGATAAGGAGCCCTTATGGCAGATCAGTAAAGTAAAGAATGAAAAAGGAATCAAAGTGGAGGTTATGTTTCATCCTGATCAGTTAAATGCTAACACTTCTTTTCAAGAGAGGTGGCAATTCTAATTAAAAGCCAAAGACAGCTTTTCAACAGGCTGGTGATCTTTTGTTAAAGTTCAATATGTTTTACAAATTAAAGCTTCAAAGGAAAAGCAATAAATACTATAGAGTTCAATGCAACATACTCCAGTTTACTTTGCAATCATGCCCAATAAACCTAATTGTAAGATTGTATTAGTGAGTTGTCTGTCTTCAACACCCTTTTATTTATCACATACTTGTCAACCAGCTTTTTTAGCTGGTTGAAAAGTATGGAGGTGATGGGCGGTGGTGGACCAGTGATAGTGGAAGTTACAAGTAAAATAAAAGTACCTCTCTATCATTCTATGGAGGTATTACAGAATTCTAGATTGTCAATATAATTAGATCAGGGGTTCTTGACCTTTTCAAGTCGGGGGCCAGGTCATGCTTCCTCAGTCAGCTTTAGGGGCTGGATGGCCATTTTGCTCTACCTACCATACATGGCTCTTCTGGGTGTGGCGGAGGTGAGGAGCACATGAAATGGTGTTGTGGGCTGCATCCGGTCCACGGGCTGTAGGTTGAGAACCCCTGATTTAGATGACTGTACCTAATCTTGTCCCCTTTGGCATAATTTATAACACAGACATTTACTGATAAACCTAAATAGAAGTTTCTGCTCATGTGGAGACTTTCCACACAAGTAATAACCCTGGGACTTGCTCCCCACATCGAGAGTCTCTATATGAGCAAGAAGCTTCTTCCCTTCAGAGTTGGCAGTGAATTTGTGTGGAAAGCAACAACAGAGGAAAAATGGAGCTAGGTGTTCCCCTCTCAGCATGTTGACAAGCCAGCATTCTCTAACACTTTAAGTCTGTTTGGCTTTCTCTTTCAGTCTATCCATCCATCCTGTGTACTCTAGTCTGAGGATAGCTTATTCAGACATGTTGGAGACATTGTATCACTTAATTTATCTTGATTGTACTGACATTTTTATATTGTATTCTATGATTGACTGATATGTATTATTGTATGCCTTAATATGTTCTCTGCCACCTTGAGTCAGCTTCGGCTTGAGAAAGGCAGGATATAAATTAAATTGGAATTGGAATTGGAGGAGGTGTTACTTGGAACATGAGCTAGCACTCTGTCTCTCTTTGTGTCGCATCCAGCCCTTATAAGCAATAGTCCAGACAATGATGAACAGAAGAACAACTGGTGTTTATTAAACAGTCTTTCAGGTTACGCTTACAAGGCGCTCCGGACATTAAGATGGCTATACAATTCCATGAAATCAGTCCCTCCGGAATCTGCCATAGAAGAGGCAATGCCTAAGCTACACTAGAAGTGGTAGCGTGTGGAGGAGACCCAGGCACGTTACAGGCTACCTGTGCAGAATGGGTAGTGTAGATCCTGCCCGGCCCCACCCTTGTTTACCCATGGGGCTTATATAGTGTCTCCACAGCAGTGGCTCCTTGATACAAAGTAGCAACCCGCCAGACAAACATAACCAACCAATCATCACATGATATATAAGAATTAACCAATGGGGAACAGGATCCAAAACTGTAACCAATGACAGAACTCTGATTAGCATAATGAGTGCGCTCAGAGAGGGAGATTTTGCGCCAACTTTAGCTCCTAATTTGAATGGTGGGAAACCGCCATTTTCTCTTTGCAAGGCACTGCCCGCGCAACTTGCAATTCTGCCTTAATACACAACATTTTGTCGCTATCTCTCATACAGATACTGTATAGGACATTTCTAAAATCATTGTTACTCTTTGGAATGGGTTCTGTATTTTGGGTCAGAAGGCCAATAAGAAGGCATTTTCTGCAAATGACTTGATATGATGAAATCTTTGCATTTGAGTTCTTTAGTGTTTGGGAATCAAGACAATGGAAGCAGCTGTAAACTAGCCTAACACATCTTTATTGCATGGAGTACAGCACGAACATGAGGTAATGGCGGACAAACAGCTCCTTTTATGCAGTGGCTATACATTTGAATGTGGCTCCTTGATAGCGCATTGGCTACTGTCCATGTGACATCATCCTTAGTCACACCCTTCTTGTCCAGGTGAGGGCAGGAATCTTTCCCGTGCAGCTAAAGGTATTTGAGGAATGTGTACCATGTGAGCTGAACGCTCGCTATTTCCCCCTAGTGGTCACTAGCTCGCGTTCTATTGTGGTTGGGGAAAGGATCTGCGGAGTGGGCTTGTCTGAGGTGAAAATACCCAATACTGGCTTGTGGTCGATTACAATGGTGAATGGACGACCATACAAAAAATCATGGAACTTCTTTGTGCCCGCCACAATAGCAAGGGCCTCCCTATCTGTTTGGGCGTAATTGCGTTCTGCCTTAGACAATGATCTTGAATAGAAGGCAACTGGGGTTTCTCGCCCTCTCTCTAGCACATGGCAAAGGACCACCCCCACCCCCACCCCCACTGGTGAGGCGTCACAGACTAAGACTACCGGCTTCTTTGGGTCGAAATGGGTCAGGATGGCATCTGAGGAGAGGAGCTGCTTGAGTTCCCTGAAAGCCCGCTCTTGGTTCTCCCCCCACTGCCAAACCGCATCCTTCTTCAGCAGCCTATGCAGGGGCTCTGCAATTGATGCTTTCCTGGGCAGGAAGGAATGGTAAAAATTCAGCAGCCCCAGGAAGGATTGCTGCTCCGGTTTCGCAGTGGGGCGAGGGGCATTTTGGATGGCCTAGACTTTGGACTCAGCAGGTTTAACTCCCTCAGGGGTTATGCGAAACCCCAGGAACTCAACTTCTCTTGCAAGGAACACACATTTGTCTCTCCGCCAGTTCTGGGCCAGTTCTGCTTCGCTCCCTCCAGATATCAAAATATCATCAAAATATGGCAAAACACCCTGTAGCCCCTTTAACAAACATTCCACAAGGGACTGAAATATCCCGATAGCATGGATGCCTCCTATGAAAATCTCCAGGGGTTTGAACCACTGTGCTGCCAGGAGGTTGCACCCCCCTCCTTTAAAACTACTAGGGGGAGTTTCCTTCTGAGTCCCTTGTACTGTATTTCAAAGTCCCCCACCCCCAACACTGGGATCCCATTCCCCTGTACATCCCTTAAGTTCGACCTCAGTTCCTTGAGTCTGGGTCGCGCCTTGGGGGGAATGCGCAAAAACTCTCTATGGGAAATGATGGAGTAGGCAGACCCTGAGTCTATTTCCATCCTAACTGGGATCCCCTGCAACAGTACCTCAACATAAAAATGTAGGTGCCCTAAGGGCACGCTGTGAACGGCCAGGTCGTCTCCCCCATATGCTCTTCGGTACACATGGTACCCCTCTGGGCCATCAACGCCGTTGTAGACTCTGCCGACGCCATCCCATCTCCGCGTGGAGCGCTCTGCTGGGCTCTTGCTCTCATCTCGCCGTTGTCTGCACGCCCTGGCGATGTGGCCCCTTCGTCCGCAGTTGTGGCACTCAGCCTTCCAGAATGGGCACTTGCTCCGATCGTGGGATGCTTCGCAGCCATCGCAACACCAGCCTCCCTTTCCTTTCTTCTCGCTCTGCCCCTTTCCGACTTTCCAGACCCCCTCATCTTCACTGGAGCCTGCACTGGCGGAAGCCTCTGAAGATGTAGGTGAGCGTGGGGCAGGGGGCAGGGGGAGCCCTCCAGGTCGCCTGGACTGCTGATGCAGCTGCCTCAATTGGTGGTGGCTTCGCTTTGAGGAGCTTGAACCAGGCCCTTGTGGACTCAGCCATCTGCGCCTCTTGCAGAACCTCTTTGAAGGTGAGGTCGTGGCCACGGGTGTCCCCATCTCGCATCCCGCAAAGCAGCCAGTCTCTAAGGGCCATATCTAAGAACTCCCGCCATTCGCATGGGGTTGCCACCAAGCGGAGGGCCGCCGCATATTCGGACACGGACTCACCCAGCTTTTGGTCCCTCCTCGCAAATGCGGCCCTGGCAGAGAAGAAGGACACCTTGGGCTTGAAGTGGTCTCTCAGTGCAACCAGCAGGTCGGCTACAGCAACCTGCTCCACTTCTCTTGGTGCCACCAGGTCCATCAGCGTTTGCACTGCGTGATAGCCGAGCATCGTGATGAGAAGGCCCCTCTTCTTTCCCGTGTCCATGATGCCGGCAACCGCTACCGTACTCCTGAAGTGCATCTTGAACCAGTCCCATCGCTTGGGCCGGTTTACATCAAAAACCGGTTGCTGTGGAAGTGTCTTGTCCCCGTGGGAAGCCATATCCCATCCTCGTCGCCAATTTAGTGTTTGGGAATCAAGACAATGGAAGCAGCTGTAAACTAGCCTAACACATCTTTATTGCATGGAGTACAGCACCTACATGAGGTAATGGTGGACAAACAGCTCCTTTTATGCAGTGGCTATACATTTGAATGTGGCTCCTCGATAGTGCATTGGCTACTGTCCATGTGATGTCATCCTTAGTCACGCCCTTCTTGTCCAGGTGAGGTGAGGGCGGGAATCTTTCCCGTGCAGCTGAAGGTATTTGAGGAATGTGTACCATGTGAGCTGAACACTCGCTATTTCCCCCTAGTGGTCACTAGCTCACATTCTATTGTGGTTTGTTACATTGTTTCTATTGCAAGATACAGCTTGTTACATTCGCTCATTCGTGTGGTTACAATTACATTCAATACACAACAAGTTCTATAGCTGTGGATTATTAGAACTCTGTACTGAAAGAAAATTCTTACCTCCTTTATTCACATGGTTGCTTCCATTAACATCAATAAAAGCATTTGTGACAGCCATGCCTGAAGGTGCAAGCTTTGGTAAGAGAGGCAAAAGCATGTGCAAAAATGTCAAGCACAGAAAAGCCAAAATGGTGACTGCGCAGAGTAACTTTGACATCTCTACCATAAATAAATAAATAGCTGCTCATTACCCCTGGAATTTATTATACTCGATATGCAGGAAAAGGCTAACTGTACATTGAATTTCTATTGTTATATATACTTACAGTCAGCTGAATTATCTGAGTACCCTCAGTTATGCAGCAGAAACATACCAACCACAGACATAACTGAGGGAAGGATTAGCAAACTACAGAACCCCTAACAAAAACAGATGTATACGAAATATTTGGGGAATCAAATGGGAAAATAGAGTGGGTGATGGGCGGTGGTGGAACAGTGATAGTGGAAAAGAAGCTGCCATACAGCAATGTTTTGCCACAGGTACCATCTTTCTAGCTCAGCTATAACATTTATCTGTGATACTGCTGGTTTATGAGTGCACAGAACACCTTCACCACCACTCTGCCCTGAGACACAACTGATGCATACAGGTAGGCCAAGGGCTGGAAGGATTAAACTTAGGCCTGAGAGGGGCAAAATGTGTCCTTCTAATTAATGGCAGAATTTACTTGACAGCACACCGCTGTTATGATAGACCCGTCAACCTTAGTCAGGGGAGCCGCAATGATAAAGAATGCTGGGAATTGCAACCTAAAAATGCTTGAAAGCTATTCTTTGCCTATCCCTGCTTTATCCAAAGGAAATACTGGGCAAACCAGTATTGGTTTGTTTAACAACAGTAATGTTTACCATAGTAACTCTATATTGTGATTGTCCATTTTGCAGTGTATTTTAGAAAAATTGTGACTTTGTGGTCCCTGCCTCTGTCCCTGTGGTGGGTGGATAATATAGTGGTGATGGTGGTCATAGTGGCGATGTGTCTGTGTGTTTTAACTTTCCCTGAGAATGTCTATGATCACCAAAAATGTTGTAAGTTATGCCTATGTTTGTGTAATAGCCCCCATGCTGCCATTTATACTCTACCAATGGTGGTGATGAGAATTACACCCAACCTGCCCCAGCCAGTCACTTTACCTATTCCCTCTTCCTTTCCCCTGAAGCAACATCTGCTTTTCACATGTTACAAGTTAGATTTGTAGAGTTCAACATTGTTTGTTCCCATTTGTATAATAGGTCTCCCTTCATCCATAGTGGCTACATCATGATGTACATAACTGGAGCTGTACATGTAGTGTCAAGATGTAAGACCTATTCCAGTGATGGAGAACCTTTTAAAGACTGAGTGCCCACACTGCAACCCAAAATCCACTTATTTATTGCAAAGTGGCAACACGACAACAGGGGAGGGAGAAAACTCTCCCATTGGGCTGCTGGGCAGAGAGGTGGGGCAAACTCTGTGCTGACAAAGGGAGGAAGCGCTCCCATTGGGTTGCTGGGCATAGGGGTGGGGCAAACTCTGTGCTAGGGCAACAGCATGAGTGCCCACAGAGATGGTTCCAAGTGCCACCTCTGGCACATATGCCATATGTTTGCCACCACTGACCTATACAAATGGGCTCCAAATAGCAGTGTGACACTCTGTATGAAATCCCTAGGAATTCTGGGGGTCTTGTATGTGAACAAAATATATATTGTTACAACCACAGCTTGCTAATACGTTTAGATCTTTGGGAGAGATGAACATATTCTGTCGAAATCTGATTCATTTTTCTTGTTAACTTCTATACCTCAGAAACCGGGGTGTTCAACTCTATAAAATACATAATGTCAAGGCTGCTTCCAAATCTAACAAATGGATTGCAGTCGCAAGAATGCTCCTGCTTGTAAAAGCAAAAACACATCAAGCGAGAGACAGAAAAGCATCTAAATGCATAAAGCTGTGAAAAAACTTTAGACATTTTGCCCTTTTAGCAGCACCAAATGCCCAGAATACACATCTTCTGTAGGCATAATTCAAGATTATAAACCATGAAGAGAGGAAACACATACAAATGTGCTTTCTTGCTAGTGATTTCCATGGAACACTCAAGGAGCTCACCATATCCTGCATCATTCCTCTGACCACAATGCAGCCAGATAGGAATATGTCAGCCTTGAAAAAAGACATGGTTAACTGCTTTTGCCAAGTATTTCCCCAGCTGTCAGGGTCCCTAAAAGCAACCTGGGTGTCATGTGTTACCTTTTGTTCTAACTTGCTGTACAGAGATGGACTGGGACAGTGATGGCAAACCTTTTGGAGATCGAGTGCCCAAACTGTAAACCAAAACCCACTTATTTATTGCAAAGTGCCAACATGGCAACAGGGGAAGGAGGAAACACTCCCATTGGGCTGCTGGGCAGAGGGGTGTGGCAAACTCTGTGCTGCCAGAGGAAGGAAGCACTCCCATTGGGCTGCTGGGCAGAGGGGCGGGGCAAACTCTGTGCTGGGGCAACCACATGGGTGCCCACAGAGAAGGCTCCGAATGCCATTTCTGGCATGCGTGCCATAAGTTTGCCACCACTGGACTGGGATGTGTTTTAAGGCCATTCCTGAGTGACTGGGTAGCTTGGTGTCCTTTTTGCTCTCAATGCCAATTGAAAGAGAATGTTAAGAACAAATCAGTGCAAGAAAACATTAGTTAAATTCGGATGAGTGCACTCTGAAATCTATGAGATGAACCCAAGAGCTCAGCCAATATGCTATTAGAGAGTAGAATAGAGATCATTTACCTTGCTAACAGGCTCAGCTGTGCTAACTCAGCAGGAGCTGGACTTTGACATATGTTGCATCTGTTTGTTTTGACTTGGTGCATGGGTCAGAAAGCATGTAAAACATGCTCAGCTTTCTGCTCAAGGACAATACTCAAGCTACCCTGGACTAAAACAGAAACACCAGCAAAACTGTAAGAAACTTTGTACAGGGAAGGTGAGGTAGAGAAAAAATTTCCTACTAGGTTTATGGAAGATCTGCTTTTCTCTTCCAGATTGGTAAAATCTATGAGATGAGGATGATGATGGATTTCAATGGAAATAATAGGGGCTATGCTTTTGTAACATTCTCCAACAAACAGGAGGCCAAGAATGCAATAAAAAAACTGAACAATTATGAAATTAGGTAAGTGTAGTTAGTTTATTTGTATGCAATAAATGTGTGTCCCACTTTTTGACCAATGCTCTCCCAAAGTCTCACAATTTTTAAAAAATGCAATGAATACAATAAAATGCACACTTTCAAGCCAGAGCAAAGCAAAAACCAAACAGGAAAGTGTAGGAAACTGAACTTCATTAAGTTAGGTCGTTGGTTTATATTTTTCTGTACTGTATCACCAATGTCTTCCCCAACTCTGTGTGCTATGTTGGATACTATTATATCACAGAGTAAAGAATTTTATTGCTAAATTCAATCAATCACTCTTTATTATAGTCCAAGACCAGCATAGTAGAGCAAAAGGAGCAGAAGTTAAAATGAGGTTACTGAAAATATGTCAAGAGACAGAAGTTAAAATGAATCTGACATGGAATCTGATATTGCTAAGTTATTTATAAAGTAAAGGTCACCCTTGCTCGAAAGCCAGTTGTATCCGACTCTAGGATTTAGTGCTCATCTCTGTTTATAGCCAAAGAACCAGTGCTGTCTGCATCTGCAGATGTTTCCATGGACATGTGGCAGGCATGACTAAACACTGGAGTGCATGGAATGCTGTTTACCTTCCCACAAAAGTGGTACCTATTTATCTACTTACAATTTCTTGCTTTCGAACTGCTAGGTTGGCAGGAGCTGGGACAGAGACAGAAGCTCACTCCGTCATGCAGCAATCGGGTCCCGAACTGCTGACAGGGCCGTAGCCAGGATTCTGGATGTTACACACTAGATAGATAGATAGATATAGTGTGTGTGTGTGTGTGAGAGAGAGAGAGAGAGAGAGAGAGAGAAGCAGCCGGGAGTTTGAGGGTGGGCATACTGCTAACTCAGGGTGGGCAATGCCCACCCTGGCCACCCCCTGGCTACGGCCCTGATTGCTGACCTGCTCACCTTCCAGTTGTCAAGTTCAGCATTTTAACCGCTAAACCACCACAGTCCCAATCTAGGTTATTTATAAATTTATGACCAAATAATTGACAGAATTATGCTGTCCTTTTCACTTTATGGTTGGTTTACATATCCCTTGACAACTTATATTGGTGAGGTCATTTGACATTATAATACAAGTTATAAAAATTTTCAAAGAAACTAAGTCTCTTTCACTGCATAAATGGAACTGTTGTTTGCATACAGGAATGGTCGTCTCCTAGGGGTTTGTGCCAGCGTAGACAACTGCCGCTTATTTGTCGGAGGAATCCCGAAAACCAAAAAAAGGGAAGAGATTTTGGCAGAAATGAAGAAAATTACAGATGGTGTTGTTGATGTCATTGTGTACCCCAGTGCGGCTGATAAAGCCAAAAACCGTGGATTTGCTTTTGTGGAGTATGGAAGCCATCGGGCAGCAGCTATGGCAAGGCGAAAACTACTACCAGGTATCCACAGATCAAAATGCTGCAACATTGTGCAATGTGTAGAAAAGGGGAGTAGGTGAGCACACATCTCCAACTCAGGCAATCCAGCAGATTGAGAGAGATTTAAGGATGTAATGCCATTATTACTAGAAGTAAATGAAGAACTGTATATGCACAAGAATAAGCAAACTCCATTAATAGTGCAATGGCTTTTGAACTTTTGTGTTCAACAAAAAGATACAAGAATTCAGCCTTGTTCAGGACCTGGCTAGTATTTACGTGGGAAATCCCTGCCCAGAATCTCTCATGGTGCCAATATGTTTTCCCTCAGGGTTAAGAAAGAACTTCAGGGAGGCAATTTTGATTTAGAGTACAGATAGAAAGTGTTTAAAAACTACTTCCCAGTGCCAAGGCCCTAATATGACTTACCTCCCCCTCACAGCAGCTAGTAATTTTTTTAATGGAACATTCTCGTCATAGATCTCCCACATCATGTCTAGTTTGGTCTTTAGTGAAGGGATAGCCTTAACAGTATCATGACCAATAAAACCAGATGTAAGAGTATAATTGTCTCTGCTAGAGAGCTCTAGCCCTCTCTCCCGAACTACGGCAGTGAGTTTTAAAGTCCTATTTATTTATTTATTCATTCATTCATTGTTTTTCTGATTTATATTGCTGCTCAACTCCGAAGACTCTGGGCAGCTCACAGAAAATAAAACCAATCACATTTTAAAAACCAATTAAAAACCCATTAAAACTGCCACCAAAAATTACTCCGACCCCTACAGATTAAAAGAGATTAAAAAGGGAGTATATTTAATCATTAGAGAGGCAAGTGAAACCTACAAATAAAGAGAAGTAGGCTATAATTTCCCCCACTACATAGTTATGTTAAAGACAGAAATATAATTGTTCACAGAGTGGAAGACTGCTCTCTCCAGGTAACCCTCTCCACATTAGCCAAATCCCTGATTTCTGACTAGAGCTTTCCACCAAACTGCAAATACTAGGATTCCATAGGAGGGAGTCATGGCAGTTAAAGAAATAACAAATTTCTATAATTGTGTAGTACAGTTATGTTATGACCATGCTGGGTAGTGAGATTTTTCTGTTTGCTTGCTGCTGTTCTCCAGTATTCAGATGGCCTCTTTTACAAAATAGTTTGATAAAACAAAAGAAAACAATATCTTTCCCCAGTTACAGCTCAGAATTTTGGTGGTGCTTATATAAGGCTTGCATAATTGCCACAGCTACCAAGGTGTTTCTCATTTGTTTGCCTGGCCATGAGTCTGAACATGTAAGGGAAGTCTGAATGGGATGTCAGAAAATTTCTTTATCCCTGTTAATCAAGAAGCCTAAGATATTCAACCTTGCAAGCCCTGGTTCCACTACAACTCTACTATGACAACTCTACTATGCTCCGTAGCAAAGTTAGGCCTTGAATATTTCCATAGGACTACACAATAAATTTTAATCAGGCTCAAACTAGCTTAACCATGTATGTTTCCTAGTCAAGAAACACTGTAAAAGTAACAGCAAAGGATTGGGGATTTCCAAGAAATGTACATTCACAATGTTCCTGCTCTGATGTTTTTGCAGTTTTGCATGGCAGTTAACTTTAGTTCAAGCTATCATGTTCACTCAGAGAAGACGCAGTCATGCCAAATTAATATTTGTATATCCATAATCAATGTGAAACAAGAGACTCTACCTTCTCATCTATTGCTATTTAAATCAGTAATAATTTCATAACAGTAAGTTAATTTACGAATACATCTGCGTAGAGAGGTTCTTTTTTACTCCACTGAAAATATATTCTTCTCAAGGAGGGTTGTCTATGCTTCTACCTCTTATTTTTTTTAAAATTAATTGCAGAATTCTTTACAGGAAGGATACAATTATGGGGGCATCCGGTAGCTGTAGACTGGGCGGAGCCAGAGGTTGAAGTTGACGAAGATACAATGTCATCAGTCAAAATCCTCTATGTGAGAAACCTTATGCTATCAACAGCAGAAGAGACAATTGAAAAAGAATTCAACAATATTAAACCAGGTAACAAAAAGGAAGAAACATGGTTTGGTCAGAATTTAAACCAGAGGGAAAAATAATTCTAGCTGATACCTTTTTTTATTTGCAGGAATTGTAAGAAAGGAGATAAAGCTGCTGTTACATTTTTCCATGGTGAAAAAATTTTCTAAGCATTGATAACAAATAATGAAAATGAAAATAACAGCTGTTAGCCTGTCCACTTTTTTTCATCTTAAATAAAGTGTTTTCCAAACTCCCCTGCAATGCAACAAGGAACCTTATTAACAAAACCATTGGTAGGCAACAAAACTCTTGAAACAGTCAACTCTTGCTCTTCATCTCCCTAAAGTTCACTTCTTAAATCACAGTGGCCTATCATGGAGATGATGCATCCCTTAAACTCCAAACTTTATGTCTACTTTCTGAGATCATTTACCTTACCCACCCAGGGTCCTTCCCATCTGTGTCCAGTTAATATGCTTCTTGTGTACATTAAGTGGCATCCTGCCCCAGGGTTTCTGTCTCAGCCCGACAATAGTACTGGTGGGGTCCCTTGCCCTCTTAGGCAACTTTCTCTCTGATATTCTTGCTGGCTCCACTCGCTCTCTTTGGCCTGGCTCTTCACCTACTACAAGGGAACTCGAGACCTGATTCAGTCTCCAAACCAGGGGCCATGTTTTAAGATGAAGCTCCACTCAAGCAGCAATGACAGATCTTCATCCTCTCCTCTCTTGCCCTCTTTGCATACTGGGGGTGGGGGTGGTGTCAGGTCTGACTATTCCGCCCGCAAGTCTGACTTCTCCTCACAAAACTCTTTCAACAACATATCCCTCATAGTCTTATTTAATTCCCATGGATTTCTCTGCCCCTCTTACTTTCAGAAGCTTCTCTCCCCACACTTAATCTTGTTCATTTTTGGAAAAGAGTGGACAGTGGCAGAATAGGCACACAATACTTAGACATGTGGTTTAATTTGAATTTATTTAACTTATTATGTAAGCTGACCTTAGGTTGACTCAGCCTCCCATCTTTCGGAGGTCAGTAAAATTTGTACCCAGCATCTTGGGGACAAAATGCTAATCACCTTGTGAGCCAACCAGAGAGTGCACTAAGTGCTAGGGGCTGGTCTAATTGCTATTCTTAATTGCTTTAGTTTTTCCCTAATAAAGTAAGATCACCAGACCTAAAGAGAAGTGGCTAGCCCCTTCCTTCTCTGTTGGGGCTTTCTGTCTATGGAAAGAAACAAGTCTTCAGGGGAGATGATTCTCCTTGCATGTAAGCACTACAACTGAGCAAGAACTTGGAAAACCCAGTAAGTTTGCAGGGATAGTCCCTATGAAATGTGTCCTTTCCCAAAAACACAAGCTGTGTACATGCCTATTTACATTTTTTTTCTTGTGCCCCTCAACTGTGCACAACCTCAGATCCTTCACCCTTGTTATGACCCTCCTCAGATCAGTCCTTCTTGAGGATTTAATAGTGACACAAGGACTATCTCCTAAAAAGAGGCATAGTAAAACTCTGGTGTACCCAAGCAGCATTTTTGAAAGACATGAATTGCCTGTCAAGGTTCTATTCTGTCATAGGTGTTTTCTAAAACAAAATGTGCCAGACACTTCTTGTGTCAGTTTTAGAGCTCAGTCAAACTATTTGCTCACTCTTCATTGCATATACCATTGAGATGCACTGAAAACATCATATAAAAGGGAAATTAAACAACTCTTGAGGTTGGGATTCTATGATGTTTTCAAAGGTATTTTGAGAGTGATCTTGCCCTTAATATGAGATGGTTGGGAATTTCCCTCCCCCCTATTTTTTAAAAAATTACTGCTAATGCCTGTTGACACTGTTGATGATGGTTGTGATTTGATTTGATTTGATTCATGTCCTACCTTTTCTCCTGGAAGCCCAGGGCACCTAAGCTGCCTGCAATGTCCCAGTAACAGTGTATCTTGTGGGAACAATATTATATCATGATTTAATATCCGTTCTTGGGACATATTTGTGTGTGGAAGAAGACTCCATTTTATTGTGCTTCTGTTTATTTCTTCCTGCAGTTGCCCTAAACTATGTTGTTGCTTGTGCTGGTGTTTATTGTTTGTTCCTTTTTAATATTGCTGTCTTTATTGTGTCATATTTTGCAACTTTGTAAGCTGCCTTGAACTGTATGGGGAAAGGTGAAATATAAATATACTAAATGAAAATAAATGAATGAACAAATAAACCAATTAAAATTCAGCATATTTAATAATGCATGCCTAGAAGAAAGCTGGATTCTTTTTGTTGTTGCTGCTTTTGTTGTGGCTGCTATGCAAGGCTAGTGTCTCAGCTGACATCTTAACACACAGAGTTCTCCACACATAAAAACTATTGAATAGAATAGTACACAATCAACCAAAAGTTGTATTCAACCATCAAAACAGAGATTACCAGGTGTTAAGACCGCAACTCCAGTGCACAAAATTCAAAAATATTTGAATAATTCTCTGGTGGCTTGTTATAGGCCCCAAACTGAGATATAGAAATGGAATTAAACACTATAGCTTCTGTCAGAAGACTTTTTAAGTGAGTCTAATACTTGTTACGTATATATGTGCATACCTGTCAGCCCGCAGCTCCGGAAAAATGGGACCTGCGCACATCGCTTGTGCGCAGGTCGCATTCCACGCATGCGTGGAAAGGTTTTACCCCTTCCACGCATGCGCGGAAGCGCTATGCCACTTGCGCAGCCCTTACGCAAGCGACGTAGTGCTTCCGCGCATGCGTGGAAGGGGTGAAACCCTTCCGCGCATGCGCAGAAAGCGTTTCCCCCACTGCCAAATTACGGGGTTTTGGCAGCGGGGGCTGGGTTATGACGTCAATCGACGTCAATTTACGGGGTAATCCCGGCCAAATCGGGAACGTTGACAGGTATGTATATGTGTAATCATGCAATATTACATTTTATTTTGATTTATAATATTCCTTATCCACTACTCCTCAGCAACAAGTTACAGTATGGAATTTATAAGCCCATGGTCGGTATGAGAGGTCAGCATCATTGGACAACAGTCAAGACAGACACAGTCCACAGAAAGGGCCCATTTGGACCAGAGTCATAGAAGACTATTGGACCCTTCTTTTTCTTTGCTGTCACTGCCTTCCTTAAGAAAATGAGCAAGGAAAGCAGCAAGGAGAAGCAGCCTCATCCTGCTGCCCTTGTTTTCAGGGCAGCACTGCTGACAAGGCTGAAAAGGGGAGGACAAGTCAAGGCTGGTGGAGTTTGTCTCAGGGAGCAGAATGCCTTGTATTGGGGAGCAGTGGCAAATCATCAAGGATTTCTCTTTTATCTAGTGGACGTTCTTCTCTGCTGAAGGACAAAGCTATGGATATCACATTGCCTATTTTGCACAAACTCACCCACAAACTGCATTCCTCTCAATGGTGGGGAACTCTCTCCCATTCCCACTGTTGAAGTCAAAACTGGAAAGTGACCGGCTTTCTGGCCAAGTCATTCTGGGAATTGTAGTCTTAAAGACCAGCCCTAATTGAAATAAGAATCATCTGCCAGCCCTGTTGATATCTGTAATTCTAATGGAGTAGCAATACAATCTCATTGTTTGGGTTACATGGCAACATATAGTGGTCTAGCCCTGGTCAGCAGCAGTGAAGATAAGATGCTCCAACACATAGAAAGCTTGTCTTGAAGCATTTTGCTCAAGGCACCCAAAGTATCAAGCCCAGAAGATCTCAGTCTGGGCTAGTAGGCCTTCTGCTTGAACAAGATGGCCCTCCAGATTACCTGAGCCTACAATTCCCAATAGCTCTAGATAGCAGAGCCAATGGTGGGGGCATTGCTGTCCCAAACCTATCTGGAGGGTTACCACTGCTCACTCTTGTGAACGGAATGTTTTCCGTTTGAGACATATAGTAAGCTAATAAGCATACTTGTACCTTGCATCATCTCCTCAGAGGCCAAGACAGTCCTGAGCCTATTTATTTATGTTTTATATTTCTTTAAACCAAATGCTGCTTTGCATTTCTTGAGGCATTGTTAATTGAAGAGAGCTATTTGTAGTGCTGTTTTTCATGTCTTGAAGATTCATACTGGGGTTTTTAGCCAGTTTGATTTGATTTCCCTAGGAAGCATCCTCCTCATTAAGAATGAGCTTGTTTTTGTGTGGAAATGTTCAACTCCTGTAGGTTGAAGGGGCCTATAGTATAGATGTTGCTAGAACCAGTGCTGCTGCAGTGATGAAGAGAGAAAAACATGAAAGTGTGGGTTGCTTAAACAGTACTGTATAAATAAATACAAATAGAACAGCTAAGCTGTTTATGGTCACATAGTGCTTGAGCAGCTATTCTCAACCTGTGGTCCAGAGGTCGGATGCAACCCACGGCACCATTTCATGTGCCCCACCCCTGCATCCACCACACCCAGAAGTGACATGTGGTGGAGGAAGAGCAAAATGGCTGTCCTGTCCTTAAAGTTGTTTGAGGGAGCGTTACCTGGCCCCCAGCTTTAAAAGGTTGAGAACTCCTTTGCTAGGGTCTAATACTTACTGTAGAATAATAATTTTTTTAAAAAAAAAATGTTTTATATAAGAGATCAGTACCTGAGAGCAGAACCGAAATGCTTATTTTTCACTCTAGCAATATACGTTGCAAACCTAACCTCCATTTTTTTAACAGGGTCAGTAGAACGAGTAAAGAAAATCAGAGACTATGCATTTGTGCACTTCAATAACCGAGAAGAAGCACTGGAAGCCATGAGAGTCCTAAATGGGAAGGTAATACTGAAATAGTTTTGTCTTTGCTGAAAGGCATGGAGAGAGTTGCACATATATGGCATTGAAAGGTTTTTTAATGGTGTGTGTCAATCAAAATAATGCAGTGTTAACAACAGAATTCTTGCCAGTGGGTTTGACCTGAACCACTTTGGCAGTGATTTTCTGGTCACGGATACATACTCCTCTGGCGCTAGAGATGCCAACCTGCCATACCATTATAACACTAAAAGGAAGTCAGCTTTGAGTAGTTTAATACATGTTCAGATTGGAAGTACAAGCATAAGCCATTCCACTCTGATTATGTGTAATTTGTTTTGAGGAATAACATAGAATTACTTTTTGTCCAGAGCAAGGATGGTTGATATACCTTGATTTTTAATATATCTTGATATATCAAGGAATATCAATATGCTTTTGTTAGAGCACTAATACTTCAAAACAGGATAGTTTTGAAATATTTGTGGTCCAATAAAGCTATTGGCCACCTTTGTTTTTTCATTCTTGCATAAGGACCATATACAGTGGAACCTCATACAACAATCGCCCCATATAGCAACAAAATCACATAACAATTAGGTTTTGGGAGGGAAAGTGTCCCGCATAACAATTTTCCCTATGGAAAAAATCGTACAGCAATTTCTCAAAGGGAAAACCACTTAGCGAAAAAGAATCATTGTACGATGCATCCCATAGGGAAAATCGCTATATGATGCATGCATCATATAGCAATTGTTTCGTACAACAACAAGCCCCATGGAATGGATTAAAATCGTTGTGTGAGGTACCACTAGTTTTTTTCCCCTTTTCATTTTATCAGGTTTTCTGCTATGACTCGTCATTGCCTTCTTTTCTCTTGAAACATTTTCAGACAGCACATGGAAGCCACTGGTAGCCAATGCCAGTCCTACTAGAAAGCATTAACTCCCACAGGAAAAGGATTGTGGTTGACAGAAAAGGAAAACAAGTTGTTATAGATCTCATTGTTCTTGTATTTTTGCTAACAGAGACAGGCAGAAATCTTTGAGATATCCCTCCCTCCTCAGGCACCCAAGGAACTTTGTTGGCTGTTGGGTACTGTGTCCTTTAACTTGAGTGCATGAGAAATACCATTTTTAATGGCAAAATATCTTGGACATCCTTCTTTTAGCATCTGTGGTGGAAAATCCCCCCAATTCTGTGGAGGGGCTCTGTAGCAGACATGTCAAGAGAACATGGTGCTGGCATAGAAATTGTTTGTACTTTTAGAATTCTTCACGGGGTGAGACGCTTTCTGTGGTTATAAATCCTCACACACCTAGCATTACATGGTTGCATCCCCACTGGACTTCCAATAAGGGACCAGTATGAAGCACAACATTAGAAAAACAACAGGGAGAACCTCAGTAGATGATACCATAAAAGTAAAGGTAAAGATTACCCTTGCTCAAAAGCCAGATGTATCCATCTCTAGGGTTTAGTGCTCATCTCTGTTTACAACCAAAGAGCAAGTGCTGTCTGCATCTGCAGATAGTTCTGTGGACATGTGGCAGACATGCCTCAACACAGGGAGTAGTAATAATTTCGTGTCAGCAATTATTCTGGGTTGAAAGGACTTTTGCTGGAGAAACTCTGCTCAGGGGATGCCTGAATGACGCTCCTTTCATGTCCTCAAAACCTTTTCCCAATGAAGTGGTCCCTATTTATCTACTTGCAATTTCTTGCTTTTGATCTGCTACGTTGGCAGGAGCTAGGACAGAGATGATCACTCAATCAATCATGCAGTACCTAGGTCTTGAACTGCCAACTTGCTGACCTTCCAGCTAACAAGGCGAGCTTATTAACCACTGAGCCACCACAGCCCCTTGGTTATAAACAGTAATGCTATAGGAAGCATTCCTTTATGTATTCTGATAATCTATGTTGGAATTTAGCATCTGTCACTGAAATGTAGACTTTTCTCAAGCCCAGCACAGAGGATTTTGCTGCCTGAAGGAACAAACAAGATGGTGGCTCTCCAACTCTCCCATTTCACCCTAATTCCAGGTACAAAAATGGGCCAGACCAGCAATTGTATCTTTTTCAGTCCTGGAAACAGGGTTACATCTTCCAATCATACCTGACAACCTTCCCGATTTGGCCGGGATTACCCCGTAATCCTGCGCCGATTGACGTCATTTCCTGACCCGCGCTGCCAAAACCCTGTAATTTGGCAGTGGGGGAAAGGAAGTACTGCACAGCCCTTCTGCGCAAGTCACCTTCTATGCATGCGTAGAAGGGTTTTACACTTGTTTAGAACCCTTCCATGCATGCGTGGAAGCCTACGCCGGGGGGCTGCGCAAGCAACGTAGCCTTCCACGCATGCGTGGAAGCCTTCCACGCATGCGTGCAAGGCGGTCTGTGCAGAACCGCTCTGTGCAGGTCCCATCTTTTCCGGAGCCACGGGTTGACAGATATGCTTCCAATAGACTTGAGGGTATGAGGAAAGTTGATAAGGCACAGAGCAGCTCATGTGACACATACAGTTCTGCTGCCTGAAATGCCTGTCTCACTCTATGTATTAGTCTAGGGAATGGTTCTGTCTGTTATGCATTGAAGTGTCTTCTTTTTCTCTCACCTTGTGCATCTCTTGTTGTTTTTAAGGTGGTGGATGGCTCTCCTATTGAAGTCACATTAGCCAAACCAGTAGACAAAGACAGCTATGTTAGATACACCAGAGGTACGGGAGGAAGAGGAGCTATATTGCCCGAATATAGCTACACCTTTGGGCATGTATATGACCCTGCTGCAGCCTACCTGGGTGCACCCGTATTCTATGCACCTCACGCCTATGCTGCTATTCCCAGCGTTCCTTTTCCTGCTGCTAAAGGACATCTTACAAACAGGGGCATTCTTAGGCCTCCATCCATTAGAGGTAAAAAAAATTAAGTATACAGGCCCACACCAAGTATAGCATACTCCCTTGGCATTTAGTTAGTGTTCAAGGGAGTTATAATTAAACAAGCATATTCATTATTGAAGTAAATGTAGGAGGCCACCAGTTGTATCTCATGTGGTGGAAGCAATGGTGGTGGTGATATCCAGAGGAGTTCATGAGTTGACCTCAGTATACAGGCAGTTTGCAACCAGCATTTTTGCAGGCACAGATCCATGCAGGAGTCTGAAGGTGCGCACCTGTGCTTTCGATTATGCTTAGAAACTAAAAGAAATCACAATTATAACTTTTGGAGGCTACAGCTCCTAAAATTCTCCAGGTCAGGGGATTGTGCAAACTGTAAATCAAAACCATGAATTTTCTAAGTTCCAGAAGTGGAAGACAGTTCAAATTCATAGCAAGAATGCCTACATTACTACCTCATCTATTTTTTCCACAATTCAACTATATGAATGGCAGTGGAAGCTGTACACTCTAACATAAGAGGTGAAGCTAAAGTTATTTCAGACTCAAGATTAAATAGCCCTGTAGAAACTTCTGTTTAAGGCAGGGGTTCAAAACCTTTTTATGCCATGGGCCTGATCATGCGCCCTGGAAGCGGAAGTAAATGTGCCCACTTCCGCATTTACGCCAGCCACAGGCATATTTACAGATGATGTAACTGCATTTATGCATGCATGGTCGTTTTATGGCTGTCGTAAATGTGCCCGTTTCCACTTCTGGGTGCGGCGGTGGCAGTAGTGGGCCACATGAAATGATGCTGTGGGTGGGGGCCAGCCTGTGGGCCATAGGATGGGAATCCCTGGTTTAAGGTGATGATGTGTGTCATTCCATTTCCTTCAAATATGGGAAGCAAGCCTTGTTAATTTTGGTGACCCTTCTCATTCTGAAGGAAGGGAGCAATACATTTTGGCTCTGAGGTTCTGTCCTGATGGTGTCATGTAACAGAAGCTGGTTATACCCTGAATGTATAAACAAGCCCACGTGAACTGCAATGTTAATTGGGCAAGAGGCAATGCAAGTGCCACTTCAGATTTGGGCAAGCTGAAGAGAAAGCAATGTTGTCACTAAGTTGGTTCATGTCATGTTACTCCTTAAACAGATAAGATCTGGCATTTTATGGTTTACCTTATCAGTCCCTCTAACTTGGGTAATTTTATTATTAATTATTATTATTAATTATTATTATTATTAATTATTATTATTATTAATTATTATTATTATTATTATTGTTGTTGTTGTTGTTGTTGTTGTTGTTGTTATTATTATTATTATTATTATTATTATTATTATTATTATTATTATTATTATTATTATTATTATTATTATTATTATTATTATTATTATTTCTTACATAAACAAAACTTCCTCTTCCTCTTCATGGTCCTGCTTCCGAAGCACCATATATATATAAAATACTTGTGCATCTAAAAACTTACATTTCAGTTTTAATCAAATGAAAATAATTCTAGATTCCAAAAATTCCAGATGATTTTAAGTCCAGTTTTTATAGGACAATAGCAGGGGTGCCTGGCTTTGCCAGGGCAGGGTTTGGGGGTGTCCGTTCTAGGGTTGCACTGGTGTGGGGCACGCGTCATCCTCATGATGGTCTTGGTATGGTTGGCCATGGCCTCACCGGGGACCACGTTGCCACAGGCGGGTCCATCATAGGACCAGCCAGGAGTTGGAGCCAGGGGCTGCACGGGACGGCTCTGGGCTGAGCAGAGTGTGGCTCCATGTCTGGGCAGGCCTGCCTCCTCTGCCCTCCTGGGGGGTGCCTTGGGCATCAGGGGAGACCCACTTGGGAGGCCATTGCCGTGGTCCACCAGCCTTTCAGCTGCCTCCCAAAAAAGCCCCCTTATGCCCAAGGTGCCCCTCAGGAGGGCCGAGGAGCCAGGCTGCAGTAAGGAAAGCTCCGTGGGGGGGAGCAGAGGACTCCGGGGGTCCCCCCATGTGGTTCCCCACCACCACCCAAGGCCCCCCTCAGGAGGCCGGAGGAGGCCTGCCGCGATGTCTGCCTGCCGGAGTGAGGCAAGGCGGGACGGCCGGTGGGGCAGGGGCTCCTGAGCAGGTGGCAGTCTTGCCTGTGACTTTGGCGCATGTGCAGTCGCACCCCCTCCTGGTCATTTCTGCCAGTCTGGGGGGCTTTGCAGCCCATTTTTGGGGTCCCAACCCCCAAAATGGGCTGCCAGTTCCCCGCGCCAGCACACCTGACTGTACAAGGTAGGCGTGCTCACAGTTTCTGGCGTGATTGGTGCCGGGGTGTCGATTTCCATAAGGAACTCACCCCACAACACTTTGATTTTATATATACTGTATAGATAGACTACACTGGCGAGCTGAATGGAAGCAATTCTTCTTGAAGAGCCTTGGTGGCACAGTGGTTAAACTACTGTACTGCAACCAAAAGGTTGTGAGTTTGATCCTGGCCAGGGATCAAGGTTGACTCAGCCTTCCATCTTTCTGTGGTCAGTAAAATGAGTATCCAGCATGTTGGGGGCAAAATGCTAATTACTGTAACTTGTGAACTGCCCAGAGAGTGCATGAAGCGCTATGGGGTGGTATATTGGTGTGATTGCTTTGCTTCTCTTCTGAGGCTTGATTCACAGTCTCTTTTACAGTTATGGTTGGTTTAGGAAATAACACAAAGACCCCAGATTGTTTCAGTTACACTTATTTGTCTTCGATATATAAGATTAGCAAAGTTCCAGTAGAAATATTTGATCCCTCAGATGCAGCATCATGGTGATACTTGATGTGTGAATAACTTAACACACATAGAAAATGTTCCACCAAATAGAACTCTCGTATCACATCCTGTCTCCTGAGACCTAATGGCTTTCAATTGATTCGGTGTATAAATTCAGCTGCATATCATCAAATGTTGAGAAATCTGTGCATGGGACAACAAATGATCGACATGTGGATGTGATTCATCCCAAATTCTTCAGCAAACAAAATTCTAACTGGTGCTAGAAATGAGGCTGTTAAGCTTGTCAGTTAACAGTGAAAAATGGGGTCAAATACGTACACCAACACAGATGCACTAACATTTATCCCTGTGAATTATTATCTAATTTGTAGTGATTATTACTCATACATTAAAAATCAGTTTGAAATTTCCCCACCATAAAGACAATCCATACACGAATTTAACTGAATGTCAAGACTCGTTCATACGAAACTGAGCAGAAAAGAGAGTGGTGTGTCAGTAATTTAGAATTAATCCATGCTCTCCAACCTGTGTATCTTCAGGCACTTCACAAAATGAAAATTGGAGAAGACCTGTCTTATAGTAATAAGTGTGTGGGTGGAATTCAGTGCAGAAATGATATTTTTGGAAGGAAAATTCTGTGGGCATAGATTGCAGTAGACTGCAATCCCCAGGCTCACCTTATGAGTGAGGAATTTTTTGAAATATAGAAATTGAGGATGCCTGAAGCGGGCAATCTGAAAGTGCTGTAGATACTAAAAATAAATAAAAAAACACCCTCAAGGTGCAATCAAAGCTGGAACAATACAGTCCTGACAGTACTTGTGCATATCCCTGAGCATTATTGCCCTTCGCTTGACAGGCAATAAAGGGATTTTGTGCTGGGAGTGTTGCTACTTTTCAGTGAATTATGTTCAATAAACACCAAATAGTTGAGACAGTACAAGAAACGTTGGCACCTATGGTGGAAAATCTAATCACTTTGGTGTAAAAAAACTTATAGCGAGCTGAATATTTTGCCACTGTGCTACTCAACGTTGCAAAAACCTGTTGTTTGGACTGGGCAACTGCATCCTGAATAAAAACAACAGGGCTTCACGATGGTTGATGGAATTCAATCAGTTCTAAACCCGCTGCCTCCAATTAGTGTGTCACGTCTTAGTGTGCAGTGCAAAATCTTCCAAATACCCTAAAGATCAGGGAGATTTTCCTGTGATTTGATTCAATTCAATGCCTTCTTACATTCCTAGAAATTTACATGAATGTACCTGTAGGGGCTGCTGGACTTAGAGGACTAGAAGGCCGTGGCTACTTTACTAACCCTGCCTTGGGTCGTGGGTACCAGCTCAAAGGAGGAAAAAGAGGAGAGGAGAAACTGTATGACCTTTTGCCAGGAATGGAGCTTACACCGATGAATCATGTCAGTTTAAAACCCCAAGGAATTAAACTTGCTCCACAGGTAAGTAGAAGTCATTTAAAAGAAAACACTCTTGACTATTGCATGTGTCTTTTGGTTCCCTCTAGATATGAAAAGAGGGACTGCAGTGGCATAGTGGTTAAGATGCTGAACTTGACAACTGGAAAGTCGGCAGGTCAGCAGTTCGAGACCCAAGTACTGCATGACAGAGTGTGCTCCTGTCTCTGCCTCAGCTCCTGCCAAACTAGCAGTTTGAAAGCAAGAAATTGCAAGTAGATATATAGGTACCATTTCAGTGGGAAGGTAAAGAATGTTCCATGTCTAGTCATGCCTGCCACATGTACACAGAAAAGTCTGCAAATCTAGATATGAAACAAATAGTTACTGAAGCTCATCTTTTTATTTCCCACACATCTCTTATTTGTTTTTACACATTTTTGCTATTAGCTTCTTTTATTCAGTTTTACAAAACTGGAATTTGAGCTAAAACAGATCTTTTGATCCTCACATATCAGTATGGGATATTTTAATTACCCTGCTCATAGGACTGCGTTGGTTGGAGACCACCCAATACTAGATCCATTACATATCCAGCCCGTAATATGTTGGTTGCTATTCTGCCATGTATGCAATGCACGTTACAATCCAGCATCTAATTGTTTTAAGATAAATTAATATACCCACCATCCGAAGACAATATCTGAGTCTTAACTGACACAGAAAGCAATCAACAAAGTATATTATCAATAGCAATACAGGTGACAAAAGAATACAGCGCTACTATCCCAAAGTGCATTAAAAGATGGGTGCCAAACAAATATTTCTGGGAAAGCTGTCCCAGACATTCAAATTGACAGCATAGAAAAATCCCAAGCAACTTCAAAAGTGGGGTAAGGAAAGCATCCAGAAAGAAGTATCAATTGAAGATACCAGAAAGTGATTGGGAAAAGGTGTATTTTGAATTCTCCAACCCCAACTTCCTTCTGTATGTGTGGCTGCTAGGATTCTGAGAGATGTAGTTCAAAGGTGTAACTTAAGTCCTGATCTTTTGGAATGTGTTAATAGAGGAAAATATTTATAAACCAAAATGTCTTGGCAATTTTTAAAATAGACAGTGACTAACCATATGTTTTGTACTCACTAAATACTCTCTTCCCTATTTAGATATTAGAAGAGATCTGCCAGAAGAATAACTGGGGACAGCCTGTCTATCAGCTTCATTCTGCAATAGGACAAGACCAAAGGCAATTATTCTTGTACAAAATCACTATTCCTGCTCTTGCCAGTCAAAACCCAACGATGTACGTAACTATGACACTTGCTTGGTTAAATATATGGGTCAGAGCATCATAATCTTAATTTGCTTAATACTGTGGCAAGTACAGAGTTAGGTGGGATTGTTGAGGCAGGTCATTGGAAAGAAATGTGGTATATTATTATTGAAGAAAGTAATTAGGTAGATGCTGGTTATGTGCTACCATTGCATTTCTGATTTTCTTTCTAATTTATTTTGGGTGTAGTATTTTAACATGAGTTTTGAATTTAACCATCATTTCATTATTATTTATTAGGCTTTTCTAAAAGAAAATTGCATATTTATAAAATGCTGTCGTGTACCTATGCCTGAGCAACTGACAGTTGTGCAAGCAGTTGTGAATTTCAGAACAAGGGGGAAGTTATATCTAGCTAACAGTTCTCCAGACACAGTTGTGCAACTGATTGCATAATCAAATTAAACAACTAGGCACACAATGTGGCCTGCCTGGTTGTCATTCCTAGTGAACCTTTACAGGCAGTAACTTTACACTATGCCAAATGCAATAGGATTCTAGCCATTTTATATTGCTAGCATTGCGAGGTGAGGTAAGGATATTGAAGGGATTCTTAGCTTCAGTACTCCAGAAGATTTGACCATCAGGTCCCAGAATCCCACACTGTTGACCACACTGGCTAAACTTTCCATGAGTTGAAATCCAAGAGAAAAGTAGGGCCAAAGATTGTGAGTTTGGCCAGGTTATCCTGCTATGGTAATAAAGTAGACCATACTGCCAGCAACTCAATGCCAATCGTCAGACAGCAGTTAACTAAACTGACAACCCTGAGGTCTAACAGCTTTGGGTGGCAAAATCAACAGGGAAGGGTAATGATCCCCAAGTGGATTAAATCCCACTTGAATCCATCTTGATGGAGGGAAGCAGCTTCATCAATATTGGCCTGAGGATGAGGAGGACTGTGTCAAAAGGGCTCAGGACCAGAAAGTTACTTGCAGAACTGGATCAGTGGTACAGGTGTCATGCTGTGATGTGGAAGGCAAATGTAAGGCCACTGCATTACAGTATATTGCTCCCAGGAAATCTTCATAGCTGATCGCCATGATGATAGCCAATATTCGGAATTGGGTATGGCACTTGAAGAAGAAGAAAGATTGAGAAACAAGGAGTAGATAGTAATTGATTCAATAAACAAATTAAACAAAAGACAAAATCATTCCACCATAACTCGTAGCTTTCTTTAAAAAAAAAAGTACAAAGTATGCTTACTAAGATGTAAACCTTAGAAAAATGAAATCGTTTTTTTATAAAACTTGCTTCATAGACATCCCTTCACACCACCTAAGCTCAGTGCATATGTAGATGAAGCCAAAACATATGCAGCAGAATATACTCTTCAGACTTTGGGCATTCCCATGGAGAGCACAGAGGCACCTGCTGCTACCACAGCTTTTCCAGGTATGTAAAAGTTGTACAGGCATTGGCTTGGCTCCTAAGTTATGTTACTTTAAGCAAGTACATGTGTATGTGGAAGGAAAATTTCCCATTTCCTCCATCCTTCCGTAGCCCTCTATACCCTCCTAGTAGCCACTGTGCAAATATATGTCTGTCTCTCTATCTCTGTCTCTAGCACTATCCAGACAGCTCTCTCATTCTCACTGGTTGGATATCTCAGTGGTTTAGGAATCTGGCTGTGGAGCCAGATTTTGAGAGTTTGATTCTCCATTGTACCTCAAAGGAGATCAGCCAGCCTGTGTCGCCTTGACCAAGCTGTTCAATCACAAGGTGCCCCCAGAAGAAGGGAATGGTAAAGCACTTCTGTGTATCCTTTACCTAAAACACCCTGGAAAGGGTCACCATAAGTAAGAATTGACTTGACAACACACAATTATTTGGCATATCTGCTCCTCCCCTCCCCACTTCAAAACACCAAAAATAATGAGTCCATTCCAAGAACCTAAATTAAATAGGCCAATAAAGAGCCTGACAAAGTTTTCCAGAACCTGCCACTCTCAGAAAACTTAAAAACAAAGTTTTGTGAGACAAAGTGGACTTTTAAGATACTCACTGTGATTTGCTTCTGTGAGCCTTGCAATGGCTAGAAACTCTTGACCACTGCAAGACCCAAAAGGCAAAGGGGGCAGCAGCTGTGTTGACTGCCCAGATGATGCAATTTCCCCTCTCATCATGGAAGGTTGAAGGTCAATCCTATGCATGTCTCCTTAGGAAAAGCTGTTGATTTCAACTGGCTTTATTTCCAGGTAAATATGTATAAGACTAGCATAGGTTACCCGGCGTTGCCAGGCTGTTATAAACTGTGATCAGCTTTTTCTTTTTCTTTTTCTTTTTTTTTTGGGGGGGGGTGGGTGGATTAAAAAAAGAACAAAGGATGATATAATTGTTTCAAATGGTATTATTTAACCAAATAACGTTTTAGTATGTGACTTTTTATTTGTTAATAGTGGGTAATATTTTTAAAAATGTGAAAGTACATGTTTTTTACATTCAATGTTTTTAAACTGTGTTCAGATGTTTTGGGATTTTATTTAAGTTAAAACTCAACAGAGGATGCTATAAATCTTTTTATTTAATTTATTTAACATATGTTTGTTATTTGTGTAAACTTTTGATTTATTGTTACGTTTATGATTTATTTTTACTCTTGTGGCCTCTAGGCGGAGCTGTTTTTGAGTTGTTTTTACTATTCCGCCCTGCAGGTGGGACTGTTAGTGGTTTTGTTTTCGTTTCACATGTGTTTTCTCTCCTGGCCTCTAGGTGGGGCTTCTTCCGGTAAGTAGTCTTTGTTTCTTCATTTCTGTTTGGATCTCGTGGAGGGAGGACATGCTGGTGAGTTCTCTGGTTTTCTTTCTTCTGGGTTTTTTCTTTGTTTTGTTTTTGTGGTGGTGGGCTGGGATGTGTTTCTGTTTTGTTCTTTTGTGTTTTGGTTGGGATTTAGGTTTGTTTAATTGGTCTGTTTATTTCTGGTTTGTTTATTTTTGTTATTTCATTGTTGTTTATTTGTGTAATTCGTGGTAGTTGTGTTGTTAGAGTTAGGTATTTTCATGTTGGAGTTTCGTGTTTTGTATGTGCTTTTGTGGTATTGTGGATGTTTTTGTTTGTGGTTTTTGTGGTTTACTTTTTTGTTTATTAATGGGTTTTTTAATTATTGATTTATTTTTGTTTTATTATTTTTTATTAATTTTGATGTTTGTTGTTGGTGTGTACTTTTGCGTGAAGAACAGGCTGCCTGTCGGTTACTCTTTTCCCCATTGCTGCTTCGAATTTTGGTTTCGATGCAGCAATGGGGAAAAGGAGGAGCCGGCAGTCAGTCTGCTCTTCCCCTGGGAAGGTTCATTAGGTAGGTCGGGGGAGAAGGAGGCAGAGAAGAGCTGACGATGGTTCTCTCCTCTCTGTCTCCTTTCTCTCATGGCTTACCTAACTGGAGATTGGCAGGCAGCGATCCGTAAGGGGTGGTGCTCTTCCTTGCTGATAGCTGGCTGCTGCTTTTGTATTACCTCAGTCGGAAGTACAAAGGCAGCAGCCAGTCATTCACCAGGGAGGGTGCTTCCCTTGACAAGCTGCTGCCTGTTTTTGTTTGGGGTTTTTCCACCCTGGCTCAACTTGCCCTGAGGCCGGCGGTGGTCTCGCCGTGTCTTCGGCAGGGTAGCGTGGAGGAGAGGGAGTCCCTCTTCTCCCCATTGCTCCAGGAAAGAAGGACGGCAGGTGTCTCGCAGTGGATTTTTGTGGCTTGTTTGTTTTGCATGGCTGTAAGGTGTTGCGTCTGCCTGCTGGGGACTTGCGCTCCCATTGCATTTTGTAATTTTATTTTTTGCGTGCCGGCTTTCTCAGCGTTCTGCGTGCTCATGGCATGCAGGACACTGGGAGTTGTAGTTTTTCGTTTGTGGTTTTTCGTTCGTGCGGTGGTTTTTTTCCTGCGGCTCGATTTTAATTGGCCATGCCGCGTTTCCCAATGTTATTTTTGCTCACGCCTCTCAGCCTGATTGTGGCCTTTTTCGTGTTCATGGGGCTCTTGCCCCACTGGCGCCTTTCTCAACCCTGCAGTAACCTCCGGACTGGGTTCGGGTGAGTGCAGGAGGTTCGGTACGGGATAGGATGGATGGGTGCAGAAACGTATAGCAAGTTCCAACAGTTAACCTTTGGATTTATAGGTATAGATTACAGCCCTGATTCCATATGAAAAGCAAGAAAAAGCAGTGCTGAATCTAAATTCTTGTGACTTCAGAACTATTTCATTCCTTCCCTTCATTGGAATAAGCAAGGGTTAAAGATAATAATAATAATAATAATAATAATAATAATAATAATAATAATAATAATAATAATAATAATAATAATAATAATAATAATAATAATAATAATAATAATAATAATAAAACTAGTTCAGCTTCAGGAGCTGAACTGGTTACCGGTGTGCCTCCGTCTGCAATGCAAGGTGCTGGTAATGATCTTTAAAGCCCTACGTGATAGTGGGCCAGGATACTTAAGAGACCGCGTCACCCCAAGAACATCTGCCCATACCACCAGAGCAAACTGGAGAGGCTCTCTTATTGTGCCATCTGGAGGGCCTTCTCTGTGTCTGCTCCGACCCTGTGGAACCTCCTGCCAATCGATTTACAACTCCAGACGGAGTTGCTGCCCTTCAGGAAAGAACTAAAAACCTGGCTGGTAAAGCAGGTATGGGGCACTGGTGATGTAGTGACCCCCACCTGGTGGCTGATATCATAATATCGCTCCCTCATTCTCTTAGCTGTTTAGGGTAATTTTTGTAGTATTTTTAATTGGGTTTTTAATGCATTTTAAAGTGATGTTGATTTTAATGTTGTGAGCCGCCCAGAGTCATTTCGAGTTGGGCAGCTATATAAATTGGAATAAATAAATAAATAAAATAACATCTTTCCTGTGGAGAATTCACAAGAAAAAACACTAAGGTTAGCATAAATTGGCAGTTTCCTAAGTGTTGAGGCTGTGGTGAGCAGAGTTCAAGGACAAAGGGCACAAGAACACAAAGTGGTGTGATGTGCCCCTTTTTTGGAAGTGTAGCATTAGTAAAAGAAGGATGGGGAGCAACAGAAAGAGGAATATAAAGCAAGGGATTTCTAAAGCATCACTATTCATGGCCTGAGATGGACAACCTCAGGCTCTGTAGCCAATTACAGCCAGCCTAGGGCCCGAATCCTGCCCTTTGGCCTTTACCAGAAGGCTGTGAGTTCTTCTACAGAAAAAATATCATTTGATGGTTTCCTAGGTTTTGCAAGGTGGAGACCTTGAAAAAAATTGAAATGTCACTTCCAAAGTTTAGCTACTAACTAGCAGAGGACCCGGCGTTGCCCGGAGTACCCTCCCAGGGCCAAGGAGAGACCCGGGCCCGCCCCCCTGCCCCCCACCCCAGCTGCCTTACCTTTTTGTCTGCTGCCGTCACTATCACAGCCTGGCCCCTCCGTCCTCCTGTGGGTTGTGTCAGGCAGAAGGGAGGCTCCATTTGGGCAGGTGGGCAGAGGACCCATTGGGGAGGCGGAGGCCTGTGGAAGGCGGCAGCCCGGTCCTGTCCTGTGCCCGCCCCTCAGCTGTAGGTTCTCCCTTTCCCCCGAGGCATGCCTCAGGAGTGCAGAGGAGCCGCCCACCAACAGTAGTTGCTGGGGCGGGGTGGCTATAATGGCCATAGTTGCCACCATCCGTACTGATGGCTAGGCCATGCGCCACCTGGAATGCCAGGCAGACTTTGGTGCATGCGTAGAATTTTGCACCTGCGCCACAGCCTGGAATGCCAGGCAGGGTTAGGCACATGCGTGGATTCTCACACATGTGCAGTCACCTCTCCTGGTCATTTCTGCCAGCTTGGGGGGGGGGGTTTGCAGTCCCTTTTCGGGGGCAAGGACCCCAAGATGGGCTGCCGGTTACCATGCCAGCCACCCCAGACATTGAAGGTAGGCGTGCACGCAGTTTCCAGAGCAATCGATGCAAGGGTGTCACTTTGTATGAGGGAGCCCTGTGATGTCACGGAGCCCCAGATCTGGTCAGGTGGCAATTGGTTGAGCTGTGGCAATGACATCACAACCCCCCTAGTTGGCTTTTTTCCCTTGCTTTTTCTCCTGTTGGTGGATTGATTTAGGGGGCATACCCCTCCCCATGGGGCTTGACACCCCCACAGTGGCCATCTCCTTGGCCCAAGGTACAGATGTGCCGAGTTTCAGCATCATCGGTGCAGGGGTGTGGATTTGTATAAGGAACATACAGCACCGGACCTTGATTATAGTTGTATAAATAAATAAATAATATCTTTAAATTAAAATATGCAACTGTATCTGCTCCCATACTTTTTCCTTTGGCTGAATCTTCTTCTTCTTCTTCTACTTCTACTACTACTACTACTACTACTACTAATACCACCACCACCACCACCACCACCTCATTGGGTGTCTAGGGAGATGCAAGATTCTTGTTCTGGCACTTCTAGCAGCCTCCACCATCCTAAAAGGGGGGGAAAGGGAAGACTATGTAGACCATTAAAAACCAGAAGTGGACTTTTATCCACTTTCCATTTCTTTTCCTCCTCCCCCCCCCCCCCCCACACACACACACATTTTAGGTGGCCCATGAAGCTCCCCCAAAGTACTTCAGGGCATAACATTGTCCCTCAAATATGCCAACATTGCTCACTCTGGGCCAAACTGAAGAAAGGCATACAGTAAACTAAAATAAAAACTTTTTGTACTGCTTCTATTTTTCTTGCACAATTGTTTTCTTTCTATTACATTACTGGAAGTATATACCAGTCACTTGGGTTGATTAATATGGAATCATTCAGGAACTTCAAGGCTTTTTGTAAAGAATAGCAAATCCATCTAGCTTCCTGCCACAGAAAAAAATCAATTCGTCTAGGCTTGTTCAAGCTTCCGCATTACATAAGACACACTGATGTTTTATTGAACTCAGTGCCATTTATTGCTTAATTATTATGACCTTCACTTGCCATTATATTATTTGCTTAGAAGGCTGAGAAGTTTTTTTGTGTATGTGTATTCCAGTTCAGGTGTCTCTGGCAATCCAGTAACAATGAAGCCTCTTAGGAGAGCCAACATTAATACCAAATGCATCATTCTAAGCAAAGTCTTCCACTCTCTCCCTCTGGAGAGGGGAGATATCTGGGCATTCATTGATGAAAAAACCTATTTGGAAAAAAGCATTTATGATACATCTGGGAAAGACATCATCTTTATAGTACTGTTACATATGCTAGGTTTATTTCGGGTTTAGGCTAATGCAGTTAGGCTAATGAAAGTAGACTTTCCAATCCTCTTCTCCCACTGAAATCTCTTTAGCCCGCCCGCCAGTCCATGGTACACAAAGATTTGGAAGACCATGCTTACCTGTTGTAATACAGAGAAAAGGGGGTATCCCTGAAAATTGGGGTACAGTATAGCTTTGTTTCACATGACCAGTTTGGAGGGATTATCACACATAAAGATAATGAGTATGACAGCCAGAAGGCCAGCAAGCAGGTCAACCATTCAAGACCCAAGTGCTGTGTAACAGAGAGAGTTCTCGTCGTCTGTCCCAGCTCCTGCCAACTTAGCCATTCAAAAGCAAGAAATTGCAGGTAGATAAATAGATACCGCTTCCATGGGAAAGTTAACAGCATTCTGTGTGCTGCCTAGTCATGCCTGCCACATGACCACAGAAATGTCTGCAGATGCAGAGAGCGCTGGTCCTTTGGCTATAAACTGAGATGGACACTGCACCCTAGAGTCAGATACAACTGGCTTTCAAGCAAGGGAGAGCTTTACCTTACTAATCATATACTGTATGTGTATATGTACCCCCCCTTCTACACACATATATCTGCTGCCATTTGTGGAGGAATAATGGGAAATTGAGCAAATAAATAAATACACACAACACACACACACTCACACACACTTTCTCTTTCTCTTTCTCTCTCTCTCTCTCTCACACACACACACGCACACACACCTACCTATTATTAGTTATACAATGATGGCTAAAACCACACACTCCATTCAATTACAGTACTTAGAAACCAGTATTTTTGTTATGTTCAAAGATATAAATCAAACATTATTGCCAATCTCAGGAGCTGCTGTGCTAAAATTGTCTTATTTCTGCACTTCATCACAGGATACATCGCTAATGCTGCCGCAACAGTGGCAGCTACTCAGCTCAAGCAAGCAGTGACTCTAGGACAAGATTTGGCAACTTACACAGCATATGAAGCCTATCCAGCATTTGCAGTCGCTACGCGTACTGATGGATATGGAGCTTTTTAAGAAGATGCTCCTCTACGTTTAAAACAGTGTTTTCTCCCCTCCTCCCCCTGTAATCAAGGTTTAGCAGGGGCTACTTCAGGCTAATGATTAAGCCGAGCTCAGTGATTTTGAATTAATAATTTAACAGATTTCAATGCAGCAGAGCAAGAGATTTCTTTGCTTTGAGATTACCAGTTTAATAATGATAAATAATGATAGACACTGATAGATGTGTTTCAGATACTCAAAGTGCGAGAAGAAAAGGTGCATTGTTTGGTTTGTGTTTACGAACAATAAGCCTTTGTGGCCATTTTTAATAGCATTTTTTAATAATGTAAAGACCTTGGAAGCTGTGAAACTATTATACTTCTTTTATTTCCTTTTCTCCCCCTGTAAAGCATTTTATACACTTGGGAGGTCTGCATGTGAGGTAGAGTGATATCTTAGCTAAAGTCTTAATCGTAGGGTCAGAGATTTGAGGTAGGATAGCCCTGTTAGCTTGTTGAAGCAAAACCCATTGAGATGAACAGTTGGTTGTTGTCATTTATTTGGCATACAGCTAGCAAGTATCATTTGGTATACCCTTCTATAGATGGTAGTCTCCTTCATCCAATGCATGTGGTGCATTTGATGACTTGGGGTATAGCTTATGAATGTTTATGTCAAATAAAACTTGTCATTCTTTAAGGCAGGGGTTCCCAACTTAAGGCCTGCGGGCCGATCCTGCCCCCGGCACCATTTCATGTGGTTCCCCACTCCTCCAAGGACATTTAAGAAACAAAGTGGCCACCCATTTCAAGCTTTTGGGACAAAATGGCCATCCCCATTATGCAGGCAGAGCAAAATAGCCATCCAGCCCTCGAAGCTGACTGAGAGAGCAAGACCCAGCCCCTTGCTTGAAAAGGTTGGGAACCAGTGGTGGGCTCCCAAAAAAAAATTACTACCACACTGTTGGCATGGCATGGTGGGTGTGGCCAGGGGGAAAGCCCTGCATTGCATCTGAATTAGGACTATTTTATTTCAAAACTTGGATGGGCAGGGTCAGCCAGAATTTCTGCCACCGGTTCTGGTGAACTGATGCGAGCCTGCTGATGCCCACCATTGTTGGGAACCCCTGCTTTAAGGTGACACAGGATTCTTGGTTGCTTACGGGACAAACAAAATAGAAATGTTAAAATGCATTCAATGTACCTTTCCCACATGTTGATAGTGGCCATCCAGTACACTGATCATAATTAAGGGAGAAAGAGGCAAGGAGAAGGTTAACCTCTTTCTTCCTGGTTTATGAAAATCTTTTCATCAAATCTCCTAGTTGCTCTACATTATGAGTTTCCAGAGGGAGAAAGGATTTAGCTTTTTCTCCTCATTAACAACAGTCCCAGTCAATATTAGATCTCCCAATGTCCATTGTCTGTATTTTTTTAATATGCATATCATATGGAAAAAGACATATCAAATAAGAACAACAGGTTTTTAATGTACAGTGATACCTCATACAACATCCAAGCTTGGTTCCACAAGTTTGGACTTTATATGAATTTGGACTTTGTATGAGCATGCAGAATCCTCGCCGCGATGCCTCATACAACGTCCAAATCCTTGCCGTGATGCCCGTACAACGTTGTTTCCGTAGAGATACATTGTACTGTAACAGCACAGATTTCAGGGCAAAGTCAAGGAAAGAGACAGGAAACTGACAGAACTTTAAGAAATCATCGTCTAAAAGCTAAAAACATTACAAAAACATGTCAAACAACCCTGATTGTCCAAGAACGTGAAGAATGCTGCAAAAATCCCAGGAATGCTTCTAAAAAATCTGATGAAAAAATTCAAAAAAATCCAAAATCGCGCTCAAAACCACTCCTAAACACTCTTCGCCTCGTGCAAAACCCCTCAAGAGCAATGCATGCTTGTGTCCTGCCATTTCTACTGCCCACGCACAATGCAACCTGGGAAAAACTCCAATGCCTCATACAAAGTCGCGGCGACTTTGTATGAGGAAACTTTTTTCAAGGAAATAGGCGATGCTGTATGAAGTGGACTTTGTATGAGGTATTACTGCATCAGAATCTGTTATTAGCATAAACCATAGTCTATAATCCATGACAAAAAATCATTGCTTCATCCACCATATATCAATTTGGATGCAAGTCCTGTTGCGTTCCTTGGGACATATTTCCTGGCAATTGTAGAAGACTACAGAAAACAAGGGGCTCACTCCAGTAATGCAGCAGACTGACTTGTAATCAAGTCTGTCTGTATTGGAAAGTGGACATTTCATACCAGGAAACTAACAGTGAATCCCATACCGGTCTATTCAGAAGTAAACCCCGCCTGATTCCTCCCTGGTCATTAACAGCAGGACGGCAGCCTAAAGAAATGAAGGAGCTCAGAAGAAAAAACCATATTACTGCCATGTACAATGTGTTAGTACTGTATTCTGGAATCACAAATTTCTTTAAAATCTGAAAGGAAACCACATCTCTGCCTTTCGAATTGAGAATTGTGACAACTATATTCAAAGACAAGCAAATTGATTCCCATTTTCACTTTTAGATCTGACATTTTTTACAAATTATCTTGGTAGCTTCAGGTATTCAAGAAAGTTGCTCTGCATGATCCTGGGTATCTATACTCAGAAGCAAAGTCTACTATATTCAATTATGCTTCCTCTTGCAACAAGTTACTTCTGATTGTATGTTGGGGTGGTCCTGTTTCTGTTTCAACTTCTTGTACACTGTGTATTTATAAACCAAATAGAAAGAAACCCTTATTACAGAGACATCACATCTATACCTATAAAATGGTGCATTAACCGTTGGAATGTGACAAAGGATGTTGCACCAGGCCCCACTAGCCCTGTCCGAGCCTTCGTGCACTCACTCGAACAGGGTTCGCAGGTAACTACCAGGTTGAAATTTTCGGCCTGGGGGCAGGAGCCCCCCGGACGCAAACAAAAAAAGGAAACTTCAATTCCCAACGTTCCTTGCGCCATGCTGTGCCAGAGCCAATCAGGCTGAACGGCGCGGCAAAAGGAACGTTCGGAAACGCACCGCGGCCAATCAAAAAAAAGCCACAGAAAAAAACGCTCCAGTAACCAAACATGCGTAGCCAAAACTACAAGCCCCAGCATCCTGCGTGCCATGAGCGCGCAGAACGCTGAGGCAGCCGGCACGCGAAAAGTAAAAGAATTTTTAAAAACCGCCACCGCTGCGCTTCGTTCCCACGGGCCACCCAGCATGGCCCGTGAAAATGAAAGGCACCCCCGCTGCCGCTGCGCTTCTTTCCCACGGGCCACCCAGCATGGCCCATGGAAACGTAAGGCACCCCCGCTTCCGCTGCGGTTCGTTCCCACAGGCCACCCAGCATGGCCCGTGAAAATGAAAGGCCCCCATGAAAGGCCCCCACATAAAAAAGTAAGCACAAAAACACAAACCAAAAACACTCAAAAACACAAATCAAAAATAGAAAAAGCAAACACAAAAACAGCCAAACACAAACAATAAAAAACACACAGACCCCCCAAAAAAACTCAACCTCCCAAAAAAAAAACAACAACAGAGAGCCTACCAAGAGATTCTTGACTTCATGACAACCGGAACTCAAATGAGCAAAGAAAGGAAACACTTACCGGAAGCACCCAGAGAACAGAAGAGAAGAATTGTAGAGAGGAAGCAAAGCTCACCACCCCCACCCAGAGGCCACAAGAGAAAAAACATTCAAAAATATTTAAAAATAAAAGATTAATTCCCAAACAAATCAAATAAGTTAGCCAAAAATTCAAAAATATTCACACTAATCTCAAAAAATACCAAAAAAACCAAGAAATCACTTTTCACTCAAAAAACCCAAAACACCAAAACAAAAAATAAAAATGTGTAAAAATAAAGATTAAAAAAAAACAACATTAAATTTTAATTTTTAAAAAAATAAATAAATAAATAAATTAAAATAAAATTTGCATAAACAAAAAACAAAAACCTTCAAAAACCAATTTAAAGAGCCCGGCACTAAGGAAGCCGGCGCACAAAAAATAAAAATAAAACACACATTGGGAGCGCAAGTCCGCTGCAGGCGGACGCAGTGCCTTGAAGCCACAAAACCACAAAACCTTTCAACACCATTTAAAACAGCCCAGCACCATTTGTACAAGAAAAAAAACCCCTTTACTATCCAACACAATTTAAAACAGCCCGGCACCGCCGGGCAAAATATGCTAGTTATATATAAAATAGAGCAGCCCTGTTATATTTAAATGAGCAATTATCTTGACTCAAAGGTGAACAAATTATTTTATGCTGTGCATGGATTTCATAGAGGATAAACTGTATCCTTTCCTAGTGTAAAAAAAAATGCCATGGGGGCAGGGAAAATCAGTCAATTTTGGTGCGAGTGAATTTTAAGCCTAAATAATTGTTTCCCAACCTTTGGTTTTTGGACTTCAATTCCCAGAAGCCTAAGTCAGTACATTGGCTGATCAGTGCTTTGGGGAATTGACTTAAACCTCTGGGAATTGAAGTCCAAAAACCAAAGGTTGGTAAACACTGGCCTAAATGTAAATACTGCTGTATAGAAGCCACATACAAAGCCAAAAATTAACCACATATTCTATCGACCCTAAAAAATATCAGTGCTGGATCTAGTTTGTTCATCTTCACTGGCCTGCAAAATATATTATGGACAACTCCCTTGTTACAGAAAGTATGGTGATTTCTTTTCCAGTCACATAGCATATCATTAAAGGTAAAGGTAAAGGTATCCCTTGCTTGAAAGCCAGTCGTATCCGACTCTAGGGTGCAGTGCTCATATCTGTTTCAAAGCCGAAGAGCCAGTGCTGTCTGCTTCCGCAGATGTTTCCATGGTCATGTGGCAGGCATGACTAGACACCGGAGTGCACGGAATGCTCTTACCTTCCCACCGAAGTGGTCCCTATTTATCTACTTGCAATTACTTGCTTTCGAACAGCTAGGTTGGCAGGAGCTGGGACAAAGACGGGAGCTCATTCCGTCCTGCAGTACTCGGGAATTGAAATGCTGACCTTCCACCTCCCAGTCAGCGTTTTAGCCACTTGAAGAGAAATAAAAGCTTGATGGTGGGGATGAGGGTGAGATGGGGATAGGGAATGGATACTCACTAAGTCTTGTCATTTCAACATGATTTTCTAATTAAAGCAAGGACAATCCTGATTATTGTCTTTTTGGCACAGAGTCAGGGTGCCATTTATTCAGTATTCATGTTCTCGGCTATCATGCACATTCTGCTCATACAAGCAGATGGTTTTATTGATTAAACAGAACATCCCATCTTTCTTTTCCTTTTTCTCTTTTTTAATCTTGGCAGTGGAAGAGTAAAGTATGTAGGCAGTACTGTATCTGCTTCTTGCAAAACCTAGAGTTAATCTTGTAAACTAATCTTTTGATGACCTATAGAGCCTTAGGTAGTAAGTTTTGAGATAACTCACAGTATCTTTTAGACTACTAATTGTTTGATGAAACACATTCCTAAAAATCGACTTTTACAATGTCCACAAATAAAGTTGCAAGGAAGTCCAGTAGCAGCTATAAAATTGAATCGTAGCTACCAACAGAGAGAGCCTCTGGCATACTCTTCCATAATAGTAATAGCAGCTTTGGGAATATGTTGGTGGTTTCTCGGGAAGCTAGAGGCCCTCTGTCACAGTGATATCAGACTAAGTCTTACAACAAGATATTGCAAAGATGTCACAGGCCAAATCCATCCTCTTTCTAAAATTCTTCCATTGGTAATGGATGTGAAAGAGCTATGTTTAATGATGTGTTAGTGAAACAAGATGAACATTGAGAGTAAATTAAGCATTGCTGGCTGCTAACAAAGATAGTTGCAATTTGAGGATGCCTCAACTTCAGACACAAAATTTTAAAGGCCCAAAGATTTATCCTGTAACATAAAATCGACACAAAATGTAAGTCGCAGACAACAGTTTATATCTTGACAGTCTTTCTGGGAACAAGCAAAAACAACCCTTGGATACACTGCAGCTATAACCAAAAAAAAACTTTTTTTAGCATTTTTAAAACTATGTACGTACCATGTGTTGCAACTAGATAAGCTCTTCCTAAACTTGGTAGATTTCACTGAATTTAATTTCATATGTGTTTTCTTCCAAGACCCTTTTTGTAGATTTCAATAATTTGATATCTGCACAAAGTAGCCAAGAAGAATACATACCCAGAAGCCACTGGACTGAGAAGTGTAAATTGTCTATAATCTTACTTTAGCTCTCTTTTTCCTTCTCAGCTTTGACAGTATCCAGCTGCCAAGTCAGGTGCTTGGTTCTATAAAAACCATCTATTCAACTGGTAGAGGTTCACAAGGATTTTCAGAAAGAGGTGTTCCCTGTCCTTGCTACCAGCGATCTCCCCTCCCCTGCCACTGCCCCAATTTGGAGATGCCAGGAATTGTAAGAATGACATACACACCCAAAGCAGGTTCTTCTCTACTAACCTAGCTGTGGAAAACATCTGGCCATGTGGCTGGATAGCAGCTTCCATTGTCCCTCAATATAGGCTGTGTTGCCTACATTGAGAGCTGTAGTCCAATAATATCAGAAGGGCCACAAGTTACCCTCTCCTAGGCTAAATAATCACCCCACCTGCACTTTGAAGGGCCAGTGCACATTGTTCTGTGATCATGCAAAGTATGTTTGCCATTGCAAGGCAAATGTTTTCTAAGTAGTGGAATTGCCACATTGACTAAGAGTTTCTCCCTTTGCCAGCTGGAATTTGGAAGCAATGCCCTTATAGTTGCAATAGCGTAGAGAAAAGATCCAGAGAGCAGAAGTAACATGTCATATGTCATACACTACAGCATTACCTGTAAAATATTTATTTCGCATGTAATGATGACATAGAGAAGTTCCTTTTGCAAAATAATGTAATGACTTACAGCTGCATGTACAGACTAACCTTTTTCTATCTAAAAACAAAATAACATTGATTCATTATATATATTTTTAATTACTTTTATGAGGGAAATTTCTTTTACATTTTCTTTTCTTTTTTTTTCCAAATGTATGGAATTTTCTTACTGCTTTTAATTGGCTTTCTTTCCCCCCAAAGTAACAGAAAAGTAATGACTAATGCAACCGAGTACTTTTAAAATTCTGGTAAAGTTAATGGCAATGTGTTATTAAAATTCTTGATGGTTTATCTAAGTTTTTTAAAGAAAATGTAACTTTCCAAGTTCTGAAATGAGCCAATGGTAAGCTGATAAATTGTGTCACAAAAGATGTCATTAAGAGGTGTGATTTAAAGTACCTTCATCATGTTAAATATAAACCTATGAAAAGATAGCCACACTAATGTTAATAGAAAGTGCTAACATCCAATGTTAATGGGAAGTGTTTTTCTTTGGTTAAAATTGTTTCCTGCTTTTGTTTGTTAACTATTTACTCTTGTAAATACCACACAAGGTAGACGAATAGAATAAATCTTTATTGTCATTGTCCCCTTGCGGGAAACAATGAAATTTCTTGGTTGCTATATCAACTCAAATAAGGCACACCCCATAATTTAGAAAAAGAAAAAACAACACTAATTAAAACAGTACAATACAGTACAATATAACAATTAAAATAGGATAAGATGACTTCAGAGTCCAGAGTTTCCATTTAGGGCCAAAACTGCTCTAGAGAAGAAACTGTTCTTGAGACGGCTTATTTTTTGCCTTCATTGTTCTATATCTCCGCCCCAATGGCAGAAGCTTGAAGAAGCGGTGACCTGGATGCAATGGGTCTCCTAATATATTTATAGATAGTAAGATAAAGCAAGTGCCAAAGTCACAGAAGCAGTATTAAAAAGTGTGTGCATAAAAGTACTTATTTTTCTTACTTGTAGTAGTAGTCGTCGTCGTCATTGTCTACGAAGAGCCAGCTGGAAACATCCTTCAGCTGATCTTTCTTGAATGGTGAAGTGTGGTTGTTTTTTTAAATTGTGAGATTAAATTCTGTATTTTGTTAATCAAATGTTGATCAAATAGATGCTAAAAATGATTAAATCTGAAATAATAGAGAAATGGCTGTATCTAATGTTTGATCTCAATTGTATCTTTGAAATCCTTGTTTTTCATAGGCTGGATGAATTAGTTCATTTTGACGTGCATCAAGTTCAGATATATCCTATCCACAGCTTTGAAAAATTGCTTTCTTCAACTACAGCAGCAAGAATTTCCTAATCAGCTAGATGGAGAAGTTGTTGTAAGCATAAATCTAGTCAGGCTCTTGACTCTACCACAAATCTATTCCTTCCCATTTGCCAATTGTGTTTGTTCCTGGCCCTCCATCAAGAGAGAAGTGTCAAAAGGAGTGTACAGACTCAGGACACAGAATTCCAGGTCTTGTCATGTGTTTATTTCATGATATTTGGAGAATACCACCCCTACTCCTCAAAACCACTCACCTGTGTCTCAATGTCCACAGCCTTTGGTATCTGCCCAAGGACCGTTTTCTTCACACCCTTAAGGAAGCATATCAGTCTTTTTTCTTTATTGTTTATTTGTTACACTCATACCCCACCCATCTGGGAAATTTTTCCACTCTGGGCAATTTACAACACAGCAACAACAACAATAATAAAAATCTTCACAATAATAAAAAGATAGAGACCAATTGATCAAAATTAAAAAGATCAAGAAAGCAAAACACCCACACATTAAAAAAAGCCAGAAGCAAAAAAAAACCTAATTCTCGGCCGTTGACAATATATAGTTAAAAGCCTCTTTTAAAAGGATCGATTTTAGTTTTTTTTAAATATAGGCAGAGATGGAACCATGCGCAGCTCAACTGGAAGAGAGTTCCACAAAGTTGGTGCTGCCACCGAGAAGGCCCTTCTCCAAGTCATGGCCTTTGTTGCTAATCTTACGGTCACCACCTGGAGCTGTGCCATCTGGGAGGAACAAGCAATGCGGGCAGATGTTTTGAGGGGAAGGCATTCCGCCAGATAGGAAGGTCCCAAACCATTTAAGGGTGGGGTGGCCAACCTATGGCCTGTGGACCGGACCCAGCTCATGGCACAATTTCATGTGGCCCACTACCACCCTTGCCGCTGGCAGAAGTGTACACATTTATGACAGCTGTAAAATTCACCGACACAAGCATAAATGCACCTGCGCATGCAATGAACGCTGCCGTAAATGCACCCATGGCTGTTGTAAATGCATTTACGACAGTGGAGGATGCATTTTATGGCAGTGTTTATGGCAGGAGAAACCACATGACTTGCCCACTCAGCTGTCTGGGGTGTGTGGTCCGGCCCACGGCATGAAAAGGTTGGGAACCACTGGTTTAAGGGCTCTCACTCTTTGGTAACCACAAGAGCAATTATATTCATCCCTTCGGGGAGCTCCAGAATCTAACATTAACTGGATGGTGTTGATCCAAGGCCATGAACGCCAGTCACCTGCCCCCCCGACTGGCCATGGGGGAAATGAGGACAGCTGTGCCGGGGGCCCTGCAGCCATAAAGATCCTGCCGCGGGGCTGCCGCCAATGCCGGTTGCCTTCCCCCACCCCAGACTGGTCAGGGGGGAAGTGATGACAGCTGTGCCTGGCCCCCTGCAGCCATAAAAATCCATGCCACAGAGCCAACGCCAATGCCGGTCACCTTCCCCCACTGCGGACTGGTCATGGGGGAAGTGAGGACAGCTGTGCTGGCCCCCTGCGGCCATAAAGATCCCACCGCGGGGCCGCTGCCAACACCGGTTACCTTCCCCCACCCCGGCCTGGTCATGGGGGAAGTGAGGACAGCTGTGCCAGGCTCCCTGTGGCCATAAAGATCCTGCCATGGAGGCCTCCGCCAACGCCAGTCACCTTCCCCCACCCCGGACTGGCCATGAGGGAAGTGAGGACAGCTGTGCTGGGGGCCCTGCAGCAATAAAGATCCTGCCGTAAGGCTGCCGCCAATGCTGGTTGCCTTTCCCCACCCCAGACTGGTCATGGGGGAAGTGATGACAGCTGTCCCTGGCCCCCTGCGGCCATAAAAATCAATGCCACGGAGCCAATACCAATGCCGGTCGCCTTCTCCCACCCCGGACTGGCCATGGGGGAAGTGAGGACAGCTGTGCTGGGGGCCCTGCAGCAATAAAGATCCTGCCGTAAGGCCGCCACCAATGCTGGTTGCCTTCCCCCACCCCGGACTGGCCATGGGGGAAGTGAGGACAGCTGTGCTGAGCCCCCTGCAGCAATAAAGATCATGCTGTGAGGCCACCACCAATGCAGGTTGCATTCCCCCACCCCGGATTGGCCATGGGGGAAGTGAGACAACTGTAAAAGGTCATTACCAGCACCTTGAATTGCACACAGAGGCACAGCTCCTAGTGCAGCTCCCAAAGTAGTGGCGAGGCACAGGCATAACGTCTGCACCCCATCACCACCCAGGCAGCCACATTCTGGACCAGTTGCAGCCTCCAAATTGTCATCAAGGGCAGCCCCATGTAGAGTGCATTACAATAGTCCAGTCTGGAGGTGACCAGAGCATGCATGACCATGAGCAAGGAGTCCCAGTCTAGGAGTGGGAGTAACTGGCATATGACACGAAGTTGTGCAAAAGCCCTCCTGGCCACGACTGCCACCTGCTCATCGAGCAGGAGTTGCAAGTCCAGGAGGACCTCCAGATTACATACCGGGTCTGTTTGGGGTAAAATAGTCCTATCCAGAACCAAAGGTGATAGCTTCCAGGATAATGTGGGAGCCCTGACCCACAGCCACTCAGTCTTGCCGGGATTTATTTGTAGCCAGTTGTCCCCCATCCAGACTCCAACAGCCTCCAGACACCTGGATAGGACTCTGACTGCATTGCTTGGATCACCATAGGCAGAGATGTGCAGCATACTGATGATACCTCACCCCGTGGGAACGGATGATCTCCCACAACGGCATCATGTAGATGTTAAATAGGAGAGGTGAGAGCACCGAGCCCTGAGGCACCCCATATTGGAGACGCCTAGGGCTGGACATCCCATCCTCCAACCACACTGACTGGGTCCGGCCCCTCAGAAATGAGGAAAATCAGGACCACACAGTGCTCTGTATCCCCAATCCTCAGAGCCGTTCCAGAAGAATACTGTGTCGATGATATCGAAGGCCACTGAGAGGTCAAGAAGAGCAAGGACGGAGGCATGACCTCCATCCCACTCCCACCAGATATAATCCAACAGTATGACCATTGCAGTCTCGTACCATATCCGGGCCTGAATCCCGACTGAAAGGGGTCCATATAATCTGCTTCATCCAGAATCCTCTGTAACTGCCGCACCACTGCCTTCTCCAAGACCTTCCCTAAAAAGGTTGTTGGGTCAAGCGCTGGCTTCTTAAGGAGGGGGCGCACCAAAGCATGTTTTAATGGTGCAGGAAATACCCCCTCCCACAAAGATGTGTTAACTATTGCTCCAACCCAACTGCCCATCATCACCTTGAACACCTTGACCAACCAGGCAGGATATGGATCTAATGGGCAAGCAGTGGCACGAACAAATTCAAGGAGCCTGTCCACTTCCTCAGGGACAACTGGATCAAACCAATCCCAGATAACATGGCAAGACTGCAAACCGGTCAACTCCAGACCCATAGTATCAATGCCAAGGTCAAACTTCGAGAGAATCCAAGTGATTTTCTCCACAAGATAATCAGCAAAGTTTTCAGCTGACCCCTGACAACCAGGGCCAGGCCCCCCTCTACCAAGGAGGGACCTAGTCACCCGAAACAGATTCGCTGGGCGATTATCTGCAGAGGCAATAAGGGTGGTGAAATATTGCCATTTCACCACCTCTATCACCACTAGGTAGGCTCTGATAGTGGCTCTAGCCAGTGTCCAGTCAGAATCACTCTGAGTCTTCACCCAATAGTGCTCTCGGTGTCTCTTTGCCCATTTAAGCTCCCTCAAATCCTCCACAAACCACGCTGGCCTGAAGCTATTTCTGGTGGCCACAGCTAGATGCAGACATTGAACACATGGTGAACACCTGCGAAAGTTGCCAGAGCTCCCGCTCTGAGGAGTCCCGCCTTCCACACAGAGAATGGAACACAGCTAGGGGGCCGTGGTCCCGACTCCACATAGACTTCACAGGTCCATTCAGGGGCTCCTTTTTCCTACTGGTGGTGGATGCATACTCCAAGTGGTTAGAAGTGATTCCAATGCACAGCACCTCATCAGCTGCAACCATAAAACAACTGCGCAGGCTGATAAGTACCTTCGGGATACCTGACGTCATTGTGAGTGACAATGCGAGTACCTTCATGTTGGCCGAGTTCTAGGCGTTCTTGGAGTCCAATGCCATTCGGCACATTACCTCAGCCCCCTTTCACCCTGCAACTAACGGCCAGGCGGAACGCCTGGTACGCACAATGAAAGAGGGGCTGCAGCGCATGGGACCAGGGGATCTGGACCGGCAGCTCTGCCAGTTTTTGTTGGCATACCAGGTGACGCCATTGGCGTCAGGATTCTCCCCTGCTGAACTCCTCATGAAAAGGAAATTGCATTCATTGTTGACCAGGTTGGATCGCACCAGGGTGGAGGATAGGGGAAGAAACATTGAGCACAACACCACAAAAAGCTTCCAGATAGGTGAGCCTGTACATTGTAGGAACTACGCAGCTACAGGGCCAGCCTGGGTGCCGGGAGTAGTCATTAATCAAACGGGACCAGTGTCCTACTGTGTCGAGACCAACACGGGTCTCCTCTGGAGAAGGCACGCTGACCAACTAAGGCATCGAGTGATTGGGGGGCCAGACAGAGGTTCCCAGCAGCAAAACTCAACGTTAGGGTTCTCCCCCACCCGCTTATCCCAAGGGGGAGAAAACGAAGGGCAACAGTGTCAAACAAGGGGGGAGGCAAAGCTCAAACCTGTATCCTTTAGAGACGCCAGTTTCCCCCAGCCCTTTCAAAGAGAGGAATGAGTTTGCCTCTGTTGCCCAGGAGTTAGATTTTGAGTTACCAAACCGGGGGGGGGGGGTTCGGAGTGTTCCCCCACCCATCCATGCAAAGAGCGGGGTTTTTCTTTAGTCCCTAATGCCCCCGGTTTGCCCACATCCGCATCAGAAAACCATCCTCCCCCTTCTCCTACCCAAACCAAAGCTGCAAGTCCGCAGCGAGTCACTAACGAGTCATCCTCTCCAATTACAGGACAAGAGCCAGGAGGACACAGACGAGGGGGCACGGCCGAGTCAAGCATAACGGCCGCACGCCCAAAACGCACATGCGGAAAACCAGTTTGGTTGAGGGACTTTGTCCCATCTTAGGGGGGAGGGATGTTGTGTATTGAATATATTTGTAACCACACGAATGAGTGGATGTAACAATCTGTAATAGTAACACTGTAACCTTCTGTATGAGGACGCGAACTAGTGGCCACCGGGGGCAGTAGCGAGCGCCCAGCTCACATGGTACACATTCCTCAAATGCCTTCAGCTGCGCGGGAAAGATTCCCGTGCTCACCTCACCTGGACAAGAAAGGCGTGACCAAGGATGACGTCACTGGGACAGTAGCCAATGCCCTGTCGAAGAGCCATATTCAATTGTATAGCCACCGCATAAAAGGAGCTGTTTGTCCGCCATTACCACATGTTCGTACTGTACTCCATGCAATAAAGATGTGCTAGGCTAGCCTACAGCCGTTTCCATTGTCTTAATTCCCAAACACCAAAGGATCCTATTGGTCTTAAAAATAAGGGTCCTCCTTTGTAGCTGGGCAGGGACATCTAGGTAAACTAACTCCTCAAGGGCAACAAACATGAGCAGATTTTTCAAATGATTTATAACTACATATTGAGAGTTCCACAATGGCCTCTGGTCCCTAACTGGAAATATTAACAAACATATCCTGTCTCTTTGCAGTGTTAGCTGTCGACCAGGGATTTCCTTTTGAAAGGCAGGCTCCAAGGGAGGAGCAGAGCATGTGGGCATGATGGAGGGAGAGCAGCCTTTCATTGGGGAGTGGAGTTCCTCCTATTTCCTCTCATCCTAACTCTGCCCCCTCAACTGAGCAGTCCAGGTACTCTCCAGGTGGTCTGATGAAGTGAACTTGATCCATTAAAGCTAACATTAAAATACAGCAATTAGTCTTTAAAGTACCACAATTGTGTTTTTGGGGGGTGGGGATGGGGGTGGTGTTTACTCTCTGATATCCAGGTGATTGTTTTGCCTTCTTGTCTGAGCCTTTCTCTTTGGAAATCTCTTCTAGGGGGCCTATTTGTTTCCCATGCTCCTATCCTGCCTGGGTTTCTGAGATGTCAGTGGTCAGAAGGCTTGGACACTGATGGCTGTTGGAGTCAAGAGCCAGCTTCTCTAAAAAAATATATGAGTGCTGGATTGGGCACTCTTGTGAGGGGACTGCTGAAGGTGAATCATCCAGGAAACCCTCCATGTCTCTCACATAGCAGGGTGAAAGCCAAGAGAAAGTTCAAATCAGGTCAGAGGACCATCTAATTTTTGAGTTGGAGGGGACCTCAAGGATTATGTACAAATTCTCTTTTAAAATGCAGACTGAACAAATTCTCCCCCACCCCTGTTCTGGTCACCACTTAAGTCTACCAGAGTGTGTAACATCAGCTTCTACTTCCATGGTAACCATGTTTGCTACTGCTCATCTGCATACAAACTGGTCCCTCTTGAATGCTACTTGAAACCATGTGATCCAGCCTTTCACATAAGAAAACAGGAACTCATCTATTTGTAACATACACATACTCATGACCATGGATCACTGAACAAGTGCTCTTCCCTTTTCCCCATTATATGTTGCTAAAACTAAAGTATACTATGCACTTCTACTCTACAGGCTATTCATTTACTCTGCCGTAGTCTATCCTGTAATGGTTTCTGAGACAGCTGAGCTAGTAAATTGTCCATAACAATTCACCAAAGAAAAAAGCCAAGCAAAACTTTAAGAATGCTTAATGAAACATTTATTGTCACATTCGGCTTGGAATAGCTGCAACTTCAAAATATTCAGCAACATTTTTAAAAGGCAAGGAGATAGGGTTCTTCTATAGAGAATGCTACAGTTAATAAAGATGCTTCAACTGCCTATTTTGGTTTGACTCAGGAATGAAATGTTTGAATAAGTTGAATTAACTTATCACCCAGATCTAAAATCATGCTCTCACATAACAACAGTATGGTTGATCTAAAAATTGCTTCCACAGAATGAACAGATTCATTCAAATGATGAGATGCCTCTATCAAAGCATAGCCCATAAAAAAATTTTTTTTATAAAACTAGCTTAAGACTGTCAACAGACCAATTTCTAGCTGGTCCAGCTCCTTTGAGGCACTTTGAATCAGTCACAGGGCTGGCGAGTAGAAAAGTAATTCTCTTCCCCTATCTATCTAGAGATTGGTGAACCTAAGCTATCATAATTCTCATTTGCCACTATAGGAATACAACAGTCTGAAATATAAATCTTTGTATATTTGTACGTCAAAATACATATGGGAAATGTGGTGTGTGTAATATGTTCGTCTTTTCCACTACCATTCTTTTGCTAATTGGCTATCATCACCTGTCAGCAATAGGAGTTCAACCTGAGTGGAGGCTGTAGTTGTAAATAGAAAAGGCACAGCAGCAAAAATGCCTGTTCTTCATAGGTCTCAGTATGTTGCTAATGATGCTGTCAATGAAGAAATAGGGTGTTTGATCATACCAGCCATACAGACTGCACTGGCACAGATCACATTCACTGACTTATTATCAGTATCAGGAGGAGCCAAAGAAAAATTAGCATTCATGGGATCAAAGCCAGGGCTTGTTGACCTTTTGAGAAGTGCAAACGTATTAAATACAAGCAACAATTGACTAATGCTGAGATATAAAATTGAGGTAGAGCAGGTGGTTGGAGCAAATAACTAGAGCAGGGGACTGGTCAGCAAATCCACTGGAAAGTGACTTGTAGGAACAGATTATTTATTAGTCATTTGGAGAACAAATCCCATAATCTCAATTTTGGAAATTCTTCCTAGGAAACAGACACCTAAAAGAGACTCAGCTGGGAGAAAATCCTCAACAAGAAGGCTTTGAGGCCAAACAGCCTAACTCCACCCATACATCCTGTTCCTTCTCCAGTGCTACCTGCAAACTTTCTTTTTGAGCCAGAAGCCAGGTGGAGCTAGACCTAACTCAGTCTCAAAGCCTTTCCTGTTGTGTTTTGGGATCAAGGAGACAGCGGAGGCTTGATTCATGAAGAGGCAATTAAGCAACCAGGCAAGGCAGCCCGGTCAGAGTTTATTAGGAATAACAGGACAAAGAAAATTCCAGAGAAGAGTATGCAATCTATTCTTATTGGTTACCTGCGATAACATAAAGTTACTTAATTGGCTAAATATCAGCATGTCTGCCTCGTGCTCACCTTGCTAATTGGAAGAAAGCTGCGTGCTAGCTGAATGACTATGTGCCATCCCTGGGCATAGTGGGGAGGGCCAAAAGCCTCAGAGGCCCAAACTGGGGGCTCTCAGTTAGTGTGTAAAAACAGATGAGGTAAGGAGAACGATCACCCACGATTTATGACCATGGTGTGCCAATGAGTCACAGCGATCGTGCTGTGAAACTCCCCACATCTTCCCCCTTCTGTTTTTAAGAAACTTATAAGCATAATAAATCCGTGGGCTGACGGACCAGCGTAGTGCGGTTGGGCAAAGCAACAATTATACGACTAAGGCAACAAGTGGTTGTAGAGAGGTTAGCAGGAATATAGTTCCAAGTTCGTGACCCACAGGTCCAGAACCACCCGGAAGGCAACAGAATGTGCTGAAAGTTAAAATGAAGGACCTCTGTTTCTCTCCCGGTGCAATTAAGACTGCGACCGGGCTGGAAACAGCGAGGCCTTGACTTATGTTGAGTACAGTTCACAACCCTGGCACATTTACTAGCATTGCTAACAGCTACAATAGGAGTATAGAGAGACAGGGCATCACAAACCCATTTACATGTGTAGGGTACTGAAAACTCTTCCATGTACTTCTGGAGGTACCTTGAGATATGCAGTTACATAAGGAAAAATATAACATAAGCAAAGACAGGTCTTTCCCCAAGCAAGAGAATAAGCAAAACATTTAAGCATGAACAAAACATGAACATTTCTCTTCTTCCTTACATGAAGTAGGTCTCTGTAGCATTCTAGAAGGCATTTCTCACTTCCCAAGTACATGAGTAAGGCATTACATTTTTCTTCTCTCACTGGTGTAAAACCAGCATAGAATAGTAAATCAATACAGTACAAATATCATTAAAGCATTTCACACTCATAGCATGAGCAGGTAGACAATTTTTTGCTTAAAAAAGGTTTTCAGGTTTTATAATGCAAACAAGCCAATTCTTCTTTAGAGTCCACACAAACTTTTTAGTCCAATTAAAATGTCCAAATTAAAAGTCCAAATGTTGATTGAAGCTTTCTCAGATTACAATTTAAACACTAAACACTATCTTCTCTCCAGCACAGTTCTTGGCATGGCAAGTTGAAATTAGGCCATAAATTACTCTCACTGAATTCACAAGACACCCAGCCAACCCCCCTTTGCAGCTTTTCAGGCAAACACACATTCCTTCATGCTCCGGCCACCCTGATGCTTGAAACTTGGAATAGCCCACTCGGATCTCTTTGTTTGAGGGGTGGGCAGTTCAAAATCAGCCAAAAACTCCTTGTATTTTTGCACCAGCCTGCTGTCCATCGAGGAGGGATCCACCCCCCTTTTCAGCTGGACTTCTTTCATCCGCAGCATCTGAATCTCAACCTTATGACAAACTGCATCTGTAAGTTTGTACTTGCAAGAAGACCCCTTACTACTCAGCTTCTCCGGCTCTTGTGATGAGGGCTGCTTCAGGGGCGGCCTGAGATCTCCTATGCTGCTCTTGGAAACACAACCCTTGCTTCCTGCCACTTTGCATGCATTAACAGCTTCAATCTGTGATGAGGTCCCCACCATTTGTTCCCCATCAGCTGGCACTAGTTGTTTTTTAGACTTGGCAGACAGTATTGCAGCAGTCCCATTTGCCAGAGCCTCTCTGTTCACTAGATATATCTAAGGAGATTCCACATCCAGCACAGCTGCAGGTAAAGCAGCAGAGAACAGGTCTTTTGTAGGGCTAAAAGGACTTGATTGCTGCAAGGCAGGATATAATGTCCCATCTCCATTTCCACCCCCATCTCCATCAGGGGGCTCATGCTGTTGTTTCTCATATGATGGAGGGGCAGTCAGACTCCATCCCTTGACTGGGGGCAAAAGCTGTGGCAATGGTACAGTAAACCTCTGGGAGAACAAAATATTTTTTGGAGTAAAATCTTGCACTTCTTTTGTTTCTGCTCTTTGCCCATCATCCCGTTTGAGTGATCCAATTTCTGGGTACCAAGGACATTGGCATTCGACTTCCTTAGTGAAGTCTTCTATACTATTAAGCGTGATGTCTGGACATCCGCTCTCCTTGATGAGTCTCTGCAATTCGTTTGCATGGGTCTTTTGCCCTGAAGAAAGTTCCCCCCCCCCCATACTCACAATCGGGAGCTCGAAAGCTGAGGGAGCCTAAAAAGGCTGTGGCGTGCCAGGGGGCTATTCCAGCCGGTGAGTCGGGGAGTTGGGATCTGGCAATCACGTCGGGGTCACCAGATGTTGTGTTTTGGGATCAAGGAGACAGCGGAGGCTTGATTCATGAAGAGGCAATTAAGCAACCGGGCAAGGCAGCCCGGTCAGAGTTTATTAGGAATAACAGGACAAAGAAAATTCCAGAGAAGAGTATGCAATCTATTCTTATTGGTTACCTGCGATAACATAAAGTTACTTAATTGGCTAAATATCAGCATGTCTGCCTCGTGCTCACCTTGCTAATTGGAAGAAAGCTGCGTGCTAGCTGAATGACTACGTGCCATCCCTGGGCATAGTGGGGAGGGCCAAAAGCCTCAGAGGCCCAAACTGGGGGCTCTCAGTTAGTGTGTAAAAACAGATGAGGTAAGGAGAACGATCACCCACGATTTATGACCATGGTGTGCCAATGAGTCACAGCGATCGTGCTGTGAAACTCCCCACACTTTCCTTTGAAGCCTTTCTCTCAGGCGAGCCCCATTTAGGTGCCTGCAAGGTATCTCTGCCAGGCAGAATCCCCAGAATGGAGAATTATGGGATTTGTAATCCAAGAAATAAAAAACCCCATCCTTGGTTGACTGCTCAGAAAGCACAAAAAGCCTTCAGAACTTTACACAGGTCCAAGGAAAGACATAATTTAGTTTGTGGAGAGCTGCCTGCTGACTCAGTTCATATACAGCCTTTCAGGTGAATTCCCCCTCCCCTGCTTTATATCAAATGAGAGACAGACCTCTTCCCTGGAACCTGCCACCTGCTTCATTAGTATATCTGTAAAGGCTTTTAGAGGCAAACATTTTGCTCCTTCATGACAACTAGCTAAGGAAATGCCATCTCTAGAGCTCTGTACATGTAGTAGGTTTAAGCTTTGAGTTGTCTCTAGTTACTTGGTATATACTCAGAAACAAGGTTCAAATCACTAGTATCAGGCTCAGTTAATGAATGTTGACATCACTTAACTGCCATAATACCATTCTTCAGAATACAAAGACTTACATTTTTGTGTGGGATGTAAAATTTGCTACAGATGTATTCTGAATTCCCTTGAACTACAGTACAGCAGAGAATTGTAAGTACAGTAAAACTCCTACTTACGAAAATAAGTCTGTTCCATAGGCTTTTTCTTAAGTTGAATTTTTATGTAACTCGAAGCAAACCTATAGGAAAAATTATTTTGATGTAAATCAAAGCATAGGAAAATCCATAGGAAAAAGAATATTTATGTAACTTGAAGCAAACCCACAGGAAATTGTGTAAATCGGGACATGGTTTTAGCACAAAATCATTTTGTAAGTTGAATTTTATGTAACTTGGGCATTTGTAAGTCGGGGTTTTACTGTACTTCGCCAGACTACAAGTATGAGGATCTTGTACGGCTGGAGTGATTGCAGGCAAATGTGGTACCAAACTGCTATAAAGTGTGGTGTAAATATACATAGGCTAAAATCCTATCCTACAGTTACATATGCACAATGCAAAGCTGTAGAACTAGAAGAAAACTCAATGGCAGGGTAGAAATAATATGCATGAAGCACTTCTGTAGCTGTGACGTACAACATGAACTGTATGATCGATTGCACAATCAAACTATATTATACAGCAGGGGTTTCCAACCTACGGCTGTGGCACCAATTAATCTGGCCTACAGTGAGGATCCTGCTGCCACCACAACTGGAAACACCAAAAATGCACCAGAAGCACTGCAGACAGAGCAAAAATATGGCAGAAACACTGCAGATGCAGCGAAAACAGCCAAAAATGAAGCAAAGATGCACCACCCTTGCTCCTGCCACCATGGAAAGAAGCGGAAGAGGTGGGAGGAACCATGCCTCCGGCCCACACATCTGTCAGAGGAGGCATGGTCCGGCCTGCAGTGCGAAAAGGTTGGCCACCCCTGCTATACAGGCTGACTGGATGTATTGCCTAACATACTACTGTAGACATAACTTTGTTACACCAACTTGAACAGGATTTCAGCCACAGTATCAAAGTCATTTCCGTACGGTGGGTCATGAGACATCTAGTTGCTTTTTATCTGAATCCGTGTGGATGTCTGACTTTTGAAAGTCCACTGCTGACATGGCTTTCAAAAGAGTGTCACTCTTTCCATTTGAATTCTCATGCTTGATAAAATGCAATTGTCATTTGTTAACATCCATTTAAATCTAAGTCAGCAAATCCTTTCTGAGAGACACTGCCTGCGGTGTTGACATACACTTAAGTGTTTTTTTTTCTTTCTGTAAACTGAGGGGTGCAACAAATTAGCCAATAAAGAAAAATAATTACATTTTATCAAAGGTCGAGTGTGGATGAAATCTGGACTCTACATCACAGCTACCAAGCCTTTGTGGTGACTAAAATGAACTTGAATGGTACCATCTAGTGGACGATATGCTGTATCTTTTCCCTTCATTGAAGCAGAAATTACATTGCAGAAGTGTTGTAGAAGCAAAATGTGTACCCCTTCAGATAGTGATAGACGAACTCTTATGAGCCCCCACTATTGTCTATACCAACTGGTAAGAGCTGCAGTCCAATGATGTCTGGAGCTGGGGCAATACATCTTCTCTCCTTACAATTTAGCTGTACAATAACCCCAATATTAACATTCAATGTGGAAAAGAAAACTAAAAGATGGATAAACTAAAGCAAAGAAGTCATAAGACCAGTTTGTTGTTGTTGTTGTTGTTGTTCAGTCGCACAGTCGATTCCGACCCTTTGCGACCCCATAGACCATTTTGCTCCAGGCACCTCTGTCCTCCACCATTCTCCTCAGCCCACCAAGCTCTGTGCCCATTGTGTCCACAATACCATCTATCCATCTCATCTTTGGACGCCCCCTTCTTCTCTTGCCCTCCACCTTTCCCAGCATCAAGGCCTTCTCAAGTGAGTCCTCCCTTCTCATTTGATGTCCAAAGTACTTTAGCTTCATCTTCACTATTTGTCCCTCCAATGAACAGTCAGGATTGATTTCTTCCAGTATTGACCTATTTGTTCTCTTTGCTGTCCAAGGGACTCTCAGGACTCTCCTCCAACACCACATCTCAAAGGCATCCTTTCTTCTGCGCTCAGCCTTCCTAATGGTCCAGCTCTCACACCCATACATTACCACTGGGAATACCATTGCTTTGACTATTGCTTTGACTAAAAGTTTGTTGAGGGAACTAAGAACATGGTCATTTATCACAGACCACTGGTATTAATAAGCATTCGCCTATGGAGAGTAATCCTAATGGAGATAAGCAGTGCAGTAAAGTTTAGAGGTACCTGTATTACTTTTTGGACTACAACCTCTAGAACAGGAGTTCTCAACCTTTTAAAGACGGGGACCAGGTCACGCTCCCTCAGACAACTTTGGGGGCCGGACAGCCATTTTGCTCTTCTTCCACCATATGGCACGTCCTGGTGTGGTGGAGATGGTAGGGAGCCACATGAAATGGTGTCATGGGTCGCATCCGGCCTGTGGGCCGCAGTTTGAGAATCCCTGCTCTAGAACCTCCTAAGTGGCATGGCCACTGGGGGTTCAGAAGTTTTAGTCCAAGAAACTAACTTTTCTTAGAGTTGGTCAAGGCTGTTATTGCAATTCGAGTATGTAAAAATCTGTGACTGGACTTGCTGCTGAGATGAATCCTTTCCAGGAACAGGTTTTCCCAGAAGGAAAAGTATTCATTCACCAGCAACACATACATTTTTTTCTTAAAAAAAGACAACCACCCCAAACCCTTCACTTCTGAAGGAGTCATTCAAACATAGTGCCTGCAGAAATTCATGTTTCTATATCAATTCTACCCTCTACTTTAATATTTGTTGCCTTGAATAAAAGGAGGCCTGGAAAAAGTGGCTGCACTGTCAAATGATAATACTGTCATTATCACTTCTAAAGAGAATACCAGGCTCTTAAGGCGTTTTGAGGCACAAGGCAATTAACCTTGTCCAGCATGCTAGAAGTTCCACGAGGAACAGTGACCTACTTGCTATCAGGCATCCAGAAAAGAAACAGTGGTATTTAACCAGGGCATAAAAGCAGGATGCTGGATGCTAAAGAGCCAGCTCTGTGTCAGCATCTCCTGTTCTCTGTGGGAGATGGAAAACTGATCTACACTTCCAAATGGACAATTAAGGGGCTGTGGTGGCTCAGTGGTTGAGAAGCTCACCTTGTTTGGCAAGTCGGCAGGTTGGCAAGTTGGCAGTTCAAGACCCGGGTACTGCATGACGGATTGAGCGCCCATCTCTGCCCGAACTCTTGGGGACATGAAAGGAGCCTCATTTAATCATTCCCTGAGCGGATTTCTTCTGCAAAAATCCTTTCAACCTAGAATAATTTCTGACATGAAATTATTATTATAATGGACAATTCACCTTGCTTGGTGGTGGTGGTGGCATTTTTTTACCTGCACCCCTTTTTAGGGGGTGGGTTTTTAATTCTGTTTTATCTATGATTGTGAACCGCCCTGAGTCGGCCTTGGTCAAGTGGGCAGTATAGAAATTTAACAATTAAATTAAATTAAATTAATTTTTTAATATGTTTAATCATCATTGGCTGCTACTCGTGTCCAAGTATACATTTCCCCCAAAAAATCATCAGGAAAAATGCCATTGGCATGAATTTGTTTAAGGTGTGTCCCAGCTTGCCATGAAATGACCCACACACTGTGATCACGGAGCCATCTCCTGCGGCACGTATAAAATGAGACATGCAGGATTTGACACCAGGACTACAATAGATTGACGTAGCCTTGAGGATATTAACAAGATGCACCTTCACAGCCAGTCCATCTGGCATGGCCTCTTCCACCTCCATGACAGTTGGGAATCAGAATAGTGAAGTGGTTCCTCTGCCACTCATTTTACCGTTGGGCCCAATATGATGGTTTCCAGTGGCATTTCCTCCACTAAGGGGACCATCACACCAACTAAAGTGACCCATAGTCATAGGCCCCTTTAGGGAGTCAGGTTATTTACTGCCACCCAACACTTGACATTGAGTCGCTGGCTGTACAGTCTATTACTGTAGCAAGATGTCCGGCTAGACAACATCTGTTTAATATATTAATTTATATACATATACATATACACATCTGTCTGGCCGGACATCCCGCTACAGTAATGGAGTAGATCGTACAGCCAGTGACTCAACGCTGAGTGGCACGTGGCAGTTAGCTAACCTGACTCATTAAAGGGACCAACAGCTACCTTTAGGTGGGGTGAGGGTCCCCCTCAGTGGAGGAAATGCCACTGGAAACCATCTTATTGGGCCCGAAGGCAAAATGAACGGAGGAGGAACTCTGATTCCCAACAGTCATGGAGGTGGAAGAGGCCATGCCAGATGGATTGGCTGTGAAGGCGCACCTTGTCCATATACTCAAGGCTGCAGCAGTCCATTGCAATCCCGGTGTTAAATCCTGCATGTTGCACTTCAAGTGTGCAGTGGGTGATGGCTCCGAGATCATAGTGTGTGGGTCACTTCATGGCAAGATGGGATCCACCCAGTGGTGGGCATCAGCAGGTTCACACCAGTTCACCAGAACCAGTAGCAGAAATTCTGGCTGGCTCTGCCATCCAAGTTTTAAAATAAAGTAGTCCTAATTCGGGTGCAAAGCAGGGCTTTCCCCATGGCCATGGCTACCATACCATGCCCACAGAGTAGGTAGTAAAAAAAAATTTGGAGCCCACCACTGGATCCACCTTAAACAAATTCATGCCAGTGACATTTTTCCTGCTTCAGGAAAAAATGCATTCTTGGATATGAGTTGCAGTCGATGACATGATTCTAGAGTTCAGTGCTCATCTCCGTTTATAGCCAAAGAGCCAGTGTTGTCTGTGTCTGCAAACATTTCCATGGTCATGTGGCAGGTATAACTAGACACCAACATTGTTTACCTTCTCACCGAAGTAGTACCTATTTATCTACTTGCAATTTCTTGCTTTTGAACTGCTAGTTTGGCAGGAGCTGGGACACTGCAGTCCCTAAATGCTAAAATTGAAAGATTTTTTTAAAAAAATATATTACAGGGTCAGACCACAGAGTATGTTGCAGTCCAGAAGGGACACGCGGCAGCGTTGATTCGCTGCCGCGCGCTTTGCCGGCCCCACCCCATCAGAGACGGGACCAGGCCGGAAAGGGCGGGGGCCGGGCTTTCCCTTAAGGGAGAGGCTCAGACCGCCCTTCCTTCTTTGCCGCTGGCTGGGCCAGGAAGCGTTTGCCCTCCACCCCCGCCCTCGGTCACAGTGTGATTGTTTTGGTCGCTTCGGGGCTGGATGGGAATTTTTGCTTGAACCTCGATTGGCCTGTTGGTTCTTGGCGTTTTTGCCCATCCCACACTGTCACCGTTTGGTGCGCTGCGGGGTAGTTTTGTCACCTTTTGATGTTCGGCGGCTAGCACTGGTAAGGAGCCTCTGGGCGACCCCTACGAGTCCGGCAGCAGCACACTCCACTGGCCTCTGGCAGGTCTAGATAGAGGGATAATCGCGTGGCCAGTCGGGTGTGCTCAGGAACTAGGCTTTGCCATGCTAGACACAGCGTGCAAGCCTTCTAGTCCACCGGATACTCGACAGAAGCAGAGGTTTGTTCATTTGCGCTTCTCCTGGGGTCTTATAATTGGTTATTACCATCGCTCCCTACCAGTAATATGTCGGTCCGCTTGCATATAGTGAACTATTCTTAATAAAGTGGCCCAGTTACAATCCCAGCACTGTGTCCGTCTCTTTATTGGGGAGTGGGCTCGGCAAAGCATTATCTGACAAGGTGTTAAGATCTTGGACCAGCTAATAATCACGCAGAAGGCCAGAAGCAATATTTAAATAACAAAACAGGTTTATTGTAGTAGGCCTAGAGAGCAGCACCAGACAAACGTATCCATGCTGCTGGTAAAACTTTCTTGAGGAGAGAGTGTGCGCCTCCCCTTAGGAGGCAGGCCAAAGCAGAGGCTTAACAAGGCTAGCTCCACAACCACATTTATATGTGACATTATCCAGGCACTGAAAACTTGCCAAAATCCAGAGACACAATTTATCCCAAAACAGGTGATGATCACGCGTGCCAAAACAATTCAAAATAATACATGATGAGAATTGATTCAAAATAAATACCCACCGCTGTGGTTTCCCCGTGCCCCACTGGGCACGGAACGGCCCGGCAGAGACCACTTCGGTGAGAAAGGCTCTCTGGCCCGTGGGCTCTGCGAGCACCAAAATTAAGGGGGGTGGATAAATGATAGGGTTTGATTCACCCAATTCCTTGACCTGACTAGCGGCTCTGCTGAAAGAGCAAATAACTAACTCTGTTACCTATTAGAGTAAATCACTCATCTCCAGGTCTCAGCCTAATCTCAGGCACAAATAGATGCCATGTTTGCCCCTGTCTAATCCTTAGACAATGGGGCTTCCTATGTCAATGTTTATCCCAGTTAATTAACTTCCCCAGAGAGATTCCCAATTAACCCAAGTAAACAAGTGATGTGATTTCTGCCTGATGACGGTTTTGCCACCGTTGCGCATTTCCTTCTATATATGTTGCAGCCTTTTCTCAATAAACTACTGATCTTATCCTCCTCCATACTGCCTCGTATCGTTCCTTGATCAGTCTCCTCCGGGACCTACGGCCCTCAGTGGCCCCGATTCCTACATCTGGTGACCCTGATGTGATCTACTCGTGAGTAAGAGCGGTCTTCCTCAGAGTAGCGATCACACACGGTCCGGTTCTGCGCTTGAACCGTGTCCGAATCGTCCCGGAGGACAGCGCGGCACTCCGTCCAGCAGCCAGCTGATCGGAGGGACGGCCTGCGGTGAGGCAGTCCAAAGAGGCATCCTACAGCTTGCTCCTGACTTTCGAGGCGGCTTGCGCCAAAGGGAAAAACGCGTTCCATTCAGGGCAGCTGTGAGCCCCTGACAGCGCAGTGGCCACCGAGGGCCCGTGGCCGCAGTCCACGCTCCGAGCTCTACCCAGAAGCGACGTCGCCAGAACCTGTTGCCTGCCAAAGACGCGTCGACCCGTCCCGAGGAGGAAACTTCGGAGGACCCATCGCAGGTAATATGGGGACCTGTCCTCAGCGACAGCGTCCATCTGCTAGCCAAAGAACTCGTGAGGGAGAGTTCGACATCCTGGCCAGGATATTTAATTTGCGTTTTCACAGCGGAGAGCTAGCGAGACTTTTGGTGTACCTAGGGGAACACTGCCTGCTTTACCCAGAAGTAGGTACGTTAACCCTTGGGCTCTGGGATCAGATAGGAGACTGCATTCAGCAACCCCCGAAAGCTCCAAGAGGCGTAATTCGCACATGGGGCAAATGTAGGAAGCTCTTAGCGGAGATAGAGCCAGTCTGGATAGAGGCCAAAGAACCCCCAAATCTGCCAGATACGCCAGCCGAACCAACGGCGCCTACGGCGCTCTATCCGTCACTTCAATTTAGGCAGAGTAGCGTAGGGAGCTTTCCCTCGGTGACAGCTGCAGACGTCACCGACGGAATGCAAGGAATGAGGAGCGCAGGCGCTTCTCAGATAGCAACGCGTTCCCTAGCTACCAAAAGTGCCCTTCAGCGCACAGTAGAGGAAGAACTCAGGAAGGGGGAATTACCAGTAGAGGAGCTAGCAGAGCTCAGTCAGATATGTCCTATCCGCATGGAAATGGACGCGCCTACGGGCGCTCAGCAGATAGTTCACTCCCCAGTCCCGTATAAGCTTCTCATGGCTATACGGAAAGCCATCTCAGAAACTGGGCTCCAAAGTCGTTTTACAAGGGGCACGCTTCAGCAAGTGTGCGAGAACACCATGTGGATTCCCCATGACTGGAAAGCCGTCATGCAGATGATGCTCACCCCTAGCCAGTACTTAATTTGGGACAGCGAGTTTCACCTTGAGGCACAGACAAGGGCTGCCAGGATGGGAGGCGCAGTACTTCCTGACCAGTTATATGGTTCAGGTGCCTTCGAGCCCATCAATGCCCAGATCAACTTGCCCCTCGCCCCTCTCCAGATGTCGGCCGAGGCCGCCTTTAGGGCGTTCTTTAAAGTCCCAGCAACTGGCAAAGCGGCTAAAAATTACACCGCTATCAAGCAAGGAGCCCAGGAGCCCTATATGGACTTCATCAATCGCCTGGAGGAAGCCATTAGCAGGCAGATTGACAACGAGGAAGCCCAACAAGAGCTCATGATGAAGTTAGCCAAGGACAATGCCAATTTAGACTGCCGTAAAATCTTGCAGTCCCTGGGCAATCGTCCTGATTTGACCCTTACGGACATGATTAGAGCTTGCGCCGACGTTGGCACAGAATCCTACAAGATGGGATTGCTAGCGGCAGCGGTGCAAGGGGGTAGAAGACCAAAAGGAAAGACCCAAGGAGTGTGCCACAATTGTGGCAAGGTCGGTCACTTCGCTAGGGAGTGCCGATCCAAGGGAGGCGGGCAAAAGTCCGGCCGATCCAAGGCTCTGAAAACCCAGTGTCCGAAGTGCAAAAGAGGCTACCATTGGGCTCGAGACTGTCCGAATTCGGGAAACCGGAACGCGGGCATGTCTCTGGCCCCGGTCCAAACAGAGGCTTCCCTCATCCAGAACTCACCAGAGCTAGACTAGACCCCGATCACATTCCAGGCATTACGAGGGCACAGGCCAGCCCCAAGGGTAGTACAGGGTTAGAATTGACTTGTCAGGCAGACGTTACATGTGACCTGCCAGGCACGGTCTATCTAGTGGACTCCCAGTACATGGGTCCACTGCCCAAGGGCTTTATAGGTTTAGTTTTGCCCCGTAGTGTAGCTGGAGCACGCGGAATTTTCATAATTCCAGGAGTCGTTGACTCGAATTTTTCAGGCGTTCTCCAAGTTCAGTTGTGGACTCACCTGCCCCAAACAATTCACAAAGGAGACACCCTAGCGCAACTGATCATGGTTCCTTGTCACTTGCCAGCAGAGAGCCAGGGAAGGCCCAGTGACAGCTCCGAGTCCCGGTCAGAGGACCGCTCGAGCGCCAGTGAGGCAGTGCAAGGATACCAGGTCTTAGCGACAGTGGAGACCAACATTGAGTGGAAACAGCGTCCGGTTATTGAGGTATTTTTGAACAATCGTTCGTTCTCAGGCCTGTTAGATACCGGAGCAGATGTCAGCGTGATAAGCAGGGGCCAGTGGCCGAGGGAATGGGCCATTGAGCCGGTCTCCGATGTGTGGGGGGTAGGCGGCATTCAGGAAGCGTTTAGGAGCCGAGAGTGGGTGACAGTCACAATCCCAAAGGCTGACGGCACGGCGGTAATTCGGCCGCACATTCTTGACGTGCACATCAACCTTTGGGGGCGAGACATTTTACAGCAGTACGGTGCTACGCTTACCTTTGGGTAATGGCGTTGCCACTTAAGTGGCTCACCGATACACCGGTCTGGGTGGAACAATGGCCGGTAGTGGGGGAGAAATTAGTCACCCTAAAACAGCTAGTGAAAGAACAGCTAGACGGAGGACATATAGAGCAGTCCACGAGTCCCTGGAATTCGCCAATTTTTGTCATAAAGAAAAAGTCGGGGAAGTGGTGACTCCTCCACGATCTCAGAGAGATCAATAAATGCATACAGCCAATGGGTCCGCTTCAATGCGGCATCCCGAATCCTAATATGATTCCCGAGGGGTGGGAGATTCTAGTCGTAGATCTCAAGGATTGCTTTTATACAATCCCCTTAGACCCCCGGGACCGGGAAAGGTTTGCCTTTACGGTGCCGGCTGTGAACCACAGTGAGCCTACGCAGCGTTACGCGTGGAAATTTTTGCCACAGGGCATGCTCAATTCGCCCACCCTGTGCCAAATTTATGTTCACAACGCACTGGCAAAGTTTCGAAACCTTTACCCAAAAGCGATAGTTTGCCACTTCATGGACGACATTTTGGTCGCGGTGCCGCAACTCGGCAGCGAAATGTTTTCTGACCTCCAGGCCAGCCTGGGGGACAAAGGTTTACTCATTGCCCCTGAGAAAGTGCAGAGAACCGAGCCCTTCTCATACTTGGGTCATCGGCTTCTCCGCTCTTTCGCAGCACCAGTTTTGCCTCAGATCAATTTACAGGACTCAGTCACCTTAGTAGAATTGCAGCAAGTTTTGGGGAATATCAATTGGGCCAGACCGTATTTTCGTTTGGATACGAATCTTTTAAAACCACTCTTCTCGCTGCTAACTCTAGGTAAGCAGCCGGCAGACCGGATACACATTTCTCGAGAAGCGCGCTTAGCTCTCGAGAAAGTGAACCAAGTTCTCAGCCAGAGGTGGGTAGATAGGATCACCCCAGGGCCATATGCTCCGATCCTGAATTTGTACATCGTACGGTCGGGATCCATGTTCACCGGAGCGCTCGGCGTAGATGCCGAGAAAGGGGCGAGTATCGTGGAGTGGGTGTACCTTCCGAACACCTCCCCACGAAACATCGTTCCTCCCCAAGAATTGGTCTCCGCGGTGGTTTACCGCGGACGGCTGAGAGCTAGGGACATCTCAGGGCACGATTTAGCCAAAATTGTAGTCCCGTTCACCAAGAAACAAGTTCAGCAATTGATGCAGCTTGGTGACTCGCTTCCAATCGCTTTGGAAGGATTCACCGGATGCTTGGCATACCACTTGCCAAAAGACCCCAGACTTGTCTCACTTCAAACGCAGACAGTCAGCTTGTTCGAATTGCTCTCGCTGGTTCCACTTCAGGGGGCCAGGACAGTTTTTACTGATGGTGGTCGCACATATGGTGTCTTGACCTGGCAGGAGGGCCAAGCTTGGCGCACGCTGCTAACTCTTCCACAGAAGCCCGCGCAGCGGGCAGAGTTAGCGGCGGTGAACCTTGCTTTGCGCACCTTCACCAAGGAATGTTTAAACATCATTACCGACAGTCAGTATGTTAGGAATTTGCTTCACAGTCTACCGGGAGCATACATTACTCCCGCGATAGACAAGAATCTGCTTAGTCTGTTTCTCACTGCTCAATTTCATTTGCGAAACCGCACGGAGCCGCTCTATATTGCCCACATCCGAAGTCATCAAGACCTACCGGGTCCGATTTCCGCGGGCAATAGCAGAGCGGACGCGGCGGCAAAGGAAATTCAGCAGCGTTCAGTTTTGGGTGTTTTTACTACTCCAATTCAGAGCCATGCATTCTTTCATCAGAATGCCAAAGCACTCGCCAGACAGTTTAACCTGCCACTCTCTCAGGCCCAAGGTATAGTTCGCTCTTGCCAGCATTGCGCAGGGGCGCCGGGGGGCCCTCGTGGGGGGTCAACCCACGAGGGACAGAGGCCAACCAAGTGTGGCAGATGGATGTCACGCATGTCCCGCAGTTTGGCAGATGGCAGTACATGCACGTTTGCATTGACACCTTTTCTCAATTCGTTTGGGCCACGGCGCAGAAAGGGGAGACTGCTTCCCACGTGGAGCAGCACCTCCTTTCCTGCATCGCGGCAATGGGCAAGCCACAGCAGATTAAAACCGATAACGCCCCGTCCTACAGCTCCAGGCAGCTGGCGGCCTTCATGGCCACATGGGATATACAGCATACTTTTGGCGTTCCGTACAATCCGCAGGGGCAAGCGATTGTGGAACGGGTCAATCGGACGCTCAAGTCCTATATTGACAAACAAACAGAAAGGGGGGAGCCAACGGCCCTCCCCAAGTCACAGGCTCAGGCACAGCATTGTCTGAATAAGGTATTGTTCACTTACAATCACCTTAATGTTTTTTCGGATTGCACGCCGCAGGAGAAGTACTTCCGCCGTTCGGAAGCTCTCCCGCGACCGATGGTCCGATACCGGGTGCCACCGGACCCTTCTTGGAGGGGCCCGGCGCCGCTCATAACCTGGGGGAGAGGGTATGCAGCAGTTATGTCTCCTACAGGTGTCGTTTGGATTCCAGCTCGGTGTGTCAAGCCTCACTTGGAACCACATGGCGTGGACCCAGACCGACCAGAGTCCGATCCCGGAGATGGAGGACCTCACTCTGACCGAGAGGACCCGTCGGAAGAAACGGCCGCTGACGACAGCACCCAAGATCACCTGGGGGATGGTCAAGATCCTTTGCCGTGAGGCCGGGGACACCGCCCGGCGCGAAGGGAAGGAGCCAACGCCGGAGAACCTTACAGCTGCAGTTTTCGCCCAGATTCATGCCAATACCCTGGCGCTCACCGCCATCCTGACCCTATCCCTGTTTATGGGGGGAGGCGTTCAGGCTGCCCCATTTGGGGCCAGCGGTTTGCTGCCAGATGGAGACCTCTCCGCCCGGATGCATTATAACCTGTGGGAAAGATTGGCGGGTCTCGTCAACCAGTCCGATTTTTGCCTGAAGCAGGACGCAGGTCCTACCTCACTTCTGAGCACCTGTCTCATCCCAGTGTGCCACACTCTCGATACGCGTGCCAGGGATGGCGACTGGTTGCTCAAGAAGATTTTCGGACCGCATCTCCCTGCGAGCTTTGCAGCCTACGCTCGCTGGGTGGGCTTGCGGCTCACCATGACTTTGCCGGCTGATGCAGCCACTCTTCACACCCCGCGAGTGGCGGCCAGCCCGAACTCTACCTGTGCTCGAATAGTCGGCTGCGCTGCAGTCGGCCAGACCCAGCGCCGCTGCCTCGATACCAGCAGCAGCAATTGGACTTGTGATAAACCAGAGACACTTGGTTCTATGTATGCTCATGTTACATTGCCATCCGGTTGGTTCTTCACATGTAATCAGTATACTTTCAACTATATCCCTGCAAATGTATCAGATTCCACATGTTGCCTTAGTCGTCTGACACTGTTGCTCCCCACTAAGGATATGGTCGCCCCAAGCACAAATGTTCCCTCACTCATAAGGCACACTCGCACCACCCAGTTAGACAGCTCATGTGATAGCAGCTTTAGAGTCCTGAGTCCAGCCGAATATGTCTCGTTGTCAGTCAGCATCGTTGGCGTGCCAGGCTTAGCCGTCGGCAACGCTCGAAGGATCGGTCGTTTGGCTTGCGGATTAGCCAAAGCCATTAACCGTACTTCCACAGCGATAGCGCTGCTCAATCAGGAGCAGGCAGAACTTCGCCATGCTATTCTTGACAATCGAGCGGCTATCGACTATCTCCTATTGTTGCACCACCTGGGTTGCGAATCCTTTCATGGTATGTATTGTTTTAACCTTACTGACAATTCCCGCAGAATACAGACTCAGCTCACAGACCTCCACACCATAGTCGAGGGTATCAGAGAAGGCTCGGCTTGGTGGAGTTCATTGTGGAGCTGGATGTGGTCATGGATCCCCTGGGGGTGGCTTCAGACGGTACTCAAGGTGGTGGTGGTGGTGATTGTACTAGGCGTGACAATCTGTTGTCCCGTGCAATGTATTCCCTCACTGATATCCCAATGCTGTCACAGAAGGAAACCCCGAGACGTCATTCCCGCTCAACAGCTGATGCCGCTCCTACGCAAAGTCGCTGGTCAGGCTCTTAAGAAAATTTAAAAAGGGGAAATGTGGTTTCCCCGTGCCCCACTGGGCACGGAACGGCCCGGCAGAGGCCACTTCGGTGAGAAAGGCTCCCTGGCCCGTGGGCTCTGCGAGCACCAAAATTAAGGGGGGTGGATAAATGATAGGGTTTGATTCACCCAATTCCTTGACCTGACTAGCGGCTCTGCTGAAAGAGCAAATAACTAACTCTGTTACCTATTAGAGTAAATCACTCATCTCCAGGTCTCAGCCTAATCTCAGGCACAAATAGATGCCATGTTTGCCCCTGTCTAATCCTTAGACAATGGGGCTTCCTATGTCAATGTTTATCCCAGTTAATTAACTTCCCCAGAGAGATTCCCAATTAACCCAAGTAAACAAGTGATGTGATTTCTGCCTGATGACGGTTTTGCCACCGTTGCGCATTTCCTTCTATATATGTTGCAGCCTTTTCTCAATAAACTACTGATCTTATCCTCCTCCATACTGCCTCGTATCGTTCCTTGATCAGTCTCCTCCGGGACCTACGGCCCTCAGCGGCCCCGATTCATACACACCGCCAGTGTGTTTAAAATAAACCCCTATCTAATAGGGGGGAATGCACGCTTAGCTGTATGGTATGTAGTTCCTGATCTTTAAATCAATTTCAATTGAGGCAAATCCAACACAAAAACAGGAATTTTACAATGTGTAACCAGCTCAAAAGTATCCCCCTACTGGACATTTATATTGCCCATTTAGGAGCATGCTACCCACTTTTTCCCTGATATGCTTGGATTAGTATCCTGTTGGCTGCAAATGCACTACAGAAGAATCAGCTCCATACACATCTCTTCCTTTGCCACTCCTTGAGAATTCAGGAGAATTCAGCAAGCCTTTGCCTAACTTGAACACACATTTAAAGCAAATGGTGACCTCTGGTGTGCATAACTGCAGGCTGGATAATGCTTCAACTGTAGAACTATTGCACTCCAGGAAGAGAAACAGGGCACTAGCCTAGGTTTCTGCTTACGTGCAGTCCCCCTGTGTGCATGCAGGACGCGCACGCACACACACTGTCCTGTCACATGGTAGGATTCAGGAAGGACATTTCTACACTTGCCATTCTGAAATTTGAAGAATACTGTACTGTGTTACTTTGTGGATAGACTGGCTTTCAAAGCCAAGTGAGACAAAGACTTTCCCCTGATGCCTCTGTTTCTGAACTGCTCTATTTCAGAGTGATCCATTCCTGGCATGCACACAAAAACAGAAATGTCAGAGCGATGGAGATTGACCTTCCTAGAGTTGCCATAATTCTCTCCCACAAAACTGGGACAGAAGTATACTTGTCAAAAAGAGGCAGGTTTTCTACCGGGGGGGGGGGGGGGCAAACTATGTTTGGTCTTAATAGAGGGAGGGGAAGCATGAAGCCCATGGAAAGACACAGAAAGATTGTTCTGCGGGCACCATCTACGCATCTTTCCACCCACCCACCTACCAACTCCTGCCATGTATCTCAACCACAATCCCTGCATTTTGCTCACGGGAGTGGGAGTGAAATAATGTGGCAGCTCACTGAGCCCTCCTCTGAAGCACCAGTTTGTCCCCCTCTGGCAAGAGTGCGCTCACCATTGCCGGTGCCGAGGTGGGAAGGTCTCCATGGGATGGTGAAGAATGGATGACTTTATTGTGAGGAGGTTCACAGCACGATCGCTGTGGCTATTGGCAAACCATGGTCATAAATCGTGGGTGATCGTTCTCCTTGCCTCATCTGTTTATGCCAATTAACTTAGAGGCCCCAGCTTGGGCCTCCGATTCAAGGCCTTTTGGCCCTCCCTACTATGCCCAGGGATGGCACGCAGTCATTCAGCTAGCACGCAGCTTCTGTCCAATCAGCAAGGTGAGCACGAGGTAGGCATGCTGATATTTAGCCAATTAAGTAACCTTATGCTATCGCAGGTAACCAATAAGGATATATTGCATACCCTTCTCTGGAATTTTCTTTGTCCTGTTATTCCTAATAAACTCCGTCCGGGCTATCTTGCCCTATTGCCTCTTCATGAATCAAGCCTCCGCTGTCTCCTTGATCCCAAAACACAACACTTTATGCCATTGGTGGCAGATCCCCCGAGAGTTATCCTTTCTGCCCCACCAGTCTTCCTGCCCGCTTCGCACCAACAAAAATTGCCTGGCCGAGAGAGCACACATGCATGCGGTGATCCCATCATAGGAAGGAAACAAGGGAGGGGATATCAAAGAGTAAACAAAACAAAAAGACAACCCCCCTTGTGGTACCTTAAAGACTAACTGCTGTATTTTAATGTGAGCATAAAAATCCGGGACTTTAACATGCTTTTTATTGAACTGGAAGGGACAATTTTTTTGATTTTGAAATCGGGGCAACCCCACTTTTCCGAGATATATGGCAACCCTAGACTTTCCCAAGCTCTGGCTACCCCAAGCCAGTCCACCAGAACCCTGATTAGCAATTTTTACTGTAAGCCTTTTTTATTTCTAAAAAAAAAAAAGAATTAAATGGGAGGAGGGAGAGACTAAATTTTTCCATCTGTCTTGTAAGCCCTTCTCTTTTAATGCTGTTTTGTGGAGGAAATGAAGAGGAAATTGGGGGAAGAGGACATGTTTCTTTGGAAACTGGTCAGTAGGATATGTGCACACAAACTGTGGAAGATAATTCCTAGTAAATTCCCAAGCAAAAATCCCAGCTCCCAAGCCTGTTCTAGAGGAGGAGTTAAACCAGCAATAGCCGTGTTACATTGCAGGTGCACCCCCCAATAAAGGACTCAGACACAAATGAAAGTGGATAACGGCATTGGGCCACATTTATTGATTCATGCCCTAGTCCGAATTATAAATTTCTATTGGTAATTGACCAATCATAATTCTTAAGGCAAGCAGGCTGAAGTAACACTGGTAAGGTACCACCCAAAATTGCCAACGGCAATTGTTACAATGTATCTATTTGTATCAATTTGTTTGTTGACAACAAACAAATTGTTGACCGTAGTCAATATCTAACTAATGACCCCACCCTCTGACGTGTATCCGTAAAATCAGGGGGTGATGCATGCTGTCTAGCTGTAGCCATCACCCCATCACCTGGTTCGTCGTTGACCGGACAACGTTTAAACAACTTATGCCTATCTAGTATTGTCCAGTCAATTGCGAACCTGCCGGATACCTGTGGGTCATAAATGTTTACCTTACCAGTGCTAACCGCCCATGTGACCAAAGTCAACAGCAGCACAGAACAAACCCCTATATCAAACCATAGCAACAGTGTGGGATGGGCAAAAAAGCCAGGACTCAAGGGCCAATTGCGAGTTCCAGCCAAAAATTCCCACCCGGCCCCGAAGCGACCAAGAAATCACACTGTTAACTAGGGAGGGGGTGGAGGGGAAAAACTTCTCCGCTCCGTCGCTTCGCAAAATGGCAGCTCGGCTGCCTCGTGGCCAGCCCTTTTATTAGGGTGCTGGCCACGCCCCTAACTACCCGGATGCCTTCATCCGGTGGGGGGGCCCGCAAAGAGCGCGGCGGCCATTTTGGTGCCACGCTTGCATTGCAGGCGCACCCCCCAATAAAGGACTCAGACACAAATGAAAGTGGATAACGGCATTGGGCCACATTTATTGATTCATGCCCTAGTCCGAATTATAAATTTCTATTGGTAATTGACCAATCATAATTCTTAAGGCAAGCAGGCCGAAGTAACACTGGTAAGGTACCACCCAAAATTGCCAACGGCAATTGTTACAATGTATCTATTTGTATCAATTTGTTTGTTGACAACAAACAAATTGTTGACCGTAGTCAATATCTAACTAATGACCCCACCCTCTGACGTGTATCCGTAAAATCAGGGGGTGATGCATGCTGTCTAGCTGTAGCCATCACCCCATCGCCTGGTTCGTCGTTGAACGGACAACGTTTAAACAACTTATGCCTATCTAGTGTTGTCCATTCAATTGCGAACCTGCCGGATACCTGTGGGTCATAAATGTTTACCTTACCAGTGCTACCCGCCACCCGGAGAGGCTTCAATAAAGGCTCGACGCCCCCCCCCCCCAGACCGTCAGCTCGGTCGACAGGCCTGCTCGCCAATCACCCAACAGGAGGTCCATACCTCCTCGCGACAGATGGACCCCATCCCCTGCATAAAGCCCATAATTTCGCAAACTAATGGCGGGATGACGACTGACACGCCCCCAGCCCTTGGTCAAAAGGAATCGGGCCACAGCCCTGTTCACCATGCGCCTAGCGCGGTCCAGGGCCTGAAGGTCAAAGCCTCCCCTTTAAGCGTGCCGTGGGACCATATCTGACCAAACAAGGGTTGTGGCGGGCCATACGTAATGTAAGTAGGCGAGGTCACCGCAAATCGCATGCTTCAGCGATAAGCCAGTGACCTGTCCCAAATCATTACCCCCAAGGTGTATGATCAGAATGTCAGGCGGGTCAGCATTCCTTCCCGAAAAGAGGAATGGCAAGAGCTCCCGCCACAACATACCGGGCTTACCGTACCATGTGAGACTTGCGTATGCACCCAGTCCCAGTCGGGGTCCCCAATCTGTCGCCGCAGCGTAACGCGCTGCCCTGTGCACGTAGCTATGGCCCACCAGCCATACTGTCACCGGTGTGATACGACACCCAGGGTCTGTCAAGGAAAAACAGGGAAGGAGAAATATGCGGTGACTAAACCGGTACTCACGGCGGGAGCGGGCGAACATAAAACTGGAAACACTGAGAGCCCCACCTCCCCATGCTGCGTATGTCAGCCCCGGAGTACCCATAAGCAGCCGCAGTAGAGGCCGCCCCAATTCTAAATGAATGGGTGCCGTAACGGGCCCCAGGGAGGCCCACACTAGCCAGTGCCTTCCCAGTCACCTTCCAAAATTGAAATTTAGTGAGGGGAGACCCATCTTGGTGACAGAAAAACGGGCCATGGTGCGTGCCACGCAGTGCAAGGAACTCCTGTAGGGCACCAACCGGACAGATGTCTGCCAAGGAACATCGTAGCAGTCTTACTCCACTGCCTACGCCGTGCTGATCTGTTTTAGAGGAGCGTATCCTCAACTGAGCCCAATCATTGCAAACATAGACATCTTCGAGTTTCAGTGCCCTACGACTTGCATCCGCCTTAGACAGCATCACAAGCTCGCTGATGCGGAGCGCTCCAAAAAAGGCCACCGTTGTAGCCGCATGAAACAGGGCTGCCTCATACCTATCGAAACATAGGTCATGCCAGCCCCTTGCCAGTTGGGTAAGGACCCCAGGGGAAATTGGGTGGCGGTCGTCCAGGCTATGCCCACGTTCCCGCACCCACCCCTCCAAAACGTGTCTCACACGGAAATCAGCGGTACTATCCGCATGACCTCCCACCTTGGCCATAAAAGCCAGCGCTGACAACCTGGATGCTATGGTGCAGGGTGCAAGGCCCTGGGCATGCAGGTAAACCATGAAACGAAGGACGTGGGCCACTGGGATCGGCCAGGTATCTGGCAGTCGAGATTGGGTACAAAATGTCCGAAAGGAAACTAACGCATGGTGATACGCCTTACGCGTGCGTGGCGCCAGCGACATGCCGATCGCCCGGTTCACCTCTCCCTGCCAAAGGTCCATATCTCCTCCGGGAGTGGCGAGGGAAATTCCTCCACATCCGGGGCCAAGGCGCGGAACCGGGAGATCTGCAGGCGGGACAAAGCGTCAGCAATATCGTTATTGACCCCCGGGACATGCCTGGCCCTGAACAATACATTGAGGCACAGGCTGCGCAATACAAACTGGCGCACTAGTTCCATGACCCTGGGAGATTTAGAAGTCTGTGAGTTGACAATGTGGACAACTGCCGCATTGTCACACCAGAAATGCACCACCGAGTTGGCCCACTCCTCACCCCATAGCATCAAAGCCCCCAGTATGGGAAAAAATTCCAAATATGTGAGATCCCTCAGGCGACTCGTGCCTGACCAGGCTGGTGGCCATCCACCATAGGCCCACTTCCCGTTGAAGTACATCCCATAACCCAGGGATCCCGAGGCATCAGACTGTATCTGAAAGCGAGGTGAAGCCAGGAGGTCAGACCTCCAAAATGAGACCCCATTGAACTCCCTTAGGAACTGGAGCCATATGTGCATATCTGCCCTGATGCCCCGTGTCAGTCTCACCCTGTGATGGGGCCTGGATAAGCCTGACATGGCGTCGCACAAGCGCCGAGCAAATGCCCTGCCAGGTGCGACCACCCTGCAAGCGAAGTTAAGGTGACCATGTAGCACCTGCAATTCCCGAAGGGATGCCTTGCGCTTAGCCAGCAATCCCGAAATGAGGGCCGCTATCCTGGCCACCTTTTCACCTGGCAACCTATACGCCTGCGCTACTGTGTCAATCTCCACCCCCAGGAATACTAGCTTAGTAGATGGGCCTTCGGTCTTTTCGGGCGCCAAAGGGACACCGAGTTCCTCCATTAGCGTCTGAAATGTGTTGAGGAGACGTGTGCACGTGTCCCAGCCCCGTTCACCCCCGAACAAAAAGTCATCCAGGTAATGGGCTACAGACCGAGACCCTGACCTACGGACAAATGCCCACTGCAGGAATGTACTAAAACGCTCGAAGGCCGAGCAGGATATGGAACAGCCGAAAGGCATGGCTTTGTCAAAATAATATTCACCCCTGAATTTGAAACCCAGCAACTCAAAGTCACCCGGGTGCACCGGCAGGAGACGAAAAGCCGACTTAATGTCGCACTTAGCTAACAGTGCACCCGGGCCACATGAGCGCACCATGCGCAATGCCTGGTCAAAGGATGTATACCTGACAGAGCAAAGGTCATCAGGGATAGCATCATTGACCGAGCGACCGGCTGAGTAGGACAAGTGATGAATCAGGCGGAACTCGCCCGGGGACTTCTTGGGCACTAGTCCCAGTGGGGATACTTTAAGGTTGGGGAACGGGGGCGCGGGAAAAGGGCCAGCGACCCTGCCCGCATCAACCTCCTTATTAATGCTGGCAGCAGCCACCTCCTCCCTTCCTCTAAGTGACAAAAGGTTGGGTGCGTCTTGAGGTGACCTATCCCCCGTGAAAGGAATACGAAACCCCAGTTGAAAACCATGAAGCAGGTACACTGCGTCTGCCCTCCTCGGGTACAATGCAAGCCAACGCTCCAGCATGTCCACATTAATTGGGGAGGGGGCCTTTCGGTGGACCCGCTCCCTCAGCGGCAGTCCTACCTGCCCCTTGTCCACCCCTACCCCTGCCCCTGAATCCTCCCGGCCTGGGACAGGCGGAGGCAGCATGGGGGCCATAACAAGAGGGACACTCATGCCTGTACTTGCAATTCTTTCTGTTGCAAGAACCATTGGATGAGAAGGTCCAGCACAGCAGGCGGGCTGGAACCCCCTGCCCCGCCACTTGGCGGGGAACCTGTACCGGGGCCGCTCGTTGGACCGCATGTCCACAATGATATCTCTCCCCGGGCGCCGGGCGCGTGGGGGTCATATACAGAAGCCACAGCTTCTGGCAGGGCTCGTCCCACCTCATCTCTGGGTGCAGTGGAATCTTCATGCGGAATTCCTCGTCGTAAGCCAGCCACGACGGACCCGGGAAGTCGACCATAGCCCGGTAGATGTTGTCCAAATACTGGACCATAGGGATGGCCAGATCCGGCCTGGCCCTGAGGTAAACAGCCATGTAAATTAGGTACGCTGGCAACCAATTTGCCCATGTACGTGGCGGCTTACGACGACGTGCCTGCTCCTTATCCTTCTCATCCTGCCCTTCCCTCTCTTCCTTGGTGGGCTCCCTGTTAAGAAGGGAGAAGATGTCCACATACTCGCCCCTCCAGATCTTTTCCTTGGTGGACTGGGCCAGATGGTCCCCTAGGGGCAAGGAATACCCCGCTGTCGGCAATGCCGACACCGGCACAGAGGGAAGTGGGGCAAAGCAAAGGGGGCCTGTACCAACCCGGACACCCCCAACACATTCCCTACCGCATAGGGGGTGCCACCCCAACCCGTGCCCTGGGTCAGGGATGAAGTCGCCGGGTGGGCCGGAGGCGGCTGCACCGCCGCACCACCCGTGCGAGGCCATGGCCACTGAAAAGCCCCCCCCCCGGGAAGTCAGTTGTGTGGGTGCACTAGCTTGAACTGCATACTCACCCGATGCACCCCCACGGGCCGCCCCCACCGGGGGTTCCGGCCCGCTGGGGGCGTCGGAGCTCACGACCGAAGCTGAGCTCGTCGACGGGGCCAGATCAGCACAAGTCTGCTGCGCCTGCTGAGTGGGGAGCTGCGAGGCAGTGGCCGCCACCGGCCCGCGCACCTCAGGCAGCTCGACCCGACCCGTCGCCTGCCGCTGCCCGGCAGCCAAAGGATCAACCTGGAACCCGAAAGATGCCCCCGCTTGGTTGGCCCTTGCCAGTGATGCCTCGAGGGCCGCTACGCGGGCCAGAAGGGCCTCCACATTAACATAGCCCCCAGCCCCGACAGGGGGCAAAGGGCCAGCCGGCCCACAAGTAACGGGCACCTGTCCAGGTCCCTGTGCCCCAGGGGCCGGATACGGCCAAGAGCCCATGCTCGGCCCTTGAGGGGCCGTGGGCATGCCCTGCCAAGGCAGGGAACCCAACCACCCCCCATGGCTCGATCCCCCCATGGGGAACTGTGCACCCAGGGAAGAAGGCCCAGCCGCACGGACCATGCCAGGGGCAGTGGCCATCGTTTGCGGGCCAAGGGCCGAGGCCCCAGCTGGGGCAGCCTGCGTGCGCCGCGCATCGGGCCAAGGGGCCACCGATCCCATCCCACCGGTCCCGGTGGGCTCCGCCAAAGGTGGCTGCTGGGCAGGCGCAGTCGCGGTCCTCCGACCCGGCTGACGCCTCCGCGCAGATCGAGCCACGTTCACAGCTGCCTTCTTCTTAGAGGGCATAGCTGGTCTAGCTGGGAAGCCAAAGAAAGGAAAAACTGCACCGAAAAAGGCTTCCCCTGAAAGGACACAAGCGACGGAGGTAAGAGGGAAAAACTTCTCCGCTCCGTCGCTTCGCAAAATGGCAGCTCAGCTGCCTCGTGGCCAGCCCTTTTATTAGGGTGCTGGCCACACCCCTAACTACCCGGATGCCTTCGTCCGGTGGGGGGGGGCCACAAAGAGCGCGGCGGCCATTTTGGCGCCACGCTTGCATTCTGCTTAATCAATGTGCCCTGTAACCACATTAATGTTTTGATTCCATTAAATCTCACAAGATTTTGGGAACCAATCATTATACGGAAATGAACATGCATAAGCATGTTTAAAAATTGTGTTGATCAATCTGCTCAAGTAGCGCTATTGTTTTGAGTCTAGTAAATGTCATAAGAATAACATCTAGTAAATGCTGTAATGCTGGGAAGGATGGAAGGCAGCAGAAAATAAGGAAAACCAAACACAAAATGGATTGATTCCCTAAGGGAAAGCACAGACTATAACTTGCAGAAATTGAGCAGAGATGTGGAGGGCAGGATATTCTAGAGATCTCGCATTCATACAGTCACCATAAATTAGAGACAACTTGACAGCATACAACAACAACTATCATAAGGAAATTAATTTGAAGAAACATGTTAAAACACTATCCTTTAATGAGTAGTTTTAGTTCTTCCATCACTGTAATGGGCTTGAAGAAAACTTCATACTACTGGTTTCTATGCCGATTCCAGCCTTCTAAGACAGCCCTGACAAAGCACGACCCTCTCAGGTTGGCTTTATGTGCTATCTTTCCCCAAGCCAAGCTGAGAGGAAGATTAACTTCTGGAAGCCATTTTACCTCCATTTTAGACTCTGAGGCAGGAGGCAATAGCAGCCTGTATCCAAGATAACCAAAAGGATGACAGGCCATCAACAATATACTCAGCTATGAAAGATGCCTCTAGAGCAGTGGTTCCCAGCCTTTACTGGCCAACTAAGCATCTCTAAAATCCTGATCTCCCCCTACCCCAGTGACATATAATTCTTATTATTCAAAAAGTGAACTCCTATTTACGTGAAGGAAGCCTAAAAAGCCATTCATTGTTAATAACTCATTTTCAAATTGGCCCCTTTAAAAATAAAATTGCTCCCCTGGGGGAACCATGGCTCTAGAGTAGGAGTTGGCAACTTTTTAAAGCCAGGGGCCAGGTCACACTCTCTCAGACAGTTGAGAGGGCCAGTTTAGTGTATGAGAACTAAGACACAGGACACAGCCTCGGGCTGGGTTAACTCAGGTTTATTGCATCGTGGACAGAGGGAACATGAGGTAATGGCGGATCGATAGCTCTTTATATACAGTAGTAATACATTTGAACGTGGTTGCATGGTAGCCCATTGGCTACTGTCTGCGTGACGTCATTGCTGGTCACGCCCTTCTTGTCCAGGTGTAGGTGGTGGCGGGAAAACTTCCCGCGCTGTTACCTTTGATGAGTTTGGACCAAGAGAGCTTGGACGCTCGCTGCTGCCAGCTGGTGGTCATTAGCTCGCGTCCTATTACAGGATTCATATGATACAGCTGAAGGTTACATTGTTGCTATAGGCAAGGTTACATTGGCTCAGATACATTGTAATCCATGTGGAAGATAAAACCATTAGAACACAACACCCCTCCCCCCTAGGATGAGACAGAGTCTCGAGCCCACACTTAAACACACTCCCCCCCCCTAGGATGAGACAAAGTCTCTCAGCCAAGATGGCTTATTTCGAACACGCTGGGGTCTCGATGCAGGCTGCCTTTCCCCGGGTTTGCTACCTTTTCTTTGTTCCCTGGTTTCCTGTCCTGTAATTGGAGAGGGAGACTCGTTAGTGACTTGCCGCGGCTCCGCGGCGTTGTTTGGAGGTGTGCTCTTTCTTAGGGAAGAACCGGGGGCACTGGGGGCTAACGAAAAACCCCTCTTCTCGCTTGGATGGGTGGGGGAACACTCCTGAAAACCCCCCCGGCTCGCGAAATCAAAATCAAAATTACCTTCGGGGGCAGCGGTCACGAACTCCTCTCCCCCTTCCCCGGCCTCTGATAGGACTGGCGTATCAAAAGGGTATGAGTCGGGGCCGCTGCTTCTGCCTTCCCCCCTTGCTTGGGACCGTTGTCCGCTGCTGTCTCCCCCTTGGGCTAAACGGGTGGGGGAGAACCCTAACGCTGAATCTTGTTGCTGCGCCCCACTGACTGGCCCACTCACTCGGTGCCTCAGTTGGTCTGCGTGCCTCCTCCAGAGGAGGCCGGTGTTAGTCTCGACCCGGTACGACACTGGCCCCGTTTGTTCTACAACCGTCCCTGGTACCCAGGCTGGCCCTGCGCTGGCATAGTTCCTGCAGTGAACAGGGTCGCCGGCGGCGAAACCTTTCGAGACTGCCAACCCTATGTTTTTTCCTTTATCCTCGACTCTCGTCGGGTCTAGCCTGGACAGGAGCGTGGTCAGTTTGCGCCGCATCAAGAGCTCTGCCGGCGAGTAACCTGACGCCAAGGGGGTCACCCTATACGCTAATAAGAACTGACATACTTGGTGATTTAGGTCCCCCGGGCCCATGCGCCGCAGCGCATCCTTTGTTGTACGCACCAGCCGTTCCACTTGGCCATTCGTGGCCGGGTGAAACGGTGCGGATGTGACATGTCGAATGGCGTTTGCCTCCATAAATGCCCCGAACTCCGCGGAGGTGAAACAACTAGCGTTATCGCTGACTAAAGTGTCGGGTAAACCGAACGTGGAAAAGACTCTCCTCAGTTGACTAATTGTAGTGGCGGAGGATGTGCTCTTGACTGGGATAACCTCCAGCCACTTGGAGAACGCATCCACCACCAGGAGGAACATGGTTCCCCGGAATGGGCCAGCGAAATCTACGTGCACTCTGGACCAAGGCCCCCTTGCTGTGTCCCATTCCCTCTGCGGGAGACGGGCCGCCTCTGGTCGGGATCCCTGGCATGCCTCGCAAGTGCCGACCATGTGCTCAATGTCTGTGTCTAGCTGTGGCCACCAAAAGTAACTCCGGGCCAGCGCCTTTGAACGAACGATGCCCGGGTGGCTGACGTGCAGCCGTTCGAGCACCCTCGGACGCAGGGATGTAGGGACCACCACCCGTTGGCCCCATAACAGGCACCCCCTTTCTAGGGACAACTCTAGCTTTTTCCGAAAAAATGGGTCGAATTCTGTGCCTGGGGACGATGCCGGCCACCCCTTCTGTACCCATGAACTAACTTTCTCCAGCGTCCTGTCCTTGCCTGTCGCCCTAGCAATGTCGGCTGGTACTATTGGGGGTGCGTCTAAGACCTCAATTAGCAACACCTGGCGGTCTCTTTCTACTCTCGCCTTTTGGTCGTCCGACAAGGGCAAAGGAGATCTCGACAGTGCATCAGCATGGCTGATCTCCTTTCCGGGACGGTACTCCAACTCGTGTTGGTATGCGTTGAGAAAAATAGCCCATCGCAGCATCCTCGGGGACAGGATCTGCGGCGTGGGCTTGCTTGCCGTGAAAATCCCTAACAGGGGCTTGTGATCAGTCACGATTTTGAACGGGCGGCCATACAAAAAATCGTGAAATTTTTTGGTTCCGGCTACTATTGCTAATGCCTCCCTGTCGGTTTGTGCGTAATTGCGCTCCGCTTGGGACAGGGACCTTGAATAAAACGCTACCGGGGCCTCCCTTCCGTCATCCAACACGTGGCACAGCACCGCCCCCACCCCCACCGGGGATGCATCACAGACTAAGACCACTGGCCGTTTGGGGTCGAAATGCGTCAGGATTGCCTCGGATGTTAAGAGTTGCTTTAGTTCTTTGAACGCCCTCTCGTGCTCGTCACCCCACATCCATGTCTCCTCCTTTTTAAGTAACCGATGAAGCGGTTCGGCCACGGACGCCTTCCGTGGGAGGAATGTATGGTAAAAATTGAGGAGCCCCAGGAATGACTGTAACTCGGTTTTGGATGTGGGGCGAGGGGCCTTCTTTATGGCTGCTACTTTGGATTTAGACGGCTTAATTCCCTCGGGTGTGATCCGGAACCCTAAAAACTCGACCTCAGTTTCGAAGAAAACACATTTGTCCTTCCTCAGTCTCAGCCCCGCTTTCTCGAAAACAGTTAGTACTTTATCCAATCTCTTAGCCAGTTCGGCCTCACTCCCCCCTGTTATCAACACGTCATCAAAATAAGGCAACACCCCCTCCAGCCCCTTCAGGAGGCATTCCACAAGCGACTGAAAAAGGCCGGGTGCCGAGTTCACGCCGAACTGTAAGCGCGACACCTGGAACGCCCCTTTGTGTGTAACTATCGTTTGTGCCGCGGCCGTGGCGGGAGTTACAGGGAGTTGCTGATAGGCTTGTGCCAAATCGAGTTTAGCGAAACACTTTCCCCCATTCAGCCTGGCCAAAAGGTGGCTGACCACCGGCACCGGGTATGCATTAGGGCGGATCGCCTTGTTAATTGTACACTTATAATCAGCGCAAATGCGCACCTCCCCGTTGGCCTTCAGAGCTGTTACGATTGGAGTCTCCCACTCCGCGGAATCAACAGGAATAAGAATCCCCTGGCCCACCAGTTTGTCCAGTTCCGCCTCTATTTTGTCCTTGAGTGCGAACGGCACCCTGCGCGGTTTGAGTCTTATCGGGCGGACCTCCGGGTCTAGGTCGAAGGCTACAGGGGGTCCCTTGAACTTCCCAAGTCCTTTTTCAAAGACGGCGGGATGCGCATCGCAAACCGCTTGTATTGGGTCCGCTCCCACTGTATGCACTCCCCCTATGAACAAGCCTAAGGGCTGAAACCACTGCGTCCCTAGGAGGCTACAACTCCCCCCCTTAAGGACAACTAGGGGCAGTTCCGCAGAATGTCTCTTAAAGCTGACCCGAAACTTTCCGACCCCCAACACCGGAATGCTGTTTCCCTGTACATCTCGTAGCGTGGACCTCAACGTTTTAAGTTTGGGCCGCACGTGGGGGTCGATTTTCAAGAACTCTTTCTGGGGAATTATAGAATAGGAGGACCCCGAGTCAATTTCCATCCTAATAGGGGCCCCTTGTACTAGTACCTCAACGAAGTAATGGGACTGTCCCGCGGACACGCTGAACACTGGGGCGTCGTCCTCGCTGTCGTCCGAGACGCGGCCCACGCCGTCCTGCTTCCTCGTGGTCTGGGCGCCATCTTTGGACCTCGCTGGACGGTCCGGTCTGGTCGAACGGTCTTGTGACTGCCTCCGGCCCTCCTTCCGTTTTCTGCATGCCCTGGCGATGTGCCCCCGACGGCCGCAGGTGTAACACTCGGCCTTTCTGAATGGGCACCTCGCGCGCTCATGGGCCGCTCCGCAACCATCGCAGCGGCGCCCACCTTTCCGGACCTTCTGGACCTCCTCGCCGTCGCTGCCTTCCGTAGACGACTTTGAGGCCCGTCGAGTTGCGTGCACCGACTGTCCGGACTTCCCGTGCACCGAATTTTCCGCCTTGCCGGCTCTAGGACGCCACTCACGCCACTGGTGCATCTCGTCCACTCCAGCATTCGTGGACTCCGCGGCTTCCGCGGCCTCTACGACCTCCGCCAGCGTGGGTGGCGGCTCCTTGTTCATCAAGCTGCGCTGCACCTCCCTGTCCTTCAGGCCACACAGCACGCCGTCCCTGAGGGCCATCTCTAGGTTGTCCCATCTACAGGGGCCGGCGGCTATCCTCATGGCGGTCACGAATGCCTCAACCGACTCGTCCGGCGCTTGGACTCGCCTCCAAAACGCGCTCCGAGCGGGAAACATTGCCCTCGAGGGTCGGAAGCGCTCTCGCAGCAGCTTCATGATGTCGTCTGCCTTAAATTCGCTCACCTTCTTCGGAGCGATGATGCCCACCAGCGTCCGCTTGGTTTCTAACCCAAGCATTCTGGTGAGGATGGCCCTCTTCCTCTCCTCGTCGTCTTCTTTGACTTTGAGTTCCACCAGTGCCGCCTGGAAGTCCATCTCAAACAGCTCCCAGTCTTGCGGTTTGGTGATGTTGAACCCGCTCTGTGCCCTAGCTGTTCCTTGGGGATCCATAATCCCACCTTCGTCGCCAATTTAGTGTATGAGAACTAAGACACAGGACACAGCCTCGGGCTGGGTTAACTCAGGTTTATTGCATCGTGGACAGAGGGAACATGAGGTAATGGCGGATCGATAGCTCTTTATATACAGTAGTAATACATTTGAACGTGGTTGCATGGTAGCCCATTGGCTACTGTCTGCGTGACGTCATTGCTGGTCACGCCCTTCTTGTCCAGGTGTAGGTGGTGGCGGGAAAACTTCCCGCGCTGTTACCTTTGATGAGTTTGGACCAAGAGAGCTTGGACGCTCGCTGCTGCCAGCTGGTGGTCATTAGCTCGCGTCCTATTACAGGATTCATATGATACAGCTGAAGGTTACATTGTTGCTATAGGCAAGGTTACATTGGCTCAGATACATTGTAATCCATGTGGAAGATAAAACCATTAGAACACAACAGCCAGACTGGTGGTTCCCCTGCCATAAACGCTGCCGCAAACATGTCTGTGACTGTCATCAATGCATTTACAACAGCCTGAAACACATCCGCGGCCGCCGTAAATGTGTCCGCAGCTACTTCCAGCTATGGCGGTGGTGGCAGCAGTGGTTAGAGTGAGGGTGGGGGCCTGGTGATTTGGCACCACAGGCCAGATTCAGCCCGTGGGCCATAGGTTGCCCACCCCTGCTCTAGAGGAATCTCTCTGTCTCTCTACGTTTGTGTGTGGGAAAGGGCATACACCTTTGCAATCTGCTCCCCACCTAAAATTCACATTTCTGATTAATACAATTGTTATCTCTATTTCATGTGGAATCTGAACTCCTTTGTTTTGTTGACAGTCTGACTTCATGAACCAAGAGCATCACATCTGTCTTGTTTTCAAACTATTTTGCCTTTACCTCAGGTTTTATACCATCTGCATCTCATTTAACAAAAAAACAACAACCCTGAGAACCTGAAAGGTTACCTTCTTTACACCTTTTTGTAACCCAATAAAGGTGTTGTCCAATCTTGAAGTTTGCTGCAATGAAGGACTCCCATAGACATTATTTGTACTTCTGTCTCAGTAACAATGACTTAATTGAAGAACAGATATGACTAGAAAGGGAGATTGTGTTTTCCTTGCAGGTGCAATCAAGTGTAATCATGTGGAGGACTCCTTTGTTGTTGTTCAGTCACACAGTCGATTCCGACCCTTGGTGACCCTATGGATCATTGTCTTCCAGGCACCTCTGTCCTCCACCATCCTCCTAAACTATCATAAAACACTTATTTTCCGTTCAAAAAGCTGTTGAAAATTAATAATTTGCATTGCAATGTTATTTTGAGAGAGGAGGAAGTTGATAAATCCAGAATTATTTGGCTAATTACATATTACTCTCTTAGCTCTATTAAGCTCTATTGGAGAGATAGGCAGGATATCTCTCAATGCCATTTCCAGGGAATCCTAAGCAGGTGAAGGCATCTCCTTGGGAATACCCTGAAGGAAATGGTGAGCCACTGTGTGAGACAGAATGCTGGACTGGATGGGCTGTGGCCTGTTCCAGCAAGGCTGTTCTTATGTTCTTAAGTTTTTTTAATATGAGTATTGCACACACAAAGAACTTACAAAGATATGACGTTTTCTTTAACAATTAATAAAACAGGTACATCAATAATAGAAACACAACCCAAACTGGATGCTGCAAATAATGCTCTGTTGAGTCAATTTATCAACACTATATAAAAGCAGGAGTTGCTTGCAGAAAAAATTGAAGTTTTGCTAATACAGTACCTCTTTGAAGCAAATCAGTTCAGGAACAAAGACCTAGACCACTTTATCTACCAAGGTAGAAGTTCTACACACCAAAGGACATAACTCTGGGCATATAATTGCTAAGACCCTAAAACAAAATACTGTATGGATAAAGATGCAATATACTTCATGGGTTCGCTTCATGGGTTCATGCAAATACTTCATGGCTTGCACTTTCAATGCACAAATCTATTGAGATTTTACTCCCTAAATCAAGGAAATAGGAGCCTATGCTCCAGATGAAAGGTAATCCCTGACTTCTCCATCTCTCTCTCTCTCTCTCTCTTTCTTTCTCTTGCTCAACTGGAATTTAAAATCATAGCCCCTTCTGAAGATTCCCTTGCTCACTAGGTTGAAGGGAAAAGCCCATAGGGGTAACATCTATCCCGTGATGGCAAACCTTGGCATTCCAGGTGTTCTTGGACTACAATTCCCAAGAGCCCAAGTCAGTAGTCCTGCTGATCAGGGCTTCTGGGAATTGAAGTTCAAGAACAGCTGGAGTACCAAGGTTCAATAGTCCTACTCAGTTCCAATGGTCATGAGCCATCCCTGTATTAGGGAGTCCTGGCTCTAATCAGCTGCTTGTGAAATGCTGGGCTTTTTACCTGGTGAAATATTCTGCTATTCTGGCCACCCTCAGCACCTCAGTGGTGCATGATACATGTTCTCCAGCCTATTTTTAAAAAGACATATGTTAGAAGAGAGCAAAACCCCAGAAGAGGCCTTCAAGCATAAGTTTCTATCTTTTGTTCTCCAACAACTGATGTATTGAAATATCCTGGTTTTGGTGTTGGAAGCGATAGGCTGAAATTCCACTTATATTCGAGAAGATGTGCATCTTTGAATAGAAAAAAAGTACTAAAATAAAAATTTCGTGTCAGAAATTACTCTGGGTTGAAATGATGGTTGCTGGATAAACTCCACTCAGGGGATGCCCAAAATTGTGGGAAATACTACCAGCATGGGGTGGGCTGGTTTACATTCCCACACCCATCCCATGACCACATGATGCGCGCGCACACATACACACACACACACACACACACACACACACACACACACACACACACACACACACACACACACACACACACACACAAACATCAGAGAAACTCCCTCTGTGATATCAAAAGACCCCATCATTGGACTTGGAATTTGGTCATGAAATATCAAGAAATGGGATGCTCCGCTCACTTGGCAAACTTAAACCTACTTGAACATATGATAAACTTACTTGAGGACTCTACCATGCCAGGCTGCATGGGGTAAAGGTAAAGGTCACCCTTGCTCGAAAGCCAGTCATATCTGACTCTAGGGTTCAGTGCTCATCTCTGTTTATAGCCAAAGAGCCAGCAATGTCTGCGTTTGCAGATGCTTCTGTGAATGTGTGGCAGGCATGACTAAACACTGGAGTGCATGGAACACCGTTTATCTTCCCACTAAAGTGGCACCTATTTATCTACTTGCAATGTTTTGCTTTCAAACTGCTAGGTTGGCAGGAGCTGGGACAGAAATGGGAACTCACTCCATCATGCAGTACTTGGGTCTCAAACTGTTGACCTACCGACCTTCCAGTCATCCAGTTCAGCGTCTGTGGTCAAAAGCTTCCAAACCCTGGGTAAATCTCCTTCTCGTGCATAGAAAACTGACATTTTGGCTTAAGAGATATTCACATTCATAAACCTCTTTAGTTCTCATACTTTGAGACTTACATGTGAAGAATCATAAAGTTATGTAACCATGCTTATGTTGAAAATTTCTCTGGGCACTTTTTCCAAGAAGAAATATGATTTTATGTGGAGCAAGAGTGTCACCTAGTGGTTAGTTGTATTCATACCAGCTCTGAGGTTTTCCATCACAGACTTTTATTTATTTATTTTAAGACCCAAAAACATTGTTTCCAAATCCCTACATTCTCATTTGATTTTATCCGATTTACAGTAATTTTAAGGGCTTCATGTGATGTTTCAATTTGAAGAATGCAAAGTGGTACACAGCAAAAATAAAAAAGGCAATATAAAAGAAGTTATAAAATAAAAAACAGGCCATACTCATTATCTATGAAATACTACACATAATAAAGCTGGACTAAATTGAGAGAGATTATTTTTAAAAAAAGTTTAACTCTTCAATTTATGCCTGAAAATAAGAATTATTGGAGTAAGTTTATTGTCTGAGAGAAGATACCACTCCAAACTGTTTCCTGTGAACAACTGTAAAAGACTCTCAGGAATCATGATCCTAAAACAGAAAAGATCCATCAGAGAGAAGGTCATAATTAGATCCTAGCTTATTTAGGACTTGATATATTAAATCCTGGCCTGGAGGCAAATAAGCAGTCAGTGCAGATCATGTCACTGGAGGACACCTTAAGAAGGAAGTTTGTTCTCTGGGAAATTTCCAAATGGAGAGCATCTCTATCTTAAAATGGACTCATTAAATGACAAATCTCAGACTTAATGGTACTGAAAGAAGTGTGCTGGTTTTAATGACTGGGCATGCATTTTTTTACCCAGTCTGAAATGACACCAGGGTTCACTGGCTCAGTGTGAAGGCGTTTGCATGAGTGTTAGAACATGTAATAATTTGTTCAGGCTGTAGTGCAGAAAATCCATAGCATATAACCTTATTAGTAACAAAAATCTATTTTCTGCATATTATTATTTTGTAATTGTTAAAGAAATGTCTGCCACTCAGCCTTCCAGGATCTCACAAAGACCCACCCTCTGGCCTCAGCTTCCAGTCTTGCAATCTCAGGTTCTAGGAAGCTGCTGACCCTGAAGGTTTAACAGAAGATTAGTTGGGGCAATGCCCTGTTTTCCCTAGTGGATCAGCCTCTGTTGTTATAGCAGGGGTCAGCAACCTTTTAAAGTCAGGGGCCGGGTCACGCTCTCTCAGACAGTTGAGGGAGCTGGACTGGTTCCCCCCCCCCCCCGGCTGTAAACGCTGCCATAAATGCTGCCATAAATGCATCCATGGCTGTTGTAAACACATTTATGGCTGTCGTAAACACATCTGCAGCTGCTTCTGGTGCCAGCAGCTGGAGCGAGGGCACGGGCTGGATGATTTGGCACTGTGGGATGGATCTGGCCCACAGGCCATAGGTTGCCACCCCTGATATAGTGTACCTTTCCCCATATGGGTCCAAGGGGGTGCACATTCTCTTAATCCCAGTTTATCTTCACAAATTATTGGTTTCTGACTTCTCAATGTGAATAATTGATTGCTCTTCCACTGGCTTCTGATAAAAAACATGTTAGGGGCTGGGTCCAGTAAATAATGCTTTGAGTTCTAATTAGATTTTTTATATGAGAGATCATTAGCAATGACATAACCAGCCAATATGGCAATTCTGCCAGTTTTTAAAAATTCCTACATAACGTTCACAGATGCAAAGGCATTATTCAATAGCAAATGTGTTATGCAGTGGCCAAAATCCTGTTGCTGAAATTCCACTAGAGTAGGCAGATTGAATCAATCAAGTTTTGTTGCATCAAGTCATCTGTAAGCTCCATTTATTCAAATGGGCTAACTTTCACCATTATTTTCTTTACCACAGTAAATTCGTTAGACTAGGCCTATTTGTATCAATGGACTTTACAGAGGAGTTGGCTCACCAAATCCTTGTTGATTCCATGGAGCCACTGTGGTGTAATTTATTACACTATGGAAGAGGATCTTAGCCAGTGCTTTAAAAACCTTCTATTATCAGACCACAGTTAATAGTCTCTCCTATTAGATCATACAAACATGCCACAAAGCATATTTATTTGTATGCTCTGTGATCAGGAATGATGTTGTGTAATGTGACAAACATTGCTTCTTCTCCATATATTCCTATTTTTCTTGATCATTCATTCCTCAAATCCAGCTAGGGAGGACAGAGAGGTTGGGAATGATTTCCTGCTTTGTCCTGAAACTGTGAAGCCCTGTGAGTCCTTCTGTTTTGCTAGAAGAATCTTCTAGTGAATTAGCTCAGTGCATATATGAACCCAGCCTTATTTTGGATTAAATCTATTATGCAACACCCATCCTCCTTGGAAAGCCATCTCATTTTTGTTGTGAGACTTACTGTAATAGAAAGTATGGGGTCAATCAAACAGGTTTCTCCCCGTTCTCAGTTGAAAGATATGGTAGTACCTTGGTTAACGTAATTAATGCATTCTCCGGGATGTTTCTTACAGTGAAAATTACCTTCACTGAAATGTGGTTTCCCATACGAATGCATTGGAAACCAATTAATCTGTTTCTCTGTTCAAAATTCTTTGGAAAGCACTTTGGAATTTTTTGCCACTTTATAAAGAGATTTGAACAGATAAAAGATTTTTTCCCCACTTATTTGTGAGCTCCGGAATTGGTTTTCAATGCATTTCAATGCATTTTCAGCACTTCCGACAATGGCCTCTAGTGGCCAGGTCTGCTAACTCATCGCCAATGATCAGCTGTTAGTTTCCCTGCCACCCGGGAAGTGCCGGACACTGCTTTTAAGCTGCCAAAACGTGGCAAAGAAACAGTGAAAAATTCCAGAAATGGAGTGGAAATGTTCCGAATACCCTCCTGCCACCATAGAAAGCGGCGGGGTGTGTGTGTGTGCCCAAGCAGCCCAAAAAAGCTTCGTTATGTAAAATAAATCCTTAAACCGAGCCTCTGTTTTCTCTGGATTTCATTTCGCACACCGATTATTGCATTAACTGAGCCGTTCGTAAACTGATAGTAAACATGCCATAAAATTTGGGCAGAGAACAATAAAATTATTGAGTTCTTAAAATTTGGAGATAGCTCTGCTAATTAAAATTAAAAAAACGTATACCGCCTCACATAACCCAACTCACAGCGTGTTTCCTTTCTAAATATTTAGATAAATGTTTCCCTTGCTCGAAAGCCAGTCGTATCTGACTCTAGGGAGGCAGCCCGTTCACCCGGCAACCGGCCAGTGGGATGAGTCACAGCTGGGGCTCCGGAGGGCCATAAGAGCAGCCCTCTCCTGCTGCTGTCAGTGATGGGGGGCAGGGGGGCTGTTTTGCTGCACCGCTCTGCCACCCACATTGGACTCTTTTCCTCTCAACCATCCCCCGGTGCTTGAGGGAGATGGGAGGCAGCTGTGAGGCACAGACAGCCGGCCGTGGGAGCGCTACCGGAGCCATTATTATTAGACTTTCCTCCACCTTGGCCTTGAGGGAGATGAGGAATCTTGTTGGACTTTCCATCAGCTGTGTAGACTTCGCTGACCTTACTGACTTCGCCATCCTGGCTCTGCCCACTGGGAGGGCTTGGGAAGAAGCCGGGGCCTTTTCAGTATGTTTTTGTACTTATTGCATTTTTGTATTACTGTTGGAATATGATGTATTGCTTTGTAATTGTGTATTTTGTATATGAAATTGTATTCTTGCCTTGTAATTTTTACTGTATTTCTGTATATTTTTGAATATTGTGAACCGCTTTAGGTCGTCTACAAAACGAGGAAAGTGGTATATAAAAATAAATTCAAATTCAAATAATAGATAAGGCTAGGGGAAACAGATATGGTCTCTGCATCCCTTACAATTGCCCCCCTCAAATTAGCTCCAGATTATTCAGGAGCCTCCAGAGAAGAGTTGGAGATTAAGCAGAGGGTATATAGGAGAAAGGCCAGGTAATGTTCTATTTTATGTGTGGAAATCTGCTTGTTGGTTGTAAGTCTGAGTTCTCTAGCACTAATTCCCAAGCTTTGTTGGTATGGTCAAAACATTTTCAGTCAGCAAAAGTTGCAATCAGTGTACAGACTTATACTTGCATAAAACTAATGACGCTTGCAAAAACAGGCAGCAGGCAGTTTTACAGATGGCAATTTGCTTTTTGTCCCACAAAGGTGGGCATGCCTCTTCTAACATGGCACAGGCTTTCATGTAGAAAACAAAGTAGTTTTGTTTCTTCATAATGGTTTTATTATTATTATTATTATTATTATTATTATTATTATTATTATTATTATTATTATTATTATTATAGTTGCACTTATACCCCGCCTCTCTATGGAGAATGAATCCCTACACGAGGCGGCTAACAACATAAAATCCCCCATACAACAAACAGGCATTTTAAAAGTACCCCCTATCTATACCTATAAGAGTCCTTAACCGTTGGGTTCGTTCAAAAGCTCCCACACCAGGCCCAACCATCCCCGACCTAGCCTTCCGCACTCACCGTAACCCCTGCCTTCCCAGTGCCACAGGGTTTTGGTCATCGCCAGTGGGGCAGCAGCCCCATGAACGCAACCAACAAAAAAGAACTACGATACCCAGAGTCCTCTGCGTTGCACAACCCCTCAGCCAATCAGGCTGAGGGACGCGAGTGCAGAGGAGGCTGGGAAAGCGCGGTGCGCCGACTTAAAAAAAACCGCCACGAAAAAAACCCCAACCACAAAAAGGAAAGTGAGAAGAGGAAGAGGGAATTGTATTGTATGTTTTATTTATATACCGCTTTTCTTATTTAAAAATAACTCAAAGCGGGAATGAGGGGGCAGCCCAGGACCCATGCTGCCCACCCTCCCCACCACCTTGCCCCCTCCACAGTCCCTCTCCCCCACCCCACTTATCTTTTTAAGGTAGGTGTTTTTCCAAAAAACACAGCCTTCTCCGCTGGAACACACGGTGGTCTCTCCTCCGATCCTGCCGGCGCCGAGGCCTCAACGCCTGCAGTATCAGAGAAGAGACCGGTGCGCATCCCAGCAGAGAAGGCCATGCCAGGGAAAACACGCCAGCCAAAAAATTTTAAAGGGGGAGAGCAGGTCCCCATTCGCCCAGGAAGGCAGGGCTGAAGGACCCAGCCACTGCCACCCACGGGTGACGGGGAACGCCACCACTAAGCTTCCCAAAGCCTGGCCTTGCAGTCCAGGCTAAGGGAAAATCTCCCCCGGCTGGCCCCACTTTAAAAAAACACACCAGAAAGCAAAGACAGCGAACAGAGCCCCGTTCACTGTCTTTGTTTACCGGGAAAATACCCCCCTCCACCAAAGGCAGACCACAGGAACCCCCTCCTCCACTGCCAAATTTACCGTGTCCTGGCCAGCAAGGCCACGATAAACCCTCCCAACACGCACACATAAAACCCACCCCCAACCAACCAACAAACCCACCCACCAACCCACAACAAAAAATTCAAACTTACCTAAACGGAGCCACCCTTACACACAGTCCATTCTCCATGACTGCCTCTTCCATCTGAGAATGTTAGTGAATGAATTCCACCAGAGGGAGCTACAATTAGTTAGAAATACTGTTCAGTGAACACTATCTCTAACTAAATATAGCACCCTCTGGTGGACTACATTCACTAACTATCTCTCTCTCTGACAGACACACACAGAGTGCTTTTCTATTTCTCTCTCTCTCACACACACACACACACATACACACAAACACACACGACATTGTCTTAATTTTTTTTTAATGTGTGTGTTGGTTGAAGATGTATTTTACGTAGAGGTGGTGGTTGTACAGAACCAAAGCCACCCCAAACCACCAAAACACACATTAAAAATGCCGGGCAGGGCCGGGCAAACTATGCTAGTAAAATTATAAAAATAAGCTACAATAAAACCGACAGCAAACATGCCGTAAAATTGGGGCATAGAACAATAAAATTATTGACTTCTTAAAATTTGGAGATAGCTCTGCTAATTTTAAAAAAAAGCACAGTATACCACCTCACATAACCCAACTCATGTGTTTCCTTTCTAAATATTTAGGTAAAGGCAAAGGTTTCCCTTGCTCGAAAGCCAGTTGTATCCGACTCTAGGGTTCAGTGCTCATTTTCATTTCAAAGCCGAAGAGCCAGTGCTGTCTGCTTCTGCAAACATTTGTGGTCATGTGGCAGGCATGACTAGACACTGAAGTGCATGGAATGGTGTTACCTTCCCACCGAAGTGGTCACTATTTATCTACTGCACTTGCAATTTCTTGCTTTTGAACTGCTAGGTTGGCAGCAGCTGGGACAAAGACGGGAGCTCATTCCGTCCTGCATTGCTCAGGAATCGAACTGCTGACCTTCCGCCTCCCAGTCAGCGTCTTGTCCACTTGAGCCACTGCACTCCTAAATATTTAGGAGGAGTATATTTGTTCTTCCATAGCTGAAGCTGTTTTATCCATTTTCATTTGCTTTTCATCCATGTTCAGAAAGTGCGTGCGATGGTTAGAATGCTGGACTACTGCTCCTAAGACCCAAGTTCAAACCCTAACCCATAAAATTCACTGCATGTCCATCAATGCATGTCTATCACAGCACCACCTATGTCACAGGGATGTAATGAGGAGAAAATGTACGGAGAAGCACCATATGCCATCATCTTGAATTCATTGCAGAAAAGCAGGATACAAATACAACTAAAAATACGTGTTTTGTCTGCCAATTCCATCATTAGAAAGGATAAGATGTGATTGATTTTGAGCCAATTAGACTTGTAGCCAGTTTTTCTTGGTAGCAAACAGACAATCAACTTGTTTACTTCTTCAATAGCCCTCATGTGTTTCAGTGTTATTTTAGTCACCTTGATTAACTTATTGTTTGCTTTGGATCGAGAGCCTGTTAATGATATATCAAGGTCATCTGCGATGAATAATATGTTGATACTTTATTCTCTTGAACACTGAATTTTTGCTTTGGCTCAACCCCCACCCCACCCCTGAAGCTGGAACATAATGGATTTTGTTTTGCACATCTCAATCCAGAATATATCATTGGCCCTTTCTGCTTGCTTCAGTTTTGTTTATCAAGAGCTTAGCAATAACATTCTGATTTCACACACATTTCTCAAAACATTTGGAGACTGAAGAAAATCTGATCTTGTATGTACTAACCATCTTGCTATCGGTACTCTAGTAGTTCCACAAGAATCTAATTTAAGATTCTGAGCTATCTTTCAAGGCACCGCTATACAGTTAGCAATGGTAGATGTCCATTCTGAATATAACAAGTTCATATACCATAACCAGATCTACCTACTAACCAAAACTAGAATACTCCTTTCTCCCGGTGTTATCTGAATATCAAATAGCATGGGATCCAGAAGATTTTCACCTCTCCCTTGCACATACCTGTCAAGTTTTGGATTTGAAAATAAGGGAAATCCAGCGGCGATGCGCAGTATGGTTTTGCCTTTTCCTTCCACGCAAGGCACCATGGGGGCTGTAGTTCCCAGCCCATTTTGCACCAGTGCGCATGTGCAGTATGGGTTTTGCCTTTTCCTTTCATGCAAGGCACCATGGGGGCTGTAGTTCCTGGCCCTTTTTAAAAAAAATTATAGAATACGGGAGATTTACGGGAAAATACAAATACGGGATGATGGCGGGAAAGAGGGGTAAATAACGAGACTTTTCTGGCCAATACGGGAGACTTTACAGCTATGCCTTTGCATATTCCTTTCCTTCTCTTCAAATCTCATCCCAATCTTTCTGCCCTTATATCCAGTTATGACTTGAGCTCTACTATTCTCTGCTACCCATTTCTTTTTCCTTATGACAGCCTTGCCTACCTTTCCTTACAACTAAAACAATTTCCCAAAATACCTTGACAGTATTCTTTTCTGAAACTTAACTTTGCCTTCAAATTTATTGTCAATGGCCATTGTTGGTTGTAGACACAGGACTCTTTTTTTAAAACCATGTATGGCATTGCCCTTTCCCAGTGCTTTCTATTTATTCTCTTCATTCTCTGAAAAATGGACATGCATTCAAAGATTGATGAAGCCATGACATGGTTGTGGGTTAGAATCTATCCAATGGAGATCCACTGTGTGTAGAGAGACATTATTTTTTTAAAATTAGTTGCTTTAGAACATGATTCAAATTACTGACAATTAATCTTGCTGACAATATTGAATAGACTAACTATATGACCATATAACTCTTCATAAATCCACAACCCAAAAGTTACAAGAACTTCAGTGAATCACAAAATCCATAAAAGCCAAGCTGACAGAGATGAAGTTAAACATTAAATAAGGAGACTATTTGTTTAAAATCTTTTTATTTTCCTTCACCATTGTTTTACAATACAAATTTCACCTTGTTGAACACACAAAAAACCTTACCGAAGATAACTGTTTCACGTAAAATACAGAATGAATATATATATTTATATAGATATAGATATATATATGCCTCTTCATTCTTAAAAAACTATTTTGTTCTGCACATTGGCAAGTAAAGATAGAATACTTTCCTCCAAACACAGTATGAATGGCAAGATTGACATTTTAGAGTTACATGCAGTTTCTGCACAAATTTGCTTTCAAGAAATCAATTGTTTTTCAACAATATATTTTTATTCAAGGATGGGAATTATTTAAGATTTGTATTTTGATTTACTGATCATCTGGGGGACGATTTTTGCAAAAAGAAATTCATGGCTATTTTCTTATCGTTCAAACCCATATATGGAAGAGTCAGTAAAATCATTTAAGAAGCACATTTCACTCTAATCCACCCACAATGCGCAAAGACTTAATTATCATATTTGGTTTTCTTTACAAGACAGTGATCTGAATATTGCAAGAAGATTTCCAGTTTAATTTATATATAAAGTCAAGATTTTATTAATGTGTACAATACATATAACCTTGATTTCATTGAATACTTTATTTTAAATAAAAACTTTTGAAGACTGCCTACTGACCATTATCAAGACAAGAAAGGCACTAGAAATGGACAAATCTCTCTCCCAAGAAATATTTTTTAAATTTTAACTCTTTTCTCTGACATGTAAAAATCTTTAGATTTTATTTTTATGCATATAATTTTGAAAAATAAAGTTAGGAAATACTTAGAAAATCACTTTACAACATAATAATTTTTTTGCACCTTTTGACACCATTACTGCAGATTTACAAAATCAAAGTTTACTAAACCTTTCTATATCTATCATTTGTAGCTTCAGTGAAACAGGTATAAAGATTCCTGTATATTAGTCCAGTCAGGTATTTAGAAACCTTCATATAGACATTAGTTAGAAAATGGCTTACAGCCCAATCTTTGGGGCAAGAGATATGAAAATTATGTTTTCCCAAGAAAATAATATGCTTTATTCCCAGAAGAGCCTGGAAAGACCAAAACCTATGCTATAAAAGCCTCTTTTTTTTTGTTTATGCTGCTGCATCATATACAAATAAATATGGTGACGAGCAATGCAAATCCAAAATCTATTAACAAGAAATGTATACAGTGCGTGATCATTTGCCATTTCTTTATTTTTGTCCATCGCAGATCCTTTGGAGAGAGAAAAATATCACAGTGCTTATCAGATAAGAGGGCAAATTTAAGTCAAGAAAATGATTAAAAGATAGAAGATAGGGTGCAGTTCAATTTCTATGGCATCTCATATTGGGGAGTTCTTAGCACTTTTAGACAGTTCTCCTGCCACCTCCTTTTTCTAGCTGTTATGTATCATTTACCAATCTGCTGTATTTAACTTGTCTACCCAGATGGAATGCTCGCCAGGAAAATGGCCAATGATAAGTACGTGGCACAATGCCTTGGATATTCTTCTCAAAGTATTGAAAGAGTCTGTACCACCAAACCCGTGCAAGGAGGTTTGTCTGGGAAGCTTCTTTTAGCACCTGCAAAAGAAAACATTGATCAATGAGGTTTCAAGAAACATAGTCCCAATGTCCAATCACAAATACAGGGTGTTGTATTTAGTCTTCAATAATCAGGTGCATCTTTCTTAGCACTGGTAGGCGGCCAGGGATCTCTCAGGAAATATATGATTGGCCCAATAAACATAATTATATCATACCTGCCTACCTTTAACACATAATTCCACTGCATTGATGAAAGCTCTAGTCTACAGTAGCTGACCCTTTCAAATCTTCCAGTGTTTCTGGTTCAATGTAAGATGAAAGCTTTATATAGGCCGTATTGACCTGGTACCCTACAAAAGTATAAACTATTACATTTCTGAAGGATGAACTAACTGCGGTGGCTTAGTGGTTTAGACACTGAACCTGATGACTGGAAGGTTAACAGGTCAACAGTTCAAGACCCGAGTGCTGCACGATGGAGTGAGCTTCCGTCTCTGTCCCAGGTCCTGCCAACCCAGCAGTTCAAAAGCAAGAAACTGCAAGTAGATAAATAGGGACCACTTCAGTGGAAAGGTAAACAGTTTTCTGTGCACTCCGGTGTTTAGTCATGCATGCCACACGTACAGGTGAAACTCGGAAAATTAGAATATCGTGCAAATGTTCATTCATTTCACTTAAAAGGTGAAACAAATATATGAGATAGACTCACTACATGCAAAGAGAGAGATGTCATGCCTTAATTCGTTACAATTGTGATGATCATGGCATACAGCGTACATGAGATTATGTGATGATTATGGGGTACATGAGGTTGGGAGGGGGGTTGGGGTTTTCATAAACTGTAAGACATAAGCATCAATATTATAACAAAGTAAGGCTTGAACTATCTCGCTTTGCATGTAATGAGTCTATCTCATATATTTGTTTCACCTTTTAAGTTGCATTACTGAACTGAACGAACATTTGCACGATATCCTAATTTTCCGAGTTTTACCTGTACATGGAAACGTCTGCAGATGCAGACCACCCTGGCTTTTGGGCTGAAAATGGAGATGAGCACCAAACCCTTGAGTCAGGTATGACCAGCTTTTGATCCAGGGCAACCTTTACCTTCACCTCCATAAGTAAGGATAGCACCACAAGTCATGCCTCCTGCCTTATTTCTCATATTGACACAGAATATGGCCAGACGGTGAAATTCAATAATCAAGAAGAAATCCGTCTGTAAAAATGACTCCGAGTCTCATGTATAAATATCGCAAACAATTTACTCCAAGTAATCAAAATATAGTGGTAACTCAAAATCCTTATTGTCAGGTGTAGAAGACCAACTCAAAATCCTTTATTCCAGGTGTAGTCAGGTATAGAAATCAACTCAAAGTTCTTAATCCAGATATAGAAAACCAAAGCTATCCGGTGTATAGCTTTTCACTTATGTTTCAACAGGGTTTTCTCAAGGTGTATATACAATAAAGTATTATTCCAGGTATTTGGTAATATAATTCTCATATAGACTGTGTCTCGGCCTCTTTGTGTGCCTATTTCTCATATTGCATGAGAAGATGGGACCCTAACGTATATCTGGCAGAAATAATGTATGTACTCCTAAGCAACCTTGGAAAGTTACTTTCAGAAGAATAAATATAAAAGCTTGCCGAACCCACCAATAATTTAGCAGGCTTAGGACTCAGAACACTATACTACCACTCCTTGTTTATAGATGGTTTTAGGAGGCGAAGAACTCACTTGTTGATTGGCCATTGTGTGATACCACCAGAATAGCCTTGAAGTGATGTAGTAAGCCACTACCACATCCACAGTATAGTGGTCATGAGCCAAGAGAATACAGAACATCCCAACTATGCTAAGAGCAAAGCAAATCCAATGATACCACCAGAGTCGCCGAGGTGAATCTAAAATGAAGAAAAAAGTACATGGTCTTTAAAAGAAAACTTTGAATATTTTTGCACATTCTGCAGCATTCCCCTGAGATCTCCTCCCATTTAAAACGTATGTTTTATTTTTATGATAACTTTATAAAATAAAAAGCTCTGGGTTTAGCAACAAGCAACAGTCATGGTCAAACTACACCTTAAACTGAAGACATATGTAATTTAATTTCCTTGATTTCCCCCTCACTGCAAAGAGTATTCAAAAGGGGGGACTTTGTAACAGAGAAGGAATAAAAGCAGTAAATTCTTTTTTAAAATATTCCTGCTCCACCCTCCACAGCAATACACCTCCAGCTGTGGGAATGTAATGAAATCCATATCTTAAACTTAAAACAAAATGAAACTAATGTAGTATCTTTGTAATAGAATTAGAGATACTTTTATGAAGAATTATAAATTAATTAGATCCTAAAACAGAATATTTATTAGATCACAGCCCAGTTTTAAAGGCAGCAGTGAAATAATCTGTTCTCTCACATTTAGTGTTTTAACAAGTAAGTTTGGCATAACAGTAATTTTGCATTAAGCAGTTTAAAATTAATGGTTCCCTGTGAAGTTGAGAAGGGATTGATTTGGGTTGCTGAATCAATCAGAAAAAATTTCTACAAAATCATTTCAGTCATATTTGCTCCAGTTTCCATTTGATGTGAATCAGAAATGACTGGCCAAGCCTGTTTAATCCATTCTTTTTTTCACTTGATGGTCAGGCAAACTTTCCTTCAGCAAAAAGATTCAATAAAAAATATACAGGTGATCCATGAACAACATGGGCTTGAACTGCGCACGTCTATTTGTACATGGAAGCTTTCTTATGCATGACATGGGCCAGAATGAAGCACAATGAGTCCCTGTACCATCCAGATACCAGGTCATGGGTGAATAACAACCACTGGAAACTGGCGGTGGGAACTGCTGCTGCTACAACTGCTGGTGTTGATGGTGAGATAGATAATAGCAACTGAGGTGGTGATGAGGCTGATAAGGCAGGTGGCAGTAGTGGACAACTCCACCAAGGTGATGACTGTTGGATGAGGGGAAGGAAGGAAGGAATGAAGGACTAGGAGGAGGAGGAGACAGAAGAGAAGGGGAAGAAGGAGGAGGGGGAAGAAGGAGGAGGGGGAAGTAAGAAAAAGAACCAGAAGCCGTGGTGATGGCCACCCAGCCCAAACAGAACAGATCATCCGGCAAAGAGTGGAGCTTCCTATGCCAAGGCCCCACTTCTCATCAAGGAGTGGCCATGGCAAGAGGGAGAAGGGATGGAGCAAGTGTGGATCATGCTGGGTGGCAGGGCAGAGGAGAAAGGAGGAACAGAGAGAGGTGAGGGATTCCTCAGGCTAGTCAGTGCCAATTGAGGAGCAGCAGTGGCGCTTTTGCCAGCCAACAAAGGTAGAGTTTGGGAGGAGTCAAAAATTATACATGGATTTTCTACTGGGAGGTGTCGGTGCCCCTAATCCCCACGTTGTTCAAGGGTCAACTATGTTAAGGATGCCAACCTGATCCCATGCTAATTGTGAACCGCCCAGAGAGTCCACTAAGTGCTATAGGGCACTATATAAATATAATTACTATTGCTATATCAGACAAGGAACAGGTGAGAAACAAAACAAAAATAAAGAAAGACAACAAAAATATTATGGTCCCTTAAAGACTAACAGCTATATTTTAATGTTAGCTTTTGTAGATCAAGTCTATTTCAATGAAAGCTAGCATTAAAATAAAGCATGAGCCTTTGAGGTGCCATAACATTTCTGCATTTTTTTTCTTTTGTTTCTCACCTGATATGCTTGCACAAACTAAAAAAGCAACCACTTTGAACCTGACCTCAGTGATCTTGGCATAGGCACAGCTTGCAAACAAGAAAGCAAAGCCATGTGCATCCTCAAAATTAAAAACAGAGTCTTTAGTCAACAGCTATATGCAGTTGAGATCATTACTGTCATACACGCAGAACCCACCCAACAGATTTCAGCCTACATTTGCTGCAATTGTTAAATATTCAGAACTCAAAATGTACTTTTAAATAACAATATAATAAGAATACAACTTAATGGTCAATGGGGAATACAGTATTTTTATGGTGAGGCCCAACTGACTGACATACATTTTTAGTCTGATATTGAGAAAAGCCAAACTTACACTCTTTGATAAATAAGTATATAAGGGTTAACATAACCGTGTGACCACTATACAGGTAGTCACCACACATTTCATGTGATCCTGTAATAGAGAGTCCGCCTCCAGCAAGCAGCTTCATTATCCTCCTCATGTGTGATTCCCAATCCCCAAAGAGCTGTTGGAAAGAAATTCAGGGTGGGAATCAGCATATTATTGCAGATTAAGATGCAAATAATTTAGAATTATTTTAAAGAAAAAAGAATGTTAATCTTACATTCATGTAGCTTTTTTTATAATACTCCTCTTAATCTTAAAAAGACTTCCACCATAGTATGCCTGTACTCTTTGCATTCATTCACATTATGTAGAAGAGTGGTTTTCAATATAAATACTATTTTATTTGTTACTTTTTGATCAGAACAATTGAAACTACAAGCAGAAAAGCAACTAAGTTTCTCAGCATCCTTTTCTTTCAGCTATCAGTTCAGTGACCATGGTACCCCTGAATCACTTGGGGGAAAACAAAACAAACGCAAATGCTTCATAACTTCTTTTCAGAATCAAGTTAGTTGGAAGCCAATGTTCTAGCCCAATATGAATTAACAACTAGAGGCTATGGAATGCTCTTAATCTTCTTTGTATTTTAAAAAGGAGTATCTATTCTTCTGATGAAGATTATCGAAATATCGATAATCGAAATATCGTATACCGGATGGATATCTAGAATATTTTCTACTCCTTGTTTTTTCTGCACCCCCGAATGTTCTCTTTATTTTGATTGAACTTTATGAACTCTTTAGACTTTACTAGTGCTTCGGCAAGTTGTACTGTTTTAAGATATTTTTGTTGGTAAATTAACCATTCTTTGTTTTTGAATATTGAGAATGTTCTGGTTGACTAATACACTTTATATATCATTTTGTTGCCTGGTATCATATTATTTTGTATTTTCATTACTTGGATTTTTCATTTGAATTCCTGGGTGGTCTTCCACTTTATATTAACCTGATGTGGGCAGGGAGAAAGTTCGGTTTCACTTACCAGTGATAACTTTCGTTCTTCGAGTATATAGTTTGTGAATACACACTATTGGGTTATGCGCCTGCGCAGAGCGCCAATCGGAGGCTTGAAAAGCTATTGGTCAAAAGTTTTGGCGGTAAGACCGCCCACCGTACCGCCCACCCTGAGGCGCCCGCGCGCCATTTTACCTCAGTTCCATACTTAAGCCAAGCACAGGATAAACCAATTGATCTCATCCGTGCAGCTCAAGAGGGGAGGCAGGGTGGGTAGTGTGTATTCACAAACTATATACTCGAAGAACGAAAGTTATCACTGGTAAGTGAAACCGAACTTTCTCCTTCGTATAGTTTGTGAATCCCCACTATTGGGAGATTAGCAAGCTCACACTTACTTGGTCGGTGGGCAGTCGGATGAGATGATCCCACGATGAGTACGAAGGTCCAGTAGACTGATCCGTCAAGGGCGTTGAGTCCGGAGCCCCCTGGTGAGGACGACACGGCCCAGCCTGGCGTCCGCAGTGGCTCTGGTGTCCACCCTGTAGTGCTGGACAAACGTGGAAGGCCTTGACCATGTGGCAGCCTTACATATGTCCTCGAGCGGTGTGCCCTCCAGGAAGGCAGTGGATGTGGCAACGGCTCTGGTGGAATGCGCCCTGACGTGCAGTGGAGGTGGCAGCGAGGCTGACTCGTAAGCCAGGTAGATGGTAGAGGTGATCCATTTGGAGAACCTTTGGGCAGAGATAGGTTCACCCTTGGACTTTCCCCCATACACCACAAAGAGGCGTTGCGACTTCCTGAACTCTCTAGTCCTACTGGTGTAAAACAATAAAGCTCGTTTCACATCCAGCATGTGCCATGTCCTTTCTTGGGCGTTAGTGGGGTTCTGGAAGAAAGTTGGCAAGGAGATAGTCTGTGCTATATGAAAGTTGGAGACCACTTTGGGAAGGAAGGTGATGTCCGCTTTGAGAACCACGCGGTCATTGAAGAACTGAAGAAACGGTGCGTCTGCCCGCAGAGCAACCAGTTCGCCAGCTCGTCGAGCAGACGTGATAGTAACCAGAAACGCCGTCTTCCATGTGAGGAGACGAAGATCCGCGGTAGCCATGGGCTCGAAAGGAGTCCTGGTGAGTGCGTTGAGAACGGCAGACAGTGACCATTGTGCCGTTGGAGTCTTGACCGGAGGGAAGGCGTTCCGTAGTCCTTTGAGGAAACGCTTCACCGTTTGGTCGCGAAAAGCACCAGAGGCGGGTGAACCAGCCGGAGAGTGAGCCACCACCGCTGCGAGGTGGACTCGGATGGAGGTGATGCTAAGGCCAGACTCCGCCAGATGGAGGAGGTAGGTTAAGACGTCCTGCAGTCCCACCTGTGGGGGGGACGTCTGCTGGGATGCCAGAAAAGCACAAAAGCGTCTGTATTTGGAAGCATAAGACTTCCTTGTGGAAGGGCGCCGTGCTAGCTCTAGGATCCTGGACAGTCTGGGGTTATCCTCCACGCGGTGAGGTGGAGGCTGGGTAGGTCCGAATGGTGAAGCTGGCCGTGCTCCATGTGGAGGAGCGTCGGTGATTCCGGCAGTGTGCGATACTGTGACGACATGCGTAACAGCAGCGGAAACCAGGGTTGGCGAGGCCATGCTGGAGCCACAAGAATCGCGTTGGTCCTGTGTTGGTACATCCTGATGAGGACCTTCTGGACCAGAGGAAACGGAGGAAAGGCGTAGAGATAGCCTTGATCCCACCGTTTCATGAAGGCATCGCCCTCGGAATTCAGTCCGATGCCTGCCCTGGAACAGTACCTGTGGCATTTCTTGTTGGACTCCGACGCAAAGAGGTCGATGCTCAGCGTCCCCCAGGCCTCGCAAAGCGACTGAAACACCCCGTCGTCCAGTTCCCATTCGTGGGTCGTCGAGGTGAGACGGCTTAGGTGGTCTGCCAAAACATTCAGTTTGCCCTGAATGTGCACTCCAATCGGAAAAATGTGTCTTTCCAGGCACCATTCCCAGAGCTGCACCGCAAGGTAAAGGAGGGAGGTGGATCGCGTCCCTCCCTGCTTGTTCAGGTATGCCACAGCCGTGGTATTGTCCGAGGCCACTTGGACCGCCTTGCCGGTGAGCAGGGTCTCGAAGGAGCATAGGGCCTTCCAAATGGCCAGGAGTTCCAAGTAGTTGATATGGTGCACCATCTCGTGAGGTGACCAAGCGTTGTTGACCGTGAGAGTCCCACAGGCAGCCCCCCAGCCGAGGTTGCTTGCGTTGGTCAGTATCTGCAACGAGGGTTGCGGGGGGTAAAAACTCTTCCCCGTGGCCACGTTGAGTGGCGTCGTCCACCACAGCAGTTGGTCCATCAGCTCCGGAGACGGAGTCAACCGTTTGGACTGACTCTCCCGGAGCGCGTCGAATTCGTGAAGGAGCCACGACTGCAGGGACCGGAACTTCAACTTGGCGTGGGGGATCACTGCCGTCGTTGAGGCCATAAGGCCTAGGAGTCTCTGAGCCTTTTTCGCCCGGATGCACGGTTTGGTGCGAAAGTCGCTCACCCCTTGAGCAATGTCCTGCAAGCGTTTCTGGGGGGCGAAGGCTCTGGTGGTAATCGAGTCGAGTACCGCTCCAATGTACTCGATGCGTTGAGAGGGAATCAACTTCGACTTGGTGAAGTTGATCCTGAGGCCGAGACTCTCCATGAGGCGGACCGTGAATTGTGTGTCCCGAATGGCCGACAAGCTGGTGGGGGAGACAATCAACCAGTCGTCGATGTAAGGGAAGACCCTGATTCCCCGCTGGCGAAGGTAGGCAGCCACCGGAGCCATGCACTTGGTGAAGACCCGCGGCGCCGTGGCCAGACCGAACGGTAGACACCGGTACTGGTACACGGAATTGCCGATGCGGAATCGGAGGAAGCTTCTGTGGTCCTCGAGGATGGAGACATGGAAGTAAGTGTCCTTGAGGTCTATGATTGTGAACCAGTCCCCCTTGTTGATGAGGGGAAGGACGGTCTGCAGGGTCACCATCCGGAACTTCCTGGTGTGGATGCACTTGTTGAGGCGGCGTAGGTCCAGAATTGGGCGAAGCCCTCCGTCCTTCTTCTGAACCACGAAGTACCTCGAGTAGAAGCCGTTGTCCCAGTCGGGCGGCGTTACCCGCTCGATGGCTCCCTTGGACCGAAGAGTTGATATTTCCTCCTCCAAACGGGGGGACGAGGTGGTGAGACGATGTCTTCCTACCCGAGGCACCCGTACGAACTCGACGGCGTAGCCAGAGGATAAGATCCTTAAGACCCACTGGTCGTCCGTAATGCCCGACCACACCTGGAGGAAATTCCGGAGGGGGAGGTACGGAATGTGGAGCGAGAGAGACTCGGCCGTCGTAGCTTCAAACACGGGACTTGGACTTCGCGTCGGAACGCTTGCCCTGCCCGTAGGGCTGGTAGCGGGACTTGTGCTGGCGCCGTTGCTTGTAGGGGCCAGACCTGGGCTGCTCGATAGGACCACCTTGCTGTTGCGGGTTCCCCTGATACCGCCGCGTGAAAGGTTGGAATCTCGGCCTGGTAGGCGGAGCCGGCGTGGTAAGTCCCAAGAACTTGGCCGTGGAGTTCGTTTGCCGCATTTCGTTCAGGACCTTGTCGGTGTCCTGTCCGAATAGGCCCTGTCCGTCGAACGGAAACTCCTCGATGAGCTTCTTCATCGCATCATCGAGGGAGGTGCCCCTGAGCCAGGCATGACGACGGAGCAAAATAGCAGAAGCCATGTCCTTTGCCGCGTAGTCGTTGATGTGCCTGGCCGTCCTCATTTGCTGCTCCGATAGGAAGTCCCCTTCGGATGCTAGCGCGTCGATCTGTTTCTGGGCTTCGGCGGGCAACGTAGCCGCCACGACCTTCACCTGGTCCCAGAGATGGGACTGGTAGAGGCCCATGGCAGCCGAGTAGTTGGCGGCTCGGAGGAAGAGGGAACCGGTGGCGTAGAACTTACGGCCCACCGCGTCCAGCTTCTTCCCTTCCGGAGTCGAAGGTACCGGAAAGCCGCTGGTGGCCGTCCTGTGCTGGAAGGCCTTGACCACCAGCGAGTTTGGCAAGGGGTGAGCTTGCAGGAATTCCTCGTTCTCGTCCAGGACTCTGTACATGCCGTCGAGCCTGGACGAAACGGAGTGCGCTGACACTGGCTTCCTCCATGTCGCCTTCGCTGACGTCAACATGGACGGAAGCATGGTAATGTGGACCGGCCGAATCGCTCGTCTGTCCAGTTTGGCGGTCATTTGGTCCTCGCCCTCCAGTGGTGGCTGGTCCACCTTCAGGTTCAGGGCGGTCCCCAAACGCGTCAGCATAGCCGTTAGCGAGCGTTGATCCTCACCACGCGGTGGGTCAACCGCGCCGATGGCTTGGTCTGGTGTCTTCTCGGCGTCGACGTCTCCCTCGTCCTCCTTCGAAGACGCGCTGGAGTCATCGGAGGACGAGAGAGGAACTCTTGCATCCACGTCGGGACCGCGCCAGTACGGCCTGGGCGGGCCGGCGGAATGGGAGTCCACCACATCGACGTCTGGACCACACCAAGACGATATGGGTGGGCCAGCGGAGCGGACACTCGACCCTCGTGAGGTCGGTGGGGCCACAGCAGGGCCAACATCCCTGGGGCTTGCGGTGGTCGGCACCGGAGCCGCAGAGGCCGCAGGCATGGAGGTCTTGAACTGATGGGCAAACGTCTTTGCCCTGACCTCAAACATCCCCTTGAAGAACTCCATCTGGGATGCATCCACCGCCGATGGTTGCGACGAAACGGTGGCCGACGGAACGGTGGCTGGGAGGATCGGCGACGAAACGGTGGCCGGCATGGTGACTGCTGCTTCGTCGATAGTTGGAGTCCTAGGTCTCGGGGAGACGGACGCCTGCCTCGCGGGCGAACGGCCCCTCCCCCGAGGAGGAGACGGGAGAACCTGAAGTGGGCGAGCTGGAGCCCCAGCCCTGCGACCTTTTTCAGGAGATCCCGAGGAAGACCGTCCTCCCCAGATGGAAGACCCTGGCGAAGGACATCTTGCAATCGAGAACGGAGGCGAAGGCCCCAGAGAGATGGGAGGGTGAGGAGTAGGCGGGAGCGATCGCCTCTTCTCCGACCCGTGTTTCTTTTTCTTCTCCCCATTCTTGTCCTTCTTCTTCCTGATAGAGAGCATGGAAGAAGAAGCGGGAGGAGGCTGAGAGGCACCAGCAGAGGTAGAGGCAGCCGCGGCGGGAGCCAAAGCGAGCTCCATCAGATGGGCTTTGAGCCGGTTGCTCCGGTTCTGCACTGCAAGGCGGGTAAATTTCTTGCAGTGAGTGCAGGACTGGCTCTGGTGAGACTCTCCCAGGCAAAAAAGGCAAAGGCTATGGCCGTCGGAAGCAGGGAACTTCTTGAGGCAAGCCGAACACTGCTTGAAGGCTGCAGCCATCAAAGAAAAAATTCTTCCAGCGGAAGGTTCTAGAAGACGGGCACCCCGAAGGGCAGGCCAGCCGCCACCCCCTTGAGGGTGGAAACGGTGACCGGAGCGAGTAGGCAACTGAGTCCACCAGAAGGAAGAAACAGCGCCGGGGTGGCAATCCTGCCCGAAGGACAAGATCGCCGCAAAAATTGTTAGAAATCGCTAAAGGCTTTCCCTCAGAAGGGCGAGAAAAAATTGAGAAGCTCTCAACGATCGTCCTGCTGCTACGGCGGAAAGAAGAGAACTGAGGTAAAATGGCACGCGGGCGCCTCAGGGTGGGCGGTACGGTGGGCGGTCTTACCGCCAAAACTTTTGACCAATAGCTTTTCAAGCCTCCGATCGGTGCTCTGCGCAGGCGCATAACCCAATAGTGGGGATTCACAAACTATACGAAGGAGAACAATTGTTTTAGGAGACAAAGCAAATGAAAATGAATTCTGAACTCCATCATCGACATTTTCAGGGCAAATTTAGTTACTCAATTTCTTACTGATTTTTCTCAACTGCAAATCTGTCTTTATTCTGCACACAAAACGATGTAGTCATGAACTACAGAGGCCATAAGAATGTTTGCTCTGACAGGGAAGCATTGGTTAGGGATGAGATGAGAGACCATAACATTATGTTTCAAACTGATTTAATTTCTATGGCTTCAAACTTCATTTACTAACTTCCCCTGGAAATGCTTTCGACAGTTCCACATAAGTTCTGAAATTCATATGCTCTTGCATATATGGACATACTAACTGTAAAACAAGTTATGAACTATGACATAGCATTTCTGGTTGAGGAATTCATTGAGATCCCCTGTTTATTAACTAAGATCATCAAAGAGTAGAGATGACCACAAGCTGTGAAACTATTGACTCCTAAAGTCCATAAATGATTCAGTCTACTAAGGATTTTAAGTCTGCCCTAAGGATCAGAAGAATTGAATTCACAGTGCCCTAAAGAACTGCTTTGGCTTTTGATATTACTGTGGTCTTTTTTTAAAAAATCAGCTTCTTCTACAACTACGCAAGCTAGACAACTGCAATCCTGCAAATTGTAAGCAGTTTGTTTCTATTTTAAGGTCATGCCTGTGAAGGTATCTTACAACAGATAACAGGGTCATAAAATAAAACACAAATATGTTTAAAATGGATAAATGATTACACATGCTGCAATTTAAAGCCTCCTTTTCTTTGAAGGTTGGAGCTCACAATGTTCAACCCAGATGGCCACACTTGAGTGTAGAGGAATAAGCCAGTCATTCATATCCCTTGTCATCCAGATTTTAGCCTATGAAGGGTAACACTTAAGGGTAATAATTTAGAGACCGCGTCACCCCGAAGACATCTGCCAGTCCCACTAGAGTAGACTGAAGAGGCTCCTTAAAAGTGCCATCAGTTAGAGAGGCTCATCTGTCTGGCACAAGAAAGAGGGCCTTTTCAGTATCTGCTCCGGCCCTATGGAACCTCCTGCCAACTGAATTACGTCTCCGGACAGAACTGCTGCCATCAGAAAACATCTAAAAATTTGGCTGGCGAAGTAGGTGTGGGGCACTGGTGATACAGTAGCCCCCACTCGCTGGCTCATACAATGATGGCTTGCTTGCACTTTTAGGTTTTAATCTCAATTTTTAACTAGTGGGGGTATTTTTAGCAACAGGTTTTAATGGTTTTAAGCTTTAATGATTTCTGTAATTTTTAACGTTTTAAGAGTTCGTAATTTTCTGAGTGTTGGGATATTAACATTGTGAGCCGCCCAGAGTTGCTCCAGCAAGCGGAGAATTGCTCCAGCAATAAATAAATAAATAAATAACACAGGTACCATACCAGGGGTACCCAAACATTTCCTGCCAGGGGCCTAACCATGCCCCCTCAATCATGCGGTTCCTCCAAGTGGTGCTGGTGGCGGCAGTGCATGAATTCACTGTGCATTTTCTGGCGTTTTTGCCACCTCTGCTGCTTCTTATGGTGGCAGGAGTTAGAGCAGCACAGTTTTGTCACGTTTTTGGAATTTTTCACTGCATTTTTACAGTGTTTCGGTGTGTTTTTAGCACGATTTCATGATTTCCGGTGATGGTAGTTTGGGCACCCCTGTACTATACTGACCTTGGTCAGATCTCTGTTTTGTACTTTGGCACAGAAAATACAACCCTCTTAATATATCTCCTTATTTCCAAAAACTCATATATATGTTTTTTGGGCCTAATTCCTTTTGAATCTTTCAAAACATAACAGACAAAATCTTCCCATATATCATAAAAATCATGGAAACTAAAATACTGTAACCCTATCATTTAGCAACTGTGGTCTGCACTGACAACACTGATTACTGGGAAAGTACAGAGGAAATTGGATTGATTCCAACATGCAAACACACACACATCCTTCTTCAGGTCAGTACAATGGAGACATTAAACTAAATTCTGACAGATCCTTTCTGTTAGGCAACACAAAGGCTAAACAACAACTGATACCAATTATCTCTGAAAGGATTGTTGCCAATTCTTTTTGGCAAGCAATACTAAAGTCAGTCTGACCAAACAATTTCAAAAACTGGAGAAGACAAAGATGTTAGATAATGACAGCAAAGGGGGGAAATTACCTTTGGAGAACAGTTGAAATGCATGCCAGGTACTGGGAGTGTTGTTACATACATTGTAATACACCGATACAAGTACAATGTCCCAACTATAAAAAAAAATCTTCTGCCAATAATAGACCTGAAGGGGGAAGAAATGGTGTATCATGTGAATTAGATCATGGTAAACTATTTGTTGTTCCAGACACTATTTCTATGTTTTATGACAAAGCATCTATTCATTTTCATGTAGGCGGTAAAACTTTTTAAAAACAATGAACTATGTCATTTCCATGTAATGGTGAAAGAGACCCAGGCATATCAATATGACATTGTCAACAGTAATTCTTAGAAAATCGTGTTAAGACTCTTTACATCAGGAGTTCTCAACCTTTTTAAGCCAGGGGCCGGTCACACTCCCTCAGACAGCTTTGGGGGCTGGATGGCCATTTTGCCCTTCCTCCAACACATGGCACTTCCAGGTGTGGTGGTGGGGGGCACATGAAATGGCACCACGTGCAGCAGGTTGAGAATCCTTGCTTTACGTCATGAATAAAAGTACAAAATACCATTTCTCCCTCCCAGGATGGTTAAGAGTGGAACTATAGGATAGGCCAGTGATGGCCAACCTTGGCACTCCAGTGTTCTTGGACTTCAATTCCAAGAAGCCCAAGTCAACACACCTGCTGATCAGGGCTACTGGGAATCGAAGTTCTAGAACATCTGGAGTGCCAAGGTTGGCCATCACTGGGATAGGCTATCTAGACAGGAGCAGGTAATGGGGAAAAATAAGGTATGCAACCTGTTTCCCTTCACGCTGATTTCCAGCAGGAATTCCTGGAATGTCAAGACTTCTGAAATTGTTAAAATAAATGTATTAAAAGAAAAGTTGCTTATTTGAGAGAGTTCCTGAATTTACTTTTTGTTTCTTTTAACTCCTCACTTCCAGTTTGTCAGTGAGTGCTACTCCTTCCTTTGAAAAAAAGGTGACACAGCACTGATGTAACATTTCCTTGGGATACACTGCAGTTTTAAAAAAATGTCAGCTGTAGAACGTAGGCTTCTGGGTTCCTCAAGGAGGTCTATTTGTATAGGACTCATATGTGTTACAGCGCATCTCATAAGAGATCTGACACCGGAAGTCAGTACAACAATCCTACAGAGCAATGAGATCTGAAAGACTTTGCATAGAGGTTTTTGTTTTTCCAATAAACATCAATAAGAGCTATTTATTTTTGAGAAAGGAGCTGAAAAAAACCAGTAAGACTGGTTGTTGTTGTTGTTCAGTTGCACAGTTGATTCCGACCCTTTGCGACCCTATGGACCATTGTCCTCCAGGCACCTCTGTCCTCCACCAACCTCCCCAGCCTTCCCAACTCTGTGCCCATTGTGTCTACAATACCATCTAGCCATCTCATCTTTGGCCATCCCCTTCTTCTTTTGCCCTCCACCTTTCCCAACATCAAGGCTTTCTCAAGTGAATCCTCTCTTCTCATTTGATGTCCAAAGTACTTCAGCTTCATCTTTACTATTTGATCTTCTAAGAAGCCGTCAGGGTTGATTTCTTCTAAGATTGACCTATTTGTTCTCCTCGCTGTCCAGGGGACTCTCAAAACTCTCCTCCAACACCACATCTCAAAGGCATCTATTTTTCTGCACTCAGCTTTCCTAATGGTCCAGCTTTCACACCCATACATTACCACTGGGAATACCATTGCTTTGACTATGCAAATTTTTGTTTTCAAGGTGATGTCTCTACTTTTCACTATGTTCCCCAGGTTTCTCATAGCTTGCCTCCCAAGAATCAGGCACCTTTTTATTTCATGGCTGCAATCACCATCTGCAGTGATGGGGATTACATGGCCCCTTTACATTGACGAGTGACTGAGGTGGCTTAATGCTTAAGATGCTGAACTTGATAACTGGAAGGTCAGCAGTTTGAGACCCTAGTGCTGCATGACAGAGTGAGCTCCCGTCTCTGTCCCAGCTCGTGCCAATCTAGCAGTTCGAAAGCAAGAAACTGCAAGTAGATAAATAGGTACCACTTCAGTGGGAAGGTAAACAGCGTTCCGTTCACTCCGATGTTTAGTCATGTCCACAGAAATGTCTGCAGACACAGACAGTGTGGGCATTTTGGCTATAAACAGAGATGAGCATTAAACCCTAGAGTCGGATACGACTACTTATTTATTTATTTATTCTTTAAACATCTATGCCGCTCACTCAGGCAAGCCCGATTCAGGACGGCTAACATCATAATTAAAAAACAATTAAAAATAATCAGAGGTATATACAGGTATAAAACAGAATAAAACCAGATTAAGAGCTACCCACATTTAAAACTACCCGCATTAAAAGGGAAGCTTTATTTTATAAGCCAACAGACAGGAGCCACCTTTCCATCCGGACCCCACAGCTGCCCTGCCAGCAAGGTTTTTAGACCTTTTCTGAAAGGCAGCAGCTCCGTCTGCACCCGCAGCTCTACTGGCAGGAGGTACCACAGGGCCGGTGCGGACACGGAAAAGGCCCTCTTTCGTGTGCCAGAGAGGCAAGCCCATCTGGCTGATGGAACAATTAGAGAGCCCCTCCAGTCCACTCTGGTTGGACAGGCCAACATTCTTGGGACAATGCGGTCTCTTAGGTATCCTGGCCCACTACCATGTAGGGCTTTAAAGGTCAAAACCAGCATCTTGAATTGCACCCGGAGGCAAACTGGTAACCAGTGCAGCTCCCGGAGCAATGGTGAGGCGCGAGCATAGCGCCCGCACCCCATCACCACCCGGGCTGCTGCATTCTGGACCAGCTGCAGCCTCCGAATGGTCATCAAGGGCAACCCCATGTAGAGCACATTACAATAGTCTAGCCTGGAGTTGACCAGAGCATGTGTGACTATGAGCAGGGAGTCCCGGTCCAGGAGCAAATGCAACTGACGGATGACGCGAAGCTGTGCGAAAGCCCACCTGGCCACAACCACTACCTGCTCTGCAAGCAGCAGTCGTGAATCCAGGAGGACCCCTAAGTTGCGTACCGGGTCTGTCTGGGACAAAGCAGCCCTATCCAAGACCAAAGTTGGCAGCTCCCTGGATAACGCAGGACCCCTTCTCCATAGCCACTCAGTCTTGGAGGGATTCAATTGTAGCCCGTTGTCCTCCATCCAGACCCCAACAGCTTCCAGACATCTGGATAGGATATTGACCGCATCACTGGGGTCCCCACGGGCCAAGATGTACAGCTGGGTATCATCAGCATACTGATGATACCTCACCCCGTGGGAACGGATAATCTCACCCAACGGCTTCATGTAGATGTTGAATAGGAGAGGAGAGAGCACCGAGCCCTGAGGCACTCCATAAAGTAGGGGCCTAGCTTTCGAACAAGGGCGACCTTCCATTGACTAACCTTATCAGTCACTTAAGACATCCCCACTTACCATTTACAAAGTCTTTCTTTTTATAACTGCAGGAGGAAGGTGATACCTTTATAGGATCACTTAAAAATATTTTTATAGGCACCAGTGTAAGTCATTCCCTTATTGAGGAGGGAAAATGACGTATCTTCCAATAATGATAGGCACTAGTCCTATTTTGAATTAACAGATATGCTCTATAATAAACTCACCAGTAATTGGTGTAATTTCATTCCAGCCTTTTCAGTAGTAACACCAAGCTAGTTTGTTTCAAAGTTCATATAAACACTAAGCATTAAATATTAGAAGGCATTTTCTCCAGTCTATTCAATTTGATCTCTGTACTTCCCTCATAAAATACATTTGGATAGGGCTGGGGACTATATAAAAGATTTTGAATTTTTCATTATGCTCACAGAAAGCAAAACTTCAGTACTGTTAATAATATTCTTAACAATAATTGAATAATATTTTTGTAACGGTGGAAAGAGGTCTAGATTATCAAAAGAAAATTGGTATTTATCACAGAAAGAAGGTGGATTAGGAATGCCGAATTTGTTGGTATATTACCGAGCTTTTCAAATTAAGAATGTTGTGAAGATCTTGGCTAGGGAAAAAGCAATTTGGAAAGAAATTGAGATGAAGGAATTTAATCATATTGGTAAAATGGTCTTTTTAGGAGGTAATATGAGAAAAGTAGCAACCAAAAACACTATGATGAAGGGATTAATGAGTTCATGGAAAAAAGTAAAGAGGGTTCTGGCCCCGAATATCTCTCTGATTATTGAATTGGACGATATGGAAAATTTTCCAATAAAGATAGATAAAAGAGTAAAAGAAGTATTGGATGAGAATGAAGTTTTCCTGCTGAAAGACTGGTTACGGACCTGTACTGATATTGATAGAAGAACAAATTTGTTTGGGCAAATGAAGTTGAATTGGTTCCAGATAGCGTTGGTAAACAAATGGAATAGTAAATATTTGAGTGAACCTGAACTGGAAAGAGAGAAGGCTGAGTTTGAGGAGCTGATTTCAAAAATAAAAAAGGGAGACAGAAATATTAAGGGAATAGTTAGTAAATTGTATGTAATATTAAATAAGGAGGGTAATCCACAGGATGATTTGAAAACAAGTTGGGAGCAAGAATTGAATTTAAAGATAGAAAATGATATATGGAAGAATAAATGGAAAAAGAGCATAATGAGAACTATGTCGGTTAGAATAAAGGAACATAATTATAAAATGCTGTGGAGGTGGTATCTGACCCCAGTAAGGCTACACCATTGATAATGAAAAAGATAAAATGTGTTGGAGATGCAAAGATACAATAGGAACATATGAACATATGTGGTGGAGTTGTATTGTGGTTAAAGATTTTTGGAAAAAAGTTGAGAAAGAGATTGGTGAAATTATGGGTAAAAAAATTAAGCTAGGGCCAGGTACCACTATGCTAACAGATGTGGAATGTTTTAATATAAACAAGGATGAAAAAGAGTTATTAGAAATAATGCTTATTACGGGTAGACAATGTATTGCTAGAAATATCCGTTCCCACGGGGTGCGGTACCACCAGTACGTGGATGACACACAGTTGTACATCTCGGCCCGTGGGGACCCCAGTGATGCAGTCAAAGTCCTTTCCAGCTGTCTGGAGGCTGTTGGGGTATGGATGGGGACAAATGGGCTACAGCTGAATCCTAGCAAGACTGAGTGGCTACGGATAGGAGGTCCTGCGTTATCCCGGGAGCTACCATCTTTGGTTTTGGATGGGGCTGTTTTGCCCCAGACCAACCCGGTGCGCAACTTGGGGGTCCTCCTGGATTCGCGGCTGCTGCTAGAAGAACAGGTGGCGGCTGTGGCCAGGAGGGCCTTCGTCCAACTTCGGGTGATTGGCCAGTTGCGCCCGCTCCTGGACCGGGACTCTTTGCTCATGGTCACTCACGCTCTGGTGACCTCCAGACTAGACTACTGTAATGCGCTCTACATGGGGCTGCCCTTGATGACCATTCGGAGGCTGCAGCTGGTCCAGAATGCCGCGGCCTGGGTGGTGATGGGGTGTGGACGTTATGCCCATGCCTCACCACTGCTTCGGGGGCTGCACTGGTTACCAGTTTGTCTCCGGGTGCAATTCAAGGTGCTGGTTTTGACCTTTAAAGCCCTACATGGTAGTAGGCCAGGGTATCTTAGAGACCGCATCGCCCTAAGGATGTCTGTCCGTCCAACCAGAGCGGACCGGAGGGGCTCTCTAATTGTGCCATCAGCCAGGGGGGGCTCGCCTCTCTGGCACAAGGAGGAGGGCCTTCTCCGTGTCTGCACCAGCCCTTTGGAACCTCCTGCCTGTGGAACTGCGTCTCCAGACGGAGTTGTTGCCCTTTAGGAAGGAACTAAAGACCTGGCTGGCGGGCCAAGTTTGGGGTGCGGGTGGGGATGGGGGTACCGTTGGGTGGTTGGTATAGAGAAGTGTGCCTTCCCCCAAGGTCCCTTCGGTTCTTGCACACCTTTCAGGGGTGGGTTTTTTAACTTTTAACTTTGTTTTATCATGTGTCTTTTATGTATTTACTGTCCGCTATGTAAACCGCCCTGAGTTGGGTTGTACCTGAGTGGGCGGTATATAAGCGTGAAAAATAAATAAATAATAAATAAATAAATAAATTGGAAAAATGATGTAAATATAAAGATTGAAGAATGGTATAAAGAAATGTGGAATTTAGCATTGAATGATAAATTGACTTGGGAAATAAATAAAAAAGGGGGCATTGTTAAAGAGAACAGATTTTGGAATATTTGGCAGGCTTTTGTGGATTACTCACGTAGAGGGGATGAAATAAATAGACCTGTACCTGATCAAAGAAATTTTTGGAATGAAAATACTAAGACATTCTGATTTCTCCAGGGCACTGTAAAAAACACAGGGTGTATTATTATCATTTTTATTATCATTTAGTATTTGTATTATTATTAATGTTGAACTTAGAAATAAATTACTAAGCCACATTCAAAATACAGTTTAAAAGAATTAATTGTTATTTATTAAGATAGGTTTAATAATGTACTAGGATAGGTTGTGAAAATTTGCTAGGTTTGTCTTTTTCTTTTTCCAACGTATGTATTATTGTTTAATCTGTGTTAAAAATTATAATAAAAAATATTTAAAAATTAATTAAAAATAATTTTACTAAACTTGGCTTAAAAGCTGGCTAAAATTCTGAGCCAGCATTTAATTATTATTGATCTATTAGGGCAGGCATTCTCAACCTATGGCCCATGGGCCATACCTGGCCCCTGAAGCCATTTCATCCAGCCTCCACTGCCCTCATTTCTGCCGCCATCCAGAAACACCGAAAATGTGCCAAAACCCGGCAAAAATGCACATTTCCAGGAGTTCTTGTGCATTTTTGCAGAAGAACTCATCAAAAATGCAAGAGAGCTCACTAAAAATGCGCGTTTTTGCATGAGAACTCGTGGGGAAACACGTGACCGGTCCGCACAGCCTTCTGAGGGATTGTGATCCCGCCAGTGGCCCAAAAAGGTTGAGATAGCCTTTATTAGGGAGTCAAAGAATAATCTGAAAACAATTGATTGCAACTATATCTTGGTTGCAACTATATCTTGTCAAACTAATTTAAATGGGTCTCCTCTAAGGTTGACTAAGCATGTATCCAATGTTACATCTAAGTATATATGTAATATCATATGTATTTTCCACAAAGTCTCATAGTGACATTTAAGTGACCCTCAAAGCCTTTCCCAGGGCAAAATCTCGTTGTTCTGTGCAGGACAATGACAATAAAGATTTATCTTATCTTATCTAAGATACCAAGCTTTGAGTACAGTTATGGCGGTAGCCTATACAGGTGAAACTCAGAAAATTAGAATATCATGCAAATGTTCATTCATTTCACTTAAAAGGTGAAACAAATATATGAGATAGACTCACTACATACAAAACGAGATATGTCATGCCTTAATTCGTTATAATTGTGATGATCATAGCGTAGAGCGTACATGAGATTATGTGATGATTATGGGGTACATGAGATTGGGGGGTTGGGGTTTTCATAAACTGTAAGCCATAAGCATCAATATTATAACAAAGTAAGGCTTGAACTATCTCGCTTTGCATGTTATGAGTCTATCTCACATATTTGTTTCACCTTTTAAATTGCACTACTGAACTGAATGAACATTTGCACAATATTCTAATTTTCCGAGTTTCACCTGTATATACATAATCTAAGGACCTGTTTACTAAGTACACATAAACTGGTCAGATGAACAATGATCATCAGATGATGAATTGGCTACAGCAATTATGTATTGAATAGTTGTAATCTGTATTGTTGGGGGGTTTACCAGCATCACTGAAATCACAGATCTGCAATGTTTTGAAGGTACATTATATCTAATGTACAATTAACATAGGCTGACAGAGGAGCCTGGTGTGCTGTGTGGTCCATGGGATTGCAAAGCATTGGATTCAACTGTGCAACTGAACAACAACAATAGCATAGGCAATCATGAACAAGATACAAAAAGATACTTTACGATTCAGGTGTACTGGATATTATGCTTTCATTTAAGTGCAGGAAAAAACTTCATCTTCAATATTGCAAAATCCCCCTACTTTATAAGTGACAATGTGCATTGGAAATTAATTTTCAAATACCATTAGGTGAACAGAACTAGCAACATTATTTTTTTGAAACTATTATGCAACATATTCAAAAATCAAACTCTATAACTGCTGATCAAGTCTGACATTACTGTAGGCTAAAAATATGGGAAACATGTTGCCAAGATGTACGACACAGTCTTGTAGCATAAACAAAAATGATGGCAACAATGAATAACAATGTTGATCCTCAATCATTTTGTCAACAATGAATAACGATGATCCTCAATCATTTTGTCAAAATCTCATTTTTAATATTAATAGCAACACTTCAAAGCCTGGAAAGAAGTTAAAGAAACTGGAAGTACTAGTGTGGTTTTTTAGAATACAGACTAGCACTTTGATGGTTTCATCAAGTTCCTGTACTACTAGCAAAATAAATGTTCTACCTCTCTCAAGCTTAATGATATTAGTACAGTACTGTACTGTATTCAACATTTAATAAGAAAGCTCTGAAGAGCTATGCAGTACCAATTCACAGACTGGTGAACACATTACATACAGCAATTGCCATATAAAAGCTGCTTGAGAGTTGCTTCATGCTCCAGCTCAGAGTTGGATATGACTGGCTTTCGAGCAAGGGTGTGACCTTTACCTTTACCTAGGCACAAAAGCTAAATCAGATCCTCAGTGGAAATGAGTGCATGGTGTTATTTACTATTCACGATGATAGGGTCGCAAAAGGTCGGAATCGACTGTGTAACTGAACAACAACGATATTTTACACTTCAGTATATTTATATGCCATCTGCCCAATGTGGACACAGTACTTGGGGTAATTGTCAGTAATTTGAAAACTATAATAGTAAGAGTAACAAAAATAAAACCACTAAACTACTCTGTTTTATATAACATATAAAATCTATTATATTTCATTATTTGTGAATATGGCAGCTAATTACACTGATAACTGTTACAGCCAATAAAAAAGGAGGGGATAACTGATTTGGTGATGTTTTAAGTCATTTCTCTAAGACCAAGCCTGAAAGAAATGATATCAGGAAGTAAATATACTTACTTGTATTTTAAGAACATGCACTGAATTAACCAGAGTCCCACAAGGATCAAGCCATTGATTTCACAGATAGAAAAGGCCCATTGCACCCGGCTAAAGTGATCAAAAAATGCATCTGGCAGGGGCGGATCCACCTCCTTGGGAGGCACTCGTTCATGGACAACCGAAATTGTCACTGTTGTTAAGAAAAAACAGCAAAATGCATAAAGGAAAGCAAACAGTGTCTTCCCCCACTCCATGGGGTACTGGGAACGCTCTGGCTCTGGTATGGAGATTTTAATCATTTCCTTCCTATAACCGTTTGGCATTCCGTTTGGTTTTACTTTGTTGCTGAAGCCATTTTCACTTGTGGGAGCCTCTGTACTGATGATCAAGTGCCCATTGGCATGCCCATTTTTGTGTGCCTCGATGTGGTGTTCCATTTTTAAAGTCTCTATCAGGTATAGAAGTCGCTGACCGTTGTCAGAAGATACACGTGACAAAGGGGGCTTCTCAAAATCCTCTTCTGTTAAATTGATCAAGTCCTGTCCATTGAAGAGTTTCAATGGTTCACAGTATTCTGGCATGGCATTTTCCATCAACCAATCTGCCACCTTCTTGGGTGACCAGAGCACAACTTCTTTCATGTCGTCAGAACGTTTGTATGTAATTTCAACAGTTACTTCAGACTGGACACTTGTCACACTTTCTCCAGAGCAGGAAGCCCTTATTTGGCTTGTTCATCCTGTCAAAATCAAAGGAGAAACCAGTTTTGAAGGTTGACATGTAACAGTTTCAAACCATGTGGCACAAATGGCAACGCTTGGTATGTAAAGTAAATGGTCACTTCATTTTGCATCTGCAGTTGATTTCTTAAAGTTAAGAGAAGAACAAAGAGAAAGCATCAGTTAGCATATTATTAGTTGCAGAGCTGCCGTCAAGACCAATGCTTATAAGACAGTGGTGGCGAACCTATGGCATGCCTGCCAGAGAGGGCACTCAGAGACCTCTCTGTGGGTGGGCATGCCGTCGCCCCATCACAGTTTACCCCCACCCCTCTGCCGAGCAGCCCAATGGGAGTGCTTCTTCCCTCCCTCCAGCACAGAGTTCACCCCCACCCCTCTGCCCAGCAGCCCAATGGGAGCACTTCTCCCCACCCCTATCTGGGGTAAGGTGGGCAGCTCACATGCAGACGTGAGGGTGCAGCATGGACAGCAGCCTGTTGAGTCTGTGGCAAAGGTAAGTTAGGGCACTCAGTCTCTAAAAGGTTTGCCATCCCTGTTATAAAAGGTGCACCTTATTGGGCCAACATTTTAACATTATCAAATGCAGCTGACTCCTTTTTTTAAAATTACATAAATAATTAAAAAGCATTAATGGGGGCTCCAGCTATTCTGACTTTATGATATTTTGCTGACAGAGGTGAAGAACAAATTGATCCCTTCTACTCACACATCTCCTATGCTCATCTTTGAAAGAAATGCATTCATTCAGGACTGGCTATTGCACCACGCTATTGCACTGGTTATTGGATTGTGGTGGCTCAGTGGTTAAAAAGCTCACCTTGTTAGCTAGAAGGCCAGCAAGTCAAGACCGGGGTACTGCATGATGGAACCAGTATCCGTCTCTGTCCCAGCTCCTGCCAACCTAGCAGATCAAAAGCAAGAAATTGCAAGTAGATAAATAGGAAAGATCTTGGTGATATGAAAGGAGTCTCATTCAGGTGTCCCCTGAGCGGAGTTTCTCCAGTAAAAATCCTTTCAACCCAGAATAATTTCTGACATGAAATTATTATTATTGCACAGTGTACATTAAATTCAACAATGCAAGATACTCCTCTGCACGGCAACATTTGTAGGAAACACAAGTCCTCCAGTTGACCCCAATCCTATTAAGGTGTGTGGTTCATTTTAGGCAGTTAATCTTAACCTATAAATCCAAGGGTTAACCGTTGGAACTGGCTATAGGTTGCTATGCCTCGCCCTACTTGCCTGCACTCACCCTTCGTGCACACGGCCGATCTGGGTACGCAGGTCAACGAAGGATTTAGAAAACCGGCAGTGGGGCAACAGCCCCACAAACGCGAAGAAAGGGAAACAACTTCACTTCCCAACATTCCTTGCGCCGCGCCGCGCCAGAGCCAATCAGGCTGAGAAGCTCTCGCACGGCGCAGCGTTCGGAAAAATGCGCCGCAGCCAATCGAAAGAAAAGCATTTTAAAAAAACGCAGCAAAAACACAAAGCACCAACCCATTACTACAAGCCCCAGCGTCCTGCGCGCCCGCGCAGAACGCTGAGGAAACCGGCGCCCGAAAAATTAAAAAGAAAAACAACTCACAGCCAAGCAAACACCAGCTGGCTTTCTTTCCCTCACCCGCGGCGCCTGAAGGTCCTGACTGGAGTTTCCCCTTTAATATCAGTGGGTGGGGGTTGCGATCCCCCTCTCCCCTGTCTCCCCTAGGGTTGGGAGGTTTGTGGGAACAAAAGGGGTATGTTTCCCAAACCCTTCTGGACTCAGGACACCAGGGAGAGGGGATCGATTCCCACCCCCCTCCTTAAAACAACTCCGTCTTTTCTTCTCTTTAAAAACGGAGTTGTTTTAAGGAGGGGGAGAGGGAATCGATCCGCTCACCCACTGATATTAAAGGGGAAAGCCGATCTACTTTCACGTCTCCACACAAAGCACCATAACACACTAAAGCCCCCCTCCCCACCACCTAGCCCACCCTTCCTAACCCCAACGACCATGCCCCCTCCCCACCACCTAGCCCACCCTTCCTAACCCCAATGACCATTCCCCCCTCCCCACCACCTAGCCCACCCTTCCTAACCCCACCGACCATGCCCCCTCCCCACCACCTAGCCCACCCTTCCTAACCCCAACGACCATGCCCCCTCCCCACCACCTAGCCCACGCTTCCTAACCCCAACGACCATGCCCCCTCCCCAACACCTAGCCCACCCTTCCTAACCCCAACGACCATGCCCCCTCCCCAACACCTAGCCCACCCTTCCTAACCCCAACGACCATGCCCCCTCCCCACCACCTAGCCCACCCTTCCTAACCCCAACGACCATGCCCCCGCCCCACCACCTAGCTCACCCTTCCTAACCCCAACGACCATGCCCCCGCCCCACCACCTAGCTCACCCTTCCTAACCCCAATGACCATGCCCCCTCCCCACCACCTAGCCCACCCTTCCTAACCCCAACGACCATGCCCCATCCCCACCACCTAGCCCACCCTTCCTAACCCCCAATGACCATGCCCCCCTCCCCACCACCTAGCCCACCCTTCCTAACCCCCAATGACCACGTACCTTCCCCACCACCAAATAAATATTTTTTAAAAATTACTAAAACACTCAAACACATCCAAAAATACACAAAAACAAAAACACCAAAAACAATATGAAGTAAACAAAGACACAATCAAAAACAAAACAGACAAAAAACACAAACTCCAACCCCCCCCTCCCGCCCCCCGCCCACACACACACACAAAAGAAAGAAAACAAGCAAACTTACCAAAAGAGGTGCTACCTCAACCAGGACTGGAAAAGAAATGAATAAAGAAAGACACTACTTACCAGAAGAAGCTCCACCCAGAGGCCAGGAGAGAAAAAAAATCTAAATACAATAACCCCTACCAGCACCACCTGCTGGCCACAATAGTAAAAACAATTCAAAAACACACAACAGCCCCAAACAAAAGGCCAGAAGAGTAAAAACAAATCAAAAACATAACACAAATTCACAATTTTACACAAAAGGTCACACCAATAAAAACAAGTAAAAAAATTACACTAAACACACTTTAACACAAATCACAAATATATGTCAATAAAATACAATAGAAACTTTTAAAAATCCTGTGCTGAGTTATAACTCAAATTTAAACTCAAAACATCTAAACACATTTTAAAAACATTGAATGTAAAAAACATTTACTTTTAAATTATTAAAATTATTACCTACGGTACAACTAATTAAAAAAATTCAAAAAACTAAAACATTATTAGTTTACATAAAACAATTTGAAAAAATTATATCATACTTTCTTCTTTTATTAATCCTCAAAAAACCCAAAAAAGCAGATCACAGTTAATAACAGCCAAGCCAAAAAATTTTTACATAAATAAACATTTAAAAAATTAAAATTACAGACTAAGCAATTTTTTTTAAAAAATTAACACAATTTAACCTTCCAACACAATGTAAAACTAATGCAAAAATAAAATTGGTTCTTTTTTTATTAAAACACACGGGGGGAAAAGCCCGGCAACGCCGGGCAACCCTTGCTAGTGTTTATATAAAACAAGGACAACTAGAGTCATGATAAAGCATCTCAAGTGCAAATATGATTTTAGACATTCAGCTAAATTAAAAAAATTAAAAATACATACTTTTCACAGGAAGTTACATGCAACTATTCCTTTCTGTTCTCTGGAAGCTAAATGCAACCATTCCTTTTCCCTGAACCTCTTTTGATCTTAGTAGCTTCACATTTCTGTTCAAGGCTATATAGAAAGTACAAGTGGTACCTCATACAACGATTTTAATCCGTTCCACGGGGCTCGTTGTTGTATGAAAAAATTGCTATATGATGCATGCATCGTTTAGTGATTTTCCCTAACCAGATGTTACCTATAGCAATTTTTCGCTAAGCGGTTTTTCCCATCAAAAAATCATTATGTGGGACACCATTCCCCCCTCATATCAAAGTATGTACTCATATCAGAGTAAAAAATAACAAAAAAAATAATTTAACGTATGAAGACTTCCTCTTTGGGAGGAAAAAAAGTTAGAAGCATGTTGCCAGCATATATCAAAACCTCAGCTACTAGAATATTGTTTAGCAAGGTCTTCCAGTAGATTGACATTCCAATAGATTGACAGTATCTCATTCTTAACTTCTCAGAGACATTCCATACCCATAAGAACATAAGAACAGCCTTGCTGGAACAGGCCACAGCCCATCCAGTCCAGCATTCTGTCTCACGCAGTGGCTCACCATTTGCTTCAGGGTATTATTCCCAAGCAGATGCCTTCACCTGCTTAGGATTCCCTGGAAATGGCATTGAGAGATATCCTGCCTATCTCTCCAACCCGGAGGTTGTCCTTAGGTATCCATAATTATAGCCATTGATACCCTTGTCCTCCATTAACTTGCCTAATCCTTTCTTGAAGCAGTCAAGACTGACAGCTGTCACCACTTCTTCTGGCAGGGAGTTCCATAGACTAGTGATCCTCTGGGTGAAAAAAGTACTTTCTCTTATTTGTTTGAGAACTAGTACCCAAAAGTTTCATGTAGTGTCCCCTAGTTCTAGTGTTATGCATTAGGGAAAACAGTTTTTCCTTATCTACTTTGTCCACACCGTGGATGATTTTATAAACTTCAATCAGGTCACCTCTTAGACGCCGTCGTTCAAGAGTGAAGAGGCCCAACCGTTGCAGCCTCAGATGGTAAGGAAGGTGTTCCAGTCCCCTAATCACTCTGGTTGCCCTCCTCTGCACTTTCTCCAACTCCATAATACCCTCCTTGTTCCCTACGAATATATTCATACAGAAAGCCTTCATTCTAAAGCTTTGGAGTTTCATTGAAACATCTTTTTTTTTCTTAAGCAGACCCTAAAGTTGCAAGTAAACAAACTTCAGAACATTAAGAAGATTTGAAGGAGAAGAACTATTCCTAGGAGCAAACAGGAAGATATTTTCCAGCACGTAAACACACTATCCTTAAGTGTTTGAGTTTTGTTTTGTTTTGTTTTGAGTTGGGGAGATTACACAGATTTTTTTAAAAACAATCAATTGCATTTTCAAAGCTTTAGCCTTCCATCAATCCCTTTCCTCTTTCAGACAATATGCTAGATGAAAATAACAAATATGCTAAATGAAAACAAAAAGGACTTTTTAAGCGTTACTTTGCCAAACAATCTGAAGTACAGATCTCACCAACAATACAAACAGACTAGTGAATAGTCAGTGCTGACCTGCTAACAGAGGAGAAGTTTAATAGTTTTCAGGTATTCTGACAGAGCATCCTGTCCTTTTAAATTTTTGTGCAGCTGTTTGTGCAATCCAATTAGGTGAAAGGTAAAGCTGACCGGTAAACTATCAGATTAAGGTTGTCCATTTTCTCTTACTAGTTTTAAACTTATTATGAGGCAACAATAAACATCCTGCTTAATGGTGAATCTAAGGCTGTGGAAATAACTGTGTTTCAAGAGCTTCTTAAAATTCAAAGGCGGGAGGAAGAAAAAAGCAATTAAACTTCCTTTCTAGAAACTGTGTGGAAATAGAACAGTGCTGTTCCTGAATAAATTTTCATGAGAACAGTTTCAAGGAAACTGAAACAAATAGACTTAATCAACTTCCCCCCCCCAAAAAAATAAAAAAATAAATGAATACTCAATAGTGCATTTTTATGCTATACTGTGTTTTAAGATAACATAAAAAACTAATATCTACTTCAATGTTGATATACGAAATAGAAGGTAACAGTTGTTCTTGATTAGAAAAATACACTTGTACATTGTCTGATAAGAGAATCTTCTTCTTCTTCTAATGCTGTGGCCTTTGATCTGCCTTCCGCATAGCAGTGTGACAACCGTACCACTGATCCAGCTCTGTCAGTCACTTTCTGGTCCTGAGCTTTTTTGGCACGCAAAGTCTTCCTCAGCCCCAGGTCAGTATTGATGAAACTGCTGCCCTCCAACAAGATGGATTCAAGTGGGATTTAATCTACTTGGGGACCATCACCCTTCCCTGTGGACTTTGGCACCCAAGGCCATTAGACCTTAGGGTTGTCAAGTTAGTTAACTGCCACCTGATACTCGGCGCTGAGTTGCTGGCAGTATGGTCTACTCTATTACCATAGCAGGATAACCTGGCCAGACTGGGATACGAGAATTAGAAACTTGATATTAAAAGAAGATGCTGGGGAAGAGAAAAGAAGGCAGAAACAAAGAATGATTGTTTCAGTTTACATGCATTTAGGCTTATTAACAGTAGGCAGATGGGGTTTGTGTGTGTAGCCCTTAAAATGTCCCAACACTCCCAGAATTTTTCAGGATGTTTCATCTTCTGCTACTTTAGCCCACTGTATCTCAAGATTAGAAGCAACACCATGCAGCAGACTGTTTCCTTGTTGTAGGACACAAAAAGGGACATATCGAAACCTCCACAGAAGAGTCGAGACCCGTGAGAGGGATTTTGAGGAAGGAAAAGGAGGTTGCTTTGAAAGACATTTTCCAAAAGACAGTTCTAAATGTGTAGAGAACAATGTGTTAAAGAGAGATGTTGTTTGAAGGAAAAGACTCCTGGAGGGTGGTGAATCTAGACGAGCAAATATAAAGGGACTGGCATGTGTCACAACATCAGAGCCAGGACATGGAAGTAAATGACAAATAAAATTTAAAAAACAACAACACATGTGCTAGATCCAAAGAGCAAAGCAGAAGTCATTGCAAGAGTCAACCACAATTTTAATTGGTTGGCTTCTGAGTCGTACTTAAAACATCAAACATCATAGACTTTCAAAATATCCGCACTATCTTGATTTTTAAATGCATTTGCATATCAGACACAGGCTACAGACTCAACTAAAACTCATCATGCGATTAGACACTATGCTGTACGCATCTTTATGAATCAGCCATAACAGTAGAACAAAATGTATTCTGCATTCAATTGGGCAACATCATTGACACTGGAATAGGAGAGGGAATGGGAAGATAAGAGAGTAGCCTTTTCTTGGTTATATTTTATTCTATGTTGTTTCATTTCTATCTCACCTTTGTGCCAATACACAGAGTCAAACAGCTTTCAAAATGATTAAATGAAAGAGAACTGAAAGAACGCAATTCAGTTATAATAAAAATGCGATTCAGCAAACCAAAATAACAAAAACACCACAATCGAAAACACTTTAAAGCAGGGGCGGCCAACGATTTCCTGTCACGGGCTGGACCCACCCCCAACACACAGCTGCGCGAGACTGGAGATGTGGTTTCTCCCTCCGCTTTGTTTCCGTGGCGCGGGTGCAACTGTGGCATTTTAGCTGCTTTTGCAGCCTCTGTCACTTCCCATGGTGGCAAGAGGGTGTGCAAAGCATTTTTGCTCCCTTTTTGTAATTTTTAGCTGCATTTTTGTACTTTTTTTAATATAAATTTTTATTTATTTTCAAAAGAAAAAAACAAGCATACAAAAAAAGAACAATACATCATAACAATATTACATAAAACTCATGAAAAATAACACATACATGGTAGTTAAACTGATTATTTGTCATGGTACACACACAATTAGATATCCACATTGTAGGTTAGTACTATAACCATAACCTTCATAAAAGCTTTCAGTATTACAGTTATTTGTTAACAACCATCAAATTCCTTCTTTTCAAATTACAAATCACCCAGTGAATATTTACATTGCCGCGGAGAGTTTAGTGTCTGTATCATCTCCAAAACCCACTTTGAGATGGTACAGGTCTAAAACTATCTCTGCCCATAAGGGAGTGATCTACAAACAGCTTCCAAATATTCCAAAATCTATTTTCCTTCAATTTATCCCTTTTTACTTTTATTTCCCATGTCAATTTGTCATTCAATGCTAGATTCCACATTTCCTTATACCACTCTCCCGTCTGTATTGTTACATCATTTTTCCAATTTCTAGCGATACATTGTCTGCCAGTAGTTAACATTATTTCCAATAGCTCTTTTTCCACCTTATTTAAACACATACCTTCCACGTCTGTTAGCAAAATGGTACCTGACACCAACTTAATTTTCTTACCCATTATTTTCCCTATCTCTCCTTCTATTCTTCTCCAGAATTCATTTATGTTTTTACAACTCCACCACATATGTTCATAGGTTCCAACAGTTTCTTTACATCTCCAACATAAATTATCCCTTTTATTATCAATCTGATGCAACCTCAGTGATGTCAAGTACCATTGCCACAACATTTTATAGTTATGTTCCTTAATTCTTACTGACATTGTTCTCATTATCCTCTTTTTCCACTTATTTCTCCATTCATCATTTCCTAATTTTATATTCAAATCCTGTTCCCACTTCAATTTCAAATCTTCCTGTGGATCACTACCCTTATTTGTTAAAATATAAAGTTTGCTTACTAGACCCTTGATACTTTTCTCACCTTTTCTAATCTTTAAAACTAATTCTTCAAATTCGGTCTTTTCTCTGTCTATAGCTAATTCTCTTCTATATTTTTTATTCCAATTATCAACGTTCAATTTCTGAAACCAGTCCAATTTTAACTGTTCAAATAGTTTTTTCTTCTTAGTTTCATCTTTGCAAGCCCTTAACCATTCCTTCACCAGGAAAACTTCGTTTTTATCCAATATTTCCTTTTTTGTTTTGTCTATTTTTATCGGAAAACACACCATATCAGCCAATTCCAAAATTGGAGAGGGATCTGGGATCAAGTCTTTCTTTAATCTTTTCCACACCCTCATGAGTCCCCTCATCATAGTATTGCTTGTATTTATCATTTTAACCTTAGTTCCCAAAAAAATCATTTTACCAATATTCTTATAATCTTTCATCTCCATTTCCTCCCAAATTACTTTTTCTCTTGCCAAGATCTTCACAACATTCTTAATTTGAAATGCTCGATAGTACGCTAACAAATTTGGCATTCCCAAACCTCCTTCTTTCTGAGGCAGATACCAGAGTTTCTTTGAAAGTCTGGATTTCTTGCCACCATTACAAAAATTATTAAACATCTTTTGGAACTCATTAATCTCCTTTTCCTTCAATTGGATTGCAAGTGCATCAAATAGAAAATTAATCCTCGGCAACAACATCATTTTGCAAATTGCAATCCTCCCAAACCATGACAACTTCAACTTCTGAAAACTTTGTATTTTGTTCTTGAATTCTGCTTTCAAGTTGTCATAGTTCAGTCTTTTAAGTTCTTCAAATCTATTTGAAATAGTTATCCCCAAATATTTCAACTTTTCTTTAATTTGTATATTAGATAACCCCGCCATCTTTTCCCTCTCCTCATCCCCCATATTACACAGCATCAATTCTGATTTATCCCAATTTATCCTCAATCCAGTTATAACCTCAAATTCCTCTATTTGCTCTTTAATCCTATCAATTACCACCTCTGGATGTTTCACCATTAACAACGTATCATCTGCATACATGCTCACTTTATTGCCCAATATCCCTTCTATAGTTGAGTCTTCCCTTATATTTTTAGCTAAAATTTCCATTGCCATAATAAACAAAATAGGGGATAGTGGACAACCCTGTCTAGTGCCTGCCTCAAGCTTTACCTCATCCGTAACCTCTTCATTTACTCTAATCCTAGCACTCCCTTTTTGATATAATAAGTCAATTACCCTTCTAAATCTATCCCCAAATCCATAATTTCTAACTATTTCCTTAATCGAAGACCATTGTAGCGAATCAAATGCCTTAAAAATATCTAAAGATAATAAACCCACCTTTTCCTTCGTCTGATTAACATTGTCAATTAAGTCTAACACCCTCCTAGTCAAATCAGCCATATGCCTTCCTTTTAAAAAACCAACTTGATCAACATTTATATATTCCCCCATAAATCTATTTAGCCGATTAGCCAGTATTGCTGTGAAAATCTTGGCATCCTGAATAATAAGAGAAATTGGTCTGTATGATTCCACCTTTTCCAAATTCTTTCCCAATTTTGGCAGCAGAACGATTATAGTCCTATACCATGAAGTTGGAATTTGTCCACCGTCTAAAATATAGTTATATAGCTTCACTAACTTTGGAACCACAACGTCTTACATTTTTGTACTTAATTAATTAATTTATTTAAATTTATATGCTGCCCCCCCTCACCCTAGGGTGGCTCTGGGCGGCTCACAACAAGCATGAAACATATAAAAATCATCCCATAAGATCATTAAAAAGACAACCCCGTAAAAACCCATTAAAAGACAGTTAAAAAGCCTACCCACCCCCATCAATACAAGAGAGGCAATTTATCTTAGAAGAGCCAACGGGTGGGGACCACTTCCCCATCAGCCCCCCACATTTGCCCTGCCAGCCAAGTTTTAAGCCCTTTCCTACTTCCAGGTTCCACAGTGGTAGACGCAACCACTGAGTTTTTTCGGCTGCTTTGGCAGCCTCCTCTGTTTCCCATGGTGGAGGGAGGGTGTATGGAGCATTTTCACTCTGTTTTTGTAATTGTTCAGCCAATGGTGGGAACCTAGGCGCCACCGGAAGTGTGAAAATGCAGTGAAAAATTAACAAAACAGCAAAAATGTTCCGCACACAATCCCACCACCGAGAGAAGTGGTGGATGCTGCCAAGGCAGCCAAAAACCACCGCATTTTTGCACATCCGGTGGTAGTGGGAGCTTCCGGCAGTGCCTGGGTCCCCACCATGGGCCGGATTAATTGTTGCTGTTGGCCAGATTAGGCCCAGGGGCCATAGATTGGGAACCCCTGTTTTAAAGCATAGTGAAAAAGAGTACACACACACACCCCTCAAATTCTCAATAAAGGTGCATGTGGAAGCAGTGGGCTGAGAGAAAGGCATCCTAAAAAGATCTTAAAACCTGTGGAGGCTCATAGTCTGTGGTTTTGCAGAGCGATTTATGTTATTCATTTTTTGATATATCTCCTATTTTTAACATGAATGGCCTGTATTATTATGGAAATGAGCTCAATCTGAAATCTATGAATATGCTGTATAATTATTAACTATTTGTGCATATCAAGTTTACCTGTGCATATTTTGTAGCAGTGCACTAGAGCTTCAACTTTGATATATTCTGGCAATAAGATTGTGCAGGCAGATATTATAAAGGACTTGTAAACTAATCTCTGCTTTAATAATGAGATTATACAATGTTTATTGGCTATATAGTATACCAGATATGAAGGTCTACGTGATGCCAACACTGCCCTTATTTGGGTAGGAAATTAATGGTTGCCCATCTCATACCTAAAAACTCAACTACAGTGGTACCTCGCTTAAAGAGCATAAAGTGTTCCATGAGATTGCTCTTTAAGCAAAACACCATAGTAAGTGACCAACTGTGACTTCTGGCAGAGGGGATTGTGAACCCCGATTTAGTTGTTAAATGAGGTTTTGGTTGTTTTTAGTTAAGCAAGGTGACCATTCAGAGAAAATTCTGCTCTTTAAGCGAGTTAGTCTCTAAGCGAGGCACTCTTTATGCAAGGTTTTACTGTATTTGTATCTGAACTGCAAAACTGTACATTTGATTTTCGTTTGGTCATTGTTCTAAAGTTCTAAACTGTCTTTAAAATGAATGTTTGTTGTTGTCATTGTTGCTGCTGCTGTTATGTGCTGTCAAATCACCTCTGATTTATGGTAATCCTATAAATAAGGGATCTTTAAAACATCCTGCCCTCAACAGCCAAGCTCAGCTCTTGAAAACTCAAGTCTGCAGGTTCCTTTAGGTCAGTGGTTCCCAACATGGAGTTCATGCCCCATAGGGGCACTACAATTCCCAGAAGTCTAGGTCAGCACATTGGCTGATCAGTGCTTTGGGGAACTGACTTAGACACCTGAGAATTGAAGTCCAAAAACCAAAGGTTGGAAAACATTGCTTTAGGGAGACAATCCATTTCAAGTTTGGTCTTCCTCCTTTCATTCTGTTTTAAAATTTCCCAGTATTATTGTCTTTTCCAGAATCTTGCCTTCTTGTGGTGTATCCAAAGTAGGACAGCCTACTCTTGTGGTGCAGTACTGATTCAAAGGGTAAAACTGACATTGTGGGCAAGCTGAGATAAAAGTGGAGGAAGCACAAATGTTAATCATGGAGAAAGTAAACAAATGCAGAAGTGAAGAAACTTCATGATGACAACTAATGCTTCTAATTATATCCAAAATTCTCCTGTGAGTATCTGGGTGTGGCAACTGTAATTCTAATGAACTCAGTCAGAGAGCAACACAATCTATTCCCATCATTTTTTTTAATTTAAAAACTGAGGTATTGTAGAGTAAAAACAGCAAAACATGTTTTATGTGAACCTGAAATGTTTGCCCAAACACCTATATCATTCAATTGCTGAAAACCTGTTGATTAGTGTATTAAATCACAAATAACCCCAATGAATCAATAGATAGTAAGCCCAATAAATCAAAAGAGATTTGGTAAATCAACTCCTCCATATATTTCAATGATTCAATGGCCCTACTCTAGTTGCAATAATATGCTATACAATAGGACTTCAACCACTATGTTGATTCCATGAAAAACAACCTACAGTTGTTGTGGACAACTATGATTGCTCATTCACCCACATTTGGAAATTGCATGATCTTTCAAGCCCATATTAATGAGCTATAGGTATAAAGTATCCCTCTCTTCATTATTCTCTTTTGTGTTACAAATGTGTTTAACATCAAGTGAATGGGGGGGGCATGTTATGGAAGGGATAATTTCCCTCTAAAAAGGTACCTGCTGTCAGAAAACTCCCCAAGGAAAATTCCTCTCAAGAGTGATTAACATTATTTAAATTACTTAGTGAACACAGGTATGATGGACTCCAAAGCTGTAGGCCATTTAAGGTACTGGGCTACTCTCTTTACAACACCTACACTAGATTTTAAGATGTTAAAAACACCAGGGTTCCTTCCTATTTCACCTTCTTATAAACAATTGTGACACCTGTCATAAATGTAATATACAGTGAGTCACCAAGTTACTATTAAAGATGCATGCAAAAGATACAGCACAGTCCTAGGCAAAGGAACGAACAGAGATAAATGAAAAAAGCACTGACTGGGACAATTTAAGCAGAGATTACAGTGGACTCTGATATTGAAGATAACTACATTTTAGAAAACTGGAGAAACAAGAACAAGCAAAATAATGCAATGCTTTGAAACTGCCAACACATTGGACTCTGAAACCTGCCTGTTTTTGAGATTACTTCCACATGGGGATAGAAAGTACTCAAAGAACAGCAAAAGTGGCAACAGCTAATTTATAAAGCCTGGTACTCTTAGAATTAATTATATTTCATCAAACTTGAACTGTGTTCTTATTCTGCCTTCCATTTTAGTTTTGGAAACCGTCAGCTCTATTTCTCCATTTCTAAGCATTCATTAAACACTTCTGTATATTAAATATATACAACAATTATTCTCATTTCAACTGAGAACATTTTGTTCTGTGTTCCTGACAATCAGTTTTATGCATGCAAAAGACACGTCAGCACACTGACTTCACTGGTCTACATTTGAGAATGTTATTTCACGACTCTAACAGCTTCAACAAAAATGCTCTCTGCTGTCTTGTGTGTAGTCTCAAACACAGTCTATAATCTCTCTCTCCACCAACATCACTTCATCATAAACAGAAGATACATTTTAAAAAAACAGCAACCAAAAGCAGTGACATTACAAGACAGTAAATTACAGACGCACAGATAATGCTCTTCGAGAAAACATGCTCACCAAAATTAATAGCTTTTCCTCTAGCTGTAATTCTCAATGTCTTATGTAAAAACTACTCTAGCAGTTTTTATTAAAAGGAGGAGGAGAAATACAGGGAAATCCAGTTTATCTGGAGGAAAACTGTAATTTATGTGAGTGAAACTATGTCCAGTTAGAGAGAAATTTAAGCCTATCACTATCCAGGAATGCTAGATATGTTGTACTGCAATATGACCAGAGGAGCAAATGAAAATGAGCGTGTCAACAGAATGTAGATTTTATGGTACGTTGGGTGTGGTGGTGTTCAACTAGCTCATTTTTCCAGAGTTTATGAATGTATGGACAGTTTTAGGATTAAAATACTTTCTCTTTCTCCTGAAATCCATAATCCCTCCCTTCACCAAACAAGAGGGTAGTCAATTTTCAGCCTTTATAACTTTGACTCTGTACATTAGAACAGCAAAACCATCTGGCAGTTTGAAATCCATTGCAAGTGGAAAATGTTTGTAGATGCTCAAATCACAAGCTATCACAAGATAATAAAATAGACAATTACTTGTAAAGCAAACTATATTTTGCTTGTAAAACAAAACTCAGCAGGATATCAAATGGCTGTTGCCACAAAAAGGGCACACTTAAATTAGGAACTGTAGAAAAGGGATACTATTTTCATCACATTGCCATGTCAACAACAGTTAATACCAAGAAGTATCAGATGACTAAAAGAAAGCAAAATACTACAAAGTTTAGGGGGAATTCTATCTTCCAATAGTGTCTACTTGTAAACAGACACCAATGGATACAATTCTAGTAGAATAATGGAACAACTAGCTGGATAGCTCATTGAGCTGCAGAACAAGGTATCAAAAGTTAAATTCCCTAGTCTAGTGTGTCTCTGGTAGAAGAGAATCTGTGTGGGTACAAGCAAGCTATATGTTCCCACAGAAAACCCAGAAGAAGGGACTAAAAGAACCACTTGTGAGTACCATATACCAAGAAAATCCTGAAAAGGGTCACTATAAGTTAGAATTGACTTAACAGCACAGAACTATATCTTAATGGAAGTGGGGTTGTGGTGGCTCAGTGGTTAAGAAGCTCACCTTGTTAGCTGGAAGGCTGACAAGTCGGCAGTTTGAGAGCTGGGTACTGCATGATAGATTGAGCACCCGTCTCTGTCCCAGCTCCTGCCAACCTAGCAGTTCAAAAGCAAGAATTGAAGGTAGATAAGATAAATAGGGACCACCACGGTGGGAAAAGATCTTGGGGACATGAAAGGAGCCTCATTCCATTTATTTATTTATTCAATTTATATATCACCCATTTGTCTTAAATGGGTGATGAACACAGAAACATATAAAGCCTGCCTCCTACCTGGTAACTGTTAAAATATATTACAACAGAAGGCAATACCAATTAACACAAAGAAACACCTCATACATAGCATATTCATTCGGGTGTCCCCTGAGCGGAGTTCCTCCAGCAAAAATCCTTTCAACCCAGAATAATTTCTGGCACAATATTATTATCTTAATCGAAGGGAGGGCATGTATGCAAATCTTGCTGTGTAAAATTTACTTTGTCTACTTTGAAGAAAAACCCTCTAAGTTTTACAAAATTTATGTACATTTTTCCTTAAGTAAATTTATGTAAGTAAATTTACTTCCTTGCAAATGGACATAAGTCTGGAACCTTGAAAGTTATTCCATGCCATTAATCCTTTCTGCCAGTATGACAGTGATATCTGCATACCTTAATGATGTTTTTTCCACAAAGTTTCATTCCTCCTTCATCTTAATCTAATCCAGTTTTCCATATGATATGTTCTTTTTACAGACTGAATCTTATCTGACAGCTTTGCTTACATGAAATCTATCTGTCTCTCCATATTCTGTCCTAATAGTAACTTAGTGTCCACAATACAGGTGATGCATCAGTACAATCAAGGGTTGAGGCAGCCACATTTCTTCCAGGATATCCCATAATTTCTAATGATCCACATCATTAAAGGCATGAGTGTAATGCCAGTCTGATCTTCTTCTGAACTTTTCTGGCATGCTCTAATAGCCAGTGGATATTTGCAATATGATCTCAAGTTTCTCTTCATTTTTGGAATCCAACTTGAACATCAGGCATTTCTTCCCCCTTATAATTTCTGCAGTGAGCAGGGGGTTGGATTCAATTGCTTCACAGGCCCCTTCCGACTCAATTCTTCTATGAGTCTGTGATTCGATAAGTAAACACTTTTGTTGCAACACCTTTTGCATAATTTTGCTTGCATGGCAAATAAGAGCAAAGAACCTATAGTTACTGCTCTTCTTTGCATCTCATTTCTCAGGGACTGAAATTTATATTGAATGTTTCCAGTCTGTGGCCCATTGTCTTGTTTTCCATATCTGTTGGTATATCCTTGTTAGGATTTTGACCGATTCAATCTCTGTAGCTTGAAACAGTTCTATCAGTATTGCTTGTTATACCACCCATCTGGGTAATTTACCCAATCTGGGTGGTTTACAGAATTAAAATGTTTAACATAGAAACTGAACATAATACAGTACAAACCATCAAGTTTTGGATTTGAAAATAAGGGAAATTTTGTGGGCGGGGCCAAATCTGTAGGTGGGGCCAAATCTGTCCATGTGACTTGCTGTGCTGTAGTCACATGGCCATGAAATGTCTGCAAACACTTACAGCACTGGCTCTTTGGCTGTAAATGGAGGTGAGCACTGCACCCTAGAGTTGGATACAACTGGCTTTTGAGCAAGGGAGACCTTTACTAAGCACTTGCATAAACAGGGCCAAACTTCACAGCAAATTTGAATACCAATCAGGGATTTGCTGTTATTAGGTAAAGGTAAAAGTTGCCCTTGCTTGAAAGCCAGTCATATCCAACTCAAGGGTTCAGTGCTCATCTCTGTTTCAAAGTTGAAGAGCCAGCGTGCGCACACACACACACTACACAAGCTGGGAACTTGAGATGGTCAATTTCTGATTGCTGTTATATCAACATTAATGTAGATAAATCAACATACAAATACATTACAGAAGCTTCATTAACTGCTTTCATCCCAGCTGCTTTGGGGTAGGGTGGGGTGGCGTCTCTGGGCATCCTCCCTCCCTCTCCCCACCGCACAGAGGAAACCCAGGAAAAAGGGCTTCCCCTCGCAAGGCGCTCGTCGTCAACACCCCTCACCCAAATAATAAGACCCTTCTCTCCCCCCCCCCCAATCCTGCCTTTGGTGGATCCTGAGGTACTTGTATGAGGCGCTTCCTGGGGGGGGAGAGGGAGGGCTGGTTCTTCCCAGCGCCCCACCCCCTTCTGCCTCCTCCTCCTCCCTGGTGTTCTGAATGGCAGGGGGGGAGAAAACTCTTGAGGAGACCCTCTTCCCCCCTCCTTCCACCAAAGAAGTGCCTCTTTCCCCCACCCAGACAAAAAGAGAGAACAAATGGCTGGGCGGAGGGGAGGGGCGTGGCCTGGTCTGTGCTGAAGCTGGCAGCGGATTCTGGGATTTGTAGTTGCAGTGGGGGAAGCAAAGCACAAAGGGGGCCCGAGGAACCCTTTCTTTCCCAATCACTGTTTTTCCACACACACACACACATCCTCCTTCCTTCCTAAGGGGTCTCTGGTTGGGAGGGTTTTTCCTTCTTCCCGCTCAGGGCAAAAGGAAGGGCCGTGACTTATTCATCCCTGGAAGGAAGGAAAGAAGGAAAGAAGGGGAGACTTCTTCTTCCTCCTCCTCTCCAGAGGAACTACGTTACTTTCTCCCCCATCCCACTCCGGCGTTATTCTTCCCTGCTCTGGCTGGGTAGGCTTGGCAGATCCCTCTCACTTTTCCTCTCCCCACAGCTCCATACAAGCCGGCCCGGGTGGAGGGCAAACTCCACCCCTGGGCTCAGGAAGGGGAAATACGGGAGATTATTCAAAAATACGTGATGGCGGGAAGAGGGCTAAATTACGGGGTTTTCCTGCCCAAATCGAGATACTTGACACCTATGGTAAAAACACAAACCCCACCAGAGATGGTGATATATGAGAAAGGAAAGCACAGGTATGTATGTAATTAATTGTGTTTCAAAAAGCTATAGTTTTTTCAACCTATTATTTTGCCATATGGAGGAGTGTGGTCCTTAGTTGTCTTTTAAATATATCCAGAGATGGGACCTGATGCAACTCCATTGATAAGGCATTCCATAATGTGGGTGCCACCACTGAAAAGGCCCTCCTCTTTGTCAAAGTTTTCCTCCTCATTCTGAGTGTCTGTACCTGAAGCTGTGTTGTTTGAAATGATCAAGTGACATAGGCAGACGTTCTCTGAGAGATACTCCAACAGATACTGTAACAAGGACTTAAACTTTGTAGGGCTTTATATGTCAACATTAACACCTTGTGCCTGATACTGAAAGGAACAAAGGGCCATGTGCCTGGACTGGGGAAAGGTACTGCAGGTAGTCCATGAAGGGATTGATTAGTGTGGCTGTAATTTGTAGGGGAACATGAAATTGATGGCTAAGTGGATAAATTGATGGGGTAGAGCAGAGGAATGAACATATTAAGTTAAAGAATTCCAGTGTTATAGCTTAGTTGGTATTCATGAGGTAGAATTCTCTTTTCTTGCTTCAATACATAACAGGCAGATCTTTTAAGAAAAGATAGTTTCTTACGTACTTTGCTTCTTGAAGTCACAGCAGTGTCACCCATCCTCTCAATTTTCTAATGTTACGCGTCTGAGTTGTCTCCTACCAAGACAAAACATTTTATAACTGTAAGTATCGTAATTCCTTTTCACTGAAACATTCTCATTTTTAACCCAAATAAATTCTGCAACCCTAATAAATACAATTTATTTGCGACCAAAACAGAAATACTCATAACAATAAGGATGTTTTAACAACCTGCAACAAAGAATGGACTGAGCATTGGTGGAAAATCTAGTTTGATCTATGCTTCTGTATACTCATTGTTGAAATTGCTGGTTACCCAGATTTTTAAAAATAACAGGGAGAATTAAAATTACTACCAAATTTCAAGTACTTTAATAATTTTCACACAGCCTTCAATAAATTATTCAAGATCAAACTTACACAAAGAGGAAACCAACTTCGAAATGCTTGACAGATAAAGATAAAAGACAAATGGTGCAATTTCACAACAATTATTAAAGTTACACTTTTATATATATATTTAAACAAATCAGAATGCATTGCACTGTTTTGGTAACACAGACCCTAACAGAATATGGTAACACTTAAAACTAAACAGAAAAATCAAAAAATCAAAACCTACTGTTGATTTTAACACTCCTTGCTTGGATTTGCAGTCATTATTTTTAAGCCAAAGAAATGTGTTCGTTCAGTGAGTGAGATACAGGGCTCTAGAGTATAACAAGACCAGCCCTACACATTTTAACAAGCTATACTGAAAGAATCTGACCAGCTTCCAAGAATAGAAACAGATAATGATTCAGTCTAAACACAACAGACGCATGCTGCTGCACAAGTAAAATGAGATATCCGAAACACAACATTTTGCCATGGGAAACTCAATGAAATTATAGCCATAGTGGTAATGAAACAGCCAAAGACAAGTTGCTAACCTCTCTGTTCTACTCCACAATATTATGTATGGACAGCACACCAAACTGGCATTAGTTGGATAGGGTATATAGAAAGACAAGAAATAGTATACTAATATATAATATATTTGGATATACTATTACACTAAAAGGGTAGGTTACCTACCGTAAACATAGTTCTCCGAGTGGTCCTGTGAACATTCATACTAATGGGTTTCCCATCCGTGCCTGCATGGTGGTCAGCTCTTTCAAGCTTAGCTTTTGAAAGAAAGTGTTATCCCTGCATGCCTAGCATCTGGGCCCTGCCCCGTTCCCTCAGTTCCATTTGCATAGCCGCTGAATGGGCGGTATCTACAATGAAAGAGGGAAGGTAGGGCAGGAAGTATAAATGCTCACAGGACCACTTGGAGAACTATGTTTATGGTAGGTAACCTGCCCTTCTCTTTCGTGGTCAGTGAGCATCCATACTAATGGGTGATTCCCTAGCCTGGCAGACGTCTTGAAGAGGGACACCTCGGGGGAAAGTGGCGGATGTTGATACGGCTCAAGTACAGTGGGCACGTGGAGCCATGGGAGGATCCTGATGTGCCAAGTTATAAGTCAGAGCGATAGTCTCCGCAACCCACTTGGAAAGGCGTTGGGAGGAGAGACTTGCAGACCTTTGCTAGGGCCAGCATGGCAGACTAACAGACGTTGAGATTTTCTAAAACTTCTAGTCCTGTCTAAATAAAAAGCCAATGCTCTTTTCACATCCAATGTGTGAAGCTTTCTTTCTAAGTCTGACGATGGGGGATGGGGACGGGAAGAAAGTAGGCAAAACAATAGGCTGCTGTAAATAAAAAGCCGAGACAACTTTAGGCAGAAATGAAAAGTCCTGGTGGGGAACCACTTTGTCAGCGAAGAATTTGATGAATGGTTTATCAGACCTGAGAGCTGAGAATTCACTAACCCTTCTGCCTGAGGTTATTGTCAACAAAAAGGCAGTTTTATAAGTAAGTGCAATGGCGTAGTGGCTATTGACTCAAATGGTTTGTCAATCAGTCTATCAAACACCAGGGAAAGAGACCACTGGGAAGTTGGTCTGCGTACATCGGGATAGGTGTTACCTAATCCCTTAAGGAATGTCTTAACTCTGTGGTTTTGAAAGAGAAACCTTGCCTCTGAGTGAAAGGGCTGGTAGGCAATAACAGCAGCCAGGTAAACTTTGAGGGATGACACACAGAGAGACCCGACTGTTTCAAGTGCAGGAGGAACTGAAGTACAGTAGAGAGATATGGAGACACGGCAGTCTTACCAATCGACAGAGCGAATTGCTGAAATTTAGCCCATTTATAAGAGTAAACCTTCTTGGTGGAAGGTTTCGTGGGGTCATTAATAACAGCCATTAAACCAGGAGAATTCTCCAAGCTATCAAGCGAAGGGCTTCTAGGTCTGGATGGAAAACCTGTTGAGAACCCAAAGCAGGAGATCCAGGCGTTTGGGTAGCCTCTGATACTCCCAAATTATGTCCTTTAGCATGGGGAACAGGTTTGTCTGGGCCACCAGGGGACTATCAGTATGGCGTCGACACTCAGGGATGCTAGAAGGAATACTACCCTGTGAAGTAATGGGATCAGAGGTAAGGCATTGATCATGCCTCCTGTCCAATCCAACATGAACATGTCACCTAGGGAGGTCTTGTCGAGTCCCACCCCGGACGTGAATAGAAGGTTTTCCTCAGCTTCGTTCTGAGAATTTACCTCAGAAAGTTTTCCTTTCTCTAAGCCAGTTCTCTCCCTGACTCTCTCTCTTATTTCTCTTCAGGTTCCTCTCTCTCTCCTCTGAAACACCCTCTCTCTGCCTTTTTTATATGTAGCCATCCCCCCTCCTGCCTTACCTCATTTACAAGAGCCAATCAGAAGAATAGACTGGAAGGTGACCATTCTGAACTTTTGCTTCAAACAATGGATTTAGTTCTCTTAAGTTCATGATAGGACAAAGGCCTCCATCTTTTTTTGGGAACCTCAAAATAGTGGGAATAAAATCCCTTTCACTGTGATAGAGGGGAGACTTCCCTGATTGCGTCCTTGGTGCGGAGGGTATTGACCTCCTGTACCAGGACCAGAGTTGGCTGAGTCACTTTTATAAAGCCAAGAGGAGGGTATTGTGCAAATTCTATTGCATAACCATCCAAAGTAATTTTGAGCACCCAGGAGTCCGTGGTAACCAGTCAAGCAGCGGAAAAAATGGAACTGAAGGAACAGGGCAGGGCCCTGACACTAGGCATGCAGGGCTAGCTTTCTTTCAAAAGCTAAGCATGGAAGAGCCAACCACTGCGCAGGCACGGACGAGAAACCCATTAGTATAGATGCTCACAGACCACAAAGGAGAACCGTGTTTTTATTGGCAACTATGGCTCTTTGAGTAATTATGGGCACCTGTGCAGATGCTCACCTGAAATACTCTGGAAATAAGTAATTCAGATGGGATATATTGCCTTTTAAAGCAAAAATGAACATGATAAGGGACAAAGACGGAAAGGAGCTAGCTGATGCAGAAGAGATTAAGAAAAGATGGAAAGAGTACACAGAGGAACTCTACAAAAAGGAACTCAACACTCCTGATAGTCACAATGATGAAGAAATTGAACCTGAGCCAGACATCCTGGAGAGTGAAGTCAGGAAGGCCCTAAAGAGCAATGCAAACAACAAAGCTAGTGGAGATGATGGTATCCCAGTTGAATTTTTCAAAGCTCTAAAAGATGATGGCATCAAATTACTGCATTCAATATGCCAGCAGATTTGGAAAACAAAACAGTGGCCACAGGACTGGAAAAGATCAGTATATGTTCCAATCCCAAAAAAGGGCAATGCCAAAGAATGTTCAAATTATCGAACAATTGCGCTCATCCCACACGCCAGCAAGGTGATGCTCAAGATAATACAGGATAGACTTCAGCAGCATGTGGAAAGAGAATTACCAGAGGTGCAGGCTGGTTTCAGAAGAGGCAGGGGGACTAGAGACCACATTGCCAACATACATTGGATCATGGAGAAAACAAAGGAATACCAGAAACAAGTTTATTTTTGCTTTATTGACTACACTAAGGCATTTGATTGTGTGGATCATAACAAGATGTGGCAAGTGATTAAAGAGATGGGAATACCAGAGCACCTCATATGCCTCCTGAGAAATCTGTACATGAATCAAGAAACAACAGTTAGGACAGAACACGGAATGACAGAGTGGTTTGGAATAGGAAAAGGAGTAAGACAAGGCTGCATTCTGTCACCCTGCTTATTCAACTTATACACAGAGCACATAATGCGCAATGCAGGGATGGAGGAATCACAATATGGGATCAAAATTGCTGGGAGAAACATCAACAATCTGAGATATGCAGACGACACCATCCTAATGGCAGAAAGTGAGGAAGACCTAAAGAATCTCTTGATCGGTTTGAAGGAAGAGAGTGCAAAAGCTGGCTTGAGACTCAATATCAAGAAAACCAAGATAATGGCAACAGGCCCGATCAGTTCCTGGAAAATAGACGGGGAAGAAGTAGAAGCAGTGACAGATTTTACTTTCTTAGGATCTAAGATCACTGCAGATGGAGATTGCAGCCATGAAATAAAGAGGCGGCTGATTCTAGGGAGACAAGCCATGAGAAACCTGGGGAACATAGTGAAAAGCAGAGACATCACCTTGAAAACAAAAATTAGAATAGTCAAAGCAATGGTATTCCCAGTGGTAATGTACGGATGTGAGAGCTGGACAATTAGGAAAGCTGAACGCAGAAGAATAGATGCCTTTGAAATGTGGTGTTGGAGGAGAGTTTTGAGGGTACCTTGGACAGCGAGGAGAACAAATAGGTCAATCTTAGAAGAAATCAACACTGACTGCTCATTGGAAGGTCAAATAGTAAAGATGAGGCTAAAGTACTTTGGGCATCAAATGAGAAGGGAGGATTCACTTGAGAAGGCCGTGATGTTGGGAAAGGTGGAGGGCAAAAGAAGAAGGGGGAGGCCAAGGATGAGATGGATAGATGGTATTGTAGACACAATGGGCACAGAACTGGGAGGACTGAGGGGGATGGTGGAGGACAGAGGCGCCTGGAGAACGATGGTCCATAGGGTCGCAAAGGGTCGGAATCGACTGTGCGACTGAACAACAACAAAATATTGCCTTTCTCTCCAACATACCTCATCCTGAATCTCATGGTGCTAGTCTGCTGCTGGCAGAGTAAAACAGCACTTAGAGGGGAGGGAGTCATATTATGTGAGTTCAAAAATGATCATTTCAAGAATCACAGTTATCAATGGAAACCTGACGTTCTTCTCTTTGACTCACACAGAGAGGGAACTAACAGCTGTCTTAACAATCTGTGGAAAATCTCAAGTCAAGACAGAGAAAAGTACCTTACCTTCAGCCATAAGAAATATTTGCTCTAGCCCAGGGTGGTCTGTAAACTTGGCTCTACATATGTTCTTGGACTTCAATTACCAGAAGCCCAAGTCAGAGCTCCTGCTGATCAGCCAAGTTTGCAGACCTCTGTTCTAGCCTGAAAGTAAAAGCAGTCGTGGAAGATAAAGATGGAGGGCTGAGACCACATCACTGCTCTGCAGATGTCAGGCAGATGAATGTCTCAGAGAACAACTGAAGATATAGATGGCTCACACCTCCAGCACTAAATGGAGGGCCATTTCTATATCCACTTTGGCCCTTTGGAACCTCCTGCCAACTGACCTCCACCTCCAACCACAATTGCTGGCCTTTAGAAGAGATTTAAATACATGGTTGGCCCAGCGGGTGTGGGGTTATGCTACTGGACCTCTCCCCCCATGCCCCACCCCGCTGGCTCATATGGTTATTTGTCAATTCTGCCATCTGGATTTTAGAATTTTAGATTTTAAGATTTTAGAGTTTTATAATGTTTTATCTATGTGTATCTGAACAACAACAAATCGTGTGTCAGTGTTTAGTGTTTTATGTTAGTGTTGTTTTCTGCATTGTAAACCACCCAGAGTCGCCTCGGTGAGGGGGCTTTTAAACAAACAAATAAATAAATAAATAAATAAGGAGTTATGCGCCCTCCCCTCCCCCCCAAATCACTCACTGAATTTTCCCAAAACCAGGTAGTGCTGGCCTAAGAATTTTGCATACATGAAAATGTCATGACTTTAGGAAGAAAAGTAATGTCGGGGGGAAAGTGTGACGCTATCATGTTTTTTAACTGAAGGTAAGGTAGATCATGTTTGAGTGCCCCAAGTTTCCTGGTGCCGCATGCCAAAATTATACCCACAAGGAAAACAGTTTTACAAGTGAGAAGGTGAAGGCCTGCAGTGGTTAATGGTCCAAACACTTAAGGGAGAAGCCGTTGAGATAGTGGCAATTTAATGTCAGGGTAGATAATCTGTAAACAGTTGTGTTGGTGAAAAAGTAGCTGGCTCTTAGTGATTAGCTACAATGACTAAAAGGCTGACTTTTAGGGATGAATGCATTAGGCCATTTTCCTTCAGATGAGGAAGAAAATGGAGTGACAGTATTAAGTGAAGGTGGACCATAACTCCTACCAAGGATGGTAAAAAAAGGAGACAAATTTACACCATTTATAAAAATAAGTTCTTTTTATTTGGCATCACTTTGATGGAACAGGCTTATGTGAACAGCAAAATATAGGCACTGGAGATCTCAATTTCTGGGACAATGGATGGCATTTCTTCCAATGAAGAAAAAAGGAGTGCTGCTATTAGGTTTGAGGAGGAAGAGCTATCTTTCTAGTTGTTGACCTGGTTTTCATGAGATGATCCATAATATCATCAGTTTTTGAATTAAACAGATCTTCCCCATCAAAAGGAAGATCTTCTATTTCATATCAGTGTTGACTGTGGTGGATATAACACAAAGCCAGGCATGGCAGCATAAAGCAACAAAGCTGGGTGCTAACTTTGAAGCACAATTGGCAACATGCAAAATTTATCTAATGAGTGCAGTGGTACCTCGCTTAAAGAGCATAATGCGTTCCATGGGGTTGCTCTTTAAATGAGTTTGCTCCTTAAGCGAAACACCGTTGTAAGTGACCAATTGTGACTTCTGGTGAGGGGGATTGTGACCCCCGATTTAGTTGTTAAGCGAGTTTTTGGTTGGTTTTAGTTGTTAAGCGATTTGATCATTCAGAGAAAATTCTGCTCTTTAAGCAAGTTAGTCTCTAAGCGAGATGCTCTTTATGTGAGGTTTGACTGTATCTAGTTTGTGAAACTCTTCCTGGAGATAAAAAGCAATCACCAAATGGTCCTCAGGAAAGCAATGAAGAATAGTCTAGCTTCTCTCACCAGAATTGTTTTTATGCAGCTATAGTTGCTTGGTAGTTGGTGATTCACATGACTATGAAGGCAACAACAATCATAGATGACAACTATCCATAACTAGCCTGCATCCCTCCATGACCACTGCAGAGGAGTGGGGTTTCCATCTTTCTTTAGTTGCACTGCTTCTATTATTACAGAGTTAGGTTTTTGGGTGGTGAAAAAAAGAAGTATGCTCTTCCTGGACACAAGTTCTCAATTTGTCTGGAAGCAGATGGCACTGATCAAGGTAGGGTCCAAAATTGTTAGATCAATGAAGAAAGGGTTGGCAAGAGATGAAGCAACACCAGTGTCAAGGATGGCTGATGGACCTGACTAAAGAGAGAAATGGCTCCTTTCCATTTAACTTTTTACAACTTTGCAAGGCCTTTGCAAACATCCTCACTAACATGCAAAACTGAGTTCTTTCTTACTCATTTATCATTTCAAATTTTTTTTTAAAAAAAATTTTTTTATAGCTTTAAGGGAATAGATGTTTAACCCTGAGGTTAGTATTCTCAGAAATGTCTGCAACATTATGTAGCCTCTTATCAAAGAGAAGCAACTGTTATCTTGCTTAGGCAAGTAAGGCATTGTGTAATACCTTTGAAAAAAGCAAGTCCATTTGTAAAGTAAATAACCATGAGACATAGTCACCAGAAACAATTTCTTCTTTCAAAATGAGTCATTCTAGTGCAAAATAATAATAATCAAAAGTCCATAATTTCCATGTCAACACTCATTGCCACAACAGCAGACAAATCCTCCTTTCATAACTTTACATAGCGTTTTATAATGAATCAATATACATCTTAGATAAATGTTCTAGGTTAGCATCAAACAGATTGGGAAGAGCACGATAAAAGCCATAATATGTCTGTATTTTAACAAAATTATTGTGCTTGTTAGAGTGCATTGTTATCTGATTATCGTAAATGTATATAAGCACACTTCTACTCACCATATGAAATCATCAACATTCCTTCTAAACATTCGGAAATAATTCTGAAAATGTTCCAAGACAATCTGAGGCTTAGAAAAATGTGTATTTCAATCCTCACCAGCCCTCCAGTTTTCTAGAATACTCACCCTGCCCATCACTTTGCACATCTGGCCAGCAACAGGGGAAACAGTGAGAGCAACACATGGAGCGTCATGCTTCCTTCTTATTGTTGCCCCCAGCATGTTGCTATATACTGCAGCAGGAAAACAGATATAATTGTATTTCTAGAGTTTACAAATCACAACACCCACTGTGGCAGTGTGATGAAGACAGATGAAGGGGACAGGGCACCTTTTGGTGCGTTCATTCTGCAGTTCCTTTCGCCTGACCAAGTGTGAGAAAGATTAGCCGGCAACAGAAGGTTGCCATTACCACGATACACCCGATTGTGGTTCAAAAATACCACAATCTTCGAGGAGGCATAGGCAAGGAGGGAAAGTGGGGATTTATCTCTAATTAAAATTTTAATCTGAGCAGGAAAGAAATTAAGGACGTGTAACATCTGCCTCTTCTTTGAGGGAGGATGTTACATGATCCTAAATCTCTCCTTCAAATCCAATTTCCTTTTCAATCAGCATTCTCAAGAAAGCCAGAAAAAGAGCCCCATCTCTGAAAAACAGGTGCACAAAAATAGTCAGATTAACAATACAGTATCTCTGCTACTTGTAAATAGGTGGTACAGAATGTCTCCAAAAGGGATGGTAAAGCAAATGTTCTCCCTATTCTATTAGCTCTTGATACTCCTGTAGCTGTTGCAGCAGCTGCTACTAGCTTTATAGCATGTCACAAACAGATGACAAGAGTAATCAGATAACAATGTTCAAGGTAGCAAAAGCCTATTAACTATTGCATACGCTGCTGTATTGCAGAACACTTTAATAAGGCACACAAATGATGGCTGCAATAGGGTACTGAGCTACTAAATTTCTAAGACTAATACATTTTGAGTAAGAAAGAGCCTAAATTAGGCTGAGCAACTGAACCACTCAAACACGACCGAACAAACAACCGAATATCTCAACATGTATACAGAACAGAAAGTAGTTACTTTTCAAGGGAAGAAACATGTAGCCTGATGATGGGCTGTTTAAATTCAAAATAGGTAATGATTATGTTTGTTAAATGCTGGCTCTTTTCATCTCCATGTAAGTATGAAAAACAAACATGATGGGATAGCCTGCTATAAGCTCAATAATTATTATAAGATTTTAGCCAATATGAACCAAAAATAAATTAAGGCTACCAGTATATGAGATGTTCAGTGCAATGTAATGGACAGAGGGGACTGCAGTGGCTTAGTGGTTAAGACAATGAACTTGATGACTGGAAGGTCAGCAGTTTGAGACCCATTGTAGATCCTTTGTCAGGGAGGAACAAACCAAATCTTATGACTTGTCTTGCACTAAGAAAAAGGATTTCAACCATTGTTTATTTACATGGTAGTATAAGAAAATTGTTCAACTAAATAGAACTCAGCAGCAGCAGCTGCAACTCGTATCTAAGAATGCACGCACGCACGCACGCACGCACGCACACACACACACACGAAACAGGAAAATGACCTTGGCGTGAATTTGTTTAAGGTGGATCCCAGCTTGCCATGAAGTGACTCACACATTATGATCTCGGGGCCATCTCCTGTGGCACACATGAAATGAGACATGCAGGATTCAACACCGGGACTGCAATGGACTGCCACAGCCTTCAGCATATTATCAAAATGCGCCTTCACAGCCAGTCCATCTGGTATGACCTCTTTCAGCTCCATGACCGTTGAGAATCAGAAAGTGGTTCCTCCTCCACTCATTTCACCGTTGGGCCCAATATGATAGTTTCAAGTGGCATTTCCTCTACTGAGGGGACCGTTACCCCACCTAAAAGGACTCATTCACCCATAGCTGTTGGCCCCTTTAGGGAGTCAAGTTATTTACCGCTGCCCAACACTCGCCATTGAGTCGCTAGCTGTTCTACTCCATTACCCTAGCGGGTTGTTCGACCAGACAGGCTTATAACGTCTAATATAAACATATCCTAAATACAATAATTTTAACAAAACAAAAGAGTAAAGGGGTATTTACCATTATAATGTACTTCTCTCTCCCAGGTTAAATCTTCTTAGCCTCAAAATTTTTCATTCTACAAAAACACAAAAGGATAAGCAGTAGGCTCCAGCTGCTCTTTTCAATCATTCAGCTAAAAGTTTATAAATAAAAGCCTTTATTAAGCCATGTAATCTCAACTAAAACAAAAATACAAATGCATTCATGATTATTCATTTGCTAATTCTTGAATGTGATGAAAGTGCAAAAAAGGAACAACAACATTAATCACTTCATAAACCCACTATATTCACTCGGGAGTTGATGCCTGGCTTCCCAACCTGTGTGTCTTCTTCGTTGCTTCCTCTTTTACCCCATCAGGTGTCCTGATGCAAAATGTGCACGCACTATTGCTTACAGAGAGACAATGTCTATATAAGAGCATATGTATACCAAAAAAGAGAGAAGCTGAAGTGGTCCTAAATTGATCCGAAATTTAAGCAAAATACTGCTCATTCATCTTCACATCATTTCTTCTCCAAAGCATTTACAGTACATATAATATTAGTGAGGTCTTTAGGAAAGTGAAAGATTTGTTCCTTATGACGACATCTTTTTTGTTCCAACTCTACCCTGATCCTGATGCTCCAGACATAGCCATTCTTTAACTAGAGACAGTATTTATGACACATATGATAAAGTTTAAGTGAACGATTTTGTCTTAAGGAACACCACTACTTTGTTTTATAATTATTATTCTACTGTATTTCTCCCTGTGAATAATAACTTGGAAATTTTAGCATAAACTTATTTTCTTTCAGCTCTCCACCCTCAAAGAAGACTGCAAACATAAATACCTATCAGTGTCAACTGGAAAATAACAGTGGCTACTGATATTGTGTGTAAGTAGGGGGTGGCCAAAGATGAGATGGCTAGATGGTATTGTAGATGCAAGATGGTATTATAGACGCAATGGGCACAGAACTGGGAGGGCTGAGGAGGATGGTGGAGGACAGAGGCGCCTAGAGGACAATGGTCCAAAGGGTCGCAAAGAGTCGGAATCGACTGTGCGACTGAACAACAACAAAATTATTTCTGACCTCAGAGTATAACTGATTAGTATGTCAGGGATCAGGGAGCATTTTCCATGTTACTCAACTTCTTCTTCAAGCACCATATCCGTTCCGAATATTGGCTATCATCATGGCAATAGTCTTCCTGTTTTTAACTCCTTGGAACAATTCTTCCAAGGACATTCCACACCAGTCTCTCGGGTTATTTAGCCACAAAGTCCAGCTATGTCCAGGGCCTCTCTTCCCAAGGATCTTCCCTTGCATAATGAGTTGGAGTACAGTAATTCCTTGCATAACAACCGCATTGGATAACATCATATTTGCATGTCGTGGGTTTTATGCACATGTGATGCATCGCATAACATCCAAAACCGCTTTTAAAAATGGATGTTATCCGAGGCATTGGTATAGGAACCTCGGATAAAGTCCATTTTCGACTATTTTTTGGACTTTATGCGATGCATCTCCCCATAGGAACCGCATAACGTCCAAAATCACATAGCAACCAACTCTGTGGAACAGAGTTTGGACGTTATCCAAGGTGCTACTGTATTCTATACTGCATGTCATTCCTCATGATATGCCCATGGTATTGGAGCTTTCTTTGTTTAATGGTCTTAAACAGTTCTTGTTCTTTATCAATCCGACATAACACTTCTATATTAGTCATATGGCCAACCCATGATATCCTTAGCAACCGTCTGTAGACCCACATTTCAAAAGCTTTTTCTTTTCAGATGCTTTAGTCAGTGTCCAAGTTTTGACTCCATATAGCAACAGTGGGAATATGTAACATCTCACTACAGTATGACTCAACAAAGGAAGGAAACGTTGGAAAGGTTACTACTGTACAGCCCTTCCTCAATGAGTAACAGAGACTCAAAAGGGCAGCTACAAAAAACAAATTTAAAAAGATCTTTAAGTATAAGGATGTGCCATGAGAAACCAAGACAAAGATTATCTGTAACATGGGATTCCCAAACATTATGTATAAATGTAAGGACCAAAGTGTGAAGAAAGCTAGAAGGAAAAAATGCAAAAGGAAAATCTGAAACATCGAGTTGGGAGGAATGCTTTTAAAATACCTGAAATTTCAGAGACAAAAAAAGCATGCTAGACAAATCAAGTCTGAACTCTCACTAGAAGCTACAATAACTAAACTAAGCATATCTGTGAGATGACAAAACATACAGAGAAATGGCTAATGCTACAAATTGGAAGCAGTGAGGAAATAATAAGACTGAACATGAATTGGATTAATCAGTAAACAAAGCCATAACCTTTAATCTACAAAACCTGAGCAGGACTGTTAATGACAGAACGTTCAAATGTCATTAATTCATACAGTTGCCATAAGTATGAAGCAGCTTAATAAAAAGATATCATATCTACAAATGTTTCAATGTCATTTTGCTACAGCTTTTTGTTTAAAAAAAAATACATTTGAGAATTTGGTCCATTAAAGCTCAAAAGATCATACAGTTGGATAAACTCCCTATTTCTCAGTTTGTCAAATGACTTGTTGTTCTGTTGAGAACAGTACAAAGTGAACTTTTCATCACTTATACTGTTACAATTAGTCCATTGTTTTCATCTAATCATGCATCATTTCTGCTGTATAATGCAAGAACCCTGAGCTCACATTAACCTGCTATCCCCTGTATAAATGAGAATTCAAAAAAGAAAGCACTTTTATACAATTGTATAAAGGGCTGAGAGTTGGATTAAAACTCTCATTTTTGCTGCAAACTCTTTAAAATATTTGCCATTTTCAACTGATCAATATGACGCTACACTAGCTATTTAATGTACTGTACAGTATTTACATTTGTATATTCAATGCTTTAATTATCTGATTGCCGTATTAAATGTAATCCATGCTGGCAAACAGAGTAAAAGTAACCAGATTAATCTGTCAAGCAATCCTGCTGAAACTTAAAATTATTCTCACAGCAATGTTCACAGAAAATTAAGATAAAGAACCACAAAGATTATCTGTATTAGCAGCATTACGTCATGTTACTGGGGCCACATGACAGGCACTTCATATACACTATCATTTGCTAGGAATCTACAGCATGTGATATGTCGAAGGAAAATAAGGTCAGCATTTCCTTATTTAAAATGCAGTATTTTCAACCCTGAATGAAAATGTGATTAAAGATGTCACAGATAAATTCTAACCTGAGCTAAAACAACAAGAATTGGTTAAACAACTGTAGAAATAGAAGTATCTGCCTTGCCCTTGAAAATTGGAAGCAACAGTATTTCATTTTCATGGTTATCAAGAGAGAGAGAGCTTAATACAATCTTATTAAACTTCCACGAGATAAAATTTCTCAAAAATGAGGGGACCAGTAAAAAAAAAAGGAAAATCCAAAGAGTAAAATCCTTTTAAAACACTTGGTTACTGAAAAGACAATAAAAGAAACTCAGCTACAAAGTAAACTGCAGATCAGGGGAATTATCATTAAAGTCTAGGAAAGCAAGCGGACAGCAAGTAAAACCAACCATGCTTTGAGAACGAAGCAAAAAGGCTTTCTTCAGTAGGAGGGTAAGAAGAAGCTTCTCTACAGCAAGGATGGCTATGGCAGCTCACCAGAATGTTAGTCCAGAAATAGTAGAGATTTGAAACAGTATTTGCACAGGCTCAGAATTTGTATGCATGGCCACAGACACCATGAAGAACAGTCTTTCATGTCGGTTTTACAGGGATTTGTTTTTTTAGTAAAACATGCATTGAATTATTATTTTGCATCCCTTGCCATCTGAAAAAACAACAACACTATATTATATTTAGCTGTAAACAAGGTATTATGCTATGTTAGCATTAAATTCCTGCATTCATACGACATATTCTTCACTTCTAGGAAAGATTCCAAAGGAGCTGTGGAAGGGGAATCCACTCTCCTGGCTGCAATCTGTCATTTTCCTCCAAAAAGCAATTCTACAAGAGACACTCACTTTTCACGCACCATGGAAGGATATAGGGGGAAAAGTTCTGTAAGTTCCAGTGTGGATTTAGGCCACAGGATTTGTTATTCAATTTTTGTGCAGTGTTTCGAATTCATTATTTTCTTCTTCATTCTAATTATATAATTATGTCCCACATTTCTAAACCTTCTTTTTATTTTAGATCATACAAACGTGTGAGATGCAGTGGTTAGAGCCATGATACTCACTGGATGACCTCAGACCCAGTCACTCTTCTAAAGCATGATTTTCCGCACAGGATAAATTTGATATATTCCATTGAGTTTTTATTATCATTCACATTGTTGTGTTCTCCCCCTCCCCTTCCATCTAATGAATATCCACTTTATAACAAACAGGTTTATGCCAAACAAGAATGATAGATTGATCATCAAATAATCCAACTGTCACAATCACAGGAGGCAGATTCAATCAAACAAATGTTTGCTAATTCCACAGTGAGAAGCCTTCTGGATGAAAGCAACAGATGGTAGGAAGAAAGGTGAAATCTGATTTTAGCAGATGTTGTGTTCTCCAAGTAACTAAATATGAAATTTCTTTATTATTCTCTTTACATTTTTCCTTCCATCTTAGTAGTATTATTAGGTTATTCTGATCTCTCTGATTTATGATCTTCAATTACATCCAAATTGCCATTGTACTAAATTATTAAGAAAAAATCTGTTTGTTGAATTATTTCTAGGAAACTTACTTGGTCTATACACGCACTATAAATAAAGGCTACTGGGGCTACTAATTATATATGTTCCCTCTAAACAAAACATACCTTACAAATCATGGTATATAGATATTAAGGGGAAATTTGGTGTTTTTTTTCATCTCATAAGTATCTTATTATCTCTGTTAATGCCTAGCACAATAGCCAAGCTATTGTGTTTGTAAGTACAAAAATGTTTATTTTTATGTCCATTGCTTTAATGTAAAAATGGAATTCTCTAATTGTGAGGAAATTCCTCAATTTATGAACTGTGACCTAGGTAAAGGTAAAGGTTTCCCTTGCTCGAAAGCCAGTAGTATCTGACTCTAGGGTTCAGTGCTCATCTCTGTTTCAAAGCCAAAGAGTCAGCGCTGTCTGCTTCTGCAGACATTTCCATGGTCATGTGGCAGGCATGACTAGACACCGAAGTGCACGGAATGCTATTTCCTTCCCACCAAAGTGGTCCCTATTTATCTAGTTGCAATTTCTTGCTTTCAAACTGCTATGTTGGCAGGAGCTGGGACAAAGACAGGAGCTCATTCCGTCCTGCAGTACACGGGAATCAAACTACTGACCTTCCGCCACCCAGTCAGCGTCTTAGTCACTTGAGCCACAATATAATACTAGCTGAATGAAAATCTCCATTAGTGCAGTCGCACTGGGTTATATTGTTTGCCTAAGCTGCTGTGTGAGAAATTGTACAAACAGCTGCACAACCCTTTGCTCAACAAACACTGTCCTGGTTACTATCCTTGTACTAACGCTGAAAATTCACAACTGATAGTGCAACAATCATTGTGCAGCTAGCACAATGGCAGTACTGGATGCAGACCTTCATTTTAAAACTGTTATTCTACAATGCCAGTCCTCAAAATTTTCAAAGGGTACCTAGCGCAGAAGCTAATTCTCTTCCATCATGTTTACTGACAGTGACAGAATAGCCTATTTGGTTTTATCACAATGGCCAACACTTTTTCAATGCCAAAATCAGATATGAAACCAGTTGTCGAAACCTTTTGACATGCATTATGCTAGTAATTTTTACAGTAATTCTGTATAGAATTCCTGTATCATCCCAGTAGTGGAAAAGGTGACAGGATGGACAGATATGCTGCAGGGAAATATAATAACAGCAGAGACTCATCTTCCTGGCTAGAGATTACTGTTATCTGTCATTAGCAGTCAAACGCTGCTGTCACTGGCAGACAGATAGAAGTAAAACTCGGAAAATTAGAATATCATGTAAATGTTCATTCAGTTCAGTAATGCAACTTAAAAGGTGAAACAAATATATGAGACTCATTACATGCAAAGCAATTCAAGCCTTACTTTGTTATAATATTGATGCTTAAGGCTTACAGTTTATGAAAACCCCAACCCCCCCATCTCATGTACCCCATAATCATCATATAATCTCATGCACGGTGTATGCCATGATCATCACAATTATAATGAAATAAGGCATGACATATTTTGCTTTGCATGTAGTGAGTCTATCACATATATTATATTTGTTTCACCTTTTAAGTGAAGTGAATGAACATTTTCACGATATTCCAATTTTCCGAGTTTCACTTGAGTCAGGCTTCCCTGAGTGGGTGGCGTATAAATGTGAAGATTAAATTAAATTTAAAAAATTATACTGAATGGTAGAAAGTCAGATTTTGTGCAATATGGTACAAGTTTAAGCACACACATTAACTACAATTTTTATTCTAATGTTGACTGAAAAAAAGGTTTAAAGAACTAAAAAGTTCATGCTGTTCATAACATTTTTCGAAATCCAGCTAAGAACTTTGTTTCCACAGGTGTACCATATTGATGCCTTTTCTATTTCCACACCTGTTAACTACAAATTAGAATTATAAGACAGCAAACAGAATGCTTGATTGATATGAAACAACTCACGTTCAAACTGTATCCTTAACTCAGTTTCATTAAATAATATCTATTCAGGTTATTATGGAAATTAGTATGTCATTTTCAAACCAAAACTCTGTGACAACCACTTTAAATGTACAGTATTAACTTGAATCCACACATTCATCAGCAATAACTGCAGAGTAAAGCTATAGCTCTCTACTTCTCTATGCAGTTCTAATGTGTCTGACTCTTCTTTCAATTTTTTTTACTCTGGGAGACTGAGACAGATCAATGGCTGCATAACCTCTAAATCAGAGAAATTTGAAAACTAAAAAGTACTTAAAATAGAACGCCAGTTTCAAACAGATTCCAATAATTCTTTCTGGTATAAAGAAGGGGAACAAGGCTAACATAAATGTTGAAAATCTGAAAGCACTACTAACAGAATTATTCAATTACTAGTAATGACCTATGGTCCTAAAAGAAAGAAAGAAACCTCACCGCTAATTTCCTGCCATCTGAAACCAGAATTTGACAAATAGGCTTAATTATTTTGCCTTGTAAATTCTAAACAACACCCTGTTTGGCACAATACATTTATTCTTATTGATATTTTGTCCAATGTTTTAGGTGTAATTATACCTCTTCTTGCTCTACATAAGTAATGAGTTGTCAGGGATAGGAGAATATGGCCACATTCCAATTGGGAGCCTCTATGGAAAGAAACTCTGTCACCACTCCTCATCATACAGCGCCTGTATAGCTACAACTGTACACTCACCTCTGTCTACAGAGTACTATGGAAGGCTGGGAGGAGGAGAACATTATTTTGAAGCATCTCCAAGCCTTCTGGCCAGAGGGGACATTAAAGATGTGGGGACTGTAGATCAAGGAAATGGAGTCACCAACACCTAAATTTGCTAACAAGTTTCTTCCATGGAAAATAAACATGACACTGGAAGTGACATTTTACACTGAAAAGAATCTTGCTGCATAATCGAATGTCTGTTCTCAACAAATCCCACTGAGTTCATTGATGTTTCCTCCAAATAAACACACAAGTATTCGCCTGTATCCAAGGGGTGTTCTAAGGCAGGGGTGGCCAACCTTTTTCTGTCACGGGCCTCACCACGCCCTCAGACAGTGTCGCTGGGCAGACCATGCCCCCCGGAAGTAGAAGCAGGTCATGTACGGCTGACATAAATGTGCCCACCTCTGTGTTTACACCAGCCGCAGGCCCGTTTGCGCATGCATGGGCACATTTAACAGATGACTTAAACTGCTTCCACTCCTGGGTGCAGCGGAGGCAGCAATGGGCCAGATGGGATGGTGTCGGGGGCTAGGGCCGACCCACGGACTGTAGGTTGTGAACCCCTGTTCTAAGACCTTCAGTGGATACATGAAACCTTGGAAAACAGCAAATTTTTATTTTACACTCATGCCTGAGTCATAAAAGATGGGAAGGGGTTTCAAATGCCTCCATCATTCTACATGAGAGCTACCAAATGTTTGCCTCTGTTCATTGTAAAGATTACATTACAGAGACTGACCTCTAGTGGCCAGCTCTGGTACTGTGCTCTGTCATAAATCTTGCTTCCCTAGCCTTCATTTTCTTAAAAATCCTTTGTCTGTGTCTCTTCTAAACAAGCCTGGGCAAGTCTAAAGCTCAAAAGCACTTGCATAGCTTCACTCAGATGGGAGGAGGGAAGAGAACAATGTATGTCCCAGATGGGAGGAGGGAAGGAGTACGAGGTTAATGAACTCCAGCTGAAATATTCACCTCCCACCTGATGGGAGGGAGGAGGAGTACAATGTATGTATACCTGATGGGAGGGGGAAGGAGTACAATATATGTATAGGATAGGAAGACATACATTAGTATGACTTCACCCTAACATCCTAAAGATGGAAAAGCCCCCAGTCCACAGGACTATAAAAGCACAAGTCTAACAGCCAGTCGTTGTTTAGCCTTTATTTTTGGGCTCCCCTATTCTTAAGAGTACGTACCCTGATTTTCTAGGCAGAATCTTTGACAGGGAAATATTTTTGTCTCTATCCTTTCTAAGAGAGAAGAACTTTTCATATCCTTTTGTTTTATGACTGTTTGAAATATTTTATTCTGCTCTTTTACTGAAACTAACTTGTTAAAGAAATAAACTTGTCTTTTTGAGTTTTATTCTGTTTGCAGATCTGAACTTTGTTTAACAGGCATTTATTCACAGAAGCTGTCTGCCTTACAATACAACGCTACCAAACTTTACGCCGAGAACAGGCTGTGCCAGAAGGAGCGTGTGCATGCTGGATTTAAAGGGGCAGTAACAGCCTTAAAGATCAACCCAGCCTCTCTAACACTTGATCTCCTGACCAGGCTTTAAGACATGCTCCAGAAATATATAGGTATTTGAGGAATTTTTATTGAATATTTCCGAAACCGTAGATACTGAGCACCTGGATATGGGTAGAGAGTGTATATATGTTAATGCACATACTGCTACTATGTTAAACAAATCACAACTTTTTATGTTCATTAGAGTGGAAGCTGCTCCAGAAGCTCAAACAAATTTTGGAATTAATTTGTCAGATAGGTACATATAGTGGTGGGCTACAAAAAAATTTACTACCACACTGTAGGCATGGTATGGTGGGCGTGGCCAGGGGTAAAGCCCTGTGTTGCACCTGAATTAGGACTACAGTGGACCCTCGATTAACGATGCATTCAAATAGCATCCTTTTCGATTTACGACGCTCCGACGCTCCCAATATGATTGTTCAAATAACGTTATTCGAATAACGACAGTACTTTTTCCCGTCATTATTTGAATAACGACGTCGTTATTCAATTAATGATGGTATTTTTACCGTCGTTATTCGAATAACGACTTTTTGTCATTATTCGAATAACGACGTTATTCGAATAGCGATGCTACTTGGAGAACCAAGTAACATCATTATTCGGGGGTCTACTGTACTTTATTTCAAAACTTGGATGGGCTGGGCCAGCCAGAATTTCTGCTACCAGTTCTCGCGAACTGGTGCGAACCTGATGTCCACCACTGGGTACATACAGTATCTCTCTCTCCAAAGAGCCCAAAATATAAGCAGGTGGACTGATGAATGTTAACAGATGAGAAGCATATCTTTTGTATAATTAAAATATCTTAACTACCATTAATTGCTTTTAATTGTCCATTAGAGACCAAACCACCACCCAAACAGTTAGCTCTACAACAGTGATAGCTTGAAACAGTACACTGTTCTTGGGGGAAAATCTCTTCCAGCTACTATGAGGATTGCAGTTAGAGGCAGAGGGGAATAGCATATGATCCCACAATCTCTGCTTCTCAAAAAGTCCTAGCACTGATTTTGCAGGCCCTCTGGTTTCATTGCACAACTGTAAAGCATGCTGAAAATATAACAATAAACATCTGAATAATTTTTTTCTGAAAATTATCCAAAAATTCAAACAGAAAAAGGAAAAGCAATAATGTTTGAATTTCCAGGGCACTAGAGACAACCATTACCAACAGATCAGAATGTGTTCTATTGTTAGCTTTTATCTTAGCTTATAAAACAAGATTTATTTTTAATACTCGAAGAGGTATGGCAACCTTGTGTTTCCAGTTAATTTTTCTCACACTAGGTCAGTGAAAGGAACTGCAGAATGAACTCACCAAAAGGTGGCTTCATTTCACGTCTGGCCTAGACACGGAAGAAGCAGCACAGGAATAATTCACGCATGTAGTAAGCAGCAATCCAGTATTAAAGACTACAAGAAAACAGCATTTTTCATATGCATATCCCAAGGCCTAGTTCCATTGCATTGGTTGGATACATCTTTTAATGTGCATAAAAATGAATATCATAACCAAGGACCCCATTAGTCACGTTTAACTACATACCAACAAAGCAGTATATCAACAATGCACATTCCACAATGGAAATTCTACTCATACCATAACATCAAAATAAGCCAAGATCTCCATATTCAAAGCAGCCACTAGTCTGTGAGTACATACTTTGTTCAAATCAGTTAAAATAGTTAAAGTATAGGTCAAAGCATACTATTATAACTGAAGTGCAACTGTTGGGTGGATGATTGTGTGACAAGGAGGGGAAGCAAAGGGCTTGAAACTCTGGAATGTTCCCAAAGAGTTTCTATGCAAGCACAGAGGAACCCATATGTGGGAATCATAAAGACCAGGAAGAAGAACATGGAAACAAGTCAAATGCAACAATAGGGAATAATTTGTAATATGGGGTTTAATCCTCCTCTTCTAAACTTTAGATTTACATCTTAAATTTAGCTCCTTAGATCTGCAGCTTCATTGCGATCTACACATCCTATACAATAACTTTTTCTTGTGCATTTCACAAGGTATAATTACTGTCAGAAGAGAAACCCTGTAAATGAACAGAGAGGAGAAAATATCAGGATCTAGTCGCATAAGAGTTGAGCCACTTCTTCTGCGATTTGGAAGGCAGATGAAAGGCCACAGCATTATATTCATAGGACAGTCTTCATGACTGATCGCCAATATTCGGAATCAGATACAGCACAAGAAGAAGATGTCGTATAAGAGTTCAGCCACTGCATTAATGTTATTGAAGTAGAATCTACAAGCAATGTCTGCAAAGGAAGGCATCTTGACTAATAAATTTTAAAATCCAAATATATTAGTGTAATACCTTTTACAATGTCAACAAAATGGTGTGCAATCCATCAGGCATTGCATCACAAACAGAAGAAAATGAGATGAGGGGGGAAATAGGATAGATTTTAAAAATTTTGTCCTCGAGATTTTAATATCTAATAATCTTAAATTTGAAGGCTAAAATTCAGTGAAGTTTATGTTTGTAACAATGGAAGATGATAACTCTTCTCAAATTTTGATGTCAGCCAGGAGAGTGGTTGCTTCCTGCAGGGGTAAGTCAGATGAGAGATACAGTACCTGTACATACTTGAACATTTTAGAAAGAGATGTTATTGAATATTTGCTATTTCTCATTCTTCACTGGAACTGGGACAATATAGAGACGTAAAGTCTTTTAAAATCTATTTTTCTTTTGCTTACTTTTTCTCTTTGCTTGTTTACACTAATAAAGGTATCACCCTTAAATTAGAGTCTGTAGTAATGTAACAGGGCACCTATTGGTATAAGATAAAGTATATTCTTCTCTTTGATAAGGTAATGAACAATTACAGGCAGGAGCACATGACTGTTTCAGCAGGATTCTAGTGCTTCTGCCAGTGGTGTCAGAACCAACTGCCACACCACACACACACACCTGCAATCCTCTGTATTGCCAAAATTTTGCTCCCGTGGATTTCCCAACTTTCCAAAGCACATATTAGGCCAGATGGTTGATTTCCCAAAAGAGAGAAAGGGCAATAGCACTGAAGTCAGCAGAAACAGACTAATGAATTCCATGACAAGGATCAATAAAATTTTTGAAAAAGAGCATCTGCCAAGACAAAGAACTTCTGTCTCAAAACTATCCTTAGGTTCAGACAATCCAACTACAGCACAGAAATTTTTTTTTTATTTCAATCTCTCTATTTATGGAAGAGTGCAAAGCTATGCAAACTAAATGACAACCTGAGGTCTCCATTCATTACCATACCCATTTAAAACATACATGGGAGGGGAGGGATTCCAAAAATGATGAAGTTGCATGTGCAAGATGAAATAAATATAAAGTAGCAATTTGTTTTTTGAATTTTTCCCCCATGTATGTATTTTTAAAGAGGTGTGGAAACGAATTGAGACCTCAGATTGTCGTTTAGTTCACATAGCTTTGCACTCTTCTTTATCTTGATGCAATCATTGAATTCTGTTTTAATAGTAACATAATGTAATAGAAGCCAGCATGTTCTACATGAAACACATTGGTGCAGTGTTTCCCAACCCTGGATCCCCAGATGTTCTTAGACTACAGCTCCCAGAAGTCTTCACCAGTACAGACAATGGTGGGGGCTTCTGGGAGAATTAGCAACCCAAGGTTAGGTTGGCCTGCTTTAGTGATTTTACATCAGCAACATTCAGCACATAGTGAAGTTCCATGTGCACAGGCAACCCTGAAGTGATCATTTCTTTTCAAAGATACTAGGAGACTGCTGTTCATGTAAGCCTTAGGATCATTCTCTTCATGTATAAAAGGTGTTGTGGTAGCAAAACATGAAGTACTGCCCCATTTAGATAGAACAGATAAGTGAAAGAGCCAATAAATTTAACCTCAAAGAGCAACGGTCAACTAATTCATTGATGCTACCTCATCCAATCAATACATAATAATTGCATACTGTCAAGTAAATTCCCATTCATGGCGACTGTCCAGGGTTTCTGTGTAGAGAATACAGAGATGTGGTTTACCATTCCCTTTTTCTGGGGGCACCCTGGGATTGTGCAGCTTGCCCATGACTACACAAGCTGGCTCTTCTCCCTGGAGGTACAGTTAGAAATCGAACTCCCAGTCTCTGGCTGTACAGCCAGTACACTTAAACCACTGAGTTGTCCATCAGGCCAATCAATAGATACACTCACTTAATTAAATATGCCAACCGAACAAAAAATGCTCAAATATCTTAATAAGAATTCTAGGTTGGGTAAAAATGCATTTGTGTATGCAGCATGAGAATACTAGAAAAACAGCACGCTAGGAAAAAAAGCTTCATTATCTCAATAACAAACAGGCATTCACAAGCAGCCCAAAACACTGTTAGCAGAGTTCAACACAAGAGACATTATAGACTTATTGGAAGATGCAGTGCAGGGGGGAAGATACAACACAGAAATCCAAAGTTGATGGCCTTCATTACAGATCTATTCCATTTACTGTTTAAACAAATGAATAACAACATTGGATATTTGTTTTCTATCTCACAATGGACTCCATACTAAAGTGAATTTACAGTATAACAGCAGTTTTATGACGTACAGTGGAACCTCATATAACAAAAATAATTGGTTCCACAAGGCACTTCGTTATACAATTTTTTCGTTGTACAATGCATGCATACTACAATAAAAATCCCTATGGGATGCAACGTACAACGGAAATCTCTATGGGAAAAATTGTACAGCAATAATCTCTATGGGAAAAATCATACAAATATTTGTTGTACAATGCATCCCATAGAAATTTCCGTTGTATGATGCAACATTTTTTTCAATTTATGTTCGTTATACGGTTTTTTTCGTTGTATGATGCATTCGTTATACGAGGTTCCATTGTACTTTATAGTAAAACCCCGGATAACACTAAAACTTGGTTCCACGAGTCTTAGCATTATCCGATTTTTAACATTATGTGATATATTTATCGCACAATGTTAAAAAAAAGCCGCCATCCTTTGGGGGAAGCCGGGGGTAAGTGTGCTCACCTGCCTTCCCCCAAAGGAAGGCGCAGACGAGAGGGTCTGATCCCCGACTCACCTTGGGAGAAAGCGTGCGGGCGTGCTTTCTCCCAAGGCAAGCCCAATATCAGACACTATGATCCCTGGCTTGCCCTGGAAGAAAGCGTGCGGGCGCTCCCACCCGCTTTCTCCCAAGGTATGCCCAGGATCTGACACTACGATCCCTGGCTTGCCTTGGAAGAAAGCGTGCGGGCGCTCCCACCCACTTTCTCCCAAGGCAAGCCCAGGATCGGACGCTGTGATCCCCAGGTTTGCCTTGGGGGAAACCGCATGGGCACGCCCACACGCTTTCTCCCAAGGCAAGCTCAGGATCAGATGCTGTAATCTGGTGTTCAAACAGCAAATGCCCATAGCTTGATATAGTCTCATAGATCATCCACTTCTGATATCTTAGTAACAACCCACAATAATTACATCCACAATACAGCAATTAAAAAATCATCTTTTCTAACTTAAATCTGTTTTCAAGAAACTGTTCAAGTGCTCCTTGCTCAGATTCTTGCATCTGACTCCTCTTTTTTATGCAGTCAAAAATTTTATAGGGGTACACAGAAAGAGCCTCCTCAAAGACTGTGGTATTTTTGACCCACAATCAGGAATACCCTGGTAATGGCAACCTTGTGTTGCTAGCTAATCTTTCTCACACTCGCTCAGTGCCTGGACAATGAAAGGATACATGATAATAACACAATGGCAAGTCTTAAAAGCATAGCCCAATTCACTTTTTCGTTACTACACAATATCATTCTTATCATCTCTCAGAGCATTTAGAAGGTTTATTACCCTTTACTTCATTTCGGAAAACATAATAGGAACATATAGCTGAAACTATTAGAATACAACTGAACCAGTAATCATATTCTATGTTCTGTGTTATTATTAACAGATTCCCTAAATGCTCTATCCTTTCTTACACTTTTAACATAGAAACTGGCCTACAGATCAGTCCACAGCATTGTTGTCACTGTCAAGTAAAGAATCCTTCTCTGAACTGCCTACCCGCCATATTGATGTGATAACTTCCAACAAATTTGCTTCCATGGCTCAAGTGGCAGTTCAATTCCCAAGTACTGCAGGACGGAATGAGCTCCCATCTTTGTCCCAGCTCCTGCCAACCTAGCAGTTCGAAAGCAAAAAATTGCAAGTAGATAAATAGGGACCATTTTGGTGGGAAGGTAACAGCGTTCCGTGCGCTGTCTAGTCATGCCTGCCACATGAACATGGAAACATCTGCAGAAGCAGACAGTGCTGTCTCTTCAGCTTTGAAACAGAGATGAGCACTGAACCCTAGAGTCGGATACGACTGGCTTTCGAGCACGGGAGACCTAAGCTCTTATAGGCAAAAGCCCAAACAAATATATTTATAATGCCTTTCTTCTACAGGTGGTAGCATTGCAGAACACTGCACAGCAATTATGAACTATTCTGTATGTAAACAGCCTCTTCTGGTTTGGCAGAACAGAAAAAATTCCAACAGTACAGCAAGTAATTACTTGAAAGCAACAGAAAACATTGTGCCAGGAGTTTCAGTTGCATGCCAACTCAGGGGTAGGAAGTCAAAGTCCACTAAAGAAAGAGTTCATAGACAGTTTTACATATACGTCTGGATCACAGTGGAAGAGATGCAACCTAAAAGCAACTAATATTACAGAAATAGAAGCGAGTTACAGGTAATTATCAAACTAGAAGCCTGATTATTATTTTTTAGAATACTATATTAAAATTCAGATTGATTTCAGGACCAATAAGAGTAATGGTCTCTCTACTGATGGAGTTCTAGAAACAATTACTAGTAGGTGATCAGACAAAGCCTCAATGTTATTTACACCAGTGTACTGAAAAGGCTAGCAACAGGTCAGGGATTCTCAACCTGTGGCTGGATGTGGGAATCCATTATAACATTTAGCTTATAATAATTAGCTGTGTAGCATTTAGTTTCCTGAGTTAGCAATTGTGGTTAGCTCTTCCTGCGCTTAGCCAGAGTTTCCTGAACTAACAATTGCTTCCTGCCTCTGTGCAGAGACTCTGCATCTGTGCAGAGCAAAAGTTTCCTGAGTTAACAGTTGCCTGGCAACTTCATGTATTCTATGTGCTTTTGGTATCAGCCTTTTACTGATGAAGTTATATGTTATCTACTGCTGAAGTTACAGGTAACAGCTTTTGCAAGGGTACCGCCACCGAGAATAGGCTTTGGGCCTATTCTGGCAGGATATAGCTACTGTGCATGTACTAGTAAAAGATATAGGTCATGTTCCATATATGGCAATGCTGTAGAGAATGTATTATCATTGGCTGAATACCACTCACCTATGCTTTCGTATACATCCTGTGTAACTTGTAAGTTCAATAAAAACTTGCTTGCTTGATGCGGCAGCAAACATAATTTTGCATCAGATATCTTCTCAGACTGCAGTCATTTTCCTTCTGATATTTTGGTTTCTTACACTTGCTGAGCTGGATCTCAGCAAGGATTGGGTATTTTTCCCAGAATTTTCCCATAGCTGGATGCAGCCACAGCACCATTTCATGTCTGTCCGTCCCCCCGCCTCCACGACACCAGGAAATGCCATGTGGTGGAGGAAGGACAAACAATTTGGCCAAACGGAAGAAGGAAGGGCAAAATGGCTGTCTTGCCACAAAGCTGAGGGCGCATGACCCGGCCCCCAGTTTAAAAAGGTTGAGAATTCCTGCAATAAATGTACAGATTTTTGTAGAGTGTGGAGATTGTAGATTTTCTCCCTCTCTCACAGTGCTAGAAACTGGAGTTATCCACTAAAACTACATACAGTAGTGGAGATTCAGGACATAGAAGAAATGCTGCTTCATACGGCACACAGTTTTAACTACAGATTCTTCTTCCAGAAGTTGCCATGGAGAAGGCTATCAATGGTTAGTAGAAATGGTAAATTTGTACTTCTCCTACTGTCAGAGGCAGTATGTCTTTCAACATTAGTTGCTGGGGGATAGGAACGGAGGCCTTCACAGATGTCCTGCTTATGGTCTTCCAAGACACACATGGCTTCTCAATGTGGGAACAACACGCTAGATTAGGCAAGTTAATTGTTTGATCCAGCACAGTTCACCATAGGTTTCTGTGTGTAATACTATCAGCACACTAAACAGACTACTATAAAAAAAACTCTAAAGCAGGCACTGCCATCTATATTTTTCAAAAAATGAAGAGAGAGATGTTGATGCCTGACTATCACAATAAGGCAGAATTCTAAAGAAATCTAGTATGCATGACCTAGTTGCTCCTAAATAGCACCCCTACCCCAAAAATTCCCTGCAAACAGTTCTTCCCGCTATAGTTCTCAACCACAGAAATAAGCCAAGAATTGTTTTAAAATTTGGCTTACTTGTCTGCATAAGTGTTGTGTATGGTCAGATCATACTGCAACATTATGATTAGGTTTAGTCCCAATGTCTTCTGACGCCAATTCTTTTTATTTTATTTTATTTTAGTTTATGATGTACAGTAAAACGCCGACTTACAAATGCCCCGAGTTACATAAAATTTGACTTACATAATTATTTTCTGCTAAAACTATGTCCCAATTTACATAAATGTCCCGATTTACATAACACAATTTCCTATGGGTTTGCTTCAAGTTACATAAAAAAATTAAGCAAAAGCCTACGAAACGGACTTTTTGCGTAAGTAGGGGTTTTACTGTATTTGTTGTTGGCAGGTTTTGATTAATTTAATTTAATTTAATTTAATTTAATTTAATTTAATTTTCGTGCTTATATGCCGCCCACTCAGGAAACCCAACTCAGGGCGGCTCACATAGCAATCAAGTAAAAAACACAATAAATACACAGTTACAAATATATGAAAAACAGATAAAAACCACCCCCATTAAAACCCACCCTCCCCATTCATAAAAAGAGGGAGTAACTTGACTATTGTGCAAGCCAGCAGGTGGGGGCCACATTTCCATCAGGCCCCCACACCTGCCTCGCCAGCCAGGTTTTAAGACCTTTCCTAAAGGGCAGCAATTCCGTCTGCAACTGTATCTCTATTGGCAGAAGGTTCCAAAGGACTGGTACAGACACGGAGAAGGCCCTCCTTCTTGTGCTAGAGAGACAGGCCCCTCTAGCCAATGGAACAATTAGGGAGCCCCTCCAGTCTGTTCTGGTTGGACAGACAGATTTTCTTGGAGCGATGAAGTCTCTTAGGAATCCTGGAATTCTATAAATACATAGTTGTATATAGGAGGTTTATAGATGACTTATTTTTTGTAGTGAGTGATTTTGATATAGTTTCAGATTTTGTTTCATGGTTGGGGGGACTTAATCAACATTTAAAATTTGCAGTAATACCTCATACAAAGTCCGCTTCATACAACATCGAATTCATACAACATCGCCTAATTTCTTGGAAAAAGTTACCTCATACAAAGTCGCTCGACTTTGTATGAGGCATTCAGTTTTTCCCAGGTTGCATTGTGCCTGGCCAGTATAAAAGACAGGACACATGCATGCATTGCTCTTGTGGGTTTTGCACAAGGCAAAGAATGTTTAGGAGTGGTTTTGAGCGTGGTTTTGGATTTTTTTAATTTTTCATCAGAATTTTTAGAAGCATTCCTGGGATTTTTGCAGCATTCTTCAGGTTCTTGGACAATCAGGGTTGTTTGACATATTTTTGTAATGTATTTAGCCTTTAGACAATGTTTTCTTAAAGTTCTATCAGTTTCCTGTCTGTTTCCTTGACTTTGCCCTGAAGTCTGTGCTGTTATAGTACAATGTATCTCTATGGAAACGACGTTGTACGAGGCATCGCGGCAAGGATTTGGACGTTGTATGAGGCATCGCGGCTAGGATTTTGCATGCCTCATACAAAGTCCAAATCCGTAGAAAGGCCAAACTTGTGGAACCAAGTTTGGATGTTGTATGAGGTATCACTGTACTTTACAATCAGATAGAGGGGCTCTTCCATTTTTGGATTTGTTGGTCTTTATAAACAGTGATAGGAGAATCAATATGCGGTTATATAATAAACCTACGGACCACAATGCATACTTAGAATACACATCATTTCATCCGGGACATTTAAGAAGAAACATACCATTTAGCTTGCTAGCAAGAGCTAAAAGGAACTCTACACTTAATGCAGATTTCGTAACAGCTGCTGTCGATATACAAAAGAAATTGATGATTAGGGGTTATCCTGAAGATGTGGTTAAACAAGCAAGATGGAAAGTAGATTGTATTCCCAGGAAAGTTTTTTTTGATAGAAAAAAACCAGAGGAGAATAGAAAGATCTTTTGGTCAATTGAGTATACGCCAATGGCGAATAAAATTAAAAATATAATTAGGAAACATTGGCATCTAATAACTGACATTCCAGGCTGTGAGCAATATCCGACAATAAGTTTTAGGAAGACAGGAACAGTAGGCAACATGGTGACACGTAGTGACAGTTTAGCTAGGACTCCCTCGACGGATCTAATTGTGGGGCATTACAAAAGTCAGGATTGCTCTTACTGCAAATTTTCATGGGAAACAAAGGAGGTTAGCATTTCACATATAGGAATAACCCATACTTTGCGTACGTTTTCTAATTGTAAAACAGCATCCTGCGTGTATCTATGGATATGTGGGTGTGGTCTGTTCTATGTGGGGAAGACTTCTAGACCAATCAGAAACAGGTTAGCGGAACATAGAAGTAGAATTAGGAATTGCAATTTGTTCGCACCCCTCGTGCAGCATTATATCGAAAAGAATCACTCAGACAATGATTTCAGATTCGTGGTCATTGAAACTGTTAAAGCGGAACAATATAACAGAATAGATTTAGATCGCTTACTTCTCCAGAGAGAATCATTTTATATACACAGATTCCAGACTCTTTCACCAAAGGGTTTGAACCAAGAGATAGATTATAGATGTTTTTTATAGAATGGGTCACTTCGGAGTATACTTTCAACAGGGGGTGCTAAGAATATGAGTTAGTCTGCGATTTACCTAGTTGTCATTATTAACAGGATGAGGACGTAATAGAGAATGGGGAGTACAAGTGTTTAAGATTAGATTTCAGAGAGTATATGAACAACAAGGTTAAATGGATTTTTAACGTTCTGGCACTAAAAGAATTACATTAGAGGCCATTCAGAACGCGAAGATAGGTAAGGAATACTATGTAACTAGAGGATATGTGTAAAGGTTTTATGATGGATGTATGCTAGTTGAAAATACTAAAAGACATTATGATTTGTATTTTATACAGAGTTATATTTTCCTGAGGAAGAAAAAAATCGAAAAATCTTTAAACCGGTTAGATTTTGGAAATTAATAACTGGCTTATATAAAGATTTACTAAGAGATTGAATATACATTTGGACATACTGAAGACTTCCTTGTAGAATGAACTGATATTGTTTGCTACTGATAAATTGAGGAGATTTATTTTGTCTGTGAAATGAACAAGACTATTGACATGAACAAACAAGGTTGAATTTGGATTATTTGAAAATAATATATGAACTTGAATAAGAATAAAATGATATGAACTTGAACAACACATAGCCACAAGCAGTTTTTTTTGGGGGGGGGAGTTGGATTTCAACACTGCTTTGCCATTGCGTTTTTGCTTTGCTCCACTACCATGTAGGGCTTTAAAGGTCATAACCAGCACCTTGAATTGCACCCGGAGGCAAACTGGTAACCAGTGCAGCTCCCAAAGCAGTGGGGAGGCATGGGCATAATGCCCGCACCCCATCACCACCCGAGCGACCGCATTTTGGACCAGCTGCAGCCTCCAAATGGTTGTCAAGGGCAGCCCAATGTAGAGCACATTACAGTAATCTAGTCTGGAAGTGACCAGAGCATGTGTGACCATGAGTAAGGAGTCCCGGTCCAGGTGCAGGCACAACTGGCGGAGTACACAAAGTTGTGCAAAAGCCGTCCTGGCCACGACTGCCACCTGCTCTTTGAGCAGTAGTCGTGAGTCCAGGAGGACCCCCAATTTGTGCACCGGGTCTGTCTGGGGCAAAACAGCACCATCCAGAACCAAATATGGTAGCTCCCTAGATAACGCAGGGCCCCATAGCCACTCAGTCTTGCTGTAGGTATTTGTTGTAGGTATTGTTGCTATTCATTTTCTGTTTGTTCACCGGCCAGAGTGGGATAACATCCAGATGGGCGGTATAGAAATCAAATGAATGAATAAATGAATAAATGCATACATGCATACATACATACATACATACATACATACATACATACATACATACATACATACATATCCAAATTAATATTCATAAACAATGTAGACACATGTCCTTGGGATCAGCACATTCTCCCCATGTTATGAAACAGCTAAGTAGCAGCTACAGTCTGTGCAAAAGACTTAGGCCGCCACCAGCTGGTTTGGGGAAAATTCAATGAATATTTGGGGCGGGGGGGGGGGATAACTCAGCCCCCAAGCCACCTAGACACATCATAATTGGAGAATCTTCTGCTCTCTCCAAGTTTAAAGTTAGTGTGTCTGAGTTTTTTTAAAAATATTTATATCCCACCCAATTGGTGCAAGCACCATTCTGCGTGACCGCAACATTAAACAAACTTAGAACATAGCTAGGAAACAAATATATAAATCAGTAAAGGACCCAACTTAGATACCTAACTAAAATCATAGGCATCATGGAGATGTTTCTGGAAATTAATTAAGCACATATGCACAATTTAATCATCAGAAAGGAGAATATTAGGCCCACAATTCCCCTCAATCTGACCTCAAACTGCCTTCCTTCTATATCCCACTGCAGCCTATTTCCCCGCCTCTAATTCGGTACTAGGGCAGATGTGCTTCTTGCTATGAACACAGCACACAAGGAAGTCTAACCCTTCCCAGTTCCATTTCTAGACAATAATTTTCTACCTCAATTAGGACATACAGTACTGTACAGTATGGCAGAGCATATATGGATGATATACCTAAAATGTACATGAACCACGAAGCAACAGTTAGGACAGAACAGGGAATGACAGAGTGGTTTGGAATAGGAAAAGGAGTAAGACAAGGCTGCATTTTGTCACCATGCCTATTCAACCTATACACAGAGCACATAATATGCAGTGCAAGGATGGAGGAATCACAATATGGGATTAAAATCGCTGGGAGAAACATCAACAAGCTGAGATATGCAGACGATACCACCCTAATGGCAGAAAGTGAGGAAGACCTAAAGAATCTCTTGGTTGAGCTGAAGGAGGAGAGTGCAAAAGCTGGCTTGAGACTCAATATCAAGAAAACCAAGATAATGGCAACAGGCCCTATCAGTTCCTGGAAAATAGATGGGGAAGAAGTAGAAGCAGTGACAGATTTTACTTTCTTAGGATCAAAGATCACTGCAGATGGGGATTGTAGCCATGAAATAAAAAGGCGACTGATTCTTGGGAGACAAGCAATGAGAAACCTGGGGAACATAGTGAAAACCAGAGACATCACATTGCAAACAAAAATTAGAATAGCCAAAGCAATGGTTTTCCCAGTAGTAATGTATGGATGTGAGAGCTGGACAATTAGGAAGGCTGAACGCAGAAGAATAGATGCCTTTGAAATGTGGTGTTGGAGGAGAGTGTTGAGAGTCCCCTGGACAGCGAGGAGAACAAATACCCGTATTTATTCGTGTATAACGCGCACTCGTGTATAACGCGCACCCCTAATTTTCCATGAAACCTCGGTATAAAATTTTGTTTCACACCACGCATTGTAATTGAATGCGTGGTGAAAAAGCTTGTTCATAAGAGCTACCTCCGGGCCACACCTCGTCTCCCACGCCACCCAATCAGATCCCGTCAATTTCTTCAAAGCCACGCCCCCGCCTCCCCTTCACCCACCGCAGCAATAGACAGCCGACCCAATTCTAAAAAGGAAGTAAAAGAGGCTCGCGACAGGGGTGGGACTCCGGGAGTGAGGAGGCGTATGGCGGGAAATGGCTGGAGGCGGAGGCCACGCCCCGTTCTGCTGGAGAAAACCACGCTGGCGCCGTCCTTGTAGGGTGGGTGACGTCATGCGCTCACTGAGTCTCCCGTGTGGGCGAGGAAATGAAGCGGCACAACCCTATTTGTGACGCACACAGTACACAACAAGGTGACGTGAACTCGCGGGAACTCACCATTCGCGCCCTCAAGGGACCGGCCGCCACTGCCACACCAGTCCTCGTTTATAACGCGCACCCCAACTTTGATTTCTTTTTTTGGTATAAAATTTTGCGCGTTATACACGAATAAATACGGTAGGTCAGTCTTAGAAGAAATTAACCCTGACTGCTCATTGGAAGGTCAAATAGTAAAGATGAAGCTAAAGTACTTTGGACATCAAATGAGAAGGGAGGATTCACTTGAGAAGGCATTGATGTTGGGAAAGGTGTAGGGCAAAAGAAGAAGGGGGAGGCCAAGTATGAGATGGCTAGATGGTATTGTAGACACAATGGGCACAGAACTGGGAGGGCTGAGGGGGATGGTGGAGGACAGAGGCGCCTGGAGAACAATGGTCCATAGGGTCGCAAAGGGTCGGAACCAACTGTGCGACTGAACAACAACAACAACAATACCTAAAATGAACACAGGGTAGTTCTGGCCATGTGTATGCACAAATTTGCGTGAAGAAATATAGAGACTAGTAGTATAAAATCACTGTATTGTTTAGTGAAAGAGAACAAATACAACTCTCTCACACTCTTTCTCTATCTATCTATCTCTATCACTCGCTTGAAAAGCTCACATCCGACTCGGGGGGGGGGTATTTACAGCCAAAGAGGCAGCGCTGTTTCCATGGTCATGTGGCAGGCATGACTAGATGCCAGAGTGCATGAAACACTATTACCTACCAGACCGCAGTGGCTCAGTGGTTAAGTAGTTCACATTGTTAGCTGGAAGGTCAGCGAGTCGGCAGTTCAAGACCCGAGTACTGCATGATAGAATGAGCTCCCGTCTTTGTCCCAGCTCCTGTCAACCTAGCAGCTTGAAAGTAAGAAATTGCAAGTAGATAAATAGGGACCACTTCAGAGGGAAAAGATCTTGGGGACATGAAAGGAGCCTCATTCGGGCGTCCCCTGAGCCAAGTTCCTCCAGAAATAAAATCCTTTCAACCCAGAAAACACATTTGTGTGCTTCTGACACGATTAAAAAATCATTTCCACCAAAGTGGTACCTATTTATCTACTTGCAATTTCTTGCTTTCAAACTGCTAGGTTGGCAGGAGCTGGGGCAGACAACATGGACTCATTCCATTGTGCAGCACTTGGGTCTCAAACTGCTGACATGCCAACCTTCCTGTCATCAAGTTCAGCATCTTAATCATTTACAAGAGTTAAAATTTCAGCTTGCAATTAAACATGAGAAAACTGGATATGATTAGGCCTCAACATATTAAGGAGGGGGGTTTGACTAGTAAAAAAACCCCTGTGGTTAGAGTTGCTACATTTGGCAGTTGGAAGTGCTAAACTGATCAGTATTCTGTGGTCACTGCAAACTGAATTTCTGTCGGCCCTTGGTTAAAGAGTAACAAAAATAAGCTCTGTGAGATGATGACATGCCATTGGCTAAAGCTTATGACCAGAAGACAACAAATAAGCCACCCATAGCACTATCAGATGTCAGCTGGAACTAGAAAAGTGTTTCCCAATCTTTGTTTTTTTGGACTTCAATTCCCAGAAGCCTAAGTCAATTCCCCAAACACTGATCAGCCAATGTATTGACTTTGGCTTCTGGGAACTGAAGTACCCTTGTGAGGGGGTGCCCCACGTTGGGAATCACTGAGCTAGGGCCAGGTACAGAGAAAAAGACAAAAATCTGAAGGAACAAAAAGGTATAGACAGAAGAAGAGGTTAAGCCAGGATCGTGAACGAAAAACAGTACCTGGGGATACAAGATTTAAAAAGATGCTTTCAGAAGCAGAAAGGCACCAGCAACAAGGAGCCAAGAATTTAAAGCCAAGCTCTTTTAGTATACAGTAATACCTCATACAAAGTCCACTTCATACAACATCGAATTCATAGAACATTGCCTAATTTCTTGAAAAAAGTTACCTCATACAAAGGACAGAGGCGCCTGGAGGACAGAGGCGCCTGGAGAACGATGGTCCATAGGGTCGCAAAGGGTCGGAATCAACTGTGCGACTGAACAACAACAACAACAACATACAAAGTCGCTCGACTTTGTATGAGGCATTCAGTTTTTCCTAGGTTGCATTGTGCCTGGCCAGTATAAAAGACAGGACACATGCGTGCATTGCTCTTGTGGGTTTTCCACAAGACAAAGTGTGTTTAGGAGTGGTTTTGAGCATGATCTTGGATTTTTTGGATTTTTCATCAGAATTTTTAAAGCATTCCTGGGATTTTTGCAGCATTCTTCAGATTCTTGGACAATCAGGGTTGTTTGACATGTTTTTGTAATGTATTTAGCCTTTAGACAATGATTTCTTAAAGTTCTGTCAGTTTCCTGTCTGTTTCCTTGACTTTGCCCTGAAGTCTGTGCTGTTACAGTACAATATATCTCTGTGGAAACGACATTGTATGAGGCATCGCGGCAAGGATTTCGACGTTGTATGAGGCATCGCGGCTAGGATTTTGCATGCCTCATACAAAGTCCAAATCCGTATAATGTCCAAACTTGTGGAACCAAGTTTGGATGTTGTATGAGGTATCACTGGTATAGTAGTCCTCACAGGGCCATCTTCAAATAAGCTATTCATTGAGAAAATCCACCAAGTCAAAGGAGAAGGCAAAGCAAGGGTTATACAACACAGAACACTATGTCCTGAACCCTCTTCTGTGAATGCTGAGTAGTACAGAAAAAGGTCCTCCTATTTAAATATGTGGCTAATAAATCGTGGTAATCTCCAAATACAGTAATTAAATATAATCAAGGCAGAACATCTAACATCATCACGCTTTATCTTAAAACCATGTATTATCCTACAATCTTTAGATTAAGCCTATGTGTAAATTATGATAAATATATTGTCATTCTTGATTAGCTGCCATAGTTCCACATCAATCACGTGCCTAAGGTATACTAACAAAGCTATTGCAGAAAAGGAGGCAAGGGAATATTTGTTTTAATGCATATAAATGGTGGCCGTGGGAATTGAAACATAATTAAATAAGACATATTATTTGTTGGCAATTTTGGCGGCACCAGACAAGACTGTCAATAGATTCAACGTATAGTTCACTAAATCTAACATCTCCCACAGAATATTTTAAATTTACCATTGCCACCCCATTCCCATATCTGGCTCCAAACACATCTGGCTCCAAGCACATTTAATGTACAACCCGAAAAGAAATGTGACAATTGTGGGGGGAGGATGGTTCCCCAATTCTATTGTCAATGGACATCAGTTCAGACTCATTTTATGTACAGTAATACCTCGGATAACGTTCCATTCGGAAGCTAGACAAGTAAATGACAAGTCCCTTTAGCCAAAGATCGTCTCATCTTCTGTGTCTAGGCCATACGTGAAACTGCCAAAATGAAGCCACCTTAGTGTGGAGAAATTCTAGCCAGAGGGTGGCTACAGAAAAGGAGATCAGGTCAAAGATTTACCAAGCACTTGTTGAGAATCCAGCTCAACAAGGGTGTAAGCATAAGGTCAAAAGAAACTGAAACAGCAGTCAGAGTTAAAGGTGCGCAAGAAAGAGAGCTGCTCCAGCACCGGGGAGCAAGTTTTTATTGAAAAATACACAGGTTCCACAGGATGTATTACGACAGCATACACAGGATGTATACGCAAGCATAGGTGCAGTGGTCTTCAGCCAATAATATGACATTCTCTATAGCATAACCATATATGGCATGACCTATATCTCTTACTAGTACATGCACAGTAGCTTATATCCTGCCAGACTAGGCCAAAGCCTATTCTCTGTGGCGGTACCCTTGCAAAAGCTGTTACCTGTATATTCAGCAGTAGCTACGATCTAACTTCAGCTGTAAAAGGCTAATACCAAAAGCATATATATGAAGATTACATAGAGACGCTTTTCTGCATCAAACCAGCTCTGCATAAAGGTAGAATCTCTGCAGAGGCAGGAAGCACTTATTGATGCAGGAAGTAGCTAACCGCAGGTCTTGTTGTGGTAACCACAATTGCCAGCTATATGCCACACAGTCAATGTTTTAAGTTAAAAGTATTAAGCTAAAATGTTTTAAGCTAAAAGTATAATGAACTCCCACATTTCCACTTCTTAAATTTATTATTTTTTGCGGGACATAGTTTGCCAATTATACACACGCTGGAATTCAATCTCGCTATCAGATTCTGAGTTAACATCTTCATATTCCACGTTATTTGTTGGCAAACAATATACATATTCCCCATCATCATAGTTCTCCTCTGCCACACGGGGAACGGCTCGATAATTACCCTGACAGATCTCATTCTGATAGCGAGCTTGATAGATATGGTTCTGAGTAAACCCTGTGGATCTTCCTGATGCATGAAAACAGTTTTTACTCACAGCCATAAGATTTGGTACACATTGAATACAACAACATAACATAATGCAGCTTACTATAAAAACACCTATGGCAATTAGTATTTGTCTTAACCACCTTACTCCCGGCAAGCAGGACCATAATGCATCCTACCATGCTGGCAAGGCATTCTGTAAAACAGCACATATTCTGAACTGCTCACAACCTGAGGCTTCCTTTCTATTCAGTAGATACATCATTATGCACATTATTAGTCACAATCTCCTACAGATCCTGAAGTTCTTTCTCAATCTGGCTTAAAACCAATCAGGGTCAAAATTTATCTAAACAATATCTGGCTTTCAAATCAATTGACTATCTATGTCAGGTGATGAAAGATGAGCATCTTCATCCATAGTAGAAAACATTTTTTAACACCATAAAGTTGCAAGAGGGAGTCAAGAGGCCCACCTACAGGGCAACCAGCTCCTCTAAGAAACATGAACATGCCATGTTTGATGACCAGTGCCATGTTATTACAACCCTCTCCACAAGAGATTGCACCATGGAACTAGACATGAAACATGCCTGACATATCGAATAACACCATTGCAATATAACAAACTCAGTCATATGTAGGGTTACAGTGAAAATACTCTTCCAGGCATTTTCATAATTGTATTACAAGTACAGCAAAGTCCCAAAATACATTCCAGGTAAAAGATCAAAAACACATAGTTAAAGCAGTCTGTTGTGGGGGGGAGGAAGAAGGCTGGTCGCCCCCCCTTTCCAAGAGACTACATTTTGGCTGTTAGCCAGCCAGTTTTTCAAGAGCGACTCCTTGAATGTGTGAGGGTCTCCTCCTCTCGGACAAGACCCCTCCCATCAGGATCCTCCCTTTTACCCTCCTCCTTAGGGTTTACCCCCATGGACCTTCCAACAAGAAGACATGTCAATCACACACTAGGTTCCATCCCCTCTTCCCCAAGTCTGCCATGTGGCCATGGCTCCCAGGTGTCGCCATCTTGCAGAGGCATCTCCCCCCTCTTTTTCAGGAGGCAGGAAACATGGAATGAGCAGGACCTTCATTCCACGACACCCCCCTCATTAGGGTGACAAAAACCATGATCTTCTTGTAAAATCATGCTTTTTGTCATAGTTCACTGTATGCATTTTTAAAACAGGCAAGCACATTTCCTTTCTTCCTTACAAGAAAGTTTCTCTAACAATTCTAGCAAACAAACTACACATATCATTTTAACATTTCCTACCAGAACGCATTTAGACAATTTTAAAGAGGTTTTCAGGTTTTATAATGCAAATAAGGCCAATTCATCTTTGGAGTCCACACAAACTTTTTAGTCCAAATTAAAATGTCCAAATTAAGAGTCCAAATGTTGATTGAAGATCTCTTCAGACTAGAATTTAAACACCATCTTCTCTCCAGCACAGTTCTTGGTCACAAAACAACCAGGCAGCCCTCCGCCCTCCAAACAAGCACATCTTTCAGCTTTTCAGCTACTCACTCAGTCTTTCACTCTCCAGGCACATCCATCTGTATTTCAGCAAGTAGAAAATGCAAGAACCCAAAAGAACAGCTTCTCCAGAATTTGCAAGTAACTTAGCCAAAAACTGGAGTATATCCTCTCCCACCTTGTATTTTGGTAGAAACCTGCCATCCATAGAGGAAGGATCCATGCCACGTTTTCTCTGGGCTTCTTTCAGTTGCAGTATTTGAATCTTAACCAAGTGAAAAACTGTCATGTTGGATTTGCGAGAAGACCCCTTTCTGATTTTGGGTTTTCTGCTCTCCCCCTCTGGCTCATCCTTCCAATTCCTGCCCCCAAGTGAGGAATCAAGCTTATCACTCGGCTTCTCCTGCTTGGTCCTCTTCTCCACCTTTCGTGATGGGGGGCACTTCAGGGATGAGCCAAGGTCCTCTGTGCTGCCCTCAGAACCCTCTCTGCCTGCCATTCTGCATGCAGTAATAGCTTCTATCTGCGATGAGGTGGCAGGGAGGGCTAGAGCATTTGCAACTATTGAGGCACGGCTGATGATTGGAAATGTAATAGCAGCCTCCAAGTCCAGAACAGCCGCAGGTAAAGCAGCAGAGAACGGGGTAACAATACTTGATTGCTGCAAAGCAGGATAGAATGTTCCACCTTCATCAGGGGGTTTCGGAGGCAATTGTGGCCCATATGGCGGGGGTGCTGTTGGGGATAGAGGATCTCCAGTAGCAGGTGGCAGTATTTGTGGCATGGAGGTGGTCAGGCTTTGGGCCAAAAAAATGTTCTTCGGTTGTTTATTATTCAGATCAGGAGGATCTGGTGGGGTGGCATATGGTGGTGGTGCCGTAGGATCAGAGTCCCGTTTTAAGTCCGGTCTTTGTAACGGACATGGCAGCAGAATCTGTGGCAGAGATATTGTCACTCCTTGCGCCAACAAAATATTTTTCGGGGTGAGACTTTGCAAGCAGATTCGTACTTTGCACCACAGGAGTTGTACGGTTACACTGACTCTGGGGTGGTTTTGAAATTGAGTCCCAATTTTGTCCCACACTTGTAACTTTAAAGTCCCGTTTTCTGGGACCCATGGACAAAAATCGTAAATTGCCTTAACGAGTTGCTCTATTTCATTGATTGATACTGCATGTCCATTTTTCTGCAGGAGGTGTTTAAGATCCTGACAATACTTTTGTTGCAGAGAAGAGAGACCACTGCCCATGTTGTCTTGTCTTGTCTTGTCTAAGTACTCTAACTTGACTGTGTCACTCACCCGGGATCCTTACACGGATGACGAGGGACGTCCTGGACCTAGCCGGTCGTGGGTGAGGACTGTGGGGCCGCAGCGCTGAAGTCGTGAGCGTGGTCGAAGTGAAGGGAGATTGTAATCTGGATCCGGTAGATTACAATCTGAATTGCCTCACACGGGGCACCAGATGTGGAGAAATTCTAGCCAGAGGGTGGCTACAGAAAAGGAGATCAGGTCAAAGATTTACCAAGCACTTGTTGAGAATCCAGCTCAACAAGGGTGTAAGCATAAGGTCAAAAGAAACTGAAACAGCAGTCAGAGTTAAAGGTGCGCAAGAAAGAGAGCTGCTCCAGCACCGGGGAGCAAGTTTTTATTGAAAAATACACAGGTTCCACAGGATGTATTACGACAGCATACACAGGATGTATACGCAAGCATAGGTGCAGTGGTCTTCAGCCAATAATATGACATTCTCTATAGCATAACCATATATGGCATGACCTATATCTCTTACTAGTACATGCACAGTAGCTTATATCCTGCCAGACTAGGCCAAAGCCTATTCTCTGTGGCAGTACCCTTGCAAAAGCTGTTACCTGTATATTCAGCAGTAGCTACGATCTAACTTCAGCTGTAAAAGGCTAATACCAAAAGCATATATATGAAGATTACATAGAGACGCTTTTCTGCATCAAACCAGCTCTGCATAAAGGTAGAATCTCTGCAGAGGCAGGAAGCACTTATTGATGCAGGAAGTAGCTAACCGCAGGTCTTGTTGTGGTAACCACAATTGCCAGCTATATGCCACACAGTCAATGTTTTAAGTTAAAAGTATTAAGCTAAAATGTTTTAAGCTAAAAGTATAATGAACTCCCACACCTTTGGGTGAGTTCATTCTGCAATTCCTTTTGCCAGACCAAGTGTTTGCCAGACCACAAAGTTGCTGGTAACAGGGTATGCCTGATTGGGGTTCAAAAATACCACAATCTTCGAGAAAGGTCTTTCTGTGTACCCTTAAACGTAAAGGTTTCCCTTGCTTGAAAGCTAGCCGTAACCGACTCTAGGGTTCAGTGCTCATCTCTGTTTCAAAGCCAAAGAGCCAGCACTGTCTGCTGCTGCAGCTGTTTCAGTGGTCATGTGGCAGGCATGACCACGGAATGCTGTTACCTTCCCACCAAAGTGGTCCCTATTTATCTACTTGCAATTTCTTGCTTTCGAACTGCTAGGTTGACAGGAGCTGGGACAAAGATGGGAGCTCATTCTGTCCTGCAGTACTCAGGGATCGAACTGCTGACCTTCCGCCTCCCAGTCAACGTCTTAGCCAAAGATAATTCTTCTATTCTACAATAACTAGAATTCTAAGCACAATCACAGAGCAGAAAAACATAAAAGTTTTCCCTTCAAATATAACATAGGAAAGGAGAAGGTATTTCCACTGTTACTGCAGTAAACATATAAAGACTGCAGTAAACATATAAAGCACTTCACCTGACAAAAATATTCTCTCTTTATAGATGGAGACAACAACAGGCCTAGGAGTGTGAAGGTCCTTTTAACTCAGCATTCTAAATGTCATTTTACAAGATAAACAAAGACACAGAATCACAGAGTTGGATGAAATTACAAAATCATAGAATCCAACTTCTGGCGAAGCAGGAAATCCACAGCTACAGGATCCCTAACAGGTTGCTATTTAACTTTTGCTTTAAAAAAAACTCAAATGAAAGAGAGTCCGCCACACTTCAAAGAAATGCACTGCACCACTGAACAACACTTACCAACAAGAAGCTAATGTTTAGCCAAAATCTCTTTTCCCTTAACCTGCATCCATCACCTGGCCTCAGGAGCCCCGCGGATAAAGGGGGCTCCTGAGGCCAGGTGAGCCTTGAAGATGCTGCTACTGCCGCCGCCACAAGGCTGTCTCTCCCCACCCCCTTTCACCTTGCGGAGAGGATAAAGGGGGCTCCCGAGGCCAGGTGAGCCCCAAAGACACCGCTACCGCCACGAATGCTCCCTGCCTCGCCCCAGGACCCATGCCATCGGTCCTGGGGAGTGGAGGCAGGTAGGAGCCGCTGAAGTCCACCTTCGCTGGCACTTGAGACTCCCCCCTCCCTCATGCCATTGGTAAGAATTTTAGACTTGGACCTTAGTGGCAGGGGTCCATTGCTCCCGTTATCCTTTATCTTCAGTTTTTTGGGGTGATTGGGGTGAGTGTTGGGTGTCATCTGTGCTTTTTCTGTCAGTGGGGTGATTATTTTCTATTGTATATTATCGTTACTGTATCGCATTGTATTTTATTGTTCTTTTTGTATTATTCAATCTGTGATTTTGTAATGCTTTTGGATACTGAGTATTTTTTTGCTCTTATACTTTGTATCTGTATTGTATTTATTGATTGTAATAGTATGTATATTGAACTGTTGTAGCCGCTCTGAGTCAACCTTGGCTTGAGTAGAGTGGGGTAAAAATCCAAATAAACAAACAAATTACTTCAGCTTTTACTGTCTGGAACTACAGAAAGTAAGCTTGCACCATCTTCCAAATGACAGTCCTTCAAGCATTTGAAGACAACTATCATGTTGCCTTTCAATCTTCTCTTCTCCAGGTTTCTTCAACCATTCTTCATGCAGCTTGATTTCCAGACCTTTCACCAATCCTGCTTACTCTATACCGCAGGGGTGCCCAAACTACAGCCCAGGGGCCAGATTCAGCCTCCAACGCCAACTCATCCAGCCTGCGAAGCCCTTGTTGCTCCTGGAAGCAGAAGTAAAACGCGCCAGTACAGTATTTGCTCTTTTTTTGTCACTGCATCACACTTATATTAAACTTACGGTCTACTAAGACCCCACAATCCTTTGTACTAGTGCTAGGACAGCTGTCACCCACCTTATTTTTTAATATCTTTTTTTTCTAAATGTAGAACTTTACAATTGTATCTGTTGAGACTCATCTTGTCTGCTTTGGCCCAATAGGTGTCTGTTTATACAGGCTGCATGTGACCTCCCAACTTGTCTTTTTACTGGTATCACCCTCAAGGAATCTTCCCTCAGACCTACACTGTTCTTCCTGCCTCAGACAGCACAATCTACCACTGTTTTTCCTGTCCCAAAACCACAGTAGCAACATTGTTTGTTCTGGTCTCTATGGTTCCTCCTGTCATTTTCCCCCTTGGTCTTATCCTTCAAAGGAGCATTTTGGACATTCTAGGTCTGTGGGCGAACCTGTGACACAGAGGGCATGGAGAAGCCTGTCTTTTGGCATGTGCACCATCATCCCAGCACAGAGTTTACCCCCGCCCCTCTGAACAGCTGTCCAATGAGGACACTTCTTCCTTCTCCCAAGCACAGAGTTTGCCCTCCCCTCTGCACAGCTGCCCAATGAGAACGCTTCTTCCTTCCCCCAAGCACAGAGTTTGCATGCCCCACTACACAGCAACCCTACGAGAGTGCTTCTTCCTTTCCCCAGCACAGAGTTCACCCACCCCTCTGCACAGCAGCCCAATGGAAGTGCTTCCTCCCTCCCCCGGCACAGAGTTCACCCCGCCCCTCTGCCAAACAGCCCAATGGGAGTGCTTCCTCCCTCCCCTAGCAGAGTTCACCCTGCCCCTCTGCTAAACAGCCCAATGGGAGCACTTCCTCCATCCCCCAGCAGAGTTGGCCCCACCCCTCTGTTTGGGCACTCGGCCTCTAAAAGGTTTGCCATGACTGTTCGAGGTCCATGACTGACTTTGCAAGCCAGTCTAGCTCAGGTACGCATAACATTAACATTTATTCATTAACCTCTGAATATTTACTTTTGATTTAAATTGGCCTGGGTGGGCAGAAGAGGAGCCATTGGGGCCCTGTGTATATTATGAAATGTAAACCGCCTTGAGTCACCCCAGAGCGAGGAAGGCAGTGTGTGTGTGTGTGTGTGTGTGTGTGTGTGTGTGTGTAAAAATAAAAATTAAAATAAAAATAATTAATAATTTTGATGCATTTTGATTTAAGTTGTGGCTCTCTTTAGGCACTGGGCACTCTAATGCTGCCCCGTCACAAAAGGTTGGGAACTACTGTTCTAGACCAATCTTTGGGTTTTGGACTTCAATTCCTATAAGCCTAAGTCAATTCCCCAAAGCACTGATCGGCCAATGTACGGATTTAGGCTTCTGGGGAATTAACGTCCACCAGTGTTCCACAGAACATATTTTGGGAAATGCTGTTCTAGAGCATTAGCTGTTGGGCAAGCATTTGTCCCCTCCAAAATATCCGAAGTGCATCAGGTAGAAGCAAAGTTACAGCATCTTTTCTCATCCAGCGCCAGAAGATCCCAGCTGGCAGCTATAATCACTGACCCTAGGGTCATAAGAGAATCCTGGAACAGACGGACTAGATACCTGTGGCAGGTCATAGAGAAGGTGAACAGTATTGTCTGTTTAGGTGTCATAGAGCCATCCCACAGCCTGTAGAGGAGTTAGGTAGTTCTAGTCCCAAAGCCCAACAGCAGTGTTCAGTTCTGCATCAACTTTCACTGGCTCAATAGGTGTCAGAGCATGAGGCATACCCCAATGCCTCAGGCAGATGTGTTGTTACAGAGGCTGGGGGAGACATGGTTCCTCACCTCTCTTGATCTCATGAAGGGGTAATGGCAAATTCCCCTAAGTGAGGGGAAGAAGGAGACAATTGCTTTCTTGCCTCCCAAAATGTTATATCACTTTACAGATACAGTATATCCATTGGGCTGCATGAGGCTGCCATGACTTTCCAGTGGCTGATGGATTTGCTACACTTCGCCTTAGTGTACAATGACATTATTATTTTCTGCCCAAAGTGGGAGACTCATATCCAGCACTTAAAGCAAGTCCTCATGGAGCACTGCTGAGCTGAGCTAATGGCCAGTCTAGCCAAGTATCATGAAGCACCAAGTAAGTCCAGTATTTGGACTTTAATGTTGGAAGTGAGCCTTGTGGTGAATAGGCTGGATGAACTGTCCACCTGGCCCTAACCCAGGGACAAGAAATGGTCCTAACAATTCCTGGGGATGGTTGGGTACTATAGGCAACTCATGTCCCACTTCGCAACCACTCCAGCCCCACTGATGGACCATACCCAAAAATGAGACCCAAAGTAAGTACATTGGGCTCCACAGGATGAGCAGGTCTTCCTCGCCTGAAGGATACCCTTTGCCAGAGTCCAGTCCTTCTTCTGATCTTTCCTTATAAACGGACACCTCTGAGAGAGGCTATATTGGACCCCCATCTACCAATAGAGGCGTGACTTTCAGATACAATGGTACCTCAAGTTAGAAAATTAATGCATTCCCCGGGACGTTTTGTATTACAAAAAATTTGTAACTCAAAACATAATGCAGAACACAATGGCCAGTAGAGGCAACTGTATACCATGTAATTTATAGGGAAACTTTTCCGTATCTCGAAAAAAAATCATAACTCAAGGCATTATTTTCAATATATTTTCATTTGCATTACTGTTTACCCCATTCATGCCTTTAATGGGGATGGGAGCTTTTTGCCCATAAATTCTATCTTCAGAATATCCAGTTAAACAGACAAATTAGCAAAACCATTGTCACTGTAATTACACAATAATCTATTTAATCAATCTCTGGGCTGCTCATGGGTTTGTACAAAGACTTGGCAGTTTGGTAACTACTAGTGTGCAAAAAGGACTGAGGCAAGACACAAGTTCTGTTCCTATCATCACAGCTTCTGCAAGGTTGCTATAGAGATTGTTAGAAACAGGAAATTACCTTACACAGAGTCAGGAAAAGTAGTCCATCTAGCTCAGTACTAACTATAGTAATTTGCAGCTCATCTTACAGTTTTCTGGTCACATTCTTTTCTAGTTTTATAAAGAAATACAAAAGATTCTACTCAGGATTTTCTGAAAGCAAACTATGTCCTCCACTACTTCTGCTCCATCACTCCTCCATGAAGCACCCTAGTTTCAATTAATCCATAGACAGTGCACTAATTTTTTTCCACAATCCCAGAATTGTGGATGAATTAGAGCAGGGGTTCCCAACATTTTCCGCCAGGGGCCATTCCCACATGACACTCAGCTGCAGGGGCTGGATGCATGGTTGCTTCCCGTGCTTACGGTTTTTTGGCGGTGGCGGCAACAATCGTACCTTTTTTCAGCTTCTTACACAGCCTCCACCACTTCCCATGGCAGCAGGAGGCTTTTTGGAGCATTTTTGCTCCATTTTGGATTTTTTTTGCCAAATATCTGCTGCGTTTCAGCAGCTAACATGCGCCAGTTGGGGACTTCCTGGTTCTGTGCTGTGAACCCAGGCACTGCCGGAAGCTCCGCCTAGCACCGGAAGTCTAAAAATGTCACTTACCGTGGCAGCGGTGGCAATCACATTGGGGTTTTTGTTTGTTTTGGCTTGGCTTCTTGCACAGCCTCCACCACTTCTCATGGCGGCAGGAGGCTTTTCAGAGCATTTTCGCTCCATTTTGGGATTTTTTCCCCCGCCATGTATCTACTATGTTTCGGCAGCTAACACACGCCGCTTAAGGATTTCCTGGTTCCGCACTGGGAACCCAAGCACTGGTGGAAGCTCCACCCAGCACCGGATGTCCCCAACCGCCGTATATTAGCTGCCGAAACGCAGTGGTCAATCAGTGAAAAAATCCCAGAACAGAGCAAAAATGCTCCAAAAAACCTCCCACTGCCATGGTGAGCAGTGGAGGCTATGCAAGAAGCCAAAAAAGGTGTGATTGCCGCCACTACAGTAAGTGATGTTTTCAGACTTCCGGTGCCGAGCGGAGCTTCTGGCAGTGCCTGGGTTCCCTGTGTGGGCTGTATTAATGAGCTCCATGGGCCGGATTAGGCCCACGGGCCATAGGTTGGGAACCCCTGAATTAGAGTAACTTAAAGAGATGCCAACAGTGCTCAATACGTCCTCTCCTATATGTTAAATCATATTCCTAATGAAGACAATTAAAATCTGACTTGATAATGCATTGATTTAGAAGACGGTGATGACACTTCATGGAACTCTGGTCTGACCATAACAACCGACGAACAAGAACAAACAGAAACTCCAGTACTAAGAAAGTAATTATGGAGCAGTGATGGTGAAACTTGGCACTCCAGATGTTCTTGGTGTTCAATTCCCAAAGGCCCTAATCAGCAGGAGTGCTGACTTGGGCTTCTGGTAATCGAAGTCCAAGGACATCTGGAATGCCATGTTTTGCCATCATGGTTATAGAGCATGTAACAAGGTACCCGAACTGCTTCTTAATGTTAGGCACTACAACACTTTTAAAAGATTTTTGTTAGTCTCTTAAAGTCTATCAGCACTGTCCCAGTGCTACAACCAGCACAAAATAAGGTTTAATCTAAACTAGTATCTTTCTCCAGCCTTACTGCTGACTCCCAAATGGCTGCAGAACAAGCCTTTCTTCTCCCAAATATCTTGGCTGTCTCTGAGGATGCCAAAGAACTTTAACCATTCCACAGCTGTAACAGCATTTTAAATAACTACTTCAAGTACCATTTCACCTATTAATTAGTCTTACCTTTTAGCTAAAACCATTTATCTGCAATATACAGTGAAATCAGTATTATAACTAATATTCTTTAAGCAGGTGAAATGAGGTTTATTTTAAGATGTTATATAATTCCTAAGTATTGTTAGTACATAAACTCTTGCCCATATGCAAGTACTGTACTGGCAAGACATGCACACACTTAATAAACATGGTGTGGATTAACTAGCCTCCTTCTTCACAACACATTGGCCTTCCTAACAACTTCTTGTCTTGATTTTTCCATTGGCTGTAATCTTATGAGCACTTGACAGTAATCTCCCTGAAACTCTGAGGGACTTAATTCTATATAAATCTGTATAGATCCCATTAGACCAGGATGCTCCTTATTACTGCAGTGCTGCCTCTCTACCTTACTCTGTTGTTTATGTGCCCTCAAATAGGAACTGATTTACAGTGACCCAAATTGGGCTTTCAATGTAAGGGAGATAATTAACAAGTGGTTTTACCAGTTCCACATATATAATCAAGTGAGTTTCCACCGCCCAGCAGATCTTCAAACCCCAGGCCTCATAAATCCTAGTTCCTCACTCTGTTCAATACACCAGAGCGCTTGGCAAATTTCTGTTGGAGGGGTGTGTGTGTGTATTTTTAAAGTGTCACACAAATGCAATATGTAGTTTTATGTTGTGTCTATTCTAGCTATTAGACAGCAATAAATTGTGCAGGATATTTATTTGTTTGCTCACTGATGAGAGAGGTCCTAGCAACACATCTTATTTAACCAGATTACGGTATTTGTTAAAAGAGTACAGTAAAACCCCTACTTACAAAAAAAAGTCCTTTCCATAGGCTTTTGCTTAAATTGAATTTTTTTGTAACTCGAAACAAACCCGTAGGAAAAGTTATTTTTTACGTAACTCGAAGCAAACCCATAGGGAAAGTGAAATTTTTATGTAAATCGAAGCAAACCTATAGGGAAATGATTTTTACGTAACTCGAAGCAAACCCATAGGGAGAATAATTTGTATTGCAACTTGAAGCAAACCCCCAGGAAATTGTGTAAATCAGGACATGGTTTTAGCACAAAATCATTATGTAAGTCGAATTTTTTTGTAACTCGAGTCATTTGTAAGTTGGGGTTTTACTGTACTGTAACATACTTCCTAGGTTGTTGACTCTACCACACCAAATATCTTCCCACCCCCGAGTCTAAATCCATCACTATTAATACTATTTCCTGTTTGTATTACATCCATCACTGTTAATTAATTGTTGAATCTTTCAGCAAAGAAATCCAGGAAGGGGGCAAAATCAGCCTGACCTTAAGCATCTGAGGATTTTTCTACTTCATGTACCCCACTCCCGAACTCACAGGCATTTCTGGCACTGGGACCCTCCCTTTCCTTCCCCAATTGTAGCACCTTACCTGAGCACTGTGGTCCCAGGGGGTGTACCTGACCTGTGCCCCTCAAAATCAAAATATATCTTTTTTTTTCCCTCTCTTTCTTTCTCCCCACCGCACCCCAACCTCATGTTTTAAAAAAGTTTTGTTAACTAGATTTTTAAATTGGTGTGGGTGGGAGGTAGTTTTTCCAGTGGGTTTTTTTTTTTTTTTTAGGAATTTTAAGGGTTTCTAGAGTTTAAACGTTGGGGGTTTTATGTGCGCCGCCCAGAGTCGCCTGATGTCGATTGGGGCGGCTATACAAATTGAATAAATAAAATATAATGAATGAATGAATTAAAAACCTTCTTCATAGCCAAGCCCGCCCTACGGGCAGACCCCTCGTCCTCTCTTCCCCTCCTGCCTCCAACTCCGTTGAGGTCGGATCCCCACCCCCAGGCCTGCCCAAGGCTCCAAAGTCTTCCCATGCGGCTCCCTGAACACGAACACCACCACCACCACCACCGTATCTCACATACGCTTGGAAAGGGAAAGGGAAGCGGATCCGCCTGGACGGGGATTCCTCAAGTGTCTCCTTCTTTCCTTCCTTCCTTCCTCCCTCCCTGCTTCTGGATCCCGGCAGCCCAATATGTTCCCCTAACCGAGATCGGGAATCCCCACCACCACTACTACTACCTTCCCTCGGCCACCTCCGGTGTTTCCCCTTCCTCCTCCGTTTCCACGCAGCTCTCCCACCACCCTCCCTTCTTTCCCGCCCGCCGCTCCGACCGGTGGGTCGCCGTCCAGGCAGGGCGCGGAGGAGACCCCTCTTACCTCCCCCTCGCCGTGGGGGGCCGCTTCTTAATGCCCTGCCAGCTGCTGCCAAGTGTGGGGCGGGCGGCGAGCCGAGGAACGGCGCCCCTGGTCCGCCTGCGGGAGGAGCCGCCGCCGCCGCCACGGCTGCAACAAGCCGGAGGGAGCCTCTTCTTCGGAGATGGCTGGCTGGCCGCTCTGAAGTGAACCCTCTCCCCGCCCGCCCCGTCGGTCGGGCAGCCCGAGGGTCTCGACCGTCGGGCGGAGAAGAGTGAGGCTGGACTAGGGCCGCCGCGGGGTCCCGGGCGGCGGCGTAGGAGGGAGACGGCGATCGGGGCGGTGGGGCGAGCAGGCAGGACTAGAGACCGACGGCGGCCCCACGTGACGGGCCTTGTCATCTCCTGCGCAGCCATCTCACGTCCCGCCGGCCCCGCCTGCTGGAAGGGGCGGAGCGGAGGGAGGTGGCCGCCACCACGGCGTCTCCCCGCCGGGCTTAATGGGCACTGTCTGCCTTCCACTCGCCGACTCTGGTTTGGCGAGCTAGGCAAAAACAACAACAACCCTGGCACGGCCTGGGGGGGGGGGGGCAGGGTGAATAAGGGAGCGATGGGATCTGTTGTCCCGGCCGGCAGGCCGGCACAGATCTTCGTTGCCTATGTTACCCGGGGGAGGCTTTCTGACGAAACCCGTGGTTGGCATCACGGGTGGTAGGTAGCGTGGCAAACGGAGATGTGTGACCCACACAGCCAGGCTCAAAGGCTGGTTGAGCCACGAATTATATTATCTTCTTCAGCCCCTTCCCCGCCATGTATATCAGAGGATAAACAAAACCTCTGTAGCCTTTTAAAGACTAAACTGTTAGTCTTTAAAGAAGGGGTGCCCAAACTACAGCCCTAGTGGGTGCAGATCCGGCCCCCGATGCCAATTCATCCGGCCCATGATGAAGCCCTCGTCGCTGCTGAACACGCCAGTTCAGGCGCGTTTTACTTCCGCTTCCAGGAGCGACGAGGGCTTCACGGGCCGGATGAATTGGCATCTGGGGCTGGATCTGACCCCAGGCCACAGTGACCGGCTCCCTGAAACGTGACTGGCCCATGGCCCAAGAAGTTTGAGCACCCTGCTTTAAAGTGCTACAGCATTTTTGTTTTGTTTATTCTCTGATATGCTTGAAACATTGACTGACACTGATGCTGTAAGACCCCTATTTAGGTTAAAAGTTCCATTCCATAGGCTTTTGCTTAAATCGGTTTTTTATGTTAACTTGAAGCAAACCCATAGGAAAAATGAAATTTTCACGTAAATCGAAGCAACCCCATAGGGAAATGATTTTTTATGTAACTTGAAGCAAACCCATAAGAAATTGTGTTATGTAAATTGAGACATTTATGTAAATCGGGACATGGTTTTAGCACAAAATCATTAAGTCGAATTTTATATAACTCGGGGCATATGTAATTCGGGGTTTTACTGTATTCCAAAAAATAGTTAGGGGCACTGCAGTTAGGGGTTGTGGTGACTCAGTGGTTAAGAAGGTCACCTTGTTAGCTGGAAGGTCGGCAAGTCGGCAGTTTGAGACCCAGGTACTGCATGACGGATTGAGCACCTGTCTCTGTCCCAACTCCTGCCAACCTAGCAGTTTGAAAGTAAGAAATTGCAAGTAAATAATTGGGTACAGCTTTGGTGGGAAGGTAAACAGCGCTGGCTCTTTGGCTATAAACACAGATGAGCACTGAACCCTAGAGTCGGCTACGACTGGTTTTTGTGCGAATGTGACTTTTACCTTTACCAGTCTGGTCAGGTTATCCTTCTATGGTAATAGGGTAGACCATACTGCCAGCGAGTCAGGCAGTGGTCAATTAACCTGACAACCTGAGGACTATTGGCCTTGGGTGGCAAAATCTACAGGGAATGGTGATGGTCCCCAAGTGGATTAAATCCCACTTGAATCCATCTTGATGGAGGGCAGCAGCTTCATCCATACTGGCCGAGGGGTTGAGGAGCACTGTGCGTGCCAAAATGGCTCAGGACCAGAAAGTGACTCGTGGAACTGAATCAGTGGTATGGGTGTCATGTTGTTATGTGGAAGGCCACTGCGTTATACAGTAGTGTTCCTAGGACAATCTTCATGATGGATTGATATGATGATAGCCATTATTCTGAATCGGATACAACAATTAAAGAAGAAGAAGCAGACTTCTTTTAGAAGGTGTCTGCAAGAAAAAGGCCTTCCCTGTCACTTCCAGAACTGTTGAACTCCTTTCAACAGAGACCAGGCTGACCACTCTTTGCTGCCTTTCTGCAAACAGGCAAAAGTCTTTTTCTTCAACAAGTGTTTTTCTCAGATACTGGTTGCTTAAACCCAAGTTCCTAAAAATGGAGCTGATGGGTTTTTTCAGTATCTTAATATTATGAGTTTTAATATTTTAAGCCACCCTGGATCCTCCTGAAGAGAAAGATGAGGTATAATATGAATTAATGAATGCCTATGTGGCATGTTTCAAAATATATGGGGCCTGAGGTCCTCCTTTAAATGAGTAGTCAATTGGATCATTTTGAACGTATTTGGTTAAGCATACTGTAGTTCTGTTGATTTCTGTAGATCCTGCTTCCGAGCAAGAATATTTAATTGAAGTCTTAAGAAGCAGAATAAGGGTTTCTGGTACCCTTTATGTAAAAGAAGGTTTAGGTACAAGATAATGTAGTTTTTGTTTTTATTTTTGGTATTCTTGTCACTACAAACTCTTAATAATGACAAGCCTTTAGAAATACTTAATTCAAGAATAAGAAATTAGTCAGAGTGTTGCTTGGAGAAGAAAATAGAAACCAATTTATTGGTATCTTGCATGCAAATTGGTTCCTTCTCTATGAGGATGGACCCTTACTGTATGCCATTGTACAACTTATATACTGACTAGCATTTTTTTGCCCGGCCCTGCCAGGCAGTTATTATGTGTGAGTGGGTGGTTGGGGTGTTTTTGGGGTATGTGCACACACATATACCCAGTGATGGGCACCAAAAAAATTTACTACCACACTGTGGGGCGTGGCCTAACTGGTGGGTGTGGCCTAACTGGTGGGTGTGGCCTAATCAGTGGGTATGGCCTAATCAGTGGGCGTAGCCTAATCGGTCTTTAACTGCCACAACATTTTTTTGTTTACTCTCTGATATACTTGCACAGAATAAAATGGCACCAATTCTAAAGTTTAATTCTGTGCAAGCAGATCAGGAGGTAAACAAAACACAAAAATGTTGTGGCACCTTAAAGACTCACTGCCACCCCACTCCCGCCCTGGGAAATCCTTTTAGCCTCTGCTCCCTTCTACACACACACACACACACGGGGTTTTCTTTATTTTTATTTTTTTTATTTCAAAAAGACAAAAAAAATACAACTAACAAACATACAAAAAAGAAAAAGACAATATCAATACAATACAATATTACTTCAAACTCATAGAAAATAGCACTTAATAGTAATTAAACTAGTTATTTACAATAAAAACCACAGTGTCAAATACCCTCATTATAGGTTATTACTATAACCATAACAATCATAGAAAAAAATCAGTGCTATAACTGTTTTTTTTATTTCTTTACAAATTACACAACACCCAGTTAATATTTACAATGCCCGGAGAGTTTAGTATCTATATCATCTCCAAAAACCACTTTGGGATGGTACAGGTCCAAAACTGTCCCTTGCCATAAGAGAATGATCCACAAACGGCTTCCAAATACTCCAGAACCTATTTTCTTTTAATTTATCCCTTTTTACTTTTATCTCCCATGTCAGTTTGTCATTCAATGCTAAACTCCACATTTCCTTATACCACTCTCCAGTCTGTATAAATACATCATTTTTCCAATTTCTGGCAATACATTGTCTACCTGTAGTTAACATAATTTCCAATAATTCTTTTTCCTCCTTATTTAAACCCATACCTTCCACATTTGTTAATAGAATGGTACCTGGCACCAACTTAATTCTTTTGCCCATTATTTCCCCAATCTCTCCTATTCTTCTCCAAAATTCATTTATTTTTTTTGCAACTCCACCACATATGTTCATAAGATCCAACTGTTTCTTTGCATCTCCAACATAAATTATCCCTTTTATTGTCCATCTGGTGAAGCCTCATTGGTGTCAAGAACCATTGCCACAACATTTTAAAATTATGTTCCTTAATTCTTACTGACATTGTTCTCATTATCCTCTTTTTCCATTTATTCCTCCATTCAACATCTCCTATTTTTATATTCAAATTTTGTTCCCACTTCCGTTTCAAATCTTCCTGTGGATCTTTACCCTTATTCAGTATAATGTAAAGTTTGCTTACTAGACCCTTAATGTTCTTTTCCCCTTTTCTGATCTTTAATACCAATTCTTCAAATTCGGTCTTTGTTCTATCCATCCCTACTTCTCTTCTATATTTTTTATTCCAATTCTCAACCTTCAATTTCTGAAACCAATCCAATTTTAACTTTTCAAATATTTTTTTCCTCTTGGTTTCATCATCACAAACTTTTAACCAATCCTTCAATAAAGGCAATTCATTTTTATCCAATATTTCCTTTTTTTCCTTATCTATCTTTATCAGAAAACACACCATATCAGTCAATTCCAAAATTGGAGAGAGATTTGGGACCATATCCTTCTTTACTCTTTTCTACACCTCCATGAGCCCTCTCATCATAGTATTACTTGTCTTTATCAATTTATCCTTTATTCCCAAAAATATCATTTTGCCAATATTCCTGTATTCTTTCATCTCCAATTCCTCCCAAATTACCTTTTCTCTTGCCAAGATCTTCACAACATTCTTAATTTGGAATGCTCGATAGTATGCTAACAAATTTGGCATACCCAAACCCCCTTCTTTCTGAGATAAGTACCAGAGCTTCTTTGGAAGTCTAGATTTTTTGCCTCCATTACAAAAATTATTGAACATCTTTTGAAACTCATTGATTTCCTTCTCCTTCAAATGGATCGCAAGTGCGTCAAATAAAAAGTTAATCTTTGGCAACAATATCATTTTGCAAATTGCAATCCTCCCAAACCATGACAATTTCAGCTTTTGAAACTCTTGTAATTTGTTCTTAAATTCTACTTTCAAACTGTCATAATTCAATCTTTTAAGTTCTTCCAATTTGTTTGAAATAGTTATCCCCAAATATTTCAACTTTTCTTTAATTTGTATATTAAATGTCCCCACTATCTTTCCCATCTCCTTTACCCCCATATTACATAGCATCAATTCTGATTTATCCCAATTTATCGTCAATCCAGTTATAGCCTCAAATTCCTGTAGTTGATCTTTAATCCTATCCATTACCACCTCTGGATGTTTCACCATTAACAACGTGTCGTCTGCATACATGCTCACTTTATTACTCAAAATCCCTTCTATGTTCGGATCATCCCTTATACTTTTAGCTAATATTTCCATTGCCATAATAAACAGGATAGGAGATAGTGGACAACCCTGTCTGGTACCTGCCTCAAGTTTTACCTCATCTGTAACCTCCTCGTTTACTCTGATCCTAGCGCTCCCTTTTTGGTATAATAGATCAATTACCCTTCTGAATCTATCCCCAAATCCATAATTTCTAACTATTTCCTTAATTGAAGACCACTGTAGTGAATCAAATGCCTTAAAAATGTCTAATGATAATAAACCCACCTTTTCCTTTGTTTGATTAACATTGTCAATTAAATCTAATACTCTTCTAGTCAAGTCAGCCATATGCCTACCTTTTAAAAAACCAACTTGATCAACATTTATATATTCCCCCATAAAACTGTTTAAACGATTAGCCAATATTGCTGTGAAGATCTTGGCATCCTGATTTATAAGAGAAATTGGTCTGTATGATTCCACCTTTTCCATATTCTTTCCCGGTTTTGGCAGCAGAACAATTATGGTACTATACCATGAAGTCGGGATTTGTCCTCCATCTAAAATATAATTGTATAGCTTCACTAACTTTGGGACCACAACATCTTTAAATTTGTAAAATTCTGTCGATAATCCATCGTCGCCCGGAGCTTTCCCAATCTTCAACCCACTAATTACCTCCTTTACCTCTTTATCAGTAACCCTTTCCTCCATTTTTTCTCAATGTTCCTGTTTTATTCCATTCCCTAACTGTCTTTCCAAGATCCTTTTAAGCCTCTCCACGTCTACCTCCTTTTTTGCATATAATGCTTGATAAAATTCCTTCACAATTTTACATTTATCCTTATTCTTATTACACCTTAACCCTTGTTTATTAACCAACACCCCGATTTCTCTTTTTCCCTTTTAGCCTTAGCTGCTCTTGCTAATAATCTTGAGTTTTTATTACTAAATTCAAAATATTCTCTATTTAAATAAATCAAATCTCTTTTAACTTTGTCAATATCCTTACCCATTAACTCTGCCTTAAGTCTTTGCAATTTAGCAAAAGTTTTTTTATCTTTACTTTTTGAATGGTCATCCTGTAACTGCTTTATTTCTTTTTCTTTTTCTATCTGATCTACCTTATATCTTTTATATTTAATACTCGCCAACTTTATACTTTCCCCTCTAAAAACCGACTTCATGGTATCCCAAACAACATTAAAATTAACTTCATTATTATCGTTCCACTGCCAACTTTCTTTCCACCTTTCCATGATTTGCTCTTTACATTTTTGGTCTTTAAATAGGTTAGGATCATACCTCCAACTTCTTCCTCTTCTAATATCTTTTTGCAGTTTCAGTTCCAAAAGTACTTTGGCATGGTCTGATTCCTTAAAGATCCCAATTTCCATTCCCTCAATATTTTAAATCAATTTTTCTGTAAGAAAAATGTAATCTATTCTCGAGTAGGTCCCATGGACGTGTGAAAAAAAAGAATATGCCCTTTCCGAGCCCTTGATTTCTCTCCAAGAGTCCTTCAAACCCAACGCAACCATCCATTTATCTAAAACCTTCCCCTTTAAGCCAATTCCACATCTTGCTAAGTTCGTACAGTCTAAATCTGACCTTATCAAATTAAAATCTCCAGCCACAATAGTTTTTGCAACATTTTCTAGCTCCACTACTTTACGAACCTTTTCTAAGAAATCCGCTTGATGATCATTTGGAGCGTATATGTTTACCAACATAATTTCCTCATCTTCTATTTTTCCTCTTACAATCAAATATCTACCCTCTTGATCAGCAACACTTCTTGTAATTTCAAATCCTAATTTTTTAGAAATCATAATTGCCACTCCTCTCGCTTTTGAAGTACCAAACGCCATCTCATAGTGTTGAATCCATCCCAAAAAGAGTTTGTTCATGTCTTTTGACTTCTGGTGCGTTTCCTGTAAGAACACTATATCGGGTCTATCTTTCTTCAATGCCAATTCCAACCTCCGCCTCTTAAGAACAGAACCTGTACCCTTCACATTCCAGGTTAATATTTTAATATTTCCCATAATCTGTTTCCTTTCTAACTTCTAAACTCTCCATTGGGCGTGCCATCACCAACCCCTTCCCCCAAAAACACACAGATCTACACATAACACACACTCGCTCTCCCCACTTTCTTCAGAAAAAGGACGCCTTCGACAACCAAAGAGGGGAGAGGGGGGACATGCAAGATGTGCCTATAAACCAGTGCTACGCGCTACTCACCCTTCTATATTGCTTACATAATATATTTTATTGATATATTTCTCATTACTCCTTACTTGCCTCCTCCTCCACCATGATCAACGACAGCTCCTCCTCTTCCTTTCCCTGCGGTGTTCCGCCTGTGGCACCACCAGCCTCTGCCCTCTCATACTCCCTCCCCAGAGCACCCGATTCCAACAATTCTTTCTTAAAATTTATCCATTCTTCTGAACCTGTTTTTACCAACTCCAACAAACTCAAATACTCCAATGGATCGGTCCCTTCATCAATTACTTGCATTCTTTTCTCATAAAAAAGCGCAATTGCTGTGGAAATCTCGTTCCCAGTTCTCTCTAACAATCTATCTAAGTTTCTTGTGATATCTGCAACTTTTGCACCTGGCAGGCAAGTCACCATACGGTTATCATGTGCATCACAAATCCATTTCTCTGTATTTCTAATTATTGAATCACCTAGTACAAGGAGCCTCTCTCCTGCAATCTGTTCATCTACATGCACCTCATCAACCATATTAAGGGAGAGAACCTCAGTTTGTTCCTGTTGTTTATCTTCCTGGATCTCATCAAGTGTGATGAAGGAGAGATCATCAGGTGGAACCAGTTGTTCCTCTGTGTGTTCCTCATCAGGTGTGATGAGGGAAAGAGCCTCAAATTTATTCTGTAATTTCAGACTCTCAGAGTGATCCCCTAGTCTTCTCCTCCTTTGAGTCACATTCCTCCAAACATCTCCCTCCTGAGTTAGCGAAGGGCCTTCTCCCTCAGAACTGTGCCCTGTCTCTTCTTTGTCCAGCATAGTCTGCTCCACTCTGTCCAAAAACAGCTCAAGCTCCTTAATTTGTTGATGGTTAGATATGCGGGCCTCTAGCTGCTGGACCTTCTCTTCTAGTAGTGCAACCAGCTTGCACTTGCTGCAAGTGTAGTTCTCCATATGCTTTGGCAAGAACACAAACATGGCACAAGTATTGCAGGTAACTACAGCTGTTCCCTCAGAATCCATTTTAACAAGTGCAGTATTCTGGGCCTCAAAAATGTACACGTTTACTACCTTTCTACCTAGTAAGACTATATTCTTCCTTTGTTCCTAGTTTGAAATCTAAAGCAGCTCTACACCAACTGCAAAACTTACCAATGCTCACTTCCTTTGTTTGGCTCTCCTCAGCAGCAGCTCTGCTTAAGAGCACATGCAGAATCAAAAGGGACAATATATTTTTAAAAGAGGGAACATTTATTAAAATAATATGTCTATAATTTAAATCAATACAATGACCTTGTATTTTCAATACTGTGTACAATACATATTTTGGCTTTTATTTCTTCCAGCAGTTGTTAAATATGCTAATAGAAAAGTAAGCCTGTATAAATTCATAATTAAATCCATTGCTCTAAAACAGGGGTGGGCAAACTTTTTGACTCAAGGGCCATGTAATAGATGAAGTTGAAGAATGGAAGTGCTGGAGGCGTGTGACACACACACACACACACACACACACCTCCAGCAATTCCATTCTTCAACTAGTACCCATTTCCCCATGATTTCTGTGCAAACAAGCATCTCTTAGTATTCTTTAATAGTGGTATTTTTAAGTCCAATTTTTGGGGACATAAACATGTCTAAGAAATAAAGAAGCAAGGAAATAAAAAAGACTATCCCTTCAAGCATTCTTCTTAAAGTTTTAGTAAATGTATGTGAGTATTTATTAATGTTTCCAATCTCCACACACAAACACACACACACACACACACACACACCGGGGGGAGGGGAGGAAACCAAAAGACACACTTACCCAGAAAGTGACACGTCGGGGTGTTCCTTCCTCCCATGGGGGGGTGGGGGGGTTCGCTCCTCATTTAGTCCTCCAGGACCAGCAAGTCCAGCCGTGCTGCTGCTTGCAAAGATGTTTGTCTGGGCATTGCGAGAGGTGTCCAGGCAGGGCAACTCTTGCAATGCCCAGAGTCAGACAGACATCCTGCAGGAAGTTCTCTTCCTGCAGGAATAAGTCCAGGCATTGCGAAAGCTGCTGCTGCTGCTGCTGCTGCTAGAAGGAGGCAGCAAAGAGTGGCGGCGGGGGCGCCGGGCATGCACGCAAGCTCTCCTGGGTGGTGCGTGATGTCAGCTCCCCCTCCTCTTCCCCCAGGGCCAGGCGCACACATGCCACCACCTCCACCACCACCCGAGCGGCACCCGCAGCCGCTCCGGAGAAGAACGAAGCGCTGCCCAAAGTGGTTGGGTCGCCCGCTCTCCCGGAAGAGGTGGGTGGGGTGGGGAAGGGAGGGGCCATGGTCAGCCAGGTTTCTTACCAGTCCACCCGGACCGGGGCGGACCGGGTGATGCCCGACACTGCATATACCCCAAAACCACCCCAACCACCAACACAGATAATAATTGCCCGGCAAGGCAGGGGTGTCGTGTGTGTGAGAGAGAGAGAGAGAGGAAGCTGCCAGTGAGGAGGTTGCGTCTGGGTGAGTAGAGAGGGAAGGGGCGAGTTGGAAGGTTTCCCCCCCCCTCAGCCGGCAAAAGGTATGGGGGGCATGGAAGGGGGGGAGTTGGAAGGTTCCCCTACAGCTGGCAAAAGGGAAGGGGGGAGTTGGAAGGTTTTTCCCCCCTCAGCTGGCAAAAGGTAATAGGGGGACAGGGAAGGGGGGGAGTTGGATGGTTCCCCCCCCCCCGTCGGCAAAAGGTAAGGGAAGACAGGGATGGGGGGGCGGGGGTTATTTATTTATTTATTTAGTATGCTTATATATCGCTTTACTAGTCTATTGACCACTCAAAGTGGTTTACAAAACAATCAAATAAATACAAAGCAAATCATAAGTACGGGGGAAGGGGAGAGGGAGAGGAAATACAACAATATACAGAAATAGTGCAAAATACCATAAATAATACAAGTCACAATAAACTTTTTTAAAAATCAAGTCAATAATACAATTAATTGTTCGACTTACAAATACAAAAATCATGTCATTATAAAGCAACACAACCTAAACCCACTCACTGAGTCCGAAAACATGGAAAAAGTCCTTCAGCCCATGGTTGCAGGCGTCCTTTTGACACCCACCCACCCACCCCCCACAAGGCTGGGAGAGAAAGAGATGTCATCTGCAGCGGCAGCTGCCTCGAATCCCCAGCCGGTGACAGTTCTTTATCCCTCCCGGGCAGGGAGGGGCTGGCCCCAAAAACAGCTGTGCCGGCAGTGGAGTCCTCGGCAAGCCGGTGAGTTGGGCCAGCAGTTCTTTATCCCTGTCGGGCAGGGAGGGGCTGGCCCCAAAAACAGCTGTGCCGGCTGTGGAGTCTTCGGCAGGCCGGTGAGTTGGGCCAGCAGTTCTTTATCCCTGTCGGGCAGGGAGGGGCTGGCCCCAAAAACAGCTGTGCCGGTAGTGGAGTCCTCGGCAGGCCAGTGAGTTGGGCCAGCAGTTCTTTATCCCTCTTGGGCAAGGAGGGGCTGGCCCCAAAAACAGCTGTGCTGGCAGTGGAGTCCTCGGCAGGCTGGTGAGTTGGGCCAGCAGTTCTTTATCCCTGCTGGGCAGGGAGGTGCTGGCCCCCAAAACAGCTATGCCGGTAGTGGAGTCCTCGGCAGGCCGGTGAGTTGGGCCAGCAGTTCTTTATCCTGGGGCTGTTTCCCCTCTCAGTTTCTCTCCCCCGCCCCACTTACCTTTTGCTGGCTGGGCCTTTCCCCGGTGCATCCTTCTGCGATGGGACGTTCACTGGCTTGTCCTCCGTCCCTGCCGGTGTCGAGACCTTCTCCGGTGGAGCAAAGGGCACCAAAAGCTGGCGGCCCAGCTGGCAAACAATGTGGCCGCTGGGCCAGGCCGCCGGAAGGAAGTTGTCAGCGCACGTTTGGCAGGTTTTTTTTACCACATGCGACGGCTGCCCCACCTCCTCTGCGCTCATGCCCTTCAGCCTCATTGACTATGGGGTGGCACGGCGCAGTGAACGCTGGGCCTTGTAGGTTTTTTTTCTGGTCGCGTTCGTGGGGCGGTTGCCCCACGCGCGGCTAGTGGACCTTTGCGCCAATGCTCCAAGGGTCTTCAGGTAAGTGTTGGCGGCTCAGTTCGGGATGGTTGGGCTGGGTGCGGACGTGCATGCCGGACACACACGGTTAACGCACCTTCTTATAGGTAAAGATGAACAAACAATTTACATTGTTACAAACAACATACACAATGGCTCCTCCCATTATTATATTCCCAAAAATATGATAAACTTTGCACACACTAAATATATTTCTTCTTAAGAAGAAATACTAGAATACAGTATTAAACCTATGCAAACTAATAACTAAAAGTGCACGTCCAACTTTCAAACAGATAAATATGTGTTTAAGCCTGTTTTACGTAGTTTCATCTTATCTATTTCATGTCAGGCCTGGCCTTAGCTATTCCAAAGGGGTTGACTTGTAAAAAAGTAGCCAAGCCTCTGCCTCTTTGTGCTGTTAGAACATCTGTTAGAATCCAGATAAGAAAGGGTGTGAATCTTCAGTTAGCTAACTTTGAAAAACAACTTTTGTAACTAGGAAATGAATTTCTTCATTGCAAAATGGTTCTAGTTCTGCTAAAAGTCACACTCTCATGTGCTACTTTATAGTCAATGTGCTGAAAAAGTCCCTCAAAACCTGAAGTGGTAAAAGAAGAAATGAAAAAGAAGTGCTGAATTTTTACTGACAGTTACAGCTGTAATCCCTTTAGTGTTTGTAAGAAACTACACCATTAATGCAGAATATAAAGGTTTTGTACCATTGTTTCTTCAAATTGTTGTGTTTAAGTACTTATAGCTTGAATCCTCAAGAGTGTACTTGCTAGATGGTATATAAAGTTTTGTAAATAAGTTCATAAACACAAATATAGAAAACGTTTCTGTGTTTACCTCTTCTTCCATGTCTAGGCTAGACATGAAACTGCCACAACGAAGCCACCTTTTGGTGAATTCATTCCATAGTTCCTTTTGCCTGGCTTTGTGTGAGAAAGATTAGCCAGCACAAAGTTGCTGTTGCCCCAAGTACACCCGATTGTGGTTCAAAAATACCACAATCTTTGAGGGAGCTCTTTCTGTGGACCTCCTAAGAACACAGATGAGGAAACATCATAAGAAGATAGCACTCTTTTGAACATTCTTGTTTCCAGGTTGTTTTAGGATAGTGGGGAAATTGTTTTCTCAGATCTCGTGTGGATCAGTAGAATTCCCCTGCCAGAGAACAATGAACATTCAGATGTTATCAACTAGAAAAATGGCCAGCCTGTGGTTTCTGTCACTCAGTCTCCCATTCCCTCTGAGGCATAGCCTGATACACAGTGTAAGACTTATAAAATTAGTCCGCACTGTTTTTACCACAAAACATTCTGCAAATGCAAATGTAGTGTTGCTAAATCAAACAATATTTCAGTCTACTTCCACTTCTAAAACACATTTTTATTCCTCATCTCCAGTCTCTCATGTTCTCCTCAAACCTGAAGTTATGGAAGGCAGGCAGAGGCCACAGTAGGAATAAGGAGGACTTTCATCCACCAGTAATGTCCATTCTAATGGCATAAGATGTGCTCACTGACATGAGTGCTTATAAATAGACAAAGGCTGAAATTCTATTGCTATTATATAAGCAGAAGGCAAATAGTATAACTTTCACTTGCAGCTGGGAATTAAAGAATCCCCACTGGGATTTTCAAATGCTTACCAAGCCTGTGAGTATTTGTGCCTCTCCAAGAATCACAGTAGTGATTCTTTAATTGCCAGTGTGAAGCAAGTGAATGTATTTTTTCCTTCCACCTGCATAGAAAAGCAACAGGATTTAATGTATGCCATGTTAGTAATACCTTACAACAGTCTTGCTTTGAAATATAGACCACTGTTGAATTATTATTCTTTGGATGAGAGGTTCAGGGTGACGGAATAATGGCTTATTCAAGATTTCCTGTTGAGTTGATAGGTGAAGTAGGATTTCAGATGATAGTTCCCACGATATATTTTTAGGGACTAGACGATATCAGATTCTTTAAAAACAGCTTAAATTATTTAGATGGGATTGTAGTGGCTTAGTGGTTAAGACACTGAACTTGACAACTGGAAGGTTGGCATGTCAGCAGTTTGAGGCCCGAGTGCTACACAATGGAGTGAGCTCCCATCTCTATTCCAGAACCTGCCAACCAAGCAGCTTGAAAGCAAGAAATTGCAAGTAGATAAATAGGTATTGCCTTGGCAAGAAAGGTAATAGTGTTCCATGTGCTCCTGTGTCTAGTCATGCCTGCCACACAACCAGAAACATCTGCAGATGCAGACAGTGCTGGCTATTTGGCTGTAAATAGAGGTGAGCACCACATCCTAGAGTCAGATACGACTGGCTTTTGACCAAAGGCGACCTTTGCCTTTTCCTATATAAACAAACAGAAGAAATATGTATCTGTCTTTATTCTACAAGAAAAGGCATTTTGTGAGAGCCCAGCATCAGCAGAGCTCTATAGCTGGTTACTTCAGGTTTCAGAAGGAGCAGAGCAGAGTCTTTGTTGCCAGTCCGGAGGTCAGAAGCCAGTGGAGTCATACTAGAGGTGCAGTGGTCGTCCAAGAGGGTGGTCAAGGTCACAGTCTGATGTTCAGAATCTGGGGAATTAAGGTCAGGAAGCCAGGAGCACAGTGTTGGGTTCACCAAACTGACAAATTGGCTCAACAAGGGCCTGCCGACACGCCTCTCCTTTAAGGGGAGTCAGACCCCACAGCTGAGGGTCTGTTCAGGAGACGTGCCCGGGCAGTGGTGAGCTCAAAAAAAAAAATTACTACCACGCTGTGGGCGTGGTATGGTAGGCATGGCCAGGGGGAAAGCCCTCCATTGCACCCGAAATTAGGACTACTTTATTTCAAAACTTTGATGGGTGCAGCCAGCCAGAATTTCTGCCACCGGTTCTGGTGAATTGGTGCGAACCTGCTGATGCCCACCACTGTGCCCGGGCCCTCCTCCTTCTCAGCTGCATCTGATGCCTCAATGAAACCCTGTAACGAGCAAGCGTGCTGGCCTGCTCCTGAGTAGCCTGCCTGCTGGCACATGGTCTAGCTGTCAAACTCCAATCCTCCAGCCCGGCTTGGCCCTGTTGGGCATGCTCCGGAGTGACAGCTAGCTGTGAGGCCAGTGCCATGTCCATGTCCTCCAACTCGGCCTCTGGATCTGAGCCGGCCGTGGCCTGGGGGACAGGCAAGGGGTCCTCCTCAAGCTCAGATTGCAAGTTAGAGCCAGCAGCTGGCAGCTGAGACAGTTGAAAGTCCTCCTCCTCCTCGCACCCAGGTCCCCAGGTCACAACACACATCTAGTAAATTTGTTTTCACAATCTTTCTTCTACTTTGTCTTGTTGAAAAGAATTGCTTCTCTTCACCACAGTGAGTGGGCAGAAATCCTCACTGAGTTATGCCCAGCTTTCAAAATGTGAATAAGTAGCTGAAAATAAGGGTTTTGTGTTTAATTTTCAAGCAATCCAATGTTAATCGGTGGAGAAAATCTCTTTCTAAGAAGTTACAGACATTGATTGGCACAAGAGAAATAAGAGGAGCCTTGAAATTTTCCCTGTTCAATAGCCGTAAGAATGTTTGTTACCCAACTGCTTGCATTTCAACATTAAACACCTTATATGTCTCATGAGAAATCTCTACATGAGTCAAGAAGCAACAGTTAGGACACAATACAGAATGATGGAGTGGTTTGGAATAGGAAAATGAGTAAGACAAGGCTGCAGTGGCTCAAGTGGCTAAGATGCTTGACTGGAAGGCGGCAGGTCAGTAGTTTGGTTCCTGAGTATTGCAGGACGGAATGAGCCTACTCCTGCCAACCTAGCAGTTCGAAAGCAAGAAATTGCAAGTAGATAAATAGGGAACACTTCAGTGGGAAGGTAAACAATGTTCCATGCGCTCTGGTGTCTAATCATGCTTGCCACATGACCATGGAAACATCTATGGAAGCAGACAGCACTGGCTCTTCAGCTTTGAAACAGAGATGAGTACTGAACCCTAGAGTCGGATACGACTGGCTTTTGAGCAAGGGATACCTTTACCTTTAAGACAGGGCTGCATTTTGTCACCCTGTTTTATTAACTTATATACAGAGCACATAATGTGCAGTGCAGGTCTGGATGAATCAAAAGTTGGAATTAAAATTGCTGGGAGAAACATCAACAATTTGAGATATGCAGATGATACTACCCTAATGGCAGAAAGTGAAGACCAAAAGAAGCTCCTGCTTACGTTGAAAGAAGAGAGTGCAAAAGCTGGCTTGAGACTCAACATCAAGAAAACCAAGATAATGGCAACAGGCCCTACCTGTGAAGTTTCTGGAAATTTCTTCAAATAAGGGAAATTTCCTGGCCAAAACAGGAAAGTAGACAGCTATGCTTATCCTGTGCTGGCCTCCAGTCTAACTCCAGTCTAATTGCAGTCTAGCTAATACTGGATGATGGCGGGAAAGACTGTAAAATACGAGGGGTTGACAGAAATTTCCCGAAACTTGACAGGTATGGGAAGAAGCAGTGATAAACTTTACATTCTTAGGATCCAAGATCACTGCAGATGGTGATTGCAGCCATAAAACAAAAAGGTTACTAATTCTTGGGAGACAAGCTATGAGAAACCTGGGGAACATAGTTAAAAGTAGAGACATCACCTTGTAATCAAAAGTCATCATAGTCAAAGCAATGGTATTTACAGTAGTAATGTATGGTTGTGAGAGTTGGACCATAAGGGAAGCTGAGCACAGAAAAATATACACATTTGAGATGTGCTGGAGGAGAATTTTTAGAGTACCCTGGACAGCAAAGAGAACAAATAGGTTAATTTTTTAAAAAAAAATCAACCCCAACTGCTCCTTGGAAGATCAAATATTGAAGATGAAGCTAAAGTACTTTGGACATCAAATGAGAAGAGAGGATTCACTTGAGAAAGCCTTGATGCTGAGTCGAGGGCAGAAGAAGAAGGGGGTGGCAGAAAATGAGATGTCTGGATGGCATTGTTAACACAATGGGCACAAAGCTGGGCAGGTTGAGGAGGATGGTGGAGGGTACCTGGCATGCGATGGTCCAAAAGGTCACAAAAGGTCGGACACGACTATGCAACTGAACAAAAAATCTTTAGGCTTATCTGTATGGTAAATAGTTCCACATAAAGAGTGCAAAATATTCCAGACTTTGAAAACACTTGAATAAAGGCTGTAGGGTAAAAACAATTTAGTACGATAGGTTTATGATACCAGTCCAACCAATTTCAGATCATTCTTTAATCAGGCATTAACTAGATAGTTTTGCAGCTCATCTCTGCCACCTAAATTCATCAACTAATATACTGCACAGTCAGCTATAATTACATTTATCTAAATGGCTAAGATTTTGTAATAAAACACAACTACAGAAGGCCCAGTGAATTAATGGAATTTATGGAAGAATTTACTCCCCAAATCTACAGTGATTCAATAGGACTACAGTACTTTCCTTATGACGTAGTACTAGGTTTCAGGTTATAAATAACAAATTTTTAATCCTTGTCATGTCCAACCTAATAGAGCTAATCTACTGACAACCAAAATAATTGGATACAGTTGCTTATTAAGGAAAGACACGATAGATCTCCACTTCTTGCTTTTTGCCTCTTGGAATTATAGACTTTTTAAATGCCTTGCTTTCTCAACTATTATACTGTAACATGAATTTGTATCTGCAGAGATATCAATATGTTTGATGTGGCATTCATAAATGAGAGAAGAGGGAGGAGATTGGATATGGCTAGAAGTGATGCTCTCTGCAATTATATTGGCACCTTAATTTGTAGTATCGTATATAACTGTCTTAGATGGGTAGGGCATGTCTGCCATATGGATGGTTCCAGACTTCCTTGTCAAATTCTTTATGGGGAGCTTAACTCCGGTACAAGACTTTGCTGAGCTCCTTTGAAGCATTATAAGGAACAGCTGAAACAAACCATGAAGGTGTCAGGTATAAACCTACAAACTTGGGAAACAGCAGACGTAGATTGCCCACTTTGCCTCCAAACCATCTCTGCTGCTACCAATCACTTTGAAGGAGAACGCTGCAGACATGAAGAGGCTAAGCGACAAACACGAAAGCTTCGTCAAACTCAACTACACCCTCCACCATCTATTCAGTGTAATGTGTGTAATCGCATGTTTCATGCCAGGATAGGTTTATTGAGTCACCAGAGACACATCCATCAACAGACAAAATGACTTTCAGGGAAAAGGTATGCTTGGATACGAGTAGCAGCAGCTGACGACGACGATATATAACTGTGCTAAAATATTAGGTACCCTCACTCCAACAAAAAAGGAGTTTCTCAGGTTTTCACTTCATTGTCTGTCTGACTTTTAATCTTTTATGCTTAAAATGATGGTGGAAGACTGCTGGTTGTGAGATCAATTTTTTTCTATACTACAACTTTGACATACATGAGAATCTTGTAAAATAGTGGCACAAATGGGGGGAAACCATATATTGTTGCTGTTGGACAATTGAAATTGAGAATCTATTGCTGCATATCACCCAAGGATTACTAGTGTATTTTCTGCCCTAAATTGAGTTATTATTCAGATTCTTCTCTGAGCCAAGTATTGAATAACTCTGTAGAGTACTTTTGATTAAAGCAATGTACTATAAATGAATGTACTTGAAGCTACTTTACTTTGAATAATGAATCTTCTGCTAGAACAGTGATTCTTGTAAAGTAATGGCTGTTGGTCTGCCTAGTCCAGTACAGTATAGTCTGACTTTCAAAGATATCAAGTGAATGTATTTTAATTCCGCTATCCTTTTAACTGGGTGCGCCAGAAAGGTATTTCATGCTCATGTTCTACATATAGCGCTTTACAATAATCTCAAATAGAGAAATTTGATAGCATTGATCTGTAATTGTAATTGGAAACTCAAGTCCCTACGAACTAACAAAAAAACAAATTCTTTGTAAAGTACCTTACCTTCCTTTCTCACTTGTATTGCTTTCATTCTGTCCAGGTGAACAAGGAAGTGAAATTTTGTTCTCAAGAAAATAACCACAACTGCATCCTGACTAAGAGCACGTTCTAGTTAGCTAGAACTAAGATTCCTCCTTTTTTTATTTCTCCAGTAAACACTGCTTTCTTATATTAGAATGAAAATATGGTTGTGATTTATTTCCAAAGGGAGAACTGCACTCTTCTAACCCAATTTTCAGGGGCTGAATCCGCTGGTTAACATGGGCTGCTGCTTGCACTGCTAACACAGCGGAAATATCAGTTGATCCTGATAAAAGGCACTTAAATCCACAGAGGCCACCTGAGCCTCCAATAAAAACATGTAATCAATAAGCACCCCAGACGATAAAACTGATCCTTTGGGGAAGTGCATTGCCATCCAGACAGTGAAGTAACTGTCAACACTCTCTGAGATTATATAGTTGCAAATGATTCAAGCCTGTCTGTTGAGCTTGTATTAAAGTTGAATTTGATTATACTGTATTCTAAAAAGCATCAGTAGCTTCATCAGCAAGATAAAGGCGGACAAACCACCGGAAGTAAAACTAGATAACAAATACAAACATTTCAGAATCAACTGTAGGTAGGTTATTCGTGATATCGCTTTTCTTACAAAAAGACTCATTTGGAGCTAGCCATACAGATGCTTAAATTAATGCCCTGTGGTGGCTTAGTGGTTAAAATGCTGAGCTTAGAGACTGGGAGGTTCGGTTTAAATACCTGAGTGCTGCATGATGAATCTTGAGGACATGAAAGGAGCTGGAGCTTCTCCAGCAAAAATCCTTTCAACCCAGAGTAATTTCTGATGCAAAATTTATTTATTCAATTAACATCATGGTATGCAGTAGATTTCCTTGGAAGGATAATGGCAAGTTTCATTCAGACATTTTGTGTGTGTAAGACTAATAAGGATTGTTCTGTAAGTTTTGAATCCTAGATGCTCTAGCGTACATCTATATCTATAAAGCACAGAAGTATGTTAGTATTCCTCTATGTACATGGCCCACCTGCGCCCCAACCCCTTACCAGCTTCCCTGGACCTACATTGCATCCCCCTCCATCAAAAGAGGGGGGTCCGGAAGCCCAGAGTAGGGCGCCAGCCCCACCAGAGAGATCAGCAAAAATCACTCACGTCACAACTGGGCGACAACAAGAAAGGGAGGGTGCACTTGTGCGCAACAGTGTGAGAGCTTCACCACCACAATTTGACATCTATCCAAGAAGCCCTATTTTACTTGATTATTCTTAGATCTTCCAATTTCACTTAAAAGTCTATTAAGTGGCTACTGATGCCCAGCCAGAATCTTGTCCTGGTGATAAACACTCTTTAGCACTCATCCATTTCGCAGAGTGCGTTCTTTTTGTTCTCCATGGGTTTAGCCTTGTCTCTTCTGATTTAATATGTAGTGCTTTAGAGATGTGCAGAAAACATTTCCTCAATTTTAGCCATCAGCTAGGGTAGTTGTGTCCATGAAATGGATGGGTTTGGTGGTGTATTATCTCATTTCCTTCATTATTTCCTAGCAGCGTACTTTGAGAGGGACAATGCCAGCCAAGGAATTTATTCATTACAAGTCTACAAATAATATACTTTTTCAGTGGAGTAGGTTTCAGGCAACCAAGAATAATCCTGCATGATTCATTAAGAACTACATCTACTTGTTTGACATGTGCTAATTGAAATGATATGGTACCAGCATATTGTGCTATGGTATAAGGAGTGGTGGGATTCAGCAGGTTTGCTTTAGTTTGGCAGAACCGGTAGCAGAAATTCTGGCTGGCCCTGCCCATCCAAGTTTTGAAATAAAGCAGTCCTAATTCAGGTACAATGCAGGGCTTCCCCCTGGCCACGCCCACCATACCACGTCCACAGAGAAGATAGTAAAAAAAAAAATATCCCTCCACTGGGTGTAGGGCAGGGGCCAAGCTGTTGTTCTTATCATTTGCAGTTGAGCACCAATGTCTAAAACAGCCAGTTTCCTAAGTATGTTATTTCTAGTGGCAACCTTCTGCTTGGTGTTAATTTTATCTATTTATTTATTCAAATTTATATAGCCACCCCCTCGCCGAGGTAACTCTGGGCGGCTCACAGCAGCATAAAAAACATAAAACCTTTGTTAAAACTTTTAAAAAACCATTAAAACTTACAAGAACCATTCACCCACCCAACCTCCCCCATCTGAAGAGAGGAACAATTATTTAATGAGCCACCGCGCAGGGGCCACCTCCCCATCCATGCCCCACACCTGCCATGCCAGCCAGGTTTTAAGTCCCTTTCTGAAGGGCAGCAACTCCGTCTGCAGCCATAATTCTGCCGGCAGGAGGTTCCATAGGGCTGGGGCGGACACGGAGAAGGCCCTCCTCCTTGTGCTAGAGAGGCGAGCCTCACTAGCTGATGGTACCATTAGAGAGCCCCTCTGGTCCGCTCTGGTTGGACGGGCAGACATTCTTGGGGTGATGCGATCTCTTAGAAAATGTTTTTGTAGGTCAGGGTTCAATCCAGAATGATGCCCAAATACTTTGAGTTAGGACAGCATTCCAAAATCTTGCCCTCCTAGCTAACACAGATCTACCTCTCTGCTTCTCTGTTCTTTAAGAGTAAGACAAACCTGAGTAGTTAAAGGGTTTTCAGCTAATGGTTTTTGTAATCTTTACCTATAAAAAAATGCATTAACAGTTGGTGTCCGGCATGCACGCCCGCACCCATCCCTACTATCCCGTACCGAGCCGCCCGCACTTACCTTAACACCGACTGACTATTGCCACAAGGGTCTGCCAGCCACAAGTGAGGCAACCGCCCCACGAACGCAAACAACAAAAAAACCTACAACTCCCAGCGTCCTCCGTGCCGCACCACCCCTCCGCCAATGAGGCTGAAGGACGCGAGCACGGAGCAGGCGGAAAAACAGGAGTGGCAGTTTTTAAAAAAACCGCACCGGGGAAAGGCCCAACCCGCAAAAGGTAAGTGGGGGGGAGGGACTGAGGGGGGACAGGGCCCCGGTAACCACGCTGCCCACCCACCCCACCACCTTGCCCCCCTGTCCCCAGCCCCGCTTACCTTTTGCTGCCCAAGAAGGAGGCCGTGGCCACGTCCTCTCCCTCTCTCTCTCTCTCACACACACACACATACACACAGAAACACACACCTACTGGGCTGCACCTTTCAAACCAGCCCTGTGTGTGTGTGTGTGTGTGTGTGTGTGTGTGTGTGTGTGTGTGTGTGTGTACACCAAAATCACCCCTAACCACCACCACACAAATTAAAAATTCCCAGCAAGGCCGGGCAAAATATACTAGTACTGTATAAGGAAATATCTTCTAAGTCAGAGATTTGTTGGTGCCTTATGAACTCAAAGGTTTTCCTCTGGACTATCAAGGAAGATCGTTAGCATAGCAATAACTCCTGGGATATGGAGAATATTGGTTGGTCATCACTGTAAATGTTATAAAGTAATGGTGCCAGGACACTATCTTGCAGGAGACTGTTTATTTTATTCCTCCAGTGACCGAGTCTCTCTTGAAATTCAATAAATAATTTTTGGTTTTGAAACAGAATAGCAACCATTTCTGTTAGTCTGCTCTCTTTAACAAGGAGTTAGAGCAGGGGTTCTCACCCTATGGCCCATGGGCCAGACTCGGCCTGCAGCACCATTTCATGTGGGCCACGTTGCTGCAGCCGCCGCTGCCAGAAGCAAAAGTGGACGCATTTACAACAGCCATAAATGCGCCCGTGGCTGTCGTAAATGCTTTTATGACAACCACGGATGCATTGTACAGCAGCATTTACAGCAAGGGGAACCACTAGTCTGACACACTCAACTGTCTAGGAGGGGATGGTTTGACCCGTGGCTTGAAAAGGGTTAGAGTTAGAGCTTTTTGAGCAGGAATTGATGGTGGACAGTGCCATACACTGCTGTTAAGCACAGCAACCAACTGTTAACTCCAAATTGGCTTTTTAAAAATTTCCTTTATTCCTTCAAGATCTTTAATGATGTCTCTAAAACTTGGGTCCTTCAGATCTTAAGCCATGCCTGGGGGTGGAGCGAGTACTGCACGGTCTCTGCATATTGATTTAAAAGCCTGGAGGAAATCATATTGTACTCATCTTCCCTTACTTAGATGTTTACGTGGTCATGTGGCAAGCAGACTAGACACCAGAGCACACAGAATGCTGTTACCTTCCTGCCGAAGCAGTACCTATTTATCTACTTGCAATGTCTTACTTTCAAACTGCTAGGTTGACAGGAGCTGGGGCAGAGACAGGAAGCTCACTCCGTTGTTGTTATGTACTGAATGCTTTGTGATAAGTATCCCCTTAATGGATTTGTATCTGTCTATTGTATCTACTGTAAGCAATCAGTGTTTCATTGTAACCAGCTATTAAGAACAATGCTGCGCCTGCAGTAGCAGCGTTGGACACAGGATATCCATTCACCTGCATACCTGAAGGGCAGGATACTACTGCCTCTACTGCATCGGGCAGGATACTACTGTCTCTACTGCATTGGGCAGGATACTACTGCCTCTACTGCATCTGGAGAAGATGGGTGTGGACTGTTACCTGGGCTATTCAAAATGTACTATAAATAAGGCTGTTGTTTCACCTGTACCTCATGTTCACTTACTACAATGCAATAAACCTGGTTTTAGCCCTTGCTGCGGCTCCTGCTTGTCTTCTGTTGCAAGACACCACATTGGCGACGAAGGTGGGATGGCGTCCCAACAAGTGAACATCGCGCCCTTCGACATCACAAAGCCTGAGAGATGGGAACTCTACGAGGAACAGTTCCTCTACGCTTTGGACCTCGAGGGCATCGAGGAGGAATCCCAGCGGCGGGCATTCCTACTGGCCCAGTGCGGCTTAGAGACTTTGGAACTGGCAACCAACCTCCTGACGCCGAGACCGCTCAGGGCCGTACCCCTAGATGAGATCCTCACCAAGTTGAGGAAGCACTTTCAGCCGAAAGTGTCCACGTTTCTGACAAGGTTGGCGTTCCAGCAGCGGTGCCAGCGGGCCAGTGAGTCCATGGCAGACTTCGTGGCAGCCTTGCGGGTGGCTGCCGTGCCATGCCGGTGGGGAGCATCCCTGAGCGAGGCGCTGAGGGACAGGCTCCTGCTGGGCCTGCGAGATGAGGGGGCCAGGAAAAAACTACTGGCCAAAGATGAGAGCATCTCATTCGAGCATGTCCTGTGCATCGCCCAAGCCGCCAAGTCAGTGCAACACGGTGAACGGGTATGCCGGGCCAGGACTGCCACGGTTGGGGCCCCCCCCGCCGGTGGTCCCAGTCCACAGCTGCTCCTCCCACGGAGAGCGAGGGGCCTCCGAGTCCTCCACGTCCACCTCCAACTGCAGTGAGGACGAGGACGTGCAACGGGTGCAGAGGAGACCGGAGAGGTGAGACCACGCCAGAGAGAACCGCCGCTGCGACAGATGCGGGGCATCCCATGACCGGAGCCGATGCCCATTCCGGAAGGCGGAGTGCCACAACTGCGGGCGGCGTGGGCACATTGCAAGGGTCTGCAAGCGGCGTCGAGACGATGGCAAGGGCCAGGCAGAACGGCCCCAATGCAAGACAGACGGGGTCGGGCACATCTTCGACGATGAGCCCCGGGAGCACCGCGCATCTCGACGGGTTCCCGAGAGCTGCGACCAGGCGGTCCACAGTGTGCAGTTGCAGCGGCCCCAATTTTTTGTTGAGGTACTGGTTCAGGGGGTCCCAATAAGGATGGAGATCGACTCGGGGTCGGCGTACTCCATCGTCTCCCACAGGGAATTTCTGTGTATTCCTCCGAAGTCACGCCCCAAGCTGAAGGCCTTTAAGACTATTTTGCGGGATGTCCAGGACAAAAGTATACCAGTGTTGGGGGTGGGAGAGTTCAAGGTTCAGTTTAAAAGGCGCTCCGCGCAGTTGCCCCTAATAGTTCTAAGGGAAGGGTCCTGCTGCCTCCTGGGTACACAGTGGTTCGGGCCCCTAGGAGTTTTCATTGGAGGCATACACGCTGTGCAGGCTGACCCGATCACGGAGGTGTGTAACGCACATCCTGCCATTTTTGAGAAGGGGCTAGGGAAGTTCAAAGGGCCCCCAGTTTCTTTCGAGTTGGACCCCGACATTCGACCCATCAGGATGAAGCCAAGAAGAGTGCCTTTCGCACTAATGGACAAAATAGAGACTGAACTGGACAAATTGGTGGGTCAGGGGATTTTGGTGCCGGTGGATTCCGCCGAGTGGGAAACCCCCATTGTTACGGCGCTTAAGGCTAATGGGGAGGTTAGAATCTGCACTGACTACAAGTGCACGATTAACAAGGCAATCCGCCCAAATGCGTATCCAGTACCAGTGGTAAGCCACCTGCTTGCAACCCTGCATGGGGGGAGGTGTTTCACCAAACTAGACTTGACCCAGGCATACCAACAATTGTCGGTAACCCCAGCTACAGCCACCGCTCAGACAATTGTGACCCATAAGGGAGCTTTTAAAGTGACGCACCTACAATTCGGCGTAAATTCGGCTCCGGGGATCTTTCAGTCCCTTGTAGAAAGGTTGTTAAAAGGGCTCCCAGGTGTTTTCCCTTACTTTGATGACATTCTGATTACAGCGGGGGTGGGGGGAGCAGGAATTGGCCTAGAGGTTAGACCACGTGCTAACAGTGTTCGAAAAAGCAGGGCTCAGGCTGAGAAAGGATAAATGCGTATTTTTTGCTGAGGAAGTAGAGTTTCTGGGTTTTAGAATAACCCCTGAGGGCATTAAGCCAGCTGAATCCAAGGTAGCGGCAGTGAAAGATGCTCCTCGCCCCACCACCAAGCCTGAATTGCAGTCCTTCCTAGGACTCCTTAACTTCTATCACTCATTCCTCCCGGGAAAGGCGTCCATTGCGGAGCCATTGCATAGATTACTCAAGAAGGATGCGGCTTGGCGGTGGGGGGACAGTCAGGAGCGGGCATTCCGGGGGCTCAAACAGCTTCTATCTTCCGAGGCTGTGTTGACCCACTTCGACCCAAAGAAACCCGTTGTGCTGGTCTGCGATGACTCACCGGTGGGGGTGGGGGCAGTCCTCTGCCATGTGCTAGAGAGCGGGCGAGAGGCCCCAATGGCATACTATTCAAGATCCCTGTCCAAGGCAGAGCGCAACTACGCGCAAACTGACAGGGAGGCCCTAGCGATCGTTGCAGGAACCAAGAAGTTCCACGACTTTCTCTACAGTAGGCCATTCAAAGTCGTGACCGACCACAAGCCCCTCTTAGGAATCTTCACTACAGATAAGCCAACCCCGCAGATCTTGTCCCCAAGGATGCTGCGTTGGGCGATCTTCCTCAACGCGTACCAGTACGTGCTGACCTACCGCCCCGGCAAGGAGATTAGTCATGCCGATGCTCTTTCCAGGTCACCCCTCCCACAGGCAGGGGATTCCGAGTGTGAGGTAGAACAGGACCACCAGGTGCTCCTGATTGAGGCCTTAGAGTCACCCCCAATCCTGCCAGCTGAGATCGCCAAGGCTACGGCGAAAGATAAGTCGTTGACCCTAGTCAGTTCATGGGTACAGAAAGGCTGGCCGGCAAGCTCCCCTACGGAGGAATTCAGGATTTACGGTAGGCGGAGAGACAAGCTCTCCCTAGAAAAGGGCTGTTTACTCTGGGGCCAGCGGGTGGTAATCCCCGAAGTTCTGAGGTCCCGGGTGCTAAAGATGCTGCATATCAGCCACCCGGGGATCGTGTGCACCAAGGCGCTAGCTAGGAGTTACGTCTGGTGGCCCAAACTGGACACAGATATAGAACACATGGTAGGCACTTGCGAGAGCTGCCAGAGCACCCGCCCCGAGGAGTCCCGACTTCCGCACAGAGAATGGGACATGGCCAGGGGTCCATGGTCACGCTTACACGTGGATTTTGCGGGTCCTTTCAGAGGCACCCTTTTCCTCATAATAGTGGACTCCTACTCCAAGTGGTTGGAGGTAATTCCAATGGCTAGTACATCGTCAGCTGCAACGATTAAGCAATTACGCAAGGTATTCAGCTGTTTCGGTTTACCTGACATACTTGTGAGCGACAACGCCACAACTTTCACGTCAGCGGAGTTCCAGGGTTTCATAGAGATTAATAAGATTCGCCACATTACTGCGGCCCCAAATGGTCAAGTGGAATGCCTGGTGCGAACAACGAAGGACACACTGCATAGGATGGGCCCTGGGGAGTTGAACCTGCAACTCTGCCAATTCCTGTTAAGGTACCGAGTAACCCCTTTAGCGTCAGGGCTCTCGCCCGCCGAGCTCCTCATGCGGAGGAAACCCGCCATGATCCTCTCAAGGCTAGACCCAACCAGGGTGGAGGACACGGGTAGAAACATAGAAACAGGGGGCACCAAGAGTTTCGAGATCGGCCAGCCAGTACATTGCCGAAACTACGCGGCTCGCGGCCCGACTTGGGTACCAGGAATAGTGTTCGGACAGGCGGGGCCAGTATCCTTCAATGTCGAGACAGGCACAGGGCTCCTCTGGAAGAGGCACGCCGACCAACTCAGAGGCAGAGTAGTGGAAAGGCAAGACGCTAGTAGCCAGAGGGAGCACTCAGCGTTAGGGTTCTCCCCCACCTGTTTATCCCAAGGGGGAGACACAAGCCACAGGGGGGAGGAAAATGATACAAACCCGCATTCTTCAGACATGCCGGGTAACAGGGACAATTTAGAAGAGAGGGTTTTCGAGGATTTGTTAGATTTTGAGTTAGGGGACTGGGGGGATTTTTCGGAGTGGTCCCCCACCCATCCAAGCGAGGAGCGGGGTTTTTCTTTAGCCCCTGGAACCCCCAGTCTCACATCCCTGGAGTTTACTCCCACACCTAGACCTCCCCAATCCCCGGCTTACGACTCGCAGCCAACCGCTAACGAGTCACGTTCCTCCAATGCAGGAACTCAGTCATGTTCCTCCAATGCAGGAACTCCGGCCCAGAGTGCGGCCACCCCTCGCCCAAAGCGAACGTGCGGAAACCTCGATGGCTGGAGGACTTTGTCCTCACCTAGGGGGGAGGGATGTTATGTACTGAATGCTTTGTGATAAGTATCCCCTTAACGGATTTGTATCTATCTATTGTATCTACTGTAAGCAATCAGTGTTTCATTGTAACCAGCTATTAAAAACAATGCTGCGCCTGCAGTAGCAGCGTTGGACACAGGATACCCATTCTCCTGCATACCTGAAGGGCAGGATACTACTGCCTCTACTGCATCGGGCAGGATACTACTGTCTCTACTGCATTGGGCAGAATACTACTGCCTCTACTGCATCTGGAGAAGATGGGTGTGCACTGTTACCTGGGCTATTCAAAATGTACTATAAATAAGGCTGTTGTTTCACCTGTACCTCATGTTCACTTACTACGATGCAATAAACCTGGTTTTAGCCCTTGCTGTGGCTCCTGCTTGTCTTCTGTTGCAAGACACCACAGTTGTGCAGCACTCAGGTCTCGAACTACTGACCTGCCAACCTTCTGGTCATCAAGTTCATCATCTTAACCACAGCACTGGTGCAGAAGTATAAAAATCAAATCCTGAAACTAAAAGTACAGAGAAATGCAACTACAGTACTAGTATAAAGAATCATAGTGTTTCAGTAAAGTGGCCAGTTAGGTATCCCTAGGCATTACAATAGAGGCACTCCAGCCCTGCATAACCCAACCCAACTTTTCTAAGTGGTGAAACAAAACCTTTGCCAATGACCTGAGAAAACAGCTACAATCCTGCGGTAGTGGTAGTTTTCTGAGCACCCTTGACTTGATATCCATTTTGCTGCGTGTAATGTGAAAACATGTAAGACAAACAGACAAGAATCCTGGAAAAACTTAAAGGACAAAAAAAAAGATTATTTGAATATACGTTTTCACAAGCTATTATAAAGTTGTTGGATTTTTGAGATGTATCAAAGGCAGTGGTGGACATCAGCAAGTTCGCACCAGTTTGCCAGAACCGGTAGAAGAAATTCTGGCTAGCCTCGCCCATCCAAGTTTTGAAATAAAGTAGTCCTAATTCAGGTGCAACACAGGGCTCCCCCTGGTCATGCCCACCACACCACGACCACAGTGTGGTAGTAAAAAAAAATTGGAGCCCACCACTGATCAAGAGTATTGGTTTTTCTTTAGCAAACCTATCTGTTTACCTGTTTGGAAATAAGAGGGATGGATGTGCCCCAAGATATGTCTACTGCAGTGCACTCTGAGCAGAGATAAATCCTTGAAGAAAGTTTAGCATCTTCAGTTGGTGCAACACATGGCAGCTAGCCTACTAACTAATAAGCGGTATCATAATCACTATAAAAGACCGGCACTAATTGACTATTGTTTACCAGGTTCAATTCAAGGTGTTGATTCCAACCTTTAAAGCCCTAAAAGGCTTAAGCTGACTATCTGAGGGACTGCCTGTCTCATTCTGAGCCTATCCCGATGTTGACATTAAGAGAGAATCCCTCTTAAAATAACCAACAACTTTTGAAGCCTGCCTAACAAGTACATGGAAGAGGTCCTTCTCCTGTTTGGCTCCTCTACTGTGGAATGCAATCTTTTTTTTGTGGTCTGTTTCAGTGGTAGGCTCCAAAAAAAATTACTACCACACTGTGGGTGTGGTATGGTGGGTGTGGCCAGGGGGGGGAAACCCTGTGTTGCACCTGAATTAGGACTACTTTATTTCAAAACTTGGATGGGCAGGGCCAGGCAGAAATTTGGCTACCAGTTCTGTCGAACTGGTGCGAACCTGCTGATGCCCACCACTGGTCTGTTTCCTCTCTAACTGGTTTAAAGAAGGAAGTACTATAAAGCATATTTTAGACTAGTAGTGTATGATATCTAACCATAGGCTGCAGTGGTTTAGTGGTTACATGCTGAGCTTGATGACTCAAAGGTTCAAGACCAGAGTGCTTAATGACAGAGTGAACACCCATCATCTGTCCCAGCTCATGGCAACCTAGTAGCAACCTAGTAGTTTGAGAGCCAGAAATTGCAGGTAGATAAATAGGTACCGCTTCAGCGTGACAGGTAACAGCATTCTGCACACTCCAACATCTAGTCATTATTTATATTTATTTATAGTTCATATTTTTACAGCCGCCCCACTCACAAAGACTCAGGGTGGCTTACAATATAACCCCCCCCCCCCCAACAGCTAAAAACCCCTAAAAACAAATAATCCCAGTAAAAAAACCATTTAAAACCCACCCACATATAATAAAAGAGAGGGAGTTCCTCTGATACTGATTGCAATATACTAAATTAACTCCAGCAGCCACGGCCCACTTCACCACTGAAGCCCCACACCTGCCCTGCCAGCCAGGTTTTGAGATCACTCCTGAAGGGCAGCAATTCTGACTACAACCTCACTAGCAGGAGGTTCAAAAGGGCTGGGGTGGACACAGAGAAGGCCCTCCTTCTTGTGCTAGAGAGATGGGCCTCTCTAGCAGATGGAACAAGTAGAGAGCCCCTCCGCTCTGGTTGGACGGGCGGAAATTCTTGGGACATGTGGTCTCTCAGGTATCCTGGCCCACTACCATGACTACCATCAGTTTAAAGGTAATGACCAGCACCTTGAATTGCACTCGGAGGCAAACTGGTAACCAGTTCAACTCCCGAAGCAGTGGTGAGGCATGAGCATAACGCCCACATCCCAACACCACCCAAGCAGCCACATTTTGGACCAACTGCAGTCTCTGAATGGTCGTCAAGGGCAGCCCCATGTAGAGCGCATTGCAGTAATCTAGTCTAGAGGTGACCAGAACATGAGTGACCATGAGCAAGGAGTCCCAGTCTAGGAGCAGGCGCAACTGGCAAATCACCTGAAGTTGGGCAAAAGGCCTCCTGGCCACCACGGCCGCTACCTGATTCTCAAGCTGCAGCCGAGAATCTAGGAGGACCCCCAAATTGCACACTGGATCTGTCTGGGGCAGACTCGCCCCATCCAAGTCCAATGATAGTAACTCCCGAGATAACATACTTGCCACATGACTACAGACAGTGCTGGCTCTTTGGTTGTAAAGGAATATGAGCACACACCTCACTAGAGTCGTACATGACTGGCTTCCAAGCAAGATAGACCTTTACCTTGTGATATCTAACCAGCTCTGCTGAGTTGTTTTTAAAATCTGTAGTGAGGTTTTTAGCTGATTTTAGTGTTTTTAAATTGTTTACTTAATTTTAAAGATTACTAGCATTTTTTGCCCAGCAAGCCAGGCAGGTTTCTTGTGTGTATTGGTGGTTGGGGTAGTTTTGGGAGGTACACACACACACACACACACACAACACAATCACACACACACACAATACACACACACACAACACAACCACACACACACTACACACACAGAGAAGGGGGAAGAGAGAGAGAGATGGGGAAGTGAGAGGGGGAAGAGAGAGCAGGTATAGTGTGTGTGTATGTGAGAGAGAGAGAGGGAGGGAGAGAGAGAGAGAGAGAGAGAGAGAAGCAGCCCGGGTGAGTAGGGAGGGAAGGGGAAGGCGGAATTGTTTTTTTTCCCTTTCCCTGCCTGGGGGGGGGCAGGGAAGGGGGAGGCGGAATTATTTTTTTCCCATTCCCTGCCTGGGGTGGGGTGGGGGAAAGCATTAACGGTTTCAAAGGCTGCTTCGTGTCAGCCTTTGAAACAGTTAATGGGGAAAATACAAAGGCAGCTGCCTTTCTATTACCCCCACCGCTGTTTTGTGTTAGTTCTCGAAACAGCGATGGGGGTTATTCAAAGGCAGTAGCCAGCCATCCGCCAGGGAGAGCACCACCCCTGATGAAGCACTCCCTGCTGCTTCCCCCCCCAACTTACCTTGAGGCCAGCAGGGCTGGGGAAGTGAGGGCGGTAAAGTACTGTGTCCGCCTTCGACAGTCTTGCGCTCCCACTGAGTGATGCGTTTTTTATTTTATTTCGCGCACACCGCTTTCCCAGCCTCCTCCATGCTCGCGTCCCTCAGCCTGATTGGCTGAGGGGTGGCATGGCGCAGAGGATGCAGGGCCTTGTAGGGTTTTGTTTTTTGGTTTTTTTTTGTTCGTCTTCGTGGGGTGGTTGCCCCACTCTCGACTACCGGACCCTTGCAGCAATGCTCACAGGTAAGTATGGGCGGCTCGGTACAGGATGGTTGGGCCAGGTGTGGAAGTGCATACCGGACACGTACCACGCAAGGCCCTTCTTATAGGTATAGATTACAGTGGGGCTGGTTTATATTATTTTATAATTTTTAGCCAAATGTAATTTTATCAGTTTCTATTCTTTGAAAGAAGCTCAATTAACTTCTTTAAAAGTTCATAAGCTTCCCTGAGCACTATCTTTAGTGGAAGGGAAAGGTATAAATATAATACATGCAGCAAATAAATATGCCCTTGTTCTGTAAGTCCTCATTACATATCTTTATTGAACTCTCCCACTCAGGGCATTGTCCAGATTTCAGCACAGTTCTCTAGTTTATTTTTGAACACTCACTTTTTGCTTTTCAGTGCTTATTATCCACCATGTGTGTAAATTATCCATTCCAAAACGTTGTCAGGGAGGAATGTTTGCAGTGTGTAATAACCTGTTCCTGGCCTGCTTAATAACAGCAGTCTGGTTAGTTTCTGTGAGCTAGATCTGTACTTATTTGGCAGCCTCAGCATTATGTTTTCTGGGTAAAAGGTTCTGCCAAGAGGTGTGAATCACTGCACATTGCTGTTTCTCAATCTTGTCTCAATGGATTTGTAACTTCCATTGAAATGCATATGTTTAAGATTGAATTTTCTTCTTAATCTGCTCCGCACATGTTTGTGTTTGTTGCTATTTCAATGGAAGGCATACCTATCAAGGTGCGGTTGAGAAAATACGGGAAGCACCGCTGCCTCTGACGGGCGCACATGTGCAGAAACCTCTTGTGCATGCGCAGAAACCCCTTTGCGCATGTGTGGTAATCCCTCATGTATGTGCACCTCCACCTCTGAAGGGCACACATGTGCAGTAACCCCCCTCTGGCCGCTCCAAATTTGGGGTGATGGCGGGACAGAGGGGGGAAAAGGGGTAAAATACGGGATTTCCCGGCCAGTACGGGACACTTGACAGGTATGATGGAAGGCCGCCAGGGAAGCACTAGAAAAAGAATCCTAAGAGAAATTTTGAATTGCTGCTGCCAACCACAACTGTGAATTGAGAGCTAGATGGAGCCATGCTGCAACTGGGCCTAAGGCACCATCTTAGGTTCTTAATTTAGGGAGTGAATTTAAATGACCCTTAAATATCAAATATTCTCCTCAAAATACTTGGGCAATTGGTTAATAAATCTAATTTGGAATTATAATGCATACAGAGTTGTCAAACTTAATTTCTCAGCAGGGCATTCCAAAATTGGTGTACTGTATTATTATACAGATAATAAGGGGCTGCGGTGGCTCAGTGGTTAAGAAGTCTCCTTGTTAGTTGGAAGTCTGGCAAATCAGCAGTTCAAGACCTGGGTACTGCATGATGGATTGAGCGCCAGTCTCTGTCCCAGCACTTAGGGACATGAAAAGAGCCGCATTTGGGCGTTCCCTGAGCAGAGTTTCTTCTGCAAAAAATCTTTTCAACCCAGAATCTTTTCTGACATGAAATGTTTAATATTACACAAAAATCCCTCACTCTTTCTCCTTGTTTTCTCCTTCTCCTTCTTCTTCTGGAGTGGTAGCTGTGTTCTTCTGTGCAGACATATCAAATAAGAAACAAACTGAAACAAAAGTAAACAAACAAAACAAGAGAATGAATGGACAAATGAACGGACGGGCGGACAGATGGGCAGACAAGTGGATGAACAGATGGACGGACAGACAGACGAAAGAAAGAAAGAAAAATTGTCTGAGGAAGTGGACCTGATCCACAAAAGCTCATATTATAATTTAGCAGTTAGTCTTTAAGGTACCACAACATTTTTGTCTTTTTTATTTAAAAAAAAATGTTTCTTACCTCCCACCACCCTTTGTAGCTGTATATCACACCACTGCCAACGATGGATGGTACATAGAGAATGGACATCTTCTTTGCGGATCTCATTGCATTTTATATTTGAATTCGTCACTGAGGATTCTTGATCTGAGCAACATTCTTAAGTGGGGAGGATGTATGCAACTGTATGCATGCACACTTTCCTTTCCAGTGTTCTGCTACATAAACAGAGTTGTGACCATTCCACTCCCTACAAAATAGTATTCTATGTGTGGAGGACCAGTTATTAAATGGCTATTGTGTCATAATAGGTCAAAATGTATCTCAGTGATTGCAGTGTGTAAGATGACTAGTTGTATGCTGAATCCATAATGCATTCTTTTACAACTATAATTATTTACATGTGTCCTCTCAGGTGTTCAGAGCAATCCTAAGCATATCTGGTCAGAATTAAATTCTATTGATTTCAGTGGGATGTCAGGACTTATCACAGATGGTTGGATACCTCAGAGGGTTGGAGCACTTAGCTGCAGTTTGACTTCTCATTGTATATCCTGGGAGAAGAGCCAGCCCATATGGCTTTGGTCATGCTGCAAAGTCTAAGAGCAGCACCAAGAGGAAGGGGTAAATTGCTTCTGAGTACGTAACAGCTAGAGAACTCTGGATAAGAGTTGCCACTGAGTAGGTCAGAATTGACATGACAACATATGAAAACAATGTGAACAAGTGAATATAAAGGGTATCAGTCTTTATTTTAGAGAGCTGGAGTATAGAGCTGAACAGTGAAGCATAACAACTACACTAACAATACTGTATAGTAATGTAAGAATAGGAACAAGAATGAAGAGAGACTACAAAATAGATTTTTTTCATGGTACACAAATCATCTGGGAACATGTTGGGAATTATAAAACATTTGCTAAAAGGGATTGTTTAATAAATTATATGTTAAAACACTGATCTATCTATACAAAGATTATTTCCCTGCTCTTCCTTTGGAGTGCCTCTGCACCAGTATATTTAAAAATGCATTAAATAAATAATTTGTGTGTCAGAAATTACTCTGGGTTGAAAGGATTTTTGCTGGAGAAACTCCACTCAGGTGATGCCTGAATGAGGCTCCTTTCATGTCCCCTAGATCTGTCATGCAGCACTCGGGTATTGAAACCCGACCTTCCAGTCTTCAAGTTCAGCATCTTAACCACTAAGCCACCGCAGTGCTGCTTTTAAAAAATACATTGACATGCATTGTTAACAAACTCTAAGACTCAAAGTATAGGAAAGAAGAAGTCTGCAGACAGTCTTTAAGTTGTTTTTGTTTTCTGAGGCATATAGGGCAAAAGGTGTGATCGATGCAGAAATGCTTGGAAGAGGTGAGCTATTCAAAACTGTCCTATCCATAGGTACTGTTCAAAATGCTGGAATATATGTATCTGTGTTAAGACAACCAGAGGGGAAAGATTTTTATTAGAGAGAGGATGTCTGGACTGGGAAAAATTAATACTATGGTGAGTAGTGGATAGACTGAATTATCAAAATGTTCTCACATAACTTGAAAGCTCAGTTATGATCACTATTAAGTTAGCTTCAACTTGATGGTACATAAGATGCCATGTTAGAAGAATTGGAATGTGAATTACCTGATCTGCATTAAACACAACTAGTTAAGTGTGCCTTGTAGATATGGTGAGTTTGGATCTTTTCTGGTCAGTTCCAAATGGATTCTGGATGCCAGGGGATTAATGGAAGTAAACGCTTACATGGTTTATAGTTCTTAATATGTTTTCTCATGTTCTTGGACTACTACCCACTTTTCTGGCACCAGCTTTATTTATAAAGGGTTATTTGCCTGCCCTTTTCCATCAGTTTTTGGAAAAAAATAAGAACATCAATTAGAGTATCAATCAATCTTTATTACAGTACAAAACTAGCATAATACGTCAAAAGGAACAGAAGCTAAAATGAAGGTACAGTACTTAAAATATATCAAGAGTAAGAAGTTAAAATGAGGGTGCTTTAAAAGGAGCTTTTCTGCCCATAGTTAGGGAGAAGTAAAATCTTTACCTATAAAATGGTGGATGAGCCGTGCGTGTCCGGCATGTGTGGCCATACCCGGCCCAACCATCCTGTACCGAGCCGGCCACACTTACCTTATGTCCCTGCGAGCATCGCCGCAAGGGTACGGATGCCAAGAGTGGGGCAACCGCCCCATGAACACAAACAACAACAAAAAAACCTACAAGGCCCAGCGTTCTCCGCACCATGCCACCCCTCAGCCAATCAGGCTGAAAGACGCGAACGTGAAGGAGGCCGGGAAAACCGGAGCGTGCAAAATAAAAAACTGCCTCATGCAGCAGGAGCGCAAGGACGCCGAAGGCGGACGCAGTGCTTCGCCACCCTTGCTTATCCAACACCCCCCCCAAGCCATGGCGAGGCCGGCGCTGGCCTTCCCCAGGGCCGCAGGGAGAAGAGGGGCTCCCCCTTCTCCCCGCTACCCCGCCGAAGCTGCGGCAAGGCTGGAATAGCGGTGGGGGTAATACAAAGGCAGCAGCGAGCGATCCGCCACAGAGAGCACATCCCCTTACGGATTGCTGGCCCTTCTCCCCGCTACCCCACCGAAGCTGCGGCGAGGCTGGAACAGCGGTGGGGGTAATAGAAAGGCATCAGCCAGTGATCTGCCACAGAGAGCACATCCCCTTACGGATTGCTGCCTGCTGCCTTTATTTTTTCCCTATTAACTGTTTCGAAGGCTGACATGAAGCAACCTTCGAAACAGTTAATGGGGAAATGCAAAGGCACCAGCCAGCAATCCATAAGGGGAGGCGCTCTCCCTGGCGGATTGCTGGCTGCTGCCTTTCTATTACCCCCACCGCTGTTTTGTGTCAGCTCTCTCTCTCTCTCTCTCTCTCTCTCTCACACACACACACACACACACACACACACACACACCTGCTGGACTGCTGCTCTCTCTCTCTCTCTCACACACACACACACAAACACATACACACCTGTAGGACTGCTTTTCTCTCTCTCATTCTCTCTCTCTCTCTCTCTCTCTCACACACACACACACACACACACACATACACACACCTGCTGGGCTGCACATTTCAAACAAATAGCTAATTAGTACATAAGATCAATGTTACTGCTATTATTAAACCTATACTGTAGTGCTGGTAGTTTATTTAGCTGAAGGATCTGCCAGGATTGTTCTTCTGATTTTACATGCTGCGGCACAGAACCTGGCAGTGTTGTGAGTGAAGGTGGGCCTTTCATCAGATAGCAGCCATTGGGTATCTGTGCTGTTTGACCGGCCATACCACCCTGAGCCCATCTGATCTTGTCTGATCTCGGAAGCTAAGTAGGGTCAAGGCTCAAGCCTCCTGAGTACTTGGATGGGAGGTCAATTAGAGTAGTGTTCACGCTAATTGGGTGGGGAATGAATGAATAATACCAATTACCATGATCATAAACGTCTGTTTTATTTTATCCTGAAAGCAACAAATTATATCAAAAATATCCAGGAGATGCAGCTTAAGGAAATGTTACTTGTTAGAGGCGTGTTTTGTTTTAGGTTTCTTCTGCATGATTTAATCCTGCTTCTAAAGATCTGAGTTTCCCAAAAAGTTGAATGGACTGAATGAACAGAAAGGAGATAAAAAGAGCAAAAAGGCAGATTTTCTTCTTGTTGTGTCTAGGCCAATCGTGCAACTGCCAAAATGAAGGCACCTTTTGGTGCGTTCATTCTGCAGTTCCCTTCGCCTGACCTAGTGTGAGAAAAATTAGCTGGCAACACAAGGTTGCCATTGCCCAGAGTACATCCAATTATGGTCCAAAAATAGCACAATCTTTGAGGAGGCTCTTTCTGTGTACCCCAACAGAGATATGAAGGATAGGTTTAGGAGTTGTAAGTTAGATCTCTATGTTGAACATAGCCATTTCAAAAATCCATATAAATGTAACAGTATTTCTACTTTGATAACTTAAAAAGGCTTAGAAATATACATAACCCATTTCCCTTTTCTTAGCAGCCACAGAGACGAAGCTCTTTCCTCATCCAAAAACAAAAAGTCGGTTTCCACAAAAACTGGAGCTTTTTCGGCATTTTCAAAGCTCGGTGACCAGACCTGAGTAGGAGGTAACAACATATCCCCACCATGTTGGTTGAAGGCTCATAGGGAGATTAATGAATGTATGAAGGAGAGGCACCCATTTTGGATAAGGGCAGGAAAAGCAAGTGAGAGGGGGAGGCTGTGAACAGGGGCGATGGGCCGTCTTTTGCATCACCCAATCCGAGAGGAAAGAAACAATGGGAACTGCTGCCTTGATTATGCCAACGTGTACCGTAATTACTGTACCATACGGTAATTTGGCCTTCTGTACAGTGTACGGTTACCGTACGGAGAAGTACGGTAATTTTTTACGGTAATTTTGGAAAATATTTTTAAAACTACTTCCGGTTGTTTCCTGAAAAATATTCAAAAAAAAAAGTCTGCCCAGGCTCCACCCAGACTCCGCCCATAACTCCGCCGACTGCCCATACGGTATAAGTACGGTAATTTGGCTCAGCCCGTATGGTAATTTCCGGTTCCCGGGTTGCCATCAAGTCTTGACACCCGCTTCCCCAGCCTCCTGGGGCCGAAACGGTTCATCAAAAGGCCCCCAATGAGCAGGTTGGGGCCAGAAAAGAAAGGGTGGAAATGTAGCTCCCTTCCTTTCCCTCCATATCTTTTCTTTAGGATCTTAGGAAAAGAAAGTTTAGACCAGGGGTGTCCAAACTATGGCCTGTGGGCTGGATCTGGTCCTCAATGCCAATTCATCTGGCCCACAAAGCCCTCATTGCTCCCGGAAGTGGAAGCAAAACGCGCCCGTACCGGCACGTTTTCTGCTTCCGGCAGCAACGAGGGCTTTGTGGGCCAGATAAATTGGCATTGAGGACCAGATCTGGCCCACGGACCATAGTGACCGGCCCCCTGAACCATGTGACTGGCCCATGGCCCAAAAAGTTTGGGCACCCCTGTATTGGACTGTTTCCAAGAAAGTGGTTGTAGTCAGGGGGTCCTGGACTGCAATTCCCAATAAATACCCCTCCCACCATTGTCATTCCTAGGAGTTACAGTCCAGAAAAGATCTGGAAGGCTACACTGTCTCTCAAGTCCAAACATCAAACACTTTTTGAAAAGGCACCAAGCTTGTATTTAAGAGGAGATTGCACCAAGTTTATTTCTGCATAGACCACGGATTCTCAATCGCAATAGCTCTCCTAGCACAACCATTCTTACTCCTTCAGATATTTACTGTGATAAGGCAATGGGTGGAAGCTGCAGCCTTATATTGCCTGATGTTTTGCAAACTACAGTGTCGCTGGCAGCCCTCATTGGTCATACCACCATGTCTGTAGAGCAGTGTTTCCCAATCTTCAATTCCCGGAAGCCTAAGTCAATTCCCCAAAACACCGATAAGCCAATGTAATCAGTGATGCACGGCAGCAGGTTCTGTCAGGTTCTGCAGAACCGGTACCAGAAATTCCCCCAGGTCATGCCCACTTGGTTGGCGGGCCACGCCCACCTCCATAGCCTCCATAGCCCATAATGCAGGATGTTTGGCCATGCCCACAAATTCGGCCCCTTCCCAGCCCACAGAGTAGGTAGTAATTTTTTTTGCAGTGCATCGCTGAATCTTATGATTTAGGCTTCTGGGAATTGAAGTCCACCAGTGTTCCACTGCTGCTGTAGAGAAACTTCTACCACACCACTGCATGACAAATTTATACAAAGCATAGAAGAAAGGGTAATGGTTGAAATAAAGGTCTAGCATTCCCCTCCCCTATCCTGGAGCTGCTTGCAGCCTTTGTCGGTTATGAAGTGTGCTGTGGAGAATTTGTCCAGCATTTTGCATACAAAGTCACTCGGATTTCCTTTGACTTGGATGCCATAGTTGATGTAGGTCTTGTGGATGTAACTTTGGCTCCTTCTTGTCCTTTTATAATGAGCACTTTTCAATTTGTGCAAGCCTGAGGATGTAGACAGGATCCTTGGAGAGATGAAAGTCACAACATGTGTGTTAGAGCCTTCTCTTTCCTGTCTTACAAAAGTTGCCAGAGGGGGACTGCCTCAGTGGATTAGAGGTACGATAAATGCATGAAGTTAGGTTGCTGTCATGCTTAAAGAAGACAGTTGTGAAACATTTATTGAACAAACTCCCCTTGATCCCTGTGTTAGATAATTATTAGCCTGTCTCCAATATTCCATTTTTGGGCAAGGCATTAGAACAGATGGTGCTTACTCAACTCCAGGGATTCTTGAATCAAATGAATTATCTGGATTGTTTTAATTGGCCTTCAGACCTAATTATGGGAGAGAGTTAACTTTGCTCACATTGACAAACATGTTTATGACAGCCGCGGGTCATTTACAGCAGCGTTCTGCACATGCATGTTTTACTTCTGCTTCTGAGTAGGAGGAACCACTTGACCAACACACTCAACCACGTGTCCGGCCCACAGCCCAAAATGTTTGGGCATCCTTGGGCTAGGGGATCAAACAATTGTCCCCAGCACCACCTTTTGAGATTTTCCTATAGGAAGGATTGAAGCTACTATAAAACAGTGCCTCTAAGTCTCATCCCAGACAGGTGAAGCAGAAGGATACCATGATTGATTGTATTAAAAGGTTCTGAGAGGTCCAGCAGAACCAACAGTGACATACTTTCCCTGTATAATCCCCAGTGTTTACAACATGTTTACAACAACCGTGGGTCATTTACGGCAGCATTCTGCACATGCATGGGTGCGTTCTAGGTGTGGGCTGGGATATGCGTTCTGCATATATGCATGTGTTCGGCACACGCTCATTTTACTTCCGCTTCTGGGAGCAGTGAGGGTGGTGTGGGCCGGATTAATTGGCACTGCAGGCTGTAGTTTGGGCACCCCTGCCCTAGCCATTGGCCTTTGGTGTTCCCCAGTGTTTTGTTTCACATGCTATTTAATGGTAAAAATCCTGGGTAGCTGACAACAAATAATGGCCAGCAAGCAACACTCCCTCCACAACATCAAAACAGGGGCAATGTAAAATATAATCTATAGTTCTTTACTTACTGTGGGCATGCCAAATATCTACTTATGTCTCTGCACATTTTTTCTTGACTTAACATAGATAGAATACAGAAATAAAGTATTGTTCTATATTGTTGTTGCTTATTTGTTTGTACACCACCCAGAGTGGGAAATATAAAAATGCAATAAAATAAATAAATACATTGTATTGATGTGGCATTGTTCATTCACAGTTTCTGCCTATTCTCTTGCCACAGAAAATGCCTCAAGGAGTTCAAACGAAAATGGCTATCCCATGTTTATGAGAGGTACTGGTGGGAGGTATTTGTCACAGATACTTTGTAGCGTCCTTTTCAGAAACTTAAATGAAAGCATGGTCATACAATACATAAAATGCTTGATCATGACCCAGTCATGCAACCAAGCACATGACTATAGGTGACTGGCTCCTCATTAGACCTCTGCAGTAGATTCCACTGATGGAGTTCTGCACATTTAAATACTGAACAGTTTACTGGACAGTGTTTCATGGAACAGCACTAGTTCAGTTTTAAAGGATTGTGTAAATTGCAACATAATTACTATTATATCATACTAGCATAGGTTGCCCGGCGTTGCCGGACTGTTATAAACTGTGATCAGTTTTTTTGGGTTCTTTTTGTGGATTAAAAAAAGAACAAAGGATGATATAATTGTTTCAAATTGTTTTATTTAACCAAATAATGTTTTAGTATGTGCATTTTTTTTGTTAATAGTTGTACCGTAGGTAATATTTTTAAAAATGTGAAAGTACATGTTTTCTACATTCAATGTTTTTAAACTGTGTTTAGATGTTTTGGGTTTTTATTTGAGTTAAAACTCAACAGAGGATGCTATAAATCTTTTTATTTTATTTATTTAACATATGTTTGTTATTTGTGTAAACATTTGATTTACTGTTATGTTTTTCACTTGTTTTTACTCTTGTGGCCTCTAGGTGAGGCTTTTTTGTTTTTGACTTGTTTTTAATATTCCGCCCTGCAGGTGGGGCTGTTAGTGGTTTTGTTTTTGTTTCATGTGTTTTTTTCCTCCTGGCTTCTAGGTGGGGCTTCTTCTGGTAAGTAGTCTTTGTTCCTTCATTTCTGTTCCGATCTCGTGGAGGGAGGACGTGCTCGTGAGTTCTCTCGTTTTCTTTCTTCTGGGGTTTTTCTTTGTTTTGTTTTTGTGGTGGTGGCCTTTGATGTGTTTCTGTTTGTTCTTTTGTGGTTTGGTTGGGTTTTAGGTTTGTTTAATTGGTTTGTTTATTTCTGGTTTGTATAATTTTTGTGCTTTCCTTGTTGTTTATTTGTGTAATTTGTGGTAGTTGTATTGTTAGAGTTAGGTATTCTTGTGTTGTAGTTAGGTATTTGGTCTGTGCTTTTCTGGAATTGTAGATGTTTTTGTTTGTGGATTTTGTTGTTTTCTTTTTTTGTGTATTAATGGGTTTTTTAATTATTGATTTATTTGTGTTTTATTAATTTTTATTAATGTTGGTGTTTGTTGTTGGTGTGTACTTTTGCGTGAAGAACGGGTTGCCTGTTGGTTCCTCTATTCCCCATTGCTGCTTCGAATTTTGGTTTCGATGCAGCAATGGGGAAAAGGAGGAGCCGGCAGTCAGATGGCTCTTCCCCCGGGAAGGTTCGTTAGGTAGGTCGGGTGAAAAGGAGGCAGAGAAGAGCTATCTGCCTGACGATGGTTATCTCCTCTCTGTCTCCTTTCTCTCCTGGCTTACCTAACCGGAGATCGGCAGGCAGCTATCCATAAGGGGTGGTGCTCTTCCTTGCGGATAGCTGGCTGCTGCTTTTGTATTACCTCCGTCAGAAGTACAAACGAAGCAGCCAGTCATTCACCAGGGAGGGTGCTTCCCCTGATAAACTGCTGCCTGCTGCTGTTGTTTTTTCCCACCCCAGCTCAACTTTCCTTGAGGTCAGCGGTGGTCTCGCCGTGTATTCGGCAGGGTAGCGTGGAGGAGAGGGAGTCCCTCTTCTCCCTGTTGCTCTGGGAAAGAAGGCTGGCAGGTGTCTCGCGGTGGATTTATGTGGATTTTTCTTTTGTGAGGCTGTGAAATGCTGCGTCTGCCTGCTGGGGACTTGCGCTCCCGTTGCGTTTTTTAATTTTATTTTTTGCGCGCTGGCTTTCTCAGCATTCTGTGCGCTCACGGCGCGTAGGACGCTGGGACTTTGAGTTTTGTGTTTTTGGTTTGTGTTCGTGCAGCGGTTTTTTTTCCTGTGGCTCGATTTTAATTGGCCGTGCCGCGTTTTCCAATGTTCTTTTTGTTCATGCCTCTCAGCCTGGCACGGCGCAGCGCAGAGAACATTGGGAAGTAAAGTTCTTTTCCTTTTTCACGTTCGTGGGGCTCTTGCCCCACTGGCGCCTTTTGCAACCCTGCAGTAACCTCCGGACCGGTTTCGGGCGAGTGCAAGAGGCTCAGTACAGGATAGGATGGACGGGTACAGAAATGTATAACAAGTTCCAATGGTTAACCCCTTGGATTTATAGGTATAGATTTTCTTTTAAAGCTGAATTCTTAGTTAGTTTTGTACTTTAAAATTTGAAATTTTAACAAGATAGATAAAGTGTGGAATGAAGAATAAAATAAGCAGCAAGCTTTTTCATGAAATTTTTAGGTAGTCTAGTTAGACAACTAGTTGTCAAAATGCCTTTTTTCTTGTTTGCCACAAAACAGCCACTAGTAACCAAACATCCATTACCATCAAACTCAGTGGCTAGTATTTCTATGGGCCATTGGGTCACCAAGCTCTACATCAGTGGTTCCCAATGTGGGGCCCAGGGTCCACATGGGGACTTCAATTCCCAGAAGTCTAAGTCAGTACATTGGCTGATCAGTGCTTTGGAGAATTGACTTAGGCTTCTGGGAATTGAAGTCCAAAAACCAAAGATTGGGAAACACTGCTCTATACATGTATTTTCCCTATATTCCTGTATTAAAGTTTAGAGACCTAGATTTTGTATTTTATTTGTTACGCACATACATATCAATTTTGAAAAGATATGTTCTACACTCAGTTATGGTAGCCCTTGCATGCTGGCATTTCTGGATGAACATTTAAGTAGTGGAATGTGGCATTAGATGTGATTTACTGTCAACATATTGTTTGTCTCCTGCTGTTTGTCTTTACTACAGATTTGGTTCAGACAGCATTTTTCACTTGTGCATATGAGCTAATTATAAAAAACACCATCTCCCCCTGGTGTTCACTTTTCAGTATAGAAAATGCCAAAATAAATGATGTGTACTATATATGGTCTGTCTGTAATTTATTCAACAAATGAACATTGCGGCCATTTTAGGAAATTGGGGGACCTACAATCTTGGCTTTGAAGAATGTGCCATCTAGCATATTTCATCTGGGGTGCAAAAAAAACCTCTGGTGATAAATTTGGGGCCAAGGAATGGGCAAGCATTGAATTGTATTTTTTACTGAAATGATGTACTGCAGAATACATCATGTGTAATTCAGGGCAGGATGAAGTACAGGTACAAGCCAGAATTAAGATTGCTGGGAGAAATATTATATCAGCAACCTCAGATATGCAGATGGCACTACCCTAATGGCAAAAAGTGAAGGAGACCTAAAGAGCCTCTTGATGAGGGTGAAAGAGGAAAGTGCAAAAGCTGGCTTGAAACTCAATGTCAAAAAAGCCAAGATCATGGCATCCGGCCCCGTCACTCCCTAGAGCAAATTGAAGGGGAAGAAATGGAAGCAGTGACAGACGTTACCTTCTTGGAATCTGTAAGATGAGGAGTGAGCAACCCCTCCCGTTGATCATAAGTTCTACTGTACTAAAGCTGAAGCTCAAGCAGGCCCGTGATGGGCCACACACCTCTAGTGAGAACCCATAACTTAAAGGGCCATGCCACCTCGGCAGTTTCTGCTTTGGTTCCTCTCGCAGGGTTTCCCTTAGTCCTGTGGGAGACAGTCTGAAGTGCTTTGGCGGCAGCACGGAGATTATTAGACCCGTCCTGCACAGATGCGCATGCACACATATATGCACACACATAGGCAGATTCCCCATCCTAATTCCGATGGGGGCCTACGCTTCTACCCGAGTTAATCAGTTTTCTTGGTTTCTCGGGTAAAATTAGGTACCTTGGCTTATATTTGGATCGGCTTATACAGTAAAACCCGTACTTACAAAAAAGTCAGTTCCGTAGGCTTTTGCTTAAATTGAATTTTTTTGTAACTCGAAACAAACTCATAAAAAATGAAAATTTTATGTAAATCGAAGCAAACCCATAGGGAAATTAATTTTTAGATAACGCGAAGCAAACCCATAGAAAAAATAATCTTTATGTAACTCGAAGCAAACCCATAGGAAATCGTGTAAATCAGTACATGGTTTTAGCACAAAATCATTATTTAAGTCAAATTTTATGTAACTCGAGACATTTGTAAGTCAGGGTTTTACTGTACTTGAGTATATATGGTGAGTGTAGCCAATACTGTACCATGGTTTCAGCAGCCTACTAGAAAGTAGCTGGATCAGCACAGCATGTATCAAATCAGTTTCACAAATTCCAACCTGCTGCATTGCCTCCAGGTACTTTAATAAATCAACTTTTCCTTTCACAAAAGAAAAATAAACAGAAGAAAAAGACAAGGAGAAACTTTACCTACAATCAATATACAACACATACTCAAATCCTATCCTAAACCAGGGAAGAGAAGACAAATACTCTTTATGCTCTAGTACTACCTTTGGAGCACAAGCAGCCACACAGGTTTCCCCTAGCGAGTGGACCAGGGCAGTGGCAGGAATAAAAAGGACACAGCTCTGGCAAATGCTCAGAAAGCCACCAAGGAAATTTTCCAGACCACAAACAAACAAGGAAATTTTCCAGACCACAAACAAACAGACAGGCCTAAAGACAAAGCATTTCATTAAAACTCTTTAGTGAACAGAGAGGGAGGAGAACTTGCCAAACAGAGAGGCCCTAGCAAGGGAAAATTTCTTAAATAGTTCTTGGTGAGGCAACCTTACACTCATCATGCTATGACAAAATTTTCAAAAAAAATCCATGATAACACAAAGAGAGATTTTGATTTCTTGTTGTAACTCTTACGTGTCATCAAGTCATCTTCAATTTATGGCGACCCTATGAGTGAGCAATCTTGAGCAATCTTGTAAATGTCCTGTCCTCCACAATCCTCTTCAGCTCTTATAAATTCAAGCTTGTGCCTTCTTTTAGGAAGTTATTCCATCTCATATTTGGTCTTCCTTCCTTCCTGCTACCTTTAACCCTTCTCAGCATTATTCTCTTTTCCAGAAAATTAGAGAAACTTCAGGCAGTCCAGGGTATTTGTAAAGCTCTCTTCCAGCACTGTATTTCAAATGAATTAAACTTTTGTTTGTGCTAGCTTTCTTTTCTGTCCACCTTTCACCTTTTGGTGATCAAAAATACAAGAATGTGACCAATCTTAGTCTTGGACCTCAGTGACATATTATTACACAAGAAGAAGAAGAAGTTGTTACTATCACCAGTGCAAGGTTTCTGCCATTCTGTGGATTCCCCATACCCAATTGGCACGGGACCTTGGCAGAGGTTAAACCAGTTGAGCACACTCCTGGCCGCTGGCCCTTGCCAGTACGGAAATTAAGGGGGGTGGATTAATGATAGGGTTTGATTCACCCAATTAATGACCTGACCGACGGTTCCGCTGAGAGGGCATTTCTCCAGACTCTGTTATCCATTAAGGTAATCACTCATCTCCGAGTCAAGCCTTATCCCTGGCGCAAATAGAAGCCATGTTTACCCCGGTCTAAGCTTCAGACAATGGTGTTTCCCCTGTCAATGTTTGTCCTAGTTAATTAACTTCCCCAAGAGAGATTCCCAATTAACCCGAGTAAATAGGTGATGTGATTATCTGTCAGATGACGGTTTTTTCCTGCCTTGCCTTCTGATCTATAAATGATGATGTCTGTTCCTCAATAAACCACTGATCTGATCTCGCTCCATACTGCCTCGTATCGTTTCTTGATCAGTCTCCTCCGGGACCTCCGGCCCTCTGCGGCCCCGATTCCTACATCTGGTGACCCCGAGACGTGATTTACTAGAGAGTAAGCGACCCCCGAGCGGTCTACTCGTGAGTAAGCGATCACACGGTCCGGTTCTGCACTTGAACCGCGGCCGATCATCCCGGAGGACAGCCCGGCAGCCCGGCCGGTAAACCAGCCGGTCGGGAAGACGGCCTAAGCGGCGAGGCAATACCAGGAGGTTTCCTACAGTTTGCTCCCGACTTTCGCGGCGGCTTGCAGGTTACGGAAAAACGCGTTCCGCAGGGTCAGCTGTGAATCCCTGACAGCGCAGAGGCCACCGAGGGCCCGTGGTAGGGGACCACGCTCCGAGCTCTATCCAAAGAATCGTCGCCAGAACCTATTACTTGCCCAAGACGCGTCGACTCGTCCCGAGGAGGAAACTTCGGAGGACCCTTCGCAGGTAATATGGGGACCTGTCCTCAGCGACAGCGTCCGTCCGCTAGCCAAAAAACTCGTGAGGAAGAGTTTAGAATCCTGGCCAGGGTGTTTCAGTTAAGATTTCACAGCCGAGAGCTACCGAGACTTTTGGCGTACCTAAGGGAACACTGCCTGCTTTACCCAGAAGTAGGTACGTTAACCCTTAAGCTTTGGGATCAGATAGGAGACTGCATTCAGCAACCCCCGAAAGCTCCAGGAGGCGTAATTCGCACATGGGGTAAATGTAGGAAACTCTTAGCGGAGATAGAACCAGTCCGGGTAGAGGCCCAAGAACCCCCAGCGCCAGCCGAGCCATCGGCGCCCACGGCGCTCTATCCGTCATTGCAGTTCAAGCAGAGTAGCGTAGGGAGCTTTCCCTCGGTGACAGCTGCAGACGTCACCGACGGAATGCAAGGAATGGGGAGCGCAGGCGCTTCTCTGACAGTTCCGGGTTCCCTAGTTACCAAGAGTGCCCTTCAGCGCACAGTTGAGGAAGAACTGAAGAAAGGGGAATTGCCAGCGGAAGAACTAGCTGAGCTTAGTCAGATTTGTCCAATTCGCTTAGAAATGGATGCCCTCACAGGGGCCCAGAAGATAGTTCATTCACCAGTCCCGTATAAGCTTCTCATGGCTATACGGAAGGCCATTTCAGAGACAGGGCTCCAAAGCCGGTTTACTAGGGGCACGCTTCAGCAAGTGTGCGAGAACACCATGTTCATCCCACATGACTGGAAAGCCGTCATGCGGATGATGCTCAACCCTAGCCAGTATTTGATTTGGGACAGCGAGTTTCACCTTGAGGCTCAAACTAGGGCTGCCAGGATGGGAGGCGCAGTAATTCCTGACCAGTTGTATGGTTCAGGTGCCTTCGAATCCATCGATGCGCAGATCAACTTGCCACTCGCCACTCTTCAGATGTCGGCAGAGGCTGCCTTTAGGGCTTTTTTCAAGGTCCCTGCGACCGGCAAAGCGGCTAAGAATTATACCGCAGTCAAGCAGGGAGCTCAAGAGCCCTACATGGACTTCATTAATCGTTTGGAGGAAGCGATTAGTAGGCAGATCGATAATGAGGAAGCCCAGCAAGAGCTCATGATGAAGTTAGCCAAGGACAATGCCAATTTAGACTGCCGTAAAATCTTGCAGTCACTGGGCAATCGTCCCGACTTGACACTCACGGACATGATTAGAGCTTGCGCCGACGTTGGCACAGAATCCTATAAAATGGGTTTGCTAGCGGCAGCGGTGCAAGGGGGTAGAAGACCTAAGGGTAAGACCCAAGGAGCATGTCACAATTGTGGCAAGGTCGGCCACTTCGCTAGGGAGTGCCGATCCAAGGGAGGCGGACAAAATTCCGGCCGTTCCAAGGCTCCAAACACCCTGTGTCCGAAGTGCAAGAAAGGCTACCATTGGGCCAGAAACTGTCCGAGTTCGGGAAACCGGCACGCGGGCACGTCTCTGGCCCCGGTCCAAACAGAGACTTCCCAAATTCAGAGCTCGCCAGAGCTAGACTAGACTCAGGTCACACTCCAGGCATTGCGAGGGCGCAGGCCAGCCCCAAGGGTAGTACAGGGCTAGATTTGACTTGTCAGGCAGACGTTACATGCGACCTGCCAGGCACGGTCTATCTGGTGGATTCCCAGTACATGGGTCCACTGCCCAAGGGCTTTATAGGTTTAGTTTTGCCCCGCAGTGTAGCTGGAGCACGCGGAATTCTTGTAATTCCAGGGGTCGTTGACTCCAATTTTTCAGGCATTCTCCAAGTTCAGCTTTGGACGCACCTACCCCAGACAATTCACAAGGGAGACACATTAGCGCAACTGATCATGGTTCCTTGTCACTCGCCAGCAGATAGCCAGGGAAGGCTCAGGGACAGCTCAGAGTCCCGGTCAGAGGACCGCTCGAGCGCCAGTGAGGCAGTACAAGGATACCAGGTCTTAGCGAGGGGTGGAGACCAACATTGAGTGGAAACAGCGCCCGGTCATTGAGGTATTTCTGAACAATAGATCATTCTCAGGCCTGTTAGATACCGGAGCTGATGTGTCAGTGATAAGCAGAGGCCAGTGGCCACGGGAGTGGGCCATTGAGCCGGTCTCCGATGTGTGGGGGGTAGGCGGCATTCAGGAAGCGTTTAGGAGCCGGGAGTGGGTGACAGTCACGATTCCAAAGGCTGACGGCACAGTGGTAATTCGGCCGCACATTCTTGACGTGCACGTCAACCTTTGGGGGCGAGACATCTTGCAGCAGTACGGTGCTACGCTTACCTTTGGGTAATGGCGTTGCCACTTAAATGGCTCACCGATACGCCGGTCTGGGTAGAACAATGGCCGGTAGTGGGAGAGAAATTAGTCGCCCTCAAGCAGCTGGTTAAAGAGCAGCTAGACGCAGGACATATAGAGCAGTCCACTAGTCCTTGGAATTCGCCAATTTTTGTCATCAAAAAGAAGTCGGGGAAGTGGCGACTCCTCCACGATCTCAGAGAAATCAATAAATGCATACAGCCAATGGGTCCGCTTCAATGCGGCATCCCAAATCCTAATATGATTCCCGAGGGGTGGGAGATCCTAGTTGTAGATCTCAAGGATTGTTTTTACACAATTCTCTTAGACCCCAGGGACCGGGAAAGGTTTGCCTTTACGGTGCCGGTTGTGAACCACAGTGAGCCCACGCAGCGTTACGCGTGGAAATTTTTGCCACAGGGCATGCTCAATTCGCCCACCCTGTGCCAAATCTATGTTCACAACGCACTGGCAAAGTTTCGAAACCTTTACCCAAAAGCTTTAGTTTGTCACTTCATGGATGATATCTTGGTCGCGGTGCCGCAACTCGGCAGCGAAATGTTTTCAGACCTCCAGGCCAGTCTGGGGGAGAAAGGTTTACTCATTGCCCCAGAGAAAGTGCAGAGAACCGAGCCCTTCTCATACTTGTCATCGGCTTCTCCGCTCTTTCGCAGCACCAGTTTTGCCCCAAATTAACTTGAAGGATTCAGTCACCTTAGTGGAGTTGCAGCAGGTTTTAGGGAACATTAATTGGACCAGACCGTATTTCCGATTGGATACGGACCTTTTGAAACCGCTCTTCTCGCTGCTCACATTAGGTAAGCAGCCAGCAGACCGGATACAAATTTCTTGAGAAGCACGCTTGGCTCTCAAGAAAGTCAACCAGGTTCTCAGCCAGAGGTGGGTAGATAGGATCACCCCAGGGCCATATGCTCCGATCCTGAATTTGTACATCGTCCGAGCAGGATCCATGTTCACTGGAGCGCTCGGAGTAGACTCCGAGAAAGGGGCGAACATCGTGGAATGGGTGTACTTGCCGAACACCTCTTCCCGAAACATCGTTCCTCCCCAAGAGTTGGTTTCCGCGGTGGTCTACCGCAGAAGGCTGAGAGCTAGGGACATTTCAGGGCACGACTTAGCCAAAATTGTAGTTCCGTTCACCAAGGAACAAATTCAGCAATTGATGCAGCTCGGTGACTCGCTTCCAATTGCTTTGGAGGGATTCACCGGATGCTTGGCATACCACTTGCCAAAGGACCCCAGACTTGTCTCACTTCAAACGCAGACAGTCAGCTTGTTCGAATTGCTCTCGCTGGTTCCGCTTCAGGGAGCCAGGACAGTTTTTACTGATGGAGGTCGCACATATGGTGTCCTAACTTGGCAGGAGGGCCAGGCTTGGCGCACGCTGTTAACTCTTCCACAAAAGTCCGCGCAGCGGGCAGAGTTGGCAGCGGTGAACCTTGCCTTGCGCACCTTCACCAAAGAGCGCTTAAACATCATTACTGACAGTCAGTATGTTAGGAATTTGCTTCACAGTCTACCGGGAGCATACATCACTCCCGCGATAGACAAGAATTTGCTTAGTCTGTTTCTCACTGCTCAATTTCATTTGCGAAACCGCACGGAGCCACTCTATATTGCCCACATCCGAAGTCACCAAGACCTACCGGGTCCGATTTCCGCGGGCAATAGCAGAGCGGCCGCGGCCGCAAAGGAAATTCAGCAACGTTCAGTTTTGGGTGTTTTCACTACGCCAATTCAGAGTCATGCATTCTTTCACCAAAATGCCAAAGCGCTTGCCAGACAGTTCAATCTGCCACTTTCTCAAGCCCAAGGCATAGTTCGCTCTTGCCAGCATTGTGCAGGGGCACCGGGGGGGCCCTCGTGGGGGGTCAACCCACGAGGGACAGAGGCTAACCAGGTGTGGCAGATGGATGTCACGCATGTTCCGCAGTTTGGCAGATGGCAGTACATGCACGTTTGCATAGATACCTTTTCACAATTCGTTTGGGCAACGGCGCAGAAAGGGGAGACTGCCTCCCACGTGGAGCAGCACCTTCTTTCCTGCATTGCGGCCATGGGCAAACCATGGCACGTGAAAACCGATAACGGCCCGGCCTACTGCTCTAGGCAGTTGGCCGCCTTCATGGCCACCTGGGACATTAAGCATACCTTTGGCGTTCCTTACAATCCGCAGGGGCAAGCGATTGTGGAACGGGTCAATCGGACGCTCAAGTCCTATATTGACAAACAAACAGAAAGGGGGGAGCCACCAGCCCTCCCCAAGTCACAGGCTCAGGCACAGCATTGTCTGAATAAGGTATTGTTCACATACAATCACCTTAATGTTTTTTCGGATTGCACGCCGCAGGAGAAGCACTTCCGCCGTTCGGAAGCTCTCCCGCGACTGATGGTCCGATACCGGGTGCCACCGGACCCTTCATGGAGGGGCCCGGCGCCACTCGTAACCTGGGGAAGAGGGTATGCTGCAGTTATGTCTCCTACAGGTGTCGTTTGGATTCCAGCGCGGTGTGTCAAGCCTCACTTGGAACCACATGGCGTGGACCCAGTCCGACCCGAGTCCGGTCCCGGAGATGGAGGACCTCACCCTGACCGAGGGGACCCGGCGGGAGAGGCGACGGCTGCGGACGCCAGCACCGAGGATCACCTGGGTGATGGTCAAGACCCTTTGCAGTGAGGCCCGGGATGCCCTCCAACGCGAGGAGAAGGAGCCGACACCGGAGAATTTTGTAGCTGCAGTCTTTGCCCAGATCGATGCCAACTCCGTGGCATTCACCATCATCCTTATCCTCTCCCTGCTTGCAGGGGGAGGCGTTCAGGCTGCCTCATTAAAGGCCAACGACTTGCTGCCCGGCGGGGACCTCTCTGCCAGGATGCAGTACAACATATGGGAAAGGTTGGCGGGTCTCGTCAACCAGTCCGATTTTTGCCTGAGACAGGACATTGTTTCTGCCTCAATCCTGAGCACCTGCCTCATCCCAGTGTGCCATTCTCCAGGCGCGCACCCCAGGGATGGGGACTGGCTTGTGAAACGGATTTTCAGCCCGTATAACCCAGCGGCTTCTTCAGAATACGCCCGTTGGGAGATGCGGCTCACCATGACTTTGCCGGCTGATGCAGCCACTCTCCACACTCCTCGAGTGGCGGTCAGCCCGAACTCTACTTGTGCTCGAATGACCGGCTGCTCCGCAGTCGGTCGAACCCGGCGCCGCTGCCTCTATGTTGGCAGTGGCAATTGGACTTGTAATAACCCAGTGAAACTTGGTTCAATGTATGCTCATGTTACGTTACCATCTGGTTGGTTCTTTACATGTAATCAGTACACGTGGAACTACATTCCTGCAAATGTATCAGATGCTACTTGTTGTATCAGTCGTTTGACACTGTTACTCCCTACTAAGGATATGGTTACCCCAAGCACAAATGTTACAAATGTTTCAGCACCCATACGACACACTCGCACCACCCAGTTAGACAGCTCATGTGAGAGCAGCTTTAGAGTTATGAGTCCAGCCGAGTATGTCTCGTTGGCAGTCAGCATAATTGGCGTGCCAGGCTTAGCCGTCGGCAACGCTCGGAGGATTAGTCGATTGGCTTGCGGATTAGCTAAAGCCATTAACCATACCTCCTCGGCGATAGCGCTGCTCAACCAGGAGCAGGCGGAGCTTCGCCATGCCATACTTGACAATCGAGCGGCTATAGACTATCTCTTATTGCTTCATCATTTGGGTTGCGAATCTTTCCATGGTATGTGTTGTTTTAATCTTACTGACAACTCCCGCAAGGTACAGAGTCAGCTCACGGACCTCCACACTATAGTCGAGGGCATCAGAGAGGGTTTTGCATGGGGAACTTGGTGGAGTTCATTGTGGAACTGGATGTGGTCGTGGATCCCGTGGGGATGGCTCCAGACGGTACTCAAAGTGGTTGTGGGGGTGATTATACTAGGCATAGCGGTATGCTGCTTCGCGCAATGTATCCCCTCACTGATATCCAAGTGCCGCCCCAAGAAGAAACCCCGAAGCGTCATTCCCGATCATCAGCTGATGCTCCTCTTGCGCAGAGTCGCCGGTCAGGCTCTTAACTAAAACAGAAAGGGGGGATGTGGATTCCCCATACCCAATTGGCACGGGACCTTGGCAGAGGTTAAACCAGTTGAGCACACTCCTGGCCGCTGGCCCTTGCCAGTACGGAAATTAAGGGGGGTGGATTAATGATAGGGTTTGATTCACCCAATTAATGACCTGACCGACGGTTCCGCTGAGAGGGCATTTCTCCAGACTCTGTTATCCATTAAGGTAATCACTCATCTCCGAGTCAAGCCTTATCCCTGGCGCAAATAGAAGCCATGTTTACCCTGGTCTAAGCTTCAGACAATGGTGTTTCCCCTGTCAATGTTTGTCCTAGTTAATTAACTTCCCCAAGAGAGATTCCCAATTAACCCGAGTAAATAGGTGATGTGATTATCTGTCAGATGACGGTTTTTTCCTGCCTTGCCTTCTGATCTATAAATGATGATGTCTGTTCCTCAATAAACCACTGATCTGATCTCGCTCCATACTGCCTCGTATCGTTTCTTGATCAGTCTCCTCCGGGACCTCCGGCCCTCTGCGGCCCCGATTCCTACACCATTCTAAGTTGCTTGGACTGAGTTTTCTCTGAGATTGGAGAAAAGGCTTTATTCATTGGTGAAGATAAAGACAAACACAGAGAATGTTGGAATTCTCCAAAGAATCCATGTGAGTGAATAGATTTATATAGGTTAATTAAGAAATCTCCAAGAAAAAGATTGGTTATTCATAAGAAGTTAACAGCTTATAGAAATGCCTACAAACAAAACATTTGGGAGAAACAGGTAGATATGGCTTCCTCATGAAATTAGCATTCCAATTTTTATTGTCTTACACTCAGTCAGGTGTTATTTAACATCTTGTTAGACAAGATGGCTATGCTGAGTATCATTAACTACTTGTTAATTGTTTGGTAAACAATGCATCAACATCCTGCTTTAGGTTAATGTTGCATTCACCTGAAATGCATTTCTACTCTGTTAAAACATTTTTAGAACAGGATGACTACATTTAGGTCCAAGCAAATATCATCAGTCTATGGAAATTCTCTTGGTGCTTATTTTTCAAATGCCAACCACTGCCTTCTCAAGAACAAATTATTTCTGCTACAAGATTGTCTTTATTCAAACTTGATCCATCCATTCATTTAGAACACGTGTGCCCAAACGTGCAGGCTTGCAGGCTGGATCCGGCCCAAATGCCAATTAATATGGCCCGTGCCACCCTTGTTTTACTTCCGCTTCCAGGAGTGACGAGGGTGGCGTCGGCCAGAAGAATTGGTGTCATGGCCCAGATCTGGCCTGCAGGCCATACACCCCTGGTTTAAGCAGAGAAAATGCCTAAAATCTATCTCATCCTGTTGCAAAACATCTGTTGCAAAACAGATGGCAAGGCGCGTTTTACTTCTGCCTCCGGTGGGAGGAACCACGTGATCGGCCAAAAATGTTTGGACACCCCTGATTTAGAAGATGTTATGTATGTGCAATCAACTTGTAGCAACCCTAATAGTACAGTACAGCACTTTCAAAGTAAGTTGAGATATTTAAGGAGTGGTTTTATCAGTTCCACATTCCTACTGAGCTTTCATGGCTGAGTGGGGATTTAAACCCAGGCCTCCTGACTATTATTTGGTTACTATATCTACTGAGTTTCCATTTAGAAGATACTTAAATATGATTGCTTTACATAGGATAATTTTGATAAAGTGTGGCTACAGATCCTCGGTGAAGATTTTTGTGCCCAACACCTATACATCTTGCCAGGAAATTAATAAGTTTCCTTGGGCTAAATGGGCCTTACTTCCTGGTACGATGGTAGATTGTAATTTCAGCATTTTCACAAGCATAATTATCTTTGAACACATTAATAGAGTAGTCAAGGAGTGGGAAGAGCGAGAGAGGAGTGATGGAAAGAGAGAGGGGAGGCAAAGAGAAAGAGGAGCCACAAATGCGAATGACTATTAAGTATACCTTGGCCCTTACTTCATCCACTACATCACTGATTGGATGAAGCCAGTGAAGTACAGCTCAATTTTTAGGTAGTTTTGTTCTAAAATATTGACATTGTTTGAAAAATACATTAATGTGGCTCTTGAAAAGGCTTCATTCTCCTGCCAACCACTTTGTCCCTAGACACAGCAAGATATGCTGGTCTTCATTGTATCTCTCTCTCTCTTTTTTTTTTTTAAAAAAAGCCCCATTCTTTCTTCTCTGTTTTCCCACGTCCTCTTATCATATTCTAGAGGGGTGGCTTGTTGGATCGGTTCCGCGAAGTGGCGGTTGGGTCCCGGAGGAGACTGGTCAAGCAATGAGACACGAGGCAAGATGGAGCGAAGACCAGTGATTTAATGAGGCAAATCATCAGTATTTATCATGTACAGGCTGCATGCAAAAGAACTGCGATCTGGCAGAATCCATATGCCATGTTTACATGAGTTAATTGGGAAACTCTTCAGGGGAGTTAATTAACTAACTTAATCAATGACAGGGGAACTCCATTGTTCCAAGCTATCTGGGGTAAACATGTGGCTGGTATTGGTTTTAGGACTTAAGGTAATCCGCAGATGCAAGATTACCCATTACATGACTAGCGAGTTAGTCATTAGCTTCCTATTGTCCGAGCTGCCTGTCAAGTCAGCTGTAGGTGAATTAAACCCTATCTAATATTCCGCTCCCCCAATTTCTGTCCCTTCAGGAACCCCTGGTAACGAGGTGATCACCCATCACCGGGGTTCTGTCAGGGCCAGTATACCAATTGTGTGCGCGGATACCACAGTGGCTGAACATGAGCTCCCCCACTACAACTGTCAAGAGCCCCCCTCCTCCACAATTAGTACAGTGGGTACCTAGTTGGATTTTCAGAAGATGTCTCAAGGTCTTTTTCAAATGCTAAGCCTCTTTATTGGGGGGTGGGGGGGGAGTCCCACAACTGGCAAGACTCAGTCTGAAATTCCAACAGAAGTTGGGTTTCATAACATCCCCCTTCCATGGTTTACAGACAGCATTTGAATCCACGTTAAGCAGACCAGGCACAGCTATCTGCCATGAATGTTTGGGACTCTTAAAAAATGCTGCACTGTTTAGGGAAACTTGGTGCAAAAGCCTAACGAAATGGGCTTTTATTCATGAAAGCTTGCTGGTTGATTGATTTTTTTTTTTTAGTGATCCAATCTAATTTGTTGCATGCTGCCCAGAATGAGATAATATCCCAAAAGGGCAGGAAATAAATACTGTACAATAAATGTATTGCCTACTCTTGCATTTGTGTAACTTTAAAGGCCACACAGTTTTTTCCTGCAATTTTTCTGTTCAATCCATGGCTGAAATCTTCTTGCATAACATCATGCTATGATAGTAGGATGATATTGTTATTCCATGACAGTAAAATTTAATTTAAATTAATGGAAAACTTCTTATCCCACCCCTTTCAAGTTCCAAAGCCGTCTAAGGTGTTATTTTGTCTTAGGGAAGCCTTTGGGAGCCTTGGGATGGTGGATGAGAGACTTTAGTCATACCTGTTAACCTTCCCAGATTGGCTGGGATTTCCTGTTTTTCAGTGCAGATTTTCGCCATTTCCCGCCCGGAGCTGTCAAAACCCCAGAATTTGGCAGCGGGGGGAAGGCGTTACTGCGCATCCCTTCTGCACAGCTCACTTCTACGCATGTGTAGAAGGCTTTTATGCATGCGTAGAACCCTTCTACGCTTGTGTAAAACCCTTCTACGCATGCGTAGAAGGCTTCTGTGCAGAAGGGGATCGTAGAAGCCTTCTACGCATGCGTAAAAGCCTTCTACGCATGTGTAGAAGGAACCTGCGCAGAACCATTCTGAGCAAGTCGCTTTTACGCATGCGTAGAAGGCTTTTACGCATGCGTAAAAAGTGACCTGCGCAGAACAGGTCCCGGATTGTCGGGAGCCACAGTTGACAGGTATGACTTTAGTATCAGTAAAAAACTAAACAATTGCCGGTGAAGATCCCTAATCTTAGTGGCAGTAATTTTGGGGTATTAAAATAGGAGACCCATATCCAGAAAACACTACTCGCTCCTAGTGTGTTTTGTTTTAGGTTTACTATGCAAGATTCTGTTGGTTTGCGTTTTGAAAAAAGTGGGATTGACAGTGAAAATGGAGGGGAAACCCCAGTCACTGAGATGAAGATAAGTGTAGGAGTGTGAATTATGAGCCATATGTTGAACACAGGACATTTCTAAAAGCCATAACAATGCAACAGTATCTTTTCTCACCAGTTGCAATGGCAAACACAACAACCCGTGTGCAAACATTTGAGATAGCAAGAGCTCTTCCTTAAATAAATAAAAAAGCAAGGTCCAGAAAGAAGGAAAAGGCACGAAAAGGAAGGCCTAGCTCTGCTTTCCTGCCCATTTGCCATCCAGAGAGGCCCAGGGGAGGTGAGTGAAAGATACTGCCCCTCCCCCCCATCCAAAGACCAAGGGCCAGAGATAAGGAAAAGGCACCAAAAGGAAGACACAGGCCTAGCTCTGCTGCCCGTTTGCCATCCAGAGGCCCAGGGGGATCCCTCCTAGAGTAGCAACTCCCCAGCATACCTGTCAACCTTCCCGATTTGGCCGGAATTACCCTGTAAATTGACGTCGATTGACGTCATAACCCGGCCCCCGCTGCCAAAACCCCGTAATTTGGCAGCGGGGGAAATGCTTTCCACGCATGCGCGGAAGGGTTTTACCTCTTCCACGCATGCGTGGAAGCGCTACGTCGCTTGCGTAAGGGCTGCGCAAGCGGCGTAGCGCTTCCGCGCATGCGTGGAAGGGGTAAAACCTTTCCACGCATGTGTGGAACGCGACCTGCGCACAAGCAATGTGCGCAGGTCCCGTTTTTCCGGAGCCGCGGTTTGACAGGTATGCACCCCAGAGGGCAAAGAAGAAGGGCCGCGCTGCCGCTCCAGCCAACCGCAGACACCTCTGGTGACCCCCAACCACCCCCAGGAGATTCCATCCGCAACCACCATCACAGCGAGGCCCGAGTCGTGCCTTTGACCAACTCCATGCGGCCAAAGGGAGGCGAGAGCTGCTGTATGCATGCAAAGGATAAGTAATCAAAATGAAATAATATAGCTGACTAAACATAGATGGCTTATAGCAACTGACATAGTGACTGTACAAGAAACTGACTTACATAGAGACTTGATATAGTGGACTTTTTCTTTCTCTCTTTCCCTTTCATTAATTAGTCCAACTTTTACTTTGATACTATGTGATAAACTGTGATATTGTGCATGATAATACTTTGTTTTAAAACTGTTTAAACTGTGATAACATGTGTGATGGGAAGAGACTGGCATAGAGACCGGCAAGGCACGCCACAAAGTTTGCCAAGAGAACCCTATGGACCAAAACAAAAGGCAAAACAAGGGGATGCTCAGCACAGCAGATCTGAAAAGGGGGAGACTTGAAAGGGGGAGGAGAAATACAGTGTTGCAGGGAACAATACTGCATAGGGCAATGGAATATGAGGTCCATGAATCAAGGAAAACTGGAAGTGGTTAAAAATGAGATGGAAAGAATAAGCATTGACATCCTGGGCATCAGTGAGTTAAAATGGACAGGGATGGGTGAATTCAGCTCTGGAAACCATCATATCTACTACTGTGGGCAAGAAAACCTCAAAAACAACAACAACGGAGTAGCCATAAATGTCAACAAAAGAGTGAGGAAAGCAGTAATGGGATACAACATCAAAAATGATAGAATGATGTCAGTCAGAATCCAAGGCAAACCTTTCAATATCACTGTAATCCAAGTCTATGCACCAACCACTAGTGCAGATGAAGCCACAGTTGACCAGTTCTATGAGGACCTACAACACCTTATAGAACAGACACCAAGAAATGATGTCCACATTATCTTAGGAGATTGGAATGCCAAAGTAGGAAATCAAAAAGTAAATGGAATAACAGGCAAGTTTGGTCTTGGGACACAGAATGAAGCAGGGCAAAGATTGATAGAGTTCTGCCAAGAGAACGCACTAGTCATAGCAAACACCCTCTTCCAGCAACACAAGAGGCGACTTTACACATGGACATCACCAGATGGCCAGCATCGAAACCAGATTGATTACATACTCTGCAGTGAAAGATGGAGAACCTCCATTCAGTCAGCAAAAACAAGACCTGGAGCAGACTGTGGCTCAGATCACAACCTACTGATCGCAAAATTCAGGCTTAGACTAAAGAAAATGGGGAAAACAATTAGACCAGACAGATATGACCTACACAACATCCCTAAAGAATACACAGTGGAGGTCATGAACAGATTTAATGTCGTGTACATGATAGACAGAGTACCAGAATAATTATGGACAGAGACACGGGACATCATGAAGGAGGCAGCAAGAGAAACCATACCAAAAGAAAAGAAGCATAAGAAAGCAAAGTGGTTGTCTGATGAGGCCCTTAAAATAGCAGAGGAAAGAAGGAATGCAAAAATCCAAGGAGAAAGAAAAAATACAATCACCTGAATACAGAATTTCAAAGAAAAGCAGGGAGATAAGGAAAACTACCTGAACGAACAGTGCAAAGAAATGGATGAAAAAAACAAAAGAGGCAGGACTAGAGATCTTTTCAAAAAAATTGGGGAAATCAAGGGAACATTTAAAGCAAAAATGACCATGATAAGGGACAAAGATGGAAAGGAGCTAGCTGAAGCAGAAGAGATCAAAAAAAGATGGCAAAAGTACACAGAGGAACTCTATAAAAAGGACCTCAACACTCCTGATAATAACAATAATGAGAAATTTGAACTTGAACCAGACATTATGGAGAGTGAAGTCAGAAAGACCCTAAAAAGCACTGCAAACAACAAAGCTAGTGGAGGTGATGGTATCCCAGTTGAATTTTTCAAAGCCCTAAAAGATGATGGAATCAAACTACTGCATTCAATATGCCAGCAAATTTGGAAAACAAAACAGTGGCCACAGGATTGGAAAAGATCAGTGTACGTTCCAATCCCCCAAAAAGGCAATGCCAAAGAATGCTCAAATTACCGAACAATTGCGCTCATCCCAAGGTGATGCTCAAGATAATACAGGATAGGCTGCAGCAACATGTGGAGAGAGAATTATCAGAGGTGCAGGCCGGTTTCAGAAGAGGCAGGGGGACTAGAGACCACATTGCCAACATACGTTGGATCATGGAGAAAACAAAAGAATACCAGAAACAAGTCTACTTTTGTTTTATTGACTACACCAAGGCTTTTGACTGTGTGGACCACAACAAAATATGGCAAGTAATTAAAGAGATGGGAATACCAGAGCACCTCATATGCCTCCTGAGAAATCTGTACACGAACCAAGAAGCAACAATTAGGACAGAACACGGAATGACAGAGTGGTTTGGAATAGGGAAAGGAATAAGACAAGGCTGCATTTTATCACCCTGCTTATTCAATCTATACACAGAGCACATAATGCGCAATGCAGGGATGGAGGAATCACAATATGGGATCAAAATTGCTGGGAGAAACATCAACAATTTGAGATATGCAGACGATACCACCCTAATGGCAGAAAGTGAGGAAGACCTAAAGAACCTCTTGATTGGATTGAAGGAGGAGAGTGCAAAAGCTGGCTTGAGACTTAATATTAAGAAAACAGATAATGGCAACATGTCTGATCAGTCCCTGGAAAATAGATGGGGAAGAAGTAGAAGCAGTGACAGATTTTACTTTCCTGGGATCTAAGATCACTGCAGATGTAGACTGTAGCCATGAAATAAAAAGACGACTGATTATGGGGAGACAAGCAATGAGAAACCTGGGGAATATAGTGAAAAGCAGAGACATCACCTTGAAAACAAAAATTCGCATAGTCAAAGCAATGGTATTCCCAGTGGTAATGTATGGGTGTGAGAGCTGGACCATTAGGAAGGCTGAGCGCAGAAGAATAGATGCCTTTGAGATGTGGTGTTGGAGGAGAGTCCTGAGAGTCCCTTGGACAGCAAAGAGAACAAATAGGTCAATACTGGAAGAAATCAATCCTGACTGTTCATTGGAGGGACAAATAGTGAAGATGAAGCTAAAGTACTTTGGACATCAAATGAGAAGGGAGGACTCACTTGAGAAGGCCTTGATGCTGGGAAAGGTTGAGGGCAAGAGAAGAAGGGGGCGTCCAAAGATGAGATGGATAGATGGTATTGTGGACACAATGGGCACAGCTTGGTAGGCTGAGGAGAATGGTGGAGGACAGAGGTGCCTGGAGGAAAATGGTCCATGGGGTCACAAAGGGTCGGAATCGACTGTGCGACTGAACAACAACAAACAATCTTTATTTCAGGAACATCTATGGGGAAGCTACCTGAGGTCCGCCCCCTTATAATCCAAAATAACGGGCTGATAATCATACCCTTCACTCAAAGGAGTTTATATGATTACACTTAAAGAATATCCATGAAATCTGGCGAAGTAGACTTGATCCATGAAAGCTAGAATCAAAATACAGTAATTAGTTTTTAAGGCAATGTTTTTGTCTTTTTGTTTTCTCTCTGATATGCTTGCACAGAGTAACATGGGAACCACTTTAAAAATGTCAACTATACAGGTGAAACCTGGAAATTAGAATATCGTGCAAATGTTCATTCAGTTCAGTAATGCAACTTAAAAGGCGAAACAAATATATGAGACTCATTACGTGCAAAGCGAGATAGTTCAAGCCTTACTTTGTTATAATGTTGATGCTTATGGCTTAGTTTATGAAAACCCCAACCCCCTAATCTCATGTATCCCATAATCATCACATAATAAATCTCATGTACGCTGTACGCAAAGACCATCACAATTATAACGAATTAAGACATGACATATCTCGCTTTGCATGTAGTGAGTCTATCTCATATATTTGTTTCACCTTTTAAGTGAAATGAATGAACATTTGCACGATGTTCTAATTTTCCGAGTTTCACCTGTAAAGCCAGGAAATCGGCTTCGCTTCTGCCCGCCAGGCGCCTCCTCAACTCTCGCCATTTTCAAAGCTCGGTGACGTAGACCTGAACGGCCGGGAGGAAACAACGCCGAATCCTTGCCATCTTAGTTGAGGGCTCCAGGGCAGATTAGTGAACGTTGTTTTGAAGCATGGAGGTATAAAAAACAGGAGATGGCACTACAGGCTTCATGCTGTAAGTTTTTTGAAGCCAGTGGGCGTGGCCTGCCGCCATATTAGGTGGACCAAAACATTCGCAGACTACCGTTTACGATTGCTTCTTGTGTTGGAGGGGTGGTGGTGGATTGATCCCCTATCCTGGGTCCCCTCGCTGGGTTTATGGGGGACAAAAGGGGTCTCCCCCCCCAACCATTCCAGAGCCAGGGGACCCAGCAGAGAGGAGATTCCCCCCCCCCCCGCAGGACACCCCGTTATTAAAGAGAAGAAACCAAGCGGTTTCTTCTCTTCAACAACGGAGTGTTGGAGGGGGGTGGAATCGATCACCTCTCCCGGGTCTCCTGGGTCCAGAAGGGTTGGGGGGGCAGACCCCTTTTGTCCCCCCCCCCTTCCAAACTGTCCTCCCAACTCTTCTGGACCCAGGGGATCCAGCGGAGAGGGGGATCGCAACCCCCCACCCACTGATATTAAAGGGGAAACCCCGACCTACTTTCACGACTCCACACAAAGCACCATAAGGCAATGTTTTGGGCCAACTAACATGGCGGACTGTCAGATTAGTCGGCTTCAAGTTTGTGACGTCATGTCATCTGATATTTTATACCTCCATGGTTTGAAGGAGAGGCGCCCATTTTAGATAAGGGCAAGAAAGAGGAAAAAGGCATGTGAATAGAGGCGGCATGCCGTCTTTCGCGACGCCCAATCCCGAGGAAAAGAAAAAGAGGGAACTGCAGCTGCTGTCCTTATTATGACTCGGCCGGCGGCGACAGAGGCACAGCCCGGGTAGCAAAGCTAAAGCTGCCACTTTAAGTCCCCCGCCCTCATCATGCATCCCAGCGCCGGACGCTTCCTCTTGGCGGTCCTCTGCTGCGTCTTAGCGGAGGGACCCTCGGAAGGGGCGGCCGAGGCAGCCGAGCAGCTGAGCCCCTATTTCGGCACCAAGTCCCGCTACGAAGAGTTGCACCCGGAGTTGCTGGAGGACCCGCTCTCCCTCGGACCGCCGCAGCCGGGCTTCCCGTTGCCACCGGCCACTTGCGCTCCGCTCCAGCTCAACGCCGTCTTCCGCCACGGCACCCGCTTCCCCACCCGCAAGCAGATCGAGAAGCTGGGCCGCCTCCACGGCCTCGTCCTCCGGAGGAACGGCACCGGCCCGCCTTGCCCGGCCGCCCAGCGCTTGTCCAGCTGGCAGATGTGGCTCCGGCCGGACATGGACGGGCGGCTGGCCGCCCGCGGGCGCCGCGACATGGAGATGCTGGCCAGGCGCCTCGCCGCCCGCTTCCCCAGCCTCCTCCGGCCGAGACGCCGCTTCGCCTTCGTGAGCAGCTCCAAGCACCGGTGCCTGGAGAGCAGCGCCGCTTTCCGCGAAGGGCTCCGGCAGGTCCTTTATGGGGAGCAGAGCACGGGAGGCACGAACGGTGAGAGAGAGAGAGAGAGAGCTCCCCCTCCTTTTTCCAAATTGCCTCCTCTCGGGTTTTAATCTTACTGGACAGGATAGGAGACGAAAGACAGGGAGATTGGGAACCAGATTGTGTTGGACTACAAGTCCCATCATCCCCCCCGCCATTGTCAGTGCCGAAGGGGCTGTTGGGAGTTGCAGTCCAGCCGCGCCTGGAACTCTACACGGCCTTAATCAGCCCATCGTTAATTTACCAATCCTATACTTTAACATGGAAGGTTTAAGTACAGGTGACACTCGGAAAAATTAGAATATCGTGCAAATATCCGTTCATTTCACTTAAAAGGTGAAGCAAATATATGAGATAGACTCACTACTTGCAAAGCGAGAGATGTCATGCCTTAATTCGTTATGATTGTGATGATCAGCGTACATGAGATTATGTGATGATTATGGGGTACATAAGATGGGGGGGTTGGGGTTTTCATAAACTGTAAGCCATAAGCATCAATATGATAACAAAGTAAGGCTTGAACTATCTCGCTTTGCCTATAATGAGTCTATCTCATATATTTGTTTCACCTTTTAAGTTGCATTACTGAACTGAATGAACATTTGCACGATATTCTAATTTCCCGAGTTTTACCTGTATACTTAACCTGGAAGGTTTAAGTATAATCATATGAATAATCCTTTGAAAGAAGGGTGTGATTATCAGCCCGTGGCCCATTATTTTGGGCTATTAAGAGGGGTGGGCCTCAGGCAGCCTCCCCTCAGATGTCTCTGAAATAATAACGATAATAATTTTTAAAAATATCATTAAGGTAAAGGTTTCCCTTGCTCGAAAGCCAGTCGTATCCGACTCTAGGGTTCAGTGCTCATCTCTGTTTCAAAACCGAAGAGCCAGCGCTATCTGCTTCAGCAGACGTTTCCGTGGTCATGTGGCAGGCATGACTAGACACTGGAGCACATGGAAGTATTATTATTAGCATCAAAGTAAGTTTAGCCAACGCCAAAGCCAAGAAAGTGGCTTCATTTTGGCAGTCTTGGGTTTGACCAGGACAAGAAAGAAGAAGAATTAGCATCATGGCTTCAGGGATGCTTGAGAGGGCATGAAACTGCCAAAAGGAAATCCACCTTTTGGTGAGTTCATTTCATAGTTCCTTTCACTTGACTCAGTGTGAGAACAATTAGGTTGCCTGGGGTACGCCCAGTTGTGGCTCAAAAATACCACAATCTTTGAGGAGGTGCTTTCCAATTTAGTGGAGGGCGGCGGGAGGGGTGGGAGTTAAAATTATTTTAACATACATTGTATGTGTTGTCAAATTGAAACTGACTTATAGCAACCCTAATAGGTTGCTATAATTTATGATTTTACCAGTACCACAGCCCCAGTGAATTTTCATGATTGAGCAGGGATTTAAACCCAAGTCTTCTTCCTCACTCAATGCACTACACCACACGGGTATCATTTTTAACATACAGGAATTGGTAATTGCTTAACAGTGTGCATTTGCTTAAAATTGCTGTTATATCTTAACTGAATGGAAATGTCATTATATTTATTTCTTGGACTATGACATTGGACTGTTTGTGCTTTCCTTATACCAATTTTAGGGGCTGTTTAGGCATCAGAGGGTCACAGAACTGCAATTCTATGATCCCTGTCAATTGAAGCATGGAAAAGGAAATGACAGGCTGTCTCCAATGCAGCTAGAACAGGGAACAAATCATATACCTTGAACCAAACCTATGGATGAATGAAAAATGAGGGTACAGTTAAGTGCAGCGAAATGCAGTTTTAAGCCAAAACTAAACTGCTAAATATTGAATAAATCAAAAGAACACTAAATTAGTGCCACAAAACTAGGAAAGTATCCCTGATTTTTTGGAGTGGTGGGTTGTGTTTTGTGGAAGGGGTGTGGCCCCTATATTGAGGGCCAGAATGAAGACTGATCCTCACCCCTTCCCATGGCTCCCTATCCCTCAGGTTGAAAATGCCAATGGCCATCATTTTACCATTGTCCCTTCCAAAAAAATGAGCTGGCAGGCAGGCTGGCTTGCTAGTTTGAATGGTCAGACTGAAACAGTGGGAATAAAGCTGACATGCTTTTCTAGTCATACCCCTACTGATTGCAGAGTTAACATAATATGCTTGTAATCATAAGGATATGATAAAACCACATCAGTTTTAACAACATGTAGCCCATTTTGGGGGCATTAATAGTACATATCACAACAACACACATACATGAGGTTTCCTCAGTATGATGTCCTTCAGATCCTCTCTCAACATATCTTAAAATCTGACAGTCCTTTGGCTTAACATCTTCCCTAACAGAAACAAAGTTAAAATATTCAGTTTATTACAGTGAAACCCCGAATAACGACAAGACTTGGTTCCCCAAGTCACGTCATTCGGATTTCGTCGTTCGGGCAGATTTTTTTGCAGCCCATTTTGGGGTCTCCGCCACCCCTGCCACCTCCAGGAGGCTCGGGGTAGCCGATGGGGCTTTTTCCAACAACCCCCCCCCCCCGGGCCTGGATGCTGCTGTAAACCCAAAACTGCAGCCGACGAAGGAGTTTTCCCCACTGTTTTGCCTTCCAACAGTCCAGGCAGGTGGTGTGTGTGTGTGTGTGTTTGGAAAAAGCCCCAATCTGCTCCCCCTAGGATCAGAGAGGCACCCAGGGTGCCTCTGCCCACCCCCACCCCAAAAAGGATGACATGGTCTTCTACCTGTTCACGCTGGTTGTGGAGGAAAAAATCTCCCTGCCCCGACAAACAGCTGATAAAAGTTGCGGTGTCCATTTTGCTTTCTGTTTTTTTGGACTTCAATTCCCAGAAAGCCAAAGCTTCCTGTAAAAATGCATGCAACGGCCATTTTCTTGTACAGGAAGCTTTGGCTTTCTGAGAATTGAAGTCCAAAAAAGCAAAATGGCTGCCTTGGTAGCGGTCCTCCATAGTTTTAATATCTTGGTGAAATCTTTCACCGTGTTCCTCACTGGTGTCTCCCAAATTTTCAGGAAAATGGTCTAAATGGCTGTGTAAATAGTGCACCTTTATTCTCATGTTACACCCAAGGGATTTGAAACTGTTAAGCATCTCGTTTACCAGTTCAACATAGTTTTCAGCTTTGCGTTTGCCTAGAAAATTTCCGACAACTGCAACAAATGAAGTCCAGGCTTTTCGCTCAGCCTTGTTCATCAAATGACAATAAGGCAAATATACAGGAACCATCCTTGTATATGTGATTTAGAACTGCACAAAATGGAGTTAGAACTGCACATTTCGCATAGAACAGCACGTTAAAAAAACACTGATCTAAAAAAACTAGAGCAGATAGAGAAAAACTGATTTCATATTTGGATTCAGCGACCCAAATATAGCTAAAATCAGTTCTAAAATGCTAGGCACCAACAACAACAACAAAAAAAATCTCGTAGGCTTGTGCAAAGTCCCCAGCCCTTTATCTGCAGGGGATATGTAAAGTAAAACCCCGACTTACATGTGCCTCGAGTTACATAAAATTCAACTTACATAATGATTTTGTGCTAAAATCATGTCCAGATTTGCATGATTTCCTATGGGTTTGCTTCGAGTTACATAAAGTTTTTCCCCCTATGAGTTTGCTTTGAGTTATGTAAAAATTCATTTCCCTATGGGTTTGCTTCGATTTACATTAAAAAAATCATTTTTCCTATGGGTTTTTTTTTTGAGTTACGTAAAAAAATTTTTTTCTTATGGGTTTGCTTCGAGTTACATTAAAAAAAACTATTTAAGAAAAAGCCTATGGAACAGACGTTTTTCGTAAGTAGGGATTTTACTGTACAGTACTAAGGACTGATAACAGGGAACAGTGGCCTCTAGTGGCTATCTGTGGAAATGGACCATAGAAATACTGTACATACAGAGTATATCAGAGAGTACAGTAAATAAAACAAAACAACAAAAAAAAGACAAAACAAAGTTGTGGCGCCTTAAAGACTAACTCCTGTATTTAAATGTGAGCTTTCGTGGATCAAGTCCACTTCGTCAGACATAAGAGTGAGACCTCATGGCATCAATTTATACACATCAGGTACAGAAGCTATTTCAGGGTTTTTATAATTTAATATACCAGTATTTAGACCGATGGATAACTGAAACCACAGGTACTGAACCTGCAGATATGAGGGGCAACCTGTGTAGTGCACATACCTGAGTCATACATGCAGGGGGTGGGGTGGAAATACCTCTGTTGATCTTCATGTATTAGGATATATATTGCCTAATACAGATTTTTAATAGGTTTCTGGCCTAGGACAACTACTGCTCTTATTCTTTATTTCTAAGATTTATTCATGTTACAAAGATCCTCTGTATATCATAGACTAGATTCACCAGCTGTGAATCTATTTTTCTCAACACAAAAAGAATGTTTGACAGTTTTGAACTATTGACTTCAAATACATTTCTCATAGAAAGAGGATGACTTATCATTTATCCTTAGAGTAAGGCACACACAGCACTGTTATCTTCTTCTTGTAGAATACCCATATTTTATCATTGCGGTTTCCTTGGTGATTGTTCCTTTGATCACGCCTTCCTCTTTGAGTTCATGTTGTATTCTGGAGGCACTGTGGCTCTGCTTTGAGATGTAAAAGGAGAAGCAAGAGGCTGCCTTTCTTTAGAGCCTAGGGTAGAGAGAGAAGCTGGCGAGTCTCTGAATTTGTGGTATTTCTTGAAAGCACTCTGTATGTCTGTAAAGACATCCACAAAACCATATATAAAGCTCTATTCTACACCCAGGCAGGGAGTAGAATAGAGTGACCAAGGTTGGATTTTTTTATCCATCAAAAGAAATTTGATTGAGCCTCCCCGTGTCTTAAAACCTTAAAACAGATAACTATCAGTTTTGATAAATAATTGCAAAATGAAAAATAATAATTCCTGTGAACAATGTATTAAAGACTTTGGGTTTTATTTTAGAACACCAGGATTATTTATATGAAAAATTAAAACACTGTTAACAGCCACTTTTAACAACTATTGTTCTAAGTATATAGTAGCTCAATTTCAAAGTATCATTAGCATAAAGGTTTCATAGTATATAAAACCACCAATACTTGACTAATCAGCAGACAGTGAATGACTTTCAATTCATCAGTAAGACTGACATGCCCTTTATAAGATTAATCGTCAGCTTGCCACACTCTTCCTCAAGATCAGGACAGGGATTGTGTATGGACAATAAAATATATGGTTGCTTTTTTTGTTTATTTAAATGTACTTATCTATTTAAAATATTTATATCATGCCTTTCTTCTCAAGAGTACTAAAGGCAACCTGCAATATAAAACAGTATTAAAACATTTTTTAAAAGTCCACTAACATCTCTGACCATATGCTTCCTTGATTTATCGTGATAAAGACATCTTATTAACATCATGGCATTGCCCCAACCACAGCTTCCACCCATTGCCTTATCACAGTAAATATCTCAAGGAGTAAGAATGGCTGTGGCATGTTGTAGCATGTTTTCTGAGCAATGTGCTTAGACCTCTTTGTGAAAAATATTGTTATCATTAGCTTTCAGAAAATGAGAGTGAAGGCATGGTTGTGCAATATGCAAAATATTTGACCTTAAAGGACTCTAACTGCACTAATGCTTTGCAGCTCCCTGGTGGTTCATTGGGTAAAAACACTGTGCTTGGAGACCGAAAGCATTCGGTTCCCCAAGAGCTGCACGATAGGGGGCATGAAAGGAGCCTCATTCGGGCATCCCCTGCAAAAAAAATCCTTTCAACCAACACAAAAACACACTGCAGTAACTGCTTTGGCATTAGTTCTTTTCATTTGTAACTTAGTATTCTGTATCTTGTTCAATATCTACAACATGAAGATTCAACTCTGGAACCTGCTCCAGTGATAGATAGATAGATAGATAGATAGATAGATAGATAGATAGGTAGGTAGGTAGGTAGGTAGGTAGATAGATAGATAGATAGATAGATAGATCTTTATTGTCATTGTCCTGCACAGAACAACGAAATTGGGGGGGGGGGGGACACTTATCAACCCAACAAAACCTAAACAAAATACAACTATACAAAATTATCAACATACTCCCACCCCACATATACACATTTAACCCTAAAAATCTAAAAAATCTAAAACTCTAAAAACTATATACAGAAGCTCCCTCATAGACTGCATTGCACTGCATTCAAAGCCAGAACCGCTTTTGGGTAGAAACTATTTCTCAAGCAGCTGGTCCTGGTCTTCTTCTAGAAGGCAGAAGCTGAAAGAGATCATTTCCGGGGTGCATACTACAGCTTTCTTATAATACCTGGTGGCATAGATTTGATCTAGAGTGGGAGGAGTACGCCCGATTATCCCCTCCGCAGTCTTTATGACCCTAGACAGCATTATTATTTCCCTAGCTGTACAACTCTCAAACCATACACACAGACCATAGGTTAACACACTGATACGTACAGTGCGATCAGACCATAGGTTAACACACTGATACGTACAATGCAATATGTGCACCAGTCGCTCCAGTTATCTGATGCAGTGTGGTATGTGCACCAATCATGCAACCAAGAACATAATCATGGTGACTGATCAGCAGCAGCTTCCACAGCTGAAGATATGTACCATTGAATATTGAACACGATTCTGGCCAGTATTTCATAGAAGATAACAGATTCAGTTTCAAAGAATTGTATACATTGCAACATTTTATTTTATGTTTTACTTTAAAGCTAACTTCTTTTTTAAACTTCATATTGTACATTAAAATACACAGAGCAATTGGTTAATAATAGACAAGCCTAATGTAGCATGTAGGTTGCCTTCCCCATATCTGTGGGTTCCATTTCTGCAGATTCAATTATCCGTGGGTCTAAAAACATTCAGTTAAAAATTCCTGAAATATATAATATATATTTCTATGGCACATTGCCAAAGGTGGCCACTAGAGACAACTGTCTGCAATGTAATGTTCGCAAGGAACAGAGGCAGACACTTTGATAGGTCTTATGTAGAACAATGGAGGCATTTGAAACTTATGCTTTTATGACTCAGTTATGTGTGTTAAATATATGATATATTATCAGAAATGTCAGATACAGTGGTACCTCATACAACGATTTTAATCTGTTCCATGGGGTTTGTTGTTGTATGAATCAATTGCTATATGATGCATGCATCGTATAGTGATTTTCCCTATGGGATGCATCGTACAGTGATTTTTTTGCTAAGTGGTTTTTCCCATTGAAAAATTGTTGTATGGTTTTTCCATAGGGAAAATTGTTATGCAGGATGCCATTTCTCCCCAAAACCTAATTGTTATGTGATTTTGTTGCTGTATGGGGCGATTGTTGTATGGGGTTCCACTGTATTTGAGGAAGGTCTTTGAAAATATACCCCTTTGAATACATGTGTGGGTGTTAGCTATAATCTGCATTATATATATTCTGTACAACTAACCTGTTGCACCAAAAGTTTGCATAATCGAGTAAATTACTAACCAGTGTTATACATTTCTTCCAGCCACAATTACAGAAACAAATGAAATCAATGACAAACTAATGAGATTTTTTGATCACTGTGAAAAATTTGTAAGAGATATAGAAGATAATAAGACAGCTATGCAGGAGGTTGATGCCTTTAAGGAAAGTCCCGAGATGAAGCAGATAGTGGAGAAAGTTGCAGATACGCTGTGCCTACCAGTAAATGACCTAAATGCAGGTAATCACTGAGTTTTGAATTTTATAATCTTGACTTCATTTGTTACTTTCCCTGAGTTAGTCTGAAGAGCAAGTATGTATTAAACTTTTTATGTGTCTTGGAAGGTTAATAGCTATTAAGGTTGAATGGCTAACATATAATACCTTCCTGTTTTGTGACAGCAGTTGCATATGTTTGCACAATGTACACACTTTTGCCACCCAGAGTGAAAACAGAGGTCTATTTTATGCTTGTTGGTAGCCTGGAGAGAGTGGAGAGTCGCTATGCCACTGAATCATACTCTGTAGAAGATGGCTGGAATTTTTTTGTATGATAAAGTGTGGGATGCAGAAAGAAAAGCTGCCAGCTCTTTCATGAAATTTGCAGGTAATCTGGCTGCCAGAATGCCTTTTTTTTCTTCTTTTGCCACAAAACATCCACTGCCAACCCAACATCCATTAACATCAAGATCAGTAGCTAGTAACTAACAATACCATTGCCATGGACCTTTGTGTCTCTCTTCTTTTGATAAACTTTGTATCCGTGAATGGCACAGGTACTGTTTTCTGTACTTTTTGAGAAATCTCTGTCGGAAGAAAGACTAGCTGCTCTTATTAAACAAAGATCAACCACAGAGATAAAATCATTATAAATTAATGTCTGATTACACAGTTACAAACCAGAATTACAGCTAGATCACCATGCCCTACAGACTGTCTGGACGTATCTTCTCCAAAACGCCAGTTATCAGGGCTGTGCGAAATTCCAAGACATTTTTTTTTAAAAAAAGAAAGCAAATTTTGGCAAAGCATGGGGAGAAGGATTCTAATGTTGAAAAGGAAAAATTAACCACCATTTTATTTTCAAGATGTGTGCAAGGTGTGGATTGCAATCCACTTATGATATAGTCCAGGGGTTCTCAACCTTTTCAAGCCAGGGGCTGGGTCACATTCTCTGTCAGCTTTGAGGCCGGATGGCCATTTTGCCTTGCCTGCATGATGGGGGTGGCCATTTTGTCCAAACAGCTTCAAAGGGGTGGCCATTTTGTTTCTTGAAAGCCTTTGGAGGTGTGGGGGCCACATAAAATGGTGCTGTGGGCCAGATCCGGGCCACTGGCCTTAGGTTGGCAACCTCTGATATAGTCAGTAAGCTTAAACTAACTTTTATCAGATAATATATTCTGGAGAAAAGATAAAATCTGAAGACAACTGTAGGTTCAGTTGTTTTGTGTAGAGAAACAGACCAGAGCGACAGCTGCACCAATGTTCAGACATAATAAACCACAGAGCAAACGTTTGTGGTGTATTCAGTCATTCTTCCTGGAAATCGTCAGGCAGTAAGCACCAGCAGGCTGCTCATCCATAGAACACACAGTTCCTTTGGTTTATTGCAACCATTGTTTTGGTTAATCATAAAAATGTTATGAATGATTGAAGCAAGAATTAGGAAAGAATCATAGTACTGTATACAAGTACATTGAAACGTAGGCATTAAGCTGGGGTACACAGAAAGAGCCTCCTCAAAGATTATGGTATTCTTGAACCACAATCAGGCGTACCTGGTAACAGCAACCTTGTGTTGCTGGCTAATCTTTCTCACACGAGGTCAGGCAAAGGGAGCTGCAGAATGAACTCAACAAAGGGTGCCTCCATTTTGACAGTTTCATATCTGGTCTAGACATGGAAGAAGAAGAGGCATTCGACTTATTGTTTGTACAGCAGTTATAAAACTATTTCTTGTAAATGTAAAAAGCTATCAGTTTCTGTTTGTGTTCTTAAGAAATAAGGCTTGCATTCCTTCATGTAGCTTTCAGTTCTAGTTAGGTTGACAAGCTATTGAATAAAATTGTGAAATTTCCAGCAGAATATAGGTAAAAAACTTTAGGTACTACCACATTCTTGTTCAAACTAACCAAAGAAATTCATTTCAAGTCTTTACTATTCATCTGTGTAGTATGTTTATAACATTTGAAAAATGTGTTAAGATAATAGAAAAACCTAGGTTCACTTAGCCTGTCTTTCTCCAATTCACAATTGACAAATATTGGTTCCTGGCTGTAGATGCTGAATGTTGTAGATAAATCAGTATGCGGTGGGTAGTGCTGCACCTGTGGAGTTGAAAGTCAGATGGGAGAAGCAAGGATGACTTGCTTTCTGGTGTTGTGTCTTTCTTGCACTTTCCTACTGTATGGGAGGTTTGACTCCTGGATTTTTTGTTTCATTTTTCTGCAGTGTGAGTCCCATTCCTCCCTACCACTCCCACTGCTGGTGATGGCAGAATCCCCAGGCAACAACTAACTCTGTAGGCTCTAGCTTGTTTTTGACATCTAGGGATACTTTTGTCATCTAGGGATACATCCCTAGGACAGTTAGCCCCAACTATCCCTTCCACTGCATTCCCAGAGGGCTGAGTTTCTGGCACTAACCCATTAGGTACAGACTGCCCAACTGGGGTCCCACTTGACTTCACTGGAGCTTTTGGAAGTCCAGGTCCAGAGAAGTGGATGGGAAACAAGTCCCAAGCCCAGGCCCCACATGCATTCCTTTTAAGGAGAGCTGGTACAGGCTGGTAAATAGGAATTGGGCTCTGTGTTGCTCCTTCTCCTAGAGCCTCCTTTGCTGCTCCTGCTTGCATCTCCAGCACTTAACTGGGTTGGGCTAGATAACTCAGCTTATGTCAAGTGGTAAAGATGCTAAAGTTGAGATAGCACCACTTCAGCTAGGGAAGGTGCTACCTTCCTGTCTCTAATGCCTCCAACACCTGAATGGGCTGGGTGGGAAGAGTTGGGTCCCCTTATTTGATTTCCCTGCTTGTAGCTCTGAGGAGATATAGAAGGTGGGACCCCAGTCCTTCACTGCCTCCCTCACTTTTCCCCCTCGAAAAACATAGTTGATAAAACCACCTTGACCCCCACACACCCAATTTCTTATCCCCACTTTCACCTTCATTGTCCTGCATCAGTTGGTTAGGGGATTGGGAAGCTTGCCATGTCCCCTGGGCTTGTGGGGTGGGGCCAGATGCCCCCCCCCGATGCACTCAGGTCAATCACTCACATTCACCTACACAGCTACAGTATTTTGTAAAGGCACGTTCTACACCTAGTTGGGATAATCCTTGCATGGTGGCATTTCTGCATTGTGGAATGTGGCATCAGATAAGACTTACTGTCAATGAACTGTTTTTCAGTTAGCTGTTGCTTGTCTTTACTACAGATTTGGTTCAGACAGCATTTTTCACTTGCTCGTTTGGGCTAACTGTAAAAAACATCAACTCCCCCTGGTGTTCACTCTTCAGTACAGAAGATGCCAAGGTAAGCGATGCATATATGTCTGTTACTTATTTAACTGTGAACGAGTGATTTGCAAAATTTAATGTTGCAGTGGAGAATGAAGAGATTACTACAGTACTTCATTTCATAGAATGATACTATCTAGCAAACAACTAAACATGTTCAAATCCACTCATTATTAAGTGAATCATAAGTACCTTTAAATAGTGTGCTGACTTGTCATTATGATGTATAATTTTAAATAGCATTAGGAATTAAAAGGAATGCTTTCAATCATTTATCTTTGTAAAAGTGAGACTTTGCTGTGAAATTTAATGCACAACCTTTAGTATCTTTTAGCAAAAGCATACTTGGAAAGGTCCTGACTTAATATTTTCAGGCTATTTATTAGACTTGCCATTACTTTTTTTTAAAAGAAGAATCTGGACAAGAATAAAAGATGTCATAGAAACCTGTCATGAAATCTGTTAAGAATGCATGATCATTATGTATGGTATGAAGGATCTCTGAAGATCTTCAATTGCCATGACTCAAAATGTAGGCTGAAATACAAGTTGTCATTCTGGTTGAACAAATGTTTGACTTGCTGTCACTAGTAGTCAGTTGGATGCGTTTCCTCAGTTTGGTGTAATCCACATGTGTAGAACTAAAGCACATGTCATCCACCACCAACATAGCCACAATGACTATATTATAAAATTTATATTCTAGGTGCTTGAATATCTGAATGATTTAAAGCAATATTGGAAGAGAGCATATGGATATCCTGTTGCTAGTCATTCCAGTTGTGGTCTTTTCCAAGATATCTTCAGACATTTGGACCAAGCTGTAATGGAGAGTAAAAAGTAAGTGGACTTTGCTGTGTGTGTGTGTGTGTATGAGTGTGTGTGTGTTTTATGAAGGAAAGACAGATGCATGTCCATTCTGTTTTTGATCCTGGGCTTGAAAATAATAAGACAACTTGGTCCTCTTGAATATATGTATTACCACTCAATAGCTGTGAGAAATTATGTTGTACTTTTTTTAAAAGACCAAAAGGTACACACGGATACGGCATATGGGGGAAGAAAAGAGGAAAGAAGTGTAGGAAATCTTAGAATTGCTAAATAAAGGGGAAGATCTGTTAGAGCAGGTGTTCTTAGACTTCAATTACCAGAAGCCAAGTCAGCACTCCTGCTGATCAGAGCTTCTGGAAATTGAAGTTTAAGAACATCTGGAGTGCCAAGGTTGGCAATCACTGTATTCGGGTAGCGTTATCTAAATTGGAAATAACATTCACTGAGTGTTCTCTGGCATTAAAGAAATCGACAGGATTGTATGAAGTAATCTTTAACACATGTTTTCAATGGAAGTACGACTTGAGCTACTGAGTTTGCACCAGAGTGCTTTTGATATTGCAACAATTGACCAATATTTATGTTAATGACCATCAACTTTTTTGTCTACTCATTATTTCTCATTTAATTTTAATTTAATTTTTGCACTTGTATGCCGCCCAATCAGGAAACCCGACTCAGGGTGGCTCAAATGACAATTAAACAATATCCACAGTAATACAATTATTTCTCATTGTTTATCCTTTGTACTGGTTTGGCAAATGGAAAAACAGGTTTTAAAATAATAAAATAGGTCCAACAGTTGGCAGAACCTGGCTATCATTTCCGTGGTCCTTGAAGCTGAAAGGATCCCACCCACTTAATCTTTCAAGGCATGCTGTTTCCTGTATTTCCAAGACAGCTATTTTCCTGTTCTAATAGCAGTTAGAAAATGAGCATCTGAGTGGCGCATAGATTTGGAAATCTCTGCAATCAGGGGTGGAGTAGGGAGAGGTTTAATCCTCCATTTCTATATGTTGAGTTAAGAGGGAGGCGTATTTGTGGAAGACAAATCATGAGAGTGGGGTGAGAAGAAAGGAAAGGGAACGTTTTCAAAAGGAAAGGGATTTTTAAAGTGAAAAGGTAGCCAGAGGAAACAGGAGGAAAAAAACAACCTTCCTGGATGAAGCAAGAGATGTAATGGTTGAATTTCTTTCTGTTTGAAATGGGAAGAGAGGAGACTTTTGAGACTGTTAGAGCCTGACTCTTTAACAGCAAAAAGTCACCAAAGCCCAAGTAATTTGCTACTACTATGCCAAATTTGGTGCTGATCTGAAGCTCAGTTTCAAAGTTACAATTTTTTGTTTGAGCTGGTCCCATTTTTAGACTTGCCTTGTAGAATGGAACCTCATACAACAATCGCCCCGTATAGCAACGAAATTGTATAACAATTAGATTTGGGCGGGGGGGGGGGAATGGTGTCCCACATAACAATTTTTCCTATGAAAAAAATCGTACAACAATTTTTCAATGGAAAAAGCACTTAGCAAAAAAAAAAAGCGTTACGATGCATGCATCATATAGCAATTGTTTCGTACAACAATGAGGCCCATGAAATGGATTAAAATTATTGTATGAGGTACTGTATTCTGTAAATAAACTAACCTACACTATAGTCATAAGTACATTTATTTGCAGCAGTGCATGCCACTACATGTCCTTTGGATCCCTGTCCCACCTGGTTGGTGAAAGCCTCCAAGGTGGTGACAGGAGGCTGGGTTGGGGCAATAATAAATGCATCTTTATGGGAGGGGGGGTTTCCTGCACCATTAAAACATGCTTTGGTGTGCCCCCTCCTGAAGAAACCATCCCTTGACCCAGCTGTCCTTACCAACCATAGGCCGGTCTCCAACCTTCCCTTTTTAGGGAAGATATTGGAGAAGGCGGTGGCATGCCAGCTGCAGGGTGTCCTGGCTGAAGCGGATTATCTGGACCCCTTTCAATCAGGATTCAGGCCCAGACATGGTACAGAGACGGCATTGTTCGCACTGATGGATGATCTCTGGTGGGAGCGGACAGAGGTTGTCCGTCCTTGTTCTCCTTGACCTCTCAGCGGCATTTCATACCGTCAACCACGGTATCCTTCTGGAATGGCTCAAAGGATTGGGGATCCAGGGCACTGTGTTGTCCTGGTTTTCCTCTTTTCTGGAGGGCCAGACCCAGTCGGTGTGGTTGGAGAGTGAGAGGTCCAGCCCTAGGCTCCTCAAATATGGGGTGCCTCTGGGTTCGGTCCTCTCGCCTCTCCTATTTAACATCTACATGAAGCCGTTGGGTGAGATCATCCGTTCCCATGGAGTGAAGTATCATCAGAATGCTGATGATACCCAGCTGTTCATCTCGGCCCATGGTGATCCAGGTGATGCTGTCAAAGTCCTGTCCGGATGTCTGAAGGCTGTTGGGGTCTGGATGAGGGACAACGGGTTACAACTGAATCCTGCCAAGACTGAGTGGCTATGGATTAGGGGCCCCGTGTTACCTGGGGAGCTACCATCGTTGGTATCGGATGGGGTGGCTTTGCCCCAGACAGACTCGGTGCACAATCTGGGAGTCCTCCTGGATTCATGGCTGCTGCTCAAAGAGCAGGTGACGGCTGAGGCCAGGAGGACCTTTGCCCAACTGCGAGTAATCTGCCAGTTGTGCCCGCTCCTAGACCGGGACCTCCTCACTCATGGTCACTCATGCCCTGGTCACCTCCAAACTAGATTATTGTAATGGGGTGGCTTTGCCCCAGACAGACTCGGTGCACAGTTCATGGCTTCCATGGCAGCTATGGACCTGATTCAGGTAATTCGGGGCCCTACCAGGGGCAGTGGCCACACACCAGATTTAGTCTTTTTGTCGGAGCGGTGGCATAGTGATCTGAGTTTACAGAACCTAGACATAACATCTGTGCCATGGTCAGATCACTATCTGCTGGCTGTAGACTTTCTGGGGGCGACACTTCATCGTAGGGAGGCAGGGTCTATTAAAGTGGCCCGCCCCCGACAACTGATGGATCCGGATGGATTCCAGAGGGAACTGGGGGATTTTCCCCTGGATCGGCAACACGATTCACCTGAGGCAATTGTTGACCTGTGGTATGGGTCAACGACAGCTGCCTTGGATGTAATCGCTCCACTATGGCCTCTCAGAGCCTGTGGAGCTAGGTCATCCCCGTGGTTCATGGAAGAACTACGGGAGCTCAAACGGGCAAAGAGACGCCTTGAGCGCCGCTGGGTGAAGACCCGGAACGATTCCGATTAGACACTAGCTAGAGCCGCTATTAGGGCCTACCTAGTGGCGATGGGGGTGGTGAGGAGGCAATACTTCACCTCCCTTATTGCCTCCGCTGATAATTGCCCAGCCACCTTGTTCCGGGTGACCAGGTCCCTCCTTGGTAGGGGGGGGGGCTGTGCCTGGTTGGCAGGGATCGGCTGAGCACTTTGCTTACCATCTGGTGGAGAAAATCGATCGGATTCGCTCAGGGTTTAATCTTGGCGTGGATGGGGAGAGTCAGGGGGGAGCCAGTGCACAGTCTTGCTGTGTTATCTGGGATCGGTTTGATCCTGTTGCCCCAGATGAAGTGGACAGGCTCCTTGCGGCGGTCCGCGCCACTAATTGTCCATTGGATCCCTGTCCCGCCTGGCTGGTAAAAGCCTCTAAGATTGTAACAGGTGGCTGGGTCGGGGCTATAATTAATGCATCTTTTCGGGGATATTTCCTGCACCGTTGAAACATGCTTTGGTGCGCCTCCTCCTGAAGAAGCCATCCCTCGATCCAGCAGTCCTAACCAACTACAGACCTGTTTCCAACCTCCCCTTTTTGGGGAAAGTATTGGAAAAGGCAGTGGTGTGTCAGTTGCAGGGGGTACTGGATGAAGCGGAATATCTGGACCCCTTCCAGTCAGGATTCAGACCTGGATATGGTACTGCATTGGTTGCGCTGATGGATGATCTCTGGCGAGAGTGGGATGGCGGTCATCCGTCCGTCCTTGCTCTTCTTGACCTCTCAGCGGCTTTCGATACCGTCAACCATGGTATCCTTCTGGAACGGCTCTGAGGACTGGGGATCCAGGGCATGGTATGGTCCTGGTTTTCCTCATTTCTGAGGGGCCAGACCCAGTCGGTGTGGTTGGAGAGCGAGAAGTCCAGTCCTAGGTCCCTAAAATATTGGGTGCCTCAGGGCTCGGTACTCTCTCCTCTCCTATTTAACATCTACATGAAGCCGCTGGGTGAGATCATCCGTTCCCACGGGGTGCGGTACCACCAGTACGCGGATGATACATAGTTGTACATCTCGGCCCGTGGGGACCCCAGTGATGCAGTCAAAGTTCTTTCCAGGTGTCTGGGGGTGGTTGGGGTTTGGATGGGAGCGAATGGGTTACAGCTGAATCCTAGTAAGACTGAGTGGCTGTGGATGGGGGGTCCTGTGCTATCTGGGAGCTACCATCTTTGGTTTTGGATGGGGCTATTTTGCCCCAGACCGACCCAGTGCGCAACTTGGGGGTCCTCCTGGATTCACGGCTGCTGCTAGAAGAACAGGTGGTGGCTGTGGCCAGGAGGGCCTTCATCCAACTTTGAGTGATTCGCCAGTTGCGCACGCTCCTGGACCGGGACTCTTTGCTCATGGTCACTCATGATCTGGTGACCTCCAGACTAGATTATTGTAATGTGCTCTACATGGGGCAGCCCTTGATGACCATTCGGAGGCTGCAGCTGGTCCAGAATACTGCGGCCTGGGTGGTGATGGGGTGTGGACGTTATGCCCATGCCTCACCACTGCTTCGGGAGCTGCACTGGTTACCCATTTGCCTCCGGGTGCATTCAAGGTGCTGGTTTTGACCTTTAAAGCCCTATATGGTAGTGGGCCAGGTTACCTTAGAGACCGCATCGCCCTAAGGACGTCTGTCCATCCAACCAGAGCGGACCGGAGGAGCTCTCTAATAGTGCCATCGGCCAGGGGGGCTTGCCTCTCTGGCACAAGGAGGAGGGCCTTCTCTGTGTCCGCACCGGCCCTTTGGAACCTCCTGCCACTAGAACTGCGTCTCCAGACCGGATTTTTGCCCTTTAGAAAAGAACTAAAAACCTGGCTGGCGGGCCAAGTTTGGGGTGCAGGTGGAGGGGTGGCTTCCGTTGGGTGGTTAATATAGGGGAAGATGCCTGCCCCACGGTTTCTTCAGTTCCTGCACCCCTCTCTTTTTAGGGGTGGGTTCCTATTGCTGGTTTTTATCTGTTTTTACCCACTGTGTGAACCGCCCGGAGTCGGCTTTGGCTGAGTGGGCGGTATAGAAATTTAACAATAAATAAATAAATAAATAAATAAATAAAAATGCGCTCTACATGGGGCTGCCCTTGATGACTATTCAGAGGCTGCAGTTGCCTGGCATGCAGCTGCCTGGGTGGTGATGGGGTGTGGACACTATGCCCGCGCCTTGCCGCTACTTCGGGAGCTGCACTGGTTACTAGTTTGCCTCTGGGTGCAATTCAAGGTGCTGGTTTTGACCTTTAAAGCCCTATATGGTAGTGGGCCAGGATATCTAAGAGACCGCATCCCCCCAAGAATGTCTGCCCGCTCAACCAGAGCGGACCGGTAAGGCTCTCAGCTAGAGGGGCCCATCTCTCTAGCACTCGAAGGAGGGCCTTCTCAGTGTCCATACCAGCCCTCTGCAATCTCCTGCCAACAGAGCTAAGATTACAGACAGAATTGCTGCCCTTTAGAAAAGGCTTGAAAACCTGGATGGCAGGGCAGGTGTAGGGTCCTAATGGCTCACACCAAGATAGTAATCAGGAGCCCTTTCTCTTTTTATGTATAGGGTAAGGTGGGTGGGTGTGATAATTGGGTTTTTTTTATGTGTTTTATATGCTTTTAGAGTTGTTGTAAGCCGCCCTGAGTCTGGTTCGCCTGAGTGGGCGGCGTAGAAATTCGAAAATTAAATTAAATTTCTGGAATAAGTCCCAGAGATACTTTGGTGAATATTGTTATAGCTAGACTTCTATCTTGAAGTCACAACATTTCTTTGGAACACTGGCTTATGAAAAAGAAACTTGTTTGTTGCTCAATTAGCCTTGCTAAAATTATAGCCAAGCAGATTTCAAGATATTTGACTAAGCTGTATTCCCCCCCCCCCTCCCCGCCCACCTCCGGGTGTCTTCAGGAATTCTGGTGGAGCATAGGTTAAATTACTGTACTGCAATCAAAAGATTGTGAGTTTGATCCTGACCAGGGATCACAGTTGACTCAGCCTTCCATTCTTCCAAGGTTGGTAAAATGAGTACCCAGCATGTTGGGAACAAAATGCTAATTAACTTGTGATCCGCCTAGAGAGTGGACTTAGTACTATGGGGTGGTATATAATTGTGATTCCTTTGCTTGGCTTTTTTACCTCTAACAATAGATTGGTTAGCTATTGATTGTTTCTTCTTTTTTATTATCTCCAGTTTTGTTTGTGTTGTGTTTGTTATAAGGTCAGTGCCTGCCTTGGTCATTAGAGTGGCCAAATGCAAAGTGATAGAGGCCCTTTTTTACCTTTAGTAAATGTATAGGAGGAATGCCAGGAAATGTAACCTATTATATATTGGTAAGAAAAGCTTTAACTACGAACATTCCTTTTACTATAATTCTTTAAGGCTCAGAAACCTTTCTTTACTCCTTTGCACCTCATTATACTACCAGTCAAAGGTCTTGCACAGTTAGAGACTATTGTATGTGTGATAAAATGAAAGAGATCACTTTGTATCAAAACAATTTTGTTGTTGTTGTTCAGTCGCACAGTCGATTCCGACTCTTTGCGACCCCATGGACCATTTTCCTCCAGGCACCTCTGTCCTCCACCATTCTCCTCAGCCCACCAAGCTGTGCCCATTGTGCCCACAATACCATCTATCCATCTCATCTTTGGACGCCCCCTTCTTCTTTTGCCCTCCACCTTTCCCAGCATCAAGGCCTTCTCAAGTGAGTCTTCCCTTCTCATTTGATGTCCAAAGTACTTTAGCTTCATCTTCACTATTTGTCCCTCCAATGAACAGTCAGGATTGATTTCTTCCAGTATTGACCTATTTGTTCTCTTTGCTGTCCAAGGGACTCTCAGGACTCTCCTCCAACACCACATCTTAAAGGCATCTATTCTTCTGCGCTCAGCCTTCCTAATGGTCCAGCTCTCACACCCATACATTACCACTGGGAATACCATTGCTTTGACTATTGCTTTGACTAAAAGTAGAGGGAACTAAGAACATGGTCATTTATCACAGACGACTGGTATCAATAAGCATTCGCCTATGGAGAGTAATCCTAATGGAGATAAGCAGTGCAGTAAAGTTTAGAGGTACCTGTATTACTTTTTGGACTACAACCTCTAGAACAGGAGTTCTCAACCTTTTTAAGACGGGGACCGGGTCACGCTCCCTCAGACAACTTTGGGGGCCGGACAGCCATTTTGCTCTTCCTCCACCATATGGCACTTCCTGGTGTGGTGGAGATGGGAGGGAGCCACATGAAATGGTGTCATGGGTCGCATCCGGCCCGTGGGCCGCAGTTTGAGAATCCCTGCTCTAGAACCTCCTAAGTGGCATGGCCACTCACAATGGTTATGTATTATCTCATGATATGTTAGGATGAAAGGATGACTTAAGTATGCCTTATTATTTACTGTGTTCAGAATATAGTTGCATTGAACTGGGAGGTAGCTTTCCCCACCGGGTGGCATCCAAGTACAGGATTTCAAAGTCTTTCAGAGAGGTTTTTAAGAACATACAATCCATTCATAATTCTATTTTGTGATGTAAGATTTTTGTACATGATAAGCTAGGAGGTATATACACCCGCAGAGATAATGATGTTGGGAAGCAAGGGAAGGAGTTTTCATCAGTGGCTAGGAAGAACACCAGTTTATACCAGATGACATCTTTATTATTAGCTGACCAAAAGGAGTTGTTCTTGGGTATGTATCGATCTTGGTAGGTATAGGGATTAATTTTGTTTAGAATGTGTTTACGGAATGTTCAATACTCTTCTTGATTATTTATTTATTTATTTTGTATTGTCCCCTTCTCGCCTGGGCAGCTCACAAGTATGGAAACATCTTATTACCGTGTTTCCCCGAATATAAGACACTGTCTTATATTTTTTAAAACTCCAAAATTAGCACAAGGTCTTATTTTCAGGGGATGTCTTATTTTTCCACGAAGAAGAATACCAGTCTCGATCGCGCTTCCCCACTCACAACCAAGGGAAGCGTCCCTTGGTTGCGAGTGGGGAAGCACGATCGAGACTGGTCTCAGCTGTGAGGCGGCCGGCGTGGCCCATAAGAAGGCCTGCCGCAGCGGAGTCTTGATCCCGCTCTCACCAGGGGAAACTTCCCTTGGTTGTGAGCGGGGAGGCAATCAAGACTCTGATGCAGCAGGCTTTCTTATGGGCCACGCCGGCCGACTTACAGCCAGGAGTGGTAAGGAGGTCTTATTTTTGGATGGGGCCTTATATTTCAAAGGCAGGGGGAAAAGGGGTGTGTGTGTCCTATTATGGGAGGAGGTCCTATATTCGGGGAAACAGGGTACAATAAAATCCCAAAGCGTTAAAACTATTAAAATATTTAAAATGTTAAAATACTCTCCCCAACAGCCACAATTTAATTCAAAAACTGAAGCCCAGTGGTCCTCATATGATTATATAGAATAACAAATAATTTTTAAAGGGTTATGTCTATCCAGATCTAATTTTTGTTAATGAACCTACATCAGCGGTGCATTAAGGTGAGCCAATCAATCCCAAACATCAGCACTGACTGACTCTATGTTAGATCTACTCAGCCATCTTACCTAAATCTATACAATTACTTAGAAGTATAATTTCAAAAGAGCTAACTGCACAAAAGTTGACAGCAGCACTAAATGCAGCTGTACTTCAGAACACCTGTCAACCAAAGAATCCTTTTGGAACATCCATTTTGAAATGTTCATATGCCTACATTCCAACTTCATCCCAGGTCTCACTCTGGAAACACATACCCAATACTTAGATTACCGTATTTTTGGACTATAAAACGCACCTGACCATAAGACGCACCCAGTTTTTAGAGCAGGAAAACAAGAAAAACAGTTCTGAACCAAATAGTGCTGTATGTATTTGCACCACCAACTAGTGGTGGTGCTGCTGAGAAAATGGGCAGGCAGGCCAATTGCACTGAAGCAGGAAACGATACTCTAGCTTAGCCTCTTGCTCTCCCTGCAACCAGGAAGCATGGCTTTCCCCTCCATTTTGACCACGTGTAGCAGGGACAACGGAGCAGGGACATATGGAGCGGGGACAAGAAAGGTAAAGGAAACCCTTTCTTTTTATGCACAGGTTTGGTTTCCCACTTAAATGCATTGGGAATATACAAACAGAAAAGCTTTAGAATACAAGAAATTGATTTCCAATTCATCTAAATGGGAAATTTGCACCCTCTTGTGGCTACCTGTGGTAATGGCCCGCCGAACATGTTTTTCTTTCCCCTCTCCTGAAGCTGAACTGCACCAGAGCAGCTGTGGCGGCGGCGGCAGAGGTCTTTGGCCAGCCGCGGCTGTTGTAAAATATTCTTTTACAACAGCCTTGCTAGACAGCATTTGGACTATAAGACGCACCCTCATTTCCCTCCCACTTTTTTATGGGGGAGTGCAAGAAAAACGGTATATTCATACTTTGGAGAAATTCATTTTAGTGAACATATAATAAAAGTCAGGATAAATTTGATCTTGACACTTGCATAAATAAAAATAAGTCACTGCATAGACCAGGGTTGCCCAAACTATGGCCTGGGGGCTGGATCCGGCCCCCATCACCAATTCATCTGGCCCACGAAGCCTTCATTGCTCCTGGAAGTGGAAGTAAAATGCGCCCATATGGACACATTTTACTTCCGCTTCCAGGAGTGATGAGGGATTTGCGGGCTGGATCCGGCCCCCGGGCCATAGTGACCAGCTCCCTGAACCACGTGACCGGCCCAAGGGCCGAAATGTTTGGGCACTCCTGGCATAGACACTATAACAGAGCTTGACAAGTCAAGAAGCAGTCAAAAAGCTTAGAGACTACTAAAAAGACTGAAGGTGGTCAAAACAAAAGGATATTTCATGTCACCAGCTGTTTTTTGACAGAGAAAACCAACCAACTCATAATAAAAATAAAATACAAAAGGATATTCACAGCAAATTCAGTTATATCTGGATTGAGAAAATTAAACATTTGGGGGAAACCCACAAAGGAATAGTTCCTTTAATAGTTCCTGGACAACCAGACACTTTCTAAAAATATGGGAGTAGGTTAAAGTAATCACTATACTGAAACTAGGCAAAAAACAGATCCCCAAAGTTATAGGCCAATCTCTCTATTATGCCGCTTTACAAAATCTTTGAATGAATGCTATTAACCTTTGTAACATTGCCAATATTTGAGCATCACACTGGATTGAACCTTGGCTTACAAAATTCACTTTCTACACACTCAACAGAAAGTAGCCACCAGAAATAGCATACTTATGTAACTGGTCAGTTCAGAGTAGAGCTTTAAATGAATCAGGGTTTTTACTGACTGCCTGAAACCTACCCCCACTGAAAAAAGTGTATTATTTAGCTGTCATTCCTCTGGATAAACATTGAAAGGTGCAAGCAACTAAAAATGAAATAAGGTATTACAGCATCTGACCCATCCAGTTCATGGACATCAGCCTGCAAGACAATGGCTAAACATGAGGAAGAATTGTCTGCACACCTCTTAAATTCTAAATATTAAACTATAAGAGGCTAGGTTACACCTGTGAAGAGTAAAAATAACATAACTTGCTGAATAGATGAATGCCAAAGGGTGTCTTCCACCAGGACAAGATTTTGGCTGGACTTTGAAGGTAAAATTGGGCTACTTGGATACAGGAGGAATTTTCTCTAAATGTGGAGAAATTCAATCATTGCTGCATTTATTAGTATGCAATTTACGATACATCATGTATAGAAAATATCTAGTAAATGACAGAAATAATACTATTGATGTTTTGGATGTTACCAATAAATAAAAACAAAAACATTGACATGTATCTCAAAAGGAAGGAGGTTTAGGACTTTTAAAAAAATACTCATAGCCAATCAAATTACAGTAATACCTCATACCAAGTCTGCTTCATACAATATCGGATTCATACAACATCGCCTAATTCCTTGAAAAAAGTTGCCTCATACAAAGTTGTGTGACTTTGTATGAGGCATTGGGGTTTTCCCAGGTTGCATTGTGCCTGGGCAGTATAAAAGGCAGGACACATGCATGCATTTTGGGTTTTGCATGAGGCGAAGAGTGTTTAGGAGTGGTTTTGAGCACGATTTTGAATTTTTTGAATTTTCATCAGAATTTTTAGAAACATTCCTGGGATTTTTGCAGCATTCTTCAGGTTCTTGGACAATCAGGGTTGTTTGACATGTTTTTGTAATGTTTTTAGCCTTTAGACAATGATTTCTTAAAGTTCTGTCAGTTTCCTGTCTGTTTCCTTGACTTTGCCCTGAAGTCTGTGCTGTTGCAGTACAATGTATCTCTATCGAAACGATGTTGTATGAGGCATCGCAGCAAAGATTTGGACGTTGTATGAGGCATCACGGCTAGGATTTTGCATGCCTCATACAAAGTCCAAATCCGTATAAAATCCGAACTTGTGGACGTTGCATGAGGTATCACTGTATGATTATTATATTTGTAACAGCATTGAGATTGGATAAAAGGTAGTTTTCCCTTGCTCGAAAGCCAGACGTGTCTGACTCTAGGGTTCAGTTCTCATTTCTGTTTCAAAGCCGAAGAGCCAGCGCTATCTGCTTCTGCAGACGTTTCCATGGTCATGTGGCAAGAACACTGTTTACCTTCCCACCAAAGTGGTCCCTATTTATTTACTTGCAATTTCTTGCTTTCAAACTTCTAGGTTGGCAGGAGCTGGGAGAAAGACAGGAGCTCATTCTGTCCTGCAGTACTCAAGAATCAAACTGCTGACCTCCCGAGTAGTTAAAAAATGAAAAGTAGTTTAGTAATTTAAACTGGATGATTGGTTCAAACAGATATAAAATATAGCTATAAATGGTAAACTAACATGTGAGATAAAGTTTAAAAAGGGATTAGCAAAAAAAAAAAAGGTTTTAGAGAGATGTGTGAAGAATTTTTAGACTATGTATGGGTAAAAGGAAAAGTAATAAAGCCTCGACAAGATTTATTACCTTTTTGGAATGAGGGGGTGAATATTTTTTTTAAAAAATAAGGATATGGAAAATACTTAATGGAGAAGGTTGACAATCCGTCACCAAAATGTGTTCTCTGTTGTTGTACATTTTTCATAGGGGAGTGGGGATCATTTTTGTTGCTATTTATAATTAACTAGCATAGTTTGCCCGGCGATGCCGGGCTGTTATAAACTGTGATCAGCTTTTTTGGGTTGTTTTTTTTGTGGATTAAAAAAAGAATAAAGGATTATATAATTTTTAAAATTGTTTTATTTAACCAAATAATGTTTTAGTTTGTGGGTTTTTTTTAATACTTGTACTGTAGGTAATATTTTTTTACATTCAATGTTTTTAAACTGTGTTTAGATGTTTTTGGGTTTTTATGTGAGTTAAAACTCAACACAGGATATTATAAATCTTTTTATTTTATTTTTTTGACATATGTTTGTGATTTGTGTAAAATTGTGATTTTTTCATATGTTTTTGACTTGTTTTTACTCTTGTGGCCTCTAGGTGGGGCTGTTGTATCTTTTTGAGTTGTTTTTACTATTCTGCCCTGCAGGTGGGGCTGCTAGTGGTTCTGTTTTAGTTTCACTGTTTTTTCTCTCCTGGCCTCTGGGTGGGGCTTCTTCCGGTAAGTAGTCTCTTTGTTTCTTCATTTCTGTTCCGGTTGTCGTGGAGGGAGGACGTGCTGGTGAGTTGTCTGGTTTTCTTTCTTCTGGGGTTTTTCTTTGTTTTGTTTTTGTGGTGGTGGGCTGGGAGGTGTTTCTGTTCGTTCTTTTTTGTTTTGGTTGAGTTTTAGGTTTGTTTAATTGGTTTGGTTATTTCTGATTTTGTTTAATTTTTCTTATTTCGTTGTTGTTTATTTTTGTAATTAGTTGTTTGTGTAATTTGTGGTTTTTTTCATGTTGTAGTTAGGTGTTTTGTATGTGGTTTTGTGTCATTGTGGATGTTTTTGTTTGTGTATTGTGGTTTTTTTGTTTATTAATGGGTTTTTTAATTATTTATTTTTGTTTTATTATTTTTCAAATAATTTTGGTGTTGTTGTTTTTTTGGTGGTTACTTTAGCTTGAAGAACGGGCTGCCTGTAGGTTTCTCTTTTCCCCATTGCTGCTTTGAATTTTTGTTTTGATGCAGCAATGGGGGAAAGGAGGGAGGAGGCAGTCAGCCCGTTCTTCTCCCGGGAAGGGTTCGTTAGGAAGGTCGGGGGAGAAGGAGGAGGCAGAGAAGAGTTTTCTCTGCCTAACAATGGTTCTCTCCGCTCTGTCTCCTTTTTCTCCTGGCTTACCTAACCGGAGATCGGCAGGCAGCGATCTGTAAGGGGTGGGGCTCTTCCTTGCAGATTGCTGGCTGCTGCTTTTGTATTCGGAAGTACAAAGGCATCAGCCAGTCATTCGCCAGGGAGAAAATATCTCAGATGGCCGGGATATAAATGTAATAAATAAATACATTTACAAGTCCCATGGGTCTCTGGGTGGTGCTATGAGCCAAAACAACGGGAAAACCTCCTTTGTCAACTGGAGGTTTTTCATTGCAGCAGTGCCCGGAGGGGTCGCAGGGTGTCAGATACAACGTAGATAGGGTCCCTTGAGCCTCCCAGAGGGGGCTGAGGTGGCAGAGAAGCCGAAATGGGTAAAAAAATTCAGTCACCACGGAACTTTTTTCACCCATTTTAGCTTCTCCGCCAGCCCGGGTGCCTCTGTTAGGCTCCAGTGAGGCGATCCACGCTGTCTCCGACATCCCGTGACCCTCCTGGCCGCTGCTCCCTGCCAGAACAGCAGAGAAACCTTCGTCAGCTGGAGGTTTTCCCTTGCAGCATCACTTGGGGGGGATGCGGGGGTTCAGAAACCACACAGATCGCCTTCCTGGAGATGGAATTTTTTTTCCACCCATTTCGGCTTCTCCACCAGTGTGGCTTCCTCTGCTAGGCTCCAGGCAGGCGATCTGCATTGTTTACGACCCCCCGTGACCCCCCTGGGCGATGCTGCAAGGAAAAACCTCAAGCTGACGATTGAGTTTTCCCCGGCGTTTTTCTTTGCACCATACCCCGGGGGAGGTCAGAACCAGCCCGGATCACCTCCCTGATGCCTAACAGAGGCACCCGGGCTGCCTCTGCCCACCCCCAGAAAAAGGACGACGTGGTCTCCTACCTGTTGACGCTGGTTGGAGATGAAAAAATCGCCATCTTCGGGTCCCTTTGTCCAGCTCTCTGCCTACCCAGGAGTGTCTGGGTGGCTAGGAGGAGCTATCCTGCGCTGTTTCCTCCTTCCTAGCACCTCCCTGGCCCGCCCAACAGCTGAGAAAAGTTGTGGCTGCCATCTTATTTTTTTATTTTTCACTCCTGGGTAGGCAGAGAGCCGGACACAGGGACCCGAAGATGGCGATTTTTTCATCACAGGTAGGAGACCAAACATGATCTCCCGGATAATGACTTAACATCGTTGTCCGGGAGATGACTTTTCAGGGAAAAATGCGTCATTAACCGAAAACGACGTTGTCCGAACGCGTCGTTAACCAGGGGTTTACTGTATTTCTAAAATTAAAATTTTGCAGCTCTTGGATCTAAATAAGGTTCTCTCAAAAAAACAATGTTTTGCCCACTGGCAGTAATATTTGAAACTTCAAGCTGAGGCTGAAAAACGAGTTCTCTTGTTTGTTCTGTACTGAATTAAATTTAGCTAGCAGGATTACCACAGCCTCTTTTTCCTGAACACACCCAACCAACTCTTCAAGGTCTCTTAAAGTGAACTATTGTACTCATGTACTAGATGTTGTTTAGGTTACAAAGTCATTGCCAAGCAGTGGTTTATCATTGTAGCAAACTACAGATATTTTATAGTACACTTTATCTAAGACCAGTGGTATTGCCACTGTTACCAGAATAAAATGCAAACCCAGTGACTCCCTATGTAAAGATATCAGCTGATAATTGTTGTTGGAATATAATTTGTTATTTTTGCCTTTTGTGATACATAGGACAAAGTTAAGCCAGTGTGGGAACTCACTGCTGAGTTTCCTGTTCCTAGTTCTGCTGTTTTTGTTACTACTGCTGTATGATTTCAAGAAACTAGGAGATATGAAGGGGATACATATTAATGCTACCACTAATATCCCCCACACCTGCATGGTATTTCTGAAGAGATGTTGTTGAGCAGACTTATCTCTAGTCATCCGTACCTGACTGGTACTCAGGTACTAGAATTCTACTTTGTTCAGGATACAAGTCATGTGTATAGATTTGCTAACCTGAATGAATGCCCGTAGAATTGTGTGAATTGATGAATACTTGTGAACTTTATGTAATCATTCAAAGTGTCAGTTCCTGCTGATTGTTTAGAACACAAGATTATTTAGCCCTGAGCAGCTGTCATGGAAAATTCTAGTTTTTTCAGTGAGGTAGTTCTGAGGGAGAGTATAAGATCTGATGGAGGAAATACATTTGGGAGATCTTAGGAAGAGTGAATAAAAATTACCAGTTAGAACAGTCTATAGAGGACAGAACTGTGGTAAACTTCTCACAGCAGTCGTTCAGCAGCAGCCTTGTAGCCAAAAAATGGCAGTTTAGGGCTTACAGTTGCCTTCTGGAGGAAAGAGATCTGAATTGAAAAGTCGTGGATTATTGGACTCCATCCTCTCCTGCAGTTTTTCTTTAGTTTAGAAATTTAACCTTATATGAACCCCAGTGCTATATATTTCTATGTACAGTATATTTCCTTGCAGAGTGGAAGTAGTGCTTTCATGAGTGATCACTTAATTTTATTTTATCTTTTGGAAAACTAAATCCATTTATTGTGGATCCAGATGCCTTTATTTCTACTATTTGTTAATCAAGAAGTTCAACTACTGCTGGAGCAGTGTAAGGAATCCGATAATCAGTTATAGCTTCCAAATGAAGTGGGGCCCACTTATGGACAAAACAGTGTAACTCCAAAATGTTACTGAGCTATTGCAGGGTGAACAATTTAATTAAGTTGGGGGAGTGCATGGAGTGTTGAATATGCTGTACAAATTAGTTTTATAAAGACACTACTGATATGAAAGGCATCTCATAGAAGTAAAAAGGCAGGTTTGTAATATACTTGAGGTTTGTAACTATATAACTTTTTGAGGTGGTATGGATTACTTTCCTTTGGCAGCTGACTTGGCTTCCGTGCTGGTAGTAAAAGAAAAAAATACAGTGATACCACATACTACGATTTTAATCCGTTCCATGGGGCTCGTTGTTGTACAAAACAATTGCAATACATGCATCGTATAGCGATTTTCCCTATGGGATGCATCATACAACGATATATATATTTTTTTTGCTATGTGGTTTTTCCCATTGAAAAATTGGTGTACGATTTTTTTCCATAGGGAAAATTGTTATGCAGGATGCCATTGTTATGTGATTTCGTTGCTATACAGGTCGATTGTTATATGAGGTTCCACTGTACTCTGCTGTAGTCAATGAAGCCACATGAGGCATTGGTGGCAGAGGAAAATCTATGCTTTCTCCACTATCTTGTTGTCCTTTTTGTGTTTGCCATAAAGGTAAGAGCTTTCACTTCCCTCTTGGTCACTACAGAAGAGTTGGAGTGAACTGTGTGATCTTTGTCTTCCATACCACATCACTGAGTGTGAAGGAGGCAAAGCTTTTTCTTGTGTGTCCAGCAGAGGAAAAGGGTGAACTAGCAGAGGAGGTGTGAATAGCTCCCACCTCCTCTGCCACTTACTTATTATTTATTTATTTATTTATTTATTGTATGATGAGCTTCAGTTGTCTACATTAATGCTGATATATACAGTGAGCACAGATTGTCCATCTCAAGCTCCTAACTAGAGTTCCGCATCTAGGTTTGAAATCTGTTGAAGGGCTTCATCTGTGGCACTATGCAGATCCTCCAATATGCCTCTAAACATGCATAAGGAACACTTAAATATAGCGTAGGCCATGGTTTGGTCTTCTTCTCCACAGTCACACTGGGGAAATGACTTCCATCCCCATCTGACAACAGCTACTGTATTTTCTGGCGTATAAGACTACTTTTTAACCCCGAAAAATATGTGCCAAAGTCGGGGGTCGTCTTATAGGACAGGTACTTAACTGCAGCTTGTTTCCCCTTGCTTCATATGTCCGGCGCATATGGTGGGGAGTGCCGCGGCCGACTCCCTGCTCTGTGCGGGGAGTATGAAGCAAGGGGAAGCAAGCTGCACACATCTTCCTGTACCTCAAGGAGGAGAACGTGAGCATGGATTGGCTCTCCACCAGAACCTGCCCATTCGACTCCTAGGACTGCGTGTCTTCGGGTTGAGTGTGGGTTAATTTTTATTTGGTCTGCATTGGAAGAGAGGTAGTCTTATACTGCAAGTATATTCCAAACTCTATATTTTAACTGGAAAAGTTGGGGGTCGTCTTATACGCCCAGTTGTCTTATACGCCGGAAAATACGGTAGTTCTTACTCTGTTCAGCATCCTCCACTGCTGTCTGGGACAGCAGGAAGCTTTCTGATCTGTGCACAATTTGGGTACATTTTCTTCTGTACAGTGAAGTCTTCTCCATTGATCACCCTCTTCCATCAACCAAATGGGTTTTATGCTCTTTCTTTATCTCATTGGCTCCCATATTGGGTACAAAGGAAAGGATTTATTTCCTCCACAGGAAATAGTATGGAGCTAAACTAGTTGGCAGAAAAGGTCAGATGACACTTATTTTTTATTTATTTTTTCCTTGGAGGGAATCCATGCCTTCACCTGTGACCACATGCTTCATGGACAAGTCATATAAAGTCACTGTAGCTTCTTCTTTTTTAGGTACTTTTTACTCAATGTGCTTGCACTCACAATAATGTTATCTGTGTTGTGCAAATGAGGTAATGTTTAGATACGCTGGAAGATCTGTCCTCAAATATTCCCGAGTTCATGCTTGAAAGAAACACCTTCCTTGCAAACCAATCAAATTCTGCTTTCATTTGTGGGTGGCACTTTTATGTTGACATCTACACCACCTTTTGCATACTTGAAAGGGAAAAACATTTGCTCTGTTTCCCTGACACTTGTACTATTTATTTACTAAGGTCACGCAGACAGTTTATAGTAGTAAAATACAAATGAAAGAATTACATTTAAAATATAAGAATAGAAGAAAAAAACACAAGTTATGTTTGGAAAGACCACAGCATCCAACCAGTTTAATACTCTGTAGTAGCAAACAAATGTAAATACGGTACTATATTCCTTTCTGAATAAAAAATATTTTTTCCTGCATGCAGAGACATAGCACAGAAACGGCTAATCAAATTCTCTTTGACAGGGAATTCCAGAGTCTTGGCTTTAAAAATAAGAAATACTTTTTTCATGTCCCCAGATAGTGGCACAAAGGCAAAGAACTTAACTAGGAAGTAATCTGTGCTTTCACTTTTGGAATGTTGCGAGAAATGTATCTGTTATTGGTACAACATGGATATAATTTTGATCATTTGATAAGTTCCTCCAGGTTGCATCTATTTTGAGGAGATACACAAAAAGAGCCTACTTGAAGATTGTGGTATTTTTTAAATTACAATTGGGCAATGGCCACCTTGTGTCGGCTAATCTTTCTCACAGGCGGAAGGAGCAGCAAAATGAACTCACCAAAAGATGGCTTCATTTTGGTAGTTTCATGTCTGGCCTAGACACAGAAGAAGAATCTGTTTTGAGTTGTACATTTTTATATAGACACTACCAATATAAGACTACTAACGGGTGCCTGGCTTCACCCAGGGTGGTATTTCGGGATGGCAGGCCAGTTCAGGTGTCCCCTACCTTTTTACACTGCTGGTCTTGCCCTCAGTCTTATTTCTTTCCTGTGCACCGCAGGGGGTGGCCTGCCCAGTGCCTCAGCCTTGCTTGCCTCCATATCTCCACTGCCTCGTGTATCTGCTTGGGCCGCCATGGCATGCCACGTCCTCCATGGCATCGTCAGCAGCCCCCACTTGTGTTTTCCGGGCTGGCTTGTAACGGACATGACCCCAGCAGTGGGCACCCCAGCAAGGAGGGTACGTGGGGCCAGGGTTTTTGTTGTGGGCATCCCCCCTGTCCCTGCACTCTCCTGCTTTGCTGGTGGGCGGAGAACCTGACCACAGCAACACGTGTCCTGATGGGCATTTCATGTGAGACCGGGGACTGTTCCCGCTTGTACACCTTAGGCCATGCTCACCTTGGCAGGCAGGGTCTGGGCGCCTTTCAAGACTGGCGATCTGGGCTCCCGTCGAGGCATCTGGTGGCTGGCGTTGGGTGTTGATTGCCGGCCCTGGCATTTCTTCTTCCCACCCGGACATTTGGGGCCTTGGCCTCCCGTGGCCGCGGCCACCCGCGCTTCCGCCTAGGCTTTCCACGGTCAGGCCTGATCCTTTCGTGCTGTGTCTGGAGGGGTCGCGCGTGAGTGTATCCACCCTCCCCAGCGGTGTATCCTGTGGTCACGGCCATCTGGGCTTTCACCAAGTCTTTTCGCGGCCAATGGTCCTGCTGTTCCCTCATCTCCCCATGGTGCGCATGTTGCAGGGCGTGCTGTGGAATGTGTGTTGGTGTGAGCTGCCCCTCAACGGCTTTGCGCATGCCCAGTCTTCCCCCAGACCTTCGCGCATGCACAGTCCTTTCCCCCTGTATTGTGGGGCATGCGCCCCACTGCCGGCCCCAGGTCCCAGAGGTTTATAATGCTGGACGCCCAAGGTAGGTGTGTGCAAACTTTGATGTGGATCTGTCCAGGGGTGTGGGAACGCATACTGGACCCACAAACAAACACCTCTCTTTTATATATATAGTAGCATTTTTTGCCCGGCCCTGCCGGGCAGGTATAAATTGTGTTATTTGGTTGGGGTGGTTTTGGGGTGCATGCGCACAGAGAGAGAGAGAGGGCGAGGGAGGTGAAGAGAGGGGAGGAAGAGAGAGAGGAAAGGGAGGAGCTCCGTATTCGTCCCATTTCCTGTTGGAGAAGGGGGTGGATTTCTCTGGCAGGCAAGGGCGAAACGGAGCTTCATTTCACCCTTGCCTTCCACAGAAATCCACCCCCTTCTCTGACAGGCAATGGGACGAATGTGGAGCTCCGTGTCGCCCTTGTCTGTTGGAGAAAGGGGTTTTTTTCTCCGACAGGCATGGGCGAAATGGAGTTCCGCATTCGGCCCTTGCCTGTTGGTGAAAGCAACCCCCTTCTCCGACAGGCAAGAGAGGAATGTTGAAGGGGCTTGCTTCCCTCTGGCAGGCGAAGGCAGAAAACGGGAGTGCTGCTTTCTGCCTTTGCTTCCCGGGGAAGTGGTTCGTTTTCCTTGGCAGGCAGGGGCCGAAGCTTTCGGCCCCCTCCCTCTGTGGAAGACGATTGCTTCCCTCCAGGAGACGAAGGCCAAGAACGGAGTCACATGGGGAGAAGATGGCTTTACTCCGGGAGACGAAGGGAAGTGGTTGGTGCGTCAGCCGTTTTTAACACGCACGCCGGCTGCCCCGCCTCCTCCGCACTCGCACCCTTCAGCCTGATTGGCTGAGGGGTTGCGTGTTGCGGAGGATGCTGGGAACCATAGATTTTTTTGTTAATCTTCATGGTGCGGTTGCCCCACTCTCGGCGTCCGGACCCTTGCGGCGAGGCTCGCAGGGTCTTAAGGTAAGTGTGGGTGGCTCGGTACAGGATGGTTGGGTCAGGTGCTGCCGCTAATGCCGGACACGCATGGCCCAACCCTCTTTATAGGTAAAGATATAGATCAGAAGTGTGAATAGCAAAGCAGAGGTGACTCTGGGAAGGGATGGCATGGTGAAAGAGACATAAAAACAGTATGTCCACCCTCCCCAAAGACGGTAGTTCTTCTCATAAAACCTTGTCAATTGCTTTGTTGGTCAGATTTTGTGGTGTTAAGGTTTATTTTTAGATTTTATTGTTACTACTGTTTTACTAACCATCCTGCTTTATTTATCACTGAGTTGGAGAATCTAGATTAAGAAAATGAGTTGGTATATTATATTGCATTGATGCACATGGGCAGTTTAAAGAACAGAGGATTTCATAAAGCTTTGAACACTTTATATTGTCAGAATAGATGTCTTGAAAACAGGAGATATAAAATTAAGATACAGTAGAACCCCGTATAACGAATGCCTTTTACAGCAATTAAATTGTACAACAACAAGGATTTGAAAAAACATTGTGCCCCATATAACAACTAAAATTGTTATACTGTACAATGCAATGCATCTCTATGGGGAAAATTGTACGACGATTTTTTTGTCATACAATTTTTCTCGTAGAGATAATCGTTGCACCCCATAGGCATAATCACTATACGATGCATGCATTTTATAGCGATTAAATAGTACGACTAGCCCTGCAGAACAAATGAAAGTTGTTATACAGGGTTTTACTGTACTTTAAAATCTTATACTCCAAATGAGGATAGTCAAGCATGTAGTTGCATTTTATTGACATTTTGATGTTACAGATTAACTTATATTTTCATCTAGTTAATGTTAAACTGGTAGTTATTAGCGTGGAGCAGTATGCCAGGACACCAGGGACACAGCCCTTCTCTTCCTTGGGTTTTTCCTATTATCACAAATATCTAAATAAGACAGACATTATTTGTGCTGTTAACTAAAATGGAAATCAATCTTATACTGCATTGTATATTTTTTCAAATTATGGTTTGTTGTAAAACAAGAAGATAACTCCAGTTCAGACACCATGCCAAACAAAGAATTTCTGTTTTGGTTGTTTTAATTTCCTCTCAGAGATGGGAACAGCTAAGTAGAAGCTCATTCACACTAAATGAAGAATTCTAGCTTAATATTCTGTGTGAATATACAGGTAGTCATTATTTTAGCCCTTTTCATTCTGATGAAAACTTAGATTTTTGAATTCCAACAATATATTTTGAATTCCAACTTATATCTATCTATCTATCTATCTATCTATCTATATATCTATATCTATATCTATATCTATATATCTATCTATATCTATATATCTATCTATATATCTATATATATCTATATCTATATCTATCTATCTATCTATCTATCTATCTATCTATCTATCTATATATATATATATATATATATATATATATATATATATATATATATATATATATATATATATATATTGCATGCAGTGGTCCATGTGGCAAAGGGTTGTATTCGACTGCATGACTGAACAACAAAAACATTTTTCAGCTTATTTGTCCTATTTTCTATCCTTATAAATCCCATTCATACTGTTTCATAATGCACCTTACTAGTCAATGATTGTGTTTGTATGGGATTTTTATATAAACTACAACTTTCTAAGAGTAAAAAATAATGATTTCTCATAAATGGTTTATCTACCTGTTCTAGTACTGTTTCTATATACAGTAAAACCCCGCATAACGAAAAAACTCCGTTCCACGGAACTCTTCGCTATATGTTTTTTTCCCATTATGCCCCGCATAACGGAGAAAATATTTGTTAACTGGGGTTCCCATTAAGCGGGTATACCCCGGTTACCAAAAACCCCACATAATGAAAAACTTTCATTATGTGTGTCGAGGATTTCATAGCTAGGGAAGAATTAATTGTAATTTATTATTTTAATTCCTTAATGCCTAGTGTGCCTTATGATTAATCTGTCTTTATTCTGTTAAAATATTTAGTTTTAATTAGTTTAAACAGATCCATTTTGGAAGGTTGCTATGCGCAGAAGCTGACTTCTGACCAGTTAGAAGTTGCAGGTCAGCCTGCTCCTTGTTCCCAGACAGTGAACCTGGGAGGATGTCTGCTCTCAGGTCAAGCACCTGCCACACACTTCCCAGACTCACCACCTGTGGGTAGACATGAGAAGCACGTCTTTCTGATGGGAACGCTGATTAAATGTCCTGTCTGACACTGGACTTCAAAAAGCACGTGTCTGTCAATCAGAACATCTACGCACACGTTCTCACCAAAACAGTATAAATATTTGGCTGATTAAGCCTGATAATCAGAGGGATAGGGCAGTAATCTCAGATCACTGTACAAAGGACTGTGCTGTGTATATTTTTTTTATATTGTTATTTGATGTTTTAAAAAAAAAATAATATTGTGTACTCTTTGATGTGATTAACTGATGTTTAGGATTTTATTGTATTGTACCTTATTTGATGTATTGTTAGAAACTGTATTGTAGTGCACATGTAGTGCATATTGTAGTATATATATATATATATATATATATATATATATATATATATATATATATATATATATATATATATATATATATATATATATATATATATATATATATATATATATATATATGTAATTTTTGCGGACAGGGATTTGTAATTGTACTTTTGGTGATTGATTTTTTGCTGTATTTATTGTATGTTATGTTACTGTATTTCGTATTATTGTCCGCTATGTAAACCGCCCTGAGTCGGGTTCGCCTGAGCGAGCGGTATATAAGCACGAAAATTAAATTAAATTAAATTAAATTAATCACATCGAGATGCTGCTCTCCGCCTTCCAGAACCAATCCGGTCCGTAACTCGTTACTTGGATGCGCGGCTTGCTCAGCCACACTCTTAGATAAGTATGACATTTCTGAAATGCTTTCTTATTTTCTTAGAACCATGTATTTTGCTTAGAGTAGATTAGTGAGGATTTTTATATGTTGGAATTCTCTTTTTTTATTCCAATAAACCTTTTAAAATGATTTCTTCATCAAGAAGAGTTATTCTGTCTCCTTCCAGCCATGAAGGAGAAGAATTAATAGGCACATAGAAGAAAAGGCGCTGCTAAAGGAGAGCCAACATGTCTTTTGCAAGGGCAAAACATGCCTCACTAATCTGTTGGAATTTTTTGAGAGTGTCAACAAGCATGTGGATAAGAGGGATCCAGTTGACATTGTTTATCTGGACTTTCAGAAGGCTTTTGACAAGGTCCCACACCAAAGGCTCTTGAATAAACTTACCAGTCATGGAATAAAGGGACAGGTCTTGTCCTGGATCAGCAACTGGCTAAGGGACAGGAAACAGAGGGTAGCACTAAATGGACACTTCTCTAAGTGGAGGGAAGTAAAGAGTGGGGTCCCCCAAGGTTCAGTACTGGGACCCCTGCTTTTCAACCTCTTCATAAATGATCTAGAGGTAGGAGTAAAAAGCAAGGTAGCCAAATTTGCTGACGACACTAAATTATAACTCAATGTTAGGGATCATTAGGAAGGGTATAGAAAATAAGTCAGCAAGTGTCATTTTGCCTCTTTATAAATCTATGGTGAGGCCCCATCTGGAATATTGTGTACAGTTCTGGTCGCCATACCTCCAGAAGGATATTATGGAGTTGGAGAAAGTACAGAGGAGGGCAACCAGAATGATTAGGGGACTGGAACACCTTCCTTACCATCTGAGGCTGCAACGGTTGGGCCTTTTCACTCTTGAACGACGGCGTCTAAGAGGTGACCTGATTGAAGTTTATAAAATCATGCACGGTGTGGACAAAGTAGATAAGGAAAAACTGTTTTCCCTATCGCACAACACTAGAACTAGGGGACACTCCATGAAACTTTTGGGTACTAGTTCTCAAACAAATAAGAGAAAGTACTTTTTCACCCAGAGGATCACTGGTCTATGGAACTCCCTGCCAGAAGAAGTGGTGACAGCTGTCAGTCTTGACAGCTTTAAGAAAGGATTAGACAAGTTCATGGAGGACAAGGCTATCAATGGCTATAATTATGGCTACCTAAGGACAACCTCCGGGTTGGAGAGATAGGCAGGATATCTCTCAATGCCATTTCCAGGGAATCCTAAGCAGGTGAAGGCATCTGCTTGGGAATACCCTGAAGGAAATGGTGAGCCACTGTGTGAGACAGAATGCTGGACTGGATGGGCTGTGGCCTGTTCCAGCAAGGCTGTTCTTATGTTATGTTCTTATACAGGGTAGTGAAAACTGTGAGAGATTGTGAGGAGCTCCAGGGGGATCTCTTGACACTGGGAGAGTGGGCAAAACAGTGGCAAATGAGCTTCAACATTAGTAAGTGCAGAGTGATGCATGTTGGGGCAAAGAACCCCAATTACATTTATAAACTGATGGGGTCTGAACTCTTTGCGACAAACCAGGAAAGGGACCTTGGTGTCCTGGTGGACAACTCAATGAAGGTATCAACCCAGTGTGCCTTAGCAGTGAAAAAAGCAAACTCAATGCTAGGGATCATTAGGAAGGGTATAGAAAATAAGTCAGCAAGTGTCATTTTGCCTCTTTATAAATCTATGGTGAGGCCCCACCTGGAATACTGTGTACAGTTCTGGTCGCCATACCTCCAGAAGGATATTATGGAGCTGGAAAAAGTGCAGAGGAGGGCAACCAGAATGATTAGGGGACTGGAACACCTTCCTTACCATCTGAGGCTGCAACGGTTGGGCCTCTTCACTCTTGAACGACGACGTCTAAGAGGTGACCTGATTGAAGTTTATAAAATCATGCAGGGTGTGGACAAAGTAGATAAGGAAAAACTGTTTTCCCTATCGCATAACACTAGAACTAGGGGACACTCCATGAAACTTTTGGGTACTAAAGTTCTCAAACAAATAAGAGAAAGTACTTTTTCACCCAGAGGATTACTGGTCTATGGAACTCCCTGCCAGAAGAAGTGGTGACAGGTGTTAGTCTTGACAGCTTTAAGAAAGGATTAGACAAGTTCATGGAGGACAAGGGTATCAATGGCTATAATTATGGGTACTTAAGGACAACCTCCGGGTTGGAGAGATAGGCAGGATATCTCTCAATGCCATTTCCAGGGAAACCTAAGGAGGTGAAGGCATCTGCTTGGGAATACCCTGAAGGAAATGGTGAGCCACTGTGTGAGACAGAATGCTGGACTGGATGGGCTGTGGCCTGTTCCAGCAAGGCTGTTCTTATGTTCTAAGGGAAATTTTTCAGATAAGGCCTTGTTAGTTTTAACACCAGAGCTTTCTTTTTCGGCCAGCGCAGCTGAGGCCGATAATCAAAGGAAGCTAGAAGGGAGAGACTTCGGGAGTCTCGTCTTCCCAGGACTGTGCCTTACTCCCCCTCTTCCAAGCTGCAACATCGAAGGCCAAATTCCCACCATATTATTTTGATAAGAGAATGCTAGTTCTAATGGGCGAAGATGCTACCAGTCCCAGAGGGCTTTGCAGAGTTTTTCAAACTGCGACACTTTTTAAGGCATTGCCATTACCCATTAGAACACCTATTTTCTCACTGGTTTTCCCTGCCCGGGTTTATGTAGTCGAGGCACCCTATCGCAACGCTACCAAAAGTCCGCCAGGCTTTCCCTCACTGAGCTGGCAAACCATCCCAACATTCAGGGGACGAGGTGACCTGACCAGACCAGTTGCTCAGTGGTAGAAGGTTTAGGTGCGGCCGCCTCGGAGCCGGGTCCCATGTTTGCAGGCGGCAAAGCAGACAGGGACCAGGTCACACGAGCGCGATAATGTGGGGTATCACCATTACATAATGAACGCATCGTTGTGTGAATTTTTCGCTATATGATGCATTCATTATGCGAGGTACCACTGTATTGGTATTGCTTTCATCCAGAGCTTAAACTGGTTTTATTATGGAAATGAATACTGATTTTTGGTAGAAGACAGCAAAAGGCCAATCTCTGGAAGGTATACAATTAGAAATCTATAGATCCTCAGCTGAGAGTCCTTTCCTCTCTCTTGCAGCCCAGCTGGCCGGGAGAGGAGACCGACGGCGGGAGGTGGCAGTGGCAGTTCTTGTCACTGCCTGACGCCCTGTTCAGCTGAAAATCCTTTCCTCTCTCTCGCAGCCCAGCTGGCCGGGAGAGGAGACCGACGGCGGGAGGTGGCGGCGGCAGTGGCAGTTCTTGTCACTGCCCGACGCCCTGCTCAGCTGAAAATCCTTTCCTCTCTCTCACAGCCCAGCTGGCTGGGGGAGCAGAAGGAGGGCTGGAGTGAAACTCCACCGCCTGGCCGCCACAGCTGTAGCCGCTTCTCTCTCCCCCGGCGATGTCGGGGCCAGAGGGTGTCTAGACACAGAAGAAGAAGAAGTGGCAGGTGTTGAATGCTTTATGGAAGTGGCCAAAATAAACCAATGTATCCAGGAGTGTGATGTACAGAAAGAAGGAGCACAGCATTGTCCATATAAACCAGGCTTTTTCAAACTTTTTGGGGCGGGGGACGGATCACTCCCCTTAGAATGCCTGTGCGGGCCAGTCACGTGTTTCCATGCGAGTTCTTGTCCAAAAATGCATGTTTTCGGTAAGATCTTGCGAGATTTCAGTGAGAACTCATCAAAAATGCGTGCTTTTGCCAGTTTGCGGTGCTTCTGGGCGGTGGTGGCAGGAACAAGAAGGACATTGGGGCCGGATGAAAAGGCTTTGTGGGCTGGGTTTGGCCTATGGGCCGTAGGTTGAGAATGCCTGATATAATGGGTAGCAAAGGAAAGGGAAAAACCTAAGATGAAGCTGTGTCCACATGCCACACTGACAATAACAACCTGTCACTGAAAAAAATGGAAGTTATTAGGGGAGGTCTGGCAAGGCAGCATGGTAGAAGGTTTGGAGTGTTGGATCAGGACTTGAGAGTCCTGAGTTCAGATCTCCAATCGGCTGTGAAACTCAGTGGTTGACCCTGAGTCAGTCATACATTCTCAGTCTAACCTTCTTTGCTAGGTTGGTGCAAGGATAAAATGGGAGGGAGAAGAGCTATGTGCATTGCTTTGTATTCTTTGGAAGAACAGTACAGTATAACAGAATAAGTAAAATTAAAACAAATTTGAAAATATCTAACTGATCCTAGCTTGTGGGCCAAACAAAGGCAAAATATGTTTTGTAATATCAATCCTGATTGTACACTACTAACTTATAGTAAATACACCTCATTGCCTGAATTCACATGACTAAGTCTTTCTTTCCTCTCTTTTATTTTGCTAGTTCAACGCCTATTTCTTCACCTGTGATCTTCCAGTTTGGTCATGCAGAGACCCTTCAACCTCTCCTTGCTCTGATGGGCTATTTCAAAGATGACGAGCCTCTTACAGCTAACAACTTCCATAGGCAGATGCACCGGAAGTATCGTAGCGGTCACATTGTCCCGTATGCCTCAAACCTTTTATTTCTGCTATATCATTGTGATCAAGCTAGTTCTCCAGAGGAAGAATACAAAGTTCAGCTACTGCTCAATGAGAAGCTGTTGCAGTTTCCACACTCAGGAGAGACTGTTTCTTTATACACTAGCCTGAAAAGCCACTATAAAGACCTGCTTCAAAACTGCCACTTTACTGAAGTGTGCGCAATCCCAAAGAACACTGATAGGTTTGGTTAAATGTGAAAGGAACACCAGAGACAAAGTGTTATCGTATTTGGTGGGTGTGCAAATGTAATAGGAAATAAACTTTTTTTAAAAAATCAAGGTTCCAACCAAAGCAAGAGCCTATTAAAAGGCCAGTAGAATGTCTGAAAACATTCTTTGCAATATACAGCATTTAGGAAAGAACTAGCTTTCTAGAATCTGAAATTTCTTTTAAAACAGGCAGTGTATAGTTTACTCTATAGTTATGCTAGTTACCTAAGTGTTGTTATGGATCAAAACATCTGCTTTGCTAGAATAAAGTTGCAAAACACGTTTTTGTACAACATATCTTACAACTTGATATATAAGACATTTTCAATTGGCTTTCAGATATCCTTCATATAGAACTTTGGCCTAGCTGTAGTCATATTACATACAGTATTATAGGTACTTCTTTTCTATCGAGGATTTTCAAGACCTAGCACAACATTTACATATCAAGGATAACACTTGGGGTTTTTCCATTGCTTGGCCTTTGCTTTTAAGCTTTGAACGATTCTACCTAGTAAGGATATGTTTGTTTTCTATAATGATAAAAAAGTGATGACATTGACAGTTGGACAGAATGTCATTCTAAGTTAGTCTCATAGTTTTCTGCACAGACAAAGAATAATCAGATTGTGTGCAGAGTCCAAAGGACAAAGTTTGTAGCTTGGGATAGTAGTTTATGCTGGCACATTATAAAGCGGAATAACCTATCCTTACATTATAAAAATCATTCACATGATTTTCTATTGAACCTTGTTTCCCTCTTTTAAAACCAACTGTGTGAGTAAACTGGATATCCACTTTTTTGCTAGTGCATTTACTCAGTAATCTAATATTCAAAATAACATCAAAACCAGTGAACATCTCTTCAGTCACTGGTGCGTGTTTATTGTTGCTGTATAGATTCAATCCTTGGAACCGGTTGAGTTTTAATCAGGGAGCAATTTCAGAGACAGTATTTTTTGGTGGAGAAATAAGAGTTGCCACTTTTAAAAATAAAGTTTTGAAGAGAATTACTTGGAAATTAAGAATAGATATCCAAAACTAGATGGCTTGTTGAAAAATATAAAATAAACTTCAGAAACATAGGCTGAGGCTGAAATTAAATGCTTGTAGAGCTCATTAAAACAAATTGTGTTGAAAGGAACAAATTAGACCTTGGAGGACCTTACATCAGCATTTAAATATTTTTATTTCTAAAGATGATGTTTTCTTCTATTTGGATGTGTATGTGTGTGTGTGTGTGTGTGAGAAAGAGAGAGAGAAAGAGAATCTTATTATGAAATATAAAGTGAACAAATTTCTAAGGACCAGTTTATAAGGAAGCCCATCTATTTCTGATGCATATAATGTCTAATGCAATCCCATAGAAAAAGCGATTTATGAGTTCAGGTCACTGTTAAAAGCTTCCGTGCAATAGAAAGGAATCTGCTGCTGCTTCCATCTTAAGATAATTCATCTCAATATTTTTATAAATACAGCATTTATTGTCAATAAGTGCTTTCATTGGATAAAAATAAATGAGGTATTTGTGATCTTGTGTGTGCTTATACTGTCTTCTTTAAGTTCAACTTTTATTGTGAGCCATGTTTAAAGACCTGGCATCTGTCATGACTTTTGGAACCTAAAAGCTGGAAATTTTATTTATTCATTAAATAAATAAATAAATAAATAGTGGTCTAATAAAGATATCTTCTGCCCTTGTTTTTGATTTAAGCTACAATTCACTTTATTATCTCAGTCTGTTATTTTAGTGGTATGTGCATTTGTAAATGACATGCATTAGAAGTCACAGACATTGACTTCACAGAAGGTGGTGTTGGTAGAGTCCTGTTTGACACCCTAGCCATTGGTCTATATCAGGAGTGCCCAAACTCTGGCCCATGGGCCAGATTGCTGCTGCCAACAGAAGTGACCCGCCACCACCGGAACTCGCAAATTCACTCTTAAAATGCACCAAAATACTGCAAAAACTCAGCAAAAAAAATGTGGTGAAAATGTGCTGCCCTAACTCCTGCCACCATGGAAAGCGGAGGCAGCAAAAACACATTCAAACATGTGGTGAATTCATGTGCTGCTGCTGCTGCTGCCGGGAGGAACCATATGAGTGGCTCGCTCAGCTTTCTGAGGGGGCGTGGTCAGGCCCCTGGCGGGAAATGTTTGGGCACCCCTGGTCTATATGTTTTCACTTAGTGCTTAGTCTTGTCTTCTAAGTTATTTAATATTTACCTGAAACTGCTAGGAAAGGTCTGGAGTTTTGGGGCTTGATGCCATCAGTATGCTGATTACGCCTAAGTATCTCTCCTTTTCACCTGATTCCAAGGAAGCTGTTCTATGCCTAAACAACATGCCTTTCATCAGCGATGGACTGGATGAGGACTAACAAACTGAAATTTAATTCAAACGTCTCTATCTTCTCTGGATTATAGACTTTGTAACATGTAACTTTATATCATCTAGCTACATCTACACTGCAGTTTTTCATTTTCTTCAGTAACACACTTATTTGGTCCTTTCATGTCTTATTTTGAAATGTAATTCATTTTATACTGCATCTGCCTGGATCTCTCAACTAGCTGAAGGAGGTCAACTGCACACCCATCATGCAGGCCTTTCTCCTTAGCTTTCATCTCTGTTTCTGATCCCATGTGTTTGCTACAGCTAAAGTTTTCTTCTGCCACATGCTAGCAAATGGAGCAACCTCACTTAGTGCTTTGCACTATATATTAGTGCCCTAAAGCTTGGGTGCCCAAACTACAGTCCGGGGGCTGGATCTGGCCCCTGACACCAATTCATCTGGCCCACAAAGCCCTCGTTGCTCCTGGAAGCAGAAGTAAAATGCACTCATACGGACGTGTTTTACTTCTGCTTCCAGCAGTGACAATGGCTTCGGGGGCCAGATGAATTGGTATCGGGGGCCGGATCTGGTCCCCAAGCCCTAGTGGCCAGCTCCCTGAACCATGTGACTGGCCCGCAGCCTGAAAGGTTTGGGCACCCCTGCCCTAAAGAGACTGGCTGCTAGGGTGAGAGCATTCTTGACATGTTTATATATTTTTTAGAGAAGAAAATGAAAACGTTCTTTAGCATTGGATCAGGCTCAGGTTTCTGTAACTTTACAATGTGAGCTATCTGATGCTGTTTTTGATATGCAAGCTGAAGTCCTTAGATGGTTAGTCCTGATGTAGGGTTATCTGGAGTCATGTTTCACACATTCTGCAAGGCAGGCAGCTGATATCTCCACATTTCATTATTTTTTTACAAATAATTGTGTTATAAAATGTTTGTTTGGTTTTTATGTTCACATAACCTTTTGGCAAACTAATCCAAGAGGTTGTTTCTTATCACTTACTATGAAATTATTTTATTGCATTTGTCATACATAAGCCTTTGTACAGATTATGCAACAATGCATTAAGTCCAGAGATTTCATGTTCCTGCTAGTTCTGCTTTATATTTCGCAGGAAATGCAAAACAGCCTTCACAGAGGATAAGCCATTTGATATGAAAATATTGTGTATTTTTCTTCAATGAAACAAAGCTTGCATTTTTAAAAAATGAAACTGTTCATTTCTTATCTAATAGCACCACCATGCTGAGTGCGCGTCTAAAGGTCAAGGTCACCCCTGGTCGAAAGCCAGTTGTATCTGACTCTAGGGATTTGGTGCTGATCTCCGTTTACAGCCAAAGAGCTAGGGCTGTCTGTGTCTGCAGATGTTTCTGTAGTCATGTGGCAGGCATGACTAAGACACCGATGCATACAGAAAACCTACATTTCCCTCCAAAGTGGTACCCATTTATCTACACGCAATTTCTTGCTTTTGAACTGAACTGCTAGGTTGGCAGGAACTGGAGCAGACAATGGGAACTCACTCCCTTGTGCAGCACTCGGGTCTCGAACTGCTGACCTTCCAGGCATCAAGTTCAGCATCTTAGCCACTAAGCCACCACAGTCCCAGCTTTAGAATTGCTGCCCTTCAGGAAAGGAGTGAAGACCTGGCTGGCAGGGCAGGTGTGGGGCCCTAATGGGAACACGGTCCCCACCTGCTGGCTTATGTAAACAGTTAAGAACTCTCTCTTCTTTTTTATAATGGGTGGGTGGGATATGGGTTTTTTAAAGTGGGTGAGATATAGGTTTTTAATAGTGTTTTATGTGTTTTCAGAATTTGTTGTAATGCCGCCCTGAGTCGGGTTCTACCTGAGTGGGCGGCATATATAAATATTACTATTAAATTAAATTTAAATTTAACAATGTAGACATGCTCAAAGTTGATTTCCATTTCCCCTATATATCAAGACAGCACAGTGATGTGGAATAGGGATGGCAGATTGGGTCAGAATTCAGTCCCTCCTCTCAGATGTTGTTAGCGTTAGTGTGCTGCCAATTCTCAGTCTAAGGATACCTCTCAGTACAGTTTCAGTCCAATAAGAGAATAAGATGAAAAAGATTGAGCATATAAAATTAATAGAAAGAATTGACTGTGTAATACTGCATATCAAGTGCTCATTGGGGCAAATCTGAAGCAGTAGTTCACTTTCAAACACATTTATTGCCTCTCACAAGGGCATCAGTCTGTACATTTAAATATCAGTTAAAGTTGGTTTTCCTGCCTCTGGAACTTGCCCTTCTCCTCTTCATATTTGTGATTGCTAGTCTCTCTTTTCTTTCTGTTCCAGGCACCATATGACAGAAAGCATAGAACAGGGGTTCTCAACACACGGCCATGGGCCAGATCCAGCCTGCGTCACCAAATAATCCAGCCCCAGCCCTTGCTCCAGCTGCCACTGCTGAAATCAGCCACAGACTCATTTATGCCTGTCGTAAACACATTTACAACAGCCGCAGACTCATTTACATGTTTACAACAGCCGTAAATGAGGCCCACCAACTGTTTGAGGGAACGTGGCCCAGCCCCCGACTTGAAAAGGTTGAGAACCCCTAGCATAGAAGGTCTCTCTTACATGTAGAGACTCCAAACTTTTCTCATTATTCTTCTGATTGTAACTGATGATCACAACTGTAAGTAAAGATACATTTTTCTATGTGAATTATTCTAGAGTGAGTTTTATTATACAAAGTGCTACTCACTGTGAAAAAGGGTGGTTAGGTCTGAAATCTAAGCTGTTCATGCTTTGCTTCTGTTGCTTTTGGCTTTTTAAAAATCTTATATTCTGCTAACTATATAAAGGACTAATAACCAAAATACTACAATTTTCCTCTTCTTCTGCCATCTCTTTTAATGCTGGCTTGGCGTATAGTTCCTAGACTCCTTGAAAGACTGGCCTTGGAGTGCAGCAGTAGACAGTAAGTTAAACATTGATCATAAACATGGTTACTAAAAAGTAGGTTTCTCTGCACCTCAAAAGGACTTCAGTCCTTAAGTGTTTGCTTAGGCTGTAGGACCCACCTGGTAATTCATTGGCATGCAAGCCATGCACCTTGATATAATACTTTCAGATCAGTGCAAATAAGTATAACTGGATGAGGAGGATTGGTCTGTTACTTTCAAGGGAGACAAGGGTGAGTGATACCTTTATTAGATAACTAAAATACCAGAAGCTACTTTTCAATTCATATAGAATTCTTCCTCAGGCACTGCATTGCAAAGCTTGGGAAAGGCACAGAAGGAACATAAAAGTTACAAAACATCTTGGTTAGATGTATGGATCAGGTTCCTGTGTTTAAAATTTGGGCTGTAGAGTACGCTCAGAGGCAGTAGGTTTTAAAGTCCATCTCTGAGGATGTAGATAAGAATGTCTTTCCCAAACTTGGCTTGCCAGGAACTCAATACACATATGTGCAAGCACGCATGCATGCACACATCCATGCACACACACGTTGCGTCATATCAAAGTATATGGTTCCTTTTTGACTGCAAAGAGAGCCATGTAGCAATGAGGCAAAGCATGATTAACTCAGCCCAAGCCACAATAGTGAAAGTGCCACAAATTCCTGCTCAGACATATTTTTGCTTATTTATTTATCAATATTTATTAATAAATTAATATTTATCAATATTTATTAATAAATTAATATTTATCAATATTTATTCCTATAAATAGATAGAGTTTTATTTCTATACTGCTTTTCTCATCCCAATGGGAGACTCAAAGCAACAAAAGGCAAAAGATACAATGTAAATACAAATAAATTACAATTACAATAGAAATCTCCACAATATGGCAAATTCTCTATTACAGGGTACAATAAATACAAAACACAATATAAGCAATATAAAGCAAAACTACAATAATTCCTACCCCCCAGAAGATTAAAATACAAACAACAAAAGTTCTGCTGCCTTAACGGCCTTTCGCAGTCCTGGCCGAAGGCGGGAGGTGGGAGGCAGGGCTGGAGGCGCAGCAGCGGCGGTGGTTGGCGTCTTCACTGCGGGTCTCCCCATCTGTCAGGACAGCCAGAGGGAGTGCGAAATTCCTGCCGCCTCCACGGCCTTTTAAAGTCCTGGCTGGAGGTGGGAAGCAGGGCCGGAGGTGCAGCGTCGTCGTCGGGCGGCGTCTTCGCTGCGGGCCTCCCCACTCGTCAGGACAGCCGGAGGGAGGGTGAAATGCCTGCCACCTCAACGGCCTTTTAAAGTCCTGGCCGGAGGACTTTACACTCTGCTGTCCTCCCAATTCAGGGATTCAAAGAATCTATTATGAATCTATTATATTCCATGTAGAGCCCATCTTTCCTCAAGTGAACTCAAGGAATCACCCAAAGTTCTCCTCTTTCACAACAACCCTGTGATGTAGATAAAGGCCAAGAAACTGTGTGTGCTACACAGTTACCTAGAGCTTTCAACTCCTCAGTTGGGACTTGAACAAAGGTCTGCCAAACCCTACTACAATGCTCTAAACCAGTGTTCCCCAACCTTTGGTTCTTGGACTCCAGTTCCCGATAAGTAAAGTCAGTACATTGGCTGATCAGTGCTTTTTGGAATTGACTTAGGCTTCTGGGAACTAAAGTCCAAGAACCAAAGGTTGGGAAACACTGCTCTAAACACTACACCATGCTTGACCATTTAATGCACTTTACCCTTTTGCTAAACCATACTGTGGTCTTTGCTGGGACTGCAAAGGCACTGAAACATGCGCAACAAACTTACAGTGGGTTTCTCCCCCTACCCTACATTGTCTAAGCAGAGAGAAACATGGCTATGTTTCCTCCCTTATGAAAGCTGTATCAAAGAGCTTGTTGCACTGTTTTTTCCCGGCATATCAGAAAACAGAAACACTGCAGCACTTTAAAGACTGCTATATTTTTACTGTGAGCTTTCGTGAATCTAGTCTTCAGAAAAAGGAGTAAAACCTCCAGGCATGGTTTATATATATCAGATGCAGGGGTCAAGATGTCACAAGGCAAATGGATCACAAAGCAAAGTTTTTTCATTTTCTTATACTGTTTTTTCATTTTTTGTTACTATGTTTCTGCCCAGGTTGGTTACACATTCGAAAGAACATAAAATTATTCTGCTACTTAAACAAAGCATTAAGCCTATTGAACCCTCACAATTATAAACATAAACATAACTCTACTTTGTAACTGAAGTTACATCTTTGTTGTATACGGTACTTTGATATTTTTAATTCTTTTATCCCCTAGTTCCAAAAGCCAAAAAGGATATCACTGTATGCATGCATCTAAAATATATACCAGTAGGAACGGTCGAGGGCAAAAGAAGAAGGGAGCGGCAGAGAATGAGATGGCTAGATGGCATTGTTGGCTAGATGGGCACAAAGCTGGGCGGACTGAGGAGGATGGTGGAGGATAGGGGTGCGTGGCATGCGGTGGTCCATGGGGTCGTGAAGGGTTAGAATCGACTGTGCGACTGAACAACAACAAACAAATCCCTGCAAGCTTCTTTCACCTATGAGACTGCTGTTTGCTGCACAACTCGGTTGTGTACTGTGTAAAGGTATTAAGTGATTAGTGTCAGCAGTTCTTAAGGGGATTGTATTTACTGTGAGATTTGTGTCATCTCAAAAAGAAAGAAAGAAAGAAAGAGTTGACTGGTACCTTTAAAAAATTATAGCCCCATTCAGTTCATAGTTCTGGGGGAGACAGTGCAAGCAAGGCTGCATGCTATGTTGGCCATTGCCTGGACAAGGAGGCACACCTAAACTGAGGTTGCAAGTGGGTTGACTCTATTGCTTTAAAGGTCTTGCACACCCACGTTTATAACAGTAAAATTATGCATTTTGCATTGGGTATAAATGTAAACAAATAAATAAAAGGGTGGGGTATAAATCTAAATAAATAAATAAAAATCTTGAAAGCAGATGGAGCTGTAAGGTAAAGATCACCCTTGCTCGAAAGCCAGTCATATCTGACTCTAGGGTTCAGTGCTCATCTCTGTTTATAGCCAAAGAACCAGTGCCATCTGCGTTCGCAGACATTTCTGTGGACATGTGGCAGACATGCCTCAACACTGGGGTGCACGGAACTCTATTTACCTTCCCACCGAAGTGGTCCCTATTTATCTATTTGCAATTTCTTGCTTTCGAACTGCTAGGTTGGCAGGAGCTGGGACAGAGATGGGTGCTCACTCCAGCATGCAGCTGAGGCACTCATTTATTACTCAGTGTTTTTAAACTACTTTTTTTCCCCAATAATAAAATATTTCCTATTTGAAAGATAGGAAATCTCTTTTTCTGCAGAAAGAAGATGTACTTCTTTTTTTTAAAAAAAAACCACAGTAAAATGGCATTTAAAAAAGAGGAACTCAATGTGGGTTGCCTGTCGGAATAATTGGCCAAACCTTTCCCCAGGGGTTTACCCGGCCTTCAACAGATCTGGGGACCAACCGGACTTTGCAGGAAAGGCAATTGGGGTATGGGCTAGTTAGTTAGTTTGGGGAGGGGCAAATCATAAAGCCTTGGCTGCTGGCTATGATGGAAACAGGGCAAAAACCAGAGATGGTGACTCTAATGGAAATACACAATCCTCCGCTTCTGGCTACAGATTAAGCTGGGCAAATAAGCCACGCCAGACAGCAGAATAAGCTAGGTACCCGGAGTCAATACACATAGGCTCCAAGATAGGGCACGAGCAATGGGTTTCGACAGCCCAGACCTTCATTAGTTGTGGGTTGTCTATTAACCACAGGGCAATGTCCAAGAGCAGGTATTGTCTTGACCACCGGAAAATGCCACGTATGCAAGCCTTCTGTATTAGGGGATCACGCGCATCCTACGCGCGCATCACCCCAAGGCAGAGTAATAAATACGTACCACCCAACCGAGATCAGGGCTGGACTTCACCACACGATTGTCTCACGTGTCTTCCTTGCGGCCAGCCACTCCTACATCTGGGAGCCATTGCAACAATTAAAACTTTGCATTGCTGAAACAGGGAGTAGTTCCTGCATCTAATCAATATCATTGGGAAACACTTATGCATGGCAAAATATTTGGGGTTTTGGGCAGTCACTTAAGGACATTGTTGACAATACTTCCTACTGTCACAAAAGCCATTTGAAAGACAATATAACATATGTGATATATAGCGTCTTCTTCGTCCATGCCTAGGCCAGATGTGAAACTGCTAAAATGAAGCCACCTTTGGGGAGTTCATTCTGTAGTTTCTTTTGCCTGACCTAGTGTGAGAAAGATTTGTTGTTGTTCAGTCGCACAGTCGACTCCGACCCTTTGCGACCCCATGGACCATTTTCCTCCAGGCGCCTCTGTCCTCCACCATCCCCCTCAGCCCTCCCAGCTCTGTGCCCATTGTGTCTACAATGCCATCTAGCCATCTCATCCTTGGCCTCCCCCTTCTTCTTTTGCCCTCCACCTTTCCCAACATCAATGCCTTCTCAAGTGAATCCTCCCTTCTCATTTGATGTCCAAAGTACTTTAGCTTCATCTTTACTATTTGACCTTCCAATGAGCAGTCAGGGTTAATTTCTTCTAAGATTGACCTATTTGTTCTCCTCGCTGTCCAGGGGACTCTCAAAACCCTCCTCCAACACCACATTTCAAAGGCATCTATTCTTCTACGTTCAGCCTTCCTAATTGTCCAGCTCTCACATCCATACATTACTACTGGGAAAACCATTGCTTTGACTATTCTAATTTTTGTTTGCAATGTGATGTCTCTGCTTTTCACTATGTTCCCCAGGTTTCTCATCGCTTGTCTCCCAAGAATCAGTCGCCTTTTTATTTCATGGCTACAATCCCCATCTGCAGTGATCTTTGATCCTAAGAAAGTAAAATCTGTCACTGCTTCTACTTCTTCCCCGTCTATTTTCCAGGAACTGATTGGGCCTGTTGCCATTATCTTGGTTTTCTTGATATTGAGTCTCAAGCCAGCTTTTGCACTTTCCTCCTTCAGCCCAATCAAGAGATTCTTTAGGTCTTCCTCACTTTCTGCCATTAGGGTGGTATCGTCTGCATATCTCAGATTATTGATGTTTCTCCCAGCGATTTTAATCCCATATTGTGATTCCTCCATCCCTGCACTGCACATTATGTGCTCTGTGTATAGGTTGAATAAGCATGGTGACAAAATGCAGCCTTGTCTTACTCCTTTTCCTATTCCAAACCATTCTGTCATTCTGTGTTCTGTCCTAACTGTTGCTTCTTGTTTCATGTACAGATTTCTCAGAAGGCATATGAGGTGCTCTGGAATTCCCATCTCTTTAATTACTTGCCACATCTTGTTGTGGTCCACACAGTCAAATGCCTTAGAGTAGTCAATAAAACAAAAGTAAACTTGTTTCTGGTATTCCTTTGTTTTCTCCATGATCCAGCGTATGTTGGCTATGTGGTCTCTAGTCCCCCTGCCTCTTCTGAAACCAGCCTGCACCTCTGGTAATTCTCTCTCCACATGTTGCTGAAGTCTATCCTGTATTATCTTGAGCATCACCTTGCTGGCATGTGGGATGAGCGCGATTGTTCGATAATTTGAACATTCTTTGGCATTGCCCTTTTTTGGGATTGGGACGTATACTGATCTTTTCCAATCCTGTGGCCACTGTTTTGTTTTCCAAATCTGCTGGCATATTGAATGCAGTAATTTGACGCCATCATCTTTTAGCGCTTTGAAGAATTCAACTGGGATACCATCATCTCCACTAGCTTTGTTGTTTGCAGTGCTCTTTAGGGCCTTTATGACTTCGCTCTCCAGGATGTCTGGCTCAAGTTCAATTTCTTCATCATTGTGATTGTCAGGAGTGTTGAGGTCCTTTTTGTAAAGTTCCTCTGTGTACTCTTTCCATCTTTTCTTAATTTCTTCTGCATCAGCTAGCTCCTTTCCTTAGTAAAAGGCGAAAGATTTATGCGTCTTTGTCCCTTATCATGGTCATTTTTGCTTTAAATGTTCCCTTGATTTCGCCGATTTTTTTGAAGAGATCTCTGGTTCTGCCTCTTTTGTTGTTTTCCTCCATTTCTCTGCACTGTTCTTTTAGGTAGTTTTCCTTATCTCTCCTTGCTTTTCTTTGAAATTCTGTGTTCAAATGATTGTAGTTTTTCCTTTCTCCTTTGACTTTGGCGTTCCTTCTTTCCTCTGCTATTTTAAGAGCCTCATCAGACAACCACTTTGCTTTCTTACTCTTCTTTTCTTTTGGTATGATTTTCTTTGCTGCTTCCTGCATGATGTCCCTCATCTCCGTCCATAATTCTTCTGGTACTCTGTCTACCGAGTCTAAGCCATTAAATCTGTTCATCACCTCCACCGCGTATTCTTTAGGGATGCTGTCTAGGTGATATCTTTCTGGTCTCCGTGTTTTCCCTATTTTCTTTAGTCTAAACCTGAATTTTGCGATCAGTAGGTTGTGATCTGAGCCACAGTCTGCTCCAGGTCTTGTTTTTGCTGACTGTATGGAGGTTCTCCATCTTTGGCTGCAGAGTATGTAGTCAATCTGGTTTCGGTGTTGGCCATCTGGTGATGTCCATGTGTAAAGTCGCCTCTTGTGTTGCTGGAAGAGAGTGTTTGCTATGACCAGTGCGTTCTCTTGAGAAAGATTAGCCAGCAACATAAGGTGGCCATTGTCCAGGTACAACTGAGCTTGATTCAAAAATACCACAATCTTCAAGGAGGCTCTTTCTGTGTACCCTTATATGGTAGCCTCATTCGAAATACTCTAACACGCAACTTATACTGAAAAATAAGAAAATTTGCAGATTCTAAGTATCAACCAGACTCATCTCCCATTTTCAAAGTCCAGCCTTGATGAAATTCTGACTGTCAGCCTGGCGAGATTTCTGCTATCTCCCAAATAGCAGCCTGGCTTGGCCCATGGATCAAAGCCACATCTCCCAATGTACTCCCAATCTTATCTTCAGAAGTACAGGACTTCGCCTCCTTTCAAGAAGCACTTTCTAACTAAACGAATGCAGGGGATTTTATACACAATTTCCACCTCATTCTCCCACCTAAGGAATTTTTAGGTGGCCTTGGACCCAGATCTCAAGATAAGACTTATCTTCTCAAAATCTTTCAAGGTCAAGGCTTTTTGGCAAGGTGCCAAGCTCTCATTTTGGTCCTCCCCTCCAATCTTCTGGCAAGGTCAATTACTGATGGTTAAAAAATACAATGAATTCTGATTACAAAGTTCACTCCAGAACAATGAACTCTGAGATTCCTCCAGGTGTTTCTCTGTCCACTAGAGGCACTAATCCTGATAACATAATGCATCCAGGAATCACTTTGAATTGTTGCGCTTTTTAAAGCTCCAATTCTCAACCTTGAGAATCGGTGACAAGTAACTTAAAACAAAGTAACATTTCTCAAGTTCATGACCGCCTAGGCACAGAAGAAGAAGAATAGTTAGGACTTTTTCCTGATTCACAACCAAAATCTATCTTTCTGTAACTTGAGCCCATTGTTATGTGTCCTGTACTCTGGGATGATTGTGAAAAAAACTCTGCCACTCCTCTATAACAACTTTTCAAGTATCAGATTAGCAAACTAACTATGAGTGGGATGGGTAGAATAATTATCAGATTAAATTTGTGCTCAGAATTGAGTAGAGGATAAAAGGAGGGGGTAAATATGATACCGCTTTTCAAGTATTTGAATACTTGAAACTGGCTTCTCTTCCTGTATTTTTGTGAAGATTATAATTAGTGTTTGATCTGTTCCTTTTATTCTGCACAACCCTTCATTGGTCTTTGCCTCTGATTTTATGTCTCCCTCCCCCTTCCAATTCAGTTTAAAGCCCTTTTGATGAACTAGTAGAGTACCTGGCATTGCTCGGGTTGTTGCTCACTGATGGCATCGTTTCCACTGCTCTCCCGTCCGTCATTGCCCCTTGTCACTGCTGCGTGACCGGCAAAGTGGCTCCCTTCCGCAGCAGCTCCAACACCGCTTTTCTTGCCACTATTGCCACTGCCTCCAGGGATGAATGTCCTGCCAGTCTGCTGCCACTGCCACCCCCACTGCCTTCATCCCCCGCTGCTCTTCCCCTGCTCTCCCTGCCTCGGGTGACCTCCCACCTAGCTGTCATTCTCCCTGAGCACGGTTCTCCCTGCCCTGCTGCAAGCCCCAATTGGCGGGTGCTTCGCATGGTAACAGAGGAGGCCGGTGTGTTGCCTGTCAGAAGGCAGAGGGAAGGCAGGGAGAGGGGGAGGGGCTGGCCTTCTCAGCCTTCGCCTCACAGACAGGGGGAGGCCTAGGTGGCAGGCCTCGCCATCGCCATGGTTACTGCACAGTCCGCAGCCTGGCTCCGGTGTTTCTTTAGGGCTGTGGCATGTGGTGGCCTGCGCAGCTGCCGCTCATGCTGCCCTGAGATAGGGAGATGTGTGCCTCAGAAATGGAGGTCTATGACTCCCAGCATGGCCGCCACCAGCTTGGCGCCTCAGGCCATGCTGCAAGTTGTAGTTCAAAGCAGCTTCATCCTCGAATGCCAACAAGCGTGCACACCAACGCTGGTCCTGGAGTTTTCTCCCGTCGGGGGGCCCTTTGTGACCCTTTTTGGGGGGCATACACCCCCAAATGGGCATTGGGACCCCCACCATGGCCATCTTGGATGCCCAATGCAGGTTTGTGGCCAGTGTGGGAAAAATTGGTCCAGGGCTGCGGGAGCCTATCGAAGACATACAAACTCACACTTCTGTTTTATAGATATAGGCTTCTTCACACTTGTCATAGACTCACCAAGTTGTTAAGAGGCCTTTTAGGCTATCGAGTCCAACCCCCTGTTCAATGCAGGGGTTCACAATTTTATTCCAAAACATGTTACAGACAGCTGCATTTAAAAATCAGCAATGTTCATTTTGTGCATACAGACAGTTGAGGGGAGGTTAAGTATTGGTTTCAGTGCATTGGCATTTTTGTGTTCATAGATAGACAGAATGTACATACACAATAATGTCAGGCTATCTCTCTTGGGATATACTGTAATCTCCAGAGCACCAAGAAAATAAGCTAAAATATGAAAAAAGTTTAAAACATGGGTACACACTAGAAATACTTCTAAAATCCAATCTCATTATTTTTAGATTGTTTAGTTGAGATCAGTACAAGAAATCAGGGTCTCTTAATAGTTTACTTTGGTGCCTCTTGCCACAAAAAAGGAAAACTAAAGGCTGCCATCTAAGACCATAGTAGACAATTTCTTCCCTTCCTGCATAGAATACTTTGACCTCAAGTCTTTTTGTAACTGGATGGTGGCAGCGGTGGTGGTGGTGGTTCTAGTTTTTCTTCTCCTCCTAGCCCAGTGATAGCAAACCTTTTAGAGACCGAAGTGGCCAAACAGAGGGGTAGGGTGAACTCTGTGCTGGGGGGAGGGAGGAAGCGCTCCTATTGGGCTGCTGAGCAGAAGTACGGGGCAAACTCTGTGTTGGGGTAATGGTGCGCATGCTAACAGAGAGAGCTGTGTGTGCCCTCCCTGGCACGTATGCCATAGGTTTGCCACCACTGTCATAGCCTGTCTCTAGCAAAACAGCTAGAGATGGTTTGAAAATCCTCTTTCTTCTTCTAGCGAGAAGGAGTACTAACTAGTATGATCTTGTGCACCAGTTGTGGTGTAGTTCATACTAGTTAGCCTTTCCTGCTCACTTTCTACTCCCTATTTGCCATCTGGATCAAGAACAATCAAGATTATCAGGATTAGTATCATCTCAGAAACATTCAGATATGTGAAATCTTATCAATAAAGCCCTACCAAAAGAATGTGCAGTACATTGTGCTGAATATGTGCTCCATTTTTGTCCCTGCACATCACTTTTGTGCTATATAACATCTAGCATGGGGAATATGCACACTTGCCATCCATGCACTTCTCTGCCCACATATTCCGTTTTTGCTTATGGGGAAATATGTGATAATACTCGTCATGACATGTCATCTGTTTCCCTAACAAAATGATGCAGTAACATGAGGAACTGTAACTATCAACAACAAGGATGTACTTCATTTCTGGTAACTTCTGAGCCAATGTTGTGAAACAATCAAGTTTGGGAATCAACAATCAGGAACTGTTTCGTAAAGAAAGCAGTCTCATTCTTAGCTATTTACATCTATTCACAAAAATGCTTGCAGAATGACTTTAGTGCCAAATATTATCTTTATTTGTATCACTTCCATCTCATCTGTTTTGTGGATTTTCTCTGCCCCTCCATGTTAATGATGTGTCAACATCCTTCCTTATCTACCTACAGAATGTTTTAGGACATCTATATTTAGTATTGCAAACACACACTGTAATTAGGACTAATAATTGGAGTTAGACCAACATAACTCTTCTTACTAAAACTTAGGCCTTTTCTTCCTGAGTATACTAGATAGATGTTACACTGACATTACTTCAGTTGCAAAGGCATTGCATTATCATTGCATTTCACTGCCCTTGCTAGCGCTCCAGAAAAATACACAGAAATATGCTCTGACTTTCCTTAGTGGCCAATTCTGAGACTGTACCCTGAAAATGTTTTTAAAAAACTAGAAAAGACTATAGTAAACAATATGTTGGCTGCTTCAAAGCACATGGCAATGTCTTACTGAATTTAAGCAACCTATGTGTATGTCTAAAACTCTAGATTGCACCTGACATTAGCACAATGTCCTGAGCAGTGCAATCCTAACTCAAAGATATAGCTACTTTGGAATAAAAGCTTCTTGTGGTAGGACAACTGACTGTGAGCCAACAGAAACCCTCTGTGTTGGCTGATTGCAGTGATCTGTTGCCAGAAGAAACTGCTGGAACAGTTGTTTGTCAGTCAAGATCAGCCAGCAGCTGAAAAAGGGGTGGAGAAGGGGCATGGCTAAAGAGAAGGCTGAATTAGTTGTGAATCTCCTCCAGCCCAGGGACATGGCCACACTGCTGACACAATCAGAGCAAAATGAGGACAGTCCAAAGAACTGCAATTATCCCTAGCGTGGTATGAGTTTGGCTTGAGCACAGTTCAAACCAGGGCCGCCATCAGGAGGGTACCAGGGGGACTGCAGTATCGTTCCCGGGAGCTGACATGGGCCCGGCAGTGGCTGGCCCATACATCAGCTTTGTGAATGGTTTTTTAAAAACTTTTTAAAACCTTTTTTTAAACATGGCGCACAGTGCCACTGCACATACCCCGCCAGAGGGCTTCGCCTCTACCTGGATATCTGGGGTCAAGGCTTAAGTCCATGAGTTGCGCTGGTCTGGCAGAGACCCCACGCCGGGGCTGGAGGTGGCTGCTGTGGAGGAGGAGGGGGCAACTGCACCCTGGCAGCCCTGAGCAGCGCACGAAGTCACTGGGAGAGAAAGCCTACGGCATCGCCGGGAGTGAGCAACCCGGGAACCGCTGCTGATCCCAGTTGTCATCACCCCGTGGTGGTGGTAGCAGCAGCACTGACACCCTCCGCTGGCTCCCCCAGCGTGGCCGCCACCGCTTTGGCCACTGCCAGCCTTGAGGGAACTCGCTGCTGCCAGCTGGAGCGCCCTGTTGAAGGTAACACGCCGGCAAGGGGAGGGCCCCCTTTCCACCACCACCCTCAAATAAGGCCCCGGAGAGAAGGCAGGTCAAGGCACCAGGCAGCTCCCAGGGAGCCTTTCCCCATTACCTGGGAGGGAAGAAGGGAGTCGGGGGGGGGTGTCGGGGATCCCTGGCTTCCTTTGGCCCATCGGATCCCTCCCCCTTCCCATACTGCTCTCGGTCTTCCCCAAGCCGGGCTCCCCTCTCCATTGAACTTAAATGATGGGAAGGTCAGCAGGTCAGCTGTTCGAGCCCTGAGTGCTTGCACGACAGAGTGCTCTCCTGCCTTTTGTTCCAGCTCCTGCCAACCTCCTGCAGTTGGAAGGCAAGAAACTGCAAGTAAGCAAAGAGGTGCCTCTTCGGTGGGGGGAAGACAACTGCGTTCCGTGCACTCCGGTGTCTAGTCATGCCTGCCACATGACCACAGAAACGTCTGCAGAGCAGACAGCGCTAGCTCTTTGGCTTTGAAACAGAGATGAGCACTGAACCTTAGAGTTGGATACGACTGGCTTTCGAGCAAGGAAAACCTTTACCTTTATGTGGCAGGCATGACACATGGCTAAATTTTGCTACGCCCACAGATCTGGCCACACCCACATATTTGGCCATGCCCACAGAGGGGTGTGGCCAAAATGTGTGTGGGGGAATAGGATTGCCCAGTATGGGGCCCAGAAATTTCTGATTGCGGCCCTGGTTCAAACTACCTAGTATCTGTTCACTTGGCCCTCAGCCATCCTGACTAAGTAGGATTGTCCCCTTATCCTGCAATCTGGATAAGGGAATTACCAGAACAGAACTCAACAAGACTACTTAGGGCTGCATTGATGAAATATCATACTTATCTATGAATGGGTAATTTGTCTCTTCCAACTTGGGCACTCATTATTATTTGTATATATGTATTACTTAGTTTAATTTATTGTGTTCCTACATTTATATGTGTTCCTACATATAAATACAATCTGTGTGATTTACAAATAGAACCAAGCTACATTAATAAAATCCAGTAAGCAATATTAATATGTAATCAGTATAAATAGTTATCAATAGACTACTGCAGGAGGGTATCTTTGGTGTCTTGCACGGAAGACAAAGAAGGAGCCGCACTGAGGGCTAAAACACAGCTTTATTGCATGATGGTCAGGATGAACATGTGGTAATGGCGGAGGTACAGCTCATTTTATACTGCAACAATACATTTGAAAAGGATTGCACGGTAGCTCATTGGCTGCTACCTGTGTGACGTCATTCTGAGTCACACCCTTCTTCTCCAGGTGTTCCTTGCGCGGGAAGGTTCCCGCGGCTGCCAGTGATTGGGGGAATTTGAACCATGTGAGCTGAACGCTCGCAGCTGCCCTCTATGGGTAGCTGGCTCGCATTCCTTTAACAGCTGAGCTACATTGTAATCATTGTCAGGTTACATTCATACATTCTTAAAGTGATACAGTTACATACACAACACTCCTCCCCCCTAGGATGGGACGAAGTCCCTCAACCATTGTGGCTTCCTGCATGTGCGCTTGGGGCGTACGACTGCTTGACTGAGCTCAGGGGAACTAGGGGCTCCGAGTTCCACAGACTCTCGTCCTGCAACGGAAAGGGGGGACTCATTAATCGTCTGGCGGGGACTCTGTGACAACCTTGCATTTGGAGAGGGGAACGGAACATGTAACTGAGATGTGAACCCCTTCCTGTTGCTCGTGGCGCCTGGCGACCCCCCCAGCACGAATCTCTGAACCGATGAGGAGACCCTTGTTGTCTCGCCCCGGTTTCTTGCGCCTGCAACTGGCGAACTTGTGCTACCCCCTGCTGCCTGACTCGGTGTTCTTGGGGATGGAGAGAACGAACTTCCCCCCGCTGCCTGGGTTGGGGGTCTTGGTGATGGGGTAAACTCTAGAACAAAAGGACTGGGAGGGCTGGTGGTACCAGGGGCTGAACTAAAACCCCTCTTCTCGCTCGGACAGGTGGGGGACCACTCCGCAACATCCCCCTGGTACGGCAACATAAAATCAAACTCATCCCACTCTTTCTAAGTATCCTCCTCCTCGTTTGAGAATCCAGGGTATGCATTTGTACCCGGGGACGTCCCCGTGTCTCCCCCTTGGGCTAAACGGGTGGGGGAGAACCCTAACGCTGATTCTCTTTCCCTTGTAACTCGCCTTCTGATCTGGTCAGCATGCCTTCTCCACAGCAGACCTGTGCTAGTTTCAACCCTGTAAGACACTGGCCCCGTTTGCTCAATGACCGTTCCTGGAACCCACGTTGGTCCCGAGGTTGCGTAATTTCTCCAGTGAACCGGGTCCCCTACCGCAAAACTTTTGGAGCTCTCTATCTCTATATTTCTCAACTCATCCTCCACCCTGGTCGGATCGAACCGATCAAAAAGTGTTACCGGCCTCCTCCGCATGAGGAGCTCAGCCAGCGAAAGACCTGAAGCTAGGGGAGTTGCCCTATAACAAATGAGGAATTGACACAGTTGGAGGTTCAATTCACCGGGGCCCATGCGTCACAGTGCGTCTTTTGTAGTGCGCACTTGGCGCTCTACCTGACCGATTGTGGCGGGGTGAAACGGGGCAGAGGTAATGTGCCGGATGGCATTCCTCTCGATGAACGCCTTGAATTCCACAGACGTGAAAGTACTGGCGGTATCGCTCACAAGGATGTCCAGCAGGCCGAAGCAACTGAACACCTTGCGCAATTGTTTAATGGTTGAGGCAGATGAGGTGTTAGACATGGGAATGACTTCCAGCCACTTGGAATATGAGTCGACTATCAGCTGGAACATGGACCCGCGAAAGGGGCCAGCGAAGTAGATGTGTACTCGGGACCATGGCCCGCGGGCCGTGTCCCATTCCCTATGGGGCACCCGGGACTCCTCGGGCCGAGAGCTCTGGTAGCTCTCGCACGTGCCCACCAAGTGCTCTATATCCGCGTCTATCTGGGGCCACCAGAAGTAGCTCCTGGCCAGTGCTTTGGAACGCACTATTCCCGGGTGGCTGGTATGCAGTAGCCTCAGCACCTTAGCTCATAACCTCTCTGGAATGACCACCCGCTGGCCCCAGAGAAGGCAGCCTTCCTTGGCAAGAAGGAATGGTACAAATTCAGTACCCCTAGGAATGACTGCAGCTCCGGTTTCGCGGTGGGGCGAGGGGCGTTTTGCACAGCCGCAACCTTGGACTCGGATGGCTTGATGCCCTCCGGGGTTATCTTGAACCCAAGAAACTCAAACTTTGTCCCTTCTCAACCTCAGTCCCGCTCTCTCGAATACAGAGAGGACTCTGTCTAGTCTTCTCGCTAGTTCCGATTCGCTCCCCGCTGTTATCAAAACATCATCAAAATATGGGAGCACGCGTGGAAGGCCCTTTAAAAGGCGTTCCACAAGGGACTGGAAGATCCCGGGGGCCGAATTTACACCGAACTGTAGGCGAGTTACCTTGAATGCCCCCTTATGCGTAACGATGGTTTGCGCAGCGGCAGCAGCTGGGGTTACCGTGAGCTGCTGGTACGCCTGCGCCAGGTCTAGCTTGGCAAAACACCTCCCCTCGTGCAAAGTGGCCAGTAAGTGGCTAACTACTGGCACCGGATATGCATTTGGCTGAATGGCCTTGTTGATTGTACATTTGTAGTCAGCGCAAATCCTGACCTCCCCATTGGATTTTAAAGCTGTAACAATCGGAGTTTCCCACTCTGCAGAATCAACTGGAACTAAAATCCCCTGCCCCACCAATTTGTCCAGTTCTGCCTCAATCTTGTCCTTGAGGGCGAAGGGGACTCTTCTTGGCTTGAGGCGTATGGGCCGGATTTCTGGGTCCAACTCAAAAGAAACTGGGGGCCCCTTGTAAGTCCCGAGCCCCTTCTTGAAAATGTCCAGGTGTGCATCGCACACGTCCCAAATTGGGTCAGTCTCTATGGCATTTATGCCGGACATTTCGATTCCCAGGGGAGCAAACTACTGGGTTCCCAAAAGGCAACAGCCCCCCCCCCCCCTGAGAACTACTAAGGACAGTTTTTCTGTGAACCTTTTGAACTTCACTGTGAAGTTTCCCACCCCCAACACCGGGATCTCATAACCCTGCACGTCCCGTAAGTTCGACTTCATGGCCCGCAACTTGGGGCGCGCATTTGGGGGAATGCGCAGGAACTCCTCTGGGACAGGATGGAGTAGAACGACCCCAAGTCTATTTCCATCCTAACCGGGACCACTTGTAACAGTACCTCTACAAAGAAACACCGGTGCTCCAGGGCCACATGGTTTACGGCCGCCGCGTCATTGTTGGCTGAGACCTTTCCGATGCTGGCCGCCTTGCGTTGGTGCGCTTGAGGGTGTCTCGATGAGCCCTTGTCCTCCGTTCGCCCGCGCCTGCAGACCCTGGTGATGTGGCCTTTCCACCCGCAGTTGTGGCACTCGGCCTTCCGGAATGGGCACCTCGTTCGGTCGTGAAATGCCCCGCAGCCGTCGCAATGGCGGTTTCCTCTCTCGCTGGCTTGGTGCTTTTCTCCATGCCTCTTGACTCTCTGCACGTCGTCATTCTCACTGGAGCGGGAGTCCGCAGTCATGGACAACTCGTCGGAGGTTGCTGGGGTGCCTGTGGGCTGTCGGGGTGCCTGCCAGGCCGTTTGTGCCAAAGTCTGCTGGGCCACTTGCACAGGTGACTTGGCCCTCTTAGGTACAGCCCCCCGGGACTTGAAGACTCTGACCCCGCTCCTCGCCGCCTGGGCCGCCTGGGCCTCTCACAGTACCTCATTGAATGTGAGGCGATGGTCGCGGGTCATCAACTTTCTCTGGACCTCCTCGTCCCTCAGTCCACACAGCATGCGGTCTTGAAGGTCTATGTCCAGGTCCTCCCATTGGCAGTGAACGGCTGCCAGCCTGAGGGCCGCCGTGTAGGCGGACACAGATTCTCCCGGGCGCTGGTCCTGCCTGTGGAACGCGACCCGGGTTGGAAAAATGGAGACAGGTGGCTGGAAGTGATCCCTCAGTGTTGTGAGGATTTGGTCAATGGGCACCACGGCAACCTTCCGGGGAGCCAGCAGGTTCATCAGGATGCGCAGCGTGGCCGGCCCCACTTGGGCTAGGAAGTGCGAGCGCACCTTCCCTTCGTCGTCGATGCCTGCAGCGTCCATCGTGTGCCAAAACTGGCACTCATACAGCTCCCATTGCTCGGGATCACTGATGTCGAACTGGTGAGGCTTGATCTTGGGATACGCCATGGATCCCACCTTCGTCGCCAATTTGGTGTCTTGCATGGAAGACAAAGAAGGAGCCGCAGTGAAGACTAAAACACAGCTTTATTGCATGATGGTCAGGATGAACATGTGGTAATGGCAGAGGTACAGCTCATTTTATACTGCAACAATACATTTGAAAAGGGTTGCATGGTAGCTCATTGGCTGCTACCTGCGTGATGTCATTCTGAGTCACGCCCTTCTTCTCCAGGTGTTCCTTGCGCGGGAAGGTTCCCGCGGCTGCCAGTGATTGGGGGAATTTGAACCATGTGAGCTGAACGCTCGCAGCTGCCCTCTATGGGTAGCTGGCTCGCATTCATTTAACAGCTGAGTTACATTGTAATCATTGTCAGGTTACATTCATACATTCTTAAAGTGATACAGTTACATACACAACAGTATCTTTGGCAACTGCTCTATAGGGAAGGAGGAAGGGTCCACTTGGAACAAGCATTGAAGTTGTCTTTGTTGCTATCATCCTCCCCACTGTTTTCTTTGTTCTCCTCCTTGAAGACCTCCTTGGGAACAGTCAATAAAGGTTCTACAGAATACAGTTGTACTGTAGTTCTAGTAGAATGTTGAAAAGTTGCTGTAGATGTGGCAGAATCTTTCCACTAGCATGAGCAGAGATATGTCATCCCTGCCCCCCAAATAAGTTTTTATATTCTGAGATAAATGAGGCACTCAAAGTGGTCTTTGTTGCTTGCCTCTCAGCTACCTGCTCTTTTCAAGATCTGCATTTTTGATCAATGTATTGTGAAAAGGACTTGGCCATGCTAACTTTCTGTGTGGGAGTTTTCTTACCTTGTGCTATTGCAAAAGTTAGATCCCAAGCTTGCTTCTGATGAGCCCATCCGAAATGCAGTCATTTCCTGTCAAATGGAGAACTCCCTTTGTAAACTTTCAGGCTGTTTAATCTTGAAACCGGCTAACTATTATGTAAAAGGTTACAGCTGTATACATACTTAGCCTTCTATTCCCTAACTATGGATAGCCTTTGGGTGTGTGTGTTAAGAATTCATACTTGATATTTAACCTCCAGGTGTGATTTTAATATACATTTAAAATGCTGGTGAAATCCTTCCAACCACATGTCCTTGTGCAAGGCCTGCTGCCGATGATGCTAGTGTTCAAAGGTGCCAACCCCATTGAAAACCACAGTAGGCTCCTGTTGTGTTCTCAATACTATGCCTTTAAACAATGTAACACTCGAAGAAGTGAATACAACAACCATCAGCTGTAACAATGTAACCCGCTGTAATAGGACGCGAGCTAGTGACCACCAGGTGGCAATAGCGAGCGTCCAGCTCACATGGTTCCAATTCCCCAAAGAACTACAGCGCGGGAAGATTCCCGCCACCACCTCACCTGGACAAGAAGGGCGTGACCAGGAATGACGTCACGCAGACAGTAGCCAATGGGCTATCGAGGAGCCACATTCAAATGTATAGCCACTGTATATATTGAGCTGTTCGTCCACCATTACCACATGTTCCCCCGGACCATCATGCAATAAAGATGTGTTAAGCCAACCTTTCGGCTGTTCAATTGTCTTGGTTCTCATACACTAAACTGGCCACTAAGGTGGGATGATGGATCCCCACGGAATCAAGACAAACGCCAGTTTCGACATCAACAAGCCGGAAGAATGGGAGCTCTTCGAAATGGACTTCCAAAGCGCGCTGGTGGTGTCCGACATCACAGACGAGGGGAAGAAGAAGGCCATCCTCACCCGGATGCTCGGGTACTCCGCCATGAAAGTACTGGTGGACCTGGTGTCACCGAAGAAGGTGAGCGAGGTGTCGGTCAAGCAGCTCCTGGAGGCAATGCGCGACCATTTCCAGCCCTCCGTTTCGATGTTTTCGGCTCGAGACGCGTTCTGGAAGAGAGTCCAAGCGCCGGGTGAGTCCGTTGCCGCCTTTGCAGAGGCCCTCCGGTTGGCCACCGGCCCATGCAAGTGGGAGAACCTGGAAATCGCCCTCAGGGAACGCATGCTCTGTGGCCTGTGGGACGAGGAAGTTCAGCGAAAGCTGATGAACCAGGAGCTGCCCCCGACACTGCACGAGGTCGTGAAGGCGGCGCAGGCCGCGGAAGCCACGAGGGCCGGAGTCAAGGGGTTCAGAGAAAGGCCCCCACAACCCGACAAGGCAGCGGGCTCGGTGCACGTGGCTAGGCGAGCGCCACAATCCTCCGCGGAGAGCAGCGACGCCGAGGACGTCCGGAAGGTTCGGAAGGACGGCCGACGCTGCGACGGCTGTGGAGCGGCCCATGACCGCGTCAAGTGCCCGTTCCGGAAGGCCGAGTGCCACAACTGTGGACGCCGAGGGCACATTGCCAAAGTCTGCAGACAGACTTTTCGGCAAGGACCCGAAAACATCGTCAAACCGTTCGCCGAGGACCAAGGAAGGGGCCCGGGCCGCGAGGAAGCAGGACGGCGTGGGCCGCATCTCCGACGACAGCGGCGACGACACCCCAGTTTACAGCGTGTCCTTGGGACACCCCCGTTACTTTGTTGAGGTACTGGTGCAAGGGCCCCCCGTTAGAATGGAGATAGACTCGGGTTCCTCATATTCAATTATGTCCCAACGGGAGTTTTTGGGAATTTCTCCCCACGTGCGGCCCAAGCTCAAAGCGCTGAGGTCAACGTTGTGGGACGTGCAGGGGAACAGCATTCCGGTGTTGGGGGTTGGAAAATTCAAGGTCCAATACAAGCAACACACCACGGAACTTCCCCTGGTTGTCCTCAAGGGGGGAAGCTGCAGCCTCCTCAGGACTCAATGGTTTAAGCCCCTGGGTTTGTTCATTGGGGGGGTGCACGCCGTTGGGACGGACCCAGTGCAGGAGGTGTGTGACGCGCACCCTGAAGTTTTCAAAAAGGGACTCGGAAAATTCAAGGGACCCCCAGTTGCGTTTGACCTGGACCCGGAGGTCCGCCCAATAAGACTCAAACCGCGCAGAGTGCCTTTTGCACTTAAGGACAAGATAGAGGCGGAACTAGACAAATTGGTGGGCCAAGGGATTCTTGTTCCTGTTGATTCCGCGGAGTGGGAAACTCCGATTGTAACAGCCCTGAAGGCCAACGGGGAGGTCCGAATATGCGCTGATTATGAATGCACCATTAATAAGGCGATTAGGCCAAATGCGTATCCGGTGCCGGTAGTCAGCCACCTGTTGGCCAGGTTACATGGGGGGAAATGCTTTGCAAAACTTGACCTAGCGCAAGCCTACCAGCAACTCTCCGTTACCCCAGCTGCAGCTGCTGCGCAGACGATAGTCACTCACAAGGTGATGCGCCTACAGTTCGGCGTGAACTCGGCGCCAGGCATCTTCCAGTCGCTCGTGGAACGCCTCTTAAAATGGCTAGAAGGGGTTTTGCCATACTTTGATGACGTGTTGATAATGGGGGGAGCGAGGCAGAATTGGCCGAGAGGCTAGACAAAGTGCTGACAGTGTTTGAAAAGGCGGGGTTGAGGTTGCGAAAAGACAAATGCGTTTTCTTCGCGAAAGAGGTTGAGCTCTTGGGTTTCCGGGTAACCCCTGCGGGAATCAAACCCTCCAAATCCAAGGTGGCTGCCATTCAAAATGCCCCTCGCCCCACCTCCAAGCCCGAATTGCAGTCGTTCCTAGGGCTCTTAAACTTCTACCACTCCTTCCTGCCCCGGAAGGCTTCGGTAGCAGAGCCGCTCCATAAGTTACTCAAGAAGGACGAGGTGTGGAAATGGGGCGAGAGCCAGGAGAGGGCATTCATTGAACTAAAACAGCTCCTAGCATCAGACGCAATATTAACCCACTTTGACCCCAAGAGACCAGTAGTTCTGGTATGTGATGCGTCCCTGGTGGGGGTAGGGGCGGTTCTGTGCCACGTGTTGGAAAACGGGCGGGAGGCCCCGGTAGCGTTCTACTCAAGATCCCTGTCCCAGGCAGAGCGGAACTATGCGCAGACAGACAGGGAGGCACTAGCGATAATTGCTGGGACCAAAAAGTTCCACGATTTCCTCTATGGCCCCCTTTTACCATAGTGACTGACCACAAGCCCCTGCTAGGCATTTTTACTGCAGACAAGCCCACGCCACAGATCCTGTCCCCTAGGATGCTCAGGTGGGCCATTTTTTTGAATGCGTACCAGAATGCGCTGGTGTATCGCCCTGGAAAGAACATAAGCCACGCGGACGCCCTGTCGAGGTCACCCCTCCCCCACACAAGCAGCCACGTGTGCGAGGTTGAGCAAGACCGCCAAGTGCTCATGATTGAGGTCTTAGATTCACCCCCCATACTGCCCGCAGAGATCGCCAAGGCGACAGGCAAGGACAAGACGCTGGCCCTAGTCAGTTCTTGGGTGCAGAAAGGGTGGCCATCGTCCTCCCCGGCGGCAGAGTTCGCCCCATTTTTTCAGAAAAAGCTAGAATTGTCCTTAGAGAGGGGGTGCCTCCTGTGGGGCCAGCGGGTAATCGTCCCTGAATCCCTGAGAGCGAGGGTGCTTAAACTGCTGCACGTCAGCCACCCTGGAATTGTCCGCTCCAAGGCACTGGCCAGGAGCTACTTCTGGTGGCCCCAGTTGGACGCCGATATCGAGCACATGGTGGGCACTTGCGCGAGCTGCCAGAGCTCCCGGCCCGAAGAAGCTCGTCTTCCGCACAGGGAATGGGACACGGCAAAGGGGCCGTGGTCCCGCGTGCACATTGACTTTGCGGGCCCCTTCAGAGGATCACTTTTTCTCCTCATAGTGGATGCTTACTCCAAGTGGTTGGAGGTAATCCCAGTAGCGAACACCTCCTCAGCCACAACAGTTAAACATTTGCGAAGGGTGTTCAGCACGTTCGGTATACCCGACACCCTTATTAGCGATAACGATAGTTGTTTCACGTCCGCTGAGTTCAGGGCATTCACCGAGATCAACGCCATCCGGCACATCACCTCCGCACCCTTCCACCCGGCGACAAATGGCCAGGTAGAACGCCTCGTGCGTACCACCAAAGACGCGCTGAGGCGCATGGGCCCCGGGGATTTGAACCTCCAGTTGTGTCAGTTTTTGCTGGGATACAGGGTGACCCCCCTGGCGTCAGGGTACTCGCCCACGGAGCTCTTAATGCGTAGAAAGCTGACCACGATACTGACCAGGTTAGACCCCACGAGGATAGAGGACACAGGGAGGAACATTGGGTTAGCGGACACGAAAAGTTTCGAAGTGGGCGCCCCGGTGCATTGCAGAAACTACGCCAGCGCAGGGCCGGCCTGGGTCCCGGGCGTAGTTATTGGGCAGACAGGTCCTGTGTTGTATTGCGTGGAGACCAGCACGGGTCTACTCTGGAGGCGGCACGCAGACCAGCTCCGGCACCGGGTCCCAGGAAACCAGAGCACGGACTGCGCAGACAAGGATTAAACGTTAGGGTTCTCCCCCACCCGTTCAGCCCAAGGGGGAGGAGAGGGGGGCCAATGGTCCCCACCAAGGGGGGAAGGGAATAAGTTTGTCCCCGCAGATATCCTGAGAGATACCCCCACAGATACCTCAGACGATTTCGAGTTTCAGTTACAAAACCGGAGGGGTTTTTCGGAGTGGTCCCCCACCCATCCAAGCGAGAAGCGGGGTCTTTCGTTAGCCCCCAGTGCCCCCGGTTTTCTCACAATGGAGTTTGTCCCTACCCCGAAAGCCGCAGAACCACGGCAAGTCGCTAACGAGTCTCCCTCTCCCGTTGCAGGACAAGAGACCAGGGAACAAAGAAGCAGTAGCGCCCCCGGGACAAGTCAGCCAGCATCGCGCCCAAAACGCGTTTGCAATAAGCCATCTTGGATGAGAGACTTCGTCTCATCCTAGGGGGAAGGGATGTTGTGTTCTCAATACTATGCCTTTAAACAATGTAACACTCAAAGGAGTGAATACAACAACCATCAGCTGTAACAATGTAACCTGCTGTAATAGGACGCGAGCTAGTGACCACCAGGTGGCAATAGCGAGCGTCCAGCTCACATGGTTCCAATTCCCCAAAGAACTACAGCGCGGGAAGATTCCCGCCACCACCTCACCTGGACAAGAAGGGCGTGACCAGGAATGACGTCACGCAGACAGCAGCCAATGGGCTATCGAGGAGCCACATTCAAATGTATAGCCACTGTATATATTGAGCTGTTCGTCCACCATTACCACATGTTCCCCCGGACCATCATGCAATAAAGATGTGTTAAGCCAACCTTTCGGCTGTTCAATTGTCTTGGTTCTCATACACTAAAGCTCCTGGTTCTAGTGTGATGGTTCACCGACCTCTTAGGACACTTCTACATAGGGTTGCCAGATCTCAGCTGGCTTAGAAGTAGTTCCAGCCTTTATCCCAGTCCTTGTCTACCATGCTTTTGTGATATCACAAAGGTCTCTGGTTTAGGGTGCAACCAGACAATACTACATTCTTTGGTTTCATCTGCTTTGGGAATAGATGGATTCACTTCATATTCCAGTGATCACATGACATACAGGCAAGCATAAGACTAGCCCAACCTTTAGCTATTCCTACCCACACTTTTTGGGTCCTTAGCAGGGTTACTACTCTTTTACGGTAGGTAGGATCACTCCATTTTGGCTCAAATCCTGCATGTGCGATTGCTGGTGTTGACAGGTAAGCAAACTTAGGTTTGATCGTGTGTTTATCCTCTAAATATCTGTTCAAGTGTCAAGCCTTTTCAGTAGCATGACACTTACAAACACATTTTTTAAAAAGCTGAGCCCCTACAGCAGGGGTGGCCAACCTATGGCCTGGGAGTCAAATTCGGCCCACAGTACCAATTAATCTGGTCCACAGTGAGGCCCACCCACCCACCCTGCTTCTACCACCACCGGAAGCACAAAAAATGCACTGGAAACGCCAAAAACATGGTGAAAATGTGGTGAAAATATGTCAAAAATGCACTGCCCTTGCTCCCACCACCATAGGAAGTGGTGAAAACAGTCAAAATCGCCCAAAATCGTGCCATGCACCAGCCACAACTGGAAGTGGTGGAAGCAACAGGAGGAACCACCCCTCTGGCCCACTCAGCTGTCTGAGGGGCCATGGTCCAGCCCACAGTGTAAAAAAGTTGGCAACCCCCGCCCTACAGAGTGGAAGACAGGAATTGACATGGAAGGGGATTTAAGCCCCTCCAAATGTGAGCTAAATGTGGTTTCTTATGGTACAGTATGGTTTCCTGCCCCTTGGGTATCACTGTAAATTCTATACCACACCTCAAAGTGAACCAGTTTAGTCTAACTGGAACAATCTGGTTACGCAGTCACACCCTGTTGTGTATAGAGCTTAATATGTATTTGCATTATTAATATGGACCGAAGTCTCGCGAGACTTCAGGGAGGCTCGAGAGTTCTGAACGAGAAGTGCTCGAGGTAGAGCTGTTAACGGAACATATGAGTTTCAACTGTTAGTTACTGCCCGGAATAGCTAAGGACTGGAGGTTGTTGTTGTTCGCTCTTGTTACCTGTGTTGAATAAATGTTGTGTTGTCTTTATTGCTGTCTGCTGCTATTTCATTCTCTGGATTTGAAATTGGCGACAAGGATGGGATAAAAAAAGAACGATGGCAGGGCAGGTAAAATTCACAGTGAGGAGAACCACCCAAGAACAAGAAAAAGTCTAAGCTTTTCAATAAAGTTCAAGAGACCGGGCAAAAGTAATAATGTATTGCTGTTTTTAATCCAAGCAGCCAGAACGTCCTACAAAATGAGTAAACAAAAATGGTTAATTCACCAACCAAGGTTTCTTAAGATAATACAGACTTGCTGGAGCACTTATAATGTCCAAGGAGAGGATTTAAAGTCCATTCATAGAGTTCCAGTAAGAAAATGGAAAAGGGGTTCTGAACTGCAGAGAAGTTTCAAAATTAGTTCCAAAGAGCAAAATATATAGTTCTGAAGAGTAAAATATTATATCCTTCTGGTAAGGGATATTTCAATTGTAATCTTCATCAGAAGTAAATTTATAATGTCAAGAGTAATCAGATTAAGTGCGTTCAACAGCATCGTGGTAGTAATTCATATCGGGCAAGAACGAGGCAGAGCTGTTAACGGAACAAATGGGTTTCAACTGTCAGTTACTGCCCGGAATAGCTAAGGACTGGAGGTAGTTGTTCGCTCTCATTACCTGTGTTGAATAAATGTTGTGTTGGCTGTATTGCTGTCTGCTGCTATTCATTCTCCGGATTTGAAACACCCTGAATCTCAGATTTTGTCTCTGAAATGTCAAGGACTGGAATCAGTGCCGGCCCGAAACAAGTTTTAGGATGGAGCGAGATCCAACTATGGCGCCCCCTTGGTCACCCCTAATACAGCGGCAACACTGGCGATGTAACCAAGGGGGGGTGACACTGGTGCCCCACCCGGCGCACGCGCACTCGACCCACACGCATCTCAACAAATAAGGTCATTAACATACATGCCATACGCTCGCAATCAAAATATTGAACCACCACCCCCACCACCAAAAAAATTTTTTCCTTTACCACTGCGGCGCCCCCTGGGAGTGGGCACCTGGAGCGACTGCTCCATCCACCTTATGGTAGGGCCAGCCCTGACTGGAATTGGATTTGGCAACCTTTGTTCTGCAGAAAGAAAGATGCTGCTGTCCTTTGGTTTCTTCTGTAGCTAGGTGGGCTTTTCTTCCTGAGGACACACTGTTCCTAGATAATAGAATCAGCATTTTATCTAGTGAGGGCTAAAAGAGGAAAGGTTAAAGGAAATGCTAGCATGAAAGGTGAAACTTGGGGGTAGGGGTGAGGTGAGCAGTAACAGTAGCACAGGTCAGATACCTGCAGTCCTGCCAACAGAGAAAGAACTTTGTAAGACCGTCATCCTTCCTGTGTAGAACTGGCTATTGATTTGCCTCTTGGAAGGCTGAGTTTCCTCCTCTGGGTTGACATAGAGTCTCCACAGAGCAATGGTTAAATTGCAGTACTGCAGCCAAAATAAAATGTTAATTACCTTGTAAACCGCCCAGAGAGAGTTCTAAATGCTATGAGCTATACAGTAGAACCCCACATAATGAAAAAATTCCATTCCATGGAGCTCTTCGCTATGCGGTTTTTTTGTTATGCAAAGCAAATTGGAGTTACATGGCATAATGGTGGTGGTGGTGGTGGGGATTCATTATATGGGGTTTTGTTAAGCAAGGTATATATATTTTTTCTGTTATGCAGGGTATCGCAAATAGCACACAAATGCTTTGTTGTACGAATTTTTCATTTTTCATTATACAAAGCGTTCCTTATACAGGGTTCCACTGTACAAGCAAAGCTGCTATTGCTATTGTAAAGGTAAATGTTGTGCAGGCCAGTTATTCTGCACAACATCAGTTCAACCAGGGTAATTTCAGTTATGCCCACCAGGGCTTGAGCTGCTTCATGTTGTGAACTGCATTCCTGAGATTGCAAAAGCAAGGGCAGGCGACAAGACGTGGTGCTGGAGGAGACAGGGAAACATTAAAAAAAATCATGTCAGAAGCACACAAATATGCTTTTCTGAGTTGAAAGGATTTTTGCTAGAGGAACTCCGCTCAGGGGACACCTGAATGAGGCTCCTTTCATGTCCCCCAGATCTTTTACCACCAAAGTGGTCCCTATTTATCCTGAGACAGAGACGGGCACACATTTTGTCATGCAGTACTTGGATCTTGAACTGCCAAATTGTTGACTTTCCAGCTAACAAGGTGAGCTTCTTAACCACTGAGCCACCAGTGTTGGTTTAAGTAGGAGCCATATTTATTTGTTAAAATACGAGAGTTATATGTAAACACACACCCCACAAGGGAAGAGGAAGTGTACATTTTACAGGGGCACGACACTTTGTCAACCCCTTTCTAGCCTATAGCTATCTATCCATTTTCCTGCTGATGCAATGATAGGGAACTATAAATGCAAGCTTCAGTGCCCTTCAATGCAAAGAATAAGTACTGTATGTATTTTTGAAGAGCAATGGCCCAAATCCTGTTATGTAACTTATGACCGTTTAAGGGAGATGATGTCACTGCAGTGGTCGATTAAAGCTACTTAAAAAGTCTCCACCATGATTCCAGATGGAATTTCTCATTATGTAAGTCAGATGGCTTGTTATGCAACCATGAATGCAAGTGAGGATTCTTTAATTAGCAGCAGTGGGGAACTCTAATTAGCGGTGATCTGTTACTGCAGCAACATTTCCCCTATGCTGCCACATGTTTCACAAGAGGATTTTGGCCATACTTTCCTGTCATTAAATCTTATAGGTACATTTGACAATTCATCTGAGGACAAATTCATTGCCAGCTTGCCAGCTAAGGCATCTTTTTAAGGAACAATAACCACTCTATTCCCAATTTTCAGAATGATAGCCATGTTAGTCTGTGTTTTAAGCATATCAGAGAGTAAATAAAACAAAACAAAGACAAAAATGTTGTGCCATTTTAAAGACTGCTTCATTTTAAACATATCAGAGAATAAACAGAACAAAACAAAAACAAATATGTTGTAGCACTTTGAAGACTGTTATATTGTAATATTAGCTTTTGTGGATCAAGTCCACTTTGTGGATCAAGTCCACTTTGTCAGACATGGGAGTGAGACTTCATGGCATCAATTTATACACATCAGATACAGAGGTACAGAGTGGTTGGTTAGCATAACAGATAAGTATACAAATCAATATGGCTTTTTACAACTGGTAATAGAAGATCTCTGGTTGTTATTCAGATTAGTTGTGAAGTTTCACCCTGTTGAATTGCAAATGGTTAGTAGGAGGATAGAAGACAAACACATGTCACTAAATATTTGCTAATGAGTTTAACCTTCAGCATCTATTGACAACTGTGTGAGTTCATCCTTGTACTCTGTACTCTCAATTAAAAACCTTTATCCAAAACTTATATCAATACTAGCATAGTTTGCCCGGCGTTGCCGGGCTTTTTAAAATTGTGTTGGATACTAAAGGGTTTCGGGTTTTTTTTTTTGAACTAATGGTGATGGGCTGTTTTAAATGGTGGTGTAAGGTTTTTTGATTTTGTGGCTTCGAGTAATTTTGTTTTTGAACTTGTTTTTTATGTTTATGCCAAAAAAATTTTAATTTAATTTAATTTAATTTAATGTAATATTATTTAGTTTAAAATTTAATTTTGTTTTTTAAAATGTTTTTTTAAATCTTTTTTTTTGTTTTGGTTTTTCAGAGTGAAAAGGGGTTTTATTTTGGTAATTTTTGAGATTAGTGTGTTTTTTTTTGAATGTTTGTATAATTTATTTGATTAAATTTAGAATTATTCTTATTTTTTAAATATTTTTGAATGTTGTTTATGTTTTGGCCACTGGATGGGGGTGGTGAGCTTTTGTGCCTCTCATTACATTTGTTACCTTCTGTCCTCTGGGTGTCGCTTCCGGTAAGTTTCCTCTTTCTCATTTGATTTCCGGTTCTCATAGAAGGAAGACGTCTTTTGGTAAGTTCTGTGGGGGGGGGGGGTTTGGGGGGGGGGTTGGGGGTGGAATTTTTTTGGGGGGTGTATGTGTGTGTTTTTCTTGTTTATTTTTGGCTGTTTGTGTGTTTATTTTTTGGGTTTTGGTGTGTTTTTGAATGTTTTTTGTTTGTGTTTTTGTGTGTTTTTTCAAGTGTCTGGTGGGGTGGCTTTCTTTCTCGCAGGCCATGCTGGATGGCCCGTGGGAAGGAAGGCCAATTGCAGGAAGGATGGGCATTTGCGGGGAGGCTTTCTTTCCCACGGGCCATGCTTGATGGCCCGTTGGAAGGAAGGGCATTTGCGGGGTGGTGGTTATTTCTTTCCCACGGGCCATACTTGCTGGCCCATGGGAAGGAAGGGCAGAGGCAGTGGGGTGTTTATTTTTTTACCCCGCGGGCCATACTGGCTGGCCCGTTGGGAAGAAGGGCAGTTGCGGGGGGTGGGTGGTTGGGTGGATTGCTTTAATTTTTGGCGCTCCGGCTGGCCCATGGAACAGAAGTGCAGCAGCGGCCGGGGTGTATTTTTTTTACTTGTGTTTTTCGCGCGCCGGCTGGCCCTTCAAACGGAAGGGCCATGGTGGCGGGGGGGTTCCCCCACGGGCCATGCTGGCTCGGCCATGGGGAAGAATGGCTGCGGCAGTGGGCTTTTTTTAACTTTTATTTTTCATGCGCCGGCCGTCTCACTTGTTTTTCGCGTGCCGCTGACCCTTCGAATGGAAGAGTAGCGGCGGCGGGTTTCCCCCCCCCCCCCCCACGGGCCATGCTGGCTTGCCCGTGGGGTTGAATGGTTGCGGCGGTGGCTTTTTCTTAGTTTTGTTTTCGCGCGCCGGCTGCCTCATCGTTCTGCTCGCACATTGCGCGCAGGACGCTGGGGCTTGTAGTAATGTGTTGGTGCTTTGTGTTTGTGCTGCGTTTTTTAAAAATGCTTTTCTTTTGATTGGCTGTGGCGCGTGTTCGAACGCTGCTCCGTGCGAGAGCCTCTCAGCCTGATTGGCTCTGGCGCGGCGCGGCGCAAGGACTTTCGGGAAGTGATGTTCTTTGCGTTTCTTGCCATTAGTGGGGCTGAGGCCCCCGTGCCGGATTTTTAAATCCTTCGTTGACCTGCGTAGGCAATTCGGCCGTGCTCTCGAAGGGAGGGTGCGGGTCAGTAGGGCGACGCATAGCAACGTATAGCCAATTCCAACGGTGAACACTTGGATTTATAGGTTAAGATGCACGTGGTAAATCAGCATGCTTTTGTTTTATTGTTGGTCAACTGAGGAATATGAGCACTTTGCATTTCTGATATCCCATACATATGGAGCTAAAAAATCTACATGCATGGAGGGATAAACATTGTAAGAGAATGAAATATACGCATGTCTTAATGTATGACCTGGCTCTCACTCTTTCTCCAATGAAATGTGAGGAAAGACTGAAAGAATTGGCCATGTTTAGCTTTGAGAAAAGGAGACCAAGAGAGGATATGACAGCACTTTACAAAAAAAAGGGGGCTCATGGGAATTATTTGACAATGCCCCTTCTTCTTCATGTTAAACTGAAAACCTTTGGTCAAATTTTTACTGGTTCTCAGCATTTACATAGCTGCTTGCTAACTAGAGCAGGAGTTCTCAACCTTTTTAAGCCAGGGGTTGGGTCATGCTTCTCAGACAGCTTCAGGGGTCAGACAATCATTTTGCCATACTTCCACCACATGGTACTTCCTGGTGTGGTGGAGGCAGTGGGGGGCCCACATGAAATGGTGCCGTTGGTCGCATCCAGCCCACAGGCTGCAAGTTGAGAATCCCTGGACTAGAGACTGTCCATGTTGGTTTGGGGTGTCTCTAACTAAAGGTGGTTTTTTTGAAGCATGGGGCATGTTCTCTGAGTGTACTCAAAGATTACTGTGTTCTTGCTGAGACCATGGCTGGAATAAGTGATGCAGTCCAAAAGAATTAGATCGGGACAGTTGCACAACACACATACTCATATGATTTTGTATCTCTTTTTCAGAGTCCTTTTGCCACACATTGTTAATCATGTGGAAAGATCACTCTTTTGCAAGAAATGTAGTTTGGTTGTTTAGTTGGCAAAACATTAACTACAGTATAGCAAGATCCATTTTCCATGCAGAAATGGATGAAGACAGCTCAATACTAGAGATTTTCTCTTCAACTGGTGCTGCATCATTATTTCTCTGGGTCTGTGAACTGATGTCTATAGCAGTGGTTCCCAATGTGGGGCCCACATCCCGCTGGTGGACTTCAATTCCCAGAAGCCTAAGTCAGTGCATTGACTGATCAGTGCTTTGGGGAATTGTCTTAGGCTTCTGGGAATTGAAGTAAAAAACGGCATACATGTGTGAATTTGTGGGTATGAGTGTGAGTAAATTACTGAACAGGTTCTTTACATATAGGCATGAACCATATGCTTATATGTGCCTATGGAGTATGTTTTTGTGTGACTATGTTGGTTGTGTGTTGTCCCCAACACTGTTTAATATCTATTTGGAGAGTATTTTTCAAAAGCACTATTAGATTTAAACATGGGCATTAAAATTGATGGAGGATACCTGAATAATATCCAATATGCTGATGACACAGTGTTGTTGGCCACAAACCTTGCAGATCTTCAGTTGATGCTGGATCAAGTTAGATCTTCAAGTGCAGAATATGGTTTGGATCTCAACACCAAGAAGACTAAATATCTGGTTATAAGCCGAACACCAACTCAAGGCAAGCTAATGGCAGGAACACAAGAAATTGAAAGAGTGGATAAAATTGTCTATTCGAGGAGTATGTTAAATGAAAATTGGGATCTCGAGGTAGATATTAAAATATGACTAGAAAAAGAAAGACCCACTTTCATAAAAATATGACATTTATTATGCAACAGAGATCTAACTCTTGCTACAAAGATCCGAATAGTGAGATGCTATGTATTCCCAATGTTGCTATATGGAGTCAAAGCTTGGACAATGACTAAAGCATCTGAAAAGAAAATCAAAGCTTTTGAAATGTGTATCTACAGATATCTGCTAGGATATCATGGGTTGACCGTGTGACTAATGTAGAAGTGTTGTGCCGGATGGATAAAGAACAAGAACTGTTTAAGACCATTAAGCAAAGAAAGCTCCAATAAATTGAGGAACAACATGAAATATAGAATACTCCAACTCGCTTAGCAAGGAAGGATCCCTGGGAAGAGAGACCCTGGACAAAGACAGACTTCATGACTGAAGAACCTGAGAGACTGATGTGGAATGTCCTTGGAAGAACTGTTCTGAGGAGTTAAGAGACTGCGTCTCCCCAAGAGTTTCAGCCTGTCCAACCAGAGTGGACCAGAGGGGCTCTCTAATTGTACCATCTGCTATAGGGGCTCGCCTCTCTAGCATGAGGAGGAGGGCCTTCTCTGTGTCTGCTCTAACCCTTTGGAACCTCCTGCCAATAGAACTATGATTGCAGATGGAATTGCTGCCCTTTTAAAGTAGAGAAAGTGCGCTCGAGCATTAACTATTACGTACATCTTGCATGTTCCCCCCTCCCCCCTTTGGAGGACGAAGGCGGCTTTTTTTTTTTTTGGATGAAGAAAGTGGGGAGGTTGATAGTGTGTATTTTTTGTTCAATGTTTTGTTTTAATTATTGTAGGTTAGAGGTAGCACACCTAATGGAGAACTCGGAAGAGGTTAGAGGAGGGTGTTAAATTTAGTTATGAGAAGTATTAAAGTTTTAACGTGGAATGTAAAAGGTACAGGATCTGTGTTTAAGAGGAGAAGGATAGAATCTGCATTGAGGAAGGACAGACCGGATATAGTCTTTCTACAGGAGACTCATCAAAAATCTCAGGAAACAAATAATTTTTTGTAAGGTTGGATGCAACATTATGAAAAGGCTTATGGTACATCAAAAGCAAGAAGAGTCGCAGTTTTGATCTCTACTAGATTGGGATTCGAGATAATAAAAAGTATCTCGGATCCAGAAGGTAGATATTTGATAGTGAAAGGGAAGATAGAGGATGAGGAAATAACTTTGGTGAATATATATGCTCCAAACGAACGTCAAGCAGAATTTTTAGAAAAAAATGGGTAAATTTTGTTAATAGAAAAATCGGCAAAAATGATAGTGGCAGGCGACTTCAATTTAGTGAGATCAAATTTGGATTGTACAAATATAACAAGGTGTGGAACAGGTATTAAAGGGAAGATCTTGGATAATTGGATGGCGGTATTAGACTTGAAGGATTCTTGGAGAGAGATTAAGGGGTCAGAAAGAGCTTATTCTTACTTTTCACATGTTCATAACTCCTACTCTAGAATAGATTATGTATTTGTAACTGAAAATATGATTAAAAATATGGAAGAGATTGAAATTGGAATTTTTAAGGAATCAGATCATGCCAAAGTGGTTTTGGAATTGAGTTTACAGAAAGAAACTAGAAGTGGGAGGAAATGGAGGTATGATGTTAATTTATTTAAAAACCAAAAGTGTAAAGAACAAATTATAGAGAGGTGGAGGGAAATTTGACAAATGAATGACAATGATGAGGTAACTTTTAATATGGTCTGGGATGCCATGAAGTCGGTTTTTAGAGGTGAAAGTATAATGCTGGCAAGTAATAGATATAAAAAGTATAAGCTAGTACAAGATGAAAGCAAAAAGGAGATAAAGCAGTTACAAGAGGAACATTCAAAGACGAAGGATAAGAAGATATTTCTTAAATTACAAAAATTGAAGGCAGAATTGGTTGGCAAAGATATAGAAAAGATAAAAAGAGACCTGATTTATTTAAAAAGAGAGTACTTTGAATATAGTAATAAAAATTCAAGATTATTGGCAAAAGCGGCAAAAGATAAAAGGGAAAAAAGAGAAATTGGATTCTTGGTGGATAACCAAGGGGCAAGATGTAATAGGACGAAATGTAAAATTGTGAAGGAATTTTAACAAGCTTTGTATGCAAAAAAAGAGATAGATTTGGAGAAACTTAAAAAGCAATTAGAGAGACAAATAATGATTGGAATAAAACAGGAACATAGGGACAAAATGGAAGAACAAGTCATGGAAAAGGAGGTAAAGGAGGTAATTGCGGGATTGAAGTTGGGGAAAGCCCCGGAGAGGATGGATTGCCGGCTGATTTTTATAAGGAATTTAAAGAGGTTGTGGTGCCAAAGTTGGTAAAATTATATAATTATATATTGGATGGTGGACAAATTCCGACTTCGTGGTATAGGACCATGATAGTATTGTTGCCAAAACCGGGAAAGAATTTAGAGAAAGTAGAATCTTTCAGACCAATCTCCCTTATAAATCAGGATGCTAAGATCTTCACAGCAATATTGGCTAATCATTTAAATGCATTTATGGGGGAGTATATACATTTAGATAAAGTGGGATTTTTAAAAGGAAAGCATATGTCAGATTTGACTAGAAGAGCTCTAGATTTAATAGATAATGTGAATCAAACAAAGGAAAAAGTGGGATTAATATCTTTGGATATTTTAACGCATTCGATTCCTTACAGTGGACTTTGATTAAGGAAATAATTAAAAGCTAAGGATTTGGTGATAAATTTAGAAGGGTAATAGATTTATTATCAGAAAGGAATAGCTAGTGTCAGAGTAAATGATGAGGTTACAGATGAGGTAAAATTAGAGGCGGGTACTAGTCAGGGGTGTCCTTTTGTCCCCTATACTCTTTATCATGGCAATGGAAATATTATCAAATGCTATAAGAGAGGATGGTAAAATAGAAGGGATAATGGGGAATAAAATAAGCATGTGTGTGGATGATACATTGATAATTGCAAAACATCCTGAGAGGGTTATGAATAGAATTAGAACACAATTTAAAGATTTTGAGGATATTATGGGTTTGAAAATTAATTGGGACAAATCGGAAATGATGCTGTGTAATATGGGTGAAGAGGACAGGAGGAAGATAAAGGGAATGAGTAATATCCAAATTAAAGATAAGCTGAAATATTTGGGTATAATTATATCGAATAGATTGGAAGAGCTCAAAAGATTGAATTATGATAGCTTGAAAATGGAAATTAAGACTAGGATACAAAGTTTCAAAAAGTTGAAATTGTCATGGTTTGGTAGAATTGCACTTAGTAAAATGATGTTGTTGCCCAGAATTAATTTTTTTATTCGATGCATTAGCAATTCAAATGAAGGACAAGGAAATTAATGAGTTTCAAAAGCTGTTTAATAATTTTTGTAATGGGGGGGGGGGAGAGACTAGACTACCAAAAAAATTATGGTATTTGCCTCAAAAGGAAAGGGGTCTAGGAATGCCGAATCTAGTGGCATATTATCGCACTTTTCAAATCAAAAATGTGGTGAAGATCTTGGCAAGAGAAAAAGTAATTTGGGAGGAGATTGAGATGAAAGATTATTGGAATATAGGTAAAATGTTTTTTTTGGGGGGGAAGTATGATGAGGGGAATGATGAATGTGTGGAAATGAATGAAAAAGGATCTGGTCCCGAATATCTCTCCAATTTTGGAATTAGCAGATATAGCAAGTTTTCCATTGAAAATAGATAAAGAAATAATAGAAATTTTGGATAAAAATAAAGTTTCCTTGGTGAAAGACTGGTTACGGTTCTGTGAAGATGAAGGTAGGAAGAAAATGCTGTTTGAACAATTGAAAATGAATTGGTTTCAGATATTGAGGGTTAATAATTGGAATGGTGAATATTCGAGAGAATTTGATATAGATAGAGAAAATTTGAAGAATTGGTTTTAAAAATTAGAAAAGGTGACAAAAATATTAAGGGTTTAATAAGCAAACTTTATAATTTAATAAATAGCAATGGTGATCCACAGGAAGATTTGAAACAAAGGTGGGAACAGTATTTGAATATAAGGATAGAAAGAGATGCATGGAGAAATAAATGGAAAAAGAGGATAATGAGAACTATGTCGATTAGAATTAAAGACCATAATTATAAAATGTTATGGAGGTGGTATCTGACACTGGTGAGGTTACATCAGATTGATAATAAAAAGGACAAATTATGTTGGAGATGTAAAGATACAATGGGAACTTATGAACATATGTGGTGGAGTTGTAGGGTGATAAACGATTTTTGGACAAGAATTGAAAAAGAGATCAGTGATATATTGGGGGGAGTCAGATACCATCATGTTGACAAATGTAGAATTTTTTAATTTAAATAGAGATGAAAAAGAATTATTGGAAATAATGCTCACAACGGGTAGACAATGTATTGCAAGAAATTGGAAAAATGATATAATTATACAGATTGAAGAGTGGTATAAAGAAATGTGGAATTTAGCATTGAATGATAAATTGACATGGGAAATAAAGACAAAAAAAGGCATTACGAGAGAGAATAGATTTTGGAACATTTGGAACTTGCAGACCTGTACCCGAACAAAGAAGTTTTTGGTCTTGAAATATGAGATATTCCGAACTCTCCAGGGCATTGTAAATAAGCACTGGGTGTGAAATATGTTGTTTTTGTTTTTATGGAATTACAACATAAAGAATATTGAAGTATATAAATGTTTTCAGTAATATTAGTAGATATGTTAGTGAAACTTAACAATACTTTAAAAATGTATTAGGATAGGCTGTATTTTTTTCCTTCTCTTTTTTTCCTTTTTTGTAGTTTTTTTGTGCTTATTCATATGTATTGTTGTTATATTTGTATTGTTTTAAAAGTCAATAAAAATTATTTTTAAAAAAGAAAGAAAAGGGCAAAAAACCTGGCTGGCAGGACAAGTGTGGAGGGCTGACGGGGGAGTAGCTCCCGCCCGTTGGCTTCTCTGAGACATATCGTCCCTTTTACTGATGGGTGGGTGACGGGGTTTTTGAGGGATTTTTAATGGGTTTTAAATGTTTTAAGTTGCTTTTGTGTTTTTAAGTTGTTGTGAGTCGCCCGGAGTCGCGCTAGGGCGAGGGGGCGGCATACAAGTTTGAATAAATGATAAATAAAATAATAATAAATAAGAAGAGGAAGACTGTTGCCTTGATGATAGCCAATATCTGCAACAGATACAGCAACAGAAGAAGAAGTATGTTGACTTAAAGTCTGGCCAGGTAATCTATCAAAGTGTGATTAAACTGCTATAATTCTGTAGTGTGGATACACTATCAGACAAGACAGTTTGCAAGAAGGTGGATGCAAACATAAATGTTTCCTCAGATACAAGTTTGCCTACATTTGGTCATTTGATTTGCTCTCCCTCACAAATGAACAAGTGCCCTCCCCCACTAGCATATGGTAAACAATTATTTACCAAGCCATCTCCCTCTTTCAATAGTTAAAATGTTTTTGCATCTTTCTACCATTGTTTCATTGTTGCATTTTTGTAAGGAAACAAAAAATAATAATCTTGTGAGGCGCAGTTAAAATGGATATCCAACTTGTAGGGCTGTGTGAATTTTGCTACCCCCCTTTAGCAAACTAAAATAGCTGTGAAGCCATAACTTTTATTTTGTTTTGGAACAAGCAAGCCAAAATCAACTTGTGTGCCTACTCATTAAATTGAGGTATATTTTGCATGCTTAACTTCATAAACTAAATATTTTAGATATTTGTTCCTGGAAGATGTCATAGAATGCAAAAGCTTATTCAAATATTTATCCAAACATTTTACAGCTTCAGAAGTTGGTGATGTAACTAATCTCAGAAACATTCCATGAAGCCCCCAAATGAGCCCCAGTATCTTGTTTTATTGTTGTTGTTAGATGCCTATGGTGATCATCAGAAGAAGAGATCTCCGAAATGCCCTGTTCTCAATAGCCCTGCTCAGCTTTTGCAAGGTTAGTCTGTCTCACATTTGGTCTTGCTGTTTACTTGCCGCCTTCAAACTTTCCAGGCATTATTATCTTTTCCAGAGAATCTTGCTTTTTAAAATAAATGCTATTATTAAAACAAGACAACATTCAAGCAAACACACAAAAACATCACTATCACAATAACAAATTATATGTACCGTATATACTCGAGTATAACCTGAGATTTTTAGCCCCAAAAATGAGTCCCCAAAAGGGGGCATGGCTTATACTCGGGCCAGCGACCACAAGTGTCCCAAGACTGTGCCAGATTGAGACACGCTGACAATGTAATTAATTTTACCATATTTTCATGTATTTTGATTATTGAAACTCACTAGCAGCTGCTGCATTTCCCAACCTCAGTTTATATTCGGGTTAATCTGTTTTCTTGGGATTTCTGGTCAAAATTAGGTACCTCGCCTTATATTCAGGTCGGCTTATACTCGAATTTATATGGGTATATGTAATTTTATATTAACAAAACAATCCTCTTTGTCAGGGGTCGGCAACCTTTGTATGTTTGGGGCTAGGTCACGCTCCCTCAGACAGTTGAGGGGACTGGACTGATGTTTATAGATGCATTTACAACAGCCATGGATGCTTTTATGGCTGTTTACACCACTTCCAGTGGCGGTGGTGGGAGCAAGGGCATGGGGGCCAGGTGATTTGGTGGCATGGTCCGGATTCAGCTTGTGGGCCATAGGTTGCCAACCCCTGCTCTTTGTGCTCCCCACCACCTATGGGACTTATATTTTCAATCTATAATTGTTTTATTTCTATTAACAATATTCTATACATTCATGCCTATTTCCCCAAAAGTTATGAATCTTGCTTTCTTTTGATGTGCCTAAAGTGGGACAGTTTCAGCTTCATCATTTTTGCCTCCGGAGATTGTTCAGGCTAACCTGCTCTAGGATCCATTTGTTCATCTTTTCATCAGTCCAGGGTATCCACAAATATCTCCTCCAGCAACAGATTTCAAACAAAGCATTTCCCCCTGTAATCTTTCTTTACTGTTAAGCATTCACACCTAATCATGGTGATTGAGAATACAAGAGACAGATGATCTTGGTTTCCAATGACACATCCCTGCACTTGATTCCCCCCGCCCCCCAAAAAAATTCCTTCATGCCTGTCTGGCCAGGTTATCCTGCTATGGTAATAGAGTAGATCATACTGCGAACAACTGAACACCGATCTTCAAGCAACAGTTAACTAACCTGACAACTAACAACCTTGGGTGGTGAAGTCCACAGGGAAGGGTGATGGTATCCAAGTGGATTAAATCGCAATTGAATCCATCTTAATGGAGGGCAGCAGCTTCATCAATACTGGCCTGGGGCTGAGGAGGACTTTGTGTGTCAAAGGGGCTCACAACAAGAACTGGATCAGTGGGACAGGGGTCGCATTGCAATGCAGAAGGCAAAATAGAAGACCACTGCATTATATAGTTCCTGTTCACCATAATGATCGTCAATATTCAGAATTGGATATGGCACTTGAAGAAGAACTCCTTCATTCCTGCCCTTCAATCTTGTTGAGATTTCTGGGATGCAGTCTCCATTTGGACTGATGATTGAACCAAAGTATAAACATTATTTCACTATATAAATTTCTTCATTGTCAATGTTAAATTTGTGTAGTTCTTCTGGAGTCATGATTTCTGTATTTTGATGTTCAATTATCAGGACGGAAATGAGCTCCCGTCTTCGTCCCAGCTCCTGCGAACCTAGCAGTTCGAAAGCAAGAAATTGCAAGTAGATAAATAGGGACCACTTCAGTGGGAAGGTAACAGCGTTCCGTGCACTCCGGTGTCTAGTCATGCCTGCCACATGACCACGGAAACGTCTGCAGAAGCAGACAACGCTGGCTCTTCGGCTTAGAAACAGAGATGAGCACTGCACCCTAGAGTTGGATACGACTGGCTTTCGAGCAAGGGAAACCTTTACTTTACTTATCCTCTTGCTTTCTGTCAGTAAGCTTATGCCTGCTAGGTTCTCAGGAACATAGACTTTATTTATTTATCATTCTCATTCACTGTTTGTTTTTTCCATGCTGAATTCAAAGTGCTAGTAATGAACTTTCAAGCCCTACATACAAGTTCCCTCTTATCAGTGAGGTCCTTGTTTCCTCTCAGTAACTGGGATTCACTGAGCACATAGTCCACTTCTATTATTGTACCGCTGCATGGGAGATCCATTTGGCTCCCTAGCTGATGGAGTCTCATGTAAAGTAGAAAGACTTTTCATTTTTACAAGCCCTACAGGTATAAATTATTGTTGGATTAAAACCACCATTGTGATTATTAGTTCTTAAAATATCTTCTAGCTACATCCTGGAGATATTCACTGCCTTTACTTATTTCTGGTATTTAATCATTTCTTTTTTTAAAAAATGGTAATTGCAAGCCTTTTTATCCAAAAAACTGGGGTGAAAATATATAAAATAGATGTTTTAGAAATATTCTGAGGAGCCTGCTGCTCCTTGAGGTGGCTAGATCCCTGTTAGCAGTCTGAAAACAGCTCCTGTCTTATTTTCTTTCCCTTCCCTTTTTGATTGGCTAACACAGGGGTTCACAACCTTTTTGTGTTGTGGGCCGGACCACATCCCCTCAGACAGATGTGTGGGCCTGAGACATGGTTCTTCCCACTGCTTCCACCCCTTCCAGTAGTGGCAGCAGGTGCATTCAAGGCACAATTTCTTTTTTCTTTTTGCCATTTCCACTGATTCCCGTGACAGTGGGATCAAGGGCGGCATGTTTTCAATGGTTTTCCATGGTTTTTCAGTGGGTTTCCAGTGCTTCTGGCATGGTTTCAGTGCTTCTGGTACGTTTTCAGTGCTTCTGGCATGTTTTCGGCACATTTACAGAGCTTCCGGCGTGTTTTCGGTGCTTCCTGTGGCAGCGGGGGCCTCACTACAGGCTGGATTAATTGGTGCCATGGGCTGGATTAGGCTCGCAGGCCATAGGTTGCGAATCCCTAGGCTAACAGATTTATCCTAAAGATCATAACAGTTTAGCATTTCTCAAGATGGTTTCTGGCAAAGTGACACCAGCAGCATTCTGAACAAGGTGAGCTGGTCTGGTCTGTATTACTATGTTGCATGTCTGTCCTTTATATTTAGCAAGACACCATCAACCATCTTGAGAAACCAACTGCACAGACTTTGCCTCTCCCTCAGTTGTCATCCAACAGCCACCTCACCAAGGGGAAGAACGTATACTTGTTTCTTAATTCCCTCCATATTTCCTTTTCCATTTGTGTTTTCTCTTTTTAGATGACGATCTTGAGAAGAGGAACTATCTTTTTTTATTGACATAGAAACTGTTCTGAGGGTTGTTTCATCCTTTTGTTCTATTTCAGAACTCCTTCGGACAGTGTTTTGTACTCAATTATTTTAGCAAGAAGATCTTGTGGTAGTGTCATTCAGGTTGCCAGCTCTTGTGGCCCTATGGCCGCCAGCGTCTCGCCACATTTAGCTGAGCTGACCCCTGGGGATCAAATACCCCGGGGTCTACTGGGAGCCTTTCCAGCCAGGTAGAACGTGCCAGAGCATATGCTCTGCTGGCATAGCCTTCCAGGCCCATTGCCACTTCAGCACCAACTTTGAGGTAGTGGAGTAGGACTATGCAGAAGCAAGGATAATAAAAAGTCTCATCATCACAGGACTGGTATAGAATATCAACATCCCTGGCATTCAAATTTCATTTTGCCTATCACTTATCTTAGATAATGCCCATCACTTAAGTTTGCCTCCTATTATTAGGCAGCCATGAGCAAGGATAAACCACTTCCTTATATCTTATTTCCACCTCAGGCCACTGCAATATAGGTAATACCTCTGAAGGTACTGACTTTACTTTGTGGAATGGGATTTCCAAAAGGTTAGTGTGTTTCAAGCTCATTCACCCTTTTCAACAAATTCCAATTTAATAGGACTTGGCTATCTGTTTTAACTTTTGTGTTGCCCCATTCTCAAAATAACATTTTGTTCATTCTTCCATCCTTTGAGCTAGGAGTTGTTTGAGTTTTATTGCAACCTTGCATGCTGCCTGTAGTAGGTGTTACTGGGAGGGGTTTTTTTCTGGCCTGGAGTGACTATCAATCTATCCAGCACTGATCAATCATTCCTTGCTGCCTCTGAATTCAATAAATTGATTTGATTGATTGAATTGATTCATTCTCTGCTCTGTGTTTTCCCCCTCTTTTTCTTGTTGGTTGATGTCTGTTATTTTATTGCTGTTGATCTATTCCGTTAGTTATTATCATGTGTACCGTAAAGAAAGCAGCATGTACATATCTGTAATCTCATGACCAAATAAATTTTGTTATTGGAGATTTTAATTGTCACATTGAGGCTTGGGGATATAGCCAGACCAATGAGAATGGTGCACAACTTGTATCCTGAGTAGACAAAATGACCTTCAACTTGTCCATGATCTGAAATTGCCTGCATTCTTTAATAGTGGTAGATGGAGGAGGGACTACAATCCAGACAATATCTTTGTTAGCAACAAGATAGCAGCACAGTGCATGAATGTCGTTTATGATCCATTTCTGTGCACTCAACATAGACCCATTATGTGTATAGTAAATACTGCAGTGAAACCCCAGGAGGTGCTTTTCACAGATGTTTTAATTTTAAGAAGGCTAAATGGTTGGATTTTCTAGAGCAGTGGATAAAATTATGGAGGAGATCCCTCCACTCCCAGATAAATATAATGAATTTGTCCATCTTATCCTCTTGTTGGTATCATTCCACCCAAGATAAAGAGAAATACTGTATAGTAGCATTCACTGAGAGATTTAAACAAGAGCATGACCCTCGACATCCTCTGAATGGATATGTATTCCTATTCCACCAACTCAGATCCAGGAAAAACTTTGTGGCAAGAATAAACAATCTTGAGGGTACACAAGAGCAAAACCAAATTAGAAGATGGAGCTCACTGGACAAGGAACATTAAAATAGGATATAGCTGAGGAACTCAACCTCCTCTATGTCACTTTGGAGGACCCTGAATAGCCTGAGAGTCAAGAGTGCCTAAATGTAAGACCAACATGCTCAAGTGGGAGCTTCTGGTGGACAACATGCTGTACGAATGTTGGAGAGATACAGAATCCAGCTCATCTGCTGGTCTGTCAATTACTAACAGAAATGCATACCAATGAGGATTTAATTTTGGCCAATGATAAAACCAAGAAGATGGTTTCATTTTGGCAGTTCAAAGTTTTATCTGGACACAGAAGAAGAAGTAGATGTTAAGAAACATTTTTATTCTTTCTCCTATAAATGTCTCAGAGTGGATTATTGAGACTTTAAATGCCAGTTAATGAGAAAGTAGTGAGACTGCAGTGGCTCAAGTGCCTAAGACACTGACTGGGAGGCGGAAGGTCAGCAGTTCGATTCCCGAGTACTGCAGAATGGAATGAGCTCCCGTCTTTGTCCCAGCTCCTGCCAACCTAGCAGTTCGAAAGCAAGAAATTGATTTTCTGGCGTATAAGACTACTTTTTAACCCCGAAAAATCTGTGCCAAAGTTGGGGGTCGTCTTATAGGACAGGTACTTAACTGCAGCTTATTTCCCCTTGCTTCATATGTTCGGCGCATATGGTGGGGGGTGCCGCGGCCGAGTTCCTGCTCTGTGCGGGGAGTATGAAGCAAGGGGAAGCAAGCTGCACACATCTTCCTGTACCTCGAGGAGGAGAACGTGAGCGTGGATTGGCTCTCCACCAGAACCTGCCCATTCGACTCGGAGGGCTGCGCGTCTTGGTTGAGTGTGGGTTAATTTTTATTTAGTGTGCATTGGAAGAGGGGTAGTCTTATATGGCAAGTATATTCCAAACTCTATATTTTATCTGGAAAGGTTGGGGATCGTCTTATACGCCCAGTCGTCTTATACGCCGGAAAATACGGTAGATAAATAGGGACAACTTCGGTGGGAAGGTAAACAGCGTTCCGTGTGCTTCGGTGTCTAGTCATGCCTGCCACATGACCACGGAAACGTCTGCAACAGCAGACAGCGCTGGCTCTTCGGCTTTGAAACAGAGGTGAGCACTGCACCCTAGAGTCGGATACAACTGGCTTTCGAGCAAGGGAAAACTTTACTTTACCTTAGTGAACTCTGGGAGACTAGTTATTCTATTGTGCAGCTAAAGGGAATGTGCAACAGGAGTCAGCCAGGCACGATCAATATATGAAGCCATTACTATCATATTTTGTATATGGCTAGGCTTACATAATTATAATTCAGTGATTTTACTGTTTAACTTACAGTATATGTATATGGTTGCCCCAAGCACAAAATGTGATGCTAAGAATTGCTTGTTTCATTTTATATGTATAGCCCCTGAAGAAGACTGAGAGTCAAAACATGCTGGTTTCACCTATAGAGAAGAGGAGAGGAGAAGTGAAGTTACTTTAAGAAAAGTTACTCCATTCTAGAAAGTTCAGGGCATTTTAGAACTTGATAGGTGGAAGACTCTGGAAAGTAGATGAAGAATAGAAGCAAGATAGAAAAGCTTTTACTTCAGCTAAGTTTTTCTCATGCTCTTTTGCAGTTTTGTCAAATTGCTTGTGCTCTGTGTATGCTCTGGAACTAGGTTGCTGTAACATTAGTATTAGAATAGGCTACTGAGATCTTTTTCCCCACACCAAAGGCTCTTGAATAAACTCAAGCAAACTCAATGATAGGGATCATTAGGAAGGGTATAGAAAATAAGTCAGCAAGTGTCATTTTGCCTCTTTATAAATCTATGGTGAGGCCCCATCTGGAATACTGTGTACAATTCTGGTCGCCATACCTCCCGAAGGATATTATGGAGCTGGAAAAAGTGCAGTGGAGGGCAACCAGAATGATTAGGGGACTGGAAGGACTGGAACACCTTCCTTACCATCTGAGGCTGCAACGGTTGGGCCTCTTCACTCTTGAACGACGACGTCTAAGAGGTGACCTGATTGAAGTTTATAAAATCATGCACGGTGTGGACAATGCAAGCGCGGCGCCAAAATGGCCGCCGCGCTCTTTGCGGGGGCCCCCCTATCGGACGAAGGCATCCGGGTAGTTAGGGGGCGTGGCCAGCTCCCTTATAAAAGGGGTGGCCATGAGGCAGCCGAGCTGCCATTTTGCGAAGCGACGGAGCGGAGAAGTTTTTCCCCTCTTGCCTCCGTCGCTTTTACCTTTGCCGGGAAGCCTCTGGGCTGCTGAATTTTCTCATTTTCGGCTTCCCGTCATTTGGCTGAGATGCCCTCGAAGAAGAAGGCGGCTGTGAGCGCGGCTCATGCGGTTCGGAGGCGCAATCCGGGTCGGAGGACCGCGGCTGCGCCTCCCCAGCAGCCGCCTTTGCCTGCACTCACCGGGACCGGTGGGATGGGGTTAATCCCCCCTTAGCCGGAGACCGGGGGCCCGCGCACGGGCCCAGTAGGGGCTGCGGCCCTCGGCCCGCAAGTGGTGGACACCGCTCCTGGTGTTGCCCATTCCGCTGGGCCTTCCTCCATAGGGGCGCAGCTCGCTCAGGGGGCTTCCAGCCTTGGGGGGTGGTGTGGTCCCCTTTCCTGGCAGGTTGCTCCATCGGCCCTACCGGGCCCGGGTTTGGTGTCGTGGCCCTATTCGGGCCCCGGGGTACAGGGACCTGTACCCATGCCTGTAGTGGGCGGGCCGGCTGGCCCTTTGCCCCATGTCAGCGTGGAGGCTCTACTGGCCCGCGTTGCGGCCCTTGAGGCATCCCTGGCCCGGGCTAGCCACCCTGGGGCCCCTTTTGGGGTACAGTTCGATACGTCGTCTGCTAGGCAGCGGCAGGCGACGGGACGGGTCGAGCTGCTTGAGGCACGTGGCACGACCTCAGCCACTGCCTCGCAGCTCCCCAACCAACAGGCCGATGCGGGTCAGGCCCCGTCGACGAGCTCCATGGCGGTTGTGAGCTCCGACGCCCCCAGTGGGCCGGAACCCCCAGTGGGGGCGGCCCATGGGGGTGCAGCATGTGAGTATGCGGTCCAAGCTAGTGCACCTACACACGTGGCCACGTTGGGGGGGGGGCTTTTCAATGGCCTTGGCCTCGTGCGGGTGGTGCGGCGGTCCAGCCGATGACGCCCCACCCGGCGACGTCAACTACCACCCAGGGCCCCGTGGTGGGGGGTGTTTCTTACCCTGTGGGGAATGTTTTGGGGGTGGCCGGGTTAGTCCAGCCCCCTTTCCAGATGCCCCCAGTTTCTGCTGTACCTGTGTCGGCCTCGCCGACAGTGGGGTATTCCTTACCACTGGGAGACCATTTGGCCCAGACCACCAAAGAGAAGATCTGGCGGGGGGAGTATGTGGATATCTTCTCCCTCCTCAACAGAGAGCCCACCAAGGAAGAGAGGGGGGGCAGGATGAGAAGGATAAGGAGCAGGCACGTCGTCGCAAGCCACCATGTACGTGGGCCAACTGGTTGCCGGCCTACCTCATATATATGGCGGTATACCTTAGGGCCCGGCCGGGTTTGGCGATTCCGATGGTCCAGTATTTGGACAACATCTATAGGGCGATGGTTGACTTCCCGGGCCCGTCGTGGTTGGCTTGTGACGAGGAATTCCGTATGCGGATTCCCCTGCACCCCGAGATGAGGCAGGATGAGCCCTGCCAGAGGCTTTGGCTTTTGTACATGACTCCCACGTGCCCCGCGCCTGGGGAGAGATACCATTGTGGACATGCGGTCCAGCGTGCGGCCCCAGCACAGGTCCCCCGCCAGGTGGCGGGGCAGGGGGTTCCAGCCCGCCTGCTGTGCTGGACTTTCTCGTACAATGGTTCCTGCAATAGGAAGAATTGCAAATACAGACATGAGTGTCCCGCCTGTGCTGGCCCCCATGCGGCCTCTGCATGTCCCAGGCCTGGAGGGATGCGGGGCAGAGGGAGGGGCGGACAGGGGGCTGGCAAGACTGCCTCAGGTGGAGCTGGTTCACCGAAAGGCTCCCTCCCCGATTAATGTGGACATGTTGGAGCGTTGCCTTGCATTGTACCCAAGGGGGGCAGATGCAGTTTACCTGCTTTGGGGTTTTCGACTGGGGTTCCGTATTCCTTTCATGGGTGGTAGGTTACCCCAAGATGCCCCCAACCTTTTGTGCCTCAGGGGAAGGGAGGAGGTGGCTGCTGCCATCATTGCTGAGGAGGTTAATGCGGGCAGGGTTGCTGGCCCTGTCCCTGCACCCCCGTTCTGGGGAGCATGTTATTTCGATGATGCCATGCCTTTTGGCTGTTCCATTTCGGGCTCGGCATTCGAGCGTTTCACCACCTTCCTAGAATGGGCTTTTGTCCGCAGGTCAGGGTCCCGGTCTGTAGCCCATTCCCTGGATGATTTTATTCGGGGCTGAACGGGGCTGGGACACGTGCACACGTCTCCTCAACACATTTCAGACGCTAATGGAGGAACTTGGTGTCCCTTTAGCGCCCGAAAAGACCGAGGGCCCATCTACACAGCTAGTATTCCTGGGGGTGGAGATTGACACGGTAGCCCAGGCTTCTAGGTTGCAGCGGGATAAGGTGTCGAGGCTAGTGGCCCTTATCTCGGACTTGCTGGCCAAGCGCATGGCATCACTGAGGGAACTGCAGGTGCTACATGGTCACCTCAATTTCGCTTGCAGGGTCGTCGCACCGGGCAGGGCATTTGCTCGGCGCTTGTGCGACGCCATGGCAGGATTATCCAGGCCCCACCATAGGGTTAGTCTTACCCGGGGTATCAGGGCAGACGTGCTTGTCTGGCTCCAGTTCCTGAGGGAGTTCAATGGGGTGTCATTTTGGAGGTCTGAGCCCCGGGCTTCCCCTCGCTTTCAGATACAGTCCGATGCCTCGGGATCCCTGGGTTATGGGATGTACTTCTTTTTTTTTTAATTTTTTTTATTAATAATCATAAAATACAAACAAACATAAACATATAAATACTTAAAACTAACAATAAAGAGGAAAAAAAACACCAAGAAAAGAGAAAGGAATAACAACAATATATCAATATCTTGTTCACTCTTTCATTCTTTCAACTTTTAATCCGTGCAAAACCCTATTCTGCAGCAATTTCAATTGGCACAATATACTTAAATCTTCCAAAATTGAATCATGTCAGGGCCAGGCTTACTTCCTTCTTCACTTGTTAACGCGTGCTGTATGAAAGGTTTCCAGATTTCCCAAAATTGTATTTTGATTTTAAAACCCTGTTTTAACCGAATTTGGCTAGTTAATTTCTCATTTAGTGCCAGTTGCCAAACCTCTTTATACCACCTATTCTTATTTAGATTTTCGTTACTCTTCCATTCTTGGGCTATCAGCTGTCTAGCAACCAGCAACAATGTCAAAATTAATTCTTTATTACCCTCACTTAATCTCATTTTTCCTATTTCTCCTAATATAGCTAGTTTGGGTTCTAGAATCATTGTTATGCCAAGAATCTCATTTATCTCCTTCTCTATCACTTTCCAAAATGTATTTGTTTTCTTACAAAACCACCACAGATGCAAATATGTCCCCTTTTGTTCATTGCATCTCCAACACAAATCAGATTTATTAATATCAATTTGCTTGAGTCTGATTGGGGTAAGGTACCACCTCCAAAGTACCTTACAAACATGCTCCTTTTCCTTGATTGACATAGTTTTTGTTATTCTGTTTCCCCACTTTTTCCTCCACTCTTCTTCTTCAATTTTAATATTTAAATCTTCCTCCCAAATTCGTTTAAGTGTATAGTGTGATCCTTCCCCTGGGATAAGCATTTGGTACAGTTTACCTACTAACCCCTGAAATCTTATCTTCCCTTTCCTTATTTCCAAGACCAATTCTTCAAAGGGCGTCTTTGCCCTAGGTACTCCTATAATCCCCCTTATCGATTTGTCCCATTTCTCCATCCCCAATTCTTGTAGCCAATTTAATTTTAATTTATTATATACCTCCTTCCTTTTCTGATATGTATTGCAATTTTTAATCCATTCTGTTATTAACAACACTTTTTCTTGCAATAGAATAGGTCTTATTTTTTGTGAGGATAATAATGGGCAACTCTGGAAATCTAAAATTTCTAAAATTGGGGAAATGTCTGGTGCCAATTTCCTCTTAACCCCTTTCCATACGTTATAAATATTCTTTATAGAAAAGCAGTTAATCTCTGTTTTATTATTTACTTGTGCAAGAAATGTTTCACCTTTTAATTTTTTAAATTCTTCTTGATCCCCTTCACCTATTACCTCATTTTGCTGAATTAATAATTTAATTAATTTCTTTATATGAAAGGCTTGAAAATACGCTTTAATGTTTGGAATGTTTAATCCTCCCTGTTTATTTTTCATGTACCATAATCCTTTACTAATTCTTGCTCTTTTATTATTATTGCAAATTCCGTTTATCAATTTTTGCCATTTATTTATTTCTGACTCTTTAATTTTAATCGGTAAATTTTCAAACAAAAAATTCAATTTGGGTATAACTTTCATTTTACAAATATTAATCCTTCCAAACCATGAAGTCTTTGCTCGTTTTATCTGTTCTAGTAATGGTTTCAATTTATTTCTTAATTTATTGAAGTTAATATTATATAGATCTTTTGGATCATTCGTCACAAATATTCCCAAATATTTCAATTCATCTCTTATTGTAATACTAAATCTATCTCCAATTTTTTTCTTTTCCGCCTGGGTTAAATTGCATGTGATAGCCTCAGTTTTCGTCCAATTAATTTTTAATCCTGTTACTTCTTCAAAGGCTCTTAAATGTTCTTGTATTTTATTTAAATTATTTAAAGGATCTTTTACAACTAATAAAGTATCATCCGCAAATAGACTTATTTTTTTATTTTCTATTCCTACTAATTTCTCATTTTGCCTTATATCATTTGCTAGCAATTCCATTGCCAATATAAATAGACATGGGACAGTGGACATCCTTGTCTTGTCCCCGCGTTTATATCAATTTCTTTCCCCAGACAATTATTCATTTTAATTTTAGATTTGCTTTCTTTATACAATTGTCCTATCACATGATTAAATTTAGGGCCGAATTGTAATTTCTCACATATTCCTTTTATTGTTTTCCATTGAATTGAGTCAAATGCTTTATATATGTCTAATGCCACTATACATACTTTTTGTTTATTATTTTTTAATTTATCAATAATATTAATTAACCGATTTATTAATTTATCCATTTGTCTTCCTTTAACAAATCCTACTTGGTCTTCTCCAATATAAGTGTCTATGAATTTATTAAGCCGATTGTTAATTATTGAAGTAAAAATTTTTGCATCCTGATTTAATAATGATATTGGTCTATATGCTTCTATATTCTCTTTATCCTTTCCAGGTTTAGGAATTAGAGCCATTATCGAATTACTCCAAGACTTGGGGATCTCCCCCCCTTCCAATATATAATTATATAAATTTTTTAACTTGGGAATTAATACCTCTCGGCATTCCTTATAAAATTCCGAAGGGATACCATCCTCTCCTGGCGTTTTATCCTTTTTTAAGTTGTTAATTACCTCTTCAATCTCCTTGTCTTTAATATCTTGTTCCATTATATTTACATGTTCTTCCTTTAATTGGTATGTCAAGTTTCTATTCAAATATGCTTGAAGTACATTATCATCAATTCTATGTTCTGTATATAATTTTGTATAGAATTCTTCTGCTACTGATAATTTATTTTCCAATTTATACTGCCTTATACCTTCTTTATTAATTAGAGCCTCTATATATCCCTTACTTTTTTTTGTCTTACTTTTTTTGCTAAATTTTTCATATCTTTATTATTGAATTCAAAATCATTTCTTTTTAAATATGCCAAATCTACCCTAACCTTTTCAACTTCTACTGCAATTGTTTCCTTTTTTAATGCCTGTAATTTATTCCAAATTGAGATACTTCCTGTAGCTGCGTGCCTCCTTTCTAGTTCTTTTATATCTTTATCTCTTTTTATTACTTGACTTTTCATTTTTTTTTCAAATATTGCTTTCTCTTGTATATAGTCACCTCTAATAACCGCTTTCATTGCGTCCCAAAGGATATGTAATTTCACCTCACCCGTATCATTATCTTCCCAGTTCTTTATCCATTTATTTATTAATCTTTTTTTATCTCTTCAATTTTTAATAGTTTAGTATCCATCCTCCATACCTTATTTTGATAGGTACTGCTGTTCAGCCGCATCTCTATCGAAATAAATGTGTGATCTGAGATATTAAAATTGCCATAATTAAAGTTTTCTAAATTCTTAAGCATATTTTCTGACACAAAGAAATAATCCAAACGAGAATAAGATCTATGTTTTAAGGAGCAAAAGGTAAATATTTTTTTTTTACCTGCCAACATTCTCATCGCATCCCGTAATCCTAATTTCCCTATCCATTTGTCAATCAATTTATCTTGAGTCTTTCTAAGATTATTTGTTGTATCTAATCCTGACCTGATTAAGTTAAAATCTCCCCCTATAATTAAATTTACTGATCTTTCTTTTTTTATAATGGGTAGAATTTTATCTAGAAAGATCCCTTGATTCTTGTTTGGTGAGTATACGTTGACAAATGTATACTCTTCCTCCTCTATTTTACCTTTTATTAGCTGAAACCTTCCCTCCTTATCTTTAATGTTCTTGCTCAATGAAAAATCTAGTTTATTCGATATTAATACAGCAACCCCTCTTGAATTACTTGAACCTAGGCTTTTCTCATATATTTCCATCCCTTTTACATAAATATTATTCTTATTTTCACTTTTCTGATGTGTCTCCTGGAGAAAAATGATATCCGCTTTTTCCCTTCTCAGAACTCCTTCCACACGTTTCCTCTTAATTTGGTTCCCTAGGCCCCTGACATTCCATGAGATAATTTTTAACTTTTTAAGTATACATATTTAGTGGTTTCTCTACTGTTACTGCAGAATTCCCCATAATATGTGAACCAATACCTCAACCCACAACAAGTTATACTCTCCCTCCTCCAGCGCATCTTAAATTAAATAATATACAATTATCTTAAGAAGAAGAAAATATACAAAAATAACAAAGCTTAAACAAACCAACAATCAAACAAATAAGAAAGAGGGAAAAACAGGGGGAAAAAAAACTCTGCCCTCCCCACTTTCTACTAAAAGTAACCTTTGAAAACCAAAGAGGGGAGGGGGGGGTTGCGGTTGGCGAGTGGACCTTAATACTTAACATCCGTTTCTTGTTCATTGTTTATTTCTTATTACAAATGGTTATCTTAATTTGTCATAATTTATTCCATGCAGTAGATTCTCTCTTTTTATCCTTTAATGACCTAGTCTTTCCCTCCTTCTGCTCCTTCAACTTCCTCCTCTTCCCGTTCTAACATGGGCGCTACTCCCACATTTATTAAGCCATCTTTAAGTTGCTTCCATTCTGTAGACCCTTTTTCTATAATCTTAGCTTCCATCAAAATTTCTAAGACATCAGATTCTTCCCTAATCCAATAATTCTTCCCCTTCACTGTAAAAATTAATTGTTTATGTGGTCTCCATTTATATTGTATGTTTTTCTCACGCAATTTTTTTGTGATTGGCTTAATTTGTAGTCTCCAAATGCGTTTTTCTAACGAAATATCTTTATATATTTCTAGCTGTGCCCCCTCCATTTTTAAAGCATCATCCCCCGAGGAGTTAACATATTTCATTATCCTTAACTTTTGTCCTAGATTTCCAAATCTTAAAAAAACATTTCTAGGTCTTTCTTGGCTCCTTTTTTTTCCTAGTCTGTACACACTGTCTATATCCTCCAATTCCATTTCCTCCCCCATTCCCATTGCGTTAATCCATTCTACCAATCTTTGTCTCAAGTTATCCGGGTTCCGTTCTGGTATATTCCTAATAACCACGTTGCACCTTCTCTCCTGATCTTCCATTCTTTCCAGCCTTTTATCATATTTTTTCTGTTTCTCCTCTTTTAACTGTGCCTGCTCCTTGACCTCTCTTAACTCATGTTTCATTTCCCAAACTTCTTTCCCAATAGCATTCATCCCCTCCTTCAGTTCATCTATTTCTTTCAATAAATTGGTACACTCTTTCTTGGTGTTCTTAAATGCTTGTGTGATACTTTCTTTTATTTCTTTTTGAAATTTCTGATTATCTTTTGCTCGCTGATCTTCTAATGTTTGTAGTTTAGCTTGAAGTTCTTCCTCTAATTTATCAAACCTAAGCTCCAGGTCTCCTCTTAAATCATTTAAATCTGGACTTGGGCCTCTATCACCAACCTGCTCCTCTTCTACCTCTTTAACCCTCCCCTTGTCAAACCCCTTTTTTTTGGTAGCCATCTGTCTTCTTGACTACTCTCCTATCAGAATCTCTTGACCCCCCACTTCTATTTGTTTTTCTTTCTCTTCCTGATCTAAGGCTTCTTGTTGTTTAATCTTTAACCTCCTTTCAGCTACTTTCTTCCTCAGCTCTTCTAGTTCTTGGATCTCGATAAGTTCTTCCTGCAACGATTTTCTTCTCCTACCCTCCTGTTCTCTTCTCTCCAATCTATCTGTTCTCACCCACTTTAAATCCTGTTCAAAATTATCAATTTTTTTGCTCATTAAACTGCTGCCTTTTAACCACAGGCTCCTAAATTAACAGTTCAATAGTGCATTAATATACTTATAATATAATAAGTGTAGAAAAAAAGTAGAATATATCTGATTATATACCAATAGAGAATAATAAATTCAAAGTTTAAATGGAGAACAATCAAATACTGCTTTAAGAGAGCCGTTCAATTCCTCTTTCTTAAATCCCCTCTTTCCAAAGAAAGAAAGAAAAAACCCCAGGTGTTCCAAAACCAAGATAAGGGGAGATATGCAAATTAAATTCCCAGCTGGTGAGTCTCTGAGTCCTTGGAGCGTTGCAACCCTATGCTCCTTTTAGCAATGCTGTATCCCTCTGTAGTCCTCTATCCTTCTGCTTTCTGCTTCTGCTTGCAGAGTGCACAATCCTGTAACAGTCCGAATTTTAACTGGACACACAATGAAAAACCTTTTTATTAGCTAATTAGTGTCCATAAACCGCTGGGAATCCAATAGTCCGATAATCCAATATTCACTGTTTCTTTACTGCCTTCTTATAGCCACAGTCCCGTCCTTGTAATCCAGCAAAAAGAGAGTCTTTTACTGTAATATTTTAATTCTGTTGGTTCTGTTAGCCTCAGTCTCTTTTGGAGCTCCGGGATCCCTCACCTTGCTCCACTCAGTGTCTGTGCCCCGCTTTTATCTACTGTACTTTCCGTTCCTCTCAGTTTCTTATATTCCTTTCATTCCTCTTTAAACCTCTTAAACCCCAGGTTTCGCTGTATGTTTAATTGTTTATATTCCCCGAAGATAGAGGTCTTCCAGCCTTTCGGTCTCGAAGTATCTCTTAGATTGCTGGCACATTTCAAACAGCCTGATCAAACAGCCTGGGCGTGGGATTGTTTCAACATCAGTTTCTTAGTTCCGCAATTAAATAACAAAGACTGAGTGATTAGCAAGTCTTCTTAGTTCCACACTCATACCTCGCTCCCCTGCAGAGACAGCCCCGAGTTACCTCAGTCTCTCCTTGAGCATGAGAATCTGCGAAGTTGAGTGTTTGTTTAAGTCCTCTTGTTAAATCCCACTGTCCGACTTTTAATCTCCAAAGTTTCAGTATTCAATATTCCAAAACTTAAGGCTTAAAGAGAAAGTTCTTAATTCTCCTTTCTTCCTTTCTTTTTCAAATAGTTTTGTATCCCAAAACTGCAGAGACCGGTAAACTCAGTCAGTCAGTCAGTCTTTTCATTCTCGAAACCTTTCGAGCCTGAGAGGAAGCACGCCCCAAGCTCTTGCAGAGAAAGAATAACAACTTGTCCCCAGCCAAAAGATCTTTGATTTCTCGGCAACCTCTCTATATTTTACCCTCCAAATTAACCTGGCCGAAGATATTGATCTCACACTCCGTTTAATATACTTTTGAGCCCAAAACGCAACTCCAAAATACCTCCTTTCCCGCTTTTAAGCGGCTCTCCCTTCAGAACAAACGGAAAACGATACCGGTCAGTCCGCCATGATGCTCCGCAGCCGGGATGTACTTCAATTGGAAGTGGGCCTATGGTGGGTGGCCACCAGCCTGGGCAGGCACGGGTCGCCTGCGTGGTCTCACGTATCTGGAATTTTCCCTATCCTGGGGGCTTTGATGCTATGGGGCAAGGAGTGGGCCAACTTGGTCGTCCATTTCTGGTGCGACAATGCGGCCGTTGTCCACATTGTCACCTCACAGACTTCCACATCGCCCAGGGTCATGGACCTAGTGCGCCAGTTTCTGTTGCGCAGCCTGCGCCTCAACGTCCTCTTCTGGGCCAGGCGTGTCCCGGGGGTCAATAATGATATTGCTGACGCTTTGTCCCGCCTGCAGATCTCCCGGTTCCGTGCCTTGGCCCTGGATGCAGAGGAATTTCCCTCGCCACTCCCGGACGAGATATGGACCATTGGCAAGGAGAGGTGAACCGGGCAATTGGCTTGTCACTAGCGCCACGCACGCGTAAGGCGTATCACCACGCATTCATTTCTTCAGAGCATTCTGTCCCCAATTCCGGCTGCCAGGAACCTGGCCGATCCCAGTGATCCATGTACTGCGGTTCATGGTTTACCTGCATGCCCAGGGCCTTGCACCTCGCACCATAGCATCTAGGCTGTCGGCGTTGGCTTTTATGGCCAAGGTGGGAGGTCGTGTGGACAGTACCACTGACTTCCGTGTGAGACATGTTTTGGAGGGGTGGGTGCGGGAGCGTGGGCATTGCCCGGACGACCGCCACCCGATTTCCCCAGGGGTTTTTACCCGATTGGCCTGGGGCTGGCCTGGCCTCTGTTTTGATAGATATGAGGCAGCCCATTTCATGCGGCTACAACAGTGGCCTTTTTTGGAGCGCTCCGCATCAGCGAGCTTGAGATGCTGTCTAAGGCGGATGCAAGTCGTAGGGCACTGGAACTCGAAGATGTCTGTCTGGACAATATTGGGCTCAGTTGGGGATACGCTCCTCTAAAACGAATCAGCACGGCGTAGGCAGTGGAGTAGACTGCTACGATGTTCTTTGGCAGACATCTGTCCGGTTGGTGCCCTACAGGATCTCCTTGCACTGTGTGGCACGCACCATGGCCCGTTTTTCTGTCACCAAGATGGGTCTTCCCTTACTAAATTTCAATTTTGGAGGGGGCCGGGAAGGCACTAGACAGTGTTGGCCTCTCTGGGGCTCGCTGCGGCACCCATTCGTTCAGGATAGGGGCGGCTTCTACTGCAGCTGTTTTTGGGTACTCCGGGGCTGAAATACGCCGCATGGGAGGGTGGGGATCACAATGTTTTCAGTTTTGTGTTCACCCTCTTCAACTGTGAGTACCAGTTTAGTCACTGCACTGTTTCTCCCCCCCTTTTTTCCTTGACAGACCCTGGATGTCGTTTTACACCGGTGACAGTATGGCTGGTGGGCCATAGCCACGTGCACAGGGCAGCGCGTTACGCTGCATGGGGCAGCGCGTTACGCTGCACAGGGCAGCGCGTTACGCTGCACAGGGCAGCGCGTTACGCTGCGGCGACAGAGTGGGGCCCCGACTGGGACTGGGTGCATCCGCACGTCTCAGGTGGTATGGTAAGCGCGGCATGTTATGGCGGGAACTGTTGCCATTCCTTTTCTACATCAGGGATGCTGACTCGCCCGATGTCCTGGTTATGTACCTTGGGGCGAAGGCTTGGGACAGGTCACTGGCCTATCGCGGAAGCTTGCGGTTTGCAGTGACCTGCGCTACTCACATTATGTGTGGCCTGCCACGTCCCTCAATTGGTCGGACACGATACCGCGGTACGCTTACAGGGGGGCGTTCGGCCTCGAGGCTCTTGACTGAGCCGACGCTCCGTGAACGGGGCTATTGCCCGGTTCCTTTTTCGACAAGGGCGGGGGACGCGTCATTAGCCTCCCCGCCATCAGTCTGCAAAATTACGAGCGTTACTCAGGGGATGGGGCCCATCTGTCGCAGGGAGGTATGGACCTCTGGTTAGTGGACTGGCGAGCAGGCCTGTCGACCGAGCTGACGGTCTTGGGGGGGGGCGGTGAGCCTTTTGGGGTGAGCCTTTTGGCGGTGAGCCTTTTGACATGTGTCCCAGGTAAAGTGATGGAAACCATCCTAAAAGATAGAATTAATAGGCACATAGAAGAGAAGGCGCTGCTAAAGGAGAGCCAACATGGCTTTTGCAAGGGCAAATCATGTCTCACTAATCTGTTGGAATTTTTTGAGAGTGTCAACAAGCATGTGGATAAGGGGGATCCAGTTGACATTGTTTATCTGGACTTTCAGAAGGCTTTTGACAAGGTCCCACACCAAAGGCTCTTGAATAAACTTACCAGTCATGGAATAAAGGGACAGGTCTTGTCCTGGATCAGCAACTGGCTAAGGGACAGGAAACAGAGGGTAGCACTAAATGGACACTTCTCCAAGTGGAGGGAAGTAAAGAGTGGGGTCCCCCAAGGTTCAGTACTGGGACCCCTGCTTTTCAACCTCTTCATAAATGATCTAGAGGTAGGAGTAAAAAGCAAGGTAGCCAAATTTGCTGACGACACTAAATTATACAGGGTAGTGAAAACTGTGAGAGATTGTGAGGAGCTCCAGAGGGATCTCTCGACACTGGGGGAGTGGGCAAAACAGTGGCAAATGAGTTTCAACATTAGTAAGTGCAGAGTGATGCATGTTGGGGCAAAGAACCCCAATTACATTTATAAACTGATGGAGTCTGAACTCTCTGCGACAAACCAGGAAAGGGACCTTGGTGTCCTGGTGGACAACTCAATGAAGGTGTCAACCCAGTGTGCCTCAGCAGTGAAAAAAGCAAACTCAATGCTAGGGATCATTAGGAAGGGTATAGAAAATAAGTCAGCAAGTGTCATTTTGCCTCTTTATAAATCTATGGTGAGGCCCCACCTGGAATACTGTGTACAGTTCTGGTCGCCATACCTCCAGAAGGATATAATGGAGCTGGAAAAAGTGCAGAGGAGGGCAACCAGAATGATTAGGGGACTGGAACACCTTCCTTACCATCTGAGGCTGCAACGGTTGGGCCTCTTCACTCTTGAACGACGACGTCTAAGAGGTGACCTGATTGAAGTTTATAAAATCATGCACGGTGTGGACAAAGTAGATAAGGAAAAACTGTTTTCCCTATCGCATAACACTAGAACTAGGGGACACTCCATGAAACTTTGGGGTACTAGTTCTCAAACAAATAAGAGAAAGTACTTTTTCACCCAGAGGATTACTGGTCTATGGAACTCCCTGCCAGAAGAAGTGGTGACAGCTGTCAGTCTTGACAGCTTTAAGAAAGGATTAGACAAGTTCATGGAGGACAAGAGTATCAATGGCTATAATTATGGATACTTAAGGACAACCTCCGGGTTGGAGAGATAGGCAGGATATCTCTCAATATCATTTCCAGGGAATCCTAAGCAGGCATCTGCTTGGGAATACCCTGAAGGAAATGGTGAGCCACTGTGTGAGACAGAATGCTGGACTGGATGGGCTGTGGCCTGTTCCAGCAAGGCTGTTCTTATGTTCTTATGTTCTTATGTTCTCCCCGTGTGGTGGGTATCACTGGTAAGGTAAACATTTATGACCCACAGGTATCCGGCAGGTTCGCAATTGACTGGACAACACTAGACAGGCATAAGTTGGTTAAACGTTGTCCGGTCAACGACGAACCAGGCGACGGGGTGATGGCTACAGCTAGACAGCATGCATCACCCCGTGATTTCACGGATACGCGTCAGAGGGTGGGGTCATTAGTTAGATATTGACTACGGTCAACAATTTGTTTGTTGTCAACAAACAAATTGATACAAATAGATACATTGTAACAATTGCCGTTGGCAATTTTGGGTGGTACCTTACCAGTGTTACTTCGGCCTGCTTGCCTTAAGAATTATGATTGGTCAATTACCAATAGAAATTTATAATTCGGACTAGGGCATGAATCAATAAATGTGGCCCAATGCCGTTATCCACTTTTACCAGTGTCTGAGTCCTTTATTGGGGGGTGCGCCTGCAAAGTAGATAAGGAAAAACTGTTTTCCCTATCGCATACCACTAGAACTAGGGGACACTCCATGAAACTTTTGGGTACTAGTTCTCAAACAAATAAGAGAAAGTACTTTTTCACCCAGAGGATTACTGGTCTATGGAACTCCCTGCCAGAAGAAGTGGTGACAGCTGTCAGTCTTGACAGCTTTAAGAAAGGATTAGACAAGTTCATGGAGGACAAGAGTATCAATGGCTATAATTATGGATACTTAAGGACAACCTCCAGGTTGGAGAGATAGGCAGGATATCTCTCAATGCCATTTCCAGGGAATCCTAAGCAGGTGAAGGCATCTCCTTGGGAATACCCTGAAGGAAATGATGAGCCACTGTGTGAGACAGAATGCTGGACTGGATGGGCTGTGGCCTGTTCCAGCAAGGCTGTTCTTATGTTCTTTGAGGAACTGTTCTTAAACTGACCTAGCCTGTAGTTTGTGACTATGGATCCACATCACTTTCTTGTGGAAGTCTTGAATTTCTTTTTGCACTTGTAATTTCTTTTTAAAAATGGAATTTTGACAACTTCTTTAATAAAATAATAAGAATTTTAGCCCAATTTGGTTCCTTTTGGGAAATGAGGATTTTTTTAAAAAAAAAAAACCTAAATCAATTCCTAGCTTCTGATGTTGGAGATTTTGAATATTTTGTGGATGATTAGTCTTTTATACTTTGAAAGGTTTGCAAGCTAAAACACAGTCTTGTAAATTTGTTTAAGTCTGCCAGAAACATGGAGGACTCTGTTGTCTCAGACTGTGGAAGATTTCCATGGCTACAGCATGCTAGCCCTCCTAGAAGATACCCACAATGGGAAATTCCGGGGTAGTATGGTGCAGTGGCTTGTGTGGAGCTCTATCAAGGTTAAGTTCTTGACACACCTGGTTTCTGTGCACACTGTTTCGAAGTGAAAATGCAGCGTGGGTTCCCCGCATTGTATTACACTAACAGTTTTCAACAACACACTGCTAAATTCAGCAGGGGCCAAAAAAACAAGCAGAAAGGAGCATGTCTGCTATAGACATTGGATGGGGATGGGCAAATGAGTTCCTTGCAAGAAAACCTTAACTTGTGAATGACAGAAAAAGGAAGTTAATCTCAGTATCCAAAGGGCCACCCATATCTTATTCAAAGCAAATAACCTTTGTTCAATTTCCTTTGTGATGCTCAAATATTGTGCTAGATCTTCTAACCCAGTTTTGTGACCCCTTATTACAGTGCAGTAACTGAATTTCAAGATGACATTTCCGGTAGCTTATGCTCTAAATATGCACCTGTTTTATGAGCCCAAATGCTGTTTATGATATAATGAAAATTTTGTGAAATGACACTTTTCCATAGATTAGCTTATGACTAGGTTAGAAACTTCCTTATCTGTAGTCCAGTTAAAGAAAAGTATATGTCGTACCCACTCATTAACATAAAATATATAGTACTGTACTGTAATTGCCTGATCTATACAAAGGTTTTACTTTAGTTAGTTACCGTATGGCCGATATTGGCATCTCCTACCCATTATAACATTATTTACACACAGGACAACAGGAAGGACAAGGTTTAAAAATGCCCAGTTACACAAAACTGCATAATAACCTTGCAGTCAAGAAGGATTATAATTGTAATAATTTAATTTAATTTAATTTAATTCTCACACTTGTATGCCGGCCAATCAGGAAACCCGACTCAGGGAGGCATGCAGCTTCAATACATACAAAATTCTTCGGTTCCAACATATCACATCTAGAGCATATGAAATTGCTTACGCCATATGATGCAGTCAAAGTCCTAACCAGGTGTCTGGAGGCTGTGCGGGTCTGGATGGGGGACAACGGGCTTCAGCTGAATCCTGGCAAGACTGAGTGGCTGTGGGTTCGGGGACCTGTGCTATCCCGGGAGCTACCAGCTTTGGTTCTGGATGGGGCAACTTTGCCTCAGACAGACCCGGTGCATAACTTGATGGTCCTCCTTGACTTGTGGCTGCTGCTTGAAGAACAGGTGGTGGCTGTGGCCAGGAGGGCCTTTGCACAGCTTCGTGTCATCTACCAATTACACCCACTCCTGGACCGGGACTCCTTGCTCACGGTCACTCACGCCCTGGTCACCTCCAGATTGGATTATTGGAATGTGCTCTACATGGGGCTGCCTTTGATGACCATTCGGAGGCTCCAGCTGGTCCAAAATGCGGCTGCCTGGGTGGTATTGGGGTAGGGGCATTTTGCCCGTGCCTCACCGCTGCTCTGGGAACTGCACTGGTTGCCAGTGTGCCTCTGGGTGCAATTCAAGGTGCTGATTTTGACCTTTAAAGCCCTTCATGGCAGTGGGCCAGGATACCTAAGAGGATACCTAAGATACCCCTTGGTGTCATACTCATCCTATGAGGGCAGACCGGAGAGGCTCTGTTATGGTCCCCTCAGCGAAAGAGGCCCACCTTGCGGGGACCAGGAGGATGGCATTCTCCATGTCAGCCCCAGCCCTGTGGAACCTATTGCCACTTGACTTACTCCTCCAGACGGAGCTGCTCCCCTTTAGAAAACATCAACTTCCCAGTCCTGCTGGCTCATTTAGCCTATATGGGTTTCTGTCCTGACAGCTTTTTTAACTGTGGTGAGAGGGAAGGGATATTTTAAAGATGGTTTTAAAATGGGTTTTTAATTGGGCTATTGATGGGGGGTTATTTAAATTGTTTTATTGTTGTTTTTAATTATGTTGTTGAGGCGCTTCCGGTCACTCTCAAGTGAGGGAAGCGGGATAGAAGTATCTTAAATAAATAAATAAAATATCCTCATACATACATACATACATACATGCATACATACATACATACATACATACATACATACATACATACATACATACATACATACATACATACATACATACATACATACATACTGCCAGACAAATTAGAAAGGCTGGAAGTGAAATTGGGAGATGGGATGGTGCATAGGAAGGGTGGAAGTACAAAATGGCAATAGAAATAGAATCTGCCTTTGGATCTTTGTTGGACTGTGTGTTTAGAGAAGCAACCTATTCAGTCCAAAGAACAATCAATTCCAGGTGAGATGGAGTGATGATATATACAGTACTGAACAGGGAGAATGATATGGGCCTCTTGTGACACAAAGTGCTCCACACCTAACACTTCTGATAACCTATAAGTTTAGCTGACAGCCTGGGCAGGCCACCTGTATATCTTACAGGCAAATGGAGTGTTTTTAGCTGGGACAACCACTTGTGACCAAAAAATTGGCAGAAGGCATGGTGGGGGGGCTAGAGATGTCAAAGAAAGTGGCTACCAGATGACCAACAGAATGCTAACTTTTGCTTACCTATATGAAAGCCAGCCAGCTAATCCTCTTGCATGCTGTTTTGTGGAACTGTGAATGTGGCTAACATAGCATAATCACACCTGCTGATCTAACAGCTGCTGACAGTATAATTTGGAATCAAAGCAGTTAAGCATATTGACAGATTTCCTCTAATCAACAGATGTGGTGAGATAGTTTTCATTATGGGAATAAAAAGACAAGAAAGCTAAAAAAAATGTGGTGTGATAAAGAAAGGTAACAGTGTTTCATGCCACATGACCATAGATGCAGACAGCACTGGCTCTTTGGCTGTAAACAAAGATGAGCACTGCACCCTCGAGTTGGATATGACTGGCTTTTAAGTTGTGAAGAATGTAGTGTGGTGAATAAGGTCTGTACGTCAGTAATCAGTATTACAAAGAATGTGAAGTACTTATTGCATAAGTGCAATTAAATTCATAATTATTAATTTATTCAATTTATGTGCCTGCTTTCTCTAAAACAGGAGTGCCCAAATTATGGCCTGGGGGCCGGATCCGGCCCCAATGCCAATTCACCTGGCCCTCAAAGCCCTCGCAACGAGGGCTTCGTGGGCAGAATGAATTGGCATCGGGGGCTGGATCTGGCCCCAGGCCATAGTGATCAGCTCCCTGAATCACATGACCGGCTCCCTGAACCACACAGTCCAAAAAGTTTGGGCACCCCTGCTCTAAAACAAGGACACACAACAGATTACCATTGAATGAAAATATATTAAACACAAAAAAATAAAACTTTGAAAATGTAAAACTCTGTGCAAGGTATATGAATAAAAGAAAACACACCACCCACTCAGTTTAAAGAATAATCAGCATGGTGTAGTAGACAATGATAGAATCGGACTCGTGATGTCTGAGAGTTCAAGTCCTTTCTCGGGGTAGGGGAACTGATAAAGCTACTCCTTAAATATCTCACTTATCTTGAAACCCTATTGGGGTCACTATAAGTTGGTTCTGACTTGATAGCACCTAACAACTCAGTTTAAAGCCTGCTCCACAGCAAGTGAGCTCACAGGCAAAAGCTGCTCTAAACATAAAAGGTCTTAACCACTGAATTAATAGACTAGGGAGGAATTATCCCAAAACTCATATGCAGGATCCCACTACTCCATTGCCTGAGTTAAGTAAGGCCTCTTTAAGATATCCTATGCCAGGGGTTCCCAACCTTTTCCTGCCAGGGGCCTGACCACAAACCCTCAGTCAGCTGAGGGGCTGGTCACATGGTTCTTCCCACCACTGCCTCTGGCAACGGTGCATGCATTTGTGCCACGTTTTTGGGCATTTCCCCACCAGGGAAGGAGGGAGCAAGGGAGGAACATTTCTGATTTTTTTTTGCTGCATTTTCACAGCATTTCAGTGCAAAAAAGTGGTGATTTTGGCACTTCCATTGATATCAGGGCACTTCCAGCATTGGCGGCAATTTAGCCCAGGGGCTGGATCCAGCCCACAAGCCATAGGTTAGGAACCTCTGTCCTAAACCTTGGCAATTCTGCTTACTCCTCTCTCTGCTTTTCATGGTTTCCCTGAAGTAGGGATAGGCTGCTACATCCTGCTTAGGATTCTGGAAGTTAGTTACCAAGGATGCACTAGTAAAACCCATTACGATCTATGGAGACCACCAGAACACATCAAGGAATTATTCTTTGATGTACAAAGCAATAGGGCAGTGATGGTAAACCTTGGCACTCCAGCTGTTCTTGGACTTCAATTACCAGAAGTCCAAGTCAGCACTCTTGCTGATCAGGGCTTCTGGGAATTGAAGTTCAAGAATAGCTAGAGTGCCAAGGTTTGCCATCACTGTAATAGGGTCTTCCCTTCCTTTCCCTCCTCGAATTGCCAAGCTGTTAAATTGCCAAGCCCTCCTCAGTTCATCAAGATATGAGTTCCCACTTGTACATTTGGGTTGGGTTCATCCCTGTAGCTTCTTCGAATCATGCCTCTCTGATCATTTCCCATCTGTCACCAAATTACTGCTATCACCAACCCAAACTACATTCTATCATCCTTTTCCCCACACCTTGTCAAGTCCCTAGTCAGGCACCCACTCATCCTTCCTACACCTGTTCTGAACTGCATTTCCTTTTCTGTTACTTTAAAAGGACCCACAATGATTTACTGTGCTAGTGTCACTGTAATATTGTGTGATGACTGCAGACAGAAAGTGCCGACCCTCCATTTAAAGAAAGCACATGGGACACATGAGGTGCAATCGCTCTCTCTCTCTTTCCTCCACCAAGCAATGTGGCATCACAGCTAAGAAACACCCTGGAAGATAGCCATCACTTCCCACAGTTGTGGTAAGAAGCAGAAGCTGCAGAAGCAGTAGTAGGTAAACATATACAGTACCTGCTTTCAGCAGATCACAAATATATAAGAATGTATTTCAGTCTGCCCAGCCTGTGTCTTATGACATAAGATTGCCCTTTCAATTGCAATAATAAGACGATTATTCTTAATCTTATCAATGCACTAAGCATAAACATTAAGTGTACACTGCAGAGAACAGGGCAGAATGAGAAGAAATGGTTTCTCACTGGCCACTGGAAATCCAACAGGAAGGAATGAGAAAGTGTAGGGGAACGGCAGGTGTAGGGAAGGAGAACATCAACAGCAGGGGTCAGCAACGTTTTTAAGCTGGGGGCTGGGCCACGCTCACTCAGACAGTTGAGGGGGGCAGACTGGTGGTCCCCCCACCATAAACACTGCCATAAAACACATACACGGCTGTCGTAAATTGCAGCCGGGCCGTAGGTTGCCGACTCCTAATCTACAGCCATATCAACAAATCATACGTCATTACAACCCACCACACTGCCCAACAGTACAATGAAACAAAGTAGCTTGATCAAACACATAAGACAAGGATGTTTGCAAAACAATATTTTTTAAAAAAAATATCAGTTATATTTTCAAAAGTGAAAGGGGCTAAAGTGTGGAAATTGAAGAGTGAAAGAAAATTTCATTATGAGAGGAAGAATTATTCTCTGGGAAGGCACTGCCCCAACTGCACGGACACGTGCACATGCCTACCTTGTACTACTGTGCAGAAACTACAAAGGCCACTGACACGTATCTAATGGGAAACACGTATCTAATGGGAAACACGTATCTAATGGGAAACACGTATCTAATGGGAAACACGTATCTAATGGGAAAGCTTTTAAAGAGCCACTTAGGCAAATGTGGGCTATGTCACTTTAATTTGTCAGGCACATATACAGTACATGGTTCAGAGAGTGTGGTGACCAGAGTGGGATGAAAATGCAGGAAGGTATGGCAATAATTATATAAAATTGAAAAAGTACCAAGATTACCATTTGGATTGTTTTACTCTCCCTCATATTTACTTTAGCCCAGATGCTCTGGAAGTTAGGGGCAGGGAGAAATAGCTATTTTATAATATTATTAATTCCAATTATAGGAATGAGAACAACTTAACACAAAATTTAAATACAGAGTGCCAAACAAGTGTATACAAATTTTAAGAGATGTTGTCTATGGCTCACTTTTCAAAGTTGAATTGTATTACAGTACAATGTGTACACAATATGACATTCGCTCAAAATGTCATGACAGACAGGACAGTAAAAGAAAATGGCAGAAGCATGGTTATCATTTGAGGAGGGCAAGACCATTTTGAAGTGGCATTTGAGAACATTGTGGAAGTACGACAATAGAGGCGTGAGCATGCAACAGAATCTCCAATATGCTTAACAATTACACACATTTGTGATAAGTTTGAGATCCTTTATGTGGTGAACACAAGGGAAGATCCGGGAGGCCTCATGCAGCAACAAGTCCTGCTTCTTCTGCTATGATGTTGAAACAATTTACATGCTCACCACAGAAGTCTTTCAGGGAAATATTGATTTTACTTCCAATAAGATGGCGCTCCACTTTACTTCTATTGAGTTGTGAGAGCTTACTTCAATGGGAATTTGCAAGGACAATGAAAAAAACAAAGAGATGTGGTTGAGTTTCCCCTATGTTCTCCTTATTGAACGCCTATTAACTTCTACCTATGAGGAACATTAAAGGATGCAGTGTACTGTAGAAAACCGGTTACACTGGTGATATTTTGGGAAGAAATTGAAACGGCATGCACAGTGACACAAGTGGACACTTTGATTAACATTACTATTTCTTCTTTCATGTCCCAATCAAACCCTGGACTGCTAAAAAGAAGCCACTTTTTGGCATTGTCATTGGCTAACTTTAAGTCCTCATCGGTCACGTTTCTGACAGTAATTGTCAGACTAGTAAATGAGCTGGATTCTGTATCTCTCCACATTCAACAGTGTGCTGTTATCCACCTGTTGGATTGGGGCCGTGAAGCGGCCCTTAGGGTCCCGGAGGAGACTGGTCAAAGGAACGACACGAGACAAGATGGAGCGAAGACCAGTGGTTTATTGAGGGAAAAGCATCAGCATATATAGGAATAGAAGGCAACGTGTGATAGAATCGTCATCTGACAGAAAATCACATCACCTATTTACCCGGGTTAATGGGGAATCTCTCTTGGGGAAGTTAATTAACTAGGGCAAACACTGACAGGGGAAATCCATTGTTCGTGGCTTACACCAGGGTAAATATGGCCACTATTTGCACTAGAGCTTGGGCTCTTCTGTGAGTGAGTAATTGCCTAATCGCTAACATGAGTTAGCGATCTCGCTTCTCTCAGCAGAACTGTCGGTCAGGTCAGATGTGGGTGAATCAACCCTATGATTATTAATCCGCTCCCCAATTTCCATACTGGCAAGGGCCAGTGGCCAGGAGCCTTCTCGACTGGTGTAACCTCTGCCAGGGGCCGTGTGTGCCAATTGCGCTTGCGGAACCCGCATCCACCAGCAGCTCCCACTTGAGCATGTTGGTCTTGCATTTAGGGACTCCGACCCTCAGCTAATTCAGAGTCCTGCAAGTCACATGGGGAGGTTGGATTCCTCAGACATATCCTCCTTTAATGTTGCCCCTTGTCCGATGAGCTCCTTCCTCCATCTTCTAATTTGGTTTTGCTCTTGCAAACCAACGTTAACGTTGCTCAAGTGGTAGTAGATACAAATGGACACTTTGGTCAACATTACTCAAGTAATAGCAGGGCCATAGCTGGGGGGTATCATCCCCCCCTGAGCTAACAGCCGCCCCGCAGAGTTTCAGAGAGAGAGAGAGAGTTGCCCCTCCTGAAAAAATATTTCCCCCCCTCCTGTTGTGTATGTAACTGTATCACTTTAAGAATGTATGAATGTAACCTGACAATGATCACAATGTAACCCAACTGTTAAAGGAACGCGAGCTAGCTACCCATAGAAGGCAGCTGCGAGCGTTCAGCTCACATGGTTCAAATTCCCCCAATCACCGGCAGCTGCGGGAACCTTCCCGCGCAAGGAACACCTGGAGAAGAAGGGCGTGACTCAAAATGACGTCACGCAGGTAGCAGCCAATAAGCTACCATGTAACCCTTTTCAAATGTATTGTTGCAGTATAAAAAGAGCTGTACCTCCGCCATTACCACATGTTCATCCTGACCATCATGCAATAAAACTGTGTTTTAGCCCTTACTGTGGCTCCTTCTTTGTCTTCCGTGCAAGACACTAAATTGGCGACGAAGGTGGGATTCATGGCGTATCCCAAGATCAAGCCTCACCAGTTCGACATCAACAGTCCTGAGCAATGGGAGCTGTACGAGTGCCAGTTTCGGCACGCAATGGATGCTGCAGGCATCGACCACGAGGGTAAGGTGCGGTCGCGCACTTCCTAGCCCAGGCGGGGCCGGCCACGCTGCGCATCCTGATGAACCTGCTGGCTCCCCGGAAGGTTGACGTGATACCCATTGACTGCATCCTCACAATGCTGAGGGAACACCTCCAACTGCCCGTCTCCATTTTTCCGGCCCGGGTCGTGTTCCACAGGCAGGGCCAGCGCCCGGGAGAATCCATGTCCGCCTATGTGGCGGCCCTCAGGCTGGCAGCTGTCCACTGCCAATGGGAGGACCTGGACATAGCCCTTCGAGACCGCATGCTGTGCGGCCTAAGGGACGAGGAGGTCCAGAGGAAGTTGAAGACCCGTGACCATCGCCTCACATTCAACAAGGTACTGCGGGAGGCCCAAGCGGCCTAGGCAGCGAGGAGCGGGGTCAGAGTCTTCAAGTCCCGGGGGGGGGGCACACCTGAGAGGGCCAAGTCACCCGTGCAAGCGGCCCGGCGGACTTTACCACAAGCGGCCTGGTGGGCCCCCCGGCTGCCCACAGGCACCCCAGCAACCTCCGAGGAGTCGTCCACGACTGCGGACTCCTGCTCCAGCAAGGATGATGACATGCAGAGAGTCAAGAGGCACAGAGAAAAGCACCGAGCCAGCGAGAGAGGAGTCCACCATTGCGATGGCTGCGGGGCATCTCACGACCGGACGAGGTGCCCATTCCGGAAAGCCGAGTGACACAACTGCGGGCAGAAAGGCCACATCGCCATAGAGACTGACCCAATTTGGGATGTGTGCGATGTGCACCCTGCAGTTTTCAATAAGGGGCTCAGAACTTACAGGGGACCCCCGGTTTCTTTTGAGTTGGACCCAGAAATCCGGCCCATACGTCTCAAGCCAAGAAGACTCCCCTTCACCCTCAAGGACAAGATTGAGGTGGAATTGGACAAATTGGTGGGGCAGGGGATTTTAATTCCAGTTGATTCTGCGGAGTGGGAAACTCCAATTGTTACAGCTTTAAAATCCAATGGGGAGGTCAGGATTTGCGCTGACTACAAATGTACAATCAACAAGGCCATTCGGCCAAATGCATATTTGCACGGAGGGAGGTGTTTCGCCAAGCTAGACCTGGCGCAGGTGTACCAGCAGCTCACGGTAACCCCAGCTGCTGCCACTGCGCAAACCATCGTCATGCATAAGGGGGCATTCAAGGTAACACACCTACAGTTTGGTGTAAATTCGGCTTCCGGGATCTTCCAGTCCCTTGTGGAACGCCTTTTAAAGGGGCTTCCAGGCGTGCTCCTATATTTTGACGATGTTTTGATAACAGCGGGGAGCGAATCGGAACTAGGGAAAAGACTAGGCAAGACCCTAACTTTATTCAAGAAAGTGGGACTGAGGTTGAGAAGGGACAAATGTGTGTTTTTGCGAGGGAGGTTGAGTTTCTCGGGTTCAAAATAACCCCGGAGGGCATCAAGCCATCCGAGTCCAAGGTTGCGGCTGTGCAAAACGCCCCTCACACCACCGCGAAAACGGAGCTGCAGTCATTTCTAGGGCTCCTGAATTTTTACCATTCCTTCTTGCCAAGGAAGGCTTCAGTTGCGGAGCCACTGCATGGGCTACTTAAGAAAGATGCAGTTTGGCGGTGGGGAGATAGGCAGGAGAAAGCGTTCAAAGAGCTCAAGGCGCTCTTGTCCTCAGATGCCGTCCTGACCCATTTTGACCCGAGGAAACCGGTAGTTTTGGTCTGTAATGCATCACCAGTGGGGGTGGGGGCGGTGCTGTGCCACGTGTTAGAGAACAGGCGGGAAGCCCCGGTTGCCGTCTATTCCAGGTCACTTTCAAAGGCGGAGTGCAACTACGCGCAAACAGATAGAGAGGCCCTGGCCATAATCGCAGGAACAAAGAAGTTCCACGATTTCCTGTACGGCCACGAGTTCACAATTGTGACCAATCATAAGCCCCTTTTGGGAATCTTTACTACAGGCAAGCCCACCCCACAAATCCTGTCCCCAGAATGCTGCATTGGGAGATTTTCCTCAACGCCTACCAGTACGAACTGGTCCATCGCCCAGGGAAGGAGATCTCCCATGCAGATGCGCTGTCCCGATCTCCCCTCCCTAGTTTAGGAGACCCCAAATGCGAGGTAGAGCAGGACCACCAAGTCCTGCTGATCGAGTCTCTCGACTCACCCCCCATAGTTCCCACAGACCTCGCCAAAGCCACGGTGGCCAACAAAATCCTGTCCCAAGTCAGTTCCTGGGTGAGAAAAGGGTGGCCCACAATTCCCCCGAGGAGGAATTCAAATCATTTTTCAGGTGCAGAGTAGAGCTTTCCCTTGAAAGGGGCTGCCTCCTCTGGGGCCAGTGGGTGGTCATCCCAGAGAAGTTACGAGCAAAGGTGCTGAGGCTACTGCGTACCAGCCACCCAGGAATAGTGCGTTCCAAAGCACTGGCCAGGAGCTACTTTTGGTGGCCCCAGATAGACGCGGATATAGAGCACTTGGTGGGCACGTGCGAGAGCTGCCAGAGCTCTCGGCCCGAGGAGTCCAGGCTGCCCCACAAGAAATGGGACACGGCCCACGGGCCATGGTCCCGAGTACACGTTGACTTCACTGGCCCCTTTCGCGGGTCCATGTTTCTGCTGATAGTCAATTCATATTCCAAATAGCTGGAAGTCATTCCCATGTCCAACACCTCACCTGCCGCAACCATTAAACAATTGCGCAAGGTGTTCAGTTGTTTTGGCCTGCCGGACATCCTTGTGTGCGATAATGCCAGTATTTTCACATCTGTGGAATTCAAGGCGTTCATCAAGAGGAATGCCATCCAGCACATTACCTCTGCCCCATTTCACCCCGTCACAAACGGTCAGGTAGAGCACCAAGTGCGCACTACAAAAGATGCACTGTGGCGCATGGGTCCCGGTGAATTGAACCTCCAGCTGTGTCAATTCCTCATTTGTTATAGGGCAACTCCCCTAGCTTCAGGACTTTCGCCGGCTGAGCTCCTCATGCGGAGGAAGCCAGTAACACTTTTTGATCAGTTGGATCTGACCAGGGTGGAGAATGAGGGGAGAAATATAGAGATAGAGAGCTCCAAAAGCTTTGCGATAGGGGACCTGGTTCACTGCAGGAATTACACAACCTCGGGACCAATGTGGGTTCCAGGAACGGTCATTGAGCAAATGGGGCCAATGTCTTACAGGGTTGAAACTAGCACAGGTCTGCTGTGGAGAAGGCATGCTGACCAGCTCAGAAGGCGAGTTACCAGTGAAAGAGAGTCAGCGTTAGGGTTCTCCCCCACCCATTTAGCCCAAGGGACATCCCTGGATTCTCAAACGAGGAGGAGGATACTTTGAAAGAGTGGGATGAGTTTGATTTTATGTTGCCATACCAGGGGGATGTCACGGAGTGGTCCCCCACCCATCCGAGCGAGAAGAGGGGTTTTAGTTCAGCCCCTGGTATGTTCAGTCCTTTTGTTCTAGAGTTTACCCCATCACCAAGACCCCCAACCCAGGCAGCAGGGGGAAGTTCGTTCTCTCCATCCCCAAGACCACCGAGTCAGGCAGCAGGGCATAGCACAAGTACGCCAGTTGCAGGCGCAAGAAACCAGGGCAAGACAACAAGGGTCTCCTCATCGGTCCCGATATTCATGCTGGGGGGGGTCGCCAGGCGCCACGAGCGACAGGCAGGGGTTCACATCCCCGTTACATGTTCCGTTCCCCTCTCCAAACGCAAGATTGCCACAGAGTCCCCGTCAGATGACTAATGAGTCCCCCCTTTCCGTTGCAGGATGAGAGTCTGCGGAACTTGGAGCCCCTAGTTCCCCTGAGCTCAGCCAAGCAGTCGTACACCCCAAGCGCACATGCGGGAAGCCACAATGGTTGAGGGACTTTGTCCCATCCTAGGGGGGAGGAGTGTTGTGTATGTAATTGTATCACTTTAAGAATGTATGAATGTAACCTGACAATGATCACAATGTAACCCAGCTGTTAAAGGAACGCGAGCTAGCTACCCATAGAGGGCAGCTGCGAGCGTTCAGCTCACATGGTTCAAATTCTCCCAATCACCGGCAGCCACGGGAACCTTCCTGCGCAAGGAACACCTGGAGAATAAGGGCGTGACTCAAAATGATGTCACGCAGGTAGCAGCCAATAAGCTACCGTGTAACCCTTTTCAAATGTATTGTTGCAGTATAAAAAGAGCTGTACCTCCGCCATTACATGTTCATCCTGACCATCATGCAATAAAGCTGTGTTTTAGCCCTCACTGCGGCTCCTTCTTTGTCTTCCGTGCAAGACACTAAACCTAGAATCTAGAATCCTGGCTATGGCCGTGAGCAGTAGTTTGCCGTGATCAGAAGTGTCTGGATGCTGATGGTAACCACTTTGAGCACCCTCTTGTAATTGCATAAGTAAAAATGTGACTTGTATTTATCCTTTATATATTTAGAGTACAGTATCTCTCTTTGTGTGTGTGTGTGTTCAGTCTTCTTCAGTGTCCAGGTCAGACCTGAAACTGCCAAAATGAAGGCTCCTTTTGGTGAGTTCATGCTGATGTTCCTTTCGCCTGACAGAGCATGAGAAAGATCAGCCGGCAACACAATGCTGCCGTTACCAGGGGACTGCCCGATTGTGGTCAAAAATATTGTGGTACCTCATACAATGATTTCAATCCATTCCACGGGGCTCGTTGTTGTAAGAACAATTGCTACACAATGCATGCATCGTACTGTATAGCGATTTCCCTTATGGGATGCATCATACAACAATTTTTTCCGCAAAGTGGTTTTTCCCATTGAAAAATTGTACGATTTTTTTTCCCATTGGGAAAATTGTTATGTAGGACACCATTTCCCCCCAAAACCTAATTGTTTTGCGATTTCGTTGCTATACAGGGCGATTGTTGTATGAGGTTCCACCTTGTACCACAATCTCCAGGAGGCTCTTTCTCTGTTCAGTGAGGGAGCATAACTTTGCTTTCATCGAATGCCACTTTGCATAACCATTAACTAAAGTGTTAAGTGGATAAAACTGGCTCATGAAGCGACGTTCTTCTAGTAACCAGGGAGGCCTGCGAGCGCACATTCAGGGGGGGAAACCAGCCACAAGGAGCCTTGTAGTGCCGCAAAGGTTCACCAGTATTTCATTAGCATAAAGTTGCCGTGGAGTTCAGCCCACTTCAGCGCGAAGCAGCGCAGCTCAGAAGTGGGAGGTGACTTGTATTTATCCTTTGTATATTTAGAGTGCAGTACTGTATCTCTCCTTCTCTCTCTGTGTGTGGTGTGTTTTTCAGTCTTCTTCAGTGTCCAGGCCAGACGTGAAACGAGCCCCCCCCCGAACCCCGTCAGCCTTGAAGGGGGGCCTCAAGGTGCTCCTATTGCCCCAGTTTAACGCCACGCAACCCCCGCCAAAACACAACGGGACCCCCCCACCCTACCCCCACCCCCTCCTCCCGCGCGCAAGGCGAAAGAGCGCAGGCGCGCAGGGACCCAAAAAAAAAAGGGGGGGACGCTCTCCCGGCTCTTCCCACCCACCTCCTCGAGCTCCCCTTTCCTCTCAAAACCGCTTCCATCCCAACCGTAGGGGAAAGGGGGAGGAGGGGAGGAGCTAGAGGAGGAGGAGGAGGAGGAGGAGGAGTGTGCCCCGGCTCGAAGGTTAGGAAGGCGGGGCAGGGAAGTGCTACGTGTCCCCGCGGCGCCGCTCCTTATACACCCCCCAAACCCTTTTTCCCCGGGAGCCTTTCCACACAGCCCAGTGCCGGTTCGACGGGGAGGGAGTCGCCTGCCTGCCTGCCTGCCCGTCCTCCCTCCCTCTGCTCCCCTCCAAGTTCTCATCGTTCCGAGCCAGCCGTCTCGCGCGAGCCGCCAGCATGTCTGAAAGCAAGAAGCAGAGGACGGTAGGTGCTGCAACATGCTGCTGCCTCAGTCAGCCGTGCGTCGTCCGTGCGTCGGCGGCAGGCACTGGCAGCAACAGTAGCAGCAGCAGCAGCAGCAGCAGCGAGACTAGTAGCAGCGACGGCGGCAGTCCCAGGGTGGGCGCGCGCGCATGCTTTTCCACTCCTCAGGGCGGCGCCTGATTGGCTGGTTGCCGCGCGCACCGGGTCTCTCCAGCCGGCCCGGCGCAAGAACACGCGCGCAAGGCAAGCCCATCCTCGCGCTATGGTGTGCCTTTGGCAAGGTGCGCGCATCCATCCCGGGAGAACTGGCTATTATTCGCCTACACCCGAGGCTGAGACGAGGAAGAGGTTACTCCGGATTGACTAGGGTGGGTGAAGGGGGAGTAAGGTAAAGGTAAAGGTTTCCCTTGCTCGAAAGCCAGTCATATCCGACTCTAGGGTTCAGTGCTCATCTCTGCTTCAAAGCCGAAGAGCCAGCGCTGTCTGCTTCTGCAGACATTTCCGTGATCATGTGGCAGGCATGACTAGACACCGGAGCGCACGAACGCTGTTTTACCTTCCCACCGAAGTGGTCCCTATTTTATCTACTTGCAATGTCTTGCTTTCGAACTGCTAGGTTTGGCAGGAGCTAGCTGGGACAAAGACGGGAGCTCATTCCGTCCTGCAGTACTCGGGAATCGAACTGCTACCCTTCTGCCTCCCAGTCAGCGTCTTAGCCACTTGAGTTGGGAAGTGAGAAAATGTCTCTGGGTGAATTGGAGAGAGAGGGTTTTAAAGGCAGGCTGCGGTCGTCTCCTTTATTTAAGGGAAGAAAAGCACTTCCCTTCACACATGCTATTGCAGAGGGTGATGCTAACAGTTCTTATTCTTCAAGTGCCGTACCCATTTCTGAATATTGGCGATCCTCATGGCGATCGTTTCCCTTCCACATCGCAGCCTGACCCCCGTACCTGTGATCCCAGGGCCATAGCCAGGGGGTGGCCAGCGTGGGTGTTGCCCATCCTGAGACAGCAGTTTGCCCACCCTCAAACTCTGGGCAGTTTATATACAGGTGAAACTCAAAAAATTAGAATAGCGTGCAAATGTCCATTCATTTCACTTAAAAGGTGAAACAAATATGTGAGATAGACTCACTACATGCAAAGCGAGAGAGGTCATTGCCTTAATTCATTATAATTGTGATGATCATGGCATACAGCGTACATGAGATTATGTGATGATTATGGGGTACATGAGATTGGGGGGTTGGAGTTTTCATAAGCTGTAAACCATAAGCATCAATATTATAACAAAGTAAGGCTCGAACTATCTTTCTTTGCATGCAATGAGTCTATCTCATATATTTGTTTCACCTTTTACGTTGCATTACTGAACTGAATGAACATTTGCACAATATTCTAATTTTCCGGGTTTCACCTGTATATGACATATACAGGTGAAAATCAAAAAATTAGAATATCGTGCAAATGTTCATTCATTTCAGTAATGCAACGTTAAAGGTGAAACAAATACATGAGATAGACTCATTGCATGCAAAGAAAGATAGTTCGAGCCTTACTTTGTTATAATTGTGGTGATTATGGGGTACAGCTTATGAAAACCCCAAATTCACAATCTCAGTACATTAGAATAGTGAGAAAAGGTCCAATATTCTAGGCTTAAAGTGTCCCACTCTAATCAGCTAATGAATCCGTAACATCTGCAAAAGGTCCCTGAGCCTTTAAATGGTCTCTCTCAGGCTGGTTCAGTAGGAATCACAATCATGGGAAAGACTGCTGACCTGACAGTTGTGCAGAAAACCATCACTGACACCCTCCATAAGGAGGGAAAGCCCCAAAAGGTAATTGCAAAAGA